>CM060939.1:583119086-586006527 GCA_030765085.1 Allium cepa | reverse complement strand
CACACCGAAACTTCTTTCTGGAGCAGCTACGAAGCAATCAAAAAGAATTCGAAATCGAATCAAAGGAGATTGATAGAGAAAAAATATTCCCACTGTTGCAGGGTATTGACCATTTATAGTGGTACTCCCATGTCCCCTATCTCATTCTCTTCTCGCACTCATACTCACTATCAGTGGATAGTAAGAGAATTTACTGAGGCATTCGAACGGATATCTTAGGGATTACTCATTCTAGGGGTATACTTCACCCTATCTCTAATGAGCTGCTTAATGTGTTATACTCCTGAGCTAAGGTTTTAACCATCAGCTCTGATACCAAATGTAACGACTCGAATTTTTCGCGTTCGAAAATCGACATCCATACTTTACATTGTACTCGAATGCCGCAGATTCGACCGTTCAAATTCGAGTCGCCGGAGCTTATAACACATTAAGTAAATAACACAGCGGAAGAAATGAATAATATATATCAATGTACAACATTTGATACAATATCTGATACAACAGAATGATACAATGAACATCAATATACATCAGAGTTACAAAGAAATAGCAGCGGAAATAAAAGATAACACTAGCAGCGGAACAAAATCTCCAATGTAGTCTTCAAGGAAGAACTCCAGTAACAGTAATCTCCAATCTCCAAAGCACCAATCCAGAATAGCTCGAACTCCAAATCAAAACGAAGAGAAGCAACTCGATCCAAAATGCGATTGCCAAATCCTAAGGCTGAAAGCTATCGAATCTACACCTACTACTGATTATCTGAAAACCCCAACTCTAGACTGCCCGTGTGGGAAAATAGTGGGCACCCAGAGTTTAGGAAAGGGACAATAAACTCCAGGTCAGTCATGGGACTGGTATGAGCAAACAAAAACATTTGGTCTTTTAAAACAAACAACAGAATTTAAATTTGAAATCCGCAAATGCTTTTTTGAAAAATGAAACTACCATAAGGCCTCCCGGCACACACACAATGCAAACGCACACATGGGGGAGATTTCTCCTTATGATAGTCAAACATGCTTACTACGAGAAAAATCCTTTGATATTATTACTAGTGCATAGTGGAAATCTTTCGAAAGTATAATATAAATCCTAGCCAGCATAGGTACCATGATACTATGCCTACTATAGCTGCCATGTTAAATGGCAGGTTCTACAACTAAAACCGTACAAGGCACGTATTGGATGAATGGATTTCCAACAAATGGTCAGGCTAAGGAACTTCCTATTGCCACATGGGTACGCCTCTGGCGGGACGTCCCGAGAACTAACGTTACGGTTAGATCTCTGCCAACACAAGGCCCGGGTTACCTCTGTAACTAGGTAACTACTACACGAATATGCCATCCCCCCGGTCCTTTGGGACCTTTATCCGAGGCGCCTCAAAGCAACAACCACACAGTAAATGAGATTGGAGCAAACCACATAGGTTAAATACCAGGGCTCCATACCTGATACCACCCCTTTACCAGAAGGGAATGACACACCCTAAAGGGAGCGACCCTCATAACCTTGCCGCATCTTTCCTGTTTCGACCATTTCCGGGGAGTGAGGGTCCTGATGCTAGTCTCGTCCACAAAGCTACGCTTTGTGCAACAAAGCCATGCTTTGGGTCAATCAGATGACCAAAGCAATGATCACAAAGATAAATGATCAAACAAATGATCATATCACAAATGATCAACCAATGATCATCACACAGCAGCACTCAGCATGCCACATTACCAAATTGGGAATATCACTGATAAATATCAACTACATAACCTCTGAGCTCGTACGTCTCAGAGAAGGGTGTTAAGCTAAGAGAATAAATTCTCCGCCACCAGGCAGAAATGTATTTGATAGAGATCAGTTAACATCTCAAAGTGTAATGTCGGACATACAACCATACAAGTCTGTCCCGGGTTCGAACAGAACCGAAGGCACTTCCGAAGAAGCCCTTGCAAATCCGGATAATCCCTAATCACGTCCGGACTTCCCATCACATATGAAGATCTCTATACCGGGGATCAGCCAGTGCAGAGACAATCGATGAGTTACCCTTTTGTTTTCGGAAATATCCGGTCTTCACCACCGGTCTTCAATTGCTATCCCTAACGTCGTATCACTATTCGGAATGGGCTATATGACACTAGGTCCTCTCCCGGCTAAACCGAATAATGAGCGCCATATTTTAAAACATATGGATATGGGATTTTAGTTAAGTCACAACTTATAAAATCCAAAACTTTTCTTTCAAATGGTTAAACAAATTACCATTTTAAATCTTTAAACAAAAAGATTTATTTCACAAAGTTTCACCTAGTTTCACAAAGATCTATTCATAGATTTCAAAACAACTTCCATTTCAATTGGATTAACTCAATAAATCTTTAAATTAAAGATTTAATTTATAGCTTTCAAAACACGTCCAAAGATTTATTTATAACTTGGAATACCATTTTCATTTCAAAACTTGAATTCCTTTTAACATACATTGGAAATCCATTTCTTATATGAAAGCTTCTATTATTTGAAAACGACAGTTTTCGTTTCAGAAAAGTCCGATTTATACAAGTTGAAAATCTTGGGTTAAATTTTAAATTTCAAAACATCACCTTTTAAAATGGTTTAAAAACCCCATATAAATCCATTTATAAGTTGAATAACTTTTTAAAACCCTAGTTTCCAAATCATAGAATTCAATTCAATTATTGAATTCAAATTTAACTCAAATTATTTAAAATTTCAAAACTCAATCGAGTTATTCAAAATAACTTTTATTTTTGAAATTCATTTTTTTCAAAAGCTTCAATTCTAATTCCAAAACTATTTTGGATTCAAAAATTCAAATTCTAAAACAATTTCAAAATCAGTGACTTAACCCATTTCCACGTGCAATCCATATTTGTGTGTGTATAAGTGTGGTCCAGGGGTTTTACACAATAGTGCACAACATCATCATCACAGATTCAATCATAAAGATAAGCGGGATAACCCATAACGCTTATCTATATTAACAGATTCATAGATAAGGTAAATTATCAATCACAAAAATTCACTAATATGATTCGATGTGGGTTTCGGATAACCAACTGGAATCCGACTCCCTGTCGCATCGAAACTCAAATGTCATTTTACGGGTCAAAGGGTTTTCATATTCATACAACAGTATATTCATCACAAATATAGCAGATCAACGCAAAGTATCACATAGCATCACATCACATATCAAATATATCAATCCATCACACAACATTCAATAACAATCAGCATCTACAATTAAGATGAATAAACTGGGTGGTTTTAAATTTATTCCCTACATGATTACTTTCATTTATTAGTCCTAATTAACTATCTCTAATTACAATGAGTAATTAGCTTATAAGATAATTACACAAGTTAATTACTTAAACCCTACATATATATATAAATCACCCTTGATTAATAACCATTCAGTAATTAAATACATTAATTACTCAACCCAATTAATTATTCTTAATTAATTATCTAAATTAATCATTAATCACTTGATTAAATAAATCTTAATTATAAATTAAAATTTAGTTAACCGTTCTTAATTATAGATTAATTAAACTTAATTAATTAATCTCAAATCAAATTAAATATCATTAATTTTTTAATTAAACTTCCACATTATTAATTTATTAAATAATTAATATTTATCTAAATTACCTTAGTAATTAAATGATTCCAATCATTAAACATTTATTTATCTTTTAGATAAACATTTCTTATTAAATCAAGCATTTAAACACAAAAATGTTTTTAAATTTACATTAAATTCCATTTAGCATTTCTTTTAAACTTAAAGATTCAAATTTATTTAAAATAAGATTCTAAAACAATACAAATCTTAATCTTATATGTTTACAAGAACATATACTTTGTTAATAAGATTAAAAAGAATTTAAATTTCAATTCAAATTAAATTCAAACCAATTTAAAAATTACTTTAACATTTGAAATTCAACTTTCAAATTTATTTTAGCTTTAAATTCTTTCTATCATCTATACCTTTAATTCAAATGCAAACCATTTGAAAACAATTTAAATTTAAATCTTTAATTTAAAAACTGAAGTTAAAAAAATAGATTTAAAAACTCAGAGTTTGAATTCATTTGAATTCCTAAATTTCAAATACTTAACCTTTCCAATACAAAATTCAAAACAACATTGCCTTTATACTTGAGAGTCAAAATCAAATTTGAATTTGAAATATAATTACCTTCAAATCTCTGATAATCAAATCTGAACTCATATTCAAAATTCCAAATTAAAAACTAAGTTTAAATCTCCATCTTAATTTTAAATTTACTTTTTTTTTTCATCATTTAAAACAGAAACAGTTTCTGTTTAATTCAAAAACTTAAACTTTGAAATCTTTTTCTAAATTTACATTATTTCAAAAGAACATAATTCAACTTATTTGAATTCAACATAAATTCAGTTTCAAAATTCCAAGTCACAAATGTATTTTGCACTTTATTTCAAATTTTATAAAACCTGAAACAGGTTTCCTGATTCATCTCTTTTATTTATTTATTTTTTTTATATTTCAAACAAACTTTGAATTTCTGCATTTAACTTATTACAAAAATAGGAATTCAAACTATTTGAATTTAATTTTCAAACTCAAGTTTAAATCCTAAGCTAAGCTTCCAGATTTAAATTTAAACTTTACTTCAAATTTTAAAAATAACAGAACAGCTCTGTTATTAAGCCTGCACATACACACAGAACTCCCTGATTTACTTCGAGTCACTTCTCCTACTACTCCGAGTTTTTTTTCAATTTACCCGAGACCTACCCGAGTCAAAATTCCCTGCAACCCAGAAACTTACCCCAAACCCAGTAAACTAGTGATCTTACTGTAATTTCCAATTTACAAACTAAATTTTGAATTGTAAATCAATTCAATGATTTACTTATGATCTAAGATAGATGACCACTTCCAGAAACAATTTTACTCAATTCAAATACAAGGATCAAAGGATCTTGATCAAAAAGTAAAATACAGTAAACATGAAACTGTATTTTCTCTTTTCACTGTAAATTTAAATTTTAGTTTTAAAATTCTTGAAATTACTCACTGATTGAATTAATAAACCTGGAACATTACATCATAAATCTTTAAATTTATCACTCCAGTCAAATTTGTTTTGTGTAATTTGGTTTTCAGATTCCAGATATCATATGTAGTTTATATACAATTAGAACTCACACATTCTAAACAAACTTGATTTGTTCAAGCATTTAAGTTAAATTCAGTAAAAAAAAAGTCAAAGAAATTTTAGAAATCAAGACATAAGTTTTGAAATTTGAAAAGCACACATGCACAGCCACCAACTTGTTTACAGTCACAACTTGCAAGTACTTCCATATATGTTTATTTAAAATTTATAAACATGCATAATTTACCTAAAAAAAAACTGTTTTATAAAGAAGAGTTACTCACATAACCAGATAATGTCTCAGTCATTTTTTTATTTTTTAATTTTTTTATTTTGCAACCAGGTTCTTGAGATCTGGAATGAATGAAACAAAAGCAAGCTTTGTTGTGTTTCCCAAACATGCATCACACATATACATACACATGTAAACATATTTCTATTTCAGAATCATCACATATCAGAGAAGACAAGTCATTCAAGCATTCATCAAGACAGAGAACAAATTCAGGGCTAGATTGCTCACCTGGGTATTTTGACAGAGAACAAAGAAGAAGCAGAGAGGTGTTTTGACAGCTTCAAAGAGTGAAAGCCTGAATTTTTTTTTTCTTTTTCTTCTTTAGATCATAGAGTTTAGATCTGTAAATTGTAAGTACAGATTTCTATTTACTCTTTGTTGTACATAATTTATTAAATACAAACACTTCTAATTACTTACAGTTGAATGACAAAGAAGTTTTTTTTTCTTTTCTCTACAACCTGAAATCAGAATTAGCTCAAGTCTTAGGCTTGATTTCCTGCAACTTGGATTGACCTAATTGTTTAAATCTTGTTTTAGTTACTGATTTCAACATTAAACTCAAATTATTTTAGAAAGGAAATTTACTTGCCTTTGAGTTTGTTTTAGAAATCCACTGCATGCTTTCCAGGTTATCATCTCCAGGCTTCCACTTTTATTTTCAAACTTCATGTTTTGCTTTGCTTTAAAAACTTCACCTGATTGTTTTACTTCTCTGATCTTGTTTGCCTTTTAATCTTTGTATTGAATCATTGATGAATTGAATTGTGAAAACAGGTTCTATGATTGAATTTGCAGATGCAAAGAAAATGCAGGGTTCCCTTGCATTTCCAGATTATGAAAGTATGAAATGCAGCCCCCTTTTGTTTCCAGAGTTTGATTGTTTGATGAGGTTTCTTGATTCATAATGATGCATGCAGATTTGAATTTTGGAAAAGAGGAGTTTTGAATACATGAATGTATGCTGCAGGTTTTGAATATGGTTGTGAATGAGATTTGTTTTGAAAAAGAGGAGGAGTTTGTTTGATTTCAAGGTTGCAGATTAGTATATGGTTTGAGAATGTGATTTGGTTTTCTTTTTGATATCTATGTTTTAAAAAGCTTTGATATTGAGATGTGTGATGCAAAATCTGTTTTTCAGATTTTGCTGAGATATGCTAAGATATGTTATATGATGGCATATGGGAAGATGTGAAGCTTCTTGTATTTATTTTTTTAAAAAAATTTCATTATTTTAAATAAAAGTAATGATGCTATTTGTATGTATACATATATGTAAGATCTAAAGGTATGTATTTGTTTATACTTTGTAAATAAATGTATTTGTTTATTCATTTGTATGTAATATGTACATGTTCAATGTTAAAAGAATTTAATCAATATTTATGTATGTATATATATACATATATTGTATCTTAACAAATTTTTAAATGCTACTCATTTTTTTTAAAACACTCATTTTAAACTTGAGATACTAACATATGTATTTATTTTACTTTTACAAATTTTAAAAAGAAAGGAATTTAAAACAATTTGTACACTCACAAACAAATCACACACATATATATACATTTCTTAGTTTATTTTATTTTTGAATTAAGACTAGTATACCATTTAAATAAATAATTATCTATGTTTATATTATTTCAGATTTTTATTTCTTATTTTATAACCATTTTGTCCATTATTCCTACTTATTCTAATTTAAAGAAAGGAAATGAATTTTAAACTAATTATGTTTTTAATAAATAAACCCATATAAAATAGTATTTAGTTTTAAACAATTGTTTTGAAAATCATTTGTATCCAATTCAAAATACAACTTTTAAATCCAACTAATTTGATAAAAATATAAATTATTGAATTTTCAATTAAAAGTTCCATTTTAAAAATACCTAAATTTCACCTTAATGATTTTAAAGGCCAAATGTTTATTTTAAAAAACATTTATCTCAAATGTAGGTTCAAATCCCCAATTTACTTGAATTAAATTTATTTATATCTATTTATATACATATATTCATACATTTTCCTTTTATTTATTTATTTATTCATTCTAGAAAATTTTCTAATTAAATCACAATTTATTTCAAAAAATAATTTAATGGCCAATTTAAACTTAATGAATTTCAGGAATGTTACAGATTTCCCCCCTTAAAAGAATTTCGTCCTCGAAATTGCAAGGACGAGAAAGAAAAGACAATAGACAAAGAAATTATTGATCGCATTAGATCGAAATATTTATTCTGCATTTGGTTTACCAAATCAGAATATCGACAATAGATATGAGAACAATCTCATATAATATTACACAAGATATTTGGGTCCATCGGTCTACGAATATGCAAGAGCATTGACTAGTTCGAAGAGATAACTAATCGTTCGTAGAATATATCGGATCCCAGAGAATAGATAGATGGATCAAATCTTCATATTAGTTAACCAATTTACTAATTTAAAATTTCCAATTTATTTAATATTTTCAATTTCAAATTCATTAGAGTTTAGATCGAAAAGCTGATAAGAAACCGATGAAGATACGAAGTAAGAATTTCCTACAACAATACGTATGGCCATCATCACACCGAAACTTCTTTCTGGAGCAGCTACGAAGCAATCAAAAGAATTCGAAATCGAATCAAAGGAGATTGATAGAGAAAAAATATTCCCACTGTTGCAGGGTATTGACCATTTATAGTGGTACTCCCATGTCCCCTATCTCATTCTCTTCTCGCACTCATACTCACTATCAGTGGATAGTAAGAGAATTTACTGAGGCATTCGAACGGATATCTTAGGGATTACTCATTCTAGGGTATACTTCACCCTATCTCTAATGAGCTGCTTAATGTGTTATACTCCTGAGCTAAGGTTTTAACCATCAGCTCTGATACCAAATGTAACGACTCGAATTTTTCGCGTTCGAAAATCGACATCCATACTTTACATTGTACTCGAATGCCGCAGATTCGACCGTTCAAATTCGAGTCGCCGGAGCTTATAACACATTAAGTAAATAACACAGCGGAAGAAATGAATAATATATATCAATGTACAACATTTGATACAATATCTGATACAACAGAATGATACAATGAACATCAATATACATCAGAGTTACAAAGAAATAGCAGCGGAAATAAAAGATAACACTAGCAGCGGAACAAAATCTCCAATGTAGTCTTCAAGGAAGAACTCCAGTAACAGTAATCTCCATCTCCAAAGCACCAATCCAGAATAGCTCGAACTCCAAATCAAAACGAAGAGAAGCAACTCGATCCAAAATGCGATTGCCAAATCCTAAGGCTGAAAGCTATCGAATCTACACCTACTACTGATTATCTGAAAACCCCAACTCTAGACTGCCCGTGTGGGAAAATAGTGGGCACCCAGAGTTTAGGAAAGGGACAATAAACTCCAGGTCAGTCATGGGACTGGTATGAGCAAACAAAAACATTTGGTCTTTTAAAACAAACAACAGAATTTAAATTTGAAATCCGCAATGCTTTTTGAAAAATGAAACTACCATAAGGCCTCCCGGCACACACACAATGCAAACGCACACATGGGGGAGATTTCTCCTTATGATAGTCAAACATGCTTACTACGAGAAAAATCCTTTGATATTATTACTAGTGCATAGTGGAAATCTTTCGAAAGTATAATATAAATCCTAGCCAGCATAGGTACCATGATACTATGCCTACTATAGCTGCCATGTTAAATGGCAGGTTCTACAACTAAAACCGTACAAGGCACGTATTGGATGAATGGATTTCCAACAAATGGTCAGGCTAAGGAACTTCCTATTGCCACATGGGTACGCCTCTGGCGGGACGTCCCGAGAACTAACGTTACGGTTAGATCTCTGCCAACACAAGGCCGGGTTACCTCTGTAACTAGGTAACTACTACACGAATATGCCATCCCCCGGTCCTTTGGGACCTTTATCCGAGGCGCCTCAAAGCAACAACCACACAGTAAATGAGATTGGAGCAACCACATAGGTTAAATACCAGGGCTCCATACCTGATACCACCCTTTACCAGAAGGGAATGACACACCCTAAAGGGAGCGACCCTCATAACCTTGCCGCATCTTTCCTGTTTCGACCATTTCCGGGGAGTGAGGTCCTGATGCAGTCTCGTCCACAAAGCTACGCTTTGTGCAACAAAGCCATGCTTTGGGTCAATCAGATGACCAAAGCAATGATCACAAAGATAAATGATCAAACAAATGATCATATCACAAATGATCAACCAATGATCATCACACAGCAGCACTCAGCATGCCACATTACCAAATTGGGAATATCACTGATAAATATCAACTACATAACCTCTGAGCTCGTACGTCTCAGAGAAGGGTGTTAAGCTAAGAGAATAAATTCTCCGCCACCAGGCAGAAATGTATTTGATAGAGATCAGTTAACATCTCAAAGTGTAATGTCGGACATACAACCATACAAGTCTGTCCCGGGTTCGAACAGAACCGAAGGCACTTCCGAAGAAGCCCTTGCAAATCCGGATAATCCCTAATCACGTCCGGACTTCCCATCACATATGAAGATCTCTATACCGGGGATCAGCCAGTGCAGAGACAATCGATGAGTTACCCTTTTGTTTTCGGAAATATCCGGTCTTCACCACCGGTCTTCAATTGCTATCCCTAACGTCGTATCACTATTCGGAATGGGCTATATGACACTAGGTCCTCTCCCGGCTAAACCGAATAATGAGCGCCATATTTTAAAACATATGGATATGGGATTTTAGTTAAGTCACAACTTATAAAATCCAAAACTTTTCTTTCAAATGGTTAAACAAATTACCATTTTAAATCTTTAAACAAAAAGATTTATTTCACAAAGTTTCACCTAGTTTCACAAAGATCTATTCATAGATTTCAAAACAACTTCCATTTCAATTGGATTAACTCAATAAATCTTTAAATTAAAGATTTAATTTATAGCTTTCAAAACACGTCCAAAGATTTATTTATAACTTGGAATACCATTTTCATTTCAAAACTTGAATTCCTTTTAACATACATTGGAAATCCATTTCTTATATGAAAGCTTCTATTATTTGAAAACGACAGTTTTCGTTTCAGAAAAGTCCGATTTATACAAGTTGAAAATCTTGGGTTAAATTTTAAATTTCAAAACATCACCTTTTAAAATGGTTTAAAAACCCCATATAAATCCATTTATAAGTTGAATAACTTTTTAAAACCCTAGTTTCCAAATCATAGAATTCAATTCAATTATTGAATTCAAATTTAACTCAAATTATTTAAAATTTCAAAACTCAATCGAGTTATTCAAAATAACTTTTATTTTTGAAATTCATTTTTTTCAAAAGCTTCAATTCTAATTCCAAAACTATTTTGGATTCAAAAATTCAAATTCTAAAACAATTTCAAAATCAGTGACTTAACCCATTTCCACGTGCAATCCATATTTGTGTGTGTATAAGTGTGGTCCAGGGGTTTTACACAATAGTGCACAACATCATCATCACAGATTCAATCATAAAGATAAGCGGGATAACCCATAACGCTTATCTATATTAACAGATTCATAGATAAGGTAAATTATCAATCACAAAAATTCACTAATATGATTCGATGTGGGTTTCGGATAACCAACTGGAATCCGACTCCCTGTCGCATCGAAACTCAAATGTCATTTTACGGGTCAAAGGGTTTTCATATTCATACAACAGTATATTCATCACAAATATAGCAGATCAACGCAAAGTATCACATAGCATCACATCACATATCAAATATATCAATCCATCACACAACATTCAATAACAATCAGCATCTACAATTAAGATGAATAAACTGGGTGGTTTTAAATTTATTCCCTACATGATTACTTTCATTTATTAGTCCTAATTAACTATCTCTAATTACAATGAGTAATTAGCTTATAAGATAATTACACAAGTTAATTACTTAAACCCTACATATATATATAAATCACCCTTGATTAATAACCATTCAGTAATTAAATACATTAATTACTCAACCCAATTAATTATTCTTAATTAATTATCTAAATTAATCATTAATCACTTGATTAAATAAATCTTAATTATAAATTAAAATTTAGTTAACCGTTCTTAATTATAGATTAATTAAACTTAATTAATTAATCTCAAATCAAATTAAATATCATTAATTTTTTAATTAAACTTCCACATTATTAATTTATTAAATAATTAATATTTATCTAAATTACCTTAGTAATTAAATGATTCCAATCATTAAACATTTATTTATCTTTTAGATAAACATTTCTTATTAAATCAAGCATTTAAACACAAAAATGTTTTTAAATTTACATTAAATTCCATTTAGCATTTCTTTTAAACTTAAAGATTCAAATTTATTTAAAATAAGATTCTAAAACAATACAAATCTTAATCTTATATGTTTACAAGAACATATACTTTGTTAATAAGATTAAAAAGAATTTAAATTTCAATTCAAATTAAATTCAAACCAATTTAAAAATTACTTTAACATTTGAAATTCAACTTTCAAATTTATTTTAGCTTTAAATTCTTTCTATCATCTATACCTTTAATTCAAATGCAAACCATTTGAAAACAATTTAAATTTAAATCTTTAATTTAAAAACTGAAGTTAAAAAAATAGATTTAAAAACTCAGAGTTTGAATTCATTTGAATTCCTAAATTTCAAATACTTAACCTTTCCAATACAAAATTCAAAACAACATTGCCTTTATACTTGAGAGTCAAAATCAAATTTGAATTTGAAATATAATTACCTTCAAATCTCTGATAATCAAATCTGAACTCATATTCAAAATTCCAAATTAAAAACTAAGTTTAAATCTCCATCTTAATTTTAAATTTACTTTTTTTTTTCATCATTTAAAACAGAAACAGTTTCTGTTTAATTCAAAAACTTAAACTTTGAAATCTTTTTCTAAATTTACATTATTTCAAAAGAACATAATTCAACTTATTTGAATTCAACATAAATTCAGTTTCAAAATTCCAAGTCACAAATGTATTTTGCACTTTATTTCAAATTTTATAAAACCTGAAACAGGTTTCCTGATTCATCTCTTTTATTTATTTATTTTTTTTATATTTCAAACAAACTTTGAATTTCTGCATTTAACTTATTACAAAAATAGGAATTCAAACTATTTGAATTTAATTTTCAAACTCAAGTTTAAATCCTAAGCTAAGCTTCCAGATTTAAATTTAAACTTTACTTCAAATTTTAAAAATAACAGAACAGCTCTGTTATTAAGCCTGCACATACACACAGAACTCCCTGATTTACTTCGAGTCACTTCTCCTACTACTCCGAGTTTTTTTTCAATTTACCCGAGACCTACCCGAGTCAAAATTCCCTGCAACCCAGAAACTTACCCCAAACCCAGTAAACTAGTGATCTTACTGTAATTTCCAATTTACAAACTAAATTTTGAATTGTAAATCAATTCAATGATTTACTTATGATCTAAGATAGATGACCACTTCCAGAAACAATTTTACTCAATTCAAATACAAGGATCAAAGGATCTTGATCAAAAAGTAAAATACAGTAAACATGAAACTGTATTTTCTCTTTTCACTGTAAATTTAAATTTTAGTTTTAAAATTCTTGAAATTACTCACTGATTGAATTAATAAACCTGGAACATTACATCATAAATCTTTAAATTTATCACTCCAGTCAAATTTGTTTTGTGTAATTTGGTTTTCAGATTCCAGATATCATATGTAGTTTATATACAATTAGAACTCACACATTCTAAACAAACTTGATTTGTTCAAGCATTTAAGTTAAATTCAGTAAAAAAAAAGTCAAAGAAATTTTAGAAATCAAGACATAAGTTTTGAAATTTGAAAAGCACACATGCACAGCCACCAACTTGTTTACAGTCACAACTTGCAAGTACTTCCATATATGTTTATTTAAAATTTATAAACATGCATAATTTACCTAAAAAAAAACTTTTTTATAAAGAAGAGTTACTCACATAACCAGATAATGTCTCAGTCATTTTTTTATTTTTTAATTTTTTTATTTTGCAACCAGGTTCTTGAGATCTGGAATGAATGAAACAAAAGCAAGCTTTGTTGTGTTTCCCAAACATGCATCACACATATACATACACATGTAAACATATTTCTATTTCAGAATCATCACATATCAGAGAAGACAAGTCATTCAAGCATTCATCAAGACAGAGAACAAATTCAGGGCTAGATTGCTCACCTGGGTATTTTGACAGAGAACAAAGAAGAAGCAGAGAGGTGTTTTGACAGCTTCAAAGAGTGAAAGCCTGAATTTTTTTTTTCTTTTTCTTCTTTAGATCATAGAGTTTAGATCTGTAAATTGTAAGTACAGATTTCTATTTACTCTTTGTTGTACATAATTTATTAAATACAAACACTTCTAATTACTTACAGTTGAATGACAAAGAAGTTTTTTTTTCTTTTCTCTACAACCTGAAATCAGAATTAGCTCAAGTCTTAGGCTTGATTTCCTGCAACTTGGATTGACCTAATTGTTTAAATCTTGTTTTAGTTACTGATTTCAACATTAAACTCAAATTATTTTAGAAAGGAAATTTACTTGCCTTTGAGTTTGTTTTAGAAATCCACTGCATGCTTTCCAGGTTATCATCTCCAGGCTTCCACTTTTATTTTCAAACTTCATGTTTTGCTTTGCTTTAAAAACTTCACCTGATTGTTTTACTTCTCTGATCTTGTTTGCCTTTTAATCTTTGTATTGAATCATTGATGAATTGAATTGTGAAAACAGGTTCTATGATTGAATTTGCAGATGCAAAGAAAATGCAGGGTTCCCTTGCATTTCCAGATTATGAAAGTATGAAATGCAGCCCCCTTTTGTTTCCAGAGTTTGATTGTTTGATGAGGTTTCTTGATTCATAATGATGCATGCAGATTTGAATTTTGGAAAAGAGGAGTTTTGAATACATGAATGTATGCTGCAGGTTTTGAATATGGTTGTGAATGAGATTTGTTTTGAAAAAGAGGAGGAGTTTGTTTGATTTCAAGGTTGCAGATTAGTATATGGTTTGAGAATGTGATTTGGTTTTCTTTTTGATATCTATGTTTTAAAAAGCTTTGATATTGAGATGTGTGATGCAAAATCTGTTTTTCAGATTTTGCTGAGATATGCTAAGATATGTTATATGATGGCATATGGGAAGATGTGAAGCTTCTTGTATTTATTTTTTTAAAAAAATTTCATTATTTTAAATAAAAGTAATGATGCTATTTGTATGTATACATATATGTAAGATCTAAAGGTATGTATTTGTTTATACTTTGTAAATAAATGTATTTGTTTATTCATTTGTATGTAATATGTACATGTTCAATGTTAAAAGAATTTAATCAATATTTATGTATGTATATATATACATATATTGTATCTTAACAAATTTTTAAATGCTACTCATTTTTTTTAAAACACTCATTTTAAACTTGAGATACTAACATATGTATTTATTTTACTTTTACAAATTTTAAAAAGAAAGGAATTTAAAACAATTTGTACACTCACAAACAAATCACACACATATATATACATTTCTTAGTTTATTTTATTTTTGAATTAAGACTAGTATACCATTTAAATAAATAATTATCTATGTTTATATTATTTCAGATTTTTATTTCTTATTTTATAACCATTTTGTCCATTATTCCTACTTATTCTAATTTAAAGAAAGGAAATGAATTTTAAACTAATTATGTTTTTAATAAATAAACCCATATAAAATAGTATTTAGTTTTAAACAATTGTTTTGAAAATCATTTGTATCCAATTCAAAATACAACTTTTAAATCCAACTAATTTGATAAAAATATAAATTATTGAATTTTCAATTAAAAGTTCCATTTTAAAAATACCTAAATTTCACCTTAATGATTTTAAAGGCCAAATGTTTATTTTAAAAAACATTTATCTCAAATGTAGGTTCAAATCCCCAATTTACTTGAATTAAATTTATTTATATCTATTTATATACATATATTCATACATTTTCCTTTTATTTATTTATTTATTCATTCTAGAAAATTTTCTAATTAAATCACAATTTATTTCAAAAAATAATTTAATGGCCAATTTAAACTTAATGAATTTCAGGAATGTTACACTAAGATAGACGATCAAATAAATGATCCTATCACAATAATCAACACAATGATCATTTCAGCAACACTCAGCATATCACATTACCAAATTGGGAATATATCGCTGATAACTTCAACTATATAACCTCTGAGCTCGTACGTCTCAGAGAAGGGTGTTAAGCTAAAAGAATAAATTCTCCGCCACCAACAGAAATATATTTGAATGAAATCGGCTTTATATCTCAACTTGTAATGTCAGACACACAATCCATACAAGTCTGTTCCGGGATCGAACAAAACCGAAGGCACTTACAAAGAAGTCCTTGCAATCCGGATATTCACAATCCTGATCGGATTTCCCATCACTTAGGGAGTCTCTATACCGTTGCAACTCAGTGCAGAGACAATCGATAGGTCATCCTATCGCTCTCGCAAATACCGGGTCTTCAACACCGATCTTCAATGCAATTCACAACGACGTATCACATATTCGGAATGGGTTATACGATCCCATGGTCCTTTCCCGGTTAATCCGAATAGTGAGCGCTTATTCAAAAATAAGTGTGCATTCAAATTCAAACAATTCACATCAACTACCCATTCAAAGGGAAATATTGATAGTCGGTTATTGAACTATCACTGGATATGCACACATCACCGGATTCCAAATAATTTTCCAAATTATTTACTTTCCAAAATATCTTTACAAGATATATAATTTCAACACTTCAAAAATAAATCAATATTTATTTTTATAAACCAATTCCACTTTTCATTTATAAATTCCATAATGAATTTATATCCTCAAATATTCATGCATATACGATTTCAATTATCCATTTTCAATTTATCTTCAAAAAGATAAATTCTAATTATTCACTTCATATTGGAAAACAATTCCATACTTATTAAAAATAAGTAATTCACAAATCTTATTTATTTTCAACACTTGGAAAATATTCAATATATTTCAATCGAAATTAAGTATATATTTCATTTTATTAAGGAAATCATTCTCTTCAACATATTTATTTGGGCCAAAACGAATGTTGCGTAGAACATCGTTACGACAACCCAAATTCACTAGTATAGGGATTCGAAATTAAAATAGATATATAAATCCCAATACTACACAAAACATTTCCTTTCGGAAATCATTTACTATAACAACAGTGTTATAGTCCACCATTCCCTTTTATTTCTCGAAACATCTATTTCAACAATAAATGTTGAAATCTATGGTTTCGAATCTCAACACAATTAAAACTTCGTTCGATCGTTTTGATTCTATATAAAATATCACATTCAAAACAATTTCTTTAACATCTTATTCACTATTCAAAAACGTGAATATTCTTTGTTAACAAATTTCATCATTTTATTCATTTTATTTCAAAGGATTATTCACTGTCTAAAAACGTGAATATAACTCTATTTCTAGGTTATAACAATTAACTTATCAGAATAAGTTGTTTGCAAATTTATAAAACAACATTTATAAATTTCCATTTCTATTTATTTATAAAAACTTCCTTTTTATAAATTCTTTTATTAACCTATTCCAGTTTATAACTCAATTATAAACTAAACGTTCATATTATAAGTTAAATACTTATAAAACGATTATTTTACAAAATCGTTCTTTTTAAAGACCTTCCAATTTATAAATCTTATAACTTATAAGATCATTTATTTAACCAATCTATTCTTCAAATAATTTCACCAAATTTATAAATCTTACTATTTATAAATTTCTTTTATAACTTCACAGTTTATAATTCTATAAATTTCATTCATTTATGAAATTCATTTTCACTTCATTCAAACACTTATAAAAACTCGTTTTATAATTTCAATATCTCAATTTATAAATATCCATTTATAAATCTCTTAATATAATTCAATTTATATTATTCTTTAAAACGTCTTTAATCTCCTTTATTATTTCATCATTTTGATTCATAAAATAATTAAATTTTATAAAATCCTATATTTAAACTTTTCACAATAATTCTAAAATATCTCGATTAAACTATTTTATAAAATCAATAGCATCATATTCTCAAAAATCAGTTTTTAACTGTATTTCACAAAAATCATAATTTTTATAACATTAAAAATTATAACGTTTATTTATTTAAAATGGATCAATTCCAAAATTATTTTATAAAACGTATACTTTCTAAAATCACTTTAATCATTTTAAAATCCCAAAATCTGGGTCCAATGATGCTACACACCAAATAGTCAATCACGACAACAACGATATCACATATCGTATATGATAATCAACGAATATCAAAATATCCATAATCAAATAAATACTGTTGAGGAATCCTGTTGGATCCCTCCAACCTGTTTTCCTGCATCCACAAACATTAGCACAATACCAATTTCGCTCCAGTACGAAATTATCGCGGTATATGTTCTTATTAAATATTATCCGCTTAATACGGCGCAATAGGGTCTCATCCGCTAAACAAAAAATGCGGGAAATCAATAACTCCAATATATACATATGCCAATATATATATATTGCTATTATATATAATACCAATTTCACTGTTTACGAAATAGTCGCGGTATATGTTTTTATTAAATAACATCCGCTTACTAACGGCGTATAATGTCTATTTTAACAATCAATAGATAACAATCAACATTCAAACATGCATTCAAATATTGTAAATCTAACTATTTAAAATAAAATCGAAACTAATTCGATTGAGTGAGAAATTCTCACCTTGATTTTATTTCCGTTTTAGCGATTTATTTCGAATAAAATTAAACGGACGTTTAATTTTACCCAAAATTCTCACTAACTCCAAACGACTCCAAACCAACTCCATCGCGTAGTGCTCGTCCATACGATTCCAACGCAACTAGTTTCGCGCGTTTTCGACCTCGTATGAAAAAGTTATGATTTTTCAAAGTTTACACGAATTTTATAACTTAATTACAACAAAACCTTTATAATATTAAACCTAAACAAATCATCACCGTTAGATCTAGCTTCCACCCCATCATCACCGCACGTCTTCTTCTTCTCATTTGCACGCAACTTCTACAGGTTGTACACGAAGAGGCCGAACCCATTTTGCAATTTAGGGTTTCAATTTCCATCGCGATCTCTCGACGAAACTCGATCACAACCCCACCATGTCGAAGCCCTTCGCGAGCTCGTCCACCACCACCAACATCATAAAGCTCGGCTGCCCCTCTAGCCTAGGGTTGCGTGCGCAGGCCCTGACTGTCGGCCCTCCTATACTCCCACCACGTCGCTCCAAATCGCATCTCCACCGTTCAGATCGTAGCTCTCATCACCCTCTACATCTTTCATGTTGAAAGTTTTAGCCAAAACTTGATGGATTGAGAGATCAAAGAGAAGAAATGAGATCAATTTCTGGCCATCTATCTTGTTAGTGGCGGCTAGGTTAAAAATTAGGGTTAGGGTTATTTTTTTTATCAAATTATGAAGAGAGTGGTGCTATTTATAAGGAACGAGCGACACTATTCATCCGGAAATTCCGAACTCCGATTTACGCGCCGTAACCAGCGTTTCTAGGGTTTACCCCGCGTTCCGGACACAATGGAACAGGTTTCGGAAGCTAATTCGGACATCTGTGCGAGTTATGGCTGTAAACGCTCAATTTGAATTAAACCGATTTAAGTCGATTTCTAGGCGTTTTAATTTGTACCGGACAAACGGTAAATCCAATTGACTTGAAATTTGAAACCTTACAATAATATCACATTACGGATCCGATGAAACTGGTTTCGTCGAAATCCGAGACCTTTTGAAAAATGGCTATTTTCACTCGCCAAATTTAAATTAAAAATAAATCGATGCGTTTCGAGCTGCCACGATCAAACGATAACTCCGATTGACACGAAATTTGAAATCCGGTAATAACTAACTATTACGGATCCAATGGAACTGGTTTCGTTCAATTCTGAGACTGTTCAAAAATTGACTATTTTTACTAGTCGATTTTAATATTAAAATATTCAATTTTCACAAATTAACTTTTAATTCGATTCTAAAAGTTCTAAAATATCGTTCTAACTCCCATATGATAAAATAAAATTTTACAAATCATTTTCAATCATATTTAACTATATTTTCAATTATTTCCATAATTTAACATATTAAATTATCGATTTAATTATTCAATTAAATCCAATAATTCAAATAAAAATTTATTTGACTTATAAATTCACTTATTAATATTTAAAATTAATTAAATATCCAAATTTTAATTTCTAAAAATTCTGGGTCGTTACAATCTTCCCCACTTAAAAGAATTTCGTCCTCGAAATTACTAGTAAGAAAAGTTACAGAATCTATTAATTTTCCCAAAACAAATTTAAACTTCTTTACAATACTTTACTAAGTTTTCAAATCATACTTAGTTATCTTTTCAAAAACAACTTCTATTGTTTAACTTTCAATTCTAAATCAAAGTTAAAGTTTTCCAAAAAAATTTCCAATTTTCTCAAAATTTTTCTAACGCCTTAAATTTTCGGAAAAATTCGCCATAGTCTCCTTTGCGCGGCTCGATCCGAAAAAAAATGACAGTATATATATCACAAATATACATCTCATCAAGTAATGAGGCATCCCGAAGGGAAAAAAGTGTAAAAGTACGATATTTAATCCGAGATATGTACCTTATATTTTATTAGCGAGCATATACGGCTAATATAGCGCAAAAGCGAGCTCCAAATGCGAAGCAAACGCGATCCGCACCTACTAATCACTCAACAAACAACATGAGAATCATGCATATGGATAATAGTATCAATACACAACATATATCAACATAATAACTATATATGCTAACATAGCAAATGCAACTAAAGCAACAAATGCAAACATATTCAACCATCGACCAACTAGCATTCAACAAATTCATAACCAATATATATTCATTCATATTCTCATTAATATTAAATGAATTGGTTTTCAATTTAATCACATTTGATTCATATACAATGGATGTTCTTACTAACATTCATTCTCAATTAGTTTATATTCACTAATTCATATTCAAGTTGGTTCACTTCCAATTCAAATTCAATTCTATTCAAATTTATTTACTTCTAATTAAATTTCAATTACTTTAGCTTTCAATTTCATTAACTCTTAATGAATTTTATACAATCAATCAACTAACAATCATATAACAATCAATGTATATTAATTACAACCAAATTCTTTTGCTTTCAATTGGTTTAATTAATTGATTTACTTTGACACCAATATCAACTTCATTCAATATCGCTTAAGTTATACTCCATTTAACTTTAAATTCATTTTTATTTCAACTCATATTTATAAATATATTCATATAGTTTCACTTCTCATATATATAAGTTTATTTCACAATTGTAAATTACTTTAATTATAATTCCATTCTTATAATTCTTTTACTTATACAATTAATTCTTTAATTTAGATTATTCAAACAACTAAACAATCAACTTATACACATTTTAATAATTCTGAAAAATTATTTCTTCATATACAAAATATAATCAAGGCAAAATTATTTCATTTACCTAATTTAAAACAATACTGTGCCGAATTGTTCTATTCAAGTGTTTAGAAACCCCTTCGGCATAGTCTTGCGAACCACGCTGACGAAAGTTCATATGCCACTCAATAAACCAATCATCACAATATAAAATAATTTTTATATTCACTAACAAATACGCACTCGTATCTATTATTACACTCAAACTCATTCTAGAGTACTACTGACTCTATCTCTAATGAATAATACCCAACAGAACCATGGTTGTCGCTTAACCATAAGCTCTGATACCAACTGTAAAGACCCGGAGGTAGCGGTCACAACCGGTAGGCTTTTCAACCATCCCAGCCCCACCGTGGCTTACACTGGTACCCCAGACCTTGCTTTTACGGCCAGCCTCTCGACTGTCTCAGGTTACACCTAACCAACCCCCTAAAAGAGGATGTGTGGGAGTAAGAGTCTCCCGTTCGCCACCAAACCGCGAAGCGAGAACCCCCCATCACATAGCCCAAAGCTTAACAAGACTGGTGTGAGAACTCAAAACAGTTTATTTATCTTTAAAAACAAAATAGAGAAATATTTTTAAATTCAATTCGCAATGCTTTTAAAAATGAGACTACCATAAGGCCTCCCGCATACACACACATGCAAACGCAGAATCGGAGGAGATTTCTCCTTATGATAGTCAAAGATGCTTGATACGCATTTAAAATAACATTTGATATTATTACTAGTGCATAGTGTAGTGGAAAATTCATTTCGAAAGTAGAATATGAATCTTAGCCAACATACGACCATTATCGTATGCCTACTATAGCTAACTATGTTCAATAGCAGGTTACCGCCACATTCCATAGCAGGTTATACAACTAAAACCGTACAAGTCTCGTATTGTTTCTTTGGATTTCCAACAAATGGTCAGGCCAAGTAACTTCCCATTGCCACATGAGAATGCCTCTGGAAAGACATCCCCGAGAACCAAACCGGAACTCTGCCAACACAAGGCCGGGTTACCCCTAACTGGTAACTACTGACACGAGCACGCCATTCCCCGATCGTAAACGACCTTTCTCACGGGATCCCGAAAACCAACAACCACAAAGTAATAAATTCGTAGTAACCACATAGGTTAAATATCTGGGCTCCATACCATGATACCACCTCTATCCAGAAGGAAATGTACATACCCTAAAGGGTGCTACCCCTCATAACCTTGCTGCATCTTTCCTGTTTTGACCATTTCCGGGGTGCGAGGTTCGACGAAGTCACGTCCACAAAAACATACTTTATACAAAAGCCATGCTTTGGGTCAACAAATGATCAACACAATGATCACTAAGATAGACGATCAAATAAATGATCCTATCACAATAATCAACACAATGATCATTTCAGCAACACTCAGCATATCACATTACCAAATTGGGAATATATCGCTGATAGCTTCAACTATATAACCTCTGAGCTCGTACGTCTCAGAGAAGGGTGTTAAGCTAAAAGAATAAATTCTCCGCCACCAACAGAAATATATTTGAATGAAATCGGCTTTATATCTCAACTTGTAATGTCAGACACACAATCCATACAAGTCTGTTCCGGGATCGAACAAAACCGAAGGCACTTACAAAGAAGTCCTTGCAATCCGGATATTCACAATCCTGATCGGATTTCCCATCACTTAGGGAGTCTCTATACCGTTGCAACTCAGTGCAGAGACAATCGATAGGTCATCCTATCGCTCTCGCAAATACCGGGTCTTCAACACCGATCTTCAATGCAATTCACAACGACGTATCACATATTCGGAATGGGTTATACGATCCCATGGTCCTTTCCCGGTTAATCCGAATAGTGAGCGCTTATTCAAAAATAAGTGTGCATTCAAATTCAAACAATTCACATCAAATACCCATTCAAAGGGAAATATTGATAGTCGGTTATTGAACTATCACTGGATATGCACACATCACCAGATTCCAAATAATTTTCCAAATTATTTACTTTCCAAAATATCTTTACAAGATATATAATTTCAACACTTCAAAAATAAATCAATATTTATTTTTATAAACCAATTCCACTTTTCATTTATAAATTCCATAATGAATTTATATCCTCAAATATTCATGCATATACGATTTCAATTATCCATTTTCAATTTATCTTCAAAAAGATAAATTCTAATTATTCACTTCATATTGGAAAACAATTCCATACTTATTAAAAATAAGTAATTCACAAATCTTATTTATTTTCAACACTTGGAAAATATTCAATATATTTCAATCGAAATTAAGTATATATTTCATTTTATTAAGGAAATCATTCTCTTCAACATATTTATTTGGGCCAAAACGAATGTTGCGTAGAACATCGTTACGACAACCCAAATTCACTAGTATAGGGATTCGAAATTAAAATAGATATATAAATCCCAATACTACACAAAACATTTCCTTTCGGAAATCATTTACTTTAACAACAGTGTTATAGTCCACCATTCCCTTTTATTTCTCGAAACATCTATTTCAACAATAAATGTTGAAATCTATGGTTTCGAATCTCAACACAATTAAAACTTCGTTCGATCGTTTTGATTCTATTTAAAATATCACATTCAAAACAATTTCTTTAACATCTTATTCACTATTCAAAAACGTGAATATTCTTTGTTAACAAATTTCATCATTTTATTCATTTTATTTCAAAGGATTATTCACTGTCTAAAAACGTGAATATAACTCTATTTCTAGGTTATAACAATTAACTTATCAGAATAAGTTGTTTGCAAATTTATAAAACAACATTTATAAATTTCCATTTCTATTTATTTATAAAAACTTCCTTTTTATAAATTCTTTTATTAACCTATTCCAGTTTATAACTCAATTATAAACTAAACGTTCATATTATAAGTTAAATACTTATAAAACGATTATTTTACAAAATCGTTCTTTTTAAAGACCTTCCAATTTATAAATCTTATAACTTATAAGATCATTTATTTAACCAATCTATTCTTCAAATAATTTCACCAAATTTATAAATCTTACTATTTATAATTTTCTTTTATAACTTCACAGTTTATAATTCTATAAATTTCATTCATTTATGAAATTCATTTTCACTTCATTCAAACACTTATAAAAACTCGTTTTATAATTTCAATATCTCAATTTATAAATATCCATTTATAAATCTCTTAATATAATTCAATTTATATTATTCTTTAAAACGTCTTTAATCTCCTTTATTATTTCATCATTTTGATTCATAAAATAATTAAATTTCATAAAATCCTATATTTAAACTTTTCACAATAATTCTAAAATATCTCGATTAAACTATTTTATAAAATCAATAGCATCATATTCTTAAAAATCAGTTTTTAACTGTATTTCACAAAAATCATAATTTTTATAACATTAAAAATTATAACGTTTATTTATTTAAAATGGATCAATTCCAAAATTATTTTATAAAACGTATACTTTCTAAAATCACTTTAAAATCATTTTAAAATCCCAAAATCTGGGTCCAATGATGCTACACACCAAATAGTCAATCACGACAACAACGATATCACATATCGTATATGATAATCAACGAATATCAAAATATCCATAATCAAATAAATACTATTGAGGAATCCTGTTGGATCCCTCCAACCTGTTTTCCTGCATCCACAAACATTAGCACAATACCAATTTCGCTCCAGTACGAAATTATCGCGGTATATGTTCTTATTAAATATTATCCGCTTAATAACGGCGCAATAGGGTCTCATCCGCTAAACAAAAAATGCGGGAAATCAATAACTCCAATATATACATATGCCAATATATATATATTGCTATTATATATAATACCAATTTCACTGTTTACGAAATATTCGCGGTATATGTTTTTATTAAATAACATCCGCTTACTAACGGCGTATAATGTCTATTTTAACAATCAATAGATAACAATCAACATTCAAACATGCATTCAAATATTGTAAATCTAACTATTTAAAATAAAATCGAAACTAATTCGATTGAGTGAGAAATTCTCACCTTGATTTTATTTCCGTTTTAGCGATTTATTTCGAATAAAATTAAACGGACGTTTAATTTTACCCAAAATTCTCACTAACTCCAAACGACTCCAAACCAACTCCATCGCGTAGTGCTCGTCCATACGATTCCAACGCAACTGGTTTCGCGCGTTTTCGACCTCGTATGAAAAGGTTATGATTTTTCAAAGTTTACACGAATTTTATAACTTAATTACAACAAAACCTTTATAATATTAAACCTAAACAAATCATCACCGTTAGATCTAGCTTCCACCCCATCATCACCGCACGTCTTCTTCTTCTCATTTGCACGCAACTTCTACAGGTTGTACACGAAGAGGCCGAACCCATTTTGCAATTTAGGGTTTCAATTTCCATCGCGATCTCTCGACGAAACTCGATCACAACCCCACCATGTCGAAGCCCTTCGCGAGCTCGTCCACCACCACCAACATCATAAAGCTCGGCTGCCCCTCTAGCCTAGGGTTGCGTGCGCAGGCCCTGACTGTCGGCCCTCCTATACTCCCACCACGTCGCTCCAAATCGCATCTCCACCGTTCAGATCGTAGCTCTCATCACCCTCTACATCTTTCATGTTGAAAGTTTTAGCCAAAACTTGATGGATTGAGAGATCAAAGGGAAGAAATGAGATCAATTTCTAGCCATCTATCTTGTTAGTGGCGGCTAGGTTAAAAATTAGGGTTAGGGTTATTTTTTTTATCAAATTATGAAGAGAGTGGTGCTATTTATAAGGAAAGAGCGACACTATTCATCCGGAAATTCCGAACTCCGATTTACGCGCCGTAACTAGCGTTTCTAGGGTTTACCCCGCGTTCCGGACACAATGGAACAGGTTTCGGAAGCTAATTCGGACATCTGTGCGAGTTATGGCTGTAAACGCTCAATTTGAATTAAACCGATTTAAGTCGATTTCTAGGCGTTTTAATTTGTACCGGACAAACGGTAAATCCAATTGACTTGAAATTTGAAATCTTACAATAATATCACATTACGGATCCGATGAAACTGGTTTCGTCGAAATCCGAGACTTTTTGAAAAATGGCTATTTTCACTCGCCAAATTTAAATTAAAAATAAATCGATGCGTTTCGAGCTGCCACGATCAAACGATAACTCCGATTGACACGAAATTTGAAATCCGGTAATAACTAACTATTACGGATCCAATGGAACTGGTTTCGTTCAATTCTGAGACTGTTCAAAAATTGACTATTTTTACTAGTCGATTTTAATATTAAAATATTCAATTTTCACAAATTAACTTTTAATTCGATTCTAAAAGTTCTAAAATATCGTTCTAACTCCCATATGATAAAATAAAATTTTACAAATCATTTTCAATCATATTTAACTATATTTTCAATTATTTCCATAATTTAACATATTAAATTATCGATTTAATTATTCAATTAAATCCAATAATTCAAATAAAAATTTATTTGACTTATAAATTCACTTATTAATATTTAAAATTAATTAAATATCCAAATTTTAATTTCTAAAAATTCTGGGTCGTTACATTATACAATTACTTAAGTATTTCAAAATCATTTTGAAATCATATATATACATCAAAAATCCTTAGTATATCAAATTATTCCCATGCATTTCAAAACCAAAACTAGTTTTGCAAACAACTCCAATTTAAAACACTCAAGTAGCAATTCCTCTCTTGGAAACTAGAAAATGAACAACGATGATGTCGCGATCATCATCGGAATTATTTTTCGACGACCGAAGTGAGTTTAGTGCTTTTATCTCTTTTGAAAACCATTTTAAAATATTTTTATTCCAAATGTTAATAGATTCCATTTCCAATTCAAAAATATTTTCAAATAATATCACGATTATTTTTTCGCAACTTTGAAAAACATTTTCAAAACCAACGGGATTTAAATTCCCAAATTTCCAAATCTCCATCTTTAATTCCTTTATAAATTTTTATAAACCATATCATCTTTACATATTTCTTTGGAATTCCATTTTCACTTTAAATTATACACTACATTTATAAAATCATATTTACAAAATCCATGATTAAACTTCTTGCCTTTTGGTTATAATATCAACTTTTATTCAATTTCCACAACGACGATGATATTAGTTTTGACATTATCATTCCCTAACAACCAAGCAAACCATATATAACTATAGTAATTTCTAAAAATTATTCCTTTCATATACGAAAATAATTTAGGCAAGATTATTTCATTTACCCCCTTTTAAAACAATACCGTGTTGAATTGTTCCGTTCAAGTGTTTAGAGATCCCTATCAATAACGTTAATTACTCATATTGACTGGAATCCATAAGCCACTAAACAAACCAATCAACACAATATAAAATAGCATTATATTCACCAACTAATATGCGCTCATATCTATTAATACACTCAAACTTATTCTAGGGTTCTACTGACCCTACCTCTAATGAGTAATCCCCATCAGAGCCAAGGTTCTTGCTTAACCTTTAGCTCCGATACCAAAATGTAACAACCGAGGTTTTAAACCATCGAAAGTCGACATTAATATATTCACTGTATTACATGCCGAATGATCGAATGCTGGAATACTCGATCGTTAAAGAAAAGAAGAAAGAGGTAAAATAAGAAAATAGAAATAACAACACAGCGCAATCATAGTGGAACAATATATAATAGATAACAACTGATTTTATACACTGCATCATCAGAGTACAATACAAATCAATAGCACAAAACTGGACAGTTATAATAAATTGTCCTCACAAAAGATGAATATACAGCTTACAATACACAGTAGAATATAAACCAAGTACGGATAATACATCTTCGTCATCCAGCTCGTTTCCTTAGCTCCATAACATCCTATCTTGAATATGTAATACTCGATTTGACCCGAGCATTATAATAAAATAACACCCAAGTCAGTCTGGAAAACCAGCATGGGAAAACACATTCAATTTGAATTATTAAAGTTTCAATATCTTTTGAAATCAAAGGTATCTCATAAGACCATGCCATAAATAAACACTATGGGTTTTTACCTTACGACAACCAAAACATTTCATATCACTTCCTTTGATATTATAATAGTGTCAAAGTACAAATACTTATTCAAATAGCTGAAATGCTTTCATCTCACATTTCAGCATAGTTGGGCACAATCAAAACTGTACGACGCTTTTGGAGAATGGATTCCAACTGAATGACTATGCATTGGGGTACCATCTATCACAAAACATGTCTAGAAAAGTGTACTAAGAACGAAACTATCGATCCTTGCCAACACAAGACTGGACTATCCCTGACCTGGATAGACCGAATATGCTATCACCCCTGGTGTTCCCACCCTTTTCGAGCTCCTTTCACATGTAGTGATAATATCCGAGGTTATCTAGAAAGGTGATAGACATATCCTAATTGGGTGCTACCCACTTAGCCTTGTTGCATCTCCCCTACTTTTCAGGCATTCCCGGTTGATAAGGCTAGAGGTACGATTACCTTTTCAGAAATATTCATTTAGAATGCTCATTGTCCTCTAATGACATGTACTGATAGCATTCATCCATACAAGTTCGTTCCCAGTCCGAACGGAACCGAAGGCACTATTCCTACTACATCCATTTTGGGAATCATCCTCAGGATTAGTAGCGACTAGCCGTTGCACTTCAATGCTCCATTTTTGACTCTAAGCTCTTGTCTTCATTTCGAAAACATACTCGTTGGATCGAAGTGGATTTCGGATAACAAATCTGATCCCGATCTCTTCGAAATAATGTTTGTTATTTTCGGTAAACTCAATCCCTGTTTTCTAGGAAATAAACAGAAAAAAATAAGATCATAGATCACCTCCTCATCGTTAGTGAAGGGATTTCCTTATCAACGTCCTAGAAGAACGAAATGAGTTTATACGTACATTATAGCACTTCGAACGGTAACTGTACCATATAATTCCTGTGCTCCTTCTAGATATTTCTAAAGTTATATTTAGGTCTAGATTCGATAGCTGGTTGTTTAACTATCAAATAAACAATCAATTCAACCAAATAACTCATTTCCATCGAAAATCCCAAGTCTTATTTAATTCCAATTTTAAATAAGTTAAATCTCTTTATCCAAAAGTATGTGCCTATCTTGTCTAATTTAGTATATTCATAAAGTAACCTTTCCAAAAAAAAATTGAAAACCCTTTAGAATAATATGGAAAGTATCACCGGATATCAAACCATGGATCACAGCTCAACTGTTATGTCTCTATCCTAGATAAATCCAAATCATAACTACAGGCACTCACTGCCTCTGATTTCGCCATGCGAGAGTACCAATACTTCCCGACAACTCTATTTAAAAATTCAAAATAATACTTACGAAATTTGTATAAAAAATTTCCAAGTTAACTTTAGACAAAACTACTTTTTATAACAAAAGCTATTATATAAAATATTAATATTGAATAATGCCCCTTTAAAATAGTAATACTGATTATAACTAACTTAGTTAATTTTTACTTTAACAATTTTTAAACAATTAAATAATAATTTTTTCTAAAACATTCTTTTAAACACTTTTAAATTTTCTAATTAATACTTTAAATTCTTCCTTTTTAAAATAACTTAACTTCTCAGAAAAATATAATTTCAACCCCAATATGGCCAGTCCAATTATTCATTAATCCCACTCGATTTATTCCCGTTTTGATTCGTGTTCTAATTCCATAAATTCCCTTTTTTACATTTCTAAAAATGAAGCTGCTATTTATTTTTAAAACTACCTCCTTATAAATTCACACGGTGAATTTATAATTTCAAATTATGCGGTGACAATTTACTTCACTTTAGTTATAAACTTCGTTTACAAATCTCATATTATCATTTTCCCTCTTTATAATCGTTTCACAATACTTCAATCGATTTAAAATCGATTTTTTTGAATTAAATTCCATTTCTATATTAATCCCTTACATAATCCAAATATATTCCAAAACCAAATTAAATTCAGATTTCCCTTCCTTTTTTATAATTTAACTCTTATTCAAACCTGGACATCAATTTCACATTTTATTATCAAATTTCCTTTTTATTTTTCCCAAACTATTTTAAAACTTGATTTTAAAAATAAACCCCATTTCCACCTGAAACAATGTCTCTTAAGTTCTATTATTTAAAATCCTTTAATTTAACTTATTTCTAAAATCCATATTTTCCTTATTTCAAAATTTTCAAGCCAAATTTTGAAATCGAACTATTTATTTTATCCAATATTCCTTGCTTTTAATTTATCCAAATCTCACTATAATTGTTTTTACTCCAAATTTTCTTTTTAATTTCTTAATAAATTTTAAACAGTTTTTACAAGTATTTAAAATAAAAAAATTTAACTAGTAAATCCATAGCATCTAACAAATTCAAACTGCACTAAAATCAACCACGGATTATTTAAACAGGTCATACATCAATATATATAAAATTTAATTCAACATTTTTGAGGAATCCAATTGGACCCCTCCAACCTATTTTCCTGCATCCATAGATGTTAGCACAATATAAAAGTTTCAATCCTACTTCGAGGGGATATCGCAGTTTATGGGGCCATCCGTTATTATGTGGGACATATAAGGTCTCATCCGCTAATGTGCGGGAATATCACTCTCATATTTATAATACATATTACTATATATATCATCCAAAAGATAAATTTAAATTTATCAATCAATCAGCGTCCAATAATTCAAATTTAAACATTTAAATTTAAATACGGTAATCCAAATGAGTGAGAAATTCTCAACTTGAATCTTTATTTGTAGTCCTTTACAAATTTTGAACTAAATTGAACATCGTTCAATTTAAATTAAAATTCCACTTGCCTCCAAAAATACTAAAAAAATTCAAATTGTAACATGCGATTTTTGGTACCTTGTATCAAGGAAATTATGAAGTTTATTAACATAGGAATAATCAACTAATTAAATTAAGACTGACTTAAAATCTCAAATTGTTTAAATCTAATTTAAATTACCTTAAATTAAACCATTTGCCCTCCTATCGCTGCAATACACGTACAGTGCACTGCCTCCCTAATGTTCATCACGGACTCCACCTCCATTTGTTCGATCCCACCATCACCTTGCAGCCTATGCCTAAATCGCCTTCAACCTTCACCGCCCCTCCAACCTCCCACGCAAGCCATTGACAACCCAATTTCCAACAACCGAAACCTCAGATGACGAACATTGCTCCACCCCGTATTCAACCACTGTTGAACGAAATACTTCCATCTCCATGGGCATGCCACTTTCAAGAATCGTGACTCCACACCTTCGATCCTTCAATGCGGTGCCGCATCCCATCCTAGATCACGAGTGCTTCCACAAAGTGCTCACCACGAATATCCCCTCCACTGCTTCGCCGTGCTCCTCATACGCGCGTGCCCTAAGACCTCGAGCTTGTTTCGAATTTAATCGAGTATAGAATTTATTTTTTACTAACCGAAATGAGATTTGGATCATTTGAGCTACGATATTTGAAGAGGAAGGAAAAACGCAATTCAATTTGGGAAGAAAGAATGGAATGCGACTAATTTGTTTCGGCCATTGCTTTTTCTTCTATGAAATCCCTTTTTTTATAAGATAACGGAAAGGAAGTAGGTTTTAAAACGTGAAGGGATGGCATGTTAGAATATGTTTGCATGTTAGTATAAGCGTACAGCGATTTGAAAAGAAGCAGAATAATAGCAGACAGGAAATTTAAAGGTCAAGCCAATTATATATATACCTAATTCGATCATATGGAGAAGATAGATTTTTAAACCCAATTATCATATTGAATCTTTGATATAAATTTCGGCGCGTTCCTATATCGTACGACCAAACGATAACTCCAAACGTTACTAAATTTGAAACTCGATAATAATACACAATTATGGATCCAATGGAACAGGTTTTGTTGAAATCTGAGACAGTACCTCCGAAGGCTATTTTTAAATGTCAATTTAATCTATATATTTTTTAAAACTGAACAAATCGCTTTTAAATTCAAATTTAAAACTTTTATTAACTTCAGCATTATCAATATAAATTTTATAAGCCTTTAAATTATTTTTAACAAGCATAAACTCCAAATTTAATATTTTACCCAATTCCCAGTTATTAAATTCAATAATCTAATTATCCGACAAATGATTATATTTGAAATTCAAGTTAAAAATTAACTTTTCAATATTTAAAATCAACCAAATATTCAAATTTAGAATACCTAAATTTTGGATCGTTGGAGAAATTATAAGCGGTTTATAAAAAAGAAAATCTAAATTTTCGGTAGAATAAAGGGAGTTATGGCCGAAGTAATTTAAGGTAAAATGGAGGAATTTTAAAGGAAAAGAATGGAGTTCAAAACCATTTTAAAACCTTTTTCAAACTTTAAAACATGAATTTTTTTGAAAGCCATTAACAAGGATTTTAGAACTTTAAAGGAGAAGGAGATCTTAGGAAAAGTGGAGAAGAAAATGGAAAATGGAAGAAAGAAAATAAGAAAAATGTTTTTATATAAGTTGAAATGTATAAATTACCTAATTAGCCCATGTCCTTTACCCCCCTCATCCACTTGCCACCTCATCAACATTGTCCCCTCATGCAATACACGGAATTTCTTGTCCCTCTTCACATCACATCAAGGTAGACATTGAATCAAAGCTTATGCACTTATGTTCCTTAAAGGATCTTCATATAATATTATATCTACCTTTTATAATAAAATCTTAACTTATTTTATACCTACACATACTTAGGTGTACATTCAAATTCTTATGCATTCAAACATGATCAAATATATTCAGTAATGTTGATATAAAAGAGTTACAAAATTTTCGATAACTTTTAGCTGACGCAAAGTCAAAAATTTAGAAAATGAATTCCGGTCACATTTTCGATTTTTCTTCAAACTAAATATTTTTGTAAACACGTTTGGAAAATTATTTCACCATAATTAATTATTATTTAAAAGTGTTTAATTTTCATTATAAAATCAATATATTGAATATTTAAAATTAATTAAATATTCGTAAATTCCGGGTCGTTACAACATCCTTTCTGGAATCACCGTTAGGATTAGTAACAAGTAGTCGTTGCACTTCAAAGAACTTCATCTTCGATTCCATCATCTTCAAGATGTCTTCAACTCGAATGCTTATACAAATTCAAAGTGGTTTTGGATAATATATCTGATCCTGATCTCTCCGAACCGACAATCAATATTTTCAAAAAGGGCCAAGATTTGATAGTCGGTTATTTAGTTATCAAATAAGCAAACAATCAAGTCATAGATTCAATTCCATATGGAAACCAAGAACGATTAAGCATATAAGCAGCCATTAAGCCTCTTTAATTAATCCTTTCACTAATTAAAATCTCCTGTCAAATATCTGTACTAAAGTGCCTTTTCAAATATATATTAACAAACCCTCTCCGCAGTTTTCAATACTTGAAAAACATTCATATACTTGTCTCGATGATATAAGTATATTTATAAACACTACACTTTTAATACATAGAAAATGTAACCATATACTTACCTTAAGGGTATAAGTATATTCACAAAGCAATACACTTTCAACACTTAGAAAATGTAACCATATAATTATCTCAACGGTATAAGTATGTTCACAAAACACTACACTGTCAATACTTAAATGTGTCAAAAACAAATGTCATTTATTAATTTTTACTACAAACCAAAACCACTTTCCCTTTTGGTGTAAAAAAATGGATCGTATGTAAATTAGACCAAATATACTTATCACCAATTTTCAATTTCAAACTTGTACTATAATTTCAAACTTGTACTATTTTCGAATAACAATATAGTCGGACAAGTTAGAGAACTATTTTTGCCTCAACATACATTGTTAATTCTTAGGATAGGAACAAGTTTTCCTACCTCAAAATTTGGTGTTAAATATGAAAAGAGTACTTTCCATACACCATAATTTGAAATGATCATTTATAGAAATCGAATCCCATATCCTTTTGCAAAACCCATTTTATAAATCTCTTTTATACTTATAAAACTCCTTTTATAAATCACATTTTATAACTCATCTTTCTATGTATAAAACTTCCTTTATATGTCTCCTTTATATTTATAAGAATCCTTTTATAAATCTCAACTTCTTTTTATAAAAATCCTGATTTAAATCTCATATACTTGTTACTGACCTTGGGTTTTCAAGATAGGATTAAATACTTTCCATAAAATAATCATTCCATGTATCATTATAAATTCACAAATGTGATTTATTATTCCAACTTATCAAAATGACATTGTTTTCGTTTATAAAATATCATTTATAGATCTATTTTTTATTTAATCTTCCTATACGCAATTTTTTATAAGGCGTTTCATCATTTATTTCAAAATACTTCTATCTTCTTTTAAGAACTGAATCACTAAATTATAAAAGATAAATCCCTTTTTCTCATTTATTATAAACATTATATTACCTTTTTAAAAAAATAAATACTTCTCAAAATACTTTTAAAACATTTCTATATAAATTAGAAGAGACTAACAAAAGGATAGAGTAAATAAAGAAGTTCATAAACCATTTCTAAATAAAATGCCATAGAAAATTCCAAAAGTCACCTTTATAAATCATCTCCAAATCAAACCCATTTTCAAATCAAAATATAAAATAATTTTATTTAAAAATACTATAATTAGGCCTAGATCCACCATAGCACTTAAGAAGTGCTTCCACAGATTTATAACTAAAAGTTTAACTTTATCAATATATCAAAGTCTTATCCAATACAGCCAAGCTACCGAGCTCTTAGCATTCAAAAATTTATATAGCAAATATATAACTGAAATTAAAATCTACAGTAATGTGGAATCTGGATCCCTCTACAAAAATTCATAAGTTCTCTGTATTTCATTTTATATACTATCTGCTTTCCAAAAATGGAGTTCAACCTGACCAAATAAATAAATCATTCAAGCACGTAAAAAATAATTTATATCTACCACATATCATGTAGAGTTCATTCAAAGGTGAGTTAACTCATCAAAATTTCCGCTAATGCTTATGCGCTTCTGCTCAATCTAAAATCGAACGATGTTCGATTTTAGCTCAAAACCCTACTTGCTCCAAACTTGACGAAATCAACTCTTGTTCATAGGTAATGCTCCTATGAGCATAATGCAAAAGACCACGTTCAATTTGGACCTCGTATGCAAGAGATATTGATTTTATAAGGTTTGAGATTAATTAAAATAATTAATCAACTTAATTATACACTAATCATAGAATTTAGTACTTCTCCCCAAAATATAGATTTCCCTGTACATGCATGTTATGAGAATGTTGTTGCTTGCGTGGTTCAAGTTCATCAGAGTATTGCTGATATTAGTTTGTTGTGTGTATGGTTATTTTCCTGCATTTCTTTTCTAGACTTGGTTATTATATAGGGCCATGTATGTTAGGCTTTCTTTTCTCATTTTTTGTATAAGTATAACTCGAGCTTTCTTTTTTTGGTTAAGTTCTGTGATTAATAAAATTGATTTTGAACTTCTTTCCCTCTTTAATTTCGTAACATGGTATCAGAGCAATTTCGATCCAAACAATCTATCTAGATTGATTTCATCTTCATCGATTCTAGTATTGCCATGACGGAAAGCAAATCAATTATGGACGTGATGCCGGTGATGTCAAAGATCACTAATCATAAATTAGGGGATTCGAATTATTTTGACTGGAGCAAAACTATTCGCTTATATCTTAGGAGTATTGACAAGGATGACCATCTCCGAAAGGATCCATCGAAGGAAGACTCAAAGGATAAGGATGAGCAGATATGGCTCAAAGATGATGCACGGTTATTTCTTCAAATTCAAAACACTATTGATGGCAGTGTTATTAGTTTGATCAATCATTGTGGATTTGTGAAAGAGTTGATGGATTAACTGGAATTCTTATATTCAGGAAAAGGGAATTTAAGTAGAATATATGATATTTGCAAATCGTTTTATCGAGCTGAAAAACAAGATCTGACACTAATGAACTACTTTATGAATTTTAAGAAAACCTATGAAGAATTCAACTTATTGCTTCCAATTAGTTCAGATGTGAAGATGCAACATCAACAACGAGAGCAAATGGCAATTATGAGCTTTCTTGGGGGTCTTCCATTAGAGTATGAATCAGCTAAAGCACAAGTGTTATCTGGATCAGATGTTACATCGTTACAGGAGTGTTTAGTCGAATCTTGAGATCAGATAGTTTGAATGCACAAAATAATCAAATCGGTGCATCTAATAGTGGTGCTTTAATGAGTCAAAGGAACCAGGGTGAAGCAAGTAGATTTGTACCAAATACACATACACAGTCTGAAAACCGAGTGATGAATCCAAAAATTTTTACACATTGTAAGAAGCCTGGTCACAAATGTAAGAATTGTTGGAAGTTACAGGAAGCTAGGAAAAGACAGAATAATGGATTAAATAATAAATGGCAAAATTCATCAAATCAAACAGTGAATGTTGTAAAGAAGAACGATGATGGATCTGTTCTTATTTCAGCGGATGAGTATGCGAAATTCTCTAAATACAAGGAGGAGTCAAAGAAGAGTTCTAATCCAGTTTCAACTGTTGTCAAATCAAATAAGTGGAGATTCAGGAGCAAATGATCATATGTTAGGTAATCCACATCTTTTCTCAGTTTTTCAGAATGATAATTTAACTCAGAATATTACACTTGCTGATGGGTCGTTATCTAACACCAAAGGAACTGGATCTGTTTGTATTACATCACAACTATCGCTGAACTCAGTTTTGTATACACCAAATCTAGACTTTAATCTGTTATCGGTTAGTCAATTAACTAGAAGATTGAATTGCTGCATATCCTTTTACCCTACACATTGTGTATTCCAAGAATTGACAACCAAGCAGATTATTGGTAAGGGACATGAATCAGAAGGTTTATACATTTTGGATACTTTGTTATCAACTCCTGTTGCATGTAAGAGCATTAATCAAGCACTCAAAGAACATTGTTAGTTAGGCCATCCTTCTTTACATGTCTTCAAGAAATTGTGTCCCCAATATAATTCTATATAGTTTTTAGAATGTGAATCATGTCAATTTGCAAAGAATCATCGTCTTAGTTCAAGTCCAAGAATAAATAGAAGGGCTAATTCTATTTTTGAACTTGTACATTCAGATATCTTCTTCTATTGTATCAAAACCTGGTTTTAAATACTTCGTTACTTTCGTAGATGATTATACTCGTGTCACTTGGTTGTTTCTTATGAAGAATAGATCTGAGTTGTATTCTATATTTTGCAAGTTTTGTGCAGAAATTAAAACACGGTTAATTCTATAATTAAAACTTTAAGAAGTGACAATGCTAAAGAGTATACATCAGAGTTATTTCATACATTTATGAGCAACAATGGTATGATTCATGAGACCTCATGTATAGATACAACATCACAAAATGGTGTAGTTGAGAGAAAGAATAGGCATCTTTTAGAAACAACTAGAGCTCTATTGTTTCAAATGAATATGCCTAAGTGTTTTTGGGCAGATGCAGTGTCAACGAAATGTTTCTTATAAATAGGATGCCTTCATCTGTGTTGAATGGTGATATCCCATATAAGCTTCTACTTCCTAATAGACCCCTTTATCCAGTCAAACCTAGAATGTTTGGGAATACATGTTTCATTAGAGATGTATGGCAACAATTGTCTAAACTTGGTCCTGAATCAATCAAGTGTGTCTTTGTTGGATATTCTCGAGTGCAGAAGGGTTATAGATGCTGCTATCCTAGTCTTGATAAGTACTTAGTGTCTATTGATGTAACATTTATGAAGATATTCCATATTTCAATCATCACGAGAACCAACTGAATCAGTTCAACCAGAAAATGAAGACTTTCTCATTTATTCACTCAGTGATACTACTCAAGAGATCACTCCACCAGAAGATCCTATTGATAATTCTGGACCAGTTCATGATCCAATTCCTTATGTTAACCCAGAACTTGATCTACCCATTGCACTTAGAAAAGGGAAACGACAGTGCACGTATCCTATATGATCATATGTATCATATAATCACTTACCATCTACCACTTGCTTATTCCTTAAATCATTAGACGATGTTTCTATACCTAAGACAATTAATGAAGCATTATCTAGTCCTAAATGGTATGCTGTAATGGCTGAGGAAATGGATGCTTTAAAACTTAATAAAACATGGGACTTGGTTCCTTTACCTAGGAATAAGAAAGCAATTGGTTGCAGATGGGTATTATTAGTTAAAATAAATCAAAATGGGACTATTGCTCGTTATAAAGCTAGACTCGTTGCAAAAAGATATGCTCAAGTTTATGGATTTTATTATCTAGAGACCTTCTCTCCAGTTGCTAAATTAACTTCAATCATGCTATTCATTTCACTTGCTGTTGTTCAGAATTGGAAGTTACACCAATTGGATATCAAGAATGCTTTCTTACATGGTGATCTTCAAGAAGAGGTGTATATGCTGTAGCCTTCTGGATTCACCACTCAGGGTGAGAATGAAATGGTATGTAAGCTTAATAAAACTTTGTGTGGTTTAAAGCAAAGTCTTAGAGCTTGGTTTGGAAAGTTTAGTGTAGCTATTGAATCATTTGGAGTGACCAAGAGTAAATTCGATCACTCGGTCTTTTATAAGAATTCTACAGCTGGAATTATCCTATTAGTTGTGTATGTGGATGATATTGTTATAACAGGGAACGATGAAGTGGGAATCTCTTCACTTAAAGCTTTTATTCATACACAATTCCACACAAAGGATTTAGGGGAGTTGAAGTATTTTTTGGGTGTTGAAGTTACAAGAAATGAGAATGGAATTTTTCTATCTCAAAGAAAGTATACTTTTGACTTGTTTGGTGAAACAGGGAAATTAGATGTTCGACCAAATAACTCACCAATGATGCCAAACAGCAATCTAGCAATAGATGGAGAACCATTTGAAGATCCAGAAAGGTATAGAAAGCTTGTTTGGAAACTAAATTATCTAGCAGTGACAAGACCAGACATATCATATTCTGTTAGTATGGTTAGTCAGTATATGGCATCACCAAGTAAACATCATTGGAAGGCATTAGAGTATATTTTGGGATATTTGAAGAAAACTGCAAGGCAAGGTATCATGTACTCGAATCATCACCATATCAGAGTAGAATGCTTCTCTGATGCTGACTGGGCAGGCTCAAGACTGGATAGAAAATCTACTTTTGGCTATTGTGTGTTTGTAGGAGGTAATCTAATCTCATGGAAAAGTAAGAAGCAAAGCATAGTAGCTCAATCAAGTGCTGAATCAGAATATAGAGCTATGTCCAAAGCAGTGTGTGAAGCCATGTGGTTTGATCATCTCATGACTGAAATTGGTTTGCAGGTTGAAAAACCAATAGTATTGAATTGTGACAATCAAGCTGCTTTATACATTGCATCTAATCCAATGTTTCATGAGAGAACCAAACATATCGAAGTTGATTGTCATTTTATTCGAGAAAAGATTTAGCAAGGAATTATAAACACTAAGTATGTTCGGAGTGAAGAGCAGGTTGCTGATATTTTGACTAAGGCATTAGATGGAAGACGAGTAGGTTACTTATGTGGCAAGTTGGGCATGATGAATCTATATGCTCCAACTTGAGGGGGAGTGTTATGAGAATGTTGTTGCTTGCGTGGTTCAAGTTCATCAGAGTATTGCTGATATTAGTTTGTAGTGTGTATGGTTATTTGCGTGCATTTCTTTTCTCGACTTGTATATTGGGCCGTGTATGTTGGGCTTTCTTTTCTCATTTTGTGTATAAGTATAACTCGAGCTTTCTTTTATTTTGGTTAAGTTCTGTGATTAATAAAATTGATTTTGAACTTCTTTCCCTCTTTAATTTCGTAACAATGCACAAACACATACACGTGACCATAATCCCATCGTTTCCTTCCTTTATGCCCCTTGATTCGACGAACCATTGATTCCATAGCACTCCGTATTGCATACCTTAAAACACACCCCAACACCCTTGGTCCAGCCTCCTCCTCATCATCAGACCTACTATTAGCCACATAGCCCCAAAATGTCTCACTCTCATGTACTCAACCGCAACCCACCAAACTTCACCCAAAGATGCCCCTTCACGCAAGAAACCTAATGCAACTGGCACCATGGTCTACTCTACCTAAATTGCCATCTATTGCAAACCCCAGTTCGGTTTGGTCATGTCGAGCTCCACCAATGACAATCGCACCAATCAAACCCAACATAGATTTAAGCTTGCATCCCCCGTACTCAACGGATCCAACCTCGTAATTTTGTTGCCTCTAGCTCTAGATTTTGATTTTTAAAGGTAGAGGCAAGGTTAAAATGTTTCCAGGAGAGGAAGTAAAAGGGAAAGAGGGAAAAAGAGAAGTGAGATAGAAGGAAGAGTAGTGTGGTTATTTATATTAATATAAATATTATGTTTTACTTTTTCTAACTAAAACGATACGCGTTTCGAGCTCGCACGATCAAATAACACGTCTGATTTCCACGAAACTTATTAGCGTACATCACCTTATTCTTCTGGTTCCGACGACACCAGTTTCGTTAAAACCAAAGAGAGTGCCCCAGAATGATAATTTCACACTTTTCGGGACCGTTTATCCATATAATGATTTTCAATCATGGTATCGATATTTATTCAAACTATTTATTTTTGTAAAATTTTTTCTATAACAAGTTCACCATTATTATTTATTAATTAAATGTAGTTATTCAACTTTAACAATCCATTTTTTAAATATTTAAAATTAATTAAATATTCACAATGAAAACAATAAAATTCTGGGTCGTTGTAATTCCTTTCAATGTTGTTATACAATTCTGACTACATTGATTTTCTTCTCGAAGACTCGATTACGATTGATAGATTGTACCTTTTCAGGTTCAATTATCAAAATTATATTCTATAGTGTACTTGGAATTCATTATAGATTTCAAGCATCAAGCCATGTGGTATAGTCAATACTCATCATGGCTTTCCAAGAATTGAGAATATGGTTATTGCTAATAGTTCATTTTCTCAATGTTGATAGGAAACACATAGATTCCCTTGAATGTGGGATATTACTATTAAATATTCTAATGTGATGATGTTCGTAATATGTTTGGTTAAATTAATTTTCATCCTTATGTCCAATTAGTATGTTAGATTCTTGGATCGCGTCTAAGTGTGTTGCACTATCACTAATTTCTTTTGAAAAAAATTCCTTTGAAAAGAAGGTGATGTGTCTTAAAACAATGATTTATTTCTTAATAGGATGGAATAGGCATCCAAAAATCATTATATGACTTGCTTATAGACCTACATAAAATAGATCTAATCTCAAGTTTGCGAATCTTAAGTTCATCATGGAACTTGGATAACCCCATTTATTAAACTATTTAGGACATGTGTATTTTACTAGTTCACATCTTATGTGAAATTGTAAACTATACTTTTAGATGAAATTAAACATAACATATGTATTTACTCCTAGGTACATTTCCTTATAGAAAGAAGTAACTCAACTCATTATTAATCTTACTTTGACGAACGAAGTCCAATTGCTCCTTATTAACACATCATTATGTAGCATAGGGAGGACTCGCTTTGAAAGTGAATCTTATTCACTTTTAGGTACTACTGAAACTCTTATTCAATACACTTGCCTATTTGGTCAAATCAAATTGTTTTATTCTTTTGCACCTTTTATTTCCTATTTTCATTTTATATTTTATGAGCTCAACATAGATATCGAACTTGGGTATAAATACACATGTTTATATCTTAGATAATTCATCAATGAACTTGATGAAATAAGTGGACATACTTTTGGCAATATTAGACTCTGGATTGTATATGTCTATATGTATCAATCTGTAAGAGTTCATTAATACCTGTTTCTCTCATTGAATGGGTGCTTCACCCAATGTAATTTGAGTACAATTCACAAATTCCATATCATTCATAATTAAGTGATTAAAGAATTATTTATCAAATGCATGACTTAGTCTATAATTCTAAAACTAATTGTTGAACATTTTAGATGCTTCTATATTTCTATAGCTAACACATCACTAATGTTACGAAAATTAGTACTAACATCGAATCACCAATAAAAGATTTATTTGGAATTAATAGGCATAATATTCACATCAAAATTGAACTACATCTATATTAATCCATAAATGAATATGATTATTATTTCATAAATAATACTTCGCATAAATGAAAGTAGTTTTCAAACTTGATATGTCCACTAGCCAATGTCATACGGTATGCCCCCATAATTTTTTTGTTACGATAACAAGGTGTGAAATAAGAAGCTCCATTGAACCACTTTTAATAGGCTATTCATTTCCTTTACGATAACTAATTACAGTATAAAGCTTTAATCAAATATCTCAATCTCAAGAAATAATTATTTAGAGAACATGTTTTCTATAATAATAAAATACATTTGGAATGGAAATTATATTTCTTGTTCCATATTAAACATCTACAAATATTTTATCCTATTCTGTTCTACCATTTCTTCATGAACCAAAAGTGACCATTCACTCTCTACAATCCAATCACGCCAATATTATTACCATTCTCAAACTTTCGCTTTCTCTTTCGAAAGGTTGAACCATTTGAAAGAGAAATTCTTTACTTCAAGACTATACCAGATTTCCTTAAAAAATACATTAGGTCATCCTTAACATTTTAATGATACCGAATATATCGCACTTAAGTAAATAGATCAAAATTGACATTTCAACTATCAAAATCTAAAGTTTGTCTTTTAGTTCTTTATCTAATGTTACATCTAACAAAATGGGATCCTTATATAATTCAATCGTATTGAACACATAATCTTGGATAGTGGTTTACTTGGTCATTTCGAGTAAAAAAATTTCATTGAGATTTCGTATAACATGAAAGCGACCGTTCAACATACAACTTTTGTATGTGATCAAGCACGAATCAAATAGCCATACTCTTTTGTTGCTCTAGAGTTCAGAGCTTATGGAAGACAATACACAGTCTCAAACATATAAACAGTTAAGTGACCAAGGCATGACTACTTTAATGGTTATGTAATTTTGACTCTTGCATGAGTATTAAAGTGAAAACATGCCAATTCTTTTATTAGTAATCATATTTTAAATTTCTTCGCCACTCTGCGATCCATTTCTTTAGTATATTTGAACTGATAAAAAACTTTATAAATTATATTAATTACTCAAATTTATTGAAGGATATTATTTTAATATTACATATATTTTTATATTTATTAGATTAGTTTAACGTATTTATCTAATAAGGCTCCGTGTAACGACTTGGAATTCAACTGCTTTGATTTGCGAATATTTAATTAATTTTAAATATTCAATATATATGTTTTATAATGAAAGAAGAACTCTTTTAAATGATAAATAGGGATGTTGAAATAGTTATAAATTTTTTTTACGAAAATATTTAATTCGAAAAAAAAGCGAAAATGTGACCGGAATTCTTTTCTTGAATTTTCGACTTTTCGTCGAATAAAAGTTACCGCAAATGTTTTGAACTCTTTGTATTAATCAAGCACATAAATTTTTGAATAATTTAGGCTTGTATGATGTATGTATGCATGTGTATATATTTAAGTATATAAAGTTTAAAATATAATTAAGAGGGAAAAAAAGAAAAAGATATAATGTCACATCAGGGGAGGCATAAAGTACGCTAAGTATTTAAATATTTTTAAACATGAAGTATTAGGAGGAAGAAAAGGTAACGATGTGGAATAAAATGAGTAGAGGGCAAATGACAAGGGTAATTAGGTAATTCACCTTGTTCTCTTGCTTATAAATAGCCCTTCCCTTCTATAAATATTTCATCCTCTTTCTTCTACCATATCTTCCTTATCTTTTAATCAAATTAATATTTTCTTTAGTTCAAACCATTTATAATTACAGTGGCTATAACTTTCATTTGAATTAAATTTTCAAATTTCGAATATTTGTAGGACAAAAATACATTTCTTCTGACTCATTTTCGGACCCATATTTTCAATTCCGAAAATACTGCTCCTTCTATTGATTATATCTTCCTCAAAACCAATCCAAATTAAATGATTCTTTTTATAAAATGGTAGAGAAAATAATTTCCAAGAACTTTTTTGATGACTTTTTAAATTTTCGAGAGTAACATGGCCAAAAATCGAGGAGAAGATGGCCCATTTGCGAGTTGATTTTGTGGTTTCCAAGCTTTGCAGGTTCTAAAGTATTTCAAGTTTTCAAAAGAGTTTTGCAAAGTTTTGGTGAGTAAAGCTCTTTTGTTTTAAATTTTTATAGCTTTATGATTTTTGTTGCTTGGTTACTAAGTTAGTAGCTTTTTGGGTAAATATGATGTTGATTTGAATATGCTTATAAATGTTCCCATGTGGTATGGTATTAGACTTGAATTTGAAGTCTAAAATTATTGTAAATTATTTAAAGTTAGATCATGCTTATGCTTATGGTATGATATTTTTGGATATTGTGTTTAGGTGTATACATGCATATTTGATGTAAACGCTAAGGAAATTTTGACTTTTGTTGGTAATGACGACTTGAAACCCTTATATGTAAACTATGTAAATATGTTTTTGAATCAACAAGTTTTATTAAGTTTTCAATTTTTTTTAGTTTACAAAAATTTTACTTTATGTTTTCAAAGTTATCTAGTTTTCAAAGATTACGAGTTCAAAGTAAAGTATAAAACATTTTCAAGAAATGGCATCCATAGCGATAGTCGCTATGAAGGCAGTTTCAATAAAAATCCAAATAAGTTTTCATACTTGAAATTTTCTGTAAATGTTTTATAAACCAAATAATAATGTTTTAAAAAGTTGATTAAAGGTTTAGTAATTAATTATTAATTAATTAGGTTTTAATAATTAATGATTAATTAAGTCTTAAACCATGTTTATTAACTTTAATTAATGAAGTTTAGTTTCTAATTAATTATTTTTTAAGATAAGACTAATTTTAATAAATTATTAATTAACTATGTGGTTATTTATTTATTTATTTATTTAATCAAGTGTTTAATTATATTTATTTGTAAATAAATTAAGGTTTTAATTTAAAATAAGTTATTTATTTAAGGTTTAATTTATTATTTAAGTTTTAATTAAAAGATTAACTAATTAATTGAGATTAATTAATAGTTAATTATCAATAAAGGTTTTTATTTATTATTTAATAATCAATAAAGGATTAACTAAGAGTTTAATTTATAAAAAAATTATTTATTAAGGTTTAATTATTTATTAAATTATAATTAAATTAAGTTCAAATTTAGTAAAGATTAATTATGATTTAATAAGGGTTTAACTTGTAATTAATCATTTTAAAATGGGGTTTTAAGTTTTTAATCCTTGTTTTCCAAGAATCTATTTGTTTTAAGGGTACTTCTTTTTCAAAGTTGGTTTTGAACACAAGGGATTCAAATGTTGATACCTTTAAGTAGACAAGTAACTGTTGAAGAGTTATGTAAATTGTTTTATTATGTGAACATGTGTTGGCAAAATAAATCCTCATTCTGTTATAAGTTGATTGTTTGATTGTTTGGACATCTGATAGCAAAATAAATCCTGGTTCTACGATAATGTAATTGTTTATTATATGGACATATGTTTAGTAGAATAAATTCCCATTTTTCTTTAAGTAGTGAATTGTTTGGACATCTATTTAGAAGGATGAATCACCATCCTATTATTATGTTATTTGGATATGTATACGCTAGTCGAGTTGTATTGACATGATATTCCCTGATTTGGATATGAATTGCATTTACATATATGTGACTTATGTAAACAAATGATTAAGTGACTTGAAAGTGAAATTGATGTTAAATGGTAACTTAAATTACTACCGTTGGGATCGTTGAGCCCCTTTTTGAAATTATAAAGTGGGTTTTACATTAATTTCAATTCTTTAATCAATTTAGGCTTAGAGTTTATAAATCATTTTCATGTTATATTATTATTTTAAAATGATGTTTATAAATAATAGCTTGTTCATAAAAAAATGGGTTTTACAAAGTCAAAAGGTTTATTTGAAGTGCTTTAAAAGGATGAGTTGCAAAAGATATTTTGTAAAGGATTTTTACTAAAGAAGATTTATTAAAGGAGTTTTAAATAAATGTTTTATAAATGATTTTATGGGTTTGTAAGGATATTTTGTAAATTGACTGTAGACTTATAAATGTGTTTTGTAAATTGATTTTAGAAATTTATAAATGTATTTAAATTTGAAGTGAGCTTTTAAAAGGGAACTTTATAAACGATAACTGGATCAGTTTATAATAAGTAATGTTTTCATAAATGGAATTCTAAAGGAGGAATTTGCCAAAAGTTTTTATAATATACTTATACCCCTAAGATAAGTATAAATATTTTCCAAGTAAAAGGGGAAGTAAGGGTTTTGGAAATAGTGTTGTGTGAAGATCTTTTGATCGAGTTTAATATAAAGTGATTTTATTAATTAAAGATTAATTAATAAAGGCTTAGTGGATCCCATATGGAATTTGATCAATGTTTAATGATTGTTTATTTGATAATTAAATAACCAACTATCAAATCTGGACCAAACATAATTTTGGAAATATTTAGAGGAAACACATGAGTTATATGGCATGGTCATCCTCAATGATGTTGTACTATGCATATAAATCTCGTTTCGTTCTTGAGGAAATCTGTCCAAAAATGGTTAGGAGGTGAACTCCGATCTTTTATTGTCTGCTAATTTCCTAAAGAACCGGGGTGGAGTTTACCGAAACCATCGGAAGTTGTTTCGAAGAGACTAGGATTGAATATGTTATCTGAAAACCACTTCAACCCAACTCAAGTGTTTCAAAATGAGGACATCTTGAAGGGTATGGAAATGAAGGTGGAACTATTGAAGTGCAAGGGATGCTAGTTATTAAACTTGAGGATTATTCCAAATGAATGTATTAGAAGTAGTGCTTTCAATATGTCCTTAACCCGGACAACTTGTATGGATGAATGCTAGCACTGCATTACTGCTTGGAGGGCAATGTTAGCATTTCAAGTGGGGTTGCAATTTAAAAGGTAAGTGTAACCTCAAGCCTCATCAACCAAGAATGACTAAAACATGGGAAATGCAGCATGGCTAACTGGGTCGCTCCTATTAAGGTGTGTCATCACCTTTCTAGATACATCTACATATTTATGTATTGGTTAGTGTAGCGACCCAACTTTCTATCTCCAGAAAGTTGCATCACTATTTAAGAAAGAAAGGGATAGAAGAAGAAAAGATAAGAAAGAAGAAACACAACAACATCAGATAACTCACAACGGAACGAATGAAATATAATATATCACATAAAATATTACATAGTACCATATTACATCATAGTACACAACTTATACAACACATATTAGACAGTTATAAACATCTGTCTAGCTATACAACTCAAGTACACAAGATACAGATATCATACACACACAGCGGAACCATAATATATCTACACGTGGAAGCCTTCTGCTCCATATCTCCTCCAGAATTCGTCAAGCTAACCTGAATCACTTGACTACTCATACATAATATGTGTACCCAAGAGTTTAATAAAACAAAAATAAACACTCGGGTCAGACAGGAGTCTGGTGTGAGTAAACGGTGTAAAATTGCTTAACTTTAGAAAATCCTTTGAAAAGAAAAGGTATCACGTAAGACTTCCCATACATAAACATGGAATAGTTTTTACCTTACGATAACCAAAACATTTGATAGGAAATCCAGTGATATTATAATAATGTCTAGGGTTTTCAAGTAAATAAGAAATAGCCGAAATTGTTACATTTATTAAATTCCAGCTACTAGCCACAAAAGTGGGTAATACAAACAAAATCGTAGGGTCTCGTAGGAAGAATGGGTTCCCATCAATGGTAGGGCTACCGGGGTACCGCCAGTCACATTACGTGGCCTAGATCACCGTACAGAGGATTACTCCCAATCCCCTGCATCACAAACCGGGACCATTCCTTACTAAACAGTCCCGAGTAAGATCACCCCGTGGGTGGCGCGACCAACCACCCACTAAGCCGAAATAAAAGTGACATCTAGACAGGAATGACCTCACCCTGAAATGGGTGCTACCCACCTAGCCTTTCTGCACCTCCCCTGTTTTATCCATTCCCGGGTTGATGAAGCTTGAGGCTGCGATTACCTTTATAGAACACATCTATCTTAGAATGCTCATCGTCCACCTGACGATGTTCTGAAAGCATTCAATCCATACAAGTTCGTTCCGGGTTCGAAAGAAACCGAAGGCACTATCTCGTTTCACTTATTTTGGAATCACCCTCAGAGTCAACGACCATAGCCCTTGCACTCTGAATCACCATCTCGAACCTATAAGTACTATCTCCGTCAAACTCATCACGGAATCACCCCCAGAGTTTTACTGACGAATAGTTTTTACACCTCGAGTCTTCACTAAGCTCCACTTGGATTCACGACCTAACGTTTAATTTGGATCGATGTGGTTTTCGGATATCCAAATATGGAAACCCGATCCCGGTCTCACCGAATCCAAATGCCATTTTAATGTCCAAGTTGTTTAAGGGTTTTAAACAATTAACTTATATTCAGGATGATATATAAACAGATAGATGAATCATATTATCACAATAGATAATTCATACCAACCATTCATCTCACAAAGCAACATACCACATAACAAAGATATCCAAATCATCCAACATCATTCAACATCCAATATCAATCACCCAATATAAATCAATCATCCAATATCAATCAATCATCCATAAACAGAATTGATTAACTCTTAATCAATTGGATTACCTAAATCCTTCTCATTTATTTATTCCAAATAAATAAATTAATCATCTCTTAATGATCTTCCTTAATTAATCTCCCTTGATTAATTATCTTTTAATTACATTATCCATATATAGTAATTAATCTTTAATTACTATAATTATTTACAATAATTAATGATCCTTCATTTGTTTCCATTAATTAATCAACTATAATTAATTACATTAATCCTCAATCAATTACAATTAATTAATCACACTTAAATTAATCACTTTATTAATCAACCTTAATTAATTAATTAACTAATGATCCTTATTAGGTAATAATTTCGTTAACAAATTAAATAATTAAATTATAATTAATCATCTCATTAATCATAAATAGAAATTAACAACTTGTAATTACTTATCTTAATTAATTAACTTCTTAATTAATTATATTAACCTTTGATTAAATAATCTAATCTAATTAATTAATCTTTAATTACTTCATTAAGATATCATTAATCAATTAAATTAATAAATAATCCTTAATAATTACTTATTTATTAATTGCATTTTTAATTAATTACCCATAGTAATTAATCTTAAATTAATCACATTCATTAATTGACTAAAACTAACTAAGTAATTAACCCGTAATTACTTACATAAGTAATTATCTTCTAATTAGATGATTACTCTCTTAATTAATTACTTATCAAGTAATTAATTCCACCATTAAATAATCTTTAACTCTTTAATTAATTAATTACTCCATAATTAATTAACTTCAAAACAATTATATTAATCAATTCTTAATTAATAACATCAAGTGATTATCCATTAATCACATCCATTAATTACCCCCTTGAGTAATTTTCATTAATTACTTCCATAAGTAATTTCTTCCATTCTTAATTACATTCAATAATTAATCATTAATTACTTCATTAAGTAATTACACTTAAGTAATTCATAATTAAGTGATTATTTCAAATTATATAAACATTTAACTAATCATTTAAAATTAACTAAATAATTAAATAATTAACTTTTTATATTTCAACATTCTTAATTTATTAAGAAAATTATTTATCTTAATTAATCTTTACTTATTAATAAATCACATAATCAAGTATTCTTAAGTTCATATCAATAATAATTTAACCATATTTATCTTCATAAATAAATTATTTGAAATTAATCAAATTTTAATAACTTAAAAATAAATTATTCTATTTGGATTTCAAAATTTTATCAGTAACCTTACTTGAAAAATAAGGCATTTACAAATCAAATTTAAAATTTAAAACACTTTAAACATCTAATTTAAATTTATAAATTTTCAATAGAAATTGAAACTTAGTTTTTAAATCATTACTTAATAACTTGATTTAATATTTTAAAATGAAAACATTCCTTTTGAATTAAAATTCAAAACACTTCTTTAAATTGAAATTCAAAATTTACTTAAATAATTATTTTCAAATTCAAACTTCTTAACAATTTAAATTTAAAATAAATTCAATTAATACTTTCTTTCAAAGGAAATCATTAAAAAAAATTTAAATTTGAAATTGAATTCAATTAACATTTTTTAAAAGTAGATTAACTTTTACTTACAAAGAACAAGTTTTAACTTGTAAACCTATTATTACATAGAACAAAACCAACAAAACTCGAGTTAAGCACGGCAAAAACACGAGCCTCTCCCCGATAAAATCTCCAACTCCCTTCTACTTCGAGTCGTCTTCGAGAGAAACACAAGAGCCCACCCGAGTAAAACCTCGTCTTTCCTAAAACATGATTTCCAGTGCACACCACATATACACGTGCACATGCCCCGTCACCTCCGGCCAACCTAGGTCGTCGCGACCATCGTCGATGGTCACTTGGACGCGTGCGAGCACAAATACGAACACAGATCCAAGAATTCTAACACCAATCAAAATTCGACCTTCAGCTCGAAACTGCTGCAACATCTCGAACTCAAATCCCAACGCCATCGAATACTTCTACACCGATGAACCTCGCCGACGCCCATATCAACTCGTCACAACCCCTAGCCCAACACTCCACCATCACGACCACCTCCGGTCCTCCTTCCACGACGCAAAAGGGCACGACAGTCAAGCCGAGAAGAAACTAACATTAAACCCTAGTTTGATCGATTTCGAACAAATTTGTCATTGGGAAAATCCAACAACATTTTTCCCCTCATCCACTACACAAGAACAAGCTTCAATCAAAAATCTTGCTTCAATCATCACGTTGATCTTCGTCAAATCACCAAAATCCCCAAATCAAACAAACCCAAATACCACATTAAATACCCAACTAAAAATTACAAATTGCATATCTAAATTCATGATTATTCATCATGATTACATGCATGTAATTCAAATTAGATTTTAAGACAGTTGCTTTTTAACAAAAATTTAAGTTTCACTGTAAATCCCTTATTTATAATTATTTGTTGCTTTTAAAATTATGAAACTATTTTTAAAATTACTATCAAACATTATCATACAGTTTTCATTCACATCACAAGTTCAAATAAGGTTTAGATTGGGAAGTTTTTTGCATCTTTCTATAGGAAGAACAACTCTCTGTAAATATATAGAGATGAGCATAAACAGGTTCATCTATACCCAGACATGCCATACCCTCAATCATCCATAAACAACAGTACTAATGTAGACATGTATTCATATCAAAGCAAATTCCAACACATGCATCAACATCCCACTACAGATTTGTTTAAAACTGTTTTTTTTAAGAATTTACTCACATTGAAATGCAGAGCAGGCTTAATTCTTTTTCCTGACTTGAATCCTTAATATGGAAAAAATGTTTTGCCGATAAAACTGAATCCATGCATGCCTTCAAATTGATGCTTTAAAAGTTGAAATTGATCTTTAACTTGCTGAGTTGATCTTGGTCCCTTTGAATTTGCAGGTTGAAGTTTCAGATTTGATTCGCAAAAGATTTAGAGGTTGCATTTTGAAGTTAATATGAAGAACTTTTCTTTTTTTAAATTTCAATTTCAGGTTTTGTTATTTTCTGGTTGCCATTAATTTGAAAGAATGAAGAAAGGAAAAAGAATTTGAGAAGAAGAAGAACGATTTGGAAATTGAAAGAGGAAAAACAATTTTCTTCATATGTTTAAATTTTCAAATAAAAGAAAAAGGAAGGCCACTTGTTGTTAATTTGAACAAATGTCATTCATCTCTTAATTTTTCAACACTTGTCACTAACATGTGTTAATATGTTTACACATATTTTGCTTAAACATTTGTAAATAAATTTTTATTTAATTTAAATGTAAATAGAAAGCTTACTTACATAAATCTCTTAATTAATAAGTATTTACATATGTATATATAAATTTACCTATTTAAAGAAAATATTCTAAAACTAATTATAACACAAATAAATCTTTATACATGTATTTTTTAAAAAATCTAAAACATTTATTTTTAGTATTTAAGAAATAATTTTTTTAAAAGAAAGTTTTATTAATAACTTTATACAATATATTTATAACCATTTTAAATTTAAACACTTTAAAGAAAACAAATCAAAACTTTAATTAAATCCTTTTTAAACTACCATATTTAAAATAAATAATTATCTTATACTTTGAAAACAATTGAATTAATCTAAATTAACTTTTGAAAAATAGTAATTCTAAAACAAAGCTTCAAATTACCAAATTTCATACATATATAAATTATCAACAGATTATATTAAATTTCAAAACAACTCCAAATTACAACATATACATACATATATGTTACAAATTTGAAAATTCATCTTTTATTTAAAACAAAAGATCTTCTATTCACAATATATATCAAATAGAATAGAATTTTATTAGCTTTGAAAAATAAATTCTTATCAATATTGCCAAATTCAATATTTATTAACCTTTAAAATAATAAATTTACCAAATTAAATTAAAATTATAAAGAAAAATCATCAAACCAATTTAATTATTAAAATAGATTATTAAATTGATATTGCCTAAAATTCCGGATCATCACAGTTGGGCATGAGATCTCAATAAAAAGGGTTGCAAAGAAACCGACATGATGACATAATCGGTACTATCAGTAAGGGGTAGGTCAGTCATCTATTGATAGGAGATCCTAGCGAAATTCTTGGTACATTTTCTAGATGTGTACCATGATAGGTAGCACCCCGATGCTTTGTTATAGTATGAAATCCATTCTCCAATAAGCGCCGTATGGTTTTGATTGTGCCCAACTATGTCGGAATGTGAGATGCAAGCATTTCAGCTATTTATATATTTACTTTGAACCTTTAGACATTATCATAATATCACTGGATTTTATGTTAAAGTGTTTTGGTTATCGTAAGGTAAAATCCCGTCCGTGTTTATGTGTTGTATGGTCTTATGAGAAACCTTTGATTTTAAAAAGGGCTTAAACATAATAATTCAGTCGTTTGAGTTTACTCACACCAGGCCCATATCTGACCCAGGGTATTATTTCTATTACTAAAATCTTGTGTGTTCAAATTTGTTTGAGCAGCCAAGTAGTTCAGGTTTCGCGCAGATGCATTTGGAGGAGCTCGAAACAGGGGGCTTCATCGATATCTAGTGATTATCTTGTTTTCATTGTATCATATGTATTTAGTATCTGCTACGTAGGCACATACATTTATAACTGTCCTAGGGATGAATTTGTATTATTGTGATGATTGATTAATATATGTATCATTTTGGAAATTACTTTATAAAGTATTATGTTGATTAATATATGTTATTCCGTTGCGTTGTGGGATTCTATGATTATTAGTTTCTTCTTATCATCTATCTTCTTTCTTTCCTCTAACAACCTGTCTTTTCAGCACTTAGTTGTTCGGCACGTGAATACCAATTATGTATTAGTCTCGACTTTGGGGTTTGGTAAGGCAGGTCGTATAGAAAGTGTTATGTACACTAGTCTCCATCGATGTACCGAGATTCTATTCTAAATATACCTTGATTAGGAACATTTAAGGGGTAAGTATATCTCAATTAGGAGCATTTAACAGCCATATTTCCCACGTCCAAAGGTGAAACTTCAAAATTTTAGCCCATAAATGATGCTTTTTCAATGTATCAAGCACCACTCGCAAATGCCTCTCGTGTTCTTCTTCTTTCCATGAATAGACAAGAACATCATTGACCAATACAAAAAAAAAAAATTATTTAGTGGATCCCTGGAAACATGGTTCATAATATCAATGAAGTATGTAGGCGCACTTTGTTGGCCCAAAAAGCATAACCAACCACTCATAAAATCCTGATGGCATACATAATGCATATTTGGCACACTATTCCTTGCCACTCTCAATTGGTGGAACCTTGAAGCCAAGTCCAACTGGGAAAACACCTTTATACTGTCATTCCGATCAAAAAAGTCATCCATACATTGAAAACGATACTTGTTCTTTCTCGTCACCATATTCAGCTTACGATAATAAAAATATTCTCAAAGAGTCATCGGACTCCATGGAAAATACTACAGGTGCTTCTCACTAAGAAATACTCCTAGAATGAACTCTTTCCTCAATAGGTCATTCGCTAGCACATCTACTTCTTGTTGCTCTTTGGGTTCCACCCACCTCAAAGGCAAGACAATAGGTCGGACATTGTTGGAATCTCAATTTAACATTGTATTGATCAATGACAAGCTATATAAAATATTTTGCGTGTACTAATCATTTATGCAGGAATTTTGTTGCAGATTCATATTAAGAGTGTTTTTGAAGCTATAAAGTTCCTTGTCTAGAGGTTTTTTTATCATTTAGAATTATGTTGAAATCTCTCCTGGATATATATTTATATATATATATATATATATATATATATATATATATATATAGACACACACACACACACAATCATACACACACATACTCTACCACGCATACAGGCTGAAAATAGACAGCTGAATACATCAATTCAGCCGGGTGAATGCTAAAACGATTTTATTGTTTCACAATATTCAGCTGGTTGAATGAGTATATTCAGACGGCTGAATCAGGCCGAAAATAGCCTTTTTTCTGGTTGCTTACAATTTTGTTTAATTCAGACGGCTGAATTAATAAATTCAGCCGGCTGAACATCTTTCAGCGGCTATTTTCCTAAAAGACACTTCTCTTTATCGAAGAGAAACATCTTCAAACCAACAGTTGCACCTATTTCTTTTCATCATTACCTTTCGACAATGGTTGCAACTTTTTAAAATCTATAAGTAGAGTTCAAAATTCAACAAACATTTAATTGAAACTAATTTTAATATTCTTGAATTCTTATCTAATCTCTAATTTTCAAACTCCACTCAAACTACTTACATTCTCTGATCGTTGATCACTTTGTCTTCCACAATTCTCAAAGCACACTACAATATATATCATAAAGGAGAATATTATAGCAAGATTGTACTTAATTGATTTATCAATGCTAGTTGAAGAGCATACTACATTCATATTCTTTTATTATTTGTAAAGAATTCCTGTTCGGTTGCTCAGGCAGTAGAAGTCTTATTCGGTTGCTTAGGCGGTAGAAGTTCTGTTCGATTGCTTAGGCGGTGTAAACCTATTCCTCCGGGTTAGGTGAGGGTTGCTAGTTTAATTCCAGAAGGAGTCTGTGGATGGACATAGAACAGGAGTTCGAACCAACATAAAAATCTCTAGTGTCATTTACTTTACTACTGTTACTATTTACTTACTTATTCTGCACAAGTTGTCTATCCATATAGCACAGTAACTTACATTTGGTATCAGAGCAAGGCCATCGTATAACCGTAACATAGTTACCTGATATTGTTTTAATATGGAAAACAACACCGGTACTATTTCTAACACTACCTTCTTAGAAGGTCAATCTACTGGACGACCACCTCTATTTAATGGAATGAACTATAACTATTGGGCTACTAGGATGAGAATCTACATACAAGCAAGTAGTTATGAAATCTAGAACATTATGCAAACTGAATATACTATTCCTACTACTGAATATTCATCATGGTCGAACACAGAAAAATTAGATGCTACTGCAAATGCTAAAGCTATGAATATGTTGTATTGTGCATTAGAAAAAAATGAGTTTAATAGAATAAGCATGTGCAAAACTGCTCATGAAATATGGCGTACACTTGAAGTTACACATGAAGAATCTAACAAAGTCAAACAAAGTAAAATTTCTATGCTCAAAAATCAGTACCAAAATTTTAAAATGAAAGAAGATGAGACTATAAATGAAAGGTATTCTAGATTTATAGATATATATCATTCTTTAATAGCATTAGGAGAAACTTACATAGATTTTGATATTGTTTCGAAAATCCTCAACTCACTAACGGATGTGTGGGAATGAAAAGTCTTAGCAAACGAAGAAGCTAATGACATTTCAACCATAAAACCAAAAGAGTTGATTGGAAATCTAATGTCTTAAGAAGTTAATCTCCAGGAAAAACGAGTACAGGCTCAAGTAAAGAAAAATATAACATTCTAGGCAAAAAAAGATGAATCAGATTCAAATGAAGAAGATATGGCATTCATTGCTAAAAATTTCAAAATTTTTTTGAAATTTAGAAAGAGCAACAAATTTAGAAACAACAAGAACAATTGCAGCAGCAATAACAACACCAACAAATCATCAACAACTGCTCTAGAATGTTGTGAATGTCACAAGAAAGGTCACATCAACAAAGACTATCCTCAGAAAAAGAAAGACAAGTATAAGCAGAAGAAAGACAAATTCAAGAAGAAAGCTTTCTCTATCACATGGGACGATACAAAATCATTTTGATCATCAGAAAGTGACACGGACAGTGATTCAAAACAAGCCAGCATTTGCTCTATGGCTTCAAAAGATGAGGTAGGTGATCTAACTTTTAATGACCTTTTGAAAATCAATTCAGAATTACTTGACAAATTAAAAAGAAAAAATAGAAAGTACAAAGAACTCTTGAAAAATTGAATAGAACTGAAATCGAAGTTGAAATGCTAAGAGATGAAAAGAAAATTTTAGAAGAAGAACTCCAAGTTACTCAACAATCTTGTTCCAATTTGACATCTCAACTTTCTCTGCTAAGTCATGAGATAGAAACTCCTAAAGAAAAGAATGACGTTTCATTAATTGAAAATCATGACCCTAAATCAAATATCAAGATTTTAGAGTTAGATAACTCTAGCTTTAAAAAAAAGGTCAGAAGACATTGCTGAAAAAACTTCTAATTATAATAAAGGTAGAGAAAATCTTTCCAAAATTATAGAAAATTCTCAAACCGTTTCAAATAAAAGAGGACTAGGATATAAACAATTGTCTAAAATTATTCCAAAGAAAAAGAACTCTTCATATAAAAATAAAGCTGAAAAACCTAGTTCTAAAATTTCAAATTTTACCACATCTATTAAAATTTGGGTTCCTAAAACAAATAACTCTTCAGTTACAAATAAGTATATAAAATATTTTATAAAAACTGTTCATAAAAACAAAAATTTGTTTTCAAAAGGAATTCTAAACCCTCTTGGGTTTGGCTTCCTAAGACCTAAGTCTTAGGACACAAAATAAAAATGGTGGGTACCAACGTTAATTCTATATTTTGTAGGTACCATCCAAAAAGAGAGGAAAATGGATACTAGACAGTGGTTGCTCAAAACATATGACAGAAAATAGAGGGATACTAACGAACATTATTTACTCAGATGGAGGATCTGTCACATTTGGAGATAATTCCAAAGAATATGTCATCGGCAAAGGCGATGTGAGCAATAATGGTATATCTAATTCACCTCTTATTACAGATGTCTTATTAGTTAAAAATTTGAAAAATAATTTACTTAGTATCAGCGAATTATGTGACAAAGGATTCAATATTTCTTTCTCTAAAAATAAGTGTAGCATTTTGATCAAAATAAAAATCTTATTTTTGAAGGTTTTAGATATAAAAATATTAATGTTTCAAATATAAATATACATCATAATACAAATATGTGTTTAATAGCTAAAGAGAATGATCCTTGGTTATGGCATAAAAGATTTTGTCATATTAATTTCAAAATTACAACTAAATTATTTAAAAATAATTTAGTAAAAGGTTTACGAAAAGTGAACTTTAAAGTAAACAATATTTGTGATGCTTGTCAATTAGGGAAATTATCAAAATCATCCTTTAAGCAAGAGAAAAATATTTCAACTATGCAACCACTAGAACTATTACATTTAGATCTTTTTGGTCCAACTCAAATTCAATCTATAAATCATAGTAAATATGTGTTTGTCATAGTAGCCGATTTCCCAAGATATACATGGACTATTTTCTTAAAAAGTAAAAGTTATAGTTTTGAAAATTTCAAGAATTTTCCAAAGAGAATTCAAAATTTTAAAATTTTAAAAATTAAATATATCAGAAGTGATCGTGGAGGACAATTTGAAAATGAAGCATTTGAACATTTTTAAATAAAAAGGTAATTTACCATAAATTTTCTTTTCCTAGAACACCACAGCAAAATGGTGTCGTGGAAAGGAAAAATAGAATGTTACAAGAATGTGCAAGAACTTTGTTAAATGGAAACACATTACCAAAACATTTTTGGGTAAAAGCTGTAGTAAGTGCTTGCTATGTTCTAAATCGTGTTTCCATCCGACCTTTAACAAAACGCACTCCATATGAACTTTTTCATCAAAGAAAACCAAACATTTCATATTTTAAATTTTTTGGATCAAAATGTTTTATCTTAAACACAAAAGATCAGCTTGGAAAATTTGACCCCAAATTCCGATGAAGGAATCTTCGTAGGATATTCAGAATGAAGCAAAGCTTATCGAATTTTCAATAAAAGAACAAAAACAATCGAAAAAACTCTTCATGTTTCATTCGACGAAAATTTCAAATTTAATAATAATTTTAAGGATGATGAGGATATACCTAAGACAGCCACAAAATGGTTACCTAAAATAATTTTGAAGAAGATGATAACATTGTTTACAACTTTGAAGGAAATGAAAACATTGTTCAAAATGAAAATGAATTAAGACCGTCTCTTAGGATTTTACGAGATCACCCAGTAGAAAATGTTATAGGAGAACATGATTCACATGCTAGAAACTAGAAATAAATTTAACCAAATGGGCCATGTAACTTTTCTTTCTAAAATCGAACCTAAAAATGCAAAAGAAGCATCTACTAATGATTATTGGATTATAGCTATGTAAGAAGGGCTAAACCAATTTGAACGAAACGAAGTTTGGGAACTAGTTCCAAGACCAAGTGATCAAACAATCATTGGTACTAAATGGGTCTTCAAAAATAAAACAGACGAACAAGGTAATATAACTAGAAATAAATCTAGATTAGTTGCACAAGGATATAATCAAGGAGAAGGAATTGATTACGAAGAAACATTTGCTCCAGTTGCAAGACTTGAAGCAATATGTATCATACTGGCCTTTACATGTTTTCATAATTTCAAACTTTATCAAATGAATGTTAAAAGTGCTTTCTTAAATGGTTATATAAAATAAAATGTTTATGTTGAACAACCACCATTATTCACTCATGAATTTTTTTTCAGACCATGTCTATAAACTTAAAAAAGCCTTATACGTCTAAAACAAGCACCTCGTGCTTGGTACGAACGTCTTAAGAGCCATCTAATAGATTTTGGTTTTGAAATTGGGAAGGTTGATCAAACTCTTTTTTATTAAAAGAACTAAAAAGGATATTTTAATTATTCAAATTTATGTAGACGATATTATTTTTCGATCTACAAATGAAAATTTATGTCAAGAATTTTCAAAAATTATGACCAAAGAATTTGAAATGTTATATATGGCAGAATTATCTTATTTTCTTGGATTACAAATTAAACAACTAGAAAATGGAATTTTTATTAATTAAGAAAAATATTGTAATAACCTAATTAAATGCTTTAATATGGAAAATACTTCTGCTAAATCAACTCCAATGAGTACAATAGTTCACCTCGATAGAGATGAAGATGGAAAAATTATTGACCAAAAATTATATTGAAGTATAATTGGATCATTACTCTATCTAACTGCTAGTACACCTGACATAATGATGAGTGTTTGTTTATGTGCACGACTTCAAGAAAATCATAAAGAATCACATATGCGAGCAGTAAAATGCATATTGCGTTATCTAAGAAAAACCAAAGGTTTTGGACTTTTTTATCCAAAAGAATGTCCTTTCGAGTTAGTTTCATATGGTGATGCTGACTTTGGAGGATGTCTGACGGATCGAAAAAGTACTAGTGGGACTTGTCACTTCATTGGATAATCCTTAGTCTCTTGGTTTAGCAAGAAACAAAACTGTGTTTCACTCTCGAGTTGTAAGGAGAATATATTTTTGTTGCCATAGCTTGCGCTTAAGTCATCTATATGCAACAATTACTTTAAGGTTTTGGTGTAAATTTATCTAAATCAACAATTTTTTGTGATAATACTAGTGCTATAAATTTATCTAAAAATCTTGTCAATCACTCACGAACTAAACATATTGACATATGTCATCATTTTCTTCGTGATAATATGGAAAAGGATCTAATCAGACTATAATTTGTTTCCTTTGAAAATCAATTGGCAGATATATTTGCAAAACCTTTAAATGAAAATATCTTCATAAAATTAAGAAGAGAATTAGGAATTGTATCCCCAAAAGATTCATAATTTTTTTTCTTTTTTAAAAAAAGACTCGAACTCAGGATCTCTTCTTGGAATTCTAGTGCTCTACCACTTCACTAATATTTTCTTTACATCTAACTTTAGACTACATTCAATTTTCTTTGTTTATTTTCTACCTCGCAGTTTTTTCACTAAACATTTTTTCTCTAGATCCTATCATCTTAACCACCAATGTTCTTTCTATTTTTATGAATGTTTTCATATAAAATGACTCTTCTCCTTATTATTTTTTCATTCCATTAAAAATAAAAACTGTTTCAACTCTCTTACTTTACAAAAATATGTCTTCCCAGCATAATTCTGAATCTTCTAATCTATCATATTTTTCTCCTAGTTCGGGATCGGTAGATCTACCTACTCCAACACTGATTTATGAACCAGTTCCAATTGTTCCTCCTTCTACACACACTGTTTACACTCCATTTCGTAAAAGAATGAGACGATCTCTATTTTTTGGTTCACCTTCTACCAAAGAAAAGGTAGATGATATTCATCACTATTGAAAGGAATAGCTGGAATTACAATGCGAACTTTATTATGAAAAAAAGGTTAAAGCCAAGTGTTTAAGCTTTTTGAAACAAGTCACTTTAAAATTATGTGGTTCTTCATCCAAGAACATGGTTCATCAACCATATCCTATTTGTTCTCCAATCCGACATAATACTTGGGTACCATCACTACAGGGTCCACCAATATCTCTGAATTCTTGGGAACGCGGCAATAGATGGTCGCCACTCTGGCCTTTCAAGAGAACACAAAAATGGAACCAGATGAATATCATACTCCAAGCTCTTCTTTCAAATCTATTTAAATATTTATTTTGTTGTTATATGTAATTTCCTTTTGTTTATTCAAAAAATTATTCGTTTTTTTTATACAATTGTTGTTATAAAAATAAAAGGCAGGCAAAAGCTTCTGAAAAAATTCAGCCGACAGTCTCTTATAAAACAGACGGCTGAATATTATCCAGGGAATAATTTTTCCCAGATTCAGATGGCTGAATCTATTCAAACAGCCGTCTGAATTAGTTCAAAAATGAACAGTTTTCTTGCAGGTTGAGAATCATAGCAATTCAGACGGTTGATTCCATTCATTCATCCGGCTGAATTCCCTACGATGCATTTTATAACTAGGTCCTACATATTTTCTTCCAATTTTACCCTTACTTTTCACCAACTATATATTCATCTTTTCACCATTTACTCATTCACTTCAGAACCCTAGCTCATCCTTCTCATTTTTTTCAACTTTTACTCCTCGTTTTCATTCTCTAATGGCTCCTAGATCCAAACGCTCAAGGGAATCCACCTTCGGTCCTTCCGAAGATCAGATTCGTCAATGGCTTTGGAATGATGTTGCAATCTCCCGCTTCAATTCTATGAAGAATTCAAACATCTTTGAAGGGGCTTTCATGAAATTTTGGATTTTGCAGCTTATAGAATTAGAGAATTGGCGAAGCAATTCCACTTTGATATTCTAATAGGGTATGCCCCAAATAATGTCAAAATTAATCATCTTTTGATCAAACTATTTCTTGCTAATCTGAATTTAGACCACCATGATCCCCAAAATTGACAAGATTGTGTTTGGTCAATAGTTTGTGGCATTAAAATTTTCTTTCCTCTACAAAGGTTAGGAAATATTTTAAACTGTCCTTATCAAGGTGTTGACATTGATGATATTGAAGTTGATATGGATCATAGAGATGAGGTTTCTCATCGTTTCTTGTCCGGTCACCTTACAAAATTAAGTGGATGAAAATCTAGCAGCTTTAGGCCACAAGCACGCCTTCGTCACCGTGCTTTCATTCGCTCTCTTCAACCTCAAACGTGAAGTTATGAAAAAGTCTATAAAAGAGATTTTCAAGCCCTCTATTCCATCAACTCCAACCAATAAGTAAATTAGGGTAAAATCATTTTAGATGAATTTCAAAACATCACAATCCGAAGAAAATATAAGACCATTCATTACGACGCTTATATTATGTGTATCCTTCTCAACTGTGGCATTCCAATGCCTGACTCCGAGTTTTCAAGCATTAGTGAGTTAGACGCAAAAAATTAGGATTAATGGGCCTTCCTCACCGGCCTCCTCCACGACAAATCATCTCTTTTCAACAATGGTCTCAAATTATTCAACAAGGTGTTCCACAACCTCATGACACTAATGTTGCCTCCTCTTCACATACCCAACATGAAGAAGAAGAAGAGGAGGGCGATGATTCCATTCAAATTATTGGCCCAGAAACCTCTTCCAGACAAGCTATCATCACTCTCTCCCGAAATCAATCCAAACTTCATCGGATATTAAGGCTCCTGAAAAGAAAACAAAAAAGAAATTCAACTCCATAAAAGGTTTTCTTAATAAAATATGGGATAAAATTTCTTGTTTCGGATCTACATCCACCGAAGTTCACAACCCATCTCCATTTCAATGGTCATCTTCGAGTTTGGATTCCAATGATGATGAGCCTTCTCTCTTTACCCAGTTTTAATTATCTTTGTTTTAATTCAGTTTATGCTGTATTTTGTTTCAAACTTCTTTTATATTTATTGTTTTTTATGTAATGTTGTACGAATATTTCTATTCTTCTTTTGTAATGACATCCCGAGTAAAGAGATATATTTTGCTTAATAATGTTTCTCTGCATGCATTCTTATCTTTCTTTTTGTTGATGACAAAGGGGGAGAAAACTTAACTATATATTTGTGCATATTGACAGGGGGAGTAACAATATTATTGTAAGTATTTATTTTATTACTTATATAGTTGTCATCATAAAAAAGGGAGAGAATGTTGGAATCTCAATTTAACATTGTTTTGATTAATGACAAGCTATGTAAAATATTTTGTGTGTACTAATCATTTATGTAGGAATTTTAATTGCAGATTCATATTCAAAGTGTTTTTACAGCTGTTAAGTTCCTTGTGTAGAGTTTTTTATCATTTAGAATTATGTTAAAATCTCTCCTGGATTGATATATACATAATCATATACACACATACGCTGCCATGCACACAAGCTGAAAATAGATGGCTGAATACATCAATTCAGTCGGCCGAATTCTGAAATAATTTTATTTTTTCACAATATTCAGCCGGCTGAAGGAGTATATTCAAACGGCTGAATCAGGCCAAAAATAGCCTTTTTCCTTGCTGTTTATAATTTTTTTAATTCAAACGACTGAATTAACAAATTCAGCCGGCTGAATATCTTTCAACGGCTATTTTTCGACAAAACACTTCTCTTTATCGAAGAGAAACATCTTCAAACCAACAGTTGAACCTGTTTCTTTTCATCTTACCTTTAGATAATGGTTGCAAAATTTTAAACTCTATAAATAGATTTCATAAAACAAACAATTAACTGAAACTAATTTCAATATTCTTGAATTCTTATCTAATCTCTATTTTTCAAACTACATTCAAACTACTTTCATTCTCTCATCATTGATCACTCCATCTTCCATAATTCTCAAAGCACATTACACTATATATCATAAAGGAGAAGATTATAAGAAGATTGTACTTAATTGACTTATCAGTGCTATTTAAAGAGCATACTACAGTCAGATACTTTTATTATTGGTCAAGAAGTCCTGTTCGGTTGCTCAAGCGGTAGAAGTCCTATTTGGTTGCTTAGGCGGTAGAAGTTCTGTTCGGTTGCTCAAGAAGTGTAAACCTACTCCTTCGGGTTAAGTGAGGGTTGCTAGTTTAATTCCAGTAGGAGTTTGGAACTGGACGTAGAACGGTAGTTCGAACTAGTATAAAAATCTCTGGTGTCATTTACCTTACTACTTTTGCTATCTACTTATTCCGCGCAAGTTGTTTATCCATATTATACGATCCTATAGCATAGTAACTTACAGACATCCTTCACAAATCGATACAAAACTTAATCTCTCTATGTGCTGGTAGTCCGGGCAGTTCCTCAAGTATATCTGGATACTCTCAATCCATAAGTACTTATAATAACTCATCGTGTAGGATCTCAAGCGATAATACAATGTTAACCACCACTTTAACCTCGAGCATACAACTTAACTATAGCCTATTCTTATCTATCCATACCACCAAAATAACTTCTCATAATGGACCACAACTCCATATCTCTAGATCACATTCATTTCCAAGATAATACCACATCGCACAAACAAATTGCAAGCAAACACACATCTATGATTTGACAACACAGTTTCGTAGTTTAACTACCAAGGCACTGTATATAAATGAACGATGCCCTAGTATCAAACAAAACATCAATAGGTATGCCACAAACAAAAAGCATACCTTGTATAGTGATGCATTTCCTCTTCATCTTCATCGATAGAGAACTCGACAAAGTCGGAACGATAATCAGAACATAGCCTTCATCACTTTCTCATCTCTAGATTGATTTAGGAAATCCTTCTTCATGTTCCCAGTCTTATAAGGTATGGAACCCTAGAAAGAGACTGGCCCAGTAGTTAAAACATCTTCTTTCTTCTCTTTTCTAGTTCTTGCAATTATTTATAAGATGGCCTTTACCATCATAGTTAAAGCAAATTGGCTCCCATTTTCCATTCTTCTGATCACCCTTATTCAAGAATTGCTTCTTGCCCTTGTTGTTCCATTTTCTCTTGCCACTCCTGCCAATTGGCAGTTTTGCTTCCTTCTTCAGAAAAATGGAAGCCTTTGGGTTTGAATAAAGACTCTCATGTCTCACAATCTTCTCCATGATTGTTTTGAAGCTCTCATCAATGTAGCCCATCATTCTCCCACTAAGATACCTATGTAAGATGATGATGAACTTCTCATTCTTCTTAATGGAGTGTCGATAAACGACATCCCTTATTTCAACTGTGTATTGAACTCGGTAACAAATTCTAAAACATACATATCGGCTCATTTTAGACCAGCAAACTACCATAATACTAATTTTTGAGCAGCCAAAAAAACTTCTCTTTAAAGTGGGCTTTAAAATAATCCCAAGTAAATTGGTCCCCAGCAAAAGCAACTTAACAACATCTCACTAGCTTATAGCCCTTCCTTGATGTTTCTAAAAGCAAACCTCACCTTTTGACCATTTTCCAACTCAAGAAAATCAAAGATATTCTCGCAATTATCAAGTCGGTCTTGCACTTCCATTGCTCCGTTACCATATATGGTTTTTCTCCAATACCAACAAAATATTTGTTGATCTTAGCAAAATAAGCTCTCTTCGCCTACATTGGAGCACCACCACCTATTTGACCTAGAGCTCTTCCTTGGGCATTCTGCATCATGTTCATTATCATGGTAGTGAACATACTCTTCATATCGAGGTTCATAGTTGCCTTGATGCCCGCTCCATTCTCGACTCTAGAAACAGAGTTCCCAGTCATGTTCCATGCATGCCTGCTCATTCTTACAATTTGTAACAAAAAATGATTAGGCTCTCATAATGGAATACTAGCATAAGTGGTATTCGCATGTGCAATGTAACTTACTACATTTATACTGCATAGTCTTGGAAAAAAATTATATAACACTAAAGATTTATCATATATCCCTCAATCTATTTTAGAGTGATATCTCCTACCATATCTGTAACGGATCCTAGTATCAACTTAGGTCAATCGTTCAACCATAGCTTAAACCCCAAATGTAATGACTAACCCTATTCCAATACCTAATATAAGAGTATCTGATATTATAAGTTCGATGTATCAATAAGTGACAGATAGAGGAAATCATTCAAGGGTAAAGTATGATAAGTCAATCATCAAACAATTTGAACAACTCACAACACATAGAAAAAATATAATATTATATAAAGATGTAAAACAAGAGAGATAGTAATATATTCAAATGAATCAAAATAAATAGCATATTAAAGTGCGATAGGTTTATTAGATTATAGAAAAAAAGTAATAACGTTAACACATCAGAGTTAAATAAAATCTAAAAGAAATCATCTCTAATAATAGATAACTATTGCATGGTGGAATATAGCAATAACTGCTTTAAATATAGATATATAAAAAGCATAACCTCCTTCTTATCCCCCACACAGCTCCTTGTGCTATGTCATACCTACTTCTCAACCAATCCTATTAAGAATACGTAAGATGATAAGAAGTAATGCAAATAATCTCAGGTCAAACAAAAGTCTGGTATGAGCGATCTATAACCCCAAAATAGATATAAAAGACAAAATATCTTAAATAAGAACTAAAGGATCATACATGACCCGTCCCTATATCCAACAAGTTAGTACATAGAAAAATATATGCTAATCTATCAACATATGGGTGTACCACACTACGTACAATATAGGGTGTCAGGGTACCTAACTTACTAGTACTTACATCACATGATATCCATAGCATTCCACAGAAAACTTAACAAGCGTAACAAGCATAGATCCCATCATACAACCTTACATCTCTCACTGAGGTGCCCTTGGATATAAGATAACTCGTTCGACCATCATAAAGGTCAGCGATTGCACAACATCGCAATCATATAGGTGCTCAAATTGGTACCATTACCAAGATATTTTTATCATTAAGTCAAGTTAGTCCACCGCTAAGGTTTAAGGTACATAAGTGAATGTTCTCACATACCCCTACTCTACAAGCACATATCACAACCTTCGAGTAATTCAGTGGTCCTTTTGGAACAAATCATGATAGTAGATACCACTAATTTTACTACATAATTCATCACCACTATGATCTTATTTACTTAGAAAATCACTAGATACCATAGTCACTTTTTACCTTAAGTAACCAACTCACACTGCTCAAAACATCGAGTCATCGAAGTTTTATCACTCCGGTGCTCCAAACTTCCCAAAGTTGCCTCATGCCTCCCTTGGAGTTGCATCCATGTTTACCTTATATTTTCTTCATGCCAGCCATATGTTAGCACTATGTAGCATCATCTGTAACAGGTCATATCTCCCAAATCACCAGCTTCCACCACTTACGATTGCTCGTAAGAGATCTCCTAGGATATCTTCACACTTCCCAAAAGCCAGATCAATCGATGCTATTTTGTAAACACCCTTACATCTATACTCACACTATCCAAGAGTATATCTAAATAATACTATAAAATAGTATGGAAAATAAGGTGAGATCAATCGATCCTATTTTGTAAACACCCTTACATCTATACTCATACTATCCAAGAGTATATCTAAATAATACTATAAAATAGTATGGAAAATGAGGTGAGATGGGGTACACAAGTAGATTTTCCCTTGGACTAACACCGGTACATATCTCATATCATATAATATTGATCATACATGTACACAGTCTCAGTATAAAGCAATAAACATATGTGCCTCAAGGATAGAATAATACATATTCGCATATAATAAATCAGAGTACACAGAGTCAGAATGTAGCAGATAAAATATAATATACAACATAATCCATAGTCCATTGGGCTACAAAATGATAGTCTCTAGCCAACTACACAATACGTCATTGTATATTACATAATAGATACAATGAGACTACAAAATGTATAGGGTATGTATCATCCTATAACTATAGCCTCTACAAAAGTACCACCTATCTTTGAAATCATGGAGAACCTACTTCTAGAAACTCTCGAACTGACCCGAGTATTAAAAATAATACATAGGTTAGACTATGACTATAATGATATATTAGAGATAATAAATCATAGTAATAAGTCTTTGACAGGTGTTTGAATCAATCATCCAAAACAAACCATATAGTGATGTAATATAATAAACATCCATCAATCCATCCAAGAATCCTAATCAAATATCCATATATGTGTGTATGTGGGTGTGTGTATCGGATCTAGTGGTAACGGGAATCGACAGTATGATAGACACAAGGTCCCAAGTTGAGTCATATCACGATATCCAATACCCAAGTAAGGTGTATAAATAATATGTACTTTTCTACCAATCCATATAAAACCAAACGAGAGTTTGATAGCCAACCACCTACTCTAGGAGCCTAGGGTTACCCACTCAGATCCACTCCTACATTCTTCTGTTATCTCCATGGTAATCTGATGCTATCCACCATGTGCTCGTCAACGCGACGATTTCCATTAATGACTCAAAACCTACCCCTTTGTTAACAAATGTTGGCCTAGGTGACATAAAGGGCTAGGGTTAACAACCTTAAGGTTAACTACCCAATCACAGTCATTAAAAAGGCATCATATATCTAGAGCATGACCTCACAATCAGCCCGCCAGGGTGGATACTGGCCTAATCTTGTTCCCCCAAATCCAAAAACATATCCAAGGGTACATCATGATATACAGGTTGATAACGAATATATGTGGATATCCCCCTAAGTCAACAACCATGAGTACTCTCAACACCCATAAGCATCACCTCACTTAACTATAAAACCATCATCCATATTCCTATCTTCGGAGTGTCATCTGCTTACATCGAATAATCGAATAAATATCACATCAGCATCCATACCACCATCTGTTACTAGTACATTCATTCAATGCCTATAAACTGCACTTAATCCACACTGTATCTATACGCAACAAGTTTGATGAATATCCGGAGAAGTGTTACTGAAAGTCTCATACTAAATGGTATCACTAATCCATTCATTCAAATTTTCCATTACATAGAAATAAAAACTCATATATATATAAGTAATTATATATATAAATGTATACTATGTTTGAAAGCTCAAATAATATTTCTATAACAAAATTAATATATATTGATACTCAAATAGTTAAATAAACTCAACTGGATATTTTAACAAGTTCGTAATATAGTTTACATCATTAGTAAATATTATTTGACCATTAGATAATTTAAAATAATAATTTACTATTTCTTTTGTAATTTTCCTTTTAAATATTATCATTAAATGACTTCATTCAATTATTAATACTTTAAATAATATTTATATATAAGTATAAAATATGAGTATGTAATAATATGTTATGTTTATATTTAGTTTAATTTAATTTAATTTTAAATTTTAATTTATTTTACCTTTTTATATAAAGTGTTGATCGGTCGGTGCCACATAGTGATCGACTGTTAGGTGGTCGACCGATTCAACTAATCAGTGTCATGAATCACCGTGATTGGATCATCAATTTTAGGCTTTCATCTTCTCCTTCATTATTATCTCCTTCAACCATTATGTACATGCAACCTTGCACAACTATAATATGATTCATTCCGGTCCCAACAATCAAAAATCACCCAATTGCAATCAATTTAAGGCCAAGGGAGGAAGAAGCAGTGTTTCAATAAGTGGGTAAACTTGAATGTGCATTTTAAACATCAATTCATCATCAAAATATACTTAGAAGCGAGTTAGATTACTCGTCTTAAATTGAATCCACTCAATTACTCTTCGAGCTTCTTCCTGCACTTCTCGTAGCCTATCTTCTATAACTTACTGTAAGTTCCCCTTTTTGATTAAGACAAACAGAACCTTGAATTCTTGCTTGCTATTAGGTGTAGTGATGTCAAGAAGCTAGAATTGGGTTATAAAGATTTTATAGGATTTATTTTGATTTTAATTTGAATTTCAGAGAGGTAGGATTTAAGTAAGATTTTGATTTTCTAAAGCAAAATAATGTAAAAGTTAGGGTTATATTTATATTTGAAGGTTAATTGTCGGGTGAAAGGAAAGTATGATGGTGGAAGAATCATGAAACAAAATTTTGGGCTTTGGCTAAATAATGATGGGCTTATTTGTTATTTGATTCATTTCCTTCCTTTTCTTTTCCTTTTCATCGATCAATACATAATATTTCAAGCCGAATTACAAATCAAAATCACTTCATTAAATTCCTTAGTAACCAAATAATTTTATTAATTATTTTACAAAATTATTTTATATAGTTTATTTATTTAATTAATCATTTTTATAAAATTTATTATATTAATTGAATTCAAAACTGACTAAAAAATACTTTCTTTTATTAAGAACAAATTTCAAACTTATAAAAAATTAGTTTAACATTTTATTCCAATTAATTAATTCATATTTCCTTATTTCAAAATAATAAAAATAAATTATTAAATCAAAACTTCTTTTACGTTTAATTCTTTGTCATTTAATAAATACTCTTTATCAAAATTCCAAATCATACCCAATATTCTATATTTATTTATTCAAACACATTTAATTCATTATCCTTTATTACCTAATTATTAATTTATTGCTTCTCGACAACGGGTTATTATAGACTCACCTCTTTAAAAAAATTGTACCATCACAATTCCTTATTAGGGAAAACCTATAATTAGCTTGATCAATTCTAGCTTATATACACCATCAATTAATAACGAACAAGGAATAGGTTACATACCCGACTTATGTGCATCAGTGAATAACTCAGAATAAGATAGTTTCATATGCTACCGAGTCTCCCAGGTAAAATCCAACGGGTTGTCGGCCTTACCAATGGAACTCTCTTGCTTCTAAGCTATTGGCTTTTAATATCATGAATTGGACACTGCACATAAGTTAGATTAGGTATAACTTGAGCTCTTAAATGTCTCTAGGCTTACTGGCAGTATTCACATCCCAAAGATACTTCCTCGGTTGAGAAACATAATGGACATTATGGATTCATGAGAAATGATCGGGCAATGCAACCTTGTATGCGACTCATCTAATTCGATTAGTAACTTCCCTGATTTGTTGAATATCAAAACTTCCTTTAGTGGAGATATCTTCGCATACACTATATCTCTAATCGCGAACTTTATCTCTTTCCTCCTGCGACCGACATATGATTTCTGTCGATCCTGTCCTCCTTCATTCTTTTTCTAATTAGCTCAATCTTCTCATATGCTTCCCTAATAGAATCTGGACCAATATAAATTTATCGCCAGTCCCTAACTAATAGGATGATGATCGATATGGTCTCCTATATAGAGCTTTGGATGAAGCCATGCTGATGCTAGCTTGATAATTGTTATTATAACCAAACCCAACCAAGCATAGATGGTTGTAACACGCTATATTTTAAATGGTTCATAATGTGGATAGTTAAATTAAATTAAATTAATAATATGAAGACATTATTAATTAAATTATTAAGGTGATTTAGTTGCAAAAATTGCCTAAGGGAAATTTAATCAATTAAGTGTTGGACGCTTTAAAAAGTTAATTGGATTGGCTAAAGATAATTAGAGCAATTTTGATTTGCCTCGTTCAATGAATGAAAATAATTTAAGTTTTAAGGGGGAGGATTTGGTTAAGAGAAAGAGGTCAAAGCCACTAACTCATATTCCTTAGCCTCAATCCCTCTTTCCATTTCCATTTCATTTCATTCCACCAAAACCAAATCCTTAAATCTCACGAGCAAGGTCGTCCAACAATTTTCAAAAAAAAATTCAAGCGAGGAAAGGCTAACCTTCCAAATTTAAGAAGGAAAGAAGATATAAAGCAAGTTTTCATAAGCCGGGTATGTAAAATCTTTCTCTAAAAACCTATCATAGGCTATTAGGTTCAGATTTTGTTTTCATATGCATGTTTTGATGATGTTGAACTTATTTCAATATTTGGAACATTATTTTAGTTATGGTTTAAAATTTAATTTATGTGAATTAATTCATGTTTTAGGGTAAAACATGGTCTAATCACATCCAAATGCCACAAAATTTTGATATGATGTATAGTAACGAAATAAAGACGAGTTTTTTATTTCATAATTTTTTAAGTTAACATGATATTTTATAAATTTCCTAATTTGGGAAAAATGGTTAAATTCGGGATAAATAATTATTAAATGTAATAAAATTATTTATTTTGATTTGAAAGTTTTACATGAGATAAATATGGTAAAAGCGATTTTTGGTGAATTTTTGTTATTTTTCCATCAATTCTATATTTTATATGAATTACATGGTGAAGGAAAACAATAATTAATTATGGAGAAAATCAATCAATTAATTAATTGAGTTAATCATAGGAGTTAATATTTTTTGGAAAGAGAGCTGAAAAAGAAGGAAATTGGCCAATAGAAATTCAACACCAAATGATATTAGATATAAAGTGATTGCTTAAGAGGGTAATAAATTAGGTTTTGATTTTGTTACAAAACTGTCATTGAATCATTGTTGATCAAGTAAATCTTAACATGCAAGGATAAACTTTACACTGGACTAAACAAAACTGTGCGTAAAAGCTAGAATAAAAAGGTTAACACTACATAAGGACCCAACATTTGAGCTCATAAAACAAATTATAGCTTACGACAGCCTGGATTCCTCACGATGACCCTGTATGAAAGCACGCAAAGGAAAAATAATGAAAGCACGCATAGGAAAAATATCGAAGGCACTCGAAGGCTATATTTAAAGATAACTAACCTGCATATTCAGGAAGGCAAAAGAGCCGGGCTTAGCCCCAACTATCCAAATCTTGGACTTATCGGCTGTGGTCGGACAGTTAGTGAGAGAGAGCCAGGGCTTGACTAACGATGACTAGGGAATCTCAAGAAGCCGTACCCCATTCATTGATAATGTTCCATATGCGAAGTTTCAAGGAGGTTCAACATGCTGTCGATGCCTGCCTACGAGGGAAAAAACAAACCCAATTAGTACATCATGAGAAATGAATGGCTGATGGATTCTATGCAAGCGATGATGCAACCAAGTGTAGATGCTTTCCCATAACTCTCTCTCAACGATGTGGTTCACAAGATTATCCCGATGATCAATTTTTAGATTCAATGATTTAGTAACAAGGTTTGTGGAGCAGTTCTGAATGCACGCAACTCGCTCCATGGATGTAATGTCCCTGTCCAGTGTGATCAAGGCTCCAGGAGAATCGTTAAAAAATTATTTAGAGAGATTTCATATAGGTGTTACGGAAATCAGTAATCTGAATAGCCATGCAATATTGATGGCCATGACGAGTGGGATATATCCAAAATCTAATTTCAACGGTTGGTTTGCTAGCAAGCCACCCGCAAAGTTGGAATGCTTTTACGCAAAGGCAGCTCAGTGTTTGAGGAAGAAGGAAATCAGGTCCTCCAGAAAAAAGAATACTGCGGACCGAGCGAAGAGGGAGTACAAAATAATATCGCAGTAAAGTAATCAAATGATAGCTCTAGAAAAATTCAAGTGAATGTCCAAAATAAGCCGAACCATCAAAAGAAAGGCGGAGATAGGGCCGAGAATGAAAGAGGGATTCTGGAAGAGGTAAGCCTAGGATTTCGTTGTACGATACTTATACACCGTTGAATATATCCTAGGAAAATATCTGTAACAACCCTAGATTTTTATATATTATTTAAATTTGAATTTCTTTTGTTTTTAAATTTTTAAAACTTGTTTATTTCGAACATTTCATTTTTAAATATAAATGTTGATTATTAAGTGAATTATAATTTCAAAATGGTGTAATTTGGATATTTTATTGAAAAATGGATTTCTAGTCAAACTGGTCAAATTTTGACTTTTAAACTTCAAATTTAAATTTTTTTAAATCTTAAATTTTATCTTTTATTATGAAAATAGATTTTATAACATTGAATACTACTTTTCGTTCCGTTGGAAATGGAGTTAAATTGTGAAAGTTATGAACATTTCAATTTTAGTATAATTGGTTTTTTGTGCAATTTTGCCTATTTTAAATTTTATAAATCATATTTTCTTTCTTATATTTTTTTTATATGTTTAAATATGTTAATTTATGTATATTTTCATCTCTAAATATTTTAAAAATAATAATAGAATTTTTCTAAAATTTACTATGATGATTTCCTATTTTAAAAGGCTGTTTTCCTATTTTCTGCTATTTTCTTCATAAAAAAATTTATATGTAAATTAAATTTTAAATATTTATTTTGTGAATGTATTTTTATTTTATGTTATTATTTATGTTTAAAAATATATTACAAGATCATATGAAGTTTCTAAAATTTATTCTATTAAATTTCAAATTTTCCAGACTAGTTTACTATTTTTAGCTATTTTCTTAATTTAAATTTATATTATTGATAAATGTTTATATAAATTATTATATTTTGATAAATTTCGAAAATTTATCTGGTATTAGTATTATTACCAGAAATATAAAGTTATAAAAAATTAAACAAAGAAATATGAAAGGTTTCTGAAACCCTTTACATTCCTAAGTCTTTTAATCTTCTGCCTTTTCATTTCTTAACCTACATCTTTATTGTTTTTTTCTTTGGCCGTACCTTTTCTGGCTTTATCCATGAATTTTCAACACTCAATCACGTGAATGAAGCTTTCTCATCTCCTCAAAAAGAAAAAAACATGGCTATCTTCTTCAAAAATAAAATAAAAATAATGGCTTCTTTTGCTTCACTTTCTCTTCTTCTTTTCTTGATTTTGCCATGCTCTTCACATGTTTGCTCGGCTAGCCTCTACCTCCATCAGCTCCACCATCATCTTCACCATCTTCAGCAGCAAACACACCTCCTCCACTGACCATGACCAAGCCGTGCCCATCCATTGAAGCTACACCACAAAAACTTGCACAAAACTCCTTAAAACATTGCCTAGACCACACATATCATCACCTACCCTCCACATCTTGGCACCCCCTTAGCCACCACCACCACTTCCTACATGACCTTTGGCTGCTGCTGCACCATCACCCTCCACTGTCCAGACCTGTACCATACATGGCCGAGCCAAGCAATGACCAAGTCGAGCCTTGTTGTGACCAAAACTTCACCCATTTGCCTTCTCCATTGATATTCTTCATGTTGCATCTCCTACCCTTCACATCACTTCATGTTGCTGTGCTTAGGTGTGCTAAACCTGACCTATATGATGCTAACCTAAGCCCAAACACATCATGGCTAAGCACTTGATCCCCTATGGTCAAGCATTTGAATGGTGAAGGCAAAGTCTTGTCTTTATTGCTTTGTATTTCAATTTGTTCGATATTGTTTTGGTTAATATTCGTATGTTATATTGTCTTGCTTATTGTTATTGCAAGATCATATCTTGGTTCTCTCAACTCAAATCAAAAGTCATGCAATTGTGCTTGTCGTGCCTTTGGAGTCGTGCTTGTATGTTGTTTTGGTCTCTAGCTTTGAAAAGGTGAGTCTTTCTCACTCTGACATTTATACTTATGAAATAGTGAATTGATGACAAGTGTTTAGTAATATAAAATGTTTATGCAAGTTAATGATGATCATATGATATGCTATGCCATGTTGTTACCATGTTAAAACTGTTAATTATAACCTGACATCTGATATATGACATTATATTGTGACATTGACATTGTTTATATTGTTTATGCATATATTCACACTTCAAGTTCCCATTTAGAATATAATCATTATGGGTTGAAACGATACATACCCGAACGGATTTTAGAATAGGAAAAAATCATTATGGTCTGAAATGATAGGCCTGAGCGATTTTTATTGTATTTTATTTGGCTTGGGATTGCGGGTTTGAAATGATAAAACCTGGTTTTCTTTGTAAATTACGTATTGAAATGATATATATCCGTATCACTTGACCTAGGTTAGAAAATTATATACGGAACTCGTGGTATATTTTTAAATGATTTTTTTTAAATATGTATTTTCAAAAGTATGAAATTTTGATTTAAAATATATATATTATGGTTTTAAGAAAGTTAAATATTAAATCTTGAAATTGTGAATTTAAGTGAATTCAAGTATGTAAATTTGGAGTAAATGTGACGTTTGACTTTAAATTTTATTTTAAGATGTAAATAAATAATGGAAATTAAATTTAAAGTTTTGAAATGATATTTGTAGTAAAATTTTAAGTTTATTAAATTTATAAATTAATAAACAGTGAATTTTGACTTAATAAATGAATGGAGTTTGCAAAATTGAATATTTGATCTTAAAATTTTATTGTGTTAAATCATATGTTAAAATGATTTTAAATGTGAAATTTTGAAGTCTAGAAATATGATTTTTAAGTTGTAATAATAAAAATTTGGAGTTTTATTATTATTTTTGAAAAGCTAAAATGAAACCTGGAATTTTATAGCATTTTCAAAATGCTTTAGTCTTTTGACAGCATTTTAATGCTATTGTTTTGAATCTAACAATGTTTGAAATAACTAAATATCTATTACGACGTTTTATAAATGTCGCTATTCTTGAAATAAACCATTTTGGAAAATATAAGCTACGATAGCACTTTATAAATGCTGTCATTGCTATAACTTGACAATGTTTTGAAATGTTATAGATTTTAACACTGTTTGGGCTATATTTTATAGTGTTAAATAATCTAACTTTTGAAATGGATTATCTGTGAAATTTTAGAAGTTTTGAATATTTAAATTTGAATTTTTAAGGAATTTAAATTGAATTTGAATTTAAATAAAGTTTACTTGGTTATGTGTTAAACGGAATGAAATGTAATATAATAAATGAATCTTTGAATGGAATTTTGGAATGTATTTTTGGTAATGATGTTTGAAATAATAAATGAATGACATATTTGATTTTTAAATGATATTTAACTTTGAATATTTGGATTTGAATTCAAATAATGATTTGATTATGAAGTTTTGAAAGGATGTAATATTTTAATGATTTTGAAATGGTTTGGAAATGATTTGATCTTTATTTTAATAAAGAATGTGAATGTTGAATGATATTTGATTTCTCTTTATTTGATAAAGGAATATTTGAAGTTTATATTTGTATGAAAAGATATTTGGTTTAATTGTAATTTAAGTTTATTTTAATAATATTGGATTTATGAAATGAATATTTCAAAACTACATAATAATGAAATTAGATTTGAGATATGAATATATGGAATTATAAAGTTTAGTTTTGAAATGTGGGATATTAAAGTTTGGAAACATATTAAAATTGGATAGCTTATTTTGTAGATCAAATCTATATTTGAAATTTATAAGATTTGAAATGTTTTGTTAGAAAACTGAATTGAATTGAAATTGATGGTTTGATTTGAATTAAATTGGAAATTTGAAATTTTGAATTAAATTGGAAATAAAATTGTAAAATGTAAAGAATTAAATGAATGTTTCATGATTTCAAATGTATGATTTCAGAATGTTATGATTTTCAAAGTGTAATGATTTCAAGTATTTTGGTTTCGAAAGAGTTATAACTTTGAAAGTATTATGATTTTTGGAAGTGAATATAGGTTTGAGATGGAAATGATAAAGTATAAACTATTTTGATTTGAATATAGTTTTGAAATAAAAATGATTTTGGTTTCGAAGTATAAACTATTTTGATTGAATAAATAGTTTTGAAATAAAAATGGTTTTGGTTTCGAGGCGTAAACTATTTTGAAAGGAATATAGTTTTGAAATGAAATGATTTGATCCTTTTGAAATATAAACTATTTTGAAATGACCACGGCGTTATAATAACGTTTGGTTGTTGAAGAGACCGGGATCGGAAGTTGTCATACTCTCCGCCAACTCCGAAAACCACTTTAACAACCGTGTACGCGGTGGAGATTCTAGAATGAAGTAGGATGGTGGCGACGTTCTTGAGGTATATTACATGGACCCAATTCCCGTGAGTTGGCATAAGGTGGCTAAAACAGGAGCGATCTCGGGCCAAAGGAGGTAGCACCTCTGGTCGGACACATTCCTTCGATACTATACTCTTACTGGTGATTGATTAGATGGCCATCCTCCGATTTTGATTGGGAGTGTGTTCCGAGGTGGGCGTATGTGGCTGCTGCGTTACCACCAGCCCATGTGCATAATTGGTATATCTACCCTGGCATTGCCTTGTGTGCCGTGTCACCTACCATACCGAGCCTTTACTACGAGTTTTTTTTCTCCCGTAGCCCGTGTGGTATCCTCTGACAGTCACCCAGAGTGGAGATGGAATGATATTGGATGGACTACTGGGACTATTATGTGTGAAGGGTGATATGGGTAGCCCGGAACGCTATTTAAAAGTATGTTTATTTTACTGTAGACATTATTATTGTAGCGCAATATTATTACATAGTAAATAGTTTAACGGATCCTTAAAGGATGGGCGATCCCAAGCATCCTTTAAGTTACTGATGCATTTTTGTTACTGTTCACTTGAGTTTATTTACAGTTCATAAGTATTTATGTCCTACTCGAGTGTTTTGTATTTTGCTTTACGCTCGAGTCATATTGAGTGAGTTAGCATTCAAGATTCACCTTCGGAGTTGGAGCTTTCCTTGAAGATCCAGCCATCTATTTTGCTTTCTGTATCCAGTGATTTCAGTGATGTATTCTGATTTGTACCTGATGTATCTTGTTACTTTTTGTTGTATCATGTTTAACTCTGATGTATCTTATTTTTATATAGTAGCTTCATGAACTACTATTTCTTTTAAATTCCGCTGCATTATTAAATACTCTGTGTTTGTGATATGTGATTATGTATTTACTATATATTCTAAGATTTGCCAAATTTTATTTACAACGCGGTATTTTGAGCAATTCAAGTCCGACATGTGCGGATGCGAATGGTTGAAAATATCGGGTCATTAAAATATCTATCTGTCTACCTGCAATACCATGCGATATAGGAAGCCGCCTCTAAAAGAATCAACTAAGAAGCAGAAACAAACTGGAAACTATTTTTGGTTCCACAAATGCTATGGACATGGCACGAATGAATCCAGGCATCTCCAGGACATTATTGAAAAGCTGATTCGAGAAAGAAAGTTGTAGTAATTTGTTAAAAAACCCATAGGATTGTGGATAGGGGACATCCGACCCCATCCGAGGACAAGCACCGTGCAAGGCTGAGGAGCCTGTATGAAATAGTGGAAAATTAGTAATAAATGCAATAGTCAATGGACCTCACCCTGTAGATAAGAGTTGCCATGAGATGGAGTGGCTTGCTAGTGAAATTAAGCATGTGGATTTATAATATTGTTCGAATACAGAAGACGGAGCTCTGGAAAAATAGCAACATACAATCGCAGATGATATCGTGTTAAAAAATAAAGATGCAGACAAAGTGGAGGCTCCAACGATCGACCCAATGGTCATTACGATCATGATCGACCCACTTTGGTGAGAAGAATGTTGATTGATTGTGGAGGTTCGGTAAATGTAATTATCAAAAAAGCCTATGATCAGATGAAAATGGAAGCCATGGACTTAAAGCCATATAAAGCTCGCATACATGGTTTTAATGGTGGTGCAACCAAAGCCGTTGGTTGTGTTGAATTACCCGTAGAGTTGGGAGAAGGTGACCGTAGGAGAGTGCAAATTTTATCGTTCATTATTTTGGATGTTTACTCTTCTTACAACGTTTTTCTGAGTCGACCGGCCCCAATCGAATTCCGGGCAACCCTTGCCCCAAAGTATTTGACTTTAAAGTTTTCGAAAGATGATGGTGTTGGAGTTTTTCATGATGATCATACGACTAGATGTGCCTGTTATGTAGCTGAGTTGAGGGATGTCCAACATAAAGAGAAAGGTAAGGGTATGGACAAGACCATCCGCATCTAATCGACCGAAGATTGACAACTAGCGCTTGATCCTTAGCTCGGGCACCACAGTTGGTTCTATAGAGATGTAGATCCGAGAGATGACGAAGAGGAGCCCAAAGAGGCCAAGACTGAACCGGCTGAGCTGACGGTTGACATTATAGTCAACTATGATGACCCGTCATAGGTCCTAAAGATTGGCTCATAGCTCAGCCCCCGATAAAGAAAGAACTTGCTGGATATCTCTGAGTTAATATAGATGTGTTCACTTGGACTCACTCTGACATGTGTGGAATCTCACCTACCATTACAAGCAATGCATTTTATATCGGCCGAAGGCATATTCCGATGAAGCAAAAAAGATGCAGCATGGATCCGAAGAGATCTACCACTCTTAAAGAGGAGGTGGGTAGACTCAAAGACAATGGGTTTATTCATGATTTCCTCTACCCTAAGTGGGTATCTGATCCCGTGCTTTTAAAATAGGTAAGTAGGAAATGGAGAACATGTATTGATTACTCAGACTTGAACAAGGCGTGTTTGAAAGACAGCTTTCTCATTCCAAGGATCGACCAGCTGGTGGACTCAACTGCGGGACACGATTTTCTATCTTTCATTGATGCATGCTCGGGATATAACTAAATCTCGATGCACATCCCCGATCAAGAGAACACCGATTTCATTACTGATGTTGGATTATATTGCTACGTTGTGATGCCATTTAGACTAGAGAATGTAAGAGCAACTTACTAGCGCTTAGTAAATAAGATGTTTAAAGATCAGATTGGAAAAACGAGGGAAGTATATATGGATGATATGCTCATTAAGTCATGATAATCAAACGACCATAGTAAAGACTTGGTAGAAATGTTCGGCATCCTCCGGCATTACAAGATGAAAATTAATCCTTTAAAGTGTTCTTTTGGCATAACATCAAGGAAGTTCTTGGGTTTTATTGTTAACGCCCTTAGAATTTAATCTAATTCTGATAAGATTCAAGATATCTATGATATCCATGCGCCAAAGACTATCAAACAAGTACAGAGTCTGAATGTGGAAGTTGCCGCCTTAAGCCGATTCATTTCCAGAGCTAATGACGAATGCATTCCTTTCTTTGACTTGATTAGGAAAGGAAAATGAAATTTCAAATGGACATAGAATTATAAAGACACATTTCAAGCTTTGGTAAATCACTTGCAAAGACCCCTTATCCTGTCAAAGTCGGTGGATCATAAAGATTTATATATTTATTTGGCCGTTTCAGTACATGTTATAAGTGTCGTATTACTTCGTGAGGAGGATCGAATTCAAAGACCGGTTTATTACATCAGCAAGTGATTGACGGGAGCTGAAAGGAACGATCTGAAAATAGAAAAACTAGCATACTGCTTGCTGATTACATCACAAAAGCTCCATCCATACTTCCAGCCACACCCGGTCAATGTTTAGACCGACCAACTATTATGATAGGTCTTGTAGTGACCGGAGACATTTGGAAGATTACTCAAGTGGAATATCGAGCTTAGTCAATTCGATATCACTTGTCTCCCTCAAAGGGCTACTAGGGTTAGGCACTGCCAAATTTTATAGCAGAATTCACTACGTATGATGAATCTCCAGAGAGCAGTGAAATCCCTACCGTATGGTGGAAATTGTATACTAATGAAGCATCCAATGATCATTGTTCTGGAACAGGAATTGTTCTTGTAAATCCCAAAGATCGGTCGATCTGTTACGCTTTAAAGCTTGATTTTCTAGTGACAAAACAATGAAGTTGAGTACAAGGCTCTGATTGCTGGACTTGAACTCACTATAGAACTCGAAATAGTCTCTTGAAATCGTTTGCTATTCAAAATTGGTGTAATACCAAGTCAAGGGGGATTATCAAGTTAAAGGACAATGGCTTGCTCCATACCTTACCGAAGTTCAAGAGTTGCTAACTAAATTTGAGTACTATAACATTTCACATATTCCATGGGATCAAAACAAAGAGGCTGATACATTTGCAAAGTTTGCTAACATTGGCGACGCACAACAGATGGGCTTGGTTTCTGTTGAAGTATTAAATGCCCAGAGTATAAACCTAATAGAAATCGACCGGCTACTAGAGACGATCCTTAGAGAGAATCGTGGATGACTCTGATTAAAAAATATTTACTACATGCAGTCGTACCTAAACAAAGGAATGAAAAGGGACAAGTCCCTTGTAAAGCTTCACGATATATCATGTAGGAAAGAGTCATGTATAAAAAGGGTTTTTCTGTTCCCCTAATATGGTGTATCGCTTATGGTGAGATAAAAGTGTCCTAAAAGAAGTTCATGTAGGGGACTGGGGTACAAACTCTAGCAAAAAATACTCCGCAACAGGTGTTATTGGCCAACCGTCAATCGAGATTCCGCTGACTAGATAATGTGACAAGTGCTAGATATATGCAAAATTTCCAAGAGCACCACCGACGAAAATCACAAAAATGGTCATCCCATGGCCGTTTTCCATGTGGGATATAAGTATTATCGGTTTCTTACCGATCTCTAAAGGTGGTGCAAAGTACGTTATTGTCCATGTCGATTACTTCACCAAATTGGCCAAAGAAAAACCTTTAGCCGCGATCACAACTAAGAAAGTAATCAACTTCATTGTCCAGAACATCGCTTGTTGTTTTGGTCTGCCATGAACTATTGTAACAGATAATGGGACTCAATTAGACGAAGCTGAATTCAAAGACTTCTATTGGAGGTATCACATTGAAAAGTGGTTTGCAGAAATCGCTCATCCTCAAGCAAATGGATAGGTTGAAGCTATGAAAAAAATTATATAGTCCATTCGGAAGAAGTGTTTGGAAAAGGCTAGAGGCAAGTGGGTGGATGAACTCCCGACAGCACTAGAGGCTAACAGGGCTACCCACAAGTCCATGACTGACCATACATCATTCGCCCTTGCTTACCATTCTGAAGCCATCATTCCTGTTGAGCTCGAAGTTCCTTCCCATCGAGTGACTTACTGCGATACCAAAACGAATGAAGATCTCCTCTTGGAATCTCTCGACTTTATATATGAAAAGTACGAGGAAGTCAATATAAGGGCAGCTATGCATCAACACCGAGTCGCCCGATACTACAACATTAAAGTTCGACCTAGAACCTTTAAAATTGGAAATCTTGTCTTGAAACGGGTTTTTCCTACCTTGTCGCACATGAATCCAATCTGGGAAGGATCATATGTCATTTAACAGAGGCATGTAAAGGGAACTTTCAAGCTAGCAACTGTTGATGGCATCAGACTCCCTAGGGCATGGAATAGTGAGCATTTACGATGTTATTTCACTTAGTTTATTTCTTTTTCATTCGTTTGTATTTTCTTTAAGAATTGTTTTAGCATTTGACTTTCCAGATATGTAATAAGACAAATTACGTCTTTCCTTTCCATTTAGCAAATAAAATTTTGAATTTCCTTCATATTTATGTTTTTTGTAGCATATGTGTTCATTACATGACTAAACCGATTGATGTCGATATATCCAAATAGGTTCCTAGAGTTTGGAATTAATCCATTACGCTAGTTCCCAATGGGACTAAACAAGATGAGCATTGTCTGATTATTCATTTGATAACTCTCATTCATAATCCAATGGAAGGGATACATAATGAGGAATAGATGTGACTCGGCCATCTGATGATCAAATAAGTCCCATCGAATAATGGGACCGAAATAAAATTAGAGAGATCATGACATGATCGATCGCTCTCTAAAGCAAACCTCCGACCTTGGGAAGAAAATCAATCAATTGAGGAAAGTACGATCCGACCAGTCTCCAAAATAACTCTAAGTCCCCGTAGTGCAGACAAGAATATAAACATAAATCAGGTGTGAATCGACCACCCGTAAAATAACTCTAATTCCCTAGAGTGCGGATTAGAGTATAAACATAAATCGGGTATGAATCGAACACCCGCAAAATAGCTCTAAGTCCCCAGAGTGCGAACTACAATATAAACATAAATCGAGTGTGAATCGACCACCCATAAAATAACTTTAAGTCCCCAGAGTGTGGAGTATAGTATAAACATAAATTAGGTATGATTCGAGCAACCACCAACTAACTCTTATCCCTAGAGCGTGATATGAGTATAAACAGATAAATGGGTGTGACTAGACCACCCGCAAACTAGCTCTTATCCCTAGAGTGAAGATACGAGTATAAATAGATAGATGAGTGTAGTTCGACCATTCACTATTCATGAACTCAGACCTAAAACTGACAGGAGGATTATAAACTCGCTAAGGGTGGAGTTTTATCATTCAATGTCAAACCCCTAACCCATGACTAGGGGCAAGATTATAAATACTCAAAACCAGTAAATTCGATAGCGTAACGCTAAGGCTCGAGCCCATTGTATGATGCGACTCAAGGCCACAACCACGTTGAGAGCTTGGGATAGAGCTAGTGGATTGTTGTTAGAATTAACAAACAACGAATTGCAATTACATTGAATGGAAAGTAATAGTTCATCTACTTAAATAACAGTTTGCACGAGAGCTTAATAGAAAACAATACATGGTAAGTTTCAAAATTGTGTTACAAGTCTATTCAAGAAACTAGGGGCCTACCCGTACAACCACGACTAACAAAAAACAAAAAAAAAATAGCTATGCAAACTATGTACACACCGAGCTGAAGCGACGACTATTTCTTTGATCTTCTCTTTTTATAGGATTTCTCGAGAGTGGCGCTAACTGAACTTCCACTTGTTCTCTTCCTTGATCCTTTACCGCGGTGGGAGAGTGTTCGAAGCTTGGAGGGAGTTCTCTAGGAATCGACCCATTGGGCAGAATAACTTGTATTGGGACATGGTTTGAATCATCATTGTGCACCTCGGTGGGCTCAACTTTAGCCTTTCTCCTAAGCAACTCCTCCTTCTCAATGTGCTTCTTCAGGCCGATCTCATCAGCGCGTTCGAATGTGCTGGAAATCACAACATCGTCGGAGTAAACCACCAGCAATGGATCTTCAGCCTTATCAATGTCTAATGCTCCAATGACTTGACCATCGGGCCTCAGAACATCGATGGCTGCCAGAATCTCTGTTGATATCGCTTGTTGCTCCATAGCGATATCACTTTTAGGAGTTTGGACGGGACTCGGAAGACCTGTTGATTTTTCAAAACAAGGAGATAAGCCTAAATCCATTGGATATGAAGAACAAAACCTCTCGAAAAGTGGAGAGTAAAGTGGAATACCTACGTCCGGCTAGCACTCGGTTGTTGCCGGAGTGCCCCCTCTAGAATAAAGGTCAGCGCTTTAGATTGGTAACCGAATTTATCTAGATCGTAGCTCAAATCTTGCCCTGGGCCAAAGGAAACTAATGATCCAACCACTTGGAAAGAAGAGGGGCGCTTCGAATCAGACTTCTAGGATTCATCAATATTTTTCCTTTTACCAAAAGGCGCTAAAATGTCGAAATATCTGAGTATCATGGCGGTAAGGTCTAGGGGTTCATTTTCATGAAGGATCTCCTGCACTAATTCTCTTTACTTAACTCGGCTTCGCCCAACTCCCTTTTTTTCATGTGGGTAGTATGCTCTCAGGCTTCGGCAAATGACTCAAGATAAATTTTATCCCACCTTTTGGTCAAGGTTGGAATATCAACAAATTGGCTAGAAAGGATGGATATTAGGATAGGAGATCGATTGGAAATAAGGTTATGATGGATGTCGACCAAGTTTGACCAATCTTCAATCGAGTTGAAATTGCTAGAAAATGAAAAGCAAGGCTAGAAAAGGCAATGTTCCAAATTTCACGTCAAACGGAGTTTGTTTGCTTGAGATATAGATGGATTCATGCTTAAGGAGGTCTTATTTGTATCGATGCCTATGGATACGAACAAGACGTTTGCATCGATCAGTGAGGAAGGTAATGTGGTTTTTGACTCGATGGTTGTGGATTTGGGTTGGATAGATAGGTGCTTGATGGTTTGTTCGACTCGATTATTTTGTATCGATTAGGATGAAGCGAAGCAGTCTACCTCGAATCGATGTAGTTCGTATCGGTCAACACATGAGCTTGAATAAAGAAAATCTAGCACTTGTAATTGATATGAACAAGGCGCTTGGAAGCGATATGAAAAATATAGCCGGGACCGATACGATCGCATTGTTCGTATCGATCAAAGAGAAGGGTGCAATGTACTTCAACTCGGTGCAGTCTCGTGTTGATCAAACAGTGATCGATGTAGTTAGGATCGACATAAAGGGAAGGAATCTAGGTTGGATACGAAGGAAGTACCGATACGAACTAGTGACACGAGGTAATGGATGCAACGTACATCTTGGACACGAACGAGGAGCAAGCATTATTCCAGGGAGGAAGCATTCAACTTGGCATAAAAAAGGGATCGAGCCTCGAAAATAGCGCCACATCGTCGATGTGCACGTGCTTAGTATCGATACGGATGAGTATCGGTACGAATTTATCGATGCGGACTAGGCGGCCTTGAGGATGTTCTAATTCGTATCAATCGTATCATACAAACCAAAAGTCCAAATGCTATGAAATTTTCATAGGAGCTTACGTATGACCTAAGGAATGTTCTTGACAAGTTTCGGCTCGATTGGGCCAAATCTTGATTGATACGAAATTGGTTCGTATCGATCACGAACCGAGTGCAAATCATTTGGGATTGATCCCGTCGGCCCACTCACGTGCCAGAAGTGGTCTCTCGAGATCTGAGTGAGATAGTTGCAGCATACGCCAATAAATAGCACCTTAGATCCTACAGAAATGTGATCTTTTGCTATCCAACGTCCAGACTTTGTCGAAATCATCTTTGCACTACAAGGCTATTGTTGTACTCGAATTTCATCATTGTAATCCACTGTAGTCCGTTGTAACCTGCAAAGAAAGTCAATAAAAGATTAACTTTCAAAGTGGACATAGGCCAGAGATAGCCGAACCACTATAAGTCTTGTGTCTCTGTTTATTTCTATCCGTTTTAAGTTTATTATTCATCATTTTTTATCCTCTATATTACTTAGATATGTGATTTGTGATCATTTATTGCTGATCTGTGTTCATACACTCTTGCTTTCAAGACATTCGGGTTCGTGACCAATTTTGGCGCAAACACTTTGGTGCTTTCACTGAGAAAAGCTAACTCAGGGGTTCTATCAATTGGATATTGAATTTGAAGGCTTAAGTACTCAGATCTGAAAAGTTATGACAAGGCAATCAAGTAAAAGACAAAGAGCATAGAGAAGTCAGCATGAAGGAAGGCAGGAGGCATCATCAGGGGCTAATCAGACTTTGACTTTCATCACCAAAGACGAGATGGAGATGATGGTGGGAGTTATGCATGAAGAGTTTCTGAAAAGACATGAGGAAATGATGTAGAACCTCCTCAGATAGTTTGGACAAGCAGGAATAGCTGGAGCTTCAGTAGTTCAGATCCACGAAGCTGGAAAGGACGAAATAGGCAATCAAATGGAGTAGCTCAGCAAGGCGCAGCCCCTAATCAGCACATTTCTGTTAATTAGGATGTATCCGGGCTCGAGGGCGCGCCGCTTGCGAACGATGGGCCAATTCATGGAGGAATTCCAAATGACACCACAATGTAAGATGATGGTGGAGATGTAGGAGCGCGTGATGGAGAATACGTATAGGAATTCCCTCGAGGACTCGGGGGGCAACCCTTAATGGACAATGCTAGATTGGCTGAGATTATTAGGCGAACTATGGTGGAGGTTTGACAAACAGAGATCTAGAAGGAGTAAATAGGAGTCCATTACTCATGACATCAGAATGGCTCGGAATCCACCAAAATTCAAGCTACCTACACTAGAGGTATACAATGGTGAGGTCGACTCTAACGATCGCTTGATGAGGTACACACGATACATGGAAGTTCTGGGGGCATCGGAGGAAGTTATGGCCCGATGTTTCCCTCTGTACTTGATGGATATAGCTGCTATGTGGTTCAGATGGCTGGAAGAGGGATCTAACAGGACATGGACAGAATTGGTGGATAGGTTTCTGAAGCAGTTTCGGGTTCATATCAAAAGGCCGAAGAACGTAATGACACTAACATCAGTAAAGCAAAGGATAGAGGAATCGCTCAGAGCTTTCTTAACTTGGCTCAATGCAGCGATTGCTTCGATGGATCAGTCGGATCCATCGATGGTTTTAATGGCAGCAGTGTCAGGAGTCAGAGAGAATTCGGATTTCAAAGTTTCTTTAATACGGGACCCACCAATGGATCTTAGGGAATTCTTTCACGAAGGTAAGAGATTCCTCCGGCAGGAAAAAGGAGGTGGATGTGGCTGAGGATGGAGGGCCATCCAACGGAAGCACAAATAAAGATAAAGATATAGAAAAGGGGAAGTTGGATGACGAAACAGGAAAAGCTAGGAAGCGGTGGAGAGAGCCAATATTTTCCACTTATACAGGACTGAACGAGAAATTAGAACGAACATTCATGGAGACTCGGGATCGCCTTCCCTACCAAAGGCCTGCAAGGAGAGAACCATCGAAACATGAGACGGCATCGGGAAAGCAATGCCTCTTTCATGATTTGGACGGGCATGATACCAACAGCTGCAGGCATCTAAGGGATATAATCGAGGAGCATGTAAAGAATGGCCAGTTACGACAATACGTCGGGGCTTGGAATGCGATGGTGGAATAGGAGCAGTTACCATCTACCTCAGACAAAAATGGCGCGAGGCCCAGGAATGATGGCTGATAGGTTATCAACTAACAGGGATGATATGATATAAATAGCGAACTACAGGCAAACGGCCAAGTCATTTACTCATGTATGGAGACGGAGATGACCCCTAAGCATGCTCTGAATGGTGATAAAATACGACGCTGCGGTTTGTGAAATCTGTTTTTTCTTTTGGTTTGGACATTTTCTTTTTCTAGTTTGGTTTTGGTGTTTGGTTTGAACTCCTGGTTTTATTTGTTTTCTTGTTTGGACTCTTGTTTGGATGATTGTTTTCTGGTTTGGATTTGGATTTCTGGTATGGATTTTTGATTTTCTTATTTGATCTGGATTTTGGATTGGTCTTTGACAGTATTTTCTCTGGCCTTTGGTAAATGGTCGTCAGGTATGGATTTTACCTGGCAAAGGGTAAGTCGCTTTATCCGAGCATGGCGAATCGACTTATTCAGGTCGTCGAGTATGGACTATGCTCGACAAGGGTCCGGAGAGACCAGGATTCGACCTAGGACTTAGGCCATATATTATCGGTTACTATTTCAGGTCATCGAGATGGACTATGTTTGGCAAGGGTCTGGAGCGACCAGGATTCGGCTTAGGACTTAAGCCATGGCGTTACTCAACATTCAGGGACACTGGACCACAAATACCAAGGCATTGCTTGGCATAGGATGCTGAGTGTGGATTATGCTTAGCAAGAACCTGGAGAGGTTATAGATACGAATATCGGCTATGAACGACAACTTATTTGGATATCGACTCGGAGAGGTCATCGATTCGGTTATTGGTTATTGGATGAGGATGGATTAGGACTCGGTTATCGGGTTCAGATGGATATGGAATTAGCTAAGGCTTTGGTTACTGGATTTGGAATCGGACATTGACTCGGAGTAGTCAAGAACGAGCACTCGGATGGGATGGCATGGTAATGGATTGGATTATGAACCAGATGCTATGGCTATAGACAGAATATGGACTTTGGACGTCGGATTCGGAACTATTCAAAACGCACCTTCTTATCATAAGGCATGTTTTGGGGGGCAAATGTTATCCCATTCAAGGTTGGAATATAAACAAATTGGCTAAAAAGGATGGATATTAGGATAGAAGATCGATTGGAAACAAGGTTATGATGCATACCGACCAAGTTTGACCAAGCTCCGATCAAGGTGAAATTACTAGAAAATGAAAAACAAGGCTAGAAAAGGCTAGGTTTCAAATTTCAGGTCAAACGGAGTTTGTTTTCTCGAGATATTGATGGATTCATGCTTAAGGAGGTCTTATTCGTATCGATGCCTATGGATGCGAACAAGGCATTTGCATCGATCAGCGAGGAAGGTAAAGTGGTTTCTGACTTGATGGCTTTGGATTTGGATTGGATAGATAGGTGCTTGATGGTTTGTTCGGCTCGATTATTTCATATCGATCAGGATGGAGTGAAGAAGTCTACTTCGAATCGATGCAGTTTGTATCGGTCAACGCGTGAGCTTGAATAAAGAAAATGCAACACTTGTAATCGATATGAACAAGGCACTTGGGAACGATACGAAAAAGATAGCCATAACTGATATGATCGCGTTGTTCGTATCGATCAAAGAGAAGGGTGCAATGTACTTCGACTCAGTACATGCTCGTGTTGATCAAACAGTGATCGATGCAGTTAGGATCGACACGAAGGGAAGGAATCCAGGTTGGATGCGAAGGAAGAACCGATACGAACTAGTAGATGTAAGGTAATGGATGCAAAGTACATCTTGGACACGAACGAGGAGCAAGCATCATTCCAGGGAGGAAGCATTCAAATCAACATGAAAAAGGGAACAAGCCTCGAAAATAACGCCACGTCACCGTTGCGCACGTGCTTAGTATCGATACAGATGAGTATCGATACGAATTAATCGATGCAGACAAGGCAGCATTGAGGAAGTTTTAATTCGTATCGATCGGATCTTACAACCCACAAGTCCAAATGCTATGAAATTTTCACAGGAGCTTATGCATGACCTAAGGAATGTTCTTGCCAAGTTTTGGCTCGATTGGGCCAAATCTTGATCGATATGAAATTGGTTTGTATTGATCATGGACCGAGTGCAAATCATTTGGGACCGATCGCGTGGGCCCACTCACGTGCCAGAAGAAGTCTCTCGAGATCTGAGCGAGATATTTGTAGCCTACGCCTATAAATAGCACCTCAAAACCTACAGAAAAGGGATCTTTTGCTATCCGACGTCCAGACTCTGCCGAAAACATCTTTGCACTACAAGGCTGCTGTTGTACTCGAATTTCATCACTGTAATCGCTGTAATTAGTTGTAACCAGCAAGGAAAGTCAATAAAAGATTAACTTTCAAAGGGGACATAGGCCAAAGATGGCAGAACCACTATAAATCTTATGTCTTTGTCTATTTCGTTCCGTTTTATGTTTATTATTCTTCATATTTTACCCTCTACATTACTTAGATCTGTGATTTGTGATCATTTATTGCTGATCTATGTTCATACAATAGTGCTTTCACGACATTTGGGGTTTGTGACCAATTTTAGCGCAAACAATAACATTCGCCAAGAAAACTCAAGTCGTGGTGGATAAAGACTTTAGCATTGCATTCGATGATCAATGGATCAAACATGCCCTTAATTTAATTCTGACCAAACTATTTAACATCCTACACTTGGGCTTCAATTTGTTCCAACATATCCTTGCAGCCTTCCTCTCTTGCCTCTTGTTTGAGGGATTCTATTTTGGTGAGGTGCTCGTCAAGTTTGATTTTCAGACTCTTGGCTTCAATATCCTCCTCACGATTCCTTTGTGATTCTTCCTGAGCCTCGATCTTCTCTTCCCTTTCTTTCTGAAGAAGCCTTTCAAGCTTCTCAACTTGGCAGGCCAGGATATCTTTCTCCTTTTGCAAGGAGTCTTATTCCAAAGTGAGTGCCTCACTGCGATTGAGGGCAACATCGAGTTCCTCCTTATGGACAGCTTCCAAATGTCTCGCTGCCTCTGACGTTTCCTTGGCACTCTTTTCTGCCTCAATAAGTTTTGTTGTCAACTTTGATATCCCATTAACTTGATGTTTGATTATATCTTCATCGTGGATCGCCTCTAGCTTGAGACGATCTACTTTATATTGTCGCTCCATTGACACCAAAGATATTTTTTCCGCTAAGTGCTGGAACAACTCATGCTGCATGAAAACGGTGTTAACATATGCGAGAGGGATTTCTTTGGTGTGCCTCGGGATCATATGAATTTTGGGAAGGAACCTAAGCCGGTTAAAAAAGATTTTTAGGAAAGTGGCCTTAAGTTCAGCGAATTTCTCTGCTATGGATCTACCTTGAGCAGCGATTGGCAAAGATGGATCGGAAGTAGCAATTGGATGCTTGCTCGATCTATAGTCGTGAAGTTGTATGAAGTTAGAAGAACTATAATACCGCTCGTGTGATATGGCGATTTGAGGTCCCTGATAGGAAGTTTGATCTCCACTATAAATAGAAAGATTGGACTGATCTTCTTGATGGAATGACTGAGACTGGGATTTAAGCTTGGAACAAGAAGATTCCCTCGAATGATGGCTTTTTTCCAAGCTGTTGTCTCTTTCCCTGCGCCTGCCTAATTCTGAGCTACACCTAGATCCATAATGCGTCGAAGAGCCCCTAAGGCGATCAAAAACTCAGGACTGAGTCATTGCACCTATAAAGTCCGAATGAAAATATATAACCATTATACCAGAGGTAGATGAAGAGCATGCAGTGTAGCGCACGTGATTATATGTGTCCTAGTGTCCCCCCTGACAGACCAGTAGCTGTAGCCTTACTTATAGGCGTTTTCTCTCCTCTAGCAGTAGGAGGAATGCCATCACTACTCCTGGCAAGAGAATTGAGCCCCTTGATATTGATATTTGGTAAGTCATAAGTCATAATGTCATCAGGGATCTGGAGATTTGAAAATCCTTTTGTTGAACTTTCTAACGGTTGGGAAGACGACTCTTCGTCAAAAGAAGTGATAATAAATTCTGGATCCTTAGCAGTTTTTCTTCTATGAAGTTTATATTCCAGCTTCTTCCTTCTCTTAATTGGCGTTTGGGATTGCACTCCATGTGACTGTTCGACCATAGGGGCCTTACCTGGGCCTACAAACAGTTTCGCCATGCTCATTGGTTTGGGTACCCCCTATTTCACCCTCTTTAACGTTATCTCGAGCCCCTCGACAGGGGGCACAATAGGGTGCTAACATTCCTTTCTTGCTTTACAACGTTTCTCGGTAATGCTGCACTTCAAGAGAGCCCAATACTACGACCTCTTCTAGTAACACAAACAGAGATAATAACTCGTTGGTTATGAGAAGTCTAATGTCCCTGTCTTTGACAGGGATGACACAAATGGTGGGGATTGCTCTTGAAAGCTAATGCCCTCGGGACATGGGCAGACGCCTATAGATATTCAGGATGTTTGTGGCTCAAAAATATGACTTGGATTAATGGATTTAAGAGTGAAGCAAAGATAACACTTATGTCCTTCCAACCATCACGTTAAGAAGCCAGGCAAACACTAAACGTAGAACCACTCGTGTTTGAAAAGAGAAATTTTATTTCAAGCACTCGGTAAGATTTGGCAGTTGGGTGAATGCTCAAGGAAAATGAAGGAAGGACTTCCTGACCATCCTTTAAAGTTATAAATGAACCTTATGTCCTCATGAGTTAGGGGCGGAACAGAACACTCATGAATAGTAGAAAAGTTCCATGGAGGAAGGTATAGCCGTTCGAGTGAAATTGAGTGGGAGCTATTCCAATATATCTTAACATTCCTTAATAAAAGAATTGAAAAGCGACATACATCCGACCTAGCACATGAATTTGTTGCACATTATGCACTCCTTCGAGAGCAAGTGAGGCCTGTCATTTATCGAAAGAATGAGGATGGCTTCGAATGAAATTCCATGTATAGAACATAGCTTGTGAAGGGAAGCCTCACCAATTGGGGAGGCTTGAGAATTTATTAGGTTATCTAAGAGAATGGCGCCTTCTACTACGTCGGGCGTAGGACTTACATCCTCCATTGAAAGGATAAGAACATCTAAAAAAATATTAATCGACGGGCCAGAAACTTTCATTTGTTCGGCATGATCACCAAGAGAAAGCCTGCCAGATATAGTCATAGAGCTCGATGTTGCTTCAGTATTACTTTTCTATGAGGCTGGTCCATAAAACATTGCAGATAAATGCTCCGAGCATCTGAAGTCCATATAACTATTCTCAATAGACAATAGAGATTAGGAAAATTACCTGTTCCCCCATGCAAAGTGTGAGCTGGTGCGGTGTAGTTTAATGGATAACAAAAATAAACAGCTTAAAATCAGAAAATGAAGTTAAGTGAGGAGAATTTGGAATCCAACCAGAGTGATCGTCATCGTTGACCATCTTAACCGGCGAAGAGATTGATCGGCTGTAAAAGCATTGGGATCGACTATTGGCATATCAAAGAGTGAATCTATTACTCAGGTCCATGTGCTAAGTTTTAGTTGATTTTGAAAGTTCCAAGGATTTAATTTTTTAATCTCAAGTTCAATAGTGAATATACATGTCCTATTGTTCATTGTCATCACATGTTCAAGTTCATTGAGGTGGATTAGTAGTAATTATTCAAACATGTAAGTTTGGATTAGGTTTCAAGTTCAAAGACCATATAAGCCAATCCCTATTTGTCGACCCCTCTATGTTGATCCGTATATTTCAATCCCTACCTTGAAGCATTAAGACCAATCCCTCTATTCAAACATAGGACACTAATCCCTATCCTTCAACAACTATGTTGATCCCATCACGCCGACCTATCACACCATTCCTTTTACTTAAGCGAAGTTTGTCGACCCCTAATCCTACCGACCCCTCTACTTCACCATCTTTCTCCAAACATCTAACACCAGTTCTCCTATGTAATTTTTAACCATCCTATCCTCAAGCCTCCATACTAAACCTTTCTCAAGTGATCAGATGAGGGATCAACATTCCACTTTACCATCCCTCCTCTACTCTCCTTTCTTCTCCTTTTTTGCCTATTCCACCGAGCTCTGTCGCACCCTGTAACAACCCATATTTTTATAACATTATTAAGAACAATCAATTGGGTAAATTAAATAAATAATGTGAAGATTAAAAGGTTAAGATTTGATTAACAAAGATTAGCCGTGCCATGTTAGTGTGTTAATTAAAATGAAAAAACCTAAGTTAACGTGTTAGGATATGAGAAGGGTAATATGGGAAATAGGTAAGTTTATAACCTAAACCCTTTGGAATGTAACTCAAGTTCATTTTCATTTCATTCAAACTAAAATTTCCTAAAGTCGGCCACCAATATCACTCTCAAGAAGAAGAATAAAGCTAGGATTCAAAAGAAGGAAGAAAGTCAACTAAATCAACATCAAATCTCACATCTATAATCCCAAAGCTAAGGTGAATAATTACTACATCCCAATTTCTTTTAATTTTCGATTTTAAGATTAGACCCAAAATGATTTTGCAAGTATATGCCATGTTTTGATGATTAAAGTTATATATATATATATATATATATATATATATTTGTGTGTGTGTGTGTGTTGTTGATGGATTATATATGTTCACGTTAGTTTTTATGATATATTTGACTTGAAAGCACTACTTAATGACATCCAAATGCCTTGAAAATTTAAATATACGTCAAAAATGATATTTTAGATATGGGTTTCAATTTTCATAATTTTCTAAATTAATATGGATTTTATATTAAATTTGTAGTAAAGGAAATTGTTTATTGGGTTATAAATTATTTTCGGCTAAAACAATAATTTTTTAGAGCTGAAATTTTTATATGTTAGGCAACATATTAATAGATTTCTAGGATTTTTCCATTTTTTTCCTAAGTTATTTTATAAATATATAAAATTATTTAAGATATGGGACTTAAATGTCTTATATATTTAATTAAGGAGAAGGGGCATTTTATAAAATGAATTATTTTATTCAGTTTTGAAAATAGTGGAGACATATTTCTAAAAATAATTTATTAACCAATGAAAATTTGACAACCAATGCATATGGTACTAAGCTACTTGGTACATAATGAATTGGAAAGAGTCGAAGGGTTCTAAGTCGAAAGGTTGATGACCAAAGTGGTAGGGGTATGTCTGTTTTATAAACCAAAAGCTTTCACCTGCTTTGTTTTCGAAGAAAAGCTTTCGACTTGGTTGCTTTCGACCAAGTCAAACATAAAGGTTTTAAACCTACCAACACAGTCGAAAGGTTACTTTTTGTTTTAACACTATTCTGTTTTGAAACCTTTCGACATAGTCGAAAGGTTACTACCGCTTTATAAATGTTTTGTTTTGAACCTTTCAACAATGGGCAAAGGTTTACCTATTTTAAAAACTAACTGCTTTTCCAAGCTTCCGAAAGGAAGCCTTCGACTTAGGTGATTTACCCTTGTTTTCAATTGAAGTATAACCAGACTTTCGAAGCAGAGCTTTCAACTTAGATGTAAAGCTGCATCTAATGACTTCAAAAGGTTTTAAAAGAAGGTTTCCCACCTTTTTTAAATTGAAACCAGTAAGTCTTCAAAAGGTCTAGTTCAATAGTTTCGAAAGGTTTTAGTTCAATAGTTTCGGAATGTTTTAGTTAAATGGTTTCAAAAGGTTTGAAGGTTGATTTCGAAAGGTTTAATATAATGATTTCGAAAGGTTTTAGTTGACTGATTTTGAAAGGTTTGATGAATGTTTTTGAAAGTTTTGATGAACGATTTCAAAAGGTATGATGAATGATTTCGAAAGGTTTAAGTGAATGGTTTTGAAAGGTTTAAGAGATTTATTTTGAAAGGTTTGATGATTGACTTCAAAATGGGTTAAGTGATTGATTTCGAAAGGTTTAAGATGGAAGGTTTTCCAAGGTTTTTCTAAGGCAATGCTTTAAAGAGATTTTAAAGAATGATGTCTAAAGTATTATTAATTTCGAAAGGTTTTATTTCGAAAGGTTTGATGTTTGGATTTGAAATAGATGATTTCAAAAGTATAGAAAGAGGTTCTTTCAAAAGGTTAAATATTTTTATCAACCAACGTTTGAGTAAAGAATATACATATCATGGTGATATGATTTTGAGTAAAGTATAAAGACTATATACTTTTCCTTATTTAAGTTTGATTTAATGTTCTATATCATTTTGAAAATGTTTTTAAGGAAAATTATGGGAGGGGATCCTTAAGTGAAATTGACTCAGATATTAGAATACCAGTTGAGATTAATATAGGGTCACGCCCTATATATTATCTAATAGCCCCAGCTAATTATTTGTCAAAAATTCCAGTGTGCAGGGCTTTGTCACAGGTAGACTAAAATTATGATTGCATACCGAAAGGAATATATGTTTGAATACAGATACGTTATTGTTGAGCCCGAAAAACATTAGGATGGAGAAGACCTGGGAGATGATTAAGTTAGGGACAGACCATCCAGAAGTGAAGTATTTAATAGATAGTTAAGGACAGACCGTCCAGGTGGAAAATGTTTAGCAGATAGTTAAGGATAGATAATCCAGAAGATGAATATCAAACAAGTGTTAGGTTAATTTTGATTGTATTGTCTGGTAGGCCCGAGTCAGCCAAAGGTTAAAAGTTATCCAAACAAAACTTATGTGTTTGAACAGATAGTCCATTATTACCTGATTTATGTATGTTTACATAATGATTGATTTACAGTATACAACCATTGTGGATGTAGGAACACATTATATGGTTTTATGAAAGGTTTTGCAAATATATGTTTTAAAAGGATGTTAGTGAGTGGAAACCCATTCTGCTAAGCGGCGTGGTCTCACTTAACATAGTTATTCCGGGATGTAAAATATTATTCACACCAGGCTTTATGTCTGACTCGAAGTTTATGTTCTCCCCTTAAACTCTCTGGTGCTCAAAATTAATTTGAGTAGGCGGAGGGATTAAGGTCTTTTTCAGGTTTTAGTAGGACGACGAATAAGCTGCCGGAGGCATGCTGGAGGGAAACAGATAACTATTTAGGATTTGCAGTTCTTGTTACGTTTTGACGGATTTTCTATTGTGTTGTTTCGTATTAGGTCTATTATGACCATATGACTCTGATCAACTAAGGGGGTATCTTCATATACCACTCTTGGCGTATTTTGCGATAATTATATTTGATTTCTGGCTGGGAACGATTTGGGATTATGTGTTATGAATTTGAAACAAATCGTTTTGTAATGTAATGAAGTAGAAGTTGTTTTCGAAATCTGTCTTTTATTTCATATTCAAGTGTTTCTGATATTTTTGATACCATTACATTGCCGTATTTAGCCACCGAAAGCAAATACTACGGATGACTGCAACGTCTGTAGCACTTAGTTTTGGGCCTCTAGATAGGGGATGTGACACATCCTATAACTCATCTCCTCCTATGCCACTTCGGTCACATTCCATTGTTCCATCAAGCGCGATCGTGGTCGTCGATTGCCTAAAATCCGTTATCACATCATAATATCGAAAATTATAACTTAAAAACTTACTTATATGAGTATTTGAGTTAGATTGTGGACGAGTGTTTGGAGATGTTCGAATTGGCAGGGGAGAAGAGGCGAGTTTGTAGGACGGGCTAGATTGCATATGATTTCAAGCTCAAGGTTGGAGAGTTCCGTTTTTTGAATGAAAGAAGAGGGTTCGGTGTAAAGGTAGATGTTAGAAAATAAGGCAAGGGAAGTCAAAAAGGTGGGGAATGATGATTTACATAAGGAAAGGGGTTCGGCACAAAAAACAAGGGAAGCTGGTTCAGCATAAAAGGCGCCGAGTCATAAAGCACAAATTTAAAAGGAGGGATTAGCTGGAAAATAGGAGGGATCAACATGGAGTGGATGAAAAGGGGGTTCGGTCCTTGTTTTCTATTTGAAGCAAAGAAAAAGGGTTCGATATAGAACATGCCGACTCCTAGAGTGAAGAGAAGGAAAAAGGGTTCGGCAAAGTGTATGCAGATCCCTTAAAAAAGGAAAAAATGAAAATGAAAATAATAATAATATTAAGTAACAAAAAGTGAGGGATCGGCCATGAATATGCGCACAGATGAATATAAGCATGAAAATTATAAAAAACATGAACATATAAAATGTAATGAAAATTCGTGACGACCCTGCAAATGTACAAGTACGTCCGGGAGTCAACGACAAGAATATGCATATGAATGTGCACGTGTATGACCTAAATATTTCAATTTTTAAAATCGACAGAAATAAAAATCAAACCTAAAGCCTTTGAGTTCAAGATCAAACCGGATAAAAAATCTAGTTGGACTTGCGGAACTGGACTTACACATATAAACTGATGGAATATAACCCTGGATTTATACCATTGGAAATCGAACAAGTGTCATGAATATTAGTGACAAATAGAGTACCTTGGAAAAATAATTCGGTAGATGCATAGCAACTATTCAAAAAATTGGATGGATTACTTGTCGACGACTCTAATTTGCTTCGATTCAAAGCACGCCATGTTCATCACAAGACGTACTTTGGGGGCAAGTGTTATCCGGCATTTGAATCCGCCTATGTTGAACTGATTGCACAAGTCAAATTCGATAGCCATCAAGGTCGATGACTACAGAGTGGTGATTTTTGAGCCCAGAAGTCAAGTACAGATGGTAATATGAAGTCAAAATTGAATGGATCTAATAGCTGCAATGTAGAATGTTCAAAGTATGAAACAAGGATCAACACATAGGATGGATCGGCATAGATTGGATCCAACAAGAGAGATCAGTTTATTTCAAAGTACACGAGCAATCTTGCGGAAAATAATCAACATATCGAGATCTACATGTCCAATCCCTATGAAATTTAAAGAGCAAGATATAAGGACCATAGGGAGCCAACCTAGGGATCATACAATAAAAGGACAAGTTTGGAGGGATCAGTATACATCCTTTGGAAGGGATAGGCAGAAAGCAGCATGCAAGCCATGTTTAATCAAAGATCAAGCAATAACTCAAGCTTCAATGATCCAAATGATGAAGGCTAAGAATATTTTTGCATGAGGAAGCCACCATAGGGATCGCTCATCAAATTGGACCAAAGAAGGGATTGGTACCGATCTCCCCTCTTTAGGAATTGGGCCTAGTGATCCCCCTAGTTGTATTGTATGGTTTAGAAGGTCCTTCAGTTGAGATTTCAAAGAGACATTTGGTCGTCTTCGTCCATAAATACTGGCATGATGAGTCATTCTGAGGATCTTGATGTTGCTTGTTACTCAGGACTCCATTATAAGGAAGTGTTAGCTTATTTATACTATTGTAATCAGATTCAAAAGAAATTAATAAAAGATAATTTCAAAATGGTCATAGGCATGCAATGAACCACTATAAATTCTGTGTCTTTGATTATTGCTTATTCCCTATAGCATACTTATTCATCTGCTTAGTTTAATTTTATTTTTCTTCACTTACTTCTCTACAAAAACTATTCTTGGGTGTTTGTGACCATTTTAGGTGCAAACAATATTTAATACACGAAAATATATATTGCTTTTTATATTACCAAAGTCTTGTGCCATTTATAAATCACATTATGGATCATTATGTTTATGTTTGAAAAAATATAATGTTGCTGTCTTTAAAAAGGTTAGTGTAGATTAGTGTCAATGTCATTAAAATATTGATAAAGAGGCTAAGGCTCTCCGCCTTTAGTAAGACAATCATAAAACACATGACGTTAATCCTTTCGACCTCTATCAAGGCCGAAGACCAAAAATTTAAAGTTCTTTTATGTGTAACCTTTAGCTGAAAAGATAGGGTCGCTGCTTTTGTATAGATGACTTTGAAACCGTGTAAAAAAATAGTATGCGGCGTTATTTATAAACATAGGCAACGAGAGGCCTCTTCGACATAGATGAATCATGATAACGCTATGCCAAAAAGTATAAGTTGCTGCTTTTATTGACCTTGATATGGTTGAAGGCGCTCCTTGACTACCCAGTAGTTATCATGCACTTCCTTCATTATCAATGCCAACAATCATGGGCACAGCACTTCTTAGACTCGGAGAGATACGTGCGGCATGGCATTAACATAATTATTTAGAGAACTGATTTACTTCTAATAAAAGTAAGTTTTTTTTGCCTAACCCATATTACTGTCAAGCTTTCATTGGATAAAACCATATCTTTTCCAAACCCTTTTTCAAAAACCTGTTGCAGATATTTTTCAGGTCCCAAATATTTCTCACATTGATTAATTAATAACTTAAATGCTTTTCTAGCATATTAAATTCAAAATAATTTGATATCACTTAGAAAAATATCCAATAATCACAAAAATTCAGAAAGATGATATCCTTTATCGTTCAAAAATTTCAGGCCAAAATTCAAATTAAATTATTCCAAATAATTAAAACCCAAAATATTTCAATTTCCTCCTTAGGAAATTAATCAAATATTTAGTTCAACTTAGGAAATTATGAAATTAAAAACCCATCTCTAAAATATCATTTTATATCCCATATCAAAAATTCAAATCATTTGGAGATCATTTATTAAGATTTTGCTCTTAAACCTCTCATTTAATTTCATAAATTGATTTAATTCATAATTAATTCAAAATATGGCAAAATCAAACATGGCATATCGTCCAATATTCAATCTATTCGGTTCCAAATATGAATCAAAGTTTAATAATCAAATTAAAAAATGAGATGGATTTGATTATTATTCACCATGATTTTGATAATAAAGTTGACATTTGATGAGTGCTTTAGTTTCCCTAACTTTGCTTTTCAATCTCCTTTATATTTTTCATGATGTCCCCCTTAGCAATGGCCAGCCTTCTTATTTTCTTTTGATTGCTTATGTTTGTGAGAATGAGAATGGTAGGGGAGAGGGAGGTTTAAGATATGAAGGGTTTTTCTATCCCTAAATTACCCCTCTCATATGTCTATTATTCTTAAGCCATAATACAATCTTATTAAATAATTAGTTAGTTATTTATGGCTAGACCTGTTGGATTACCAAATATAAATTTCTTACCACGCTACACATCACATTATTCTATTTAATTTATCTAATTAAATAGCCAGAATAATGTGCATTAAAATTAGAGGTGTTACAGCCTCGCATCCTAAAAGAATTTCATCCTCGAAATTCAGTAAGGACACTATACCAAGCATATCAAACATGCAAACATCTATAACATCAAATAGCAATAATACTAGCATATCTGACCAGTTAACAGTCTATACATAACAAATATAGAACATACCCTCAAAATAGTATAGGATAAGTCTCTTTAATTCCATCCTCAATCTCCCAATACAGTCTTTCTCGTTGTCGCTCTACTGAACTTCAACAAAATTGACTATTTTGTTCCTTAATCATTTCTCATCTCTTGCTACAACTTGAATTGGTTGTCTAACAAAAGTTAGATCCGATTCTACTACTAAATCTTCCAGTGTAGTTGAAGTAATAATACTCTCTGGATCATGCACGTATTTCCTAAGATGGGAAACATGGAACACACTATGGACACCTGCCAAACTACTCGGTAATTCTACTTGGTACACGAGTTTTTCGATTATCTCTATAATAGGGAACAGCCCAACATACCTCGGTGCCAGTTTTCTTAAATTTTCAAATCATACCACACCCTTCATCGGTGATATCTTGATGAAAACATGATCTTCAACCGAGAACGCGAAATCTTTATACCTTTTATCTGCATAATTTTCCTACCTAGACCAAGCTTCTCTCATCCTACCTTGGATTAACTCAATCTTCTTTGTAGATTCTCTTACCATATCTCGACCAAGGACCAATATGTCTCCGATCTCTAGCCAACATGCTGGTGACTTGCAAGGTCGTCCATATAAAGCTTTCAAAGACGCCATTCATATACTAGCTTGATAACTATTATTATAGGAAACTCTATCAAGGGCAAATGGTCTTCCACGACCCACCAAAATTTAGTACACAAGAACTCAACAAATCTTCAAGTACCTTATTAACTCTTTCTGTCTGCCGATCTGCCTGTGGGTGTTAAGCGGTACTCATCCTAAGCTTGGTGCCTCACATCTCCTATAAAATATTCCAGAATTCACTAGTGAACAAAGCGTCTCTGTCACTAACTATACTACTAGAATCCCATGCATTCTAACAATATTCTTTATAAACAACTTAGCCAATACGGATGCCGTCCAGGCTGACTTAACAGGAATAAGGTGTGCACTCCTAGTTAGTCTATCCTCTATGACCCAAAATACTTTCATCTCCCCTATTTGACCTTGGCAACCCATTAATAAAATCCATGGATATCGAATCCCACTTCCAAACTGATATATCTAAAGGATGAAACAAACCACTCGGCTTTTGATGTTCGTCTTTTAGTTGCTAGCAATTCGAACACTACTTTACCCATAAGCCTACATCCATTTTCATATCTTCTCAAAAGAAACTTCTATTGATATCCATAAACATCTTGGTTCCTACAGGATAAATCTTAAACTTTAATTGATGACACTCCCTAAGAACATCCCTCCTTAGGTTTCCAACAAATGAAAGACATAATCGTCCTTTCTTCCTTAACCATCCTCTCTGGTCAAGACTAAAATCTTTTAGATCATCAATCTCGGTTCCACTTTCCGATCTTCTAATCCTCTTGGCTAGAAATAAATCATCTCCATGCTTAGAAGCAATCCTTTTGATCAACACTAGTCAAACTTCCAAGCAAGATAACATGGCAGTACTTTGAATACAACAAGAGGTCGATCTTAACCACACACTACAAGTAGTCAATGCCTCTAGATTCTTCCATTCTACTAACACAGCCAACACCATATTTTGATGTTTTCTACTAAGGGCATCAATAACTTTATTTCTTTTCCCCAATGTATACTCAATACTGAAATCATAAGCTGTTGAAAACTCTAGCAATCTCTGCGTTCTCATTTCAACCCTTTCTAAGAGGATAAGTATCTTAAAGACTAATGATCCGTGTACAATTCAAATCCTTATCCCAAAAGATAGTGTCTCCATACTTTCAATGAAAAAATCACCACAGACAACTGCAAATAATGAGTAAGATATCTAACTTTATGTGTCTGAGCTTTCCAATATCTTTACCCTTCTACGTCAAAACAACTTCTAATCCAGTTCCATATGCTTCCGTATACACCACTAGATCATGATTCCCATCTGGAACAACTAATATGGGTGCATTAGTCAATAACTTAAGTAATGCTTCCTCACATTTGTCGTACCAAATGAACTTCACATCCTTTCTGGTTAGCTTAGCCAAAAGCGCTGCTATCTGCGAGAAATCCTTGATAAATCACTGGTAATAGCCAGCTAATCTAAGAAAACTTCTTATCTCGATCATCGTCTCGGGTCTTTTCCAACTGTTAACAGCTTCGATCTTGGCTGGATCGACTGACAGCCCTTTCTCTGAAGCTACATGACCAAGAAACTTCACTTCTTTCTTCCAAAAATGACACTTCGAAAACTTCACTTTCAGTTGATGCTGCCTCAACGTCTCAAGAATTATTCTAAGATTAATCTCATGATCTCTTTCATCCTTAGTATATATCAAAATGTCATCAATGAACACCAACACGAACCTATCCGAGTGCTCTTAGAAAATCCGGTTCATTAAATCCACAAAGAAAGGCGCGTTAACCAATCTGAATAACATCACTAACCAGTCGTACGAACCATACCTGTAACGACCCGCAATTTTTGATAATTAAGAATTGTTAATTTACTGAGATTTGTGACTTAATGTTGGAAGTAATAAAAATTTATGATCTAATAATAAGAATATAACTGGAATAAAATGAAATAGTATTGATGTAAGGTAACTAATAACTACTTTAAATGTAATTCCAATTAATTAAAAGGATTAAAGAGTTATAATTGATATAGATTGTAATTAAATTTGAGTAACGTATGTATTAATGGATAATTAGATTTAAAAGAGAAATTGATAATTTAAATGTTTATTATTAATGAAATAATGTGCAATAAATTGTAACTGAATAAAATTAGTATTGTAATAGTAATTATAACAATTGTTGTGGATAATAAACTTATAAGGTGTGACCAAATGTTAATGGTGACACTTATTATATGTTACCTATTTATTTAGCCTACTAAATTAAAATTGAAATCAATTGCAATTAATTCACTAAATTAGTACGATTAATGTAGATTAAATTGATAACTGTAGGATGTTGATGCAATTAGACAGAAACCAATGATAAATGTACATATAGAACAATGAATGACTGAATATAAATCTTTGAAATCAAGCTGATCAAATTATTGGAATTTAAATTATAATAATTGGATTTATTGCAATTAATTGTAATTGAGTATCACATTGATGAAAATTAAGATGATAACTATAGATTATTAGTGTAATAAGATGTAAACAAATGTTAACTATGTTTATAGAGTAATAATTGATTGAATAAAAAATTGAAATCAAATTAAATCAATTTATTGGAATTGATTATAAATAATTGGATTAATTACAGTTGAAATTGAACATTATAATTAGTTTAATAACTAACACTGAAATTTTATGTAAACTTGTTTTAAATTATTATAAATGTCTAAGAAATCAAAAATGATGAAAATTTGTTAGTTTATAAATATTGAATCAAAAAGTGGTAAATTGATTTAATATTAATATGTTTAATAAACGTGAAATTAGCCATTTTGGCCACTATCTCGGATTGCGACGAAACTAGTCTCATCTGGTCCATAACAGTGAATTATTGTAAGGTTTCAAGTTCGTAGCGATCAGACTTGTTGTTTTACCGTATGGACTCAAAACGCGTAGAAATCAATCTAATTAAATTCAATTGAAATCAATTTGAAATAAGCTGATTTTAAAGCCAACTTCTTCATACGATGGAATTAGGATTTGAAAACTGTTCCATTGAGTTTAAAATTATCAAAAACATCTACTTTGATACATAGGATGACCCATTTTCATTTTGGAGACAGAACGGGTTTTTCGGGTCGTTTATCGTTCAACTTTCAATTTGATCTAGCCCATTCATTCCTATTTCTGATCTACCTATATATAGCCTATTATAAACCCTAGCTATATCTTATTTCATTTTTCTGTACGTATAATTCTATCTGCTACTCTCTTTTCAATAGCAGACAAACCAAAACCAATTCCAAATTCAATTGCAAATCAAAATTAAATCAAAAAATTAAACCTCTTCAAACTATATCATATTATATACCAATTCAAAGCTCTCGATGAGCGCAAGTCAAATCTATTTTTTTTAATTTGGATTTCTGTGTGGTCAGAATTGGGTGACTTATTCTCGGCCATCCGTCTTTTCGTGATCAACTTTGTCCGATCGACGAATTAAAGGTATCGGGTTGTGGAGATTGTCGCACGTAGTGCATCGGTGTGGTTTGTTTGACCCAGTGATGGTTGGATGTGGCTCGAAAATTCAATTAAGGTTTGGTTCAAATGGCGGTGGCTGCTCCGTCATCGGCATCGATCGGCGTTTTGGTGATAGGACTTAGGTCCGATTGATGGGGGGCGGCGAGTCGAGGTCTGGGGAGTAGTGGCGTGGCCCGCGACAACTTGTAGGCGCGGCAATTGGTTGGTGATCACTGGCGACGGTGGCATCGTGGACTGGCTTCGATTCTAGGATTGAGAGGGCACGTAGGAGAGACGTGTTGTTGTGATGAGGTATTGTTTTGTTTCTTTTATTTATTTAAAATCAAATTTAAATCGTTCTAATAGTCATAACTGTTGCATACGAGGTCGGAATTAAGAGCGATTTGTCCCGTTGAGATCATAATGGAATTTCAGACATTTTGACGCTTGTTTTGACGAGTTCTGAGACTGTTGAATTTTTGGCCTAAATTGGATTTTAGTTCGATTTAAAATCGAAGGTGAGTGTTTTGACCCACTCACAACTACTAGATTATCTTATGTTAGTTAAATTAAATTTATGATGTGATTTGAGATTTGTTGAATGATGTTCGGTAAGTTTAAATTGTCATTCTAGTTAAATTTGACTTTTATTGCACTTAATCATCGTTTAATTTAATATTGAGTTTAATTGCAAATTTAATACCTGTTATTAATTATCAGTTATCTATTGATGTTTGTGAATTGATTTGGATGATGATTGTGATGCACGTTCTATTATTGATATTGGATGATTGTATGTTGTATTTTTATATTGTTATAACACTACAAGTTCCTTATGAGTTGAAATGATACATACCCGAACGATCTATAGATTTGAAAAAATCATTATGGGTTGAAATAATAGACTCGAGCGATTTTATGGATTTTATTTAATTCTGGATTGCAGTTTGAGATGATATATAACCGTAAAAATTTATATTGCGGATTGAAATAATAAATATCTGTATCACTTGACCATAGGTAGAGAATTATATACGGACACCGGATTGGTTAAATTAAATGATTTTAATTCTTTAAATTTTGAATTCAGTTAACTTGTATTTTGAAATAGAGATGTATTTATGTAAACTGAATTATTTTTGATAATTCAAACGTTGATGCTGAAATTGGAATTGATTTATTGGATTATTCAAAGGACTTAAATGGGTATTTAAAAGTTGAAGTGACAAAAATAAATAAATTTATCGGAATTGAGTTATTAAAATGTATGGATATAACTTGAAATCTAGTTTAAACTAATTTAAACTACGTTAATTAAATTAACTATTTTAATCAATTTAAAACTGTTTTAATTTATATTAATCTATTATAACCTATTTAATCCAATTTAATTTATTTTACCAGTTTTAAACTAATTAAATTTATTTAATCTATTTTAAATCTATTTAATATAATTTAAATCTATTTAATCTATTTTAAATTTATTTAATCTATTTAAAATCTATTGAAGATAAATTAAATCTATTTAATCTTTCTTGAAATTTATATAAATCATTTTAATTCTAATTAAATCAAAATTAAATCTATTTAAATTATTTTACCATTTAAACTATTTCAATCTATTTTAAACCATTTTTAAGACTATCAAAACTATTTATGACCACCTAAACTATTATTTCAAATTTCAGACTATGTAAATTTGAAGTATTTATATTTAAATCCTTAATGATGGTACAACCTAAGTTGGAATTTGGAATTGATACTCTTTTGGCAAAGAGACATATTTGAGTAAATATAATGATTTGGAACGGGGATTTGATTAACCTATCTTATCGATAGATTCAAAAGTGAATATAGTTTTGAAAGAGAATATGATTTCAAAAGTGATACAGTTTGAATTGAAAATGATATTTTGATATCAATTATGATTTTTTTTGGAAATGTAAAAGAACCATCTAGTGTGAAATAAGCGTTTGGTTGTTAAAGAGATCGGGATCGGATATTGTCATACTCTCTGCCAATACTGAAAACCACTTTAACAACTGTGTACATGGTGGAGATTCCAGAAACAAGTAGGATGGTCTGGCAAACGATTTTATATGAGGTATTTACGTGACCCTGACTCCCATGAGTCAGCTTAGATGTGAATAAAACAGGAGCTATACCTGGGCCAAGTGAGGTTATTCCTCCGATCGGACATGCTTCTTAGATACCATATTATGACTTTGTGATGATTTAGTAACAGCCAAAAATTTTTAATAAATATTTTATTTAAAAACTTTGTCGTCTAATCATATAAAAAAATTAAATTTTTGGAAAATTCCTGAATTGGTTATAAATCATTAACAATTTCATGGAATTTTGATTTTGGGTTAAAGTTGACTTTAATTGGAATTTTAAATTTTAAATTCCAATCTTTTATTTAAACTATATATATTTGCAACATTGGTTCCATTTTGTTTCATTTAATTTGGTCATATATGCTGTAAATTGAGTAATAAATAATGTTGTAAAAAGCATTAAATTTATGCGTTTCTTTTATACGTTTCTACGTCCGTTTTCTTAGTTAAAAAAGTAAACAAATCAAAATTTTAAATTAAGTAATAAATAATGTAGTAAATAGCAATTTAATTATACGTTTTATTTGGTACATTCCATATATCCGTTTCTTGTTTAATTCTTTGGTGTTATATAAATGGTATGTTATGTACTGAAATATTCTTTAGCATATATTTTACTAAATAATTAAGAAACGAATAAATTTAAAATATGTTACTTTTGTTATAAATTTTGGGCACACGCTTCAAATTTATTTATTGCCTCTATAATACGCACTCTTTGATTGCATATCTTAGCTGTTAAAATCAACAGCCGTGCATTCTAAAGGAAAGAATTCAAAACCCTTGCCTTGTAATTCACGTGTAAAACTATCCACTTTCAATTGTGTCTTCTATTTAATAGGAATAAAATCTTTGATTTCCCCTAGCCGTTTCAAAATCATTTATTTCTTGCTTTTTTCCCCTAAATCAACTTGAGGCTTCTCTGATAAATACTAAATCACGTACACAAATTTCCTTACTGCATATCCTTTGGTCTTCATCTCCTCGCTTGTGAAGCTTCTTCCTATAAGTAATAATGGCCGCATGCATTTTTTTCTTTTGTTTTCTTTTTTCTTCTTTCTTGTTTTCTTTTGTTTCCATTGTTATGCTCCAACAAGTGCTTAGCTATTCACTATCACGACTGGCCTGCGCCCCTCCTCCACCACCAGTTCGGCCTCTCCCCTGACGTGATAGATCTGGCCGTGTTTTGCCATGCAGTTCACCACCTCAACCCATAACATAGCCTTGTCGTTCCACTCCATCTTTTGCCTCCACCATCACTTGTAGCTGCAGCGACCACAGTCGCAGTTAACACCATCACCGCCTCTGACCTTAGCCGCGCCTCCAGGTGATGATGGCCAGACCGTGATCGAGCCCATGCGGTGGCCGAGCCACTGATGCTTTGACCAAACATTAGAACAAAAATCCATTCACCACCTTTGCATATTGAATCACGACCTAAACTTTTCAACATCACACTGCCTTGAGTGCATTTTAGACCTTAAATCTGACCATGGCCGAGCCTTTGAGACGTTGGTTGAGTCGTGTGGTGAAGGGGCTGAGCCACTTGTGTTTATGTCATCTTGATCAATTTGTTTTCCAGTTTTGCTTATTTCAGATTTGATGTATTCTTATTTGAATTAGCATACTTAGATTTGTTTTATTTATTTTGTTTCAAGATTTGAATCTGGTTGTCGCATCCTCTAAAATCCGATCGTGCTTTCTTTGCGCTCTTCGGTGTGGATATTGTAAATTTTTTGAATAAAATCTCTAGCGTCGAAGAGGTGAGAATTCACGCTTGACATTCATACTTATAGAATTGTAAATTGATAGCAAGTGAAATTGTAGGATTGTTATATAATATTATACTTGCCTGTGATATAAATTTTATGATGTTAAACCTGTTATAAAATTGACACATCATCCGCTATGTTGTATGATGTTATATTATATGCTGTTTTACCATTTATTTATTTCTGTTTATCACACTGCATGTTCCCTATAGAGTAGAATCACTATGGGTTGAAATGATACATACCCGAACAGACTTTAGGATAAGGAAAAATCGTTATGGGCCAAAATGATAGGCCTAAGCGATTTTTATTTATTTATCTATTATTTTATTTATTTTATTTATTTATTTAACTTGGGATTGGGTTTGAAATGATAGAACCCGTATTTTCTTTGTAAATTACGGATTGAAATGATATATTTTCCGTGTCACTTGACCAAGGTTAGAAAATATTATACAGACCCGTGGTTATTTCATATATATTTTTCTGGAAATTTTAAGTATTTTTAAATTTGTATATTATAATATTTTGATTCAAATTGGATTAAAAATGATTTTATAAAGTGTTAGTGATTTTCTACAAGTTAAATATGTAAATAAATGAACGGTTAAGTTGAAATTTGAAGTCTAAATTTATTTTGGAATTTTTTATTTTGTAAAAGAAATGGAATTCAAGTTAAGTGAATAAAAGAAGATAAATTGATATAAATGGAATTTAAAGTGAATTAATAAAGCGTTATTGAGTTTTCTATGAATTTAATGGTTAAATAAATTATTACTTAAAAATGTAATTTGAAATATAACTTAATTTAGAAATGTGAAGTTTGGTTTAAGAATAAAAGTTAAGAAATAATTTGGAAATTAAGTTATCTTTGAAAGGGTAATTAAACTTAATTTTTAAGTTAAATTTTAAAAATACAATAAATAGAAAATTATGCACTTGACTTTAATAAGTGAAGCATTGAGAAATTTAATACTTATTTGTGAAATTTATTTTATAAAAATCATAAATTATTTGGTACTTTAAATGACCATTTTAAAGTGGAAAAATATGATTTTATAAGTTAGATTTTAATTGTTGTTGAAATTTTATTGAAGTCTGGAAATCTAATTAACTTAAAATCTATTGTAAGAGATATTACCGCACTTTGTAAGTGGCCTAGTTGATGCAAAGGAACTAAAGGATAAAATTGACTAAGGGCTATTGCGGCACTTGGTAAGTGCTATGGTTGCAAAATTAAAACTAAACGTGAATAAATAAAAGGGCTACAAGGGCACTTGTTAAGTACTGCAGTTGGCTGAAATGAGATTTTTGAATATTTTATTTGTAAGTATAATAACTTCACCTTTATATAAAATGAGGTATCTTGATTTGAAGTATAAACTATTTTTGAAATTTATAACCACGGGTAATAATAATGTTGGTTGTTAAAGAGACCGAGATCGGATATGTGCATACTCTCTGTCGATACCGAAAACCCCTTCGACAACCGTGAACGCGGTGGAGATTTCAGAATGAAGTAGGATAGTAACGACGTTCTATTGAGTTATGTATGTGGACCCGACTCCTGTTAGTTGGCATAAGGTGGCTAAAACAGGAGCGATTCTCGGGCCAAGGAGGTAGCACCTCTCATCGGACACACTTCTTCATACGCCATTCTTTAACTTGTGATTGTTTGGTGCACACCTTTGATTTTGGGAGTGTTGTTCGAGGTGGGCGGTAGTAGCTGTAACGATCTCGGATTTAGACTATATTTTAATTGATAACTAAATTTATTTTTAAATAAAAATATGTGCAATTAATTGGAAATTGATATAAAATACATTAGCAAATAAGTATTAAACTAAAAATAGAATTTAAATTGTAAAATAGAAAAATAAACATATTAGAATACATAGATATAATATATTTAAGTATAAGTATAAAGGTGTATTGTACATAAGTTAAAAACTAGAGAGAAAAGAAAAGTATTGCAAAAGAATGAAACAAAGCAAACAAAGTCAGTATAAAATTTAAAACAAGTAAATATGTATGGAATATTTCAAAACAATAATATACATTAAGTTTGAAAGCAACTTGGCAAAAAAATAAAATAAACAATCCACCACAAAATCTTCTCAACACAACACATTTACATCATTTCAGCCGAGCTAAAAGATGTAGGCAAGCATAAACAAAGGGAAAATAAAAATACAAACAAACTAGGCAAAACAAATAAATATAAAGTACAAGCAAGACACCTCTAACATACCTCTAGCCTATCAAAGCGTCTTCAGCCTACAAACCTATTTTAATACCCTGTACAAACATGATGATATCAGCCTTGCTTATTGTATAAATTAATATGCCCTGTACAACTCAGTTTTATTCATCAAACTCTCAACCTAATATACCAGAGAGAAAGAAAAAAATAAATAAATAAGAAACATTAGTCAATAACAAAAGAAAAACAAATTCAGTTTCAATATCAAAGGAAAGTTTCAAGCCTGAAGCAGTAAATCAAATACAAGTTCAATAATATCAAAGCCCGGATCAAAATGAAAATTTAATTCCAGATTTTGGAACTTTTTCCAGGCTTTTGCTACCTCTGTTTCAACATTTTCAGGTGAGCAAATCTTCTTTTTAAACTAGACTTCTTTAATTCTTTTATCTGTGAGTAACCTCACTTTTGTTACTTTAAAGCCAAATTTTGTTGCATGCTAGTGTTGCTGAACTAATTTTGTATTGGGTGAATCTGCTGTGTGTATAGATGTATGATGTATGTATGTTATTTCCAACAGAAGCTACTTTATTATAGTTCCAGTTTGTCTGTGTGAGTAAACATCTGAATTTAAATCATAAGTAGGTTAATGTGGTTGCTTAAAAAAAAATTGATGTGATAATGATGCTTGTTGTGGTATTACTGCATGCATATATATATATATATATATATATATATATATATATATATGAATGTGTTAATATGTGAGCAGGTTAGTTTCTTTCTGTTTTTGAAACAACAGGGTATAAAACAACAAAGAAAATTCAAATTCTTCTTTTCTAATCAATATTAGGCTTTAGTTTCAAAACAAAATAAATGTGTTTAAGTATGAATTGTAATATAAAAATAGTTTCATGAAGAGTAAACATATACAGGATGAACAACTCAAGTTCTACAGAGAAAATTTCAAAATTTAATAAAATTCGAACCTAACGATTTGCAAATTCGAATACCTATCTTGAATCCTTACTGAAAAATAAGATTTTTAAACCAAAAATTGTAATTTTTTCATTGAGTATATCAATAGCAAACTGTGGATGAACTAAAAATACACTTTTACCAATCTCTGTTAGTTCAACAAATTTTAACTGTTGAAATTTGTTGAGGAGTTAGTTTGATCACTTTCGAATCTAGGAAAAATACTGAAAAAAATTTCTAATGTAAGGATTTTGGGGACGAGAACGATTTAAGGTTTTATCCCTATGTTTTTGCCGATCGATTCTCGAGGCAATGGTGCAATCTATATCGCATCGGACCTGATAGGGTTGATCGGTGGCGGTGAGTGGTCGATAGGGGAAGCTCGTGGCGAAGGCGCGGGGGTTCTGTTACTGTGTAGTGGAGGTACGAGGTGGTTTCAGGGTTGAGGGTGTTTCCAGTTCGTGGTTTCCAGTTTTGAATGGGTGACTCGATTTCGTTTTCGAGGTGACTAGGTGGTTTGGATGATCGTGGTGGGATGCGAGGGTGGTTTGTGACTTGCGGTGATCATCGGTGATGATCGACGTCGTCGATCGCGACTGTGCAGGTGCACAGGCAAGTGGAGTTGAGCCTGTGAGGTTTTAAGTGTCTGATTTGATTGTCTCGGGTTGTTTTGTCTACATCACTCATTTTCCAGGTTTATAAGTTTTAAAACTAACTTTAGCAAAGAAAATATGAGGAAGCAAGAGTGAGATTCGTGGAAGATGGAGTGGTAACTCGAGTGTATACTCGAGTGCAATTGAGATTTTCCCGGGTTTAGTACTTAAGTGCTTACCCTTGTTAAATTTTTAAGTTAATCATCTTAAACCATTTTAAATATGAATAAATTAATTAATGTTTGTAAATTTTGAGTTAAGAAATTAATATGAAATTGAGAACCATAGATTAGACTTTAATTAATTAATGAATTTTACGGGTTAATCAAACTTATAATTAATAACGGTTAATGTAAGTTAATTATTTAGAAAAGTAATCAAATAAATGTTAATGAAGGTCATTAACTAGATTATTTTATAATAAATTAATGTGATTGATTTTTAATTAGATTAATTAATTTAATAATAATCATTATAATAATTTAAATGTAATTACTTATTAGGAAGTAATTAAGGAATTAATCACTTATTGTAATTAATTAAGAAAATTAATTAAATGGTAGTTAATTAAATCAAGGGTCGATTTAATTGTCAATGAATTAATTAAGGGAAATTAATAAAAGGATAATTGAATAATTTAAAGGTCAATTATTCAATAATTAAAGGTTGGTTTATTTGGTAAATGATTAAAGGACCATTAATCAAACAATTTGAAATCGATTAAAGTTAATTAGTTATGATTGATGACCATTTGATTTAAATTAGTCAGAAAATTAATTGAGCTTACTTATGGATGTTTGAATTCTACTGATGTTGAATTGTTTGATACCCTTGGAATTAATGCTTTGTGATAGGTCTTGATTTGTGTTATGATCTGAAATGTAATTTATTTATCTGAGATAAATGTAAATATTATCTGTGGTATATATATCTGTGTTCTGTGAATAAAAGATGAGCGTTATGGTTTATACCGCTTATCAAATATAAGCGTTATAGTTTATATCGCTTATCAAATAAATTTCTGTATTTGATTTGTGATGATTGAATGATGTTGCACTATTGTGTTAAACCCCTGGACTACATCATACACACACAATTATGGATTTCACGAGGAAATCAGTTAAGTCGCAGATTTTTGAAATAGTTTTGAATTTGAATTTTTAAATTCAAATGTTTTGGAAATGGAATCGGAATAAAAGTGTAAAGCTTTTGGAATGGAATTTCAAGTTAAAATTTATTTTTAATTTACTTGATTAAGTTTTGAAATTTAAATAATTTGATTTAAATTTGAATTCAAAATTAGGAATTGAATACTATGATTTGAAACTAGGGATTAAAGATGTTATACCAGTTATATATGGGTTAAACTATTTTAAAAGTATTGATTTAGGAATGTGAATATAATTCAAGGATTTTAACTCGTATAAATATAATTGGATTTTTCTGAAACGGAAATTGTTTGTTTTCACATAGTAAAAGCTTTCACATAAGAAATGAACGTCCAATTTGTGTTAAAAAGAATTTCAAGTTTGAAAATGAAAATGACTTCCATGTTTTGGAAACGATTTGAAATTATAAGTTAAATCTTTGATTTAAAGATTTAACGAGTTAATCCTATCGAAATGAAATTGTTTTGGAAATTTATGAATTGAACTTTATGAAATGAATCTTTTTGTTTAAAAGATTAGAAATGGTAATTTGTTTAAACCATTTGAAGAAAAGTTTTGGGTAATAAGTTGTGACTTAATTGATACCCCAATAACCATATGCTTCTTGTAAATGTGCGCTCACTATTTGGTTTAGCCGGGGAAGGACCTTTGTGTCATATGGCCCATTCCGAATATGTGATATGTCGTTATGGATAACATTTGAAGACCGGTGGTGAAGACCGGATATTTTCGAAAACGAACGGATAACTCGTCGAATGTCTTTGCATCGACTGATCCTCGGTATAGAGACTCCATATGTGATGGGAAGTCCGGACGTGATTAGTGAATATCCGGATTTCAAGGACTTCTTTGGAAGTGCCTTCGGTTCTGTTCAAACCCAGAACAGACTTGTATGGATTGTGTGTCTGACACTACACTTTGAGATATAAAGCAGATTTCTTTCAAATACATTTCAGTTGGTGGCGGAGAATTTATTCTCTTAGCTTAACACCCTTCTCTGAGACGTACGAGCTCAGAGGTTATATAGTTGATGGTTATCAGCGATGTATTCCCAGTTTGGTAATGTGACATGTTGAGTGTTGCTGTGAAATGATCATTGTTTTATCATTTGTGATATGATCATTTGTTTGATCACTTATCTTTGTGATCATTTCTATGATCATTTGTTGACCCAAAGCACAGTTTTTGTATAAAGCGTTTCTTTGTGGACGAGAATTCGTCGAGCCTCACACCCCGGAATGGTCGAAACAGGAAAGATGCGGCAAGGTTATTGGGGGTAGCGCCCCTTAGGGTATGTGCATTTCCTTCTGGAAAAGGGTGGTATCATGGTATGGAGCCCAGATACTTACTCATGTTGAACATTTTATTTATTATGGTGTGATGTTGGTTAGAGAGCTCTCGGATAAAGGTCCCAAAGGACCGGGGGATGGCATACTCGTGTCAGTAGTTACCCAGTTAGGGGTAACCCGGCCTTGTGTTGGCAGAGATCCGGTTAGTTCTCGGGGACGTCCTTCCAGAGGCGTTCTCATGTGGCAATGGGAAGTTCCTTGGCCTGACCATTTGTTGGAAATCCAAAGAAACAATACGATCTTGCACGGTTTTAGTTGTAGAACCTGCATCCTCAGGAGGTAGCTATAGCAGGCATAATATAATGGTACCTATGCTGGCTAAGATTTATATTCTACTTTCGAAATGTTTTCTACACTATGCACTAATAATAATATCAAATGTTTCTTTTTAATGCGTATCAAGCATCTTTGACTAACATAAGAAGAAATCTCCTCCAAGTCTGCGTTTGCATTGTGTGTGTGGTGGGAGGTCTTATGGTAGTCTCATTTTTAAAAGCATTGCGAATTGATTTTTAAAATATTTCGTTGTTGTTTAAAAGATAAACTGTTTTGTTGCTCACACCAGTCCCACGACTGATTCGGAGTTTATTGTTTCTTTCCTAAACTCTGGGTGCTCATTATTTTCTACACGAGCAGTCTAGAGTTGGGTTTTTCAGATAGTCAGATGTAGTAGATTATCTGGAGTTAGTTCAGTCATTGGATCACACCAGTCTTGCTTGTCTTGGTGCATCGTTATTGGGAGTTCGAGCTATTGCTAGATTGGTTCTTGGAAATGGAGTTGCAGTTATTTTTGGAGTTCTTCCTTGAAGACTATCTTAGAGTTATTTGTTCCGCTACTAGATGTTGTCTATTTTCTTTACGCTACTATTTTATTGTATCATATCTCTGATGTATATTGATATCTATTGGATCATCTGTTGTATCAGATATTGTATCAAGCTGTATATCAATGTATTATTCTTTTTATTCGGCTTTGTTGTTTACTTTATGGTGTTATAAGCTCCGGCGAATCGGATTTGAACGGTCGAATCTATGGCATTCGAATACGATATGAATTATGGATGTTGATTTTCGAGCGGGCAAAATCCGAGTCGTTACAGTAGCTGCTACGCGTTACCACCAGTCTGGATAGTAATTGGTATATCTACACTAGCATTGCCTAGTTGTGTCGTGTCACCTACCCTAGCGAGCCTTGTATGAGTTTTATTTGTGTCGTACCTATGGAGTATCTTCTCGTAGTCTCCCGATCAGGAGATATGCAGGTACTGTATAGACTACTGGCACTATTTATGTCTTAAGGGGGAGGTTGGGTAACTCCTTAACGCTATTTAAAAGTAAGTTTATTTTATTTTAGACATTATTATAATAGCGAAATATTACTACATAGTAAATAGTTTAATGGATCCTCCGAGGATGGGCGGTCCCAAGCATCCTTTAAGTTACTTGCCTTTATATTACAGTTCACTTGAATTAGTTTACACCGTATAAGTATGTATGTTCTGACTCGAGTGTTTGTGTTTATTTCTTATGCTCAGGTCAGCCTGAGTATCAGTTCGGACTTCATTTCCTGGAGTTAGGACTCCTGAAGATCATCTATATCAAGCTGTTATCTAGTTTCAGTTCAGTCTTTTATCTTAGCCTATGTAATTGAGACAAATAAATTTGGGATTTTTTGTGGTTGTTTCGAACTGTAATGGTTTTAAAACTATGTAATTTGTACTTATTTTGAGACTATGTTGATAGTGGCTTCATGAACCACTATGGTATTTTATTTCCGCTGCGAGTATTCTGATTTCTGTGATTTGATTTCTTTTTCTCCAATTTTTATTACAATTTATTATTTTGAACTATTCAAGTTTGACATTTTTTAATCTATTGTCGAATTGGAATGGTGCAAAATAGTGGGTCGTTACAGATTTGGTAGCTAGCCTTGATTTTGATTTTAGGAGTGTGTTCCGAGGTGGGTGATAGTAGCTGCTATGCGTTACCACCAGCCCGGTTATGCATTTGGTATGTCTACCCTGGCGTTTCCACAAGTGTCGTGTTTACGTGCCCTAGAGCGTCTTCTATGAGTTTGGTTTGTACAATACCTATGGTGTGCCCTTTGATGAAAGAGGGGCTATGCGGTAGGATCGTGTAATATGGAATAATGAAATAGTCTAGGTATATAAAGTAGGTAAATGTAAGAAGACACCAGGATTTTATACTGGTTCGGACCTCTCGTCCTACGTCCATTCCCTAAGCTTCACTTAGGAATTTCACTAACTAACACCCTCACTTCACCCGGAGGAATAGGTTTACAACTTACCCAAACAACCGAACGGTATTTCTTGCCTCAACTACCGAAGAGGACTTGAACTCGATTACTAAAATACAATATTCGACTTGTTGTGTTCTTGTCAACACTAATGAGTCTAATGTAGTACAATATTCCTATAATCTTATCCTCGAGAATATGCAATGTGTTTGTGAAGATTTAGGAAATGTGAATTGCTATGAATCAAAAGAATGTTATAAACAAAAACAGTGATTCAAGCAATAAATTGGTGATTGCTTTGAGAATATCTAGAGAATATGAACAAGAGAATGGTAAGATTAAAGCAAGAGAATTCGGTGAATTAAGTGATGTTATAATCATGTATTTATACTTGTAGAAGAGATGCATATGTTGTCAAAGGTTGCAAACAAGAAATGCTTCCATTTCCATTGATGAAAGGTTGCAACTCTTGGGAAGAAGAAGGTGTCTTTTCAGAGAAAATTCGTAAATTTAAATTCAGTCGACTGAGCAGGAGATTCAGTCGACTGAAAATATGAAGAAAAATTTTCAGGAATAAGTTCAGTCGACTGCACAGGTAATTCAGTCGACTGAAACTGTGCAGTTTTGTATATGTGTACAGTTTCAGTCGACTGGCCATTTCTGTTCAGTCGATTGAAGTATAAAAGTATGCACAGTGAACATGTGAATGAAGTTTTTATGAATGTGTTCTAATGTTCGTGCAAATCCCTTGAGGATAGATTTTAACAAATAATCTAGACTAAGACACATAGAAAATCATACTAATGTTTATACTTTGGTCTTCATCTATCTTCTTCTAGCTTTTGCATTCTCTTCCTATTTGTTGAAGCTCATTGTTGAAGCTCATTGTCATTGATCAAAATCTTCGTGTATCAACATTCTCCCCCTTTTTGATTGATGACAATACTATTCTAGAGATGTATATACTTACTTTCTCCTCGTGAATGTATGCACTATCTTTTCTACAAAACAAAGTTAGTACCATAGATTTTCTCCCCCTTTGTCATCGACAAAAAGGAAGAACTAACAGCATTAATAATATATCAAAACAATCACTAAATCATATAAGCATGAACTAAGAGAAATAAAAATGTTATGACAGGCAAGCATAAAATGGCTATTTATACAAGCCATTAGAAAGTTTAAAAATAGACATCAAAACAACAAAATCACTCATCCTTATCCCAGTCATATGAACCTTCCCTTCCAGTTGGTTCACGTATGACGGGTCCTCCTGTTGGTGGTCTAGGTGCTCTTCCTCCTTGGCCACAACTAGCTACGCTTGCGCTGCTACTTGAATGCTCTTCGGATGTCGTCCATGTAAACATGGGTGCCGGACGTTTGCCGTGAGATGTTGAAGCGGTAGTGGTTCTTGAGCACGAGATTGCATCCCAAAGCTTGTTGAAGAATCCTTTGATTTTATCAAGCTTATGATCTACCTTTTTAAGACGAGTGTCAAGAATTTGTTGATTTCTTGACAATATCCCCAAGGATTGGTTGGTAGTGAAGCTTGGGTCAACAAGACGAATTTCATCATCTTGCTCAAGATGTTCTTCGTGGCGAGGTTGAGGAGGTTGTTGTTGTTGTTGTTGTTCTTGATGCCTTGCTTCCCATTCGGCAAGTGATATTATGCGAGGAGGTCGAGATGGGAGTTGCATTAGGCTTATGGTCCGATGGTTAATCTGATGGACCATTGTATTCTCTTATTCAGGTAATGACGTATCGACATTTAGGAGAAGTCGCATGATGTACTCTCCAAAGTAAATAGTGCGCATTTTGCCATTGTTGAAAGTGAGAAACTCATCAAGAATAAGCTTTACCCAATTAACTTGTATATTGCCAAAAATAGCATATAAAGCTCGATAGTTATTTGGGTAGACAATTTCGTATGATCCCGTGCGAGGAGTAATCATTCTCATTAGGGCTTTATGGAGGATTCTTGCCATAGGTCGAAGGGAGGTGGACTTAAAATCCGTAAAGTTGATGTTATCATCCATAAATCGATGGTTGATGTTGTCACGAATGTGTGGATTGAATTCTATCTCCTCGAGCTTTCTCCCAACATTTGGGGACTCTAAAATGTGTGCTATTCTATCCAAGGAGAACCAAACTTTCTTTCCACACACCATACTCCAAACACTATTGTTTGGATTTCTTGGAGTTTGGTGTCCAAGATTAAGATTAGCATAAAATAATTTTACCATTACATGATTAATGGCACGATCATTTCTTTTCAAATCTAGAAGTGGATTCAAACCTGCCGGATCTGTTAATGCTTGAAGGTTGTAGGTTTGAAAGCTTTGAAAATCAACGAAAGAATGCTCAAAAATTCGAGAATTCTTCATCTTGTTCCATCGAGTGATAGCGGTTCCATCATAAAGCCATTGTGCTATTTGAGCATCAATAGGCTCGGAGGATGAAGAAGATGAGGCTCTTGATCTTTTTGGTGCCATTTTGGTGAGAATTGATTTTATTTTGAGGAATTTGAGAGCTAGGGTTTCGAAATTATTTTGGGGAAGAAGGTTTGTAGGAGGTAAAAGTGAATTGGTAGGGTAAAATCTGGTGGTTAAAAGGGGAAATTCTTCCTGGGAAGCAGCGTTCAGTCGACTGAATGTTCTGTTCAGTCGACTGAATCAAAGGCCGAAGTGTTCTGTGATAGATTCAGTCGACTGAGCAGTACATTCAGTCGACTGAATTTTGTTGCTGAAATTTTCTGTTGAATTTTCAGTCGACTGTGCAGATGGTTCCAGTCGACTGAATTTTGCATATATTGTTTTCTGTCATATTTTCAGTCGACTAAGCAGGGGAATTCAGTCGACTGAAATATGCAATGTTGTTGTTTCAGTTAATTTTTGAAATTAAAGAATTTATTTAAAGGAAAATATTGATATAAATATTTCAAAATTCAACTATTTCTTTGGGGATGGACTTGGAGTCTTCTTTCCTTCATCCTTCATGTAATTTATATCCTATGAATTCGGACTATATTGAGGAGTCTTAGGAGACATCCAAGGATTCACAGGATCAACTGGTGTACGATAAGATGAAGACGGATCAAGTGAGCTAATAGGGCGAGGTAGAGGTTCAGCCACTTCGTTCTTCTTTGAACCACAGAAGCGTAAACCAATTTGCTCTAGAAAGCTTAACCTTCTAGCCGTAACTTTTTGCTCGAAGTATAGCTCTCGTTGAAGATCTATCTGTTGTTGTTGAAAGTGATGAATTTCATCAATTTTTCTTTTTGTGTCAGGTGAAATAAAGAGTCCACTTTTTGCCTTTTTCGATTCTAGTGTGAAACAAGTACGATAATTTTCCCATTTGTAAACCGGCTCATGTGCTGGTGTTGGTGTGGGAAGTTTTGGCGATGTTGGAGTGTTATCAACTGACGAGGTGATATTGATCGGAGAGAAGGAGTTGTTTGACGACATTTTATATTGAAATTGTTTAAGCTTTTAATCATAAAATCGAGATGTGAAAATAAAAATTTTAGAATTTATTTATAGTAGAATTTTACTAAACAACTAATGATTATAATTTATTTAGATTTTTAACGCATAATGATTTAATGGTTAGGAGAATTTTGTTACAAAAGTATGGTTCTTATTAAAAATTCAGTTTTTAAAATGTGTGGTCTATAAATTATATAATGTAGCATATAACATTTCCGAAAAATATTTGATATGTTCATTCAGTCGACTGAACAGATTGTTTTAGTCAACTGAAATGAGTGAATATTTCAAATGCATCTCTAATTGATATCTTTAAAGGATATTATACCTAATTCTCGTCGAAGTTTTATAAAGGAGTTTTCTAATAGAGGTTTAGTAAATATATCGGCAATTTGATTTTCGGTAGAAATATGTTCTAAATTAATTATTCCTTTTTCGATATTGTCACGTAAAAAATGGTGACGAATATCTATATGTTTTGTACGAGAGTGATTAACCGGATTTTTAGATAAGTTTATTGTACTTGTATTATCACAATATATTGTAGAATTTGTTAAATTTATATTAAAATCTTTAAGTGTTTGCTGCATGTATATAACTTGAGTGCAGGCTAAAGCAGCTGATATATACTCTGCTTCGCATGTGGAGAGCGAGACACAACTTTGTTTCTTACTAAACCAAGATGCAAGTGATTTTCCAATGAAATGGCAAGTACCACTTGTACTTTTTCTATCCGTTCGGGATCCACCAAAATCAGCATCACTGAATGATACTAACTCAAACGAACATTCCTTTGGATAGAAAAGACCGAAATCTTTAGTTTGGTTAAGATATCGCATTATTCGTTTTACTGCTCTTAAGTGTGAATCTTTAGGATCGGATTGAAAACGTGCACATAAACAAACACTCATCATTATGTCAGGTCTACTAGCGGTTAAATAGAGCAAAGAACCTATCATACTTCTAAACAATTTTTGATCTACACTTTTTCCATTTTCATCTCGATCGAGATGTGTAGTGGTACTCATAGGAGTAGTTTAGCAGAAGTGTTTTCCATACCAAATCGTTTTATTAAATTATCACAATATTTTTCTTGGTTTATAAAAATTCCATTTGTTAATTGTTTGATTTGAAGTCCGAGAAAATATGATAGTTCTCCCATATGAGACATTTCGAACTCATTAGCCATTATATCAGAAAATTCTTTACACAAATTTTCATTTGTTGAACCAAAAATAATATCATCTACATATATTTGAATTATTAAAATATCTTTGGCAGTATTTTTAATAAAAAGTGTTTGTTCTACTTTTCCAATTTTAAATCCTGAGTTTAATAAATAACTTTTAAGACTTTCAGACCAAGCACGAGGAGCTTGTTTAAGACCATATAGTGCTTTCTTTAATTTAAATACATGATCCGGATATTTTTCATGTATAAATAACGGAGGTTGTTCTACATATACATTTTCTTTAATAAAACCATTTAAAAATGCACTTTTAACATCCATTTGATAAAATTTAAAATTGTGAAAACAAGCAAAGGCTAATAATATGCGTATTGCTTCCAATCTTGCAACGGGAGCAAATGTTTCTTCAAAATCAATACCTTCTTCTTGATTATACCCTTGTGCTACTAGTCTTGTTTTATTCCTTGTTATATTACCTTGTTCATCTACTTTATTTTTGTAAATCCATTTTGTTCCAATTACTGATTGATTATTAGGATGGGGAACTAATTCCCAAACATTGTTACGTTCAAATTGATTTAATTCTTCTTGCATTGCGATAATCCAATAATCATCTGTTGATGCTTCTTTTGGATTTTTAGGTTCTATAGATGAAATGAAAGCTACATGACCCATTTGATTTAGTTGATTTCTTGTTCTAACTTGAGAATTTATTTCTCCTATTATATTTTGAGTTGGATGATCTCGTAAGATTCTAGGAGGAGATCTTAGTTCACTATTATTTTCAAGGTTTATTTCTTCTATATTTATCAATTCTTCATCATCTTTTATATTTACATTTTTATTAAAATTTTCATCAAAAGATATATGCAAAGTTTCTTCAATTAAGTTTGTTCGTTTATTAAATACTCGATATGCTTTACTTCGTTCAGAATATCCTACAAAAATTCCTTCATCAGCTTTTGAATCGAATTTTCCTAGTTGATCTTTTGTATTTAAAATAAAAGATTTTGATCCAAATATTTTAAAATAAGATATATTTGGTTTTTTATTATTGAATAGTTCATAAGAAGTATTTTTAGTTAAAGGTCTAATTGAAATTCTATTTAATACATAACATGCAGTAGCAATGGATTCTGCCAAAAAATGTTTTGGTAGAGAACACCCATTTAACAATGTTCTTGCGCATTCTTGTAATGTTCTATTCTTTCTTTCTACAACTCCATTTTGTTGAGGAGTTCTAGGAAAAGAAAAATTATGATTAATTCCTTTCTTTTTACAAAACGTTTCAAATACTTCATTTTCGAATTCGCCTCCATGATCACTTCGAATATTTTTAATTTTCAAATCTTTAATGTTTTGAATTCTTTTGACAAATGTTTTAAAATGCTCAAAAGTGTCGCTTTTATTTTTCATAAAAATAGTCCATGTATATCTTGAAAAATCATCAACAATTACAAATACGTATCGACTATGATTAATGGATTGAACTTGTGTTGGTCTGAATAAATCCATATGTAGTAATTCTAATGGTTTTAAAGTTGAAATATTTTTCTTAGGTTTAAAAGATGATTTCGTTAATTTTCCTTTTTGACAATCATCACAAAAATTATTTATTTTAAAATTTATTTTGGGTAATCCTCTTACTAATTCATTTTTAGAAAGTTTTCTAATAGTTTTAAAATTTATATGACAAAATCTTTTGTGCCATAACCAAGGATCGTTATCTTTGGCAAGTAAACACATACTTGAATTATGATTAATATTCATATTTAAAACATAAATATTTCTATCTCTATTTCCTTCAAAAATAAGATTTTGGTTTTGATCAAAAATACTACATTTATTATTCGAGAAAGTTATTTTAAAACCTTTGTCACACAGTTGACTTATGCTAAGTAGATTATGTTTTAAATTTTCAACTAATGAAACATTTGTTATAAAAGGTAAATTTGATGTACCGTAATTGTTCACATCTCCTTTGCCAATGATATAGCCTTTTGAATTATCTCCGAAGGTAACCGAGCCACCATCAAAGTATGTGATGTTTGTAAGCATATCTTTATCTCCGGTCATGTGTTTTGTACAACCACTGTCTAATATCCATTTCTTCTTTTTAAGTGGGACCTGAAAAATAGATATGAAATTATTGGTACCCACTTTTTAATAGGGTCCTAAGAAGTTAGAGTTTTAGGAAACCAAACCCAATTTGGTTTAGTGTCCTTTTTATAAATATAGTTTTTATTATGATGAACATTATCCATAAATGTTTTATTATATTTATTTCTTATTAATACATTGTTAGTTTTTGGTACCCAAATTGTAACTACCTTGTTTTCGACTTTCGTTTTAACAGGTTTCTTTATTAATATTTATTGTTTCGAATACATATTCCACTTAAAATGTGTATTTTTCTTTTTAGGAATTTTTGACTCCTTTTTATATCCTAATCCGTGTTTACTTGAAGAGGATTGAGAATTTTCTAAAATCTTAGATAAATTTTCTCTTCCTTTGTTGAAGTTAGAAACATTTTTTGTAATGTTATCTAATCTAGCTTGAAGACTATTATTTTCTAACTCAACTTGTCTAATCTTAGTTTTTAACTCATGATTTTCAGAAACAATCATATCATTCTTTATCTTTTGAGTTTCAATTTCTTGACTTAAAAGTGATAATTGAGTTTCTGAATTTGAATAAGATTCTTGAACTTTTTCAAGTTCTTCTTCAAGAATTTTCTTTTCATCATTTAACATATCTCTTTCAAATTCAGCTTTGTTTTGATTTTCACGAGTTTCTTTGAGTTTCTTTTTAAGAGTTTTTATTGTGTTCAAAAGTTCAGTGTTTACTTCAATTAAATCGTCGAAAGTTAAATTATTTACCTCAGATTCTTGAGCCATGAAGCATACATTTGCCTGTTCATTGTCGCTATCACTATCATTTTCGGATGATGATGAATCTGAATCGTCCCATGTTACAGAAAATGCCTTCTTTTTGAATTTATCCCTCTTGTTTTTGAAGTTTTTCTGATTTTCCTTCATTTGTTCTTGACAATCTTTTTGCATATGTCCTTTTTTATGACAATTGAAGCATTCTATATTTGAGGATGATGGTTTGTTCAAGACATTCTTTTTGAATCCGTTTTTGTTTCCTTTTCTATACTTTAGGAATTTCTTGAAATTTTTGGCTATAAATGCTAGATCCTCATCTTCAGACTCTGATTCTTCCTTTTCCGCATGAAAAGCAATATTCTTTCTTTCTTGAGCTTGATCCTTTTTAGCTTGCATATTTACTTCATACGACATAAGATTTCCAATCAATTCTTCTGGTTTCATTGTTGATAAATCATTTGCTTCCTCGTTTGCTAGTACTTTTCTCTCCCATTCATCAGTGAGTGAATTTAGAACTTTAGACACAATGTCAAAGTCCGTGTATCTTTCTCCTAGTCCGATTAGAGCATGATGAATGTCTTGAAATCTTGAGTACATGTCATTGATGGATTCATTTTGTCGCATTCTAAAGTTTTGGAATTGATTCTTCAGCATGGATATCTTTGTTTGTTTGTTTGTGCCTTCATGTATGACTTTAAGAGTTTCCCATATCTGATATGCAGTAGTACATATGCTAACACGGTTGAATTCATTTCTATCCAGGGCGCAAAATAGCATATTCATAGCTTTGGCATTTGCACTAGCTTCATTCTTTTGAATTTGTGTCCATGTAGGATAATCGATTGTAGGTACTACGAACTCTGCTTGAGTAGCATTCCAGGCTTCAAAACTTGTTGCTTGCATAAAAATTCTCATCCTTGTAGCCCAATAGTTATAGTTTAGTCCATTGAATAGAGGAGGTCTTTGGGTGGATTGTCCTTCCGCAAATGTAGAACTATAGGCAGATGTTGTGCTTGTACTTGCGTTATTTTCCATATTATCAATATGTCTAATAACGGTGGTAAGGTTATAGGACGGCCAAGCTTTGATACCAATTGAAAGAGGGGCTATGCGGTAGGATCGTGTAATATGGAATAATGAAATAGTCTAGGTATATAAAGTAGGTAAATGTAAGAAGACACCAGGATTTTATACTGGTTCGGACCTCTCGTCCTACGTCCAGTCCCTAAGCTTCACTTAGGAATTTCACTAACTAACACCCTCACTTCACCCGGAGGAATAGGTTTACAACTTACCCAAACAAACGAACGGTATTTCTTGCCTCAACTACCGAAGAGGACTTGAACTCGATTACTAAAATACAATATTCGACTTGTTGTGTTCTTGTCAACACTAATGAGTCTAATGTAGTACAATATTCCTATAATCTTATCTTCGAGAATATGCAATGTGTTTGTGAAGATTTAGGAAATGTGAATTGCTATGAATCAAAAGAATGTTATAAACAAAAACAGTGATTCAAGCAATAAATTGGTGATTGCTTTGAGAATATCTAGAGAATATGAACATGAGAATAGTAAGATTAAAGCAAGAGAATTCGGTGAATTAAATGATGTTATAATCATGTATTTATACTTGTAGAAGAGATACATATGTTGTCAAAGGTTGCAAACAAGAGATGCTTCCATTTCCATTGATGAAAGGTTGCAACTCTTGGGAAGAAGAAGGTGTCTTTTCAGAGAAAATTCGCAGATTTAAATTCAGTCGACTGAGCAGGAGATTCAGTCGACTGAAAATATGAAGAAAAATTTTCAGGAATAATTTCAGTCGACTGCACAGGTAATTCAGTCGACTGAAACTATGCAATTTTGTATATGTGTACAGTTTCAGTCGACTGGCCATGTCTGTTCAGTCGACTGAAGTATAAAAGTATGCACAGTGAACATGTGAATGAAGTTTTTATGAATGCGTTCTAATGTTTGTGCAAATCTCTTGAGGATAGATTTTAACAAATAATCTGGACTAAGACACATAGAAAATCATACTAATGTTTATACTTTGGTCTTCATCTATCTTCTTCTAGCTTTTGCGTTCTCTTCCTATTTGTTGAAGCTCATTGTTGAAGCTCATTGTCATTGATCAAAATCTTCGTGTATCAACATTTGATAGCCCTCAAGTTTACGGAGGAATTACGGTATTGTATAGACTATGGGAATATATGAAAATGTGTTAAGGGGGGTATGGGTAATGCCTTAATGCTATTTTAATACTTTACTTTACTGTAGACATATTATAATAGCGTGTTGTACTACATAGTAGATAGTTTAACGGATCCTTAGGAGATGGTGATCCCTGACATCTCTTAAGTTATTACACTCACGTTAGACACTGAGTAGGGGATGTTAAACCCCGTAAACATCCCTGACGCCATTACACTCTTTTTTAGTTACTTTGATTTAACTTACTAAGATCTTTTAGTTCTGACTCGAGTGTTTTGTCTTTTCAATTCACTCTTGTCAGTCTGAGCTTTTTAGTTTATCGAAGACGGCTTCCTTGAGGACAAAGACGAAGATTCTGTGCTATTGTTACTTATTATATGTATTCCACTACATCATGTTCTTCCGCTGCATTCATTTATTTATTCCAATTTTCTGTAACCATAATTTTTGTGTTGTAAAACATAATCAAATGTATTTATAAAACAGCATCATGAACTATTATTTTGTTATTGTATTTTATCATTCCGCTACGAGATCCTGTATTTGTTTTATTTCTTTCTCTTCTTTTTCTTATTTACCCCGTAAAAATCTGTCCCTTTAAATGGTTTGAGTCTGACGTGTGTGGTTTTTCATCAATTTAAACCGTCCAAAAAGGAAGTGTAACGGCCCGGAATTTTGGGCAATATAAATTTAATAATCTGTATAAATAATTTAACTAGTTTGATAATTTTTCTTTATACTTTTAATTTAAACTGATAAATTTATTCTTTTTAAAGGATAATAAATATTTAAACTGATAATTGTGATAAATATCTTTTTAACAATTTAAAATAGATAAGATTTATTTTTCAAAGCTAATGCAATTTTATTCTGTTTATAATATATACATTTGATATATATTGTGAATAGAAAAGCTTTTGTTTAAATTAAAGATTGAAGTTTCAAATTGTAATATATATGTATGTATATGTTATAATTTGAGTTGTTTTGAAATTTAATTTTAATCTATTGATAATTTATATATGAATGAATAGTAATTTTAAGCTTTGTTTTAATTTATATTTTCAGAAGTTAATTTAAAGATTAATTTATTTGTTTTTAAAATGTAAGATAATTGTTGTTTTAAAAAAAATGATAATTTAGAAAGGATTTAAATCAAAGTCTTATTTATGTTTTCTTTAAAGTGTTTAATTTTAAATGGTTAAAAATGCATATGTATAATGTTTTAGATTTTAAAATACATGTATAAGAATATATATATATTTGCATTATAATTAATTTTAGAATATTTTCTTTTAAAACTGATACATACATATGTAAATTATATTTGTTAAGTAACTTAAAAAAAAATGTAAGTGTACATTTACATTTAAATTAAATAAAAGTTTAGAAACACTTAAGGACAAATGTAAACTTACTAACTTGTGTATGACATATGTAAAGCAAATTAAGCCAATTTAAAACATGTGTAATCATATTAGTTATTCTAATAACACATGTAAGAGGATTTAGAAATTTAATGACAAGTGTCTTTATTTTGGAGTTTAATTTCTTTTGCTTTTATTTGAGTAATTTAAACATAAAGAAAATTTGTTTTCTCATTTATTTTCCAAACTTTCTCCCTTCATATTAATTTCTTTTTCTTCATTCTCTCATAAATTTAAGAGCAAAACAGAAATCTTTCTTAAAATCTGAAAATAAAATCTAAAAGTAAAGATAAAATCTGCAATGATCAAAACCTGCAACTTCATATCTTCTACAAATTCAGAAGGGTTTTTCCATAGCAAAATCAACTTGCAAATACAAATAGAGTTCAACTGCAATCAACAGTTTCAACTGCAAGTTTAAAACAATCAATTGTAAGCATGCAAAGGAAGCAATTTCAGCAAGCAAAGCATTTTCAGATCTAAAGATTTAAAGGCCTGGAAATTTATTCTACTCCGTTCTGCTTTCTGCATACTGCTCTGCATATTTTAAAGAGGTGAGCAATCAATTTAAAAACAGATTTTGTTCAATTTATGGTTAAATAATATTGCATGCAAATGAATCCTTGTTTTGATAATGAATATTTGAATATGTGAATGCATGATTATTATAAGTACTTAGTGCCTGTAAATTTGAAATTTTAATTCTGTTGCTTAAGCAGGGTTTGTCTTTCATTTTTTTAAATCCAAAATCCATCAAAAATATAACTTGTTTGAACTTGTGATATGAATGAAAAGTGTATGTTATAGTTTGATAGAAATTTTAAAATTTGCTTCATATTTTTTTTAAGCTAAAGGTATATATAAATAGGAACATCACAGTAAAATCAAATTGTAGTTAAAAATCAATTATCCTAATTTTTGTTTACAAGGGTAAGATTGTGTTTGTTATACAAATTCATGATTTTAGAAGAAGGAATCATAATTTTAACTAGGTATTTGATGAGAATATCGAGTTTGAACATGTTGGAAATTTTTATGAACTACAAATGATTCACGCAATAATTTGAGTTGTAATTCGGGTCGAAGCTTGCGTGTGATTTGGTGATTTATGGAAAAATATTCAAGAATTTTTCCTATGTTTAATTTGTTCGTGATCGAACAAACTAGGGTTTAAGTCTGTGGGTTGTTCGGCTTGGTTGCCGAAGTGTTTTGGCCATGTGTAGTGAACCGGAGATGTTCGGTCGTGGGAAAATGGTGCTCGGGTGGAGGCGCTTTGATGATGAGGTCGGCAAGTTCATCGACGTGGGGATTGTCGGCGTCGGAGGATTTTTGGTGTCGAAGTTTGCTGTTGTTTTCGAGCCAGTGGGTCAATTTTCGATTCGCGTAAGATTTTTTCGAGTTGGGTTTGTTGTTGTGCTCGCTTATGATAGGGTGACCGTCGCAGATGGTTGCGACGACCGTAGCTAGCTGGAGGCGAGGGGAGACGTGCACCGTGCACGTTTATGTGCATTGTTCTTTTTGGGTTTGGAGAAGACAGGAATAACTCGGGTTAATCTCACGTTTCTCATAGGGTCGACCTAAAGCAGGAAGTCTGGGTTTTTCTTCGGGGCTAGCTCATGTGGGATTAGTGTTTTACTTGGGTTTTGTTGATGGTTTGTTTCCTGATATTTACTGTATAATGATATACAGTTGCAAGCAAATTTATGTTTGTATAGATTGAAGTCAAGTTGCAATGGCAACTCGATTATGAATAATCGAAAGATCCTTCAATATTGTAAACAAGTTTTTAAGTTAAGAATTTATTATTTTCAAATAAAGGTAAACCAAACATTAAAAGTCAAAAATTGAATTTATATTTCAAATTTAAAAAAAAAAATGTTTTAAGATGTTTGTTTTTGAAATAATTATATTAATTAAGTTTTAAAAATTCAAATTTAAAAGAGTATTTTTGAAATTTAATTATTTAATCAAAGTTAAATTTTAAAATAATGTTTCAAATTCTATTTAAAATGAATAAGTTTAACTTAGATAATTAATGGGTTTTAGATTTTTAATGTGTTACTTTCAAATAAAGGTAAATAATATAATTTTGTTTGTTTTTAAGTTACTAAATTTGATTAAATTCTGATAATTTATTTAAAGATAATTAAGGTTAAATTAGTTGGATATGACTTAAGAATACTTAATTAAGTATAATTGTTAATAAGTAAGAAATTAATTATGATTTATGCTTTTCTTAATTATTAATTAAATATTTTCTTTAATTATAAGAAGATTAGTTAATTAATTAATTATTTAATTAATTTTAAATAATTAGTTAATTATTTATTTAATTTTAAATAATCACTTAATTATGGATTAATTAAGTGTAATTACTTAATAAAGTAGTTAATGGTTAATGTTTGAATGATTAAGAATGGAAGTAATTAATATGGAAAAAAAATTTAGTGGAGGTTACTCATGGGAGTAAATTAAATTGAAGTGATTTTGGATAATCACCAAATGTTATCAATTAAGGAATTGATTAACTTAATTTTTTTAAAGTTAATTAATTATGAAGTAATTAATTAATGAATTAAGAATTATTTAATGATGAAATTAATTATTTGTTAATAATTAATTAAGAAAGTAATTAAGATTTATAATAAAAGTAATTAGAGATAATTACTTATGTAAGTAGTTAAGAGATAATTAATTAATTAATTTTAATTTATTAATTAATGTGATTAATTAATTATTGAATATGATTAATTTAAGATTAATCACTAAGGGTAATTAATTAAAATCGTAATTAATTAAGGATTCATTTATTAATTTAATTATTTAATAATTACTTAATAAAGTAATTAAAGATTAATTAATTGGATTAATTAATCAAAGATTAATATAATTAAATTAGAAGTTAATTAATTAAGAAGTTAATTAATTAAGATAAGTAATTATAAATTGTTAATTATTGTTTAAGAATTAATGAGATGATTAATTACAAGTTAATTATTTAATTAATTAAAGGAATAATTAATTAATAAGGATCATTAGTTAATGTAATTAATGAAATTAATCAAGGTTGATTAATAAAAGTAATTAATTAAAGTATGATTAATTAATTGTAATTAATCAAGGATTAATGTAATTAATTATAGTTAGTTAATTAATGAAGGATCATTAATTATTGTAATTAATGATAGTAATTAAAGGTTAATTACTAAATATGGTTAAGGATAATTACTTGAATGTAATTAAAGGATAATTAATCGAGGAAGATTAATTAAGGAAGATCAATAAGAGATGATTAATGAAGTAGATTGGTAATAAATCAATGAAGCAAGATTAAGAAAATCACACTGATTAAAGGATAGTAATTAATTAATTAAAAGGTTAATTAAATTGATAATCAATTCTGCTATGGGTGATTGATTAATATTGAATGGTTGATATTGAGTGACTGATATTGGATGTTAAATGATATTGGATGATTGATATTGGGTGATTGGTTGATACTGGATGATTTGGATGACTATGATATTTGTGATATGCTGCTTTGTGAAGATGATTATTGATATGAATTATCTATTGTGGAAATATGATTCATATATCTATTTATTTCATCTAGAATATGGGTTTAAATTGTTTAAACCCTTAAGTACAACTTGGACATTAAAATGGCGTTTGGTTTCGGTGAGACCGGGATCGGGTTTCCATATTTGGAATCTGAAAACCACATCGATTCCAATTAAATGTTAGGTCGTTAATCCAAGTGGAGCAAGTGAAGACTCGAGGTGTAAGGGCTATACGTCAGTATAACTCTGTGGGTGATTCCGTAATGAGTTTGACGGAATAGTGCTTATAGATTCGAGATGGCGAATCAGAGTGCAAGGGCTATGGTCGTTGACTCTGAGGGTGATTCCAATAATGAGTGCAACGTGATAGTGCCCTCGGTTTCGTTCGAACCCGGAACGAACTTGTATGGATTGAATGCTTTCAGAACATCGTCAGGTGGACGATGAGCGTTCTAAGACAGATGTGTTCTATAAAGGTAATCGTAACCTCAAGCCTCATCAACCGAGAATGGCTAAAACAGGGGAGGTGCAGATGGGCTTCGTGGGTAGCCCCGACTTGAGAGTGAGATTTACCCCTGTCTAGAGGTCCCTTTCTATTTCGGCTTAGTGTGTGGTTGGTCGCGCCAACTACGGGGTTGCCTTGTTCGGGACTGTTCACTAAGGAATGGTCCCGGCCTTGTGTTGCAGGGGAGCGGGCGTACTCCTCGGTACGTTGATCTAGGCCACGTACTGTGACGGGCGGTACCCCAGTAGCCCTTCCATTGATGGAAACCCATTCTTCCTACTAGACCCTACGGTTTTGATTGTATTACCCACTTTTGTGGCTAGTAGCTGGAATTTAATGAATGTAACAATTTCGGCTATTTCTTATTTACTTGAAAACCCTAGACACTATTATAATATCATTGGATTTCCTATCAAATGTTTTGGTTAGCGTAAGGTAAAAATTTTTCCATGTTTGTGTGTGGGAAGTCTTACGTGATACCTTTTCTTTTCAAGGATTTTCTAAAGTTAAGCAATTTTAAACCGTTTACTCACACCAGACCCCTGTCTGACCCGAGTGTTTATTTTCTGTTTTATTAAACTCTTGGGTACTCATATTATGTATGAGTAGTCAAGTGGATCAGGTTAGCTTGACGAATTCTGGAGGAGTAATGGAGTAGGAGGCTTCAAAGTGTAGATAAATATTGATTCCGCTGTGTTTGATTGATATCTGTTTCTGCTGTAGTTGAGTTGTATAGTTAGACAGAAGTTTATAACTGTCTATTGTCTGTTATTTAAGTTGTGTACTCTGATGTAATGAGATACTATGTAATATTTTATGTTATTTATTATATTTCATTCGTTCTGCTGTGAGTTCTCTGATGTTGTTCTGTTTCTTCTTTCTCTTTCTTTTCTTCTTCTATCCCTTTCTTTCTTCAAGATGATGCGATTTCCTGGGGATAGGAAGTCGGGTCGTCGCAGTTGGTATCAGAGCATTAGGCTGAGTGAATACCTAGGCTTTGAAGTGTGTCTTTCTTTAGGGAGCATTAGGTTGAGTGAATACCTAGGCTCTATAGTAGTGTCTTTCTTGAGAGAGCGTACTTGTGATTTTTATATATAACTATATATATATATATATATCTACCTGATTTGTTGGGTTATCTGTTTGGATTTTCCAACAAAATTTTAAAGGTAGATGGAGTAGTGGTGTGTGTGTGTAACACGACTACCACTGATGGAAGAGGTTCCATATGTTGAGATTTGGAGGTTTTTGTCGAGACTGTAGACCTAATACCGTCTCGAGTGAGATTTGTAGTTTGGAGTAAGGATTTCTCTGATATCCGAAGGAAATTTTTAAAGATTCGGAGTTCGTCTTTGAAGTGTGAGTTTCGATTTCGCTCGGGTGAGCGAATTTTTCTTGAGTTTGGATCTGTCGGAAGTATAGAACTAAGTGATGGAATCTTGATAGCTGCGTGATGAGATGCGGTATCCATGGATATTTTCTGAAGATGATTTCTCTTGAAGCAGTTTTAGAAGTAGTTGTGGGGCAGTCTTTACCTGCCGCAAAGAAGATTCGTCTGTGTATAAGTTGTTTGGATCTTTAGTAAGGAGTTAGCTATTTTGGGATATGAGACTAAGGTCTATGAGTTGCTTCGCTTCGGCATGGTCTCATTTGTCATTTCTTTAGGAAAGCGAGATATAAATGTTTGGTTTGGAGTCCGAGTTTCTTGAAGGGATGTTTGCCATCTCGAAAGTCCGTTGTGTGGTCTGTTGATGGTTTTGGTTTTGGAGAAGCCTTTGGATTAGAAGTCTTTAGTTAGCTGTGGTAGCAGTTGCAGCTCGAAGTGTTTGGTGTGCTGTCGAGAAGGTCTTTTAGCTTCGCAGTATCATCGAGGTGGAATTTAGAAGCAGTAGTGTTGGTTGTTTCTTCGATGATTCAAGGATCTTGGTGGTTCTTCTATCAGCAGTCTGGGCAGTTGGAGATGTTTTCTTAAAGGCTTAACCTTATTTGGAAAAGATAAAAGTTGTTCTAATTGGTAAAGTAATGACAGTTTGTTTGGAATCCGAACTAGGTAGGATCGCAAAAGTGACTTGTGATTAGTTTGGAATTTATCTTGGGTGATCTGTGTTGAGGCTGAGGATTCTCATGTGGAAGTAAGAGCTAATGATGTGATCAGAAGTTTGTCTGCATTTGGAGTTGAGTTCCAAAAGCGATGCTAGTAGTTAGCCTAGTAGGATGGTTCTTGGAGAAAAGAGTTGGAGTAGCAGCTCAAAATTTTTGGAATTGGAATTGGACTGATCTAGCTTTTGAATAGGATTATGTTTTGAGGTTGTGTGACCAAGTCTGATGTGTCACTCAGATTTTTATGGATTTGATGAATGAAGTTTCCCGTATATATTGGATAAGTTTGTACTTGTGTTCATCAACAGTATTCTCATTTATTTCAGAATCAGAGTTGTGCAGCGGAAGCGAGGTAGCAGCTGTGCAAGTAAAGAAGCAAGTTCTGTTTGCTTTTGCTTGGGTAGTAAAGCTTGTGTTCTGGATTTCGATGGATTTTGGAAGACTTTTCTATTGAATGAGATCCAGAAACTGGTTTGTTTTGGTCTAGTTGTTTCGGGAAGTATCAGCATAGATTGAGCTAATCGGAAGAAGATTGGCAGCCTTGGATTGTCTGTTGAGTTATATAGATATGAGATAAGAAGTTTGGAATTTGAAGTTGGAGACTTCATTGTTGATAGATTTCCTCTGGTTAGGAGAGAGCAGTAATTGGATAAGATTGGTTGGTTAGTGATGTGGCATTGGAGATTTCTTATCTGTGTTTTTGATAGGATAAGATTGAATTGCCAGTTTGGATAGCTGGAATTTATTGTGTATCACGTATCTCTGAGGGAGTACGTGTATGATTCATCGAATGGTTGTTGAATCTGTAGTTCAGTTAGAATTGGATGTTGAGCTGGATTTGAGAGTAGTCTGATGTTCTATTCAGATTGATGGATCTGGAGATGAGAGGAGCTCTGGATTTTGGTTGTGTAGTTAGTTTGTTGGCTTTTGTAGAGCGAGTCTCCCGGTGATTTACTTCGGAAACTCGTGATAGTGTTAGAGATTTATTCTGATTTGTGTCAGAATAATTAGTTAGGTTCGTTTGTCTATTTGATTTCTTTGATTGTTAGTTATTGGTTGTTAAGTATGCTTTGCTATTTGAAATTAAAATCTGTACTGGATTATTAAATTACCTTTGCTTTTAAATTTCGGGGACGAAATTCTTTTAAGGGGGAAGGATTGTAACGACCCGGAATTTTGGGCAATATAAATTTAATAATCTGTCTAAATAATTTAACTAGTTTGATAATTTTTCTTTATAGTTTTAATTTAAACTGATAAATTTATTCTTTTTAAAGGATAAAAAATATTTAAACTGATAATTGTGATAAATATCTTTTTAACAATTTAAAATAGATAAGATTTATTTTTCAAAGCTAGCGCAATTTTATTCTATTTATAATATATACATTTGATATATATTATGAATAGAAGAGCTTTTGTTTTAAATTAAAGATTGAAGTTTCAAATTGTAATATATATGTATGTATATGTTATAATTTGAGTTGTTTTGAAATTTAATTTTAATATATTGATAATCTATATATGAATGAATAGTAATTTTAAGCTTTGTTTTAATTTATATTTTCACAAGTTAATTAAAAGATTAATTCATTTGTTTTTAAAATGTAAGATAATTGTTGTTTTAAAAAAAAAATGATAATTTAGAAAGGATTTAAATCAAAGTCTTATTTATGTTTTCTTTAAAGTGTTTAATTTTAAATGGTTAAAAATGTATATGCATAATGTTTTAGATTTTAAAATACATGTATAAGAATATATATTTGCATTATAATTAATTTTAGAATATTTTATTTTAAAAATGATACATACGTATGTAAATTATATTTGTTAAGTAACTTAAAAAAAAATGTAAGTGTACATTTACATTTAAATTAAATAAAAGTTTAAAAACACATAAAGACAAATGTAAACTTACTAACTTATGTATGACATATGTAAAGCAAATTAAGCCAATTTAAAACATGTGTAATCATATTAGTTATTCTAATAACACATGTAAGAGGATTTAGAAATTTAATGACAAGTGTCTTTATTTTGGAGTTTAATTTCTTTTCCTTTTATTTGAGTAATTTAAACATAAAGAAAATTTGTTTTCTCATTTATTTTCCAAACTTTCTCCCTTCATATCAATTTCTTTTTCTTCATTCTCTCATAAATTTAAGAGCAAAACAGAAATCTTTCTTAAAATCTGAAAATAAAATCTAAAAGTAAAGATAAAATTTGCAATGATCAAAACCTGCAACTTCATATCTTCTACAAATTCAGAAGGGTTTTTCCATAGCAAAATCAACTTGCAAATACAAATAGAGTTCAACTGCAATCAACAGTTTCAACTGCAAGTTTAAAACAATCAATTGTAAGCATGCAAAGGAAGCAATTTCAGCAAGCAAAGCATTTTCAGATCTAAAGATTTAAAGGCCTGGAAATTTATTCTACTCCGTTCTGCTTTCTGCATACTGCTCTGCATATTTTAAAGAGGTGAGCAATCAATTTAAAAACAGATTTTGTTCAATTTATGGTTAAATAATATTGCATGCAAATGAATCCTTGTTTTGATAATGAATATTTGAATATGTGAATGCATGATTATTATAAGTACTTAGTGCCTGTAAATTTGAAATTTAACTCTGTTGTTTAAGCAGGGTTTGACTTTCATTTTTTAAATCCAAAATCCTTCAAAAATATAACTTATTTGAACTTGTGATATGAATGAAAAGTGTATGTTATAGTTTGATAGAAATTTTAAAATTTGTTTCATATGTTATTTTTAAGCTACAGGTATATATAAATAGGAACATCACAGTAAAATCAAATTGTAGTTAAAAATCAATTATCCTAATTTTTGTTTACAAGAGTAAGATTGTGTTTGTTATACAAATTCATGATTTTAGAAGAAGGAATCATAATTTTTACTAGGTATTTGATGAGAATTTCGAGTTTGAACATGTTGGAAATTTTTATGAACTGCAGATGATTCACGCAATAATTTGAGTTGTAATTCGGGTCGAAGCTTGCGTGTGAGTTGGTGATTTAGGGAAAAATATTCAAGAATTTTTCCAATGTTTAATTTGTTCGTGATCGAACAAACAAGGGTTTAAGTCTGTGGGTTGTTCGGCTTGGTTGCCGAAGTGTTTTGGCCATGTGTAGTGAACCGGAGATGTTCGCGGTCGTGGAAAAATGGTGCTCGGGTGGAGGCGCTTTGATGATGAGGTTGTCAAGTTCATCGACGTGGGGATTGTCGGCGTCGGAGGATTTTTGGGGTCGAAGTTTGCTGTTGTTTTCGAGCCAGTGGGTCAATTTTCGATTCGCGTAAGATTTGTTCGAGTTGGGTTCGTTGTTGTGCTCGCTTACGATAGGGTGACCGTCGCAGATGGTCGCGACGACCGTAGCTGGCCGGAGGCGAGGGGAGACGTGCATCGTGCACGTTTATGTGCACTGTTTGTAACAAACAGGAATTTTCGACTTTCGAAAATCCGACATCGACACTCACTTTATCGACTGCCGAGAAATCAAAGGCCGAAAACCGAGATGTTATGGGTTTTAAAAAGAATTTAAGAAAAAGAAAGAAGAGAGAAGAGAAGATAGAAAAAGAAAAATAGAGGGAAAAGAAGATAGACAATTTTTAGAAAACAGAGAATTAGAAAAACAGAAGTTAGAAGAATTTTAAAAATAGAACGGGAAGAAAGAACAACAACAGAACAACATCAGAATCTCACAATTCGCAGCGGAACAACATATAATAATAAATGAATAATCTTTAAACAAAGAACTATATTAGTTATTACATTACATCACATTTCATTACATCATATCATCACATATCATCAGAGTGTACAACAACAAACAGTGCAGCGGAAAAAGAAATACTATATAGCTAGTAATACGCTATGCCATCCAGCTTGCCTCCAGCAACTCCAGAATATCCAGAATATCCTGATAAACCTAACTCTTGACTGCCCGTGTGGAAATTGGTGGGCACCCAGAGTTTAGGAAGGAAAACAATAAACTCCGAGTCAGTCATGTGACTGGTGTGAGAACTCAAAACAGTTTATTTATCTTTAAAATCCAAATAGAGGAATATTTTTAAATCAATTCGCAATGCTTTTAAAAATGAGACTACCATAAGGCCTCCCGCACACACACACAATGCAAACGCAGAATCGGAGGAGATTTCTCCTTATGATAGTCAAAGATGCTTGATACGCATTTAAAATAACATTTGATATTATTATTAGTGCATAGTGTATAACAAATTCATTTCGAAAGTAGAATATAAATCTTAGCCAACATACGACCATTATCGTATGCCTACTATAGCTACTATCCAAACAGTGGTGACCACCATAAGTGAATAGCAGGTTCTACAACTAATACCGTACAAGTTTCGTATTGGGAATTGGATTTCCAACAAATGGTCAGGCCAAGGAACTTCCCATTGCCACTGAGAATGCCTCTGGATGGACATCCCCGAGAACCAAACCGGATCTCAACCAACACAAGGCCGGGTTACTCCTAACTGAGTAACAACTGACCGAATATGCCATCCCCCGGTCCTTTGGGACCTTTTTCCGAGAGCGCTCTCTAATCAATTCACACAATCATAACAAAGTGTTTTCAACATGAGTAAGTATCTGGGCTCCATACCATGATACCACCCTTTTCCAGAAGGAAATGGACACATCCTAAAGGGTGCTACCCCTCATAACCTTGCTGCTTCTTTCCTGTTTTGACCATTTCCGGGATGTGAGGCTCGACGAATTCACGTCCACAAAAACATACTTTATACAAAAGCCATGCTTTGGGTCAACAAATGATCAACACAATGATCACTAAGATAGACGATCAAATAAATGATCCTATCACAATAATCAACACAATGATCATTTCAGCATCACTCAGCATATCACATTACCAAATTGGGAATATATCGCTGATAACTTCAACTATATAACCTTTGAGCACATACGTCTCAAAGAAGGGTGTTAAGCAAAGAATAAATTCTCCGCCACCAACAGAAATATATTTGAAAGAAATCGGCTTTATATCTCAAATTGTAATGTCAGACATACAATCCATACAAGTCTGTTCCGGGCTCTAACAGAACCGAAGGCACTTACAAAGAAGTCCTTGCAATCCGGATATTCACAATCCTGATCGGATTTCCCATCACTTAGGGAGTTTCTATACCGGCGCGACTCGGTGCAGAAACAATCGATAGGTCATCCTATCGCTCTTGCAAATACCGGTCTTCAACACCGATCTTCAAATGCAATTCACAACGACGTATCACATATTCGGAATGGGTTATACGACCCCATGGTCCTTTCCCGGTTAACCCGAATAGTGAGCGCTTATTCAAAAATAAGTGTGCATTCAAATTCAATCAATTCACATCAAATACCCATTCAAAGGGAAATATTGATAGTCGGTTATTGAACTATCACTGGATATGCATACATCACCAGATTCCAAATAATTTTCCAAATTATTTATTTTCCAAAATATCTTTACTAGATATATAGTTTCAACACTTCAAAAATAAATCAATATTTATTTTTAACCAATTTCACTTTTCACATATAAATTCCATAATGAATTTGTATTTCAAAATATTCGTGCATATACGATTTCAATAATTCATTTCAATTTATCTTTAAAAAGATAAATTCTAATTTTTCACTTCATATTGGAAAACATTTCCATACTTATTTATTCATAAGTAATTCACAAATCTTTTTATTTTCAACACTTAGAAAATATTCAATATACTTAAATCGAATTAAGTATATATTTCATTCTATTAAGGAAATCATTCACTTAAACATATTTATTTGGGCCAAAACGAATGTTACGTAAAACATCGTTACGACAACCCAAAATCACTAGTATAGGGATTCGAAATTAAAATAGATATATAAATCCCAATACTATACAAAAACATTTCCTTTCGGAAATCATTTACTATAACAACAGTGTTATAGTCTATCATCTCCTTTCATTTCTCGAAACATCTATTTCAACAATAAATGTTGAAATCTATGGTTTCGAATCTCAACATGTTTAAAAACATCGTTAGATTGTTTTAATTCTATTTAAAACATTCACATTCTAAACAATTTCTTTAACGTGTTATTCACTGTTCAAAAACGTGAATAAACTACGTTAACAAACTTCATCATTTCTATTCACTTTAACTTAAAGGATTATTCACTGTCTAAAACGTGAATATAACTCCATTTATAAGTTATAACAATTAACTTATCAAAATAAGTCGTTTGCGGATTTATAAAACAACGTTTATAAATTCCATTTCTATTTATTTATAAAAACTTCTTTTTTTATAAATTCCTTTATTAACATATTTCAGTTTATAACTCAATTATAAACTAAATGTTTATATTATAAGTTAAATACTTATAAAACGATTATTTTATAAAATCGTTCTTTAAACTTCATAATTATAAATCTTATAACTTATAAGATTCATTTATTTAACCAAATCTATTCTTCAATTAACTTCACAAATTTATAAATCTTACTATTTATAAATTTCATTTATAACTTCACAGTTTATAATTCTATAAATTTCATTCATTTATGAAATTCACTTTCACTACATTCAAACACTTATAAAAACTCGTTTTATAATGTCTATATTTCAATTTATAAATATCCATTTATAAATCTCTTAATATAAATCAGTTTATATTATTATTCTAAAACGTCTTTAAATTCCTTTATAATTTCATCATTTCGATTTATAAAATAATCAAATTCTATAAATCCTATATTTAAACTTTTATCATATATTCAAAAATCCAATCTAAATTATTTTATAAAATCATTAGTTCATATTTCTCAAAAATCGACTTTTAATCGTATTTCTAAAAATCAGCTTTTTTTAACTATATTTCACAAAAACCATAATTTTTATAACTTTAAAAATTATAACGTTTATTTATTTATAATGGATCAATTTCAAAAATATAGTATATTTTCAAAATCACTTTTAAAATCATTTCAAAATCCCAAATCTGGGTCCAATGATGCTACACACCAAATAGTCAATCACGACTAACAACGATATCATATATCGATATGATAATCCATCAAATATCAAAATATCTGAAATCAAAATAAAAACTGTTGAGGAATCCAGTTGGATCCCTCCAACCTGTTTTCCTGCATCACAAACATTAGCACAATACCAATTTCGCTCCAGTACGAAATTATCGCGGTACATGTTCTTAATAAATATTATCCGCTTAATAACGGCGTAATAGGGTCTCATCCGCTAAACAAAAAATGCGGGAAATCAATCAACTGCAATATATACATATGCCAATATATATATATTGATATTATATATAATACCAATTTCACTGTTTATGAAATATTCGCGGTATATGTTTATATTAAATAACATCCGCTTACTAACGGCGCATAATGTCTATTTTAACAATCAATAATTTACAGTCATCATTTAAACATGCATTCAAATATTTTAAATCTAACTATTTAAAATAAAATCGAAATCTATTCGATTGAGTGAGAAATTCTCACCTTGATTTTAATTTCCGTTTCAGCTTTTATTTCGAATAAAATTAAACGCGCGTTTAATTTTACCCGAAATTCTCACTAACTCCAAACGACTCCAAACCAACTCCATCGCGTAGTGCTCGTCCATACGATTCCAACGCAACTGGATTTGCATTTTTTCGACCTCGTATGAAAAAGATACGAATTTTACAAGTTTGCACGTATTTTAAATATAAATTCAACATAAATTAGAAATCTAAACCCACATAAGCCCTTAGATCCAACACCATCGCATCATGACCGTCCATCCTCTCTCCCTACCCAGGCCACACGCGCGCGATGCTCTTCTCCAGGTGAACAAAATGCGTGAGAACCCATAGCCGTGATTTAGGTTTTACATGCCACACCACCATCATCGACTCTGACAACGATCAGGACACTCCATCTTGCACGCCTCCCCTAGCTCCACCCACGCCCAAAGCTGCCTACAGCTCGGTGGTCCCCAGCCCCCTCAAAACGCGTGCGAACGTAGCACGTTCATGTTGGATTTGCCGATGATCTATGCAACCATATCCAATCATAGCCGTTGGATATGAAGCTCTCACTTAACTCTTCAATTTCTTAGTTGAAACTATCTCGAATTAATTAGTGGATTTGTAGAAAATTGAAGGAGAAGTTTGGTGTGTTTCTGGCCATCCAATTCTAGGGCCGGCTACTACTTTAGGGTTAGGGTTTTATCAATTTATGAAAGGTAGGGGCTATTTATAAGGAACGAGCGACACTATTCATCCCGGGAATTCCGAACTCCGATTTAGACGCCGTAACCAGCGTACCTAGGGTTTATCCCGCGTTCCGGACACAATGGAATAGGTTTCGGAAGCTAATTCGGAAGTATGTGCGAGTTATGGCAACAAACGCTCAATTTAAATTAAACCGATTTAAATCGATTTCTAGGCGTTTTAATTCGTACCGGACAAACGGTAAATCCAATTGACTTGAAATTTGAAACCTTACAATAATATCACATTACGGATCCGATGAAACTGGTTTCGTCGAAATCCGAGACTTTTTGAAAAATGGCTATTTTGACTCGCCAAATTTAAATTAAAAATAAATCGATGCGTTTCGAGCTGCCACGATCAAACGATAGCTCCGATTGACACGAAATTTGAAATCCGGTAATAACTAACTATTACAGATCCAATGGAACTGGTTTCGTTCAATTCTGAGACTGTTCAAAAATTGACTATTTTACAGTCGATTATTAAATATTAAAATATTCAATTTTCACAAATTAACTTTTAATTCGATTTTAAAAGTTCTAAAATATTTCTATAACTCCAGTATGATTAAATAAAATTTTCCAAATTATTTTCAATCATATTTAACTCGATTTTTAATTATTACTATAATTTAACATATTAAATTATCGATTAAATTATCCAATTGAATCCAATAATTCAAATAAAAATTTATTTGACTTATAAATTCACTTATTAATATTTAAAATTAATAAAATATTCAAATTTAAATTAATAAAAATTCTGGGTCGTTACAATCTTTCCCCCTTAAAAGAATTTCGTCCTCGAAATTACAAGTAAGAAAATTACAGAATTTATTAATTTTCCAAAATCCATAATTAAACTTCTTATAAATCTTTACTAAGTTTTCAAATCACACTTAGTTATCTTTTTCGAAAACAACTACTATTGTTTAACTTTCAATTCCAAAATCAAAGTTAAAGTTTTCAAAATTTTCCAAGTTTTCTCAAAATTTTTCTAACGCCTTAAATTTCCGGAAAAATTCGCCATAGTCTCCTTTGCGCGGCTCGATCCGAAAAAAAAAATGACAGTATATATATCACAAATATACATCTCATCAAGTAATGAGGCATCCCGAAGGGAAAAAAGTGTAAAAGTACGATATTTAATCCGAGATATGTACCTTATATTTTATTAGCGAGCATATACGGCTAATATAGCGCTAAAGCGAACTCCAAATGCGAAGCAAACGCGATCCGCACCTACTAAACTCAACAAACAACATGAGAACATGCACATATGTAAATAGTCTCAATATACAACATATATCTCATAATAACTATATATGTCACATAGCAAATGCAACAATAGAAATATATATTCAACCATCAACCAACTAACATCCATATCCAATAAACATTCATTCATATTTAATGAATTGGTTTTCACTCTAAATAATATTTGATTTATTAACATTGGATTTACTAACATTCATTCTCAATTCAATTAGTTTACATTTACTAATTAAATCCAATTCACTTTCAATTCTATTCAAATTTATTTACTTTCCATTTGAATTCAATTTCATAGCTTTAAATTTCACTAATTCAATTTCATTAACACTTAATGAATTTTATACAATCAATCAACAATCAAATAACAACCGAAGTATATTAATTCCAACCAAATTCCTTTGCTTATATTCATACATTCAATTCGGTTTAAATTTTAATTGATTTTCATTCAATTTTATTCAAATTCATTTACTTTCCATTTGAATTCAATGTCATAGCTTTAAATTTCATTAACACTTAATGAATTATATACAACCAATCAACAATCATATAACAACCAATATATATTTATTTCAACCAAATTATCTCACTTTACATTCATTTTGGTTTAACATTAAATTGACTTCTATTCCAATTTATTCAACTAGCCCTTTTAATGAATTAATACTTCATTCATTTTTTCCATATCAATTAAATTTACATTTAATCGATTAACATTCAATCCATTAATTCAATTCAGTTACATAAGTTGAATTTCATTTATATAACTCAAGTTCATATTCTTTTAATCCACTTGATTATTTACTTCGATACCAATATCAACTCCATTCAATATCTCTTAAGTTATATTCCATTTAACTTTAAATTCACCTTTATTCACAACTCATATTCATAGATATATTCATATAGTTTCACTTTTTATATATATAAGTTTATTCACAATTGTAAATCACTTTAATTATAATTCAATTCTTATAATTCATTTGCTTATACAATTATTCTTTTATTTAGATTATTCAAACAACCTAACAATCAACTTATATACACTTTAATAATTCTGAAAAATTATTCCTTTATATATCAAATATAATCAAGGCAAAATTATTCCATTTACCCAATTTAAAATCAATATTGTGTCGAATTGTTCTATTCAAGTGTTTAGAAACCCCTTCGGCTCAGTTTCGAGGCTGTGCTGACGAAAGTTCATATGCCACTCAATAAACCAATCATCACAATATAAAACAATTTTATATTCACTAACAAATACGCACTCGTATCTATTATTACACTCAAACTCAATCTAGAGTACTACTGACTCTATCTCTAATGAGTAATACCCAACAGAACCATGGTTGTCGCTTAACCATCAGCTCTGATACCAAATGTAACAAACAGGAATTTTCGACTTTCGAAAATCCGACATCGACACTCACTTTATCGACTGCCGAGAAATCAAAGGCCGAAAACCGAGATGTTATGGGTTTTAAAAAGAATTTAAGAAAAAGAAAGAAGAGAGAAGAGAAGATAGAAAAAGAAAAATAGAGGGAAAAGAAGATAGACAATTTTTAGAAAACAGAGAATTAGAAAAACAGAAGATAGAAGAATTTTAAAAATAGAACGGGAAGAAAGAACAACAACAGAACAACATCAGAATCTCACAATTCGCAGCGGAACAACATATAATAATAAATGAATAATCTTTAAACAAAGAACTATATTAGTTATTACATTACATCACATTTCATTACATCATATCATCACATATCATCAGAGTGTACAACAACAAACAGTGCAGCGGAAAAAGAAATACTATATAGCTAGTAATACGCTATGCCATCCAGCTTGCCTCCAGCAACTCCAGAATATCCAGAATATCCTGATAAACCTAACTCTTGACTGCCCGTGTGGAAATTGGTGGGCACCCAGAGTTTAGGAAGGAAAACAATAAACTCCGAGTCAGTCATGTGACTGGTGTGAGAACTCAAAACAGTTTATTTATCTTTAAAATCCAAATAGAGGAATATTTTTAAATCAATTCGCAATGCTTTTAAAAATGAGACTACCATAAGGCCTCCCGCACACACACACAATGCAAACGCAGAATCGGAGGAGATTTCTCCTTATGATAGTCAAAGATGCTTGATACGCATTTAAAATAACATTTGATATTATTATTAGTGCATAGTGTATAACAAATTCATTTCGAAAGTAGAATATAAATCTTAGCCAACATACGACCATTATCGTATGCCTACTATAGCTACTATCCAAACAGTGGTGACCACCATAAGTGAATAGCAGGTTCTACAACTAATACCGTACAAGTTTCGTATTGGGAATTGGATTTCCAACAAATGGTCAGGCCAAGGAACTTCCCATTGCCACTGAGAATGCCTCTGGATGGACATCCCCGAGAACCAAACCGGATCTCAACCAACACAAGGCCGGGTTACTCCTAACTGAGTAACAACTGACCGAATATGCCATCCCCCGGTCCTTTGGGACCTTTTTCCGAGAGCGCTCTCTAATCAATTCACACAATCATAACAAAGTGTTTTCAACATGAGTAAGTATCTGGGCTCCATACCATGATACCACCCTTTTCCAGAAGGAAATGGACACATCCTAAAGGGTGCTACCCCTCATAACCTTGCTGCTTCTTTCCTGTTTTGACCATTTCCGGGATGTGAGGCTCGACGAATTCACGTCCACAAAAACATACTTTATACAAAAGCCATGCTTTGGGTCAACAAATGATCAACACAATGATCACTAAGATAGACGATCAAATAAATGATCCTATCACAATAATCAACACAATGATCATTTCAGCATCACTCAGCATATCACATTACCAAATTGGGAATATATCGCTGATAACTTCAACTATATAACCTTTGAGCACATACGTCTCAAAGAAGGGTGTTAAGCAAAGAATAAATTCTCCGCCACCAACAGAAATATATTTGAAAGAAATCGGCTTTATATCTCAAATTGTAATGTCAGACATACAATCCATACAAGTCTGTTCCGGGCTCGAACAGAACCGAAGGCACTTACAAAGAAGTCCTTGCAATCCGGATATTCACAATCCTGATCGGATTTCCCATCACTTAGGGAGTTTCTATACCGGCGCGACTCGGTGCAGAAACAATCGATAGGTCATCCTATCGCTCTTGCAAATACCGGTCTTCAACACCGATCTTCAAATGCAATTCACAACGACGCATCACATATTCGGAATGGGTTATACGACCCCATGGTCCTTTCCCGGTTAACCCGAATAGTGAGCGCTTATTCAAAAATAAGTGTGCATTCAAATTCAATCAATTCACATCAAATACCCATTCAAAGGGAAATATTGATAGTCGGTTATTGAACTATCATTGGATATGCATACATCACCAGATTCCAAATAATTTTCCAAATTATTTATTTTCCAAAATATCTTTACTAGATATATAGTTTCAACACTTCAAAAATAAATCAATATTTATTTTTAACCAATTTCACTTTTCACATATAAATTCCATAATGAATTTGTATTTCAAAATATTCGTGCATATACGATTTCAATAATTCATTTCAATTTATCTTTAAAAAGATAAATTCTAATTTTTCACTTCATATTGGAAAACATTTCCATACTTATTTATTCATAAGTAATTCACAAATCTTTTTATTTTCAACACTTAGAAAATATTCAATATACTTAAATCGAATTAAGTATATATTTCATTCTATTAAGGAAATCATTCACTTAAACATATTTATTTGGGCCAAAACGAATGTTACGTAAAACATCGTTACGACAACCCAAAATCACTAGTATAGGGATTCGAAATTAAAATAGATATATAAATCCCAATACTATACAAAAACATTTCCTTTCGGAAATCATTTACTATAACAACAGTGTTATAGTCCATCATCTCCTTTCATTTCTCGAAACATCTATTTCAACAATAAATGTTGAAATCTATGGTTTCGAATCTCAACATGTTTAAAAACATCGTTAGATTGTTTTAATTCTATTTAAAACATTCACATTCTAAACAATTTCTTTAACGTGCTATTCACTGTTCAAAAACGTGAATAAACTACGTTAACAAACTTCATCATTTCTATTCACTTTAACTTAAAGGATTATTCACTGTCTAAAACGTGAATATAACTCCATTTATAAGTTATAACAATTAACTTATCAAAATAAGTCGTTTGCGGATTTATAAAACAACGTTTATAAATTCCATTTCTATTTATTTATAAAAACTTCTTTTTTTATAAATTCCTTTATTAACATATTTCAGTTTATAACTCAATTATAAACTAAATGTTTATATTATAAGTTAAATACTTATAAAACGATTATTTTATAAAATCGTTCTTTAAACTTCATAATTATAAATCTTATAACTTATAAGATTCATTTATTTAACCAAATCTATTCTTCAATTAACTTCACAAATTTATAAATCTTACTATTTATAAATTTCATTTATAACTTCACAGTTTATAATTCTATAAATTTCATTCATTTATGAAATTCACTTTCACTACATTCAAACACTTATAAAAACTCGTTTTATAATGTCTATATTTCAATTTATAAATATCCATTTATAAATCTCTTAATATAAATCAGTTTATATTATTATTCTAAAACGTCTTTAAATTCCTTTATAATTTCATCATTTCGATTTATAAAATAATCAAATTCTATAAATCCTATATTTAAACTTTTATCATATATTCAAAAATCCAATCTAAATTATTTTATAAAATCATTAGTTCATATTTCTCAAAAATCGACTTTTAATCGTATTTCTAAAAATCAGCTTTTTTTAACTATATTTCACAAAAACCATAATTTTTATAACTTTAAAAATTATAACGTTTATTTATTTATAATGGATCAATTTCAAAAATATAGTATATTTTCAAAATCACTTTTAAAATCATTTCAAAATCCCAAATCTGGGTCCAATGATGCTACACACCAAATAGTCAATCACGACTAACAACGATATCATATATCGATATGATAATCCATCAAATATCAAAATATCTGAAATCAAAATAAAAACTGTTGAGGAATCCAGTTGGATCCCTCCAACCTGTTTTCCTGCATCACAAACATTAGCACAATACCAATTTCGCTCCAGTACGAAATTATCGCGGTACATGTTCTTAATAAATATTATCCGCTTAATAACGGCGTAATAGGGTCTCATCCGCTAAACAAAAAATGCGGGAAATCAATCAACTGCAATATATACATATGCCAATATATATATATTGATATTATATATAATACCAATTTCACTGTTTATGAAATATTCGCGGTATATGTTTATATTAAATAACATCCGCTTACTAACGGCGCATAATGTCTATTTTAACAATCAATAATTTACAGTCATCATTTAAACATGCATTCAAATATTTTAAATCTAACTATTTAAAATAAAATCGAAATCTATTCGATTGAGTGAGAAATTCTCACCTTGATTTTAATTTCCGTTTCAGCTTTTATTTCGAATAAAATTAAACGCGCGTTTAATTTTACTCGAAATTCTCACTAACTCCAAACGACTCCAAACCAACTCCATCGCGTAGTGCTCGTCCATACGATTCCAACGCAACTGGATTTGCATTTTTTCGACCTCGTATGAAAAAGATACGAATTTTACAAGTTTGCTCGTATTTTAAATATAAATTCAACATAAATTAGAAATCTAAACCCACATAAGCCCTTAGATCCAACACCATCGCATCATGACCGTCCATCCTCTCTCCCTACCCAGGCCACACGCGCGCGATGCTCTTCTCCAGGTGAACAAAATGCGTGAGAACCCATAGCCGTGATTTAGGTTTTACATGCCACACCACCATCATCGACTCTGACAACGATCAGGACACTCCATCTTGCACGCCTCCCCTAGCTCCACCCACGCCCAAAGCTGCCTACAGCTCGGTGGTCCCCAGCCCCCTCAAAACGCGTGCGAACGTAGCACGTTCATGTTGGATTTGCCGATGATCTATGCAACCATATCCAATCATAGCCGTTGGATATGAAGCTCTCACTACACTCTTCAATTTCTTAGTTGAAACTATCTCGAATTAATTAGTGGATTTGTAGAAAATTGAAGGAGAAGTTTGGTGTGTTTCTGGCCATCCAATTCTAGGGCCGGCTACTACTTTAGGGTTAGGGTTTTATCAATTTATGAAAGGTAGGGGCTATTTATAAGGAACGAGCGACACTATTCATCCCGGGAATTCCGAACTCCAATTTAGACGCCGTAACCAGCGTACCTAGGGTTTATCCCGCGTTCCGGACACAATGGAACAGGTTTCGGAAGCTAATTCGGAAGTATGTGCGAGTTATGGCAAAAACGCTCAATTTAAATTAAACCGATTTAAATCGATTTCTAGGCGTTTTAATTCGTACCGGACAAACGGTAAATCCAATTGACTTGAAATTTGAAACCTTACAATAATATCACATTACGGATCCGATGAAACTGGTTTCGTCGAAATCCGAGACTTTTTGAAAAATGGCTATTTTGACTCGCCAAATTTAAATTAAAAATAAATCGATGCGTTTCGAGCTGCCACGATCAAACGATAGCTCCGATTGACACGAAATTTGAAATCCGGTAATAACTAACTATTACGGATCCAATGGAACTGGTTTCGTTCAATTCTGAGACTGTTCAAAAATTGACTATTTTACAGTCGATTATTAAATATTAAAATATTCAATTTTCACAAATTAACTTTTAATTCGATTTTAAAAGTTCTAAAATATTTCTATAACTCCAGTATGATTAAATAAAATTTTCCAAATTATTTTCAATCATATTTAACTCGATTTTTAATTATTACTATAATTTAACATATTAAATTATCGATTAAATTATCCAATTGAATCCAATAGTTCAAATAAAAATTTATTTGACTTATAAATTCACTTATTAATATTTAAAATTAATAAAATATTCAAATTTAAATTAATAAAAATTCTGGGTCGTTACACTGTTCCTTTTGGGTTTGGAGAAGACAGGATTAACTCGGGTTACTCTCGCGTTTCTCATAGGGTCGACCGGAAGCAGGAAGTCCGGGTTTTTCTTCGGGGCTAGCTCGTGTGGGATTAGTGTTTTACTTGGGTTTTGCTGATGGTTTGTTTCCTGATATTTACTGTATAATGATATACAGTTGCAAGCAAATTTATGTTTGTATAGATTAAAGTCAAGTTGCAATGGCAACTCGAGTATGAATAATCGAAAGATCCTTCAATATTGTAAACAAGATTTTAAGTTAAGAATTTGTTATTTTCAAATAAAGGTAAACCAAACATTAAAAGTCAAAAATTGAATTTATTTTTCAAATTTAAAAAAAAATGTTTTAAGATGTTTGTTTTTGAAATAATTATCTTAATTAAGTTTTAAAAATTCAAATTTAAAAGAGTATTTTTGAATTTAATTATTAATCAAAGTTTTAAGTAAAATTTTAAAATAATGTTTCAAATTCTATTTAAAATGAATAAGTTTAACTTACATAATTAATGGGTTTTAGATTTTAAATGTGTTATTTTCAAATAAAGGTAAATAATATAATTTTATTTGTTTTTAAGTTACTAAATTTGATTAAATTCAAATAATTTATTTAAAGATAATTAAGGTTAAATTAGTTGGATATGACTTAAGAATACTTAATTAAGTATAATTCTTAATAAGTAACAAATTAATTATGATTTATGCTTTTCTTAATTATTAATTAAAGATTTTCTTTAATTATAAAAAGATTAGTTAATTAATTAATTGTTTAATTAATTTTAAATAATTAGTTAATTATTTATTTAATTTTAAATAATCACTTAATTATGGATTAATTAAGTGTAATTACTTAATAAAGTAGTTAATGGTTAATGTTTGAATGATTAAGAATGGAAGTAATTAATATGGGAAAAAAATTTAGTGGAGGTTACTCATGGGAGTAAATTAAATTGAAGTGATTTTGGATAATCACCAAATGTTATCAATTAAGGAATTGATTAACTTAATTGTTTTAAAGTTAATTAATTATGAAGTAATTAATTAATGAATTAAGAATTATTTAATGATGAAATTAATTATTTGTTAAGTAATTAATTAAGATTTATAATAAAAGTAATTAGAGATAATTACTTATGTAAGTAATTAAGAGATAATTACTTAATTAATTTTAATTTATTAATTAATGTGATTAATTAATTATTGAATATGATTAATTTAAGATTAATCACTAAGGGTAATTAATTAAAATCATAATTAATTAATAAAGTAATTAATTAAGGATTTATTTATTAATTTAATTGTTTAATAATTACTTAATGAATTAATTAAAGATTAATTAATTAGATTAATTAATCAAGGATTAATATAATTAAATCAGAAGTTAATTAATTAAGAACTTAATTAACTAAGATAAGTAATGATAAATTGTTAATTACTGTTTAAGAATTAATGAGATGATTGATTAGAAGTTAATTATTCAATTAATTAAAGGAATAATTAATTAATAAGGATTATTATTTAATGTAATTAATGAAATTAATCAATGTTGATTAATAATAGTAATTAATTAAAGTATGATTAAGTAATTGAAATTAATTGAGGATTAATGTAATTAATTATAGTTAACTAATTAATGAAGGATCATTAATTATTGTAATTAATGATAGTAATTAAAGGTTAATTACTAAATATGGTTAAGGATAATTACTTGAATGAAATTAAAGGATAATTAATCGAGGAAGATTAATTAAGGAAGATCAATAAGAGATGATTAATGAAGTAGATTGGTAATAAATCAATGAAGCAAGATTAAGAAAATCCAACTGATTAAAGGATAGTAATTAATTAATTAAAAGGTTAATTAAATTGATAATCAATTCTGCTATGGGTGATTGATTAATATTGAATGGTTGATATTGAGTGACTGATATTGGATGTTAAATGATATTGGATGATTGATATTTGGTTGATACTGGATGATTTGGATGACTATGATATTTGTGATATGCTGCTTTGTGAAGATGATTATTGATATGAATTATCTATTGTGGAAATATGATTCATATATCTATTTATTTCATCTAGAATATGGGTTTAAATTGTTTAAACCCTTAAGTACAACTTGGACATTAAAATGGCGTTTGGTTTCGGTGAGACCGGGATCGGGTTTCCATATTTGGAATCCGAAAACCACATCGATTCCAATTAAACGTTAGGTCGTTAATCCAAGTGGAGCAAGTGAAGACTCGAGGTGTAAGGGCTATACGTCAGTATAACTCTGTGGGTGATTCCGTAATGAGTTTGACGGAATAGTGCTTATAGATTCGAGATGGCGAATCAGAGTGCAAGGGCTATGGTCGTTGACTCTGAGGGTGATTCCAATAATGAGTGCAACGAGATAGTGCCTTCGGTTTCGTTCGAACCCGGAACGAACTTGTATGGATTGAATGCTTTCAGAACATCGTCAGGTGGACGATGAGAATTCTAAGATAGATGTGTTCTATAAAGGTAATCGTAACCTCAAGCCTCATCAACCGGGAATGGCTAAAACAGGGGAGGTGCAGCAAGGCTTCGTGGGTAGCCCCCACTTGAGAGTGAGATTTACCCCTGTCTAGAGGTCCCTTTCTATTTCGGCTTAGTGTGTGTTTGGTCGCGCCAACTACGGGGTTGTCTTGTTCGGGACTGTTCAGTAAGGAATGGTCCCGGCCTTGTGTTGCAGGGGAGCGGGCGTACTCCTCGGTACGTTGATCTAGGCCACGTACTGTGACGGGCGGTACCCAAGTAGCCCTGCCATTGATGGAAACCCATTCTTCCTACTAGACCCTACGGTTTTGATTGTATTACCCACTTTTGTGGCTAGTAGCTGGAATTTAATGAATGTAACAATTTCGGCTATTTCTTATTTACTTGAAAACCCTAGACACTATTATAATATCATTGGATTTCCTATCAAATGTTTTGGTTAGCGTAAGGTAAAAACTTTTCCATGTTTATGTGTGGGAAGTCTTACGTGATACCTTTTCTTTTTAAGGATTTTCTAAAGTTAAGCAATTTTAAACCGTTTACTCATACCAGACCCCTGTCTGACCCGAGTGTTTATTTTCTGTTTTATTAAACTCTTGGGTACTCATATTATGCATGAGTAGTCAAGTGGATCAGGTTAGCTTGACGAATTCTGGAGGAGTAATGGAGCAGGAGGCTTCGATGTGTAGATAAATATTGATCTGTGTTTGATTGATATCTGTTTCTGCTGTACTTGAGTTGTATAGTTAGACAGAAGTTTATAACTGTCTATTGTCTGTTATTTAAGTTGTGTACTCTGATGTAATGAGATACTATGTAATATTTTATGTTATTTATTATATTTCATTCGTTCCGCTGTGAGTTCTCTGATGTTGTTCTGTTTCTTCTTTCTCTTTCTTTTCTTCTTCTATCCCTTTCTTTCTTCAAGATGATGCGATTTCCTGGAGATAGGAAGTCGGGTCGTCGCAAGAAGGTTGTTACATACTTCGTTCAAAACACCGTCAAAGGGATATTGTTCTCCATTACTCTTAATAGATGGAACCATCTCGCCAAATCCAACTGGGAAAATACTTTAACTCCAATCAACTAATCAAATAAACCATTAATTATCTTTAAAGGATATCAATTCTTTATTTTCTTTTCATTCAACTTACGATAATCAATGCTCAATCTTAACGACCCATCTGATTTCTTCACAAACACTATAGCTGCTCCCCATAGCAAACTAGTCGGTCTAGTAAAAATATTTCCTTGTATGTCCACTACCTGCATCTTTAACTCCTTCATCTCGGTAGGTATCATCCAACTAGGTCGTCTACTTATGGGTTCAGTTCCTGATATAAGATTTATTCGAAACCCAACAGCTCATTTCGGTAGCAATCCTATAACAAGCTCAAAGAAATCTGTAAATTCGCTTGCAACTAAAACCCGATTCACTTCATCTTCTACTTCCATTGCTCCCGATAAAGCACAAATATACACTCAAGTTATCTACTGAGTGCATAATTCGATCACGACTCTCTAGGTGTCTAATTGATATTTTCTTATCCCGACAAAATAGCCTAGCATCATATTTGCTCAACCAATCCATACTTAGTATAATCCCGAAGCCTACAAAATTAAACACCAACAAACTGTAGGCAAAAGTATAACCTAGCAACTCAAACTCTAGATGGTCACATCTCATCCCTAGAGTTGCGTGCCCTCCGATTAGCTTAGCTATCCTTATGGAAGTAATAAGGCATGATAGTTCTAAACATAACTTAACCAAACACTGTGATATAAATGAATGCAATGTACTACTATCAAACAATACTCTAACGGGTATACTATGAACCAAAAGCAAACCTTCCATCACAGACTCTCCTTTCTCGGCAGTAGTTGGTTTGGAAGATGATGGCTCTAAAACGAAAACTTTTCCTTTGCCGGCTCTAGACACTGATTCTTGCAGTGCCATATCTGGTCATGGTTGAAGAACTTTGGTTTTTTTTCTGCAACCTTCTTCCCTTAACCAATAGAACTTCCTCTTCTTTCCTAGGGAACCTTGATTTACCGACCTCTCCTTTCAAAAATAGAAAGCATTTCTTCATTCTGGATAGCCATTTCCATCACTACATTCAATGGATCTCTGAGATGTGGCATGGTTGTAACACCCCACTCTGGTAGCTTACCCAGAGGCAAAGATATTACATAGAAACTAAGGTGCTTAATAGAATAGTATCACAACTTAAATAAAATATATCGGAACATAAAATCATTCAGATTACATGATTTCAAGTGGAAGAGTTATTATACAATCACTTCATCATAATTACACAGTTACATAGGATCATGAGATTCAACATAATTATACATATGAAAGTTGATAAACTTAAATAAAAGTCTTCACTTCATAGTCATGGTATTCGTCAGTCATCTTGAGTTGAACAACTAACCATCTAAACGTGAAATGTTTATGTGTAGCATCATGAGCAACACTGACCCAGTGAGATAGCTATTTAATCTATACTTTTCAAGTCATGTCATGAAGGGTTATGAAAAAAACATAATTTTATATCATCATTTCATTCCAAATCACTACTTCTTAAGTTTTAATAATCCAGATCAAAAACACTATTCGAGGTAAACTTCAAATATATAAACTTCATCTGACTAAAGTCAAGATTTTCATAAATTTAAACCACTCCCTCAATTTGGTTTATATTCTAGGATATTTTATCCTACTGCGGTCGCATCCCCTCACTAAGTAGGGATGTACTCTACTGGCTCATTAGCACATAGAGTAATAGTGCACTACCCAAGATCTATTGTCTTATACCGCATCCTCGAAGAAATCTTCTGTGCGAAAATGCTTCTTTAAAGTAATTTAAATTACTTTTTTTTGATAAAATATATTTTAATACCAAATTTTCTATAATAAGTAACTTACTTGGTATACTCAACTACCATGAAAAGAAACCCATCAAATTATTTATCAAATTGATGATAAAAAATCTAACAAGTAAGACATTTTCTTAGAAACAAACATGTTCATTTTGGGCAGAAATTTAACCCGAGTTTGCACCTCAAATTCGTATATATAGATGGCAGAATTTGAAAAAGTGATACAATTGAAAGTTATAGGTCTTTCCGTTAGCTTTCCAGAACATCCAAGAAATCGAAATTTCATTAAGAAGTGAGAAAGTTATAGTCAAATTACTAAGCTGCGTTTTTGATAGAACCGAGCCACTTTTATTTACAACTATCATCTCTTCAAGAATAACATAAATACTAGAAATTTAAATAGTTTTTCTCACCTTAAACTTGTGTATTTGACTTGAATATTTTTCCTTAGCTTTCTCCAAGCTTTTTCACTTTATCTTACTTTTGTTTTTGCTTTGTGAAAGTATGAAAAATAAGTGAACATTTCCACCCTTTATATAGTAATTTTCAAGGCTAGTTTGGTAATTTTAGTTTTGGACGCTTGTCTACTTCTCTTTGCACAAGCTTTAGAATGTTGACACATGTCTACTTAGGTGTCTTAAGATGTTTCTGCACATGGACACCTAATGGAGTTATGTGTCACTATTTTATTTAATCTTGTGACATGGATAGATACCTTATTTAGTAATCACGTAAGGTGTTCTAGAAGTGTACACCTAAGTGATATATGTGTCATAATTCTATTTCATCTTAAGATAGGTGTATGGTCCATATTATGCCACTTGTCTTCACTATGTCATGCCACTTATCCTATACTTATAAATGTATACATACTTATACCTTTTGTATTATTTAAAAGCATAAATATAAATAAAATAGAGATGGTGTAGATAGTATATTTTAAACTTCTAAAATTTTACATACCGGATATTTTAAGTTAGGCTGTTACATTCTACCACCCTTAGAAAAAGATTTCGTCCTCGAAATCTAGGCTTCAAACAATTCTGGATAATATTTACTAATTTCTGAATCCACCTCCCATGATGCTTCGTCTTCGTTATGAAGGTTCCATTGAACTTTCACCAAGGAAATTTCTTTTGTTCTTAATTTCTTAAATTTTCTGTCAAGAATTCGAACAGGTCTTTCAATGTACTTAGTCCCCTTTTTAACTTCAATGCCGCTTAAATCTATCACATGAAATGGATCAGAAATATGCTTTCGTAGTATTGATACATGAAATACATTATGAATATCTGATAATTTCTTAGGTAAATCAAGTTGATATGCAACTTTGCCAATTCTTTTGGAAATACGAAATGGTCCAATAAACCTCGGTGATAACTTTGCCCTCTTCTTCCCAAATCGTATTACCCCTCGTATTGGAGAAACCTTAAGGAGAACTTGATCCCCTACTTCGAATTCCAAATCTTTTCTTCTGTGATCTGCATAACTCTTTTTCCTACATTTTTCTACTTGCAATCTTTCCTTTATGATAGAAATTTTCTCTATCGTTTCTTTTACTAGATCTGCACCAAGAATCTCACGATCTCCAACTTCCACCCAACATACTGGAGAACGACAAGGTCTTCCGTACAAAGCTTCATATGGGGCCATACCAATACTTTCATGTTAACTATTGTTATATGCAAATTCTATTAATGGTATATGAGTCTCCCATGTTATTTCAAATTCCATTATACAAGATCTTAGCATATCTTCTATTATTCGGTTTACTCTTTCAGTTTGTCCATCTGTTTGTGGATGAAAGGCCGTACTTAGGTTTAATGATGTTCCTAATGCATTTTGAAGACTTCTCCAAAATTTCGAAGTGAATCGAGAGTCTCTATCTGAACAATAGTAACTGGTATGCCATGTAGTCGAACAATTTCGTTCAAATAAAGTCTACTCAATTTCTCCATTGAGTAGGTCATATTGTAAGGTAAAAAATGGGCTGATTTTGTTAGGCGATCCACTACTACCCATATGGCGTCATGACCTTGTCTTGTCATTGGTAATCCTATAATAAAATCCACAGTTATATGCTCCAATTTCCATTCAGCAATAGGAAGCGGTTGTAGGAGTCCTGCCGGTTGTTGCTGCTCGGTTTTAATTTGTTGGCATGTAAAACATTTTGCCACAAATTCAGCGACATCTTTCTTCATTCCATTCCGCCAAAATTGACACTTAAGATCCTTATACATTTTTGTGCTTCCTGGATGCACTGTAAACCTTGAGCAATGTGCTTCACTTAGAATTTCATTTTTCAATTGAGGTTGACTTGGAACACAAAGTCGATTTCTGAATCTGTAACCTCCATCTTTACCAATGTTCCAATATGTAGGTTCCTTGTCCTTCATTTTTATGAATAATTCCTTCAACTCCTCGTCTTTTCCTTGAGCTTGCAATATTTTACTTTGTAGAGTTGGCCGAATAATAACATTACATGAAATTGCTACCTTATCATTAATTTCTCCACTAATCCTCCTTGTGCAGATGTTCATTTCCACTAGGGTCTCTAGAGCTTTCCATTCTCTTATCATCAGATTGGCTACTATGCCATAGGGTTTTCGGCTTAACGCATCTGCAACTACATTTGCTTTTCCTGGATGATAATGCAATGTAAAATCATAATCTTTTAGAAATTCCATCCATCTCCTTTGTCTCATATTTATTTCTTTTTGGGAAAACAAATATTTTAAACTATTGTGGTCTGAGTAAACATGAAATTGTTCGCCAAAAAGATAATGCTTCCAAATTTTTAAAGCAAATACAATTGCAGCTAATTCTAAGTCATGGGTTGGATAATTGACTTCATGTGGCTTTAGTTGACGAGAGCCATAAGCAATAACTTTGTCCTCCTGCATTAATATGCATCCTAATCCTTGTCCACATGCATTAGAATATACTTTATATGGGACTCCACTTCTTGGCAAAGAAAGAATTGGTGCCTCTGTTAATCTTTTCTTTAAGGTTTCAAACGCTATCTTACATTTTTCATCCCAAATAAACTTAGTTTCCTTACGAGTTAGTTTTGTTAATGGAGATGCTATCTTTGAAAAATCTTGAATAAATCTTCGGTAGTAACCAGCTAGTCCAAGAAAACTTCGAACTTCTGTTGGTGTTGTCGGAGGATTCCATTTCAACACCGCCTCAACCTTTGATAGGTCTACTCCTATTCCATTCTTTGAAACAACGTGCCCAAGAAATTTTACTTCCTCCAACCAAAATTCACATTTACTTAATTTTGCATAAAGTTGATGATCTCTCAACGTTTGGAGACACAAACACAAATGACGTTCGTGTTCTTCCTTTTTCTTAGAATAAATTAGGATATCATCAATAAATACAATTATGGATTGATCAAGATATGGACGGAACACACAATTCATTAAATCCATGAATACTGCTGGGGCATTGGTAAGGCCAAAAGGCATCACCAAAAATTCGTAGTGTCCATACCGTGTTTGAAAAGCTATCTTTGGAATGTCTTCTTCTTTTATTCTTAATTGATGATACCCAGATCTCAAGTCAATTTTTGAAAATACTGCAGCTCCTTGGAGCTGATCAAATAGATCATCAATTCGAGGTAATGGGTATTTGTTCTTAATTGTTACTTTATTAAGTTCTCGGTAATCTACGCATAAGCGTAACGTTCCGTCATGTTTCTTTACAAACAACATAGGTGCTCCCCAAGGAGATTTACTAGGTCTAATAAATCCTTGATCCTCCATCTCCTTAATTTGTCTCTTCAGCTCTTGATTCTCCGTAGGAGACATACGATAAGCTGCTTTAGCAATAGGGGTGGTACTAGGGATTAAATCGATACTAAAATCAATTTCTCTTTTTGGTGGTAATCCTGGCACTTCTTGAAAGACTTCTTTAAATTCTCTTACGATTGGGATTTTGTCTACCGGTTGACCCTTATCCCCAATATTGATATGTGCTACATATCCAGATATAAAAGCATCTTCAGATTTATCACATGAATACACAAAGGTTTCATGTTCTCGAATCGTGAAACATATAGTTCTATTATGACAATCCATGATGGCTCTATGTTGAGAAAGCCAATCAATCCCAAGGATGATATCAAAATGTTTCATTGGAAAGATAATCAAGTTAGCCACCGTATCCTTACCTCCAAAATTAAGGATACTATTTCTACACACAAAAGTAAGTTTAATCTGTCCTTCTACTAAATTTTCTATTACCAAGGGGTTACTTAGTTTTTAGTGGGTAATCCTATCTTAGTGGCAAATATTTCTGATATGAGAGAATGAGTGGCACCAGTATCAAATAAAACTTTAGCTTGAAAGTCAAAAAGAAATATGGTACCTTCCACTTGAGCTTGTTCAGAAACTACAGCATTTACTCGCCCTTGTTGCTTCTTATTGTCCTTCCTTGGCTTCTTACAGTTTCGACTAATATGCCCGCGTTCGTTACAATTGTAACAAACAATTGGCTTGGTACAATTTGGAGAAATATGTCTGGTTTCGTTGCACCGATAACATCTTCTTTCTTTGTCAAGCTCCTTTTCTTGACATGTCGATCCTTTGTTTTCTCCATTTTGTTTCTTCCTTTTTCCATCCGCTTTCTCTTGATTGCCAGAAAATGTTTTTGGTTTCCTTTTATTTGAAGTCTTCCTTTTTTGCTGAAACTGAAGATAATCTTCCTCTAGATTCAAAGCTTCATCTATTATCATCTCATAAGTCTTACGTCGATCTCCAATAACATGTCTTCTTATTGGGCGAATTAATCCTTTTGCAAATCTTCTTGCTCGTTTTTCAGCTGTATCAATCAAATGGTTTCCTAATCGAGATAGTGCTTCAAACTTGTTCGGATATTGAGCTACCGTCATGCCTTCTTGGGTAAGATTTTGGAATTTGGTTTCCATTTTCTCTCTTTCATTTTCGAAAAAATACTTATCCAAGAACTTTTCCTTAAATTCCTTCCATGTCATCTGTTCTATCTCTTCTGAACTAGTTGTTTTCCGAACTAGCTCCCACCAATTTCGAGCTTCTTCTGATAATTGAAAGACTGCTAATTTCCTCTTGTCAATTTCGCTACATTCTAAAACTTCAAATATGTCTTCGAGATGTTGGATCCAATGTTCCGCCTTTATTGGGTCAGTATCTCCAGCAAATTTCTCTGGTTTCAAACTTTTAAAACGACTTAAAAGGCTGTTGTTTGAAGAGGTTGAAGAACATGCTCTATTTGCTTAATAAAAGATGCAAATAACTCCATAGCATTTTCTGGTGTAGAGGATTCGGCCTCTTGACTTTGAGTTGTCGAGTTATTTTGATTCGACATGACCTTCAATTCTCAAAAAAATATGGTTATGGTCACGAATGAAAATCAAATATACCTTTAATTATAAAAGATACCTTATGATATACTCACGTCATGTATACACAAACAAGTTATATTACTTATAACCCTTATTTACAACCAAAATTAGGGTATTTCCTCACAACCTCTTAACATACACCACAACATATACTATTTGTTGTGTTATCTTATCTTCCTAATTCATCCTTAGTCTATTATTATAATTTCTTTTGATGGAGAAGGATCATTTTTATCATTCATCGCCCGATTAGGTTCAGTAACTTCTTGAGAGTAGTCCTTAGAGCCAATAGACTCAGACTCCTCTTCATCATACTGTTCCACTAGTTTGGTGGGGAACTTTTTACGTCTTATATTCCCCGCTTATGGAGGAAGTGCCCCTCTTTGCCTTAGAAATTCTAAAGCTTCCCCATAATCTGTCCTTTCTGCCATCTTTATTGCAATTTCAAATTCCTTCTTCTTTTGACGTAAACGGTAAAGAATAAGGTCTCTCTTTAAACCTTCTTCATAGCCGTTAGCTCTATTATAAACTTCATACATCTCATCAATGAGAATCTGTTTTGCTTTGTTCTTAAGTACATGTTTTCCCATAGCACGACTTGTAGCAACTAATCGTTCATTTGGTACAGTGGTACATTTAACACCTCCCCATGAGTCCCCCGTATACCAGGTTTGGTTACTAGCCATAAATTTTGACTGCAAATAGTTATAAAGATGTTAGTGAATTGTATAAACCTCCTATTCCGATAAATTAAATTGTAATACTATATAATTTCTAAAAGCACCCCTTAAACCTAGGCTCTGATACCACTAAATGTAACACCCCACTCTGGTAGCTTACCCAGAGGAAAAGATGTTACATAGAAACTAAGGTGCTTAATAGAATAGTATCACAACTTAAATAAAATATATCGGAACATAAAATCATTCAGATTACATGATTTCAAGCGGAAGAGTTATTATACAATCACATCATCATAATTACACAGTTACATAGGATCATGAGATTCAACATAATTATACATATGAAAGTTGATAAACTTAAATAAAAGTCTTCACTTCATAGTCATGGTATTCATCAGTCATCTTGAGTTGAACAACTAATCATCTAAACCTGAAATGTTTATGTGTAGCATCATGAGCAACACTGACCCAGTGAGATAGCTATTTAATCTATAGTTTTCAAGTCATGTCATGAAGGGTTATAAAAAAACATAATTTTTATATCATCATTGCATTCCAAATCACTACTTCTTAAGTTTTAATAATGCAGATCAAAAACACTATTCGAGGTAAACTTCAAATATATAAACTTCATCTGACTAAAGTCAAGATTTTTCATAAATTTAAACCACTCCCTCAATTTGGTTTATATTCTAGGATATTTTATCCTATTGCGGTCGGCATCCCCTCATTTAGTAGGGATGTACTATACTGGCTCGTTACCACATAGAGTAATAGTGCACTACCCAAGATCTATTGTCTTATACCGCATCCTCGAAGAAATCTTCTATGCGAAAATGCTTCTTTAAAGTAATTTAAATTACTTTTTTTTGATAAAATAGTTTTTAATACCAAATTTTCTATAATAAGTAACTTACTTAGTATACTCAACTACCATGAAAAGAAAGCCATCAAATTATTTATCAAATTTATGATAAAAAAAATCTAACAAGTAAGGCATTTTCTTAGAAACAAACATGTTCATTTCGGGAAGAAATTTAACCCGAGCTTGCACCTCAAATTAATATATATAGATGGTCATTTTTCAAAAAACGATACAAATGAAAGTTGTAGGCCTTTCCGTTTGATTTCTAGAACATCCAAGAAATCAAAATTTCATTAAGAATTGAGAAAATTATTGTCAAATTACTAAGCTGCGTTTTTGATAGAACCGAGCCACTTTTACTTACAACTATCATCTCTTCAAGAATAACATGAATACTAGAAATTTAAATAGTTTTTCTCACCTTAAACTTGTGTATTTGACTTGAATATTTTTCCTTAGCTTTCTCCAAGCCTTTTCACTTTATCTTACTTTTTTTTTCTTTGTGAAAGTATGAAAAATAAGTGAACATTTCCACCCTTTATATAGTAATTTTCAAGGCTAGTTTGGTAATTTTAGTTTTGGATGCTTGTCTACTTCTCTTTGCACAAGCTTTAGAATGTTGACACATGTCTACTTAGGTGTCTTAAGATGTTTCTACACATGGACACCTAATGGGGTTATGTGTCACTATTTTATTTAATCTTGTGACATGGATAGATACCTTATTTAGTAATCATTTAAGGTGTTCTAGAAGTGTACACCTAAGTGATATATGTGTCATAATTCTATTTCATCTTAAGATAGGTGTATGGTCCATATTATGCCACTTGTCTTCACCATACCATGCCACTTATCCTATACTTATAAATGTATACATACTTATACCTTTTGTATTATTTAAAAGCATAAATATAAATAAAATAGAGATGGTGTAGATAGTATAATTTAAACTTCTAAAATTTTACATACTCGATATTTTAAGTTAGGCTGTTACAATGGTTGCCTTAGCGATCTCTGGCCTCAACCTCCGATAAACTTCTCATTTCTCCTAATCATGGCAATAATACCGTATCCATATCTAGATATTTCATCAAACTTAGCAGAATATTACGATATTTTCCTATCCCCTTGCACCAATTCCTTAAACGTCCTGAGCAAAGTGGACTTAGCTGCTTTAGACAAACCTCGAATCTCTTTTGAAAATCCACCCAAGTCAAATCCTCCTTAGGCACTCCTACGGTAGTTTCATTCCACCCGAATAAAACGGCTCCCTGCAACTATCTAGAAGCCAATCTCCTTTTCTGCTCATTATTCAATTTCAAATCGGAGAAATTCTCTCACAATGCAACAGCCAGTTTTCCACCCAGATTGGTGTAATCTCGGCTTAGCTGGTATTGTTATTACCAACTGGCTCTACGAGATCGACTCCTTCCACATTAGCAACATTCCCTCTAACTACTCTTGCAGCTACTCCGGCTTGCATTAGAGTGACGAAGAACTGATACATAGTCTTCATATCTACTGGTGTGGTCACAACACCTATATTGGAATTTGCATTTTGATTAGCATTTTCTTGTCGACTTTGGTTCCTCCTGGTACTGGGTCGAGCATTTTCATTAGCTGTGGTGCTTCCTACACCTAGATTCACACTCTCATTTCCTACATCCATATCTTTCTTTCTCGTATATCTGCATATGAGCCTTAGTAAGACATAGAATAGCGGTCTAAAGAGATAGGAGAACAGAGATGGAATATTTGCTTGTATATAACAAATACAAGTACGTTGTTATAGCGTTATCCCATACCCCAATCTTATTCTCTGATTCATTAGGATTATGTTTTAAAAAACTCTTTAGGTTTAAAATTCTTTTATTCATAAACCTCTGCTCTGATACCAACTTGTAAAATCCCACATTCTAAGGTCCATAACTAACTTCTACGGATGCTACAGTCGTTCATAGTGATTAATTCTCGATGAAAAAATGTGTCTATGCTAATCAAATTAATAGCACATGAATATAAAATAATGTCAACATAATTTATTTACAAATTGTTATACCTCATTTCTCAAATGATATTTCATATTCATTACATAATCCCATTCATAAACCATGTTTAGAGAAATTATAATTATTATAAAAATAATCCAAGAGCGACATATGAAGATGCCTTCTTGGTTGATTAGAGTTAAGTACTAGACAGTATTATAACTTTGCCCTTGTATATTTTTAAACAAAATCAAAATCACAAAGAATCAAATAAGAAATCCTAATTATCTTGAATGACTCCTGCACGACTCCGGAAGCTTATTTGCGTAATGGAAACCTGAAAATCTGTAATGGCCCATATTATAACCCATTAGAATTATTTAAATTAAATAAAATTTCTGAATAAAGACGGGTAGAAATAAATGATCTATTAATTTAAACCCATTGGATGTGAAGTTAAGATGAATTCTTAAATGACAAATTGTGATATGAGGAGTAGGTAATAATTTTTGGAATGTGGTTCAATGATATCAATATTTAGGTAATAATTAACAATAATTGAATAATAAGGGTTAATGTGAATAAATAATCAAATGAATACTATTTAATAGGAGAAACCTAAATTTATTTATTAAATTGTATATGATATGTTGACCTCTAATAAGAAAACATTTGATGAGAGAAGTTGATAAGAAACATTTATTTGATAATTAATGGGTTTATTTGATGTATGAAATAAACTAATAAATGTTGGAATATATAAAATGTAAAGAAAACAGTGGTTGTATTATTTGTGTTCATTTTTAAATTCAATATTGAGCTTATTACAATTGAAATTATTGGAAACCTATTAATTAAAATAAAGAGAAATTAATGTAATATAAGCATCATCCATTTGTTAAATTAGATTTAAACATCGTAACAGAAACAAAGCAAAGTTGTGATAAAAAATAAACGAAAGTTTTTTTAGTGTAATTTTATCAGAATAGCAGACTTGAATTCAAACAAAAGTAACATATGTTAAATAGCGAAAATAGTCAGTACAAAGTGATTGTAAAAGTATACGTTGAATACCATTAAACTGAAGTTGAATGATTTAACATTTTTTATGAATAATGAAAATTAAATTTGTTGTTGCAGAATTTGAAATTTATTTCAGTTTCAAATTTAATTTACAATAATTTATATTAAAAGGAAAAATGTTAGTTTTGAAAATGTAATTTTCCAAATCTGATTCAAGTGTGTAACCAACATTCAAATGAAAAATTCATGAAAAGTCAACTTTTGGTCAAACTTAGTCCAATTTTGAATTTTAGTTGAAAATTTAAAAGTTTTAAAATTTAAATTTTATCATGGAAAAAATCTAGACTTAATTCTTAGAAGGATTCCACTTTTCGTTTCGTTAAAATTGGACTTCTAGAACTGTAATTATGTAATTTACAGTGAAAAACTCGCATAAATGTACAGTGTATTCTCTTATACATCTATATATTGCATCTCCTACTATAATTCTAGTTTTATTCTCTTTACATTAACTCTTGGGTTTTCCACTTTGGCTATTGGGCTTCCTAATGACTATTAGGCTTCCTAGGGATACCAATGGACACTTGGAAACTAAAGGGCCTCACCCATTCACCTATAGACACTTCTGATGAAACAAAGTATGACAATGTTTCTCACTTTCTTATTTTTTCTCTTTGAAAAACTTCTCTGTATTCTTCTCCTTCCTCCCTCCTCTCCCCTTGCCTAAATTCCTAAACCATAAATTCCTAAACTAAAACTCCAATCTCCTCTCTTCTCCTTGCTCTCTCTTTCTTCCCGATTTTCATTACAATTGAACTTATTCATTTCAGGCCTAAAAGGTGTTATTATTATTTTCAAACCATTTATTTTTCCAGTGGCTTCAACTTTCGTTAGATTAGTTCTTAAAATTCCTTAAGTTGCTATGGCAAAAACTCAAGTCTTTTCAAAGTGTTTTTGTACTCAGATTTTCAACTTAGAATACATCTCTGTTTTTTTTGACAATAACTTCCTCAAGGCAGAAGCTTTTTGAGTGATTTTTTTTTGAAAGTAGAGAGGAAAAAATTTTTAGTAACTTATTATTTAGTCGCTTTTACATATTTAGTAATATTCCAGTGCAAATATTTTATTTAAAGACGACCTATTTTTAGGTATGGATTTGGTGAAATCGACAATCATTCGAAGTCGACCACCACCACTTATCCACTTTGGTCGAGCACTACACCTCTTTGCATTCATAGATTGAAACCTATGCTCCCGCTTCTCTTCCCTATCTCTTCAAAACAAAACAAAAGAAAAGAAGAGGCATCTTTGTTGCAAAGCTTTTTCGTATCATTACTTTTTTCAGATCTTGGATTGCTTTGGCTCTAGTTATTACTATGGATTTGAATTTTTTTAGCTTATGATCTCCACTCCGTATTCATTTGTGTTGCTATCACCTTCATAGCCATGAAAGGTGAGAAATTACTCGTGATTAACGTGGTTATGATAAGTGAATTGATGGCAATTGAAATGTTAGTTTTAGGTAGGAATTTTGTTAGTAAATTTTGTTTATATGAATTGATATGATGTTCCTCTTTGACATAAAATTTATCATAATATGTTAGTTTGGCATATATATGATATGCTGATTTACAAGATATGTTACTTTTTGCTATGTGATATGCTATGAAACATGTATGGTTATTGTTATGTTATTTTATTTGTTAAATCACATTTCAAGTTCCCTTATATATATGTCATGTTATTATTTTTTCAATCATATTGCAAGTTCACTTAGATGTTAGGATAATCGTTATGGGTTGAAATGATACATACCCAAACGATTTATAGATTAGAACATTGTTGACTTGGGATGCGGGTTGAAATGATATATATCTAAAAAATTAATAATTTTAGGTTGAAATGATAAATACCTGAATCGCTTGACATTTAGATAGAAAACTATGTACGGACACCGTTGATTGATTTTAAAGTAATTATTTTTTGAATTTTGAAATATGTTGATTTAATAAAAATTGATTTTTAAATTTAATTTAACGATTTATTATATATATATATATACTTTAATTATTTTTAAATATTATATGTTTTGAAGTTTTAAATTTATAAGTTAATAATAAGTATCAAAAAGGTAAATTATAAGATTCCTAACTTACAGTTTTAAAATTTAATTTAAATTAGTTTAATTGAATTTAACAAAATAAAATAAAATTTTGATAAAATAAAATTTAATTTAATAGAATTTAATAAAATATGATTTAGTTTAATAAAAATTTAATTTAATTAAAACATAAAAATTTAAAACTATTTAAATTTTAAATTTATATAAATAAAGTATATTTTTGTATTAACTTTAATAAATAAGAATTTGGAAAGATAATTAAGACTAAATTATAATTGAAAGATTTGTTTCAAATAAGATGTGATTTAAACTTATTTGTTTATGAGATTTTTAAAGGATATAATTTTAAATCGTAATAACTCGATTGATTAAAAGTGTCAAGCAATTTTTTTCAAAATGAAATATAATTGAAGTTAAATATTTAATTATTGATTTAAATCGTAACTTGAGATTTAAATTATGAAAATGTTTTATGAAATGATCACGGGGTGAAACAAGCATTTGGTTGTTAAAGAAATCAAAATTAATATGTAAATCCAAAATTTATTTTAGATAGATAATCAATAATCAACTCTCGATAATGGAAGAGAATAGTTGTCTCTTTCAAAATGAGTCTTCATAGTTAATTGTTTGAAAGCTTGATTTTGTAAAGTAATGAAAATATTTTGAATTAATGAATGTTTCTTTTAAAGATAATACTTGAAGTTAATTATATTTTGAATATCTTAGCTTTCAGGAAAAGATGATTAAGTAATATATGATAGCATAAAAAATTTGTTTAGAAAATGTTGTTTGAAATTAGAATGGTTTGGGAATTTATAATTTTTTAGAAATTGATTTAAAAGCTGAAATTTCATTTGGAAAAGTGCTGTACTAAAACAGCGATAACATGATATTTATAACTCCAAATGAGCTCGTTCTTTTTGTAAATGGAAGTACTTTCGGTAAGCTATAAATCTTCTTTCACTTGGAAGATTTTTCATCTTATTAAATCTAAAATAGGTTTGAAAGTGGATAGACATTTCTATCCTATCATAAAATTTCTAAGATTTAAGGTGAAAGTAAATTTAGCATAACTTTCAAACCATGAGTTCGATTTTGACGATCTTTGTATTGCAGGAAATCTTAGACTTAGCAGAAAAAATTTCATCTTATAAGAGTTCTCAAGTTTAGTTGTTTGTTGTGTCAAAACTTGAATTCTTTACAGAAAGTCTGAAATTGAAAAATCATTTGTTCCCTTTAATACTCAAAGGTAATACTACCTATTTTGTGAATGTTGTAACATCCAGCCTTTTGTACGTTTTAAATAGACGTTAAACCACACACATCAGACTCAAACCATACAAAAGAGTGGATTGTTATGGGGTAAATAAGAAAAGCAGAGAAAGAAATAAAACAAAACAGAATCTCACAGCGGAACGATAAAATACAATAATCAAATAAACAGTTCATGAAGTTGATTACAAAATATTCGATTATACTTATACAATACATATCAGAGTTACACATACCATATAATAATAATTAATGCAGTGGAATAATATAAAGATAATAGTAATACATTCTTCGTCTTCATCCTCCAGAAATAAAGTCTTCGAATCCTGAAATGCTCAGGTTGACCCGAGCGAATTGAAAAGACAAAACACTCGAGTCAGAACTAAAATATCTTATGCGAGTTAAATCAATAGAAATAGATATGAGTGGAATGGCATTAGAGATTTTTACGGGATTTGACATCTCCTATCCAGTGTTTAACGTGAGTGCAATAACTTAAGAGATGCTCGGGATTCACATCTCCTAACGATCCGTTAAACTATTTACTACGTAGTAATATTTCGCTAGTATAATAATGTCTATAGTAAAATAACCTTACTTTTAAATAGCGTTAAGGGGTTACCCTTATAGCCCTTACCACGTAATAGTCCCAGTAGTCCATCCAATATCATGGTCCCTCCTGATCGGGAAGCCACCAGAGGATACCACACGGGCTACGGGAGAAAACCAAACTCGTACAAGGCTCCCTAGGGTAGGTGACATGGTGCACAAGGCAATGCCAGGGTAGATATACAATTACTATCCGGACTAGTGGTGACATAGCGCGCAGCTACCGCCCACCTCGAGCCACACCCCCAAAATCGAAAATCAAAAGTGCCCACCAAATAAATCTTCAAGTCAGAATAAAATATCGAAGGAATGTGTCCGATAAGAGGAGCTACCTCACTGGCCCGGAATCGCTCCTGTTTTAGCCACCTTATGCCAACTCACGGGAGTCGGGTCCACGTATATACCTTAATAGAACGTCGCCACCATCCTACTTCATTCTAGAATCTCCACCGCGTACACGGTTGTTAAAGTGGTTTTCGGAGTTGGCAGAGAGTATGACAGCTTCCGATCCAGGTCTCCTTAACAACCAAACGTTATTGTAACACTGCGGTCATTTCAAAATAATTATACTTCAAAACTGGAATATAATATCCATTTCAAAACCATATAAATATGATATCATCTCTATTTCAAAACCCAAATCAAATAAAATTATTTTTATTTCAAATATATCCTTTTTCCAAAATCAAAGCACTTCAAATTTATACACTTCGAAACCAAACATTTGAAATTATAACACTTTTAAAGCATAATACTTTGAAATTCATAACTTCGAAACATTTCAATTTCGATAAAGTATTTCAATTTCGATATATTTCAAGGCTTTAAACATTCCAAAATTTCAAAACTAAATTCGATAATTTCGATTCAACAATTAAATTTTCCATTATTTAGTTTTGAAATATTTTACATAATAAATGCCTTATCATTTAAATAAAATTAAAATTACAAATAACTAAATATTTTCTTCAATTCTTTTGTACTTGAAAGGATCATTAAATTCACCTTGACCCCAAAATCAAGTTATAATAATTATACCTTTTAAAATTTCCAACCTTTTGAGTTTAATTCTTAAATAAATTTAATTTCAAATAAATCTCCAATTTATCTCCAACCTTAATTTATTTAAATCATTATACACTCTATGTTGAAATAAAAATGTAAATACTTACTACCCTTTATTTTAATAAAAATCAAACTCTATTACTAAACTTAATTTATATTTAACAAACTTATACATAGCTTAAATTCAAGCATTTAACTGTATATAAAAATAATATTTATATAATATCAATAATAAATATTCATTAAACCATATATTTCTTTCCAATACCATAGAAATCATTTTCAAAATATTTTAGATATAGACCACGGTGTTTGTATAGAATTTTCTACCCTATGGTCAAGTGATACGGATATTTATCATTTCAATCCAATATTTAAAATAAAAAAATATGGTTGGATGTCATTTCAAACTGCAATCCCGAATGAAATAAAAATGCATAACAACTTGCAGTTTATAACAATATAAAATACAACATCCATTCATCCAATATCAATCATCAACCATTTATCACAGACATCATCTAATTCAAACAATAACATCAATATAGAACAGATAATAAATAACAGGTATTTACTGGCAGTTTATATTCAATAATAAATTAAATAACAATTTAACTGCAGTCTATATGAAATAATAAATTAAATAACAATTTAATTCAATAAATTCAATTTAACTGGAATGATTATAAAAATATACCAAACAACAATAAATAAATTTCTAAGCACATCAGAAATTAATTTAACACACATAAGACATTTTAGAAATTGTGAGTGGGTTAAAACACTCACCTTTAGATTTTAAATCTAATTTAAATCCAAAAATTGAACAGTCTCAGAATCTGTCCAAACCAGCGACAAAATGTCTGAAATTTCAATAGGATCGCAGAGAAGAAAACCGCACGAAATTTCGACCTCGTATGTTAAAGTTATTAAGACTATAACATTAAACGAAAAAAAAAATATAAATAAAATAAGCAGAGAAATCAACACTTCAGCACCTATGCATGCGTTCCACTACGCGAAAGCATCATCGATCAGTAACCCTAGCGCCGCCACCCTTTGACCGAAAAACGCCGCCACCAAGTTGACTTTCACCTCGATCCAACGTACCGTCCACCTCCACTACTCAAGCCGACCCCCCCATGATAGCACGACCCCTCCAGGCGCCTCCAGGCGTACGCGGCCGCCGCACCCAATCTTGCGAAATTTTGGTGAACTCGGAGCCTACTAGCGTGAACGAACGACACAGATCGACGTCCCTAGACATCCACTACAGTGCAGCGTAACCCGTTCGCCTTCTAATCAAAGATCTACAGTTGAATCAGCATGGTGGCCTACAAACGGTCGAGGTTAATCCCGAATTTCGGAGAAAACGATACATCAAATTAAAAGTTGAATAGCACCAGAAGATTACACTCTTCGAGAGATTCAAATCCATACAAATTTTGATAGTATTAGTGGAGTTTGAAATTCGGCTTTGAATTTTGATTTGAAATTGCAATTGGAATTTTGGTTTGTCTTCCATGGAATGAGGAGAAGCTATAGGAATTGTACGTAAAGAATAATGAACATAAGAAATAGCCTAGGGTTTATAACGAGGTATATATATGTAGGTCAGAAATAGAGATGAATGGACACGATTGGTTCGGACCGTTGAACGATAAATGGCCCAAAAAGCCCGTTCTGACTCCGGAATGAAATTGGGTCAACTCATATATCAAAATATATGTTTTAAAATATTTCAAATGCAATGGAACAGTTTTCAAGTCCAAATTCCATCGTATGAAGAAGTTACGCTAAAATCAAGTTATTTCAAATTGATTTCTGGGCGTTTCGAGTCCGTACGATCAAACGACAAGTCCGATCATCACGAAACTTGAAATCATATAATAATTCACCGTTGTGGATCCGATGAAACCGGTTTCGTCGAAATCCGAGTAAGTGGCAAAAATGGCTATTTTCTAGTTAATTAAATAAATTAATAATTGATAAATTAAATCAAGTTTTCAATTCCAACTCTATAATTAACAAATTTCATCATTTTTAAATTCCTTAATCATTTAAACTAATTTAACCAAATTTTAATGTCAACTTAGAGTTGATTAATTTATCAATTTCAGTGTTATCCTTAATTCCATTAACTTCAAAATTATAAATTTTATTTCCAATAATTCTATCAAATTTACTTTCATTCTGTTATTCAATTTATTGTTTTCAAATGGATGCGTTTACATTGGATTCATGATTTATTACATAATATTCTCAATTTTCAACTTAATTTCCTTTAACATAATATTTAAATATTTAATTTCATTTATTTTTAATTAAATGCGATTACTATAGTTTAAACTAATACATTATTTCCATGTAATAGCTTAAGTAACATTAACTTAATGTGCTATTTAGATTTATTGCAATTCATTCCAATTCAATTTAATGGATTAAAATATATCGGTAACTTATAATAATGGTTGCCACTAACTCTTAGTCGCACCTTTATAAGTTATCATTCCCAACAACATTATAATTACTTGCAGAACATTGATTTTATTCAATTACCACTCATTATACACTAGTTCATAAATAAATTCAATATTTACGCTTGTATTCTTATATTCACTTTATAGCCAAGTTATAACATTTAAATTAGTTTGTTTATTGGAATTTCATTCAAGTTCATTAATTATTAACTTTAATTAGCCTTGTTACTCTTTATCTCAGTTATTATTTCATTATTACATTGCAACTTTTTATTTCTTACAGTTTTAGATAACAAAATTAATTAAATTAACAAATTAGATCATCGTAATTATATGTGTCGTTACACTCTCTACGACTCAAAACTTTTCGTCCCCGAAAACGAAAAAGAAGGGAGAAGAAAGAAGTCAAGTAACACATAAATCTTATTCAAAATATTAACTTTATAAACAAATAAATTTACAAAATTAAATAATCTAAATAGAATATACCAATTTATAACCATTAAATCTTTTATACTCAAATTAATAAAGTTTGGAAAACATTTTTCAAAAATTTCTATGTCCAAAATTCATGGAAAATTTCGACAGAGTCTCTTTTGTACGGGGAGGCTCCGAAGAAAATATAATATAAAATATAACCGTTATATTTTCCAAAATAATATATATCCCACCCGGGAAAACAATATCATAGCACTATAAAACCGTAATCCGAAAACATAGCTATTTGTCGGGCAATTTACGCTTATTTTAGGAAACCAAAAGCAGTAGCAGTTGCTTCCATAACCTGTATTTCACTTATAAAATCTAAAAGAGTTAATAGTTATATAGAATGAAATATTTAAAGTTGTTTCAATCACTAACAACAAATCAATAATAAACAATAATCACTTACAATCACAACATGCAACCATCATACAGAATCAACACAATTCAATTATCCATCCATATCAAACAAAACATGTAGTTGTTCGGGTTCAAAAACTTTAAATTGTACAGAATGGGGAATAAACTACTAAGTGCGTCATTTACGTGACGCCCCACCTCTATACCCACACTAGCAAAGAGTATTAATAGATAATACCGTCTGCTAACACGGAGAATAAGGCTGTTTAGGAGCGACCATCAATGGCCTTGCTTTAATTAACTATTGAATACATCAACAATTGCCTTACCAAGCAGATCGACATATCCAATGAATACTTAAAACAAAACCATAGGTGGCTAGAGGATCTATCAGAAGAGAATATAACAACTCAAATGCAATATACATCACAGAACAGTAAACCATCATATACACACATACACTGATACAAAGCAGAGTATACAAATAATACATGTCAAGTGGTATAGCAAACCACAATATACAGACGAGTCAATAGAATGCATATCAGAGTTATAACAGAAAGGACTACACAAAAAGCTAAGACAAAAAAAGGTCAGCGGAATAGTCCATGCGGAAGCAAAAGAGGCTAAGTCCAAAGCACCTAACCTGAAACATCTCGGTCTGACCCGAGTATAAAATACCCGGGTCAGTCTAGCTAAACAAATCAGTTAGATAAACTGAACAACAATAAACCTGCAAGGTTTCAAAGCATAACAAATATCTCTAAAGGAGATAACACAATCACCTAACAAAAGATGAATCATATGATAACAAGCCTCATATCATCGGCAACATATAGAAACAAAGGACACAAATATCCCAAATCAAGCAAAAAGGCGAATAACAAATACCAATAAGTATACAAGTTCCACGAGGTAATCGCTATTCTCCATGCGGCTCAAAAAGACCAACACTTAAGGGCGATACCAAGGGAATATACATATCAATGAAACATCATAAAATTGCTCGAGCTCATTACTGTACAAACAAGGATCCGTGAGCCCGAAGACTCCAAAGCCAAGTATCACCCATGCGGCACATAAGGCCAACATCAGAGCGAAACTATATAGGGTGACAAACCCGAAGGCACAAACCCAATATCACCCATGCGGCACATAAGGCCAACATCAGAGCGATACTATAGGGCGACAAGCCGTAGTGGTGAAGGTCGAAGACCCAGTACTGGACACCACTAACTGGCGGAATGTGTCACAACTCTCGAAAAGGAATCCGAACAGTGTTAACGTGCGTCCCATAACCACTCGTTCGCACTAAACGGTTTACTATCCGTCAGTCACTTTCACACTCAAAGCAGTACAAATTTACCTCATATCATCGATAAACCAAACCCGAAGGTCAAAACGATCAATTGAATAGGTCGGGGATTAATCGGAAAGATAAACGCACAGATTCATGGTTCGTGTTTTGCCCAACCATTTAATCACCCTTCCACTTCGCTCGAAGTGCGAAATTGTGCGTGTGTTTAAATAGAATTTATAAATTGGAGAAACGAGCTTTTAATATGATTAGAAAGATTATTTCATAAATACCCGTGGACGAAGTCAAAAATAAGTTATCAAAGTCAAAGAGGCAATAACAACCACTAAGAACCAACATGAATCGATAAAATCCGAAAAACCAATCAAAACGAGCATAAATAGGCAAAACAGGAGCAGGTCAGTCGACTGAAATCCCTGTTCAGTCTACTGAAAATTGTTCAGAAAAATTTCGGGCTTCAGCTTAGTCGACTGAACAGAGGATCCAGTCGACTGAACCTAATTTCCTGCATTTCCTACTTATAACAAATGAAGTGCAAACTCTCCCAACTTTCAACCGGACGAGCACGGACGCTAGGGGTTTACGCCTAGCGGCTACCCGGCCCTATAAGCACTTCAATGCGTCACCAAAACATGATCAAAACATCAAAGTTAGGATCTCTAAAGAATTGAACCCAAAACACTAAAAATTTGGGTATTCACTAACTCAATCCAAACTAAAAGCAAATGCATACGAACAAGTGCTAGGAATTCATACCCAACATCAATGAAATCAAGAGAAGTTGATGTGAGTTCAAAACTCACCTTTTTAACTCAAGAACAAGAAGAAGAAGCTCAAATGCAAAGGAAAAGCTAACCACTCTTCACTCTTACTCAACAAGCTTCAATCTAAGAGTAAAACACATATTATCCTAAATTAGGTTTAGGATATTTTTTGAAATTGAAGAGGAGAAGAGATGGAGAAGATGGAGATGAACTTACCAATGGATTCTCTTTGATTTTGGAGCAAGAAATCAAGTTGGAAGTTGAAACTAGGGCTTGCTAATTTCTATTTCTCTTTCCCTTCCACCATTTCAGTTTTTAAGCTTAAGTTTTTAAGAAATGAATAAGTGAATGAGAGGAGTGGCTAAGCTAGGGTATTTAGTTAAGCCAGTGGGCTGAACCCAACCAAAAACCCAATAGAAAAAGGGTCAAAATTTCACAAACTCCAAACATATCAAAGATTATACTCAAAAAGATCGCAAACGCCATTTTGGAACCAATGGAGGTGGTTTCGGGTTCCAATTCGGCCATTTGCAGAAAGTAACATTTCGGACCTCAAAAATCCGAATAACGACGCTATATTTAAATTAAACATTTAAATATAAAATCGTTAAATAGGCGGGTTGTTACAGATCTCCCCTCCTTACAAAATTGCGTCCCCGCAATTCCTAGAGACGATATTTGTAACAACTACATCTATACAACATACAAAAGAAAAAGGAATAAGCTTGAGATACAGAAATAGACTTACCATTAAGAAGCAAAGATAGAAAACCTGGATAAGATCGCTCAATAAACTCTCTGGTTTCCCAAGTACAGTCATTGGGATTAGTGGACCATTGAACTTTAACGAGCGGCACGTCCTTGTTCCGACGGTGTCGCACCTCCGTGTCAAGCACGCGAATAGGTTGCTGTACAATAGATAAGTCCGGTGAGATCTCAAGCTCTTGCAAATCAGGAGAAGTAATAACAGAATCCGACTCCCGAAGATACTTCCGAAGTTGAGAGACGTGAAACACGTCATGAATACCAGATAAATGAGCAGGAAGTGAAACTCTATAAGCCACATGGGCAATACGTTCAGTAATAGAAAATGGTCCTATATAACGAGGAGCCAATTTCCCAGTCGTACTGAAACGCATAACCCTTTTCAAAGGAGAAACACGAATAAAAGCAAGATCACCGATCGAGAACTCGAGAGGCTTCCTACGGTTGTCCGCGTAGGACTTCTGGCGACTCTGTGCCTCTTTCATTCTCAACCAGATAAGATCAATCTTCTCGGAAGAATCACGAACAAAATCTGGACCAAGAATAATCTTCTCCCCAGATTCCAACCAACAAGGAAGTGATTGACATGGCCTTCCGTATAAAGCTTCGAAAGGAGCTATGCCAACACTAGGCTGAAAACTATTATTGTAGGAGAACTCTACAAGAGGTAGGTGATTCTCCCAACTACCACAAACATGTCAACACAAAAGAATAACAGAATAAGAAGTTCACCATAAGGAGCACGAGAGGATAAGTCCGAACTTGATTGCTAAGAGAATTCTATGGATTCCTAAGCTCAAATAATTTGGAACACCGACGTGGTACAAACAATACGTCAAATGAACCAAAGCTCAACAAAATGAAGTACAAAAAAACGTCCGATGAACTTGGTAAAAAGACTATTCCATTCGGACATCAACAAAGAAACAATCGCTTGCTGCTTACAACTAAATGCATTGGCAACACGATCCCCTTTTCGGGAATTAAAATATCAAGATCATAAGATGCTAGGAACTCGAATCAACACTAAGTTCCCTATGAGAAAATAAACACTTCAAAATTATGATTGGTAAGGAGAGCAAAATCCCTCACCCAAAAGTAATGATGCCAAATACAAAAAGCGAAAACAATAGCCGCGAGCACTAGATCATAAGTAACATATCTAATCTCGGTAAGCTTTAATGGTTAAGAAACATAAGTGATAGCGCGTTCTCTTTTGCAAGGAAACGACATCCAAACCAATACGATTAGCTTTGGAACAAAAGATAAAGTCTTGGTTCCCTTCGGGAATCCCAAGAATAAGAGTATCGAAAAAGAGTTCTTTCAAATAATATTCTTCCCCGAAAAACTAAAACTTTCAAAATCACAATTATCTTTATGTAACTATTTTTTTCTTATTTCAAATCAATTTATTGTGTCAAATTGTCTCATCAAAATGTTTAGGAGATTCCTATCGAAAACGTTGATCAAGCGCATCGACCAGAATTCTTAAAGCACTCAATGGGCAATACAATCACAAAACCATCTTCTATATGATAAACATGTTTCTAAAAACTTTTGAAAATTCTCTTTGTTCGTTTTAAAAACAAAAAATCCCATTTATACTTATAAATAACTCTTATGAAAAAGATTGGCAAAAATTTTAGATTGCTAATTTCATCCAAAATCAACAAATACAAAAAGTGGAATCATTGAGATATTTGTAGAATACTCGATTCATAAAATGGATGAAATGAGCTGGATAGACTGAATGACACAACAAATCATTCATAAGAATTACAACGAGTGTGGAAAGCGGTAAGTGGAATGCTAACTTCCGCAACTCGTAGTCAAATGAAAACTGGTGGTAAGATCGAGCTAAAAACACCTTAACACTACAACAAAAGATTGCTTGGGTGATAATCCTAAGACAAGACCAGAAATACCAGAAAATTCTCAAACTACAAGAATGAGAGAAACAACACTTTCCTCATCATGAGGGCTTGAAGAATAAAATGATGAGATTAAATTGGAATCGAAATCACAAAGAAAATAGAAATCTGTTTAACAGATTGAAAATGTTGAGGATGAATAGTCCACTCGGGATATAGGATATGACATCATAATAACTAATTCAATCCTAAAAAAATATCAATTCCGAAGCCTTAGTAACGCATAACATGCAAATTGGCTCGGAAAGAAAAATCACATAAAATAATCTCGACATTAATACAAGCAAATTGAGCATTGCGGATCCACCAATTCGGATTCGCAACTTTCAAAGAAGTAACCATACAAGAAACATCCAAAGATTAATCATCGAAGAGCTTCTTCGATATGGAAAAAAATGCGAAGCCCCCGTATCGAAGAGAACTCGAATACAATAGTCAAGAAATAAAATAGAACCTTCCAAAACAGATGGAGATGTACCTTTTCTCCGAGAAGAACCTCTAGAAGCGTCTGTTATCTTTAGCTTTCCAGATAGAGGATTATTTGGAACAATAGGACAAGTTAAAATACGATGGTCTTCCTTCTTGCAATAGTGGCAGAAGAGAGGCATAGGGCAAGCTCGAATCATATGATCAGGGGAACCACAATTGAAACACTTCCGAGTGTAAGGTGTTCCAGCAGACTGAGACTGAGAATTAGATTCAACGGGCTTTTTCTTCTTGGAAGGGAAAAATTCCCGCTTATCCAATGGAAACTTCTTCTTGTTAGGGTTCTTGCGAATCTCAACACCATCCCCACAATCACACTCCTTCTCGAAGGCTTCTAGATGAAGTGCCGAATCAACCAACTCCTCAAAGGAAAGTTTAAGCTGGAGCATCAAAGATTTCTTAAGATACTTCTTAAGACCAGAAACAAACTTCAAATTCTTCCTATAGGATGTACTAATGAATTCAAGACCACACTTAGATAAGGCCTCGAATGATGCAACATACTAAAAAACGGAAGACTCCCCTTGCTTCAACTCAAGGAAGCGACGGGTCAATAAAACTTTCTCAGATTCAGGAACGAACTTGAGTTCGAATCGTTCCCGAAACTGAGTCCCAGAAAGAGCAGACTCATCAAATTCAGCTAAAAGAAGCTCGTACCAGTCAAGGGCACGCTTTTGCAATAAGCTAGAAGTTACAAGATCTCTATCATGGTCAGAAAGATCCATGCGAGAGAGAACATGCTCGTACATGCGAACCCAAGCTTGGACCTCAAGAAAAATCTCGGAGCCTTTAAATGGTTTCCCTCCAAGATGAGAAAAATCACTGCACAAACGTTCGAAGGTGGACTTGCATGGAGGAGATGTTCGAGTAGGAGCTGGAGGCTGTGTGCTCCTAAACCACTCTAAAAACTGATCGGCAGACATATAAACGTCGTCCGGATGTGAGCCACTGGATTGCCCAACATCCGAGCGTCGTCCTCCATCTCTTCCAGCCATAAGCTGAAAGTTAAGATAAGGTAAAGATTATTCCCAAGGTAGATAATTCAACATGGAATACTACAGAATTTAAATGCATTCCTAGGCATATTCCCAAATCCTATCTAACTTTTGATGGTAGAAGGAATAGAGACACACGATGATTCAAAAATTTGTATCACTTATCACACTCCGATGTATCGTAATATGTGCTCTATTCTGTGTTTATCATATTTTGTTCTGAACCTCGCTCTGATACCAACCTGTGACGCCCCACCTCTATACCCACGCTAGCAAAGAGTATTATTAGATAATACCGTCTGCTAACACGGAGAATAAGGCTGTTTAGGAGCGACCATCTATGGCCTTGCTTTAATTATCTATTGAATACATCGACAATTGCCTTACCAAGCAGATCGACATATCCAATGAATACTTAAAACAAAACCATAGGTGGCTAGAGGATCTATCAGAAGAGAATATAACAACTCAAATGCAATATACATCACAGAACAGTAAACCATCATATACACACATACACTGATACAAAGCAGAGTATACAAATAATACATGTCAAGTGGTATAGCAAATCACAATATACAGACGAGTCAATAGAATGTATATCAGAGTTATAACAGAAAGGACTACACAAAAAGCTAAGACAAAAAAAGGTCAGCGGAATAGTCCATGCGGAAGCAAAAGAGGCTAAGTCCAAAGCACCTAACCTGAAACATCTCGGTCTGACCCGAGTATAAAATACCCGGGTCAGTCTAGCTAAACAAATCAGTTAGATAAACTGAACAACAATAAACCTGCAAGGTTTCAAAGCATAACAAATATCTCTAAAGGAGATAACACAATCACCTAACAAAAGATGAATCATATGATAACAAGCCTCATATCATCGGCAACATATAGAAACAAAGGACACAAATATCCCAAATCAAGCCAAAAAGGCGAATAACAAATACCAATAAGGTATACAAGTTCCACGAGGTAATCGCCATTCTCCATGCGGCTCAAAAAGACCAAGACCGAAGGGCGATACCAAGGGAATATACATATCAATGAAACATCATAAAATTGCTCGAGCTCAGTACCGTACAAACAAGGATCCGTGAGCCCGAAGACTCCAAACCCAAGTATCACCCATGCGGCACATAAGGCCAACATCAGAGCGAAACTATATAGGGTGACAAACCTGAAGGCACAAACCCAATATCACCCATGCGGCACATAAGGCCAACATCAGAGCGATACTATAGGGCGACAAGCCATAGTGGTGAAGGTCGAAGACCCAGTACTGGACACCACTAACTGGCGGAATGTGTCACAACTCTCGAAAAGGAATCCGAACAGTGTTAACGTGCATCCCATAACCACTCGTTCGCACTAAACGGTTTACTATCCGTCAGTCACTTTCATACTCAAAGCAGTACAAATTTACCTCATATCATCGATAAACCAAACCCGAAGGTCAAAACGATCAATTGAATAGGTCGGGGATTAATCGGAAAGATAAACGCACAGATTCATGGTCCGTGTTTTGCCCAACCATTTAATCACTCGTCCACTTCGCTCGAAGTGCGAAATTGTGCATGTGTTTAAATAGAATTTATAAATTGGAGAAACAAGCTTTTAATATGATTAGAAAGATTATTTCATAAAAACCCATGGACGAAGTCAAAAATAAGTTATCAAAGTCAAAGAGGCAATAACAACCACTAAGAAGCAACATGAATCGATACAATCCGGAAAACCAATCAAAACGAGCATAAATAGGCAAAACAGGAGCAGGTCAGTCGACTGAAATCCCTGTTCAGTCGACTGAAAATTGTTCATAAAAATTTCGGGCTTCAGCTTAGTCGACTGAACAGAGGATCCAGTCGACTGAACCTAATTTCCTGCATTTCCTACTTATAACAAATGAAGTGCAAACTCTCCCAACTTTCAACCGGACGAGCACGGACGCTAGGGGTTTACGCCTAGCGGCTACCCGGCCCTATAAGCACTTCAATGCGTCACCAAAACATGATCAAAACATCAAAGTTAGGATCTCTAAAGAATTGAACCCAAAACACTAAAAATTTGGGTATTCACTAACTCAATCCAAACTAAAAGCAAGTGCATACGAACAAGTGCTAGGAATTCATACCCAACATCAATGAAATCAAGAGAAGTTGATGTGAGTTCAAAACTCACCTTTTTAACTCAAGAACAAGAAGAAGAAGCTCAAATGCAAAGGAAAGGCTAACCACTCTTCACTCTTACTCAACAAGCTTCAATCTAGGAGTAAAACACATATTATCCTAAATTAGGTTTAGGATATTTTTTGAAATTGAAGAGGAGAAGAGATGGAGAAGATGGTGATGAACTTACCAATAGATTCTCTTTGATTTTGGAGCAAGAAATCAAGTTGGAAGTTGAAACTAGGGCTTGCTAATTTCTATTTCTCTTTCCCTTCCACCATTTCAGTTTTTAAGCTTAAGTTTTTAAGAAATGAATAAGTGAATGAGAGGAGTGGCTAAGCTAGGGTATTTAGTTAAGCCAGTGGGCTGAACCCAACCCAAAACCCAATAGAAAAAGGGTCAAAATTTCACAAACTCCAAACATATCAAAGATTATACTCAAAAAGATCGCAAACGCCATTTTGGAACCAATGGAGGTGGTTTCGAGTTCCAATTCGGCCATTTGCAGAAAGTAACATTTCGGACCTCAAAAATCCGAATAACGACGCTATATTTAAATTAAACATTTAAATATAAAATGTTAAATAGGCGGGTTGTTACAATTTACTCAACAGTCTTAGATGACACAAAATAGATTATTCACTCATCCAACAATTGTAAAGTATCCTTGCCCAAACAACCATAAACTAAACAAACAACAATTTCAAGCAATAGATCAAGTTCATTCTTATTAATTTCATTTCATACATTTGTTGTTTGATTTCCCTTTCATTCATATAATGATTTATCTTTTTAATTTACATTTATTTCTTGTAAATTTTCATTTCCATTCATTCACTCAGTTTTTATTTCATTAGTTTTCATTTATTACTTACAAATATTCATTTCATTTATTCAGGTCATGTCAGTTTCTTTTTATTGCATTATATTCATTCATTCATTCATTATTACTTAATTTCATTTATTTAAATTCATCTATTTATACTATTTATGTTCAATTCAATTTCTTTGCATATTAATTCATTTACTTAAGTTTATAATCTTATACTTACAATACTTACTTCCTATTACCTTTATTACAGTAACATTTCAATTATAACTAAGTTCACAACAATTACAACATCAAATTCTTATTTATAGAGGAATTTCATTACATACTTTTATTGCCTCAAGTTTATTAGTTGCATAATATCCATTACATTTTCTTATAAAACGTTAAAACTTTTAATATTTGGTAAGTTACATATATGCTTTTAAGGATGCAATTGAAAATCATACAAGTTTATCCCATTTCTTTTAATTAATTCAATGTTCAATAATTTTATCTTTTGTCTTATAAGTTTACAATTTCAACTTGCTTGTAATTTCATTTATAACCTAGCATTAAATATCTTATTTCATTCAAAGGTTCAAATTATTCGTTAAATTCCATTTCACTAAAGCAATTGAAACCATTAATAATGGAAACTTAAGAATTTAAATACCGGGTAAAATTTTAAATCATTTTAAAATAATAGATAGATGTATACACTTACAATTTGTATATCCCATTTATGTTTAAAACCATTTGAAATTTATATTAGTTTATCAAAATAAACTTGCAATAAAACTACTACAGTGGCCTTCCCACTTCGAAAGTCGAAAATGAGTGTCGATGATGCATGCACTCATCACCAAAATTATTTTCCAGTGACAGAGAGGGGAGTACAGAACTTATTTCCTTTCTAAATTTCTTTAAAGCAATTCTTTCAAATTATTCTGAAATATTTATACCAGAAAGTACCTCTAAATAATAATATTATTATTATATTTCAAAATAATTCAAAAGAAATTTTCAAAACCACGAAACTTAGATTCTAAATTTCCAATTTTCATTTATTTTATTTTCTTTTCAAATCTTATTTCCAACCTATGCTTATAGATTTCACTACCTAACAACCAATATATTGAAACCAAATATATATCACTTATAAAAAATTTATTTTATATGTATAGAAAATATAATAGGCAAAATTGTTTCATTCGCCTATATTTAAAACAAATATTATGTCTGTCTGTCCTATTAAGTGTTTAGAAATCCCTATTGATGTTATAGCGTCCCATGCACCAACTAGAATTTATAAATACAAAATGGAACAAATTAACACGATATTAAAACCTTTTTATAACACTAACAAATACGCTCTCTCATATATATACGCTCAGCAACTCATCATAGGGTATTACTACCCTATTAACAAAGGGTCAGACCCCACAAAGCTAAGGTTTATCGCTAAACCAAAGCTCTGATATCAGATTTAACATCCAGCCTTTTTGTACGTTTTAAATCGACGTTAAACCACACACGTCACACTCAAACCATACAGAAGAGCGGATTGTTATGGGGTAAATAGGAAAAGCAGAGAAAGAAATAAAACAAAACAGGAACTCACAGCGGAACGATAAAATATAATAATCAAATAAACAATTCATGAAGCTGTTTACAAAATATTCGATTATACTTATACAATACATATCAGAGTTACACATACCAGAGAATAATAATTAATGCAACGGAAGAGTATGAATGCAGTGGAATAATATAATAGATAATAGTAATACACTCTTTGTCTTCATCCTTCAGAAATAAAGAATACTGAAATGCTCAGGCTGACCCGAGTGAATTAAAAAGACAAAACACTCGAGTCAGAACTAAAAGATCTTATGTGAGTTAAATCAACAGAAATAAATATGAGTGGAGCGGCGTTAGAGATTTTTACGGGATTTGACATCTCCTATCCAGTGTTTAACGTGAGTGCAGTAACTTAAGAGATGCTTGGGATTCACATATCTAAGGATCCGCTAAACTATTTACTATGTAGTAATATTTCGCTATTATAATAATATCTATAGTAAAATAGACTTACTTTTAAATAGCGTTAAGGGGTTATCCATATAACCCTTACCATGTAATAGTCCCAATAGTCCATCCAATATCATGGTCCCTCCTAATTGGGAAGCCACTAGAGGATACCACACAGGCTACGGGAGAAAACCAAACTCGTACAAGGCTCGCTAGGTTAGTTGACATGGCACACAAGGCAATGCCAGGGTTGATATACCAATTACTATCCGGACTAGTGGTGACGCATAGCGTGCAACTACCGCCCACCTCGAGCCACACCCCCAAAATCAAAAATCAAAAGTGGCCGCCAAATAAATCTCCAAGTCAGAATAAAATATCGAAGGAGTGTGTCCGATAAGAGGAGCTACCTCATTTGCTCAGAATCGCTCCTGTTTTAGCCACCTTATGCCAACACACTAGAGTCGGGTCCACGTATGTACCTTAATAGAACATCGCCACTATCCTACTTCATTTTGGAATCTCCACCGCGTACACGGTTGTTAAAGTGGTTTTCGGAGTTGGCGGAGAGTATGAAAACTTTTGATCCCGGTATCATTGACAACCAAACGTTATTATAACAACACAGTCATTTCAAAATAATTATACTTCAAAACCGGAATATAATATCCATTTCAAAACCATATAAATATGATATCATCTCCATTTCAAAACCCAAATCAAATAATATTATTTTTATTTCAAATATATCCTTTTTCCAAAATCAAAGCACTTCAAATTTATACACTTCGAAACCAAACATTTGAAATTATAACACTTTTAAAACATAATACTTTGAAACTCAAAACTTCGAAACATTTCAATTTCGATAAAACATTTCAATTTCGATATATTTCAAGGCTTTAAATATTCCAAAATTTCAAAACTAAATTCGATAATTTCGATTCAACAATTAAATTTTATATTATTTAGTTTTAAAATATTTTACATAAAAAATCCCCCATCATTTAAATAAAACTCAAATTACAAATAACTAAATATTTTCTTCAATTCATTTATACTTGAAATGATCATTTAATTCACCTTGACCCCAAAATCAAGTCATAATAATTATACCTTCTAAAATTTCCAGTTTAATAAATTTACATCAACCTTTTGAGTTTAATTCTTAAATAAATTTAATTTCAAATAAATCTCCAATTTATCTCCAACCTTTATTTATTTAAATCATTATACACTCTATATTGAAATAAAAATGTAAATACATACTCACTTATATTTTAATAAAAATCAAACTCTATTATTAAACTCAATTTTTATTTAACAAACTTATACATAGCTTAAATTCAAGCATTTAACTACATATAAAAATAATATTTATATAATATCAATAATCAATATCATTAAACCATATATTTCTTTCCAAAACCACATAAATCATTTTCAAAATATTATAGATATAGACCACGGTGTATAGAATTTTCTACCCTATAGTCAAGTGATAAGATATTTATCATTTCAATCCGTAATTTAAAATAAAAAATACGGTTGTATATCATTTCAAACCGCAATCCCAAATGAAATAAAAATGCAGAACAACTTGCAATTTATAACAGTATAAAATACAATATCCATTCGTCCAATATCAAGCATCAAACATTTATCACAATCATCATCCAATTCAAACAATGACATCAATATAGAACAGATAATAAATAACAGGTATTTACTGGCAGTTTATATTCAGTAATAAATTAAATAACAATTTTACTGGCTGTTTATATGCAGTAACAAATTAAATAACAATTTAATTCAATAAATTCAATTTAACTGGATTTTTTATAAAAACATACCAAACAGCCATAAATAAATTTCTATTCACATCAGAAATTAATTTAACACACATAAGAAATTTTAGAAGTTGTGAGTAGCTTAAAACACTCAGCTTTCTAATTTAAATTGAATTTAAATCCAATTTAAACATGTAAAATGAACAATCTTAGAATCCATCCAAACCAAATTCAAAATGTACAAAATTTCGATAGGATCGCAGCGAAGAAAACTGCGCGAAATTTCGACGTCGTACTTGAAAGTTATTAAGATTAGATCATTAAACGAAAAAAAAATAAGCAGAGAAATCAACACGTCAGCACCTTTCTCGTGCATGCGTTCCACTATGCGAAAGCATTATCGACCAATAACCATAGCGCTGCCAACCTTTGACCGGAAAACGCCGCCACCAAGACGAATTTCACCTCGATCCAACTACGCCGTTCGCCTCCACTACTCAAGCCGACCCCCCATGATGGCACGGCCCCTCCAGGCGCCCCAGGCGTACGCAGTCGCCGCACCCAATCTTGCCAAATTCAGGTGAACTTAGAGCCTACTAGCGTGAACGAACGGCAAAGATCGACGTCTCTCGACGTCCCCTACAGTGGAGCGCAACCCTCTCGCCTTCTAATCAAAGATCTACCATTGAATCGGCATGGTGGCCTATGAACACCGAGGTTCATCCTGAATTTTAGAGCAAATGATGTGTCGAATCAAAAGACAAATAGCATCAGAAGATTACGGTCTTCGAGAGCTTCAAATCTTTATAAAATTTGATAGTATTTGAGGAGTTTGAAATTTGGCTTTGAATTTTGATTTGAAATTGCAATTGAAATTTTGGTTTGTCTGCCATGGAATGAGGAGAAGCTATAGGAATTGTACATACAGAATAATGAACATAAGAAATAGGCTAGGGTTTATAACGAGGTACATATAGGTAGGTTAGAAATAGAGATGAATGCACACGATTGGTTTGGACAGTTAAACGATAAATGGCCCAAAAAGGCCGTTCTGACTCCGCAACTAAATTGAGTCAACTCATATATCAAAATAGATGTTTAAATTACTTTAAACGCAATGGAATAGGTTTCAAGTCCAAATTCCATCGTATGAAGAAGTTATGCTAAAATCAAGTTATTTCAAATTGATTTCAATTGATTTTAATTTAATTGATTTCTAGACGTTTCGAGTCCGTATGATCAAACGACAAGTCCGATCGTCATGAAACTTGAAATCCTGTAGTAATTCACCGTTACGGATTCGATGAAACTGGTTTCGTCGAAATCCGAGTCAGTGGCCAAAATGGCTATTTTCTAATTAATTAAATAAATTAATAATTGATTAATTAAATCAAGTTTTCATATCCAACTCTATAATTAAGAAATTTCATCATTTTTAAATTCCTTAATCATTTACACTAATTTAACAAAATTTAAATGTCAATATAGAGTTGATTCATTTATCAATTTCGGTTTTAGCCTTAATTCCATTAACTTCAGAAATTATAAATTTTATTTCCAATAATTCTATCAAATTTACTATCATTCTGTTATTTAATTCTTTGTTTTCAAATGGATGCATTTACAATGGATTCATGATTTATTACATAATATTCTCAATTTTCAACTTAATTTCCATTAACGTAATATTTAGATATTTAGTTTCATTTATTTGCAATTAAATCCAATTACTATAGTTTAAATTAATAAATCTTTATTTCCTTTCCTTTAATTCCATAAATTGTCCTATTATTAATAACATTAACATTATTTACAAGTATTAGCTTAATTAACATTAACGTAATGTGTTATTTAGATTTATTGCAATTGGTTCCAATTCAATTTAATGGATTAAAATATATCGGTAAGTTATAATAATGGTTGCCACCAACTCTTAGTCGCAACTTTATAAGTTATCATTCCCAACAACATTCTAATTACTTACAGAACATTGATTTTGTTCAATTACCACTCATTATACATTAATCCATAAATAAATTCAATATTTACGCTTGTATTCTTATATTCACTTTATAGCCAAGTTATAACATTTAAATTATTTTGTTTAATTGGAATTTCATTCAAGTTCATTAATTATTAACTTTAATTAACCTTGTTACTCTTCATCTTAGTTATTATTTCATTATTACGTTATGACTTTTTATTTCTTACAGTTTTAGATAACAAAATTCATTAAATTAACAAATTAGTTCATCGAAATTTTACGGGTCATTACAAATGTGGCGTAATTAATTATTGGTGTGGAAATATATTACAAACTACAATATATTTATGGCAAAATTAGAAGATGAAATAACTCAAATTTAATTTACTCTTAATGAAGAGTAATGATCTTAAATTTAAATTTAAATAAGAAGCTTTGGAAATTTTGAAGAGTTGAAAACTGAGAATTTGTTTATGAAGATAATGGATCTGAAAAATCTACGAACATTTGGTTAATAAAAGAAAGTATAAAATCCATTTCTCATGTTAGACCTTCCCTAGTGTAATTATTTAGCAACTTGCATTTATGTAGTCATATGAGTTTAGTGGTATTTGGAGAGACCACCTGCCTCTTGCTGAGTTTTCTTACCACAACGGTTGTGAATCAAACATCGGTACAACTTCTTTCGTAGCTTTATACAAAAGGTTCGAATACCATCTTGTTGGTTGGAGTCCGGGATAAAGTTATACTAAGTCCCAACTCTATTCATGAGCTTCTAAAGAATCTATCTCACCTGATTTATCTATTGTGCAACATCCTATTTGTGTTCTTGCTTCAAAGGTTAAACGCCTTCGGAACAGGGATGTACCACTCGTAAAGATTCAATGGTCCACTAATCCTAATGGCTTTACTTGGGAGACTAGAAAATTTGTCTAGCGATCTTATTATGGTTATCTATCTTCTTCTATCGAGGGTGAGAATTTTGAAACTCAAGCTTATCAATTCTCTTTTGCTAGATGAAATAAATCGTGTTGAATACAGCTCTTCTCTAGAAATTGCGAGTATGCAATTTTTATAGTGAGGTCTGCAACAACCCTGGTTTTGGCAATTACTTGTAAAAATTAAACTATAAAGGTGGTTATAATTTAATATTAAAGAATAAAATAAATTGGAGATGGGAAATTGTTAAAATCGTTTATTTTGAATGAAAAATGAGTTTTGAATAAATTAAATGGAATTAAGATGGTAATGTTGGTATAAATAATGGTATTATGTTAATTTTTTGGATAATAAATTAATTAGGTTTGAATAAAAAGAAATATATTGATTTGGGGATTAATTGAATTAAATAAATAAAGAAAAAGAGTTTAATTCAATATCAATTGTTGTAAAATGTAAAATGTTGAAAATAAGGTTTTAAAAACATTATTGTGTTTGTGGTAAAAATGAACATTTTGTACTTTAATTTGATAAAATGCAATAATTTTGCAAATTATTGCCAAATGTTGAGTTTTGTAAATTTTAATGAAGTATTTGAATTTATTATGATATATTTTACAAAAAATGGTGGAATTTTGTTTTGAAATAATTTTTGAATGTAAAAATGTTGTTAATAAGGTTTGCTGAATTTAATTAGACAAGAAAATGGTTTTTGGGTAAATTTTGATGTTACAAAAATTATTTATGTAATTAAAAGTGTAAATTGATGCATTTAATTAAAAAAATGGAATTTTAATAATGGAAATTAAGTTTTATGGCTAAAATAAATTTTATATATGTTGTGAAATATTTTTGGTAAACATAAACACATGTTGTATAAATTTATTTGGTGGAAATATGTGTAAATAATGAGAATGTGGTGGAAATATGAATTTACTTAGTTAATTTAGACTAAGGGTTAACATATGTGCTATTGGGTAGTAGGTTCAAGCCCAAACCCATTTCTGGAATAATCAAGAGAAGCTGTACGTTCTCTTCTCTTCTCTCATTCTTCCTTTTTCTATCGAAAAAACAAACCAGTAAACTAAAAATGACCGCTCTCTTCATTTTCAAAACCAACATCAAAACTAAGCAAAATAAAAAGGAAAATTTACAAATCAAAGTGAATAATAGGTAATCAAAACCAAAATCACAAGTTATTTCATTAATTTATAATCTTGAGAATGGGTGTTGTCTGTAACTCTTTTTTTCTTCGTGCATGTTCTTTCTCAAGCTTCTACAAGTCAGTACAGCTGCTCTGGACCAAAAAGCCATCATTTTGCAAGTCAAATTCGCTCAAAAACATGTACGGTGAGTAAAAACTCACACCTCTAGCAAGAATAAGTTGTTTCCAAAAATCTTGATGCAATTTATGTTGATATTTGATTTCCTATAAACTGTATATCTCAATTTACAGTTTACAGTGAAATTTATCTCTAGGTTCAACTTTAAGAACCCATATCTCTTTGATTTCATACCAGAATTGAGTGAAATCTTTTCCAGATCATTGTTTGAGTTTTTTTGTTTATGCGTGTTGAATTTCATAGTTCGATTCTATCTGAAAGTGCCCGAAACCATTACATGAAATTGGAAAAGAAATAGGCAAAGTTGCATATACAAGATGCAACCATCTGGTCGACCAATAGCCTATGGGGGTCGACCTTAGGGTCAACCCAGGCAATAGATAGGTGGACCTATGCTATTTGATGGTCGACCTATAGGTCGACCAGAGCCTGTGAATTTTTGCACTCTTGTTTCCTTTGTTCAGTTGTGTTCTGCTACTTCTTCCGGTGATTTTTGCAACCAGTTTGTGGTATTTTTGAGATGTTTGAAGGGCTCTAACTTATTAGTAGGTAAGCCAACATTTTGGTTGATCCGTATTCTGGATTGACGTGTTTTTGGAGACGATTTCATATGCCATTTTTCAGTGTTTTCGAGAATTTCTGTTGTTTTCAAGCACGGGTTTTCTAAAACAATTTTGAAATGATTTTTATAATAAAATGGCTTTCAAATGAGATATTTTACAATATTTATAATTATTTTTAAAAGCTATTAAAAAATTATATTCTCTATAACAAAGAGAAATTTTCAAAGATTTGTTTTCCAAACGATTTCAAAAATTGTTTTAAAAACTAGTTTTCCCAAAACAATTTTTTTCTATATAAATTGCACATTTTTGCACTCTTCGAGCATATGAGGAAGATAAGTAAATGATTTAGTAAAAAATGTTGTATGGGACACATGCGTTTACTTTTTCGGTTAGTTCCTGACTTGTTCGTTTAAAGCTAATTTTGCACCCCTTAAGACGATAATTTGTGATTTGAATGATTTTGTTTTCTAGTGCGGCATTGACTTATAGTTAGTAAACTGATAAGTGAGAACGTGTAGTATGGGATGCACGGTTACCACTACTCCGGTTGCTCTCTAAGAGTTTGTGACACATTCATGGGTTATTGCCAGTACTTGGGTTGTTGGGTCCTATGTATACATATATAGCTGTTGGGCTAATCATGGGGTATTGACATACTCTCTGTTAATACCGAAGCCACTTTACAAAACTATGCACATGGTGGAGAAATCCATAATAAAGTAGGATGGTTTGGCGAATGCTACTGAATTGAAGTAAGAGAATGATGATGGATAGCCTTGACTTTCGGGTCATAATTAAAATGACTAAAACATGAGCTATACTGGGCCAAGTGGGGTTTCTCCCCTGTCGAACATGCTTCTTTGGAACCATATCTATTATTTTGTGATTTGATTGGTGCGCACCTTTGATTATGGGAGCGTGTCTCAAGGTGGACGGTAGTAGCTGCAATGCGTTACCACCAGTCCAGGAGTGCAAAACGGTAGAATCCTACCCTTAGCATTGCCTCACGTTCCTTGTGATATTTATCCTAATCGAGCCCACTATGACTTTTGGTTTGTATCGTACCTATGGAGTGCTCCCTGAGTATCACACCAATCTACAATGGAGCTTACAGTACCGTATTGTAATATCCCGGAATTTTGGACAATACAAATTTGATAATCTGTGTTTTAAATTTATATTGAATTGATAATTTTTGTTAATAAATTGCATTTGATTTAAATAATCTTCTTTATTGAAATATTTAATTTGTGAATTTATTTTTAATGAGTTAATAAATTGTTTTCTATTTAATAATGTATATGTATTTATATATTTTAAATAGATAAGTTGTTCTTAATTAAATTAGTATAGCATAATTTTAATGTTTTAAAAATAGAAATTGTGATTTATTTTGGATTTAAGCTTTTCAAAAATATTTATAAAATACTATATGATTTTAATATGTAAGATAAATATTTTATTAGTTTAAAATTCATTTTTACTTAAGTTTGAACATTTAAATATGTTACCAAAATATTTGTGTTATTCTTTTTAAAATAATGATTTATAAAATGAGATTTGTTAATTTAATTTGAAATTTAAAATACAATTTAAATATGAAACATGTATTCATATAAGTTATAACATCTTTCATAAATTTATTTTAATTGTTTAAAGGGTATAAGAACTAATTAACTAAGTTTAATTTTCTTTAACACTTAATTAAATAACAAAACCATTCAAAAGACATATGTAAGCTTAATTTACATATGTAAGTAATTTAAGATTTAAGTTGACAAGTGTTAACAACACAAGCCATGTGTCATTTGTTTAAATTTGTTTCACTTTAATTTTAATTCATCATAATCTAACTAGATAAGCTTGCATATACCCATTTCTTCTTCTCTTTCTCTTTTTCATTATAAAACAAAGAAACCTTTTTCCTCCTTCAACAAAATGAAAATAAAATCTGTAGCATTTCAGATTTTAAGATCAAACTCTTGAAACTGCATTTCTCAAACCTGTAAAACACTTGCATTCAGCTCCTCTTTTCCAAAATACAAAACCTGCAGTTCTTCTGGAAACATGCAAATTAGATCATAGCAACTTGCATTTGAAACTGCAAAAGCCTTTATCCATTTTCAAACCTGCATTTCATCTGGAAGCATGTATAAATCAAGATTCAAAAGCAAGCATGGGTCTGCATACATGAATTCTCAAATCTGGAAGCAAGAAGCCTGCATGCAAATAGTTCACAAGTTTAAAGTCAAAAGGACCTGTATTTCATAATCTGGAACATGCAATTGGAAATGTGCTCTGCATTTTTATTTAAGGTGAGTAACTCAACTTTTATAAACTGTTTAATAGGTAGTTGTGCATGCTTACAAATTACAGATAAATATATATGAAATGACCTGCAAGTATGTGTCAGTAAACAAGAAGACGATTGTGCATGTGTGATCTTCAAAATTTCAAACTTATGTTTGATTTCTGAATTTTCCTTTGTCTTGATTGCTGTTTAGGACTTAAATTCTTGAACAAGTCATGTTTGATTTAGAATGGTGTAAGTTCTAATTGTATATAAATTAAATATGATTGTAACCTGAAAAATCAAATTATACAGAACCAATTTGACTAGAGTGATAATTTAAACTATATAAATTAATGTTCCAGGTTTATTAATAGAATCAGTAAGTAAATTCAAGAATTTTAAAACAAAAATTTCAATTTATTGTGTTGTAAATATGGTGTAGTTTCAAGAACACTGTATTTTACAGTTTAGTCAAGTTCAATTGAAACTTGCATTGGATTTGAGTGAATTTGATTTTGGAGTTAGTGTAGCTATCTATGATCATGGGAAAATTATTTAATTAAGTTGAAAAAAAATTTTGATGTTGAATTTGGGAGTTTTTGTTATGAACCCTAGTTTCACTGGGTTACTGTGTTGCTCGAGTATGATCTCATGGTTTGATCGAGTTCAAAGATCTTTGGGGTGTGGATAGATAATGGGTTGATGAAGATGTTGCCGGATTTTAGGTGGAGTTGGTGGCCGGAGGCGTGTAGGGTCGGCGTTGACAGGTTTTAGGTGGTGGGGGTTTGGTCTTTTCCAGGTTTGGGGTTGATTTTTGGTTGCAGGGAATTTTGCCTCGGGTTGGTCTCAGGTTATTTGAGGGAAAACTCGAAGTAGGGTGGCTTTTAACTCGAAGTAGTGGTGGGATTGTCTCGAGTCTAATTTTGTTTCAGGTTTTAACAAAAACAGAAACTGTTCTGTTTTAAGAATTTTAAAAGTCAAGTTTTAAATTTAAATTTGGAAATTTAACTTAGGATTAAACCTGAATCTAAAAATGAATTCAAATAGTTTGAATTATGATTTTGAAATAATTTAAATGCAGAAACTCAAGTTTGTTTGAAAAAAAAAAAGGAACAGGAAACCTGTTTCTAGTTTATAAAATTTGAAATATATTGCAAACTACAATGTTAACTTAGGATTTTAAAACTGAATTTAACTATGAATTCAAATAAGTTTGAATTCTGTTTTTTTTTCTTTTGAAATAATTTAAATTCAGAAAATTTCAAAGTTTGGTTTGTAAATAAAACAGAAAAAAAACTGTTTTCTGTTTTTATATGTAAAGGTAAATTTATATTTGTAGGTGGAGATTTAAACTGAGTTTATAGTTTGAAATTTGAATATGAATTCAAATCTGAGTTTTTAAATCTGGAATAAAAATTTAAACTTCAGTTTTAAATAAAGGTTGAGATTTAAATTGTTTTAAATTGATTAAAATGATTTGCATTTGAATTGAAGGTGTAAATTGTAGGAAGAATTTTAAAGAATTAAAACTAGAATGAGAATGGAAGTTGTATTTCAATTTTGAAATTTTAAAGTAATTTTTAAATTGATTTGAATTTGATTTGAATTGAAATTTTAAATTCTTTTAAACTTATTAATAAAGTATATGTTTCTTTTAAACATATAAGATTAAGTTGTGTGTATTGTTTTAAACTCTTATTTAAGGCAAATTTGAGTCTTAAGTTAAAGTGAATAATAAATGGAATTTAAAGTAAATTTAAAAACATTTTGTTTTTAAATACTTAATTAAATAAGAAATGTTTATCTTAAGGATAAATAAAATGAAATGATTGGATTCATTTAATTATTAAGGTAATTAAGATGAAAAATTAATTATTTAATTAATTAATTATGTGGATGTTTAATTAAGTGATTTATGATTTTTAAGTTAATTAATTAGATTCGAGATTAATTAATTAAGTTTAATTAATCCATAATTAAGGGTGATTAATTAAACTTTAATTTATGATAAAAAATTCATTAATCAAGTGATTAATGATAATTAAGGTTTTAATTAACACTTAATTATTTAATAATTAGAGATTAATTAAATGATAATTAAATATTAATTAATTTATAATTAATAATGATTAATTTAAGTTAATTCTTAATTAAGTAATTAAGAAATGTTAATGAAGGTCATTAACTTAAGATTATTTAACAATTAATTAATGTGATTAATTTTTGATAATTAATTAGATTAATTAATTAATAATAATCAATAGTTTAATTACTTATGAAAGTAATTAATGAATTAATTACTTGGTGTAATTAATTTAATTAATGTGATTAGATTAGATTAATTAAGTTAAATTAATTTAAACATTTGTGGATTGTTGATAATTACTTTATGTAATGTATGAATTTGTAATTACTTAAGGAAGTAATTAATAATTACAGGATGTAATTAATATATCTGATTTAGAAGTAATTGGATTTAAATTACTTTGAAATTAATCAAGGGAATTAATTTAGATAATTAATTAAGAATAATTAATTATGGGATGAGTAATTAAAGTAGTTAATTACTGAATGGATTATTAATCATGGGTGATTAATATTTATATGTTGATTAATTTCAGATTAATTACTTATGTAATTAATTTATAAATTATTAAATGTAATTAGAATCATTAATTAATTAATGATGTAATTTGGAATTGATTAATTAAGATATAACTAATAATGAATAAATAATTAATGTGATTAATTTTAGTTAATCAATTAATTTATTAATTACAAGTTAATTATTTGCAAGGGTTTAAGTAATTAACTTGTGTGATTAATTTATAAGCTAATTACTTATTGTAATTAGGGATAGTTAATGAGTAATGATTAATTGAAATGAATATTGAAATGATGATTTATAAATTGATTTGAAATCAATGGATGGATAAGTTAAGCAGAATTTTGATGATGAAGTAATTAATTTAATTTATTTTAAATTAATTAGAGATTGAGTAATTAATTTAATTCATTTTAAATTAATTTTAGGAAGTGTGATCATTAGATCATTGCTTATGTTTGATGAATGGCATTGGTTGTTTGGTATGGTTTGTAATCTCAATTATGAGATGAGTAGTGTATGTGATATGGATGCATTGGTTGCTTTTGGATGATAATATGGATTATCTGATTATGATATGAATTATCTGTTGATAATGATAAGGTTGATTATCTGTTGTGCTGTGAATTATCTATCTATGTATATGTAGATAATGAATTGAATTGTTTTAAACTTAAAACAACTTGGACCTAAAAGACACGCTTTGGATTTCGATGAGACCGGGATCGGGATTCCATATTTGGATAGCCGAAAACCACATCGATTCCAATTAAACGTTAGATCGTTAATCCAAGTGGAGCGAGTGAAGACTCGAGGTGTAAGGGCTATACGTCAGTATAACTCTGTGGGTGATTTCGTAATGAGTTTGGCGGAATAGTACATATAGATTCAAGATGGTGATTCAGAGTGCAAGGGTTATTGTCGCTAACTCTGAGGGTGATTCCAAAATGAGTGTAACGAGATAATGCCTTCGATTTCGTTCGAACTCGGAACGAACTTGTATGGATTGAATGCTTTCAGAACATCGTCAGGTGGACGATGAGCATTCTAAGTGATATGTCCTATAAAGGTAATCGTAACCTCAAGCCTTATCAACCGGGAATGGCTAAAACAGGGGAGGTGCAGCAAAGCTTCGTGGGTCGCACCCACTGGAGAGTAAGATTTACCCCTGTCTAGAGGTCCCTTTATATTTCGGCTGTGTGGACGGTTGATCATGACAATCGTCGGGGTTGTCTTATTTGGAACTGTTCAGTAAGGAACAGGTCCGGCTTTGTGTTGCAGGGGATGAAGGGAGTAATCCTCGGTACGGTGATCTAGGCCACGTACTGTTACGGGCGGTACCCTAGTAGCCCTGCCATTGTATGGAATCCAAAATCCAATAAGTGCTAACGGTTTTGATTGTATTACCCACTTTTGTGGCTAGTAGCTGGAATTTAATAATGTAACAATTTCGGCTATTTCTTATTTACTTGAAAACCCTAGACCCTATTATAATATCATCGGATTTCCTATCAAATGTTTTGGTTATCGTAAGGTAAAAACTTTTCCATGTTTATGTGTGGGAAGTCTTACGTGATACCTTTCTTTCAAAAGGTTTTGAAAATTAAGCAACTTTAACCTGTTACTCACACCAGACCCATGTCTGACCCGGAGTTATTTCTGTTTTTCTTTAACTCTTGGGTACTCAAATTTTTATGAGTAGTCAAGAGAATTCAGGTTAGCTTTGACGAATTATGGAGGAGCAATAGATCAGGAGGCTTATGCGTATAGTTATATAGTTCCGCTGTGTTGGTATCTCTGAGTGTTTCTGTATTGTGATTGAGTTGTAATAACTAGACAGGTGTTTATAACTGTCTAGTATGTGTTGTATATGTTAGTGTAACTCTGATATTTGATGTTATACTGATGTTACTAATATAATTTATTCGTTCCGCTGTTGAGATTCTTGTGTTGTTTCTTCTTTCTCTTCTTTCTTTCCTCTTTTCTATCCCTTTCTTTCTTAATTCATGATGTGATTTTTTGGGAGTAGAAAGTCGGGTCGTGACAGTTGGTATCAGAGCATTAGGTCGAGTGAATAGCTAGGCTCTGTAGTGGCGTCTATCTTGAGAGAGCGTATTTGTATTTTTATTATATATATATATATATATATATAATTGGTTCTACCTATTTGTTGGATTACCCGTTCAGGTGTTTTCCAATATAAGTTATAAAGGTAGATGAGGTAGAAGTGTGTGTAACATGACTACCATTGGTTAGAGTTTGATGGATGAGGTTGGAAGTGTATTTGTCGAGACTGTAGACCTAATACCGTCTCGAGTAAGTTCTGTAGTGATAAAAGACTTCATCGATCTCTGAAGGTAACCTGTTAAGGTTCGGAGTTCATCTTTGAAGTGCAGAATTGAGTTTGGATCTGTCATTAGGGCAGAAGCAAGCAAGTGAAGATATCTTGATATCTCAAGAATTAGTAGCTGTGTAACGACCCATAAAATTTTAGCAATTTTTAATTGGTATTTAACGTATTGAATTGGATTTTGAGAAATTATTAATAATAAAATTTTGAAAAAAAAAAGAAAATATGTTATGTATATTAATGATTTGTAGTACGAGCTGTGTACATATATTTTAAAGTTTGGTTGTGGTTATACCTATAAGATCTAGTACAAAAACTTTATAAACTATTATTTATACTATAATATAAGTTAAGTTTGATGTAAATTTGGTAGCATAGTTCATTTCTATTGGGTATAAATATCAATAGCGTGGGTAATAAATTTACGGTCTCCTTTTGCTTTTCAGCAAGGTGTGTAAATTTTAAGTATGTTGAGTACGTTCCATATATAGTTATTTTGGAAAACCACTGTATATGTATGATGGTCTATTTGAAGTGTATATATAGTAAAGCGTATTTATACCAAGTTTTATTTAATTTATATGTGTTATAATAGCTATATATATATGTTAGTCTTGATACTAGTATATAGTTTTACTGAAGTTTGATTTCTAGTCCTGTTAAATATATATATATATTTGATTTTGGGTTTTTGTGTCACCATTTCCAGTTTATTTTAGTGCATATTTAGTATATCTATACATATGTCGTCAGCTATAAATACGATAGTTAAGGGTTTCATATATCATATGAACCAAAGAAGAAGAGAAGTATATACTATATTTAACTACATATATGAAGTATATGTTTTAAGGGTTGATTTAAGGTCTGCATTAAAAAAAAGTAGTTGTGATTACCATTATTTCATATTGTACCTTCTATATTCCTGACTGACTTTCAGCGTTCATTCATTCATTTTTAATTGTGGGTTTTTCTTTTCTCTCTCTTTTCTTATAAATAATTGTACGCATTCATCTCTTTCCCTTTCTTATATTTTGTCCCTTCATCATCTTTTAGCCGTTAATTTTGTTTCGAAAAATCAAGAAAATTTGTATACGTTTTATTCTTTTTGAACGTTTAGTAATAAAGATAAATCTGCATAGTATAATCAGATATGAATTGAGATCTAGGAAATAAATAAATATAAAAACGTATAACATGCCACTAATAATAAATTGCTTTAATAGCTTCTCAATTAGCGTACAGCTGTTTCCATCCCATGCCATGTCAAAAGTTTGAAACGTAATAAATGCTATATGATTATTTCGCATTTATTTTTTTTCCTTTATTATTTCCTGTACGTTTTCATTCCAATCTAAATTATAACTTTTTGATTTCCATGCCTTTTCGGATCTCAAACGCGCAGCCCAAGGAATATTTCTTTAATAATTTTCCTAAAAATCAGCTTTTGGCCGTTTTATTGCATTGATTTCAAATTGTGCCCGTTTGTTTTTCTCATTCCTCTCATACGTTACCACCTTTATTTATGCTCGGGACACAGCTCATTTTTTTTCCTTCGTTCCCTTTCTTTTATTTGCTTCCTTCGTTTCCATCGGTTCAATTATATAGATTTTTATATTCGTTGCACGTTTACATTCATTTATTTTGACCAGTCCTTTCCTTTGTTATTCCCCTAATTTTGTGCGTTACTTTACCATAACCAATGCTCCGTATTTATTCGCTTTAATCTTTTCAGCTGAATTTGACCATTACTATTCAAATCAATTCATATTTATTGTATACGTTTCGTATGCAACGGTTCTTTTCTTTATTTATTTTGCCTTTATAACCTTGTTTGACTTCGTTTCTTTCATATTGCAAACTGCTGTCACTTCCAATCTCATTCCTCATTTTAAGTTTTCTTCCTCCTCCTTCTTCCATTTTTCTTTCTACAGATCCACCTATTTTCTCCCTTCTTTTACCGTGCTTCCACCTCCCATCGCTTCGTCACCCACCACATCCAACTCATCCCTCTCCCTCCGCATTTTTCTCTCCTCCTCTCATGCACATATCTCTCTACACGTGTTGTCATCGCCTGCATGCTCAGCCATCCTCAGAGCCTTCACCATCAACAATCATGCCACACGTTATCTTTGAGTAATAGGTTAGCATATATTTATAATATATATGTGTTATTGTATATTTTCTATAAGTCTGTATTTGGAATATGTGATCTGTCCTACATGATTTTAAATTCATGTTAGTTATGTATCATATGGTATTATATATATGAGTTCATAACAGTATTCTTTTTTTTTTTTTTCTTTTTTTTTTCTTTCGTTCATAGTGTGTATGATATTATACTATGTATAGAGATTTGATAACTTGATTGTTTTATACTTTATGTGTCACGTTGGTATTCAATTTTAAAAGTTTGAAGGTTATATATTAGTTAATATATAGTTTAATATATGTCAGTAATGTATATCTATGCAGTAATATTGTATGTATTATAGCAAAGTAAGTTTTTTTTTTTTTTGATTTAAGATATCATATATACATCTTATAAATATAGTATGGTTCCAAGTATGAAATGTTTGCAGTTTTCAGATTCTATATAATATAAAATTTTGTTGGCATGTTATAAAATTTGATAAGTGTATATATAAATATTATATAAAAAGTTAGTACATATATAAAACGTAAAGCATACTCATCTTATCAGTCGATTGTATATGTATTTAAATATATGATATGTTTAAAGCTATGTATTTTGTGAATAACTGGTTATAAGTATATATATACACATTTGATTTAAAGTTATAAAGGTATGCATATTGTGAATTAGACTATATTAATGGTTAGCTTACAAATATTTATATAGTTTTATAGGGAAGTACGAGCTATGTGGGTTATATTTTTAGCAAGCGCATTGTTACCATTTTAAAATGGGTGAAGTTTTACAGTTTACGGTCTATTTGTGTAAGTGTGTAATGTATGTTTAATTTAATAAAGTTATGATAGTTTTGTATAAAATGTTTAACTATTTATATATCTGATATAATGATAGTTTCATATCTGATATAGCTTATATATTATAAAGTTACAGGATACGCTAGTTTTATACGCTAGTTAATATATATATTTAATAATTGACTAAAATGTTTTCAGTGTGAGTTTACTTTTTTTTTTGTGTTGGATTTTATACGGCATAGTATGTATACTTGTTCACAGTCTATATAAGTATATGAGTGCATGTGTCATTATAAGTATTTTGTTGTTTATAAATCTCGAGACATATATATGCGTTTAGGTGTTTGTTTCAGACTTACGTAATATATATATATAACCGAATATAGGCTATGCATTTGGAATTTCTATATATACATTTTTATTATGAACATATATAGGTTGCTTTCATGGGGTTTTTAAGTAATATATATTACAATAAGTGGTTATATTGTTTTTATAATAATTATTGACTATAAAATATAATACAATGGTTTTTTTGGACGAATTATGTTTAAATTACATATAGGTATATATAGATTTTAAATATACATTTTTAATTTGAAAATTGGTTTTGGGAGAATTAATATCATAATAATTTATATTTTTTTCTGTAATATCAAAATTGATTCGATTCATTCTCATCGATTTCCCATTATCAGCCTTGTCCGTCGTGCCTATTTTCTACATCAAATCTTGTCCATCCAGCGTTGCTTTGGATTTCATAGCTCATTTCATCATCATATATCTCTAGCCTCGAAAGGTGAGCAATCACTCACGATTAACGTTCTTTTATTTATTAAATTTGATTTCAATTGAAATGACAATTGAAATATGCTGCTGTAGTTATTTAAATTGTTATATTTATGCTATTATCTGTAATAGTTCACTTATGGGATATGACACCATATCCTATTGTTTATATTTATTTTGATGATATATACCTGTTGTTATTATTATTATTTTCATATCTGCTATCACTCTGCAAGTTCCCTGTTAGTATAAAAATCACTATGGGTTGAAATGATACATACCCGAACGGACTTTAGAATAGGAGAAAATCGTTATGGGTTGAAATGATAAACCCAAACGATTTTCATTTAAATTGAATTTGGGATTACGGGTTGAAATGATATCCACCCGTATATATTTAGTGTACGGATTGAAATGATAAATATCCGTAGCATTTGACTATATGATAGGAAATATATACCGACACCGTTGGTCCATATAAATAATTTAAAGATAAATTTCTACAGTTTGAAAAGAAACATATGTGAATTAATAAATATTGGTTCTTAAAATATTATATATAAATGGAAACTTTATGTTAACCCTAACTCGTTCACAAGTTAACAGGTCCACGAGTTAAGGCATGTACGACTCAAGGCATGTACGACTCAAGGCATGTACGACTCAAGGCATGTACGAGTTAAAGGATACATGAGTCAGCAACTTCCTACAACTTAAAGACCTCTACGAGTTAGCAAGCTTACGAGATAAGCAGCCTACGAGTTAAGGAGTACCCGAGTTAAGCTACTTGCGAGATAAGCCTTTACGAGTTAGCATATCTACAAATTAGCAAGTGTACGAGTTAAGATCTTCCACAAGTTAAGCCTCTACGAGTTAATCCTCTGCGAGTTAAGATCTTCTACGAGTTAGCAGGCATACGAGTTAAGAAAAGCTAACGACTTAAGGTCTTTACGACTTAAGGAAATTGATGGCCTACGACTTAATGATAACTGCAGTTTGTACGACTTCAGACCCTTACGACTTAAAGAAGTTATACGACTTAAGGAGGATACGACCTAAAGACACACCTCTTAACTCGTCTACGAGTTAAGACTTGCTTTAAACCAGTTGCAATTGGTTAAGTCGACTACGACTTACGACATAAAAAGAGTCGTATACGACTTAAGAAAGGAAATTAGCAATTGCAGCCAGATAACTCGCACACGACTTAGAACTTAGGGATGGGTTCAAAAAAGGGGAACTGCCATAGACTCGGCTCAGTGACCCGGGGACGACTTACCTTAAGTCGAACACGACTTATCTTAAGTCGGCCACGAGTTAGGACTTAGCACTTTTTCCGCCCAGAACTCTCTATAAATATGAAACCATCTCCAACATGCAAAGGACCTTTGGGGCTCATTCTCTTCAAGCGCCATTACTCTGCCGAATTCCAGACGACTTCAAAGCTTTTTAGATCCAACAAACTTCTAAAGGAACTCCATGAAGGAATCATCCACATTCACCATGGATTTGAAGATGATTGTCAACATCAAAGCTTGAGCTACTTGTTTCACATATCCTATCACTTGAAGTGTGTTGTAATTGAAAGATCTTGTAAAGAATTGTAATCAAACTAGTGATAAAAAGATTAAAGTGGACGTAGGCTGGATTATAAGCCGAACCACTATAAATACTGTGTCTCTTACTGTTTTTCTACATACTTTCTGCTTATTTCTGTTTCCCGTACAAACGGGTGGTGCTTTCACAATCACATCTTATACACCAGGGTGTTAGCGTTTAAATTTTTTCGTTAACATTTTTGGTGCTTTCACTGAGAATTGAACTCAGGACATCTATCATCATTGTTTCAGAAAGATTTGTAGATAGAGTTTCTTTAAGAACCAGAAGTCTATCCGAAATCATGGCTCCTGGAAGGAAAAGTAAATCTGTGAGATCTGCAAACATTCAAGAGGGAACCTCCACTTCCCCAACACCAAATCAAGCCACTCCAGCTGTTGGAGTTTCAAAAGCGGAATTGGACGCTGCTATCTTTGTGTTGAATCAGCAAATAAATGCCCAGAACGCGCAATTGGAAGCTCAGAATGCTCAGAATGCTCTGATTCTGAATAGGTTAAACGATCTGCTCGGGGCAAACCGTCAACCTGCGAATAATGAAAGGAACTTTGTCGGTAATGTCCATGATGCTGAAACTAGAAACATTCCCGAAAGGGCTGCTAGCCCCTTTGAACAGACATTGCCTGAGGCTGGAGGATCCAGAAATAGGAATGACGAAGAATATCTTTCTGGTATGGTTCGACAGATTATGAAAGAAAGTATGCAAAGGGTCGAAGATGAGAAAGAGTGGGGTTTCGCTCCGAGCAAGACTCCGTTTACTGAAAAGATCCTAAAAGCTGAATTCCCAAGGAAGTTCGTCCCTCCGACCATTCCAGCTTACAAAGGGACAAGTGATCCAAATGAGTTCCTGTACAAATATGATTGGCACATGACAGGTGCCAGAGCTTCTGACGAAATAAAATGCCGCTATTTTCCTGTGTATTTGGAAGGGGTAGCTCTGCTTTGGTTCACAAAACTACCTGTCCGGTCCATCGATCAGTTTTCAGACCTAACCAGGAAATTTAAAGAGCAATTTAGGCTATATGCTTCAAAGGCAAAAGACATCATGTCGTTATCCGGTTTGGAACAGAATCCGGGGGAAACTATCAAGTCTTTTTTAAATCGCTTTAATATAGCGTTAGCTGAGGTGGATAATGCAGAACCCCGCATGGTCTTGACCTATTTGATGAGAGCTATTGATAAGTCAAGTGAATTCGGAAAGTGGCTGAACATGAAGGAGCCAAATTCTCTGGAAAAGTTCTACAAAAAGGCGGATGAATTCATGCGTTTGGAAAGCCGTCCTGTCCCGGCAAAGGCAACAGTAGAGAAAGCTGAAGACAACACTGCTGCGCCACGTAAGAATGGATCTGTGGGACAGAAAAGAGAAAATAATGATGGAAGGAAACAACACAATTCGAAGAAGCCTCGATCCTTCAAGCCATCAGAATATACTCCTTTGTTAGAGACACCAGAGCGCATCTACCTGGCTACAAAAGATTCTTTTGAGTATCCCAAACCTCCTGTTCTCAGAACCGGAAGAAAAGCTGTGCAAAGTGGGAAGTTCTGTCGCTTCCATAATCAGCCTGGTCATGACACAGACGACTGCCGTCAATTGAAAAATATAATCGAAGAATTGCTAAGAGAAAATAAGCTGCAGCAATTTGTGAAGAAGAGTGGAAATGATCCTGCTTCGTCAAGTCAGGGGCAACAAGCTCTTGCTCATCAGCCCAGGACAAATGAGAAGGCCGCAGGACATGAATCTGGAAGGCCAGTTATTAATGTCATCACAGGAGGACCCCACCCAGCAGGCAGAAGCTGGGGTGAAATGGAGAGGTACACTCGAGCTCTGAAACATATGCCAACTGAAGAGAATGTCTTTGTTTTAGAGGACTCTACACCCCTGAAACAACAAAGGACTTTTAATGATGATATTGTGTTCAGGGCTAGAGATTCCACGGGCATTGAGGCCCCTACTTTGGACCCGTTAGTCATCTCGGCCGGTATTGGACCGGCTATTGTCAGAAGAGTTCTTATTGATTGCGGCGCATCTTGCAACATCCTCTTCAAGAAAACGTTTGACCAGATGAGAATCCCGATGGCGGATGTGCAAGCCTCATCTCAGAAGATTGTTGGCTTCACTGGGGAGCCAAAGCAACCAGTAGGAACCATTGACTTGCTTGTGGAACTCGGAGAAGGAGAAAGAAAAGTAGTTCGCAAGCAGACTTTTGTGATAGTAGATGAATTTTCTGCTTATAATGCTTTCTTTGGTCGACCTATTCTTGCTGCATTCAAAGCTGTCCTTGCCCCATGGTGTCTTACTATTAAATTCCCTACAGACAATGGGGTAGGAGTTATTAAAGGAGACCAGAACGCTGGGCGAGAATGTTATATGACAGAGCTGCGAGAAACAAGGAAGAGAGAAATGGGGAAAGATGCGGCAACCCCAATCCGCATCAAAACACCAACCCTATAGCAACTACAGGGCGGACCCTGCACTGGCGAGCATAGCGGGGCACGAAAAGTGATGGATCCTAGAAAGGCCAGTGCGGGGGAGAGTAGGGTGGTACCAGCAGAAACAACGATACCGGTGCCCGTTGATCTGAAGGACCCAAACAAGGTGCTGAATGTGGGTTCACAACTTAATGTGTCAGTTCAGAATGCCTTGATATCTTTTTTGAAAGCAAACCTGGATGTTTTCGCTTGGACCCATGCCGATATGTGCGGAATATCCCCAGAAGTTGCGGTACATGCTCTGAATATTGACCCAAAGTTCACGCCAGTAAAGCAGAAAAGAAGAATCCAAGGTCTAGAAAGGTCGACAGCATTGAAAGAGGAAGTTGACCGGCTCATGGAGAATAATTTCATCAGAGAATCTACCTATCCAAATTGGGTTTCAAATCCAGTGCTAGTTAAGAAAGCCAATGGTAAATGGAGAGTGTGCATCGACTTTTCAGATCTAAACAAGGCCTGTCCCAAAGACTGCTTCCCATTACCCAGGATCGATCAACTGGTAGATGGAACAGCGGGTCATGAATTGTTGTCTTTTATGGATGCCTACTCCGGATATAATCAGATCATGATGCATGAGCCAGATCAGGAGGACACAAGCTTTATCACCGATGTCGGTCTTTACTGTTACAGAGTTATGCCCTTTGGGTTGAAGAATGCGGGGGCAACATACCAAAGACTGGTTAATGCTATGTTCAAACCGCAGTTGGGAAAGACTATGGAAGTTTACGTTGATGACATGCTAGTAAAATCTAAGAAAGCAGTGGATCACATCGAACACTTAGCAGAAATGTTCGCAATTCTCCGAAGATACGGAATGAAGCTTAACCCTTTAAAATGTTCTTTCGGGGTAGAATCTGGGAAGTTCTTGGGTTTCATCGTGAGCGCTAGGGGCATTGAAGCTAGTCCGGCTCAAATCACTGCTCTAAAAGAAGTCAAAGCTCCTAAAACAAAGAGGGAATTGCAAAGTCTCAATGGAAAAATTGCCGCCTTAAGTCGGTTCATATCCAAAGCTACTGATAAATGCATTCCATTCTTCGACGCTCTAAAGAAAGGAAAGAAAAACTTTGACTGGACTCCCGAATGCCAGAAAGCTTTTGAAGAATTGATTCAACATATGGAAACGCCTCCAATACTTTCCAGGCCCGGCGATGGCGAGGATCTTCTTATATACTTGGCAGTTTCATCTCATGCTTTAAGTGCAGCGCTGGTACGGGAAGACAAAAGGATTCAACATCCAGTTTACTATATCAGCAAAAGACTCACTGGGGCAGAAATGAATTACTCCAAGTTGGAAAAACTCGCCTATTGTCTATTGATTGCCTCAAGAAAGTTGAGGCAATATTTCCAGGCTCATCCTATCAAAGTCCTCACTGATCAACCTTTAAAGCAAGTCTTGTTTCGCCCTGAGACTTCGGGCCGCCTTTTAAAGTGGAATATTGAATTGAGCCAATATGACATCACTTATCATCCTAGAAAAGCGATCAACGGACAAGCTTTGGCAGATTTTATTGCAGAATTTACAGACAAGGGTAACAGCGAGGAAGAAACAATCGAGAACTCCCCAACCCAATGGAAGTTATTTGTAGATGGCGCAAGAAATGATTACTGTTCAGGTGCTGGAATTGTTCTTGAAACTCCTGAAGGCCGGTCATTATGCTATGCGCTAAGATTAGAATTTCCTTCAACAAACAATGAAGCAGAATATGAAGCTCTGATCGCTGGTTTGAAAATTGCTAAAGAACTAAACATTCGAGCGTTACAGATCTTCAGTGATTCTCAGCTTATAGTATGCCAAGTCAAGAAGGAGTTTCAAACGAAAGGAGGAAATCTGCCCGCTTATGTGTCAAAGGCTTGGGAACTTTTATGTGAATTCGACCATTACACGATAAGTCATATTCCTCGAGAAGAAAACATGAAAGCAGATTCTCTCGCAAAATACTCAAGTTCTGGCGAAGCCCAATCCTTAGGGTTAGTTCCAGTGGAAGTTTTGTCAAATCCGAGCATTGATGAAATGGATATCGATTGGGTTATGAGTATGTCGCAAGAGCAAGAATCATGGATGACTCCAATAACAAAGTATCTACTCAATGGCTCTTTACCAGAAAACTCTAAAGAACGACAAAAGCTACTGAGAAAAGCTTCTCGATATATAATCCAGGATGGTCAATTATACAGACGAGGATTCTCAATGCCATTGCTTCGATGTGTATCCCGGGAAGAGTCCAAAACAATCCTAACTGAAGTGCATGGAGGAGAATGCGGTGATCATTCAGGTGGTCAAACATTAGCAAAGAAAATTCTCCGATACGGATATTTTTGGCCAGAAATTAATCGGGATGCCGCAGATTACTCCCGAAAATGTGACAAGTGCCAAAGATATGCCAAAATTCCTAGAGCACCTTCTACCGAACTCACACAGATGATCAGTCCATGGCCATTTGCAATTTGGGGAATGGATCTCATTGGGCCGCTACCAACCGCTAAATCAGGGATTAAATATGCTATTGTTGCGGTTGATTATTTTACTAAGTGGGCTGAAGCTGAACCATTGGCTACTATCACTTCTAAGAAAGTGATAAGCTTTGTGACCAAGAATATCATTTGCAGATACGGTGTGCCTCAAAAAATAATCACAGACAATGGTACTCAGTTTGAAAGTGAGGAATTCCAGGATTTTTGCAAACGATTCAAAATCCAGAAAAGCTTTTCGGCAGTAGCTCATCCGCAGGCAAACGGGCAAGTGGAAGCAGTGAACAAGATCATCAAATCAACCATCAAAAAGCAACTCGAAAGAGCAAAAGGTGGTTGGGTCGATAAACTACCACTTGCACTATGGGCATACAGAACTACTCACAAAACTGCAACTGGGCATACTCCTTTTTCGTTAGCATACGGATCGGAAGCAATGATCCCGGTTGAAACAGAGGTCCCTTCACACAGAAGAATCCATTTCAATCAAGCAGAAAATGAAAAGCTGCAACTTGAAGCGCTGGATCTCCTTGATGAAAAAAGAGATGAAGCTAACCTCAGAGTTGCAGCTCATCAGCAAAGGATAGCCAGACATTTCAATTCCAAAGTTCGTCAACGCAGCTTTGAAATTGGAGATCTAGTCCTAAAAAGAATTATGACTGCGACAGGTGTGTTTGGGCCAAATTGGGAAGGACCGTATGTGATAGGTCAGAAACTTCTTGACGGCACATTCAAGCTCACCACAGTTGATGGAGATCAAATTCCAAGGGCATGGAACAGCAATCACTTGCGTCCATACTTTACTTGAAAATTTTGTTGAAACATTGTAAAAAGAATTATGAATGTATGATTCCTGTAATTGAAAGCAATTGTGAAACTGATGCAAGTAAATAATGAAAGAATATAAAGTGGATGTAGGCCCAATTTCATGGCCGAACCACTATAAATCTTGTGTTCCTTATTATCATTATATGTTTGCTTTGTTTTCGATATAAAAATACACAAAATGTATTGCTGAAATATCGATTTAAATTTTTGCAGACAGTGGAGATAAAACTTGCGCATAATAAGACCGAGCGATTCTCACCATCATTCAACAAACAAATTTCAAGTCACAAAGACCCCGAATTCAAATCCTAGATAGGAAATGCTTCAATTGAACGGCTAATGATTTCGATAGGAACGAGCCCTTGCTGATAAATTGAGATTGTTTAAACAAACAAACATCCAATTAGGAAGCTAGTGCCCGTTCTCACGAACTTGCCTGGCAATGAAGTACACTTCCTTGGATTAAACAAGCCACTTGTGAGAAAAAGGGGGATGAAAACTTGAAAAGAAAGAAAAAAAAAAAAAAAAAAAAAAAAAAAAAAAAGGATCGCTGAAAAGGCATAAGCAAGTGAACAGAGGAACAACCAAAGCTACCATCAGCGCCACAAGTCCTCTTCGGAGGCGCAACTCTTCGGATAATAAAAGACCTCTAATGGGTCATATGCCACAAAAAAGAAAGTTCTCTACTCAACAAAAAAGATTGGAGGAGTCATGACCCTCCAACCATGAGAGAGTAACTTCCAGGCGATGAAAACCCTCTCTGAGGCACATTTCACCAGGAGTTGAAGTGTTATAACCGCTCTTCGGGATTTCACTTCACCAGAGTTGAAATGTAAACAAAATAAAAGCCCTCTTCGGAGGCCCATTTCACCAGGAGTTGAAGTGTTATAACCGCTCTTCGGGATTTCACTTCACCAGAGTTGAAATGTAAACAAAATAAAAGCCCTCTTCGGAGGCCCATTTCACCAGGAGTTGAAGTGTTATAACTGCTCTTCGGGATTTCACTTCACCAGAGTTGAAATGTAAACAAAATAAAAGCCCTCTTCGGAGGCCCATTTCGCCAGGAGTTGAAGTGTAGCAGCCGCTCTTCGGAATTTCACTTCACCAAAGTTGAAATGTAAAAACAAAGACCTTCTTGAAAGCACACGTTTCACCGAGATTGAAATAAAACTTCCAAGTGTTGAAACGTGAAAAGGCTTTCTTCAAAGGCACAACTCTTTGGGGGTACACGTTTCACCAAGATTGAAATAAAACTTCCAAGTGTTGGAACGTGAGAAATCCCTCCTCAGAGGTACAACCCCCTCCCGGGAACACAATTAAGAAAAAAAGACCTCTTTGGAAACCCACGTTTCACCGAGATTGAAATAAAACTTCCAAGTGTTGAAACGTGAAAAGGATTTCTAAAGCATAACTCTTTGGAGGTACACGTTTCACCGAGATTGAAATAAAACTTCCAAGTGTTGAAACGTGAAAAAATCCCTCCTCAGAGGTACAACTTTCTATAAAAAAAAAATCCTCATCAAAAGCGTACTTTAACTTTCAAAGGAAAAGTAATTTGCCTACTGTGGGAAATGATCGTAAAAAGAAAAGAAGTTAAAGTACCCTTCAGAGGTCCGCTTTACCACATAGAGGAATTCACTTGATGAGATATGCACATAAGCAAAAGAAAAAAGTGATTTCTTCGAACGACCAAGCGTAAAAACTTATACGAAGGGAGTTGTACTCTATAAAATTTTCTTTAAAGAATAAAATAATTATTCTTTAGCAAATAAGAGTGTAAGTCCCCTCGAGGTATAGAATATTGCAGCATACTTATGGAATGGGGGCAATATAGTATAATTACACACAATATGGTATAACTAAACCAGCAAAAGGTAACGCTCAAGTAACATACCATAAGCTCGCTGCAATATCAAATAAACTCATGCCAAAACGAATAACAAATGTATTCTTTAATTCAAACAAAAGTTTGTACAAACGAGGAATCATTTTATTCAATTACAACGCAGGTACAGGTTTCAAAATAAAGAAAAGCGGGGGCCGGTACCCGCACAATTCTCGGCCAGTACATGCAAAACACAAAAAACTAGAAACTGAAGATCTTCACTTCTTTTTGCTGCCTTTAGACCCTTTACCCGGCCGAATGATCAGCTTTTCAGGTCGGCCAGTGGGTATAAGGGAGGAAGGAGAGGTAGGCGCAGCTGGCCCAACTTCTGGCTCCTCTTCAGTGGCAGTGATTATCTTCCCTCTCCTCCTTGATGCTCCTTGCTTCCTTCTCCTCTTTGAGGAAGACTCACTTCCTGGAGTGACAAGTTTAGATAAAGTTATATCGTCAGAAGGAGTCCGCTCCGGAGATATGTCACCTCCCTCAAGTCCCTCATCTTTTTGCTCTTGCGAAGCAATGGGATCATCCAGGCCATGGAGAGCTTCTATTTGTTCTTCTTGTGACCCAGGTTGAGAAGCAGAGGGAGGCGCCACTTGAAGAGATGGAGGAAGGATCACCGGGGGAGAAGAAGCTTGAGTTTGACTCGGTGCTTTCTCTACAAAGGAGAAAAAACTTAAAATATCAGTATCTTTCGAAAAGAGAGGGGATGGCAGCTCATCAAAAGTCGGGAATTCATTGACATTTGAAAAATAATCAAGAAGATCGTCAAGTTCACAAGGAGCGAACGAGCAGTTCACCACTTGAGCTGGTCCGGTGTCAAGTTTACCTGGGGTAGTTGGATCTCTGAGGCTGATTTCATATCGCTGTGCTTCGTTGCTTTCACCACCTTCATCCCCGCCTTGTGCACTTGTAGTTTCAGTTACTGTCTTAGTTGCAGGCGGAGTAGAGGAGCTCGAACCCGTGATGTCAACCACAGGAGAAACTGGAGGATGGACAGAGGAAATAAGCGTTAATTCCTTTCCAGAACATTCCTCTTCCGCCATTCCAGTTCTCATCCTGGCAAGTTGTTCTCGCCCCTTCGCAAGAGCAGCGCGAGCTCCCTCATCCAGGTAACGCGCCTCAAAATCTTCATCGCCATACCCGGCGTCTTTAAACATGTTAAGAGCAGCTTCCCACACCTCGGCCAGGGTGATTTCATACTTAGGACCAAGAAAAGAGAGGCTGCCGCGTCCCAAGACACAATGTAAATAAAAATCGAATAAAGTCGAATTGATATCGTTTTCCATGGTCTGAGCAGTTTCTTCGGCTGCAATTTTGCCAGCCATGGCCTCATCTCGATCTTTTTCGTTCTGAGCAAGTTGGGCTTTTAGCGCTTCAATCTCCATGTCCCGGGCGCTCAGTTTATTCTGCAGCTGGGTGACATCAGTGCGGTGGTTCTCTACAGCTTGTTCCAACCTCTCAGCTTTAGCTTCAGCGTCCCTCTGGCTGGCGTGCGCATCTCGCACTTGTTTTTGCAATACCTCTTCTCTTTGGGTGTAAGTATTAGTAGAAGAGGCAAGATCATCTTTGAGCTGCTTTACTTCAGCTTCGAGTTTTTCATTGTATTCGGCTATCTCCTTCATCTCAGCGTTGTGTTGATCAAGAATCTTCTGCCATTCTGATTTGTCATTTTCCATGGTCAGCATTGCTTCGATGTTAGCCCGATTAACTCTTTGAAGTTCATCAACCAGCTTTTGCCATCCAGACATTCTATCGATATCAAGCTTGACAGCATCGAGATTTCTGTACATAGCTTCTTTGTCGATGGGGACCAAATCAAGGTCGAAGCGTACCCCCCTCAAACACCAGTTCGGGAATCGGCTCTGCAAAGTCGGGGGCCCCCTTTCAACATGGTATGAAGGCCTGTTGAGAAGTGTTTGGATGGCACTTCCTTCAAGAGCAGGAGATTTGGAAGGGATGTCAATAGAAACTGAGGCACCAGGTCTCTCAGATGTCACGGGCACGTGCTCCTCGCCAAGTTTGGTCCGCTTTCTCGAATCCTCAATATGGCTCTTCCCCCTATCATCGTGCGTTTTACGTTTATGGGAGTCATCATCCCTTGGGAAGGATTCATGTCGCGTGCCCGCTCCCTCATGACGTTCTTCATACCTTCTCCTCTCTTCAGCTTTTCGCGCAGCTCTCTGCTCATTGGTTTCTCTGGGATCGGCATAGTATTGCTTGTAGTCATAGCTGCCACGCCCTCCATAGCGTCGAAAGTCCTTGTAATAGGAACCGCTGCCGCTGCGCCCCATAGAGGAATCTGAAAAGGCAAAAATAGCAAGTCTTAGAAACTTCCGAAGAAAAGAAGTTAAATATGAACAAATGCCGAAAAATCCTAAGTGTTGTGTGATGTGCAAGCTACGCGCATTAAGCTACAAACCACTCATTGGTGTAGGGGTGATGATAGCTTGGGTATGAGGAGTTGGTGTTTGTGTTGGTGTTAGTCGAAGAAGGGACGTCGCCTCAATTATAGGAGAGATAGTTTTAGACACGTCATCTCTAAAAAGCTCCTGTGAGGTCACTATTATGTCGCTCAACCCATCATAAACATCGTCACCATCATGCTCGGTGAGACTTGTTTTCTCAGTTCCTACATCAGCTAATCCCCCGAGAGGCTGTGAAGGTTCTTCTTCTTCCTCAATCGGGGCAAGTGCCGTCTTACTAGATGACCCCATAATGTCGGTAGGGGTGGAACATTTCACCAATGAAGCTTCGATGTTAGACTCTTTTGATGAAGATTGTTCGATAGTAACGGGGGCATCCGATGCTTCAGTCGGGGAATCGGGAACTTCAGTCGGGGCTTCATGAGGCTGAGTATAGCGAGAAGAGTGAAGAAGCCCGTATTGATGTAAAAAGTCATCTCTCAGCAAAAACTTTATATTCCTCTCTTCTACTGGCACAGCATTCAATCTTTCAAAAATTTGCTTATAGCCTGGGTCTCTAGAAGGAGGTGGAAGCGCTGAAAAGTAAAAAGGGAAATTAACATCTAACTACTCAGGCTATGAAAAGATTTTATAAGGAAAACATGTGTCAGGAATAAAGCTGAACGCCCTTACTTCCAACTCTCCACACACCATAAAACCCCGGAGGGCAACGAACATAGAAGAATTGGGTTAAAAACCCGTGAGCAGTATCAGGGAGGCCAACAATCAGTTTGCGGTTTCGGGCGCTCCTCACAACAGTAATGGAAGGATGATCCTTAGTCCGAGAAAAAGAGCATAGATAACAAACTTCACCAAAGCTTGGAAGTCGATCAAGTGTTCTCCTAAAAAGCACACACAACCCCATTAGAATGGCATAGCCATTGGGGTGTAGCTGGGATGGAGCAATGGCCAGTTGACGGAGAAGTTGTTGGAAAAAGTCGTTGAAAGGAGGAATGCCTCCACTTAGGCACATTTGCCGGTTAATTGTCACAAAGCCAGAAGGAGCTATATCGGCAGTGTTATTTCTTTCGGGAAGAATGGCATCTGATTCAACGATACCAAACTGAGCACACAACTGGCGAAAAACTTTGTATGATAGTGAAGTAGGAGCTCTTTCGGGAGGATTAACCAGTGGAGCCGGAAGAACAGTTACCTCTCCAGTCCGAACTGTTGTATCACCTTCCTGAGAAGTCATTCTACACAAACAACTGGATATTCAAATATGAAGGTGCACGTTTCCTAAAAAAGTGTGAAGTGTTGTGCAAAAAACTAAAAAAAAAAAAAATAATAATAACAAGTAAATATAACTGAAATAAAACTAGTCGACGATTGATCGATTACAAAAATTTCAGAACTTGTTAGTCTTTAGTTCAAGTATAATATTAATGCGAGCTGGTCAATTTTAATTGACTATTTCAGTATTGCTTTAGTATTTTACTTGAAGTTAATAAGTTGAGCACTTCATTCACACAATCTGTTTAAGTTTAATGACTGTTATTAGCTAATCTGTCATTCGAAGAGGGCGATCAATGGCAGTATATTCGCCCCGGTTTTTCTGTAAATGTTGTATTGGACAGGTTGTTAACTTGCGAGTCAAAGTAATTTGTAAAAGAAGGCATCAAAGTTCAACAGTTCAACATCACTGCAACAATTCAAGGTTTAAGCAGATCCTAAAAAAAAAAAAAAAAAAAAAAAACAACACAAGTGCTAAGTCGTATCGAACACAAGTGCTAAGTCGTATCGAACACAAGTGCTAAGTCGTATCGAACACAAGTGCTAAGTCGTATCGGACTCAAGTGCTAAGTCAAAACCGACTCAAGTACTAAGTCGCAACCGACTCAAGGGATGAGTCGTTCCTATCCTCAGCCATCAAACACATCAAGCTGCTTATCCTCTAAGTCCTAAGTCGTAACTCGGGGAACAGGAGAAAGGCTCTGATCCAAAACAACTAGAAATCCTCCAAGTCTTAACTCGGCTACGGCTCATGGAAATCGCTAAGTCACATGGAAGAAGCCGAGTCATATATGAGACGATCCCTTGTTATTTTCAATCAACCTATTCGACCAACTCGCCTCCCTTTCAAATCTCTTAACCTGTTCATCCTTGGCTTCTTCAGCAGCGACAACCTTAACCCGTTACACTATGAATCGCCCCAAAGCGCGAATCACCATAGGCCAAATCAGATGAATTTTAGTTCATCGGTAATCAATTCGAATAGAATTCGCAGGGTTTGAATGGGGCAAACCAAAGATGATGAACTGAATACATAAAGTAACAATGGTTAACGGTCGAAGTTTGAAGCAAGATCTCTTACGATTGTTTGATGCTAGAAAGAATCAGAGATGAATCGGGTCGAAATCGCCTCGGAGAGCTTGAAGATGCGTTAATGGCAGAAAGCAGTTTAAAAGGTTAAGTGATGAGAAGAAGGACGACTCAGGCTTTTATATCTGGAAAGGTTGGGATTTGAAACGACATGACCGAGTTATGATAAGTCGAAGCACACGACTTACGATTTAAGCGTGTGCTTCGAGGGGCAAATGTTAACCCTAACTCGTTCACAAGTTAACAGGTCCACGAGTTAAGGCATGTACGACTCAAGGCATGTACGACTCAAGGCATGTACGACTCAAGGCATGTACGAGTTAAAGGATACATGAGTCAGCAACTTCCTACAACTTAAAGACCTCTACGAGTTAGCAAGCTTACGAGATAAGCAGCCTACGAGTTAAGGAGTACCCGAGTTAAGCTACTTGCGAGATAAGCCTTTACGAGTTAGCATATCTACAAATTAGCAAGTGTACGAGTTAAGATCTTCCACAAGTTAAGCCTCTACGAGTTAATCCTCTGCGAGTTAAGATCTTCTACGAGTTAGCAGGCATACGAGTTAAGAAAAGCTAACGACTTAAGGTCTTTACGACTTAAGGAAATTGATGGCCTACGACTTAATGATAACTGCAGTTTGTACGACTTCAGACCCTTACGACTTAAAGAAGTTATACGACTTAAGGAGGATACGACCTAAAGACACACCTCTTAACTCGTCTACGAGTTAAGACTTGCTTTAAACCAGTTGCAATTGGTTAAGTCGACTACGACTTACGACATAAAAAGAGTCGTATACGACTTAAGAAAGGAAATTAGCAATTGCAGCCAGATAACTCGCACACGACTTAGAACTTAGGGATGGGTTCAAAAAAGGGGAACTGCCATAGACTCGGCTCAGTGACCCGGGGACGACTTACCTTAAGTCGAACACGACTTATCTTAAGTCGGCCACGAGTTAGGACTTAGCACTTTTTCCGCCCAGAACTCTCTATAAATATGAAACCATCTCCAACATGCAAAGGACCTTTGGGGCTCATTCTCTTCAAGCGCCATTACTCTGCCGAATTCCAGACGACTTCAAAGCTTTTTAGATCCAACAAACTTCTAAAGGAACTCCATGAAGGAATCATCCACATTCACCATGGATTTGAAGATGATTGTCAACATCAAAGCTTGAGCTACTTGTTTCACATATCCTATCACTTGAAGTGTGTTGTAATTGAAAGATCTTGTAAAGAATTGTAATCAAACTAGTGATAAAAAGATTAAAGTGGACGTAGGCTGGATTATAAGCCGAACCACTATAAATACTGTGTCTCTTACTGTTTTTCTACATACTTTCTGCTTATTTCTGTTTCCCGTACAAACGGGTGGTGCTTTCACAATCACATCTTATACACCAGGGTGTTAGCGTTTAAATTTTTTCGTTAACACTTTATATATAAATTTAATAATATTTTAGACTGATTTAATCCATAAAATATGTTTAAGTATTATTTAAGATTTATATTTCAAATTTTACCGTGTAAAGAATTTTAATAATTAAGATTGGGAGATAAATTTGGTTTATTAAAAATGGTATTCAAATGAAGATTTATTTAATTAAATCAATTTGAATTTATTGAATGGGAAATTTAAGGGTATGATTTTGTAACTGGATTTTTGTTTTAAGTGATTTATTGAATGTTTCATGTTTAAATAAATTAAAGAAATATTGAGTAAAAGGGTAATTTCAGGTTTACTTAAATGATGTTGAATCTAAGGAGGAAATATTTCAAGGCTAAATAATAATTTGATTAAATCAAGATCTTATGAAACTGTAAAATTGAACTTTGGGAATGTAGAATATTAAATCTTTGAACTATACTAGAATATAAATGGGTGTTTCAGATCTGTATTTGAATCGATATAAGTTGAATTTATTATTTAGAAAACTAAATTGAATAAAGTTTAGTTTGAAACGTTGATTACTTAAAGTTTTGAAATATATTGAAATATAAAGGGTATTTGGTGATTTCAAATCCGAACTTGAGATCAATAAAATTGAAATGGTTATTTTAGAAATTGAGTTGAATTTAAATTGATAAATTGAGATTGAAAAAGATTTAAATGGGAAGGTCGGGTTGATGTTAAACGATTGGTTAAGTTGAGGGAATTGAAATTTCTTTACTGAATAAATTATTTAATATATATAAATACTATTTGGGAAGTATAGAGATTTTTGAAGTGAAAATGATAGTTGGTTTTGAAGTATAAATTAAGTTGGAAGACTACGGTGTTATAGTGTATATTTCTATCTTATAGATAGTTCCATGGACCCTTAGAGGATGGTTATCCCAAACATCCTCTAAGTTAATTATATTTTAGTTGATATTTCACTTGAGTTAGATTTATAGATATAAGAATGTTAATCCTGACTCGAGTGTTTTGTGTTTTGCTTTACGCTCGGGTCAGACTGAGAGATACAGCATTTGAGACTCATCTTCGAAGTTGGAGCTTTGCTTGAAGATCCAGCTATCTATCCCTTCAGTCATCCAGTTGATTGGTTCAGAGAAGCCATCTGTTGCATTGGAGACTTCATGGCATTTGAACTATTCGGTTGTATTTTATTTCTAACTTTAATGTATATAGTAGCTTCATGAACTACTATTTTTATCTATTCCGCTGCATTGTATTACTCTGTGTAAGTGATCTATGATTGATTTATTTACTGTATATTTTAAGTTTTGCCAAATTTTTATTAACAATTCGGTATTTTGAATTATTCAAGTCGGACATGTACGGTTTTATTGTCGATTTGAATGGTCCAAAATAGCGGGCTGTTACAGTTGGTATCAGAGCTTTGGCTCTAGGCAAAACTTAGCATATATGGTAAATTTATTTACAGAATCACTTTCGTTCGAGTTGAATCTCTTCCTTTTTGACTCAATTTCCTTTGAGTTTTGGAATGTCCCTCGGTTTCGAAATTCATTCTGTCTCTCCCTATTTATATTCGTTTGATTCTGGAGTATCCCATAACTCCATTGAATGATTTGTAAAGGGGGTGAAAACTCCTTTTCAATTGGCATTGACTCACCGAAGATTCCTGTATCCTCGGTTTACGATGCTGATATATCTTGTTATGCCGAATTCTATATCTCCGACGATCGAATGTCGAATTGCCTCAGAATTCTACACCGATCTAATTTTGGAATCACGGTTGACAGGTAAAGGTCGCCCGCGATTTATAGAAGTATATCCATCTTCTATTTTGTAACTTAATTATCTCATCTTCGATCGAGTCTATCTTCGAATCAGGATTCTATTGATTAGAGTTCCTTTAAATTAAATCTCTATCTTTGTTTTGAAATCCATCCTTAAATCATCCTTTGAAAATCGGGTTTTGTTTGTATTTTAGAAATTGTTTATACCGAAATTATTATTTTGATAACTATGATTTTATTCTATATATATAAAGAAAATGTTTTCGGTAGAGATTATATACCTATATATAAAGCAAATAAGAAATGTTATTCTATATAAAAAGGGTTTTGAAAGGATTTGAAATTTTGAAAAAAATTATAAGAAATTGATTTATATAAAAATGATTTATAATTGAAGGGTTAAATTTGAAATTCGAGAATTGAATTCCGGTATTTTGAAATTGGTTTTAAGATTTTGGAAATTATATATAAATAATACGATTTAAAAGTATTTTTCCGAATAAGAAATATTTCAAATGAATTCAAATGAATTCCAATAATTTTGAAGAAATTTCAAAGAAGTTTTCAAGAAAATAGAAGTCCAGAACTCACTTATGTCGCTGGAGAATAATTTCGGTGATGAGTGCACGCATCATCGACATTGATTTTCGAGTTTCAGAGTGGGGGAGAGGCCACTTTAATAGCTTCGCTATGCGAGTGATTTTGTAAAACCGTTTTTGATTTCAAATTCCGAAGTATAATTTGATATTTTCGAAAGATATATGTATATATTTGAAACAATTTGAAGTAAGACTGGTGTTCAGTCCTCGAGTTTTTGATTTGACTTAGAATAACTCTATTTATAAAAATTGATTTCCATCTCTTGGATTTGAAATTGATTTTCACCGACTATTTTGAAGGTTCGAGCACTTCCAAATCAAGGTTTAAAGGTTTAAAAACCAAGATATTTCGAAAGGTATAAAATATTTGATAAAGTATGCAAGTTTTGTTGTATGAGGTTAAACCTTTTATTAAGTAAGAGAATATGGCTATTTTAATTATACTAATATGGAATTTAGTTTTTAAATGTTTTGAAAGAATTTTAGTTTTAAATAATGGTTTTCAAAAAGGTAAATTGGATATTTCAAATCGAAGTAAATAGTTTAAAGGTTTTAAAGGGATAATTATAAATTTGGAAACCATTTTGAATATAATTGATTTTGAGAAAAATATTTGGTTTTGAAAATTAAATTGAAAAAAAAAACCCAGTACTTATATGGTGATTTTGGAAATGAATTTGTTTGACTTGAATTATTTTAATTTGGAAACTGGGATAATTTTCTACACCTATTATTTTGGAAACTTTGAAATTCAGACATTTAATTTGGAAGAAAATTTGGTGAAATCATATATGATTTTGAAACTGAATTGGTATTGAAATAATTTGAAATTGAGAACCTTAGATTACTAAGCACTTGATTTGGGAGTGGTCGAACTTATATAAAATGGATTGTATAAGTATGAGGTTGATTTGAAATCTATTGATTTGAAAGGTACTCAATTTGGAAAGAGATTTTATTTAATCGAAATCTATATAAGTATGATTTGATCTACTATTGATTTGGAAAGTATTCGATTTGAGAAAGGAATCCTATATATATGGACTTTATATAAGTACAATATTTGAAAGTGATTTGAAAAGGTACTATATGATATATATTTTCGAAGTAAAGATATGGAAAGTGCCTTCTGCTTGATATCCGCTTTGTGGCCACATCGTGGATTCATTCTATCGATATTATTCTCTCTGATTTTCGGTTTTCCGGATGTAATACTCGAGTGTTTCCCACCGTGGCGTAACCCATGGTTTTTTTTCTCTCGTGAATGCACAGCGCAATTGCCTGGCTGAGTCTTGCCTAGGGGTACGGATTGTTTCCTGGGGGATCCAGGCGTAACCATTGTGTATCCTGCAATCTGTGTAGGTCGCGAATAGTAGCGCAAGTGCCTGGCTGAGTCTTGCCTAGGGGTACGGATTGTTTCCTGGGGGATCCAGGCGTAACCATTGTGTATCCTGCACTCTACTAGTCATCATGGCGTAACTCGCAGGGCTGAGAAAGCTTACGGATATGGATTGTTTCCTGGGGGACCCAGGCGTAACCATTGTGTATCTGCGAACCATGATCGGACAAAGGTTTTGGTTTGGTTGTTTTGTTTGGATTGTACTTTCCATATCTGTTTTTAAAGTTTTTTTCAAGTATTTTCACTGGTTGTTGAAACAGGTCTACTAAGTACTTGAAGAATTCTAGCTTTGCGCCTGATCAACGCATGGCCAGAGTCTGCAAGAACGAGGATAAACTTGTTGAAACATCGAGTTATAAAAATATTTTTGAAAGAAAAGATTTATTTCGATATAAAAGGTATTTATTATAAAAGTATTTCCAACAAAGAAATTTTGTGTTAATATTTGAAATTGAAACTCTCATGGTTTGAAATGTACGATTCTTGCCCGATTCTATTCTTTTGAATCTACCTTATCTGCCCTGCTTTATTTATTCAACTATATTCTCTTTTCCGAATCTATCTTCTTTCCTTCTTTCCTTCTTTTGAATATATCCTTTAAAACATTGTTTATTTATATTCTACCTGGTTTAATAAGAGAGAAAAATTAGTGTTTTATAAATAATTAATTGAATGGATTTGATAAAATGAGTAATCTATTAAATATTAATCAATTTAAATAATAACAAAAGAAAAAGTATATGGTTTTAAATAAATTTTTTTAATTTGTTTTTCAAAGTCTAAATTTTTCATCTGGTTGTTTCTATTCTCCTACTTTATTCCTTTTCGGGGACGAAAAGTTTTGAGTGGGGGAGAGTGTAACGACCCATAAAATTTTAGCAATTTTTAATTGGTATTTAACGTATTGAATTGGATTTTGAGAAATTATTAATAATAAAATTTTGAAAAAAAAAAGAAAATATGTTATGTATATTAATGATTTGTAGTACGAGCTGTGTACATATATTTTAAAGTTTGGTTGTGGTTATACCTATAAGATCTAGTACAAAAACTTTATAAACTATTATTTATACTATAATATAAGTTAAGTTTGATGTAAATTTGGTAGCATAGTTCATTTCTATTGGGTATAAATATCAATAGCGTGGGTAATAAATTTACGGTCTCCTTTTGCTTTTCAGCAAGGTGTGTAAATTTTAAGTATGTTGAGTACGTTCCATATATAGTTATTTTGGAAAACCACTGTATATGTATGATGGTCTATTTGAAGTGTATATATAGTAAAGCGTATTTATACCAAGTTTTATTTAATTTATATGTGTTATAATAGCTATATATATATGTTAGTCTTGATACTAGTATATAGTTTTACTGAAGTTTGATTTCTAGTCCTGTTAAATATATATATATATATTTGATTTTGGGTTTTTGTGTCACCATTTCCAGTTTATTTTAGTGCATATTTAGTATATCTATACATATGTCGTCAGCTATAAATACGATAGTTAAGGGTTTCATATATCATATGAACCAAAGAAGAAGAGAAGTATATACAATATTTAACTACATATATGAAGTATATGTTTTAAGGGTTGATTTAAGGTCTGCATTAAAAAAAAAGTAGTTGTGATTACCATTATTTCATATTGTACCTTCTATATTCCTGACTGACTTTCAGCGTTCATTCATTCATTTTTAATTGTGGGTTTTTCTTTTCTCTCTCTTTTCTTATAAATAATTGTACGCATTCATCTCTTTCCCTTTCTTATATTTTGTCCCTTCATCATCTTTTAGCCGTTAATTTTGTTTCGAAAAATCAAGAAAATTTGTATACGTTTTATTCTTTTTGAACGTTTAGTAATAAAGATAAATCTGCATAGTATAATCAGATATGAATTGAGATCTAGGAAATAAATAAATATAAAAACGTATAACATGCCACTAATAATAAATTGCTTTAATAGCTTCTCAATTAGCGTACAGCTGTTTCCATCCCATGTCATGTCAAAAGTTTGAAACGTAATAAATGCTATATGATTATTTCGCATTTATTTTTTTTTCCTTTATTATTTCCTGTACGTTTTCATTCCAATCTAAATTATAACTTTTTGATTTCCATGCCTTTTCGGATCTCAAACGCGCAGCCCAAGGAATATTTCTTTAATAATTTTCCTAAAAATCAGCTTTTGGCCGTTTTATTGCATTGATTTCAAATTGTGCCCGTTTGTTTTTCTCATTCCTCTCATACGTTACCACCTTTATTTATGCTCGGGACACAGCTCATTTTTTTTCCTTCGTTCCCTTTCTTTTATTTGCTTCCTTCGTTTCCATCGGTTCAATTATATAGATTTTTATATTCGTTGCACGTTTACATTCATTTATTTTGACCAGTCCTTTCCTTTGTTATTCCCCTAATTTTGTGCGTTACTTTACCATAACCAATGCTCCGTATTTATTCGCTTTAATCTTTTCAGCTGAATTTGACCATTACTATTCAAATCAATTCATATTTATTGTATACGTTTCGTATGCAACGGTTCTTTTCTTTATTTATTTTGCCTTTATAACCTTGTTTGACTTCGTTTCTTTCATATTGCAAACTGCTGTCACTTCCAATCTCATTCCTCATTTTAAGTTTTCTTCCTCCTCCTTCTTCCATTTTTCTTTCTACAGATCCACCTATTTTCTCCCTTCTTTTACCGTGCTTCCACCTCCCATCGCTTCGTCACCCACCACATCCAACTCATCCCTCTCCCTCCGCATTTTTCTCTCCTCCTCTCATGCACATATCTCTCTACACGTGTTGTCATCGCCTGCATGCTCAGCCATCCTCAGAGCCTTCACCATCAACAATCATGCCACACGTTATCTTTGAGTAATAGGTTAGCATATATTTATAATATATATGTGTTATTGTATATTTTCTATAAGTCTGTATTTGGAAAATGTGATCTGTCCTACATGATTTTAAATTCATGTTAGTTATGTATCATATGGTATTATATATATGAGTTCATAACAGTATTCTTTTTTTTTTTTTTTTTTTTTTTCTTTCGTTCATAGTGTGTATGATATTATACTATGTATAGAGATTTGATAACTTGATTGTTTTATACTTTATGTGTCACGTTGGTATTCAATTTTAAAAGTTTGAAGGTTATATATTAGTTAATATATAGTTTAATATATGTCAGTAATGTATATCTATGCAGTAATATTGTATGTATTATAGCAAAGTAAGTTTTTTTTTTTTTGATTTAAGATATCATATATACATCTTATAAATATAGTATGGTTCCAAGTATGAAATGTTTGCAGTTTTCAGATTCTATATAATATAAAATTTTGTTCGCATGTTATAAAATTTGATAAGTGTATATATAAATATTATATAAAAAGTTAGTACATATATAAAACGTAAAGCATACTCATCTTATCAGTCGATTGTATATGTATTTAAATATATGATATGTTTAAAGCTATGTATTTTGTGAATAACTGGTTATAAGTATATATATACACATTTGATTTAAAGTTATAAAGGTATGCATATTGTGAATTAGACTATATTAATGGTTAGCTTACAAATATTTATATAGTTTTATAGGGAAGTACGAGCTATGTGGGTTATATTTTTAGCAAGCGCATTGTTACCACTTTAAAATGGGTGAAGTTTTACAGTTTACGGTCTATTTGTGTAAGTGTGTAATGTATGTTTAATTTAATAAAGTTATGATAGTTTTGTATAAAATGTTTAACTATTTATATATCTGATATAATGATAGTTTCATATCTGATATAGCTTATATATTATAAAGTTACAGGATACGCTAGTTTTATACGCTAGTTAATATATATATTTAATAATTGACTAAAATGTTTTCAGTGTGAGTTTACTTTTTTTTTTGTGTTGGATTTTATACGGCATAGTATGTATACTTGTTCACAGTCTATATAAGTATATGAGTGCATGTGTCATTATAAGTATTTTGTTGTTTATAAATCTCGAGACATATATATGCGTTTAGGTGTTTGTTTCAGACTTACGTAATATATATATATAACCGAATATAGGCTATGCATTTGGAATTTCTATATATACATTTTTATTATGAACATATATAGGTTGCTTTCATGGGGTTTTTAAGTAATATATATTACAATAAGTGGTTATATTGTTTTTATAATAATTATTGACTATAAAATATAATACAATGGTTTTTTTGGACGAATTATGTTTAAATTACATATAGGTATATATAGATTTTAAATATACATTTTTAATTTGAAAATTGGTTTTGGGAGAATTAATATCATAATAATTTATATTTTTTTCTGTAATATCAAAATTGATTCGATTCATTCTCATCGATTTCCCATTATCAGCCTTGTCCGTCGTGCCTATTTTCTACATCAAATCTTGTCCATCCAGCGTTGCTTTGGATTTCATAGCTCATTTCATCATCATATATCTCTAGCCTCGAAAGGTGAGCAATCACTCACGATTAACGTTCTTTTATTTATTAAATTTGATTTCAATTGAAATGACAATTGAAATATGCTGCTGTAGTTATTTAAATTGTTATATTTATGCTATTATCTGTAATAGTTCACTTATGGGATATGACACCATATCCTATTGTTTATATTTATTTTGATGATATATACCTGTTGTTATTATTATTATTTTCATATCTGCTATCACTCTGCAAGTTCCCTGTTAGTATAAAAATCACTATGGGTTGAAATGATACATACCCGAACGGACTTTAGAATAGGAGAAAATCGTTATGGGTTGAAATGATAAACCCAAACGATTTTCATTTAAATTGAATTTGGGATTACGGGTTGAAATGATATCCACCCGTATATATTTAGTGTACGGATTGAAATGATAAATATCCGTAGCATTTGACTATATGATAGGAAATATATACCGACACCGTTGGTCCATATAAATAATTTAAAGATAAATTTCTACAGTTTGAAAAGAAACATATGTGAATTAATAAATATTGGTTCTTAAAATATTATATATAAATGGAAACTTTATATATAAATTTAATAATATTTTAGACTGATTTAATCCATAAAATATGTTTAAGTATTATTTAAGATTTATATTTCAAATTTTACCGTGTAAAGAATTTTAATAATTAAGATTGGGAGATAAATTTGGTTTATTAAAAATGGTATTCAAATGAAGATTTATTTAATTAAATCAATTTGAATTTATTGAATGGGAAATTTAAGGGTATGATTTTGTAACTGGATTTTTGTTTTAAGTGATTTATTGAATGTTTCATGTTTAAATAAATTAAAGAAATATTGAGTAAAAGGGTAATTTCAGGTTTACTTAAATGATGTTGAATCTAAGGAGGAAATATTTCAAGGCTAAATAATAATTTGATTAAATCAAGATCTTATGAAACTGTAAAATTGAACTTTGGGAATGTAGAATATTAAATCTTTGAACTATACTAGAATATAAATGGGTGTTTCAGATCTGTATTTGAATCGATATAAGTTGAATTTATTATTTAGAAAACTAAATTGAATAAAGTTTAGTTTGAAACGTTGATTACTTAAAGTTTTGAAATATATTGAAATATAAAGGGTATTTGGTGATTTCAAATCCGAACTTGAGATCAATAAAATTGAAATGGTTATTTTAGAAATTGAGTTGAATTTAAATTGATAAATTGAGATTGAAAAAGATTTAAATGGGAAGGTCGGGTTGATGTTAAACGATTGGTTAAGTTGAGGGAATTGAAATTTCTTTACTGAATAAATTATTTAATATATATAAATACTATTTGGGAAGTATAGAGATTTTTGAAGTGAAAATGATAGTTGGTTTTGAAGTATAAATTAAGTTGGAAGACTACGGTGTTATAGTGTATATTTCTATCTTATAGATAGTTCCATGGACCCTTAGAGGATGGTTATCCCAAACATCCTCTAAGTTAATTATATTTTAGTTGATATTTCACTTGAGTTAGATTTATAGATATAAGAATGTTAATCCTGACTCGAGTGTTTTGTGTTTTGCTTTACGCTCGGGTCAGACTGAGAGATACAGCATTTGAGACTCATCTTCGAAGTTGGAGCTTTGCTTGAAGATCCAGCTATCTATCCCTTCAGTCATCCAGTTGATTGGTTCAGAGAAGCCATCTGTTGCATTGGAGACTTCATGGCATTTGAACTATTCGGTTGTATTTTATTTCTAACTTTAATGTATATAGTAGCTTCATGAACTACTATTTTTATCTATTCCGCTGCATTGTATTACTCTGTGTAAGTGATCTATGATTGATTTATTTACTGTATATTTTAAGTTTTGCCAAATTTTTATTAACAATTCGGTATTTTGAATTATTCAAGTCGGACATGTACGGTTTTATTGTCGATTTGAATGGTCCAAAATAGCGGGCTGTTACAAGCTGCGTGATGAGATGCAGTGACTATGGATATTTCCGAAGATGTATCTTTGGAAAAGGAGTAAGGAGTCAGTACGCCAGGTGATGTGGCTGAGTTTAGCTGAGTATTCTGAGTTGATAGGGAGTCTTCTGGATTGAGTAGTTTTTCTGAAGTGGAGTTCAGAAGCAGCAGAGTGGATCCGCTTCTCTGGTAAGTTGGCTAAGCCACCATAAGCTGTTCTGTTTAGTAAAGAGAGACCAGTTTCTATGGATTTAGGCTGTGTTGATCACAAAAGTGACTTGCGATAGTTTGTTCTCTTGTGTCTGTTGGAGATTGTCCGGATTTCTTCCAGGAAGTCTGAGTTTGTCCGCATCTGGAGATCGAGTTTTTCTTTTCAGGATTGGTACAGATGGTTCAGTTAGTAGATGGATGGTTCCTTGAGATAGAAGTTGGTGTAGCAACTCAGGTTTCGGTGAAACGTATGAGTTTTCTTTATGGATCTGTGGAACCATATTTCTGTGCTGGGTTGTTTAGTCAGTGCTTGTGTTCTTCGTCAGCATTTTCTTCTGTTTCGGATCAGAGTTGTGCAGCGGAAGCAGTTTGGGAATGTTTCTTTTCCGGATAAGGAGAAGTTTGTTCTGTCTTCTGTTGTTGAGAAGCAGGGTGTGTTCTTGATTTTTGAGTGATCTTGAGGAGATCATTGGATTGTTCTGATTCAGTCTATTTCTTTTGGAATCAGCAAGAGTTGAGCTGATTAGGAGTGATGTTGGTAGCCCAGGATTGTCCGAAGAGTTTTTATGGATATGAGGCGGAGAAATTTGGATTCTGGAATCGGAGATTTGATTTGAGTTAAGTTTTTCTCTGATCCAGGGAGCTATAAGTTTGGGAAGCTAGCTCCGTAGTGTTTTAGTTTCTTCTGTGTTTGGTAAGATGAGTGTTTGGTTTTCTAGAGTTGAATTGCCAGTTTGGATAACTGGGATTCAGTGTGTTTCACGTATCTCTGAGGGAGTACGTGTTTGATATTTCAGGTTATAGAACCAGTAGTTCAGGATAGATGGGTTGTTGAGTCAGACTCGTTTGTAGTCTGATATTCTGTATAGAATTGTTCTTAGGAGCTCTATAAGTTAATAGCATTAATTGATTGGATTTTATAGAGCGAGTATCCCGATATACATATATACCGAGGAAACTCGTAAAGTTTTATCCAAAATTCTTTTGGATAATTAGATTTGTTCTGATTGTGTGAATTGGTTGCTTTGGTTGTTGGCATATGATTAGCATATGCTGTGGTTTAAAATAAAATCTGTAAATAGATTATTAAATTTACCTTTGTTTTAAATTTCGGGGAGGAAATTCTTTTAAGGGGGAAGGATTGTAATATCCCGGAATTTTGGACAATACAAATTTGATAATCTGTGTTTTAAATTTATATTGAATTGATAATTTTTGTTAATAAATTGGATTTGATTTAAATAATATTCTTTATTGAAATATTTAATTTGTGAATTTATTTTTAATGAATTAATAAATTGTTTTCTATTTAATAATGTATATGTATTTATATATTTTAAATAGATAAGTTGTTCTTAATTAAATTAGTATAGCATAATTTTAATGTTTTAAAAATAGAAATTGTGATTTATTTTGGATTTAAGCTTTTCAAAAATATTTAATAAAATACTATATGATTTTAATATGTAAGATAAATATTTTATTAGTTTAAAATTCATTTTTACTTAAGTTTGAACATTTAAATATGTTACCAAAATATTTGTGTTATTCTTTTTAAAATAATGATTTATAAAATGAGATTTGTTAATTTAATTTGAAATTTAAAATACAATTTAAATATGAAACATGTATTCATATAAGTTATAACATCTTTCATAAATTTATTTTAATTGTTTAAAGGGTATAAGAACTAATTAACTAAGTTTAATTTTCTTTAACACTTAATTAAATAACAAAACCATTCAAAAGACATATGTAAGCTTAATTTACATATGTAAGTAATTTAAGATTTAAGTTGACAAGTGTTAACAACATAAGCCATGTGTCATTTGTTTAAATTTGTTTCTCTTTAATTTTAATTCATCATAATCTAACTATATAAGCTTGCGTATACCCATTTCTTCTTCTCTTTCTCTTTTTCATTATAAAACAAAGAAACCTTTTTCCTCCTTCAACAAAATGAAAATAAAATCTGTAGCATTTCAGATTTTAAGATCAAACTCTTGAAACTGCATTTCTCAAACCTGTAAAACACTTGCATTCAGCTCCACTTTTCCAAAATACAAAACCTGCAGTTCTTCTGGAAACATGCAAATTAGATCATAGCAACTTGCATTTGAAACTGCAAAAGCCTTTATCCATTTTCAAACCTGCATTTCATCTGGAAGCATGTATAAATCAAGATTTAAAAGCAAGCATAGGTCTGCATACATGAATTCTCAAATCTAGAAGCAAGAAGCCTGCATGCATATAGTTCACAAGTTTAAAGTTTCAAAAGGACCTGCATTTCATAATCTGGAACATGCAATTGGAAATGTGCTCTGCATTTTTATTTAAGGTGAGTAACTCAACTTTTATAAACTGTTTAATAGGTAGTTGTGCATGCTTATAAATTACAGATAAATATATATGAAATGACCTGCAAGTATGTGTCAGTAAACAAGAAGACGATTGTGCATGTGTGATCTTCAAATTTTCAAACTTATGTTTGATTTCTGAATTTTCCTTTGTCTTGATTGCTGTTTAGGACTTAAATTCTTGAACAAGTCATGTTTGTTTTAGAATGGTGTAAGTTCTAATTGTATATAAATTAAATATGACTGTAACCTGAAAAATCAAATTATACAGAACCAATTTGACTAGAGTGATAATTTAAACTATATAAATTAATGTTCCAGGTTTATTAATAGAATCAGTAAGTAAATTCAAGAATTTTAAACAAAAATTTCAATTTATTGTGTTGTAAATATGGTGCAGTTTCAAGAACACTGTATTTTACAGTTTAGTCAAGTTCAATTGAAACTTGCATTGGATTTGAGTGAATTTTATTTTGGAGTTAGTGTAGCAATCTATGATCATGGGAAAATTATTTAATTAAGTTGAAAAAAAATTTTGATGTTGAATTTGGGAGTTTCTGTTATGAACCCTAGTTTCACTGGGTTACTGTGTTGCTCAAGTATGATCTCATGGGTTGATCGAGTTCAAAGATCTTTGGGGTGTGGATAGATAATGGGTTAATGAAGATGTTGCCGGATTTTGGGTTGAGTTGGTGGCCGGAGGCGTGTAGGGTCGGCGTTGACAGGTTTTAGGCGGTGGGGGTTTGGTCTGTTCCAGGTTTGGGGTTGAATTTTGGTTGCAGGGAATTTTGCCTCGGGTTGGTCTCGGGTTATTTGAGGGAAAACTCGAAGTAGGGTGGCTTTTAACTCGAAGTAGTGGTGGGATTGTCTCGAGTCTAATTTTGTTTCAGGTTTTAACAAAAACAGAAACTGTTCTGTTTTAAGAATTTTAAAAGTCAAGTTTTAAATTTAAATATGGAAATTTAACTTAGGATTAAACCTGAATCTAAAAATGAATTCAAATAGTTTGGATTATGATTTTGAAATAATTTAAATGCAGAAATTCAAGTTTGTTTGAAAAAAAAAGGAACAGGAAACCTGTTTCTAGTTTATAAAATTTGAAATATATTGCAAACTACAATGTTAACTTAGGATTTTAAAACCGAATTTAACTATGAATTCAAATAAGTTGGAATTCTGTTTTTTTTCTTTTGAAATAATTTAAATTCAGAAAATTTCAAAGTTTGGTTTTTAAATAAAACAGAAAAAAAAACTGTTTTCTGTTTTTATATGTAAAGGTAAATTCAAGTTTGCAGGTGGAGATTTAAACTGAGTTTTTAGTTTGAAATTTGAATATGAATTCAAATCTGAGTTTTTAAATCTGGAATAAAAATTTAAAATTCAGTTTTAAATAAAGGTTTAGATTTAAATTGTTTTAAATTGATTAAAATGATTTGCATTTGAATTGAAGGTGTAAATTGTAGGAAGAATTTTAAAGAATTAAAACTAGAATGAGAATGGAAGTTGTATTTCAATTTTGAAATTTTAAAGTAATTTTTAAATTGATTTGAATTTGATTTGAATTGAAATTTTAAATTCTTTTAAACTTATTAATAAAGTATATATTTCTTTTAAACATATAAGGTTAAGTTGTGTGTATTGTTTTAAACTCTTATTTAAGGCAAATTTGAGTCTTAAATTAAAGTGAATCATAGAAGGAATTTAAAGTAAATTTAAAAACATTTTGTTTTTAAATACTTAATTAAATAAGAAATGTTTATCTTAAGGATAAATAAAATGAAATGATTGGATTCATTTAATTATTAAGGTAATTAAGATGAAAAATTAATTATTTAATTAATTAATTATGTGGATGTTTAATTAAGTAATTTATGATTTTTAAGTTAATTAATTAGATTTGAGATTAATTAATTAAGTTTAATTAATCCATAATTAAGGGTGATTAATTAAACTTTAATTTATGATAAAAAATTCATTAATCAAGTGATTAATGATAATTAAGGTTTTAATTAACACTTAATTAATTAATAATTAGAGATTAATTAAATGATAATTAAATATTAATTAATTGATAATTAATAATGATTAATTTAATTAATTCTTAATTAAGTAATTAAGAAATGTTAATGAAGGTCATTAACTTAAGATTATTTAACAATTAATTAATGTGATTAATTTTTGATAATTAATTAGATTAATTAAGTATTAATAATTAATAGTTTAATTACTTATGAAAGTAATTAATGAATTAATTACTTGGTGTAATTAATTTAATTAATGTGATTAGATTAGATTAATTAAGTTAAATTAATTTAAACATTTGTGGATTGTTGATAATTACTTTATGTAATGTATGACTTTGTAATTACTTAAGGAAGTAATTAATAATTACAGGATGTAATTAAGATATTTGATTTAGAAGTAATTGGATTTAAATTACTTTGAAATTAATCAAGGAATTAATTTAGATAATTAATTAAGAATAATTAATTATGGGATGAGTAATTAAAGTAGTTAATTACTGAATGGATTATTAATCATGGGTGATTAATATTTATATGTGGATTAATTTCAGATTAATAACTTATGTAATTAATTTATAAATTATTAAATGTAATTAGAATCATTAATTAATTAATGATGTAATTTGGAATTGATTAATTAAGATATAACTAATAATGAATAAATAATTAATGTGATTAATTTTAGTTAATCAATTAATTTAGTAATTACAAGTTAATTATTTGCAAGGGTTTAAGTAATTAACTTGTGATTAATTTATAAGCTAATTACTTATTGTAATTAGGGATAGTTGATGAGTAATGATTAATTGAAATGAATATTGAGATGATGATTTATAAATTGATTTGAAATCAATGGATGGATAAGTTAAGCAGAATTTTGATGATGAAGTAATTAATTTAATTTATTTTAAATTAATTAGAGATTGAGTAATTAATTTAATTCATTTTAAATTAATTGTAGGAAGTGTGATCATTAGATCATTGCTTATGTTTGATGAATGGTATTGGTTGTTTGGTATGGTTTGTAATCTCAATTATGAGATGAGTAGTGTATGTGATATGGATGCATTGGTTGCTTTTGGATGATAATATGAATTATCTGATTATGATATGAATTATCTGTTGATAATGATAAGGTTGATTATCTGTTGTGCTGTGAATTATCTATCTATGTATATGTAGATAATGAATTGAATTGTTTTAAACTTAAAACAACTTGGACCTAAAAGACACGCTTTGGATTTCGATGAGACCGGGATCGGGATTCCATATTTGGATATCCGAAAACCACATCGATTCCAATTAAACGTTAGATCGTTAATCCAAGTGGAGCGAGTGAAGACTCGAGGTGTAAGGGCTATACGTCAGTATAACTCTGTGGGTGATTTCGTAATGAGTTTGGCGGAATAGTACATATAGATTCAAGATGGTAATTCAGAGTGCAAGGGTTATTGTCGCTAACTCTAAGGGTGATTCCAAAATGAGTGTAACGAGATAATGCCTTCGGTTTCGTTCGAACCCGGAACGAACTTGTATGGATTGAATGCTTTCAGAACATCGTCAGGTGGACGATGAGCATTCTAAGTGATATGTCCTATAAAGGTAATCGTAACCTCAAGCCTCATCAACCGGGAATGGCTAAAACAGGGGAGGTGCAGCAAAGCTTCATGGGTCGCACCCACTGGAGAGTAAGATTTACCCCTGTGTAGAGGTCCCTTTATATTTCGGCTGTGTGGACGGTTGATCATGACAATCGTCGGGGTTGTCTTATTTGGAACTGTTCAGTAAGGAACAGGTCCGGCTTTGTGTTGCAGGGGATGAAGGGAGTAATCCTCGGTACGGTGATCTAGGCCACGTACTGTTACGGGCGGTACCCCAGTAGCCCTGCCATTGTATGGAATCCAAAATCCAATAAGTGCTAACGGTTTTGATTGTATTACCCACTTTTGTGGCTAGTAGCTGGAATTTAATAATGTAACAATTTCGGCTATTTCTTATTTACTTGAAAACCCTAGACCCTAATATAATATCATCGGATTTCCTATCAAATGTTTTGGTTAGCGTAAGGTAAAAACTTTTCCATGTTTATGTGTGGGAAGTCTTACGTGATACCTTTCTTTCAAAAGGTTTTGAAAATTAAGCAACTTTAACCTGTTACTCACACCAGACCTATGTCTGACCCGGAGTTATTTCTTTTTTTCTTTAACTCTTGGGTACTCAAATTTTTATGAGTAGTCAAGAGAATTCAGGTTAGGATTCAGGTTAGCTTTGACGAATTGTGTAGGAGCAATGGAGCAGGAGGCTTCTGCGTATAGTTATATAGTTCCGCTGTGTTGGTATCTCTGAGTGTTTATGTATTGTGATTGAGTTGTAATAACTAGACAGATGTTTATAACTGTCTAGTATGTGTTGTATATGTTAGTGTAACTCTGATATTTGATGTTATACTTATGTTACTAATATAATTTATTCGTTCCGCTGTTGAGATTCTTGTGTTGTTTCTTCTTTCTCTTCTTTCTTTCCTCTTTTCTATCCCTTTCTTTCTTAATTCATGATGCGATTTTCTGGGAGTAGAAAGTCGGGTCGTGACACGTATAGACTATGATATTTATATAAAAATGTGCTAAGGGGGTTATGGGTAAGGATTTAGCGCTATATTAATACTTTACTTTATGATACACATTATATATGTAGCGTATTGTATTATGTATGTAGATAGTTTGACGGATCCTTAAAGAATGGAAATCCCAAACATCTTTTGAGTTATTGATGCATTTCACTTGTACATATCACTTAAGTTGATTAACTTACATAAGAATGTTAATCCTAACTTGAGTATTTTGGTTTGCTTTATGCTCGGGTCAGCCTGAGTATCACAGCGTTCGAGATTCATCTTTTAGAGCTGGAGACTTGTTGGAGATCTATTTATCTATCTATTTAGCCATTTCGATCGTTTTAGTTATTTCCGTTCAGACATTAGTCATTTGCTTATGTATTAGTGAACCACTATTTATTTTGATTTCTGTTGTATTGCTTAGGATTCTGATGTTTATGTAGTAGCTTCATGAATTACTATGTTTATCTATTCCGCTATGTGATGTTGTAATATTCTATGTCTGTGCTTCTGTGATTGATTCTTATTTACCGCAAAATTTATATAATAATATGTTGCTTTGAACAATTCAAGTCAGAAATGTGTGGTTTATCGTTGATTTGAATGGTTCAAAATAGTGGGTCGTTACAAAACCCTTACTCTCGATCTACTAAAATATGCGCCCTAGAGTTTAAGGGGAAAGAAAAAACTTTGGGTTGGACAAAAAGACTAATGTGACTAATAATCTGCCATCTCGAACCAAATAGATATCTAGTGAGACCATGCTACTAAGCGGAATGGATTTTCCTCTCAGTGGTATCTTAAACAAAAGACATTAACCATATAGTGCTCCAACATCCGCAATGGTTAAGACTTAACAACATATGACGATATGCAAGAATGTAGTATACCCTTGATTACCTATCCAAATTTATTTGACAATCTGTCTAAACTTATGGTTTTTCTAGGGTCACTATGCACCTATTAGTTTTCATGGGCTGACTAATAACATGTCTCAATTCTTAGGGACAATCTGTCCAACTTCATAATTTTCATAGGATCACTAAGAACCTATTAGTTTTTACCAATATCCTTCCAATCATAGTTTTCATGGACGTATTATGAACCTATTGGGTTCTTCAATAACATCTCTCAAATTATAGTTTACATAGGATCACTATGAACCTATTGATTTCTATCAATGACATCCTCCGGACGTAGTTTTTATATGATCACTAGGAACTTATTGGACCCTTCCAATAATATTCTCATGACATAGTGTTTATGGGATGACTATGAACATGTTAGACCATTTTAATAACCTGTCTAAATCAATAATCTTTTGATCAGTTTTAGGCATCCTATACTTCTGATCTACATGATCTCCTAGATGCAATTCTACTCACTCAGGAGTTAATTCTGTTTATACTCACTATTGGGTCAAGCTGTTGGTTATTCTGCCACATAACACCACAAAATGCAGTAATGAGTCATAAATGATATGACTATGATAATAGCCGATCAAATAAAAACAAGAACATATCGCATCCATCATTCAGTTGTGTTCAATAAATAACCTTTCAAGTCTCGTAATTACTTAATCTTAAGTAATATTCTATAATGTCCCGCCTTTTCGCACGCTTCAAATCGACACACGTGCCAATTCAAACCATACGGAAGGGCGGATTGTTATGGGGTAAATAAGAAAAACAGAGAAGAAATAAAATAAAACAAAATCTCACAGTGGAAGGATCAAATATAATAATCAATATATAGTTCATAAAACTGTTTACAGACATTTGCTTCTACTTTATACAATAAATATCAGAGTTCACATACCAATAAATATCAATGCAGCGGAATTAAATGGTGTAGTGGAATAATAGTAGAAAATAGTAATACAAATCTTCATCTTCGTCCTCCAGAGCTAAAACTTCAAATCCTGAAACGCTCGGACTGACCCGAGCGAATTGAAAAGACAAAACACTCGAGTCAGAACTAAAAGATCTTATGTAAGTTAAACTAATAGAAAAAAAATGAGTGCAGTAACTCAAAAGATGCTCGGGATTCACATCTCTTAAGGATCCGTTAAACTATTTACTATGTAGTATATTTCGCTATTATAATAGTGTTTATTTATAAAATAAACTTACTTTTTTCTTAGCATTAAGGGGTTACCCATATAGCCCTTAACACGTAATAGTCCCAGTAGTCCATCCAATATCATAGTCCCTCCTGATCGGGAAGCCACCAGAGGATACCACACGGGCTACAGGAGAAATCCAAACTCGTACAAGGCGCGATAGGGTAGGTGACACGACACAACTAGGCAATGCCAGGGTAGATATACCAATTGCTATCCGGGCTGGTGGAAACGCACAGCGTGCAGCTACCGCCCACCTCGAACAACACCCCCAAATCAAAAATCAAAAGTGGCCACTGAATCAATCCAAAAGTCAGAGTATAATATCGAAGGAGTGCATTCGATCAGAGTAATGACCTCATTGGCCCGAGAATCGCTCCTGTTTTAGCCACCTTATGCCAACTCACGGGAGTCGGGTCCACGTATTTACCTCAAAGGAAACGCCACCGCCATACTACTTCATTCTGGACTCTCCACCGCGTACACGGTTGTTAAAGTGGTTTTCGGAGTTAGCAGAGAGTATGACAACTTCCGATCCCGGTCTCTTCAACAACCAAACGTTATTATAACACCGCGGTCATTTTTAAAAATAATTATACTTTCAAAACCAGAATATAATTATCCATTTCAAAACCCATAAATACGATATCATTTCATTTTAAAACCCAAATAAAACTGATATCATTTTTATTCATATATGCTTCTTTTCCAAAATCATGCCACTTTTAAAATTTATAATACCTCGAAACCAAATATTTGAAATTTTTTTACTTTCAACATAATACTTCGAAATCCATAGTTTTAAAACCATAACTTCAAAACTTAAATGGTTTGGATATTCAACAGTATATAAAATAAAACAGTGGAATTTAAAATTTCTTTATAAAATAAAATAATTTCCGCGACTTACAATTTATTTCATTTAAGATTAAGTAAAAATCCATCAATTTAAGAATCGCTTTCAGTTTCAATAAACCACTTCAGTTTTAATATATTTCAAACTTTGAATATTAAACAATTGGAACTAATGTTGGAAATTTCTATTTCAAAAATTTAAAGTCCTGTTATTTATTTTGAAATATTTGCATAATAAATCCGAAATCCTTTTAAATAAAACTCAAATTACTATTAACAATCAAAATTTCCTCCAATTTATTTATACTAGAAATATTCATTTAATCCATCTTGAATAAAATTTCCGTTATAAATATCATACCTTTTGAAAATTTCAAGTTAATAAATTCTGCATTAACTTATGAAGTTAAATTCTCAATTAAGCTCGATTCCAAATAAATTTCAATCTAACTCCCACTATTAATTGATTTAAATCAGTTAAAACTCTATATATTCTCAATATCTTAACATGTACTTAACAATATAATATAAAATAGTCAAACTCCATTTTTCAACTTATTTATTTTATTCAACGAAACCATACATAGCTTAAATTCAATATTTCAACTATATATATATATAATAAGATTTTATATAACATCAAAATTATATTTATTGACCGTATCCTATCCAAACCATGGAAATTTTTTTTCCAAAAATAATTTATATACATAGACCGCGGTGCCTGTATATAATTTTCTATCCTATGGTCAAGTGATACGGATATTTATCATTTCAATCCATAATTAAAAATAAAAATTACGGTTATATATCATTTCAAACCATAATCCCAAATGAAATGAAATGCATGCTAACTTGCAGTTTATATAAATAACATTCATTCATCCATTAAAATCATACATCCATTTATTTACAATCATCATCCAATTTAAACAACATCAATATAGAGCATATAAAACATAACAGATAATAAATAACAGGTATTAACTAACAATTTATATTCAATAATAAATTTAATAACTGTTTAACTAGCAGTTTCTATGCAAATAAATAAATTTTTAACTATGAATCTATATGCAATAATAAAATAAATTAACAGTTAAATTAAATAAATGCGATTTAACATAGATGATGAATAAAACATGCCAAACAGTCAAAAATAAATTTCTACTCATATCTTAAATCAATTTAAGAGACATATAAAATTTTAGAAGTTGTGAGTGGGTTAAAACACTCACCTTTCGAATTTAAATTGAATTTAAATCCAATTTAAAGCCAAAAATTTGACAGTCTCCAAATTCTTCCAAACCAGCGTCAACAGATCCGAAATTTTATTACAATCCTAACAATTTTTTTTTTGCGTGAAACGGATATCGTATGACGAAGTTATTCGAATAAAACGATTTGAAAACAAAATTAAATTTTAAAACAAAACTTACAATAAGCCACGTCATCATCCCTCTTTCGTTCGAACTGCCTGAACCAGAAGCGCACGCACTCGACCATTAACAGGGAACGAACCCTAAATTGAATGCAACCCTTGCCGCCTCATGAATTCCCGTCACCACGCACACGGCCGGCCAGGCCAACCGCCTCCACCCTACTCACATGACCCTCCCGCCGCCATAGCCTAGTCGCAATCACCCCTACAGCCGATGGCGCCGCCGTAAATTCTGCCCTAGGTTGAATTATTGATGCCAATCTAGTCGTTGACCTCACGAGTGAACACCATGGATGAGAAGTACTCGTCAATCTCTACGCGATGGTATCCTTGATTTAACGATCGGACGACGATCAAAAACCACCATTTAATGGCCGAGAATAAACGGTAAAATTCTGAGCAAACAATAACTCCAATCGAGAAACAAATTGCAGATCTGAGTTGCATTCGTCAAAAACTTCGACATATATTTTTTTGGAATTTTTCTGAGGTGATTGAATTTTCAGCTTTTGATTTGATTTTTGAAATTTGAAAATGGATCTAGGGTTAGCAGCCATGGGGAAGAGGAGGATCTGAGGAAATGAACGTACAACAAATGAGAATTGATGGAGGTAGGGTTTATAACTGGGTTTATATAGGTAGGTTAGAAATAGAGTAGATGGATCGCGTTGATAAATATACGTGTTACCTCTAGCGTGGCCCAAAAAGCCCGTTCTGACCCCGGAACGAAATTGGGTAAACCCATATATCCAAATAGGTGTTTTAAAATATTCTGAACGCAATGAAAAAAGTTTCACGTCCAAATTCCATCGTATGAAGAAGTTATGCTGAAATCAGTATTTTCAAATTGATTTCAAATTGATTTCAATTAAATCGATTTCAAGGCGTTTCACGTTCGTACGATCAAACGACAAGTCCGATCGCTACGAAACTTGAAACCCTACAATAATTCACTGTTACGGATCCGATGAAACTGGTTTCGTCGAAATCCAAGTCTGTGACTAAAATGGCTATTTTTATATTAATTAATAAATTAAAAATTAGTTAATTAAATAAAATTTTCCATTCCTCTTTGATAATTGATGATTCTTATTATTATAAATTTGTCAATCACCTATACAAATTTAACAAAATTTAACTTGTCGAATTAATATTTAGAAATTCCCAAATTTCATTAATTTCATCAAATTATAAATTAAATTCCCAATAATTAAATTAAATTTACTTTCCATTTATTATTGTTAAATAGATGGATTAAATATTGAATTCCAAATTATCACACAACTTTCTCATATTATCTTTATTTCAAATAACGAATTATTTAACTATATTCAATCTCATTTAATTGTAATTAAATTCAATTATTAGACTTTAAGTTCCCATATAAATAAATAAATCCTGATTCCCATTCTTAAATTCACTATTTATCATATTACCATCCTGGGTACCATTTATTTTAATATATATATATATATATATATATATATATATATATATACACACTTTAGCATTTTTCAATTGTTTATCTCAATTGCATAACATTAAATTTATATTTATTGCAATGGTTTCTGGTTTAATTGAACGAACTAAGTATATAACTCATAACAATCGTTGTAAAACTCTCAATCCCACATTTATAAGTTTGTTATTTCCACTCACATATTATAGATATTTACAGGTATTGGTTTTTTATTCAATCATTATTTGTTATATATTAATTAGATAAATGCACTATTTAAGTCCGTTTTAATTTTATTACTAAATATCCATTTACCTTTCCCATCAAATTTGAATTCCATCAAACTAATATAACCAATCAAATTTCCATTCACACTTTATTGTAAACCTAAAATTTGCAATTAATTATCTTGTGTTAATGTCATCCAATTTCTATTTATTATTATAGCTTACAATCTATATACATTCATTGATTGATTTCTATTTGCCTTTGTTTCCTTATATTCAGTTATTAGCTTAGTATGACAAATTTATGGTACTCCATTAAATTGACAATTCATTTCAATTGTTAATATTTAGCTTAAATTCCTACGGTTGCATTTCATTTACACTTCTGTTACTATGATAATAATTAGTAATGTTATATCATCAACACATTATAATTACTTACCCTTTAATGAGTTTGATTTCCAAATAAATTTGTTGACCACTTAATTAGGCACTTTATACTAATATGTTATCATACCCATAAATCTACGCTTATAACTAATTCCTACATTTGAATAAATTTATTAAATTGAAATGTTCATTAAATTTTAGAAATTATTAACTTGTACTAACATGATTTCTTTAATTTATTCCAATTACCGTTTACATCTTTTATTGCGTTAAATCAATTTAATCATTTCATAAATTTCTCATATTAAATTTTATATCCAGGTAAGAATCTTTTTCTACTTAATTAATTTGAATTAGCTTCGAATTACTATAAGTAGGTTTTTATTTTATTTTCTACTAAATTTAATTACAAACTTATTAATTTAACCAAATTGAAACCATGAAATTTACTGGTCGTTACATATTCCCTTTGGTAAATTTAGTTCAAAACTTGGGCTTTTCCAATATGAAATTCCTTGAAAACATTTTTAAAATGATATATAATTAATCCCCTTAATCCATATTTAATATAAGGAAATATATATAGCTCTTTAAATTGCCGAAGTCTTATGCCATTTATAAATTACTCTATGGATCGCCATGTTTATGTTTGAAAAATATATAAGGTTACTGTCATTAAATAGGCTATCATCGATCAGTGTCGACGTCACTACAATGTCGACAAAGAGGCTAGGCTCTTTGCCTTTAGTAAAACAATCATAAAAAACACGGCGTTAACCCTTGTCGACCTCTATCAGGGTCGACGACCAAAAATTTAAAGTTGTTTTAAGTATAAACTTTAGGTTGAAAACATAAGGTCATTGACCCTCTCGAACATAGGCTACTTCACCTCCTCAAAACAATTTTAGTTTACATGAAAATAAGCCTCTCCGGCGTTAAAGGAAGAAGTGTGGTGTCAATGCTAGGTTGTATTGTCGCTGACCTTATTCAATATAAAACTTTGGTACACATAAGGTCACTGAAAATGAGGGGTTGTGGTATCAAACTAGTGAAGTCATTAAAAGTTTTATACATAACTTACTTCGGCTATTATGTCATAAATATATAACTGCGAATTCAAGACATGCGGTGTTACTACCTTTTGTTTAGATGACTTCGAAACCTTTGTTTTGATGACATCGAAATCGTTTAAAACAATGGTATGTGGCGTTATTTAAAAACATTGGCGAAGTGATGCGTCTTTGACATAGATGAATCACGATAATGCTATGCCAACAAGTATAGGTTGAAACTTTTATTGACTTCGATATGGTCGGAGGCGCTCCATAATTACCTAGTAGTTATCATGCACTCCTTCCTTATTAACGCCGACACTCATGGGCGCGACACTTCTATAGACTCGAAGAGGATACATACACCATGACATCACCATAATTATTTAGAAAACTGATTTATTTCTAATAAATGCAAGTTCTTTTTAGCTAATCCATTTTTTGTCAAACTTTCATTGGATAAGATCGTATCTTTTCCAAACCCTTTTTACAAACTAGCCATAAATAATTTTCAAGTCCCAAACATTTCTCACTTTAATTAATTGATTGCCTTAATTAATTAATAACTTAAATGATTTTCTAGCATATTATATTCTTAATAATTCGAAATCACTTGGGAAAAATCCCTAAAAATCATATAAATTCAAAAGGATGATATCGTTTATCATAAAAAATTTAGGGCCAAAATCCACAATCAATTATTTTAAATAATTAAAACACGAGAATAACTCAATTTCCTTCTTGGGAAATTCATAAAATATTTATTTCAACTTAGAAAATTATTAAATTAAAACACTTATCCAAAATATCATTTTATATTACATATCAAAATTTTGAATCATTTGGAGATCATTAATCTAAGTTTAGCTCTTCAAATATGGCATATCATCCAATCATCAATCCATTTGATTTCAAATCTGAACCAAAGTTTAACAACCAAAATGTAACTAAAATTAGATGGATTTGATTATGATCCACCTTGATTTTGATAGCAGAGTTGAGATTTGATGAGTTCTTTAGTTTTTCTAACGTTTCTCTTGGATCTCTTTTAGATTTTTCGTAATTTCCCCCTTAGCAATGGTTGGCCTCCTTATTTTCTTTTGATTGTTTACGTTTTGTGAAAGTGAGAATGATAGGGGAGAGGGAGGGTTTATGGTATGAAGGGTTTTTCTATTTCTTAATTACCCCTCTCATTTGTCTATTATTCTTAAGTCATAAAACAATCTTATTAACCAATTAGTTAGTTACTTGTGACTCAATCGTGTTGATTATCAAATCTCAATTTCTAATTACACTACACATCACATTATTATATTTATTTATCTAATTAAATCTTCTGAATAATGTTAATTCAAATTAAGGGTGTTATAAGATGCGTCAAAAGAAACAACCCACAACGAATATGCTCGAGAGTGAGCGATATATCCCTTCGAAGTAGTAACAATGCATTCATGAGGCTTAGGACCTGAACCCTAGGTGCATATCCAAAAAACTCGAATTGTTTAATGACACATATAGCATCCCTCGGACGGGTAATTTCAGAAGTAGGAAGCGAGGAAGAAGAGTCCATAATAAAACCCTAGTTATAATTTCAAAGAAAATTCGAACAAGAATCAAAACGGCTTATCATATTCCTAATCCGCAGAGTTACTCCCAAAGCTAGAAATTAATCCACTAGTTATTCTTTCCAAACAAAAAGATAAAGAAAATTTAGGGAAGATGAAGGAAAATATGTACCTGGCTTTGAATTATTGCCGCATGATTGAAATGACAAAATAGTTTATGAAATGTAGAGTATAAAAGACTTATGGAATCTGCTTAGAAAAATGAAAAGGCTGATTAAGCAACTGTTAAAAGATGGTCCAATAAGACATTTACATCTGTACTAGAGCATTAAATGCACGTATGGATTAAAAAGCTTATTCCTGGTGCTGAAAAGACAGACTAAGACAGGGAAAAATAGATAGACCAGGTGCATAAGACAAGTCTACCCCGACCTACATTCACCACAGACTTGGGAGATAATTATTACACTCATTCTTACACTGAACCACAACAAAAGGAAACAGATAGTACTTGAAGTCAAGAAAGATACTATCATAACAACAGAGTTGAGCAGGTAAAAGACCTAAGCCCTATCAATAAGGGGAATTCTGCAAAAGGAAACTGCCGCACACATTAGGAAAATGAAGCAGAACATATAGGCTATATCCTAGATCGAAGGCAAAACTAGAATACCGAGCCATGGCATCAGAACTAACACATGATGATCTAATTAACCATACTTCTAACGCTTACATTTTTTCAAACATCTACATGGATAAGTTTGCATAGGCACATACTGAGGGTATCCTAGACAGTGCCATATAGAGCTGAAAGCACTTCGAATGGGCTGTATATAGGGTCACTAAGAATAAGTGTTGAATATGCGAGTATATGATTTTTGTTTGATGATAATAAACATATATATCTATATATATTCATTTAAATGTAGTTGTTAGTGTACTATTATATTTTTTACATAAATAAATAAATATTTGTTGAATAAAATAAATAACACAGAATTTGTATTCAAACAGATATTTTATTCAAAAAAATATTTATTACAATTTTGAATAGTACAAATTCAAGCTCTCACTATATATATACAATTTCAATTACAATACAAATTTGATTACGTCACAATTTCTAATGTACAACTGTCCTCACTACATATCGCTCATTCACTCATATTGATCTTCAACTCTATTCCAGATTGAATCCAGCATCTGAGCAATATGCAAAAATAAATATTGATGCAATAAAGTTTAAAAGAAAATAATTTTTGTAGTATAAAATAAAATGTGGATTTTGAAAATGATATTTGCCTCGGTTATTTGGGTTGTTCGTCATCATTTATATTTGAATTCATCATACACGAACGGCTTGTGACATGCACAGTGTATCACCGTACATGCCACAAGGCCGTGCACACCGATATATACACTTGATAAAATTACAGGGACAGGTGAGCACAGGTCAAACCCAAATGAAAAGCCGAGTTCAACTCAAGTGCAATAAAAATAATGTTTGTTATCATCAAAAGGGGGAGATTGTTGAATATGCGAGTATATGATTTTTGTTTGATGATAATAAACACACACACACACACACACACACATATATATATAAATTCATTTAAATGTATTTATTAATGTACTATTATATTTTTCACATAATTAAATAAATATTTGCTGAATAAAATAAATAACATAGAATTTGAATTCAAACGGATATTTTATTCAAACAAATATTTATTACAATTTTGAGTAGTAAAATTCAAGCTCTCACTATATATATACAATTTCAATTACAATACAAATTTGATTACGTCATAATTTCTAATATACAACTGTCCTCACTACATATCGCTCATCCACTCGTATCGATCTTCAACTTTATTCTAGATTGATCCAGCATCTGAGAAATCTACAAAAGTAAATACTGTCGCAGTAAAATTGGAAAGAAAATATTTAATTCAGTATAAAATAAATTGTGGATTTTGAAAATAATCTTGGCCTCAGTTATTTGGGTTGTTCGTCGTCATTTAAATTTGAATTCATCATACATGAACGGCTTATGACATGCACAGTGTATCACTGTACATGCCACAAGGCCGTACACACCGATATATAAACTTGATAAAATTACAGGGACAGGTGAGCACAGGTCAAACCCAAATGAAAAGTCGAGTTCAACTTAAGTGCAATAAAAATAATGTTATGATATCAGCACAAGGTCAAACATGAGTTAAAAGCTGAATTCAACTCAGGTGCAATTTGAAAAACAAATCCAAATGCACTAAAATGGTCGGGAGCAACCTCACAGCACACTTGAATACATTTATGTGAACCGGACAAGTACATATGCACAAATGGAAACATGAATAACACATCATACATACACAGTGCAAAAGTGATGATCTACAACTAAGTGCAGCACAACCAAACTGCCCAGGCTCAAAGGCACAAATGACACAGTACAACATAGCTGTATGGAAGTGAGACTACAAACTAGGTCACAGTGAAACCCAAATGAACATGACCGAACCCGACACAATGAAACTGAAACTGTCTCGATTCAACTCAATGAAGTACATCAAACCAGAACAGCAAGTGGAACTGACTACACAAGAAAAGCATGCACAACAAAGATGAACAAGTGCACCAAAGACAAAAAGCAAGTGTCGACCAAACAAAACTAACAAACAACAGCAAAATGCATATGAACCCAGTGGTCAATGCAAGATAGAAACAGTGACTAGACCAAATGCCATCATGCGACACAAGACCATCAATATACAGACACAAGATCATAGAGATAACACTGTGTAAACATATGTACATGTAACCATCACTGACTCAATTCTAGCACCAGACTCAACCGAAACCATAGTACATACATATGCAACCAGACTAATGAACAACGGGTGGTACGAGACCGAATCAGATGAATGGCAACTACAAGTGACAAGACGAACAGAGTATCAAGTTGAGCATACACATATATGATATAGTGATGTAGTGATCAAAGCGGAGACAAAATCAAGTAGGAAATTTCAAAAATAAACAGTGGAAAATTTTAAAAGTCAACTGCATTTTCACATTTAAAAGTCAAGGCCAATGTTAACAGTTTAATATTAAAATTCAAGTCGAAGCCGTGAACAACTGACCAAAGTCAAAATGAAAAAAGACAGAGATGCCAAAAATTCACAATCGTAACGACTAAAGATCGAACAGTTCAGAATAGAAGCCGTGGCAATCAAGGAATCGTGCGAGTTCAAAATCAAAACCGTGTCAATCAAGTAAACGAAATTACTTGATATGAACAAGTCAAAAATCATCATCCGCATCAAAAAAAAATCGAATTGCCGAGATAAATAAATTGACAAATTTAAATAAATGTATAAGAACGAAAATCAAGTGTTTCGAACACTATATAAACGATGAACATCCTCGGAAAATTTATGAATTCGAGTTCAAGCAACAAATAACAAATCATTCAACTCGAATCAAAGTGGAGTATAGTACAAATCAAAGAAGGAATGAATGTACCAATTTTTGCAACATTCGAACTCGACTTGGTTGAAGCTGCCGAACATATAATTGATTGAAGAAAGGAATCGAAGCAATGGCAATCATATTCAACAAAGAGGCAACTTCATCCAGAAGCCCTAATTTCAGAGCAAAGAAGAAACAAACGAAGCAGCCATTATCACATACGAGAAAAGGAACTGGCCGAACAAATAAAAGAGAAAAGGGGCTTATTTTAGTGTTTTATTTTAGGCCGGTTATAAATAACATTTGGGCTTCAATATTTAAATAAGGGTTTTAAATTGTTTTTTAATTGTTTTTTTTTTAATTTGAATTTTTACTTTTAAACTTGTGTATTTTCTAGTCGTGTGACTAGGGGACAAACTACGTGGCGTAATTTGACAATTCGCAACTCAGTGGCTGAGTTGTGGTGGGGTTTTGAGCATAGAGTTAATGCTTGTCGATAGCGAGTGTCGTGAGTTTACATGTGTAAGCATCTGACTACTAAATTTCTAGTAGAAACCTTGGGGGCAGCACCTAAGCAGGGTTTTGCCGAAGTTGGGTAAATTCTGTGTCATTCTATTTCTGCATTTATTATTCTGCTATTATCTGTGCTGCTATTATTTTGATATATCTGTGTTGAAATAATTTTATACAAGCTTCCACAATAATTTTTATAATTTATAGTATCACCCTATTCACCCCCCTCTATGGTGAAATCTATCCTATAATAAGCATCAACGCAGACTCAACCCTATAGACAAACGAAAAATGGGAAGCTCTTAATCTATCGCATTGGCAGTAGCAAATGGAGCAACTAAAATCATAAATAAACATCAGATGCATCGCATGAACATGCCAAACTAGTCCTTAGACTGGAATGGGAGGTGCTACTCCATTCTGACCTAACATAGCGACAAATTAAACAAAGATAACAAAAGCATCAACAAGGCAATACAGTCTGAACAATAGGTAATGATTCGCCACTGAATCTCTCCACATGCACCAATCACATACAATGCCTCTGAGCGACCACTTTATCATTCCTCTTAAAGCAACTTGCTATTCCAAGATAGAAGAGGCCAATCTATATAGACGCAGGCTTCCCATCAATTTTCCAAGCATTCAGCTTCAAATATTCAAGATCTCGCCAATATTAGAATTTCCTGGCAAAAATTCATCATCAATCCAGGCACAAAGAAAAAGCGTCATGGATAAACGATAAGTGGAAAAATCCGAGAATGGAGATTAAAGGAAAGAATCAAAAGCGATTACAACCACCGGTAGTGTATTCTTCAAACTATAAAAGGAAACACTAAAGAATGAAGAAAAGTGATCTTCTTTTTGGAACCTCTTCTTCTTCTCAAAATTAAAGGAGATATTATATGCCTCAGAGGCCATTGTAATCATTTTGTACAAAAATCATGAAGATATAAGGAAAACCCTATGGACATAGGATTAACATTAATCTAAACCACGTAGTAATTTCTATGTCATGTACTTTGATATTTCTACTATTAAATTTTTAAATCACTTATCGCTTACAAAGCCTTTTCGGCGTTTCAATAAATAGTTGGAGTATGACCACTGGGTAGTGTAAACATTCGGCAACACTGTTGCTTCTAAAAAGTGAATTTAACGAAGCTTAAATTCACCGATTCCTAATCGCAGGGACAACTAGTCATAAGGTCACTTCCTAATAAAGTTTAGTGTAGTGAAGCCGAAAAACTTCATCAATACTAAGTATATGGTATACTTAACTTGTATTTATATATGACATGATTCATTAATGAATGGAAAGTTTAGGGCATACTTATGTATTGAATACATGCACATGGTTGCTTATATATATGTGTGTGTATGTGTGTGTGTGTGTGTTGTTTCTTTTTATAAATGTTGATGTATATTGATGATGATAAATCGAGGGGAAAATATGTCCCGTATTAATGGCGTGGTCTCAATGTGGATGCTTAGGGTAAAGGTTTTACTCATATTAGACTTATTGTCTGAACCATGTTTTTATTATTGCTCATAAACTCACGATATGATGACCAACATTTCTGTCCCCTAGAAACGACACTTAATACATCCATGGTATTCATATGCCGTTGCCCAGGCATCTGAAACACAAATTGTCATAGGTTAAAGTAAAGAATAGAAAATGAAAGAATAGAAAAACCTTGCAACAGAACAGTTATATATAATAGAAAATAATATAGCACAAAATATTTCTCCTTACATGGAGTTAAGAGTTACACAAAAGTACTACAACTACCATACTAGGATGCTATACACTCTGCCTTTACACATGCTGATACAAAAATATACAAGCAAAATAGACATCACCGTGGAAATAAATAATTAAATAGCTACGGAGCCTCCTAATTGTCTATTGCCTTCAAAGAGCCTAAGAAAAACCTACTACTCTTAGACTACTCAAATATAATTGAGTACCTAAGAGTTTAGGGAAAATAAATAACTCGAGTCAAACAATACGTCTGGTATGAGTAAATCTCAAAACAAAATTGTGCAAATATATAACTATATAAGAGACCATGCCACTAAATATGAAATAGGTTTCCCCTCACAATAACAACATCCAATCACTACAATGGATATAAATAATTAAACATCGTGAAGTGCTCACAACACTTCCCGATGCAATTAAGAAAGAAAAAAAATTAAAATTTTAGAATCAATGGAAAGAAATGGAAATTTTTCAACAAATGACTAGGAGGATGCGCCTCCCTTACCGAAAGTATACCTCTAGTCAATATACTTGAGAGGGTCATTTACTCCTATGACTCCTCTCGGGAACTCAAAGCCGGACCCTGCTAACCTTACCAAGAATCCGAGTGTTTCACATCTTAGTGTGATATAACCGAAATCAATCTAGAGTAGATGTGAATACACCCTAAAGGGAGAAACCCCACATAACTTGGCCACCATGTGATTTTTAGTTTTAATCATTTGCGATAAAGGATAATAAAGCTCAAATGAGCAACAAATCGTCATAGATTGACGATACAAGTAAAGAAAGCTAATCCGATAATTAAGAAATCAACTACTAGAGATAATTAAAAATAATCTTATATGGATATTAAATTTCATATTCTTACCACCACTCGTTGATTTCAAACAAGTGCCACCCCTCGGATGAAAATGAAGCCGGACAAGTTGAGGTAGTGTTACCTCTAGGCATTGCCTTGACGGCATCTTTAACCTTCAAGATTAGACCGAGTTCCAGCCTCGATATTTAGTGTTAAGAATATGACTAAATCGTTTCCATATAAACGATATCGGATTATGGAACTACTTTCCCATAACTGAATCGAACTTTTATGCTTTTAAAACCAAACTTGTACTAGGGTTTAGATTAAAAATATTAACTTTAAACAACATTATCAAAATGTTTTATTAACTTTAAATATTAATAAATTCCTTTAGTACCATTATTAAAATGATTAATCAACTTTAATCAATGATTAAGTACTTCAAACATCTTCATTTAAAATAATCAATTAGCTTTAATCCTAATTAATTACTTCAAATAATACTATTTAAAAAGATTAATTAACATTTAAACATCTTTATTTAAATGATTAATTATCTTTAAAACATCATCATTAAAATGACTAATCAATTTTAAAACACCATTATAATCTATTTAATCAGCCTTAAACATTAATTATATTTAAAACACCATTAACTATATTTAAAACATCGGTAATTAAATAATTAATCAGCCTTAAACATCATTAGTTAAAATGATTAATTAACTTTAAAACATCATTAATCAAATGATTAATTAACCTTAATCAAATGATTAATTAACCTTAATCACATTGTTACTAAAATAATTAATTAACCTTAATTATCACTATTTAAAATGATTAATTAATTTTGAAATGACATTAATAAGATAATTAATTAACTTAAATCTCATTTTTATTTAAAAAAATTAGTTACCCATGCATAAGATTTAATAAAATATTTCAAAGGGGATAACTTTTCCATACCAGCATCACATAACATAAGTATGGGGATATATACAAAAGCAAATAACAACTATGCACATATAAAAAAAATCTTCTATCCAATATTAATTTATTAGCATACGATTTCATGTTCAAAACAATATAATAGCAGAACGGAGATTTATTTTGCTAAACAGATGACATTTATATTTTCTCTAATCAAACAATAGTAGAATAGTGTTTTATTCTGCTAAACATATGTCCACAATAATCTATTTAATTAAGTTATAGCAGAATGAGGATTTTTTCTGCTACATAGATGTTCGAAATAATTTATTTAATTAAGTTATAGTCGAATGTGGATTTATTCAAATAAACATAAGTCATCAATAAAACATTCATATTTATTGGGCAAACTTAATGGCATAGACAAGAGATCCCTTGATTTAAAATATGTTTGCGTATAAAAGTGAGCCGACTTAAAAAATAATTGATATAGTCTAAAACTAAACCTTTATTTATTAATAATCAAATCTTAAATTAATTATTAACTAGAGCTTATTTAAATCTTAATTAATAATTAAATCATAATTAATTCATGATTACTTGTTAACCGGCCTTTTGGCAAAGCCAACGACAGGCGGATTTAACTAAATCGACTACTCGTTTGTCGAGGCTGTAGTACGATTAGTTCGAGTCAATTGGATGGATAGATGGTCAGTCATGGATGCTTCAGTGTATATGGCTCCGCCTAGGTGGATCAGTAGGTGCCGCTCGGTCAAGGATCGGAATTCGTGCATGGCTCGGCCTAGGTGGATCCAGAGGTATCGCTCGGTCAAGGATGAGAGTTCGTGCATGGGTCGGTCAAGATAGGTCGGTTGGGCCTGGTTCGGCATTGGAGTGGGTCGGTGATTGAAGGTGGTTTGGCATGCTATGGATCGGTCTTGATGGCATGGATCGGTCTGGATGGTGTGGATCGGCGTGGTGGTGTGGATCGGTCTTGGTGGTGTGGGTCGGCATGTTAAAGTCGATCTGCACTAGTGGATCGGCTAAACTCGTCCAGCTAAGGTAGGTCTGTCATGAGCATTCGGTCGTTGTGGTTCGACGTTTCTGGATCGGTCGTGTTGGACTCGATCGATAGGAAGGATAGGGGACGATGGGGAGTGGGTCGGTACTAGTGGATTAGCTATGTGTGGATCGGTTAAAAAAGTTATGTTGAGGTGGTTCAGCTTCGATGGATCGACCTTGGTGGACTGGTTATATGGGATCAGCATTGGTGGTTCGGCCTCGTTGGGGTCGTCCTTAGTGTTTCTTCATTGTCTGGTTTGGCCAAGGTAGTTGGGCTAAGGTGGTTCGGCATGATGGTGTGGACCGACATGGTCGAGTGGATCGGCGTGCTGGAGTTCACGAATGGTTCAGCATGCTATGGGTTGGGCAAGTGGATAGGATTGGCATTGAGGAAAACGGGATTGGATTTGAATTTGGAGCTTGGATTCGGCATTAGCTTTGCTCCAGGTTCTAGCCTAGTTTACTCCGAGTCTTGGATAGGTCTGCTTCGACTCATGCACGAGGGATATCAGGTTGGCTTATTGAGGATTGGTCTTAGTTTGCCTGCATTACTCAGGAAGCCCAGTAGCTCAGGTTTTGCCTATAAATACAGCATGCAGGGCTTCAAAAAAGTGGATCTCCATTCTGTTTCCCTTCTTCTTCCCTATTAAGGCTACTCTGCCATTGTTGCTTTAAAAGATTTGGATTGTAACTGCAATTGATTCGGACATCGATAAAAAGGAAATTTCTGGAGTGGACGTAGGCCGGAGTTAGTCAAACCACTATAAATCCTCTGTTATTACTGCATTCTTTTTAATTTTTACTGTTTTTTATATTTATACTCTCTACATACATTTTATCTGCGATTTATGACTATGATTTGGTGATTTCATCAGGATTTGGGTGTTAGTGACCAATTTTGGCGCTAACTTTTTGGTGATTTCACTAAGAAATGAACTCAGGGATTCTGAAGCTTGGATTTTGGATTTAAAGTCTTAGGAACTTGGATTCTGGTGACTATGGCAAAGCAATCAACTAGGAGACAAAGGACGGAAAGAAATTAGCAAGAGGGAAGTCAGGAGGCTTCCTTTGGAGCTAATCAAGCCTCCAGCTACCTCACTAGGGACGAGATGCAGGTCATGATGAATTCCGTGTAGGAACAGTTGAAAAGGTAAGAGGAAATGATGCAGGCACTTTTCATACAATTTGGAAAAGCAGAAACTGCTAGAGCTCCGATCCATGGAGCTGGATCGGAAGGACTCAACCGGCAAGTAGTTAGAGTGGTTCATTTTGGGGAATCCCCCAATCAGTAAACAACTATCAGTCCGGGTGGACCTAGACACGGGAGCATGCTGGTAGGTAATGTTGGACCAACCCATGAAGGGATACCAGATGATGCTGTATAGACCGACGCCAATAGGAATGCAGGAGTGCGTGACGAGTAGTATGTGCTGGAATTCCCTCAAGGACTTGGAGGGCACTTAGGAAATGTAGATGGAGGGCAACCCTTGGCAAGTAACACTGGATCGACTGACATCATCAAGCGAACTGTTCGTAGAGGTCTGACAAACTAGGATTTGAAGGGAGTGAACATAAGTTTGTTTACCCGTAACATTAGGATGGCTAGGAATCCACCCAATTTCAAGCAACCCACTCTATAGGTATACAACGGTAAGACGGATCCCACTGACCACTTGATGAGATACAAAGGGCATATGGAAGTGCTGGGGGCATCAGAGGAGGTTATGGCTCTGTGTCACCCCCTGTACTTAACCGATATAGCTATTATGTGGTTCAGATGCTAGAGGATGGATCTATTAGAACATGGATAGAACTGGTGGATAAGTTCTTGAGACAGTTTCAAGTTTACATAAAAAGGCCGATGAATTGGATGACACTGATGTCAGTTAAGCAGAGGTCGGATGAATAGCTTAGGACTTTCTTAACTCGATTTAATGCAGCAGTTGCTTCAATGGATCAGCCGGATCCATTAATGGTTCTGATGGCGGCAGTGAGTCAGGGATGATTCGGATTCAAAGTATTATTGATATGGGATCCACCATCGGATCTCGGGGAATTCTTTAACAAAGCTGAGAGGTTTTTTCGACAAGAGGATGCATGTTTGGATATAAAATCAAAGGAAGTAAACATGGTTAAGGATGGAAGACCGCCCGGTGAAAGCTCGGGTAAAGACAAGGATAAAGAGAAGAGAAAGCGTTGCGGAGAGCCAAAATTCTCCACTTATACAGGATTGAATGCAACATTAGAGTGGATATTCTTAGATACTCAGGATTGCCTCCCTTATCGAAGGCCGGCAAGAAGGGAACCCTAAGAATGCAAAAGGGCATCAGGAAGGCATTATCTCTTTCATAACCTGGACAGGCATGATACTAACAACTGCCAACATCTAAAGGATATAATCGAGGAACATGTAAGGAATGGCAAGTTGCAGAAATATGTCAAAAATAGAGTGCGGCGGTGGAACAGATGCAGCCACTGCCTAGCTTGAACGACGATGGCACGAGGCCGAGAAATGGTGGTCATTTGGTCATCAACTAACCGTGATGGTTTGGAATTAGTAACAAACTCCGGGCAAACGGCTAAATCACTTACTCATTATAGGGTCAAAGATAATCCTTAGGCATGCTTTGAGATGATGGTTTACCGAGACTCTCCAATTTGTGAAATTTGTTTTTTACTTTTGGCTTAGACATTTGCTTTTTCTGCTTTGGTTTTGGAGTTCAGTTTTAACGCTCGATTTTGTTGGTTTCTTGGTTTGGATTTTGGTTTTGATGCTTGATTTTTGATTTGGATTTGGATTTTGATTTGGACTTTTGATATGGATTTTCGATTCTCTGGTTTAAACATTGATTTTGGATTGGATTTCGATTGAATTTTCTTCTGTTTTTTGGCTAAAAGGTCATCGAGCATGGACTATGCTTGGTAAGGGTCCGGAGAGACTAGGATTCGGCCTAGGACTTAGGCCCCATAATATCTATCGGTTACTATTTTAGGTTGTCGAGTATGAACGATACTCGGCAAGGGTTCGAAGTGACCAGGATTTGGCTTAGGACTTAAGCCACGGTGTTACTTAACGTTCAGAGACACTGAACCAGGAACACCATGGCATTACTTAACATAGGTCGTCAGGTGCAGGTTGTGCTTGGCAAGAACCTAGAGAGGTTACGGATTTGGACATTGGCTATGAATAGCTAAGGATTTAGGCATGGACCTGAAGCGGTCTTGGATTTGGATATCGACCCAGAGAGGTCGTGGATGTGGCTATTAGTTATTGGATATCGACCCAGAGAGTTAATGGATGTGGTTATTGGTTATTTGATATGGATGGATTAGAACTCGATTGTTGGAATTGGATGGATGTGAAATTGGATAAGGATTTGGTTACCGGATAGGAACCGGATATCGACTCGGGGCAGTCGTGGATTTGGATAAGGATACGGCAATGGCACTTGGATAAAATGGATTGGATTATGAATCGGAGGGTATGGCTATGGATAACATATGGACTTCGGATATCGGATTTGAGGCTGTTCAAAACATTCCAATAGTAAGGCATGTTTTGGGGGGCAAATGCTAACCCACCTTTTGACAAGGCCGTGGACAGGCAGATTTAACTAAATCGACCGCTGATTTGTCGAGGTTGGAATACGATGGGTTTGGGTCAACTGGATGGATAAGCAGTCTATCATGGATGGTTGGTATATATGGCTCGGCCTAGGTGGATTGGCAGGTGACGCTAAGTCAAGGATAGGAATTTGTGCATGGCTCAGCTAGGTGGATCGGGAGGTGCCACTCGGTCAAGTATGGGAGTTCGTGCATGGGTCGGCCAAGATAAGTCGGTCGAGCCTTGTTCGGCATTGGAGTGGGTCAGCAATTGTAGGTGGTTCGGCACGATATGGATCGGTCTTGATGCCATGGATCAGTCTGGATGGTGTGGATCGACGTAGTGTTGTGGATCGGTCTTGGTGGTGTGGGTCGGCATGTTGAAGTCGATCGGCACCAGTGGATTGGCTAAACTTGTTCAGCTAAGGTGGGCCGGTCATGAGCTTTCGATCATCGTGGTTTGGCATTTCTGGATCAGTCATGTTGGAGTCGATCAGTAGGAAGGCTAGGAGACGATGGGGAGTGGGTCGGTATTAGTGTATTGGCGATGTGTGGATCGGCCAAAATAGTTAGGCTGAGTTGGTTCGGCTTCGATGGGATCGGCCTTGGTGGACTGGTTATATGAGATCAACATTGGTGGTTCGGCCTCGTTGGGGTTGGCCTTAGGGTTCCTCCTGTTTTGGTTTGGCCAAGGTAGTCGGGCTAAGGTGGTTCGGTAGGATGGTATGGAGCGGCATGGTTGAGTGGATCGGCGTGCTAGAGTTCACGAGTGGTTCGTCCTGTTGTGGGTCGGTTGAGTGGATAGGATCAACATTAAGGAAAAGGGGATCGATCGGCATATGGAGCTTGGGTTCGGCATTAGCTTTGCTCCAGTTTCTAGCATAGTTTACTCCGAATCTTGGATATGTCTGCTTCAAGTCATGCCCAAGGGATATCGGGTCGGCTTATTGAGGATATGAGGTTGGTCATGATAAAGGATGTTTGCTCGACTATGGTCTTGGTGAGCACATATTACTCCGGAAGCCCAGTAGCTCAGGTTTTGCCTATAAATACAGCATGTAGGGCTTCAGAAAAGGGGATCTCCATTCTGCTTCCCTTCTTCTTCCCTATTAAGGCTACTCTTCCATTTTTGCTTTAAAAGCTCTGGACTGTTACTGTAATTGTTTCGGATACCAATAAAAAGGAAATTTCTGGAGTGGACATAGGCCCGAGTTAGCCGAACCACTATAAATCCTCTGTTATTCCTGCATTCTTTTTAATTTTTACTATTTTTCATATTTATACTCTTTACGTACATTTTGTCTGTGATTTGTGACTGTGATTTGGTGCTTTCATCTAGATTTGGGTGTTAGTGACCAATTTTGGCGCTAACATTACGCTTAGTTAATTCTTAATTAATTATTTAATATTAAAACCTAATTAGTTAATAATTAAATGAAAAATTAAAATATAATTAAATGACAATTAAATAAAGTTTAATTATACTTGATTAAATAAAAAAACTTAATACTTAATTACTCTTTACTTAATTAATGATTAATTAAAATCATCTTAATTAAGTTAATTTTAACTAACTTGCTTAATTAATACTTAAGTGTTAATTACTTTACTTCATTACTACTTACTTACTAATTACCCTTAATTAATTTATAATTAAGAATAATTTTACATTTACATAATAATTAATTAACAAGTAACAATGTACTTAATTAATAATTAATTAAAATTAAATCATATAGTTAATTTATAATTAATTAAAAATTAATCTTACTTAATCAACAATTAATTAAAACTAATATTACTTTTAAAAGATAATTAACTAACAACTAATCTCTACTTAATTATAATTAATAAACCTTGTTTGTTACTTAATTAATTATGTACCAACCAGTAATTTTCGATAATTAAAACTATTTATTTAAATAAGATTTTGTAATTTAATATTGGAAGAAATTAAAATTTGTGATCTATTAATAGGAAATAACTAGAATGAAATATAATAATGTAATTTGGGGCAATTGATAAATATCTAATACAATTCAAATTAATTGAAATGATTATAAAGCTAAAATTTGGTTATAAATTGTACATAAGGAAATAAACCAAATGTTGTAATAAATGGTGAAATTGTATCTAATTAGTTGAAACTGATTAACATAGGGTAATCAATCTATTTGTGAATTTATTCTTTTTGTTTGCAAACAACAAATTTGGAAATGTATTGAATTGGTAAGCTATAATAATCGCATAATTATCAATTCACTAAGTAATTTGTTGAAATTAAATTGAAAATCAATTGCAATTAATCCAATTGAATATTACATTAATATAAACTAAGGTGATAGATATAAACAAACGTTAACTATGTCTATAAGGTAAATGATTGATTTAATAATAAGATTGAAATCAATTTAAATCAATTTATCAGAATTAAAATATAATTAATTGGATTTTATTTACAGTTGAAACTGAACATTGTAATTATTGTAATGTTTAACACTAAATTGATATCTAAATTTGTTTTAAATTATTGTAAATGTCTAAGTAATCAAAAATGATAAAAAAAATTAGTTATCAAATTTGAAATTTATAAAGTGATTTAATCAATTTAATTATAATTTATTTAATTAAAGTGAAAATAGCCATTTTGGCAACTGGCTCGGATTTCGACGAAACCAATTTCATCGGATCCATAATGGCGAATTATTGTAGGATTTCAAGTTTCGTAGCGATCGGGCTTGTCGTTTGATCGTGCGGGCTCGAAACGTGTAGAAATCAATTTAGTTGAATTCAATTTTAAATAAGCTAATTTTAAAAGCTAACTTTTTCATACAATAGAAGTAGGACTTGAAACATGTTCCATTGAGTGAAAAAATATCAAAAACATCTATTTTTATACATGGGATGACCTATTTTCGTTTCAAGGTCAGAACGGGATTTTAGGGTCGCGTAGTCGTTTCGATTAATCCGATTTGGTCCATTCATTTCTAATTCAGATCTACCTATATATAGGCTCTTATAAACCCTAATTATTTCTCATTTCTTATTTCTTTATGCACTATTACTTCTATCAGTTCCTCTTTTCCAAATGACAGAGTTTGAAACCCTAAATCGTTCAATTACAAAAGTCAAACTTCCCAAAAATCTATCATATTATATAACGATTCTCGAAGAATGCAATCTAGATTTGCATTTTGTTTTTGATTTGGGTTTCTGTGCGTCCAAAATTTAGGGATCAATTCTCGGTCGTTCATCGCGCTTTGATCAACTTCAATGGATCGCCGATTGGAAGGACCGTTGGCGTGGAGAGTGTCTTGTGGAGTGTATCGGCGATGTTCTTGTGGTCGTGTGATTGTCGGATCATCGGCTAAAATTCATCAGGGTTTAAGAAGGGAGGGTGGCGGCTGTGATTTTGGGGGCTTCGATCAAGGTCGCATGGGGGTCGAGCTGCGTTGTGGGTCAGGCGAAGTCCTTTGGTGACGTAGAGGAGTGGCCACGGTGGCCAGTCGTAGGCGAATGTGGGTGGCGGCGCGGTCACGTATTAGGTTGAACGGGTTAGGGTTTTTCCTGGAACGAAGAAGGTAATGACGTGGCTAGGTGAGATGTTGTCTTGATTTTTTATTTAATTTAAATTTAATTTCAAAACGTTCTAATTATTATAACTTCTACATACATGCTCGGTTTTTGCACGCGGTATATTTCGTTGGGATCGTATCGAAATTCTAGACATTATGGAACTAGTTGGGACGAATTTTGAGACTGTTCAATTTTGAGTTTAATTTTGGATTTCAAATTGATTTGAAATCAAAAGCGAGTGTTTTAACATACTCATAACTACTAAATTATCTTATGTTGGTTAAATTAAATTTATGATGTGATTAGAAGTTGATTGATTACTATTTGATATATTTAAATTGTCATTCCAGTTAAATCTGACTTTAATTGAATTTAATCGCCATTTGGTTTAATACTGAATTTTAAATTTCCTACATGTGATTGATAATCAGTCAACTGTTGTTATCTATTTGTTAATCTGAATGGTGATTGTGATGGATGTTTGATTGTTGATATTGGATGACTGGATGTTATATTCTTATATTCTTTTAACACTACAAGGTTCCTATGGGTAGAAATGATACATACCTGAATGATCTGATAAAATAAGGAAAGTCGTTATGAGTTGAAATGATAGACTCAAGCGATTTCATGGATTTATAATTAAATTAGGGATTGCGATTTGAAAAGATATATATCCGTAAATATAAAATAATTGCAGATTGAAATGATATATATCTGTATTACTTGACCATAGGGTAGAAAATTATATACAAACACCAGATTGGTTAAATTAAATGATTTTTAAATCCTTAAATTTTGAATTTAGTTAAATAATATTTTAAAATAAAATTTGATTTATATAAAATGATTTATTTTCGAAAATCCAAGCTTTAAATGTTGAAGTTGGAATTGGTTTAAATGAATTGATTAAAGGATCTAAATTGAAATTTTAAGGTTGAATTTGAAATATAAATGAAATTTATCGAAATTGAGTTATTGTAAACGTTTAAATATTTAACTTTAAAATCTATTAAATTTGAAGTTGCTTAAAGTTATAGTTCAAACATGGATTTGAAATCAATATATATTTAAATGGTTTTATTGAGGGTCTGAATTGAAAGGTAAAAAAATTGAATTTTTCAATTTGAAAGCTGGATATGGTCCAGATTTGCTGAAATGGAAGAAATAATTTAATTTGATATTAGTTGAAAATTAATTATTTTAATATAAACTATTTAAAAATATATTATTTTAAATTCGAATTTACTTAGATTTTCAAAACATTGTACATTAAACTATTAAATTATATTTAACCCATTTTAATATATTTTAAGCCATTTAATCTATTTTAAACAATTAAACTATTTATCTATTTTAATCTATTTTAAACTATTTTAATCTACTTTAAACTATTTTAATCTAATTTAAATCTATTCTAAACCATTTAAACTATTTTAAAGTATTTTAAACTATTTTAAAGTATTTTAAAATATTTTAAAACTATTTTTAAATAATTTTGAAACTATTTATGTCTATCTAAACTATTTTCAGAATTCAAATCGTGCAAGGCTAAATTCTTTATATTTAAATCTTGGATTTAAAAGCGAATATGGTTAAAGGGTTTTATAACCTGAATTGGGATTTGTAATGATATTTTCTAGTGAAATGACATATTTTGAGTAAATATGATGATTTTGAAATGAGGGTTTAACCTATTTTGAAAATATGATTTCGAAAGTGAATATGGTTTTGAAATTGAATATGAATTCGAAAGTGATATGGTTTGAATTGAATATGATATTTTGGTATCAATATGAAATGGTTTTGGAAATATAAATAAACCATCTGGTGTGTAATAAGAGTTTGGTTGTTAAAGAGACTGGGATCAGATACTGTTATACTCTTGACAGTACTGAAAACCACTTTAACAACTGTGTACGTGGTGGAAATTTCAGAATGAAGTAGGATTGTTTGGCGAACGATTTTGTATGAGGTATTAGCCCTGACTTCCATGAGTCAACTTGATGTGACTAAAATAGGAGCCACGCTGGGCCAAATGAGGTCACACCTCCGATCGAACATGCTTCTTCGATACCATATTATGACTTTGTCATTAATTTTGTGGCCACCCCTCGATTTTGGATTATGGGAGTAGGTTCCAAGATGGGCAGTAGTAGCTGCTATGTGTTACCACCAATCTAGATCCGCAAAATGGTAGTATCCTACCATGGGAATTGCCTCACATGCCTTATCACATGCCTTATCGTACCCACTACGAGTTTGTTTTGTACCGTACCTATGGAGTGCTCTTGGAGTAAACCACCGGTCTGTAGAGCTTACAGTATCTGTATAGACTACGGGAATACATAAAACATGTTAAGGAGGATATGGGTAACGCCTTAATGCTATTTTAATACTTTACTTTTGACACTATTATAATAGTGTATTGTACTATGTACGTAGATAGTTTAACGGATCTAGGAGATGGAATCCCCCAACATCTCTTAAGCTATTGCACCCATGTTTGACAATGGATAAGAGATGTCAAATCTCGTAATTATCTCCGACGCTGTTACACTCATATTTATTTACTGTTCATTTACCTTACATAAGATCTTTTAGTTCTGTCTCGAGTGTTTTGTCTTTTCAATTCGCTCGGGTCAGTCTGAGCTTTCAAGCATATCGAAGACTGCTTTTTGGAGGACGGGGACGAAGATTATATACTATTATTATTTGTTTTATTTTTTTCGCTGCATCATGTTGTTCCACTACATTATTCATTTAATACTGCTATATGTTCTCTGATTCTGTATTGTAAAAGTGTAATTAAATGTTATCTGTAAAATAGGTTCATGAACTGTTTATTTGATTATTATATTTTGTCATTCCGCTGTGAGATTTTGTGTTTATTTTCTTTCTTTCTCTGCTTTTTCTTATTTACTCCATAACAATCCTTATTTTTTATGGTTGAGTCTGACGTGTGTGGTTTATCGTCGATTTAAACCGTCCAAAAAGGTGGGTCGTTACAAATCATTAATTACCATAATAAGTAAATTAATAATTAATCAATAAATCCTTAATTAACTCTCCTTGATCATCGTTATTAAGTTTATAAAATATTTCTAAAATATCTTTAAGTATAAACACTTAATTTTGAAAAAAGTGTATTTTTATCGAAATTGCATCCATAGCTACTATTGCTACGGATACCATAACTTGATATTTTTTTCTAAATTTACTTTGATAACTTATCACTTTTGAAAGCTCGCTTACTTTTCCAAAACATAAAGTAAGTGTTTATAAAAGTAAAACAAAGTTTTAGAACTTGAAGATGATTTCGATTTCGAAAATAATTTGACATAACTTTCCATAAGGAATCCAAGTCACCAATACCATATAAATATGCTAACTTTTCGTAGCATATAAACACATATTAATTTCCACAGCATACAAAATATATAACAGACTTCAAACACAAATAAAGATTTCAACTTTACATCATCCATCACATAAAGTTCCTAACTTGCAAACTTTTACTAAGATTTAATTTCATTTTCAAGTTTATACTACATCACAACCAAACACATATATACACATACTAACCAACATCAAATCCATCCAAACAAGTATCAATTTAATAACCAAGTCAAGCAAAATATAATTTTTAAAAACTTTGTTAAAGACAAGAACTTTACTCACCAAAACTCAACCAAATCAGCCTAGAACTTGAAAAGAGCCTTAGATCTAAGCTTTTACTTTGTAGAAATGTGATTTTGGACAATGGAACATGCTTAATAGGCTTGACCTAGGGGTTGGTAGGCCCGGCGATGATTGTTAGAGGAGGGTTTGGCTTTGATAAAGAAGAAGGAGGTGCTATATAAGCGAAAAGGAAGAGTTTTAACAAGTTTGAAAATAATTAAAAGGTAAAAGCTTTGATTTTTAAAACCTGAAAATTAAAAAGGGAAACCATTACATACTTTCAAAAAGCTCTGAAAACAAAGTGTAGTTAAAAAGGTGAAAGTTAAAATGAAAAATAAAGGAGAGGAAAAAGAAAAAAACGGTTTTATATAAAATGATATAAGGTAAATTACCTTTTTACCCCTTAAGTACTTATCCATTTAAATTTTGTCACATCACCTCCTTACCTACCTTTCCCTTACTCCACACGTTATTTCTCTCTCCTTACATATTTTTACATCAAGGTACAAACCATTGGATTAACTTGTAGATAAAAGGACGCTCATATGTACTTAGTTCTACTTTTACACTTAAGGAATCTCTTTAACATCACATCCTCTTTATCATTTTGAATTATATTTTTTCTTGTATATACATTCAAAAATAATTTATTCTTTTGTTTAAATTTTTTTTAAAATATATACAAGGGTTCAACAGCTTTCTACAACTTCTGTTCCATAAAAAGTCAAAAATCCGAAAAAGGGTTTTGGTCACATTTTCTGTTTTTTCATAGAACTGCCTATTTTAGTAAAAAAAATTCAAAAATGAATTTTTTATCATTAGTTATAAATTAAAAGTGGGTTGTCTAATTATAAAAACATTAATTGAATATTTAAACTTAATTGAATATTCACAGATTAAAGCGATAAAATTTTGAGTCGTTACATACGGGTACTCATTCGAGTAGGCTGAATTTATGGATTAGATATGTAGCTTTTGAAGACTGAATTAAGATCAAAGATGAAGTAGGTGGCTTATTATTTAAATTAAAGCCACTATGTATAATAACTGGTTAGGTGTGGTGTTGGTGTCTTCACATTTTGGACACATACTACTCTAATTTTCTTATAATATATTTACCCTTGCTTGGGAATGATTTGGGTTAAATGATTTATTACAGCCCCGGTTTCGAAGCCATAATATTTTAAAATTTTAATTTAAATTTTAGTAATTTGATTTAGATAATTATTATTTTGGATTAAAATTATTATACAATTAAAGTTTGTTTACTAAAATAATTTTTTATAGTAAAATTTAGATAGTTAATATATTCATTTTTAGATAATATATTAAAATTTAAATGACAGATTTAATTAATATAAAATAGTTTAAAGTGCAAATAACTTTATTTACTTGAAATAATGAAAGGATGTTTTAATTGACATTTAGTTCAATTAATAAATCGATGAAGATGAATAAATTTATTTATATCAGTTCAATGAATAATTAAGTATAATTAAACGATATTGGATTGCATGAAATTGAGTAGCTATCCAAATACATTTATTTTATAAATTAAGTTTAAATTGGTTTAAAAATTTATTTGAAATATAGCATAAATAAAATAAAGAGGAGTTGCTTGAAATATATATATGTGTGTGTGTGTGTGTGTGTGTGTAAAGCCAAAGCCCATTTAAAAAAAACTCATACCTTTGTTTAAATTTATTTCCTTGGCCTAGTTACTTAATTCCCAAAAACCACATTCTCCTTCAACTTGCCCTAACTCAAAATCCCCGAATTCGAAAATCATTCCGCAAAAAAAAGAAAAAAATCACGATGTTGATTATCGTGACTAAAAGAGGGGCTGCATGGTTTTCAATGATGGGGAGGTCATGCGCTTGGCAATGCGGCTGGGAGACGTGAACTAGGTGGCGCCATGAGTAGAGTGAGGTGAGCATGGTCAAGTAAGCCGCGTCTCGATAATGAAGGTAGAGCGACACGCCATGGTGCACATGGCTGATGTCGATAAGGGGAGATGTGCATGTGTTTTCGGTCGTGCAGCCAGATATAGGAACAAATTCATGGAGGCAATGACATCAGGTTGTAGCACGGTTTAGGCATGTCAAAGCGATGAGTAGCTACTGAAATTCATATTTATTGTAGCTATTAAAATATATTTCGTGGCTATTGAAATACATATATTTTGACGAAGCGATGAGTAGCTATTGAAATACATATATTTTGTAGCCAGGAATAGGAACAAATTCGTTGAGTATCTATTGAAATACATTTATTTTGTAAAAGTGTAAATTAGTTTAAGAATTTATTTGAAATATAATTTAAATAAAATAAAGAGGAGTTGCTTGAATATACATACATACATACTAAAAATAATCTTAAAACTTGGAATTATTCCAAAAATAAAAGAAATAATGAAATTAATCAACTTAGAGATGACTGTGTTAAATTACAAGATAGTATTGATAAAGACAGCACAGATAAAGCTAAAATTAAAGAATTCTATCAATTACAGAAAACTCTTTCCAATTAACTCCATGTTGAAGCTGCCAACATAAGGCAGAAAGCCAAAGTAAATTGGCTTTCTCAAGGGGATTTGCCTACAAAAAATTTCTATGCTAAAATGTCTGGTAGGAAATATCATAACAGTATAGGTAAATTAATCAATAGTAATGGTAAGATCATTAATGATGCCTCCTTTTTAGAAAAAGAAGCTATTCTATATTTCTCTGATCTGTTTTATACTAAGGGGAATACTTGCAATTTTCCAACCATTTCCCCTAAATATATTCTTCATTCTAATAGTGAGGATATCCTCCTTGCTCCTATTTGTCTTGAGGATATAAAAAAAATTGTTTTTTCTGCCAAGGATGATAAAAGCCCTGGACCTGATGGGTTTGGAGCTAAATTTTATAAAACCCACTATGATGATATAAAAAACATGCTCCTTGAGGTTGTCAAAGAATTTTTCTCAACTGGTAGGCTATTAAAAACATAAATCATACATTTATAACTCTGGTTCCTAAAACCAAAAATCCTTCATGTCTGGGAGAGTACAGACCAATTGCATGCTGCAATTTCTTATACAAAATTATTGCCTCTATACTTAGTAGCAGAATTAAATGTTTTTTAAAATTTCTCATTTCAAAAAACCAATGTGCATTTATTCCTTACAGGCTTATTGTTGAAAATACCCTTTTATCTCATGAACTTTTAAGGGACTTTAACCAGGGTGGAAAAAATAAAATGTGTCTCAAAATTGACTTGCACAAAGCATTTGACAAAATAAACAGAAACTTTATTATACACATGATGGGCCAACTAGGCTTTAATGAAAAATTCTATAAATTAGTCAAGGAATGTATCTGTAATGTATCTTATTCCATTCTTATTAATGGCTCTCCTTGTGGATTTCTTCACAGCAATAAGGGAATTAGACAAGGAGACCCTCTATCTCTGGAATATTTTACTTTACAAATGGATATGGAACTGTTGTGTAATAACATAATACCTATTAACTCAATTATTCCTTACGTCTCTCATCTTTTATATGCTGATGATTTACTAATCTTTCTAAATGCAGATATTCATTCTGCAGCTACCATTAAAAAAATTTGACAACCTCGGAAATCAAGCTGGTCTTCAAATTAATGAAAATAAAAGCAAAATCTTTTTTAGCAAAAACTATAGTAACAAGATGGATATCCTTAACATTCTAAAATTCCAACAAAGTGAACTTCCCGTCAGATATTTGGGCTTACCCCTCAGTAACAATCAGATCAAGGAAAGAGATTGTGCCAAGCTTTATCGAACCATTCAAAATAAAATTAACAAATGGTCAAGCAAATTGCTATCTATAGCAGGAAGAGTAGAGCTTGTTCATACAGTCATCACTGCAGTCATAATGTACTGGGTGCAATCTCACAATATACCAGCAAAAACATTAGAGAAAATTGAAAAACTATGCGCCAACTTCATTTGGAATGGAAAATTCCATAAAATATCTTGGAACACCATTACAAAAAACAAAGAAGCTGGGGGATTGGGTATCAGAAATTTTTCAGACATTCATGAAGCATGCAAATTCAAACTTTTTTGGAAGTTCATTGAAGGCAAATCATTATGGGCTGAATGGATGTGGGCCAAATATGTCAAAAAAAAAAATTCTAGTCCATACCCATCAAAAGCCATTATTCTTATGTTTGGAAGAATATTCTTAATTGTAGAGAAACTGGAGCCAAGCTTATAGAGCGAAATTTTAAAGATGGTAAATGCACTAGCCTATGGTTTGACCCTTAGATTAATGGAAACTCTCTTATCAATTTACTAGGGTGGAATAACCTTTATTACTTTGGAAAAGTTAATGCTTCTGTTAACAATATCATTCAAAATTCTTCTTGGAATACTCAAGCATTTCCTGCAACTTCTATCTTCAATTCTGCAATTAATAAAATTGGGATTGACCCTAATACTGAAAAAGATATTTTGTGCTGGAAATTATCTACTAAAGGCTAATTTTCTTTTAAAAACACTTGGGACTTTCTAAAAGGAGGGGAAATGGAAGTTGATTGGCATAAGTCAATTTGGAACTCTGCCAACTGTCCAAAAATGGCTTTCTGCACTTATTTTGCTTTATTAAATCGTCTTCCAACTAAAGAAAGATGTGGAAAATGGAGCAGAAATACTGGAAATTCCAATTGCCTATTCTACAAAACCGAAATTGAAAACACTGAACATCTCTTTTTTGACTGTCCCTACTCTAGACATGTTTGGTTCATTGCCAAAAATAAGCTTAACATAAATCAACATTTGGCTCTCTAAAACATTAGAGACATCATTCAATATTTTCAGAAAGCATACAAAGGTAAGAAAGCTGATTTCAACAAAGCAACTGTAGTGCTTACTACAGTCATTTATTTCATTTGGAAAGAGAGAAATAACAGGCTCCATAACAAAGTTGAAACAGACATCATACAACTATGGAAAACCATTGAAATCGAATTCAACATCATACTTCATAAATTCAGCAAAAACAGCAACAGGATTCATAGCATCTTGGATAATGACAACTATGAAAACTTCGTTGAAGAATACTTACAAAATGAGAATTTTAATAAAAATTCTCATTATCCTGCTGAAGATGGTAATTTTGTGGCAAAGTCATCAGAATTCATGGATCAGAGTTCCTCAGTTGAAGGTTGTTGTCCCAATATGCATACCAAAACCAATTCCTGCAAGAGATGTAACCATAACCTCAACTTTAATTTTAATTTTAAAAGTTCCTTATATAAAAATCTTTACTCCTATTTACCTGATATGCATAGGATTAGCCATCCATCCAATTCTGAGCCTTTGCTTCCTACTGACTGTCAACTGCGAAACAACAGCACTGTTATACATGATGCTACTGTACAGTGAAAAAGCCACTAATACTCTCAAGCACTTATCTGATTCGACTACATTCAATATTGCTAGCAAGGTTACTGCAGTCAATCCCCTAAATAACCCGATCTAACCTGTCAGGGAAGTAACAAGGCAATTAATACTGTTAATAGTACGATTAGTAAAGATTTAAGCACTAATGAAAATGTTTTATTACCTGATTATAGCAAGAGGAGTTGTAATAACACTGAGGATGCCAACAAATTGCTTCTTCCCAATATCGAGCAAAGATTAGGAAATTCATACTACATCAGCAAGCTCAACGATCGAATCTATCACTTATCTGATTGGGAAAGAGGTGAGAGCAGCAACTCCCATGCCGAAGCATGCCTCAAATTCTCAAGGTCTGATCCAAAGGAGGCGTTAGCCTCGATTCTCACCACACCATCAGATCTGAAATATGGGGCAATCATACTAACAAGGAGGCTAACTACTATGATACTAAGACCAAAACAACTCGATATGGTCATTTTAGCTTAGATCTGGAAACCGTCAGACTTCGCGCTAAAGATATTATGGGGTGGAGACCTCCTTAAGCTTAGCGGACCCATTAATGATGGAAGACATTGGAGTTTAGGAGGAGATTTGGATGAAATCCTCTCCTTTTTTAGGAAAGAAGAGATTAGATCTACGAATCGCCTTCCACCATTATCGTGCTTTGATGTATTTTAATCTGTGTTAGTGTTTTGTCGGCAACCCTAGTTAGGGTTTGCGAGTTGTATCTTGCTTTCGGGTGGTAGAGTATTTTCTACCCGTCCTTTATTATCTTGGGTTGGGCCCTGTTTAACTTTTTTCAAAAAAAAAAATAGAATACCATATTGTTTCAAAATTATATGAATGCCAAGTTATTAAAATTTATATATATGAGACTTACGTGTTTGACTTGAGACTGATTAAGCTACAAGAAGGCAATTTGGATTGGATTTTAGCGCAAACTTCCTTTTTCTCGCGTAAAATAAAGTGAATTGCTTTGAAATTCTAAAATAAAGGTACGCTTTTGCATTAAATGCTGCAATGATAGAATTATTAATATATATTGTATTTCTGACTATGTGGTCGATGTATATTGTTATATTATATTTTGTGAAATTATAAACGGCTCTACGTACAAAGGATGCTCTACCAAAGTTTTTCAAAAATTTTAACACTTATAAAATTTTCAAGAAAATTTTCAATAAATTTTCTTATGTGAAAAATGAAAATCAATAGATAAATCTATAACATACGATAAGTTTGATTCTGATGTTAACTACTTAATATTTTGACCGGGTTTCAACTTAATAGTAACATCCAAAGAGAGTTAATGTTTGCAAGTGCATTTGACGTCTTCCTATAAGAAATTTCAAGGACGCAATTTTCATAAGAGGGGAAGTCTATAACAATCCAGTTTTTGAAGCCGTAATATTTTACAAATTTGATTAAAATTTTAGTAATTTGATTTGGATAATTATTATTTTGGATTAAAATTTTTATACAATTAAAGTCTATATAGTAAATAATAAAATTTAAGTAGTTAATGAATCCATTTTCTGATAATATATTAAAATATAAATGAAAGATTTAATAAATATAAAATAGTTTAAAGTGCAAATAATTTTATATAATTGAAAAAGATGAAAAGGAGTTTTATTGATATTTAGCTCAATTAATAAATCGACGAAGATGAATAAATTTATTTATATCAGTTCAATGGATAATTAATATAATTAAACGATGTTGGATTGCATGAAATTGAGTAGTTACCGAAATGCATATATTTTGTAAATAAAGTTTAAATTAGTTTAAGAATTTATTTGAAATAGAGCATAAATAAAATAAAGAGGAGTTGCTTGAAATATATATGTGTGTGTGTGTGTGTGTGTGTGTGTGTGTGTGTGTAAAGCCAAACCCATTTAAACAACATACCTTTGTTTAAATTTATTTCCTTGTCCTGGATACTTGATTGCCAAAAACCACATTCTCCTTCAACTTGCCCTAACTCAAAATCCCTCAATTCAAAAATCATTCAGCAAAAAAAAGAAAGAAAATCACGAGGTTGATTATTGTGAGTAAAAGGGGAGCTGTGTGGTGTTCAATGATGGGGAGGTCATGCGCTTGGGAATGAGGTTAGGAGACGCGAACTAGGTGGCACCGCGAGTAGAGCGAGGTGAGCGTGGTCGAGTAAGATGCGTCCCGATAACGAAGGTAGAGCGACGCACCATGGTGCACATGGCTAATGTGGACGAGGGGAGATGTGCATGTGTTTTCGGTCGTGCAGCCAGATATAGGAATAAATTCGTGGAGGCAATGACATCAGGTTGTAGGCACGGTTTAGGTATGTCAAAGCGATGACTGGTGGTGAGCGACGACACAATGACAATGACCGGTGGCAACTATGGTTTAGGTGATGTTAGTTGCGGACGGTATTCAAGCAGGCTATTTGCGTTGAGGTGAATTATTTTAACTCACAATTCTATATCTATATATGTCATTGCATGCCCTTGTTGATTGATTGTGAGAAAACCTATATTTTGAATCGTTGAAATAGTTGAAATTCAGTTGCATGCTTTGATTTGTATTGTACAGCTTATGTGTAGGTGGATAATTATGCGGACGCGAGGAATTAAATTATTGTAGGGATTGATAGTATAGGTTTACAAACATAACTCCATCCGTTTGTAAATTAAAATTCCATAATATGTCGATACTTAGATATCGTCATGTGATCAGAGTTGTCAGAAAGCAACTAGGATCTCTAAGAAATTTGATAATATGAAATGATATGTTAAAGAGAGATGTTGGCTCTAAAAGTTGCATTGATATATTATTGGAATTGTTTAAACATTTTTAAATAAAATTTCAAAAATGAGATTTTATCTATTTTAATACTTATTGAAATATAGTTTATAAAATATAGTTGAATTATATTATATTCTTAACTTATTTCTTAATTTAAAATTACTATTCAAAATTTTATTTTACGATGAGAAATATTTATTTATAAAACCTTTTAAAATCTACTTTTATAAGTATATTAAAATATTGGAAATTCTTTCAAAGTAAAGGATAAAATATAGTATTATTTCATAAAAGTTGTTGCGAAAGTAATAATTTCAATTTCAATTGATATAGTTATAAAAGAGCTTAACTTATTTTTAAAAAGAGTTCAGAAGCTTTTGCAAATAAGTAACTCTTCTTTAAAATAAGTTTATAGATTTTAAAATGAGAAGTTTGAAAGTAATCATATATAAATTAATCTAGAAACAAATTCCTAAATGGTAAGTTCTTATTATTTATTTGTAACTACAAACCCTTACTGGCTTTAATTGTGCTTAGCCTTTGGCTAATTATATACCATTTTGGTATTTCTTTGTTGACATTTGGAAATATTGCTTTTAAGAAATTAATGCTTTCACTCGTGTTTCCGTTGACTTTCGTGATTTTCTATGAAACATAGAATTTTAATAAACGAATGAATTTTCGAGTTGCATGGGACACTTCATATAATTCTTTTGATTATTATTATAATTTGTTAAATAGAGTTGGAGTGGAAACTACTAGCTTTTAGTAAGTATTTGAATTTACTTTCTGGTATGTGACAGCTAGGTAAATTCTTGTGATTACTGGAGTGACAGTAATTAACACTTAGAGTTGTATTATCTTAAGTTGTTCGAATTTCAGATCGATATATTTCCAAGAGAATATAACTCATTTTTCATCGATCTGAGATCGATACATTTCTAGATTTGGGTAGGTAGACCTATTTCTTGGGGTAAGGTTTATTCTAGTATAACATGGCTATCCTTTTTGTTGTTTGGATGGGTATTATATTACAGCCCTATCAGTTTATTTTACAGTTGGACAATGGTTACCTATTTATTTTCATTAGGTAAATTCACATAGTTTTGTCATAAACACGGCTACCTATTTCTTTTTGTTTGGAGTCGAGGTTTTTACCTTGTAGTCTATTTCTTTTTGTTAGACTATTGCGCTATGTGGCAGGGTTTATTTGTTTTAGTTAGGCCCTATGTCATGCTATATCACACTGATAGTTGACTACTATTATTACTTCGTCAGAGATTTTAGGGATAGATATTTATTATCTTTTTTGCTCTGGCGAATTCTGAATTTGGCTATCACCATATTTCGAGATCATAATCCATTAGAGACTTGATATAAATTTATGCAATGGTGATTTTAATCAATATGCCTTAGTTTGATTAATGGTTTTTTTTGGGCACATTTTGAGATGACTTATTTTAGAGTTAAGTCATTTATGGAATTATAAAGTAGTGAATTTAGTTAATATGCCTTATTATGATAGTTTATTTGGCATATTTAATATGGCTTATTATTTTAAGTCATAAAGTTATGATATTTGTATCTCACTTTTCATTTAGGTATAGTCTGACCCGTTTACTATTTTAATACTCGGGTCAGGCCGAGACTTTACAGGTAGTGGGACCCATTGACTTTTGGATTTTGTGATAGCATTAAAGTAGACTATTATGATGGTTTTAGTTACTTCATACTTATATATATTGATAGTTAGGAGTTTATGTCATCTATATTATACAGTAGTAACTTTGTACTTGATACAAGATTTTGGATATGACGTATATATTTACGTGGGCTTAGTATTGATATTTTGTAGACTCACATTCTATAATGTATATGATGACGTATATTATTCCATTATGATATGTGACTCTGATTTTGATTTATCTATATTATATAGTGTTCTAAATATTGTTAATCGGTGTGTTTATTATTTTGTATTAATACTGTACACGTCTAAATTTCAGTTCAAATCCTCAAAAAGGTAAATAAGACGTGTTAGTGTTATTATAAAGATATATTCACAATCAATCACCCTTAACCAGCTGTATTTTCCAGATCAGCAGACAACAATACTTGTAATGTTCTTTGCTAAACTGGGCATAGCGATGGGGTCTTACATGATGTAATAGTTCATGTAAAATAATTTGATGTAATGGAAAAAATATTAGCTGCTCTATTGACTTATGTTGTGAAAAAAATACGGAACTTACTTTTTCGCTAAAAAATGATTTCGGTGATGACTACAGCATCATCGACCCTTATTTTCGTGTCGTTGGGTGAGGTATGTTGTAATGGTCCTTCCAATTACCACTAAAGTCTAGTACATAGGCAAAAGAAAATCCTTAGAAATATGATTCACCCACTCTGTCTATTCATCGGTCTATGGATGATATGCTGTTCTAAGATTCAGCTTCGTTCCCAATGCTCCTTGGAAACTCTTCCAGAATCTGCTGGTGAACAAAGGATTGCGGTCGCACACTACGGACTTGAGAACCCCATGAAGTCTCACAACTTTCTTTACATATAGCTTGGCCAAATATGGTGTGGTTCGGTTCAACTTCACTGGTATGAAGTGCCCGACTTTGTCAGCTGATCCATTACTATCCAAATAATGTCATGACCACTCTTAACCATGGTAAACCATCTATAAAATCTATCGACGCCTGTAACCACAAAAGCTTAAAAATATTCTGACAGGATTTATGCAAATGAATTATTGATATGCAAATTGACCCGTACCAGATCACATTTCCATTAAGCGATTCACAATGGCTGCAATAGACCCCTGGGTCTCTAGTGTATAGCCTTTACTAATTGATATGTTATACAATCCTTCACAAACTTACCAATTTCACATTTCATACCTTCCTAGTGTTAGAGACATTCATACGCATATACATTTTGCTACCATCTACGTGTATGGTATATTGTGATTTGTGACAGTCTTTCAACACTTCTCTGTAGAGATCTCAACATCTGGTACTACTAACAAGCTCGTTCTCCGTAAGAATCCATGAGAGTCAAGAGAATAAATAGCCTAATCTGCACCTTCCTCTTCAGATTTCAATCTCTGAATAGGTGCTAAAGTAGTTGGATCTTTCTGCTAGACTTTTGCGATCTGATCTATCAGCGTGGTCTAGCTACAAGGCTAGCTATCACCGCTTCTAAACTAACTATTAAATTTCTGTCTCGAACTCGCATGTAGATAATGTATCGAGATCCTTCTGCTCAGTTTTCATTATTGAAACTACAACTTGGCGCTTTCGTCCCAATGCATCAGCAACTCGATTACCTTTACCAAGTATATACCGGATCTCAAAATTGTTAGCTACTAGGGACTCAAACCATTGCTTCTCTCCAGTGTCAACATACACCTCTCGATGCACCGATCTAAAGTCTATGATGACTTTCGGACTCATGTCAGTGCTAAGAAATAAGATTGTTAAGGTTTTTAAACATTAAAGAGACAAAGAATAAACAAATATGATCTAAGACATTCTACAATCTCAGGTCTCACAGTGGAAGGCAACAAAATATAAATGTACAAAATGAACATCACAGAAATATCTCAAAACACACTTTTGGAAAACAGTACATAGTCAAATCTAAAGTAAAATATGATACATAGTTTAATAAATACAAAGTACTGAATGCGATAAGTAAATACATGGAGAGAAATGGAAAATATATAGCAGCTCCAATTTTAAGTTCGTCTCTCCATGTACTGATCTCGGGCCTATCATCTACTGCCATATCCTCCTGTAGTGGGGAATAAGAAAGGAAAAGGGTTGGTTCAGAAAAAAGTTTAGTAAATGAGACACTATTGATATATGGTGATTACGTGCAGTTGATTTTAGTAATACTCCATGTAACCTAGAATATCCTACGGGTGTTCGTGAGTTACTTAGTTTTTTTTTCTATAAGGGGTTTAGATCGATACACGCCTACATTAACTACTTGTATAGGCTCGTAATTAGGATCAAACAATCAACTTAACCTCTAGAAAACTAATGATTGGCTGATAGCTACAGGAACAATTCTACATAGGATTACCCTACCACTTCCCCCATTATTACAACATGTAACTATTCCATCATTGGTTTCCTTACATTTTCTAACATGGGACTAAGTTTCCCACAACTATGACCACACATACCCTAGTTAAGAATTGTGAGGAAGCCCACAGTGCCAACTCGCTGAAGTGTCTCATTGTTTGCATCCATGTCTACTTGTCAATGGTAATGTAACACCCCTTATTGCACCACGCTGGGATCCAACAACACAACATCATGTCCCGTCATCAGTGTATGCCTAAGAACTTCCGTTATTGTCGGGCCACACACTTCATCAGGCATCATCATCACTATTGCGCGTCCACTACAGAACCACCTATGAGTGTAATTTGAAATAGAATCGCACCTCAGTCGAATATCGACCCATGCTAGTTAAATACCATTTACCTAGTCCTGCAACGTTCTAATGTTGACATATAGGGAGCTAGCTTTCCTTTTATACTAACCTCCACATACACAGATATGTATATGTATATATACACACAGACACACAAACTACTAAAGATTTTATTTATAAGTTGGGCCTCAAGCTGAGGTTCAGACTGAGCGTTTGGAATGCAAATCGATCGACCGCAATATGCTGGAGCGATCGACTGGCCATCGCTGTATAGTTGTGGATATTATTGTTTTTTCATTAATTTTTATTTAATTACGTTCAGTCTCAGTTTCCATTAAACTTACAATTTCATCTTACAGTAATTACAGTGAACCAAGATTTGCAATTATCAAAACTTCCTATTCGAATTAAATTTTCAAATTTACATTAAAAACAGTTTAACCTAGGTTTACTATTAAAATCACTGTTTGGTTTATCAATTTATGTTAACCATCTAAATTAGAAAAGAGGTGTAACCTAAATAAATTTTTATTTGACAAGTTTACAACCATTTACATTTATTAATCAATTTCGGATCTAAACAATAGAATTCTCAGTTCAATCTCTAACAATCCAAATCAGATAAGGTATACTAAAATAACTGTATGTAAATCACCTTATTAACAATGTACCCACTCACCTTAAAACCAAGTTATCTTCTCCGTATCACACTTGGGATATACGCCATTTTCTAGTATCCATTTGATTTAATTTCTTCAATCCCCCTACTTTTATTTTTTATTTCTTTTAGAAGAAATTTGTGATCTGTGGAAGAGGTTTGAATTTGACAAAGTTTGGATGTCTGGTTCTAATTTTTGTGAATTATGGTTTACATTAGCTATGTTTTTATAGAGGTTAAAAGTAATATGCACCATTGATCAACCTTTGGAATTTTTTTATTTAAATCCTGATTGCTACTCATCCTCTTAACTGTAAGAAAAATACACAATCAAATCTGGGCTATTGGCTGCTCAAAACTTTTCCAATATAAATCGATCGGTTGATCACCATTGACTTGCGTGGTTGACCGCTTGAGGTTGACCAGTTCTAGTCAATTTGTGAACCGGTAGGTTTCCATATTTGTTAATAATTATTTCCTATTTTTTATTTAATTAATTTCAACTGTGAATTTTCAAACATTTATAAATTTTCAATATTAGCTCCGTTCAAAAAGTAATATATGAAAATTTCCTACAAAATCGCTATGAACACAATGGTGTAAGTTTTATAGCTAGATTCAAATGTTTGCAAAAATTATATTTTTGCCCTTATTATATTTAATTTAATTCTTTTATTAAATTTTATGCATAAATTTTTAAGGTGTTGCGTTCTCACTTCTTAAAAAGGATTTCATCCGCAAAATCTCTAAGGATGAAAAAATATAACTTGTATATACGAAAATCAGTAAGTATAACCATCTACCTATCTATTAACAATTGGCAATCATTATCCTTAATTAAAATTCTAATGCAAGCATGTACAAATATGTATGGAATGCATATGAACCTATATTAATGCCAAGATTAGGCAATCTCCTGACCTAGTTGACCTCCTTTAATACACGTGTTTATGCCTATATCCAAAATGTATGCATCCTCCTATGTAAATATACTGGGTGTTCTATATGTATGCACAACCATTGGATCCATATGCAATAACCGTATGCATATAACTTAATGAAATAAAACAAGTGATAGTGTAAGTGTGTATACTAACCAGAGAATATATTTGTTTAAGTTCAATGACTAATTCAATAAATGCATCCACTAGCATCCATCATCTAACACATGTCCCAATGACCATTTGCAATCTAGAACCTAAAAATATAAGTGAGCTATGCTTAATTATCTAAAATGGAAACGTACTAGAAAAGAGTTGTGGGTGTGTAGCTCGAATCATCTTCTCATACTCCCACGTACTCTCCCCTAGATCGTCTCCCTACCGAACCTCAACAAACTTGATAACTTTTTTGCGAAGTCACTATATACCGTCTCAGGAATACAAGTGGGTGCATGATGAATGAGTGACTCCCTTTCTACTTCCATGTCCTTTAGCTCACTTGGCTCAACTACGGTGGCTGTATCATGTAAGCACTTTCGAAAGTGAAATACATGAAACACGTTACATACTCCTGCTAACTTCTCAGGAAGTTTCACCCTATACGATAACTTCCCAACCCTATCAGTAATTGACAATGGCCTTACAGACCATGGTGCTAGCTTTCCCAAACTACTGAATCTCGTGACATGCCTAAGCGGTGAGACATTCACAAAAATCATGTCCCATACTGCAAACTTTAACCCCATGCGTCTCCTGTTAGCATAAGACTGCTTGCTATCCTGAGTGGTCTTCATTCTCCTATGGATCAAGTCTACATGATTTACATTGGAAATAGTGTATACCAATTAACTATTTTGGAGATTTTTTCTGTAATGTTTATTTGAAGTACTTTTATTTTTATGCATGTGAGACCTGAAAGTGTAGAACGCCTTAGATTTTGTCTCTATATTCATAGCCTCTGTAGTGTTTTAAAAACCCGATAGCTCTTACTTCTTGGCATCGATGCGAGTTTGTAAGCCACACTAGGCTTTGGATTGGTGCGTCGGGAGGTGCGGATTGCCCCATATCTCATGTTGGGATCCATTTGGGTAAAAAAACAATTTAATGACCTGTGGTCTGCGTATAGCACTAAACTTTCTCCATGCAAATAGCATCACCAAATCTTCTGAGCAATGACAATATCTGCAAGTTCCAAGTCATGTTAGCATATCTAATCTCATTAGGCCTTAATTGCCTTAATGCATATGCCATAACTATTCCCATTTGCATTAACACTAAACCTAGTCCAAAATCACAAGCATTTGTATAAACCTTCAGATCTTGGTTACCTTCAGGTACAATAAGCACAGGTGCATTCGTAAGCAGCTCCATCAACTTTTGATAAGATTCTTCATACTTTTCTATCCATTGGAACTTTACTCCTTTCTTAGTGAGGTTGGTAAGAGGCTATACAATCTTCAAAAAGTCCTTAATGAATCGCTGATAATATCCGGATAATCCTAAGAAACTTATAATCTCCAAAGCTGTTTCAGGCTGTTTCCAGTTTTGTATCACTTTTACCTTTGTTGGGTCTACCATGATGCCCACTTTTAAAAAGACGTGGCCTAAAAATTTGACTTGCTTCTAATAGAAGTGACATTCAAAGAATTTGGCTTTTAACTTGTTCTATCTTGGAGTCTCCAACACTGTCTTGAGGCGCTTCTCATGCTCAGTACACCAAAGTATCACCAACGAAAACTAAGACGAACTTGTCCAATTAATCTATAAAGACTTCGTTCATCAGACCCACGAAGTAAGATGGAGCATTCGTCAAGCCAAATCGCATCACCTGTTATTCATACAAGCCATATTTGGTTCTAAATGTAGTTAGTGGGATGATATCATCAGCAGTTCTGAGTTGATGGAATCTCGTAGCTACGTCCAATCATGAAAAAAATCTTAGCCCCACTCAATTAATCGAAGATATCATTGTTCCTAGGAAAATGATCTTTTTTCTTAATAGTCAACTTATCCAGCTTCCTATAATCAATACATGGCCGGAGGGATCCACCGCCTTCAAAAATATAGCAATAGCTCCTCAAGATGAACTACTTGATCTAATAAAGTGCTTTGACTCTAGTTCTATCATCATTCTTTTTTGCGGACATTCTTGTTGAAGGTTGACTAACAGGTTGAGCTTTGGGAACAAGATCAATTCATAACTTGATTTCCCTCTTAGGAAGTAAGTTTGTAATAGGCTCAAAGATATATGGGTATTCCTTGACAACTGGAATGTGAGTAATCTCATCCTCATCCCGGGTCTCCAAAAAAAATAAAGATCCACCCGCATCTTCACTAACACTTCCAAGAGCTATGCTTGCTCTCTCCTTAGAATCTGGATGGTTGAGAGTCACAATCCTTTCAATCATAAAAGATGTGCCTAATCGATCCAGTCAATCCATCCCAAGGATAATGCCAAAGCCCATGTATGAAATACATGTAAGCCACATCAAAAAGAGTAGTCATCCAAAAGCTATTCAACATCTTTACATAACATCCTAAGGGTTGCAAATTGCTAAGAGGATTTTTAACCAAGCAGAATTAGATCGAAAATTGATTATCAAAATGAAGATGAAACGACTCAAGAACTAGGAAACACGGTTAAAAGGACAAGTGAAAGAAACTCAAGAAAACCACTAACATAGGAGCTAAGTAAATGACTCGGTACCGAGAGGTTTCTTTACATGTATTGGCCACATGAGCTCTATATACTACATATGCTATTCCAACACTCATGGTCAAATTCTTTCCTTTGAGATTAGATGATCAATTCTTAGGATTGATGATAAGAAAGCAAGATATTTCAAGCGTTATAGGGAGAATCATCGAAATCGACTCAAAGTACATTGAAAAGAGTTTGGAAAAACATTTAATCAAGTATAGGAGAGCAAGACTAGCATTAGCCAAGTGTTTGCAACTAGGCAAACCTCTCGTACTAAGAGTAACCTCTTAGTACAGAGAGGAATTTATGACTAATTGGGCCGTTGCTCCCCGGACAAGCTTTTGGACTTCAATGTAAGAGTTGAAGCTATGCAGTCGTTTCTCTATAAATATTAACCCTACTACAACTAAATAAGAATCTTCACTATGATCTTGGACTCTGCCCCTTCTTCATCTCCTGTCTCTGCCTTACAATAATCACCTATGCAGATACTATCGGTAGTTCTAAGATTAGGAACCTATTAATCCCTTGTATTTGTGGCTTTAATTATCTCTCAAAACCATAATCAAAAACATATAGTGGAAATAGACTAAAGATTGTCGAATCACAATAAAAATCTTGTTTCTCTCTACTTTTCTATGCTTTTCTATCTTTTCTTGTTATTTCTACTAGATCTAGTCCTACAACAAGTCAAAGTTGGATGTTGCACTACTTTTGGCATCAACATTTTGGTTCTTTAACTGAGAACCTGAACCTAGGGTTAGACCTAGCTTGCTATTGTGGATTTCGAGAGATTCGGTAGTTAGATCCAAAAAACTTTTTTGAAGAACTTAAAGGTTTGCTGATAGAAAATCACGGCACCAAGGAGATCTGGAAGGTCATCAGGAGTCACTATTGGTGGTGATGAAGGAAATACTCACCATGTGGAAGTTAATAATCAATGAGCAATACCATAATCCTTTACTTGACATGAAGTAGTTACCAAAGGAGAGTTTGATAAAATGATACAAGAGCTTAACCAAAAATGGCAGATAGCCAAATAGCTCTAATGAATAAGATGGCTGCTTTGCTAACCCTTTAACCACCGAGAACCAGAAGAACTAGAAGGGAAGCTTCGCATGCTATAGAATAAGAGAATTACTCCATTTCTGGCCAAGTTAGAAGAGATGGGAAACAAAAACAGAAGGTAGGAATCACTGGAGTTATTGAAGGACTTGGATGAGAAGGCAGAAGCACTTCCTCCATAAGAAGATCAACCAGCACCGAAAAGTTTTCGCCCAGTACCGAGAGGAATATAGGAGAAGGTGTTGTAAAAAAAGTTGATGCAATGGTGGTCTCTGATCGGGAAGTGGATTTGTAGCTTGATGATGATGGTTTTGAGTTGGACGTCAATGCTAATGGAGACGGAATTCAAACAGCTGCAGCACAACCAACCGCATGCCAAAGAAATATTGAAGGAGTGGTTTTCCTAAAGACAGAAGGACAACGCGTCATTTAACATACCAAGATCGTTTGTGGAGTCAAACACTTCGCGGTAGCCGACCATCATATTACCTGCTAATGAGGAATACATAGCCGATATGGTTAAAGGATTCGTAAAGGAAACCAAAGGCAGAAAGAATAAGGATTGGGGCTCCGCATCAAGTAGGACTTCATTCATAAATAATATTCTAAAAGAAGAGCATCCTAGAAAGTTCATGATGCCAACAAACATACAACGGAACTACTAATCCTAAACATCACATACTCAAATACGAATAGCATATGGATGAAGCTAGAGCTACGGATGTTATTCGTTGTAGATGTTTCACTATTTTGTTGGAAGGAGTCGCTTCTATGTGGTTCACTAGGCATGCACAATGATCAATATCTACTTTTAATGAATTGGCTAAAATGTTTTTGAAATAGTTCAGACTCCATGCTGCTCAACCAAAGGACATGATGCCCTTATTTGGCTTGCCATAAGGTCCCAAGGAGTCATTGAAGTGTTTCTTGAACCGATTCAACATCGTTGTTACGAAAGTTAGCAATCTGAAGGAAGATTTTGTATTCATAGCACTAGTTTGGGGCATTTACCTGGACATGGATTTTGGTAGGTGGCTGAAGATGATACAGCCTACTACTATGGAAGAATTTCATCAAAAAGCAAACCAATTTCTGTGGTTATACGAAGCAAGTCTAGTTGAAGGAAAGGTTAGTGATGGATAGTCAAAAAGGTTATATAAAGCAATATGGTGGTTAAACAGTCTAGAGATAGCAATGGTAATGTGATGAAAAACGTTGGAAACTCTGGTAACCAAAAGAAATAGAATCAAGATCCAAACGATAGATGCAACAACAACATGAAACGTCCGAGGAATATGAAAACGGAAGATTATACGCCTTTGAATATATGCTAGAGAATATTTATCTTGCTGCTTAGGGAACTGAGAAGAAACCGACTAAAGGGAAAGCAATAGAGTAACAGAAGTGATTTGCGAAGTACTACTGCATGTATGAAACTCATGGGCGTAACACTAATGAATGTCGTCACTTCAAGGACTTGATTGAGGAGCTAATAAGAAAGAACCGGTTCCAGTAGTGCTTGCCGCAACTCAGAACTCTAACTAAGTTTAGGACTATAAAGGTCGTCGGCCCAAGGGAAAGCACTGGACCCTACATAGAAGGGCCATAACAGATGGATGGAAGACATTTATCAACACGATAATAGGAGGACCTCACCTAATGGAGAGTAGCTGCAGTGAGATATAAAGAATGTGAGCTCACAAAAGCATGCACCATAGGAGAGTTGCTATCCATCAAAGACCGAGCTCAATTTAAGCAATCTAAGAATATAACAGATGATATTGTATTTAGGAATCGAGATTCGAAACAACTCTCGATCCTATGGTGATAACAATCATCAGACCGAAAGTTGTGTATTGGGTATTGAAGGATAATGGAAGTTCGGTCAATATTCTATGCAGAAAAATGTTTGACTAGCACTACTACAAACCAGGCCATTTGCATCGCCTCATTTGAATCGGTTGAAGTAAAAAATGATGCAAATAGAACTATTTGCATCAGTTCTGTCTTAATAACCGATGCAATTGGTATGTGGAAAGCAATAGGTAATAAAAAATCAAATTTGCATCATTTGTCACCAACAACCGATGCAAATATGTCGATGCAAATAGTTTTAGTCGCATCGGTTTTAAAGTCAACCGATGCAACTATGTTAATTTGCATCAGTTCACTAGCAAAGGCGATGCAATTTCAAATTATTTAGGTTGTACAGGTCAGATGAAATCACTTTCATTACGCACCCGTTATTCCCTCCATCCAAATTTCTTATTTTCCCGTTCGTTTCTTCAAAACAAAAAAACCCTAAAATTGATTTTCACCGTTAATTTCAAACGTGATTTCGGATTAGATTTGGCCACGACTTCTCATTATCAAGGTACCAAATCTTCCTTTTTTTTACGTTACTTGAATTGTATTCCTTTTTAATTTGGGTTGCACGATTTGAAGAGGGGCAAATTGCAGTGGTTGAAAGGAGGTGGTATTTGCAGAGGCGATGTTTGCAGAAGGTGATGGCATATTGGGTGGTACTCGTACAAGCGATGAAGGCGGTCGAGGTGGTTGATTTGGGTTCGAAGTTGGGTTCATGATAGTTCGAGTTTGAGGCGACTGGGTTAGCAGAGGTTCTGTAAATGTTGTTTGATAAGAGTATCCAAGTGTAAAAGGCCGTGATGTTTGTGGATTGCAGGAGCTTGATTTGTTTTGACGACAGAAGTATGAACTGCCTTCATCTATTTTATTTCAGGTAACAATCTAAGCTTTGTTTGTTTTAAAATGGTTTTCTTTGCGCTATCTTATTGTCATTAAACATTTAAAACTTTGATTGTGTTATTGAAAGCTGATCGTGAACACCAAGCTGGTCTTTTTTTAACGTCCGCCATTTCAAAGGGAAGAGAAAGTTTGGGATCTACACAGAACTATGTTTTGAATTATACGTTTAACATATTTATAGGTATTTTTATATCTTATTATCAATAATCAAATTACTCCGATTTTAACCTTGTATTTTCCTGGAAAAACCGAATCTGTAGTGTTTATTTATTTATTTCATTACCTCATCAACAATAGCAATTTGATAGGCCCATAGTTGGCAGGTGCATCTTTAGACATCATCAACAGTAGCAATCCGATAGGCTCACCGTATGACCACTTATCCCATCTGAATGCTTACATAGGGAGTGCTGGAGGGGTATCTTCTTCCTACTCATATCCTCTTAATTTACATTATGTTACTCACTGTGTGATGCCCAAAAATAAGTGAAAACACCATAAATAAGTTGCTCATATTTCGTCCAATGTTGTTTACAAAGATAGGAAACCCACTATTTTTTGTGTTATAACAGATGAACATTATTCTGTATTAATATTTTTATATAATATTTCAGGTAACATTATTCTATATTACAAAGATAGGTAACAATGTTGTTTATCCTGTATTAATTTCTAGTTCACCATAAACATACATATGTCAGCTACTATAAAATAGTATAAATTTATATTAGTTGTAATTGTCTAAGAATATTTTGTAAATGGCCTATTGGTAGGTTGATCATTGCTGTGGGGTTCAGTAGACCAGCGGTGGCGGCGACCTATCTGCTGTGGGATTCATGAAAACATAGAAAGGAAAACTATTGGTCTTGTTATATGAGGAAAACTATTTTCTAAAACTAATATTTGTTGCGTCATGTGCAGTTGGATTTGATGCAGAAGAATTGATTTCATAGGAGTCTGGCAACTTGATTCCTTCTTCTTTTTTTAAAATGTAATTATTAATCAGTTTAATAAAAGCTGGCTAATTTTTTTTTCCTTTGATGTCATACTTGGGTTAGGATTACAGTTTCGATTACCAATTTAAACCCGTCTATCGCCTTTTTAGTGTATTTTGTACAGTAAGAAAATACTTTTTATTTATTTTATCTAGTACTATTTTAAATAATAGCTTAATTAATTTCAAATTATTGTAAGTTGAACTCATTCAAAACTAATAAGTAGGTTCAATAATTTTCTAAACTTCCAACTAAATATAAGTTTTGGTGTTTTTGTCCGGTAATATTTCAAATGGTAGTTTGTTAACTTTAAATTATTTTTTAATCATGTTTTAACTTCAATTAAATGAAAAAGTAATAATTTAATTATCACATTGTTTGTTTCCTTTTATTGTAAGAAAAAAGAGGGGGGAAATGGTACAGAATATTGTTGGTTCGTTTGAAATTAGTTTGGTGAATGTGGACTTCTTTTGGGCTGGTAGTTTGAAGTGTTTTGCAAGTTTGATTGGATGGTATTGCTTTATCTATGATATAGTTGCTAATAATTATGTATTATATACTGTAACCTGATTTTGAGTCTAGACCAGGATGATTCGTAATACTTTAGCGATGTCAACTAATTGTGTTGCACTTAGATGAGTTGTACATTAAATTTCGTGAAAGATAACATTAGCTTTCTTAGCATTAACATATTATTTTGGAAAGTGCATATAAAAAGAAAAGTGTTAAAAGTACCTATGTATAAAAGAGATTATGAATCTTTTTGCTAGAATCTATTTAAGTATATCATTCTAGTGATTAAACTTGATATATATTTCCTACTTCATAAACAATTTCTTTCTCTTTCTTTATTAATATTTTTGTTTTGAATAATATTTGTTTAAAAAATATTTATTTTAAATTATACTCTCCCTACTTCATTCATTTTGAATTCGTCGGTCTTATTTAATATTATCAATTGAATCAAGTGTACTTGTCGAAGTCCATGTTCATATTAAAGGTTGCTTCATATTGTGAAGCAATGGTTGGGCAATGATGAATCGTTATGGGTCTAGCATTTGAAGTTGTAAGAGAAGCTCTTTATTTTTCCTTATAACATTTTTAAGTGATTATTCAAATAATTTTACCACCTGCTTTGTGGCATTCACATTATGCATAAAGTGGCCATAGTAAAGATCAAAGCCATCGCTAACTGTATTTCCGGTCTGCATTTAAACAAATTTATTACCGACCATTAGCATCATAAATTCAGATAGTTAAACAATTCAGGTAAATGGAAGTTACCAACTGTAGGAGAGTTCCATATTCTTTGTTTTTGATTGGTGTAGATTCGAAGTTCAACTGTGATAAAACCCTATAAAAACAGTTATGACAATTTAGAATATTATTCGCTTCATGGTAATTTATATCTTTATATCAATTTTTTAGAGTGACTAACAGGGATTTAGGTCAAAGATATTAGAAATAGACTACAGCAATGAAAGCATAGTAGAAATGAAAGCACAGTAGCGATGGGGCAAGGCAGTGGTAGAAATAAGGGCATAGTTGTGTGTTGTTGAATGTAAGAAGTTGTAGAGGAGTGGCAATTTGTGGTTGTGCAGTTGGTAGAAGTGAATAGGCAATGGAGTAAGGAATGATAGTTTAGCAGCAGTATGTTGTGTTGTGGATGTTGCTATGGGGCAGATAGTGGAAATGATGAGGCTGGTGAATTGTGGGAAATAAGCAGAGATGATTGGATGATGTATGGTAGTGAGCAATGTGAGAAATGAATTGCAGTTTATAAGGTGTTGCTGATGGGATGGTGGCAGGTTGGAATGTGTATGAAGTACTGACTGTGCAGTGAGAATGTTTGTGAATTGGGGTTGGGTAGGATAGTGATGATTTGGGTGTGTTGCAGAGGAGATTGAAGTGTGTGAGGAGGAAAGGTTGTATGTGGAAGGAAACCGTGATGATGATGGTTTGTGGTGGAACTGATGATTCATAGTTCAAGGGACAGTGTTGGACAAGTGAATGACAGAGGTAGTTGTTCGAGGTGCAGTAGTTGGTGATGATGTATGGGTGACAGGAGATAGTAGAGGGGAGTGTGTATGGTCGGTGTTGAAGGTACTGAAACTGAGGTGGTGGTTGCGGCTCTGCCTGCTATAAGTGTGGTTGATTTTGGGATGGTTGGTGGAGAAGACGAAAGATGTTAGCAAGGTACAATATGTTATAGGAGAATGATGGTTGAGAATGGCTTGTAGAGTGGAGGTTTTATGTGAATGTTGCAGTGTGAAGATGCAGTGTGGCAATGTGACACAGATGAATGAAATGCACAGAAGTATGTATGTCGTTTGCAGTTAGGTAGGTGATGTATGTATGGTTGAGAGTTTAGTGTTTTACAGTTATAGTATTGTTGTTTGAATAGAAGGAAGTTGTTGTGTTGTTAAAGAAGGTCGTGACTGTTGTTTGAACTGAAGAAGGTGTTGTGTTTTTAAGAATTTATGTTATGGTCAGGCAAGTATGGTTAGAGGCAAGGGTGATGTTGGTGCAGTTTGTATGGTGATGTTGGTTTTGGTGAAGGTAGGTGATTGAAATGAAGTAATGTTGCTTTGGTTGAAGTGTGCACTGATGTGCACTGGGTATTTGATGATAGTAGGGTACGTGCACAGAAGTGAATGTAGTTAATGAAGAGTTGATGGCAGTTGTTTGAATGCAGTTTGAAGTGTGAGAAGATGGCTGTAATGAAGGTAATTTACTGATGGAAGAAGTAGGGAAGTAAGTGATGGTAAAGTTCATGTGACGGCAGTAGTGTTATGGTTCAAATGATGACAGTTGAAGTATATTGCAGTTTGATGATGGGGTGGCTAGAGAAATGGAGTGGGGTGTAGCAGTTTGCAGTGGGGATGGAGTTGATTAATGTGCAGTGGAGTGCTTGTTTTGTAGAAGAATGACAAGTTGTTTAGTTAAGGCAAGTAATGACACTTTAATTGATATATGTTTATTTTGGTATTATGTTATTCAATTTGTATTTGCCATCAAATTTAATTTTGACTGATTGTAATATTGCATGCAATAATTGTTTGTTATAATCAATAATATATATACAGTCTATTTGAGTACTATAATAATGGTTTCTGAGAATGGCTTTTATGCATTAGTATAAATAGCTGATGCAATAGAGGGATTAGTTTGCATCGGTTGTTATAAAAAGCCGATGCAATAGAGGGATTAGTTTGCATCGATTTTCAACAACAACCTATGCAACAAGTTCCTTTGTTGCATCAGTTTTTATTACAACCGATGCAACATGGAGGCTGTGTCCAAGCTACCAACCATGATATTTTGCATCAATTGTTAGTAACAACTGATGCAAAAAGGACCATTTTGCATTGGTTTAAGAACTGATGCAAAAGTGTTAATCCTGTTGCATCGGTTGCATATGCATCGGTTGTTGAACTGATGCAAAAGGGGGATAAACAACCGATGCAAATGGCCTGTTTTGTAGTAGTGTAGATGAAGATCCATACGAAAGATGTAACCGCTTACAAGACGAAGACTCAGGGATTTATAAGCGAAGCCAAGCAGCCGAACAAGATGATCGATTTGCCCACAGAGCTCAGTGAAGGAGAACAAAGGGTGGTTCACATCTAGAAGTTTTTATTGTCGATGAGTTCTCAACATATAATGCTTTCTTGGGTCGACCGACACCGGCCAATTTAGGGATTTCTTTGGCTTTATGGTGTCTGACAATGAAGTTCCCTACTAAGAATGGGTTTGGAGTAGTGCAAGGAGACTAAGGCATGGCAAGAGAATACTATGTTGCAGAATTGCAAGATGCTAGGCATCGACAGAAGGGAAATAATATAAGGATAACTCGTCACGTTCAGGAACCACAAGCATAGTAATTACAAAGTAGCCGTTGGCTCAAGAACAATAGCTAACTCAACAAGTCTATCGATCCTAAGAAGAAGTCGTGGGAAGTACGGGCATCACCAATTGAGTTAATGTGAGCATCCATATTGATATAGATGGCCCAACTTGAGTATTGAAGATTGGTTCTCAACTTGGAATTGGATAACGGAAGGAAATAATTAATTTCCTTTAAGGGAATATGGACGTATTTGCTTGGACGCATTCTGATATGTGTGAAATATCGCCGGAGATAGCATGTCACACACTAAGTATCGATCCCAAGTTCACACCTATGAAATAGAAGAGGTGTGGCCTAGGTCTGGAGCTATCCACTGCATTAAAGGAAGAAGTAGCTAAGCTATTGGCTAATGGCTTTATCTATGATGCATTATACCCTTAATGGATATCTAACCCCATCTTGGTCAAGAAGTCAAATGGAAAGGGGCAAACATTCATCCATTACTCGAGTCTAAACAAAGCTTGCTTGTAGGACAACTTTTCTTTGCCCAAAATTGACCATCTTATGATGGAACAGTAGGGCATGAACTACTCTCATTTATGGATGCATATTTGGGATACAATGACATCATGATGCATGAGCCGGATCATAAGAATACTAGCTTTATCATGGATTTGGGATTGTACTGCTATCGGGTGATGCCATTCAGTTTGAAGAATGCCGAAGCTACATACCAACAACTGGTAAATAAGATGTTTAAGAATCAAACCGAATGGACGGTAGAGCTATACGTGGACGATATGCTTATGACGTCATGGTGTCTCAAAACCATTTAGATAATCTCTTGGAGATATTTGAGATTCCATGGAAGTGTGAAATGAAGCTAAATCTGTTTCTTTCGAAGTAACATCAAGGAAGTTTATGGGATTTATTGTCAGTGCATGGGGCATCGAGGCCAAGCTAGAACAGGTTAATGCTTTAAGAAATGTAATTGCCCCAACCATGAAAAAAAAACGTCAAAGTTTGAAAAGAAAATCATTACTTTGAGTTGATTCATCTCAAGGGTTATGGATAAATGCATACCTTTCTTCGACATCCTTAGGAAAGGAATTTTTTTGAAAGAAACCAAGACTGCCAGAATGCTTTCGAAGAGTTATTAAGGCACATAGAGACGCCATTGATCTTGTCCAACCGTTTAAATGGAGAGCATTTATTTGTTTACTTAGCAGTGTCTGCTCATGAAGTGAGTGCATCATTTGTATGTGAGGAAGAAAGGATTCAGACATCGGTCTACTACATCAGCAAGAGGTTTATAGAAGTAGAAAAGAATTACCCAAAGTTGAAGAAACTTGTGTATTTCCTATTGATCACGTTAAGAAAGTTACGATTGTATTTTTAGGCTCATCCGATCAAGATGCTGATAGATCGTCCTCTGAAAAAGGTATTATACCAACTCGAGAATTCGTAAAGGGTGCTAAAATGGAATGTCGAGTTGAGTCGGTACGATATCACTTACCATCCAAGGAGAGCAATAAATAGGAAAGCATTGACAACATTCATTGCCGATTTTACCATGCATGATGGTGAAGTGAAAGAGGATGCCACAGTCATAGCTCCTCACTAGAAATTGTTTGTAGACGATGCTTCGAATGAATTTAACTTAAAGGTAAGAGTAGTGTTTGAAATGCCAGAATGATGAGCAATTTTTTATGAACCAAAGTTGGAATTTCCTACGAATAAGGAGGCTGGTTACGAGGCGTTAATAGTAGGATTAAAGATAGCAAAAGATCTAAGGATAAAGACGCTACATATATTTAGCTCCTGGCTGGTGGTTTTCCACAGCAAGAAGGGGTATCAGGCCAAGGGTGCGAGCTAGCCTCTTACCTATCAAAAGCATTGGAACTGCTTGATGACATAGAGCCTTATATGATAACACACATCGCTAAAGATGAAAACATGAAGCTAATTCATTAGCTAAGCTAGTCAGCTCTAGGGAAGCGTAGTTAATGGGCTTGGATCCAGTAGAGTTTTAATAGCTCCAAGCATTGATCAGATGGACGTTGATTGGATTCTGGAGACCACAGAAGAGGAGGGGTCATGGATGGGTCTGATTAAAGGATACCTAATCAATGGAAATCTCCCGAGTGACAGGAATGAATGAAAGAAATTCCTTCGAAAACTGCCACGGTTCATGATGCAAGATGGAGTATTGTACAAGAGAGGCTTATCTACTTCCCTACTTTGGTGTGTAGCCAAAGATGAGGCCAGGAAGATCCTCATGGAAATTCATGAGGGTAGTTGTGGTGATCACACCAAGGGAAGACTTTGGAGAAGAAGCTACTTTGCTACAAATATTTCTAGCCAACAATATACTGAGATGCAGCTAACTTGTAGCTAACTTGCAGCTAACTACACCAAACGATGTAACCGATGCCAGAGATTTGCAAAGATTTCAAGATCCTCTTCAACAGAACTTATGCAAATGGTCAGCCCATGGCAATTTGAAATTGGGGGAGTCGACATTATCGATGTGCAATCTATGGCAAAAATGGAGCCAAATATGCTAACGTTGTAGTAGATTACTTTACGAAATGGATCAAGGCGGAACCGCTTGCCATAATTACAATGAAAATTTGATCAATTTTGTAACAAAAAATATTATTTGTAGGTTTAGAGTGTCCTAGAAAATCATCACAGATAATGGAACTCAATTCGAGAGTAACGAGTTCAAGGATTTCTACAAGCACTACTGAACCAAGAAGTGCTTCTCCGTGGTGGCACATCCATAGGAAAACAGGCAAGTGGAAGCAGTGAACAAGATCATCAAGTTCACCTTGAAAATGTGACTAACTAGAGCCAAAGGCAACTGGGTTGATGAGCTTACACTGGCACTTTGGGCTTATAGAACAACACATAAGTTAGAAACTAGTCACTCGTCGTTCCCTTTGGCATATGGATCAGAAGTAATGATCTCGATAGAACTAGAAGTCCCCTTTCATCATAGAAGGAATTTCGATCTGAATGTGAATGAGGAACTCCGGCTTGAGTCTCTCAATTTGGTTGATGAGAAGAGGGAAGAAGAAGAATTAAGGGTTTTTGCCCACCAGAGAAAGGTAGTGCAACACTCCAATGCCAAGATTCACAACTGCAATTTTGAGCTAGGGGATCTCATTCTAAAATGAGTTCTTCTAAGTATAGGGGCATTTAGCCCGAGTCGAGAAGGATCCTACATAATTGATCAAAAGCTTGGAGATGGAACTTTTATGCTAGTAAACGTTGATGGAATCCTGGTGCCGCATGCTTGGAATAGCGACTTGCTATTACACTACTGCTCTTAGTTCCTTCTCTATTTGTATTCACAAATAAGCTATATATGGACATTAGGGGCAATGTAATAAGGAAAACTTGCCACATTTTCCATTTGCAAATAAAGCTAGCTTCTTGAACTAATGGAATCGTGTTCTTGTAAGCAAAATTCCTACGTCGCATGATTAGTAGCACAGTCGAGGAAATGCTCCTCTATCTTGGGAAAATGGCCGAAGAGTGTGGACTAAAACCGTCGGGTTGATGAGGAAAATAAATACTAACCTTCTGAGAACCAGTTTTGCCCAGAGATACGTGATGTTTGGATGGTCTCGAAGCGTCGAGTCAATGGGAAAATTTGATCCTAACCTTCTGAGAACCGACGTTGCCCAAAGATAGGCGACATTAGGAAGGTCCCAAACCGCCAGATCAGTGACGAAATTCGGCTACCAACCTTTTGAGGACTGCCGACCTTCGAAGAAACGGTATTACTCGGAGATAGACAATGTAGGGAAGGGCTAAATCTCAATCTTTAGGAATCTAGCATTGCTTGGATATATGCAATATCAAAGAGAAGTGCCATAAGTCTTTAGGAATTTGTCATTGCATGGAGACATGCGATGACGAAAAGGCTTGTCAATTTAACTAATCTTCAGGGTTTCATTGTTAGCTGGAGATAGGCGACAACAAGAAGGATTGTCGACCTGATCTAGGAGACGATCGAGCCACTTGGCTCCAGCCTTTAGGAATTCATCTTTACCAAGAAATTGGCAACATAAAAGAGAGAATTCCAGAAATTGGACTGTTAATGTGGTGGCTTCTGAAGATAGAAACTAGTGCATAGCCGAATTTCCAACATTGAACTGAAGGGAATTCAGCTGGACCCGGAGATTTGCAGCATCGAGGGTGTAATGCTTTGAATCGAGCAATAAAATCATAAGTTCCTAGAAATAGGAACTAGCATACAAATAGGACTTCTGTAATGGCTCTAGCGACCGAACAAGACATGCTCTATCGAGGATAGATGAGGATAGTCGAAGGAAGTGAAAGCCGGAAGTGTCACACATGGTCGGTCCCAGAGTGGGATTGAGGATCGAACTGCGGGTAACTTGACGAATTGCCTACAATATGTAATCCCTCATAAGTGCTCGGACTTTGGCACTTAGAATAACCAGCCCTATGAATATGGCATATATACAATCACTTAGCCAAAAAGAACTCGATTGAGCCTGAACGGAAGTAGCCATAGAGTTGGATAAACAACAGCTCTATTTCGACAAATAGAGCATTTTGGAAGTTATGACCAGGGCTAAATAATAGGATATAATTAAAGAGATAACATGAAAATTATTTATATGCATGGAGTGGTAATAAGTAAGCATATTGCATAGAGACAAACATATATAATTGCAGTACACGCAGTTATATCATAGACATAGGCAGTCGTATACAAAAAGTATAGTATATAAAGGTATAGAAAGGTAAATAGGAGAGATTACAGAACAAAAGTCAATCTTTCATTACCATGACTTTTATGTACATCATGAAGCGGTGGCCTTACCCGCACAATCTCAGCCTTTTCAAAACAAAATGCAAAAACATACAGACTCCACAGCATAAAATACATGACGCTGAGCCGGCAATCTCCAAGCATTATCTAGTTAGTCTTCCTCTTCTTTCTACCTTTGCCATCTCTATCACTACCTCCTCTAGGACGAGGCTTGTGTTTTTTCTTCTCCTTTTTAATCACTCTGCTTGGGGGAGTATCGTCCTCCGAATGGGTAGACTCTTCATCGATCATGGTATGAGGATCGTCAGATTTGCCAATTGGGGATTTACAAGGCTTAGTCTAGGGAGGCCTGATCATGAGCATAGGAATTTTAGAGGTTGGGCTTGTCGGGTAGCACTGTTGGGCTTCGCGATACTCGCTCAGACTCTACATGGATCTTTGCAAAGCCAACCTTCAATTCCTCTGCCACTGTGATGTGATAATTGGGGTATGCAATGCCTTAATAGTGACATCTTCTTCCTTTTGAGATATAGAATTATCTTCCAGCCCCTCCAAACCTGCAATCTTTTGGGAGCCAGAACTGGATTCGAAACCAGACTGTAGGACAGGGCGACAAATCCCATTGAAACAAAAGTTGAGTCTAAGAATGTAGCAGCAGCGCCTGACCCGTGAATAGCTAGAGGTGGAGGAGAAAGGTGTCCTTGACCTAAAGGTTGACAAACTGAGTAAGTATAGTAATAGACTGGAGAGAGAGAACTGAAGCTTCTCGAAGATCGGTGAAAAAAGAGAAATACCCGAGCCTGGGCTTCTATCCCTAAAGGAAGTCATGAATTCCCCATCTTTAGACCTGTGCTTCTCTACTTGACCCATGAAGGAAGGAATATATGGCTCATGGGAGGTGACTGCAAAAGTTGGATTCACACGGGCAATTTCAGAGCTAACCCTAGTGGAAGCGGAAATAATCATTGCCGGTTCCAGCTTTCAGAGTAATAATTTCATGCTGACCCGATAAGCTCGGGCTAGTGAGAATTAAGCATCAACAGCAGTAGCAGCATTGGCATCCTATTTGATGAGGATGGCTTTTCCAACCACAAGCATGTTAATGTCCTCGGCATCAAGGTATTGTGCCATCAGCTCTTCCTCGGAGCGGATATCCCCAGCACACGTAGCTTGGCACAACGCCGCTTCCTAGTTGTCTGCAAGAGTCATGGGATAGTCTTTCCCTAGCCAATTTAAGTTTCTCCACATGACGATGCAAGAATAGAAGTGTTCATGGTTTAGTTGAGCTCTTCTCTTTTACGAGCACTTTCATCTTTGAGGTCTTTGACTTCCCCCCAAGTAAAGGCAAGCTCTATGTCATACTGAGCTTTTCAGTGGTCAACTACTCTAGGCCTGCAGCTAGCTTTCCATTCTCTTTATAAAACTTTTAGTTCTCCTCTTAAAGCCTCTCACTCGGCTTTCTATCCTAAGATTGTTTGGTCCCTAGCCTTTAGAATCTCATCCTTTTGAGTCATAGCCTAGGCTTTCTCATCTACTTGCTTCTTGAACTCGATGCTATCAACATGGATAGCCTTTAACTCATTCCTTATCATAAGCTCAGAGGTGGCATGAGCACGCTTCATCTCCTCCTTTAAGCTATCAAACTTAGCCTTTGCTTAAAGGGCTGCATCTCTCTCTCAAATGACCTTTATCAGATCCTCTTACATCTCTTCCCTACCCTTTAAAATCCTCTTATAAGTTGCCTTCACGGAATCGATGATCTGGATATTGGTATAATTGATTTTATTCACATCTTAGAGGGCCTTGCATACTCTCTTCCACTTGTACTCTTTGTAAACACGCTTTTGGACACTTCAAACATCTCGATCTTCCATTTTGGTTGGGATGTCCTAGATGTCTTAGTCAAATTTAACATCGTTCAAGAAGAAGTAGGGACATGCAGCATGTAGGAATAGAGGACCAATCGGAAGGGTAAACATGGGGGCAGAGGTTCCCTTGGAAGAAGATGGAACTATTGTAATAAGAGCATGGGAAGTGGGAACTTGTTTTTAAGAAGTGGCATGAGCTTCAGAGCACGAGGAACAATACTAGAAAAAGGGCCGTGGCACGCAGTAGATTCTATCTGGCGTTTAGCAGGATCGCGTGCCAACTTGTCTTTGGCCTCTCTCTTCCTTCTTTCCCTCTCCTTCCTTCTCATTCTCTCTTTCATGATCCATATCATCTTGATGGTCTTCGTCGGCCTCATGGTCTTTCCTTCTCTTCCTTTCCTTGTCGATTTCATGACAATCCTGATAGTTGGAGTATGGCGGATAAGGATCAGGTGTCTCCCTCTATAATCATTTCTAGTGCATGAAATAGATCTGTATCTATCACGACCCATGGAACTTGAAACAAGATGCATGTGTGTGACCCTAGTAAAGTGTATGATAATGCCAATGTGCCCCTAAGTACTTTACAGATTGTGTTGGCAAGGAACTAATACTAGAGTCTCACCTCCTTTGCTTATAATCCTTTTAAGCGAGAAGGTGAAGCTGGAGCCTTCTTCATTCAGAACGTCATGAATTGAGATTTCGATCTCACCAAGATCGCTCAAGCCAACAAAAATGTTGCCGAAGGAGCAGGATCGGGGTGATATCTCTCCTGCGGGCAACACAATTTGATCTTCAACCGCTTTATAAGTTTCTATGGTAATGTACTATGAACGGGGCAAGCCTCATCTTCTTTAGGAATTGGAAACATTTTGGCATCTTCATCCCCGTCTATCGGAATATAACTACCAATAGGCTCTTCATACCTTCTCTCAATAGGATCCTCTATGTGAGCCATGCAAGATGGACCCTCAACTTGCCTAGAAAGATTCTCGCCGGAGCTATGAGTAAGGATGGGAAAACGTTTATGAGCTCTAGAACCAGTTAGTGCAGGTGCCTTGGCAACAAAAAATATATTGGAACACATCAAGCCGCATAGCCATAATTTTTCATTCCCAAAAGGAATATGATGGTATGATGTTGGAATCTAACTTCTCTCAGGCCATTAAGCGTAGCCTCGTGCTCCTCATGATCATCTCTAGTCGTAATGCCTATAAAGAAATAAATGTTAGGTCAATAACTAGAGTCATTGAATCCAGGTTTGGTATGGGCAGAGAAAAGAAAACCTGATTCTAGAAAGTCAAAGTCGGTTGAAGTTATATGGGCGTCGTACGAAGAAGTAATCATTTTTGAAGCACGAGCATTTGTTGTGAAGCTTATTGATGACCTTTCACCCGCACAGGCTTTATCATGTAAGAAGGAGAGCCCATCTTTTCTTGAAGTTCAATAGGTACAAAAGTTCACTGAAAGTAGGAGCTCGGTTGAACCAATTCATGAAAAGGACATAGAGAGAACTTAGAAGAGCATATCTGTTTGAATGAATTTGAGATGGAGCTTGCCCAAGTCCTTGCAGAACCATCGGTATAAAGAGATTGAAAGTTGGGACGACATCGCGTAAGCATATATATACTGCTTGCACGCCATGTATCCTGGCGGGGGTTGTATGCAAACTCCGCCCTCGTTGGGAGATGAATGTCATCTTTGGGAATCATATATTGATGACAAAATGTTTTGGAGCATTCTAGCCATCAATGTTGTGGGCACTTGCTCTAACGGGTCATCCAATACTCTTTGACCTATAAACTAGTTCTAAGAAGGCAGTAAATCCGCTGAAGGCTTTATTGGAATCATCGAGCCTTGCAATCATAATATAATTGGATGACCCGGCCCACCAGGAATGGTTAGCGAAGCCTGAGCTATTGTAACATCCCCTATCTTAAGGCCCGTAGCTAAGCGCTATAGATGCTGCAGTCATCCATAGTATTAACTTCTAGTGAAAAAATAAGGTAATGTTAATGGTATCCATAATATCAGAAGCGCATGAATATGAAACAGGATCACAAGTTCCAAAAACAATTTTACTCATTACATTTTAAATCCATGTTTTATATTCCATTGCACAATCTCAAATGATTTCCATGTTTTGATCAAATATAATTATTACAATTTACGCCAAGAGCGACATATGAAGATGCCTACTTGGATGATCAGATTACTACATAGACACATCATTCTTAAATACATCACAGTGGAAATAAAACTAATTACTCCTATATAGCCAAGTTTGCCTCCTTTACATCTTCGAAAGCTTATTTGTCAACCTACTAAACCTTTAAAACCCCAACTCTCAATCTACACAAATTAATTTTGAGCACTCGAAAGTTTAAAGGGAAAACTTAAACTTTTAATCGGACATAAAGCCTGTTGTGAATAATATTATTACATCTCGATTTACTGATATTAAGTGAGATCATGCCACTTAGCGGAACGGGTTTCCCCTCACTGATATCCCTTTTTAAAACATATCTTTTGCAAATCAGAATACTGCAATCAAACTAATTAAAGTAATAGTGGTAATATCATATATGCATATAGGTAATCAATGGACTATTTGTTCGAACAATATAGTTTTGTTTGGCTAGCTACTAACCTTTGGCTAACTCAGGCCTACTAGACAAAATAAATAATCTAACTTCTATTAGACACACTTCTGGATGGTGTATCCATAACTTACTTGTATACCTTTCTGTGTATTCGTTTTAGGGTCCACTCATCCTAATGGTTTTGCGGGCTCACCAATAACCTATCTTTACTCTGTATATTCCTTTCTGTGTGTAACATCATTTTAGTTTTACTTGTAACAAAGCCCTACACATTAGAATTTTAGACTTATATTAGCTAGGGGTTATCAGCTAAAGTATAGGGCATAACTCTATACCAGTCCCATCTGGTATTCTAATATCTGAGTCACATACTTAGGGTTAACTATCCCATCAAATTTTCCTTGAAAACACTTCTTTCAAATTGATTAACCCTTTAAATCATACTTAAAAAGGGAAAATATACTCTTTTCTTTACTCAAATACCTTTGCCATCATATATGCTTTACATAAAACAATGTTGATGATAACCTAAATCATATGGTTATCAATTACTTTAAAACAAGTTAAAGCCCTTCTTTAACTTAGAAAACGTTAGGTTTTAAATCCAAGATATCACCTTCGAAACCCTTGTTTCAAAACGTTAAATAGCCCTTTCTAATCCATTGTAAGTACCCCTTTCAAAATAGATTAACTACTTTAAGTTGAAACAGTAGGCCAAAAGGCTAGAACGTAACTTTCAAAACATTTGAAAATAGACCTTTCGAAATCACTGAATGTATCCTTTCGAAAGCTTAAAAAAATCTTGGACATACTTTTTTCAAAATAATTTAAAATTGTCGTTCGAAAGCATTGGAAACCTCCCATTTAAAGACTCAAGTAAACCTATTGGAATATTGGGGTACCTCCCGTTCGAAACCTACATTATATACTTTTCGAAAGTATTCAAATTCCTTACTTAAAATAAACCTTTCTAAAGCATATGGTCCAAGTAAAAGTTTATGGAACATAGATTTGAAACCATTTAAAACCATTCCTTTCAAAACCTGTAGGTTTATCTTTTAAAAGAACAAAGGGTCTTAAAAGAACTGGGGTGAAAGCATTATTCCTAAGTAAAACAAGTGGATGCTTTCGAAACCAACCCTTTCGAAAGCATGGAGGAGGCTTTAAAGTTTAAAGGAAAAACTACCACTTTTAAAATCATTGATTCGAAGGGTTGAATACGTCAACATAGGTTTCGAACCCCTTCGAAAGCTTCATTTTTAAATAAAAAGGTGGCTACCCTTTACGAAAGCCATTTTGATAAAAAAAAGCATATTTACTAAGTCGAAAGCTAATATAACTCCTTCAAAGCCTCCCCTATAAACATAAGTAATTCGTACTCAAAAATAGTAGCTTCTACTCCTTCAAAAGCATGTTTCAACTCTATACCATTCGCCTAACTCCAATCCACTACGTACCAAGGCATTGATACCATGTATTTTGGTTTCGACTTGGTTGGGGCCGAAGTATAGGGTCGAAAGAGAGCTGTTGTAAGTGGTGAAGCAGTAATTCTTTGCAAAACTGATTATTAACCATTTAAAGCAATATCTTTCCAACTAACTTGCCCTATTTGTCAACATATAATTATTTGATAATTCGTTTTCAAAATCTTTTTCTAAAAGTGCTGTCGATTGAGTAATTAACAATTAAAATCATTTAGCAAATTAGCCCCTTCTCCTTTTAAAAGCATATAAAACGTTTAAGTCCATTACTTAAATAATTTTATATCCATAATAAAATATTTAGAAAAATTTTCCAAAAATTCCCATATATCATCTTTAATATGTTTTCTAATATATTTAAATTTCAAACCTAAGGCTATCATATATTTTTCGAAAATAATTTAAACCCAATTTAACCATTTTCTTTCTTAGAAAATTCGTACTAAATCCACATTAACTTAAAAAATTATGAAACTTGAAAACCCATCTCTAAAATAATGTTTTTGACCATATATAAAAAATGCAAGTCATTAGGATGTCATTTAATAGGTTTTTCAAATCAAAACTTATCATAAAATCTATATGAAGCAACATAATTAATCAACAAGCATACATATCGATTTAAACAATCAAATCATGACATGTTACTTGAAAAATAAATTTGGATCTCATCTAGATCCCGAAGATAATAAAAATGAGATGTAAACCTATTATTCGCCTTAGCTTGTTGTTAAGGAGGTTGAGATTTTCTCTTGAATTGATTTGCTTAAGCTTCCTACTTGAATTGTTGCTTATCTTCCTTTTTGTTTCCCCATAATGGTGGCCGACCAAGCTTTGAACGTTCTTAGTTTTGTTTGCAGACGTTTAGAATGGATAAGGAGTGAAAGTAAGAAGGGTTTAGGGTATAAGAACTTAGTTTATTCCTATTTTTCCCTCATCTTATTTCTCTTACTTATTTCATTTTAATTCTCTCTACCTTATAGGTTAATCAAGGCATAGCTACCTTAAATTATTCAAATCTCAATCTCTTAACCATTTACATTACTTCATTTAATTTATCTAATTAAATGTCCTAAATAATGTTAGCCAAAACTAGGGTCACTACACACTCCCATCCTTAAAGAATTTCATCCTCGAAATTACGATATGGTACTTATAACAATCAATCATGAAGGTAAAACATACCATGAAACAAGTTAGGATAAGTATCTCTAATCCCGCTCTCAATTTCCAAGTATAATCTCTGTCGTTGTTACCCCACTGGACTTTGACTAATCTGACTGTTTTGTTAGTCTCTTCTCATCTCTCGTGACTATACGAACTAATTTTATAACTACAGTCAAATCGGTTCCACTACTAAATCATCTAACTCAGTCAATGCTATAGTAGTCCCTGGATCTTGAATACACTTCCTTAGATGAGAAATATGAAAAACATTATGGACTTCTGCCAAATTACTTGGCAATTCCACTTCTCATATGAGTTTCCCGATCCTTTCTACAATAGAAAATGGTCCAACAAATCTCAGCGCCAATTTTTTAGATTTTCCAAATTGGATTACACATTTATCGGTGATACCTTGACGAAAACATGATCTCCAACTAAGAACACTAAGACTTCCATCTTCTATTAGCATAGTTCTTCTGCCTGGACTGAGCTTCCCTCATTTTAGCTCGAATGAACTTAATCTTTTCTGCAGCCTCTCTAATCAAATCTGGACCAAGAACTAACCTATCTCCAATCTCTAATCAGCAAACAGGAGATTTGCATGGCCTTACATACATAGCTTCAACAGTGCCATCTTTGTACTAGTATGATAACCATTGTTATACGCAAACTTGACTAAGTATAGGTCGTCTTCCCATGATCCTCCAAATCTAGCACATAAGCCCTTAACAAATCCTCTATGATTTTTTTAACTCTCTATTATCCCACCTTTTGTCATGGCCGTGATACTGAGAAGTTAACTCGAAATCAAAGACAATTCATCTCAAAAAATAGTTATACATAGATCTACTATGAATACCAGTAAATTTTGTCTGAGTCTGGATCGAGCCACAATTGATATGGGAGGACCAGTAAAGCTATGAAGGCCAACGTTCCAAATTTCAAGTCAATCGTAGTTCATATGCTCGGGATATGATCGATGCAAACCAAGGAAATCAACTCACTCACATTCATCATTTCGCATCGATCGGGTCGTATCCATCATTTCGCATCAATCGGTTTCGCATCCATCAAGCATCGATCTATTCGTATCCATCACATACACTCAACTTCGTGTCCACTTGGCTTGGTCCTACTTCGTATCCATCAAATTGACTCGATTTCATACCCATCAATTGGAGTCATTTCGTATCGATTCCAATTGCACATTTCGTATCGATCGATCAACGATCGATACGAATGAAACATCGTATGAACATTACGAAATGACCTCCAGCTACCGATTTGAAATAACCTCCAGCTATCGATACGAAATGGCCCATAGCCATTGATAGGAAGTAACTTATGAGCATTGATATAAACAGAGCCTCAAGTGATCGATACGAAGAGAACATGTAAAAATGGTTGACTCGGTCACTCGGTATAACAGGTGGATCGATCCAAGAATTTAGCGCGTGCATCGCCAAGAATGTTCATGATCGATCTCGGCTTGATTGGACAAGATTTTGATCTATACAAAATTTGTTCGCATTGATCACCGACCAAGTGCAAATGTCATGGGATCGATCATGTGGGCCCATCCGTGTGCGGGAAGAGGTTTTTCGAGATCTAAGCAAGATATTTGCAACCTATGCCTATAAATAGCATCCCAAACCTATAAAAAAAAGGGACCTTTTGGCTCTTCTACGTCTAGACTCTGCCGAAACCATTACTGTGCTCGAAAATTACTATTGTACTCAAAATTCACTGTTGTAATTCATTATAACCAACAAGCAAAAGTTAATAAAGATTAACCATTTCATAGTGGATGTAGGCAACACGCCGCACCACTCTAAATCTTTGTATTTCTCTGTAGTTTTCCTAATTATAATTTGGAGTGTTTGTTAGAAAATCCTCTTTTAGATTTATTTTCTTCAATTTTCTCTCTCCAAACACTTCGAAGAGTGTTGTGCCCAATTTTGGTACAAACACTTTGGTGCTTTCACTGAGAAAACGTAGTTTTTCTCCTGCTCGTTGGATCTACTATCGATATCGGATTGCACAAATCTAAGAAGAAGATCTAGATTTCAAAGTTTAAAGTTCTTCCATCCTATTTAGATTTTCATCAAGTCTAGGAAAGAGCTCGCTATCCATCATGGTTAACATAAGGACTACTTCAACTGCCGCAGATCCAGAAGGACGGAACAGACAGAATCCCGTACAGCTATCTCCTGCCGATCAAAACACTGCTGGACCATCAGATCCGCAAGGCCCTGTCACTAGGGAAGAATTTCAAATGCTAATGGAAGAGCTAACTCGGAGCCACCAACAGCTCACTCAACAACTCCGTGCTAATGTGGAATTGACCAACCAACTGAACCGTCAACGACAAAAGAGATCCAGAAGGGATCAGGCTTCCTATTCAACCACTGAGAGTTCAGCCTCTTAAGATTTCCATCATAGATCCATACGTCCATGGCTGGATGGGAGTTACACTCAAGCTACTGGATATCAGTATACACTGAATATCGGGCATCCGAGAGTTGGCCCATCAACCAGCTATCAAATTGGACCGTCCTCCTAAGGAGGTACTAGTCCTCATCATGTTATAGACAACCGTACTGCCACCGCTGCTATTGAATTGGGAGTTGGTACCCGAAATCGGACAGATCCTAACCATCGCCAACATACTCCTGAACCTTATGTTCCAGAGGACTTAGAACCAAGGAGGCGAGATACGGACTGTCGACCGCGACCGGCCCAACCTCGCAATGTGGAACCCGACCACACCTTGGCTCAATGAGCCCAAAAGTCCAGATGTCATACATCCCCACGATGATCCGTCGGATGATCCGGGAGAGTCAAGCTCTCACCAATGACGACTAGGGAATCTCCCGGAGTCGTACCCTTTTTACTGATGAGATACTCTATGTTGAACCACCTCGGTGATTCAGGATGCCGAATATATCCGTTTATGAAGGGAGCTCTGATCCTAATCAACACATCCTGAAGTATGAATGGTTAATGAATTCTGGACGAGCTGATGATGCGGTTAAAAGGCAGAATTTTCCAATCTCTCTAGAGGGCACAACTACTATGTGGTTTACCCTGTGCAGTTGAAGCGCTCAGCAGATTCAAAGCAGTGGAGGTGCAAAAAGTCATAGCGGGGATATAGCGAGGATATAGCGGGATATAGTGGATGGCTCTAAAATAGAATATAAAACTCGTACTTAATGTTTTTAAAAATATATAAATGGCAATTAAATGAAAAATTATCATTCAATTGAATTATAATTAATATATAAATAATTTTAAACGAAAGACATGTGTAAGTATACTTTAAATAAACGTAAAATTGTTATATAACATAATTGAATTTAGTAGAATATTAGAGTATTTTCATTTCTGAAAATATATTAAAAATTAAATCAAATAAATTAGTTTTATAATTTTTATAATGTATAAATGCAATTTTTTAATTCATTTTATTAAAGAAGATATAGCGGAAATAACAAAATATAGCGGGAATAACGGGATATAGCGGAAATAGCGGGGATTAAAGCGGAAAGGCTATATTTTTGGGCTACATGGAAAAATCGTAGCGGTAGAAATCCGCTATGGGATATAGAGGAGTTATAGCGGGGTAATAGCGGGGAATTAACTACACAGGGTTTACCATATGCCACCTCGATCTATCTCGTGTTTTGATCAGTTGGAGACAAAGTTTGTTGAGCAGTTCCGGATGCATGTAATGAGGCCAAAGGATGTTAATACTTTGTATAGTGCCACTCAAACTCCTGGAGAGACACTCAGATATTATTTGGAGAGATTTCATGCTGCATGCACTGAGATTAGCAATCCCAATGATAACTCCAATCTGATGGCACCGACTGAGGGGATTGATCTCGATTCTGAGTCAGCAACTGGTTGGCCGAAAAACCTTCTGTGCCATTGGACCGTTTCTATTCCAAGGCATTCCAATTCTTGAGAAGGGAGGATGCGAAACAGTCTAGGAAAAAGGATGACGCAGGGCCTATTTTGGAAAGAATTCAGAGCAATGTGGCTGTTAAACAATCCGAGTAGAGCTTCGAAAAAGTGCGATTGAACATTCAGAATAAACAAAATCAGCAGAAAGGTGATGGTAATCAAAATAGGCAGCGATATCAGAATCGTGGTCCATGACATAGGGCTCCAATGTTTGATAATTATACTCCTTTGAATACGTCATTGGGAAAGGTATATTTGCAGACTTCCAATACTATTTGGTATAAGAAACCTGCTCCGAAGCAATCATTGGAGAAACAAGTTCAGAAACGGAAGTTTTGTAGATTCCAAGAAAGCTACGGCCATAACACGAACGAGTGCCGTCATTTGCAAAATATCATTGAAAAATTGATACGTGGGAGAAAATTGGAATGGATTGTGCGGGAGCCACAATCTGGAGGTGCAGGGTCATCAAATCAGAACTGTGTGCCAATTCAATTGAGACTAGAGGAACCCGCTCGTAGCGGTTGGAGGTTGGTTATAAAAACTATTAGTGGTGGTCTTCATCCAACAGACCGAAGCTGGAAGGAAATGGAGTCGTATGCCAATTCCACGAGGCATGCGAGCTTCGAATGTTGTAGTAGTTTGGAATATGGGGCTTCGGCCAAGCAACAGAGGATGATAACTGACGACATCGTCTTTCGAGATAGATATGTCGACCGGGTCGAAGCCCCAACCATCGATTCACTTATCATATCAGCTAAAGTACATCCTACTTGGATGAAGAGGATCTTGGAAGACAGTGGAAGTTCTATGAATATATTATTTAAGCGAGCCTAGATGAAAATGGAAACTAAAGATTTGAAGCCTTGTCAGTCTCGTATTCATGGCTTCGACAGATGTGCAACCATACCCACTGGAGTGGTGGAACTGCCAGTGGAATCAGGGATAGGAGAATGTCCGATAGTCCGTATCTTACAATTTTTTGTTCTGGATATAGATTCGCCATAAAATGCTTTCTTTGGCCGATTGGCCCTAGATGAGTTTAAGGTTGTTATTACCCCATGGTGTTTGACTTTAAAGTTCCCCACCGATCATGGGGTTAGAGTCATTCAGGGAGATCAGGTTGCTAGACGAGCTTGTTATGTTGTTGAGCTACGAGATGCGAAGTGAAGAGAAAAAGGAAAGGGCGTAGAGGAATCTGTTTGGGTCTGTTTTGTTGGGAATTGACAATTGATGTCTGGGCCTAGGCCCGGGCACCACAACCAATTCTAGAAGGATCATGAACCGAGAGGTACCGAATGCGAAGACAAAACTAAAGACATTCAAGCTTCCCTGGCTGAGCTGACAATCGATATCCCGATCGATGACGACGACGATTCTAAAATGATAAAGATTGGATCTTAGTTAAGCCAATAAATGTAGGAGGAATTGGTTGAATTTCTCTGGGAAAACCTTGACGTGTTTTCCTAAGCACATTCTGAATGTGTGGAATCTCATCAGACATCGCGAGCCACACATTGAATATCGACCCACGGTATATCCCGTTCGAACAAAAAAGGCATAGTATGGATCCAGAGAGATCTGCCACCCTTAAGGAAGAGGTAGATAAGCTTAGATAGAATGGATTTATTCGAGATGCATTATACCGGGAATGGGTATCCAACCCTATACTTATCTGAAAGCCAAATGGGAAATGGAGAATGTGTATCGACTACTCAGATTTGAATAAAGCTTACCCCAACAGTTTTCCACTTCCTTGAATCAATCAGCTCGTAGATTCAACGGTTGGACATGAACTCCTATCCTTCATGGACGCACATTCAGGCTGCAACCAGATACCGATGCACTTGCTCAACCAGGAACATACCAGCTTCATGACCGATCTAGGACTTATTGCTACAAGGTTATGCCTTTTGGACTCAAGAACGCCGGGAGAACCTACCAACGATTAGTTAATCGAATGTTCGCTAACCAGATCGAAAAAACCATGGAAGTATACGCAGATGATATATGGGTAAAGTCGCGATTCTCCACTGATCATATTAAAGACCTGAAATCACTGTTTAATATCCTCCGAGAATATATAATGAAGCTTAACCCACTGAAATGCCACTTTGAGGTCGCATCCGAAAAATTCCTTGGTTTATCATCAACGCTCGAGGAATCGAAGCCAATCTCAAAAAGATCTGGGTGATTAGAAATCTTGAGACTCCAAGAACTGTAAAGCAAGTCCACAGCCTCAATGGGAAAGTAACTGAGCAGGTTCATTTCAGTATCCACTGACAAATGCATTCCCTTCTTCGATCTGATCCAAAAAGGAAAAAAAAACTTTGAATGGACTACGGAATGTGAGGGTGCATTCCAAGCACTAACTCAACACCTCTCCATACCTCCTATTTTGTCAAAGCCCATCGATCACAAGAAATAGTACATTTACTTGGCGGTATAAGAAAACGCAATCGGTGCTGCCCTAATTTAGGAGGACCGAATACAAAAACATGTCTACTATATTAGCAAATGGCTAACAGGAGCTGAGAGAAATTATCCGAAGCTAAAGAAGTTGGCTTATTGTCTTGTGATTGCGTCAAGGAAGCTCCGTTTGTATTTCTAGGCTCATCCTATTATCGATTACACTGACCAACCATTGCAACAAATCGTTACACAGCCTGAAATGTATGGCAGGTTACTCAAGCAGAATATCGAGCTAAGTCAGTTTGATATTAATTACACTCCAAGGCGAGCCATTCAAGGACAAGTCCTAACAGATTTTATAATTGTATTTACCATCTTAGAGGACCATCCCAAAACTAGTGAATCTCCTAAGTATATCTAGAAGCTGCATACTCATGGTCCATCAAATGACCGTTTCTCATGTGTCGGGGTTGTACTTATAACTACTGAAGGTCGATCTATATGTTATGCTTTGAAGTTTGATTTTCATGCGACCAACAATGAAGCTGAGTATGAAGCTCTACTTGCCGGATTGAGACTTGCCAAAGATTTGAGAATCATTGCAGTCGAGATTTGTTGTGATTCGCAATTGGTCATGTGTCAAGTTCGGGGGGGCTACCAGGCCAAGGACTGAAGACTGGCTGCTTACCTTGCTCGGGTTCAAGAAATACTAAATCAGTTCCATTATTATGCCATCTACTACATACCCCGAGAGCGCAATCAAAAAGCCGATTCATTAGCAAAGCTAGCCAGCACAGGTGAAGCACAACAAACGGGACTCCTTCCTATGGAAACATCGTCTTCCTTGAGCATTGATCAAATGGAGACGGATTGGGTATATTAGGTTACTCCCAATAAGGAGTCATGGATGACTCCGTTCAGAAATTATCTCGAACATGGGACCCTGCCAAAGCACAAGAGTGAAAAGAGACAAATTCTTCGAAAAGCTTCGTGGTTCACTATTCAGAATGGAGTCATGTATAGAAGAGGATACTTTGTTCCTTTACTCCGGTGTATCGCTCACGATGAAATCAAACGTGTACTGCATGATGTGCATGACGGAGAATGTGACGATCACACAAGGGGGCAAGCTCTTGCAAAGAAAGTGCCCCGATATGGATGCTATTGACCGACTGTAAATCGCGATGCATCAGATTACGCCAAAAAATGACAGGTGTCAGAAGCATGCTTAGATTCCCAAGGCCTCACCTACTGAGATAACTAGTCCATGGCCGTTTGCAGTATGGGGCATTGATACTATTGGCTCTCTACCTCTAGCCAAAGGTGGTGCGAAGTACACCATCATCGCAATTGATTACTTTACCAAGTGGGTGGAAGCTAAGACCCTTGCTACAATCACAATGAAGAAGGTGATCAACTTTGAAGTCCGCAACATTATCTACCGATTTGGTTTCCCACATACCATCATCATTGATAATGGAACCCAATTTGACAATGTTGAATTTAAGAACTTCTGTCAACGATTCCACATTTACAAGAAATTCTCCGCAGTTGCACACCCTTAAGCGAATGGACAAGTTGAAGCTGTGAATAAAGTTATAAAGTCTATTCTGAAGAAATAACTGGAAAAGGCCGGAGGCAAGTGGGTCGATGAACTTCATATGGCTCTATGGGCTTATCGAACAACCCACAAGTCTGCAACCAGCCGCACACCATTCTCTCTTTCCTACGGTTCAGAAGCCGTTATTTCAGTCGAGATGGAAGTACCTTCTCATCGTGTGACTTATTAAGATCCGAAAACGAATGCCATATTACTTGCCAAATCTATGGATCTGTTGGATGAGAAACGTGAAGAGGCTGATTTGATGGCAGCCGCATACCGAAGTCGAGTCACCCAATTATACAATGCCAATGTTCGACCCCGAACATTCGAATTCGGTGATCTCGTCCTTAAAAGAATCTACCCGGTTCCTTCGTACATGAAACCAACATGGGAAGGGTCGTATGTCATCGAATGAAAGTTCGGAGAAGGAACATTCAAATTATTGACTATTGATGGTCTTACTCTGCCGAGAGCCTGGAACAGCGAAAGCCTTCGCCACTACTACACATAACAGGCTTTAATTATTCAGTTTTCTTTTCATTTGCAATTTTTTTATGCATTACGAAATTTGAATTTGTAATAAGGCCACTAACTATAGCATTTTTTTATTTCAGTAATAAAACGCAATCTCTTCTAGCTGGAGCTATAATTTTTTTTGAAATGCGTCATTCAACTATCACGATGCACGTAGAGTTAAATTCCACCCAACGGTGGGGTTTATTCAATTAAGGAGTAACTGTGATACGGCCGGTTACTGACTAAGTGAAACCCGAGCTCGGGGGCAAGTCATCACACCGAAATCAAAAAAGGATTGATGCATGACAATCCTTTAACTAACTCCAAATTCTCAGAATGCGAGCTGAAGTGTAAATTTATAAATACGGTCTCCAAGAGGGTGGATATAGACACCTAACAACTTCGTCCATATCTTAACCATGTTTGAGGAGGATGGATCCGTCCATCTAACAACCTCGCTTGTTAACTCAGGGTGGAAGTGAGCCGACCATCCACACTTCCTCCAAGGGCATTTTGGGTACTCCCCAAAAATATGCATTAGGGTTTCTAACTTGTATAAATACCCCTTATGTTTCATGTAGCCATCTTCCTCTTAGTTAGTTAGTTAGTTTTAGTTTAGAAAATAAATCAAAGCTCTCTTTCTTTCCATGGCTACTTAACCATTTTATTTCATGTAATTTTCTTTTCTTTTATGCAATGTTAATTCTCTTTTATTTACATGCTTCTTCTCTTCTTATGTAATAGTGTAGATTTACCTTTATGCAATTAGATTAGTTGTCTTTTCCATTAGCTTTCATTTTCCTTTCTTTTTGCTTTCATGTTGCTTTCTACATTTGTTGATTTGATAACAAATATGAGAGCTTAATCCCTACAATTTAGGGGTAATGAAGCTCTCTAGTATGTAGATGCAACATTTTGATGTTTATACTCTCTTTTTGTGCTTTAATGGAAACACTTGAAGTGGTTTAATGATGTTGTTTAGCTTTGAATTTGATAGTCTATGTTGTTCATAACAAATAGGCTATGCTTAAACAAACATAACACAAATTGCCTCTTCATCTATATGATTATGCCAAAGAAGTGAATGTTGAAATTGAAATTTGATAGCCTATATTTCTAAACAATAGTTAATAGTCTATGCTTAAAATAGATTTTTATTTCAACTTTGTTGTCATATTTCATGAGAGTTAAATGTGTATTAGTGGTTGTGTTATAGTTTGATGATTTATATTGAGCTAATTAATAGCACAAATATATCATACTTATGATAAACACATCAACTAATTACACTAATGAAAAGAAAAGAGAGATCATAACTTCATTTTGTTGATTTATATGATCTAGAGAGTGGATTTATCTCTAAATTGTTCTTTTAACTCTCATATTTTTATCATTTTCTTTTGCTAGTTTTTGTTAGTTTCTTACATTTCTAACTATTCACTCTCGACTTCGGTATAATTTGATTGAATAGAATTTTAAAATCATCAATTCCCTGTGGATCGACCCGTATTCGCCACATGCTACATTCGTACACCGTACGCTTGCGGTTATTTTTAAATTTAAATTCATTCGACGGTTTTCTAAACCAATAGAATTTCGTCGACGAACAAGTTTTTGGCGCCGTTGCCGGGGAATTGTTTTGATTTCAATTTTCTATTCTTCGAATTATTTGTGTTTGATTTTTGTGTGTGTGTTTGTTTTGTGTGTGTTCTGTGAAAAAAAAATTGTGTGTTTGTTTGATTTTGTTTGTGTTCTTGTTTGTTTTGCATTTTCATTTGCCTTTCCTTTTTTTTCTAAAAAAAAAATCACACACCATTTCAAAAATAATTTTTTTTTATTTGCATTTGCTTTTACATTCACATTTTACATTTGCATTTGCCTTTACATTTTACATATACAATTTCAAAACTGTGCACATTAACCTGCACACAAAACCCCTCTCTGTTTTCATATTACTGCACACTTCATAAACCACTGCAGTTGCCTTCATCAACCAACATAGCTTCGCCATTACTTCTAGCATAACAATAGCCTTGGGGTTTAGCTTCTCATATTTGTCATTTTATTAACAAATGTTGCTAATAACATGAAAGCAAAATGAAGAGGAAAAAGAGAGCAAAATGAAAAGATAAGCTAATTAACTTGCATAAAAGAAAAGAGATCTACACTACAACATAAAAGTAAATGAACATGAAAAGGAAAGAGCATGTATTAAATTGCATAAAATAAAAATGGCTAAGTAGCCATGAAAAGAGAAAGAGGAGCTTTCATTTATTTTCTAAACTAAAACTAACTAACTAACTAAGAGGAAGATGGCTACATGAAACATAAGGGGTATTTATACAAGTTAGAAACCCTAATGCATATTTTTGGGGAGTACCCAAAATGCCCTTGGAGGAAGTGTGGTGGCCAAGTTATCATTAGCTTTAATAATCCCCCACTTAAATGTACATGAAGCTTTAAATGTCTTTTAGCATGTGCATTAGCCTTTAATTTGTACATTAGGTAGTGGTTAGGTGGGGTCCTCCATGTTCTTCACTTTGAATTATTTACATCTTCATTCCTTTGTATTCATTTTGTGCATGCATATTCCTTCATGAACCCACTTGTAATTGAGTGTAATTTCCTACAAAATAATATAAAAATTTCCAATTAAATGTTCTCAAATTAATATATGCACAAAAATGACCATTTTGCCCCTGGATGAAGATGAATATGTGACAATTTCAAATAATATGAATTTTGGTTTAAACAAGTTAAAATACCCAATATGATCATTTATTTAATTTAAAATGAATAAATATGGTGGTTAAAATATGCACATTTACATGCACATCAGTGTGAACAAAATCCTAAAGCCTAAACAGACATGACTTACCGTCTATCAGCCAACTCCAAGTTCCCATAGTGTGAATTGGAATATAACATCAACTATAAATTCCCAGAGTGTGAATTGGAGTATAAACATCAGCTACAAATTCCCATAGTGCGAATTGGAGTATAAACATCAACTCCAGATTTCCGGAGTGCGAACTGGAGTGCAAACATCAATTAACTCTGGATTCCCAGAGTGCGAACCGGAGTATCGACAGCAATTGACTCAAAGTCCCCGGGGCATGGATTGAAGTATAAATGCCAGCTAACTCTAACATCCCTAGAATGTGGATTTGAGTTTAAATATAAATATCCTGAACACAACTCTGAGACCCCAGAGTGCGGTCAGAATTTAAACTTAAATCAGGGGTGACTGACCACCTACGAATCAATCTAATGTCCCCAGAGTGTGGATGCATTTATAAATATTAGAAAGGTGTGATGACCTCCCATGAAAATAACTTTAGTCCCCGCAGCGTGGACGTGTCACTAAAACTTAAGCATGCATAATCGACCGCCGACATACAAATGCAAATCCCCAGAGTATGGATGCAATCGTCGACAGATGAGCGAGTGCGATTTGACCCCTCGAATTTTCCTTGTTTCAGCATCAATTCAATGACGTTAAGCTCGATATGTTGAAGGCGAAATACGATTGCTAACAGATCTTTACAATTTGTCCCAGAAATTAGGGGTAGAACTTAAGTGCCAGTCAGTGACTGAGATAGTGCAGCATCGGAGTCCAGCTTAACGTTCATTCGTGACCCATAACCGCGAATTCAGGACTTAACAAATAAACTAAGACCCAATCCAAAGGTCAAAACATCACAAGTGTACTGAATTGGAGTTCAAATGCTGAAACACTTAAACAGATAAACGAAAATTGAGTTGAAGACAAAATGGAATTTTATTTCAGCTATTTGTGGAAGAAAATTAAGTACAAGTTTATCCTAAAAATCCTACTAGCAGCAGCCGAGCCCGCATCTATACACGGCCTACAAAAATTAAAGAAATTCCTATCTACTCAAAAATGAGCCAAGAAGACGTGTCTACTCTTTTTTCTTTTTCGATTTCCCCGTCGATGTGGACCAGCTGGAGCTACCACTTGGTTTCTCTTTGAGCCCTTGCCTTTCGACGGCCGATCTCCAGTCGGGGGCATTTAAATCAACTTCCTCCTCCGAACTCACGTGTATGGAAATGTTTCACGAAGGTGGAGTCGTAGGGACCGGATCAACCATAGGAGGCGGGACAGGCATGCTGGTGTCGAAAACTGTACCACCAAGAGATATCATTCTTAACGGAGCTAGACCGGGTCCCGCCATCCCACCTCCAAAGCTACTAGCTTGAGCGGCTGCTTCAATTTCAGCGTTAATTACGGCTATTATCTCATCTTTGTGAGTTGTTTGAGCCTCACCGGGAACATTAGTGGTTGGGACTGAGGAGCTGGCTACTGGCGCTACTTCACCCATAACAAATGGTAAATCAGCAAAGCGATCGCTGTGATGACCGAAGAGTTCCTCCATCATATGTTCATCAAAAGTCAACATGCTCCCTGTACCTCATCCGTAGGTGCGGTAGTCGCCGTCAAGGTTGCTTCGGTTATGATGGCCTCCTCCTCTTGGTGTTGTTCTAGAGTTATAGGAGGCATGACTGATGTAGCTTCAATCGCTGGATAGAATCAAAGGAAAAACTGTTAGTAATTAGTTCAAATAAAGCTTCCAATTTCACCAAATATGAGCAATGTTTGGAGTGCCTTCCTCAGTTTGACTCGTTGGCGGAGTAGCTTCAGAGATTTCTTCACGAGCCAAAGATAACTACGGTTAGTTAGGGTTATAAGCAGGAACAGATTGAGGATCAACCGTAGATACAGATTCCGGCTGGGTTAGCGTAGGAATTTCAAGACTAATAGCATGGTGCTCAAAGCCTAAACCACGTCCAACCTTCGTGTGCTGGGTGACAAGTTTCTCCTTTTTGCATGAAATCATTGTATCGTGGAGAATTTTTCGTTCGTCTTCATTCAGCACTCGGTTCTCATGCTCGAACTCATCAACTGATTCACCCTGATGCGCAGCCTTTTCATCTTTGACTAATTGGCCATAAGCGTTGTACAGATGTGTCGAGTAACTATCGAGCCAGGCTAGGTTTCTATGCTTGAAGATGTTAGCATTGTAAGTAATGATGAGATCTTCAATATCAGTCTTTAGCCTGGACTTCACCATTTTTACTTCCTCCTAAACTTTGGTCTCCACCTATTGAATTTTGAGTACTGCTACATCCCATTCACATAAGCATCACCGCTTATTCACATGCCTCTTGGGCTGCTTTATTTGCATCGTCCTTCTCTTTGATGATTTCGAAAAATTTGGCTTTAAGTTCAATAAGTTATTTCAGGGCAGTGCCCTTTGTGGCTGTGACGGTGGTGTTTTGGTGGCCCATCTCCTCCACCAAAGCGAAATGTGCCGAATCCTCTCCATAGCTAGGTTTTCCTCATCAGCTTTTTGGGTGGCCTCTATTTTAGATTTTCGATAGGATTCAGCTTCATCATTGAGCACTTGAATGATACAGTCTTTCTGAGCAAGATCGGTTCCTAATTTCTCAATCATCTTCCCCCATTCGAAAGCCACTGTAGAGACCTTGTCAGCAGTCTTCATCCACTCCTTATATTGGCTATATACATCATGAATGTAGTCATGCATGGTCTGTTGAGCCTTAAAGGGATTTTTCTTCAAGTGTGGGGGGAAAACAAAGCCGTCGAAGAAAATATTGGGAAAGTCTTTCTTCAGCTAAGCGATTTTGGTCACCCCTTCCCCCATGGGCTCGGTAATAGCATGCACAGTAATAGTGGGAACTGTAATTTCGATCCCGCGGCATTGAGACTAAGACCTCGAAGTGTGAGAAGATGTTTTTTTGGTGTGGAGGCTCCGGGAGATGTGTGCGGTGAGTAGAAGGTTGTGTAGGGACTTGGGGAGGTGGAGAATGCGATCGGGATTGATATCTATATTCTCTATCTCTATCCCTTTCGTAATGCTCTTGACTGGAATAACCGTGATTGTCGTTTCTGTCATCCTCCCTCCGGTGGGACTTATAATATGAACTCAATGACTGGCACGCCGAATGGAGACTCCTAAGCATAGAATCTCGCCTGGTCATTGTATCTGAAAAGTTAAGGAAGAACTGAGTTAGTAATCCCCAAAGAGAACAACTCAAGACTGGAAACAGTGTAGTGCCATGAAGTATATATGTATGTGCAGCCCCCCAACCAACCTGCAATGCCGGCCACATTTGTGGGAAGAGACTCTCTTAAGTCTAGAGCACTTTGAAGCTCCTCCAGTCCGGTGTCATGTTGAAGTGACACATAGTCCGGGAATGGGATATCGGTAAGCCCTTTGAAGGGAATCTCTACTTGAGGGTGAGGAGTCTTCGTGATTCTAACATCAGAGACTGGTAGAGACGCAACTATGGATTTCCACCTCACAAGCTTGTGGCGCTTATAAGCAGCTGCCTTTCCTTTTCTCCTTCCCTCCAAATCCTGAAAACTACCTGAAGGTCCGATTACAGGCCCATTATCTGTAGGTGAATCCTCTCTATCGCCTTCCTCAACTATTACAATCCTGGGCGCTCTGCGTTTGGCCCGTTTTGTCGGTGCTGTTCTTATCGATCCTTCGAGTCTAATGCTCTGATTTTGATCTATTAGCCAAACAATTCTCAAGTTCTCATCTGTGAGTAACGAATCGATTTCTCTCATTTCACTTTGCACCTCTTCAAGAATTCGAATTATCTCTTTAAAGTGGTTGCCCTCTGGCCATGGAACCGAGGCTGCGAAAGGAATAAAATGTTAGAATGGATATCAGGTAAGATCTCTTGTGCAAACAGTGTAAAGATGAAGCACTTACGCTTAACTATCCATCTCCTGGCGAAACTCGGCAGGCATCGAACGTAGAACCATTCAGTTTTGAAATAACTCAATCTGGTCTAGGAGCCGGTCATATTTTGGCAGTTCCTAACCGCCTCTAAGAACGTGAAAGAAGGGCTCCCGACTTTTGACATTAAATATAAATCCAATTTCTTCTAGAGTTGGTGGCCGCAAGAGATGCTCCGTGAAGACAATGAATGTGCTGTTTAACAAAGCATACCCGTTCAGATGCAATTGCGATGGAGCAATCCCTAAGAAAGCCAACACTTCTCGAATGTACTGGTTAAAGGGAGAAAGTGTCCCGGTTGTACAAGAATGTCAGTTAAAGGCAGTATACACCTTCGAGGGAGCATGCGGCCTGTCATTTGGCACCAGAAACATAACGTCGTTCAGCGCTAGCCCATGTCGTAAGCAAATTCTTCCTAGCGTAAATTCGAATGTTCGACGAAACTGAATCTTGTAGGTTCAAAATTACATTTACTTCAAGAAGATCATCTGGAGCTGGGCTTGTAACTTCAGCCGCGATAGTTGGTATTTCTATTACCAAAGGAGGTGAACTTTATGCCTCCTACTATGGTGAACTTGTGGATTCCATAACTAATCAACTTATCAAAAACCAACATTAGATGATAATAAGCCCGTGTGTTCCATAGTGTGAAGTGCTTGAATGTGTTGTACAGTGCAGTGCTACATAATACTTAAGAAGTTCTACAAAAATTTGAGAAAAATGTCCAAACGACAAGACTTCAAGATTCGATCAGAGCAACCATCATTACTGACCGTCTCAACCACACCATTCAAGCTTAGGAAACCGATCCAAGTTAAAGCTTGTTAAATTTAGTTAAGTTACAGTTCCATCGACGAGCTTCGAAAGGTAATCAAGTATGTAGTGAAAAAGTCAAGTCCAATTATGCAAGATTGAAGCTCATCGGAGTCAGATGTTCAAATGTGCAAGGGGTTTTCAAGTTCATCAAGGTTTTACTCGTACCGATCACCTAAGCTCTAGTTCGTATCGGTCAAAAGAAGCTATTCGTATCCATCGAGATACGAATTCTTATTGATCATCTAAGTTGCCTTCGTATCGATCATCTGGCATGTAGTTTGTATCGATCGGGAACATTTCTAATGACCCGTAAATTTCGACCATTTAATTTGTTATTTTAAATTGATTTTTGTAATTTAATGTAGGAAGAAATGAAAATCTTATAATTTATATTGGAGTGAATGTTAGAAATTGAATGTTGCATGGGTAAATAAAACAAATTCTTGATGATTGGAATGAAATCCAATTGAAGAAATAGTGGAAACCATTATAATTTGTTAATTAAATTTGATTGTGAAACTAATACTGGAAGAAATAAATTGGAAATAGTATTAATGAAATAATAACTGAATTGAATTGCAACTATATAAATGGAAGTAAATTTTACTAAGTGGATGTCAATATTGAATAAATGAATTAAAATAAAATCTAAATGCATGTTTGGATAGAATCAATAATTGATGGATTAAATGGTAAGTAACTAGAATTTAATTCTATAAATTTGGAAACTGAACGTAATGTAAAGTAATAAGGTTAGTGCAATACCCATTAATGAATGGAATGAAATGGGACTAATGTAAATGTATACTAGGTTATAAATCAAATAGAAGGAAACAAACGTACATATCGAATTAATTGATGAATAAATATACATTGAATAGTAATTGAATGTAAATTCAATGGTAATTGTATAAAATCAATATAAGATAATGAATTACAATAATTGTGGGTTGATAATAAGGTGTGAATGGGAAAATGATGGTTATGGTAATTGAATGGAATTCAAATTTGTTGGAATAAGATAAATCGGTACTTAGTAATAAATTTAAACGGACTTAAGTATTGAATTTATTTAATTAATATATATAATAAATAATGATTGAATAAAAACCAATACTCTGTAAATATCTATAATATTTGAGTGGAAATAATAAACTTATAATGTGGAATTAAGAGTTTTACAACAATTATTATGAGTTATATACTTAGTTCATTCGATTAAATTGGAAATCATTACAATAAATATAAATTAAATGTTACGTTAAATTAATTACGGTAATAAATGGGGAATAACGTAAATGTTCTTCATAATATGATGATTTGTGAATAAAAAGAATGGAAATAAAGTTTTATCAATATATCGTAATTTAATTTATGATAAAAAGGGTTAATTGCAATTAAATGAGTTAAATATTTAAACGGGAATCAAGCTTTATTTATTTATTTGGATTTAAATTATGACAATTTGGATTTATTGCAGTTAACTGAAATTAAATACAAAATTTTACGTTAATGGAAAATTTAGTTGAAATTGGAAAATATTTATGTAATAGATTTGAACCAATGTTAAGTTCATCCATTTGACTATAATGGATTGAACAAAAAGAATGAATAGTGAATTCAATGAATTATTGAAAAGTTAATTTATAATTGATAAATATAACGAAATTTGAATTTACGCTGAAATTTATGATTGAATCAACAATTAATTGACATCTAAATTGGTTTAATTCACTGAGATTGTTTAAGAAAACAAAACTGATAAGATTTGTAAATTTTGGAAGTGAAATTGAAAAAAATGATTTAATTAATGAATTTTTAAAATTATTTAATTAATATAAAAATAGCCCTTTTGGTCACGGTCTTGGATTTCGATGAAACCAGTTTCATCGGATCCGTAATGGTGAATTATTGCAAGGTTTCAAGTTTCATAGCGATCGGACTTGTCGTTTGATCGTACGAACGCGAAACGCCTTGAAATCAATTTAATTGAAATCAATTTGAAAATATTGATTTCAGCATAACTTCTGCGTACGGTGGAATTTGGACGTGAAATTTTTTCCATCGCGTTCAGAATATTTTAAAACACCTATTTGGATATATGGATTTAACCAATTTTTTTCCGGGGTCAGAACGGGCTTTTTGGGCCACGTCAGCGGTAGCACGTATATCTATCAATCCGATCCATCTATTTTTCATCTTTATCTATAAATACCTTACTAAACCCTAACCTTCGCCTATTCTCATTTGTCTATGCGTAAATTTCATCAGCTCCTCCTCTTCTTCCAATGGATGCAAACCCTAGATCCAATTTCAATTTCAAAAATCAAATCCAAAGCCTAAAATTTAAAGTCCTCAGAAAAATTCAAAAAAAATATATGTTGATGCTCTCGACGAGCGAAATTCAATGGTGTAAATTGTTTTTCCTTTTGGATTGTCGTTTGATCGATAAAAATCGTACAATTCTCTGCCATTCAAAATTGGAGGTTGATCGACCTCGGTGAAATCTAAAATCAACTAAGGGGTTTTGTGGAGCTCGCTCCACGGAGAAGATCGATGGTGGTCGCATGGCTTAGATGGGGGTGTGGCGGTCGGAATATTCAAATTAGGGTTCAAAACCCAAGATTTTTGGCGGCGACGCCCTGTAGATGGAGGCGGTCAGAGGGGACGGCGACGTTGAGGGTGAAGTGGTGAGTCGTACGACGCCGGGGACGTGGGCCATTGTGGTCGGAGGTGATGCCAATTGTCGGTCAACGCTGGCAAGCCCTGTAGCCGAAGTTGAGTTCCTGTAGATGCGTGAATCGGTGCGAGCAGAAGATAGCGATGACGTGGCGAGTGAGGTAGGGTTAATTTGTTTTTTTGTTTTATTTTAATTTTTGTTTTCATCCTGTTCTAACAGCTATAACTCTCGCATACCAAATCCTTTGTACGTGCAATTTTTTTGTTAGGATCATAATAAAATTCCAGATCTGTTGACGCTGGTTTAGACAAATTTGGAGACTGTCCAATTTTTGGGTTTAAATTGGATTTGAATTCAATTTAAATCCCAAAGGTGAGTGTTTTAACCCACTCACAACTTCTAAGATTTCTTATGTTGGTTAAATTGATTTATGATGTGTTTAAAATTTTATTTGTAGCTTTTTGGCATATATTTCATCATTTTCTCAGTTAAATTGCATTCATTTAATTTACACGTTATTTAATTCATTATTGCATTTAAAACTGCCAGTTAATTGTTAATTAATTTATTCACTACATTAAAACTGTTAGTTAAAATTTTAGTAAAAATTATTATTGCATATAACCTGCTGGTTAAATTTATTTACTATTGCATATAAACTACAGTTAAACAGTTATTTAATTCATTATTTAAAAATTAACTGTCAGTAATTAATTGTTATTTATTGATGTGATTGTATGAATTGGATGATAAATTGATGAATGTTTGATGATTGATATGATGGACGAATGGATGCTGTATTTATATTGTATAACCTGCAAGTTATTATGCATTTTCGTTTCATTCGGGATTGTGGTTTGAAATGATATACAACCACATTTTTATAATTTAAACTACGGATTGAAATGATAAATATCCGTATCACTTGACCATAGGATAGAAAATTATATACAGGCACCGCGATATATATATATATATATATATAATTATTTTTGAAATGATTTTCTATGGTTTTGATAGAATACGGTTTAATAAATATTAAATTTTGATATTTTATAAATATTATTTTATATATACATATATAGTTAAAATTTTGAATTTAAGCTATGTATAAATCTGTTAAATAAAAATGAATAAGTTGAATAATGGAGTTGATAAGTTATATTATATGATTTAGTACAGGTTTACGATATTGTATATATATATATAGGGTTTAAATGATTCAAATCAATTAAGATTGGAAGGTAAATTGGAATTGAGCTTATTTAAAATTTAAACTCCATAAGTTGATGTAAAACTTATTAAACTTGAATTGTTAAGGTATGATATTTATTTCTGAATTTTTAAATGAATAATTCTAGTATAAATAAATGGAAGGAAATATCTAGTGTTAATAAATTGAGTTTTATTTTAAATGGTTGTGGATCTATTATGTAAACATTTCAAAACTAAATAATAGGACAATGAATTGTTGAATAGGAATTTCCAACCTTAGTTTTGGAATTCATTAAATACTCAAAGTTTGAAAATATTGAAATTGAAGTGTTTTTATTCAAACTGAAAGTGAATCTAAAGGTTATGGGTTTAGACTGAATTTAAAGTGAATAAAATTGTAAAGGCGTGGAAATTATTTACTTCATAAAGAAATTTTAAATTCCACTGTTTTATTTTATACACTGTTGAATATCCAAATCATTTAAGTTTTGAAAGTTATGGTTTTAAAGTTACAAATTTCATAGTTTTGTGTTTGAAAGTTATAATTCAAATATTTGGTTTCCAACTATAATAAATTTTAAAGTAATATGATTTTTGAAAATAAATATAGTTGAAATAAATGATATTATATTAATTTGGGTTTTATAAAAATAATATCAAATGAGTTTGTTTTGAAATGAAAAGGATATCGTATTTATATGGTTTTGAAATAGATATTATATTCTGGTTTTGAAAGTAAAATTATTTTTAAATGACCGCGGTGTTATAATAACGTTTGGTTGTTAAAGAGACCGAGATTGGAAGTTGTCATGCTATCTACCAACTTCGAAAACCACTTTAATAACCGTGTACGCGGTGGAGATTCCAGAATGAAGTTGGATGGTGGCGGCGTTTCCTGTAAGGTAAATACGTGGACCCAACTCCTGTGAGTTGGCATAAGGTGGCTAAAACAGGAGCGATTGACGGGCTAAGGGGGTTAGCGCCCTTTATCGAATACTCCTCTTCGATACTATACTCTGACTTTGGATTGATTTGGTGGCCACTTTTGATTTTGATTTTTGGCGGGAGATTGTCCGAGGTGGGCGTTAGCTGCGGCTACGCATTACCATCAGCCCGGAAGCGTAATTGGTATATCTACCATGGCATTGCCTAGTTGTGCCATGTCACCTACCTTATCGCGCCTTGTACGAGTTTGGTTTTCTCTCGTGGCCCATGGAGTATTTAGGGTAGTCTCCTGATCTGGAGATACGCTGATACTGGATGGACTACTGGGACTATTACGTGTTAAGGGCTATATGGTAACCCCTTAATGCTAAAAAAAAGTGAGTTTATTTTACAATTAGACACTATTATAATAGCGTAATATACTACATAGTAAATAGTTTAACGGATCCTTAGGAGATGTAAATCCCGAGCATCTCTTGAGTTACTGCACTCATATTTATTTCTGTTAAAATTAACTCACATAAGATCTTTTAGTTCTGACTCGAGTGTTTTTGTCTTTTTAAATTCGCTCGGGTCAGTCCGAGCGTTTCAGGATTTGAAGACTTAGCTCTGGAGGACGAAGGCGAAGATTTGTATTATTATTATTTATATTATTGCACTACACTCATACTATTCCGCTACATTGTTATTGTTATGTGTAACTCTGATATGTATTATATAAATATAACCAAATGTTTTAAAAAAAAAACAGATTTATAAACTGAATATTTGGTTATTATATTTATCCTTCCGATGTGAGATTCTGTTTCTTTTATTTCTTTCTTGTTTTTCTTATTTACCCCATAACAATCCGCCCTTCCGTATGGTTTGAATTGGCACGTGTGTCGATTTAAAGCATGCGAAAAGGCGGGCCATTACAGTTGGTATCGAGCTTTGGTCTAGCGATAAACCTTAGCTTGTGGGGTTTGACTCTTTATTAATAGGGTAGTAATACCCTATGGGAGTCGCTGAGCGTATATATATGAGAGAGTGTATTTGTTAGTGTATAAAAAGGTTTTGATATTGTGTTAATTTGTTCCGTTTCGTATTTATAAATTCTTGTTGAAGCATGGGACGCTATGACATTAATAGGGATTTCTAAACACTTAATAGGACAGACCGACACAATATTTGTTTTTAATATAGGTGAATGAAATAATTTTGCCTATTATATTTTCTGTATATATAAAATAAATTTAAGAAAAAGGATATATATTTGGTTGCTATATATTGGTTGTTAGGTAATGAAATTTATAAATAATAGTTGAAATAAGATTTAAAACAAATAAATGAAATTGGAAATTTAGAACTTAAGTTTTGGGGTTTTGAAATTTCTCTCGAATAAATTTTAGAATATAATAATATTGTTTACAAGTATTTTATGATATAAAATTTTAATATAATTCGGAAGAATTGTTTTAAAGAAGATTTTGAAGAAAATAAGTTTTATACTTTCCTCTTTGTCGCTGGAAAATAATTTCGGTGATGGCGACTGCATCGTCGACTTTCATTTTCGAGTTTTGAAAGGGAAGGCCACTGTGGTAGTTTTACTACAGATTTATATTGATAAACAAAAGTGAATTTTTAATTTGTTTAAATATAATTGGATTTATTGGTTGTAAGTATATTTTTATCTATTATTTTAAAATGATTTGAAATAAAACCCGGTATTTAATTCTTAATTTTCCATTTATAAATAGTTTCAATTACTGTAGTGAATTGGAATGAAGGTAATTAATAAATTGAAGCCTCTAAAGGAAATAAGAGATTTCATGCTAGGTTATAAATAGTATTAAATGAAATTTGAAATTGGAACCTATGAAATAAAGGATATAATTATTGAACGTTTAATAAAACTTAATAAAAGGTAAAAATTTATTGAACAATGAATCAATTTAAAAGAAATGAGAAAACTTGTATAAGTTTCAATTACATTCTTAAGCATATATATAACTTACCAAATATTAAAAGTTGAAATGTTTGATAAGAAATGTAATGGAAATTGTACAGTAAAAGTATGTAATGAAAGTGTTCAATAAATTGCTTTTATTTATTAGAATTGGTGGTATAGAGTTATAAACTTAAGTTTAAATTGAAAAGACTACAAATTAAAATAGAAAAGTGAGTATTGTAAATGGAATTTAGTAATAAAAAAATGATATATAAATGAAATGAAGTAGTATAAATGAATGATAATGAACTTAAGTAAACAGTTGAAGCTATTTATAATAAAATTAGTAGGAAAATGAATACTATAATAAACAAATGAGGACATGCAATAATAAATGAATGAATAATTATAACTAAATAAAAGGAACTGGCATGACCTGAGTTATTGGAATTGAATAATTGTAAGTAATAAGTAAAAATAAATGAAGCAAACATTTAATGAGTAAATGTAAATTAAAAAGATAAATCACTGTATAAATAAAAATAAAATCAAACAACAAAGGTATGAAATGAAATTAATAATAAGTTAAGTTGATTGTTGTTGGATTTGTTGTTGTTTAGTTGATGGTTGTTTGGGCAAGGATACTTTAAAATTGGATTTGGGTGAATGAATAATCTATTTAGTTTTATCTAAGACTGTTGAGTAAATGATGCGCTAGTAGTTTATTCTTCATTCCGTACAATTTAAGAGTTTTGAACCCGAACAACTATTTGTTTGTTTGATTGAATGATTGCTTTGTATTTGTTGTGTATGTTGTTTGTTGAAATTGATGGTTGTTGTATTGATTTGTTGTTAGTGATTGAAACCACTTAAATATTTCACTTTATAAAAATTGTTAACCCTTTGGATATTATAAGTGAAATGCAGGTTATGGAAGCAATTGCTACTGCTTTTGGTTCCATAAATTAAGCGTAAATTGCTCGACAAATAGGTACGTTTTCGGATTACGATTTATAGCGCTATTATATTATTTTCCCGAGTGGGGATATATATTATTTTGAAAAATATATGTTGTATATTGTATTATTGATATTATATTTTCTCCCGAGCCTTCCCGTACAAAGGAGACACTGTCGAAATTTTCCGTAAAATTTTGGACTTAGAAAATTTTGAAAATATTTTCCAAACTATATTTATTTAAGTATAAAAAGATATAATGATCATAGATTTCTATATTATTTTTAAAGTAACAAATTTTGAAAACTTAATTGTTTATAAAATTTATGTTTTGAATAAGATATATTGACCTCTTAATTCTTCTTTTTCCCTTCTTTTCCTTTTCGGGGACGAAAAGTTTTGAGTAGGGGAGAGTGTAACGATCTGTAAATTTCGACCATTTAGTTTGTTATTTTAAATTGATTTTTGTAATTTAATGTAGGAAGAAATGAAAATCTTATAATTTATATTGGAGTGAATGTTAGAAATTGAATGTTGCATGGGTAAATAAAATAAATTCTTGACGATTGGAATGAAATCCAATTGAAGAAATAGTGGAAACCATTATAATTTGTTAATTAAGTTTGATTGTGAAACTAATACTGGAAGAAATAAATTGGAAATAGTATTAATGAAATAATAACTGAATTGAATTGCAACTATATAAATGGAAGTAAATTTTACTAAGTGGATGTCAATATTGAATAAATGAATTAAAATAAAATCTAAATGCATGTTTGGATAGAATCAATAATTGATGGATTAAATGGTAAGTAATTAGAATTTAATTCTATAAAATTTGGAAACTGAATGTAATGTAAAGTAATAAGGTTAGTGCAATACCCATTAATGAATGGAATGAAATGAAATGGGACTAATGTAAATGTATACTAGGTTATAAATCAAATAGAAGGAAACAAACGTAAATATCGAATTGATTGATGAATAAATATACATTGAATAGTAATTGAATGTAAATTCAATGGTAATTGTATAAAATCAATATAAGATAATGAATTACAATAATTGTGGGTTGATAATAAGGTGTGAATGGGAAAATGATGGTTATGGTAATTGAATGGAATTCAAATTTGTTGGAATAAGATAAATGGGTACTTGGTATTCAATTTAAACTGACTTAAATATTGAATTTATTTAATTAATATATATAATAAATAATGATTGAATAAAAACCAATACTCTGTAAATATCTATAATATTTGAGTGGAAATAATAAACATATAATGTGGAATTAAGAGTTTTACAACAATTATTATGAGTTATATACTTAGTTCATTCAATTAAATTGAAAACCATTACAATAAATATAAATTAAATGTTACGTTAATTTAATTAAGGTAATAAATGGGGAATAACGTAAATATTCTTCATAATATGATGATTTGTGAATAAAAGGAATGAAAATAAAGTTTTATCAATATATCGTAATTTAATTTATGATAAAAAGGGTTAATTGCAATTATATGAGTTAAATATTTAAACGGGAATCAAGCTTTATTTATTTATTTGGATTTAAATTATGACAATTTGGATTTATTGCAGTTAACTGAAATTAAATATAAAATTTTACCTTAATGGAAAATTTAGTTGAAATTGGAAAATATTTATGTAATAGCTTTGATACAATGTTAATTTCATCTATTTGACTGTAATGGATTGAATAAAAAGAATGAATAGTGAATTCAATGAATTATTGAAAAGTTAATTTATAATTGATAAATATAACGAAATTTGAATTTACGCTGAAATTTATGATCGAATCAACAATTAATTGACATCTAAATTGGTTTAAATCACTGAGATTGTTTAAGAAAACAAAACTGATAAGATTTGTAAATTTTGGAAGTGAAATTGAAAAAAATGATTTAATTAATGAATTTTTAAAATTTATTTAATTAATATAAAAATAGCCCTTTTGGTCACGGACTCGGATTTCGACGAAACCAGTTTCATCGGATCTGTAACGGTGAATTATTATTGGGTTTCAAGTTTCGTAGCGATCGGACTTGTCGTTTGATCGTACGAATGCGAAACGCCTTGAAATCAATTTGATTGAAATCAATTGAAATCAATTTGAAAATATTGATTTCAGCATAACTTCTTCATACGATGGAATTTGGGAGTGAAACTTTTTCCATCGCGTTCAGAATATTTTAAAACGCCTATTTGGATATATGGATTTAACCAATTTCGTTCCGGGGTCAGTACGGGCTGTTTGGGCCACGTCAACGGTAGCACGTATATCTATCAACCCGATCCATCTATTTTTCAACTTTATCTATAAATACCTTACCGAACCCTAACCTCCGCCTATTCTCATTTGTCTACGCGTAAATTTCATCAGCTCCTCCACTTCTTCCAATGGCTGCAAACCCTAGATCCAATTTCAATTTCAAAAATCAAATCCAAAGCCTAAAATTTAAAGTCCTCAGAAAAATTCATAAAAACTATATGTTGATGCTCTCGAAGAGCGAAATTCAATGGTGTAAATTGTATTTTGTTTTGGATTGTCGTTTGACCGGTAAAAATCAAACAATTGTCAGCCATTCAAAATTGAGGTTGATCGACCTCGACGAAATCTAAAATCAACTGAGGGGTTTTGTGGAGCTTGCTCCACGGAGCAGATCGGTGGTGGTCGCATGGCCTAGACGAGGGTATGGCTGTCGGAATATTCGAATTAGGGTTCGAAACCGTAGATTTTTGGCCGCGGCGGCCTGTAGATGGAGGCGGTCAGAGGGGACGGCGACGTTGAGGGTGAAGTGGTGAGTCGTACGACGCTGGGGATGTAGGCCGTTGTGGCCGGAGGCGATGCCAATTCTCGGTCAATGCTGGCCAGCCTTGTAGCCGAAGTTGAGTTCCTGTAGACACGTGAATTAGTGCGAGCAGAAGATAGCGATGACGTGGCGAGTGAGGTAGGGTTAATTTGTTTTTCTTTTTATTTTATTTTTTGTTTTCAGCCCGTTCTAATAGCTATAACTCTCGCATACGAAATCCTTTCTACGTGCGATTTTTTTGTTAGGATCATAATAAAATTCCGGATCTGTTGACGCAGGTTTAGACAAATTTGGAGACTGTCCAACTTTTGGGTTTAAATTGGATTTGAATTCAATTTAAATCCCAAAGGTGAGTGTTTTAACCCTCTCACAACTTCTAAGATTTCTTATGTTGGTTAAATTGATTTATGATGTGTTTAATATTTTATTTGTAGCTGTTTGGCATATATTTCACCATTTTCTCAGTTAAATTGCATTCACTTAATTTACACGTTATTTAATTCATTATTGCATTTAAAACTGCCAGTTAATTGTTAATTAATTTATTCACTGCATTAAAACTGTCAGTTAAAATTTTACTAAAACTTATTATCGCATATAACCTGCTAGTTAAATTTATTTATTATTGCATATAAACTACAGTTAAACAGTTATTTAATTCATTATTGATAAATTAACTGTCAGTAATTAATTATTATTTATTGATGTGATTGTTTGAATTGGATGATAAATTGATGAATATTTAATGATTGATATGATGGACGAATGGATGCTGTATTTATATTGCATAAACTGCAAGTTATTATGCATTTTCATTTCATTCAGGATTGCGGTTTGAAATGATATACAACCGCATTTTATATTTTAAACTACGGATTGAAATGATAAATATCCATATCACTTGACCATAGGATAGAAAATTATATACAGGCACCACGGTATATATATATATATATATATATATATATATATATATATATATTTGAAATGATTTTCTATGGTGTGGATAGGATACGGTTTAATAAATATTAAATTTTGATATTTTATAGATATTATTTTATATATACATATATAGTTAAATTTTTGAATTTAAGCTATGTATAAATCTGTTAAATAAAAATGAATAAGTTGAATAATGGAGTTGATAATTTATATTATATGATTTAGTACAGGTTTAAGATATTGTGTATATATATAGGGTTTAAATGATTCAAATCAATTAAGATTGGAAGGTAAATTGGAATTGAGCTTATTTAAAATTTAAACTCCATAAGTTGATGTAAAACTTATTAAACTTGAATGGTTAAGGTATGATATTTATATCTGAATTTTTAAATGAATAATTCTAGTATAAATAAATGGAAGGAAATATCTAGTATTAATAAATTGAGTTTTATTTTAAATGGTTATGGATCTATTATGTAAACATTTCAAAACTAAATAATAGGACAATGAATTGTTGAATAGGAATTCCCAACCTTAGTTTTGGAATTCATTAAATACTCAAAGTTTGAAAATATTGAAATCGAAGTGTTTTTACTCAAACTGAAAGTGAATCTAAAGGTTATGGGTTTAGACTGAATTTAACGTGAATAAAATTGTAAAGGCGTGGAAATTATTTACTTTATAAAGAAATTTTAAATTCAACTGTTTATTATGTACAATGTTGAATATCCAAACCATTTAAGTTTTGAAAGTTATGGTTTCAAAGCAACAAATTTCATAGTTTTGTGTTTGAAAGTTATAATTCACATGTTTGGTTTCCAACTATTATAAGCTTTAAAGCAATATGATTTTGGAAAAGAAATATATTTGAAATAAATGATATTATATTAATTTGGGTTTTATAAAAATAATATCAAATGAGTTTGTTTTGAAATGAAAAGGATGTCGTATTTATATGGTTTTGAAATAGATATTATATTCTGGTTTTGAAAGTAAAATTATTTTTAAATGGCCGCGGTGTTATAATAACGTTTGGTTGTTAAAGAGACCGGTATCGGAAGTTGTCATACTCTCTGCCAATCCGAAAACCACTTTAACAACCATGTACGCGGTGGAGATTCCAGAATGAAGTAGGATGGCGGCGGCATTTCCTGTAAGGTAAATACGTGGACCCAACTCCTATGAGTTGGCATAAGGTGGCTAAAACAGGAGCGATCGACGGGCCAAGGGGGTTAGCATCCTTTATCGGATACTCCTCTTCGATACTATACTCTGACTTTGGATTGATTCGGTGCCCACTTTTGATTTTGATTTTAGGCGGGAGAATGTCTGAGGTGGGCAGTAGCTGCGGCTACGCGTTACCATTAGCCCAGAAGCGTAATTGGTATATCTACCCTGGCATTGCCTAGTTGTGCCGTGTCACCTACACTATCGCGCCTTGTATGAGTTTGGTTTTCACCCGTGGCTCGTGGAGTATTTAGGGTAGTCTCCCTATCTGGAGATGCCCTGATACTGGATGGACTACTGGGACTATTACGTGTTAAGGGCTATATGGCTAACCCCTTAATGCTAAGAAAAAAGTAATTGTAACATCCCGCCTTTTTGCACACTTTAAACCGACACACGTGCCAATTCAAAGCATACGCAAGGGCGGATTGTTATGGGGTAAATAAGAAAAACAGAGAAGAAATAAAACAAAAACAGAATCTCACAGCGGAAGGATAAAATATAATAACAAATATACAGTTCATAAACAGTTTACAAAAGCTTGATTCTTCTTTTACAATAAATATCAGAGTTACACATACCAATACAAGCAATGCAGCGGAATAGAAAGAGTGTGGTGTAATACTATATATAACATAATACTTATTCTTCGTCTTCGTCCTCCAAAGCTAAAATCTGCTATCCTGAAATGCTCGGACTGACCCGAGCGAATTTGAATAGACAAAAACACCCGAGTCAGACTAGAATATCTTATGTGAGTTAAATAAACAGAATATAAATATGAGTACAGTAACTCAAGAGATGTTCGGGATTTACATCTCCTAAGGATCCGTTAAACTATTTACTATGTAGTATATTGCGCTATTATAATAGTGTCTATTTATAAAATAAACTTACTTTTAAATAGCGTTAAGGCTTTACATTTTCCACCTTAACACGTAATAGTCCCAGTAGTCCGTCCAATATCATAGCCCCTCCTGATCGGGAAGCCACTAGAGGATACCACACGGGCTACGGGAGAAAACCAAACTCGTACAAGGCGCGATATGGTAGGTGACACGGCACAACTAGGCAATGCCAGGGTAGATATACCAATTGCTATCCAGGCTGGTGGAAACGCGTAGCCGCAGTTACCGCCCACCTCGGACTAACTCCCCAAAATCAAAATATAGAAGTGGCCACTGAATCAAATCCAAGTCAAATTATAATATCGAAGAGGAGCGTCCGATCAGAGGAATGACCTCATTGGCCTGAGAATCGCTCCTGTTTTAGCCACCTTATGCCAACTCACGGGAGTTGGGTCCACGTATTTACCTTACAGGAAACGTCGCCACCACCTACTTCATTCTGGAATCTCCACCGCGTACACGGTTAGTCAAAGTGGTTTTCGGTATCGACAGAGAGTATGTCCATATCCGATCCCGGTCTCTTTGCCAACCAATCGTTATTATAACACCGCGGTCATTTAAAAATAGTTTATACTTTTAAAACCAGAATATAATCCATTTCAACCGTAATATTACGATATCATTTCTTCTTTTAAAACCCAAAACAATATGATATCGTTTATCCCAAATAAAATTATTCCTTTCCAAAAAATTATGTCACTTTTTATTATTTAATATCCCATGTAACCAATATTCTGTTTGTAACTTTCAACATAATTCTTCGAAAATCCATAGCATTTTAAAACCATTATTTTCAAAACTAAATGGTTTGGATATTCAACGGTATGCGAATTAAAAAAAAGTTTAACTTTACTGTTGCTTTATAAAGAAATAAATTACATGGCTTTCCAAATATTTCTTCTTTTAAAGTTAAACCAAAATCCAAAATATTACTTCAAGTCGCAAAACCATTTCAATTTTATATATATTTATATCCATTTTGGAGCATTAATATTTCAACTAAAGTTGGATTTTTATCCTTTCAAAAATCAATATTCTATTAATTAATCTTGACCATTCACATAAAATCCATAATTAATAAGACTTCAATTTCTAGTAAAATATATATATATATATATATATATATATATATTTCCAAATTCAATTTTTACTAGAATATTCATTTCAAAATATTTTGGGAAAAAAAATCCAATTATAAATATCATATCTTTAAAATTTCCAACTTAATATTTAAACATAGGATATAATCATCAAACTCCATTTTCTTAATTTTCTTCCATTTTTAATAAAGAAATTTATTCACCTTTTAATTTCAAATTTTCAACTTCATATGCATATAACTATGGAAGAAAACATTTATTCAGTATAAAATTTAAGATTTTTATAAACCGTATTCCATCCAAACCATAGAAATCACATTAAAAATAGTTATATATAGACCACGGTGTCTGTATATAGTTTTCTATCCTATGGTCAAGTGATACGGATATTTATCATTTCAATCCGCAATTTAAAAAAATAAAACTGCGGTTGTATATCATTTCAAACCGCAATCCCGAATGAAATGAAAAATGCATACTAACTTGCAGTTTAATGATATCAAATAAAACATCCCTTCAATAACACATCCATCATCCAATCACAAACATCAAGCAATATCAATCAATAACAATTATATATATGATCATATATAACAGGTGATAACTGGCAGTTTATTCAAATTAAATTTTTCAACTATTAATCTAACAATTTATATTCAGTGATAATTGACATAACTGTTAACTAGCAGTTCATATGCAACCAAAAATTTCTAACAGCCAATTAACACGCAATAAATCAATTAAATTAACAGTTACATTCAATAAAATGCAATTCAACAGATATGAATGAAATAACATGCCAAAAGCTCATAAATAAATTTCTATTCATTTCTAAAATTTATTTAACAAACATAAAAGCTTCTAGTAGTTGTGAGTGGGTTAAAACACTCACCTTTTGAATTTAAATTGAATTCAAATCCAATTTAAACCCAAAAATTGGACAGTCTCCAAATTCATCCAAACCAGTGCCAAAACGTCAGAAATTCCGATACGATCCCAGCAAAACAAACCGCGCGTGAATCCGAGCTCGTATGCAAAAGTTATGAAAATTTGAAAAATGAAAAATTCTGGTCCTGGGTCAACTTCGGGTTCGACTTCGGGGCGCCGCCTCATTTCCCCGATGCTTGCTTGGAGTTTTCGCCAAAACGACCCGGAGCGACCCGAGTCATTTTCTTCCTGACCCGAAGTTGCTCTAGGGTTTTCTCCTCTGAAACCCGAAGCGCGACCAGAAGCTGTTTTTTTTTTTTTTTTTTTTTTTTTGAAATAAAATTTTGGAATTTGGGAATTAGGTTTTCTGCCATTGGAATGAGGAGTTGAGAAGGAGATGTACGTATAGAAAAATGAAAATAAGGAGTGGCTAGGATTTATAATCGCAAATATATAGACAGATAAAAGAAGGCTAGGTGGGTACGGATAACGAACGTGCTAAACGATAGTTGGCCCAAAAAGCCCGTTCTGCCTCCGGAGTCGAATTTGTTAAAACTATATATCCAAATAGGTGTTTCAAAATATTCTGAACGCGATGGAAAAATTTTCGCGACCAAATTCGATCGTATGAAGAAGTTATGCTAAAAAAAATAAAAATTTCAAATTGATTTCAAAATGCGTAAATTTCAAGGCGTTTCGAGTCCGTACGATCAAACGACAAGTCCGATCGCAACGAAACTTGAAACATTATTATAATTCACCGTTACGGATCCGATGAAACTAGTTTCGTCGAAATCCGAGTCCGTGACAAAAATGGCTATTTTTAATATTTATTAAATAAACTAAAATAAATCATAAAATCCAAATTTTCTTTCAACTTTAAATATTGGCCAAATTTCATTACTTATATAATCCAATCAATTCCAAATAATTTAGCAAGCTTGGATGTGAATTAAAATTTATAAGTATATAAATTTCGCAGTGTTAACCTCTGCGTTTTCTTATTATTTGGGAATTATAAATTTTATTCGCAAAACCCAATTATTTAATCATATACTTATACTCTCATCTTAAATCTAATTATATAAATAACTTGATTTCTATTATCCAACTCAAAATATATCAATTATTCTCCAACTACATAGTTAACGTTTCTTTTATATATCACTGTGGTAATATTTCAAAATGTTCATCTTTTGTTTGCATAAATTACTGTATTTAGATAAAATTATAATTTTGGTAACTTATCACATAAATAACTTAAAACCTCAACTAATACATTCCACCTTTGTTTCATCTTATTCATTCACTCATCAATATTCCGTACTAACTACAAAATTTAGTGTATTCCTTTAAATTGATCAAAATAAGACTTATCAACTAATAGAAAGATTTACGTACAAAATTTATTGTCATACATCTAATTTACAAGCCTATACTTAATTATTATCCTACAATACGTTTTACGTTACTATAATGTTCATTCTTCCGTTCCTACGTTTCTATAAATTTATTCCTTTATAATTTATTTAACGCAACACTTAATCTACACCTATTGCGATGTTTCAAATTTACTTGAATGAACAATTTCTTTACTTAAAATAGTTGTTGTAAACTCTTAATTCCACATTTATAAGTGTATTATTATTTTCACTCAAATATTATACATATATATAGAGTATTGGGTTTTTATTTAATCATCATTTATCATATATATTAATTAATTAAATTCAATACTTAAGTCTGACTAAATTTATTCCCCAAATACACATTTACATTTCTCAACCAATAAATATAACCAATCAAATTCTCATTTTATTGAACCTTGGTCAATTCCACACGTTAATTTTACTTAAAGTCTCAATTAATTAATTTACCTCGGTTTCATTACCTTATTACCTTATATGCATAATTGACATGGTTATATCTTCCATTACATCAATAATTTATCATTTCATTTCTATGCAATATATACTCATCTTATTCCATTTATTTGGTTACTGCATTGAAATCTATTTATTAACCAATACTAACGTTATTATCATAAAAAAAAATTTGATTCCCAATTTTATTCAATACTTAGAACAAAAATTTTCACATTAAATCAAATCCTTCTATTCAAACCAAGTATCATGCTATGATAATATTTTACGTTGGTTACACTGAAAAAAATCAACTTTTTATCGTTATCAATTAAACATACATTAATTGCACAAATTAAAGGAATTAATTGCCATTTATCAAATTAAATTTTTCATACATCAATCTATTTCATCTAAATCCTTACCTATGAATATTGCAACCTTTAATTCCATTAAATACCAATTAACCCAAATTATTTCATTTATTCTAAGTCATATCACTAAAATAATTCATCATAATAAACTTAAAATCTATACGTTTATTGATTTATTTCTATTTGTCTTATGTTAAATTCTAAATTTAGTAAGACAACCTAAAGTACTCCACTCAATCGACAGTCCCTTTCAATTGTTAATACGTACTTAAATTTCTACAGTTGCCTTCCATCTGCACTTCCGTTACTATGATAAAAATTAGTAACGTTTATGCCATCAATCCATCATAATTACTTACCCTTAATTGAGTTTGATTTCCAAATAAATTTGCTGACCCTTAATTAGACAATTTATAAAAGTTTGTCATCATACCTATAGTTCTACGCTTATGCTATGTCTTAAATTTCAATAAATTTATAAATTTTGAGATGTTCATTAGGGTTTACAAATTTATTGACTTGCAATAACAGGGTTTCTTAATCTATTCAATTTATCGTTCACAATCTTTTATTGCATTAAATTGGTTTAATATTCCCATATTAAATTTTATGTACAGGTAAGAATTTTCTTTCTTTCTCTACTTAATTCATTTGAATTTTATTCAAATGTCTTTAAATAGGTTTCTAAGTCACTTCTATATAATTTATTCTAGCCTTCATTTTAATACTTATCTACCACCTTTATTCTTTCAACTAAAATAAATTACAAAATCCTATTAAACAAACAATTTTAAATGGTCGAACTTAACGGGTCGTTACACTCTCCCCCACTCAAAACTTTTCGTCCCCGAAAAGGGAAAGGAAGGGAGAAGGAAGAATAAAACAGTATATCTAATTTCAAATATTAACTTATAACAATAATTTACTAAATTAATTTCCTTTAATGAAATACACTTGTTTTATAATCATTATGTCTTTTAATACTTGAACTATTAAAGTTGGAAAAATATCTTTAACCAAATTCTAAGTCCAAAATTTACGAAAATTTTTGGCAGAGTCTCCTTTGTACGGAGGGACTCTGGAGAAAATATAATATCCAAATATACAAATATATTACATATATTATCCAAAATAAAATATCCCAACACGGGAAAATATATAAAATAGCGCTTTATACGTAATCCGGAAACGTACCTATTTGTCGGGCAATACGCTTATTATTTTGGAACCAAAAGCAGTAGCAGTTGCTTCCAACCCCTGTATTCACTTATAAAATCTAAAAGTTAAATATCTATATTACAGTGAAATGTTTGGGTAGATTCAATCATTCATATCCAAATCAAATCCAACAACCATACATTTTAACAAACGGCACACACCACAAACCACAATCATTCAATCAACAACCGTTAGTTGTTCGGGTTCAAATTATGAAATTTTACGGAGTGAGAAATAACTATCAAGTGCATCCGTTACTCAACAGTCTTAGATGGAATAGAGATAGATTATTGTTCCTCCAACAACTCCAAAATTCCTTACCCAACAACCATACATCAACCAAACAATTCAAATCAACACCACAATAGCTTATTATACATTTATTTCATGCTTCAGTGGTTTTATTTTCTTTCTTTCATTTATGGAGGGATTTCTTTGTTTCTTACAATTTTCATTTTCCATTTGTTACAAAATTCATTATATTGTATTCCAATTTATTGACTAAGGTTTATATCATCTATTTATACTACTTACCCTTTCTTATATAGTAAAATTTCCAATTTAACTTAAGTTTATACAATTAATTCTCATTTATAACAGCAAATTTATTGAATACCTTAATTACCTCAAGCTTCACTTGTAAGATTTCCCCTTACATTTTCTTACTAACATTGCAACTTTTATTATATGGTAAGTTATGTATGTTTAAGAATGCAAGTGAAAATTTACAAGTTTCTTCTCAATTCCTTTTTATTTATTAATGGTTCAATAAATATATATTCGTTTTATAAATTACAATTTCAACTTACCCTTAATTTCATTCCTTTATTTAATGTTTACGTTTTATTATATTTAATTACAGTAACCCTCTACTTACACTTAAATTATTAACCTTAAAACCTCCATTTTTATAAATAAAGGATCTTATTAATTCATTATCTAGGGTTTACAGACATTTATTTATATTACCTACTTTTTATTATATTACTAGTAGCATTTTAAAACATACTTAAGTTTATAACCGTACACATCAATCTTTATTTATTAAAGAATTTCATTTTATTTACTTAAGTTAAAATCACCTATTAATAATACTCACCTTTAATTTGGGTAAAATTTCAGTTATCACTTAAGTTTATACCAATAAATTCTTATTATAACAGTAATTTATTGAATACTTCATTTTTCCTAAATTCCTACTTGTAAAATATTCAATTCCAGTTTCTCATTTAACACTTCAACTTTTATATTTGGGTAAGTTATTTATGTTAAGGAAATTGCAATTGAACTTATACAAGTTTAATCTCCATTCTTTTAATTAAATTTAATGTTTATTCATATTACCCTTTGTCTCATATGTATGCAAATTCCTCTTTATAGCTTTGCAGTTATTCTCTTATTTCAATTAGAGGTTTCAATTCATTCATTCTTCAATAAATCTTTTCCATTATTTATCAGTTAAAAACTTTTACTTCCCTTATCCCTAGCATTAACTTTCTTACTTAATATTTCACTAACAAAGTTTAAACAATTAATTAACGGAAAAATTTAGAATTAAATACCGGGTCAAATTTTAATCTATTTCAAAATAATAGATAAATAAGTTCTTACAACTTTTATATCTCTAATTATATTTAGAACAATAAAAGAAAATTTTTAGAAAATTTCAAAAATAAATCTGCAGTAGAATTTACTACAGTGGCCTTTCCCCTTCGAAACTCGAAAATGAAAGTCGATGATGCGGCCGTCATCACCGAATTTATTTTCCAGCGACAGAGAGGAAAGTACAGAATTTAATTCTTTTCCAAAATCTTCTTTAAAACAATTCTTCCAATTTATACGAAATATTTATATAAGAAAATACTTATAAACCAAATCAATAAATTTCACAAATTCTTTGAAAGCAAATTTTCAAAAATCCCGGACTTAAGTTCTAAATCTCCAAATTTGGTTTATTATAATTTCACTTAGCTTCAGTTATTATAAATATTTTTATTGCCTAACATCCAATCTATAGCAACCAAATATATATATATCTTTATAAAACTATTTTTATATATAGAAATATAATAGGCAAATTATTTCATTCACCTATATTAAAAACAAATATTATGTCGGTCTGTCCTATTAAGTGTTTAGAAATCCCTATTGATGACATAGCGTCCCATGCATCAACCAGAATTTATAAATACAAAGCGGAACAGATTAACACAATATTAAAATCTTTTTATTAATACTAACAAGTACGCTCTCTCTTATATATACACTCAGCGACTCCCATAGGATATTTCTACCCTATTAACAAAGAGTCAAACCCCACAAAGCCAAGGTTTATCGCTAAACCAAAGCTCTGATACCAACTGTAACATCCCGCCTTTTTGCACACTTTAAACCGACACACGTGCCAATTCAAAGCATACGCAAGGGCGGATTGTTATGGGGTAAATAAGAAAAACAGAGAAGAAATAAAACAAAAACAGAATCTCACAGCGGAAGGATAAAATATAATAACAAATATACAGTTCATAAACAGTTTACAAAAGCTTGATTCTTCTTTTACAATAAATATCAGAGTTACACATACCAATACAAGCAATGCAGCGGAATAGAAAGAGTGTGGTGTAATACTATATATAACATAATACTTATTCTTCGTCTTCGTCCTCCAAAGCTAAAATCTGCTATCCTGAAATGCTCGGACTGACCCGAGCGAATTTGAATAGACAAAAACACCCGAGTCAGACTAGAATATCTTATGTGAGTTAAATAAACAGAATATAAATATGAGTACAGTAACTCAAGAGATGTTCGGGATTTACATCTCCTAAGGATCCGTTAAACTATTTACTATGTAGTATATTGCGCTATTATAATAGTGTCTATTTATAAAATAAACTTACTTTTAAATAGCGTTAAGGCTTTACATTTTCCACCTTAACACGTAATAGTCCCAGTAGTCCGTCCAATATCATAGCCCCTCCTGATCGGGAAGCCACTAGAGGATACCACACGGGCTACGGGAGAAAACCAAACTCGTACAAGGCGCGATATGGTAGGTGACACGGCACAACTAGGCAATGCCAGGGTAGATATACCAATTGCTATCCAGGCTGGTGGAAACGCGTAGCCGCAGTTACCGCCCACCTCGGACTAACTCCCCAAAATCAAAATATAGAAGTGGCCACTGAATCAAATCCAAGTCAAATTATAATATCGAAGAGGAGCGTCCGATCAGAGGAATGACCTCATTGGCCTGAGAATCGCTCCTGTTTTAGCCACCTTATGCCAACTCACGGGAGTTGGGTCCACGTATTTACCTTACAGGAAACGTCGCCACCACCTACTTCATTCTGGAATCTCCACCGCGTACACGGTTAGTCAAAGTGGTTTTCGGTATCGACAGAGAGTATGTCCATATCCGATCCCGGTCTCTTTGCCAACCAATCGTTATTATAACACCGCGGTCATTTAAAAATAGTTTATACTTTTAAAACCAGAATATAATCCATTTCAACCGTAATATTACGATATCATTTCTTCTTTTAAAACCCAAAACAATATGATATCGTTTATCCCAAATAAAATTATTCCTTTCCAAAAAATTATGTCACTTTTTATTATTTAATATCCCATGTAACCAATATTCTGTTTGTAACTTTCAACATAATTCTTCGAAAATCCATAGCATTTTAAAACCATTATTTTCAAAACTAAATGGTTTGGATATTCAACGGTATGCGAATTAAAAAAAAGTTTAACTTTACTGTTGCTTTATAAAGAAATAAATTACATGGCTTTCCAAATATTTCTTCTTTTAAAGTTAAACCAAAATCCAAAATATTACTTCAAGTCGCAAAACCATTTCAATTTTATATATATTTATATCCATTTTGGAGCATTAATATTTCAACTAAAGTTGGATTTTTATCCTTTCAAAAATCAATATTCTATTAATTAATCTTGACCATTCACATAAAATCCATAATTAATAAGACTTCAATTTCTAGTAAAATATATATATATATATATATATTTCCAAATTCAATTTTTACTAGAATATTCATTTCAAAATATTTTGGGAAAAAAAATCCAATTATAAATATCATATCTTTAAAATTTCCAACTTAATATTTAAACATAGGATATAATCATCAAACTCCATTTTCTTAATTTTCTTCCATTTTTAATAAAGAAATTTATTCACCTTTTAATTTCAAATTTTCAACTTCATATGCATATAACTATGGAAGAAAACATTTATTCAGTATAAAATTTAAGATTTTTATAAACCGTATTCCATCCAAACCATAGAAATCACATTAAAAATAGTTATATATAGACCACGGTGTCTGTATATAGTTTTCTATCCTATGGTCAAGTGATACGGATATTTATCATTTCAATCCGCAATTTAAAAAAATAAAACTGCGGTTGTATATCATTTCAAACCGCAATCCCGAATGAAATGAAAAATGCATACTAACTTGCAGTTTAATGATATCAAATAAAACATCCCTTCAATAACACATCCATCATCCAATCACAAACATCAAGCAATATCAATCAATAACAATTATATATATGATCATATATAACAGGTGATAACTGGCAGTTTATTCAAATTAAATTTTTCAACTATTAATCTAACAATTTATATTCAGTGATAATTGACATAACTGTTAACTAGCAGTTCATATGCAACCAAAAATTTCTAACAGCCAATTAACACGCAATAAATCAATTAAATTAACAGTTACATTCAATAAAATGCAATTCAACAGATATGAATGAAATAACATGCCAAAAGCTCATAAATAAATTTCTATTCATTTCTAAAATTTATTTAACAAACATAAAAGCTTCGAGTAGTTGTGAGTGGGTTAAAACACTCACCTTTTGAATTTAAATTGAATTCAAATCCAATTTAAACCCAAAAATTGGACAGTCTCCAAATTCATCCAAACCAGTGCCAAAACGTCAGAAATTCCGATACGATCCCAGCAAAACAAACCGCGCGTGAATCCGAGCTCGTATGCAAAAGTTATGAAAATTTGAAAAATGAAAAATTCTGGTCCTGGGTCAACTTCGGGTTCGACTTCGGGGCGCCGCCTCATTTCCCCGATGCTTGCTTGGAGTTTTCGCCAAAACGACCCGGAGCGACCCGAGTCATTTTCTTCCTGACCCGAAGTTGCTCTAGGGTTTTCTCCTCTGAAACCCGAAGCGCGACCAGAAGCTGTTTTTTTTTTTTTTTTTTTTTTTGAAATAAAATTTTGGAATTTGGGAATTAGGTTTTCTGCCATTGGAATGAGGAGTTGAGAAGGAGATGTACGTATAGAAAAATGAAAATAAGGAGTGGCTAGGATTTATAATCGCAAATATATAGACAGATAAAAGAAGGCTAGGTGGGTACGGATAACGAACGTGCTAAACGATAGTTGGCCCAAAAAGCCCGTTCTGCCTCCGGAGTCGAATTTGTTAAAACTATATATCCAAATAGGTGTTTCAAAATATTCTGAACGCGATGGAAAAATTTTCGCGACCAAATTCGATCGTATGAAGAAGTTATGCTAAAAAAAATAAAAATTTCAAATTGATTTCAAAATGCGTAAATTTCAAGGCGTTTCGAGTCCGTACGATCAAACGACAAGTCCGATCGCAACGAAACTTGAAACATTATTATAATTCACCGTTACGGATCCGATGAAACTAGTTTCGTCGAAATCCGAGTCCGTGACAAAAATGGCTATTTTTAATATTTATTAAATAAACTAAAATAAATCATAAAATCCAAATTTTCTTTCAACTTTAAATATTGGCCAAATTTCATTACTTATATAATCCAATCAATTCCAAATAATTTAGCAAGCTTGGATGTGAATTAAAATTTATAAGTATATAAATTTCGCAGTGTTAACCTCTGCGTTTTCTTATTATTTGGGAATTATAAATTTTATTCGCAAAACCCAATTATTTAATCATATACTTATACTCTCATCTTAAATCTAATTATATAAATAACTTGATTTCTATTATCCAACTCAAAATATATCAATTATTCTCCAACTACATAGTTAACGTTTCTTTTATATATCACTGTGGTAATATTTCAAAATGTTCATCTTTTGTTTGCATAAATTACTGTATTTAGATAAAATTATAATTTTGGTAACTTATCACATAAATAACTTAAAACCTCAACTAATACATTCCACCTTTGTTTCATCTTATTCATTCACTCATCAATATTCCGTACTAACTACAAAATTTAGTGTATTCCTTTAAATTGATCAAAATAAGACTTATCAACTAATAGAAAGATTTACGTACAAAATTTATTGTCATACATCTAATTTACAAGCCTATACTTAATTATTATCCTACAATACGTTTTACGTTACTATAATGTTCATTCTTCCGTTCCTACGTTTCTATAAATTTATTCCTTTATAATTTATTTAACGCAACACTTAATCTACACCTATTGCGATGTTTCAAATTTACTTGAATGAACAATTTCTTTACTTAAAATAGTTGTTGTAAACTCTTAATTCCACATTTATAAGTGTATTATTATTTTCACTCAAATATTATACATATATATAGAGTATTGGGTTTTTATTTAATCATCATTTATCATATATATTAATTAATTAAATTCAATACTTAAGTCTGACTAAATTTATTCCCCAAATACACATTTACATTTCTCAACCAATAAATATAACCAATCAAATTCTCATTTTATTGAACCTTGGTCAATTCCACACGTTAATTTTACTTAAAGTCTTAATTAATTAATTTACCTCGGTTTCATTACCTTATTACCTTATATGCATAATTGACATGGTTATATCTTCCATTACATCAATAATTTATCATTTCATTTCTATGCAATATATACTCATCTTATTCCATTTATTTGGTTACTGCATTGAAATCTATTTATTAACCAATACTAACGTTATTATCATAAAAAAAAATTTGATTCCCAATTTTATTCAATACTTAGAACAAAAATTTTCACATTAAATCAAATCCTTCTATTCAAACCAAGTATCATGCTATGATAATATTTTACGTTGGTTACACTGAAAAAAATCAACTTTTTATCGTTATCAATTAAACATACATTAATTGCACAAATTAAAGGAATTAATTGCCATTTATCAAATTAAATTTTTCATACATCAATCTATTTCATCTAAATCCTTACCTATGAATATTGCAACCTTTAATTCCATTAAATACCAATTAACCCAAATTATTTCATTTATTCTAAGTCATATCACTAAAATAATTCATCATAATAAACTTAAAATCTATACGTTTATTGATTTATTTCTATTTGTCTTATGTTAAATTCTAAATTTAGTAAGACAACCTAAAGTACTCCACTCAATCGACAGTCCCTTTCAATTGTTAATACGTACTTAAATTTCTACAGTTGCCTTCCATCTGCACTTCCGTTACTATGATAAAAATTAGTAACGTTTATGCCATCAATCCATCATAATTACTTACCCTTAATTGAGTTTGATTTCCAAATAAATTTGCTGACCCTTAATTAGACAATTTATAAAAGTTTGTCATCATACCTATAGTTCTACGCTTATGCTATGTCTTAAATTTCAATAAATTTATAAATTTTGAGATGTTCATTAGGGTTTACAAATTTATTGACTTGCAATAACAGGGTTTCTTAATCTATTCAATTTATCGTTCACAATCTTTTATTGCATTAAATTGGTTTAATATTCCCATATTAAATTTTATGTACAGGTAAGAATTTTCTTTCTTTCTCTACTTAATTCATTTGAATTTTATTCAAATGTCTTTAAATACGTTTCTAAGTCACTTCTATATAATTTATTCTAGCCTTCATTTTAATACTTATCTACCACCTTTATTCTTTCAACTAAAATAAATTACAAAATCCTATTAAACAAACAATTTTAAATGGTCGAACTTAACGGGTCGTTACAGTAAGTTTATTTTACAATTAGACACTATTATAATAGCGCAATATACTACATAGTAAATAGTTTAACGGATCCTTAGGAGATGTAAATCCCGAGCATCTCTTGAGTTACTGCACTCATATTTATTTCTGTTAAAATTAACTCACATAAGATCTTTTAGTTCTGACTCGAGTGTTTTTGTCTTCTCAAATTTGCTCGGGTCAGTCCGAGCGTTTCAGGATTTGAAGATTTAGCTCTGGAGGACGAAGGCGAAGATTTGTTTTATTATTATTTATATTATTGCACTACACTCATACTGTTCCGCTGCATTGTCATTGGTATGTGTAACTCTGATATTTATTATATAAATATAATCAAATGTTTTAAAAAATAGATTTATAAACTGAATATTTGGTTATTATATTTTATCCTTCCGCTGTGAGATTCTGTTTCTTTTTATTTATTTCTTGTTTTTCTTATTTACCCCATAACAATCCGCCCTTCCGTATGGTTTGAATTGGCACGTGTTTCGATTTAAAGCATGCGAAAAGGCGGGCCATTACAACATTGGATTTCGTATCAATCAAATGCAACCTCTTCGTATCAATCAGCAAGTCCAAAGCCTTCGTATCGACCATTTCGAGTCGATACGAAACTCCATCATTAGTAGATACGAAGACCTCCACTCCATCATCGCGTAACACTATTACCTAGACTGACTTGAACGACCCATCATCCCTCCATCATCGGTACGAAAACAAGACTCAACCATTCCCATACAGATCTTTTGTATCCAGGACTTCTTCTTCCCCAAGTCCATTCAGGCATCCTCTCATTCTTCTCCAAACCCATTATGACCATCCGCGGATATCACCACACTGAAGTCGGTCACGGGAACGGCTGGGATGGCGAAATATTTCAAGTCTCATCAATTTTAGTACAGTTTCATTGGTTAATTACCAAGAATTAGGGATTGGTTTGGATATTTGAAGGCTCGATTCGATTGAGACGCGAGGACAGTTCTGTATTTTACTTCTTTTAGAGTGAGATGAAACCAAAGCAAGAAAGTGGGTTAAAGGGAAAAATGCTAAGTATAGAGCCTTATATACTAAGGAGGTGTCCATTCGTCTCTCGGTCACTACGACCAGTTGAAACAGTTCCCCCTCCAATCAATATAAAGAGAGTCGTTTGTATCTATCTGAGGCAACGCTTATTCATAACCATCAAACAATCGGTACGAAGCATGAACTATACTCTGAAGACTGATTGGACTATTCATACCCATCACCGAGTTACCATCAGTTTCACATCCATCAATTCGAATCTTATCAACACGAAACTTACAACAAAGTCTTATTTGAATCACCGGATTCCACCGATACGAAACACTTATTTCGTCTCCATATGATCAATGACCCAAGCTGCATATCCATCGATGCAAAGCATTTATTTCAGCATTTTGAATCGATCTAGGAGAGGATCGATACAAAAGAAGTTACTTAAAATGACTATCAGTCGTTGCTACAACTCAAATTTCACACCGATTCAGGAGAGGATCGATATAGAATTCGATGCAAGAAGACTGACAACAACTTGCCAACGTGTGAACATTAGCGAGAGTCAGACTAACATACATACATAAATGACCGACTATCATTCAATTTTTAAAATACATAGGAAGTGAATGCTCACCTAATGATGATTACAACAACAAATGACAGTTTGCTACAGTTCGACACTCAGTTACAACAGTACACGGTACAACAATTGACAGTCAATAGTTCGTCATTTGTACTGCTAAAGAACAATCGAAGGTTACATCTTTCAAGGAGAAGATAACAACCGTCCAACAAGTCATATGGAACTTTTAATAACGAAGATTGCAGCTTTTTAAAGCACGTCATGTCCTCATAAGACATACTTTGAGGGGAAAGTGTTACCCGCCTTTTGACAAGGCCGTGATACCGAGAAGTTGACTGGAAATCAAAGACAGTTCATCGTGAAAAACGATTATACATAGATCTACTATGGATACCGATAAATTTTTTCCAAGTCCGGATCGAGCTACAATTGATATGGGAGGATCTGGAAAGCTATGCAAGACAACGTTCCAAATATCAAGTCAATCGAAGTTCGTATGCTTAAGACATGATCGATGCAAACCAAGGAAACCAACTCACTCACATCCATCATTTCGCATCGATCGGGTCCTATCCATCATTTCGCATCGATCGGGTCATATCCATCATTTCGCATCAATTGGTTTCTAATCCATCAAGCGTCCATCTATTCGCATCCATCATGTACACTCAATATCATGTCCACTTGGCCTGGTCCTACTTCGTATGCACCAAATTGACTCGACTTCGTATCCATCATTGGAGTCATTTCGTATCGATTCCAATTTCACAGTTCGCATCAATCGATCAACGATCGATGTGAATGAAACATCCTACGAACGATACAAAATGATGTCAAACTATCGATACGAAATAACCTACAGCTCTCGACACGAAATGGCCCCCAACCATCGATACGAAGTAACTTATAAGCATTAATATGAACAGAGCCTCAAGTGATCGATACGAAGAGAACGCGTAAAAATGGTTGACTCGATCACTCGACATAACAAGTGGATTGATCCAAGAATTTAGCATCACATCGACTTGTACGCACGTGCTCAGATCGATACGAATTGATCGATGCGAACAAGAGTGATGCGAATTCAGGAGCCTTCAATAAATTCAAACTTGCATCTATCATAACTCAAAATCTACAAGTTCAAATGCCGCCAAATTTTCACAAGAGCTTACGTGCATCGCCAAGAATGTTCACGATTGATCTCGTCTCGAGTGGATGAGATTTTTGATCCATACAAAATTCGTTCGTATTGATCACCGACCGAGTGAAAATGCCATGAGATCGATCATGTGGGCCCACCCACGTAAGAGAAGAGGTCTTCCGAGATCTTAGCGAGATATTTGCAACCTATGCCTATAAATAGCATCCTGGGACCTACAAAAAAGGGACATTTTGGCTCTCCTACGTCCAAACTCTGCCGAAACCATTATTGTGCTCAAAAATCACTGTTCTAATTCATTGTAACCAACAAACAAAAGTTAATAATGATCAACCATTTCATAGTGGAAGTAGGCAACATGCCGAACCACCTAAACCTATGTGTTTCTCTGCTGTTTTTCTGATTATAATTTGGAGTGTTTGTTAGATAATCCTATTTTACATTTATTTTCTTCATTTTTATCTCTTCAAACACTTTCGAAGAGTGTTGCACCCAATTTTGGTACAAACACTCTCTCTGATTTCCCATCTGTTTGCAAATGGTAAGCGGTACTCATCTTAAGCTTGGTACGCAAAGTATCCTGTAGACTCTTCCAGAACTCGCTAGTGAATAAGTAGTCTCTATCGCTTACTATACTACTAGGAATTCAATGCAGTCTAACTTTATTCTTATGAATAATTTAGCCAAAAACAGGGGTCGTCCTGGTTGACTTAAATGGAATAAAATGGGCGCTCTTGTCAATCTGTCTACTATAAGCCAAATGCTTCCATTCCCTCGACTCGACCATGGCAACCCATCTATAAAATCCGTTGAGATAAAATCCTATTTCCATAATGGAATATATAAAGGCTGAAGTTACTCAATTGGTTTCTAATATTCAGCTTATATTTATTGACAGTTCAAACATTGCTACACCCATAAGCCTGCATCTCTCTTCATGCCCTCCTAGAAGAAACTTCTTTTTATATTCCGATACATCTTAGTTCCACCTGGATGAATAGTGAAATTTAAACGATGGCATTCTCCAAGAACTTCTTTCCTAAGGTTTCCCACATTCGGTACACACGGTCTTCCTTTCTTTCTTAACCATCCATTTTGGTCAAGACTGAAATCTTTCAAGTCATCGCTCTTTGTTCCATCCCTTAACTTTTAGATCCATTCTGCTAATATTGAATCCTCCCCTTGCTTTGAAGTAATCTTTTCGATCATCATCGGTCGAACCTCTAAACATGACAACATAGCAGTTTCCTTACTAGATCTAGCCTCGGATCTCTACTGTATTCTGCATATAGTCAATGCCTCTAAATCTTTCCGCTCAGCTATCATTGCCAATACTGCATTCTCATGTTTGCTGCTAATTGCATATGCAACTTTATTCCTTTTCCCTGATATGTACTCAATACCAAGTCATAAGTGGCTAAAAACTCTAACCACCTTTGTTGCCTCATATTCAACTCCTTCTAAGAGAATAGATACTTCAATGACTTATGATCCGTATACAACTCGAATTTTTCTCCCAGAAGGTAATGTCTCCACACCTTCAATGCAAAACTTACCGCAGCTAATTCCAAAATCATGAGTTAGATATCAAACCTCATGCGGTCTGAGCTGTGGAGAATCACAGGCAATCACTCTACCCCTTTGCATTAACACAGCTCCTAATCTTGTTCTACAAGCATCTGTATTCTCTACTAATTCCTAATTCCCTTATGAAACAACTAACATAAGTGCATTAGTCAATAAGTGTTTCAATCCCTTGAATGATTCCTCAACTTATCGGTCCAAACGAACTTCAGATCCTTTTGTGTTATCTTAGTCATCGATGTCGTTATCCACAAAAAATCCTTAATGAATCTCCGATAATAACCAACTAACATAAGAAAATTCTTTACCTCGGTCACTATCTCGGGTCTTTGCCAATTATTTACTGCCTCGATTTTAGCTGGATCTATAGACAACCCTTTCCCTGAGACTACATAACCAAGAAACTTCACTTCCTTCTTTCAGAAATGACACTTCGAAAAATTTGCTTTAAGTTGATGCTGCCTCGATGTCTCAAGCACCAATCTAAGATGAACTTCATGCTCCCTTTCCTGTTTAGACTATAACAAAATATCATCTATAAATACCAATATGAACCTATCCAACTGCTATCGGAAAACTCGGTTCATCAAATCTACAAAGAATGTTGGCGCATTTGTTAGTCCGAACAGCATTACTAACCATTTGTACAATCCATATCTGGTTCTAAACGTTGTCAAAGGAGTAATATCCTCAGCCACTCTAAGTTTATGGAAACCTATTACCAAATCCAACTGGAAAAATACTTTGGCTCCACTCAATAGGTCGAACAAATCGTCTATTCTAGGTAATGGGTATCGATTCTTTATCGTATTCTCATTCAACTTTTGATAATTGATACATAACCTTAATAATTTATTTGGTTTCCTTGAAAACAATATGGTTGTTCCTCATGGCGAACTGCTTTGTCTGATAAAGTTTTTACTTTCAAAATCGACCAGCTGCACCTTCAGCTCCTTCATATCGGTAGGTGTCATTCTACTTGGCGTTCTACTCACCGGTTCTGCTCCGGGTACTAAATCTGCCTAAAACTTAATAGCTCATTTCGGCGGTAGTCCTACTACGGGCTCAAAGTAATCCGCTAATTCTCTAAATATTGAAACTCGATTTAACTCATCTTCTGCCTCCACAACACCCAACAAAGCATTATTCTAAAAACTAGGGTTTTCTATGGAGTATATTATCCGATCACTACAGTTTGGGTATCTAAGTGATATTTTCATATCATGGCAATAGATCCTTGCATCGTATTTACTTAACCAATCCATACCCAGAATAATTCCAAACCCTACGAAATGAAACACATGCAAACTACAAACAAATGTATGACCTAACAATTCAAACTCTAACTATTCATACTTCATCCTAAGTGTCGCATATTCTCCTATTAGATTCGCAATCCTTTAGGAATTGACTAGGTATGAGGGTTCTAGGTTAAGCATATCTACCAAGCAATAAGATATAAAAGAATGTGATGCACTAGTATCAAATAGAACTCTAACTGATACACCATGAATCAAAAGCATACCTCCCAACACAACCTTTCCTTTCTCCTCGGCTATTTACCTTACAGTAGCTAGTTCCAATGCAAACATCTTTCATTTTCCATCCTTAGCTGGATCCTTGCACTGGTTCTTATATTTTCCAATTTAATTGTAGTTGAAGCATCTAATATTCTTCTTCCGGATCACCATTTTCCAACTCCCGAGCGGCATCCATTTGCGAAATGTACTTTCTTGTCACGCTTATATAGATAACTACTACATTTCCCTACTTGGCAGCTCCACTCTTCTGAGCTCCCTTCTTATAGAAAAATTTCTTCTTCTGGTTTTGCCCTCCTTGAGCTCCTCTCGCTCTGTTACCCTCAAGAAAAGAAAATATCTCTTCCTGCCTCAAAGCTATCTCAACAACAACATCGAACATATCTCTAAACATGATAATGTGGCTTTAGCAAGCTTGGGTTTCAACCCGCAGATGTGCTTCTCATTTCTATTAATAACTGTGTCAACCGTAGCTTATCTGTATCTTGATAGCTTATCTGTATCTTGATAGCTCCTCAAATCTGGTTGCATACTCAAGCAATGTGAAGTCTCCTTTCTCCAACTCATCAAACTTCCTGAGCCGAGTCGACTTGGCAATCTCCGACATAAGCCTCTCCTCAAACCTTCTTCTGAACTCAGCCCAAGTAATGGTCACCTCATTAACTCCTACCATAACATTGTTCCACCAGTATAGTGCTGCTACTTGTAATTGCCTAGAAACAAGCCTCCATTTTTGCTCATCATTGAGCCCTAAATCAACAAAAATCCTCTCCCAATGAAGTAACCAATTCTCTACTTCAATTGCATCCTTAGTCCCGATAAGCGATTTTCTTCCTAGCCTAGCATAATCTCCAGTCAGTACAGCAAAGTTATTGACCACTAAAGCTCCCTAATTTCCTCCCTCGGCATTTTCTCCAACTAACTTCGCAGCAACTCTAACCTGCATCATGTTAATGAAGAACTGATACATAGCTCCCATATCTACTTGCAACATTCCAGCACCCACATTAGTAGCTGGTGCTTGACCTGGTTTCCTTCTTGTGTTTGGTATGGCATTCCCATTAGTTGTGGTGCTTCCTCCATCAATGTTAACTCTTCCACTTCTAGCATCCATATCTTACGTCCGTAAAATCTACATTCGAGCCTTTGTAAGATACAAAAGAATAGCCTAAGAGAGATGAGAATATAGATAAAGCGTATACTTATATATAGCAAACTATAGCATTATCCCATGCCCTAATTTTCTCTCTAATTCCTTAGGATTTTGTTTTCAAAACCATTTCAAGTCTAAAATTTCTTTTAAGTTATTCCATAAATCTATGCTCTGATACCAAGTTATAACATCCACTATCTTGGGGCTCGAAACTAAGCGCTATAAATGTTGCAGTCATCTATATTATATACTTTCGATGACAAAAATAGTAATGTTAATGGTATACATAATATCAGAAGCACATGAATATGAGAAAAACAATCACATTCCAGAAAAAATTACCGATAACATTTCAAATCAATGTTTCGTATTTCATTATACAATCTCAAATGATTCCTAGGTTTCGATCAACTATAATTATTGTAATTTACGCCAAGAGCGACATATGAAGATGCCCCCTTGGATGATCAGAGTACTCAATAGACACATCAGTCTTAAATACATCACAACGAAAATAAAAAAATTACTCCTATATAGCTAACTTTACCTCCTGCATGTAACGACCTGTAAATTTTGATAAGTAAATTGGTTGAACTAATAAAAATTTTGTAATTAAAGCTAGAAAGAAATAAAAAAATTTTATAATTTATAATGAAGCAAATGTTAAAAATGAAATGCAACCATGGAATTTAAAGCTAAGTATTAACAATTGAAATGAAAATGTCGATTAAATGAAATAATGTAAATTGTATACTAGGCTAGGAATTAAATATAAGAAAACAAAGGCAAATAGTGAATTAATTAATGAATTTATAATAATAAATAGTAATTGAATGTCCTGTAAGTATTTGTAATATTGTTTGGGAAAGGAAAACTTATAAGATTATGAATGAGAGTAAGCATTTAACTAACCAATGCAATAATATATTGATTGACAATAACAGAATGTAAATTAAGGTAGTAATGTTAACGGCAGTTGATAAATAACCAATTTAGTGCAATCCCAATTAAACTGCAACAATTGTAAGGTCTTAATTGATTGTAATTTGTAAATTGGGAAATAGATTCAAAGTTATAATTGACGGAATAATACGTAATAAGTGCAATTTGATAGGAATCAATGTTAGTATAAATTAATGAAATAATAACTAGAATGCAAGGTTACAATAATGGGAATGAGTATATGTCAAGTAAATGAAAGGTAAACAATGATAACTAGCTTATAGAGTAATAATAGGCATAGTGTAAAGATGGGAATTTAATTCAAATTAGCGAAAATAATGTAAATGTTATAACTTGGTTACAAATTAATATACGGAAGTGGATGTAAATATGAATTAATTAATGAGATGATAGATAGTAATGGTAATTGAATAAAGTCAATATTATATAAATATTGTAACAAAATGAATAGAAAATGCTAATTTTATTCCTAAAGTAATAGTTGATGTAATAAAAGAATGGAACTAAGATGAAATGATTTATTCGATTAAAATCTTAATTAATGTATGCATTAATTTATAATGGGATATAAAAAGGAAAATTAATAATTTAAAAGGATGACTGACTAATAAAATAATGTATAATAAATGCATGTGTGCGTGGGCTGCTACGTTCATTCCTGATGTGCAAACAGTGAGTCATGTTTGATTTTTATAATATTTAATGTGTACCAAATGATTATTTCAATAATATTTGTTGTAACTTGAATAACTTTGGCATGCGAGCTCCGGTTGACGCGCGGTTTCTTTCATTGGGATCGTATCGAAATTTCTGACATTTTGACGCAGGTTTGGACAAATTCTGAGACCGTTCAAATTTTGGATTTAAATTGGATTTGAATTCAAAGGTGAGTGTTTTAACCCACTCACAACTTCTAAAATTTCTTATGTTTGTTAAATTAAATTTTGTTGTAATTATGCATTTATTTATGACTTTTCCGTATATTTTTAATCATCATCTCAGTTATTGCATTTATTTAAATTTAGTCGTTATTTAATTTATTATTGAATATAACTGCCAGTTAAATACCTGTTATATATATTATCAGTTACCTATTGGTATTGATTGATTATTTGGATGTTGATTGTGATGGATGTGTGATCTATTGATGGATGAATGATGTTGTATTATATATTATTTTAAACTGCAAGTTGTTATGCATTTTATTTCATTCGGGATTGCGGTTTGAAATGATATATAGCCATTATTTTATTTTAGTTACGGATTGAAATGATAAATATCCGTATGACTTGACTATAGGATAGAAAATTATATACATGCACCACGGTATATATATATATATATATATATAAATATTTTGAAATGATTTTCTAGGGTTTGTAAAGAAATATACGCTTTTATGAGGTATGGATTTGGATATTGTATAAATGTATATTATATATAGTTAAATTCTTGCGTTTAAGCTATGAATAAGATTTGTTTAAAGTATAAAATAAGTTTAATAACAAAGTTTGATTTTATTAAAATAAAAATGGATAAGTACTTACTTAAATTATATTTTAAATATAGAGTTTATATTGATTTTTATAAATCAAGGTTGAGAAAATAGTTTTGAAATTGATTTGAGATTTTATTTAATTAAGAATTATATTTAATAAGAATTCATTTGGAACTTATTGGAATTGAGATTTTTAAAGAATATGGTTCATAACTTAATTTGGGTTTAAGGTGATTTAAGTGAATAAATTGAGGAATATTCAGTTATTGGAATTTGAAGTTTTATTTTGAAGGATATTGGATTTATTAAGCAAATATTTAAAAACTAAATAATAGTAGAGTGAATTTGGCATATATATATATATATATATATATATATTATAAAATTCAGTTTTGGAAATATTGAATATGTAAGTTTTGAAATATATGGAATTTGAAATGGTTTATTTGAGGATTTAAATCTGTAATTGGAATTTATTTGTGAAATTAAAGAAGCTATTTATTATATAAAGTAATTTAATATTCAAACCATTTAAGTATTAAGAAGTCACGTTTCAAAGCTATGAGTTTCAAGATATATAGATGTGAAAGTGCTATGATTCTGGAAAAGGATATATTTGAAATAAAATGATATCATATTGGTTTGGGTTTAAAATGGAAATGATATCGTATTTGTATAGTTTTGAAGTTGATATTATATTCTGGTTTTGAGATATAATTTTTTTTGTAGTGACCGCGGTGTTATAATAACTTTTGGTTGTTAAAGATACCTGGATCGGAAGTTGTCATACTCTCTGCCAACTCCGAAAACCACTTTAATGACCGTGTATGCGGTGGAGATTCCAGAATGAAGTAGGATGGTGGCAGCGTTTCCTTTAAGGTAAATACGTGGACCCGACTCCCATGAGTTGGCATGAGGTGGCTAAAACAGGAGCGATTGATGGGTTAAGAAGGTAGCACCTTTTATCGGACACATCCCTTCGATATTATACTCTGACTTTTGGATTTATTCGGTGACCACTTTTGATTTCTTTGATTTAGGGGTGTGGCTCGAGGTGGGCGGTAGCTGCGGCTATGCGTTACCACCGACCCGGAAGCGTAATTGGTATATCTACCCTGGCATTGCATAGTTGTGCCATGTCACCTACCCTAACGCACCTTATACGATTTTGTTTTGTACCATACCTATGGAGTGCCCTCTGATGACGCCCAGTGCGGGGGAGATTACGGTACTATATAGACTATGGGAGTATAAAAGTGTGTTAAGGGCTATATGGGTAACCCCTTAACGCTATTTTCAGTATCTTATACTTTACTTTAGACGCTATTATAATAGCGAAATATTACTACATAGTAAATAGTTTAACGGATACTTAGAAGATGTGAATCCCGGGCATCTCTTAAGTTACTACACTCACGTCAGACACTGGATAGGAGATGTCAAACCCTGTAAACATCTCCGACGCTGTTTACACTCATATTTATTTACCGTTGATTTAACTTACATAAGACCTTTTAGTTCTGACTCGAGAGTTTTGTCTTTTCAATTCGCTCGGGTCAGTCCGAGTATTTTAGGATTTGGAGATTTTATTCTGGAGGACGAAGACGAAGATTTGTATTACTATTATCTACTATATTATTATGCTACACCATTTTATTCCGCTTCATAATTATTATTCTATGGTATGTGTAACTCTGATATGTATTGTATAAATGTAATAGAATATTTTGTAAACAGCTTCACGAACTGTTTATTTGATTATTATATTTTATCGTTCCGCTGCAAGATTCTATTTTGTTTTTTTCCTTTCTCTGCTTTTCTTATTTACCCCATAACAATCCGCCCTTATGTATGGTTTAAGTCTGACATGTGTGGTTTATCGTCGATTTAAAGCGTACGAAAAGGAAGGACACTACACGTCTTCAAAAGCTTATTTATCCACCTTTTAAACCTTTAAAACCCTAACTCTCAATCCAATCAAATTAATTTTAAGCACCCGAGAGTTTAAGGGAAAATATAAACTTTGATTCATACATAAAACATTATGTGAATAATACTATTACATCTCCAATTACTAATATTAAGTGAGACCACGCCGCTTAGCAGAACGGGTTTCCCCTTACTAATATCCTTTTTTAAAACATACCTTTTGCAAATCAAAATCCTACAATCAAAATGATTAAAGCAATAGTAGCAATATCATATATGCATATAAATCAGGTAATCAATGGACTATCTGTCTGAACAATATAGTTTTGTTTGGCTTACTAACCATTGGCTGACTCAGGCCTACCAGACAAAATAAATAATTTAACTTCTGTCAGACACACATCTGGACAGTTTGTCTTTAACTTACTTCTCCTAGGATCAATTGATTCTAATGGTTTTGTGAGCTCACTAATAACCTATCTTTACTCTGTATATATATTCCTTTCTATGTGTAACATCATTTTAGTCCTACATGTGACAAAGCCCTATACACTGGAATTTGGGGCTTGTATTAGCTAAGGGCTATTAGTTAAAGTATAGGGCATGACTCTATACCAGTCCCACCTGGTATTCTATTATATGAGTCATTTACTTAAGTTTAACTGCCTCATCAAATTTTCCTTGAAAGCATTTCTTTCGAATTGATTTAACCCTTTAAATCATACTTAGAAAATGTACTCTTTGCTTTACTCGAATATCATTGCCACCATATATGCTTTACTCAAAATAATGTTGATGAAAACCTAAATCAATAAGTTTATCTATCCCTTTTAAAACAAGTTAAAGCCCTTCTTTAACTTAGAAAACATTAGGTTTTAAATTGAAGGTATCGCCTTCGAAACCCTGGTTTAGAAACTTTAAACAGCCCCTTCGAATACATTGAAAGTACCCCTTTCAAAATAGGTTAACCACTTTAGCTTGAAACACTAGGCCGAAAGGCTAAAACATATCTTTCGTAACCGTTAATAACAGACCTTTCGAAGTCATTGAAAGTATCCCTTCGAAAGCTTAATAAACCATAGGCATACTCTTTTCAAAATACTTTAAACTTGCCTTTCGAAAGCATAGGAAACCTTCCATTTAAAGACTCAAGTAAACCTTTTGAAAATATTGCGGTACCTCCCCTTTGAAACCAACATTATATATTTTCAAAAGAAATAAAATTCCTTACTTAAAACAAACTTTTCAAAAGCATTGGGTCTAAGTAAAAGTTTATGGAACATAGCTTCGAAACCATTTAAAATCGTTTCTTTTGAAACCTTCAGGTTTATCTTTTAATAGAACAAAGGGTCTTAAAAGAACTGGGGCGAAAGCATTGTTTTCGAAAGCATTATTCCTGAGTAAAAAGAAGTGGATGGTTTCGAAAGCAGGGAGAAGCAACTTCAAAGTTTAAAGCCAAAAGTACCCTTTTGAAAGCATTGATTCAAAGGGTTGAATGCAACAGCATGGGTTTCGAACCCCTTCGAAAGCTTCATTTTAAAATAAAAAGGCGGCAAACCTTTTTGAAATAACTTTTGATAAAATAAAGGCACATTTGACTAAGTCGAAAGCTAATATAACTTCTTTGAAAGCCTCCGTCATAAACATAAGTGATTCGTAATCAAAATAGTAGCTTCTACCCCTTCGAGAGCATGTTTCGACTCTATACCTTCCGCCTAACTCCAATCCACTACGTACCTAAGCATCGATACCATGTGTATTGGTTTCGACTTGGTTAGGCCGGAAGTATGGGACCGAAAGGTAGTTGCTGTAAGAGGCGAAGCAGTAATCCTTTGCAAAACTGATAATTAGCCTTTTAAAGTAATATCTTTCCAACTAACTTGCCTTATTTGTCAATATATACTTGGTTGCCAATTATTTTCCAATATCTTTTTCTTAATGTGCTGCTGAATTCAGAAATTAACAATTAAAACATTTAGCAAATTAGCCCCTTCTCCTTTTAGAAGCATATAAAACATTTAACTCTCACACCTTAAAGTAATTTTATATCCGTAATAAAATATTTAGGAATTGTCCAAAAATTCCCACAAATTATTTTTATTATGTTTTCTAACATATTTAAATTTCAGACCTAAGACTACTATATATTTGTTGAAAATAATTTAAACCCAATTTAACCATTTTATTTCCTAAAAATTTCATAATAAATGAACATTAACTTAGAAAATTATGAAACTTTAAACCCGTTTCTAAAATAATGTTTTTGACCTTACATCAAAAATGCAAGTCAATGTCATTTAATAGGTTTTTCAAATTAAAACATATCATAAAATCTTTTTGAAGCAACATAAATCATCAACAAGCGTGTGTGTGTGTATATATATATCCATTTAAATAATCAAATATTGGCATTTTACGTGCAAAATAAATTCGGTTTTTATCTAGAATCTGAAGACAATATAAATGAGATGTAAATCTATTATTCACCTTAGCTTGCTATTAAGGAGGTTGAGATTTGCTCTTGAATTGATTTGCTTAAGCTTCCTATTTGAATTCTTACTTAACTTCCTTTTTGTTTTCCTCTAATGGTGGCCGGCCAAGCTTTGAATGTTTTAAGTTTTGTTTGCAATTATTTAGAATGGATAAGGGGTGAAAGTAAGAAGGTTTTAAGGTATAAGAACTTAGTTTATTCCTATTTTGCCTTTATTTTATTCCTCTTACTTATTTCATTTTAATTCTCTTTGGCATATAGGTTAATGATGGCTTGACTACCTTAAATTATTCAAATCTCAATCCCTTAACCATTTACAGTACTTCATTTAATTTATCTAATTAAATGTCCTAAATAATGTTAGCCAAAACTAAGGTCATTACAACTGTAGAAGATCAAGCTTCAAAAGGAGTAGACGTGCCCTTATCAGACTTGAATCGAGGAGACCGACAAATCATCCTAGATAATAAAACTTGGCATTCAACACAATCAAATATGTTTTATTTGAATAATAAACCTATGTGAAAAATGCCTAAAAGCCAAAGGATGTCAATGCATATTGACCAATCAGATTCCAAGCATTGACAGGGACAAATGAGATGCGTTAATCTATGAAGTGTGAGTCTAGTGTCTCGTACACGACAAATGCGCCATCCTGTGTAAATGGCTCGCTCGAGCCAGAAAAACGAGCTGAACCAAACAACAAAACTATGTCGAAACTTACCCATTATCGATGAATAAACGATAACGGAGTCGCTATCCGTAGCAACGCATAAGCATTTCTTTTCAAGAATATAGGAAGTGTAGTAATAAGGAAAAGTGGTGTGATGTATCATCAGTATGCCGTTCTTGAAATAAACCATCCAATTGGAACTCGAAGGATGGGGAGAGCATAGCCGAGTTTTGATAAGAGATAACCAAAGTCACAGAGTTAAACTTATCTCTGGAATGGTGTGCAAATGACCAAGGAAAAAACCTTGTTGACCATAGATCAAGCTCAAACGAAATTCCAACCATTTCTTCTTAATCGATTGTACCCCTACCATCACCATCGTTGTGTAGACCTCCAATCGCCAATCGCCAAACTTGAGTAATTGAGACTTTAGGTCAATGAATTAAAGCTTTGGAGACCTCAGGCCTTTATACTATTTGTGGCAATTTAGAGCACAGTGGTAGTGACGACTTAATGGCGGCATTCATGAAGGTCGGTGGTGACTGGGGTGGTTGAGTGCCACTGGACGGATGGAAGACAATAGGTTGAATCTCAAAGACTTAAAGGGACCAACGGCGAAAGGCAAAAAGGTTTCGGTTGAAAGGAGTCGGCATGAAGAACAAGGCATGAGTGAAATGAAACATGATAATATTTAAAGTGAAAAGCCTTATATGTAGCATTCAGAGAAGATCAAAGGTCTTGGTACTGATAGGTTTTTATTCCCCAAAAAATGCATAGAATGCGTAAAAGAAGGAAGACGTGCTCATCACGAGCATGAAGCGATCTCCAAAGCATAAGACATGTCCTCAATGTAGAAGAATGCAATTTTAACTGCGCAAGACAGTTGAAGTAATATCTATGAAATGAAAGCAACGCATCAAAGTAATACTAGAACAATCATCTGGAACTTAAGAGATAATAATCCAGAACTTGCTTCAATCTGAAGCACACTTTGTTTTCAAAAATGCATACTCTAGGAGACTAGTATTAACCGGTTTTTGAACCAAGCAGAATTCAATCGAAAGTAGAGGTTCAAGATGAAGATGAGACAACTCAAGAACCTAGGAACATGATCAAAAGGACAAGAGAAAGGAACTCAAGAAAAACCATCAACTTAGGAGCTACGTAAACCACTTGGTAAAGAGAGGTTTCTCTCGGTACTAAGAGTTTCCTTTACTTATTTTGGCCAGATGAACTCCATATACTTTATATGATATTCCAACCACTCGCGTTTAAATGCTTTCCTCGGAGAATAGATGAGCAATTCTTGTTATTAATGAGAAGAAAGAAAAGAAAGCAGGATAGTTCAAGTTTTTTAGGGATAATTATCGCAATCGGCTCAAGTATATGGAAAAGAGTTTGGGAAAACATCGAATCGAGGGTAGGAGTGCAAAGCTAGCAAAAGTCAAGAGCTTTCTACTAAATAAACCTCTTAGTATCGAGAGGAATTTATGGCCAATTGGGTCAAGTTTCTCACATGTGCATTTCCCGACCAGCTTCTAGACTTCGGTGTAAGTGGGTTCCTAAGTTGTGTAGTTTTTTCTCTATAAATATCAACCCTACTGCAACTAAAGAAGGATTTTCACTCTAAACTTAGCCACTGCTCCTTCTGTATCTCCTATCTCTCTTTCACAAAAGTCACCTAGGTAGATACTATTAGTAGCTCCAAGCTTAGAAACCTGTCAATCCCTTGTACTAGTGATAGCAATTATCTCTCAAATCTATAATCAATGTAACTATAGAGCGGAAGTAGGTCAAAGATTGATGAATCACTGTAAAAATCTTATCTCACTACTTTTCTATGCTTTTCTGCATTTTCTTGTTATTTCTACTAGATCTAATCCTACAAGTGGTCAACTTTGGGTGTTATGCCACTTTTAACATCAATATATATCCTCCAATAGGGTTCGTAATCCTCAAAGATGTGACTAAGTATACAACGTCAAGATTAAACTTATCTACTAATCTTTCGACATGAATGAGTGTGATGCACTTGTATCGAATAGAACTCTAATAGGAAAATATCTAAATAGAATTATACCTTCCAGAACTACAGGTGCTTTTCCTTCGGCCTGACAGGTACTGCCAACAGTCTCTATAGCATTTAGCTTTCCAGTCTTCTTATCAACTATAGGACAAGTATAAATAAGATGTCCCGGTATTCTATAGATCCTTCATCTAGGCTGGATTGATGATCTACTTGGCTTAGAACATTTGTCAGAATAGTTCCCTTTTACCCCGCAATTACAACACACAATAGAATCCTTGGATCGATGTTTATCGCCTACTACATTGCTCCATGCCTGCTTTTGCTTGAAGAACCTTGGCCTTTGCCTTTTGAATGGAAATCTCCTCTTTTCCCCTAAGCTAATACTAGTCCTAAGCTCTTCATCTTCACTACTCCCTTCTCCTCTTCCTCCAGCCTCAGTGTCATAACCACTAGCTTCTTAAAAGTAAACTCCAATTGAGCATAGCAAGGGTTTCCTTAAAGATTTCTGTAATATATACACAAATTTTTTATTCTTCTTTGAAGGTGTGTTGATGAGCTCAATACAATATTTAGATAAGGCTTCAAATGCACCAACATACTCAGCTACGGACATGTAGCGCTGCTTCAAATCTACGAACTTACGAGCCATAGCTGCCTTCTAAGCTTCTGGAAGGAACGTCCTCTCAAATCAACCCTTGAGATCATTCAAAGTCAACTCCAACTCATCTATCTCTGCTAACAAAAGCTCATACAAATCCAAAGCTCTCTCCTAAAGCTGGCTAGATGGTGTTGGAACTAGACCAACCCACAGCGGAAGTTTTAGGTGAATTTTAAAAAAATTTCACTCTACTAGATCTTTATTAGGCATATGGAGTCTAATTTATTTAGAATATTTCTAAACTTAATTTAAATAAACCTTTTATTTCATTAAAATTATAAAAAGTGGATTTAATTTAATTTAGTTTATGATAAATTAAATATAATGGTACACATATGTATCATATACATGTATATATGTGTGCGTATGAGTAACATAATAACTTTTGCAAGGTATAACATGCCCATATACAAATGTTAGGATTTGCATCACAATGGACATGTTAGCTCATCTTATATGTATTGTATATTGTCCAAATAAATTCATGTGTATATATATAAAGTTATCATTTTAAATATGTATTAAAATAATATAAATATTTACTTATATAGATATGTATTGCATAAATGTACAATATTAATGTGTGTGTGTGTGTATTAAATCAGATAAATGACTATATATATGTAAACATAATATACAATATTATTTTATAGAATATAATATATATATATATCACAGTAATAAAATAAATATATGTGTACATATATGTATTCATATGTAATTATATTTTAATATCTAAAATATTTAAAAATATGTATATTTAAATATATATATATATATATAATAATTATATCACTTATGAAATTAAATAAAATGAAATGTTTACTTTTATAACATTTCAGATTCAATATGCAGCACAAAAAATATTTTATTATTTTTATATTAATAATTCATATATATATATATATATGCTAAAAAGCATTAAAATATAGTTAAAAATATGCTTGTAACATTATTTTCTAATTTCAATTTTTTTGAAATTCCAATATGGTATTATAAGGCCACGAAAAAAACTCCATAATTTTTTGAGTTAAATTTTTTTATTATTTAATTAATTTTGCCTGCATAATTAAATGATTTTTTGTATATAATATTTTTGATTTTCTAATTTTGGAATTTTGACGGAAAGGTAATATTGTGATGAATTTTTTTTTATAAAATTTAAAAATAATTTTTAAAACATATATTTTTTTGTATGAACTATTCAACTTATATTTCCATTTAAATAATATTTAAATTAGTGAATCATTATTAAAAAAATATTATGCTATTACCTAAAATTATATTTATTATTAATTTGCAAATATAAATTAATTACAAGTCTTTTACTTTATGTAAATGACGTATTGATATAAATATAATTAATTGATAAATAATAAAAATTAAAATAAATTTATTTGATGTATACATAATATATATATAAAAAAAGTTTTTTATTACACACGCATGCATATAACCATTCGATATGTGACAGCATTCATACATATAGTAACCTCACTTAACTAATAATATAATTATGAAATATATATATATATATATATATATATAACAAGTAATAAAATATTATACATCAATTATAAGTCATTAAAATTATAAGACCATACCAAACCTAAGTCTTGGTGTGCACATTGCTATATTGAATATCGCTCCTTAGAACTATTCTCAATTCAAAAGGCTACTAATCTTTGAATTGTAGACGGTTGATTGTCCAATAGTTGTTGATTTGAAACTGATTTGAGATGAACTTTAATGGAGCTTTGTATATGTGTGGTTGACTAGCAAGGAGATGAAATGGTGGCCAAAAAGTCAATATGCATTTGGGTTAAGAGTTCTTTTATAGTGGAAGGAGTCGAGAGAAAGGTGGATCAAATCTCTTACCCATTCCCCATAAATCTATGCCATCCATCTAAAATACCCCTATCCCATTTTTTAGTCGCCCGTACATCCTTTTGATCAAAATTTCCAACCCCTTTCATGGGCTTAAAATCCATTTTAATCCCAAATAAATATTATTAATTAAATTTATTTAATTGCTTATCGATATCGCATATCGATTGATATATATATATATATATATAACTATTATAAATATACAATAATATTTATTCCTCATGTCATATTCAAAATTGTATAATTAATATCTCATAGATATTAACTAATTTAGTTAATGTATAACGACTATAAACTAGTTACATCATTTGGTCTAAAGAGAATTCATCATACCGCTTGCGTGACTCATTAGGCGTAAATTTGGTAAGCAGTTAACATCGAACTATTTAAATGTTAACATTCACACTTCACTTAGTAGCTGGTGTAACATTTTGGCTAAATTTATCGATTGCGTAGTTCCAGTAAGATCTAATTTACTTTGTTAAACGTTACCTGGTTGTGACATTTATTAACACCAATTCTCCTTGTCAAAACTATATCATTTTGGACATATTGAATTTGGTATTGGTCAAAATTCCAACATCGTCTATATTCAAGTCTATAGTCCAAACACATAGTTCTTGGTTTAATAATAACAATTATTATTAACAAAAATACTATGACAAAAGACTTTGATTTTGAGTTGACTTGAGTTGACTATGATACTAACCTCATATAACCAAGGACATGAATCCTTTCTTAAATAGTGCTTCACTTTCAATAATTTCACTCGACCCAACTATAGTCACCCGATGGAACACCATGCCGTGATTTGACTATAACCAAAGAGAGCTTTCGTATTGAAGATACACAGTATTCTGAAGTCGAGAGAATTGTGTAAATTAGTCACACAAATACTTTCTGTTTGACCTTAGTTATATTAACCAACGGAAAACTATCGAGTGAATCGTTCCATAATTATCCAATAACCATTAGTACATAGCCTCTAGGTGCTTTCAGCAGCAATTAGTAATACATTACCAATATTTAGAGAACATTATGTACTTTAGTCTCAAAAATACATCGATATCCAGTCTCAATACATCTTGAACAGGAACATTTAAAATGATATATTTATTTTCATTGTGATAAATTACTCGATGTTACTACACTTTGTAACCACTATCACAAAATGTACCATTTATGGATTTTCTATTTAATATACTTTTAGTTAAATTAATTAATCAGTATAATACATTATATCAAGTATACTATAGAAAGGAAGCACCTTTTATTTCGAACAAAATTGATTATCGAGTTAGATATATGTAACAAATTACATAATTGCCCCTAAGGCATACCCTTAACTCTATCTACCTCCCATTTGCACTTGGGGTCAATTATGTAATCTTAATCCAACTTCTCCAATCAGTTTTCTCTAAATCAATCGATTCAGTCCCTCAATGAACGGATATGCTATTATGATTCAGTTATTTACACTGTCAATCAACTCTCTTCGATGCTGATAAACTACATTTATAATGTGGAGCGATTCGGGGTATGTCTCTCGACTTCCAATGAGCTCTAAGTTCTGTTATGAACTACATCATGACATTGTTATCATTAACAATGTTATAGGATTCTCAATGTTTAGAATTACCCTCAGCTCAGTTATAAATTTGTGCATTTATTATATATATGCGTTGTTTTTATTGTGGCACTATTCAAGTCAATGAATCAGCCACGTTCTCTTCTATTTGGAACATTTCCAACTTAAAAATTCTTAATTTGGTTTTATTATTGACATTCTATACTCAATATCACATATGAAGTTTGAGTCTGACACTCCTTTGGATTTGATATTTACTTCATGTATCAAATACATAAATAAATCACGAGATCACAGACAGCAAACATGCATGATAATTTCTATTGTCAACGCATAAGGAATCCATCTTACATGTTTCTTATTAAACATTTTAATAAGGTGCCCTTTTATATAATTTTTAGGGTACTCCAAATATCTTTTATACTTACTATAAAAGATATCATTTACAAATCAAACGTTAAATATTAAATCAACTAAGGCTGATTTTTAATGTAAGTACATCGTAAAAAAAATCAGCATATGTTGTTTACTTACAGTTTTAGAAATATCAGTATACATTTTAACATTCTTTCTTATGAATATGAACATAAGCTTAACATTTTAATTGATAATTAAACCATTTGATATTTCTATCAAAATATTTATTCAATATTAATGCTTATAAATAGATACTTTTTATCCCTTCTTGGATCATATCTAAAAACTCACAAGCTCAATATCGGTCCCATTGACTTTGAGATATTTTGGTTATTATATGTAAACAACTTACTCTAAATCATTATTTAGAAATTTTTGTGTGATGACTTGCCTTTTCGACCCTCGAAAATCGACACTAATACATCTTAGGTATTCACATGTCACAAATTCAAGTGTCGGAGAGGCGGATAATCAAAGGGTTTTAAAAGAAATAAAGATAGAAGATAGAATAACAACGGAATCTCACATTTGCATTAATTATACATATGGAAAGTACATACAATCACTCCAAGTGATTCATCAGAGTTACGGTAAGTACTAACCCAGCTAGGGAAAGTTATAACTGCCTATCCTTATAGAGGTTGGTCGATACTAAATACATACAACATGACACAATGAAAATTTGAAATAGATCACTATTGATAAAAGGACCCTCAAGTCTTCATGATTCATGTTCCTTCCAAAATGCTCCAAGCTACCCGATTACTTTGCTATTCCAAAACTATCAACAACATTCCTTCCATTATGAAGATCTCCGCCTTCATCTTCATTGTCTTTAACATGTCTTCAATTTCGAACTCGTAAATTAGTTCAAAATGGTTTTCGGATGAGAATTACCCAAATCCGACCCCGGTTCCTTCGAACCAATCATCGATAAAAGGATGTTAAGGTCCAAGGGTGATTATCATTTCATGCATTAATATCTTTTATCAAATAAATTATCTCTTTTAGAGATATAAATCTTTTAATTCATTTTTTTTTCCTCCGATATATATGAGATCATTAAACCTCTCTTTAACCAAATGAAAATCATTTCTCATAACTCATATTGCAAAACCTTTTTTGAGCCAAAAGCGTCGATAGAAATTATACCAATCCTACTCAACATCAATTTCCATATTCAACCTTTACTATCCATCGAATAATGTTGAAATCACCTTTTAAATTCATACGGATAGTGCGGGTTCCTTCCTCGAAATTTAATACCAAGTATAAGAATATTATTTCTATACAATCCAAGTTGTATTAAATTTAGAAAAATTAAATCTTTTATACTTGCCTCGTTTTTGACATTTCAACCTTATCTATTCATTGCCCAGGAAAGAGGCTCTATGAGTCAGGGCATTGGTTTCTCTTGAACATCTCCTTAGTTTGAGCACCTCCCATTTGGATCTCATAAATAGAAAAATCTAGTCTATTCATTGGCTTTTAGAGCCAAGATTAAATCACTTAATTATAATAGCTTTTCCTTAAATTGTTTATTTAACTCCTTTGAAATAAATTACAGAACCTCCAAATTATCTTTTAAAATACATATTTATTTATTTGAAAACATTTATAAAAGATTTGGCAAAGAATACTTAAGTTTAAAACTATATTTCAAAAGTTAAGAGAAGTGCTACAAAAAGTGATGTGAATGGTACTACAAATAGTGCTTTTAAGCTTGTTTGATCAAAACAACTTTTTTATCATTTAGAAATCCATTTTTATAACTCAGATCTCTTATAGAAAATTTTAAAAGATTCATATAACTTATCCCATTTTTTAAAGAATTAATAATCATTTTTAAGAATTTACCACTTTGGTTTCTGATCTACCAAACCGTGATTATTTTGAAAATTTGATTTGCTCATATTTCAAAATCCATTAAACGAAATCTTGATTGTTTTCTTTTGTTTGAAAAATATGATTATAAGTGTTCTTAAAATTACTATTCCAAGAATTCCGACTTTGAATCCATCGTATAATGGATTTTAACTCAAAGGCGAGAAATGCGAACTACCGTTACATGGCGCATCTATTTTTGAGTTAACTTTCGTAACTTGTCAAAACTTCACAAATTGGATTTTAGCGTTTATAAAATAATTATAAACCATTTTAGAGGGTTTTAATGATTCCATATCGTTTTTATAACTTGATTTGTAAAATGGTTTCCTTGTGTAAATATCAACATGTATTTAACATGACTTGTTTACACAATTAAACTAGTATATTGACATAACCAATAGTTGATGATCAAAGCATAGTAAACATCCATAAAATCATATTACATCATCTTCATATGTATACATATAAAGAGAGTTTCTCACTTGATTTTCGATCGGGCTAACTTTAAAAGGGCTATAGCTTCGCTATCTCGAAATCGAAGCTAAGACTATTAGCATAGTTGCTCCTAAGGGGTTCGGCCTAGGTCTTGAAGGCTTGGAAGGGCTCGGCCTTGCTTGGAAAATTATGGTGATGGGATTGGTTGCACACGGCCTTGGTGGCGGAAAAGGAAGAGATTACTAGTTTGAACTTTGATTTGAAGTGGTATCAACTTTGATTGATTTTGGCATAACTTTGTTGTGATTTTGTCATATTTCATTTCTTAGGCTATGGAAGACATTGATGTACAGAAGAAGATGACGAAGAGCTCGGAAACTTTATGAAGCAATAGTGTAAATGAAGTGAAGAGAGGTGGGTGCTATTTATAGGCAAAAATGAGAATAGAAATATCATGATATTTACACACAAATACATCGCCATTTTATCACCATCACTTCCCCCTCTCCCCTTATCATTTTCGGTCGAGCATGCCCCCCTCCCTCATGTGTGTGGCCATATGTTTGTACTTAAGGTGTAAGATGTTGACCTTGGTTTCGCTTAACGGTTAAGTTTTAGGAAAATATCTTAGATATTTCCTAATATATATATATAAACACACATATATATACATATATATAATTGTATCAGTATATTTGTATGTGTACATATGTTCATGTGAATTTGTTTAAGTATATGTACGTGTATGTGTGCATATGTATATCTCAAATGATACACAACGTTGCATAACTTTTCTACGTTGAATCGTTATAGATTAAGATTTCGATTTTCGGTTATATTTTCACTTATTATTTAATATGTGTGTGTGTGTGTATTGTAAAAAAATGTTTGAAAATAGTATGATATATAATAATTAAAATGGCTTATTTAATATTTAAAATAATTATAAAATCATTTAAACTGAATTTAAAATAAAAAATCATTTATTCAAAAATAGTGATATTATTGACGATGTCATAAAGAGATTTTATTTTCAAAAATGAAATAAATAATTTTATTACATATTCTCACTCATGTGTATAAATGAGTGTATTTGTCCAGCTCCGTGCATGATGTTAGTTGGTCTAAAAGTTGTTTATTGATAAAACGATTTTCGTTCATTTTATCAATATATCTTCCAAAGTATATAAATTTGTAAATATTTATTCAAAATAAGATTATAATATTATTTATTGTTAAAAACATTATCATTTATGTTAAAAAATCTTATATTTGAATATTTTAAGATTATTCTGAAGTGATGAATTTGCGGGCCGTTATGGACTTCCCTCCTTGAAAGAATTCCATCCTTGAAATTAGAGATGAGAAGAAGATAACTCAAAAGGAATATATCATATATGATGATACACACACACACACACACAAAACTATAATAAGTTACTATGCCACAGGCGGCGAGTATACTATCTCGATACAATTTATACATCCATCCTAAACTCTGGATATGCCTTCTTTATCCTATCCTTTGTTTCCCATGTACAGTCATTAGCATTACCACTCCATTGAACTTTAACTAATTGCACAACCTTTTTCCTTGATCGCTTCTCATCATGATCCACAATTTTATTAGGTTGTCTGATAACTGTTAAATTGGGCTCTACTTCTAAATCCTCTTGGACAGTTGTTTCTATGATTTGTTCTAGATCATAAACATACTTACGTAAATGAGATATGTGAAATACATTGTGTACATCTGACAACCTTTCTGGTAGTTCTACTCAATAGGCTAATGGGTCAGTCCACTCCAGAAAGGGAAAAGGTCCAATATATCGAGAGGCTAGCTTGCTAATTCTTCCAAATCTCAGACTCCCCTCATCGGGGAGATCTTAAAAAATAGCTTGTCTCCAACATAGAATTCTAAATTTCTACGCTTTGATCGGCATAACTCTTTGTCTGCTTTGTGCTTCCTTCGGTTTCTCTCTTATCATGTCCACTTTTTTCGAAGCTTCTCGAATCATACCAGGACCAAGTACTAACCGATCTCCGATTTTGATCTAACATGCTAGGGATCTACATGGGTGACCATACAAGGCTTCATAAGTTGTCATATCAATACTGGCCTGATAACTGTTATTATAAGAGAAATCTACCAAATGAAGGTGGCTTTCTCAGAAACCTCCAAAGTTTAATACACATGCTCTCAAAAGATCTTCCAATACCATGTTTGCTCTTTCGGTTTGCCCATTAGTCTTGGGATAATATGCGGTGCTTATATCCAGCTTCATTTCCAAAGCATTTTGTAAGGCTTCCAAGAAGTGATTGGTAAAGATTAGGTCTCGGTCACTTAAAATGTTGATTAGATCTCCTTATATTCTAACAATCTCCCTCACATATATCTCAGCTAAGCTTAAGGCTGTTATCGTGGGCTTTACTGGGATGAAGTGAGCTCTTTTAGTCAATCTATCAATGATAACCCATATGCCTTCATTCCCTTTCCTTGACCTAGGCAAGCCATCGATAAAATCCATGGATATTTAGTCTCATTTCTACTTTGGAATATCGAGTGGTTGGAGTAGTTTGGTGAGCTTTTGATGATCACCCTTGATCTACTGACAATATGTGCATCTACTCACATGGATGGAAATTATGTCTCTTCATACCAACCTTACTAGAAAGTCTTTTCCATATCTCTATTCATCTTGGTAACCCCGAGATGTATTGCGAGTGAAGTATAGTGACATTCGGTTAAAGCTTCCTGCCTAACCACATCAACATTGGGAACACATATCCTTACATTCATTCTTAGAATTCCTTTCTTATTCACTTTGAATCCTATCCATATTCTTGGTATTGCATTCTCCTCCACTCCCTAGCTATCCTTACAGTAATTGGTTCCTTGAGCTTGTTCTCCTTCATATGACAAATAATTGTTGGACACGCCACTAAATGAGCTATAATAGCATGCTTTCTTCTTAATGCATCAGCTACAACATTGGCTTTTCCCAGTATATATAGAATATCCAAGTCATACGATGGAGGAAGTCTAGCCAACGTAGCTGCCTCATATTTAAGTCTTTCTAAGTGAAAAGATATTTCAAAGATTTTTGGTCCTTGAGGAGATCAAACTTTTCATGTATTTAAAGAAGGAATATTATTTACCAAGGTAAATTAAAGTTCATTAAAAACACCTTAAAGAATTTTTACCCAGCAAATATTGTCTCCATATTTTTAACGCAAACACCACGAATAATAGCTCCAAGTCATGTGTCACATAATTCCTTTCATGGATCTTTAGTTGTTTGCTCGCTATGCAATGACCTTTATATGCTGCAACAGAACTGCACCCACTCATTCCCCAAAAGCATCAATATACATGGTTAAATCACTGCTATCATCAGCAATAGCTAATATGGGAGCAGTAGTCAACCTCTTCTTGAGTTCTTGAGTTTTTGAAATTCTTCTTCATGTTTCTGCATCCACTCAAACTTAGCATCCTTCATTGTCAGCTTTGTTAGGCAAGAGGAAATTTCGGAGAAGTCTTGAATAAATCTTCGATAATATCTGGCTAATTCCAGGAAGCTATGGATGTCCTTAAGAATTTGTGGTTGTCTCCAATCTTGTATGGTTGAGATTTTTCCTAGGTCAAATGAAACTCCATCCCTTAACACAATATGTCCCAGGAATCTTACATCTTTTTCCCAGAAATGGCATTTTGAAAATTCTACTTTCAGCACATTCCTTCTAAATATCTCCAACATAATCTTCAAATGCCTTTCGTACTCTTCTTCAGTCTTCAAATATATGAGAATATCATTAATAAAGACCAACATGAATTTGTTGAGTATGTCTCTCAATACTCTATTCATAAGGTCCACGAAATAGGCGGATGCATCAGTTAGCCCAAATGGCATAGCCAACCATTCGTAGAAACTATTTGGCCCTCTAAATGTAGTTGAGGGAATGCAGCCTTCTGTCCTTCTCAACTGATGGAATCCGACAGCTAGATCCACATTGAGAATTCCTAAGCAGCATGTAGTTGATCAAATAGGTCATCTATGTGGGATAGAGGATACTTATTTTTTTAACAGCTTGCTTATTTAGGTCCCGGTAGTCTACACACAGACTAAGGGGGTCATTGGACTTTGCCACAAAAACCACAGCTACAACCCAACTTAAGCGACTTGGTCTAATTAGCCCTTTTTTTAATATTTTGCCAGTTTGTTTAGCCAACTCAAGTTTTTCTTTTGGAGCCAACCTATATGGTGAATAATGGGTTTGGCATCTGTGAATAAGTCAATAAGTAATTCAATTTCCTGATGCGGGGTAAACTTTTAACCTCCACAAAAACATCTTGAAATTCTTTAACAATTGATATTCTTTCCAAGTTCATTTGAGATGAATCTAACGCATACATGAAGCCATCTCTTATTGGACTAGGTCCTTCACATATTATTCAGTCTAACACCTTTTTGGTTGCAGCTTTTAATATAATCATTCGATTGTTGCAGTCTAGAATAGCTATACACTTGGATAGCCAATCCATTCCGAGTAAAATATCAAACCTAATGAAATCAAGGACAAAAAGGTCGCATAAGAATTGGTGGGTTTGGTAGGTAACTTGTACATTTACACAAATCATACAAAGATTGGTCGTACCGCCTATGGGATTAGATACATGGATAGGGTTTCTACTATTTTTAGGGGAAGGTTTAACTTATCAACAAATTTCTTAGCAATAAAACTATGGAAAGCCCCAGTATCAAATAATAGTCTAACTAAATTATCATTAACACATAAGTTACCTTCTAGGACTCCCTTGCCCTTCACATCTTCAGCGGTTGAAGGCTTATTCTTTATAGCATAAACGTTGATCTATTCTCCCTTCTAACATTAACAGGAACTTGTTTTTCCAATGTCCCAGTTGATGGCAATTATAACAAATACTCTTTTGAACCATAAGAGAGATGGTTCCTTATTACTGCTTCTGCACCTTGGGACTCCTACAGTTTGTTACAAAATGGCCTTTCTTTTGCAATTATAAAAAACAACGTCTTTATAATGATCCTCTTGAGATCCTCCACCATTCTTTCCCTGCTACGGATTTTTCTTCTTCTTTTGATTGTTTCTATTTCCTTGGGCTACCATCAGATTCCTTTTATCTAATACATCATATCATAAACCCATATCGAATAGGTCCATAAAAGTTTCCTTTACATGGGCGGTCATTCGGTCCTGATATTGCACTTTCGTTCCTGCAATAAACATCTCATTCTTCTTTAAGGTTGTGTCTATTAGTCTGGGTCTAAAGCGAGATAACTTGGTAAACTTACTTGAGTATTCCTCTAGAGACATATCTTGTTGTTTCAAGTCAATAAATTTTCTATAAAGCCCAAATTTTCCGGTTGTAGGTATATATTTCTCTTCGTATACTTCTTTAAATCTAGTCCATGAGAAATTTTCTTGAGAATCATTCAAAGTGATGGATTATCACCATGCTAGAGCTCCTTCCTGCAATTGCAAGGAAGCCAAGAGCCTCTTTTGGTCATCCTCTATGTTCAATCCTTTGAATATTCTTTCACAGGAGCGGAGCCATGCCTGCACTTCAACAATAGACTCAGTTCCTTGGAATTGTTTCCCTCCCAAGCTAGTGTAATTCTTGAAAAGAGTTGCAAAGTTAATTTAAGGTTGTACAAGGATTACCGCTTCCTCAATTACTGTAGCATTTGATCGGCCATTTGTAGTTGTAGTGTTGCTACCTCCCCTTCGTCCTCTTCTATACTCGATTCCTACTATCTTCATAACTAAGGAAAAATCTTTAGAATTATAGATGAACTTATCTTAGGGAATGTGTATTAAGCATAAAATGACATGGATGGATTTATTTGGATAAAATTACAATACGCTCTCTCACTGACTAAACTCATTCTAGGGTATTACTAACCCCATCTTTAATGAGTCGATCCCATCAAGGCTTAGGTCTTTGCTCAACCTAAGCTCTAATACCAACTATGATGATCTGCCTTTTTGACCCTTGAAGATCGACAATAATACATTCTTGGTATTCACGTATCGCAAATTCAAGTGCTGAAGAGGCAGATAATCGACGGTTTTTAACAAAAATAAAGACAAAAGGTAGAATAACAAAAAAATCTCACATTCGCATTAATCACACATATGGAAAGTACATACAACCACTCTAAGTGATTCATCAAAATCACGATAAGCACTAACCCAGTTAGGGATAGTTCTAACTGCCTATCCTTACAGAGGCTGGTAGATACTAAATACATAATGCATGATATAGCGGAAATTTGAAATAGATCACTATTGACAAAAGGACCCTCCAGTCTTCATGATCCTTCTTCCAAAATGCTCCAAGCTAACTGACTACTTGGCTGTCTAGAAAAATAGGGCACCCAGAACTTAAGAGAAAAGAAAAAGGAAAATAAACTCTGGGTCAGTCATAGGACTGGTGTAAGAAACTCAAAATACGAGTATTTGGAAAATAAGGGTATCTCATAAGACTACGCCGCACATAAACATGATACGTTTTTTACCATATGATAACCAAATCATTTCTACGTAAAATTCAATGATTTTAATTTTTTATGACATTCTTTGAAAATTTTCAAGTAAACATATTCAAATAGCCGAAATTATTACATTGTTTAAATTTGACGGCATAATAGGTTTTCAACTAAAACCGAAGGCACTTAGTGGAGATTTGGATTTCCAATGAATAGCGAGATAAGAGACTACCTTCCGTAGAGTACATTTCTAGAGGAATGTACTGAGAATCGACATCATCGAAACCTCTACGAATTAAGACTGGCCGACCCGAAACCAACAGATGGTACGGATAGCACCGAATAAGATGTCACCTCGGCCGTTACCGACCTATCTGGGATCCCATGCCATAGATAACATAATTTAAACCTGGCATTATAGCGGGTAGAAATAAAAAAAAATCTAGAAAGTGATATCGTACCCTAATGGTTGCAATCCACTTAGCTTAAAGCAACCCCTATGTCACAATTCCCTACGTGTGAGACTTGAGTTAACGTTTACCTTTCCTAGAAAATTTCCACTTAAAATGCCACATTGCCATTTCCAACAACACACTACTGATTTCCACAAAAGTACAATCTCTGAGCTCGTACGTCTCAAATAAGGGTATTAAGTAAGAGGGGTTACCACCTAAACCACCAAACATGTGTACATCTGTAGAGATCAATGTACCATGATCTTAGAAAGGCAATCTCAGACATTCGTCCATATAAATTGTCCAGGAACAGGACAAACCAAAGACACTCTCCTACCACATCCACTTGGATTAGTAGTGAGTACTCCTTGCATGCGAAGATCCCAGAATGAAGGGATCGGTGCTATATAGTTATCTCGAGAGCTACTCCGAAATTATCAACAAGTAGTCCTTCCATTATCAAGATTCCCTCCTTTAGCTTCATTGTCTTTAACATTTCTTCACTTTCGAACTCATGAATTAGTTCGAAATGGTTTTTGGATGAGAATTTCCCAAATCCGACTTCGGTTACTTCAAACCAATCATTGATAAATAGATGTTAAGGTTTTAAGGGTGATTATCATTTCATTCAATAATATCTTTTGTCAAATAAATTATCTCTTTTAGATATATAAATCTTTTAAGTCATATTCTTTTCCTATATATATGAGATCGTTAAACCTCTGTTTGGTGAATCAAATCATTTCTCATAAATCATATTGAAAAACCTTTTTGGGTAAAAAGGGTTGATAGAAATTATAGTAATTCTACTCAACATTAATTCCGTATTTAACATTTACTATCCGTCGTTGATGAAATCACCTTTTTAATTGACATGGATCATACGGGTTCCCTCTTTAGAATTTGATACCAAGTATAAGAAGGTTATTTCTATACAATCCAAGTCATATTAAATTTGGAAAAATTAAATCTTTTATACTTGCCTTGTTTTTAGTATTTCGACCTTATTTATTCCTCGCCAAGGAAATAGGCCATATGATCCAGGACACTAGTTGCTTTTGAACATCTTCTTAGTTTTAGCACCTCCCCCCGGATCTCACAAATAGAAAAATCCAGTTTACTCATCGGCTTTTAGAGCCAAGATTAAATCATTTAATTATAACATCTTTTCTTTAAATCATTTATTTAACTCCTTTAAAATAAATTATAAAACCTCCAAAATATATTTAAAATACTTATTTATTTATTGGAAAACGTTTATAAAAGATTTGGAAAATAATATTTAAGTTTAAAATCATATTTCAAACGTTATTAAAAGTGCTGCAATAAGTGCTGCGAATAGTTCTTTTAAGCTTATTTGATCAAAACAACTTTTCTATCATTTAAAAATCCATTTTTATAACTCAAATCTCTTTTAAATTTTAAAATATTTACAGAATCTATCCCATATTTTTAAAGAATTAAAAATATCATTTTTAAAGAGTTTACCGCTTTGGTTTCTGAACTGCCAAACCGCGATTATTTAGAAAACTTGATTTGCTCATATTTCAAAATCTACTAAATAAAATCTCGATCCTTTTCTTTTGTTTGAAAATATAATTATAAGAGTCCAAAAAATTCTTATTCCAAAGAATTTCGACTCCGAATCTATCGTATAAATGGATTTAAACTTTTATAACGTGAAATCGCAATCTACCGTTACGTTACGAGCCTATTTTTGATTCAACTTTCATAACTTTTCAAAAATGCACCAAATTGGGTTTTAGTGTTTATAAAATATTTATAAACCATTTTAGAGGGGTTTAATGATTCCATATCACTTTCATAACTTGATTCGAAAAGTAATTTCCTTGTGTAGTATCGCTGTGCATTTAACGTGACTTGTTTACACAATTGAATGGTTATGTTAAAACAACCAATGCTTGATTACCAAAGTATAGTAAACATCCATAACAATCATATCACATCATCATCATACGTGTGTGTGTATAAATAGAGTTTCTCGCTTGATTTTCGATCGAGCTAACTTTAAAACGGCTATAGCTTCGGTATCTCAAAATCGGAGCTCACGACTACTAGCACAATTACTCCTAGATGATTCGACCTTGGTCTGGGAGTTTTGGAAGGGCTCGGCCTTGCTTGGAAAATGGTGTTGGAGGGCTTGGTTGCACATGGCCTTGTTGAAGGAAAAAGAAGAGATTACTAGTTTGAACTTTGGTTTGAAGTGGTATAGATTTTGATTGATTTTGGCATAACTTTGTTCTGATTTTGTAATATTTTCTTTCTCAGGCTATGGAAGCTATTAATGTAGAGAAGAAGAGGTTGAAAGAGCTTAATAAAAAGCGTGAATGAAGTGAAGAGAGGTTGATGCTATTTATAGGCAAAAATGAGAATAAAAATATCATAATATTTACACATAAATGCATCACCATTTCATCACCACCACTTCCCCCTCTCCCCTCATCATGCTCAGCTTAACATGCCCCCTCACATGTGTGTGGCCATGTGTTTGTACTTAGGTGTAAGATGTCGACTTTTTTTTTACTTAAGAGTTATGTTTTAGGAAAGTATCTTAGATATTTTCTAATATATATATATATATATATATATATATAATTGTATAAGTATATTTGTATGTGTATATGTGTTCATGTTCATATGAATGTGTTTTAGTATGTGTACATGTATGTGTGCGTATGTATATCTCAAATGATTCACAACGTTGCACAACTTTTCTACGTTGAATCGTTACGGATTTCGGTTTCGATTTTTGGTCATATTTTCACTTATTATTTAATATATATTTGTAAACAAAGTTTGAAAATAATATTTATATCATTATATAATAATTAAAAGGGATTATTAAATAATTATAATAATTATTAAATCATTCAAACTCAATTTAAATTCAAAAATCATTTATTCCAAAATAGTGATATTATTGATGATGTCATAAAGAGTATTTATTTTCAAAAATAAATAATTTTATTACATATTCTCGCTCATATACATAAGTGAGTGTATGTATTCATCTCCGTGCACGATCTCGGATGGTCTAAGATCCGTTTATTGATAAAACGATTTTCGGTCATTTTATCGATATCTTCCAAAGTATATATTTTTGTAAATATTTCTCAAAATAAGATTAACAATATTATTTATTATTCAAAAAATTATCATTATTTTTAAAAATCTTATATTTTAATATTTTAATAAATTTCTAAAGTGATGAATTTTCGGGTCATTACATTTTGTTTCAATACATATGTACCAAAACATAAAGTCATATCAAGCAATAATTTTGTAAGTAAATCCGAATTAACTTGAGCACGTTGAACATGAAATCTATTACGCTAATTTCAACAATTGAAATTTACAATATTAATCTTATCAACGTTGCTCATTATATTCCAACTGCATTAGTCTTGCACTTGAAGACACATTCACGGCTGATGGATCATATCCCTTTCGGGTACATCTACCAAAACCATATTTTGGTAATGTACTTAGAATCCATTTAGGATCCATGCATCATACGATATCATAGAGTCAATACTCTTAATGGTTTAATTAAACAACCGAGGATTATATATTTTCGACGTTGATAAGAAACTCATAGTTTCTCTTCAACGTGCGAGAATACTTATTAGACACTCTAATAAAATATGTTTGTTTAGGTTAATTAATTTCATTTCATCTCATGTAATCATTTTATCTTTGTATCATATCAAATTCCATTTTACTACCAATAATTTCTCAATGAAATTCCTTTACGATGAAGTTCATACTTCTTGAAACAACATTTGTTCCTCAATGCAATGGAATATGTATTCGTAAACATTTTATGAATTTTCTTATTTATAAAACTGGTTTGTTTTAGTTTATAAAATTTATGTTCAAAACATAAATATATCATCTAATGACTGTCTTTTTCAAAGGCTTTTTGGAGGATATTCAAACATGATCCCTCATAAACAATTATTACGTGCAGACTTTCGGCTTGCACAACCTGCCAATTCCTTGGCCTATGATATGTTGGGGTTTCTTATAGACCCCTACCTTGTATGATTTTCTAAACTATTATTTAGATGAAATAATATTAACCTTGTGTATTACTCTTAAGTACATGACCTTATAGAAAGAAATTAACACAACTTCACTTACAATTAATAGCACTTTGTCCAACAAAGTTCATTACTCCTTATCGATATATCATTATGTATCACATAGAGGAGTGACTTTTGAAATTGAATTTTTATTCGCTTTTAGGTACGCTCGGAACTTTTTCCAATATACTCACTCATTAGATCAAATTGAATCGTTCCTATTGCATGTTACCTTATTTACTTCCGTTGTATATTCTACGAGTTTACATGGACATACTACAAATGCATCAAATACACATATCCATGTCGGTGATAACTCATCGATAAATTTGACAAAGTATGTGGAACAGTTTTGGTATTAATTGACCTGCGGTTGCATACAGCTACATGTATCAATCCAAAGAGATCATTAACCCTTATGATGCTTCCACTAAATGAGTGCATAGCCTTTATTATTTGAGATACTATTAACCAATATCATATGATTCATGACCATATGAAAAAATTATTTCTCAAAACTACGGCTTAATCTATAATTCCAAAATAACTTTAATAATTTTAGATACTTCTGTATTTTCCAATGCATCGCTTTTATTGTGAAAGCAAATACCACATTATAGTTTTATTGCTAACGAATATTCATAATATTCACATTGAAATATAACTATGTCTATATTTCAAGCGACGGCGAAAAATAATGTTTGGTATGTTTTACGAAAACAATTTTTGTAATTTCATGCAATCAATAAATGCTACATGGAATGCTCACAATATTTCTGCCATTATTGTAATAGCATACCAAATTAGGAGGTCCATCATTCACTTAATATTGGTCATTTATTTTACATACTGCAACAACTTTACAGCAGAGAGTTATTTGATCAAATATCTTGAACTTAGAGAAATAAATCTCATTGAAAACAATTTTCTATATGAAAATACATTACGGAATAGAATTGGTAATCCTCAATCCAACATTAAGTATCAATTTTATTATTACAATTCTCATGATATTTCGTTATGAACTAAGAGTGATTGTTCACTCTCTTAATCCTAATTTTAACTTAAATCACATATACTCTTGTACATTCATTTTTCTTTCTAAATGGTGAACCATTCAAAAGAAAATCCTAGCCACTACATCTTATTTCATAGGCGCATTTGACCATCCTTAACATTTAAGGACATCGAATGTGATGCACCTAATGTAAACTGATCAAATTGATATTTTAGTGATCGAGTACTTTGATCTATTTTATAGTCTTGGCCTTGTGTTACTTTTAACACAATATGATCTTTATTGTAATCAATCAAATTGAATACTCGATTTCAGACTATGGTTTATTTGTTTAGTTCTCATGAACTAATTTCATCAAAGTATCGTACATTACGAATTGTGATCGTTCCCCATATAATACTTATATGCAACAATATATGGGGATCAAATATCTATAGTCCTGTATTTCTTTTACACTTCTAAACTCACAGAATGCGATACACGATCTTGACTAAATAAACAAGCAAGTGACCAAATTACGAATGCATTTAGTAGTTGTAAAATCAAACACTTGAATAAATATTGAAAAATTAATATGCAACAAGCATTTATTAGTAAGTATGTGTTTTATATTTCTATTTGTCAATCATTGATCCAAATCATTTGTATACCTTAATTAATAAACGTTTTATCAATCGTATTAAATGCAAAAATTTATTATTGTAGATTATTATAATATTATATAGCATATGTTCTTTCAATATTATAAATGTTAAATGTTATCATTTCATTTTTCTAATAAGGCTTCCGCTAGTCATTTGTGTTTCACCAAATTCTAAGCGAAACATAGAAGTCATTTGACTTAACTAGTGAGTGTTAGGAATCGTTTGTCTAGGGATTTTGACCTTGAGTCTACTCAACAAATCATTGTCCCACAAACGATAGATAACTCGTTATCGGTTATATCATCACTGCAATACATTAATTCTATGACCATCTTTGTGTCGATCTACATCACAATCTCCTTCTTCCATCATCACCAAACTCGTCGCGCCTCTCTCCATCATCATTGTCGTCGACGAGCTCAAGTCCGCCACCATCGAGAGTTGTTGTACCGTCGTCGAGATATGCTGCACTCTTTTGTCCCCGCCTAGACTCCACCATATGGAAAAACACAACCTTCAATTAGCATGTCCTTGCACCTAAAAATTGTCTTTTGGTTCTATTACGAAACAAACTCTGTCATTCACGCACAAAAATAATGCGTTTGTCCTAGCATCTAAAAAATGTTAAAATTTTATCCTTCTTGCTGTTTCCTGAACTATAAATATATACGTTAGAGAGCTATCTAATGTATGTGAGCCATGCTTTAGGGTTTTTGTATAGAGATTTGTTGTCAATTTAGAATTTTGTTTGTAATCTTTCGATGAGCTGGATAAATTTGGATTTGAAGTCTGTAATTTCTTCATTTCTTATCATTTCTCAAATCTAAATGTGTAGGTATCATGTAAGAATCCTTACCACTATTAGTAGACGGAATCTATCGCCGAATCTAACGTTGAGTAATTCTAGCCTCACACCAGAACCCGAACTAGTCGTTAATCCTAAATAATGGATGATGGTCATGGCCAAATCGTCAATCGTTTTGTCTTCCGATTACTTGATACATAACTTTAGCAACCACACTTCTTTCCGTTCTCCTTACTTAATGCACACCAACTTATGTTGTATATCACTCTAGGGTCTTTCTTGACGATAATCCAATAATCTTTGGTATTAGAATGCTCAATCGTACTCCCAACAACAAACGGTCAATCGTAATTCGTACTCGTCATTCAACACGTTCTGTGAAAATTTATGTCGAATTGTCGATCTTAGGTATCATAACATAGGGGTGTTGGAATGATATTCAATTTGACGAGGATGCAAGCGACCTTCTTATCATCCTTCACGCATCATTCTTGAGACTGTTAAATTTCTTTTTCCTCCTTTCACATAGAGAGAAAGAGAGAGAGACAGATTGAAAAAATTGTGAGACACTAAGATGTTATGAGTGGTTTTATTTTTATTTTATTATTTTATGATGATATAGTAGTTTATGCTTTAGGGTAGATCACCAATTGCTAGATTTCCAATCGTTGAGAAAATTCCACTTATCCAATGAAATGTACATCGGATAAGTCATTTATGGCACTTAGAACAGTAGTTTGTGTAATACTTGCAACATGTACATAATACATGGACATGGTACTTCATAAATATACGACCAGCTAGCTAGTAAACGCCGCATTGCTTAATACAGCACTGCTCCACTTTAAAGATATATGACCAATTTAATGGTTTTCATCAATAATTTTCAGCAGAAAATAAATACCTACAACAAAGTGGTTGGACAGATTTCAACTGCATGATTGATTTATCCACAAAAGTAGAGCAGAGGCAGTTTAAATCCACCTCAAATTATCCCAGGGGCTTGCTTTAACATTATCGAATCCACTTATTTTGTTACAATGGTAACATTTCTACCCAGTTATCCTGCATACATGGAGAAATGGATTTAGCTCCGGATTAAGCAGTTACAAAATAAGAATGTTGATCGGTTTATACTATCACAAGCATCAATGAAAGTTTGTTTTCAGATTACGCATTAAACTTAACAAAAATAGTATACTGAATAAATGAGCTGAACTAACAGTGGAATAAATGAGCTGAACTAACAGTGGCTAGCAAACAAAACTGAAATTTTTTATGCTTGATAATCACTAAGAACTTAGCTCATTATATGAGTTATGTCATTCCAACTGAAATCTTATTCCTACTATTTCTGCATCAGAAGAAAATGTAAACTTGTCCACTTTATTATACATCCGTGACCGATATTTTATGAGAATTCAGGTCAGTATTTGTAAGGTTACTGCTAAGTTTCGGCACTTTAACGCGTCCCATAAACGTTATTGTTCTGTGATGGCATCACCTAATGAAGCTTTAGACGTGTCAGCGTCACGATTGAACATCCCTCCATCGTCTCTCGAAACAGGTACATACGTGGTCTTGGCAATACTTATTTGTAACAAAAGGAATTCGCAATGTTACATTTCACCAATCCTACATATATACCGCGTTACGCGCCATATTTCTTACGATGTTGGACTTATCGTTCAACTCACTTACTCTTAAATGCGAGCCACACCTACAACTGGAGTATCAAAGGAAAAGGAGAAGAAAAGACTTCAATAAACAAAAGTAAAACGAAGAGTTGAAGCACAGCCATTTTATGCATCTTTTGAAACATCTTGATCGAAGCATGTTAAAAGCCCACATTCTTTTTTATTTTATTCACATTCATGTCTTAATGGTTATCTTCTTCTTCTTCTTTTCTTTTCTTTTCTTTTTTTTCTAAGAAAATGTGTGATCCTCGGCGAGGAGGGTGAGGGAGAGCCCTCGTACATTCGTGACTTAATACTTGATAGGTAGGTTAATTAAGGCACATAAATTACAGATAGGCAATGAACAATCAAAGCAACTTCTGTAATTCAACACATGGGCAGAATGGAGCAGTGTGATATGAATTGCAGCATGTGAGTTGCCAACCATTCTATTATTCAACATTGCAAGTTCTCATGTTGATATTTGATAACAGTGAAGGAATGCTAGCTGTGAAATTTTCAGGATTGAGTTTTCACTTCTCAGGGATTCTTAGTCCCTTCTGAAAAAACAGGCTTAGGTTCCAGAAAAAGCAAAGAGTTCAAATAAACGGGGGAACAAAGAACGAAAATTCAAAGAGACTGGAAAAACCTGACAGATTTAATAAAACGTACTCCAGCAAACATTGGCTCGCTAGTTTTAATTGTTACTGAATGATACATCTGTTGCTTGGCAAAATGATACATTTGTTGCTACAATAGCCTAGCTTTATAGTTACTCCACCTTGTATTCAATCTAGAATTCTGCTACACGTTTTAACTTTATGAGTTAACACATATGGCCGCACTTTTTAGTGTAAAAAATTACAGCAATGCACAATGTTTTGTCATATTTAATTGAAATATGTGGTCCACCTATGTGCAGAATGCAGATGTTTATCAATTCCTCTTTTTATTGGCAACTGACCGCACCTAACCCACTCAACCAACCACTCACTAAACTCAAATCAATATCTTTTTTGCCAATGTGCAATTCATTAGAAGAAAAACGTAGATGTTTAAGGAAATACTAAAATGATTATAAAATAAATTTTCTTTACTAGGGATAAAAGCATATGTTTCATTCATTTTACATTTCATCTCATGAGATAATGATGACCATTAAGCTTGCAACATTAATCAACTATAACTTATTTTTTTTTTTACCAAATAAGCCAAAAGATGTAGTACAAATTAAAAAAATTCACATCAATAACTACTAGAAATTATTTGATAATTTTTTTTTCAAGATTTGCTCAATAATTGCCCACTAACTCAAAAGTGGTCGAAGATGCAAGACTTAATGCCCAAGACTCATGTAATGTGAGATTCCAATATGCACATTGTAGCTTTCAATATATACAAAACCGTATCCATACTTCAAGAACATACTTAATTGACCTACACAAAGTTTGACCACCATTTGGAAGTTGGGAACATAAATCACCAATTATTAATGTTGGACCACCACCGTTACAGTTTTGGATCAAGTGCTCTCTGAAACATTTTCAAAATTCAGTAACAAAATACTGGACCCAAAGCTTTTACATGAGGGTCTGAGACATTGATATATACAAATACAGCATTGTATTTAAAAATAATTATACCTTACTGATCCGTGCACGTTCGAAGATTTCTCACCTCACATGGCAACTGACCACATATAATTAATCTTAAGCAGTAAGCTTGGTCTCACATGATGACTACAATCTTTTGTTTCACTGCTGCACAAGCCAGCTATAAACATGGAATCTAACAGGTCATCTTCCATTCCCTAAAAAAATACATTCAACATATGTTCTGTTTACAAGTTTAATAGACAAATAATAACATATGCTTGGAAATGTACAATGGGAAAGACTGGCAAATGGCTGAAGAGCTTTCTGACAGGCAAGAAAGAGAAAAACAAGGAGAAAGATGATCGAAAAGAGCATGAAAAAGTGTCATTGCCTTCTCCCTACAAACACGGGTCGGGTCCAGTTCCCGGTCCAAGCCCAAAAGAGAAGAAGAGATGGAGTTTTCGGAGATCTAAAGAGCTGAATACACCAGATGTCAAGTTCAATAGCATTCGTACTAGCAGTAGTAATGGAGTTTCAGAAGAAGATATTGAGAAAACAAGACAGGCAATTGCTTTAGCAGTGGCAGCCTCATTGGCCCATGGCAGGAAAATGAGCAGCGTCAGTCAGGATGAGGCTGCTGTCAAAATTCAGGCTTATTTTCGAGCTTACTTGGTAATTTTCTAGTTTCTACTCTGTGTGCCATACTACGTTGTTTCTGAAACAGCATAAAGAATGCAAGTATTTATGGGAAAAATTATGCAGTCTAGAAAAGCATTATGTGCACTTAGAGGTCTAGTAAAACTACAAGCACTTATAAGGGGAAACCTGGTGAGAAGGCATGCAGCTGAGGCATTAAGACGCATGCAGGCTTTGGTGGCAGCTCAAGAAAGAATACGTGCACAAAGAATTCAAATGGTTGAACAAGAGCAAGCTCGAACCATCTCTTCTCATGCACCAAATCAAAGAAGATCACCTCTTCATCCTAGATTCAGGCCATCATATGTAAGTTAGTATGTTTTTTCCTTGAACATTGGTTAATTGATACCAATAAAGCTCGACCACAAGATCTTTAGATAAACATTCTAGATATATACCACTGTTGATCTATAGAAACATTCTAAGCTAGTATCTTACTGCTATATCAATCTGTGAAGACGTTTACCAAAAAATAAAAATTGACAACCATCTACTAAATTAATATGAAAAAAAGTTTGTTGGATTGAAATATAGGAAATGGAGAAAAATGCAGAAGATAAATTCAAAATAGTAGTAATGGATATGGCTGAACCAACAAGTAACTCAAAAAGAAATAGCTACTCCATGCCTCAATTCGAGAAATTCGAGCACACACACTCTTTTCATTCGTATGATTCAAGAACTCCTACGAAATCGGACATACGACATAACTATTCGCCAGCCCCATCAGGATTAACAGACTTAAGCCCGAAAGGACAAAGTGATCACTTTGACGAATTCTCGTTCAAAACTGCACAAAGTAGCCCACAGTACCATTCAGCAACCTCAAACGGGTCTGCTGATCACCCGTTTTACCCAAACTACATGTCTTATACACAATCTTATAGAGCTAAAGTGAGGTCTCACAGTGCACCTAGGCAAAGACATGAGACATATGAGAGGCAACCAAGTAGAAGAAAACTTTCAATTGAAGGAAGGAATATTCCTAGAGGGGTCAAAATGCAGAGGTCTATTTCTCAAGTTGGTATGCCTGTAAACGGGCTTCAGTTTCCATGGCATTTGAAGGTTGATAGGTCAAGTGTTTCTGTCATAGATAGCGAATGCGGATCTTGTAGTAGTAGCGTGTTGACTGATAATAACTACTGCAGATCTCTGGCAGCTTATGAGGTTGGTGTATATATACTGCTTCAATTTTTGGTTAAGAAAACTGATATTGGAGTGTGCTAACTTAAGCTTTGGTTTTCAGGTTTATGGAGCAATTGCTCATCCAAATGCAATAACTGAATAAATGAATAATTTATGAAGAATGGTAGTTTGATAGATTTAATAGAGCTGTGTTGATTGTTTATTCCTTTATTTTCCTTCCTTCGCATTTCAGCTTCAAGTGTGGATTGTATTCAGGTTTGATATTTATTTTTATTTTTTTACTGAGGTGAGCAAGTGTGGATGTAACTTTTGTAACCCTAAAGAAATGTTAAATAGTATTCATTTTTGATCGGTTTATTGTTTAACTAATGTCACTTTCCTACTGGCAGTACAGTTTTCAGATGACATACTCATCTCTTTTGACAACATCACCCTATATCATCATAGTATTGCTATGTTGTTGTACTGTGGAAAAATCAGCAACATGTTTGACTCTTAATTAAGATTGAAGGCGAAGGCAGAAGTATTAAGATTTTTTTGGTGATACAATATTTCCAAAATTAATAGATTTTGGAGATATTCGCGGTATTTAGTTACCCGTTCTGTGCATGAAGGAAATGGAAAGAGAAATTAAAAAGATAGGGATGTGGAGATATTTGCTATATTTATTTGATTGCCATATTTTATAAAAGGAATCAAATAGGGAAATAATTGATTGATGGAGAAAATGGAATATTATCAATCAATTACATGGCAAGGCAATTAATGGGAATATTATTATTCCATGAATTGATTTATTTACATAAATCAATTGCTTCATCCCTAAGTAACTTTTCTCTATATATAAAGAGAGGCATAGAGAATGTTAACATATCAGATATGAGAAAACAATCTCTTGTTTATTTTTCTTCATTTTTTTACTCTGTAATCTCTTCAAATAGTAATAAATCTATTTCCCATTAAAGTGGACGTACACTATCTCGCGATGGTGGAACCACTATAAATCTGTGTGTTCTCTCTTGTCCCTCTATATATTTTTTCTGTGATCTATAACTATCTGTTTGTTCTATCACGCCAAATTGCAAGATCCTATTTTTCTGCTGAGAGGGATTGATCACCCCTCCCCCTAACAACTGGTATCAGAGCTAGATTCGCAAAGAAGGCGTTTGGTAGAATGGCAGGAGGAGATGAAAATAGTACAAATAGTACTTTAGCGCCAGTAGTTGCTCCATACGTCAGAGGCTTCTATGTGGCTTCAGGATCACAGTTGACGATAGAGAAGTGGAATGGTGAAGGAGATTTTGAAAAATGGCAATGGATGATGAAAGCAGTTTTGAGGAGAAATCACGTTCATCGAGTAGTATTTGATACAGAGACACTGCCTGTTGATATTTCATCAGTGGAATTAGAAGAGATTGAAGAATGGGCCTTTACTACTCTCCAGCTTGCCATGAGAAAGAATGTAATTTCTGAAATCAGTCAGGAAACCACAGCCAAAGGCATTTGGAAGAAGTTGGAGGACCTCTACATGAAGAAATCCCTAACTAACCGTCTGATCCTATTAAAGACTTTTTTCACTTATAAAATGAAGGAAGGTTCTTCAATTAAAACACACCTAAGTGTGTTTGATGACCTGTTGATGAAGATGAAGATGAAGTCTGTTGAGTTGAAAGTTGATGAAGAACAGAAAGCAATGATTCTGTTGTGTTCGCTTCCAGAACGATACACTGGTTTCGCTAACAGCCTTATCTATGGTAGAGATACATTGACATTAGATGATGTGAAGACAGGTTTGCTCGGTGAGGAGTTGAGAGATCAGATGAAAGAGTTTGGTGTTGGTGATAGTAGTGGAGGAAGTAATAGTAGTTCAGGTTTATTTGTTGAGAGAGGTAGAGCAGAGAAGAAAGTGAAGAATTACAGGGGGCGTTCCAATTCTAGGAAACCTCATTGGCGGAGTAAGTCAAGAGATGGAAGGTGTCATCATTGTAAGAAACCAGGCCATTGGAAAAGAGACTGCCCAGATCTGGAAGAAGAAGACTGAAGGTTCTTCATCTATTGCGATGGAGAAAGATGATAGCGATTTATTGACAACGGTTGTATCAGATGTTGCAGACCACTGGGTATTAGATTCTGGAGCATCATTTCACATGACTCCTAATAAGGATTATTTTTCTTCCTTTGATGCTAAAGAAGGAAGTTCCATCCTTATGGGAAACGATGCTACATGTAAGTCTATGGGAGTTGGTTCAGTTCGCATTCGCATGTATGATGGGATTGTTCACACACTTTCAGATGTTCGCTATGTTCCTGGTCTTCGAAAGTCATTGATATCATTAGGCCAATTGGCATCATTGGGATGCAAGATAACCATTGTCAAAGATGGTTTGAGAGTTTCTAGAGAGGCACTTGTATTGATGAAGGGTGTTATGGTAAGAAATCTGTATTTGCTGATGGGTACCACTGTTCATGGAGAATTATGTGTTGGAGTTGATAGTTCTAAAAGTTTGGATGCTACCAAGCTTTGGCATATGAGACTAGGTCATACTTCGGAGAAGAACTTAGAGTTGCTTCGTAAGAAGAAAAAGATCAAGGGAGAAATCTTCAACAAGTTGAACTTTTGCAAGGAGTGTGTATTGGCAAAGCAAACCAGAGTTTCTTTTGGCGACGGTATGCATACTTCTAAGAGTGTACTTGATTATGTACATTCAGATGTTTGGGGGCCATACCCTACTGCTTCCATTGGTGGAGCTTATTATTTTGTTTCATTCATTGATGACTACTCGCGCAAGGTTTGGGTGTATGTAATGAAAGCTAAGTCGGAAGTATTTCAGAATTTCAAGGTTTGGTTAGCTCTTGTTGAAAACCAAATAGGAAAGAAATTGAAGATTCTTAGATCCGATAATGGTGGCGAATATGTCTCCAAAGAGTTCCTCGACTGCTGCAGACAACGCGGTATTAGAAGACATTTTACTACACCTGGTGATCCGCAATCCAATGGGGTTGCTGAAAGGATGAATAGGACTCTACTTGAGAAGGCCCGTTGCTTGATATTGACTGCGGGTATGTCTAAGGGTTTTTGGGCTGAAGCTGTTTCGACTGCAGCACATATTATTAATCGGATTCCGTGCTCAGCCATTGGTGGGAAGATTCCAGAGGAGTTATGGAGAGGTAAAAGCACTTTATTAAATTATTTTCGTATATTTGGATGTCCAGTTTATGTTCACAATACAGGACAAGATAAGTTGGAGCCTAGGGCCTCCAAGTGTGTTTTTCTTGGTTATACAGATGGAATAAAAGGATACAGAATTTGGAATCCAGTTACGAAGAAAGTTATACACTCCAGACATGTGACTTTTGACGAGTCAGCGATGTTTAAACCTTTGGAAGGTTTATCAGACGGTTCAGATTCAGTTGATGAGAAGGCCGAAAAGACCGAGATTCCCAACTTTCAAACCCGAAGTACAGCTATTACTATTGGCAATGGTGATAGAACAGTTGATGATTCATCACATGATAGTCCACAGATTTCCTCTAGTAATGATGGAGATGGTCATGAAGCTAGAGAGGATTCAGCTCAAGATGGAGCTCAAGGTGGAGCTGAAGGAGAGTCGGGCGATATAGTCATTCGGGCTAGTCAGAGACCAAAGAGAGCTCCAATTAGATATGGAGATTGGGATTATGCAAATTTGATCCTTGATGATCAGTTTGAGTATGCTTTACATGTTGTTCATGATGAACCATTAAGCCTTGAAGAAGCCATGAAGTCGAATGATAATTCGAAGTGGAATTCTGCCATGAATGAAGAGAAGTTAGTTCGCCTTCAGAAGGTTCATACAAATGACAATGCAGCAGATATGTTTACGAAGGCCTTACCTGCTACTAAGTTCGAGCATTGCTCGAACTTGATTCACTTGATGAAGTGCTAGGTGCCACATGGTGGCACTATGGGGAAGAGAGTAACTTGGTTGAAGTTAAGAGAAGATGTGGCATTCTTTTTGTATGAAGAGATATGAGTTTATTTTTTTGGTTGCACAACGTCTGCCTTATTTTTTGAGTATTTCCAACACTTTGTTGGTGGGCGGTGGCCTTGCCGGAGTTCATTAACAAAGTGCAATGAGAGGTGGCTTTTTGCAGGAACTCATTGGGAAGCATTCATTTTGGAGTATCTTGGTTTGGAAGAGATATTGTATTAAGGTGGAGATTATTAAGATTTTTTTGGTGATACAATATTTCCAAAATTAATAGATTTTGGAGATATTCGCGGTATTTAGTTACCCGTTCTGTGCATGAAGGAAATGGAAAGAGAAATTAAAGAGATAGGGATGTGGAGATATTTGCTATATATATTTGATTGCCATATTTTATAAAAGGAATCAAATAGGGAAATAATTGATTGATGGAGAAAATGGAATATTATCAATCAATTACATGGAAAGGCAATTAATGGGAATATTATTATTCCATGAATTGATTTATTTACATAAATCAATTGCTTCATCCCTAAGTAACTTTTCTCTATATATAAAGAGAGGCATAGAGAATGTTAACATATCAGATATGAGAGAACAATCTCTTGTTTATTTTTCTTCATTTCTTTACTCTGTAATCTCTTCAAATAGTAATAAATCTCTTTCCCATTAAAGTGGACGTACACTATCTCGCGATGGTGGAACCACTATAAATCTGTGTGTTCTCTCTTGTCTCTCTATATATTTTTTCTGTGATCTATAACTATCTGTTTGTTCTATCACGCCAAATTGCAAGATCCTATTTTTCTGCTGAGAGGGATTGATCACCCCTCCCCCTAACAAGAAGTGCACACTGCACAGCCATAAAATTAAACGCAATACAGTAATAACTAATAATGAAAGGTTCATGCTTAAAAATCAAAGCCGATCTTCTCAGAGAACAATGAGATTGATAGTTATGGGAAGGAGGGAAAGAAAGGATATTTGTATGTGAATTCCAGTGAGAATGTCTGGATTGAGTTTAGGTTTTGACTATTATCATGTGCTAAATTCCAGTGACAAACGTACCTAATTGATCTGGTATATTAATAGTTGAACCATTATTGTATCAATATTATATTTTTCTCAGAAAGGATATCTGTATCCAATTCTTTCTTCTAACACAGATAATCTTTCTTCTGTTCAAATTTTGCTCGCGAGGAATGCTTTCTTTTAATTGAAAAGGAGAAAAGGATTGGTGATTTATTGCCAACAAATCAAAAGTATAAACCTCAGCTGAAAATGCTAAGTTAAATAAAAATTTATAACAATACTAGATGGAAAAAAAGTTGATGCAGCCCAAAATCTGATTGGAAAATTATTTAAGACGCCTTTAAAATTAAGCAATCTGAGAGGGGTTTGAGCCTTTGAGGTTGTACTATTTCAGTTTTCAGTGTTTGTAACAAAATCAAGCAAATGAAGCTTCATTGCTTGAAATTGATTTTTCTAGATTTGTTACAGCCTCACCAATATCAATCCTAGGCCAACTTCAACCAATCCAAAGATTCAATTTTCAGCCCATGAAAATCCAGCCAAACTCATAAATTTGGATGAACGCTCCTACTTTGGAGAGCTTATTCCATAAGCTTGACCTTGAGCTCTTATATAGTGATCATCTAACATTAAGCATTTATTAAATAAGCTTCTAAGGCTTAGTGCGCATTTGATAAACGCTTGAACTTGGGCACTTATATAATCCGCTTAACAGCTATGTTTCTCATTTGTTTCTCCTTCTAATTTTCTTGTTCATGTTCATAAAAGCGTTAAAAAAAATGTCACAATGACCAAAAAAGATGGGAAGGCAAACCATCTATGCATAGACTGATGTCGAATACATTCTACACCAACACCTGATGCAACATGATCTACATGTTCTCCATGAGTTACTGGTCGGAGTTCCTCATAGATGTACTATTGCTCCACAGACCCAGCAAGTACTTTTTACATTGTTATTGTACTACGTTGTTATATTCTGTAGTAGCTATATCATATCAGCCAATGCATGATTGTTAGCTTATCAAGTTGTTGTAACCGTTATAATAATAATGAAGCGATACTAATAGATTAGTTATAAAATAAGGTGGAGGTTGTTGTTATAGTAGCATAATTAAACATCAAGCATGAAATCTTTGTTCATCAAATATGTGAAGTACATTGATGTTTGGGGTTGTTGACCCAAGTGCATTTATCATTTTTACGACACACTTCCTCACGCCATACTCAATAGGTTATAAGAGAGTCCTTCTGCTCTCTTCCTATCCGTTATGTGTAGTGCTTCGAACGATGTTTGATTCATGCATTGTTAGAGAGATGGTGACCTATTACTCACACCTTTCACTTTCAAGATTTTGAGCTAGTCCTTATGTCGTTGAACTTCTATATGTTACCTGACATGGAGATAGATTTGCATGACCTAATACATATGGATTCTGATGATGCATTGAAGCAAGCATTGGTTTACACGTTCCATAATTTTAAGATGGTAGTATTCATGTCGGAGCGGTAAAGCTCACATACTTGCAATCGTACATTAGCACACATAGAGGCACATCGAGAAGGGCGATGATGTCGTGCGTACTTTCCTTCTAGGGCTGGCTTTACATCTTGGATTACCGTAGGCAACACAAAGATAGTAGGAAATATAAGGAAACAAAATAAATTCACCTAGTGAATTGAAGTCTGGATCTCATGCAATGTATGTTAGGGGTGTGTGTATTAGTTTAATATTCTTCATAAGCACATTTTACTACGGTCATTGCCCCTTTCAAAGGGGGGTGCCCTAGGCGACTGCCTGGCTAGCCTAACTCTGGAGCCAACTCTATTCCTCCTATGTCTCTCACACACACATTCATATATGCATACATATACATACACACACACATACACACACACACACACATACTGAAGATGGGCGATATTGTTATGGGCTTTTTTTCTCTTTATTGTTTTATGATTGGATGAATTATAACACCTTAGCATTCTAAGAATTCTGTTTCAAATACTAAGTGAGCAATAACAATTTTGAGATTGGTAGAAATGAAGATTATGATGATTGTCCTACGGTAATAGGTTGAAGAATTCACGATTACCGCTATCATGCTTATACCAATGAATATCAGCTCAACAATTTAAAATGTTAAAAATATTTAAATTGTAAGAGACATACCAAGTTCATCTCTCATCCAATGCTACTTGGATTAGCTCACTTAATTTTGTATGCTTGAGATTTGCATAAACAAGATTGCCACCATAAGTTTTCCGAACCGTCCGCTTAACACTGTGAGTGTGTCGATTCTCATATGATCTTCTTATTATAACTGTTTCTAATTCTCTTAGATTTTGCTCTGTTGGGGAAAATCCCTTCAGATGATTAGTCTAAGAGAATTAAAAAACCCAACGCAGCAGAAAACAATAGGATCGTGATTGTAATGAGACGAAACGAATAGAGACAAATACAAAAACAAACAGTCACAGATCTATGCAATGCAGAAAAATAAATAACACAAGTATTTATAGCGGTTCCACTACCGCGAGGCATTGTACGTCCACTTGGTAAGAGGAGATTTTATTAATCATTAACAGATTAGAGTTACAAGATTGATTCACTTTTGGAGGCTATATATAAGAAGAATTAACAATACAGATAAATTTCTACATAGTTTCAGCTCTCTAAGATGACTGTCATTGTTGTCTAGAAGCTCCACTATTTATTGAGTGAAGAAATGAGGAGGGGCAACTGCTATATAGCAGCTCAGCAATCTTGTTCGACATCATTTGGTTCCGCACACAATTGGTTCGGTCAACTGGTTCGGCATTTGCATCTGGTTCGGCAAACACAATAGATCATTTGGTTCAGCATTACCTAAAACTAATTTGGTTCGTCATAATGCCCAAAGGAAATGATTGGACCGGCATGCCACCGAACGAAATATTTCGTTCGACATTATTTTCCACCGTTCCAAGACTTTGACTTCAGGTCTCCTTTACCGAACGAAGCCCTAGCTTCACTTCACCGAACAAAATCATCACGAAGCCAAGCACCAAATGAAACTTCTCCTCCACCGAATGAGATTACTCTTTCGGCCTTCATAACCTCAACAACGAGCCATAGTTTGGTTTGGTCCTCTTCAATGCCGCTCCAGCTAGGGTTTTCAAAGCCGTGACTTCCTCCTCCGCTTCTTCCTTCAAGTTGGAATTTCAGGTATCAAATTCAACAATCTCCATCTTGATACCAAATTCCATCAAGGCATCTAACTCCATCTACACCTTCATACTCCAAGCAATGGATACTTGTCCAATAAGCTTCGACAATGCTATCGCTCAATACACTCTATCAACGAACTCCGGCAAGCCCAACACCCGTTAACAAAGTGTTCGAAGTACCCAGTCTGTGTAGAATCTATCAATCTCCACCATGAAATAAATGTCTCCATGAACCATCTCAACTCTCCCCCTGTGACACCCAGTGGCACCTAGCACTTCATTGAGCGAATCAAGTCCGAGCAATGCTCAAACTTAGCAACATGCAATGACTTAGTAAACATGACTGCCGCATTCTCCTTTGTGTGAACTTTTTGAAGACGAACTAGCTTCTCTTCACTCATCGAGATAAGGAATGACTCTCTTACCTCAATATGCTTCGTCCTCTAGTAGAATGTCAGATTTTCAAATAAGTGAACTACACTCTAACTGTCAAGCCTTCGTATATGAAGCCAAAATCACATAACAATTTCCTAAAATAAATTGCCTCCTCAACTGTTTCAACCGCAGCTATGAGCTCTGCCTCTATAGTGAACAAAGCCATAATCGTCTACAACGTCGCTCTCCAACTGATCGTTGTCCCACCAATGTTGAACACATATCCGGAGTTTGACTTCCTTTGATCTCTATTACCGGCATAGTCGGAAGCGCAAAATCCAACCAAGTTGAAATATCTTCCTCTTCCATCAATGACAAGTCCATGGTTGGGAGTTCCTCTAAGGTATCTGAAGATACACTTTACTACTTCCTAAAGCGTCTTTCCTGTATTCGCCATGAATCTACTCACCAATCCAACCACCTGTGCAATGTCAGGTCTAGTGCAGACCATGACATACATCAAGCTTCCAACTGCACTTGCATATGTGACCTTCATCATATAAGACTTGTCCTTTTCTGAGATTGGAGAGCCTTTACTAGAAAGTTGTATGTGCAAAGGCATGGGTGTGCTATTTGCCTTTGCCCCTTCCATGCTAAACCGAGCAAGCACCTTTCAAATGTACTCCTTTTGAGCGAGGCTCAAAAGTCCTAGCTTTCTATTCCTTTGGATTTCCATACCCAAATTTTTCTTTGCTTCTATAAGGTTTCCATTTCGAATTCAGATTTTAGCTTTCACTTTAAACTATCGATTTTAGCCTTATCCTTATGAGCAATCAACAAATCATCTACGTATAAGAGTAGGTACACCCATCTACCAATCTTTAAATGCTTGAAGTGTACACAAGCATCTTTGATGCTACGATCGAAACCAAATGAAAGCATTAAAGAGTCAAACCTATTGTACCATTGCCTAGGCAACTACTTAAGTCCATACAATGACTTCTTCAATTTGCAAACCCAATTTTCTTTCTCATCTACAACAAATCCTTATGGCTGCTTCATGTAGATGGTCTCGCCTAAGTCTCCATGCAAGAAAGAAATTTTTACGTTCAGTTTCTTCTGCTCCAAGTCATGAGCTCGACGATAGCGAGAAAAATGTGGATGGACATATGCCTCGCTACTGGAGAGAATATCTCATCATACTTCAATCCCTTCTTCGTAAAAACCCTTTAGCAACTAGTCTAGGCTTGCACCTTCCATCATCGTTCACCTTGAACACCCACTAGCAACCTATGGCTTGGCTTCCTGGATGAGGCGGTACCAAATCCCAAGTCTTGTTCTTCTTCAACGACTCAACTCCTCTTCCATAGCACGCATCCACTTCGAATGGTCACATGGCTTCAAAGCTTCATCAAGGTTAAAAGGCTCCTCATAAACCACATGTAGGGCATAGTCAAACTGATCACCAAGGCTAATGTTTGCAAATCCAATCATCATACCTTTCGGGTGGCCCAATAGTCCTATGACTAACCCGGGTAGGTATTGCTTCGTCTAAACTCCTTTTAACTCCACTTTAAACTGAACTTCCTCTGAATTCATGCACATCACCAACACTACTAGAAGGTACATGTGGACTATCCTGTGATGTTTCATCAACCGCGTTCTCCTCGACAGCGTCAAAAAAAACTCTACTATTTGGCTGGAACATAGGACCTTCTTCCATCTCCATGGGCATATCAGAATATTATGATTTGGTAGGTAGTTTCTCCTTCGGATTGAACATAGCAGACTCATCAAAAGTAACATGCCTAGAATAAACAATCTTCTGATCAACAGGGTTCCAAATGCGATACCCTTTGATATCATCGGTGTATCCCTATAGAATGCTCTTTTATGCTCCAGTCTCCAACTTATCATCACCTGTATGGTGAACGTACACAGGATAACCAAAAATTTAGAAGTAATCAAGATACACTGCTTTACCTCTCCACTTTTCCTCTAGAATCTTCTCATCTATGGTTGAGCATGGAATTCAATTTATGATATACACCGCAGTTGACAATGCCTCAGCCCATAAGCCTCTAGAGATGCCCGCCGTCGGTCTCAAGCAACAAGCCTTTTTCAGTAGAGTCATGTTCATCCTTTCTACGACCCCATTGGATTGCAGATCGCCAGGTGTAGTGAAATGTCTCTAAGTGCCACGCTGTCTACAAAAGTCAAGGAACTCCCTAGAGATAAATTCACCGCCATTATCCGATCTCGACACCTTCAACCTAGAAGCAGATAAGTTCTCAACAAGCACTTTCCAGTCTTTGAACTTCTCAAAACTCTCTGATTTGCCCTTCATCACATACACCCATACGTTTCAAGAAAGTCATCAATGAAAAAGATAAAATACTTTGCTCCTCCAAGAGAAGGAGCAGCAACTGGTCCTCAGACATCTGTATGCACATACTCAGGTACTTGCCTCAATATATGAAGTCCAACTCCAAAAGATACTTTAGTTTGCTTGCCTAACACACACTCCTGACAAAAGTCCATCTTGTCGACGCTTTCTCCTTTGATCATCTTCTGCATCCGAAGCAACTCTAAGCCCTTCTCTAAAATATGACCCAACCTGAGACGCCAAAGCTTTGAGGCATCCAATGCACGAGAACTATCTACTCCAACACACGAATCTGTAAGAACTATGGTTCCTTTCAGCAAATATAGATTTCGAAACACATTTCCTTTCATAAGAACTAGTGCACCTCTCAAAACATTCAGACTATCCTTCTCGATACTTACCTTACATCTCAAAGATGCCAACTATCCTAAAGAAAGTAAGGACTTCAGAAGAACTGGAACATACCGGACACCTGTCAAAGTGCGTATCACTCCATCAAACATCCTAGTCCTCACTGTACCATCACCCATTGCTCTACAACTAGCATCATTGCCCATAAGAATAGAGATTCTCTCTCATCCAACGAAAAAATTGAAGTAATCCTTATTAGGCGCCATATGGAAAGATTCACTCGAGTCCAACACCCAATGGTCCGAGACATCCGACAGTGGTGCAGACAACACATCGTCGGATATAGAATTCTCCACCGCAAATGATGAAGATCCGTCTTCTTCCTTCTTCTTCAAATATGAACAGTCATTTTTCCAATGATCGGGTTTCTTGTAGATAAAGCACTTTACGTCCTTAGACTTTCCTCTTCTACCATTATATCGGGCTTCCTGGACTTGGAACGCCATCTAGAGTGCCAATTCTTCTTATCATCTCTTCCTCTTTCAACAAACGGGTCATGACTACTACTTCCACCTCTACTTCCTTCACTTATCTACTTCATCTGATCTCTCAAGCTCTCAGATAGAAGGCCGACTTTACATCTTCCACTGTCAATGTGTCTCTAGTGAATATAAGGCTGTTAGCGAAACCTGTGTAATGCTCCGGAAGAGAACACAAAAGAATCATTGCCATTTGCTTCTCATCCATCTTCAAGTCAACAGTCATCATCTTCATCGCGAGATCATAAAAGAAATTAAGATAATCCTTCACTGAAGTATCTTCTCTCATCTGCATGGCGAAAAATATCTTCAGCAATATCAGACAGTTAGTCAGAGATTCCTTCAAGTAGAGATTTTCCAATTTAGTTCAAATGCCCCTAGCAGTGGTTTCACCACTAATCTCTGAGATGACATTCTCTCTCATAGCTAGTTGTAAAGTAGTAAACGCCCATTTCTCCATCTCCTTCCTTTCTGCGACTGGGATGTCAGCCGTCAACTCTTCAGAGGAAAACACTACTGGATGGACTTCATTCCTTAGTAGAACAGCCTTCGTCCTCAATTGCCACTTCTCGAAGTCTTTATCTCCATACCATTTCTCAATTGGCAACTATGATCCTGACGCGATGTACATCCCTCTAGTGTAGGGTCTTATAACAACTAGAGTCGCTTCATCTCCTGCATAGCGTCTAACACTTCTCAATCAACCTTGTAGCTTCGATACTAGACTATGGGAGAAAATCCCTTTAGATGATCAATCTAAGAGAATAAAAAACCAACGTAGCGAAAAACAACTAGATCGTGATTGTAGTAAGACGAAACCAATAGAGACAAACACCAGAACAGACAATCACAGATCTATGCAATGCAGAAAAGTAAATAACACCAGTATTTATAGTGGTTCCACTACCGCGAGGAAGTGTACATCCACCTGGGGAGAGGAGATTTTATTAGTCACTGAAAGATTAGAGTTACAAGATTGATTCATTTTTGGACGCTATACATAAAAAGAATTAACAATACGGATAAAATTCTATAGAGTTTCAGCTCTCTAGGATTGCTGCCATTGTTGTCCAGAAGGTCCACTATTTATAGAGTGAAGAAATGAGGAGGGGCAACTGCTATATAGCAGCTCGGCAATCTGGTTCGGCATTATTTGTTTCGGCACACATTTGGTTCAGTCAACTGGTTCGGCATTTGCCTCTGGTTCGGCAAACACAGCAGATCATTTGGTTCGGCATTACCCAAAACTATTTTGGTTCGGCATAATGCCCGAGCGAAATAATTAGACCAGCATTCCACTGAAGAAATATTTCGTTCGGCATAATTTTCCACCGCTTCAAGACTTTGTCTTCAGCTCTCCTTTACCGAACAAAGCCCTAGCTTCACTTCACTGAACGAAATCATCACGAAGCACAAACATCAAATGAAACTCCTCCTCCATCGAACGAGATACTTGTATGGCCTTCATACCCTCAACACCGAGCCACGGTTTGGTTCGGTCCTCCTCAATGCCGCTCTAGCTTGCGTATTCGAACCCGTAACTTCCTCCTGTGCTTCATCCTTCAAGTTGGAATTTCAAGTATCAAATTCGACATGCTCATTATCGCGAAACGAGTCTTTGGTAGAGTAAGCCCAATAGTACGTAATGTAATTTTTTTTTATATGGCAGCCATGTTACAGTGGCATAATACTCAATGGACGATGGACTCTCAGTTGGTATATATTATTGAATTCAAAGTCAGTGAAACTCAAAGTTTGTATATGATGTTGGGATGGTGAAAGAATTGTTGTAGTTAGAAAATGGTGAGTGGATTTGTAAGTATTTGCATGCATTTTATGAAAAGAGGAACTTGTGAATATAATTTTGACGCCCCACCTCTATACTCACGCTAGCCAAGGACACTACGGGGTAATGCCGTCGACTAGCACGAAGAATAAGGCTGTTGAGGAGCGACCATCCGTATAATTTCTTTGTGCGAGTACTAATACGTCAGATAGTTTGGCATGTATTTCATTTCAAGAAGAAATCTGACATATCAAATACAAACTCAAAACTACTACAAAGTGGCTATGTGGTCTTCGAAAATAAATATAAAATAAGCATAACACAAATCAGTCACAAATATCCATATCACAAAGGTAGAAACAGGTACGAATATAATACATAGAAGTGTACATCAAAGTAGCGGTCATACAAGATCCACAATATCACAAAAGAATAGATACAAGTGCTAGACAAAAGCATATGTATAGATCAAGGAGTCTCTATCTCAAATGTACAATAACAAAAACTACCAATCTAATGTAGTTAGACAAAAGTCAGATGATGGCCAGATAAGAAGTCAAACAGAAGCACCTGTAACATCTTGGTCTGACCTGAGTATTATTTAATAAGAAAATAATAAACGGATTAGTCTAGCTATAAATATCAGATAAAAATGAGATAGGATAAGAGATATGATAATAACGTATGATAATAATAATGCCATACCATGACATGTATACATTAAATAACAACAAAAATCATACAATATCTCAAATATTCTCAAATACCAAAAAGAATGTCATATACTTTAACATATTCACCAAACCACAAATATTGATAAACTTATCAATGTAAATCACAAAATTGGTAAAACACAAATTCCAGAAATCATCAATTAGAAATCCAGAAATCACAAAGGGGGAGGCCTATCACAAAATGGGAGCATGAAAACTCACCAATACGTGTATCACAAACGGAATGTTATTCCTTGGTTGCTAACCATCAATTTTTTTGAGCTGAGGCTCCACAAACGGCCCAAAGACCATGGGTCGCTACCCCACCAATTTTAAGCCGAAGCTCCACAGAAACGGGGTTTAGCCTCCCTTATAGACAAATCACAATTGCTAGTCTAAACCATGAAATGATCATCATCGATCATCAAGAAGTATCGATCACACTAAGCTAGTAAATAAATGAGTTTAGCTTTATGTCCCATAACCACTGGCTTAACTTAAATATTTACGAACAAATTGTAGACTTCCACTCAAAGATAGTCATACAATCGAACGAGTCTAAGAATTAACCGACAAAGTAAACGCAAGTGTTTCATACCACTTGTTTTGCTAAGTCATTTTATTGGATTTCTTGAATGAATGAGGTAAAAGTTTATATATACTTATAGGTTGGAAGATGGTTTTATAAACGAGCTTTGTATTAAAAGTAGAGTTGAAATCATCCTTATGAAAGAGTTTGATTATTTACTACTAGTATAGAAACCTTTGTATTTCGAAGTGACAAATCACCAAAAATGATTGTAAAAACAATCATTTACCAAAAATTCACATTCAAAGACGTGAATCAAATCCAAAGAAATCGATACCAAATCCATCAAAATGGATATTCTCAAAAATCCCAAAAAAGAAGTTATAAAAGTCAACAATGGTGATAACAACAAACTGGATCTACTAGAATCGATTAAAAATTGAAAATCTACACAAAAAGGCAAGATTGGCTAAGACGGCACATTCAGTCGACTGGACCAGGGAGGTCAGTCGAGTGACACAATACCTGGGAACTTTCTGTTTCTAGATTCAGTCGACTGAACTAGGGTAGTCTGTCACCTGAACATGCCTGAAAACATTCGGTTTTCAAGCTCAGTCGACTGACCCAGAGTGGTCAGTCGACTGATACTGGCCCCGGAAATTTCCTAAGTTCTGGTTCATTTGATTGACTTCTTGGTTCAGTCGACTGAACTGGAATTTCCAGTATTTTCAACCTAGCCCTACCAAGGGCAAAACTCCAACAAATTGCAATCAGACGAGCGAGGGGCGTTAGAGCTTATGCCAATCGGCAACCCAACCCTATAAGCTCTTCGATACACCACCAAAAACATGTTCAAATATCAAAGCTAGAAATTTTTAAAGATTTGACTTCAAAACACCAAAAATTGGAATATTCATAAAACCAATTCAATCCAAAGCAAATGGACAAAGAATAGATGTTAGGAATCACTACCTAACAACTATCAAAGATATAGACATAGGTGTGAGTTCAAAAACTCACCTTTAAAACTCAAAAACAATGAAGAAGAAGCTTGAAAACAAAAGGAAGATCAACTACTCTTCAAATTCAACTCTAAAAGCTCTAATCTAAGATCATAAGAAAATATTTCCTAAGTTAAGTCATAGGAAATTTATGAAATTGGAGAGAGATTGAGATGGAGAAGAAGAAGAGGATGCTTACCTAAGCTTCTCTTTGATTTTGGACCTAGAACTTGGATTTGCAAAGGAAACTAGGGCCTAGGATAATTTCCAATCTCTTTCCCGATTTTTACTAAAGCTTGAAGTGTTAGAAAAATCATAGAATGGACGAAAAGGAGAGGGAGGTGGAGTTAGGATATAAGATGAGTTGGGTTAGTGGGTTGAAACCCAAACCCAAAGCTTTAAGTGAAAATGTCAAAATTCTACTCAACTCCAAACATATCGATGTTTATACTCAAAAAGGTCGCAAACACCATTTTGAACTGAATGGAAGTGGTCTCGAGTCCAAATTCGATTGTTTGCAAAAAGTAGCATTTCGGACTTAAATCCGACTAAAGATGCTATACTTAAACAAAATATTTAAATATACGATCGTAAAATATGCGGGTTGTTAAAGACTCCCCTCCTTGAAGAAATTGCGTCCTCGCAATACTTAAGAGGAAAATAAAAGGTAACAACCATAAAAGTATATCGACACAAAAGAAAATTTGAAGTAAGAAGTTCACCTCTAAGCAGCACGAGAGAGTAAGTCTGGATGTGATCGCTCGACGTATTCTCTAGATTCCCAAGAGCAATCCTTAGGATTTGAGGACCATTGAACCTTCACAAGCGGGACATCTTTATTTCGAAGGCGTTTAACCTCCGTAGCAATGATGCGAATAGGATGTTGCTCATAAGTCAAATTAGACAAAACTTCAACTTCTTCAATAACACCGGGACCTTGGAATCCTAAGACATTTCTGTAGTTGAGAGACATGGAAAACATCGTGAATAGCAGAAAACTGAGCCAGTAGTAAAAGGCAATAAGCCACGGAACTAATGCATTCGTTGATGGGGAATGGACCAATATATCGAGGCGCTAACTTTCCTGTAACGATCCTGAATTTTAATTTATTTTAAATTGATAATTAAATTTACTTTTGATTTAAAATTGTGAAATTAAATGATAATCGATTGGAGTTTTTCCAAATTCAAATAGTTTGTGTTATTTATTAATAAGAAAACAATTTCTTTTATAAATTATTTTAAATCAACAAGGAGTTATTTTTATAACAATAAGTAAAATAGCTTTATATTTATATACATGAAGTATAAAATCAAACTAAGTAAAGGAATGTCATCTCTAATACATACAAGAACATGTAGCCTGTTTGAAGTTGTAAAAAAATTAAAATATAAAGAAACAGATTAGCTAAAAATTATAACAAATATTTAAACTTGAAAAATAAGTATGCAGGCAAGCAAAATAGGTCGATAAAGTTTAATATGCTAGGCAAGATCAAAGTAAAAATATTCAAGTAAATCTATGTACAAAGAAAAAGAAATCAAATGAAATGAAAAGGCTGCCAGGTAAGTAAGGCAAGCATGAACAAACAAAAACAAGTATAAAAAGCAAGACAAAATAAAATAACAAACAAAGACATATCAGCCACCAAAGCAAGAATAAAATATAACAAATAAAAATATAAGTACAAAATCATCTCAGCCGAGTAAACACTTGCAAAGTAAAATAAAAAGACCCTTAGTACATAAATAAACAAATGCATAAATAAGAAACAAAACAACATAAAGTGGCAGCCACCATAACATATCATTGTAGTCATACTGCTATCATCACAGCCGAGCCAAGCAAGAGGCTGTAGACAAAGTAGGACAGTAAGTTTATATCTAAGTATATCAACATCAAGTACATAAGCTAAAGCTGGTAAAGCAAATAAAAGAGAAGGAAATAAAATATGTTCAAGTTTGTACAAGATAATTAATGCAATATCTTTAGCATACAAATGCATCACTTCAGCCCTCAAGCAAAGGAAAATATCTCTGTCCTTAATTGTTCAAAGCAATATTTTATACCTGTAAACTTTTTTTTTATATGTATCACCTCTTACCTAAATTTGTTCATTCAAAGTTATGAAAATCTGAAGTAAATATAACTTCAAACTTAAATAAACTTCAACTCAAAACAAAGGCAAAGTTTCAGATCATAAAATGAAAGCAGCTCTAGATTTTAAAAGAAAGAGAGAATAGAATATGCAAGTTCATTTTGAAAGAAAAGAAAAAAAAAACAAAGGAAATCAAAATCCAGTTTAAAGTTTAAAAGCATTCAAACAAATTTCTCAAAGCTTGTTGCAAGCAACACTGTTCTCTGCTTCCAGACTCAGGTGAGCAACTTTAAGTTTTAAAACTAGTTCTTGAATTCAATGCCGTGAATCTGTGAGTAACTTCATTTTTGAAAACTTAAAGTAAAATTTGGTTGTTTGTGGGTGAGTTGAAGTGAATAAGCATTTGCAGGTGAATATCTAATGTGAATATTATTGTGTGCATGCTATATATACACACTCTGCTCTGTTATTTTTCAAGCTCAAAATTCCATTTAAAAATCCTTACCACATGATCTGGTTCTTAATAAGATCTGATTTTCAAACAAATATTGTTCGATTTGACCTAGATTAATGTTTCAAAATTTTAGTTAGTCAACATAAGGCTTGTTTGTCTCTGGAAATATTTAAACATATGTGCATGTTCAATAAAGTCAAAACTCAAGCTTGTTAATTTATAAATTCAGTATTACAAATTGAATACTCTAATCAAAACATGATTTTTAAGACAAAAATTAAGATTTTTAGATCAAAGTTTGAGGTGCAGTTTCAAGAGAAGCCGAAAATTGATTTTTACCAATATTGGTGGATTCAACAAAATTTAATTATTGAAATTTCTTATGAAGCAAGGTTGAAGTTGTATTAACACTAGAAAAATGTCAAACTATTTTTCAAGTGCATAAATTTTGAGTTTGTGATTAAAGTAGGGTTTAGTTCACGTTCCTGTTGGGTCTGTTTTGCTCGATGATTTCTTCATCAAAAGTTGACCGAGCTCGGAGTGTTTTTGAGGGATGAAGGAGGAGGACATTGGCGACGCGTGGCAGGAATCACGACTCAAATAATGGTCGGCGCTAGGAGGATGGAGCATTTTTCTCTGTCGCTGTTCGAGTTACAGATCACCCTGAGGGGTAATTTTTCGATTTCGTGGCTGTTGCTTCGAGTTGGCTTTTGAATTCAAATATGTGGCAATGGGAAGTTCCTTGGCCTGACCATTTGTTGGAAATCCAAAGAAACAATACGAGCCTTGTACGGTTTTAGTTGTAGAACCTGCCATTCACTTATGGTGGCGCCCCACTGTTTGGATGGTAGCTATAGCGGGCATAATATAATGGTACCTATGCTGGCTAAGATTTATATCCTACTTTCGAAATGTTTTCTGCACCGTGCACTTATAATAATAATATCAAAGAAATTTTCTGCGTATTAAGCATGTTTGACTATCATAAGAAGAAATCTCCTCCAAGTCTGCGTTTGCATTGTGTGTGTGGCGGAAGGTCTTATGGTAGTTTCATTTTCAAAAAGCATTGCGAATTTACTTTAAAATTCTCTTGTTGATTGTTTTTAAAGATTAACTGTTTTTGTTGCTCACACCAGTCCCATGACTGATCCAGAGTTTATTGTTCTTTTCCTAAACTCTGGGTGCTCACTAATTTCCACACGAGCAGTCTAGAGTTTGGTTTTTCAGATAGTTAGGTCCAGTGGATTATCTGGAGTTAGTTCAGTCTTTGGTTCGCACCAGTCTTGCTTAGCTTGGTGCATTGTTATGGGGAGTTCGAGCTATTGCTGGATTGGTTCTTGGAGATGGAGTTCAGATTTGGAGTTCTTCGTTGAAGACTATCTTAGAGTTATTTGTTCCGCTGCTAGTGTTATCTATTTTTCTTTCCGCTGCTATTTTATTGTATCTCTGTATATTGATATTCATTGTATCACTCTGTTGTATCAGTGTTGTATATCAATGTATTATTCTTTTTATTCCGCTGTGTTATTTACTTAATGTTGTTATAAGCTCCGGCAAATCGGATTTGAACGGTCGAATCTACGGCATTCAAATACGATTCGAAGTATGGATGTCGATTTTCGAGCAGGCAAAACCCGATACGTTACATCCCGGTCGACTGAAATGCACAAAACCCTTCATAGGTGAAACATGAATAAACACCAAATCTTCCACAGAAAATTCTAATTTCCTTCTTCGGTTATGGGCATATGATTTTTGTCTACTTTGAGCTTCATTCATCCTATGACGAATAAGGTCAATCTTTTCTGTGGAATCACGAATAAAATCTAGACCAAAAACCAGCTTCTCACTGGCCTCAAGCTAACAAGAAGGAGATCGGCATGGCCTTCCATAGAGTGCCTCGAAAGGTGCCATACCAATACTAGATTGGAAGCTATTATTATAGGAAAACTCAACAAGAGAAATATGATCTTTCTAACTTCCACCAAAATCAAGAACACAAGCATGAAGAAGATCTTCAAGAGTTTGATTCACGCGCTCGGTTTGTCCATCGGACTGAGGATGATAAGCAGTGCTAAAATTAAGGTTCGTTCCTAAAGCTTTTTGAAAACTCTTTCAAAATCCACTAGTAAACAATGGATCACGATCACTAACAATAGAAGTAGGAAGTCCATGCAATATAACAATTTCTCATATCGAGTTTGGCCAAAAGGGGTACGGTCCGATTAGACCGAACGGGGATAAAATGGGTGGATTTTGTAAGTCTATCCACAATCACCCATAAACTGTCATGGCCCGTACGAGAATGGGGAAGTCTGTCAATAAAGTATATGGAGACTTGATCCTACTTCCAAATTGGAATGTCCAAAGGTTGAAATAACCTACCGGGCCTTTGATGCTCGGCCTTAACAAGTTGGCAAGTCATGCAACACTTAATGAAGTTAGCAATATCAGATTTCTTTCCATCCCAATAGTAAAGTCGCTTCACATCCGCGTACAATTTACTACTACCAGGATGAATGGTAAATTTAGAACGATGAGAATCTTCTAAAATGTCTTTACGAAGATTACCAATATTTGGCACGCTAAGTCTACCAAATTTTCGAATGCCGCCACGAACATTAATATCAAAGTCTTTCAACCCTTCAATATCAATTTGATCCCTACAATTTTGGCTAAAAAGAGCCAATTTAGGATCTAGCTTTTGAGCTTCATGAATGCGGTCTTAAAGAGATGGATGAGCCTCAAGGCTACATAGAACAAGAGATGAACATAAATCGGATTCACGATCTCGAATCTCACAAGTGGTCTCGAGATCATTCCATTCGGATATCATCATAGAAACAACTGCTTGTTGCTTACGACTAACGGCAACGGCAACACGATTTCCCTTTCCGCGAGTATAAAGAATATCAAGATCATAAGATGCAAGGAACTCGAGCTAACGTTGTTGACGCAAATTAAGTTCCTTTTGAGAAAATAAACACTTCAAAGATTTATGATCGACGTAGAGAACAAATTTCTCTCCTAAAAGATAATGACGCCAAATTATGAGGGCGAAAACAATAGTAGTGAGCTCTAAATCATGAGTGGCACATCTAGTCTCAACAGGCTTTAATTTCCTAGAAGCATAAGCAATAACACGTTCCCTCTGCCTGAGAATGACTCCCAAACCAACACGACTAGCATCGATATAAACAATAAATTCTTGGTTTCCTTCGAGAATCACAAGAATAGGAGCATCGTAAAGGAATTCTTTTAATTTCTGAAAAGAAGCTTCACATTTTTCTGACCAAATGTATTTAACTCCCTTTTTTGTCAAACTAGTAAGAGGCACGGAAATTTTAGTAAATTATTTTATGAACTGACAGTAATAACCTGCCAATCCAAGAAAACTTCGGATTTCCATCACACTTTCTGGTTTCTTCCAATTTGGAATCGCTTCGATCTTTGAAGGATCCATGGAAATTTCGGATTCGGAAATAATATGACCAAGAAATTTCACACGAGATTGCCAAAAGTGGCACTTAATTTTTTTTCTTTCAATTGATTACTCCTAAGAGTTTCCAACATAATCCGAAGATGTTTTACATGCTCTTCCTTGGTTTTAGAATAAACAAGAATATCATCTATAAATATGAGAACGAATCGATCGAGGAAGTCTTTGAAAACTCGATTCATAAGGTCAATGAAATAAGCTGGAGCGTTTATTAAACAAAATGGCATAACAAGCCATTCATAAGATCCATATCGAGTATGGAACGATGTCAAAGGAATGCTATCCTCTACAATATGAAGCTGATAAAAACCGGTTGCTAAATCTAACTGTGAAAACACTCTTGCACCACTAAGTTGGTCAAATAAATCATCAATCCGAGGTAAAGGATATTATTCTTGATGGTAAGATCATTAAGCTTGCGGTAGTCAACGCAAAGCTTAAGTGTACCATCGGATTTCTTCACAAAAATAGCTGAAGCTCCACAAGCAGAGGAACTAGAACGAATAAACTGCTTCGCCTCCAATTCAGATAATTGTTTACGCATCTCCTCATTTTCCTTATTAGACATACGATAAGGAGGATGAGTGATAGGTAGAGTTTCATGGATTAGATTAATTCTGAACTCAATTGCTCGCTTAGGTGGTAATCCTAAAACGGGCTCAAACATATCGGAAAATTCACGAACAACCTGAATAAGAGAAATGACATCTTCCTCATCATCATTATCGTCATCATGAGGGTTTAGAGAATACAAGGATGCTGCCAATTTAGAATCCGAATCTTTTAGAATAATAGAAATCTGCTTAACAGATTGAGGATGTCGAAGATATATAGTCTGCTCAGGACATAGGATGTGGGCTTCATAACGGTTAAGCCAATCCATTCCCAAAATCATTCTGAAGCCTAAGTATCGCATGACATGTAAATCGGCTCGGAAAGAATAATCACATAAAATAATCTAGACATCTTTACAAAGTAAACTGAGTGTTGCGGATCCACCAACCGGATTCGCAATTCTCAAAGAAGTCGTCAAAGCCATAACACTTAAAGAAAAAGTATCAACAAGTTCTTTTGGTACAAAAGAATGGGACATACCCGTATCAAAAAGAATCGAATAGGTTGGTCAAGAAACATAATAATGCCATCAAGGATAGAATGAGAAATATCTTGACCACGAGAAGTGTTACTAGGGGATTGCACAACATTTAGCTTTCCCTTGTTCTTGCTTTGAAGTTTGGGACATGTAGATATATAATGACCCGAACTTTTGCAATAGCGACAAGCAAGGGGCATTGAACACTTATTTTCATAATGGTCCTTAGAACCACAATTGTAGCATTGCCCACCACTAGAGGTAGAAGTCTTTGCTACCGGAGTTGCTTGCTTCCCTTTCTTGATGGGATAAGGGCCTTTGAACTTATTAGGCCTCTTCTTGTTGTTGTTGAAGTTCGGTTTGGCACTTCCAACTTCAACATCACTCTCTTTATCTACTTCTTCAAGTCGAAGAGCGATATCAACAAGCTGATCAAAGGAAACTTCCAGTCCCAGAAGTAAAGGCTTTTTGAGATTTTTATTCAAGCTATAGATAAACCTTTGATTTTTCTTCAATGGAGTATTTATATACTCGACCCCATACTTTGAAAGAGATTCAAAAGATGCGACATAATCTGTCACTGAAAATTCACCTTGAACAAGGTCAATAAAGCGTCGAGCTAAAGTTGCTTTTTCAGCTTCCGGCACAAACTTCAATTCAAATCTTTTTTGGAATTGCTCCCAAGTAAGATTCGCTTCAATAATTTCAGAAATCAAAAGCTCATACCAATCTAATGCTCTTTCTTAGAGCATATTAGAAGCCACTTGGACACGATGCAAATCAATAAGATTCATGCGAGAAAATATGCAATCGCATATTCTAAGCCAAGCCTGGTCTTCTATAACACTTTCGAAACCCATGAATGGATTTCCACCTAAATTGGTACAATCGCTACATAAGCGTACAAATCCAGATTTATGGTGAATAGGCTCTGGAATAGGTCCGACAGCTTGGGCATTCTTTACAAGATCTAGGAGCTGTTGGACAGCCATCCTAAGGAGTAGCACTGGATTGAACGACGCTAGGACGGCCTGGTCTAGCCATTTCTCTTCTTTAAGAAAGAAAGAAGAAAAATGTTATTCACAAAATGAATATCAAAGAATCATGATTGATAAAGCAAAGCATCAAAAAAGAAAATAGGATAGAACGGGTCCTAAGACTCAGATAAATCTAAGGCATGATTCTTAAGAAGAACTCAGGACAATGATCCTTGCTAGATTATTCTACATTGTTCCGAAGTTTTGCTCTGATACCAAGCTGTGACGCCCCACCTCTATACTTATGCTAGCCAAGGACACTACGGGGTAATACTGTCGACTAGCACGAAGAATAAGGCTGTTGAGGAGCGACCATCCGTGTAATTGCTTTGTGCGAGTACAGATATGTCGGATAGTTTGACATGGATTTCATTTCAAAAGGAAATTCGACATATCAAATACAAACTTAAAACAACCACACAGTGGCTATACGGTCTTCGAAAACAAATATTAAATAAGCATAACACAAATCAGTCACATATATCCATATCACAAAGGCGGAAACAGATATGAATATAACATATAGAAGTGTACATCAGTGTAGTGGTCATACAAGATCCACAATATCACAAAAAAATAGATACAAGTTCTAGATAAAAGAATATCTATGCTTCAAGGAGTCTCTATCTCAAATGTATAACAATAAAAACTACCAATCTAATGTAGTTAGACAAAAGTTAGATGATGGCCAGATAAGGAGTCAAACAGAAGCAACTGTAACATCTCGGTCTGATCCGAGTATTATCTAATAAGAAAGTAATAAACGGATCAGTCTAGCTATAAATATCAGATAAAAATGAGATAGGATAAGAGATATGATAAAAACGTATGATAATAATAATGCCATACCGCGACATGTATACATTAAATAACAACAAAAATCATACAATATCTCAAATATTCTCAAACACCAAAAAGAATGTCATATTGTTTAACATATTCACCAAACCACAAATATTGATAAAACTTATCAATGTAAATCACAAAATTGGTGAAACACAAATTCTAGAAATCATCAATTAGAAATCTAGAAATCACAAAAGGGGAGGCCTATCACAAAACGGAAGCATGAAAACTCACCAACACATGTATCATGAATGGAACGTTATTCCATGGTTGCTAACCATCAATTTTTTTGAGCCGAGGCTCCACAAACGACCTAAAGACCATGGGTCGCTACCCTACCAATTTTGAGCCGAAGCTCCACAGAAATGGGGTTTAGTCTCCCTCGCAGACAAAGAGACATCGCACATTGCTAGTCTAAACCCCAAAATGATCATCATCGATCATTAAGAAGTGTCGATCACATTAACTAATAAATAAATGAGTTTAGCTTCATGTCCCATAACCACTGGCTTAACTTAAATATTTACAAACAAATTATAGACTTCCACTCGAAGATTGTCGCAAAAGTTTCAATCGAATGAGTCTAAGAATTAACTGATAAAGTAAACGCAAGCATTTCATACCACTTGTTTTGCTAAGTCGTTTTGTTAGATTTCTCGAATGAATGAGGTAAAGGTTTATATATACTAATAGGTTATAAAACGGTTTTATAAACGAGCTTTGTATTAAAAATAGAGTTGAACTCATCCTTATGAAAGAGTTTGATCATTTACTACTAGTATAGAAACCTTTGTATTTCAAAGTGACAAATCACCAAAAATGATTGTAGAAACAATCATTCAACAAAAATTCACATTCGAAAACGTGAATCAAATCCAAAGAAATTGATACCAAATCCATCAAAATGGATATTCCCAAAAATCTCGAAAAAGAAGTTATCAAAGTCAACAAAGGTGATACCTACAAATTGGATCTACTAGGATCGATTAAAAATTGGAAATCAACACAAAAAGGAAAGATTGACTGAGACAACACATTCAGTCGACTGCACCAGGGACGTCAGTCGACTGACACAATAACAGCGAACTTTTTGTTTGTAGGTTCAATCGACTGAACCAGGGTGGTAAGTCGACTGAAACATGCCTGGAAACTTTTGGTTTCCAGGCACAGTCGACTGACTCAGAGTGGTCAGTCAACTGATACTGGCCCAGGAAATTTCCTGGGTTCTGGTTCAGTCGACTGACTTCCTGGTTCAGTCGACTGAACTGGAATTTCCAGTAATTTCAGCCTAGCCCTACGAAAGGTAAAAATCCAACAAATCGCATTCGGAGGAGCGAAGGGAGCTAGGGGTTTATGCCAATCAGAAGCCCACCCCTATAGGCTCTTCGATACACCACCAAAAACATGTTCAAACATCAAAGCTAGGATTTTTAAAGATTTGACTTCAAAACACCAAAAATTGGAATATTCATAAAACAATTCAATCCAAAGCAAATGGACAAGGAATAGATGTTAGGAATCACTTCCTAACAAGTATCAAAGATATAGACATAGATGTGAGTTCAAAAACTCACCTTTAAAACTCAAAAACAATGAAGGAGAAGCTTGAAAACAAAAGGAAGATCAACTACTCTTCAACTTAAACTCTAAAAGATCTAATCTAAGATCATAAACAAATATTTCCTAAGTTTGGTCATAAGAAATTTCTGAAATTGAAGAGAGATTGAGATGGATAAGAGGAAGATGATGCTTACTTAAGTTTCTCTTTGATTTTGGACCTAGAACTTGGATTTGCAAAGGAAACTAGGGCTTAGGATTTTAATTTCCAATCTCTTTCGCCATTTTTACTAAAGCTTGAAGTGTTACGAAAATAATAGAATGAATGAAGAGGAGAGGGGGTGGAGTTAGGATATAAGATGAGTTGGGTTAGTGGGATGAAACCCAAACCCAAAGCCCTAAGTGAAAATGTCAAAATTCTACTCAACTCCAAACATATCGATGTTTATACTCAAAAAGGTCGCAAATGCCATTTTGAACTCAATAGAAGTGGTCTCGAGACCAAATTTGACTGTTTGCTAAAAGTAGCATTTCGGAATTAAATCTGACTAATGATGCTATACTTAAACAAAATATTTAAATATACGGTCATAAAATATGCGGGTTGTTACAATAATTGTCTAAACTGGAGTTTACAAGAAAAAATAGGGAAAGATGGCCATTTGCATCTGTTGGATGTTGAATGCTTATTTAATAAGTGCTAAAAATCAATCGCCTATACAATAGTCGTCCTGAGCCGGAACTTATTAAATATAAGTTCTCATCATTGGGCGATCGTTCAATAAGCGCTCAATTTTTTATGCTTGTTGAACGAGTGCCTGAATCAAATTTGGGTTCCTGGACCCAAAATGTAAACTTCAATAGGGTTTAGATGTTGAAATAGATGATTGGATAGAATATTACAACATTGAATTTCAGGCATAAATTCTTGTATTATTGATGTTGGGCTTAGGATAAGTGGAGAAAATTTACCTTTGGTATTCATGCTGCTTCATTTGTCTTGATAGTTAATGGAAAGTGGAAATTAGCGATGCACCCTTATTTTCGAAGCTATTCCCCTGTCGTCCCTCCTAAAAATATATTTCACAAAACACATCTGTAGATATATTCAGTGCAATTATTTGTTCATTCTTGAAAACATTTTCCTTAAAAGCTGCAAATATTTACAGTAAAAACTACAATTGTTTGCGATTTTTAGCGCAAATAGGCGTTTTACAAATAGTTGCACTATTTTCTATAAATATTTACACAAACAACTCCAAATATTTGCATTTTATATTCTAAATATTTGTATTAAAGTGTGGAGATATTATATTTTTCATATGTATATATTAATTTAAATGATCTTGCATTAAAAAATATTCAATCCCATTAAGCCTTTAAAAGCTAATAAAAAACATTTTTCCAAGTCAAAATATTTATATATAATATTATAAAATTAAATATATTTTAAATATATTTTTTTGATAAATATTTTTTTGATAAAAATTTTCTTTTGGTTTGGATTTAGTTTAACAATCAATATAAATTTTGACTAAAAATTATTTGCGAATTTGAACTAGTTTGTATTTGTCTACAATATATATATATATATATATATATATATATATATATATATAGTTATAAATATTTGGTTTATTTAGATATGTGTAATATATATTGTTTTAAGTAGTTATCAATTAAATAAAATATAATTAAAATTATTTTTTTGGGTAAAATATTTTGATAGAAAATAATAATTTCACTATATATATCGATTCTACAACTATTTATGTCATGTAACTATCGTAAATCTAATTAAAAATTTGTTTAGATTATATGTTTAAAAATAAATTTCTGGTTTATTGTCTCAAATATTATCAGGCCAAAATTTATATAAATATAATATAATGAAATATAATTAAATGAGAATGAAATTTGTACCTAGATGGCTTGTTATAACACGTTTCACTACATATCTCAATTTCGTAGTAGATTCTTTCTTCTTATAGTTTGGTGTGCAAAGCCATGTACAACTTTAATAATGTAGGGAGAGATCAAAGAGTGTGACCCATATCTTGATCTTAAAACACTCAACAATTAGATCTCAAGATAATAACTATTTCTCTTAATTTTTAGATATTTTTTGTTCCCTATAATTCCATTACATGGGCATCCCACCATGTTTAACAATCACACATAATTTTCATTTAATTTCATTACATCTTTCATTGTTGAAATTATTATTTTGGCCTACTTAAATGATTGATGCAACATGTAACATATTTATATATTTATTAACCAATTATAAGGTCCTATAATAATAAAACTAACATTATAATTAATATAATACGTATATTAATTTTTTCCATAATAATTTGAAACTTTTATAATTTACTATATCCTTCGAATGAATGCATTGTGATGGTTGTGTGACAATAAGTATGAACACATCCCTTGGTAATATTTAAAAGATTTACATATTAAAGCTTGTGCAGACTTTGCTGAAGCACATTATTGGACACAAGTACAATTTTATATAGATCGTCTTAGTGAAATCTCATTTATGATCATTTAAGCTGCAACCTAAACAATAACAAATTGTGCATTTTTCTATCTTCATCATCATTATGTCACTTTGATATTTGGAGCTCAATTACTGGTGATCTGTAGTCAATTGTTCAGTACAACATTAAATCCATTGGTTCAATCTGATAACATTGATTAATTAATCGATTTTCTCTAATCGAAGTTATTGACTTTAAGTTGACTGCCAATTATAGTGATACTCGCGTTCTACATCAAAGGAGATGAATCCAATCTTGAGTAGTGTTTTACATCAAATGGTTCAGTTAGTACCCAACTGTGATAGTAACACATTCATGATATCATATGATTGACCATAACCAAATTTTGGTTTAGACACTTAAAATCCATAATACTCTCAAGTCAAAAAACTACCATACATTGTCATATGAGATCTTTCATTTAAATTGGATGTTATTAAACTATATAAAACTCTCTTTGAGTCATTATGTAATTATTTCAAAAAACTACAAGTATGTAATCACTTGGTTTCCTGACGGCCGTGAGTAAGTCGGCACTTATCTTTTGAAGAGAAGTGCACAAGAGTTAACACATGTATCGATATCCCATTCCCAAACCATCTAATTAGGAACATTTAAGGACATGTATTTATTTATATGATCCAATACTCATTATTACTAACATATTCATAACTACAATCAATCAAATTTATTTTTACGTATGTACTTTCTACTTGTATATATTTTATGAATTTAAAATAGTACTTATGTCTCAATAATGTTGGAACCGGACCTGTTGGAAGTAGGTCAAATGGGTGAATTTCAAAAAAATTCCATTTCGATCTCAGTTAAGTCTATGAAACCTAAATGGATTCTAGATTAAATCTAAAATTTTAAATAAAATCTTTATTTTATTTCATGTGTTTAAAATAGCTTGAGTTTAATTTAAGATGACTATATGTTGTAATGAGTGCATTGGTGTACGTTCACTTTCCTTTCCAAGATGGTCAAACCGTTCAAAGGAAATCCTTACTGTAATCAAATGTAATGAATACACGATTTTCACATAATAGATTATTTGCTTATTCTAGTGAACCGATTTCATTGAAATTTCATACATTACGAACTATGAACATTCACCATATAACATCGATTCTATTATGTATGAAGTTAAATATAAGACTATTCGTTGTCTGCACTCACATTACTTCTAAACCTCTATACTGAATTCTCCTTTATTTAAGTTTCATTTCATTTTTCACCTATTAATTATTTCCTTTTTGTCTTCAACCTATAGGTATTAATGGTGTCCCATTAACTTGCCTTCTTCTTATCACCTTCCTTAAATATGCTTATTTTAAATAGGGAATTCTTTCATTATTCATCAACTCCTCAATTTCTTAGTTACGTAACACGCCATTTCTAAGCTTAATTTTAGTAGTCATTCTACTTATCACCACATTTTATTTGTTTTCCTAATTCGGTATTTTTAATCTTTCTCAATTTTGCAAGCAAAATTAAAGTAGTATGTATTATTTGCAATGTAATAAGGTAATGGATCTTGAAAATTCAACTAAGTTCATCTTTTTTTTTTTTTGCTTTATCTTCATAGAATTTTTCTTATTTATTTGGTTTTTAGATTTTTTTTTTCAGTTGCAACTTTTTCATTGCTTGGTGTGATGGCATAATATATCATACTGAAGTAGCTTGATTCTAATATAAAAATATGAAGCAAGCGAATAATATGGAGGGTTAAATATCATTTTTTGGAGGTTTTAATTGATATATCGATGAACGATTTCATTTTTTGTTTATAATATTTTTTTAGCAAGGCTAGCCAACTTTATAGTGAGCTATGTCATATTATTAAAAATAGGAAACATGTGTTTTGTACATGCACAGAATGGATGTGTCGATTTTATAGTGGCCAAACCACTTAAAAAATAAGAATAACAGCACATAAGATAGGTAGGATGCCTAAACTACTAAATATAAGATAGAACAATGTATCATTTCTAAGGGATGAGCCACAGTCATCATCGTCTGACAATGGAACAACGACATGGAAAAAATTCAGTAAAAAAGAGCTAGTCGACTAAATCACATGAGTAAAGGTATTTCCAATCCCAGTTCACATTATCCAATACGGTACTATTTTCATCGCCATCCTCTCCAAGAGACGAAAGAACAAGTTCTTTCCCCTCAATGTGATAATATAACCTACGATGTTCACCGTCTCCACCAAAAAACATATGATACCTAGCATACGTAAGAGAATATCTCATTTTAGATTTAAAATGCACCCATGCATGCTCATATGAATTCCACATAATCTCATTCTCGACCGAAGAAACCATTTCAGGTTCGGTTACTCTAACAACTTGCACTAGGCACCTTCTGAATCCGACACCAAAACACGCATGTCCGATCCAAAGCGCATTGAGTGCAGATGATCATGAGAAAGAAAAGAGAGGGTGAGAAGAAAGAGAGAAGAAATAAGAAGAGAAGAGAAGAAGAAGAGAGAAGCAAAACCAAAACAATACAGAATCTGACATCGCAGCGGAATAACATATAATATAGATCAATAATCTTTACAAGTGAAACTGTAATACACATAAATCAATATTATAGTACACAATAGGTAATCATCAGCTTGGACAGTTATAATAACTCGTCCTCTCAAATGCTGATAATTTACAACAACAACAATGCAAAGCAGCGAAAAAATAAATAGATATGTGTATACAACATGAAGATCTCCAACTTGCCTGCTGAAGCTCCAAAAGCATCAAATATGAAACTGTAAATATACTCGGCCTGACGTGAGCATTGAAAGGAAAGAACGTTCAGATCAGTCTACAAAACCAGTGTGAGAAAACACACCTCAACTGAATTTATAAAGTTACCAAAATTTTTCCTTTATCAAAATAAAAGGTATCTCGTAAGACCACTTCGCAAATAAATACCGACAAGGTTTTTACCTTACGATAACCAAAACATTTCATCTCAAATTCCCTTATATTATAATATTGTCTATTATTCAAATAACATTAAAATAGCTGAAATTGTTACATTATTAAATTCCAGCATACACCTTATAATGCAAGGCTTTTTACAATAGAAAATGGCAGACATGTATTGGATTTTGTATTTCCATACAAATGACTAGGTGAAGGGACTACCTTTTTTGAAAACTTGGTACACCTCTAGAGGGATATACCTAGGGTCCAAATAATGAGCTCCTAAACCAAAACAAGACCGGCCTAACCCTCACACTGGATAGTATCGAATACGTCATCACTCCGGTCATTACTGACTTGAAATCGGTGGCCACAAGCATACACAACAATAATCAGATACATGACGTCATATCATATAAAGATATGCCTAGAAGAGTGATGACATATCCTAATGGGAGCGATCCATTGTAGCCTTGCTGCTTCTATCCCTGTCTTAGTCATTTTTCGAGGAGTGAGGCCAAAGAAGTATCAGTTGCCTTTCACATATCACAAATCACATCATCTTTGAATGCCACATTGCCATTTTCGGTGACTAGTAATTGCTTTCAACTAAAATACAACCATTGAGCTTGTACGTCTCAAGGAGGGTCGTAAGCTAAGAGAAGTTGTCTTCTCTGCCATCATATGATGTATGTTTGTAAAAATCAATGTACGTAATCTTAGAAATGCAATACTAGACACTCATCCATACAAGTTGTCTAGGAATAGGACAAACTGAAGGTACTTTCCTACCACATCCTGTCAGAAAATCCCTAGGATTAGTAGTGAATAGTCCTTGCATTGGATATTTCATAACGAAGAGACCACTGCTACTATATGTATATTGGTATTTTAACCCCAAACGATCAACAAGCAGTCCTTCACTATGAAAATCCTAAACACCAATATCATCGACCAACCTGCACAATCAACACATAAATATTGGTCCAAAGTGGTTTTCAGATAAATTTGATCCCGGTCTCTTCGTACCAAAAATGCAAAAGATTTTCTCAACTTCACACAGAAACTAAGTCTCATAAACTTATCATGTCTCCAACTTTCAACTTCCTATCTTTCGGCCAAGAAGGAAGCTCGATAGATTGGAGTAATCAATCTGCACTACACGAATTAACATTCTCAATACAAATGTTAATCATGCCTATACAGTCAGTTACATACTAAGTGTACGACTAATTAGTTTCCCCATCAAGTTGAGGAACTAAAATGGCCAATTTTGATAGTCGGTTATTTAACTATCAAATCGATAAACAAAATCTAGCACATAAATAATCACTAGGCCTGATTTTTATTAATCATTTATAATTCAAAATGCTTCCCAATTATTCACTTCAAAATATCTTTAAAAAGATAATATTCAAAAATATTTCACTTATTGTATATTTGGAAAACATTTCCATATACTTATTTTAAAAATAAGCAAATGCACAACTTATTTTATTTTCAATGTTATATAAACTCCAATTTATAATGTCACTTTTCAAAACATTCATTTTAGTAAAGGATTATTCATTGTCCATAATTGTGAATGTAATTCCTTTAATAAATTCATTACTTCTATGTATTTAATTTAAAGGATTATTCATGGTCTAAAATCGTGAATATAATTCCTTTAATAAACCTACATATTTAATTCATCAAATTAAATCGATTTCACATTTATAAAACAATGTTTACGAATTCTATTTATAATTTATAAACACTTCCATATATAAAATTCCTTTTAACAAATTTCCATTTCTTTCTCATTTATAAGTCAAAATCCAATTATAAGCTTATAAATCTCTTTTATTTGCAAATTCATTCTTTTTATAAATCTATAAATCTTATTTAATTATAAGATTCAACTATAACTCCATTTTAAACTTACAAAATTCGTTTATAATGCCATTTTTTTTCTTTATAAAATATCAATTTTATAAATCTCATATATATAAACCATTTATAATAAGTTCAAAATTCCAATTTGACTTATTTTAACAATTTTATAAATTTTATAAACAAAACATTTATAATAAATTCAAAATTCTGATTTTAACTTATTTTAACAAAATAGTTAACTTCATATTTCAAAATCATATTTGAATATATTTCACAAAACCATAATTTTTATAACATAAAAATCATAACTTTCATTTGTTTAAAATAAATCCGTTTCTTTAATCATCCAAAAATTATATATTGTCAAAATCACTTTGAAATCCCTTTTAAACTGAAATCATCAATTCAATATTTTCATATTTGCAAAATATGACCCAATGCTGCAAAAGCACTAGATAAAGGGACTCACATCAGTCATGTCAATCATTGCTTCCAAACATCATATCATATGATAACAACATACATAACAATATCTGTAAATAAAAATCAACAACGGTGAGGAATCTAGTTGGATCCCTCCAACCTGTTACTAGCAACAAATGTACGTATGAAAAAATATGTATAATGTCCGCTTCGAGGTAGATGCGTGTACAAACGGTTATCCACTCGTACATGAGAACGTATAGGATCTCATCCGCTAAAATATGCGAGAATATATCCAAACCAATCAATATATATATATGTGTGTGTATATATATATATATATATATATATATATATATAAAATATCATATCTCATCCAAACAATCATCATAAGTAAAATTTATTCTCACTTATATTCGAACATAGGTGAAATGGAGAGAGTGAGTTGTACTCACTTTTATTGCATTCGTCGTGATAGCGATTTGTTTCGATTAAAATTAAATGGGAGTTTACCAAAATTTTCACTAGCTCCAAATCCACTCCAATCAGCTCCATCCCATAATGTTCGTGAATATGAAGCTAAAATAATTTGTTTCGTGCAAATCCGACCTTGTACGACAAAGTTATGAATTTTTTAAGTTTGCACGAATTTAAATATATAATTTACAAATTTTCTATTTTATTTTATACCTCAATTTAATCAAGGCCGTTCATATTTGCTTGATCAAATCTCGGTCGTGCTCCCTTTTCTTCCCCTAGGCTTCGTATGCAACGAACCCATCACGCCAACTCCCTCTTTCCTCACCGTTGCTTCCATCGTTGATCGAAAGTCGATCGAACCAAGTCAACGCGTGCGCCTCACCACCTTCTACCTTTTCCAAGTGTCGCCTCCTCTGATCAACCCTAGGCTACGAAATTGACCCTTGAACGCACATGTTCGAACGAGAATTTCCGTCGATTTGCTTTGTTTTAGATGATTGTGACCGTTGGATGTGTTCACCTCATCGTGCTCTACAATTTCCTAGTTGGAGCAGATGCATAATAGTTAGTGGATTGGAAGAAAATCGAGGAGGAAGATCGCTGACTTTCGACCGTGGAATGATTGTTGTGGCGGTTGCCCTAATTTGCTAGGGTTTTGCAAAAGTGAAAGTCCTTATATAACCATATTTTAAAACACTATTCACGTCTAAAATTTTCATACTCCTATCGAGGCACGCCGCCTGGCGTTTATAATGTTTTACTCCTATTCTAAACACAATGAAATATATATCGGGAGCCAATTCCATTGTATTGCAAGATAGATTTTCGAATCGAATTATTTTAATTAAAATTTACTTAAATAAATTCTACGCATTTCAGCTTCTCACGAGCAAACCGTACGTCCGATTGACACAAAATTTGAAATTCTATAATAATTCATTATTACGGATGCAATGAAATTGGTTTCATCGAAATCCGAGTCCGTGTCAAAAATGACTATTTTTACACGTTAATTAAATTGATAAATTTCCAATTTCTATAAATCATCTTTTAAATCAATTTTAAAAGTTGACTAACTCCATTCTAATTCAAATAGAATTTGAAACAACTTTATTAATCATTTTCATTCACCTTAAATTCAAATTTTAATTATTTCTGCATTTTCGAATATTAAATTAGCAATTTAATTATCTAAAAAATCACTATATTCGAAATGTATGTTATTCAACTTATAAAATTTACTTTTCAATAGTTAAATTCAATTAAATATTCTAAATTTAAACTACCAAAAATCTAGGTCGTTACAGTTACAGAGCAGGCGCCAATAACTGAAAACTCAATGATAGGGGTCTCAGAGGAGATAGCAACTGCCAAGTCATAACCTCAAGACACAACCGAATCATCTGTTGGAGTGGAAGCTTCTGAAAGTGGAGAAGAAACAACAGAAGTAACAATGATCAATATCAGTATGGAGAGAGGCAAAAATGTCAATAGGAGGAGCATAAGCCTTGGGATTAGGAACAAACTTCTTGGTAAACCTAGGAAAAAGGATCTTGACAGAAGAAGCCTGAGATCAATAGCAGGACCAACTGGGCAGGAATCTATAGTATGACCAAAAGAATAACAAGATGAAAAAAAATCGGACTTCCAACTATATTGAACATCCACATCATGCCCTTCGGTCAATCTCACTTTCAATTTAATTGGCAAAAGCTTGGTAGGTGTAATCTCAATTAGAGCTCTAGCATACCTCAAGCTCTTTCGGTCAATAGTACTAGAATCAAGCATTGTAGATTTCCAATAAAATAGCCAACCAATTCAGATGAATTAATGGTAGCAAGACAGATGGATTGTAAGTGAAAGTGGTCGATGCTGGGATTGGGAGGACTTGTTCCCTAGCCTTGCCAACCATCAAGCTCTAAGGGATGATAACAAAGGGCTTCGCTTCAATTTCCATACATGATTATAGTGGTCACGGACATCTTTGTATAAAAGGGAAGAATCCTAACAAGCGTTTAGACCAGAACTCAACACCTGCATGGAGCACTTCTGATGATGCAACTAGCATACTATCAACTTCCGAAGTATCAAAAATGTGGAATAAAACTTCCAACATACTTAGGCAGAGACTTAAACAAGGACATCCAAATAATACCCTTAGCAGGAGACTAAGAAGATTCAGAAGAATCTATGATAGCTTGAGTAGATACCGAAGGCCTCAAATCATTGTGAGATATTTGATTGTATTATCCGGATGAAGTTGTAGCGGTACTATCAGAAGGATTCTTATAAACACTTCATGTGCGTTAAAGAACAATAGGTTTCTCTATGCATTTGGGATCAGCATCTTCCATAACATAGTCGACATTTATCTTACTATCACCAATCCTGGAGTAACAACCTGAGACCAACATTCATTATCCGGGGCTATTAATATATGCGACAGAGGGGAACATCCTTTAACTTTGGGAAGACCTAAAATAGGGGTGCGATTCAGAGTAGCATAGATGAAGCCAAAGCAGCAAAGGAATTCAGATGAGAAGCAAATGAGGGGCATAAGGGTGGGATTTGGAAAGGGAATTTCATGAAATGAATGACCAGGTCTCGTGCGGGAGCAAGGGCTTGTCGTTTGGGAACATTGTTTTATACACTCATAGATCTGAGGAGTAGGACAAGGGATATAGAAAGGCAAGAGGAAGAATCGTAAAAGAAATCAGAGGAGGGCATCGTATATATCGTATGTTTATTTAATTTATCTTATATTTTACTGGATTATAGATTATAATTAATAAATGAATGGCCAGATCTATTCACACCCCATCTTTTGCCTTTCTCACCCACTTGTTAATCAAAAAATATCACACCCCACCATTTCCTTTTCCAAACCCAGAATGTACTAGATATAACAACCAGGTATTTTCAACCATTCGCATCCATTATAAATGTATAGGTAAACACTCATGCCGGAATTGAATTGCTCAAAATACCGCGTTTTAAATAAAAATTTGGCAAAGTAAAAGAGATGGTAGTTCATGAAGCTACTATATAAATATATCAGAGTTACATAAGATACAATAGAAGAAATAAAGTATAACAGAAGTTTAATATGATAACCAAGTACAAGCTGAATAGAACAACCGAACTGAAAAGATTAAACTTGACAAGTAGATAATCTCCAGCGATTCCAATCTTCAGAAAGTGGAAATCCAAATCTGTGAATAACTCAGGCTGACCCAAGCGTAAATAAAAATAAAAACACTCGAATCAGGACATACATACTTATACAATGTAAACCAACTCAAGTGAACTGTAGCAAAGATACAAGTAACTTAGAAGATGCTTGGGACCGCCCATCCTCTAAGGATCCGTTAAACTATTTATTATGTAGTAATATACGCTATATACAGTAGTGTCTAATCAGTAAAGTATAATCGTATAGAAAATAGCGTTAAGAGGATGGTGAACCTTAACGCTGTCGGATGTTTAAAATCAAAATCGTAGTGGGCTCGCTATAAGGGGATGACACGGCACGCAAGGCAATGCCAGGGTGGATACACCGTTTGCACTCCCGGACCGGTGGTGACGGCAAGCCAGCAGCTTCCGCCCACCTCGAACAATACCCCCGAATCAAAGTGGCGCAACCGTATCGAATCACAAAAGTAATAGAATGGTTTCCGATGGAGCATGCTCGATGAAAGGGTGCGACCCTTTGTGTAGCCCGGTATAGCTCTTGTTTTAGTCATTTATGCCAACTCCCGGGAGTTGGGTCCACATAATATACCTCGGGAACGTCGCCACCATCCTACTTCATTCTGTAATCTCCACCGCGTACACAGTTCTTAAAGTGGTTTTCGGTATTGGCCGGCTATAAGATAATATCCGATCCTGGTCTCTTTAACAACCAATCGTTATTATAACCCGTAGTTATAACTTTAAAACAATATTTTATGCTTCAAAATAAAATATCATTCAACCCAAATCATTATCAAAATAAAGATTAAATCATTTCCAAACCATTTCAATATATCATCATAACATATTTTTCAATTCAAATATTTATCAAAATAAATATCAAGTCATTTCTAACCATTTAAATATATTAAATTATCATATCCTATAAAAACTTCCTTTCAAATCAATTTAATATATTTAAAATATCATATCCTTCAAAACATCCTTTTTAAATCATTTTATTACCAAAATATCATATCTTTCAAAACTTCATTTCAAAACATTTTTAATATCAAAATATCATATCTTTCAAAACTTCATTTCAAAACATTTTAATATATCAAAATATCATATCTTTTCAAAACCACATTTCAAATCATTTTATTATATCAAATAGTTATATTTCAAAACAAATTACTTCATTTTAAATCATAAAAATGAAGTTATTACATTTAATAATTAAATTCCAAAAATTTAAACTTTTCAATGTTCATTTATGCACTTAAATTTATTAAAACAATGAAAATTCAAGTTTCGCAGCATTTGGAAAATGCTACGGAAAGTTACATTCAAAACAATTCAATTTAACAAAAGACAGCATTTAGAAATGCTGTTAATTAACTTCAACTATTCAATAGAATTTCACAAAAACTTATTTTTTTTATTTAAATCATTTTTAACTTATAAAATCATACATTTTCACATTCATAAGCATCATTTAATTTTCCTTAAATTCATGATTTTATAAAGTTAAGTTTCCTTTCAAAAATCAATATTTATTAATAATTCACTTATTAAATTTCAACATTCAAATTAAATTCATTACATTAAATTTCAACTTAACACTTAAGTTCTCAAATATAACTTAATTTTATTTTTATTTACTTAACTAAAAATTCACTTTTAAGCCAATTTCATAAATTCCAATTTAAGTTATATTTCCAAATTCAACTCAATATTCACTCATTAACATTTTAACTTTATTCAAAAATCATTAATATGTTATAAAAATCATTTTAAATTAATTTAAAATTCAAAATATCATAAATTTTTTCATATTTTCAAAGTTAATTTATATTCCATTAAAAATTAAATCAAAATTTCCAAAATTACTTACATTTAGATTTTCTAACCTTTCCATAATTTATTTAAGTTATAGATTTCCAGAAAATCAATAATACTTTACAAAAATTATATTTTTATTTAATTTTAAATCAAAATATTATAATAATTAAATTTCTAAATTATTTTAAAAATTTTAGAAAACATATTTTAACAACGGGCCTGTATATAATTTTCTACACTAGGTAAAGTGATACGGGTAATATATCATTTCAACCCGTCATTTACAAAGAAAAATTCGGGTTTTATCATTTCAAACCCGCAGTCCCAAGTAAATAAAATAAGTTGAAAATCGTTCAGGCCTATCATTTCAGCCCATAACGATTTTTCCCTATTCCAAAGTCCGTTCGGGTATGTATCATTTCAACCCATAGTGATTCTAATCTAAAGGGAACTTGCAGTGTGATGAACAGATAAAATAAACAAAATAGCATGAAATAAAAGTAACATATAATATAATAGGTGTAATAACAGGTGTGAACATCATATGATAATAATATAAGGAGTTATAACATGATCATATGGTTCTATAGATTCACAGGGTGTCAATTTACTACTTATATAAGTACATAATGTATAGTGAGAATAACTCACTTCTTTATGCTGAAGATATTAATTTGAATGACACAACGGATCCAGAAGGCATGACCATTGATTTTGAGTGGAGAGAAATAGCCAAGATGTCATCTTGTAAACAACCCCAAAACAAGACAATATAACTTATGAATATTCAACCAAAATATATTGAAATAAATTGAAATTTAAAGGCAACAAAGACAAGATAACTTGACCTTGCTACAACCATTCAAAAGCTCGACTAAGGGGTTCGTTTTCTCAGCCATGATGATGATATGAGTGTGGGAGAGACAAGGCTAATAGCCTTGCAAACATTCAAACAAAACAAACAAATAACATAAGTTTTCAAACCCAAATTCAATAAAACAATGTTAGAATTAGATGCATAAAACAAAGCCAAAGTTTTTGCACTTGCTTTCTACCGCCTATGCTTCAGCTATAGATCTGAAATACATGTCTAAGGAGTGGGTTAGGATCAGTGCTTGGGCTCATATGGGTCGGCCATAGCTTGGAAGTAATGGTGCAAAGGTGGATGGACATAGGTGCAACAAAACAACAACAACAAGGCAAATTCATCACTTCTATGCTATAAATGGGTTCGGCCATATGCTCTAGGGGCATGGCCAGTGGGTCCACGTGGTGGTGGGTGATGTGGTAGAGGGTGGAGGTCAGGTCAAAGGTGGTGGTGGGGGAAGTGGCGGCTAATGGTTGTAGAAGGTGGTGCTAGCAAACTAGGCTCGATTTATGTAAATAGGTGATGGGTTTGTGCATTTTTGGTGTTGTCTATTGCTAAGGTGGGTTCCGCCTGGTCATGGTGATGGACTAGAGGGGTGGTTGATGATCAGAGAATAAAATGGTGGAGGTTGGCCTAGATGTGGTTGAGGAGGAGTGGAGCCATGAAGTTGAGAACAAGTTGCAAAATCACATAGAAAAACTAGAAAACAAGAGAAGAGAAGAAGATTTTACCAAATTTTTGCAAGATGGAGGCCGTGATTTTTTTTTTTAGGGTTGAGAAGTTTTGAAAATACGTGAAAAAGATGAGAGAATTCAGCTGAAAAGAATAGAGAAAGGTACGTCCAAAATAAATTGTGTATTGATTGAAAAAGAAACAGTAAAAGAAACGGTGAAATGACTTTACGTTTCTTAGCTTTTAAAACCTTCCATACTTCCTTTTCTTTTAAATCAAGTAAAACAAAATAAACTTTAGAAAGTACATATAAAACCGAAACAAAGTGAAAAAAAATAAAAATATATAATTAAATTTAAAGAAAATATAAAAAGAATTAAGAAAATTGCTTAAAAATTGAAAACATGGTTCAAAAATTACAATTAAAATATCAATGGCTTTGGAAAAATATCTACTTCATTTTAAAAATATTCTAAAGAAACTTTTTGAAATAAAATAATTTATTTATCATTTCTAAAATAAAATAAATAATTAAATTGGAGAAAAATAGAAAAGAACTAAAGAAAATGTTTAAAAATTGAAAACAGGGCCATGGAAATTACAAGAAAAATACTACTAGCTCTAGAAAAATTCCTACCTCACTTCAAAAAAAATATTAAAAGACAAAAACATACATAAAATAACATATCAATACATATTACAATAAAATATGAAAAAGAAAAATAAAATTTATACTATTTAAAATAATAAAATTGTGGAATAAACAAATTGCACTCAATATTAAAATATACATAACTTTCACAATTTAAATCCGTTTCCAACGAAACAAAAAGCAGCGTTCTTAAAATTTTATGTACTTTCATAATAAAAGATAAAACTTAAATTTTCAAACTTTTAAAATTTTAAATTAAAAGTCAAAGTTTGACTATTTTGACCAAAAATTCACTTTTTGGAAAATATTCTTTTTAGTCATGCTTTGGAATGATAATTCATATCAAAACTAAAGTTTATCATTCAAAATAAATAAAATAAGTTTTTAAATCAAAAATTTAATTAAAATAATTAAAATATACTAAAAAAATCATAAAATACAGGGTTGTTACACTCTCCACCACTCAAAACTTTTCGTCCCCGAAAAGGAATGAGGTACGGGAAAGCGCACAAAAAGATAGAGTGAAACAAGATTAGGACAAGATGACAAGGAGATTGAAATTATACATGATAACTATTGTGATAGGTAAGTTTAACAAGGTGGAGATTATCTTTCCAAGATCCTCCGGAATCAAGAACACAAGCACGAAAAGGTGGATTCAAAATGAGTACCAAAGATTATCAAAGATTATAGAAGATTTCTAAACAGAAAGATTATAGAAAGATGCCTATACCAGTCTATAACAAGATGAGGATGATAAGGACAGCCAAAAGATAGTTTGAAAAACAAAATAAGGAAATAAATTTGAAAGCATGGAAATTTCAACTTAAATAGAGAATAGATCTTTTCACAAGTTAAATAAATCTTAACTATCCCAAATGTCATTATCTTATTATCCAGTCATCTTAAATTAACAATTTTTAAAACCATGGTTTTGAAAAATAATCATTTATTACACTCACAATGTACTTAATAAATTTTATTCTTCTTTATTCCTAATTAAAATTAAATTTATTCCTCCCAATATATTTATCACTTATGCTAAACATACTTACACTTATTATAACTGCTTTCTTTTATTCTTAGTTCTTTTAACATTATTTTATTGTAAGTTATTAATTACCCTTTATTATATTTACCTCTGTTAATCATTTTATAATTAAAATTTAAGTGTATAACATTTATTATAACCACTCAAATTTCATTTATAAAATCTTTTTATATTGTATATTGTCCAATTACATTGTTAAATTTTGAAAAATTAAGGTAAGTTATATTGGAATGCAATTGAGTATTATACAAATAAAACTTTCCAATTCAATCATTTCAAGCTTAAATCATTTATTCAAAAATTTTGATTTTCTTTTTATAATTGAAATTATTCTTTAAAAATAAAATTTAAGAATTAAATTTTCGATTTCTTCAACCCATTTAGAGATAAATAAATGTATGTACATAATTTATCGAATCAAATTTAAATCATATGTCTATATATCTTATAAATCAAGTCATATTTTAGAAATTCGATTCAAATCATTTTGATTTACCAAAACAAAGCTGTAGTAAGTCTACAGAGCGGTCTCTTCACTTCGAAACTCGAAAATGAACGTCGATGATGCTGCAGTCACACCGAAGTTATTTCCCAGCGACAATGAGAAGAGCACTAATTTTAAACTTTAAAATTCTTTGGAAATAAATTTCTATTTGAAAATACTTTAAATAATATAACCTTTTTAAAACTTTAAACACAAGGTTTGAAACCATCGGAAATTAAATTCTCAAATTTCTCGTTCAAAATTCATTTCAGTTCCCAAATCAATTTATAAACAACTATCTATGAATTCATTTATAGAACAATAAATGACAAATTAAGTATTATAATTTCAAATAATCAATTTTAAATCAATTAATTAAGTTCCACAAATTTACTTATATATCAAAATTTTATTTCATTAACCAAATTTTAAAATAATATTGTGTCAGTTTGTTCTGTCAAAGTGTTTTAGAAATCCTATCGATAGCGTTGATCAGACGAATCAATCAGAAACCCAACTCAACATCAACAACTAAAACAACACAATATATAAACAAAACATAGATATACAAGTACAATTCAGAATGTTTGAAAATAGGTTGGAAATAGAAGACAATATGATTAAATAACAAAATAGGGAGGTGGATAAGCTTAAATAAATCACGGGCAACCTTAACTGGGTCAACCGTGACTTAAATAATCAGATCGATGTGGATTTCTAGGGTAAATCTACATTCGATCTCAAGAGTTAAAGTTTGGAATAACAAAAGATATTAGCATCTAAACCAAGGATAGATATAAATCTCTGGTGAATCGATGCTAATTGTAAAGGAGTTTTACCCTTTTACAATTCAATTTTTGAGATTGGCGGGACTGCCAACTCACTAAAAAGATCATTCGAAGCGGAGTTATGGAATACTCCAGGGTCAAAAAGAAGATGAATAGCGAGGTATACAAATGGATCTTGGAACTGTAGGGAATGTTCCAAAATTCAAAGTAATCAAGTCAAAAGGAAGAGATTCAAACTCGAATGAAAGTGGTTCTCTAAATACATTCACTCCATATGCTGAGTTTTGTCTAGAGCTACCAAAGCTCTGATACCAACTGTAACGACCCGGTATTTTCAACCATTCGCATCCATTATAAGTGTATATGTGGACACTCATGCCGGAATTGCATTGCTTAAAATACCGCGTTGTAAATAAAAATTTGGCAAATATCAGAATATACAGTAACTAAAAATCACAGATCGCAGACACTGAGTAATAATAATGCAGCAGAAGTAAAAGAGATAATAGTTCATGAAGCTACTATATAAATATATCAAAGTTACATAAGATACAATAGAAGAAATAAAGTATAACAGAAGTTTAAATATGATAACCAAGTACAAGATGAATAGAACAACCGAACTGAAAAGATGAAACTTGACAAGTAGATAATCTCCAGCGATTCCAATCTCCAGAAAGTGGAAATCCAAATCTTTGAATAACTCAGCCTGACCCGAGCGTAAATAAAAATACAAACACTCGAGTCATGACATACATACTTATACAATGTAAACCAACTCAAGTGAACTGTAGCAAAGATACAAGTAACTTAGAAGATGCTTGGGACCGCCCATCCTCTAAGGATCCGTTAAACTATTTACTATGTAGTAATATACGCTATATACAGTAGTGTCTAATCAGTAAAGTATAATCATATAAAAAATAGCGTTAAGGGGATGGTGAACCTTAACGCGGTTGGATCTTTAAAACCAAAATCGTAGTGGGCTCGCTATAAGGAGATGACACGGCACGCGAGGCAATGCCAGGGTGGATACACCGTTTGCACACCCGGACCGGTGGTGACGGCAAGCCAGCAGCTTCCGCCCACCTCGAACAATACCCCCGAATCAAAGTGGCGCCACCGTATCGAATCACAAAAGTAATAGAATGGTTTCCGATGGAGCATGCTCGATGAAAGGGTGCGACTCTTTGTGTAGCCCGGTATAGCTCCTGTTTTAGTCATTTATGCCAACTCACGGGAGTTGGGTCCACATAATATACCTCGAGAACGTCGCCACCATCCTACTTCATTCTGTAATCTCCACCACGTACACAGTTGTTAAAGTGGTTTTCGGTATTGGCTGGCTATAAGACAATATCCGATCCCGGTCTCTTTAACAACCAATCGTTATTATAACCCATAGTTATAACTTTAAAACAGTATTTTATACTTCAAAATAAAATATCATTCAACCCAAATCTTTATCAAAATAAAGATTAAATCATTTCCAAACCATTTCAATATATCATCATAACATATTTTTCAATTCAAATATTTATCAAAATAAATATCAAGTCATTTCTAACCATTTCAATATATTAAATTATCATATCCTTTAAAAACTTCCTTTCAAATCAATTTAATATATTTAAAATATCATATCCTTTTTAAATCATTTTGTTATTAAAATATCATATCTTTCAAAACTTCATTTCAAAACTTTTTTAATATCAAAATATCATATCTTTCAAAACTTCATTTCAAAACATTTTCATATATCAAAATATCATATATTTTCAAAACCACATTTCAAATCATTTTATTATATCAAATAGTTATATTTCAAAACAAATTACTTCATTTTAAATCATAAAAATTAAGTTATTACATTTAATAATTAAATTATTAAATTCCAAAAATTTAAAATTTTCAATGTTCATTTATGCACTTAAATTTATTTAAACAATGAAAATTCAAGTTTCGCAGCATTTGGAAAATGCTACAGAAAGTTACATTCAAAACAATTCAATTTAATAAAAGACAGCATTTTAAAATGCTGTTAATTAACTTCAAACATTCAATAGAATTTCACAAACACTTATTTTTTATTTAAATCATTTTTAACTTATAAAATCATACATTTTCACATTCATAAGCATCATTTAATTTTCCTTAAATTCATGATTTTATAAAGTTAAGTTTCCTTTCAAAAATCATTATTTATTAATAATTCACTTATTAAATTTCAACATTCAAATTAAATTCATTACATTAAAATTCAACTTAAAACTTAAGTTCAAGTTCTCAAATATAACTTAATTTTATTTTTATTTACTTAACTAAAAATTCACTTTTAAGTCAATTTCATAAATTCCAATTTAAGTTATATTTCCAAATTCAACTCAATATTCACTCATTAACATTTTAACTTTATTCAAAAATCATTAATATGTTATAAAATCATTTTAAATTAATTTAAAATTAAAAATATCATAAATTTTTCATATTTTCAAAGTTAATTTATATTCCATTAAAAATTAAATCAAAATTTCCAAAATAACTTACATTTAGATTTTCTAACTTTTCCATAATTTATAACTTATAGATTTCCAGAAAATCAATAATACTTTACAAAATTATATTTTTATTTTATTTTAAATCAAAATATTATAATAATTAAATTTCTAAATCATTTAAAAAAATTTAGAAAACATATTTTAACTACGGGCCTTTATATAATTTTCTACGCTAGGTAAAGTGATGCGGGTAATATATCATTTCAGCCCGTAATTTACAAAGAAAAATCCGCGTTTTATCATTTCAAACCCCCAGTCCCATGTAAATAAAATAAGTTGAAAATCGTTCAGGCCTATCATTTCAGCCCATAACGATTTTCCCCTATTCTAAAGTCCGTTCGGGTATGTATCATTTCAACCCATAGTGATTCTAATCTAAAGGGAACTTGCAGTGTAATGAACAAATAAAGTAAACAGAATAGCATGAAATAACAGTAACATATAATATAATAGGTGTAGTAACAGGTGTGAACATCATATGATAATAATATAAGCAGTTATAACATGATCATATTGTTCTACAGATTCACAGGGTGTCAATTTACTACTTATATAAGTACATAATGTCTAGTGAGAATAACTCACTTTTTTTATGCTGGAGATATTAATTTGAATGACACAACGGATCCAGAAGGCACTACCTTTGATTTTGAGTGGAGAGAAATAGCCAGGATATCATCTTGTAAACAACCCCAAAACAAGACAATATAACTTATGAATATTCAACCAAAATATATTGAAATAAATTGAAATTGAAAGGCAACAAAGACAAGATAACTTGACCTTGCTACAACCATTCAAAAGCTCGACTAAGGGGTTCATTTTCTCAGCCATGATGATGATATGAGTGTGGGAGAGACAAGGCTAATAGCCTTGCAAACATTCAAACAAAACAAACAAATAACATAAGTTTTCAAACCCAAATTCAATAAAACAATGTTAGAATTAAATGCATAAAACAAAGCCAAAGTTTTTGTACTTGTTTTCTACCGCCTATGCTTCAGCTATAGATCTGAAATACATGTCTAAGGAGTGGGTTAGGATCAGGTCTTAGGCTCATATGGGTCGGCCATAGCTTGGAAGTAATGGTGCAAAGGTGGATGGACATAGGTGCAACAAAACAACAACAACAAGGCAAATTCATCACTTCTATGCTATAAATGGGTTCGGCCATAGGCTCTAGGGACATGGCCAGTGGGTCCACGTGGTGGTGGGTGATGTGGCAGAGGGTAGAGGTCAAGTCAAAGGTGGTGGTGGTGGAAGTGGCGGCTAATGGTTGTAGAAGGTGGTGCTAGCAAACTAGGTTCGATTTATGTAAATAGGTGATGGGTTTGTGCATTTTTGGTGTTGTCTCTTGCTAAGGTGGGTTCGGCCTGGTCATGGTACTGGACTAGAGGGATGGTTGATGATCAGAGAATAAAGTGGTGGAGGCTGGCCTAGATCTGGTTGAGGAGGAGTGGAGCCATGAAGTTGAGAACAAGTTGCAAAATCACATAGAAAAACTAGAAAACAAGAGAAGAGAAGAAGATTTTACCAAATTTTTGCAAGATGGAGGCCATGATTTTTTTTAGGGTTGAGAAGCTTTGAAAATATGTGAAAAATATGAGAGAATGCAGCTGAAAAGAATAGAGAAAGGTACGGACAAAATACATTGTGTATTGATTGAAAAAGAAACGGTAAAAGAAACGGTGAAACGACTTTACGTTTCTTAGCTTTTAAAACCTTATTTTAAATCAAGTAAAACAAAATAAACTTCAGCAGTACATCTAAAACCGAAACAAAGTGAAAAAAAATAAAAATATATAATTAAATTTAAAGAAAATATAAAAAGAATTAAGGAAATTGCTTAAAAATTGAAAACAGGGTTCAAAAATTTTAATTAAAACATCAATGGCTTTGGAAAAATATCTACTTCATTTTAAAATTATTCTAAAGCAAAATTTTGAAATAAAATAATATATTTATCATTTCTAAAATAAAATAAATAATTAAATTGGAGAAAAATAGAAAAGAACTAAAGAAAATGTTTAAAAATTGAAAACAGGGCATTGGAAATTACAAGAAAAATACTACTAGCTCTAGAAAAATTCCTACCACACTTCAAAAATATTAAAAGACAAAAACATACATAAAATAAAATATCAATACATATTACAATAAAATATGACAAAGAAAAATAAAATTTATACTATTTAAAATAATAAAATTGTGGAATAAACAAATTGCACTCAATATTGAAATATACATAACTTTCACAATTTAAATCCGTTTCCAACGAAACAAAAAGCAGTGTTCTTAAAATTTTATGTACTTTCATAGTAAAAGATAAAATTTAAATTTCAAACTTTTAAAATTTTAAATTAAAAGTCAAAGTTTAACTATTTTGACCAAAAATTCACTTTTTGGAAAATATTCTTTTTAGTCATGCTTTGGAATGATAATTCATATCAAAACTAAAGTTTATTATTCAAAATGAATAAAATAAGTTTTTAAATCAAAAATTTAATTAAAATAATTAAAATATACAAAAAAATCACAAAATACAGGGTTGTTACACTAGAACTCCACTTTATTTTATCCTTTTAAAAACAATAGAGGAGAGATGAGATCCAAAAACAAAGCTGTAATTCGTAATTATTTTGTCATTCTTTTCATCAATAGTGCAATCTAAAAAGGAAGAGTAGTAACATTTCAGGTCAATTTAAAAACAATTGAACTATAATTAAATTTTATATAATGTATTCCATTAAACTAGGTTAGTTAACATTTCCACTACATTGCAAACCAGATTTTCCAACATTCCAAGCTAACTAATAATAGGTTTGCGTCAACTCCTAGTTTGTATGACAATTAGGTATAGAATAAAAGGTAAAATCAACCAACATTAAAAAAAAGGTGTAAAATAAGGAAAAGGGCAAACCTGAAATAAAACATCATCATTTTTTTAAAAAACCATTATTGTCTTCTTCACAACCACTTGTCTTTTCAGAATATATTATTCTTATCTTATTTTTCATTGGTAAAGTGCATAATAGAATGTAAAAGTGAAATATAATAGGTTTAATAACATGTAAGGGTAAATTTGTCATTTTATTTTCTTACATTTTAGTGGGGTGGAAAAGGAAAAAGAAGGAGTATTAATAGAATTAGCCTACATGAACTGAAATTCCCATTGTTGATTTAAGGTAATCCCATTTCATGGTCATCTTATTGCATTGTACATTCAATTTTTTGTCTTATAAAACAGTGCATAAGCTAAACGTGTTTAGGAGCCTATGCTCATGTAGAGAATGTATCAATTTTCAACTTGATGACTTGCTTTCACTGGGTTTTAGAATTTTTACTTCTTTCTTTTTCAACAATAATATCTATTATATATAAAGTTTGTTCTATCTATTCTATCATATATATTTATATATAAAAGAGAACATGTGGGTACTTATTTTGTTTTCTCTTATTAACTTTTAGCTCAAATGCTTTGTTATCTGCTCTTCCACTTAATTTTTACGGCCAATCCGTCAAAACAAAATTAGAATTGCATGTAACGCCCCACTCCGAGACCTACTCTGGTAAGAGTATTACGGAGTAATACCGTCTACTAGAACGGAGAATAGAGTATAATGGAAGCGACCATTTGTAATCAAGCTATAACTATCTACTGAATACGTCGAAAAGATGGTATCTATTTTTTTTTCAAGTGGTTCGACCTATTCAATAAATATTTATAACGAAATTACAATAGCTAAAGACCTATCAGAATAAGCATAGTAATAAATGATAAACATCACAGAACTGAATCACATAACAGATATAACATCCCAGAACAATACATCATCAACACAGATCCAAATACTATAAGTGGGTACAAAGCCACCGCTCACACATGTGAGTCAAAAATATGTACATAAGAGTCTGAAATAACAGAGTAGCTGAATAGTGGACAAATAAAAGAGCTATCTATCAGCATAGCAGATAATGTCCAAGCGGAAGCACAGAAAGCTAAGTCCAGAGACCTAACCTGAAACAACTCGGTCTGACCCGAGCGAAAACACTCGGGTCAGGCTAGCTAAACAATCAGTAATACTGAGATATATATAATAATGAAGTACATAAATAAAACAGTACTTCTCCAAAGAGAAGAGTAATATGGACTACATGAATATAATGACGATCGCTAATCATCAATAAACAGTAAAAATCTCCAAAGAGAATACAAACACCAAAGTGTTAAATAAATAAAATTGCCTCATATCATCGGCGTAGCCAAAGCTATATAAAGTTTCCCACAGGCAATAATCCCAAGAGTGACCAGAGTCTGTGATCAATGCCCAAGCAAGGATCGATGCTCCAAAGAGCAATAGGGATATAATGAAAAATCAATGAAATCGAATACAGAAATCCAGTGACCAGAGACACTGTGAATCCATAGGGTAATCACATTTACATCGTATGGTTCCATAGAACCAACACCGAATGGTGATACTCGAATGGATATAAAAATCATCAGATAATACAAATATTGCACGTGCACCGACCAGAGTCGTTGTTGCCAAGTACTGTTGAGTTGTGATCGATCACTCGCACAAATGCGGAACGCGCGAAACGACAAGATCCTTCCCAAAAGGATAAAAGGCCCAGAGGCACATGCCATAAAAACTGCTCCATAAAGCAGGTGTCCAGAGACGATTGCCCAGAGGCATGGTGACCCAGAGGTCCAGTACTGGCCGCCCAGAGGCTAATGTGTCACCAACTTCTTGGAGAGGAACCCGTAAAGTGTTAACAATGAGTCCCATACCCCACATTCACACTAAACGGTTTACTAACCAATAGCAAGCTCACACTACAAACAATAAAACGTCCACCTCGTATCATCGGTAAACTAGACCCAAAGGTCAAAACGATCAACCGAATAGGTCGGGGATTAACCGGAAAGAAAATACACACGGTTCCATAGGCCGGAGATTTCCTAACCGTTTAAGCACCTTTCCACTTCGCTCGACGTGCTAAAAAGTGAGTGTGAGATTTTTATTATAGAAAATAATGGTGCGAAACAGATTTTAATTGATTTTGAAATCACTTTAAAACGGCTTTTGAAAACACTCTTATTATGGAGTAATTAATTTAATATTTAAAAATAATATTATATAATAATTTTGAAAGCCATTTAGGAGTGAAAAATCCTTTTAAAATAGTTCATAAAAACCCGTGTACGAAATCCAGAGACAAATCTCAAAGAAATCGATAAAACCATAAAATCACAAAAAATATTCTAAGTGTTTGAAACCATTCAAAAACTGCTGCGAACCCAAGTTCGGCAATTTATTTGGACCATCAAACTGTGTCCAAATGGCATGAAAACTGGTAGGCATGTAGTCCGACATCCCTACTTTAAGATGCAAAAAGAATTTCTGGATTCCGAGTTGAGACGAAGTGGCAGCGACGTCTCAAAGTTGAACCCCGAAAAAGATTCACACTGTTTTCCAACAGCGACCAGAGTCTAACTTTGGCACGAAAATCGAAGTACCAAACGAACTCCAATGTTGTCCAAATTTTCCAAAGATGCATTTCGGAACTCCACCTTTCCAATGAGCCTAAAAATGTCGAATTCCGACTTCAGATGCGAGCGTGGAGGCATCGCGAAGTGGAGATCAAAAGCTGAAAACTGAGTTTTTTTTTTTGGACGCGGGCCCGGCCCGCGTCGGCCTGCCCCAGCCCAGACGGGCTGGGGATATACTGTGTGCCCCAGCCCGCCTGGGCTGGGGTTTAAGGGACGCGGGCTTCGTCCTGCGCCCTTAGTCCCCAGCCCAGGCGGGCTGGGGATAAAATGGCGCCCCAGCCCGCCTGGGCTGGGGTTTAAGGGACGCGGGATTCGGCCCGCGCCCTTAGTCCCCAGCCCAGGCGGGCTGGGGATAAAAATGGCGCCCCAGCCTGCCTGGGCTGGGGTTTATGGGACGCGGGCTTCGGCCCGCGCCCTTAGTCCCCAGCCCAGGCGGGCTGGGGATAAAAAAAAATGCCCCCAGCCCAAAGCGGGCTGGGGTGCTGGACCATGCACCAGCCCATGCGGGCTGGCCTGCTTCTGGCTAGCCCCTCTGGGCTAGCCCACTGCACCTGGGCAGCAGCAGCCTGGGTGCAACACAGGGCCCTGTTTCAGGCTGTTTTCAGCCTGAATCATTCCAGCAAGCTATTTTTTGTGTTTTTGATGGTTTAGGGGTGTTTTTTTTTAATTTTTTTGGCATCAAAAAATCACTAATAACAATCACTAATCACCATGTAATGATTATTACACTAAATTAAAGGAAACCAAGGCCAAATCTTAGCATTACAACTAGCAATAATTACTAATCCATAGTAATTACCTTAATGAAGCAAAGTATCAAATGGTTTGAGTGCACAATATCAAGCAAGCCAAACTCCTCAACCCCAAAGCAAAGATCAAGAGGCTTCAAGGACCCAAAATCAACAAAAAAAAATACACAATAATTACAACAAGATTGAGGAGATAAATAGGGATTAAGAAGGAGGATTAGAGAATAGGAGAGATTGCATTACCTTTCTTCTTCTCTTTTTTTTTTCTAGGATTAAACTAATTTATGAAGAGAAGGAGATGGAGCTTATAAATGGAGGCCATTAATTTTGTTTAGATCTAGGTTTTAGGAATTTATGAAGAGGAGGAGGGTTAGGGTTATGAGTTTAAGATATTATATAGGAGGGGGTTAGGCTAATGGGTTATGGTAAGAGGGTTTAGAAACCCATTAGGACTTAGTTTATTTTCTAAATTATCATGTGAACAAAAATCCTAATAAGCATCCTAGTTTTAATTAAAACCATGTAATTACCTCATTTGGGCCATTAACCCATAATCACTTTTTATTTAAAAATTCCCCATTTCAACCCAAAATATTTTAATTTGCAAACCAATTGCAAATTTAAATTCCCAAAATTTTGTTTAGCCCCCTTTTTAACTTAAAATCATAATTTTTAACTTATCATTCGGTAATTGCAATCTCAGGGTTGTTACAGACTCCCCCCCTTAAGAAAATTGCGTCCCTGCAATTCCTTAAATATAGAAGTCGTCTATAACATCTAATCCACAAAAGGAATACAGAAGATAAAATATAGATGCTCACCCGTGTCGGAAGATGAAAGAAAACCAGGATAAGTACGCTCGATGAATTCTCTGGTCTCCCAAGTGCAGTCCTTAGGATTAGACGACCATTGAATCTTCACAAGCGGAACCTCTTTGTTTCGAAGACGTCTGATCTCCGAATCAAGCACACGAAGAGGTTGCTGCTCTATAGATAGATCGGGTGAGATCTCCAAATCAGGTACGATATGAGGCTCGATAATAGAATCAGGATCGCGGACACACTTGCGAAGCTGGGAAACATGGAACACGTCGTGTATTCCAGAGAAATGAGCAGGTAGAGCCACTCTATAGGCGACAAGGCCGATGCGTTCCATGATAGGAAACGGTCCAATATAGCGAGGGGCCAGTTTCCCTGTAGAACTGAAACGCACAACCCCTTTCATAGGAGAAGCCCGAATAAAGACAGAATCGCCAATGGAGAACTCAAGAGGCTTTCTACGGTTGTCCGCGTAGGATTTCTGGCGGTCCTGTGCCTCTTTCATTCTCTGACGGATAAGCACGATCTTCTTAGAAGATTCCCGAACTGAATCTGGACCAAGAATGAGCTTCTCGCCAGACTCTAACCAACAAGCAGGAGAGCGACATGGCCTTCCGTAGAGAGCCTCGAAAGGTGCCATGCCGATACTAGACTGATAGATGTTGTTGTAGGAGAATTCTACGAGCGGTAAGTGATCCTCCCAACTACCTCCGAAATCCAAAATATAACAGCGCAAAAGATCCTCTAAAACACGATTCACCCTCTCCGTCTGACCGTCGGTCTGAGGATGATAAGCAGTCGAGAGATTCAGCTTTGTGCCCAAAGCTGACTGTAGACACTTCCAGAAGTGACTAGTAAAGATAGTGTCTCGATCACAGACGGTAGAGCTAGGAATGCCATGAAGTCGAATGACTTCCTTCACATAGAGCTTGGCCAACTGAGGTGCAGTCCGAGTGGACTTAATCAGAATGAAATGAGCTTATTTGGTCAAGCGATCAACAATAACCCAGATAGAAGTATGGCCTGACCTCGATCGAGGCAGACCGTGAATGAAATCCATGGATATCTGATCCCATTTCCATAATGGAATCTCTAGAGGCTGAAGAAGACCAGATGGACGCTAATGCTCGGCCTTGATCTGTTGACAAGTCATACAACTACTCACATAACTTGCCACATCTCTCTTCAAACCTTCCCAATAATATAGCCGGCACATATCGGCATACATCTTACTCGAACCAGGATGTATAGTGTACTTAGTGCGATGTCACTTGTCTAGAATGTCACGCCTAAGTGATAAATCAGATGGTACAACAATACGGTTCTTCCTACGAAGACACCGATCAAAATCCAGAGAATAATCCAGCAATGTCTCATCACTGGATCCCGACTCGAGAAGATGAATAAGATGCAATAAGTCTGGATCCTGCCGTTGAGCATGGGCAATGCGATCCAATAAGATAGGACGAGCTTCCAAGCTAAATAATAAGACAGGAGCATCAGAAGATGAAGCTCGATCTCTAATATCACATAAAGATAGAGTCTCAAGAACATTCCACTCGGCAATCATCATAGAAACTACCACCGAGTGCTTGCGACTGAGCGCATCTGCAACACAATTACCCTTGCCAGGGGTATACAGAATATCTAAATCATATGAGGCGAGAAACTCAAGCCATCGCTGCTGCCTCATATTGAGATCCCTATGACTGAAAAGATACTTCAGCGACTTGTGATCGGTGTAAAGAGTGAAGCGTTCGCCTAATAGAAAGTGACGCCACGTCTTCAAGGCAAAGACGATAGCTGCCAACTCAAGATCATGAGTCGGATAGCGAACCTCATTCGGACGCAGTTGCCTGGAAGCATAAGCAACTACCCGATCCTTCTGCATAAGCACAGCACCGAGCCCGCTACCACAAGCGTCGGTGTAAACAACAAGATCCTGGTTACTCTCAGGGACCACAAGAATAGGAGCATGAGTAAGAAGTTCCTTCAGTCGCTGAAAGGAAGCTTCACACTTATCAGACCAAATAAAGCGAACACCCTTACGAGTCAGCGTCGTAAGGGGAAGTGCAACTCGAGAGAAATCCTTGATAAACCGACAGTAATAACCCGCCAGACCAAGGAAGCTGCGAATATCATGAACGTTCTCGGGCTGCTTCCAATTCTGAATAGCTTCGATCTTGGCAGGATCGACAGAAACACCCTCAGATGATACAATATGGCCCAAGAACTTGACCTTGCTCTCCCAAAAATGGCACTTGGAGAGCTTGGCCTTAAGCTGATGCTGACGAAGAGTATCCAAGACGATCCGCAAATGATGAGCATGCTCTGCCTCGGATCTAGAATAAATAAGAATATCGTCGATGAAAACCAGAACGAATCTATCGATGTATTCCCAGAATACTCGATTCATAAGATCGACGATGAAAGCTGGTGCGTTCGTCAAGCCGAATGGCATGACCAACCACTCAAAAGAACCATAACGAGTGCGGAAAGCGGTAAGAGGGATGCTATCTTCCGCAACTCGGAGCTGATGAAATCCGGTGGCAAGGTCGAGCTGTGAAAAGACCTTCGCACCGCTCAATTGATCAAACATATCGTCTATCTGTGGCAATGGATAACGATTTCTGATGGTCAACTGATTAAGCTTGCGATAGTCAATGCAAAGCCTAAGAGAGCCATCGGGCTTCTTAACGAAGACGACAGCAGCACCCCATGGCGAAGAACTGGACCGAATGAACTGCTTCTCCTCAAGCTTAACTAACTGTTTCCTGAGTTCCTCATTCTCCTTAATAGACATCCTCGTGGGAGGACGCCCAATAGGGTGGGAGCCTGGAATGAGATCGATGCGGAACTCAATGGCCCGCTTTGGCGGCAGGCCAGATACTGGCTCGAATATATCGGGGAAATCCCGAACGATAGGAATACGAGATATGTCCAAATCCTCATCTCTTGTATCAAGAGAAAATAAATTAACATCAGAAAGCCCAACATCCTGAAGAACAATAGCTAACGGAGAGGACGAATCAGGGTGATGAAAGAATAATATCCGTTCCGAACAAATAATTTTGGCGTCGTGCTGAACGAGCCAATCCATGCCAAGAATCATATCAAATCCCAAATGCTCCATAACGTGCAGATTCGCACGGAAAGAAAATCCACAAAGATCGATATCTATATTCTCACAAAGCAAGTTAAGGGTCGTGGATCCGCGATGGGATTCACAATCCTTAGTGAAGAAACCAGACAAGTAACATCTAAGGATAAAGCATCTACTAGCTCCTTTGATACGAATGAGTGAGAGGCACCCGTATCAAAGAGAACTCTACAAGATCTACCATGAAATAAAATAGAACCTTCGAGAACGGAAGGATGCGTACCTCGAGGCCGAGCTGAAGATGCAGGAGCCTTGGCAGCATTAAGCTTGCCAGGCTTGGCACTAGCTGGAGCAATATGACAAGTGGAGATCATGTGTCCCTCCTTCTTGCAGAAGGTGCAATAGAGAGGTTTGGGGCACTCTCGAATAAAGTGATCTGGAGACCCACAGTTGAAGCATTTCCTCGGAGGACGGGTTCCACTAGGCTGTGACTGAATCTGAAGCTGAGTCTGAGGCTGAACCTGGACAGCAGAACTGCCAGTCTTCTTCTTCTTGTTCCAAGGCTTGTTCTTCTGAAATGGACCCCGCTTCTGGTTGGGGTTTTTGGAACCCCCACCATCATCATCACTATGCTCCATCTCGACTGACTCAAGATGTAGGGCTGCATCGACTAGCTTCTCGAATGAGAGCTCAAGCTGTAGCATAAGATGCCTCTTCAGATATTTCTTCAAGCCCTCAACAAATTTGAGGTTCCTCTTGTAATGAGTAGCAATAAACTCAAGGCCATACTTGGACAGGGCCTCGAAGGAAGAGACATAGTCGGATACGGAGGACTTCCCCTGCTTGAGATCAAGAAAGCGGCGAGCAAAGGAGTTCTTCTCTGACTCTGGGATGAATTTGAGCTCAAATCTTTGACGAAATTGAGCCCAAGTAAGTGTGGTCTCATCGACCTCAGCAATAAGTAGTTCGTACCAATCCAGGGCACGACTCAGAAGCTGACTAGAAGCAATAAGAACACGGTCATGATCCGGGATATCCATACGAGTGAAAATGCGCTCGCATATCCGAATCCAAGCCTGGACCTCTAAGACATTCTCGGAGCCACTGAACGGCTTCCCTCCGAGATGGGTAAAATCACTGCAGAGACGCGCAAAAACAGACATGCGCGAAGCATCAGCAACTGGGGCTGGAGACTGAGAATGAGACTGAGAATTCCGAACCAGCTCCATGATCTGGTCGATAGTCATGAACACGCCCTCTGGATGAGTGTTGCTGGACTGCCCAGCAGCACTAGTCTGACGTGTGGTTCTCCCTCTTCTCCTTCAAGACATACTGAAAGTCAAACGGGAATTAGAGTTAGACATGATTCAATGATTGATACTTAATTAAGGAATACTACGGAATATAATAAATTCCTACACATATTCCTAACTTATCTATCAATAAGCATAACAAGGGATTTGATTTAATTCAGATCCAATTAAAATGTATTGTACTAAGTGTATCCGTTCTATGTTTGTTATGCTTAATTCTGAACCTTGCTCTGATACCAAGATGTAACGCCCCACTCCGAGACCCACTCTAGTAAAGAGTATTACGGAGTAATACCGTCTACTAGAACGGAGAATAGAGTATAATGGAAGCGACCATTTGTAATCAAGCTATAACTATCTACTGAATACGTCGAAAAGATGGTATCTATTTTTTTTTTCAAGTGGTTCGACCTATTCAATAAATATTTATAACGAAATTACAATGGCTAAAGACCTATCAGAATAAGCATAGTAATAAATGATAAACATCACAGAACCGAATCACATAACAGATATAACATCCCAGAACAATACATCATCAATATAGATCCAAATACTATAAGTGGGTACAAAGCCACCGCTCACACATGTGAGTCAAAAATATGTACATATGAGTCTGAAATAACAGAATAGCTGAATAGTGGACAAATAAAAGAGCTATCTATCAGATAATGTCCAAGCGGAAGCACAGAAAGCTAAGTCCAGAGACCTAACCTGAAACAACTCGGTCTGACCCGAGCGAAAACACTCGGGTCAGGCTAGCTAAACAAACAGTAATACTGAGATATATATAATAATGCAGTACATAAATAAAACAGTACTTCTCCAAAGAGAAGAGTAATATGGACTACGTGAATATAATGACGATCGCTAATCATCAATAAACAGTAAAAATCTCCAAAGAGAATACAAACACCAAAGTGTTAAATAAATAAAATCGCCTCATATCATCGGCGTAGCCAAAGCTATATAAAGTTGCCCAAAGGCAATAATCCCAAGAGTGACCAGAGTCTGTGATCAATGCCCAAGCAAGGATCGATGCTCCAAAGAGCAATAGGGATATAATGAAAAATCAATGAAATCGAGTACAGAAATGCAGTGTCCAGAGACACTGTGAATCCATAGGGTAATCGCACTTACATCGTATGGTTCCATAGAACCAACACCGAATGGCGATACTCGAATGGATATAAAAATCATCAGATAATACAAATATTGCATGTGCACCGACCAGAGTCGTTGTTGCCAAGTAATGTTGAGTTGTGATCGATCACTCGCACAGATGCGCAACGCGCGAAACGACAAGATCCTTCCCAGAAGGATAAAAGGCCCAGAGGCACATGCCGTAAAAACTGCTCCATAAAGCAGGTGTCCAGAGACGGTTGCCCAGAGGCGTGGTGACCCAGAGGTCCAGTACTGGCCGCCTAGAGGCTAATGTGTCACTAACTTCTTGGAGAGGAACCCGTAAAGTGTTAACAATGAGTCCCATACCCCACGTTCACACTAAACGGTTTACTAACCAATAGTAAGCTCACACTACAAACAATAAAAAGTCCACCTCGTATCATCGGTAAACTAGACCCAAAGGTCAAAACGATCAACCGAATAGGTCGGGGATTAACCGGAAAGAAAATACACACGGTTCCATAGGCCGGAGATTTCCTAACCGTTTAAGCACCTTTCCACTTCGCTCGACGTGCTAAAAATGGAGTGTGAGATTTTTATTATAGAAAATAATGGTGCGAAACAGATTTTAATTGATTTTGAAATCACTTTAAAACGGCTTTTGAAAACTCTCCTATTATGGAGTAATTAATTTAATATTTAAAAATAATATTATATAATAATTTTAAAAGCCATTTAGGAGTGAAAAATCCTTTTAAAATAGTTCATAAAAACCCGTGTACGAAATCCAGACACAAATCTCAAAGAAATCGATAAAACCAGAAAATCACTGAAAATATTTGAAGTGTTTGAAACCATTCAAAAACTGCTGCGAACCCCAGTTCGGCAATTTATTTGGACCAGCAAACTGTGTCCAAATGGCATGAACACTGGTAGGCATGTAGTCCGACATCCCTACTTTAAGATGCAAAAAGAATTTCTGGATTCCGAGTTGAGACGAAGCGGCAGCGACGTCTCAAAGTTGAACCCAGAAAAAGATTCACAATGTTTTTCAACAGCGACCAGAGTCTAACTTTGGCACGAAAATCGAAGTACCAAACGAACTCCAATGTTCCCCAAATTTTTCAAAGATGGAGTTCGGAACTCCACCTTTCCAACGAGCCAAAAAACGTCGAATTCCGACTTTCGATGCGAGTGTGGAGGCATCGCGAAGTGGAGATCAAAAGCTGAAAACTGAGGGTTTTTTTTTGTTTGGACGCGGGCCCGGCCTGCGTCGGCCTGCCCCAGCCCAGACGGGCTGGGGATATACTGTGTGCCCCAACCCGCCTGGGCTGGGGTTTAAGGGATGCGGGCTTCGGCCCACGCCCTTAGTCCCCAGCCCAGGCGGGCTGGGGATAAAATGGCGCCCCAGCCCGCCTGGGCTGGGGTTTAAGGGACGCGGGCTTCGGCCCGTGCCCTTAGTCCCTAGCCCAGGCGGGCTGGGGATAAAAATAGCGCCCCAGCCCGCCTGGACTGGGGTTTATGGGACGCGGGCTTCGGCCCGCTCCCTTAGTCCCCAGCCCAGGCGGGCTGGGGATAAAAAAAATTGCCCCCAGCCCAAAGCGGGCTGGGGTGCTGGACCATGCGCCAGCCCATGCGGGCTGGCCTGCTTCTGGCTAGCCCCTCTGGGCTAGCCCACTGCACCTAGGCAGCAACAGCCTGGGTGCAACCCAGGGCCCTGTTTCAGGCTGTTTTCAGCCTGAATCATTCCAGCAAGCTATTTTTTAAGTTTTTGATGGTTTAGGGGTGTTTTTTTCAATTTTTTTGGCATAAAAAAATCACTAATAACAATCACTAATCACCATGTAATGATTATTACACTAAATTAAAGGAAACCAAGGCCAAATCTTAGCATTACAACTAGCAATAATTACTAATCCATAGTAATTAGCTTAATGAAGAAAAGTATCAAATGGTTTGAGTGCACAATATTAAGCAAGCCAAACTCCTCAACCCCAAAGAAAAGATCAAGAGGCTTCAAGGACCCAAAATCAACAAAAAAATACGCAATAATTACAACAAGATGGAGGAGATAAATAGGGATTAAGAAGGAGGATTAGAGAATAGGAGAGATTGCATTACCTTTTTTTTTTGTCTAGGATTAAACTAATTTATGAAGAGAAGGAGATGGAGCTTCTAAATGGAGGCCATTAATTTTGTTTAGATCTAGGTTTTAGGAATTTATGAAGAGGAGGAGGGTTAGGGTTATGAGTTTAAGATATTATATAGGAGGGGGTTAGGCTAATGGGTTATGGTAAGAGGGTTTAGAAACCCATTAGGACTTAGTTTATTTTCTAAGTTATCATGTGAACAAAAATCCTAATAAGCATCCTAGTTTTAATTAAAACCATGTAATTACCTCATTTGGCCCATTAACCCATAATCACTTTTTATTTAAAAATTCCCCATTTCAACCCAAAATATTTTAATTTGCAAACCAATTGCAAATTTAAATTCCCAAAATTTTGTTTAGCCCACTTTTTAACTTAAAATCATAATTTTTAACTTATCATTCGGTAATTGCAATCTCAGGGTTGTTACATTGCATAATTTAAATAAGTTTATGGAACCAATCAATTACATTTAATACCATGTCGCTTACACGTAATTAGTTTATCATACGTTACTTCTCCTACTTTTGAAAACCATAAATCACAACTTAATGGTGGCAAGTATCAACAATTACCTCATAAATCCTGCCTCAAAAATTAATGGAGGTGAATATCCATCGGTGTGGAAATCAACGACTACTCACCTTCTTAGTCGTATATATGAAGCCTTCCTTAATTATTTTCCCTTTTGCATATTTCTCCTTGAATCTTCTATTAATTAAGGTAACTTCAACCTTTGGCTTTGATGTTATTTCCATTGTTATTGACTCACAATAATGTTGCTGATTTGCCTGCTTAATCTGTTCAATTTGCATATGCCTTCATTATTTTTTTCAAATGCTTGATCTTTAGGGACAACACTGTTATTTTATTCATTTTCACCCCTAGCGTTTCACGTATTGTTTTCCATTCCTGTTATATTTCTATTTATTATGTTGTGATGCTATAAGATTCGATAATGCATTGGATTAGTTTGAGATTTCGTGTCCTCGATTTGTTTGATTTGAGATTTGGCTTCAATTATCCGTTTGTTAGATAATTTGAAGCTTATCTAGTTTGATGTTAATCTACTCCTAACGCTTATTTGGTAGACAAAATGATTCAATTGGAACATGCTTTCTACTTTAAATTCAAAAAAATAATACTATATGGTATTTTTAAGGATTTAAATTACAGCCCAATCATACAACTTATAATTTTAAAATGTCGTGCAAAGATGAAATTGTTAATTATATGTTTCTATATGAAGCACTGTACAGTTCATTCAGATTCTATTCCTATATAATTCATTCAGATTCTACTCCTAGCATTCAACTGAAAGATAGTGTGGTTCATTTCAATAATAGTGTGCAAAGATGAAAAATTAGTCTTTGCTTACATCGTCTCTTGAAAATTATAATTTTCAATTTTCCACTCATTTGGAGTATCATTTATTCACAATTCATATGTTTCTTATTTTACACTTTTGGGCTGTTGGTTGAAGACGTGTTTCTATTAATAGTGATCCATTTGGGACATGATCTCTAATTTAAATTTCAAACAAATACTATACATGTGTGTATGTGAGCGTGCATGCTCGCAGAATTTAAATTTCAACCTGGTTTTAGAATTTATATTTTGAATAAATGTATGAAGGTGAAAATTAGTTTTTAAATTATATGTTATTGTATGAAATAGTATACAGTTTATTCAAATTATATTTATATACAGATCATTCAGATTCTACTCCTAGAATTCAAATGAAAGACCATGTGATTAATTTGAATAATAGTGTACAAAGACCAATATTGGACTTTCTTTGCTTAATGCACACATTGTCTCTTGAAAAATGAAAATTTGATTTTTCTACTTCTTTGTAGTATTATTTATTCACAATTCATGTGTTGCTTATTTTACACTTTTATGGCCGTTAGTTGACGATATGCTCTATTGATCCAAATAAAGGTCGCTCTAATAAATTTCAAAAAATTCATACTTACATTTTGAACAAAGGCATGCTATAATGAAAATCGGTTTTTAAAATTTTGATTATGTTTGTTTTTTGACATTATCTCTTAAAACTAGCATTTCCAAAAAAATTCCACTCATCTACGTTATCGTTAATTCACAATTCCCGTGTTATTGATTTTGCATTCAGTTGCTTTTTGCTTGAATGTATGCATTGTTTGTTATTAATATGATGAAATATGTGTTTTAAAGAACTTTGAAACTATTTATGTTCTAGCCATGTCATGGGGCCTTCTAGATAAGTTTCAGAATATACTAACTTAATTAAATAGGGATCCATATTATTATTGAAATTGGCAAACTGCATACTCAGTTAAAATACATATACTGAACATTTAACCGTCGTATTTATCTCTTAGCAAGCTTTCAATTGATATAATTTGAGAAATTTTCTTAAGTCATTCAAATATGCAAGCACTTTAAAGAAAAAGAGTTTTGAAATTTTTTATCCTCTTTTTTATGTTGCCTTTATTTAGTTTTCATATACTTAATTCTTGTCATTTTTTAGAAGATATACTAAATCATATGACATGTCCTATCCCGTGAGTAGAATTTTGTTAAAGTTTTTAAATTTGTAAAATTTTCGCTTACTGCATGTAAAAAAACATAGTACAAAATTATTCCTGGTATGCAAGTATTAAGAGAAAAAAGAGTTCGAAAATTTATCCACCATTTTATGATGATTTTATTTGATCTATATTTCCCTATTTCTTGCAATTGTGTAAATGATATATTATAGTATATGATACATACTCTCCCTTGAGTGGAGTATGTAAGTTTCTATCTATTTATTATATGCTCACTGTATTAATTTTGGCATTAATTTGATGCACCGTTTTCATTTTGATCATTTTGCTATGTATTTAAAGGTAATTTATGTTTTTCTATTGTGTAAATTTCTATTTTTGATTGTAGATAACTATTATCTATTAAAGCATAATATACTCAACATATCTTCACTGGGCAAGTTTCATTCTAGGGCACAACTTTTTTTGGCATTAACAAAGGAATAAATTAATTTTTAACTTTTGCAATTATTTATGCTCTAGCCATGACATGAGAACTTCAAAATAAGTTCTAGAATATACTAAGTTATGTTAAACGGGTGTACTCCATATTTTTTGGGAAATGATCAAACTAAATATTCAGTTAAAATATTTAGTTAAATTAAATGATTAGCCCTTATATTTTCCTCTTAGGAAGTTTTCAGTTGATATAACTTGAGAAATTATCTAGAAATTGTTTAAGTATGTAAGCATTTCGAAGAAAAAGAGTTCTAAAAATTTTGTCCACCTTTTTAATGTTAACTTTATTCAACCTTTGTACCCTCAGTTCTTATAATTGTGTAGAAGATATAATGCAGTATATGACATGCTATTCCTAGAGTATAATATTTTAAGTTTTTATCAATTTTTTATTTGTTAACTTCATTGAATCTTAGCATTAATTTGAATTACAATTTTTGCTTTGGTCATATTTGTAACATCCTGCCATTTTGGACCATTCAAATCGACAATAAAATCATACATGTCAGACATGAATAATTCAAAACAACAGATTGTTAATAAAATTTGGGGAAAAATAAAATCAATCACAGGCACAGAATATCAGAATAACTTCACAGCGGAATAAAATAAACATAAGAGTTCATGAAGCTCCTAGATACAATGTCTCAAAACTAATACATAATACTAAGTCTGGAAACAAATATACTTGGAAAGCTAGATACATAAGTTGTCTAATACACAAGAAAAAGTTGAGTGGAAATAACTAGAATAAAATATCAAGTAGACTGCTAAATCTCCGACGGATCTCTAACTCCAAAAGAGGATGAAACCAACGCTGTGGAACTCAGGCTGATCCGAGCATAAAGCAAAACACAAAACACTCGAGTCAAGACATACATACTTATAAAATGTAAATCAACTCAAGTGAACTGCAAAAGAAATGCATCAGTGACTTAAAGGATGCTTGGGATCGCCCATCCTCTAAGGATCCGTTATACTATCTACTATGTTGTAATATACACTATTATAATAATGTCTAAAGTAAAGTAAACTATTAAAATAGCATTAAGGCATTACTCATATCCCCCTTAACATGGTTATATATTCCTATAGTCTATACAGTATCATAATCCCGTCCATACTGGACGCCGTTAGAGGGCACTCCATAGGTATGGTACAAAAAAAACTCGTAGAATGCGCCCTAGGGTAGGTGACATGACACAACTAGGCAATGCCAGGGTAGATATACCAATTACACTTACGGACTGTTGGTAACGCATAGCAGCAACTACCGCCTAACTCAATCCACACTCCCGAATCAAAGATGCGCAACAAAATCAATCACAATGTAATAGAATGGCTAACGATGAAGTGTGTCCGACCAGAGGAGCTACCTCACTTTGTCCGTCGATTGCTCCTGTTTTAGCAACCTTATGCTAACTCATGGGATTTAGGTCCACGTAAATACACCTTTAGGATCGTCGTCACTATCCTACTTCATTCTGTAATCTCCACTGCATACATAGTTGTCAAAGTGGTTTTGGGTATCCATAGAGAGTATGCTCATATCCAATCCCGGTCTCTTTAACAACCAATCGTTTTTATAACACATGGTTATATAAATTTCAAATGGTTTATATTGCAAATCAAACATATTCCTTTCAAAACCATATAAATTCCATATCATTGTTCTTTTAAAATAATATTTATTTTCCAAAGTCGTAACACTTTCAAATTCATTTGTTTACAACCCCTTGAAACATAAAAGCTTAGAGGTCATAACACTTTAAAAATGTAACCTTTAACCATAACATATAACCCTTTAGAAAATTTTAGCATTCTGAATATGTCACTTTTAAGAAAACGCAGCAGAGCAGAAGTACTACTGTAAGGATTCACACAGTGCAGTACTGTTGCGGTAGGAATTCGTAGCCGTGCAAAAGTGCTACTGTATGAATCTACTGTAGAGCAAAACTATTATTGTAAGAGTCCATAGCAGTGCAGATTTTTACAGTAAGGAAATCGCGTAGTGCAGAATTGTTACAGTAGGAAATCACAACAGTTTGAATTATTACCATAAGAAATCGCACATGTTTTGAATTGTTATTGTAATATTTCCTACTGCCATAGTTTATGCAATCAAGTAGTATATATATATTTACAGTTTTTATCATAGTCGTTCTATCATTCCTATTATGTTACTCAAATTTAGATATTTGGTCATTAAAGAAACCACAGGTTTAGTTAAATAACTTTATTTCTAAAATATCCAATTTCCAGGTTGAAATCCTTACGCTAAGTTAAAATAATTTTACTTACACTTTATTTCTTTCAGTAAATTACATTTTATTCTTTTATTACCCAAGTTATACCATTTATCTTAGTTAAGGCTTACATGTCAAATGTACGTTTAACTTACATTTTCTTTTCACAAATTAAAATCATTTATCATTTTAATCATTGTTACATGAATTAAAACTTACAATTTATAGGTCATAATAAAATACCATTATTAAGTCAAATTGGATTATTAAATTTCAATTAACCTTCTTACTGTAAGTTATATTCCAAAATTTACATTTTAACTCTTTATTTCTTATAGAAATCTTAACCTATATAAACAAATTTTTAGAAATCATTACATTAAATTTTAGTTGAGATTCATATGTAAAATCCAATATACTTAATAATTTTTAGAAAAATCATTTTTAAATCAACCACGGAGTTTGTATAAAATTCTCAAACCTAGGGTCAAGTAAATACAAACATATATAATTTCAATACGCAATTTATTAATTTTTCGGGTTTTGTATCATTTCAAACCCGCAATCCCAAGTCAAATAAAATTGCTCAGGCCTATCATTTCAGCCCATAAATTTTTTTTTTAATCTAAAGATCGTTCGGGTATGTATCATTTCAACCCATAGTGAAGGGACTTGCATTGTGAGAATATTAAATGACATAACAATATTCAACATAACATGACATATGATCAAACAGGTATAATATGATATGAAATAACATAAACAAATCATATGAATGAAATGATATAAACATAAGAAATAACATGATATAAACATATGAAATAACATGAAATAAACATATGAAATAACATGATATAATCATAGGTGAAATGTCAAACTTGCATATACATATCCTTAAAATTCAATTGTCACCGATTCACCAAAATTATAAGTATGTTGTCAACAGTGATTACTCACCTTTCTTTGGTTAGAAAAGTGATTCAAAGCGCAACACAACAATCGAAAAATTAGGGACAAGCTTGAGTGAGAGGAGAATCGAAATCCGATGCTTTGAAAAATAAATAAATTCCATACGTAAGCAAATAATTCACAAAAAAAATAGAAAAATTATATAATTGTAAACATGTGAAGAGGGCTTGACTAATGGTGCATAGGCTCGATCATAGGCTAGTTTTGTTTGGGTTTATGTTCGGCCATAGGGGTTTGGGCTAGACTTGGGTTCGACTATAGGGTTTTGACTAGATTAGGCTAGGGTTTTGGTGAAGGGGGTTCGGCCTAGGTTTAGGGTTTTAATTGTGGAGGGCTCGGCCTAGGGATTAGGTGATGAAGGAGGTGGTCACAGCCAAGGAAAGGTAAGGGGAAGGGGTTGAGGGAGTGTAACGACCCAGAATTTCTATTAATTAAAATTTGTATATTTAATTAATTTTAAATATTAACAAATGAAATTTGTAAGTCGAATAAATTTTATTTTGAATATCTAGATTTAACTGGATAATTAAATTGATAATTTAATATTGAAAATACAGAAATAATTGAATAACAAGTTTAATATGATTGAAAATGATTTGTAAAATTTTATTTTATCATATTGAAATTATAATAATGTTATAGAACTTTTAAAATCGAATTTAAAGTTGATTTGTGAAAATTGAATATTTCAATATTTAATTGACGAGTTAAAATAGCCATTTTTCAAACAGTCTCGGATTTCGAAGAAACCAGTTTCATCGGATCCGAAATGTGATATTATTGTAAGATTTCAAATTTCGTGTCAATCGGATTTACGGTTTGTCCGGGGCAAGCCAAAGCGCGTAGAAATTAGTTTAAATCGATTTAATTTAAAGTGATCGTTTATTGCCGTAACTCGCACAGATGATCGAATTAGCTTCCGAAACCTATTCCATTGTGTCCGGAACGCGGGTTAAACCCTAGAAACGTTGGTCACCGTGCGAGGTTTGGAGTTCGAAAATTCCGGGATGAATAGTGTTCGTGATATTTTCTATAAAAGCACCATTCTCTTCACCTTTGCAACAAAACCCTAGCCAACTAGGTCAGGCCGCCACTTCCACAAAATTAATGGCCGATGTCTTCCGTCTTTTCCCCCTTGAATTCTTCCAATCCACATGATATTAGGCCATGACCTCAACTAGAAAACAGTAGATCTCGTCGAGATGTTCAAACACAACGGTGAAGATCGTTTGAAGTGGAGCCGATCAACGGCTATTATTGTTTGGAGCCGGACATTCTTTCACGTCATTCGAGGAGCAAGAGGTGGTCGAGTGCCACGTGGTCATAGCCGTGGGTAGAGTAGAGCGAGGCCTTCGACGTTGTATTCCCTGATCGTCGCCGTAGCCAACGAAGGAGGAGCGGCCATCACGAAAATCGGTCGGGGGATGGGTTACTTCACATGATTCGTTACCTGGGGAAGATGAAGAAAGCTGTGACGACCCGGCTTTCTACGCCAGAAAGACGTGTCATCAATAAGAAAGAAAGGGATAGAAATAGAAAAGAATAGAAAGAAAGAGTAACAACATCAGAATCTCACAGCGGACTGGAATAAAATATAATACATCAACATAACTATTACATAGTTATATATACATTAGAGTTATACAATATCATACAACATGACTATCATATACATATCTATCAGAACATACATCCCAAATATCATAAACTAACTAACACAGCGGAACTATATAGATAGCTACATACGTCTGGTCTTCTGCTCCAACTCTTCCAGAAAACTCTATACTCCGAATACCTATCACTTGGCTACTCATAAAAATTTGAGTACCCAAGAGTTTATGAAAAACAAAATATAAACTCAGGGTCAGACATGGGACTGGTATGAGTAAACGGGTTAAAGTTGTTTAACTTTGAAAATCATTTAAAATAAAGGTATCACGTAAGACTTCCCACACATAAATACGGGTAAGTTTTTACCTTATGCTAACCAAAACATTTTATAGGAAATTCAGTGATATTATAATAGTGTCTAGGGTTTTCAAGTAAAATACAGAAATAGCTGAAATGCTTACATCTCACATTCCAACGTAGTTGGGTACAATCAAAACGTACGACGCTTATAGGAAATTGGATCCCATACAATGGCAGGGCTACTGGGTATCGTCCGTCACAGTACGTGGCCTAGATCACCGTACCGAGGAGCCACCCTAACTCCCCTGCAACACAAAGACGGAACCATTCCTTACTGAACAATCCCGAACAAGATAACCCCGTAGTTGGCTGCAGACCAACAGCCCACACAGCCGAATAAAAGGGACATCTAGACAGGGGTATACCTCGTCCTGCTTGGGCATGACCCACCTAACCTTGCTGCACACCCCCTGTTTTAGCCATTCCCGGTTGATGAGGCTCGAGGCTGCGTTCACCTTTATAGAACATATCTCTTAGAATGCTCATCATCCTCCTGACGATGTGCTGGAAGCATTCAATCCATACAAGTTCGTTCCGGGTTCGAACGAAACCAAAGGCATTATCTCGTTACACTCATTTTGGAATCACCCTCAGAGTTAACGACGATAACCCTTGCATTCTGAAAACACCGTCTCATCTTCACTTGAGATTACATGACCAAACGTTTAGTTTGGATCGATGTTGTTTTCGGAATATCAAATCGATACCCGATCCCGGTCTCATCGAAATCCAAACGCCATTTTAAAGGCCAAGTTGTCTAATTAACTTAAACAGTTTAAATTTAACAATTGAATTCATATAGTAATTTAACACAGATAAATAACATCAGATAAATCATATAGTAATTTAACACAAATAAATTATACACAATCATCGCAGATATATGCAGAATATCACAGAACATCACAGGATATAAATTCATATCAGAATCAATCAAATTGAATTATCGATTCATATCAACATTTAGTTTGATTTATTTTAAACTTAATTGCATACTTAAGATAAATTATATTTTATTCTTGCTTAATTAATTATTTATTAATTAACTTATTTCAATTCATTAATTACTTAATTAATCATTCTCTTAATTAATTAATTATTCTTAATTGCTAATCAATAACTTTAATTATTGATTTATAAAACTCAATTACACAATTAATTATTATTAATTGCTTAATTAATCATTAATTATTAATTAACTTAATCGTTCAATCCTTAATTAATTAGTTAACAATGATTTGTTAAGTTATTGGCTTTCAATGCTTAATGAATTTCTTAATTATAAATGAGTTTACACAAGATTATCTTTAAAATCTTTAATTACTAATTAAATTAAATTTTTGTACTACTTATTAAATTACAATTACAAAATTTATTACATTCATAATTTACTTTGAATTTAACTTAGTTACTCTTCTTTGTTTTCTGAAAAACTTTAAAGTTCGTCTGGGCTTAAAACAAATTGGTCAACACTTAATAACATAATTTACAATTAACTTATTTACCTTTACTTAATATTACAGTAGGTAAACTTCTGGAATCTTAAAACCCAAAGTCAACAACATGCTCAACTCGGGTAGAACTCGAGACCACCCAGTATTTCACTCGCGTTCCTCCCTACCTTTCTCTTCTTCTTCCCCTGTTCTTACTCTTCTGTTTCTTTTTTAAAAGCTTAAGTTTAAAAACTGTTAAAATTTATTAATTCACACGCGCCTAGTCAAAACTCGACCCATACCAAAACTCGAAGCAACACGCGACTAACTCGCGTTTCTTACGAGTTGGCATCAGCAGATACTTCCCCTCCGCCGTGCACGTGCATGGCGGTTCACCACCGCGCCAACGCCACTCGACTCCATCAACAAACCCCATGGCATCCCCTCACACGAAATTGCAACCCAGAGATACACGTAATACTCGGAATCGAAATATGCCTGTAAAGTCGAACTGCCACTCGACCAAGGTAGACAAAAACACCTCGTCCTCACTTTCGCGATCACCTGAGACGACGTGGCTTCGGCCGTGCCTTCCCGACAACACTCTCGAGCACCCTCCCAAGTCTCATGGCACTCGGTTGTGCCATGGTGATGCAAGCATCAATTAACCGAACCCAAAAATACAGAACCATAAACCCTACTTCCCATCATTTCTCAAAAATCTTGCATTAGAAATTTTTTTAAACATTTTTCTGTTAATCTCACATCAATACCCTAGCTTCATGTAAAATTTCATCATCAATAGTTGGATGAATCATCTGATATTCATGAAATAGCACTTATGGTTTATTATCAATCTGCTTTAAAAATAGTTGTCTAAAAATTTTAATTCTTGTCTTAAAAATCATATTACTGTATGTTGTTTCAAGATATAAATTCGAATTTACAATTTATGCTATTCAGATTTTGATCATTATTTACTTTTTACTGTAAATTTAAGTTTACAGTGGTTAAGTTTCACAACTATCTAGAAAAAACAACTTCAAACCTTAATCTTAAGATTAAACAAATTTTATTTTGTTAAATTACTAATTAAAGGAGATGATTTTGTATAAAAGTATGATATATTCTTTAATTTCTTTGTCTCTACAGAAAATTTGAAACCTGGAAGAACATGATATGCAACACTGACAGAACATAGCAAAACATTCCAGAACTTCACATATCAACAATACTTCATAAAATACATATTAAGAGTTAGATTTAAAAATACGTTTACTCACCCTAAACTGTTGAAACTTGAAACAGAGGATGGTAATAGAAGTCCGCAGTTGAAGTTTTGAATTGTTGTAACTCTTCTTGCTTCCTGACTTTTATTTGAACTTGAAAATATGAAATTTGTTTATACTTCTTTCTTATCCCATTTTTTATTTAGGCTTAAGCTATGGAATGATAAATATATCTATATATGGCTTTGAACAAGTTGTCTTCTGGAACAAGCTTTAACTTGGCATAATATCTTGCTTTATTATATATTTTTTTATGTACTAAAACCAGAGATGATTTGAGTATTTCGGCTGGAAGAATGTATTTGACAGATTGTTGTGCTAAATAAATGTTTATGTTTACACTTATGTTAACATAAAATAAATGCTTGCTGACACATGAGTTAGGTACAAAGATATTTGCAGATTTTTTTGTACTAATATGTTTTATTTGATGTGTATTCTTGCTCTCTTATGTTAACATAGAAATAAAATGTTTGCTGACAAGTTTTGCTTATTGATATATACTGATCTTTGCATTTGTCTGGTGAACATTTGTACAATGGTTTTTTTTGGTTTTATTATCTTTTAACTCAAACACACATTTATACATTGGTTTTGAGTGATTATGTATGTTTGTCTTTACATAGTTAACACTTTTATTTATATCTTATATTCATGTCAAAGTTTTGCACTTATGTTTATGTATACTTATTTTTATAACCATATTTTATGTTATACTTATATTAACTATTTATAAGCTTACTTTATTTTAATTATAAAAATTGTTGTTAGAAACATTTCTTCATATTATTTTTATTCAAAGTTTAATATTTCCAATATTTAATTTGTAATGTATTTATATTTAATATGAATATAATTGTGTTATTATACTTATTATTATTAGCTGCATTCATATATCTGATATTAAATGTCATTCATACATAACTTTTAATTTAATTGAATAAAACAGATTTAATTTTGAATATTGTTGAAAGAGTCTATTTTACATTTTGAAATTATAAATTCCTTTATAATGCATATACAGCTAATAATGTCCGAATTTCATTTATTTATAAATGAAAATATTGTATTTTTATTTAAATTTGATAAAAAACTTATTATAATAATAGGGTCAAAATTTTGGGATGTTACATTCCTCCCCCCTTAGAAGAATTTCGTCCCCGAAATCTAAACAATAGTTAATTTCAAAAACTTAATATTAACAATCTAAACATACATATCATCCATACAGAATCAAACAATCAAACAATCAATTCTAACAGCATTACTAGTTATCCGGACATAAATTTGGATAAGCTTTTCTAAAACTATCAAGAGTTTCCCAAGTACAATCTCTGGGATCCCCACTCCACTGCACCTTGACGAGTTTCACCACTTTGTTCCTGAGTTGCTTCTCATCTTGATCTACAATCTGAACAGGATCTCTAACCACAGTCAGGTTAGGTTCTACTTCTAAATCTTCCTGAACAACTGGTTCTACTACTAATGATGGGTCATGAATATATTTCCTTATATGAGACACATGAAATACATTGTGAATCCCAAACATCCGTTCTGGCAATTCAATTCTGTAGGCTACAGTTCCAATTCTTTCCAGTATTCGGAATTGACCAGTATATCTCGGAGCAAGTTTTCCCGTCTTTCCAAATCTTATAGCACCTTTGATTGGGAAACTTTGATAAAAACTAAGTCTCCGATCTCAAATTCCAATGCTCTTCGTCTCTTATCTGCATATTTCTTCTGACGATCTTGAGCAGCTTTCATCCTTTTCTTGATAAGCTCAACCTTCGTAGAAGCTTCACGAATTAGATCGGGTCCGAGCACAAGTCGATCATTCGATTCAATCCAACAAGATGGTGATCTACACGATCTTCCATACATAGCTTCATAAGGAGCCATCTTAATACTCGCTTAGTAACTGTTATTATAGGAAAATTCCACTAAATGAAGATGGTCTTCCCATGATCCACCAAAATCCAATACACAAGCTCGCAGCATATCTTCCAGAATTCGATTAAGCCTTTCCGTCTGTCCGTCCATCCGTCTGAAGATGATAAGCTGTACTTAATCTCAAAACTTGTTCCCATTGCTGATTGTAAAGCTTCCCAGAATTTACTTGTGAAAATAGGATCACGGTCACTTACTATGCTAACAGGAACACCATGCAATCTGACTATCTCCTTCAAGAAAATCTCTGCAAGGGAAACTGTAGTACGAGTTGCCTTAACCGGAATAAAATGGGCACTCTTCGTTAAACGATCCACAATAACGCATATTCCTTCATTTCCTTTCCTGGTTCTAGGCAAACCGTCGATGAAGTCCATCGAGATCATCTCCCACTTCCAATCTGGAATTTCCAAAGGTTGCAATAGTCCTGTAGACTTTTGTTGATCTCCCTTCACTTGTTGGAAGATGGCACAACTATTTACAAAAGCAGCTACATCCCTTTTCATATTCGGCCACCAGAAAACTCTCCTCATATCTTTATTCATCTTCGAGATTCCCGGGTGAATATTCAATTTGGAACTATGACACTCAATTAAGACTTCTTGTCTCAATCCATCTATATTAGGCACACACAAACGACCATTAATCCTTAAAGCACCTTGATCGTCCACCTTGAAATCTGAATATCGACCGTCTTTAATTCCAAGAATTATTTCCTCAAAAGATTTATCCTCCATTTGCTTACTAATGATCTTTTCTTGGAGAGATGGAACGACCTCCAAAAGAGATAAAATAGCATTTCTACTAAGAGCATCAGCTATGACATTCGCTTTCCCTGGAGTATACAAAATATCCAGATCATAAGAAGCCAAAAATTCGACCCATCTCTTCTGTCTCAAATTAAGATCTTTTTTGAGAGAAAATATATTTCAACGGTTTGTGATCCGTGAATAACTCAAACTTTTCTCCCAAAAGATAATGTCTCCAGATCTTCAAAGAAAAAACAATAGCTAACAGTTCTAGATCGTGCGTAGCATAGTTCTTCTCATGTGACTTCAATTGTCGACTAGCATACGCAATCACTCTACCATTCTGCATCAGAACTGCTCCCAGTCCAACTAAACATGCATCCGTATAAAATTCAAATTTGCTCTTTCCATCCGGAATAACAAGTACTGGTGCACTAGTTAGCCTTGTCTTCAATTCCTAAAAAGCTTCTTCACACTGAGGTGTCCATTTGAATTTAGTTCCTTTCCTAGTCAGCTTGGTCAGATGTGAAGAAATCTTGGAATAATCCTTAATGAATTTTCTGTAGTAGCCAGCCAAACCCAGAAAACTTCGAACTTCAGTCGGTGTCTCCGGCTGTTTCCATTGCAAAATAGTTTCAACCTTTGCAGGATCTACAGAAATGCCTTCACCAGAAACAATGTGCCCTAAAAATTTGACTTCTGATTTCCAAAAGTGGCACTTTGAAAACTTTGCTTTCAACACATGCTTCCTCAGAGGCTCCAATACTATCCTCAAATGTTGCCTGTGCTCTTCTTCCGATTTAGAGTAGACCAAGATATCATCAATGAATACCAGCATGGACTTATTCAACGCATCTCCGAAGACTCGGTTCATGAGATCAACAAAATAGGCAGGCGCGTTGGTTAATCCGAAAGGCATAACCAACCACTCTTAAAAACAATTTGGTCCCCTAAATGCTGTCAAGGGAATACTATCTTCATCTACTCTTAATTGATGGAATCCTGAAGCTAGATCTAGCTGAGAAAAGATAGAAGCTCCATGCAACTGGTCAAAAAGATCATCAATGCGAGGAAAATGATATTTATTTCGAATGGTCACTTTGTTCAATTCTCTATAATCAACACAGAACCTTAGCGAACCATCCGATTTGGTGACAAACACCGCAGCGGAGCCCCAATAAGAAAAAATGGGTCTAATCAAACCCTTCTCCAAAAGATCTTGTGTCTGCTTAAACAACTCTTATCTCTCTCTAGGTGGCATTCTCCTATTGGGTTGAATCACCGGCACTGCTCCTGGAATCAAATCAATACGAAACTCAATCTCTCGATGTGGCGGAAGACACTTAACTTCTTCAAAAACATCAAGAAAATCTTGAACCACAATGATTTCCTCAATCTTCTCTCGAGAAGTCTCAACTCCTAGCAAAATACTACTCAAGTGAAATCCAGAACTATCGCATGACACTTTGGCAATCCTACCCAAATCAATCTCCAATGAAACTGTCCTCTCATCACAATTCAAGACTGCGTTATACTTATCAAGCCAATCCATTCCCAAAATAAGATCAAATCCTTTAAAATTTAACACATACGGGTCACAAGAGAAACTGTTGAACAAATAAGAAAGCTTCAAGTCCTTATAGATCGTATCCAATTTTGTTGCTCCACCAATAGGATTAGATACAATAATGGGTCGATCCACGGTAGTAGGGTTAAGAGAAAACTTTTCTACTGATTCCAAAGATATGAAACTCAAAGATGCACCCGAATCAAATAAAACTTTTATATATATATATATATATATTTATATGAAAATACAAATACACACTCTCAAGATAAATATTACTCCAGAGCCTAGGTACTCGCTCAACCTAATGCTCTGATACCAGCTGTGACGACCCGACTTTCTACGCCAGAAAGACGTGTCATCAATAAGAAAGAAAGGGATAGAAATAGAAAAGAATAGAAAGAAAGAATAACAACATCAGAATCTCACAGCGGACTGGAATAAAATATAATACATCAACATAACTATTACATAGTTATATATACATCAGAGTTATACAATATCATACAACATGACTATCATATACATATCTGTCAGAACATACATCCCAAATATCATAAACTAACTAACACAGCGGAACTATATAGATAGCTACATACGTCTGGTCTTCTGCTCCAACTCTTTCAAAAAACTCTATACTCCGAATACCTATCACTTGGATACTCATAAAAATTTGAGTACCCAAGAGTTTATGAAAAAAAAAATATAAACTCCGGGTCCGACATGGGTCTGGTATGAGTAAACGGGTTAAAGTTGTTTAACTTTGAAAATCAATTAAAATAAAGGTATCACGTAAGCCTTCCCACACATAAACACGGGTAAGTTTTTACCGTACGCTAACCAAAAATTTTTATAGGAAATTCAGTGATATTATAATAGTGTCTAGGGTTTTCAAGTAAAATACAGAAATAGCTGAAATGCTTACATCTCACATTCCAACGTAGTTGGGCACAATCAAAACGTACGGCGCTTATTGGAAATTGGGTCCCATACAATGGCAGGGCTACTGGGGTACCGCACGTCACAGTATGTGGCCTAGATCACTGTACCGAGGAGCCACCCTAACTCCCCTGTAACACAAGGCCGGAACCATTCCTTACTGAACAGTCGCGAACAAGATAACCCCATAGTTGGCTGCAGACCAACCACCCACACAGCCGAATAAAAGGGACATCTAGACAGGGGTATTCCTCGTCCTGCATGGGCATGACCCACCTAACCTTGCTGCACATCCCCTGTTTTAGCCATTCCCGGTTGATGAGGCTTGAGGCTGCATTTACCTTTATAGAACATATCTCTTAGAATGCTCATCGTCCGCCTGACGATGTGCTGAAAGCATTCAATCCATACAAGTTCGTTCCGGGTTCGAACGAAACCGAAGGCATTATCTCGTTACACTCATTTTGGAATCACCCTCAGAGTTAACGACGATAACCCTTGCATTCTGAAAACACCATCTTGATCTTCACTTGAGATTACACGACCTAACGTTTAATTTGGATCGATGTGGTTTTCGGAATATCGAATCGATACCCGATCCCGGTCTCATCGAAATCCAAACGCCATTTCTGTAACGACCCAGTGTTTTCAACCATTCGCATCCGCACATGTCGGACTTGAATTGTTCAAAATACCGCGTTGTAAAAATAAATTTGGCAGAACTCAGAATATGCAGTAAATAATTAATCACAGAATCACAGACACAGAATCAGAATACTCGCAGCGGAATTAAAAATACTTAGTGGTTCATGAAGCCACTATAAATATTCTTACTCAAGTAAAATTTACATAGTCTTAAATCCAAATATAGTTTTAACTTATCAGTAAACAGTCCAAATGTCCACTAGTCTTGATTTTTAGATAAAGAACTGGAAAGGAAGTTTGCCAGCAGCTTGAAAGTGATCTACAGAAATCCTAGCTCCGGGATGAAAACTGAACTGCAACTCAGGCTGACCCGAGCGTAACATAAAACATAAACACTCGAGTCAGGACATACATACTTATATAGTGTAAGCTAATTCAAGTGTACTGTAATATAGAGCAAGTAACTTAAAGGATGCTTGGGACCGCCCATCCTCTAAGGATCCGTTAAACTATTTACTATGTAGTATATTGCGCTATTATAATAGTGTCTAATTGTAAAATAAACTTACTTTTTAATAGCGTTAAGGGGTTACCCATATAGCCCTTAACACAAATAATGCCAATAGTCTATACAGTACCGTAATACCTCCTGATCGGGAAGCTACCAGAGGATACTCCATAGGTACGACACAAATAGAAACTCGTAGGAGGCTCGCTATGGTAGGTGACACGGCACAACTAGGCAATGCCAGGGTAGATATACCAATTGCTATCCAGACCGGTGGAAACGCGTAGCCGCAGTTACCGCCCACCTCGAACAACACTCCCAAATCAAAGGTGCGCACCAAACAATCACAAGAGTAATAGAATGGCATACGAAGAAGTGCGTTCGATCAGAGGTGCTACCTCATTAATCCGAGAATCGCTCCTGTTTTAGCCACCTTATACCAACTCACGGGAGTCGGGTCCACGTATTTACCTTAAAGGAACCGTCACCACCATCCTACTTCATTCTGGGATCTCCACCGCGTACACGGTTAGTCAAAGTGGTTTTCGGTATCGACAGAGAGTATGCCAGATATCCGATCCCGGTCTCTTTGCCAACCAAACGTTATTATAACCCGTGGTTACGTTTAAAATGGTATTCGTACTTTAAAATCAAAATATATCTCAAATTCCTTCAATATCAAATATTGATTTAAACTTTCCACTTTATACATACTTTTTAAATTTATTCAATTTATTTGGAATTTATTGCCTTTACCAAATTTTAAAGTTAAATTCTTCCTTTAAATCCATCAAAAATCAATTTCTTAAAATTTTTCTAATTACATATTAAATTCCAAAATTTACACCTTTTTCCCAAAATTAATTTCCATACATTTTTAAAACAATCAAATTCCAGTTTCTGCAGCACTTATGAAATGCTACCTAAAGTTTATGGGTTAAACGGTCCAATTTTAAAAGACAGCATTTAAATGCTGTAATAGGTTATTAACTTATCAATTTAGTTTAAATTCCAAATACAACTTATTATCAATTATTTCTTAACTGAAATCTCATCTTAACAAAAATCCAGAATTTTTCCAAATAAGTTATATTTATTTATTTAAAATCTTAACTCATTCAAAAATCATTTTTAAATCTTTATAAAAATCCTTTAAATACATTAAACCACAATATTATAAACTTCCATTTAAAAATAATTTTAAAATATTTCAGAAAAATATTATAGGAACCACGGGTCTGTATAAAATTTTCTAGCCTAGGTCAAGTGATACGGATTTATATCATTTCAATCCGCAATTTACAAAATCCCGGGTTCTATCATTTCAAACCCGCAATCCCAAGTTAACAGTTAAGCAGTTTACAGAAAAATTGGACAATAATAATTAGGCCTATCATTTCAGCCCATAACAATCTAAATTTTACAAGGAACTTGCAGTGATGATTAAACAGTAAATAAACATTTAATGATATAACTGCAGAAATAATACAACAGATAAATAACTGATGAGGTGTCAAATTAAATGGGGTTCATCATTCTATGTTATACTACAGACAGATAATATTTAAATAAAATTTTACACATACACTTGCGATAATTTACCAAAATATATGTACGTATGTCTGGTGAGAAATACTCACCTGAATGCTGCAGAAAATTTTAAATTTCAAAACGATGATTCACCGGAAAAGAACTACAGAGAGTAACGATCAAAATCCCTCGGATGTCAAGCTTAGATTCACATCTAGTACAAAATTCAAAATATTGAATACGCGACTTTAGAATTTACGGTCAAAGAAAAATTTAAAAGTAGGGAGAGAATTTTTTGTTTGACTTGCTCGACCACTCTACCGTGTACAACAACCAAAACATTTCCAAACACACGAACTGTGCTAACACTATAACTATGATAAAATTTCCTAAAGACAAACTAAGGCAAAATGGTGGAGTTTTCTTATTATGCCGGGGTACATGTACACGTGCACACTTCCATTACACTTACTCGCGTACACGCACTCACGCCAACATTTCCACATACTTACATCTCTTCTGCCACTTTCATTCATTATTTTCTTTTCCTTTTACCTGGATCCAACTACTAAAAATATCATCTACTACTGCAAATCAACCTAAGTACTTACAATATTTCTTTACAGTCTAAATTTTAAACTTGCAGTCTTTACAAACTTACAATCAGACAGGAATTCATCATCAGCTACACGCGCCACAACCCCACTTCTTCGAGCTAACCATGGAATTTTTTCGAGAAAAATGCAACAAATCTTCGGGACAAAATATAAAGACTTCGAGAATTTTATGCAACGACTTCGAGTAAAATCATGCGACTAAATCAAAGCATCTACTGAATGTGTACATCTCCTCTCCTCCTTATTCTCTGCTTCCTCTATCATATGAAGGTTACATATATGCAGACTAACTGAACTCACAGTCCTAGCCTACCTCTTTCCCATCCTCACCCCTTGTTTTTTTTTTCTTTTTTTTCTTTCTTTTTTTTTTTTTTGCAAATGAAAGAAAACTCTCTAGGCCTTGTTAACATCCAACTCAAACATGCAAAAAGGGTTTCTCACTGTTCCTATCAGACCTCTACATGAACCAAAACAACTCCTAACCAGATACAAAACAAATGCATGCTTCTAAATATTTGTGACTGTGATACACGTACACGGTGACACCAATGCATAACCCAGTCTAACATCCCTGCCAACACATATTCATGCAACAACAAAACAAAAAAACTAAGCATCATCAGATCCTTACTAAATGAACCCATCCCTCTTTCTTAAATATTTTGACAACACTGCCCTTCCTACTCCTCTCAAACAACTCCAGACCATCTTATGTTCACGCAATTTATACCTCAAGTATATTTTTTTTTCTTCGACAGATCTGTTCCCAAAATAACTCCCAGGCCCTACAACTTACCTGGCATGACATCAACACAGTTCCCATATACAAATTTGCACAACATTCCACTACCTATGTGTCGAGAGTTAAGCCTATAACACACACACAAGATCTCACTTCCTCTCTGTTTCTAGACCTAACTTTCCAAAACAAAAACAGTTCAACATATCCAGATCCCATATGTTTAGTTCAAGGAAGATGATAAGAGTCTCATAGAAAGACAAAGTGAATAAATAGTAGTGTGGCCGAGCAAGGCACAGATAGAACAACATCAAGAGAAAGAGGAAGGAAAACTGGAAGAAAAAAAACAATAAGACTTATTACCTGATGGATCTTGAACGTACGAGGAAGGGGAAGGCAGAGATATTTAGATGCGGAGAAAGAAACTGGTGAGGTGGGTATATATATAGGCAGTGCGAATTAAAGGAGAGGTAAAAGCATCAGTTTTATTGATATAAATTTGGTTGATATGACTGCGAAATTTCCTCATCAGTTCAAAGGAAATAGATAAAGTTCGAACGTTGCAAAATTTTAAAAAGATTTGGACTGCTGCAAGATCAATGGGGAGGGAGAGCAATCAGTTGAAGACTTGAAGCTATTAGAGACGAAAGATATGAATACGTGATTTTATTGCTGAGAAAAGAAAAGGCAAAACACATTTCTAGTTTTGAACAAAAGAATATGTTCGAAAAGGTTTGATTGAGATCTTTTTGCGTGATGAAAGAACCACTGATATAGCATGTCAGTTACACAGATATAAAGTTGTTAACATGAATGCGTGAACGTTACTTAAGGGAATATTGATCAAAGGAAGGGCAAGCAAGCATCAGTTATATTGACATAAATTGTGAATATAGATACGTGATTAAAGCAGAGGAAAAAAAATGGCAAGCGTGATAAAAGGTTTGATTTATTCAATGAATTGCGAGATTCATGTACTTGATTTTGGTAGAGCTGTTGGAAGCAGAGAATGGGAGAATATATGATATGCACGTTTCAGTCTTTAAAGTGCATGCATTGATTGTGTAAAAGGATATCAGAGGGAAAAAATATTTCGAACGTTACTTCATATTCATTTTTATTTCATTTTATACATTTTGATCTTTAGTTTGAAAGCAATAAATGAAATGGTAGATTTTTATGTAGGCCGTAGGAATGGAAAGTACACAAAAAAAATCAAACTGTCCTTTAAAACAAAAATCGTCCGTCTTAAAATCACTGACTGATATTTTCTTCAAACATGTTAAAAATATGATTTTTACTTTATATGCGTGATTATAGGAACGAAAATTTTTATCTTGCAAAATAAAGGCAGTGGAAACAGAGAGATATAAATAGGAATGTGAGAATTTGAAAAGATAGGCAATGTTAAATTTGAATGCATGAGTTGATTTTAGACAATCAAATATATTGGTCCATTTAGGTTGCGTGAATAAATGAATACAGTGACATGCTCAAGAAACAAAAAGGTAAGAGGCAAATGCCAAAAATGTTAAAAGAATAAAATTTTGTGTCACGCGCAAAGGAATGCAAAATTGATTTTCTCTCAAATGATATATGCGTGATTTAAGAAGAAATATATGGTATGTTTAAATCAAAAAATGGAAGAGTTGATTATTATCATTATATTTTAAAGAACAGTTACAAACAGATTTGAACGTTTCTTTTTTTTTTAAATTCAGATTTGCGTGCTTTTTTTTTCTTTGATGCCTGGATATGCACGTTATTCCTCTGGATTTGAGATAAGGCTTGCGAAAATATTAATTGCCAGTTATACAAAGCCTTGGATTATATACTTTATATGCGTGATTAAAGCAAGCGTTGATTTTGTATACAGACCATTGATACGATATTTTAAATACATATCGATGTTGAAATATGATTTTTAAAATACGCCAACTGACGTAATATAAAACACCCAAAGTTATATAAAAATAACGTTTTTAATTTATACGTTTATTTTGTTACTTATACCATAAATTTTTTACGCGTCTTTTAAACGCGAAATTTAACAGTTCATTAATACACTAAATCCTTCAAAATTATTACTTAACAAACTTAATTGGTTTTCACATATTATATACATATATATATACAAGATTCCTTTTATTAAAATTTAAATGGAGTTGTCTTTTAACAAAATTAACCGTTTCACAACTTTAAATTTCCATATTTAGTATTTTAAGGAAATGATTTAAATCAAATTATATATGTATATAAATTGGGAAGTAAATTTTGCTGGAAAGAGAAAAATAACGGATTAAAGTTCTATACGTTTTCTTATATATAATCTTATATATATATATATATACGGTATTTATTCCCTAAATTTAGGCGCCCTTTTTAAGGCGTAATTACCCAGTACATTTATATACTAAAAAAAATAGAAATTCTGACCATGCCGAGACTCGAACTCATGACCTGTCGTGAATAGCCCAGATGTCTTAACCACCTAAGCTATTAATTTTTTCTTAATTAAAACTTGATTTTTTCAGAGATCTTATTAGTTAATCCTAATTTTTTTTAATCACTTTAAATAAACCCCAAAGTTTTTAAAAATACAAGTGAAAAATACTTGTTAAAAAAAATGGGCTGTTACACTTTCAAAGCCCAAGTTGTCTAATTAACTTAAACAGTTTAAATTTAACAATTGAATTCATATAGTAATTTAACACAGATAAATAACATCAGATAAATCATATAGTAATTTAACACAGATAAATTATACACAATCATCACAGATATATCCAGAATATCACAGAACATCATAGGATATAAATTCATATCAGAATCAATCAAATAGAATCATCGATTCATATCAAAATTTAGTTTGATTTATTTTAAACTTAATTGCATACTTAAGATAAATTATATTTTTTCTTGCTTAATTAATTATTAATTAATTAACTTATTTCAATTCATTAATTATTTAATTAATCATTCTCTTATTTAATTAATTATTCTTAATTACTAATCAATAACCTTAATTATTGATTTATAAAACTCAATTACGCAATTAATTATTATTAATTACTTAATTAATCATTAATTATTAATTAACTTAATCGTTCCATCCTTAATTAATTAGTTAACTACGATTTGTTAAGTTATTGGCTTTCAATGCTTAATGAATTTCTTAATTATAAATGGGTTCACACAAGATTATCATTAATATATTTAATTACTAATTTAATTAAATTTTCGTACTACTTATTAAATTACAATTATAAAATTTATTACATTCATAATTTACTTTGAATTTAACTTAGTTACCCTTCTTTGTTTTCTGAAAAACTTTAAAGTTCGTCTGGGCTTAAAATAAATTAGTCAACACTTAATAACATAATTTACACTTAACTTATTTACCTTTACTTAATATTACAGTAGGCAAACTTTTGGAATCTTAAAACCCGAAGTCAACAACGTGCTCAACTCGGGTAGAACTCGAGACCACCCAGTATTTCTCTCGCGTTCCTCCCTACCTCTCTCTTCTTCTTCCCCTGTTCTTACTCTTCTGTTTCTTTTTTTTTTAAAAAGCTTAAGTTTAAAAACTGTTAAAACTTATTAATTCACACACGCCTACTCAAAACTCGACCCAGAGCAAAACTCGAAGCAACACGCGACTAACTCGCGTTTCTCACAAGTCGACATCAGCAGATACTTCCTCGCCGCCGTGCACGTGCACGGCGGTTCACCACCGCGCCAACGCCACTCGACTCCATCAACAAACCCCATGGCATCCCCTCACACGAAATCGCAACCCAGAGATACACGGAATAATGGGAATCGAAATATGCCTGTAAAGTCGAACTGCCACTCGACCAGGGTAGACAAAAACACCTCGTCCTCACTTTCGCGATCACTTGAGATGACGTGGCTTCGGCCGTGCCTTGCCGACAACACTCTCGAGCACCCTCCCAAGTCTCATGGCACTCGGTTGTGCCATGGTGACGCAAGCATCAATTAACTGAACCCAAAAATACAGACCCATAAACCCTACTTTCCATCATTTCTCAAAAATCTTGCATTAGAAATTTTTTTAAACATTTTTCTGTTAATCTCACATCAATACCCTAGCTTTATGTAAAATTTCATCATCAATAGTTGGATGAATCATCTGATATTCATGAAATAGCACTTATGGTTTATTATCAAACTGCTTTAAAAATAGTTGTCTAAAAATTTTAATTCTTGTCTTAAAAATCATATTGCTGAATTTTGTTTCAAGATATAAATTCGAATTTACAATTTATGCTATTCAGATTTTGATCATTATTTACTTTTTACTGTAAGTTTAAGTTTACAGTGGTTAAGTTTCACAGCTATCTAAAAAAAAACAACTTCAAACCTTAATCTTAAGCTTAAACAAATTTTATTTAGTTAAATTACTAATTAAAGGAGATGATTTTGTATAAAAGTATGATATATTCTTTAATTCCTTTGTCTCTACAGAAAATTTGAAACCTGGAAGAACATGATATGCAACACTGGCATAACATAGAAAAACATTCCAGAACTTCACACATCAACAATACTTCATAAAATACATATTAAGAGTTAGATTTAAAAATACATTTACTCACCCTAAACTGTTGAAACTTGAAACAGAGGATGGTAATAGAAGTCTGCAGTTGAAGTTTTCAATTGCTGTAACTCTTCTTGCTTCCTGACTTTTATTTGAACTTGAAAATATGAAATTTGTTTATACTTCTTTCTTATCTCAGTTTTTATTTCGGCTTAACTATGGAATGAACTCAATGGAATGATAAATATATCTATACATGGCTTTGAACAAGCTGTCTTCTGGAACAAGCTTTAACTTGGCATAATATCTTGCTTGATTATATATTTTTTTATTTACTAAAACCAGAGATGATTTGAGTATTTCGGCTGGAGAATGTATTTGACAGATTGTTGTGCTAAATAAATGTTTATGTTTACACTTATGTTAACATAAAATAAATGCTTGCTGACACATGAGTTAGGTACAAAGATATTTGCAGATTTGTTTGTACTAATATGTTTTATTTGATGTGTATTCTTGCTCTCTTATGTTAACATAGAAATAAAATGTTTGCTGACAAGTTTTGCTTATTGATATATACTGATCTTTGCATTTGTCTGGTGAACATTTGTACAGTGGTTTTTTTTTGTTTTATTATCTTTTAACTCAAACACACATTTATACATTGGTTTTGACTGATTATTTATGTTTGTCTTTACATAGTTAACACTTTTATTTATATCTTATATTCGTGTCAAAGTTTTGCACTTATGTTTATGTATACTTATGTTTATAACCATATTTTATGTTATACTTATATTAAATATTTATAAGCTTACTTTATTTTAATTATAAAAATTGTTGTTAGAAACATTTCTTGATCTTATTTTTATTCAAAGTTTAATCTTTCCAATATTTAATTTGTAATGTATTTATATTTAATATGAATGTAATTGTGTTATTATACTTATTATTATTAACTGCATTCATATATCTGATATTAAATGTCATTCGTACATAACTTTTAATTTAATTGAATAAAACAGATTTAATTTTGAATATTGTTGAAAGAGTCTATTTTGCATTTTGAAATTATAAATTCCTTTATAATGCACATACAGCTAATAATGTCTAAATTTCATTTATTTTTAAATGAAAATATTTTATTTTTATTTAAATTTGATAAAAAACTTATTATAATAATTGGGTCAAAATTCCGGGATGTCACAAAGCATGGCCGCGATTTGCAAAGAGAAAACGAATGGTGGTGATGAGTGAAGGTTTAAAAAAAAATTAAAATAGAAATTGATTTGTAATTATATTATAATTCGTGAATGTTTAAAATAACATAACTTTTTCATACGAGGTCGAAAACGCACGAAACAAATTGTGTTGCGTTCGTATTGTCGAATACTACGCTATGTAGCTAGATTGGAATCATTTGGAGCTAATGAAAATTTCAAGTATCGAAATAAAATGCTACAACTGTTATCGGAAAATCAAGGTGCGAACTTCCCACTCAATCGAATTGTTTCGATTTAAATTTTAAATAGTTAGATTTAAAATTGTCGATTATATGCCTGAATGATGAATTATTATCTATTGATTGTTAAATAGACATTATACGCCGTTAGTAAGCAGAGGTTATTTATTAAAAACATATACCGCGAATATTTCACTGCAAAGTGAAATTGGTATTATTTATGTACTTGGAATTGATTTTCCCGCATTATATAGCGGATGAGACCCTATTGCGCAGTATAATAGCGGATAATATTTTATAAATCCCATATACTGTGATAATTCCGTACTGGAACGGAATTGGTATTGTGCTAATGTTTGTGGATGCAGGGAAACAGGTTGGAGGGATCCAACTGGATTCCTCACCAGTATTTAATTTATTTTAGATATTGTGATATTTGATTGATTATCATATCGATATATGATGTTTGGATGTCGTGATTGACTATTTGGTGTGTTGCATCATCAGATCCATTTTTGGAGTTTTAAAAATATTAAAATAACAATTTTGAATTTAAAAGGGTTTTAAAGAGATTTTTGAAGTATACATTTTATTAAAATTTTGAATTGATTCATCTTAAATAAAATAAACGTTAAAATTTTAAAGTTATAAAAATTATGATTTTTGTAAAATATAACCAAATTAAAAATTTTGAAATAAATAGTGATTAATTTATAAAATGGTTTAATTTGGAATTTTGAATCATTATAAAGGATGTATATAAAAGATTTTTAAAAATTGATATTTATAAATTAAAAATATTGGAATTATAAAATGAGTTATTAAGTGTTAAAATGAAGTATAAAATGGATTTCATTGAAAATTATAGATTTATAAATTGTGAAGATTATAAAATGAATAGATGTTGTAAAATAAAAGATTGAAAATTATAGATTTATAAATTGTGAAGATTATAAAATGAATAGATGTTGTAAAATAAAAGATTTAGAAGTAATTAACTTATAAACTAGATTTTGGGCATTTAGATGGGATATTAATAGAAATTGTTAATAAAGGAGATTTTATAAGTTGAAGTCGTTATAAAATATAAATGAATCTTATAAGTAATAAGATTTAAAATTTGTGAGGTTTTAAAGGAACGATTTGGTAAATAAATGAATTATAAGTACTTAACTTATAATATGGACTTTTGGCATGTAAATTGAGTTATAAATTGAATTGGTCATTAAAGGAGATTTATAAATCGAAGTTTTTATAAATAGAGATGGAAATTATGAATGTTGTTTTATAAATCCGAAATCAATCAAATTTGATGAACTTAATATAGAAGGTTATTAAGGGAATTATATCCACGATTTTGGGTAGTGGATAAATTCTTGAAATAAAATATGTAGAAATGTTGAAATTTGGTTAGTGAAGTATATTCACGATTTTGGACAGTGAATATATTAATTAAGTAAAATGGATATGTTTTGGGAAAGTGACATTAAAAATGAAGTTAATTGTTTTAACGATGTTTTAAAACGTGTTGAATATCGAAACCATAGATTTCAACATTCATTGTTGAAATAGATGTTTTCGAGAAATAAGTAAATGATGGACTATAACACTGTTGTTATAGTAAATGGTTTCCGAAAGGAAATGTTTTACATAGTATTGGGATTTATAAATCTATCTTAATTCCAAATCTCTATACTAGTGATTTTGGGTTGTCGTAACGATGTTTTACGCAACATTCGTTTTGACCCAAATAAATGTGTTTAAGAGAATGTTTCCTTAAAGAATGAAATCTATACTTAGCTGTGATTTAAGTATATCGAATATTTTCCAAATGTTGAAAATAAATAGATTTGTGAATTACTTAATATTAAATAAGTATGGAAATATTTTCCCAAAATGAAATGAACGTTTTAGAATTTATCTTTTAAAGATAAATTGAAAATGAATATTAGAAATCGATTTGAAAATCGTATATTCATAGATATTTTAGGAATGTAAATTCGCTATGGAATTTATAAAAGAAAGGGAGATTTGTTTAAAAATAAACGTTGATTTATTTTTGAAGTGTGGAAATAAATTTACGGATTTGGAACGTAAATATAAAGTAAATCGGTAAGGATTTATTTAATTGGTTTAAATGAACCATTTTGAAATGAAAATGAATAACGATTTGTGAATATATCCCATGTAGGGAAACGATTTGAAATTTGTTTTCAAAAGTTGTAAAGGTGAAAAGTGATTTGAAATTTGTTTTCAAATGTTGAAGTGTGGAAAATATATATCTTGTAAAGATATTTTTGAAAAATAAATAATTTAGGAAATTATTTGGAACCTGGTGATGTTGTGCATGCCTATTAATAGTTAAATAACCGACTATCAATATTTACCTTAAATAGGTATTTGATGTGATTTGCTTGAAATTGAATGCTACACTTATTTTGGAATAAGCGCTCACTATTCGGGTTAGCCGGGAAAGGACCTTTAGGTCGTATAACCCATTCTGAATATGTGATACGTCGTCTTGGATTTCATTTGATTACTAGTGTAGAAGACCGGATATTTGTGAAAACAGAAGGTTTACCGTCGAATGTTTCTGCATCGACTGATCTCCGATATAGAGATTTATTAACCTTTGTGATGGGATGTCCGGTCGTGATTAGTGAATATCCGGATTGCAAGGACTTCTTTGGAAGTGCCTTCGGTTCCGTTCAATCCCGGAACGGACTTGTATGGATGTGTGTCTGACATTGCAATTTGAGATGTAAAGCTGGTTTCTATCAAATATATTTCCGTTGGTGGAGGAGAATTTATTCTCTTAGCTTAACACCCTTAGAGGTTATGTAGTTGATGGTTACTAGTGATACATTCCCAAATTGGTAATGTGGCATACGAAGTGCTGTTGAGCATTTCTTAATTAAAGCACAGCTTTTCAATAAAGCGTAGCTTTGTGGACGAGACTTCGTCGGACCTCACACCCTGAAAATGGTCAAAACAGGAAGTATGCAGCAAGGTTATTAGGGGGTAGCGCCCCTTTAGTGTATGTCATTCCTTCTGGATAGAGGTGGTATCATGGTATGGAGCCCAGATATTTAACCTATGTTGTTGCTGCAAATTTATTACTTTGTGGTTGTTGGAAATCGAGGAGCCTCGGATAGATCGGTTACGATCGGGGGATGACATATTCGAGTTAGTAGTTACCCAGTTAGGGGTAACCCGGCCTTGTGTTGGCAGAGATCTAACCGTAACGTTAGTTCTCGGGGCGTCTTTCCAGAGTCGTTTCCATGTGGCAATGGGAAGTTCCTTGGCCTGACCATTAGTTGGAAATCCAAAGAAACAATACGAACCGTTTACGATTGCAAATTGTATAACCTGCCTCCTCAGGAGGTAGCTATAGCGGGCATAATATAATGGTACCTATGCTGGCTAAGATCTATATTCTACTTTCGAAATGTTTTCTACACTATGCACTAATAACAATATCAAAAATGATTTGATTTTGCGTAGTAAGCATCTTCGACTAACATAAGAAGAAATCTCCTCCAAGTCTGCGTTTGCATTGTGTGTGTGGTGGGAGGTCTTATGGTAGTTACATTTTCAAAAAGCATTGCGAATTGACTTTAAAAATATTTCTTTGTTTGTTTTTAAAGAATAACTGTTTTAAGTTCTCACACCAGTCCCATGACTGATCTGGAGTTTATTGTTTTCCTTCCTAAACTCTGGGTGCCCATCAATTTCCACATGGGCAGTCTAGAGTTAGGTTATTAGGATATTCCGGGCTTCAGGAGTTGCTGTAGAGAATTGGAGGCAAGCTGGAGAGCATGGCGTATCAAACTAGTTTATAGTATTTCTTTTCCGCTGTTTGTTGTTCGACACTCTAATGATGTAATGTGATGAAATGTAATAACTGATATAGTTCTTTGTTTTAAAGATTATTCATTTATCTATTGTATGTTGTTCCGCTGCGATTGTGAGATTCTGATATTGTTCTGTTGTTTCTTTCTGTTCTGTTCTATCTTTTTCTCTCTTCTTCTACCTCTTCCTTCTTCTTTAACCATAACATTTCGGTTTTTCCGGCATTTGATTTTCAGCAGTTGATACAGTGGACGTATTGATGTCAGTTTTCGAGCGACGAAAAATCACGATCGTTACATTTGGTATCAGAGCATATGGTTAAGCGACAACCATGGCTCTGTTGGGTGTTACTCATTAGAGATGGAGTCAGTAGTACTCTAGAATGAGTGAGTGTAAAAATAGTTATGAGCGCGTATTTGTTAGTGAATATAAATTGTTTTGTATTGCGTTGACTTATCGATTGATTGTTTATGAATTCTGGTCGGTACGGGAAGTACAATCGTGATCGATATGGGTTTCTAAACTCTTAAACAAGATAAACTGACAAAGTATTGTTTTAAATTGGGTAAATGAAATAATTTTACCTTGATTATATTCTACATATAAAGAAATAATTTTTCAGAATTATTAAAGTATATATGAATTGATTGCTTGGTTGTTGAAAATATAAATATATACAAGTCAATAAAAGTTGTTTGAATAAGTTAAATAAAACAACTATTGTAAAAGAATAATTATATAAGCTAATAAAATATAAGTATAAAGTTATAATTAGAATGATTTACAATTATGAAATAATCTTACATATAAGAAGTGAAATTATATAAGAAAAAGATTTATAATCTAAAATAAAATTCCAAAGAAGTGTTTTGAAAGGATTTGAAATTTGGAGATTTGGAAAGTTTAAATCCCTTTGTAACAACCCTATATTTTCTAATTATTTTATTGTATATTTTAATTATTTTAATGTAAAATTTTGGTTTTAAGAAAAACTTTTATTTTTACTTATTTGAAATGATTAAATTTATTATTTAAATATAATCTTGATTTTTATGAGTTATAATCCCAAACTTGTGTAAGTTGAAATATTTGCCTGAAATGCTGATTTTGGTCAAAATAGTCAAACTGTGACTTTCAACTTAAAATTTTAAAAGTTTAAAAATTTAAATTTTTTCTTTTATTACGAAAGTACATAACATTATAAGAACACCACTTTTTGTTTCGTTGAAATTGGATGTAAATTGTGAAAGTTATACCCTTTACACTATTGTGCGTATATAGGGTTATTTAACAATGACTATTTTAAATTGTATAAATTACTTCTTCTTTGTTTTATTTTATTTTAATATGTGATAATATGTTATATAATGTATATTTTGACTTTTAAGTATTTTTAAAATGATAATATAATTTTTCTAAAGTTCATTTGAATTTATTTCTAATTTTAAAAGCCTAGTCTACAATTTTAAGCCATTTTCTTAATTTAATCATATATAATTAAAATTTATTTATTTATTTTATGCACTCACTGTTATTTGCTGTGTTTTACTTTATTTTATTCATTTTACATATATTTAAATTAAAGTAAATTTTTCCAAAGTGTATTGAAGTTATTTCTAATTCTTAAGTCAAGTTTTCATTTTCTGTGCTATTTTTCTTATTTTAATCATATCTAATTAATATTTAATTATTAATATTTTGTTTATCTGTTATATTTTCGAATTTTAACTGATATTTTAATTATTTTCAGTTATGTAGATGTATATGAATATATATAGGAAGTTTAAAAGGTTTGAAAGCAAAAACGTAAAACCGTTTTAACGTTTCTTCTTCCGTTTCTTTTCCAATTAATAGATTTAATTTCCTTTGACCATTCCTTTCTTTATTGTAGATGTGCATTGCTTACCTCATTTTTCAAATGAAAACATTCCTTTCCACTTCATAATAATTTTATAATGAAATGTATAATTTTCCAAGACTAACAGTGATTTATGCACAATTTTAGAACACTGTTTGGTATTTTTAAGGCATTTTCTTCATTATTTGATATTTTTTTCAAATTATACTACTTGTTACCTCATATTTCTAATTGATTTCGGTTTGTAAAGTATTTTCTCCTGAAATTTTGTTTATCTAAAGTTTTAAAAGGAAAAGAATATGGAAGATTGTAAATCACTTTGAAACGTAAGCCCTTTTATTTGCCCAAACCCTTCATTTCCTTAAACTCCTCAATTAATTGCATTAGCCGTGTAAAACCCTAATGTAGCCGTCATCTCATTTGGTTTTCACGTGAAAAAAAAGATCATTTTCATTTGTTTCTCACGGCTTCAAAGATCTGGTAATGGCTTCCCTTTCTTTTTCTTACTTTTCTACTTGTTTTCCCTAAATTTTAATTTCTTCATTTATTTAAAGACATTGGCTTTTGTTTTCTTAAAAATATAATTTTGAAAATTTTCTTGAAATGATTTCTGATCATTTGTTCAAATAAAAATAAACAATGTCTGAAAATTTGATTTGGATAAAAAGTGTAACTTTAATAGAAATTCTAAATTTTATAATTCTAAAGGCAAATTTTTCATCTTGAACTGTATACAATTGTGTAACATTTGTTTCGCTTTTGTTTTGGTCAGATTTGTTGTATACTTTTTTTTTTAAAAAAAGAAAAAGAAAAAAAGATAGTAATAATTAGTGTGAAAAGGGAAATAAACTTTACATTTCTTTTACATATGTTTACATCTGTTTCTTAACTTTATATTTAACAATCAATTGGATGAAGCTAAATCACATGTTATTAACTATGGTACAATAGCTATTAAATTTTGGTTTAAAGTGATGGTTTATTTTCCTAATAGAAACGTTAGTATTTTAAATTTATTTAATAAGAGAAACAAAATAATTTGTACGTTATTTAATAAGAGAAACAAAATAATTTGTACGTTACTTTGGGCATATATTTAATTGTTGCTCTTGCCTTTTCGTTATCTATTGGATTTTTTTTGGCTTTTTCTTGCGTTAACAATGGAAAGTTTTCAGCCGTATATTCCCTTTTGAGAATCCAAAATCTTGCTCAAATCTTGCCTTAAATCATTTTCGTGTGTGAATTATTTCTTTCCCTCTTGCCTCCCATACGTTTCCACGTATTGATAGAATTGAATGCCTTAATTGCCTCTACCGTTCAAGCATTTTTCTCTTGCCTGCCCTCTACATAAATTAGTGAGCAAATGTTAATATATATTTCACGTTCAAAAGTTCCATACCATAAATTATTCATTTTGCTTCCATCAAAATTTGCGTAAGCATCTCCTGAAGGTATGAACCGGCGCATGCTTTTCCTTTCATTTTTTCTCTCTCTTTTTCTTTCTTTCTTCTTTTCACTCTTGTTTTATTTCATTTGTTCTCCTTTCATTGTTTTGCTTTGGGTTGGTGATACAAAATCATATCTTGGCTATCTTTCAACTCAAATCAAAAGTCGTGAAATTGTGCTTGTCGTGCCTTTGGAGTCGTGCTTGTATGTTGTTTTGGTCTCTAGCTTTGAAAAAGGTGAGTCTTTCTCACTTTGACATATATACTTATGAAAAGTGGATTGATGACAAGTGTTTAGTAATGTAAAATGTTTGTGCAAGTTAATGATGATCATATGATATGCTATGCCGTGTTATTACCATGTTAAAACTGTTAATTTTCACCTGACATCTGATACACAACTGCATATTGTGATATTGACATTGTTTATATTATTTCTGTATATGATCACACTGCAAGTTCCCATTTAGGATAAAAAAAATCATTATGGGCTGAAATGATAGACCTGAGTTATTTTATTTATTTATTTAAACTTGGGATTGCGGGTTTGAAATGATAGAACCCAGATTTTTACCTTTTAAACTGCGGATTGAAATGATACATATCCGTATCACTTGACCTAGGTTAGAAAACTATATACAGACCCGTGGTTATTCTATAAAGTGCTTTGAATATTTTAAGTATTTTAAAAATATAAATTTATGAAATTTGATTTAAATAGATTTTGAAAGGTTTTAAAATAAATAAATTATGATTTTTCTATGTGTTAAAAATGTAATTTATGAATGGATTAACTGGATTTTGAAATATAACTTATGTTTGAAATTTGGAATTTTGACTAAAAATGATATTTAAGTTACGTGACTAAAATGGACTTTAATTTTATTTGGAAATGGTGAATATGATAAATTGATTTGTATTTGAATTTAAGTGATTTATTAAAGAATTATTGATTTTCTATAAATTTAAGTGGTTGAATAAATGACTGTCGAAAATGAAATTTAAAATACAACTTGACTTGAAAATATGAAATTTGAGTTTTAACTAAAGATGTTAAATTAATCAAATAAACTGGAAGTTTAGTTAAATTTGTAAAATGGTAATATAAATCTGAAACGTATAGGGTTTAATTTATGAAAGGAACGTATAGGTTTTAATTTATGAAAGAAACGTATAGGGTTTAATTTATGAAAGGAACGTATAGGTTTTAATTTATGAAAAGAATGGTATAAGTTTTAATTAATGAAAGAAACGTATAAGTTTTAATTAATGAAAGAAACGTGTAAAGTCCTAATTAATGAGAGAACATGAAAATTTTAATTAATGCAAGAACATGTAAAGTTTAATTAAGAAAGAAACATGTAAAGTTTTAAGTAGTGTGGTATTGATTTAATTAATAAATGTTCATTATTGTAATTGGAATATAAAATTTAAAACGTACGTTTGACACGTAGATTTTAATCAATGTAATGGTGTATTTTAAATTGATTAAAATGATAAATGTTACTTATTGTAATAGTAATGTAAGTTAATAAGGTGATTTTAACTTAACATAAGAATTTCGGTTTAAATTGTATATTACAGTAAGAAAGTATATTTAACTATAAGGCTATGATAAATTGACATGTTAAAATTTTAAGCTTATCAATACTTTGATTATATACAATGTAAAGTGGAAAGTAGTACATTCCGAAAATGCAACGATTCCTTAAGGTAACATTTCCAAAATGCTATGATAATTTAAAGGAATATTTCAAGTTTAATAAATTTAAAGAAATATTCAATGATTTGAAAATTTGGGTTTTATTTGAATGATATAATATTGAATTATTTTTGAAATGGAAATGATAAAATTGTGATATTATTTTGAAATGAGTATGATATTTTGGTCTTGAAAGTATAAATTATTTGAAATAAATATCCATGGGTTATAATAACGATTGTTTGTTAAAGAGACCGGGATCGGATATTGTCTTATAGCCGGACAATACCGAAAACCACTTTAACAACTGTGTACGCGATGGAGATTCCAGAATGAAGTAGGATGGTGGCGAAGTTCTCGAGGTATGTTACGTGGACCCAACTCCCGTGAGTTGGAATATATGACTAAAACAGGAGCTATACCGGGCTACACAAAGGGTCGCACCCTTTCATCGAGCATGCTCCATTGGAAACTATTCTATTACTGTTGTGATTCGATTCGGTGGCGCCACTTTGATTCGGGGGTATTGTTCGAGGTGGGCGGAAGCTGCTGGCTTGCCGTCACCACCGGTCCGGGAGTGCAAACGGTGTATCCACCCTGGCATTGCCTCTCGTGCCGTGTCATATCCTTATATCGAGCCCACTACGATTTTGGTTTTAAAGATCCGACCGCATTAAGGTTCACCATCCCCTTAACGCTATTTTCTATATGATTATACTTTACTGATTAGACACTACCGTATATAGCGTATATTACTACATTGTAAATAGTTTAACGGATCCTTAGAGGATGGGTGGTCCCAAGCATCCTTTAAGTTACTGATGCATTTTGTTACTGTTCACTTGAGTTGATTTACAGTTTATAAGTATTTATGTCCTGACTCGAGGGTTTTGTGTTTTGCTTTACGCTCGGGTCAGATTGAGTGAGTTAGCATTCCAGATTCACCTTCGGCGTTGGAGCTTTCCTTGAAGATCCAGCCTTCTATTTTGTTTCAGTATCCAGTGTTTCAGTGATGTATCTTGTTACTCTTCTATTGTATCTTATTTAACTCTGATGTATCTCATATTTATATAGTAGCTTCATGAACTACTATCTCTTTTTCTTCCGCTGCATTTTTATATACTCTGTGTCTGTGATCTGTGATTTTCATTTACTGTATATTCTGAGGTTTGCCAAAATTTTATTTACAACGCGGTATTTTGAGTAATTCAATTCTGGCATGAGTGTCTACCTATACACTTATAATGGATGCGAATGGTTGAAAATGCGCGGCCCGTTACAGTTGGTATCAGTGCTTTGGTTAGCTCTGGGCAAAACTCAGCATATGGAGTAGATGTATTTACAGAATCACTTTCATTCGAGTTGAATCTCTCTCTTTTGACTCGATTCCTTTGAATTTTGGAACGTTCCCTGCAGTTTCAAACTCCATTCTTATTCCCCGCTATTCATCTTCATTTGATTCTGGAGTATCCCACAACTCCACTTCGAATGATCTTTATAGTGAATTGGTGGTCCCGCCAATCTCAAAAATTTTCTTGTAAGAGGGGTGAAACTCCATTACAACAGCATCGATTCACCAAAGATTTTATATCCTCGTTTAGATGCTAGTATCTCCTATTATCCCAAACTCTAACTCTTGAGATCAAACGTAGATTTACCCCAGAAAATCCACTTCGATCTTATACTTCAAGTCACGGTTGACCCGATTAAGGTTGCCCGTGATTTATTTTAGCTTATTCACCTCCCTACTCTGTATTTAATCATCTTGTCTTTTGTTTCCAACATATTTTCAAACATTTTGAATTATATTTGTCAATCTATATTATTTTTTATATTGTGTTGTTGGAGTTGTTGATGTTGATTTGGGTTTTCGATCGATTCGTCTGATCAACGCTATCGATAGGATTTCTAAAACACTTTGACAGAACAAACTGACACGATATTATTTTAAATTTTATTTTGGTTAATGAAATAAAATTTTGATATATATATATTTATGGAACTTAATAAAATGATTCAAATTGATAATTTGAAATGATAATAATTAATTTATCATTTATTGTTCTATAAATTAATTTATAAATAATTGTTTATAAATTTATATGGGAACTTAAATGAATTTAGAAAAAGAAATTTGAGAATTTAATTTCCGATGGTTCCAAACCTTTTGTTTAAAACTTTAAAGGGATATAATATTTAAAATATTTTCAAATAGAAATTTGTTTCCAAAGAATTTTAAGTTTAAAATTAGTACTTTCTCTTTGTCGCTGGAAAATAACTTCGGTGATGACTGCAGCATCATCGACGTTCATTTTCGAGTTTCGAAGTGAAGAGATTGTTCTGTAGTCTTGCTACAGCTTTGTTTTGGGAAATTAAATTGATTTGAATTTCTAAAATATGACTTAATTTATAATATATATAGATATATGATTGAAATTTGATTTGACATATTATATATATATTATTACTTATCTCTAAATGGTTTGAAGAAATCGGAAATTTAATTCTTAAATTTTATTTTTAACAATAATTTCAATTATAAAGAGAAAATCAATTTTTTTTGGATAAATGATTAAACTTGAGATAATTGAATTGGAAAGTTTTATTTGTATGACACAATTTCATTCCAATATAACTTACCTTAATTTCAGAAGTTAACAATGTAATTGGGTAATATAAAATATAAAAAGATTTTATAAATAAAATTTGAGTGGTTGTAATAAATGTTATACACTTAAATTTTAATTATAAAATGATTAACAGAGGTAAATATAATAAAGGGTAATTGAATAACTTACAATAAAATGATGTTAAAAGAACTAAGAATAAAAGAAAGCAGTTATAATAAGTGTAAGTATATTGAACATGAGTGATAAATATATTGAGAGGAATAAATTAAATTTTATTAGGAATAAAGAAGAATAAAATTTATTAAATACATTGTGAGTGTAATAAATGATTATTTTTCTAACCCATGGTTTTTTTTAAAAAAATTGTTAATTTAAGATGATTGGATAATAAGATAATGAAATTTGAGATAGTTAAGATTTATGTAACTTGTGTAAAAGTTTTTTTTTTATATTTAAGTTGAAATCTCCATGCTTTCAAATTCATTTTCTTATTTTGTTTTTCAAACTATCTTTTGGTTGTTCTTATCGTCCTCATCTTGCTATAGACTAGTATATGCATCTTTCTATGATCTTTCTGTTTAGAAATCTTTCTATAATCTTTGATAATCTCCACCTTGTAAAACTTACCTATAACAACAGTTATCAGGTATAACTTCAATCTTCTTGTCATCTTATCTTAATCCTATTTCACTCTATCTTTTCTGTGCCCTTCCATACCTCATTCCTTTTCGGGGACGAAAAGTTTTGAGTGGGGGAGAGTGTAACAACCCTATATTTTGTAATTATTTTATTTTATATTTTAATTATTTTAATGTAAAATTTTGGTTTTAAAAAAAACTTTTATTTTTACTTATTTGAAATGATTAAATTTATTATTTAAATTTAATCTTGATTTTTATGAGTTATAATCCCAAACTTGTGTAAGTTGAAATATTTGCCTGAAATGCTGATTTTGGTCAAAATAGTCAAACTGTGACTTTCAACTTAAAATTTTAAAAGTTTAAAAATTTAAATTTTTTCTTTTATTACGAAAGTACATAAAATTATAAGAACAGCACTTTTCGTTTCGTTGAAATTGGATGTAAATTGTGAAAGTTATACCCTTTACAATATTGTGCGTATATAGGGTTATTTAACAATGACTATTTTAAATTGTATAAATTACTTCTTCTTTGTTTTATTTTATTTTAATATGTGATAATATGTTATATAATGTATATTTTGACTTTGAAGTATTTTTAAAATGATAATATAATTTTTCTAAAGTTCATTTGAATATATTTCTAATTTTAAAAGCCTAGTCTACAATTTTAAGCCATTTTCTTAATTTAATTATATATAATTAAAATTTATTTATTTATTTTATGCACTCACTGTTATTTGCTGTGTTTTACTTTATTTTATTCATTTTACATATATTTAAATTAAAGTAAATTTTTCCAAAGTGTATTGAAGTTATTTCTAATTCTTAAGTCAAGTTTTCATTTTCTGTGCTATTTTTCTTATTTTAATCATATCTAATTAATATTTAATTATTAATATTTTGTTTATCTGTTATATTTTCGAATTTTAACTGAGATTTTAATTATTTTCAGTTATTTAGATGTATATGAATATATATAGGAAGTTTAAAAGGTTTGAAAGCAAAGAAACGTAAAACCGTTTTAACGTTTCTTCTTCCGTTTCTTTTCCAATTAATAGATTTAATTTCCTTTGACCGTTCCTTTCTTTATTGTAGATGTGCATTTCTTACCTCATTTTTCACATGAAAACATTCCTTTCCACTTCATAATAATTTTATAATGAAATGTATAATTTTCCAAGACTAACAGTGATTTATGCACAATTTTAGAACACTGTTTGGTATTTTTAAGGCATTTTCTTCATTATTTTATATTTTTTCAAATTATACTACTTTTTACCTCATATTTCTAATTGATTTCGGTTTGTAAAGTATTTTCTCCTGAAATTTTGTTTATGTAAAGTTTTAAAAGGAAAAGAATATGGAAGATTGTAAATCACTTTGAAACGTAAGCCCTTTTATTTGCCCAAACCCTTCATTTCCTTAAACTCCTCAATTAATTGCATTAGCCGTGTAAAACCCTAATGTAGCCGTCATCTCATTAGGTTTTCACGTGAAAAAAAAGATCATTTTCATTTGTTTCTCACGGCTTCAAAGATCTGGTAATGGCTTCCCTTTCTTTTTCTTACTTTTTTACTTGTTTTCCCTAAATTTTAATTTTTTTCATTTATTTAAAGACTTTGGCTTTTGTTTTCTTAAAAATCTAATTTTGGAAATTTTGTAGAAATGATTTCTGATCATTTTTTAAAATAAAAATAAACAATGTCTGAAAATTTGATTTGGATAAAAAGTGAAACTTTAATAGAAATTCTAAATTTTATAATTCTAAAGGCAAATTTTTCATCTTGAACTGTATACAATTGTGTAACATTTGTTTCACTTTTGTTTTGGTCAGATTTGTTGTATACCTTTTTTTACAAAAAAAAAAGTTAGTAATAATTAATGTGAAAAGGGAAATAAACTTTACATTTCTTTTACATATGTTTACATCTGTTTCTTAACTTTATATTTAACAATCAATTGGACGAAGCTAAATCACATGTTATTAATTATGGTACAATAGCTATTAAATTTTGGTTTAAAGTGATGGTTTATTTTCCTAATAGAAATGTTGGTATTTTAAATTTATTTAATAAGAGAAACAAAATAATTTGTACGTTATTTAATAAGAGAAACAAAATAATTTGTACGTTACTTTGGGCATATATTTAATTGTTGCTCTTGCCTTTTCGTTATCTATTTGATATTTTTTTCTTTTTCTTGCGTTAACAATGCAAAGTTTTCAGCCGTATATTCTCTTTTGAGAATCCAAAATCTTGCTCAAATCTTGCCTTAAATCATTTCCGTGTGTGAATTATTTCTTTCCCTCTTGCCTCCCATAAGTTTCCACCTATTGGATAGAATTGAATGCCTTAATTGCCTCTACCATTCAAGCATTTTTCTCTTGCCTGCCCTCTACATAAATTAGTGAGCAAATGTTAATATATATTTCACGTTCAAAAGTTCCATACCATAAATTATTCATTTTGCTTCCATCAAAATTTGCGTAAGCATCTCCTGAAGGTATGAACCGGCGCATGCTTTTCCTTTCATTTTTTTCTCTTTGTTTCTTTCTTTCTTCTTTTCACTCTTGTTTTATTTCATTTGTTCTCCTTTCATTGTTTTGCTTTGGGTTGATGATACAAAATCATATCTTGGCTATCTTTCAACTCAAATTAAAAGTCATGAAATTGTGCTTGTCGTGCCTTTGGAGTCGTGCTTGTATGTTGTTTTGGTCTCTAGCTTTGAAAAAGGTGAGTCTTTCTCACTCTGACATATATACTTATGTAAAGTGGATTGATGACAAGTGTTTAGTAATGTAAAATGTTTATGCAAGTTAATGATGATCATATGATATGCTATGCCATGTTATTACCATGTTAAAACTGTTAATTTTCACTTGACATCTGATACATGACTGCATATTGTGATATTGACATTGTTTATATTATTTCTGTATATGATCACACTGCAAGTTCCCTGTTAGGATAAAAAAATCATTATGGGCTGAAATGATAGGCCTGAGTTATTTTATTTATTTATTTAAACTTGGGATTGCGGGTTTGAAATGATAGAAACCGTATTTTTTTCCTTTTAAACTGCGGATTGAAATGATACATATCCGTATCACTTGACTTAGGTTAGAAAACTATATACAGACCCGTGGTTATTCTATAAAGTGCTTTGAATATTTTAAGTATTTTAAAAATATAAATTTATGAAATTTGATTTAAATAGATTTTGAAAGGTTTTAAAATAAATAAATTATGATTTTTCTATGTGTTAAAAATGTAATTTATGAATGGATTAACTGGATTTTGAAATATAACTTATGTTTGAAATTTGGAATTTTGACTAAAAATGATATTTAAGTTACATGAATAAAATGGACTTTAATTTTATTTGGAAATGGTGAATATGATAAATTGATTTATATTTGAATTTAAGTGATTTATTAAAGAATTATTGATTTTCTATAAATTTAAGTGGTTGAATAAACGACTGTTGAAAATGAAATTTAAAATATAACTTGACTTGAAAATGTGAAATTTGAGTTTTAACTAAAGATGTTAAATTAATCAAATAAAGTGGAAGTTTAGTTAAATTTGTAAAATGGTAATATAAATCTGAAACGTATAGGGTTTAATTTATGAAAGGAACGTATAGGTTTTAATTTATGAAAGAAACGTATAGGGTTTAATTTATGAAAGGAACGTATAGGTTTTAATTTATGAAAGAAACGTATAGGGTTTAATTTATGAAAGGAACGTATAGGTTTTAATTTATGAAAAGAATGGTATAAGTTTTAATTAATGAAAGAAACGTATAAGTTTTAATTAATGAAAGAAACGTGTAAAGTCCTAATTAATGAGAGAACATGAAAATTTTAATTAATGCAAGAACATGTAAAGTTTAATTAAGAAAGAAACATGTAAAGTTTTAAGTAGTATGGTGTTGATTTAATTAATAAATGTTCATTATTGTAATTGGAATATAAAATTTAAAACGTACATTTGACACGTAGATTTTAATCAATGTAATGGTGTATTTTAAATTGATTAAAATGATAAATGTTACTTATTGTAATAATAATGTAAGTTAATAAGGTGCTTTTAACTTAACATAAGAATTTCGGTTTAAATTGTATATTACAGTAAGAAAGTTTATTTAACTATAAGGCTATGATAAATTGACATGTTAAAATTTTAAGCTTATCAATACTTTGAATATATACAATGTAAAGTGGAAAGTAGTACATTCCGAAAATGCAATGATTCCTTAAGGTAACATTTCCAAAATGCTATGATAATTTAAAGGAATATTTCAAGTTTAATAAATTTAAAGAAATATTCAATGATTTGAAAATTTGGGTTTTATTTGAATGATATAATATTGAATTATTTTTGAATTGGAAATGATACAATTGTGATATTATTTTGAAATGAGTATGATATTTTGGTCTTGAAAGTATAAATTATTTGAAATAAATATCCATGGGTTATAATAACGATTGGTTGTTAAAGAGACCGGGATCGGATATTGTCTTATAGCCGGACAATACCGAAAACCACTTTAACAACTGTGTACGCGGTGGAGATTCCAGAATGAAGTAGGATAGTGGCGACGTTCTCGAGGTATGTTACGTGGACCCAACTCCCGTGAGTTGGCATATATGACTAAAACAGGAGCTATACCGGGCAACACAAAGGGTCGCACCCTTTCATCGAGCATGCTCCATCAGAAACTATTCTATTACTGTTGCGATTCGATTCGGTGGCGCCACTTTGATTCGGGGGTATTGTTCGAGGTGGGCGGAAGCTGCTGGCTTGTCGTCACCACCGGTCCGGGAGTGCAAACGGTGTATCCACCCTGGCATTGCCTCGCGTGCTATGTCATATCCTTATATCGATCCCACTACGATTTTGGTTTTAAAGATCCGACCGCGTTAAGGTTCACCATCCCCTTAACGCTATTTTCTATATGATTATACTTTACTGATTAGACACTACCGTATATAGCGTATATTACTACATAGTAAATAGTTTAACGGATCCTTAGAGGATGAGTGGTCCCAAGCATCCTTTAAGTTACTGATGCATTTTGTTATTGTTCACTTGAGTTGATTTACAGTTTATAAGTATTTATGTCCTGACTTGAGGGATTTGTGTTTTGCTTTACGCTCGGGTCTGATTGAGTGAGTTAGCATTCCAGATTCACCTTCGGCGTTGGAGCTTTCCTTGAAGATCCAACCTTCTATTTTGTTTCAGTATCCAGTGTTTCAGTGATGTATCTTGTTACTCTTCTGTTGTATCTTATTTAACTCTGATGTATCTCATATTTATATAGTAGCTTCATGAACTACTATCTCTTTTTCTTCCGCTGCATTTTTATATACTCTGTGTCTGTGATCTGTGATTTTTATTTACTGTATATTCTGAGGTTTGCCAAAATTTTATTTACAATGCGGTATTTTGAGCAATTCAATTCTGGCATGAGTGTCTACCAATACACTTATAATGGATGCGAATGGTTGAAAATGCGCGGCCCGTTACACCCTTTTTGTTTTGAAAATAATTTTCAAAGGTTTTGGAAAATTGTTTTGGAGAAAGTAAAGCTCTAAACTCTTTTCGGTCGCTGGAAAATAATTCCGATGATGATCTCGACATCATTGGTGTTCATTTTCGGGTTTCCAAAAGAGGAATTGCTGCCAGATTATTTTAAATGAAAGTTGTTTGGAAAATTTGGATTTGGTTTTGGAAATTCAAAAGATAATTTGAATTGATTTCAAAAATGGTTTTGAAAGGTTGAAAAGACTCTGGAATCTTATTTAAAATATTTTTGGGAATGATAAATGAGTTGATAACTTATACAATTTGAATTTTGATAGAATAAATTTAACTTAAAGGATGGAGTTAAATCAAAGTAAGTATAAGTGAATCAATAAAATCTTAGTTGTAATTGTTGAATATAAGTAATCAAGTTTTGAACCTATAATATGAGATAATAAATTTAGCTTTCGTAAAAGTTAAATAGATTTTACTTTAGAATTGTAATCTGAATTGGATTTATAAGTGGAAAATTTAAGTTAAGTAAAATAAATTTAAATGGAATATAACTTAAGTGAAGTTGACTAAAGTTGATTTTGGTATCGAAGTAAAATTAATAAGTGAATTAATGAAATGAAGTCATTAAGAATATGGACTTGAGTTATGTAAATGAAATTCAACCTAATATTGTTAAAGGAATTAGCAGTTGAATTAATAAATGGATGGAATGTTAATCAATTGAATGTAAAATAAATTGATATGAAATAATGGATGTAAGTATAAATTCATTCAAAGCTAATTAAATGTGTTGAACCAAATAGAATGTAAAATTTAATAATTTGGTTATGTTGAATATACATTGGTTGTTAATTTATAATTCATTAAGTGTTAATGAAATTGAATTAATGGAATTGAAAGCTAAAGTGATTGAAATCAAATTGGAAGATAAGTGAATCTTAAATAGAGTTGAATTTGATTTGGAAGTGAACCAACTTGAATATAAATTAGTGAATGCAAATTAATTGAAATTGGATATGAATGAATGTTGATAAAATCCAATGTAAATGAATCAAATGTGATTTAAATTGGAAAAACCAATTCACTGAATATTAATAAGAATATGAGTGAATATTGACTTGTTACGGATTTGTTACTTTGATATCATTTTGCTATGTTGGCACATGTAGTTTTTATGTTGCATTTGCTATATTGGCATATGTAGTTGTTGGCATATGTTGTATATTGATGTTATTTTCATATATACATGTTACTCATTTGTTTGTTGAGTGTATAGTAGGTGCGGATTGCGCTTGCTTCGCATTTGAAGCTCACTTTCGTGCTATATTAGCCGTATATGCTCGCTAAATATAAATAAGGTACATATCTTGAATTACGTACCGCACTTTTACACTTTTTTCCCTACGGGATGCCTCATCACTTGATGAGATGTATATTTGTGATACATATACTGTCATTTTTTTTGGATCGAGCCGCGCAAAGGAGACCATGGGGAATTTTTCCGAAATTTAAAGGCGTTAGAAAAAATTTAAGAAAAATGGGAATTTTTTTGTGAAAACTAAAAATTTGGTTTGAAGTTGGAAGTTAAACGATATAGTTGGTTTTGAAAAGATAACTAAGTATGATTTGAAAACTTATTAAAGTATTGTAAGAAGTTGAACTATAGATTTTGAAAAAGTTAATGGATTTCGTGAATTTTTCTTACTTGGTAATTTCGAGGACGAAATTCTTTTAAGGGGGGAAGTTTGTAACGACCCAGAATTTCTATTAATTAAAATTTGTATATTTAATTAATTTTAAATATTAGCAAGTGAAATTTTTAAGTCGAATAAATTTTATTTTGAATATCTAGATTTAATTGGATAATTAAATCGATAATTTAATATTGAAAATACAGAAATAATTGAATAACAAGTTTAATATGATTGAAAATGATTTGTAAAATTTTATTTTATCATATTGAAGTTATAATAATGTTATAGAACTTTTAAAATCGAATTTAAAGTTGATTTGTGAAAATTAAATATTTTAATATTTAATTGACGAGTTAAAATAGCCATTTTTCAAACAGTCTCGGAGTTTGACGAAACTAGTTTCATCGGATCCGTAATGTGATAATATTGTAAGGTTTCAAATTTCGTATCAATCGGATTTATGGTTTGTCCGGGACAAGCCAAAACGCGTAGAAATTAGTTTAAATCGATTTAATTTAAATTGATCGTTTATTGCCGTAACTCGCACAGAAGATCGAATTAGCTTCCGAAACATATTCCATTGTGTCCGGAATGCGGGCTAAATCCTAGAAACGCCGGTCACCACACGAGATTTGTAGTTCGAAAATTCCGGGATGAATAGTGTTCGTGATATTTTCTATAAAAGCACCATTCTCTTCACCTTTGCAACAAAACCCTAGCCAACTAGGTCAGGCCGCCACTTCAAAAAAATTAATGGCCGACGTCTTCCCTCTTTTCCCCCTTGAATTCTTCCAATCCACACGATATTAGGCCACAGCCTCAACTAGAAAACTATAGATCTCGTCGAGATGTTCAAACCCAACGGTGAAGATCGTTCGAAGTGGAGCTGATCGACGACTATTGTTGTTTGAAGCTGGACGTTCTTTCACGTCATTCGAGGAGCAGGAGGTGGCCAAGTGCCACGTGGTCATAGCCGTGGGTAGAGTAGAGCGAGGCCTTCAACGTGGTATTCCCTGATCGTCGCCGTAGCCAACGAAGGAGGAGCGGCCATCACGAAAATCGATGGGGGGATGGGTTACTTCACGTGATTCGTTACCTGGGAAAGATGAAGAAAGCACGGCCGCGATTTGCAAAGAGAAAACAAAGGTGGTGATGTGTGAAGGTTTAAAAAAAATTGAAATAGAAATTGATTTGTAATTGTATTATAATTCGTGAATGTTTAAAATATCATAACTTTTTCATACGAGGTCGAAAACGCACGAAACAAATTGCGTTGCGTTCCTCGCTATGGAGCTGGATTGGAATCGTTTGGAGCTAGTGAAAATTCCAGGTAAAATTAAACGTCCGTTTAATTTTATTTGAAATAAAATGTGACAACTGTTATCGGAAACTCAAGGTGAGAACTTCTCACTCAATCGAATTGTTTCGATTTAAATTTTAAATAGTTAGATTTTAAATTGTCGATTGTATGCCAGAATGATGAATTATTATCTATTGATTGTTAAATAGACATTATACGCCGTTAGTAAGCGGAGGTTATTTATAAAAAAACATATACCGCGAATATTTCACTGCAAAGTGAAATTGGTATTATTTATGTACTTGGAATTGATTTTTCCGCATTATATAGCAGATGAGACACTATTGCGCCGTATAATAGCGGATAATATTTTATAAATCCCATATACCGCGATAATTCCGTACTAGAACAGAATTGGTATTGTGCTAATGTTTGTGTATGCAGGAAAACAGGTTGGAGGGATCCAACTGGATTCCTCACCAGTATTTAATTTATTTTAGATATTGTGATATTTGATTGATTATCATATCGATATATGATGTTTGGATGTCGTGATTGACTATTTGGTGTGTTGCATCATCGGATCCATTTTTGGAGTTTTAAAAATATTAAAATAACGATTTTGAATTTAAAAGGGTTTTAAAGAGATTTTTGAAGTATACATTTTATTAAAATTTTGAATTGATTCATCTTAAATAAAATAAATGTTAAAATTTTAAAGTAATAAAAATTATGATTTTTGTAAAATATAACCAAATTAAAATTTTTGAAATAAATAGTGATTAATTTATAAAATGGTTTAATTTGGAATTTTGAATCATTATAAAGGATGTATTTAAAAGACTTTTAAAAATTGATATTTATAAATTAAAAATATTGGAATTATAAAACGAGTTATTAAGTGTTAAAATGAAGTATAAATTGGATTTCATTGAAAATTATAGATTTATAAATTGTGAAGATTATAAAATGAATAGATGTTGTAAAATAAAAGATTTATAAGTAATTAACTTATAAAATGGATTTTGGGCATTTAAATGGGATATTAATAGAAATTGTTAATAAAGGAGATTTTATAAGTTGAATTCGTTATAAAATATAAATGAATCTTATAAGTAATAAGATTTAAAATTTGTGAAGTTTTAAAGGAACGATTTGGTAAATAAATGAATTATAAGTACTTGACTTATAATATGGACTTTTGGTATGTAAATTGAGTTATAAATTGAATTGGTCATTAAAGGAGATTTATAAATCGAAGTTTTTATAAATAGGGATGGAAATTATAAATGTTGTTTTATAAACCCGAAATCAATCAAAATTGATGAACTTAATATAGAAGGTTATTAAGGGAATTATATCCACGATTTTGGGTAGTGGACAAATTCTTGAAATAAAATATGTAGAAATGTTGAAATTTGGTTAGTGAAGTATATTCACGATTTTGGACAGTGAATATATTAATTAAGTAAAATGGATATGTTTAGGGAAAGTGACATTAAAAATGAAGTTAATTGTTTTAACAATGTTTTAAAACGTGTTAAATATCGAAACCATAGATTTCAACATTCATTGTTGAAATAGATGTTTTTGAGAAATAAGGAAATGATGGACTATAACACTGTTGTTATAGTAAATGGTTTCCGAAAGGAAATGTTTTATATAGTATTGGGATTTATATATCTATCTTAATTCTGAATCCCTATACTAGTGATTTTGGGTTGTCGTAACGATGTTTTACGCAACATTCGTTTTGACCCAAATAAATGTGTTTAAGAGAATGTTTCCTTAAAGAATGAAATCTATACTTAACCGTGATTTAAGTATATCGAATATTTTCCAAATGTTGAAAATAAATAGATTTATGAATTACTTATTATTAAATAAGTATGGAAATATTTTCCCAATATGAAATGAATGTTTTAGAATTTATCTTTTAAAGATAAATTGAAAATGAATTTTAGAAATCGATTTGGAAATCATATATTCATAGATATCTTGGAAATGTAAATTCACTATGGAATTTATAAAAGAAAAGGAGATTTTTTTAAAAATAAATGTTGATTTATTTTTGAAGTGTGGAAATAAATTTACGGATTTGGAACGTAAATATAAAGTAAATCAGTAAGGATTTATTTAGTTGGTTTAAATGAACCATTTTGAAATGAAAATGGATAAAGATTTGTGAATATATCCCATGTAGGGAAACGATTTGAAATTTGTTTTCAAAAGTTGTAAAGGTGAAAAGTGATTTGAAATTTGTTTTCAAATGTTGAAGTGTGGAAAATATATATCTTGTAAAGATATTTTCGAAAAATAAATAATTTAGGAAATTATTTGGAACCTGGTGATGTTGTGCATACCTATTGATAGTTAAATAACCGACTATCAATATTTACCTTTAAATAGGTATTTGTTGTGATTTGCTTGTAATTGAATGCTACACTTATTTTTGAATAAGCGCTCACTATTAGGGTTAGCCGGGAAAGGACCTTTGGGTCATATAACCCATTCCGAATATGTGATACGTCGTTATGGATTGCATCTGATGACCGGTGTTGAAGATATGATATTTGTGAAAATGGAAGGATTACCGTCGAATGTTTCTGCATCGGCTGATCTCCGATATAGAGATTTATTACCCTTTGTGATGGGAATTCCGGTCGTGATTAGTGAATATCCGGATTGCAAGGACTTCTTTGGAAGTGCCTTCGGTTCCGTTTGATCCCGGAACGGACTTCTGTGGATGTGTGTCTGACATTACAATTTGAGATGTAAATCTGGTTTCTATCAAATATATTTCCGTTGGTGGCGGAGAATTTATTCTCTTAGCTTAACACCCTTAGAGGTTATGTAGTTGATGGTTACTAGTGATACATTCCCAAATTGATAATGTGGCATACGAAGTGCTATTGAGCATTTGTGAATTAAAGCACAACTTTTGTATAAAGCGTAGCTTTGTGGACGAGAATTCGTCTGACCTCACACCCCGAAAATGGTCAAAACAGGAAGGATGCAGCAAGGTTATTAGGTGGTAGCTCCCCTTTAGTTTATGTCATTCCTTCTGGATAGAGGTAGTATCATGGTATGGAGCCCAGATACTTAACCTATGTTGTTGCTGCAAATTTATTACTTTGTGGTTGTTGGAAATCGAGGATCCTCGGATAGATTGGTTACGATCGGGAGATGACATATTCGTGTCAGTAGTTATCCAGTTAGGGGTAACCCGGCCTTGTGTTGGCAGAGATCTGACCGTAACATTAGTTCTCGGGGCGTCTTTCCATAGGCGTTTCCATGTGGCAATGTGTAACGACCCGTAAATTTTCGATAATTAAAATAGCTAATTTAATAAGATTTCGTGATTTAGTGTTAGAAAAAAATTTGTAAGTCGTTTGGAATAATAATAACTAGAATGAAATGCAACAAATTTTATCTAAGTTAATTATTTATGAATTGAATGAAATCCCAGATCAATTGAAATAATATGTAGTCAAAGGTAATTGAATGAATTTGTATTGAATAGGTAATTGTGACACTTGTTTATAAATAATAAACTTATAAGTAATTAAAAGTTAATGGTGATAATTATTTAAGTTACCTATTCATTTAGTTAGTCGAATTGAATTTGTGAACCAATTGCAATTGAAATGAAAGTTTATACATTAGTTGAATGCATTATCTCTAACTGTAGTTAAATAATAATGTGGAATTCATTTGATGTAATATAGTAAATCGACTGATAATAAAAATTTTATTTTCCAATATTGAAATCCGTCAAATATTGAACAATTAAATTGTTTAAATTAAATATTTAAAAATTATTGAATAATTGAATAACTGTTTTAAATGGAAATAGTTGTTCTATAATTTTAAGTCGTTTCAAAAGTTAAATTTTATAAGTTCATTTTGAATATTTCAAAGGATAGTGGTTTAAGAATAATCAAATTTGTTAAATTTAATATTACGAATGTTTGAATAAATTAAATTTCGAATTTGATATGATTAATTTGATATTGAAATTTAATATTTCAAAATAGAGTGAATAATTGAAATTTGATTTAATATGATTCAAATTGGTTTCCAAAGTGAATGTAAGTTATATTGGGATTTTAATAGAGTTAATACGATTTTAAAATTGGAATTTATTGGATAAATTGAATAACGGGTTTAATATGATTAAAAAATGACTTTTAAAATTTTATTTTATCATATTGGAGTTATAGTGATGTTATAGAACTTTTAAAACTGAATTTAAAATGTATTTGTGAAAATTGAATATTTTAATATTTGATTATCGACTGAAAAATAGCCAATTTTCGAACAGTCTCAGATTTGGACGAAACTAGTTCCATTGGATCCGTAATAGTTAGTTATTATCGGATTTCAGTTTTCGTAGCAATCGGAGTTGTCGTTTGACCGTGGCAGCTCGAAACGCGTTGAAATTGTTTTAATATTAATTTGGCGGGTTAAAATAGTCATTTTTCAAATGGTCTCGGATTTCGACGAAACCAGTTTCATCGGATCCTTAATGTGATATTATTGTAAGATTTCAAATTTCATGCCAATCGGATTTACTGTTTGTCCGGGGCGAGCCAAAACGCATAGAAATTCGTTTAAATCGATTTAAATCAAATTGATCGTTTATCGCTATAAATCTCACATATGATCGAATTAGCTTCCGAAACCTGTTCCATTGTGTCCGGAACGCGGGATAAACTCTTGGAACGTCAGTTACCGTGCATAAATCGGAGTTTGAAAATCCGGAATGAATAGAGTTCGTCGTTTCCTATAAGTAGCCCCCTTGTTCACAATTTTCAACAAAAAAAAAACCCTAGTCGGCCGTCTGTGCTATTTTCAATGGCCAGAATCGCACAAGCTTCCCCATTCCATTTCTTCAAATCCGGTCGTTAATTCCAGAAATCTCCAACTGCAAACTAGTAGAGATCGCTGAGAACTATGATCTCAACGGTTATGATCGATTTTAGAAGCTTGGATCAACGACAATTGGCTGCAAAAGGGGATGGGTTCGAGCACATTTTCCAAGCCTCAGGAAGGGCCGAGCTTGGCCATACGGCGGGCGTGGGTCGAGCTCGAGATAGGCTTTCGAATGGTGCCGTTGTGATGGGGTTTCGTCGATGTTGGGGAGGTGCGGCTTGTAGTGGTCGAACGGCGTGGATGGGTTGCGTTCGAAACTGGTAGGGGAGAAGAGAGAGGACGTGCGGCCAGATGATGGGGGACGCAAATCCTAAGGATGTAGCATATTTGAGGTTAAAATAAATAACATAAATTGTATATAAATTTGCATATAAATTCGTATAAATTTTAAACTACTATAACATTTTGCTGCGAGGTCGAAAACGCACGAAACAAGTTGCGTTGCGTTCGTTTTGTCGAGCACTACGCTATGTAATTGGATTGGAGTCGTTTGGAGCTAGTGAAAATTTCGGGTAAAATTAAACGCACGTTTAATTTTATTCGAAATAAACAATGGAACTGCATTGAAATCAAGGTGAGTGTTTTATAACGCTCACACCGTACTAAATATCTTTATGCTAGTTAAATTTAACATTATGAAGTGTTATGAATTTTATTTGTCGTTGTTGATAAATTTAATTGCCATATGGATTGTCATTTGAATTAACCGTTGAAAAATTAAATTGACAGTTAAATTGAAATTAAAATTGAATTGCGATTAAATTACCTGACATTGATAACTATGAAACTGCCATAAATTGTATTGTCTATTGGATGATGTATTTGATGGATGTTATTGGTTGATATTTACATGTTTGGATGTTTATTTGTTTATATATACTGTTATGCATACATATGACACTTTGATTGGTTTAAATAATATATACTCATCCCTGACATTTAATTGAAATAAATATTTACTTGGCCATAGGATAGAAAATTATATACGGACACCGAATTGGCTAAATTAATAATTTTAAAAACCATCGATTTGAAATTTATTTAAATGTTTTGATTTAAAAATTATAAATAGAAATCAATTTATAGAAATCGAATTTATCGAAAAATTGAGTTTGGAATGTTGAAATAAATTTCGGTTAAAAGAAATTGTTAAATAATATAAGTCGAGACTTTGAAATTTAAAAATTGGGATTTGATTGAATTCGAAAATTGATTTGTTTAAAGATTTAACTTTAATTCGAGCTTTGAATATTACCAAGTAAAAGTGATACAAAATGGTATTTTGAATTGAGCTTGAAATGGAATCATATTTGTAATTGGGATTAAAATTTGAATATTGAAGGATAATTTTGTTAAGTGTTATAAATTGAGATTTAAAAAAAAAATCAAGCTAAAAATCGATATAAATTGAAATTGAACTAATTGAAAGTGAATATAAAATTGAGTAAATTTGAAGTCAAAGTTGACGTTGAATTGAATTGAAATCGAAATTGAAATCGGTAGAACGGAAATTGAAATTGATTTGAATTGGGAAGATAAAATTGAAATGGATTGGTTTTGAAGCTATTTTATTTTGTTTTACAAATTACTCGGTTATATAAACTATTTTTGAATACTTAAACTATTTTAATCTATTTTAAATCTACTTAACCCAATTTAAATTATTTTAAACAAATTATCTATTTTAAATCCATTTTAAGACTTTAAGTATTTTTAAGTATTTTAATTATTTAAAACTACTTTTAAACTACTTAAACTATTTTCTAAAATTTTCAAGCTGGTTAATAAGGAGAAATGTTTATATTTAAATCTTGAATTTAAATATGAATTGGGTTAAATGAAGTTGCAACCTAAATTGAAAGTCGAAATGATTTTGAAATCGAAACGAGATATTGATACGAAAATTGATTTTTGAAACGGAATCGGACATTTTGATAGATACGGTGATATTTGAAATGGATTTGATTTTTGAAACGAATATGATATTTTGATATCAATTATGAATCGATTTGAAATGTAAAGGAGCCAACGGTGTAATAATACGTAGTTATTAAAGAGACCGGGATCAGATATGGACATACTCTCTGTCGATACCGAACACCACTTTAATAACTATTATACGCGGAGTGTTGACCTAGAATGAAGTGGATGGTTTGATGAACGCGTTGACTGAAGAAAGAGAACGATATTGGATGACCCCTGACATGACTAAAATAGGAGCCGTGCCGGGCCATTGAGGTTCGCCACCTCTAGCGGACACACTTCTTCGATACCATTTCTATTACATTTGTGATGCGATTTGGGTGCACCCCTTGATTTGGGAGTGTTGTTTCGCGGTGTTGGGGTGGCTGCTGGTTATGCCCAACGTCAGTCCGGATTACGCAACTACTAGTATCCTAGTTGGTATCGCCTCATGTACCTTGTCATACTGATTATCATATTCGCGACCACTACGTTTTGATTTGTACCTTGAGTATATGGATTGCCCTCTGGTGACTTCCGGTTTTGCGGAAACTACGGTCTTGTATATGCTTTTGGGAATATAAAATGTGTTAAGGGGGATTATGGTAACGCCTTAACGCTATTTTGATACTTTATATTACTGATAGGCATTATCTACTTAGCGTATATTACTACATAGTAGACAGTTTCACGGATCCTTGAGAGATGGAAAATCCCGTGACGTCTCTTGAGTTATTGCACGCGCGTTGACACTGGATAAGAGATGTCAAACCCCGTAAACATCTTTGACGCCGTTACACTCATATTTATTTACGATTGATTTAACTTTCATAAGGATATTTTAGTCCTGACTTGAGTGTTTGTCTTTTCATTACGCTCGGGTCAGTCCTGAGTTTTTCAGATTTTTGAAGATCTATTCTGGAGGACGGAGACGAAGATTTGTTATACTATTACTATTATTATCAATGCATCTGCTATCTGCCGCATTATTTAAATTGTTCTGTTTTATATGTATAACTTTGATAAATGTTGTATAAATAATTGTCAAAGTATAGTAGACAGCTTCATGAACTGTTATTTGACTATTATATTTTATCGTTCCGCTGCGAGATTCTGTGTTGTTTCATTTCCTTTATTTCTTTTCCTTTTCTTTTCTTATTTACCCCAATAACCATCTTCCCTTTTGAATGGTTTGGAATCGACATGTGTATTTGATCGTCGGTTTAAACTGTCCAAAAAGGCGGGTCGTTACAGTTGGTATCAGAGCTTTGGTTTAGCGATAAACCTTGGCTCTAGTGGGGAATAACTCATTGAAGTAGAGGTAAACTATATGAATGAGTTGAGTGTATATGAGAGAGCGTATTTGTTAGTGATATAAAATGTTTTATATTGTGTCGGTTGATTTGTTGAGTGGCTTATGGATTCTGGTCAATACGAGTAATTAAAGTCATTGACAGGGATCTCTAAACACTTAAACAGAACAATTCGACATAGTGTTGTTTTGAAATTGGGTAAATGAAATAATTTTGCCCTAATTATATTTTGTATACAAAGAATTTATTTCAAAATTTATTGTGATCAATCTAGCTTATTTGTTTGTTGGAAATGAAATATTGGCTATTAACATTAATCGGATATTGTAATTTAAATAAATAAGGTGAATTACAAAATGAACTATGATAAAACACTTGTGGGATGTTTTAAGAAAGAAAATCCTATAAGAATATTTTATAAAGGTGACTTATGAATTAAAATAGAATTAGATTGATTTTTTTTTTGAATTTAAGACCCGAAGATTTTGAAAATGGTTCTCAAAGTTTTGAAGAAATATATGGTAATATTAGTTTGAAATTGTTTATGGAAATATTTTGAAAGGATTTTTAAGAAGGAATGAATATAGTACTCCTCTCTTATGTCGCTAGAAAATATTTTCGGTGATGACTGCGCAGCATCATCGACATTCATTTTCGAGTCTCAAAGTGGGGGAGGCTTCTAAGAAGCTTTGCTTTGCTTCGAATTTTTTTTGGGTAAATGGGTTTTGGTTTAAACTCCAAAGGTATGATTTGATATATATATATATAAAATATAAGTATACATGTTTATTTCAAACGATTTGAAAAGAACCGGGCAATTAAAATTCTAAGTTAGGTTAATTAGAAATTTTCAAAGTATTTGAATGAAATGTGAATAACCAAAATTTATAAAATAAGAGGATTTAAACAAATAAAATTTGTGAACATTCTAATTAAGTAAAATGAAGTTCTATAAATTTGTATAATACCAAATTTGCATTCTGATAACATATAACAAGACTTACCAAATATTAAAAAGTTAAAATAATGTTGGATATGTAATGAGATGTTGTACAAATAAACAGAACCTGAAAGTAATTGAAGTATACAAGTAAGGAAAACTCAAAATGAATTAAAATGTATATAAATAGAAAATTTTGATTGTGATAAAAATTTATATATACTTAAATATAACATGAAATGGTGAATGGATAAATGGAACAAGTAAGTGAACTTAAGGAAGAAGATAAATGAATCGTATTATATTTTTATAAATTGGTTATAGGAAATAAATATAAATTGCAAAGGATTGTAAGAAAATTAAATTTGTAACCTTTAAGATAACTATAAACTAAGAAAAGTCATATATAAGAAGTTAGGCTTTTATGGAATGACTATAAATTAAAGTGATGATTAATAAAATGTTCTGCGTTAATAAATGTTCGACAAATAAATTTGTATTAACTGAAATTAAGAAAATGAAATAAATGTAAACAAAGGAATTTCTTATAGCAAAGAATCAATTGGAAATGAAATTGAATTTAATTAAATCACATGGAATGTTTAAAATGAACTTGAGTAAGAAAATTCTTTGATATGATGTTAAGAAAAGATAAGGTTAAAGAACATGCTATGTAAAGAAATGAATATATTAACTGAATAATGGATTGTGAATAATAAATTGTAAATGAAAAAAAAAACCAATAAAATAATTTAGTATAGATAAATTGGATAGCAATCTATTGAAAGGTAATACGTGAGATTGTACGTATATTATTTTGTTCGCATAACGATTTGATCCAAATTCGAGCACAAAATTTCGAGATGATTTATATCGATCCAAGTTATGATTTTTCACTCGATTTTCGACGGCGAACCCTAGATATGGATTTTTAATTTGATTCTGGAACTCTCTATCATAGTATATGGCTATGCAAGGAGAGTAAGAGTTTCCAATCAATGAACCAAATCTGAGTCCGCACTAGAGAGTCGTGTGAATAATACTAGTTGGAAGTGAAATTGTGTGATCGAATAAGCGATTAGATTGATATTGCTTACGGATGATATATGTACGGCTTACGGACTTAATTAAAGTTAATATTGGAAATTTAAGATGCCAAATATAAAATGATTCTTTTAAAATTATATGAAAGGATATATATATAAAAGAGATAAACCAAATTGAATGTGAAATTAATAATTTGGTTATGTTGGGTATGATTTTGTTGTTATATGATTGTTAGTTGATTGTATATAATTCATTAAGTGTTAAAGAAATTGGAAGCTATAAATCATTGAAATCAAATTGGAAGTTAAATGGATTGAAAAAGAATTTAATTTGATTCAAATTGGAAGTGAACTAATGTAAATATAAATTAGTGAACGTTAACTAATTGAATTGAGAATGAATGTTAGTAAAATCCAACGTTAATGAATCAACTGTTATTAAAATTGAAAACCAAGTCAATAAATATTAATGAGAAGTGAATTTATATTGATTGGTTATGGATTTGTTGGATGATAGTTGGATGATAGTTGATTGATGGTTGCATTTGTTGTTTTGTTGCATTTGCTATGTTGGCACATGTAGTTGTTATGTTGCTATATGATGTATATTGATATTATTTTCATATATGCATGTTTCTCATAGTTTGTTGAGTGTTTAGTAGGTGCGGATTGCGCTTGCTTTTCATTTGGAGCTCGCTTTCGCGCTATATTATTCGTATATGCTCGCTAATAAAAATATAAGGTACATGTTTATTTTATCATTGGATTTGGTTATTTTTGATGAGCCACTTGGCTTTTGGATTTTCTTTTGTTGGTTTGGGGCCCGTAGAGGCGTTTTGTAGTTGTACCGATTGAGCCGCGCAAAGGAGACTCTGCCGAAATTTTCCGAAAATCCGGGTGTTAGAAAAATTTTCAAGTTTTAAATTTTTTTTTATATCTTGTTTTGATAACTAAATTTTAAGTTTAGAAAGCCGTTCGGAGTAAGTTAGTGGAAGTGTAGTAACGATTTATAAATGAAATTTCATTGTTTTATAAGTGGATAATTTTGAATAGAATATTTCAAATGTTGCATTCTTTACTTAGTTTTCCCTCTTTTCCCTTTTCGAGGACGAAAAGTTTTGAGTGGGGGAGAGTGTAACGACCCGTAAATTTTCGATAATTAAAATAGCTAATTTAATAAGATTTCGTGATTTAGTGTTAGAAAAAAATTTGTAAGTCGTTTGGAATAATAATAACTAGAATGAAATGCAACAAATTTTATCTAAGTTAATTATTTGTGAATTGAATGAAATCCCAGATCAATTGAAATAATATGTAGTCAAAGGTAATTGAATGAATTTGTATTGAATAGGTAATTGTGACACTTGTTTATAAATAATAAACCTATAAGTAATTAAAAGTGAACGGTGATAATTATTTAAGTTACCTATTCATTTAGTTAGTCGAATTGAATTTGTGAACCAATTGCAATTGAAATGAAAGTTTATATATTAGTTGAATGCATTATCTCTAACTGTAGTTAAATAATAATGTGGAATTCATTTGATGTAATATAGTAAATCGACTGATAATAAAAATTTTATTTTCCAATATTGAAATCCGTCAAATATTGAACAATTAAATTGTTTAAATTAAATATTTAAAACTTATTGAATAATTGAATAACTGTTTTAAATGGAAATAATTGTTCTATAATTTTAATTCGTTCCAAAAGTTAAATTTTATAAGTTCGTTTTGAATATTTCAAAGGATAGTGGTTTAAGAATAATCAAATTTGTTAAATTTAATATTACGAATATTTGAATAAATTAAATTTCGAATTTGATATGATTAATTTGATATTGAAATTTAATATATGAAAATAGAGTGAATAATTGAAATTTGATTTAATATGATTCAAATTGGTTTCCAAAGTGAATGTAAGTTATATTGGGATTTTAGTAGAGTTAATACGATTTTAAAATTGGAAATTATTGGATAAATTGAATAACGGGTTTAATATGATTAAAAAATGATTTGTAAAATTTTATTTTATCATATTGGAGTTATAGTGTTGTTATAGAACTTTTAAAACTGAATTTAAAATGTATTTGTGAAAATTGAATATTATAATATTTAATTATCGACTGAAAAATAGCCAATTTTCGAACAGTCTCAGAATCGGACGAAACTAGTTCCAGATCCGTAATATTTAGTTATTATCGGGTTTCAGTTTTCGTAGCAATCGGAGTTTTTGTTTGACCGTGGCAGCTCGAAACGCGTTGAAATTGTTTTAATATTAATTTGGCGGGTTAAAATAGTCATTTTTCAAACGGTCTCGGACTTCGACGAAACCAGTTTCATCGGATCCGTAATGTGATATTATTGTAAGATTTCAAATTTCATGTCAATCGGATTTACCGTTTGTCCGGGCCGAGCCAAAACGCATAGAAATTCGTTTAAATCGATTTAATTCAAATTGATCGTTTATCGCTATAACTCTCACATATGATCGAATTAGCTTCCGAAACCTGTTCCATTGTGTCCGAAACGCGGGATAAACCCTAGGAATGTCAGTTACCGTGCGTAAATCGGAGTTTGAAAATCCGGAATGAATAGAGTTCGTCGTTTCCTATAAATAGCCCCCTTGTTCACAATTTTCAACAAAAAAAAAACCCTAGCCGGCCGCCTGTGCTATTTTCAATGGCCAGAATCGCACAAGCTTCCCCATTCGATTTCTCCAAATCCGTTCGTTGATTCCAGAAATCTCCAACTGCAAACTAGTAGAGATCGTTGAGAACTACGATCTCAACGGTTATGATCGATTTTAGAAGCTTGGATCAACGGCAATTGGCTGCAAAAGGGGACGGGTTCGAGCACGTTTTTCAAGCCTCAGGAAGGGCCGAGCTTGGCCATATGGCGGGCGTGGGTCGAGCTCGAGACTTGCTTTCGAATGGTGCCGTTGTGATGGGGTTTCGTTGATGTTGGGGAGGTGCGGCTTGTAGTTGTCGAACGGCGTGGATGGGTTGCGTTCGAAACTGGTAGGGGAGAAGAGAGAGGACGTGCGGCCAGATGATAGGGGACACAAATCCTATGGCTGTAGCATATTTGAGGTTAAAATAAATAACAGAAATTGTATATTAATTTGCATATAAATTCGTATAAATTTTAAACTGCTATAACTTTTTGCTGCGAGGTCGAAAACGCACGAAACAAGTTGCGTTGTATTTGTTTTGTCGAGCACTACACTATGTAATTGGATTGGAGTCGTTTGGAGCTAGTGAAAATTTTGGGTAAAATTAAACGCACGTTTAATTTTATTCGAAATAAACAATGGAACTGCATTGAAATCAAGGTGAGTGTTTTATAACGCTCACACCGTACTAAATATCTTTATGCTAGTTAAATTTGACATTATGAAGTGTTATGAATTTTATTTGTTGTTGTTGATAAATTTAATTGCCATATGGATTGTCATTTGAATTAACCATTGAAAAATTAAATTGACAGTTAAATTGAAATTAAAATTGAATTGCAATTAAATTACCTGACATTGATAACTATGAAACTGCCATAAATTGTATTGTCTATTGGATGATGTATTTGATGGATGTTATTGGTTGATATTTACATGTTTGGATGTTTATTTGTTTATATATACTGTTATGCATACATATGACACTGTGATTGGTTTAAATAATATATACTCATCCCTGACATTTAATTGAAATAAATATTTACTTGGCCATAGGATAGAAAATTATATACGGACACCGAATTGGCTAAATTAATAATTTTAAAAACCGTCGATTTGAAATTTATTTAAATGTTTTGATTTAAAAGTTATAAATAGAAATCAACTTATAGAAATCGAATTTATCGAAAAATTGAGTTTGGAATGTTGAAATAAATTTCGGTTAAAAGAAATTGTTAAATAATATAAGTCGAGACTTTGAAATTTAAAAATTGGGATTTGATTGAATTCGAAAATTGATTTGTTTAAAGATTTAACTTTAATTCGAGCTTTGAATATTACCAAGTAAAAGTGATACAAAATGATATTTTGAATTGAGCTTGAAATGGAATCATATTTGTAATTGGGATTAAAATTTGAATATTGAAGGATAATTTTGTTAAGTGTTATAAATTGAGATTTAAAAAAAAATCAAGCTAAAAATCGATATAAATAGAAATTGAACTAATTGAAAGTGAATATAAAATTGAGTAAATTTGAAGTCAAAGTTGACGTTGAATTGAATTGAAATCGAAATTGAAATCGGTAGAACGGAAATTGAAATTGATTTGAATTGGGAAGATAAAATTGAAATGGATTGGTTTTGAAGCTATTTTATTTTGTTTTACAAATTACTCGGTTATATAAACTATTTTTGAATACTTAAACTATTTTAATCTATTTTAAATCTACTTAACCCAATTTAAATTATTTTAAACAAATTATCTATTTTAAATCCATTTTAAGACTTTAAGTATTTTTAAGTATTTTAATTATTTAAAACTACTTTTAAACTACTTAAACTATTTTCTAAAATTTTCAAGCTGGTTAATAAGGAGAAATGTTTATATTTAAATCTTGAATTTAAATATGAATTGGGTTAAATGAAGTTGCAACCTAAATTGAAATTCGAAATGATTTTGAAATCGAAATGAGATATTGATGCGAAAATTGATTTTTGAAACGGAATCAGACATTTTGATAGATACGGTGATATTTGAAATGGATTTGATTTTTGAAACGAATATGATATTTTGATATCAATTATGAATCGATTTGAAATGTAATGGAGCCAACGGTGTAATAATACGTAGTTATTAAAGAGACCGGGATCGGATATGGACATACTCTCTGTCGATACCGAACACCACTTTAATAACTATTATACGCGGAGGGTTAATCCAGAATGAAGTGGATGTTTTGATGAACGCGTTGACTGAAGAAAGAGAACGATAATAAATGACCCCTGACATGACTAAAACAGGAGCCGCGCCGGGCCATTGAGGTTCGCTACCTCTAGCGGACACACTTCTTCGATACCATTTCTATTACAGTTGTGATGCGATTTGGGTGCACCCCTTGATTTGGGAGTGTTGTTTCGCGGTGTTGGTGTGGATGCTGGATATGCCCAACATCAGTCCGGATCACGCAACTACTAGTATCCTAGTTGGTATCGCCTCATGTACCTTGTCATACTGATTATCCTATTCGCGACCACTACGTTTTGATTTGTACCTTGAGTATATGGATTGCCCTCTGGTGACTTCCGGTTTTGGGGAAACTACGGTCCTGTATATGCTTTTGGGAATATAAAATGTGTTACGGGGGATTATGGTAACGCCTTAACGCTATTTTGATACTTTATATTACTGATAGGCATTATCTACTTAGCGTATATTACTACATAGTAGATAGTTTCACGGATCCTTGAGAGATGGAAAATCCCGTGACGTCTCTTGAGTTATTGCACGCACGTTGACACTGGATAGGAGATGTCAAACCCCGTAAACATCTTTGACGCCGTTACACTCATATTTATTTACGATTGATTTAACTTTCGTAAGGATATTTTAGTCCTGACTCGAGTGTTTGTCTTTTCATTACGCTCGGGTCAGTCCTGAGTTTTTCAGATTTTGAAGATCTATTCTGGAGGATGGAGATGAAGATTTGGTATACTATTACTATTATTATCTTTTCATCATGCTATCTGCTGCATTATTTAAATTGTTCTGTTGTATATGTATAACTCTGATAAATGTTGTATAAATAATTGTCAAAGTATAGTAGACAGCTTCATGAACTTTTATTTGACTATTATATTTTATCGTTCCGCTGCGAGATTCTATGTTGTTTCATTTCCTTTATTTCTTTTCCTTTTCTTTTCTTATTTACCCCAATAACCATCTACCCTTTTGAATGGTTTGGAATCGACATGTGTATTTAATCGTCGGTTTAAACTGTCCAAAAAGGCGGGTCGTTACACAATGGGAAGTTCCTTGGCCTGACCATTAGTTGGAAATCCAAAGAAACAATATGAACCCTTTACGATTGCAAATTGTATAACCTGCCTCCTCTGGAGGTAGCTATAGCGGGCATAATATAATGGTACCTATGCTGGCTAAGATTTATATTCTACTTTCGAAATGTTTTCTACACTATGAACTAATAATAATATCAAAAATGATTTAATTTTGCGTAGTAAGCATCTTTGACTAACATAAGAAGAAATCTCCTCCAAGTCTGCGTTTGCATTGTGTGTGTGGTTGGAGGTCTTATGGTAGTTACATTTTCAAAAAGCATTGCGAATTGACTTTAAAAATATTTCTTTATTTGTTTTTAAAGAATAACTGTTTTATGTTCTCACACCGGTCCCATGACAGATCTGGAGTTTATTGTTTCCTTCCTAAACTCTGGGTGCCCACCAATTTCCACACAGGCGGTCTAGAGTTAGGTTATTAGGATATTTGGACTTTAGGAGTTGCTGTAGAGAATTGGAGGGAAGCTGGAGAGCATGGCGTATCAAACTAGTTTATAGTATTTCTTTTCCGCTGTTTGCTGTTATACACTATGATGATGTAATGTGATGTAATGTAATAATTGATATAGTTCTTTGTTTTAAAGATTATTCATTTATCTATTATATGTTGTTCCGCTGCGATTGTGAGATTCTGATATTGTTCTGTTGTTTCTTTCTGTTCTGTTCTATCTTTTTCTCTCTTCTTCTACCTTTTTCTTCTTCTTTAACCATAACATTTCGGTTTTTCCGGCATTCGATTTTTGGCAGTTGATACAGTGGACGTATTGATGTCGGTTTTCGAGCGATGAAAAATCGCGATCGTTACAGGGAGTTCGGCCATGGTGTTTTGGTTGGAGGAGAGGAGGTAGAGGCCGAAAATTGTGAAGAAGAAGAAGGGAAGAAGGAAATAGGAGAAGTGGTTTTGGCTAGGGTTTGTGGTTGGAGGAAGGGGAGATGTTATGGTGATGAGCGTGGCCGAAATTTGTGGGGAAGGGGGAAGGAAAAATTGTAGAGGAAAAAAAGGAAGAAGGTCTAGGGTTCTGAGAAGGAAGATGAAGGAGAAGTGGATTTACATTTTTGTATGGAGGCACAAATGAAGGATGAGGAGGCTAACTAAAAAGCTAAGATATTATATAGGTTCATCAACAGGTGGCTTCTCATCTACTATAGGAGTTCCTAGCCCATTAGTACAAGTGCAAAATCCAAATGTAATTAATATAAAAGTAAAGGGAAAATAACTGCGTATAGTACGCCAAAAGTTGCAAAATTGGGAAGTAGAAATCAAAATTTAACCAAACCAAAAACTAAGAAAATGTTAGAATAAAATTCATCTTCAAAAAAAAGTAAAAGTTAAAAATTCAAACTTTAAAATTTTCATAGAAAGACGAACTTTAACCAAAGTTGACCAAAATTTGCATTTTGAGAAAAATCTTTATTTTATTAAATTTGGAAGAACATTTCACATCAAAACTCAAAATTGTACATTAAATTTCCAAATTTATCAATTTTAAATTAATTATATTCAAAATTTGAAATGAATTTTCATTTAAAATCTTTTCAAATTTAGCAGGTCGTTACTCTTTCCCCCACTCAAAACTTTTCGTCCTCTAAAAAGAACGAGGTACAGAAACAAAGAAGACTAAGGTAGGATGACGAATAGTGCTTGGGACAACAAATTATGGATTCTAAGCATGAATGCTCTCTTCCATTTCCCAAGTACAATCCCGATCATTAGTGCTCAATTGCACTTTGACTAGGTTGATACATTTTCTTCGAAGCAGCTTTGTACCTCTATCGGTATTACGAAGTGGCTTCCTCTCGATAGTAAGATTTGGCTCAATATCCAAACTCTCAAGAGCAGAAGGATGGACAAGTAAAGATGGATCATGAAGATACCGACGAAGATGAAAAATATGGAACACATTATGCACTCTAGAAAGTTTCTGAGGCAAATCCAAACAATAAGCTAAGGAACTAATTCTCTCTAAGACGCGAAAAGGACCAATAAACCTAGAAGTGAGCTTCCCTCTCCGACCTAAACGAATCACATTACTTAATGAAGAGACGTTAAGGAAAACCTGATCATTAACAGAAAACTCTAGACTCCTCCTACCCTTGTCAGCATACTTCTTCTATCTATCCTGGCAATCCTCAACTGTCTCCTAATCGCTTCAACCTTCTAAAATGCTTCTAGAATCATATCCGAATTAAGAATCAAACGATTAACAGATTCAATCCAACAAGATGGAGATTTGCAAGGACATCCATAAAGAGCAGCAAATGGAGCCATTTCAATACTAGCCTAAATTCAAAAGAATGGAATAAGATAGATAAATGTTTAAGACAACCTTAAACAGATAATTGAGATTATACCTGATAACTATTATTATTGGTGAATTCAATGAGATGGAGATGATCTTCCTAAGATCCACCATAATCAAGGACACAGTCACGAAGAAGATCTTCCAAAATCCGATTCACTCTTTCCGTTTGACCATCAGTCTGCGGATGGCAAGCAGTGCTCGGATTTAGACGAGTACCTAAAGATTCCTGAAAAGCTTTCCAAAACTGACTGGTAAAGATGGGGTCTCTATCACAAAAAATACCGACCGAAACACCATGAAGACGAACAATCTCTTACATATAAATCTCAGCCAAACTCGAAGCAGAACACTTAGATCTAACCGGAATGAAATGAGCTGACTTGGTCAATCTATCCACAATAACACAAATACTTTCATTACCTTTCCTAGTCCTCGGTAATCCATCAATAAAATCCATAGAAACTTATTCCCAATTTCAATTGGAAATCTCAAGGGGTTGCAATAATCCAACTTCTTTCTGATGATCAGCCTTAACCTGCTGATAAGTCGCACAACTACTAACAAAAAGGGGGATTTCACCCTTCATACTACTCCCCCAATACAGCTTCTTCATATCATGGTACATCTTCGTCACATCTGGATGAATAGAAAGTCTGGGCTGATGATTTTCCCGAAGTAACTCTTGCCTCAATCCATCGACATTCGGGTCACAAATCCGATTATTAATCCTCAAAATCCCTCTATCATCAATCTGAGCTCCACTTCCATCTTGGCTACTACCACCAACTCTGCTACGGACATTCTCCTTAATGAGCCTAAGCATCTCATCCTCATCTTGCTTAGCAATAATACGATCCATAAGAGGAGAAGAAACAACAAGTTGACATAACATCGCCTTGTTCCGACTCAAAGCATCAGCTACAACATTAGCTTTTCCGAGGGTATAGTAGATGTCGAGGTCATAAGAAGCTAGAAACTCAAGCCATCTAACTTGCCTCAGATTCAAGTCCTTTTGGGTGAAAATATATTTCAATGATTTATGATCCTTGAAGAGCTCAAACTTAGTTCCCAAATTATGATGTCTCCAAAGCTTCAAATAGAAGTGTCATTGGTATATCTATCCTGGCATTGCCTAGTTGTGTCATGTCACCTACCTTAGCACGCCTCCTACGAGTTTGTTTTGTACCATACCTATAGATTGCCCTCTGATGACGTCCAGTATGGGTGGGATTACGATACTGTATAGACTATGGGAATATATAAAATGTGTTAGGGGGGATATGGGTAACGCCTTAACGCTGTTTTAATAGTTTATTTTACTTTAGACATTATTATAATAGCGTATATTACTACATAGTAAATAGTTTAACGGATCCTTAGAGGATGGGCGATCCCAAGCATCCTTTAAGTTACTGATGCATTTCTTTTCCAGTTCACTTGAGTTGATTTACATTTTATAAGTATGCATGTCCTGACTCGAGTGTTTTGTGTTTTGCTTTACGCTCGGGTCAGCCTGAGTCCCACAACCTTGGTTTCATCCTCTTTTGGAGCTAGAGATCCGTCGAAGATTTAGTAGTCTGCTTGATATTTTATTCTAGTTATTTCTACTCAGCTTTTTTTTTTGTAATAGAGAACTTATGTATCTAACTTGCCAAGTGTGTTTGTTTCTAGACTTGGTATTATTTATTAGTTTTGAGACTTTGTATATAGAAGCTTCATGAACTCTTATATTTATTTTATTCCGCTGCGAAGTTATTATGATATTCTGTGTCTTTGATTCTGCGATTGATTTTATTTGTCCCAAATTTTATTAGCAATCTATTATTTTGAATTATTCAAGTCCGACATGTGTGGTTTTATTGTCGATTTGAATGGTCTAAAATGGCGAGATGTTACAATATTACTTTGTATTTGAAGCTAATTTATGTTTTTCTCTATTGTATAAAATTTTCACTTTTGGTTGCAAAAAAGTTTTACTTCTCACTCATTTTAGGATGGCATAAATTAAGAAATTGTCTACCAATTTAAAATTCTTTTCACTTATTTACAAGAAGTGCTTGTTCATCAACTATTTTTTTGCTTATGAATAGAACATGGTTAACGTTGATCAATCTTTTTCAATTGTTTTGAAGATTCTATTTATTACTTACAAAAGCTTTTAAATTCAAACTCTTGAGTGAATATATCGATTTATTAGTTATGAATGTAAAGATTCACATATGCATTTATTCTTATTGATTTTTTAAATTATGGTCATTTTCATAATATTCCATCCTCAAATTCCATGCTTTTAAATTATGCATCTTTTGACTCACTTTCATATTTACACATGTTTATGTCCATTATTTTAGTTGTAATACATCAATAGTAGCATATCGATTTACGATCTTAGTTTTGAAGCCATGTATTTTTGCTTCCCGTTCATGTAATAGAAAAATAGTATAAAATTATCCTAAATATATAGGTATCTACAAGATATAGAGTTTCATGTTACGAATTTTTTTATCAAATTTTAAGTTAACATTATTTAGTATTTATTCTACTACTTCTCTCTTTCAGTTTCGTGCAAAAAAATTATTAGGAAATTATTCCATATATATATATATATATATATATATATATATGTTGGATAAAAAGGAATTCTGTAAATTTGTATCCACTTTTTTATGTTGACTTTATTTTAGCTTTGTTCCCCTAATTCTTACAACTATGCAGAAGATATATCATAGTATATGATATATACTGTCCCTCGAGTATAATTTTTATGGTTTTATCAATTTATTACATGCTCATTTTGTTGAATTTTCATATTAAATTGATGTATCATTTTCGCTTTGATCATTTTATTATGTATTTAGATCTACTTTTTTCTTTTTATTTTATAAAATTTTCCACTTTCAAAAGTAGAAAACTGTTAATTTGTGAAAGCATTATATAACCGACCTCACTCCACTGAGATATGTTATTTCTAACGTATAAATTATTTCACATTAATAATTAATTTTGCAATTCCTTTTTTAAAAAAATTGTTTCAATAATACGAGCTCTTAGTAGTTTGACATGTCTTAAACATTAATATTTCTAGCAAATATCACTATAAGAAAACCATGGTATGACGGTAATACACTATATAAGCTCTCAGTATTTGCCTTTTGAATGTGCTTCATATTTGTCTTTTATTGCCATGTTTTTTTGTATGCATCTTTTTTAAGTCCACGAAGAATTTTACGTTGTAAAAGAGATTTAATGCTATCATGCCTTTCATTGTCATGTTTGTCATGTCTGGTCTATATAGTTCATAAATGAAATTTGAATCACTTATTTTTGAATTGAGATCAATAAGAAGTTATTTTCTATCTCTAACTATCTTCGCAAATTTTATAGTGATACACTAACAGTTGTAGTAATACCACTACTTTCTCAGCTGGATAGAGTCAAATTGTATCATTGTTTTTACAAATGCACACTCAAAACTCAATTTGTATTGAAGAATATAGTACAAAACCGATTTAACCAAATGAATTCTTTCTAGCACAATGTTATACTTTAAGATCCAGATCATGTATATATAATGCATCTATGGAATCTGTAATTTTTGAATTGAGTTCACTAAGGCACCGGCTTGCAAATCCACCTATCGACATAATTTTTGTATGTTGAACTAACAGTTGCAATAAATTAAAGCATTGTTATTTTATATATTGTTCTTTAAAAATTAAACTAAAAATAAAATTTTAAAAAATTAACTTAAACATTTTAAAAAGGAATTTATAGCAAAAAGTGTGGTAATCAAGGTGGAACACTTAAATCTATTTTCTACGTATTATTCATCATAATTTGAACATTTTTCATTAAGATCGCAATTTTCTAGTTCTCAAGTTTGAAATCTAGACTTTTAAAATGTTCAAAGTACATGCTACCAATTTCAAATTATGAATTTAATTAAGCATATTTTAACATGAAAACTTAACATTTTAAACAGGATAAGCTAGTGATGTTTGACCAATTGATATGTTCATTTTTAACACTTAAACTTCGGATTTTTCTAGATTTTCAATTTTTGGTGTGTATATATATGTATATATATGTATGTATATGTTGTGAAAAATGGCAGCGCTTTGCGGAAGCTTATATCAACGGATCTTTGTCACCCAAATCACAAAGAGATAACTTGGATTAAAAATAAGACGGAATTGAAATTAAAAGCAATAAGACAAGATATTCCACCCAACCACCCACTTTATTGATTCACCAAAATTTTTGTTTACAATTAATAGAACAAAGCTAAAATAAACAAAATACCATTGTATCAATAACCAAATTGAGAAAGGGAGCAAATATCTATATGGCTAAAATTGTTGGAGAAGAAGAACAAAGATGGAGAACAGGGAATTAGCAAATAGATTTTCCACCATATCTTTACCCTCTCTTCTAGTCTCTATTTATATAATCAATTACTTAATGCCCAAGTTAACATTAGATGGCAAAAAATAATTTGATTAGCCAATTAGAGAAAGAAATAAACCTACTCAATATGCCTATTAATTAGGGGAAACAAAATCTTCTGTTTCTTTCTTTTGCATATTTCTTTCCCTCTATTTGTGATTTTGTATCACCAAAATTAACACTCCACCTTGATGCAAAATCACATATCTCCAACATATCAAACATGCCATATCTAGATCTATCACAACTCCCTATATCTCAATCATACCAAATTACAAACTTCTACCACCGACTGCAAATGATGCATCTCCCACATGATGTGCACCACACAAATCCGGTCTCAAAAATGTTTGTAATACCACAAAGATCTCTGTCTTGTCTTTGTGAATTTTGCAACTCGACACCCGTCTATCATTCGATCTGAGCTCATTACCTGATCATTATCGATCCCCCGAGCATCATCAACATGAAGACCCCTGTCTAAAATATGATCCTCAATGCTAGAATCATAAGCAGTGACCACATTAACCTCTCCACCTTGCTGTAGACTAGGTTCTTCAACCGTCACTCGCTTTCCATAGTTGACTACAGAACCAACAAAGCTATAAAGGTTTCCTTCTTCCAATACTCCTCTCATCCTTACACGACCACCTTTCTTCACTCTCAAAACTCCACCTTGAGTCTCATAAGTGCAACCACGGTGATCCAACTGACCGAGAGAAATAAGATTATGCGAACAAGTAGTTACATGTCTCACTCCAGAAACTTCTCTAACCACACCATCATGCATACGAAACCGGATAGATCCAATACCACAAATTGGTAGCTCTTCTCCATTGGCTGTCCTAATCATGTCGACACTCTTCTCATAAGAAGAAAAACAATTCACATCTCTACATATGTGAAAACTGGCTCCCGAATCCATCTTCCAAGGCTTATTTTCACTAAAGAGGACATCATAAGAAGCATCACTATCGGTACCTTCAGCAAAACCTGCATGTGCATCACTACTAGTATCACCGTGCGCAGCCTTTTTCTGATCTCTTTTATAAGCATAACACTTGCTGCGTATGTGACCTTTCTTATTACAATAATGGCAAGTGATAACACCTTTACCATTAGCATCCTTCTTCTTCAAAATTGTATCTTTCTTCGAGTCCCTTGCCACCATAGCCTCACTTTGAATTGATTTCATACCTGACCCTTTTCTTCTAAGCTCCTCATTCAAAAGACTGCTTCAAACAGTTTCCAAAGAGGTAGTTCCATTAGCATTGGAATTACTCAATGAAACAACCAAAGTTTCCCAACTTTCTGAAAGCGAACTCATCAATAAAAGAGCCTGTAACTCATCATCAAAATTGACCTTCATATTCGTCAATTGATTTATTACATCCTGAAATTCATACAAATGCTCTGCAACAGACTTCTCTTCATCTAATCTCTGTTGTACCAACTTTCGAACCAGAAAAGCCTTACTAGTAGCACTCTTTGACTCATATAAAGATACCAACTTATCCCACAAAGCCTTTGCGGATTCACAACTAGCCACATGATGGAAAACTGAATCATCAAGATATTGGCGAATCAAAGCAATCGCCTTCTTATTCATCTTCTTCCATTTTCTCTCATCTACATTAGAGGGCTTCTTTTCATCTCCATCAATCGGATCATGAAGATCATTGAGGTACAGAACATCCTCCATCTTAGGCTTCCAAATACCCCAATTCTTCCCATCCAAAATAGCCATCTTCGAAAAAGAAATCATATCCGACATCAATAATTTTTCAATGCAAAATTACTCTAAGCTTTGTGATGATCTTGCTCTGATACCAATCTGTTGTGAAAAATGGCAGCGCTTTGCAGAAGCTTATATCAACGGATCTTTGTCACCCAAATCACAAAGAGATAACTTGGATTAAAAATAAGACGGAATTGAAATTAAAAGCAATAAGACAAGATATTCCACCCAACCACCCACTTTATTGATTAACCAAATTTTTTGTTTACAATTAATAGAACAAAGCTAAAATAAACAAAATACCATTGAATCAATAACCAAATTGAGAAAGAGAGCAAATATCTATATGGCTAAAATTGTTGGAGAAGAAGAACAAAGATGGAGAACAGGGAATTAGCAAATCGATTTTCCACCATATCTTTACCCTCTCTTCTAGTCTCTATTTATATAATCAATTACTTAATGCCTAAGTTAACATTAGATGGCAAAAAATAATCTGATTAGTCAATTAGAGAAAGAAATAAACATACTCAATATGCCTATTAATTAGGGGAAATAAAATCTTCTATTTCTTTCTTTTGCATATTTCTTTCCCTCTATTTGTTATTTTGTATCACCAAAATTTAACAGTATATGCACGCGTGTGCGTATGTATGTATATATTCTTGAAATGACATAACTTATTTTTTGTATGACTTAGAGCATGAATTGTTTTCCCCTTCAAATAGTTCATAGGTTACAAATTTTTAACTATAACTTAATTTCCATTGAACTTTATTTAATTTTAAATGGATGCAGGTTTAAAATTTTGGAATTTTTGTCGGACAATTTTTTTTTTAAATTTTGAAATCAACTAATATTGATTTCAAGCCTTTTGTTTTTCTATTTAACATTATGGTTTTTTAATCTATATAATTTGATTGAAAATAAAATTTCTTTTATAGGTTTTGTTTCCCTAGATTTTTGAATTTTTTCAACTTTTCATCAAGCTTTGAACATTCATTTTTTCAAATCAATGTTATTTTTTTCCAGACAAATATATGACTATCGTGGCTAGGATTAACCATAGTGCCCAATTACTGAAATAGATGCGGCCATAAATAATTTACATAGGAGAATCTATGACTTGGTATGTGATATATATGCATGACCTTTGATCTGATTTTCATTTTTATGGGAGAAAAATATTCACGTAAATCTGTTATTAGTTTGATAGATGTAATAATGCACCATGTTGGTTCCTGCATTCTTTCCAACTACAACATTGCAAAAACATAGATAATCATGAACTTTTTTAAAGTTCGTAAAAAGAAATCTTTTAAATTTAATCTTTATATTTACAATTTCATGCATTCTTTATAGACTAAACATTGGCTCTATGTCTTTGAGACTTACAATGCTAACTCTTAAATTTATAGAATGTGTTAGCTTATGTTTAAATCTTGGAACCTAAACATGTGCACATTAATTATATACACTTCTTATATGTTGCACTTGCATTTTCATACATGGGTAGTATTCGATGCACACATTACAACATATAATCGACATAAATTAAATTCAAACTATTTTAAACATGTAAAATAAAATGATGATTTTATTTAAAATTTTAGATTGTATCTAAAATTCATTTAGGCTTCATAGAGTAGACTAAGATTAAAATGGAATTTTTTTTGGGAATTCAACCATATAATCCACTTTTAACTAGTCTGATTCCAATAGTTGGATTAGAGATAAGTAGTCTAAGTTAGCAATGTTAGGGCTAACTGATTAAAGACAACAAATTTAATAGGGTATCGACAAAGGAAGTGTTGAAGGATTGGATTTGGGTAATTAAATACTCCACCCTATCTGGCTACTAGACTGGCCTGAAGGATGAAGCGAGTCCAAAGGTTATCTTAAATATAAAGGCCCAAAACTGATTTCGGGCCTTAGGCAAATTTTCAGTTTTTTTTTAAATTAAAAATATATTTTGAATTTAAAATTTAAGTTTAAAATATAAAAGAAAATTTTGGAACAGTCATGTAACGCATTCAAATTTTCTAAATTATTTTGAGAATTTGAATAATTAATTCTAAAATTTAAAATGTAATAAATATGATTAATTAATTAAACATTTAGAAGTTAATTAATCAAAATATATATTTTAATATATGTGTGTAACTATAATTGTTATAGTTTTTTTTAAATGGTACTTAGATAAACTTTTCACTGGGACAACATAACACAAATCACATGTTAATATACGTTCGAATCACGCTATGCAAGTTTCAAACATGTGACTCTCGCACCAAAGTCGAATCACTTAACCAATTGGACAATGGTTCTTGTCTGTTATAGTTATTTATTTATCTTGAAACTGTTTATGATAAATTAAATTAAACTTTCAAATTAATTAAATTATTAAATTAAATAAATTTTATTAAATAATATTAATTAAATGTTAATTAATTAGAAGGTATACATATATTGAAATGTATACCTGAACAAATACAAATGTCATAGTTTAGATGAGTAATGTAAAATTTTAGAAATTGTATATAAAATAAATTAAGTATGATTTAATAGATAATAACTAAAATTAATTAAATAAAATTTAATTATTACTATACATAAAAATATTATATATAGGTTAACTAAAATATAAAAGGTTGTAAATAAATTAAACTAGTACGATATAAATGTATAACAAAGTGGAACATCAAAGAAACCCAAATTAGACTTGAGGAATAAATATGTACATATAGAACGTATATCGTGATTTTATAGTCTTCGACACTTGAATCACAAAGGTATCTCATAAGCAAAACATTTTTCCTAAAATCAATATCACTCAAAATTAATACATAAAAGATTACGAATCTCTATTATACATATAAGTTGCCATCCACTATTTATATTTTAACAGATTATTTACATACTCTTTATTTGTTGAGCATTTCTCAAGCTAGATGTATGGTACTATTAATATACTAACTAAATGAGGTAGGATACATGCACGTATTTGTTGAGTGTTCCTCAAGGTATATGCATTACACTTAGGCTGTCGTGAAATGGTGCATACAAGTGAATAACCACTCTTGATTTGTTGAGCTTTCCTCAAGATCAAGATAAGATTAGGACAAAGATGCAACGATCCAAAATTTTATTGCTTTGGTTTGTGAATATTTAATTTATTTTAATATTCAATTAATGGTTTTAATAACTAAATAAATCTCTTTTAATTTATATCTAATGATAGAAAATTCATTTTTGAATTCAGTTTACATAAATAGTTAGTCCGACGAAAACTTAAAATGCGACCGAAACCCGCTTTTTGAAAGTTTAGCTTTTTATCGAACATCAAGTTATAGAAAGTTGTAATATCTCTGTGTACGCTTTAAATAACATTTAAACATTTGAGCATTTTATTTTGAAATGTATAAAATAGAATAATATAACAATGATTTATAAATATAAATATATCTAAATTTCAAATGAAAATATGCATTTGAAATGAAATGATCCTTATGTATGTATATTTACAAAGGTACAAGGATTACTTTATTAACTAACATGTTCTCAAATGTTTGACATTTCGGTGACTTGAGATTGGATGGCGGGTTGAAAATTTGTGAAACACGGGGGATTTAGCTCCAAATGCATTTTTACTTTATTATTTATTTTTATTTAACCTTATATATGCATACAACCTTATCTATTTTTTCATCTCCAAACTCCTTTAATCTTTTCCATCTCCTCTACATTTCAAATTTTGAAAATAAAATTCACATCTTTTAACTTAAAACAGTTTTGGCTTGGATTTTGCAATATTTGAAAAGGTAAGGTTTGTAATTCCTTGTTTACCATTTATATGAAAAACTAGTGAGTGGCCCGTGCTACACACACGAGCAGTTGTCAATTTTATATAACCATATGGGTGTTAGTTTTGTTCGGTGTGTTATTGTTGAATTATATGTTATTTTTTCTTCAATTTATAGTGCATATGGAGTATATTTGTATTTGATATTCTTTGTCATAACTGGTACTTAAAAAGATTGAGCCTGAGAAGATTCCGAAATAGTTTCAATAAATGATGAATTTAAGCGTTTAGATGCATGTAAATTGAAAACTTTGTTCAAAGTAAATGGAATGGAAATATTTGGAATGACTTTGTTTAAGGATTATATACAACAGGAAAAAAATATTCAATTATTTCTATTTCTATGTAAAGTATTAAAAAAATAAAGCGAAGGGAGTATCTCTTGGTCAACATTCCAAAATCAATAGTGCAGTATATGAGAGTATGGAGAAACTATCAAACTTGGTCTCTATACTACACCTCAGTTAATATATGCAGAAATTCAAAATTTGCATCAACAAAAAATCCAGGACAGATGATATAAATTTAACTAATTTAACTTGTTTAACTTTAGTAGTAAAAACCCACAATTTTAATACAAATTTATACTCATGCTCACTAAGCTTGCTATACGACATTCTCGATGATTGTTTTGTTCACACGATGGTGTTCTATACACTATATAAAGTTAATGAAATATGGTCCTACAACTGCAACTAGCTTTTGAGCTTTTGGTGCTGTAATTTTTCATAGCATCAATTCTTTCTTCTCTTTTTGTGCTAATCTTGTTTCTTGTTTCATAGCAGCCTATGCATGATATAACATAATAATATTGATTAGAATTCTATAAGTGGTGTATGTGCATATTCATATTAAATTCTAGATAATACACCAAAAATAGCTACAAAACAGTAAACAAAAAACATAAGAATATTTATAAAACTCAAATTTGTTATTGTCCGACTTTGATCCTATATTCAATGCATTTTCTTCTTTTAAAGTTAAAATAATTATAATATGGTTTAAAAATGTAAGTGTAAGAAATGTATGTGTTGGCCTAATCCCTTTGAATATTACTTAATTTCTTTCTGTGCCACTTTTGACTCTGAGTTTTGTTTCCTACATTTCAATATTCTAGCTGCATTTTACTGCTTCCAGTTAATAGATTTTCTAGCGTTCCAATTATCACCAAAATTAATAGAGTACTCTGGTTCATGTAATCGACAGTAGATGCATAATTTTTTTTGAAATGGTACTTTATATACAACAAATCATTGGGACAACATATCCCAAGTCAATAAACGTTCAAAAGCAAGTTTCAAACTTGTGACCTCTTGCACCAAAGTCGAATCAATTAACCACTTGGACTGTGGTGCTTGTCGGAGATGCATAATATTTCATGCTTACTATGGTAAATTTCAGATCTTTAGGGAATCAGAAATCGCTCATACAGCCTAAAGCACGTCAACAAATCAAATCATGTTATCAGTTTGTCATTGATATGAGTGGTATCTCAATTCAACTAAAATATTTTTATATATTAACATTATTAGCAAACTTCTTAAACTGATATATAACACAGTAAAAATTATTCTTCCATCAACTACCAAATTATAAAAGTTGTATGAATAAGCCTAACGATTTTGTGTTATTAGTTATGATCATATAATGAAAATATTATTTTAAATACAATAATAAGCATAAATAAATAGTGCCCCTTTCCAAAGGACAACAATGACAATGTAGCTAATAAACAGCTTATAAAGGTCAAAATAGAAGTTTCGGCTTATAAAGAAGACACATACCATAAACAGAGTCTAATGAGTCAGTTGTGCCGCCATCCCTCACGCCTACAACAACAACTATATTGTGTTTCTGAAATAGGTTAGTAATTATAACATCATTTTTCTTAATTTTTTCTAGTGATAATAGCTCCGAGTGACCACTAAGTACATCTATTACTTTATATCCTATTCAAAATCTTCCATCATCTCTCGAGTAATAGAAAACTCTTGAAACAAAATATTATTTCCTAAAGTTTAGAATAAAGATAAGTTACATCGTAAACTACTGATGTAACATTCTCTATTTTTACAATTTCCCCTTATTAAATTGTATGTCTTCCATTATGAATTATTCAGCAAAATCAATAAAGATTTTTAGATTTTTATTTTTAGTATCATATGATTTTGAAGAAATCATATCTTGAAAATTTGGGAATTTTTTATTCGAAAACCCAAAAAATTGCGATAAAACTTACGATGCCGCACCATAAAGGATGAAATATGACCATTGGTGTATAAATGTGATGGATCTTGTAAATAAAGCCACCCCAAGTTAAATGATGCCATATCAGTTGCCTATGTATCATCACCTTCAACTCATGTCTATTTACTTCCCTTCAAAATTATCTCCAGTTGTGGTATTGTCGATGAAGCTATGTTTGTTGCTAGCGCGATTGTTCATCCGCGATTAGATGCTTGATGTGACTGCAGTGATTGCTCGTTGGATCAACACAGGCCACTGTTAGCACAACTCGACAGTTTTGGTTCTATTTTTCCATGATTTCAATACTATCTTTGCCTATTTCTCCTGGACCTTTACTACATACTATTCTCTACTCGATCATGTTCACAACTTTTTAGAATTCGATTCACCACATGTGTTTATGTACTGATCAGTCAAACGTCAATTTTAATAGCATCCTCAGATTTTGATACCCAACTTAGGAGAAACTGCACTCCTTTAATAAATTAGATGTTTTCATTCATCAGTATAGCAGCTTTAGCAATAGTCAGCTCTTCCATGCTTCTCGTTGTTGCCCACGTTCATTCCTATACTCTGTTATCATTCCTATACATGCCTTCTTTCTAATAATGCCTTCTTTTCATATCAGTCCTTAGTTGTGTTTCCCTTGACGCAGGATAGCGCATTACTTCAGATTTTAGGACCCTTGCTTCAGTTGTCCACTCCTTAGTTTCAACACAGTTGCATGGCTATGATATTTCAGAGCATAATTTAGCCATACTACATTTTCAACAGCAGTTTTTTTGGTAATTCTTGGCAGTAGTTGATTAACAATAGTTACTCAATTTGTTAGCTTTATTATATTTGGATGGATCATCAACCAAATATTCTCTTTGTTATATGTCTCATAGTTGTGCAAGTTTGATATGTGACATATAATTGCATTTGTATCGTCAACTACAAGGCTTGTTGGTAGTCTATTTTATTTTATAGTATTAAATATTTATGAGTGCTCTCTCAATTCAAGGATCACTATTTCATCAAAAAAGTATAAGTTTTATCTGTTTCCCCTAACCCAAGGGTTGCAACAGCCCAAGTGTTTTGTGGGGTTCCCCTAAATTGGTCCTTCTTATAAATCCTTAATGTATGAATTCTTTGTTAATTATTATTTTTTGGTTACTGTATTGTTAATATAACAAATAAATTAATTAAGGAATTATTTTCTATACAAATTCATGCTTTACAATAAACACAAACAATTTCTAGGCAGTTTATTATAACATATCAAATGGTGTGGTAATAATGATTTTCACTATCTCTACATTTGACGTTTAAATAAATCAGAGATGGTTATAGATTTTTGAAACATACAAATACCCAAAAAGGCTACATATATAGAATGGTATAACCAATCTCAAAATTTTGTACAATGTCATTGAAGATAAACACTTAGGAGGCATCACTTTCATAGGTAGCTTCCTTAATAAGTATATTAATGATTCAATGCCAAACATTTTATGAACGTTAGTCCATCTCATTATGAAATTGAGTTTACCAATTAGTTTCGAAAAAAATTGATAGAAAAATAAGCAATGGTGTATAAGGCACATGAAACAACTTATGACATTATAGGAAAAATCTTCCATAATACCGAACTTTATCTACCTAAGTTTTGAATATGGATCTTCATAATTTATACCCATTATAACACAAATTTGAGGAATAAGCGCTTAAAGAGGACAACCATAGATAGGAACTCAGATGGAAGAGAAGCCAGGTGTTCTCTTCCTCTACATTCACGCTACAATTTCTAGCACTCAATTTGTAGTAAAGGAAGAAAAAAATGATGCATTAACTTCATTTAATGGTTTTATCATAGCTTTCCCATTAGCTTCCAACTTCCTATAGTTTTAAATTCTAATTTTCCAACTCCTAAACTATTAACCCAAATCCAAAAATCATGTTACATCACAAACTTATCGTACAAAAAACTAAAAAGTACTGAAAATAACAAATTGGAAACGGATTTAGATTTTTGAGGTAGAAAAATGAAGTCGCAATTTGCAAGATGTTGTATAAAAATGATGATATAATCAATAAATTAAAAAGTCTGTACGCGACAGTCAAGAGAACAATTTTTTTTGTTGAAATTGGCTCAAATATAAAGCATAGGAAAGAGAGCCTAAATCCAGCAAAATTGAGTCACAACAGTTAAATAGTTTTATCTTTTTTAACAACTGTAGGCATCAAACTAAAAATATAAAATCCAAAAATTACCTTATGAAAGCGAAATATTCCAAAAATGATATAACCATCGATAAAATGTACGATCGAAGATATAAAAGACATCTACATCCTAGCAAGATGTGAAGTCCCCATTGAAATTGCAATTGTTTGCATAAATCCATGATTTTGGTTTTGTTACGGTTGAGGTCACATCTGTAGTGGGGAAAATCCGATAATTGATTAGATTCTAAAATTGAAACATTGGTATCCTCTGTTTCATGAAGCAAGATAAGAAGAAAATTCTTATCCTGACTATTATAGTATAATCATGTTCATGGTTATTTATCATTTTATTTTCTAAGGTTTTTCATCCTGTTAGATAATGAGGAACTTTTTTTCCCTCTTTCCCTTAATGGTTTTACCATAACAATTTATGATTATCCAACTTCCTATACTTAGAAGTATTCAACAACCAGTCAAGTGAAACAAATAAAATGTCGTGTTCGATTCAAATATCTATTACAAACTGAAAAGATTACAAAGTAATAGAAATTTAACAACTGATTTAGAATTTCCCATTTTCGGCATGAAATTAAAATTGTATAATCAAGATATTACCTTCCAAAAGCAATGATATTCCAAACAGAATGATAGAGGCGTTAATCAAATCCGTGTTTGAGACAATAAATAACATCAATATCGCGTCTAGAAATTAGTTATAATTGCAAATTCCTACAGCTGTAAATATTCATGAATTTTCTATAATTAACACTGTTGACAAATTGATGATATCAGGTAGGAAAAAATCGAGGATCAAAACAGGGATGACGAACCTGTAAAACAAGTCTATGCCAGAGAAAGTTAATGAAATCCACATAGCATCCAAAAGCTCTCAAATTGAAGCAGTGGTTCTATTGTTTGGTTAAGAAAGATAAGAAGAGAAATTTTTAGCACATTTGTTGAATGATAGAAAGGTAGTAAAACGATTACAAAAATTGATTTGAGCGTAAGAGAAATGAGGGAGTTGTGAAACAGGAACCGTCTTTAAAATGGTGAGGAAGAAAGGTCGGTAGATTCACTTGGCTTTAATTGAAAAATGGGTGGTGATTTATTTTGACATGTGGAATAAAATTAGAGACTGGTTTCTCCTTTCCTATTTAAGTAATAGATAAATGTTGTGAAAAATTTACTTTTAGCTTGGTTATGTTTTTTATATAATTTTCTTGCTCTAGAAATGGTTTAAAAATCATATTTTGATTTGAAAATGAAAGAAAATATGAAAAATGTGATTTTGTTAGTAACTTAATTTTTGATATAAGAATCAATGCTTAAGTAATAATTTAAAAAATTTATTTTTGTTAATATTAGCCTGAGAATGAAGGAGTATACTTACCGTGAATTCAAATATATGCACACAAACATTGTTCCATTTCCTTTTGCTTTACCATTCTTTGAAAAATGAAGTAACCACTTCCTCCACCTCTCATTCAAAAATCAATAACTCCTCCATCGTTAAAATTAACACTTAAATCAACTCAAAAGTTGTTGGTTTTAGTGTCTATATTTTTAAGTTAGCTGGTGGCGTTCCATTAAGTAGGGTACCGTGGTGTGTCGATTTCAGTTAACCGTCCAATGGAATGATCACGAAATGATGAATGGAGTGTATAATCATGTTCATATCAACAAATCGAATTTTTTAGGTCGTGTCTCATGATTTTAGAGAGTCGGTCAGTGTTGTGCTCGCGAGATCGTCAGATTTGGGCCATTTGGGAAATTCCAATGACTTTGGTGGTTTTTGGAAGTGCGATTAGTGTTAGAGCAACCTTGAGTCGATGCGGAGGTGTAATGGTGGTCGCGTCGATGATGGTGGCTTAAGTCGATGGGTCGAGCTAGCTTTAGTGTTTAAGATAGCAGGTTTTGTGTTCGTTTTTGGCTTGGTCATGGGGGCTCAGGATGGCATCAAGCTTAACGTGGGGAGGGCAGGTGGTGCTAGAGCTTGGGATGGTTCCAAGCATGGTGGCGGTATGGGTAATCTCTGGCCAAGGCATCGGCAGTAGGGAGTTATTGGATGCAGCTTTTATGTGCGCACTATTTCAAATTTGTGTTTTAGGGTCAGTTTTGGGCTAGGCATCGTCGGAGGAGATGACATGGGTGCAGTATGGTCGCTGGACCTCAGGCGAGTTGCGGAGGGGTCGGTGGGGTGGTCGGTGGTGTGTGGAGGCATGCACATGCACTTTCCCGTTTTGGCTCCAGGGTTTTTTATTTTATTTTTATTGATTTGTGAATTTGATTTTAGGTTTTGAAGTTTGGGAATAAGAGCATGTAATGGGTTTGGGTATGAGGCCTTGGGCCTTGGGGGTTGTCTAAATTCTTTAAATTATTTAGTGAATCCATATTAGTTTAAACTTTGTAAAACCATAACGTGCCTTTAGGAAGTCCGTTTGACCCGTGGATTTCGAGGTTAGGTTCATATTAATTGGTCGATCACATTTGTATAATTATTTGTTATGTTTGTTGAATTATAAAATACTGATAAATTTATAGTCATAGAACTTGTTTGGTAATTATAATTTATCATCGACATTCAGTTAGCATAACAAAAAACAATTGTACTATACTTAAATTTGATAGATTATATTGGATATCTTTTTAGCAGAATAAATTCTCATTCTGCTATTTTATTAATTTGGACATATATTGATATGCCTATTGACTTGAACAAATGGTATGTTGTCTGTTGTTTGTTAACTATGAATTTTATTTACATATTTGTTACTTATGTAAATATTAGTGTTGTGATCTGGATTGTTGAACTGAAAATAAGTGGTAGCTCGTCCAAGTACCATTGTGATCGCTGATCACATTTCAAATTTTGAAAGAAATGGATTTAGATTTACTTTAACTTTAAAATATTTTGAAGTTAAATATTTTTTATATTTTAAATGGTTAAGTTAAAATTATTTTAATTACAGTTATTTTAAAGTTAATTAATTTTTTAGTAATGATATTTTAAGTTAGTTAAATATTTTATAACAATGTTTTTATTTATTATTTATTAATAATGGTTTGAGTTAATTTATCAATTATTTAATAGTGATTAAGCTTATAAATTATTCATTTTGGTATTTTAAAGTTAATTAATTATTTACTAATGATTTTTTAAACTTAATAAATTATCTATTATGGAGTTTTAAAGGCAATCACTTTATTAAATAAAAGGTATATAAATAATAAATTGTTTTATAAAGAGAATTAATTTTTAATGAAGGGTTTGTTAAAGATAAATTGAAAAGAGACCTTGGAATTTGGAGTGGAAGTTTTAGGTCTATAAAACATTAATTTTATATGAATATGATCACCAAAGAAAATCAAGTTAATGAAATAAATAAATAATCCTTCTTAATTTTGGTGGTATTGAAGCATTTTCCAGACTTAATAACGAAGGAGTGGTTTTGGGTTTATAGTAAACAATGTTTGGAATGACATTGTTTTGATCCATTTAGTATGATTTTGAAATAAGAAATCTTTCTTAAATGCGTTATGAATATTCTTATACCTTCGTATAAGTATATGGTAAAGTTTTCAAATATAGAAAGAAATGAATTCAGAATATATTTATACCGGTAAGATAAGCATATGAATATTTACTATAAGAAAATGATCCACCAATAGGAAATGGCAATAGTCTTGAAATGTTTCTTGCTATAGTTAGCTAAAAAAAGCTTCTATTTATGCAATTATTAATGAATAAAAAATAAAACATTGGCGGTCCTTTTTCCCCTTCCGTCCCTCGTATCCCTCTTCCTACCTTTCCCTCCCAAAATCCCTAGTTTACGAGCACTCGTATTCATTTTAAGTCCATAAACTTCGTTGAAGCCGCGATGCCACTTTTCTTCTCTCAACTAGCCGGGTGATGCTCCAATTCCTCAACTTTGCTGAAGCATCTCGTTTGATGCCCAACTTCGACTGCTTTAAGGTATATTTTTCAACTTACTGCATTTTTAATCTATCATTGTGTGGTTCTTTTACTGTACATAGGTGAACTGTGTTTTTACTGTATATATGCGGACTTCATTTGTATTCCTTTAGGTGATCGATGGCCTTGTAGGTATAATATTCTCTTTTTGTTTAATTTCGTTCGATTTTTATCAATTTGATTTGATTCTTGCAAGCATTACTCCTAAATCTGCTCCTTCTGATGGCGTCGCAGGTCCTAAGATCCAAGAGGTCGACTAAGTTTCAGGTTTTAATTCTATCGAATTCATGGTTTTTAACTATTTATTTGAATGATTTTGATTTCAGTTGAACTTTGTTATTATGTGGTGTCATAGTCATTTTATATTGGCTATGTATGTGGAACCGAGTATTTGATTTGCTATAATTAAGCTAAAGCCTTTTAAGTTTGATGATAAATTGTTTATCTGTTTCCTTTCGAGTATTTGGTTGTTTTTTTATTTTATTTCTGCTATTTTCTACTTCATGTTTATAATGACTATGTTTTTACATCGGTGCTAGTTTGTTTTTTAGTCCTTTTGATAATATGAGCTTTGATTCAGCTTCGCTGCATTTAAGTTTTGTTTATAGAAGCTTGGATTTGGAAGTATTATCTACAATGTAGAAATGTCCTAATTTTCTTTTTTAAATGCGATAAACTTTCATGCACAAGTAGCATTTTAAGATCCGATTCACAAAATTTTACCAAGTTTATTGGTTGTATTAGTTTAGTTTGGAGTTTGTTCGATACAGCTCATGAAAATCCATGCTCAACTCAGGCATTTGCTTAACTTAGGAAAATGCCTTAGTCAATACTATTATTAAAACCGAAGAAGCTGTTGTGTCTAATCTCTTAGGATATTGGTCTTTTTTAAAACAAATTTTAGCATATAAAATATTTATTAGCTAATATGGTTCTTTCTCCATTCACATTAATTTTAATTCAAATACACTTTCCAAATATCTTAAGTTCTTTCAATATAAGTGATTTTAATGGAAGCTTGGTTTTCATGAACTTTTATGTAACGACCTATTATTTTGGACCATTGAAATCGACAATAATCCACACATGTCAAACTTGAATAATTCAAAATAACATATTGTAATAAATTTGGAGCAAATTAAATCATTCATAGAATCACTTACACAGAGATATCTGAATACTCGCAGCGGAAATAAAATACCATAGTAGTTCATGAAGCTACTATATACATACTCTCAAAACATATACAAAATCTCATAGTAAAATAGATACAATAGAAGTCAGGATACATAAACAACAATACCGAGACATATACCGAATAGGAACTAAATGGAAGAAGTAGATGAATAGATAGACAGATAAGCTCCAACAAATCTCTAGCTCCAGAAGGTGAATCCAAAGTTGTGACCTCAGGCTGACCCGAGCGTAAAGTAAAACACAAACACTAGAGTCAGGACATACATATTTATACAATGTAAACCAACACAAGTGAACTGTAATAGCAATGCACAATAACTTAAAGGGTGCTTGGGATCGCCCATCCTTTAAGGATCAGTTAAACCATCAATTTAAACAGAAATAAACGCTATCATAGAAATGTTCATTGTAACGACCCAGAATTTCTATTAATTAAAATTTGAATATTTACTTGATTTTAAATATTAATAAGTGAAATTTATAAGTCGAATAAATTTTATTTCGAATAATTGGATTTAATTGGATAATTAAATTGATAATTAAATAGTTGGAAATACAGAAATAATTGAAAATTGGGTTAAATATGATTGAAAATGATTTGTAAAATTTTATTTAATCATGTCGGAATTAGAATGATATTTTAGAACTTTTAAAATCGAATTAAAAGTTAATTTGTGAAAATTGAATATTTTAATATTTAATTATCGACTGTAAAATAGCCAATTTTTGAACAGTCTCAGAATTGGACGAAACTAGTTCCATTCGATCCATAATAGTTTGTTATTATCGGATTTCAATTTTCGTAGCAATTGGAGTTATCATTTGACCGTGGCTGCTCGAAACGCATCGAAATTGTTTTAATATTAATTTGGCGAGTTAAAATAGCCATTTTTCAAACAGTCTCGGATTTCGACGAAACAAGTTTCATTGGATCCATAATGTTATATTATTGTATGGTTTCAAATTTCGTGTCAATCGGATTTACCGTTTGTCCGGGGCAAGCTAAAACGCCTAGAAATTTGATTTATCGATTTAATTTTAAATCGAACGTTTATTGCAATAACTCGCACAGATGATCGAATTAGCTCCCGAAACATGTTCCATTGTGTTAGGAACGCGGGGTAAACCTTAGGAACGCCAATCGGCACGCTTCGTTTGGAGTTCGGAAATTCCGGGATGAATAGTGTTTGCAAAATTTTCTATATAAGCCCCTCCATTTTCACAAATTTCAACCAAACCAAAACCTAACCCTAATTTCTTCAGTAGCCGCCACCTACAACACCAATGGCCGAAAAACAATCATCTTGTCCTCCTCTTTTCTTCAAATTCGTGCAATGATTCAAGAAACTTTCTACATGAAAGTTGTAGACGACAATGAGATCTTGATATCCAACGGTCATGATCGTAATTAGGGCAGTAGAATGGCAACAATCGTCGCTCAAAATCATCACGGTCGGCCTCGAATTTCGTGCTAGATGTAGGGCCGAGCTTCACCCAATTGGAGCCGAGGGTAGCTCTTGCGTAGAGCTTCGAAAACCATGTTGTTGATCGAGTCGAAACAGCTTGTAGAGGTCGCGAAAATTAACCCTAATTTTGAACGTAAATGGGTTGTGCGTATGTGATTCATCACCTGGGCGTGTTTGGGAAGAAGAGAGGGATGGTCTTGATGTATGCAGGCATATCCAACGGCCAGAAGAGTGAGGGTTAGAAAATACAAAAAGAAATTGTAAAATTTATAGTTAAAAATTCGTGTAAATGTTTAAAATATCATAACCTTTTCATACGAGGTCGAAAACGCGCGAAACAAGTTGCGTTGGAATCGTATGGACGAGCACTTCGCCATAGAATATGATTGGAGTCGTTTGAAGCTAGTGAGAATTTCGGATAAAATTAAACGCGCGCTTAATTTTATTCGAAATAAATCGCTAAAACGAAATTGAAATCAAGGTGAGAACTTCTCACTCAATCGAATCGGTTTCGATTTTATTTTAAATAGTTAGATTTAAAATTCTTGAATGTATGTTTGAACGATGATTGTTATCTATTGATTGTTAAAAATAGACATTATGCGCCGTTAGTAAGCGGAGGTTATTTATTAAAATCATATACCGCGAATATTTCACAGTACAGTGAAATTGGTATTATTTATGTACTTGGAATTGATTTTTCCGCATTATATAGCAGATGAGACCCTATTGCGCCGTCTATTAAGGGGATAATATTTTATAAATCCCATATACCGCGATAATTCCGTACTGGAACGGAATTGGTATTGTGCTAATGTTTGTGGATGCAAGGAACAGGTTGGAGGGATCCAACTGGATTCCTCAACTGTATTGATTTATTTACAGATATTGTGATATTTGTTGATTATCATATCGACATATGATATTTGGATGTCGTGATTGACTATTTGGTGCAGCTGCATCATCGGATCCATTTTTGAAGTTTTAAAATAATGATTTTTAGTTTTAAAAGGAATTTTAAAGTGATTTTCGAAAGTATACGTTTTTATTAAATTTTGAATTGTTAATATAAATAAACGTTAAAATTTTAATGTTATAAAAATATGATTTTTAAGAAATGTAAGCGAAAAGTGATTTTTTAAATAAATAGTTAATAAATTTATGAAATGGTTTAAATTGGAATTTTTGAACTATTACAAACAATTTTTATAAAAGATTTATAAAATGGATATTTATAAATTAAAAATATTGGAATTATAAAACAAGTTTATTAAGTGTTAAAATGAAGAATAAAATGGATTTCATTGAAAATTATAGATTTATAAATTGTGAAGATATAAAATAAATAGATGTTGTAAAATAAAAGATTTATAAGTAATTAACTTATAAACTGGGTTTTAAGCATATAAATGGGATATTTATAGAAATTGTTAATAAAGGAGATTTTATAAGTTGAAGTTGTTATAAAATATAAAGGAATCTTATAAGTAATAAGATTTATGATTTGTGAAGTTTTGAAAGAACGATTTTGTAAATAAATGAATTATAAGTAATCAATTTATAATATGGACTTTTGGTATATATTGAGATATACAAATGGAATGAGTAAATAAAGGAAATTTATAAATCGAAGCTTATAAATAGAAATAGGATTTATAGACATTGTTTATAAATTCAAAATCAATGGAATTTGATAAATTGAATGTTGAAATTGGTAAAGGAAGTATATTCACGATATTGGACAGTGAATATATTATTATAAATAAAATGGATATGCTTGGGAAAATGAATATTTTAAATTGAAGTTAATCGTTTCAACGATGTTTTAAAATGTGTTAAGCATCGAAAACATAGATTTCAACATTCATTGTTGAAATATACGTTTTCGAGAAATAGAAGGAAATGGTGGACTATAACACTGTTGTTATAGTAAATGATTTCTGGAAGAAAATGTTTTATATAGTATTGGGATTTATATATCTATTTTAATTTCAAATCCCTATACTAGTGATTTTGGGTTCGTCGTAACGATGTTTTACGCAACATTCGTTTTGACCCAAATAAATGTGTTAAGTGAATGTTTTCCTTAAAGAATGAAATATATACTTAATTTCGATATTAAGTATATTGAATATTTTCTAAGTATTGAAAATAAATGGATTTGTGAATTACTTATAAATAAATAAGTATGTAAATGTTTTTCCAATGTGAAATGAAACGGTTTGAGAATTTATCTTTTTGAAGACAAATTGAAAATGAATATTAGAAATCGATTTGGGGATCATATATTCATGGATATTTTGGAAGTGTAAATTCACTATGGAATTTATAAAAGAAAGGGGAATTTGATTAAAAATAAACATTGATTTATTTTTGAAGTGTGGAAAGATATATCTAGTAAAGATATTTTTGAAACTAAATAATTTGGGAAATTATTTGGAATTTGGTGATATTGAGCATGCCTATTGATAGTTAAAAAATCCAACTATCAATATTTACCTTTAAATAGGTATTTTTTGTGATTGTTTGACTTTGAATGCTACACTTATTTTTGAATAAGCCCTCACTATTCGGGTTAGCCGTAAAAGGACCTTTGGGTCGTATAACCCATTCCAAATATGTGATACGTCGTTATGGATTGCATTTGATGACCGGTGTTGAAGACCGGATATTTGTGAAAACAGAAGGATTACCGTCGAGTTACTCTACATTGGCTGATCTCTGATATAGAGGTTTTATCACCCTTAGTGACGGGAAGTCCGGTCGTTATTAGGGAATATCCGGAATGCAAGGACTTCTTTGTAAGTGCCTTCGGTTCTGTTCGATCCCGGGACAGACTTGTATGGATTGTATGTCTGACATTACAAATTGAGATATAAAGCTGATTTCTTTCAAATATTTTTCTGTTGGTGGCGGAGAATTTATTCTCTTAGCTTAACACCCTTCTCTGAGACGTACGAGCTCAGAGGTTATATAGTTGAAGGTTATTAGTGATATACTCCCAATTTGGTAGTGTGGCATGCTGAGTGCTGCTGTGAAATGATCATTGTTTGATCATTTGTGATATGATCATTTTTTTGATCATTTATCTTGGTGATCATTTCTATGATCATTTGTAGACCCAAAGAACAGCTTTTGAATAAAACGTGGCTTTGTGGACGAGACTTCGTCGGACCTCACACCTCGAAAATGGTCAAAACATGAAGGATGCGATAAGGTTATTAGGAGGTAGCGCCCCTTTAGTGTATGTCATTCCTTCTGGATAGAGGTGGTATCATGGAATGGAGCCCAGATACTTAGCCTATGTGGTTACTGCATTATTATTCTTATGTGGTTGTTGGAAATCGAGGATCCTCAGATAGATTGGTTAAGATCGGGGGATGACATATTCCTGTCAATAGTTACCCAGTTAGGGGTAACCCGGCCTTGTGTTGGCAGAGATCCGGTTTGGTTCTCGGGACGTCATTCCAAAGGCATTTCCATGTGGAAATGGGAAGTTCCTTGGCCTGACCATTTGTTGGAAATCCAAAGAAACAATACGATCTTGTACGGTTTTAGTTGTATAACCTGCCATGGAATGTGGCGGTAACCCGCTATTGAACATGGTAGCTATAGTAGGCATACGATAATGGTCATATGTTGGCTAAGATTTATATCTTTATTTTCGAAATAATTTTTCCTACACTATGCACTAGTAATAATATCAAATGTTTCTTTTTAATGCGTATCAAGCATCTTTGACTATCATAAGGTGAAATTTCCTCCGATTCTGCGTTTGCATTGTGTGTGTGTGCGGAAGGCCTTATGGTAGTCACATTTTTAAAAAGCATTGCGAATTGACTTTAAAAATATTCCTCTATTCTGTTTTAAAGATAAACTGTTTTAAGTTCTCACACCAGTCACATGACTGACTCGGAGTTTATTGTTTTCCTTCCTAAACTCTGGGTGCCCACCAATTTCCACACGGGAAGTCAAGAGTAAGGTTTATCAGGATATTCTGGAATTCAGGAGTTGTTGGAGGCAAGATGGATGCATGGCGTATTCACTAGTATATAGTATTTCTTTTCCGTTGTTTGTTGTTATACAATCTAATGATGAAATGTAATGTAATAAGATGTAATGTAATAACTGACATAGTTCTTTGTTTAAAGATTATTCATTTATCTATTATATGTTGTTCCGCTGCGATTGTGAGATTCTGATATTGTTCTGTTGTTTCTGTTCTGTTCTATCTTTTTGTATCTTTTTCTATCTTCTTCTATCTATTCTTCTCCTTTAACCCTAACGGTTCGGTTTTTCGGCAACGAAAAATCGCAATCATTACATTTGGTATCAAAGCTTATGGTTAAGCGACAACCATGACTCTGTTGGGTATTACTCATTAGAGATAGAGTCAGTAGTACTCTAGAATGAGTTTGAGTGTAATAATAGCTACGAGCATGTATTTGTTAGTGAATATAAATTGTTTTATATTGTGATGATTGGTTTGTTGAGTAGTATATGGAATTTGGTCAACACAAGTAATTAACGTTGTTGATAGGGATCTCTAAACACTTGAATAGAATAATTCGACACGGTATTGTTTTAAATTGGGTAAATGAAATAATTTTACCTTGATTATATTTTATATATAAAGGAATAATTTTTCAGAATTATTAAAGTGTATATGAATTAATTGTTTGGTTGTTGAAAATATAAGATATATGCAAGTTAATAAAAGTTGTTTGAATAAGTTGAATAAAAACAACAATTTTTAAAAGAATAATTATATAAGCAAATGAATTATAAGTATTAATTATAATTAAAATGATTTACAATTGTGAAATAATCTTATATATAAGAAGTGAAATTATATAAGTAAAAGACTTATGAATCTGATTTATATTCTGAAAATAAAATTCCAGAGAAGTGTTTTGAAAAGATTTGATATTTTGGGAAAATTATTTTGGAGAAATTAAAGCTCTAAACTCTTTTCGGTCGCTAGAAAATAATTCCGATGATGATTGCAACATCATCGTGTTCATTTATGGGTTTCCAAAAGAGGGATTGCTGCCAAATTGTTTAAAAGAAAGTTGTTTGAAAAATTTGGATTTGGTTTTGGAAATTCAGAAGGTAAATTGAATTGATTTCAAAAATGGTTTTGAAAGGTTGAAAGCACTCTAGAATCCTATTTAAGATATTTATGGGAATGATAAATGAGTTGATAACTTATACAGATGGAATTTTGATAGAATAAATTTAACTTAAAGGATGGAGTTAAATTAAAGGAAGTATAAGTAAATCAATAAAATTCAAGTTGAAATAAATTTGAGTTGTCCTCAAAGGCATGTAATTTGAAATTTAACAAAAGGAAAGTTAAATAAATTGATTTGGATTTGATAAGATAATTTAAATGAAATATAACTTAAGTGAAGTTGATGAAGTTAATTTTGGTATCGAAGTAAATTAATAAGTGGATTGGTGAAGTGGAGTCATTAAGAATTTGAACTTGAGTTATATAAATGAATTTCAACATTATATTGTTAAAGGAATTAGCAATTGAATTGAACTAATGGATTAAATGTTAATCAATTAAATGAAAATAATTGATATGAAATAATGAATGTAAGTGTTAATTCATTAGAAACTAATGTTATTAGCAATTGAATAAATTGAATGAAAGTCAATTTAATATGATCCAATTGGAATTAAATGTGTTGAACCAAATTGAATGTAAAGTGAATAAATTTGGTTGTATTGAATAAACATTGGTTGTTATTTGATTGTTGATTGATGTATATAATTCATTAAGTGTTAATGAAATTGAATTAGCGAAATTGGAAGCTATGTAATTAAATTCAAATGGATAGTATGTAAATTTGAATAGAATTGAATTTGATTTGGAAGTGAACTAATGTGATTGTAAATTAGTGAATGCAAACTAGTTGAAATTGAATACGAATGAATGTTAGTAAAATTCCAATGTTAATGGATCAAATGTGATTTAAATTGGAAAACAAATTCATTGAATATTAATGAGAATATGAATGAATATTGAGTTGGTTGATGGTTGCATTTGTTGCTTTAGTTGCATTTGCTATATTATGTAGTTGTTATGTTGCCATATGTTGTATATTGATGTTATTTTCATATATGCATGTTTCTCATGTTGTTGTTGAGTGTTTAGTACGTGCGGATGGCGTTGCTTCGCATTTGGAGCTCGCTTTCGCGCTATATTAGCCATATACGCTCGCTAATAATAAATAAGGTACATATCTCGGATTACATACCGTACTTTTACACTTTTTTCCTGTGGGATGCCTCATCACTTGATGAGATGTATATTTGTGATATATATACTGTAATTTTTTTTCCGGATCTAACCGCGCAAAGGAGACTATGGCGAATTTTTTCGAAAATTTAAGGCGTTAGAAAATTTTTGAGAAAATTTGGGATATTTGTGAAAACTATAATTTTGGTTTTGGAATTTGAAATTAAACGATATAGTTTGGTTTTGAAAAGATAACTAAGTATAGATTTGAAAACTTAGTAAAGTATGGTAAGAAGTTTAAATTTGTTTTGGAAAGTTAATAGATTCTGTAATTTTTCTTACTTGGTAATTTCGAGGACGAAATTCTTTTAAGGGGGGAAGTCTGTAATGACCCAGAATTTCTATTAATTAAAATTTGAATATTTAATTGATTTTAAATATTAATAAGTGAAATTTATAAGTCGAATAAATTTTATTTCGAATAATTGGATTTAATTGGATAATTAAATCGATAATTAAATAGTTGTAAATACAGAAATAATTGAAAATTGTGTTAAATATGATTGAAAATGATTTGCAAAATTTTATTTAATCATGTTGGAGTTAAAATGATATTTTAGAACTTTTAAAATCGAATTAAAAATTAATTTGTGAAAATTGAATATTTTAATATTTAATTATCGACTGTAAAATAGCCAATTTTTGAACAGTCTCAGAATTGGACGAAACTAGTTCCATTGGATCCGTAATAGTTTGTTATTATCAGATTTCAATTTTCGTAGCAATTGGAGTTATCGTTTGACCGTGGCAGCTCGAAATGCATCGAAATTGTTTTAATATTAATTTGGCGAGTTAAAATAGCCATTTTTCAAACAGTCTCGAATTTCAACGAAACCGGTTTCATCGGATCCATAATGTTATATTATTGTATGGTTTCAAATTTCGTGTCAATCGGATTTACCGTTTGTCCGAGGCAAGCTAAAACGTCTAGAAATTTGATTTACCGATTTAATTTTAAATCGAACGTTTATTGCCATAACTCGCACAGATGACCGAATTAGCTCCCGAAACACGTTCTATTGTGTTCGGAACGCGGGGTAAACCTTAAGAACGTCAACCGACACGCTTCGTTTGGAGTTCGGAAATTCCGAGATGAATAGTGTTTGCAAAATTTTCTATATAAGCCCCTCCATTTTCACAAATTTCAACCAAACCAAAACCTAACCCTGATTTCTTCAGTAGCCGCCACCTACAACACCAATGAACGAAAATCAATCATCTTCTCCTCCTCTTTTCTTCAAATCCGTGCAACGATTCAAGAAACTTTCTACATAAAAGTTGTAGACGACAATGAGATCTTGATATCCAACGGTCATGTCATAATTAGGGCAGTAGATTGGCGACAATCGTCGCTCAAAGTCATCACGGTCGTCCTTGAATTTCGTGCTTGATGTAAGGCCGAGCTTCACCCAATTGGAGCCGAGGGTAGCTCTTGCGTAGAGCTTCGAAACCCATGTTGTTGGTCGAGTCGAAACAGCTTGTAGAGGTCGCGAAAATTAACCCAAATTTTGAACGTAAATGGGTTGTGCGTGCGTGATTCATCACCTGGGCGCGTTTGGGAAGAAGAGAGGGACGGTCTTGATGTAGGCAGGCAGATCCAACGGCCAGAAGAGTGAGGGTTAGAAAATATAAAAAGAAATTGTAAAATTTATAGTTAAAAATTCGTGTAAATGTTTAAAATATCATAACTTTTTCATACGAGGTCGAAAACGCGCGAAACAAGTTGCGTTGGAATCGTCCGAACGAGAACTTCGCTATGGAATTGGATTGGAGTCATTTGAAGCTAGTGAGAATTTCGGGTAAAATTAAACGCGCGTTTAATTTTATTCGAAATAAATCGCTAAAACGAAATTGAAATCAAGGTGAGAACTTCTCACTCAATCGAATCGGTTTCGATTTTATTTTAAATAGTTAGATTTAAAATTCTTGAATGTATGTTTGAACGATGATTGTTATCTATTGATTGTTAAAAATAGACATTATGCGCCGTTAGTAAGCGGAGGTTATTTATTAAAATCATATACCGCGAATATTTCACAGTACAGTGAAATTGGTATTATTTATGTACTTGGAATTGATTTTTCCGCATTATATAGCGGATGAGACCCTATTGCGCCGTCTATTAAGGGGATAATATTTTATAAATCCCATATACCGCGATAATTCCGTACTGGAACGGAATTGGTATTGTGCTAATGTTTGTGGATGCAGGGAACAGGTTGGAGGGATCCAATTGGATTCCTCAACTGTATTGATTTATTTACAGATATTGTGATATTTGTTGATTATCATATCGATATATGATATTTGGATGTCGTGATTGACTACTTGGTGCTGCTGCATCATCGGATCCATTTTTGAAGTTTTAAAATAATGTTTTTTAGTTTTAAAAGGAATTTTAAAGTGATTTTCGAAAGTATACGTTTTTATCAAATTTTGAATTGTTAAAATAAATAAACGTTAAAATTTTAATGTTATAAAAATATGATTTTTACGAAATGTAAGCGAAAAGTGATTTTTTAAATAAATAGTTAATAAATTTATGAAATGGTTTAAATTGGAATTTTTGAACTATTACAAACAATTTTTATAAAAGATTTATAAAATGGATATTTATAAATTAAAAATATTGGAATTATAAAACAAGTTTATTAAGTGTTAAAATGAAGAATAAAATGGTTTTCATTGAAAATTATAGATTTATAAATTGTGAAGATATAAAATGAATAGATGTTGTAAAATAAAAGATTTATAAGTAATTAACTTATAAACTGGGTTTTAAGCATATAAATGGGATATTTATAGAAATTGTTAATAAAGGAGATTTTATAAGTTGAAGTTGTTATAAAATATAAAGGAATCTTATAAGTAATAAGATTTATGATTTGTGAAGTTTTGAAAGAACGATTTTGTAAATAAATTAATTATAAGTAATCAACTTATAATATGGACTTTTGGTATATATTGAGATATACAAATGGAATGAGTAAATAAAGGAAATTTATAAATCGAAGCATATAAATAGAAATAGGATTTATAGACATTGTTTATAAATTCGAAATCAATGGAATTTGATAAATTGAATGTTGAAATTGGTTAAGGAAGTATATTCACGATATTGGACAGTGAATATATTATTATAAATAAAATGGATATGCTTGGGAAAATGAATATTTTAAATTGAAGTTAATCGTTTCAACGATGTTTTAAAATGTGTTAAGCATCGAAAACATAGATTTCAACATTCATTGTTGAAATATACGTTTTCGAGAAATAGAAGGAAATGGTGGACTATAACACTGTTGTTATAGTAAATGATTTCTGGAAGAAAATGTTTTATATAGTATTGGGATTTATATATCTATTTTAATTTCAAATCCCTATACTAGTGATTTTGGGTTCGTCGTAATGATGTTTTACGCAACATTCGTTTTGACCCAAATAAATGTGTTAAGTGAATGTTTTCCTTAAAGAATGAAATATATACTTAATTTCGATATTAAGTATATTGAATATTTTCTAAGTATTGAAAATAAATGGATTTGTGAATTACTTATAAATAAATAAGTATGGAAATGTTTTTCCAATGTGAAATGAAACGGTTTGAGAATTTATCTTTTTGAAGACAAATTGAAAATGAATATTAGAAATCGATTTGGGAATCATATATTCATGGATATTTTGGAAGTGTAAATTCACTATGGAATTTATAAAAGAAAGGGGAGTTTGATTAAAAATAAAAGTTGATTTATTTTTGAAGTGTGGAAAGATATATCTAGTAAAGATATTTTCGAAAGTAAATAATTTGGGAAATTATTTGGAATTTGGTGATGTTGAGCATGCCTATTGATAGTTAAAAAATATGACTATCAGTATTTACCTTTAAATAGGTATTTGTTGTGATTGTTTGAATTTGAATGCTACACTTATTTTTGAATAATCGCTCACTATTCGGGTTAGCCGGGAAAGGACCTTGGGGTCGTATAACCCATTCCGAATATGTGATACGTCGACATGGATTGCATTTGATGACCGGTGTTGAAGATCGGATATTTGTGAAAACAGAAGGATAACCATCGAGTTACTCGACATCGGTTGATCTCCGATATAGAGGTTTTATCACCCTTAGTGACGGGAAGTCCGGTCGTGATTAGTGAATATCCGGAATGCAAGGACTTCTTTGTAAGTGCCTTCGGTTCTGTTCGATCCCGGAATAGACTTGTATGGATTGTATGTCTGACATTACAAATTAAGATATAAAGCTGATTTCTTTCAAATATTTTTCTATTGGTGGCGGAGAATTTATTCTCTTAGGTTAACACCCTTCTCTGAGACGTACGAGCTCAGAGGTTATATAGTTGAAGGTTATTAGTGATATACTCCCAATTTGGTAGTGTGGCATGCTGAGTGTTGCTGTGAAATGGTCATTGTTTGATCATTTGTGATATGATCATTTGTTTGATCATTTATCTTGGTGATCATTTCTATGATCATTTGTAGACCCAAAGCACAGCTTTTGTATAAAGCGTGGCTTTGTGGACGAGACTTCGTCGGACCCCACACCCCGGAAATGGTCAAAACAGGAAGGATGCGGCAAGGTTATTAGGGGGTAGCGCCCCTTTAGTGTATGTCATTCCTTCTGGATAGAGGTGGTATCATGGAATGGAGCCCAGATACTTAGCCTATGTGGTTGCTGCATTATTATTCTTATGTGGTTGTTGGAAATCGAGGATCCTCGGATAGATCGGTTACGATCGAAGGATGACATATTCGTGTCAGTAGTTACCCAGTTAGGGGTAACCCGGCCTTGTGTTGGCAGAGATCCGGTTTGGTTCTCGGGACGTCATTCCAGAGGCGTTTCCATGTGGCAATGGGAAGTTCCTTGGCCTGACCATTTGTTGGAAATCCAAAGAAACAATACGATCTTGTACGGTTTTAGTTGTATAACCTGCCATGGAATGTGGCGGTAACCTGCTATTGAACATGGTAGCTAAAGTAGGCATACGATAATGGTCGTATGTTGGCTAAGATTTATATCTTTATTTTCGAAATAATTTTTCCTACACTATGCACTAGTAATAATATCAAATGTTTCTTTTTAATGCGTATCAAGCATCTTTGACTATCATAAGGAGAAATCTCCTCCGATTATGCGTTTGCATTGTATGTGTGTGCGGGAGGCCTTATGGTAGTCTCATTTTTAAAAAGCATTGCGAATTGACTTTAAAAATATTCCTCTATTTTGTTTTAAAGATAAACTGTTTTGAGTTCTCACACCAGTCACATGACTGACTCGGAGTTTATTGTTTTCCTTCCTAAACTCTGGGTGCCCACCAATTTCCACACGGGCAGTCAAGAGTAAGGTTTATCAGGATATTCTGGAATTCAGGAGTTGCTGGAGGCAAGATGGATGCATGGCGTATTCACTAGTATATAGTCTTTCTTTTCCACTGTTTTTTGTTGTACACTCTGATAATGAAATGTAATGTAATAAGATGTAATGTAATAACTGATATAGTTCTTTGTTTAAAGATTATTCATTTATCTATTATATCTTGTTCCGCTGCGATTGTGAGATTCTGATATTGTTCTGTTGTTTCTGTTCTGTTCTATCTTTCTCTATCTTCTTCTATCTTTTCTTCTCCTTTAACCATAACGGTTCGATTTTTCGGCAACGAAAAATCGCAATCATTACATTCATAGTAAAGTAACCATGCAATAAGTAGAGTAAATGTGACTAGGGTAGCGTAGAGCTGCAGTAGTCGCTCACCTCTAGTCACACTATCAAATTGAAGATGTGCATCAAAACAATCAATGGAAATCAAATGACATACGGAGAAGTACACCCATGGTTATAAATTTCAAAATGATTTATAATTCCGAATTAAAATCATTCATTTAAACCATTAAAAGTGAAGTCATTATTCCTTCAAATCAAAAACTCAATTCCTAAAAATTTAGCCTTTTCTATGTTCACTTATGCAGTTAAACACTTCAAATATTGAAACTTCAGCTTTTTGCAGCACTTAGAAAATGCTACGGTAAGTTATAATTGAAAACAATTCACTTCAGTAAAGACAACATTTAAAAACTGCTGTAATAGTTCAATTTTAGTTTATTTTCGGAAACGATAGCATTTCTGAAGTGCTACTAAATAAATCTCTAGATTTATAATAAAATTCAGAAACAATTAAACTTCAATTTTTTACCAATTTAACTTATAAAAAAAATCATATTTTTCCACTTCAAAAATGGTCATTTGAATACCCTTTAACTTATGATTTTCATAAAGTAAAATTTTATACATTAATTCGAAAATCTCAATGTTTCACTTATTAAGGCCAATATACAATTTTCCCAACTTTCATTTACTTTACACATTAATTTAATTATCATGTCATAAATTAAATTAAATTTCCATTTTATTTTCTTAACTTTTATTTTCAAACCAAACTTCACATTTCCAAGTCAAGTTATATTTCAAATTACACTTTTAAACCGTCCATTTATTTAACATTTTAAACTAATTACATAAATTCAAAATACACTGTAAGTTGCTTGACTTTATTTTAGAAATAACTGATATTTTCTTTTAATTTATATTTATCCAATTCATACATCAATTATATAAATTACCAAGTTATGCTTATAATCCCTTTTTTTCTTAAATTCCCATTATTAAGTTAAATCAAACTTTCACACTACAACTCAAACCATCTATTAACTTATACCATTTTACCTTTTAGAAAATCACTGCTTAACCTTTTAAATCCAGTATAAGTCAAAGTTCATATTTTTTTCTTTCATTCACAATACATGAAATTTATGAGAAATCATATTTTGAAATCAACCATGGGTCCGGATAATATTTCACACCTCAATCAAGTGATACGGAAATTAAATCTGTAATTAGTAAAATATTTGGGTTTTGATTATTTCAAACCCGAAACCCCAAGACAAATACAAATAAATAAAAATCACCCAGGCCTATCATTTCAGCCCATAATAATTTTTCCTATTCTAAAGTCCGTGCGGATATGTACCATTTCAACCCAAGTGATTCTATTCTACAGGGAACTTGTAGTGTGAGAAATAGAAATAAATACACAGTATAACAGAATAAAACATAATAAATGATGGGACAAGTTTGTAACAGGGTTTAACATCACATAATTAACATCACAGGTAGGAATGGCAATGGGGCGGGTTGGGGCGGGTTTTTAGTACCCCATACACGTCCCGAATTTTTTTGACCATGCCCCAGACCCTCCCCGTAGACCCGGTGCGGGTCTGGAATTTTGCCCCATACCCGGGACCCGTATGGGTCAGGGTAGACCCGACCCGCCGCATCCCAAGACCTGATGAGTCTCATGTATTGATTCAAAATTGTGTACCAACTTACATATATTTATTATGCTCATTATCACCAAATAATACATGAAATAAAAATAACAACGTGTCTAAGAAAAGTTAGTAAAAATGATGTGTACAATAACAATTCAGAAAATATATACATATGTTATTGTACAATTATCAATGACGCAACTTAATACTCTAATATTTGTTATATAGATTATTTATTGGAACATTTTAATAACCATGCGAGAATCACTTATATCTAAGAATATTAATAAATCATTATAGTAATAAAGCAGTTTCATGAGATGTTAGTAGTGCGGGTCGGGTTGGGGCAGGTCAACCGAGCCCGGACCTGACCCTAGACCCGGAGCACTCAAGAACGGGTTACGGGTCTACCCACCCCAATGACCCATTGGGGCGGGTCTGGACGGGCAAAAACAGGGGCGGGTCGACCGGGTTTGGACCCTAGACCCACCCTATTGCCATCCCTAATCACAGGCAGGTATAACATGATATAACAATTCTACACATTCACTTGTTGTCACTTCACTAATTATATAAGTATAAATGTCATGAGTGAAAAATCACCTTTACGCTGGAGTAGCAAAACAAAACACACAAACGAATCATGACTTGATTTGAGTGGAGAGAGAGCCAGGATAAAAATCTTGTATTCAACAATGAAACAAACCATATATAAATATTTTTACAATACCAAAAATCTTTTGAAACAAAATGGAAATAGAAATAACAAGAGATATCACCAAGCTTTCCCATCAAATTTGCTTGACCATTACCCACATAGGCTTGGCCACAAGGCTATATTGGTTCGGCCTTGGATGTTTCCAGGTGGCAATGGTCAGGTTTGGATCTAAACATAATAAGGCTTGGTCGAGAAGGCAAAGGGTTTAGAGGTTACAATACGAGAAAGGTAAAAAGGCAAGCAAAAGGGAGGTGATTTGTTCATCATATTGGGCTCGGCCTTGGCACATTTGGGCTTGGCCAGGGGCTAATTCAGGTCAGGTCAGATGTTAGCAGTGGTGTTCAGGTGTGGTGCTCGCTAGTGGTAGATGCTAAGGAGGTGGCCGTGGCAAGGAAATGAAGTGGATGTGAATATAGACTTGGCTAGGTATAAATTCAAGGAGCTTGGCATTGTTTTCGTGGAGTTTTGTGCAAAGGATGATGTGATGTCCCGGTATTTTGGCAATACTTATTTAATAATTTCCATTTATAATTTATTTTAACGTATGTTATATTGATTTAAAAAATCTGAATTAACCAAATATTATATGTTCAAAACTAATAATTAATCTAATTTAACAAATGTTATCTTTTCAAAAATTCAATGATAATTTAATTTGAATGTTTTCAAAATTATAATAATAATATATATATGTGTAATTAATTAATAATTAATCTTATTAAGTTAATAAAAATATATTATTTGTAATGTATATATGTATAAATTGTAATAAGGAAATTGGTTCAATTTAAATTTAATAAAAATATTTTCAAATTATAATACGTAATGTTTGTATATTGTGATTTGATGTTTTGTTTTAAAATTCAAATAATTTCTGAAGTTAATATTTAAGATGTTCTATTTATAATGAATATTTATATTTGGATATCTATTGTAAATAGAAAATTATGGATTAAACTTAAATAGAAAAATATGTTTTCAAAATTTTAATGTACATAAGTTTTTATAGTAATTTGGAAAGTTTTTGGTTTAATTTAATAAAATTATTTACAAAAGCCATTTAAAATATATGTTTATTTATAAAAAACTTAAAGGAAGATTTTTTATATTAAAAGAATAATAGCTTGAAATATAGTACATTGTTATAGAATTCAAAATTGTTTTCTTTTCAATTGATTTTTGGAAACGAATTTAGATTTTTAAATATAATATCAATATAGCTACAATAAATTTATTTTAGAATAAAATTCAAACGAATGTTTCTTCTTTTAAACTTATTTGTAGAAATGTGAGTTTTAAAATAATTATAAATTTTACACAAAGTTAAATACATTTCATAAGTTATATATATATAACATGAGTATTAAATTAGTATTGTAATTAAGGTTTAATTCATTTTCTTAAAACAAGTAATTAATGCAATCTTTAAAACACATGGCATCATGGGAATTATGAAATACACTTGTTTAACAAGATAATGAAGGGGTTTGACATTTGTTAATTCAATGGTTCATTCTTGTAACATGTGGCAAATCTTTATTTAAAAGAAAGTTTTGTTTTTATTAAAAGTTAAAAAGAAAATAAAAGTTCAAAAGAAAAGATCTGTTTTGATCTTGTTTCTTCAGCTAAACATTCTATAATTTTCTCTTCTTCTAAAATTTAAAAAAAAAATCAAATGCAAGAAGAATTCAAATGCAAAACTTCAATCTGCAAAAACTGAAGCTATGATTCAACTCAGGAACAAGTAACCAAATCTGAGGAACATGCAATCAATAGCAAATTCAAATTCCAGGAAAAAAATCCAGTAATAAAAGCTATTCTCTACTCCTAATCTATGGTGAGTAAATTTCTTTTTTTTTTAAAACAGTTTCAATCCTTTATTTGTTGATCTGTGAAACGTTTAAATTTGTATCTATGCTTGCATGTTGGATATGATGATGTTAAATCATGTTGTTGCTCAGAGTTTTCATTTTAAATTTGATTTGTACTGTACAAACATGAGTACATATCAGTGTATTGTATTTCCTGTAATCTCTGTTGCAAGATCAACTAAAATATCTCAAATCTTTCTGTATAATCAAAACTAAACTTTGATTTCTAGAGTAAAAATGTTAATAACATGATTTTCTTGCTTTTAAAATTTATTACAAGAAGTATATTTGAATATTACTCAGTAAATTATGAAAATACAGTAGACATTCAAATTTGAGTAAAATTCGTGTTAGATAAATTATGAATTCACTTAGATAATCTGATTCATCTTATCAAATTTTGAATTTTAATGTAAAAGTTGTAATTTTTAATTTAGTTTTTAGATAGGAATTTAGAATTACCTGGATTTGGGATTTTGGTCGAATTTTGTTGATTGGAGTTGAGTTGGATGGCGAGTTTTGGCATGGAGGTGGTCACGGTGACGGGTGATTTGGGAAAAATAGGGATGATTTTTTTGGCAACGGTGGTGGCCGTGGAGGAGGTTAGTAGGGTTTGGGTTTGTCTTCTGTTAGGGGTCGGAATCAAGGAGTTTTCGTCGTCATGGATAAGTTTTGGTGAATCGCGAGTAGGGGAAAGGCTTGAGTGGAGCGTGGAGCATGTGCGGATGGAATTGCAGGCACTCCGGTGCTGGAGTTCACCGTTGGCGATGCTTTTGGGTTCGATTGTTTTTTGGATTAAGGAGGCTGTTGCTCGTATATTGATGCAGTGGTGTTTCCTTCAATTGAGGGTGTCGAGAGGGTTGCCGAGGCCAGAGACGACTTGTGGGAAATGTAGCGTTGATCGCCGTCGACCGGCTTCGGCGTGCACGTGCACGAGGCCAGAATTTGGTGCATCAGCTGTTGTTTTGGGTAGAGTGTTTGGCCATGGGTTTCTTCTGTGATTTGCTCGAGTGGGTCTCGTGTATTTTTGAGGGTGACTCGGGTTTTTTTGAGTGTGTTGCCTCGTGTGTTTGTTCCAGGTTATAACAAAAGAAAAAAAAGTTTAAAGCAAAACTATACTTAAGTTTGGGATTTCCAGGATTTGTCCCTGTTCAAATTATAACTGTAAAATGATATTTCTGAAGTTTAAAACGAAACTCAGATTTTGAAACAACGTTTTAAAACAGTTTTAATATGTTTGAAATATTTTTATTTAAATCTTTGTGCTTTAACAAGTTGAATTAAATTTGTTTTTTTAAATAGTTAGTTTGTTTTATAGTCTAGTATTAACCGGATTATTATACTTTATAAAATGATGTTCAAAATTAAAAAAAGAAAATTGATGTTTGAACAAAATGTTTTAAAATTTGTTGTATAAAAAAATGAATGTTTGTTCTTAAAAGAATTCTTGTTTCAAAGTTTGAATTTTTAAAATGTAAACTTTTTTTTCCATTTTTAATTTTATTTTGTTAATGATATAATAATGTTTCAAATAAAATTGTATTTAAGTTGATTTAAAATTGTGTTTTAGTATGTTATTTACTTAGGTAAATTAAAAGTTAATGATAAATTAAAGATGATATTTTAGAGTAAACCAAGTACAAGTTTTGAATTTAAATAATTAATTTTAAAATGATTTATTAAGGTTAATGAAAAGTATGGTTTATATTAATCAAGTTTTTGATTATAAGGATAATTAAAGTAAATTATTTAATTTACTTAAGTTGGTTAATGTAAGTAATTAAATTAAGGTAAATTAGTTATGTAATTAATTAAGTATAATTAATTACTTAACTAGAAATTAATTTAATCAAGTTTAATTAATTAAGAAATAAATTAGTTAATAAGTAATTAAGAAGTTGTTTACTTAATCATTTTAAGGAATTATTTAAACATAATTACTTAATGAAGTAATTAAAGAAATTAATTACTCAGTATAATTAATTAAATTAATTATGGTTAATTGTAGTTAATTAATTAAGTTTAATTAATTAAAAGAATTACTTAAAGTTGGGATTAAGTATAATTACTTAATGTAATTAAATTGTGCAATTACTTAGTGAAGTAATTAATGAATAATTACTGAATGTAATTAATTAAGGAAATTACTAGATGGATAGTAATTAAAGAGGTATAATTACTTAAGGGAAGTAATTAAGTGATAGTTACTCAGTATAATTAAAAGAATTGATTAATGTAATTAATCAAGGTGGTTTAGTTAGTAAAGTAATTAAGGAAGTTAATTACTAATTGTGATTAATCAGGTTTGATTAATAATTGTAATTAAGTTCATAATTAATAATTAAATGTATTTATGAGAAAGATTGATTAATAAAGTAATTAGAGGGTCATTAATTTATGTAATTAATGGACAATTAATTGTTTAATTTAATTTATAAATGTGATTAATTATTAGATAATTAATCAATGAAGTGTGAAAGAAGTAATAATTAATTAATGTAATTAATTAAGAATTTTTGTAATTAATTTTTGTTAAATAATTGGTTAGGAATTAATTAAGATTAACTAATGATTAAAGATAAATTAATTTGTGTAATTAATTTAAAGGCTGATTACGTAGTGCAATTAAAGAATAATTAATCTAGGTGATTAATTAAGAATATGATTAAGGGATAATTAATCTGTAATTAAGGATTAATTAATTGGATTATGAAGATGATTAAAGAGTGATTAATTAATCAATTGTAACTAATTAATGATTGTTTAAGCAGGATTAGTTATTTAATTCTCAAGTATTTAATTTAATTTAAGATGATTAAATTAATTATAAAGGGATTAACGATGCCTGTTTGTGTATGATTATTTGTGGAATATCTGAATTGGTTGATATCTATTGGATGATATGTTGTGATATTCTATGATATAATATTTGATATATCAATGAAAAATGTGTGATTTTTATCTGCGATTGATGCTGTGTGAATTCAATATTTAAGTTGAATAAATCTTTTAATCTTAAATCACTTGGACATTAAGATGGCGTTTGGATTCGAAGAGATCGGGATCGGGTTTCCAAATTTGGAATTCCGAAAACCACATCGATCCAAGTTAAACGTTAGGTCGTGAATCTAAGGGGAATGCAAGTGAAGACTCGAGGTGTAAGAACTATTCGTAAGTATAACTCTGGGGATGATTCCGAGATGAGTTTGACGGAAATAGTACTTACAGGTTTGAGATGGTGATTCAGAGTGCAAGGGCTATTGTCGTTAACTCTGAGGGTGATTCCAAAACGAGTGTAACGAGATAGTGCCTTCGGTTCCGTTCGAACCTGGAACAGACTTGTATGGATTGAATGCTTTCAGAACATCGTCAGGTGGACGGTGAGCATTCTAAGATAGATGTGTTCTATAAACGTAATCGTAGCCTCAAGCCTCATCAACCGGGAATGGCTAAAGCAGGGGAGGTGCAACAAGGCTAAGTGGGTCATGCCCAAGTAGGACGAGATTTACCCCTGTCTAGAGGTCCATTTTTATTTCGGCTGTGTGGGCGGTTGATCATGAGAACTGCAGGGGTGGTCTTGTTCGGGACTCTTCAGTAAGGGATGGTTCCGGCTTTGTGTTGAAGGGGAGCGGGCGTATTCCTCGGTACGGTGATCTAGGCCACGTACTGTGACGGGCGGTACCCCAGTAGCCGATTGTGCCCAACTATGTTGGAACGTGAGATGTAAGCATTCCAGCTATTTCTGTATTTTATTTTGAAAACCATAGACACTATTATAATATCACTGGATTTCCTATCAAATGTTTTGGTTAGCGTAAGTTAAAAATTTACCCATGTTTATTTGTGGGGATTCTTACGTGATACCTTTGTTTTCAAAGAATTTTCTAAAAGTTAAGTAGTTTTAAACCGTTTACTCACACCAGAGCCCTGTCTGACCCGAGTGTTTATTTTCTGTTTTATTAAACTCATGGGTACTCATATTACGTATGAGTAGTCAAGTGATTCAGGTTTTCTTTGACAAGTTAAGGAGGAGATATGGAGCAGGTGGCTTCAGCATGTAGATATATATTTAGAGTTTTCCGCTGTGTTTGAGTTGTTTCTGTTATCTGTGATGTACTTGAGTTGTAATATCTAGACAGGAGTTATAATTGTCTAGTTTTGTATAGTTTGAGCTGTATAACTCTGATGTATGTGATGCTATGTAATATTTTATTTGATTAACATAATTAATTCGTTCCACTGTGAGATTCTGATGTTGTTTGGTTCTTTCTTTCCTATCTTTTCTCTTTTCTATCACTTTCTTTCTTCTTAATGATGCGTCTTTCTGTGTTATGAAAGGCGGGTCATTACGTTGTGGTATCAGAGCACTAGGTTGAGAGAATACCTAGACTCTGGAGTGCTGTCTTCTTTGAGAGAGCGCATTTGTAATTTTGACTATATATATATTTGTTTATTCCTATCTATTTTGTTGGGTTACCTGTTTGGGTTTGCCAACATAAGTTCTAGAAGTAGGAGAGATAGTGGTGTGTATAGCACGACTATCAATGGAAAAATTCAGAGTATTTGAGGTTGGAAGGGTATCTGCCAGGACAGTTTTGGGCATCTTGAGTAAGTTTGGCCGCTGGGTATATGGATTTCATCGATCTTTGAAGGAAATTTTTAAAGGTTCGGAGTTTATTTTTGGAGTATAAGATTGGATTGTGCTCGTGCGAGCGGATTCTCTAGAGTTTGGATCAGTTGGGAGAGCTGAAGCAAGAATGGTATTTTGGCAACCACAGTAAGGAGTCTTATTTGTATTGGAGTTGGAGGCTCAGTTCAGCTAGGTGTTTATGCTTGGACTGAAGTCCGAGTTTCTTGAGAGGTTTCTGCTCATCTTGAAGACTCTTTTTATGGAGTTGGTTGATATAGTTTTGGGATTCAGGGAGCTTTTGGATTGGAGGTCTGTGGTAGCAAGGGCAGCTTAGAGGTGTTGAATGTGCTGTCAAGAAGATTATTCGGCTCAGCAGTATCCTAGAGGTGGAGTTCGAAAGCAGTTGTTGTTTGCGTAAAAAATGGTCGCAAACACCCAAAGTCGTATGATTTGGTTGATTTTATGTTGTATTTAGTGATTTGGGTGATTTATGCAAATATATAAAAAGCAGGGACTAAACTGTAAAAGACACACAGATTTATAGTGGTTCGGCCAGAACGTGCCTACGTCCACTTTATATGTTATTCTCCTTTTTTGTTTCAGATTACAAGTACAAAGCTTTGATTACAAGTATCTAAAGTTGTTTGAGAGTTCCTTCCAGGCTTGAGCTCTCAAACTTGTCTCAAAACTTTTCTCCCATTGTTGTACCCCTGCCCCTCTATTTATAGAGTGAGGCTGGGGGCAGGGGTCTTGGATGTTTATAGCTGCCGGTGGGCTTGGGCTGAAGCAATCTGGACTGGCAACTCTGGTTCGGCGAAGCTTGGTTCGGTCGTAGCTGGGATGGTTGGACCGGTGCTTTACTTGGTAGTAGATGGAAAGGAGGTTGATTCGGTGGGAGGTGGTAAGATTTTGACTCGGCATTGACTCCTGGACCGGCAGTAGTATGGTGAGGATGGAGCTGGTTCGGTGGTAGCATGGTTCGGTGAAGGCAGGTTCGGTGGTTGCATGGTCCGGTGGTTGCATGGTTCGGCTATGCTTGGTATGGTGATGCCGAATGGACAATTGCCGAATGAGCTCTGGTATTGGAAACACCGGATGAACCAAGGCATCTTGGATGCTGAATGAGACTTCGCTGTACGCTTGCTTGCTTCTTCTTAGTTTGGTCGTGGTGGAAATGCACACAACATTGATATTCCAGTTTTTTCCAAAAAATGGGATAACACTTTGCCCCCCAAAATATGCCTTGCAGTAGGAAGGCGTGTTTTGTAATGCCATGAGCTGGATGTTCGTATCCTGTTGACAACCTGTAAAGAGCTTGATATTTTATATGGCCCCAAATGACGACCGTTCGGGATCGAGCTATTTGGGATGAAGCGCGGCCGTTTATGGTCAAGCGCCTAACTTCAAATGACGATCGTTCGTGATCAAGTCATTTGAGGTGAAGTGCGACCGTGCGCGGTCAAGCGCATAAATCCGTGCGTCGATCGTTCGGGATCGAGTCATCTGCAGTGAAATGTGACCGTTCAAGGTCAAGCGCTCAACTTCAAATGACGACCGTTCGGGATCGAGTCACTCGAGGTAAAGTGCGACAGTGCGCGGTCAAATGCGTAAATCCATGTATCGATCGTTCGGGATCGAGTCATCTGTGGTGAAATGTGACCGTTCAAGGTCAAGCGCTCAACTTCAAATGACGACCGTTCGGGATCGAGTCATTCGAGGTAAAGTGCGAAAGTGCGCGGTCAAGTGCGTAAATCCATGTATCGATCGTTCGGGATCGAATCATCTGTGGTGAAATATGACCGTTCGAGGTCAAGCGCTCAACTTCAAATGACGACCGTTCGGGATCGAGTCATTCGAGGTAAAGTGCGACAGTGCGCGGTCAAGTGGTGGTCCTCAAATGACGACCGTACGCGATCAAGCCATTTGAGGTAAGGTGTAACAGTCAGTGATCAGGTGGCAGACCTTAAATGACGACCGTTCGCGATCGAGCCATTTGAGGTAAGGCGAGTTGTGCCGTTCGAGGCGAGTTGTGCCGTTCGAGGCGAGTTGTGACTGTTCGAAGTCGGGTGCCGTTCGAGGCGAGTTGTGACTGTTCGAAGTCGGGTGCCGTTCGAGGCGAATTGTGACTGTTCGAAGTCGGGTGCCGTTCGAGGCGAATTGTGACTGTTCGAAGTCGGGTGCCGTTCGAGGCGAATGAGTGTGCCCGGGGGGGACTTAATATTATCAGTGTTGGAGTCATTGTTTGGGGGAATTTTTCGAATCAAAGACTTCGGCAGTTCGTTGCCATGCAATAGGTGCTCGTGGACCGTTCGCGATCCAACGGGCATACAAGTAGATAATTTTTTCATAGAATTGTAAATGTTAAAGCAATAGTACCTTACAGCAGAAATGTCCAAACAGGGAGAATTCAAATGTCCAAATCGAAACAAAAGCAAAGCAAGGATGTCAAAGTGTAAGTTCCCACTCCGAATCAGTCAATGATCATTCAGAGCATGCCTGGAGATCGTTCGCGATCTCGTACATGTGTAAACAATTTAATTGCGTTAGTGGAAGCTTACGACCTGTTCATCGTTATTTTAATCAAGCAATCAATGGATAATCAAATGGTGCCTTGATCCAGGGTCACCTCTAGCTGACGTAGAGGGCGGTCGCTCTGGCTCCACCGCTGGAGTTCGCCTCCTCACATACTGAAGGAGCATACCGTTCCTGATATGCCCTTCTACCTCGTCCTTCAAATGCCTACAATCATTAGTGTCATGACCATTCAATTCATGAAATACACAAAACTTATCTGATTTTCTTTCGTCAGAGGTTGGATCCCTTCGCATTGGTCTACGATACGGAACCTGCCCCTTGGTATCCTGATAAATCCGTTCCAAACTCTCATTCAGCTCTGAATAGGTGGTGAAGCGTGGTTCTCTTCGTAGCCACTTTGTCCTGTCATCATTATCCTCAGCCTTTCTTTTTCCTTTGCTAGTCTCCGCACCCTTTCCAGGTGGGTTTCCGCTCTTGATTACGTAAACATCATCTTCTTCCTCTCTTTCTGCACTAGCATCTTCCAAACGCAGAAACTTTTCAGCCTCATGATAGAACTCTCCCAGATTCATAGGCGGGTCCTTGGTTAATGAATTCTTGAACTCTGTATTACCAGCTATTCCAGATACAGCCGCCATCATGACCATAGATGGATCTGGTCGATCCACTGATGCCGCCGCCGCATTAAATCGCGTTAGAAAGCTCCTCAAAGTCTCTCCAGTTTTCTGTTTCAAGGTTGCCAAAGTCATCACATTCTTGGGTCTCGCAATATGAACCCTGAATTGCCTCATGAATCTCTCAGTTAAATCTGCCCATGTTCCTATGGAGCCGCTCTCCAGTTTCCTAAACCATAACGCTGCAATGTCCGTCAAATACAGTGGAAAGCACCGGGCCATAACCTCCTCTGATGCCCCCAACACTTCCATATGTCTCATATACTTCGTTAGATGGACCGTGGGGTCCGTTTTCCCGTTGTACATGTCCAATGATGGTAGCTTGAATTCTGGTGTGTTCCTAGCCATCCTAATCGCAGAAGAAAAAGGACTCCTGTTTACATCTTCCAAGTCTCTATTTACTAAACCGCCTCTCATAGCTCTTCTAACCATCTCTGCTAATCTGTCATTGTCTCCAAGCTGTAGTTCTCGTTCACTGTCTTCGACCTGCCCCCCCAAGTCCGCGGGAGTTTTCATGTGTATGCCTCCCTGGCTGAACGTTCATTCCTCTATTGCTACCAGGTGGTTCGGATGCCCCCATCTCACTTCCCGGAGTCGGATCAACATGCTCAGCGTGAGTGCCCCCTAGCTCTGGTGCTGCGCCAGATGGTCCTGCCCCGTTCTGAACCCCAGTTGCTCCTTGGATTTATGCTCCAATTTGCCCAATTTGTTGAAGTAAGTTCTGGATCATCTCTTCTTGTCTTCTCATCATGACCTCCATCTCATCCCTAGTGATGAAGATCGACGCTTGACTCCCTCCTGAGGAAGCCTCTTGACTTCCTTGGTGTTCACTTCTCTCTGGCCTTTGCCTTCTACTTGTTTGTCTCGTCATAACTCTTAGATCTGAATTCTTAGATTTTCAAATTCAACTTCTATCCGATGTAGCGGGAGCTGGTTCCTCTCAATGAAAGCACCAAAATGTTTGCGTAAAAAATGGTCGCAAACACCCAAAGTCGTATGATTTGGTTGATTTTATGTTGTATTTAGTGATTTGGGTGATTTATGCAAATATATAAAAAGCAGGGACTAAACTGTAAAAGACACACAGATTTATAGTGGTTCGGCCAGAACGTGCCTACGTCCACTTTATATGTTATTCTCTTTTTTTGTTTCAGATTACAAGTACAAAGCTTTGATTACAAGTATCTAAAGTTGTTTGAGAGTTCCTTCCAGGCTTGAGCTCTCAAACTTGTCTCAAAACTTTTCTCCCATTGTTGTACCCCTGCCCCTCTATTTATAGAGTGAGGCTGGGGGCAGGGGTCTTGGATGTTTATAGCTGCTGGTGGGCTTGGGCTGAAGCAATCTGGACTGGCAACTCTGGTTCGGCGAAGCTTGGTTCGGTCGTAGCTGGGATGGTTGGACCGGTGCTTTACTTGGTAGTAGATGGAAAGGAGGTTGATTCGGTAGGAGATGGTAAGATTTTGACTCGGCATTGACTCCTGGACCGGCAGTAGTATGGTGAGGATGGAGCTGGTTCGGTGGTAGCATGGTTCGGTGAAGGCAGGTTCGGTGGTTGCATGGTCCGGTGGTTGCATGGTTCGGCTATGCTTGGTATGGTGATGCCGAATGGACGATTGCCGAATGAGCTCTGGTATTGGGAACACTGGATGAACCAAGGCATCTTGGATGCTGAATGAGACTTCGCTGTACGCTTGCTTGCTTCTTCTTAGTTTGGTCGTGGTGGAAATGCACACAACATTGATATTCCAGTTTTGTCCAAAAAATGGGATAACAGTTGTGTAGTCCGTTTCTTCGGTGGTTCAGAAGTCTTTGAGATTTTTCTGTCAGTAGATCGGAAAAATGGTGAAGGCTTGTCTTCTTGTTCTGGAAGCTCAGCTGGGTAAGATGTTTATGGTTGAGGTGGACCATCAGTTTTTCTTTTGAAGGGCTTAAGCTGTTCTGTTTTGTAAGAGAGAATGGTTTCTTTAGAATCCGAACTGGGTAGTATCGCAAAAGTGACTTGCGATGGTTCGGAAGTTCTTTTAGTAATCTTTGCTTTAGTTTGAGACATCTCTAAATATGTTGGAGCTATTAAGGTGGTTTGAGACTTTCTGGATATTTTTGAGGAAGTCAAAGGAGTTTGTCCGCATTGGGAGATGGAGTTCTGTTTCGATATAGTTCTTGGATTTTCTGGTGGTTTGGCCTAATAGAGATAAAATTCTAGGAGAGAGGATTTTTGTGAGCAATCACGATTGATTGGATCTAGTTTTCCGAATGAATTTCTGTTGTAGTATTTGTGACTAAATCGGATAGGTCATTAAGCTTTCATGGAATTTGATGGACAATGTTTCTGGATAAGTTGATCAAGTTTGTGTTGGTGTCCATCAAAAGCATTCTCATCTTCTTCGGATCAGAGTTGTGCAGCGGAAACATGGTCGTAGCTATTCCAGAATAGAAGCAACCTCGGATTCACTGGAAGATTTGTGTTTTCTTGGATTTAAGGTTTCTTCAGGAAGTTCTTTCGGGATCTGAAGACTTGGATCCCAGGACCATCTGTTCTATTTTCTGAATAGGAGAAGCTAGTTTGAAGTCTTTTGATGCCTGTATTGGTGTTTTGGATTTCGATGGACTTTTGGGAGAATCATCTTGTTGAGTAGAATCAGGAGGTCATCGCATTCTTGATCCATTTTTGATTTGAGAAGCATCTGTGAGGTTTGGTTGATCGGGAGGGTTGAGGGCAGTCCAGGATTAGCATAGGTTGTGATCAAGAGACGAAGAGATTCGGAGTTCGAAGTCGGAGATTTAAATTTTGGATAAGTTTTCTCCGATCTTAAGAGCGATGAGATTGGATAAGATGGAAAGCTAGCTCAAGAGTGTATGAGAATCTTTCTGTATTCTCTTAAGGATAAGTGTTTGATCTATCACTGGTTTAGAACCTGCAGATCATGGAGATTTGGAAATTGATCGGATTGTCTGTGATCCGGTATCCCGTTTAGGTTGTAGATTTGGATATATAGGAGTTCTAGATCTGAATAGAGCAGCTAGTTTTAGATTCTGTAAAGCAAGTATCCCGACGTTTGTACTAGGAAAATCAAGGAAATTCTGTCTAGAATTTTGTCTGGATAGTTAAAATTGATTGTTTGAATTGGATGTTATGGTTTCTAGTATGGTTGATAGCATTTGTTGCTATTTTAAAATTTAAAATCTGTATGGAATTATTAAATTATCTTTGCTTTTAATTTCGGGGTCGGAAATTCTTTTAAGGGGGGAGGAATGTGATGTCTCGGGATTTTGGCAATACTTATTTAATAATATCCATTTATAATTTATTTTAAAATATGTTACATTGATTTAAAAAATCTAAATTAACCAAATATTATATGTTCAAAACTAATAATTAATCTAATTTAACAAATTTTATCTTTTCAAAAATTCAATGATAATTTAATTTGAATGTTTTCAAAATAATAATAATATTTATGTGTAATTAATTAATAATTAATCTTATTAAGTTAATAAAAATATTTTATTTGTAATGTATATATGTATAAATTGTAATAAGGAAATTGGTTCAATTTAAATTTAATAAAAATATTTTCAAATTATAATACATATATGTTTATATATTGTGATTTGATGTTTTGTTTTAAAATTCAAATAATTTCTGAAGTTAGTATTTAAAATGTTCTATTTATAATGAATATTTATATTTGGATATCTATTGTAAATAGAAAACTATGGATTAAACTTAAATAGAAAAATATGTTTTCAAAATTTTTATGTACATAAGTTTTTATAGTAATTTGGAAAGTTTTTGGTTTAATTTAATAAAATGCTTTTCAAAAGCCATTTAAAATTTATGTTTATTTATAAAACACTTAAAGGAAGATTTGGTTTTATTAAAGGAATAATAGCTTGAAATATAGTACATTGTTATAAAATGTAAAATTATTTTCTTTTAAATTGATTTTTGGAAACAAATTTAGATTTTTAAATATAATATCAATATAGATAAAATAACTTTAGTTTAAACTTTAAAATAAAATTTAAATGAATGTTTCTTCTTTTAAACTTATTTGTAGAAAAGTGAGTTTTAAAATAATTATAAATTTAACACAAAGTTAAATACATTTAATAAGTTATATATATAACATGAGTATTAAATTAGTATTGTAATTAAGGTTTAATTCATTTTTTAAAACAAGTAATTAATGCAACCTTTAAAACACATGGCATCATAAGAATTATGAAATACACTTGTTTACAAGATAATGAAGGGGTTTGACATTTGTTAATTCAATGGTTCATTCTTGTAACATGTGGCAAATCTTTATTTTAAAAGAAAGTTTTGTTTTTATTAAAAGTTAAAAAGAAAATAAAAGTTCAAAAGAAAAGATCTATTTTGATTTTGTTTCTTCAACTAAACATTCTTTAATTTTCTCTTCTTCTAAAATTTAAAAAAAATCAAATGCAAGAAGAATTCAAATGCAAAACTTCAATCTGTAAAATCTGAAGCTATGATTCAACTCAGGAACAAGTAACCAAATCTGAGGAACATGCAATCAACAACAAATTCAAATTACAGGAAAAAAAATCCAGTAATAAAAGTTATTCTCTACTCCTAATCTATGGTGAGTAAATTTCTTTTTCTTAAAAATAGTTTCAATCCTTTATTTGTTGATCTGTGAAATTTTTAAATTTGTATCTATGCTTGCATGCTGGATATGATGATGTTAAATCATGTTGTTGCTCAGAATTTTCATTTTAAATTTGATTTGTACTGTACAAACATGAGTACATATCAGTGTATTGTATTTTCTGTAATCTCTGTTGCAAGGTCAACTAAAATATCTCAAATCTTTCTGTATAATCAAAATTAAACTTTGATTTCTAGAGTAAAAATGTTAATAACATGATTTTCTTGCTTTTAAAATTTATTACAAGAAGTATATTTGAATATTACTCAGTAAATTATGAAAATACGGTATACATTCAAATTTGAGTAAAATTCGTGTTAGATAAATTTTGAATTCACTTAGATAATCTGATTCATATTATCAAATTATGAATGTTAATGTAAAAGTTGTAATTTTTAATTTAGTTTTTAGAGAGGAATTTAGAATTACCTGGATTTGGGATTTTGGTCGAATTCTGTTGATTGGAGTTGAGTTGGATAGCGAGTTTTGGCATGGAGGTGGTCACGGTGACGGGTGACGTGGGAAAAATAGTGGCTGATTTTTTTGGCAATGGTGGTGGCCGTGGAGGAGGTTAGTAGGATTTGGGTTTGTCTTCTATTAGGGGTCGGAATCATGAAGTTTTCGTCGTCGTGGATAAGTTTTGGTGGATCGCGAGTAAGGGAAAGGCTTGAGTGGAGCGTGGCGCGTGTGTGGATGGAAATGCAGGCACTCCGGCGTTGGAGTTCACCGTAGGCGATGCTTTTGGGTTCAATTGTTTTCTGGATTAAGGAGGCTGTTGCTCGTATTTTGATGCAGTGGCGTTTCCTTCAATTGAAGGTGTCGAGAGGGTTGCCGTGGCCAGAGATGATTTGTGGGAAATGTCGGCGTTGATCGCCGTCGACAGGCTCCGGCGTGCACGTGCACGAGGCCGGAATTTGGTGCATCGGCTGTTGTTTTGGGTAGAGTGTTTGGCCATGGTTTCTTTTGTGATTTTCTCGAGTGGGTCTCCTGTATTTTTGAGGGTGACTCGGGTTTTTTTGAGTGTGTTACCTCGTGTTTTTGTTCCAGTTTTTAGTTGGTCCAGGTTATAGCAAAAGAAAAAAAAATTAAAGCAAAACTATACTTAAGTTTGGGATTTCCAGGATTTGTCCCTGTTCAAATTTTAACTGTAAATGATATTTCTGAAGTTTAAAACCAAACTCAGATTTTGAAACAAAGTTTTAAAATAGTTTTTAATATGTTTGAAATATTTTAGTTTAAATCTTTGTGTTTTAAAAAGTTAAATTAAATTTGTTTTTTTTTTAAAATAGTTAGTTCGTTTTATAGTCTAGTATTAACCGTTTTATTATACTTTATAAAATGAAGTTCAAAATTAAAAAAAGCAAATTGATGTTTGAACAAAATGTTTTAAATATTGTTGTATAAAAAAATGAATGTTTGTTCTTAAAAGAATTTTTACTTTAAAGTTTGAAATTTTAAAATGTAAAATTTTGTTTTTAATTTTTATTTTTATTTTGTTAATGATATAATAATGTTTCAAATAAAATTGGATTTAAATTGATTTAAAATTGTGATTTAGTAAGGCATTTAACTTAGGTAAATTAAAAGTTAATGATAAATTAAAGATGATGTTTTAGATTAAACCAAATACAAGTTTTGAATTTAAATAATTAATTTTAAAATGATTTATTAAGGTTAATGAAAAGTATGGTTTATATTAATCAAGTTTTTGATTATAAGGATAATTAAAAACTTAATTTACTTAAATTGGTTAATGTAAGTAATTAAATTAAGGTAAATTAGTTGTGTAATTAATTAAGTATAATTAATTACTTAATTAGAAATTAATTTAATCAAGTTTAATTAATTAAGAAATAAATTAGTTAATAAGTAATTAAGAAGATAATTACTTAATCATTTTGAGGAATAATTTATACATAATTACTTAATGAAGTAATTAAAGAAATTAGTTACTCAGTATAATTAATTAAGTTAATTATGGTTAATTTTAGTTAATTAATTAAGTTTAATTAATTAAAAGTATTACTTAATGTTGGGATTAAGTTTAATTACTTAATGTAATTAAATTTGTGAAATTACTTATTGAAGTAATTAATGAATAATTACTAAATGTAATTAATTAAGAAAATTACAGGATGGATAGTAATTAAAGAGGTATAATTACTTAAGGGAAGTAATTAAGTGATAATTACTCAGTGTAATTAAAAGAATTGATTAATGTGATTAATCAAGGTGGTTTAATTAATAAAGTAATTAAGGAAGTTAATTACTGATTGTGATTAATCAGGTTTGATTAATAATCGTAATTAACTTTATAATTAATAATTAAATGTATTTATGAGAAAGATTGATTAATAAAGTAATTAGAGGGTCATTAATTTATGTAATTAATGGATAATTAATTATTTAATTTAATTTATAAATGTGACTAATTATTAGATAATTAATCAATGAAGTGTGAAAGAAGTAATAATTAATTAATGTAATTAATTAAGAATTTTTGTAATTAATTTTTGTTAATTAATTGATTAGAAATTAATTAAGATTAATTAATGATTAAAGATAAATTAATTTGTGTAATTAATTTAAAGGCTAATTACCTAGAGTAATCAAAGAATAATTAATCTAGGTGATTAATTAAGAATATGATTAAATGATAATTAATCTGTAATTGAAGATTAATTAATTTGATTATGAAGATGATTAAAGAGTGATTAACAATTGTAATTAATTAACGATTGTTTAAGCAGGATTAGTTGTTTGATTCTCAAGTAATTAATTTAATTTAAGATGATTAAATTAATTATAAAGGAATTAATGATGCCTGTTTGTGTATGATTATTTGTGGAATATCTGAATTGGTTGATATCTATTGGATGATATGTTGTGATATTCTGTGATATGATATATCAATGATAAATGTGTGATTTTTATCTGCGAATGATGTTGTGTGAATTCAATATTTAAATTGAATAAATCTGTTAAACTTAAATCACTTGGACATTAGGATGGCGTTTGGATTCGATGAGACCGGGATCGGGTTTCCAAATTTGGAATTCTGAAAACCACATCGATCCAAGTTAAACATTAGGTCGTGAATCCAAGGGGAATGGAAGTGACGACTCGAGGTGTAAGAACTATTCGTTAGTATGACTCTGGGGGTGATTCTGAGATGAGTTTGACGGAAATAGTACTTATAGGTTCGAGATGGTGATTCAGAGTGCAAGGGCTATTGTCATTAACTCTGAGGGTGATTCCAAAATGAGTGTAACGAGATAGTGCCTTCTGTTCCGTTCGAACCCGAAACGGACTTGTTGGATTGAATGCTTTCAGAACATCGTCAGGTGGACAGTAAGCATTCTAAGATAGATGTGTTCTATAAAGGTAATCGCAGCCTCAAGCCTCATCAACTGAGAATGGATAAAATAGGGGAGGTGCAGCATTGCTAAGTGGCTCATGCCCAAGTAGGACGAGATTTACCCCTGTCTAGAGGTCCCTTTTTATTTCGGCTGTGTGGGCGGTTGATCATGACAACTGCCGGGGTGGTCTTTTTCGGGACTGTCTAGTAAGGGATGGTTCCGGTTTTGTGTTGCAGGGGAGCGGGCGTACTCCTCGGTACGGTGATCTAGGCCACGTACTGTGACGGGCGGTACCCCAGTAGCCCTGCCATTGTATGGAATCCAAAATCCAATAAGTGCCTGTACGGTTTTGATTGTGCCCAACTATGTTGGAATGTGAGATGTAAGCATTCCAGCTATTTCTGTATTTTATTTTGAAAACCCTAGACACTATTATAATATCACTGGATTTCCTATCAAATGTTTTGGTTAGCGTAAGGTAAAAACTTACCCATGTTTATTTGTAGGGAGTCTTACGTGATACCTTTGTTTTCAAAGGATTTTCTAAAAGTTAAGTAATTTAAAACCGTTTACTCACACCAGACCCCTGTCTGACCCGAGTGTTTATTTTCTGTTTTATTAAACTCTTGGGTACTCATATTACGTATGAGTAATCAAGTGATTCAGGTTTTCTTTGACAAGTTAAGGAGGAGATATGGAGCAGGTGGCTTCAGCGTGTAGATATATATTTAGAGTTTTCCGCTGTGTTTGAGTTGTTTCTGTTATCTGTGATGTACTTGAGTTGTAATATCTAGGCAGGAGTTATAACTGTCTAGTTTTGTATAGTTTGAGATATATAACTATGATGTATGTGATACTATGTAATATTTTATCTGATTAATATAATTAATTCGTTCCGCTGTGAGATTCTGATGTTGTTTGGTTCTTTCTTTCCTATCTTTTCTCTTTTCTATCCTTTTCTTTCTTCTTAATGATGCGTCTTTCTGTGTTATGAAAGGCGGGTCGTTATAGATGATCAAGGCACTTTCAGGTCGGAGGGGAATGATGTCAGGTTGTGGGTTATATGGGGAAGGAAGTGGTGGCGGTCGGTGGAGGAGATGTTTGGGGTATGGTCCGAGCAACATAGGTGAAGATCAAGGCAAATCTAAAGGAAAATTCAATAAAAATGAAGAGAAAAGAGTAGAAAAATTTAAGAAGCCATAACCTTTCTCTTCAGATCTAAAAATAGCATGTATGATGAATGAGGAAGAGATGTTTTCTTTCACGTAATATACAAAATACACGGCTAGGGATCAAGGAAATAAATGACAACAAATATGGAGGAGTTATGGTATGAAATCAATGGTTGGAAAGATAAAGAGGTAATAAATCAAAGCGTAACGTATGCCTTTAATTAAAAATAGGTAACGTATCTTAATTTATGTATTTCCTATATATTAAAGAAAGGTGTATACAGGAAGCCGCCATAAACAAATAAATACAATGACGTTAAATTAAATACATTTAAAGGTATGCCTTTTAAAACAATAACGTGTGTATATATTTGAAATTTCTTTCCAATAGATAAATAGGGATCTACATACTTATGCATTTAATTACTAAATGAATGTATAAATAATTAAAAAAGGAAAAATAAGGTAGAGATAAATATTATAAAGAATAAATAAATATTTTTAGGAAAAGTAGGAAATAAATAAAGAAAATACTTTATTTAATGGAAACTAGAATTAAAGTTTGAAAACAATATACAATTAACATTTGAAAATTATAACTATACTTTAAAAATGTTTTAAAAATAAAATATATGAATAACATATCATGTTACACAAATCAAGATACGATTTTAGAAACAAAAAATTATTTATATAGATTTAAAATAAGCAAATTTGTTAAATAAAACGATTTACACACAATATTGTAAAAAGCATAACTTTCACAATATTAATCCGATTTCAATGAAACAAAAAGCAGTATTCTTGAAATTAAATATATTTTCATAATAAAAGATAAAATTCAAAAATTTTAAACTTAGAAGTCAAAGTATGACCATTTTGAGCAGAATCCACTTTTGTGGAAATATTCCATTTATTCAGGTTTGGAATTATAATTCACACAAAAATCAAAATTTATATTTAAAATAACAAAATTTAACCATTTTAATAAATAAAATAAAGTTTTTAAATCAGAAATTTCAATTAAAATAACTAATAATGTAAAATTAAAATAATCACAAAATATAGGGTTGTTACACTCTCCCCCACTCAAATCTTTTCGTCCTCGAAAAGGAACGAGGTACGGAAAATACAGAAAAAGATAGAATGAAATAGGATTAAGACAGGATAACAAGAAGATTAAAATTATACTTGATAACTGTTGTTATAGGTAAGTTTAACGATGTGGAAAGTATGAATGGCTAGAAGGGAAAATAGTTGAAAGACAAGGATGAACCATTATTCTAAAGCTATATAAATTTCAATTATTTGGAAGCGTAAAATAAATGATCAAAATATCCTTTTATAATACTTTATCAAAATACTTTTATAACTTGATGTCTTAACAAGTTTATCCTCGTTCTTGTACACTCTGGTAGTGCGTTGATCAGGCGCAAAGCTAGAATTCTCCAGGTACTTAGTAACTTGTTCCAACATCCAGTGAAAAATACTTGAAAAACTTTTTAAAAACAGATATGGAAAGTACAATCCAACCAAAACAACCAAACCAAAACCTTTTTCTAACCATGGTTCGCAGATACACAATGGTTACGCCTGGATTCCCCAGGAAACAATCCATATACGTAAGCTTTCTCAGCCCTACGAGTTACGCTATGATGACTAGTAGATGCAGGATACGCAATGGTTACGCTTGGATCCCCTAAGAAACAATCCGTACCCCTAGGCCTTCTCAGCCAGCAGATTTCGCTACTAATGCGACCCACATAGTTCACAGGATACATAATGATTACGCCTCGATCCTCTAGGAAACAATCCGTACCCCTAGGCCATCTTAGCCAGGCGAATTACGCTTTGTAGTCGTGTTTGAAAAAAAAACTATTGGTTACGCCACGGTGGGACACTCGTGTATCACATCCAAAAAACCAAAAATCAGAGAGAATAATATCGATATAATGAATCCATAATGTGGCTACAAAGCGGATATCAAGCAGAAGGCACTTCCCATATCTTTACTTCGAAAATATATATCATATACTACCATTTTCAAGTCACTTTCAAGTATCATACTTATATAAAGCCCATTATATATAAGATTCTACTTTCAAATCATATACTTTCCAATTCAATAGTATATCAAATCACACTTATATAGACTTCGATTATATAAGATTTCTCCTTCTAAATTGAGTACCTTTCAAATCAATAGTTTTCAAATCAACTTCACACTTATACAAATCCATTTTATATAAGTTCGACAACTTCTAAATAAAGTACTTAATAATACAAGGTTCTCAATTTCAAATCATTTCAATATCGATTCAGTCTCAAAATCATATATGATTTCACCAAATTTTCTTCCTAATTAATATCTCAATTTCAGAGTTTCCAAAATAACAGGTTTAGAAAATAATCCCATTTTCCAAATTAACATAATTCAAGTCAAATAAATTCATTTCCAAAATCATCATATAAATACTGGGTTTTACATTCTAATATATTTTCAAAACCAAATATTTCTCAAAATCAATTATACCCAAAAAGGCTTCCAAATTTATAACCATCCCTTTAAAACCTTCAAACTATTTATTTCAATTCAAAAGATCCAATTTTCCTTTTGCACATTATTTACTTAACAAAAGTTTCAAATTCATTTAAGTCATACTCTTCATACTTTAAACATACAAACTAAACTTATATACATTATCAAATATTTTATATTCTTCGAAATTTCTCAGCTTTGAAAATTAAACCTTGATTTGGAAGTGTTCGAACCTTCAAAATAGTCAGTGAAATCAAATTTCAAATCCAAGAGTTGGAAATCAGCAACAAATCAGCAATCAAATTTTTATAAATAGAGTTACACTAAATCAAATCGGAAATTTGAGGATTGAACACCAGGCTCACTTCAAATCATTTCAAATATAGATACATACATCTTTCGAAAATCAAATCATACTTCGGAATTTGAAATCAAAATTGGTTTCACAAAATCACTCGTATAGCAAAGCTACCAGAGTGGCCTCTCCCCACTCTAAAACTCGAAAATCAATGTCGATGATGCGTGCACTCATCATCGAAATTATTTTCCAGGGACAAAAGTGAGTTCTGAACTTCTATTTTGTTGAAAACTTCATTGAAATTTCTTCCAAATCATTGGAATTCATTTTAAATTCTTTTCAAACATTTCTTATCTGGAAAATACTTTTAAATCATATTATTATATATTTTCCAAAATCTTAAAACCGATTTCAAAACACCGGAGTTCGATTCCTCGAAATTCAAATTCAAAACCCTTGAGTTATAAATAATTTTTATATTCTTATAAATTTTCAAAATTTCAAATACATTCAAAATTCTAGACTCTTGTTTTTAAAAGGTATATAATCCTTATCAAAAATATTTCACTTTTATATAAAAATATGGTCATCCTTATCAAAATAATAACTGCGATGTATACACAATTTCAAAAATACAATCAACCAGAAATTTTCCAAAGGATGATTTAAGGATGAATTTCAAACAAATAGAGATTCAAATTTAGAGGAACCCTACTCAAATAGAATTCTGATTCAAAGTTAAGCTCGAACGAAGTTGAGATAATTAAATTACCAAGTAGAAGATGGATAAGCGTATATAAATCGTGGGCGACCTTAACCGGGTCAACCGTGACTTTAGAAATAAAATCAATGCGGAAATCTAAGGCAAATCGACATTCGATCGCCAGAGATAGAATCCAGGTATAGCAGAAGGTAGATAGCATCATAAAATGAGGATACAGAAATATCCGGTGAATCAATGCCAATTGTAAAGAAGTTTCACCCCTTTACAAATCATCCAAAAATTTGCAAAATCACCGATCTTTATAGAGGTCATTCAAGTGGAGTTTTGGAATGCTCCAAAATCAAAGGAATATAAATAGGAGAGACAGAAATGGATTTCAAAACAACTGGGAGTGTTACAAAGTTCAAGGAATCCTAATCGATAAGAATCCTAACCAAGAGATTACTAACAAGGTGGATACAGAAGGGATGAAGTTTAGAAAATCTTGATTTCAAAATAAGAAAATTTTATACCAATATAATCTTTAAAGTCCTTTAAAATCATTTGAAAATCACTTTATACTTCGAAAATACGTTCTCTCACAAAGAAATGATTCTGAAACCATTCATTTAAACCATACTTTTCAAATGATTATAAATTCCGAATTAAAATTTTCAAATGATTTATAATTCCGAATTAAAATCATTCATTTAAACCATTGAAAGTGAAGTCATTATTCCTTTAAATAAAAATTCAATTCCTACAAATTTATCCTTTTCCGAGTTCATTTATGCAGTTAAACACTTCAAATATAGAAATTTCAATTTTTCGCAGCACTTAGAAAATGCTGCAGTAAGTTATAATTGAAAACAATTCACTTCAGTAAAGACAGCATTTAAAAACTACTGTCATAGTTCAATTTTAGTTTATTTTCAGAAACGCTAGCATTTATGAAGTGCTACTAAATAAATTTTCAGATTTATAATAAAATTCATAAATAATTAAACTTCAATTTTTAACCATTTTAACTTATAAAAAAAAAATCATATTTTTCCACTTCAAAAATGTTCATTTGAATACCCTTTAACTTATGATTTTCATAAAGTAAAATTTTATGCATTAACTCAAAAATCTCAATGTTTCACTTATTAAGGCCAATATACAATTTTCCAAACTTTCATTTACTTTACACATTAATTTAATTTACCATTTCATAAATTAAATTAAATTTCCTTTTTATTTTCTTAACTTAACTTTTATTTTTAAACCAAACTTCACATTTCCAAGTCAAGTTATATTTCAAATTACACTTTTAAACCATCCATTTATTTAACATTTTAAACAATTACATATATTCAAAATACGCTGTAAGTTGCTTAACTTTATTTTACAAATAACTTTATATTTTCTTTTAATATCCAATTCATACATCAATTATATAAATTACCAAGTTAAGCTTATAATTCCATTTTTTTTCTTAAATTCCCATTATTAAGTTAAATCAAACTTTCACGCTACAACTCAAACCATCTATTAACTTATACCATTTTACCTTTTAGAAAATCACTGCTTATCCATTTTAAATCCAATATAAGTCAAAGTTCATATTTTTTTCTTCTTTCATTTACAATACATGAAATTTATGAGAAATCATATTTTGAAATCAACCACGGGTCCAGATAATATTTCAAACCTCAATCAAGTGATACGGAAATTACCATTTAAATCCGTAATTAGTAAAATTTCTGGTTTTTGATTATTTCAAAACCAAAATCCCAAGACAAATAAAAACAAATAAAAATCACCCATGCCTAACATTTCAGCCCGTAATGATTTTTCCTATTCTAAAGTCCATTCGGGTATGTATCATTTCAACCAATAGTGATTGTATTCTGCACGGAACTTGCAGTGTGAAAAATAGAAATAAATACACCGTATAAGAGAATAAAACATAACAGATGATGAGACAAGTTTATAGCAGGGTTTAACATCACATAATTAACATCACAGGCATGTATAACATGATATAACAATTCTACACATTCACTTGTTGTCACTTCACTAATTATATAAATGTCATGAGTTAAAACTCACCTTTACGCTGGAGTAGCAAAACAAAAAACACAAACGAATTCCAAAAAGCATGATAGCATGACTTGATTTGAGTGGAGAGAGAGCCAAGATATAAATCTTGTATTCAACAATGAAACAAACCATATATAAATATTTTTACAACACCAAAAATCTATTGAAACAAAATAGAAATAGAAATAACAAGAGACATCACCAAGCTTTCCCATCAAATTTGCTTGACCTTTACCCACATAGGCTCCGCCACAAGGCTATATTGGTTCAACCTTTGATGTTTTCAGGTGGTAACGGTCAGGTTTCAATCTGAAAATAACAAGGCTTGGTCAAGAAGGCAAAGGATTTGGAGGTTACAACATGACGAACGTAAAAAGGCAAGCAAAAGGGAGGTGGTTTGTTCATCATTTGGGCTCGGCCTTGGCACATTTAGGCTTTTGGCTAGGAGCTAATTCAGGTCAGGTCATATATTAGTAGTGATGTTTAGGTGTGGTGCTTACTAGTGGTGGAGGCTAAGGAGGTGGCCGTGGCAAGGAAATGAAGTGGATGTGAATATAGGTTTGGCTAGGTATAAATTCAAGGAGTTTGGCATTGTTTTCGTGGAGTTTTGTGCAAGGAATGATCAAGGCACTTTCAGGTCAGAGGAGAATGATGTCACCCCATGGGTTATACGGGGAAGGAAGTGGTTGTTGATTCAAGAGTTTTGATTCATGACACAAGCTTCATATATCATACGAGGAAAGCGACAAAAAGAGAATAAGTGTATATTATGCACTACAAAGGAGACAAGACTACAATCCAGAGTTTAGTATGAATATTTTAATGTATTTAGTCTTAGAATATTGTTAAAATCATTCCTCAAGTAGTCACATACACACATGAATTAATTTATACACAAATAAGTGTGCACCGTGCATATAACTACAGGTCGGCTGACCGACCAGAAACTTCGGTCGACCGACCCTGTAGTCAGTGCACAGGTACTCTCTGTTTTTGTATACGATTTCAAACTCAGCTGACCGACCAGTTTTTCCGGTCGACCGACCTGCATATAATGGCTAGTTTTGCTGAAGAGCTACGATTGATTCTTGAAGAGGAATGTCTCTTAATCAAGAGATACAGACACAACTTTTGATTGAAACTCTTCATGAAAGATTGTAACTATTCTACAACTATATAAACATGTTTAATTCACTTCTACAATCACCGATTCTTGTTTATGATTCTGAAATCTATTCTCTATTTATTTCTGCAAGTAAAAGCATTCATTCTTATTTAATATCACTAGAATCCTTGATTTAAATCATAAACTTCGATTCTACATGATTATCTTCCTTCTAAATCTTCACACACATATATACTCTTGAGGATTTGATTATAGGAAAGTTGTACTATCAAAAGACAATCAGTGTTATTCAGAACACATTCGTCAACAAACTATTTGTATTGAAGTTAAAGTCCTCTTCGGCTGTTGAGGCGGAAAAATTCCTGTTCGGCTGCTCAGGTGTCGTATACCTATTCCTCCGGGTTAAGTGAGGGGTTTAGTTTAAATCCAGAGGATATTCTGGGACTGGACGTAGAACGGGAAGTTCGAACCAGTATAAAAATACCTGGTGTGCTTACTTTAATTTTTATTTTACTGCTATTATCAGTTTCCGCATTTATATACCATATTACACGATCCTTAGTATTGCACGTTCTTTTTCAATTGGTGTCAAAGCAAGGTCATCCTATAACCGTCACAAAGTTATTTGATATTTATTTCTAGTAATATGGCAGCGACACAAACTAATGATTTTGGCACTAACACTAATACTAATTTCACAGAGGGTCAATAAACTTCACGACCTCCATTTTTTAATGGTATAAATTATAATTATTGGTCAACTAGAATGAGAATCTATATACAATCTAGCGGATTTGATATCTGGAATATTATACAAAGAGAGTACATAACCCCTACTGGAGAATACTCAACTTGGAGTAACACACAAAAACTAGATGCTACATCAAATGCAAAGGCTATGAATATTTTATTTTGTGCATTAGATAGAAATGATTCAATAGAGTTAGCATGTGCACTTCAGGTTATGAAATTTGGAGAACACTTAAGATAACACATGAAGGTACAAACAAAGTTAAATTAAGCAAAATCTCTATGTTGAAAAATCAATTTGAAATTTTCAAAATGAGGCCAAATGAATCTATAAATGACATGTACTCTAGATTTCAGGATATTTATCATGCTTTATTATCACTAGAACAAAAGTTTACTGATTTTGATGTTGTTACAAAAATCTTAAATTCTTTAATGGGCGAATGGGAAAGAAAAGTCTTAGCCATTGAAGAAGCAAGTGATTTGTCAACATCAAAACCAGAAGAATTGATAGGTAATCTAATGTCCTACGAAGTAAATTTGCAGGCAAAAAGAAATGGAGCACAAGAAAAGAAAATTGTGGCTTTTCAAGCAGAAAAAGGCGATTCCGACTCAGATAATGAAGATATGGCGATGATCGCTAAAAATTTCAAAAAGTTTTTGAAATTCAACATAAACAAATTCAAGGGAAACAAAAATAACTCCAACAACAATTCTAATACCAGCAAACCATCATCTTCAGCAATGGAATGTTATGAATGTCACAAGAATGCTCACATGAAGAAAGATTGTCCAGAACGTAAAAAGAGAAATTTTAAGAAGGACAAAACAAAACGAAGAGCTTTTTCTGTCACTTGGGATGACACTGACTCATCATCATCTTCAGAGAGTGAGAGTGATAATGAACAAGCAAATGTGTGCTTCATGGCTTCGTCAGACGATGTAAGTGATTTTACCTTTGAAGATTTAATTGAAATAAATTCTGAATTATTAAATGTAGCAAAGCAACTTAAAAAGAAAAATAAGGAGTTGAAAAGAAAGTTAGATAGAACAGTCTTAGAAGTAGATATGTTGAAAGATGAGAAGAAAATATTAGAAGAACTTGAAAATTCTCAACAGTCAAATTCTAATTTATCATCTCAAAATTCATCAATATCTGAAGAACTAATAATTCAAAAGAATAAAAATGATGATTTACTTTTCAAAAATAATAGTTTAAACTCTAAGATTATGGATTTAGAGTTAGAAAAATCTAGTCTTAAGATAAAATTTGATGATATTTCTAAAAATGTATCTAACTTCAATAAAGGAAGAGAGAATCTTTCTAATATACTAGAAAATTCTCAATCCTCTAATAATAAATCTGGACTAGGATTTAAGAAACAAAATAATTTTGTTAAAAGTAGGATTAATGATAATATTAAGAGGGATATTAAGAAAACAGTTTACCCAAATACTAAAACCATCAAGATATGGATTCCAAAAACAAATAATGTTTTTATAAGGAATAAACATATCAAAATGTTCATGGAAACCGTTCATAATAACTAGAACTATATTTATAAAGGGAATTCTGGACCCATATGGGTTTGGTTTCCATAGATCTAACTCTTAGGACCCTAAAAAGAAACGGGTACCGACTTTTTATAAATGTTTTTGCAGGTACCACATAAGAAGAGAGGAAAATGGATTTTGGATAGCGGTTGCTCAAAACACATGACTGGAAACAAAGAAATGTTGTCAAACATTATATACTCAAATGGAGGAGCAGTCACCTTCGGAGATAACTCAAAAGGATATATCATCGGCAAAGGCGATGTCAGTAGCAACGGTATCTCTAATTTACCTCTCATTACTGATGTTTTATTAGTTAAAAATTTAAAACACAATTTATTAAGTATTAGTCAGCTATGTGATAAAGGTTTTAATATAAATTTCTCTGAAAATAAATGTAATATTCTCGATAAAAATCATACCACTATCTTTGAAGGAATAAGAGATAAAAATATTTATATTTTAAATATGAATGTTAACAATGATTCAAATTTATGTCTAATAGCTAAGGAAAATGATTCATGTCTTGGCACAAAAGATTTTGTCACATCAATTTTAAAACCATTAATAAGATAGCTAAAAATAAATTAGTTAAAGGATTACCTGACATAAAATTTAAAACTAATATATTTTGTGATGCATGTAAATTAGGAAAATTAACAAAACTGTCCTTTAAGTCAAAGAAAGTAATATCTACAGAACAACCACTTGAACTTTTACACATGGATCTTTTTGGTCCAACTCAAGTACAATCTATTAATCATAATAGATATGTATTTGTTATTGTAGATGATTTCTCTAGATATACTTGGATTTTCTTTTCGAAAAATAAAAGTGATACTTTTGATAATTTTAAAGATTTTGTTAAAATAATTCAAAATATTAGAAGTTTGAAAATTAAAAATATAAGAAGTGATCATGGAGGAGAATTTGAAAATGAAGCTTTTGAACAATTTTGTAACAAGAAAGGCATTAATCATAATTTTTCGTTTCCTAGAACACCACAACAAAATGGAGTTGTAGAAAGGAAAAATAGAACGTTACAAGAATGTGCAAGAACTTTATTAAACGGAACCACTTTATCAAAACACTTTTGTGCAGAAGCTGTAGCTACTGCTTGTTATGTGTTAAATCGTGTTTCTATTCGACCATTAACTAAGACTACTCATATGAACTACTAAATGGAAGAAAACCAAATATTTCATATCTTAAAGTTTTTGGCTCTAAATGTTTTATTTTAAATACTAAAGATCAACTAGGTAAATTCGATCCAAAATCCGATGAAGGAATATTCGTTGGATATTCGGAACGAAGCAAGGCTTATCGAATTTACAATAAAAGAACTAAAATTATTGAAGAAAGTTTACATGTTTCTTTTGACGAAAATTTTAAAAATATAAATCCAAATGTTACTATTGACTCTGATGATGAAACTACTCAAAATGAAAATAGTAATACTGAACAAACCTTCAATAATGATCATGATATTACTGAAAATGAGAATATTACTACTAATATAATAAAATCTCCACCTAAAATTTTACGACATCATCCTGTGCAAAATATAATTGGAGAAGTAAATACGAACGTTAAAACTAGACATCAATTAAATCAAGTTGGTCATGTAGCGTTTCTCTCTAACATAGAACCTAAAAATATAAAAGAAGCTTCAACTGATGACTACTGGATTCTTTCCCTGTAAGAAGAACTAAATCAATTCGAACGAAACGAAGTTTGGGAACTCGTTCCTAGACCTAGTGATCAAACAGTCATTGGTACTAAATGGGTTTTTAAAAATAAAGCAGATGAACTAGGAAATATAACTAGGAATAAAGCTAGATAGTTGCACAAGGATATAATCAAGAAGAGGGAATAGACTATGAAGAAACGTTTGCTCCAGTCGCTCGACTTGAAGCAATACGAATTTTATTAGCGTTTGCGTGTTTTCATAATTTTAAACTTTATCAAATGGATGTTAAAAGTGCATTCTTAAATGGTTACATAAAAGAAAATGTTTTTGTTGAACAACCACCTCTTTATAATCATGAAAAATATCCCGATCATGTGTATAAACTAAAAAAAGCTTTATACGGTTTAAAACAAGCACCACGTGCTTGGTATGATCGTCTTAAAAGCTATTTATTAGAATCTGGTTTTGAAATTGGTAAAGTAGATCAAACACTTTTTATTAAGAAAACTAATAAAGATATTCTAATAATTCAAATATATGTTGATGATATCATTTTTGGTTCAACAAATGAAAAACTATGTCAAGATTTTTCAACTATAACGACAAATGAATTTGAAATGTCTCATATGGGAGAATTGTCATATTTTCTTGGATTACAAATTAAACAAATTGAAAATGGAATTTTTATTAATCAAGAAAAATATTGTTATAATTTAATTAAACGATTTGGTCTAGAAAACACTTCTGCCAAACCAACACCAATGAGCACAACGATTCATCTCAATATAGATGAAGAAGGCAAAAGTGTTGATCAAAAACTATATCGTAGTATGATTGGATCATTATTATATTTAACAGCGAGTCTACCTGATATTATGATGAGTGTTTGTCTATGTGCTCGATTTCAAGCAAATCCCAAAGAATCACATATGCGAGCAGTTAAACGCATTATTCGTTACCTAACTAAAACCAAAGATTTTGGTCTATTTTATCCGAAAGAATGTCCATTCGAATTAGTCTCCTATAGCGATGCTGATTTTGGAGGAAGTCACGAAAAAGTATAAGCGGAACATGTCATTTCATTGGACGTTCCTTAGTCTCTTGGTTTAGTAAGAAACAAAATTGTGTTTCCTTGTCAACATGTGAAGCAGAATATATATATGCTGCTTTGGCATGTGCACAAGTCGTATACATGCAACAGACACTACAAGATTTTAATTGTTATCTTGAAAAATCTATTATTTATTATGATAATACTAGTGCAATAAATCTTTCTAAAAATCCAGTAAATCACTTACGAACAAAACACATTGATATTCGTCATCATTTTCTTCGTGATTGTTTGGAAAAAGGTTTAATAAATTTAGAATTTATTAATACTGAAAATCAAACTGTTGACATTTTTACTAAACCTTTAAATGAAAATAATTTTATAAAACTAAGACGCGGCTTAGGTATAATGTCTTTAATAGATTTATAAATAAAACAAACAAAAAAAAATTTTGAAAAAAAAAAATTTGTTTTATTTATAACCAAAGCAGGAATCAAACTCATGATCTCTGACTAGTGTGATAAATGTTATGTTATAGCCACTTGAGCTATGGGTGTTTCTTTCTTAGCTTTCCTTACATTTTATTTTACTACTGTTGTTTCTCAGAATTACTATTCTTAGCCCTATAACTTATGATTCAAACATTAACAACCGTTTTGTTTTTAAATTTCTGTGATAATCCTTGAAAACAATCCATATCCACATATTCTTCAGCAAATTTACGATTATAAATACTATCCTTAACTTAAAAAAAATAAAAAATTCATACTAAGGATATTTCTAAAAACAAAATCTTAAATAATTATAATGTCTTCAAACAATGAAGTCTACACTTCCGACAATTCTCATCTATCATTTTCATCTCCGGATGATGATTGTTCCGATCACATTCCAGAGAATGGTCCCTATCCTACTTTTTCAATGCCTAATCGTGTCCTTGGTTTTTCCTCTCCGGATAAAGATCCCAGACACGGATGGAAACCATTGGAAGATTCCCATACGGGTTATACACGTAACAATAAAAAGGGGAAGCATGCCATGGTTATATCTCCATCAACCAAGCAAAAGATTGATGAAATACACCATTACCACCAACAACAAATAAATATGCAACGAGAGCTCTATTATGAACAGAAAGTAATGGCAAGACGTTTAAGCTTTTTAGAAAAAATTGCCATGAAAGTATGTTCATCGAAAAAGGTTGATGTTGCTGAACCTTCCTATAGAACTCCATCCTCTTCAAATCCTGTTCAAACTCCAAAAGCTTCAAGATGGTCACCTATAGAAGATGTTCCCTCTCCAAATTCATGGGAGCGTAGATTTTAAAGAACGGTGGCTAAATTATATATATATATATATATATATATGTTATTGCTTTAAATAAGATGTATAACTATAATATAATAATAAAATTTATATTTCGTTCATTTCTTATATATATATATATATATATATATATATATAATATTGCAGAGTCGGCCGACCGAATAAACTGAGTCGGTTAGCTGAAACCAGGCCGCAAACATCATACATGCATTTTTTAAACAGGGTCGGTCGACCGAAGCTCTGAGTCGGACAGCCGAACCCTTTCTCGAAAGTTTCAGCATTCTCTGTTTCCTAACTCGGTCAGCCGGCCCAGGTACTTCGGTCGACCGAACTTGTTTCCAGCGTTTTCTTTTCCTGTTTGCATCATATGAATAACCCACCCCTTCACCTTTTACTTACCTCTTCACTCTTGCTTTTCAACTTCAGTTTTTAACCCTAGCCCCCATTAAAAACTTTCTCAAATATTCAACTTTTCATCAACAAAAATCAAATGGCTCCAAAGAAGAAATCAAAGACTGCCGGAGGTTCATCTTCGACATCTCCCGTTGATACTCAAATTGCCTCATGGCTAGTCAACGACGTAGCACTTCAAAGATGGATACGACTTCAAGATGCCAAAATCTTTGAAGAATCATTCGTAAGTTATCCTGATTTCGTTATCTATCGAATTGAAGATGCCGCAATTAGAAGTGGGTTAGATGCTTTTCTAGAGTACCGAAAAAATAATTTGAAAATTAACCACATTATGGTTAAATTGTTTTTGGCTAACCTAAATCTTGTCGATCCACCTAGAAACACTGAAAATTGTGTTTGGACATCGGTTTGTGGCACCTCAATCTTTCTCTCCATTGATCGAATTAACCATATATTAGATGCTAGACCAGGTGGAATTTCATTACACGACGTAGACTGTAATATATCAAGTCGTGACCACATAAGTCATTTATTTTTCGAAGATGATGCTACGGATTTTAGACATACATCATCACTTAGACCCAAAGCTAGACTCTTTCATCGTTTCATGATGAAATCAATTATACCAAGAGGTGGCTCCTACCACTTAGTGTATCCTGAGAATTTTAAAGCTTTATATGCTTTGTGTTCAAATACACAAGTGAATTGGACACAATTACTCATGGATGAGTTTCTTACATTCAATCAAGGAAAGATGCTTCATATCTATTATGGAGAATACATAATGAGATTGATTAATAGCTTCATCCAACATGCTTCGGAATCCGAAACTTCCAAAATTCGTTCTTTTGATTCAAGGACCATAAAACTAATGAAGTTGCCTGATGCACCACCTAGATTTTTAACCTTTAACCAATGGCAGAGTACTCCTCGAGAATAACTACGCCGTAGTCAATCTACACCTCATCCATCAACTCATGCTCCGGAGCGTCTAACACGTCAACACTCTGTTCAAAGACCAACTCCCGGAATGAGTACAGAGGAGACTATTGATATTTTGGCTCAAAATCAAATAGCCTTAGATGCCCGCCTTCGAAAAATTGACGGTTGTTTTAAGAAAATCAAGGGCTTCTTCGTCAATCTATCGAATGCATTATCATGTACTTCTGAAGCAGGTGCTTCGTTTGTTGCTCTCGGAAAACGCCCAGCACTAAACTTCTCATTTTCCACTTCAGAGAATACAAGCTCCGGTACATCAGGAACTCATGCTACTACCGCGCGAAGATGTGGTAAGGAACATGCTCCTCTGGAGGAAAATATTCATCCAGAATTTTAGGAGTCAGATGATGATGAGGAATGATCTTTCATATTTTACAACCTGTTATTTTATATTTTTTTATGTTTTAGATGATATGTACTACGTAAACATCATTAACTATTCCTATTTGAGTTGACTATGTATTATTTAAAAAGTCGATGTTTTCTTATGTTCTGTCACATATTCCATATTTTTTAAACATCCACTAAGTATTCCTTTTTGTCGATGACAAAGGGGGAGAAATATATGCAAGCTAACAAAAATTTACAGAAATGTCGCCATATATTCAGGGGGAGAATTACAATATATACTACTTCGTCACATAGGTATTGTCATCAATCAAAAAGGGGGAGAATGTTGATTCAAGAGTTTTGATTCATGACACAAGCTTCATATATCATACGACGAAAGTGACAAAAAGAGAATAAGTGTATATTATGCACTACAAAGGAGACAAGACTACAATCCAGAGTTTAGTATGAATATTTTAATGTATTTAGTCTTAGAATATTGTTAAAATCATTCCTCAAGTAGTCACATACACACATGAATTAATTTATACACAAATACGTGTGCACTGTGCATATAACTACAGGTCGGCTGACCGATCAGAAACTTCGGTCGACTGACCCTATAGTCAGTGCACAGGTACTCTCTGTTTTTGTACACGATTTCAAACTCAGCTGACCGGCCAGTTTTTCCGGTCGACCGACCTGCATATAACGGCTAGTTTTGCTGAAGAGTTGCGATTGATTCATGAAGAGGAATGTCCCTTAATCAAGAGATACATACACAACTTTTGATTGAAACTCTTCATGAAAGATTGTAACTATTCTACAACTATATAAACATGTTTAGTTCACTTCTACAATCACCGATTCTTGTTTATAATTCTGAAATCTATTCTCTATTTATTTCTGCAAATAAAAGCATTCATTCTTATTTAATGTCACTAGAATCCCTGATTTAAATCATAAACTTCGATTCTACGTGATTATCTTCCTTCTAAATCTTCGCACACATATATACTCTTGAGGATTTGATTATAGGAAAGTTGTACTATCAAAAGACAATCAGTGTTATTCAGAACACATTCGTCAACAAACTATTTGTATTGAAGTTAAAGTCCTCTTCGGCCGTTGAGGCGAAAAAATTCCTGTTCGGCTGCCCAGGTGTCGTATACATATTCCTCCGGGTTAAGTGAGGGGTTTATTTTAAATCCAAAGGATATTCTGGGACTGGACGTAGAACGGGAAGTTCAAACCAGTATAAAAATTCCTGGTGTGCTTACTTTAATTTTTATTTTACTGCTATTATCAGTTTCCGCATTTATATACCATATTACACGATCCTTTGTATTGCACGTTCTCTGTCAGTGGTGGTGGTCGATGGTAGGGGTATGGGCCGAGCAACATAGGTGAAGACCAAGGCAAATCTAAAGGAAAATTCAATTAAAATGAAGAGAAAAGAGCAGAAAAAGTTCAGAAGTCATTACCTTTCTCTTCAGATCTAAAAATGGCATGTATGATGAATTAGAAAGAGATGTTTTCTTTCACATAATATACAAAATACATGGCTAGGGATCAAGGAAATAAACGAAAACAAATATGGAGGAGTTGTGGTATGAAATCAATGGATGGAAATATAAGGAGGTAATAAATCAAAGCGTAATGTATGCCTTTAATTAAAATAGGTAACGTATCTTAATTTATGTGTTTCCTATATATTAAAGAAAGGTGTATATAGGAAGCTATCACAAACAAATAAATACAATAATGTTAAATTAAATACATTTAAAGGTATGCCTTTTAAAACAATAACATGCATGTATGTGTGTGTGTGTGTATATATATATATATATATATATATATATATTTTAAATTTCTTTCCAAGAAATAAATAGGGATCTAAATACTTATCCATTTAATTACTAAACGAATGTATAAATAATTAAAATAGAAAAATAAGGTAGAGATAAATATTATGAAGAATAAATAAATATTTTAGGAAAAGTAGGAAATAAATAAAGAAAATACTTTATTTAATGGAAACTAGAATTAAAGTTTGAAAACAATATACAATCAACATTTGAAAATTATAACTATACTTTAAAAATGTTTCAAAATTAAATATATGCATAACATATCATGTTACACAAATTATGACATGATTTTACAAAAAAAAATATTATTTATATAGATTTAACATGAACAAATTTGTTAAATAAAACAATTTACACACAATATTGTAAAAAGCATAACTTTCAATTAATCTGATTTCAACGAAACAAAATATTCTTAAAATTAAATTTATTTTCATAATAAAAAGTAAAATTAAAAAATTCAAAAATTTAAATTTTAAATTTAAAAGTCAAATTTTGACCATTTTGACCAGAGTCCACTTTTATGGAAATACTCCATTTATTCAGGTTCGGAATTATAATTCACACAAAAATCAAAATCTATATATTTAAAACAACAAAAATTATCCAATTTAATAAATAAAATAAAGTTTTAAATCAGGAATTTCATTTAAAATAATTAAAAATATAAAATTAAAATAATCACAAAATACAGGGTTGTTACATTTTAGAAGTTGGATCGCATGTTCAATAAAAAAGTTAATATCATGCAACCTGTTGTACTTAAAGATGCCCACAAATTTAAGTCTATAATGAAGATAGATAATCCATGTTTAAGTTTCATTTTATTTTTGAGATTATAATTCCATCGTTCTACCAACAGATAATCCCATTTTAACTCAATGTAGAAAATCATAACGCCATCAAAAGTTGAGATGCATACTTGGTTGATGATCCAAAACAAGTTAAATGTCATTAAGTTTTCAAAATAAAAGAATGTGCAACTTACTGAATGTGTTATTATGAGCAAATTTGGCCCTTAACTCAGTCTCACCTATTACCTCAGTGATTAAAAAAAAGATACCTAGTAGAAATATATCTAATATTACCAGCCATAAGAAAATTTGACAGCTCGATTGCGTCGAACTAAGTGTAGCTTTTCTATTTCCATCCATATTTTCTATTGTTTAATATTTTATTTCGCATGAAGTATTTTTTAAAGTGATAAACAAATATTGGTTGGCTATAAAGGTGTGACAACATAATGCACTAGAAAACTCTAAAGCATAATATATTTACAGAATTTGTGATATATAGTTTAGTTTGACATTTGTTGAGAAACTACTTACATTTCTACAATTTGAGGGATGTACCTTGTGAGGAACTCAAAGGATCTTTTAGAGAGTTATGGTTTTGATACTTAGCATGTACATATTGGCCTCGTCATTTTTTAGGTAAACAATTGAATTTGGCCAAAGTGGAAGTTATTCAAAGCTTTGTTTACATTTTCCACCTGCTTGATTATTTCCCTTCTATATTTAATTTTATGCTGGTAAAACCTTATTACGTGCTCTTGAATTGCATCATAATATCTTACCAGTGCAGCACATTGTAAACTTTGGTTCTAATCTAGTTACCAGGGTATATGGGTTTCAGGTCATATATCTGATTTTTTTTGTTTTTCTTTGTTGTGGTTTTGCTAAGTATTCACAAATCTGTAAAATTGTTTTATCTTCAAGCCTAGTGGCATCGTATTTGCCTAATCCATACCCATATATTTCATTAGAAATCCAGGTAAAAAATAGCATAAGTTGCTTATTTTTCCACATGGAAAGATGAATACGTAATAAATTTCTATAAATATTTTTTTATCAAAAGAATGATATACTGAAATCACCACTAGTAGAAAACAAAATGACGAAAAGAGCGTCAATGATATATATTTTTATTACTACTTTTTTCTATCTTTGTTGAGGAGGTTTTCGGGTATGCAGATTTTGGAGATAAAACACCTGGCAATCTACTCCAATGTCACATTTCGGTACGCAGACTTTTGATATTCATAAAGAATGAATAACCGTAATTTAAATTGCGGTTTCATAGTGATAAGTTATAACGGTAAAACTTATTAGGTGAAATTATTAGAGTAGTAATAGAATATATTTATGATATTTGAATATATAATATATTAGCATTGAATTTATGATAAATCAAAATGCACATTGCTGAATAAATAAATGGGCATTTATTTGTTTTATTGACATCTTCTTCATAAATCATATGACATTGATGAATAAACAAATGACATGAATTTGTTTTTAATACCAAATTTCCTTTGAGTTGTCCGTGGGCTAGGTCAGGTAGTGAAGCGATACGCCTCCCTTATGGGAGGTTTGAGGTTCGATTTCCACCTTCGGCAATATGTCAATCGAAAGGTCTGGCTAGCTTGGAATGGTGGTTGTGGTGGACCAGCTGTCTATTCCATAGGTTTACTATTCAGGAATCGCTTGTCGGTAGTGATTGAACAGGTTTCCCTGGTTTCAATTTTTTTTTCTTTCGAGTCCCTTATAACCCATATGCTAGTGCATTTACAAAATACTTATATCACCCTTATTTACTAAATGATTCACTCATAAGATATCAAATAAAATGCCTAATGAGGCTATTAATCAAGCATTTCTATTTGAGCTTTTAAGATGCATTCAAATGTTTTTTCTTCTTGTATTGATTAATTACAAAGTTAATGGATGTGTGAACTAAACACTATACTTTTATATAAATAGAAATCATAAAAGATGGAAGTTCATATATTAGTCAGCGATGTAATATCAGCTAATACGGTTTGCGTAAATATCTAATTGTATTACGGTCTAGGCTAGGAGAAATTATACCAATAATGAAAGATGGAAGTTCATTCATTTTTTATACAAGTTGCATACAGTTCTTTAAAGTAGTGCACAAGGGACAAAAAAATATGATAAATATGACTATGTATAAATCAGACATAGTTTGAAGTTGCAATAGGGCATTTGGAAAATATCCATGAGTAGATTGAAGTTTAAGTCCATGATACAAAAATAGCATTATTCAATGAATAAACAAACAAACCGCATAAGGCACATTTTTAGTATGCATGTTTGTTTTATGGCAACGTAGTCTTTAAAACAAGTCATTATAACTTAAAGGGCCTGGAAACAGTTTCCCTCTTGTTATCATACACCAGTAATTATGTGTGTGAAATGTTTGTGCTTTAACGACATCTCCCCACTAAAGCATCCATCGCTATCTATTTGAAAAGACAAAAATAGTCACTATGGAATTATAATGTTAAATTAAAATATTCATATGGAAAGGGTGTAAGATTCTTGTTTTTAAATCAGATTTAAATTGGTAATTAATTTAGTTTTAGGATTAATTTGAAAAAAAATTGAAAAATAAATCGATTAAGAATGAAATAAAATTCATATTTATAAAAAGATATTTGTTTGATTATAAATACAAGTTGATTGTATATTAATTTTTGAATTTGAAATTTTAAAAAATGTTTTAAATAATATAATTGATTTGGAAACTTGAAAATGTAATACTAATTGGAAAATTTGTTTTGTATTTATAATATGATGATTTGAAAATTTTATTTTGAAATTGGTTTACAAAGGCTATTTAAAGAGTTAAATTCAAATATATACATATTATACACTTATTAATGTCTAATTATTTGAAATCATATTCTTTAAAGATATAAATATCTATGTAAAAGGAAGTGGATTATTTAAATTTAAAATATGGTATAATTTTTTTTAAACATAAATACATGTAAAAGACATGTGTAAATATTTTAAAAATGTGAATGGACAAATGTAAATTATAATAACATAAGGGTTTAAGATAAAATTAATATATTAAATAAAATAAAGGATTTAAATGTAAATTTTCTTGTTTATGAAATTTGTAAAGTTTTAAATTCATGCATTTACAAGTGTAAAGGAAATAGATATATGGAATTACATGTGTTAATCCAATTAACAAGTAGCAAGGAGTGTTTTCTTTAAAAAAATTAATTTTATAAACAACAAGTGTATTTGAGAAAACCTGTAATTTTCAGTTCAAAGGAAAGAAAAAAAACTTCCCAACTTTCTCAAAAGAAAACTAAAAATCATAAAAAGGAAAATAGAATCAAAGCAAAAAAACTCAAATCAATAGCCTGTTTCAACTGCAACCTGATACAATTTAAATCTATAAGCTAAAAAGAAAATCAATCCAGGCTTCAACCTGAATTAAACAATAGCATCAAGATTAATTCAAAAAAGTTAAAAATCAAGCTTCAGCCTGATCAAACAAATCTGTCCAAGTTCATTTCAACCTGAGATCAACCAATTAAAAGATCAGTTTTGAAATTTCAAAAGAAAAATCAAGTTCAGAACAGAAGATAAAAACACTAGTTCTCTGCTTAATCAATTTCCAAGTGAGCAAAACATCCGTTTTTTAAAACCTTTATATGGTTATATTTTGATGAATGAATGAGGTAGTGTTATAATGTGTTTGTTTGATTGAAAAATCTGTTTGTGTATATGTATAATTATGTCTATATATATATATATATATATATATATATATATATATATATATATATATATATATATATATATATTATTGTGCATATCTGGAAACAGGCATAATTTTCCTCTGTTCAAATAATAGGTTTCAAAAACCTGTTTAAAAACTTAACTAGAACATGTTGGTAAAAATCAAAATTCAAGATTTAAAAATATTTCTAATTGAAATTTGGAAGAAATTCTTTACCAGAACAAGAAAATACAGTGGAATTCAGAAGTATGTCAAAATTTAAGTGATTTAATTTCTTGATTCAATTACATAAGGTGATTTGTTATCTAAAACAATGATTTTTAAAAATAAAATCAACATTTTAATTGTGCCTTTGCGGAGCATTCATAGGATGAACAAAAAACATGTTTTGAGTAAATCCTGGCGATCGATGAGAGACTAGGTGTCGTCGTTGTCGATGAAGGTAGATAAGTTGCTAGCGATCATAAAAAAAAAGTGGATGATCTTAAAATGCGAAGTGGTGGCAGGGCGAAGATGTTTTAGTGTTTAATGACTCATTTTGGGCGATGTTGAAAACATGGGTCATGCTACGGCAAGGGAGCACCAGAGTTGACCGCTCCGGTGGGGATCGACGTAGGGGTTCGTGTGGCGGCTATGGACGAGGCGACGAGGTTAATGGTGCAGGGGATCGTCGGGACGTGACGTTTTTCCGATGATCAAATTTGGGTTCGAATGTGTCGACAGGCTAAATTTTTTTCGAAGGAAATTAAGAGTGCTGATTGTTCTGGGTCATCGACGAGGTCGTCGTCGACGTGAGAGAGGCTTCGGCTTGAATCGGAGGTGGTCCGATGATCGGTGCACATGCACACATAGATGTTTGTGTCAGTTTGAATTATGGCTGGGGTCTCAAGTTTGCTTCCGGGGAAGTGAAGGTTTTGCTCGAGTATGGCATCGGTAGTTCGAGTGTTAAACTGTACAACAAAAAGTTTTTAAAAATAAAAAAAAAGTAAAATAAAAAGAAGGAGGGAATGGCTCGGGAGAGGATCGGGTATTTTGGGGGTTTACTCGAAGTTGGGTTCGGGTTTTCTAGGAGTCATCTCGGGTTTGTCTTAAAAACAATTTTGATTTCTAAAATTTAAACAAGTTTCCAAATGTTAAATTTAGTTAATTTTAAAATACTTTCTTAATTAAATATTTTACACCAGTTTTGTTAAATAGTTAAAGTTTAAGATAATTATTTTATAATTAATTAAGTTCAAGTTCAAAAAAAATCCTTAGGTTTATTATAAATTTAAATGTTATAATTAAGTAATTAAAAGATAATGTTTTTTATTAACTTAAGTATTTTAAGTTAATCCATATGTTAATGATAAATTATTTTAAGGGTTTATATAAAGATTTGAATAACAATTAAGAAATTAATTAAGATAAGAGGTTTATCTTAAATTTATTAAGATTTTAATTAATTACCAACCATTTAATTTGTGTGATAATTTAATTACTTTATAAAAGTAATTAAGGATAATTATTTAATGATTAAAGTTTGATTAATTGATAATTAAAGGTTGATTAATCAAGAGATTAAAGAATAATTATTTAAGGATAATTAATTTGAGGACAAGTAATAAATTAAAGTGATTAATCAAGGGATAATTAAACAAAGTGATTTATTAATTAATGTGATTAATTAAAGTTTTAATCAAATGTTATTCATTAAAGATAATTAATTTATGACTAGGGGTTGACTAATCAAGTGACTAAAGGATAATTATTCAATTAATTTGTGATTTAATTAATTAAGGTAATTAAGGATAATCATTTATTTTAATTAATTAAGGATATTTATTTAAATGTTAATTAATTAAGGGTTAATTATTTAATGTAATTAATTAATTAAAGGATAATTAAATAATTAAAGGTTAATTATTTTACGATTAAAGGTTGATTGATTTATTAATTAAGATTGACTAATTAATAATTAAAGGTAAATTAATTTATTATTAAAGGTTAATTAATGATTAAAGATAATTAATTAAATATGGTTTGTGATTAATTAATGTTAATTAACTAGGATTAGTGATTTATTCATAAGTAATTGATCTGATTAAAATTAATCAAACGATTAATTGATCTTACTTATAAATGTTTGGATTCGATTGAATGTTGAATTGTTTGATATCCCTGGTGTGCGATGCTTTGTGATATAAATTATTTTTATTTGAGCTGTGATGAACGTAATTTATTTTTCTGCGACGAATTTATATTATTTATCCATCAATCTGTGAATCAAAGATAAGCACTATAGGATTATACCGCTTATTGATATTGCTATGCTTGAATTTGTAATGATTGATGATCTTGCACTACTGTGTAAAACCCCTGGACTACACACTAGACTCACAAGTATGGATTTCACGAGGAAATCAGTTAAGTCGCAGATATTTGAATTTAATTCATAATGGTTTTGAAAGCTGAATTTTGAATCCAAAAATGGTTTGGAATTCGAATTGGGTTAAATATGAAAAGCTTTTGAAAGGAGTTTTGAAGATAAAATTATTTTAAATAATTTGTTCAAGTTTTTGAAATTTAAATTGTTTGATTTGAATTTGAATTCAAGATTTGAACTTGAGTTCTATAAATATATGTTTAAAAAAAGGCTATACAAATTATATAATGTATTTATATGGGTTTTAAACCATTTTAAAAAGCATTATTTTGGGAATTTAAATTTAACCCAAGTTTATATTTAAAGGCTATAACTTGTGCATATTTGATCGAATTTTCCCGAAACAATAATTCTTTGTTTTTAAATAATAATAGCTTTCAAATAAAGGAAGGATTTCCAGTTTTTGTTGAAAGGATTTCAAATTTGAAGTGGAATTGTTTGGAAAGCTATAAATGAATCTTTGCTAAAGATTAATGAATTTTGTTTCCAAAATTAGAGGATCTTAAAGGTGTATCTTTTGTATAAAAGATTTGAATTGTAAATAGTTTTGGAAGCTATGAATTAATCTTTGTAAATGATTGGTGAAATTTGAGAAGTGAATCTTTTTGTTTAAAGATTTGAAAATGGTAATTTATTTAAACCATTTAAAGAAAGGGTTTGGGCTTTAAGTTGTGACTTAACTAAGATCCCACTATATCCATATGTTTTTAAATACTGCGCTCATTATTCAATTTAGACGGGAGAGGACTTTGTGTCATATAACCCATTCCGAATAATGATACAATGAAATGGATAGCATTTAAAGACCGGTGGTGAAGATCGGGTATTTTCGAAAGTGAAAGGGTTGCCTATCGAATGTCTCTGCACTAAATGGCCCCAGTATAGAGATTCGATCAACCTTTGTGATGGGGAGTACGAATATGAATAGGGATTATCCGGATTGCAAGGGCTTCTTTTGAAGTGCCTTCGGTTCTGTTCGAACCCAAAATAGACTTGTATGGATGTGTGTCCGACGTTACACTTTGAGATGTAGAGCTGGTTTCTATCAAATACATTTCTGTTTGGTAGCGGAGAATTTATTCTCTTAGCTTAACACCCTTCTCAGATACGTACGAGCTTAGAGGTTATGTAGTTGATGATTAGTAGTGATACATTACCAATTTGGTAATGTGGCATACGAAGTGCTGCTGATTATGTGTTGATCGAAGCATGGCTTTTGTGAAAAGCGTAGCTTCATGGATGCGACCTCGTTGGACCTCATAACCCGGAATGGTCGAAACAGGAAAGATGCAGCAAGTTTGTTTAGGAGTAGCGCCCCTTGATGTTATGTCCATTTTCTTCTGGAAAAAGGTGGTATCATGGTATGGAGCCCAGATATTTAACCTATGTGGTTGCTGAAAATTTATAACATTGTGGTTGTTGGTGTTTAAAGCCTTCGGTAAAGGTCGGTAACAACCGGGGGATGGCATACTTGTGTAGTAGTTACCTAGTTACAGTGGTAATCCGGCCTTGTGTTGGCAGAGAGCTGGTTAAGTTCTCGGGGTGTCCCTCTAGAGGCATACCCATGTGGCCCAGGAAGTACCTTTGCCTGACCATTTGTTGGAAATCTAATCACCAATACACTCCCTTTATGGTTACAGTTGTATAACTTGCCATTCTTAAATGGTAGCTATAGCAGGCATAATTGCAACAGCCCGTAGTTCTGTACCCCTAGATTCGACACTATTCTCCTTCAAACAACTCAAGATGTATGAAAATATGAACCATTTGGGTTAAAGAAGAAGAGGTAGAAGAAGAAAATAGAAAACAACATCAGAATCTAACCATCGCAGCAGAATAAAATATAATAGATAATAAATGATCCTTACACAAAAACAAATCTGTTTGTACATTACATCATCAGAGTATACATAACACACTACTGGACAGTAATCATAACCTGTCATCACAATCTGAATACACAGCGGAATATTTAACACAAGTACGGAAGCACGTATTGCTATCCAACTTGTCTCCTGAGCTCCACAGCATCCTTTCCTGTATCCTATAATGCTCGGTCTGATCCGAGCATTATAGTGAAATAACACCCCAGTCAATCTGGAATACCAGCATGAGAAAAACACACTCAAATTGATTATTAAAGTTACAGAATTCTTTTGAAAACAAAAGCATCTCGTTAGACCTCGCCACAAATAAACATGTCGGGTTTTTATCTTACGATAGCCAAAACACTTTTTATCAAAATTCTCTGATATTATAGTAGTGTTTATAGAAAGTAAAATAGAATCTAGCTGAAATGCTTTCATATCACGTTTCAGCAATAGTTGGGAACAATCAAAACCATACAAGCGTGTAAGGAAAATGGATTTCCAACTAATGACTAGGCACTGGGGTACCACCTGTCACAGTACGTGGCCTAGATCACCGTACCGAGGATTACTCCCAATCCCCTGCAACACAAGACCGGGACTACCCCTTACTGGATAATCCTGAGTAAGATCCCCCCACGGTTGGGATCAGCAACCGCACCACTAAGCCCAAAAAAAGTGACATCTAGACAGGGATGGCCTCACCCTAATGGGTGCTACCCACTTAGCCTTACAGTATAACCCATAATTTTCAGTCATTCCCGGTTGATGAGGCTCGAGGCTAAGCCTTACCCTTTTAGAACATATCCCTTATAATGCTCATCACCCTCCTGACGATGTTCTGAAAGCATCCATCCATACAAGTCCGTTCCGGGTTCGAACGATACCGAAGGCACTACTTCTACTACATCCATTTTGTAATCTCCTCAGGATTAGTAGCGACTAGCCCTTGCACTTAACTGCTCCACGTTCGAATCCAAACTCTTGTTTTCAACACAAAAATGTTCAAACCGGATCGAAGTGGTTTTCAGGAAATAAATCCCGATCCCGGTCTCTTCGAAACGATCAGCGCATTGGCCAGTATTGATAGTCGGTTATTTAACTATCAATTGACATTGACAAACAACTATCAAACAATAAATAATTTTTTCCACATTATTTATTTCCCTCAAAATATCTCTACAAGATGTATTCCCACTTTTCAAACCCTTTTGAAAACAGTTTTCAAACCACACTCTTCTCATGGAATGAATTCCCAAATATTTATTTCCACTATAAACACCAAGTACAAAACTTTAGATTTTTAAAATAATTTAAAAACACTTTATTATAAAATATACTTCAACATTTAAATTGAAAACTACTTCAATACTTTATTAAAAATATATACTTTAGGAATATTTAAAATGAGGTTGCTTTATAAAATACAAAACTAGATTTTCTCCTTTAAAACAACTACCAAGTCACCTTTAAACAATTACTACGATAATAGATTTGAAAAATATGTACTTTCGAATTTAAACATTTAGAAATAGTAAATTTTCTAAAACATGCTTTTTAAAACAACATTAAATCTTTTAGCATATATTTAAAAAAATTGCTTGAAAACATACTTGGCTATCAAGGGAAATACGCTTCTCTTTCACATCTTTTAAAAATAAACCACTATTTATGTTTAAACTAATTTACTTATTTCCTTAATAAATTCCCATCATGGATTTATTCTTCCAAATATCCACTGATATATCATTTCACTTTTATAAACCTAGTTATAAATTCCAAAGTCTCACTTCTCTTTTAAAAATCGCAGTTTTAAACACTTAATCAATCTTCAAATTGATTTCCAATTTACTTCACCTTTAAAATAAATTTCCTTACTTACTCCATTCATTCCGAAATCCATTAACTTCAGATTTTATTTCTTCATCATAATTTAAAATCTTTTAACTGAAAAATACCAACTTCAAATTTCCAAAATTCCTTCTTTATCCTTTTAAATAAATTTAAACCTTGAATTTTAAAGTAAATTCTTTATTCCTTTGGATAATATCACTTACGTTTTGCAATTCATTATTTTCTATTTATTCAAAGTCCCCTTTTGCATACTCGAAATTATTTATTAAAATTTTAAAATCATTTTTATTCTTATCCAGTTCATTCTTAAATTTATTTAAATTCTCTATGATTATTTTACTTAAAAATTCACTCTTCTATTTTCTTTTCAAAAATCCATTTCTATATAATTTGATAACTCAGTGTACGGAAAAATATATTCGAGCAAACCATTGCATTCAATATTCCAATTATCAATATAATTCATCACAGAACATCAAATATTCATAACACAGAATATTAAACAACCTAAATAATTTTAAGGAATCCGGTTGGATCCTTCCAACATGTTTCCCTGCATCCACAGATGTTAGCACAATACTTATTCCACTTCGAGATGGAATATCACGGTATATGAGATTAGTACAATATCATCCGCTATTATGTGGCGCATAGGGTCTCATCCGCTATACAATGCGGGAAATCAATCACTCCAATATATACTATATATATACTACTATATATAACATAGCACATCAAATCAATTCAATCAATCAACCAATTATTTAAATTTAGCCATTTTAATTTAAATTAAACCCAGATGAGTGAGATCAACTCACCTTTGATTTTGGTTTTGCAATCCATTCCAGACCAGCTTGTTTCTTTTCAAATTTTAAACCTTGAATAACATTATATTATTTATTAATATTTGAATTGATCGTATAATTAATTTCTATTTATTTATTTAATTTGAACTAATAATTTGATTTTAAACAAATTTCCTATAATAAATAATTCTTAGCAACCATAAAAATTTAATAGGTAAACCACCATAATACATTATTATAAAATAACTAGTGATTGAATATATATATATTTATTTTATATTTTTTCTTCCACTTGAAACTACATATATATTTTATGAAAATAAGCTATATAGATTTCATACAAATCTAATTTATATATATAAACCTTCAAACATTCTTAATATGCCTAAATATATATATCAAAATCTTTTTCTATATAAAATTTTCCTGTTTCCTATATATACTTAAATTAAATCAAATAAGTAAAACAAACGAACCTCACTACCATAAACTCACTGATGCGGACCCTCACCCAGCCAACAGCCAATTTGTTGAAACCCTACTATCTTGTTTCCTGCATCACCGCAACATTCCGACCTCTTCGACCATCGCGAAGCATCAGAGTAGCTTACGACCACGTCACAGCCTCTTTGAAAACACAATTTGAACCGAAACTAGCTAACCTCAACGCCAATAGTTGAATTCCTAAGTCGAAATGCCTTCTGCTATGCGAAACAACGTGTCCCATGCCAACGCCTCGATCTCGACCAACCTAGCTCCTTGAAACAAACTCCTCAATGATGACTTTGTCAGCTGCTCATAATCTGCTATTGCGACTCACAGTCCTACCGCGAGACTCGAGCTCGACGCAACGACGATGGTTCAAATCGGTCCTCCCTCCATTATTCGAACGACAATCATTCGAATTTAAGTGTGGATTCGAATATTTTTTTGTTATGCGTGAATTGATTTGGGAATAGAAACTGGAGAGAGTCATATATTTAGAGAAGAATGTCGTTCAATTTTGATTTATTTCGTTTCCTTCTTTTTTTCGTGTTTGATTTCGGTATGAAGACTAGAGAGGGAGACAAAGATGTAATATAAATTGGGGATGGCTTCTTGAGTACGAGTGTCCATTTATAAAAATATATTTGATTAGTTGACTTTCAATTTTTATTATATTATAAAACTTCCAAAATGTCTCGTTATACATATCTTGAAATCTTGAACCCCAACAGAGGCATGCTGTTAGGCATTTATAATGTTATACGCCTATTCCGGACGCACTGGAAAAGATTTTGAGTCCTAATTCGATCGTATGAAGAAGATAGCTTTTTGGACCCAGTTATTATATTAAATTCGATAAAATTTCAGTGCGTTTATCTACCGTGAGGCCAAACGAGCACTCCAAACACAATGAAAATTAAAATCCGATAATAATACAATATTATGGATGCAATGGCACTGGTTTCGTCGATTTCTGAGACTGTGCCTCGAAAGGATATTTTTAAATTCAATTTTAACGATAAAATTTCATAATTGAACAAATCAGTGTTAAATTTAATTTTAAAACTTTTATTATCCTCAACTCCGTCAATATAAATTTTACAAGCCTTGAAATTATTTTTAACAAGCTTAAAACTCCAGATTCGACATTTACCCAACTTTAAATTATTTAATTTAATAATTAAATTACCCAATAAATGGTGTTGTTTGAATTAACGTTAAAAATTAACTTTTAAACATTTAAAATCAATTAAATATTCCGATTTCAAACATTCAAAAATTCCGGGTTGTCACATTCCTCTTCCTTAAATGAATTTTGTCCCCGAAATTGCTGGTTAAAAGGAATGGTCCATAACCCATTTCTATTCTCCTAATCAACCTGGTTTCAACAACTATCCAAACCAAACAGCTTTTAGCAATACCCAAAATCATCTTTTGATAAGAACATCATCAACCTTACTAACTTTTCAAACTTCTCCCATAGTTTTCAAACAATACTATTTGCTCAATCATTCACATTTCAATTTAAAACCAAATTTTGAATTATCAAAATTTTCTAACTCCCTAAATTTCGTCAGCGTCTCCTTTGCGCGGCTAGCTCGGTACAACTACAAAATGCCTCTATGGGCTCCCAAATTTCAGAAGAAAACAAAATGCCAAGTGGCTAGATCAAAAATCCAATCAAATTTCGTACAGAAATTTAGACACGTACCTTTTTGTCGAGCAATTCAGATTTATCTTCTGAAATAAAAACCAATTTTATAGTACTTGTATATCCTACATAGCAATAATATCCAATCACAACATCCAAAACCATTTTATTGACTTGCTTACAAAATTTCAATATTTATTCATCCAAGCCAGTACGATGTACATATATCATCCGTACGAAATATCAAATTCGATCACTCGCTCAATCATACAATTTCACTTTCGAACTAGTATCGTCCACCCGACTTCCTAGTGCGGACTCAGATCTGGTTTCTTGATCAGAAACCGTCATTCTCCTTGCACAGTTATAACTATGATAGACAATTTCCAGAATCAATCAAAATCCATATCCAGGGTTTGCCGTCGAAAATTGAGTGAAAATCCCTAACTTGGATCGATATAGCTATTTCGAAATTCTTTGCTCGAATCTGGATCAAAATGCTATGCGGATAAAAATAATATATGTACGTCTTACGTATTCATCTCAATTGATTATCAACTATATTAATTCTCTTTTTATTCACATTCATTTTGATTTCTATTCCCTTATCAACGCTTATCATTTCACATATTTTTATTAAATCTTCACTCAAATGCTTATTCAATATATTTTCCCAACACTCATATTACTTAACAATTTCACCATTTCTTCTTAAGTTCACTATAAGTATTTTATACGGTTCTTATATTTATTTTCATTTCACCACTTTAGTTTATATCTAATTCTATTCAAATTGGTTCTCCCATTTCAATATGAATTCAATTTATCTTCAACTCTGAATATTGAATTTTATCTTCCATTTATAACTGATTCATATCATTAGTTCAAATTAGTTTCATCCACTAATTTATGTCATCCAATTTGAAATCGTTTTGTCGTCAACAAAAGTTTTCCTAAAAAAATTTCTAACTCCCAAAATTTTCGAATTTTTTTGGCAGAGTCCTCTTTGTACGGAGGAGCTTTTGCAATTTTACAAAATATATAAACATATATACATCGACCCACACGGTCGGAAAACAAAAACAGTTCATATTTCCTATTTTTATTGCATAGGCGTACCTTTATTTAGCATTTTTAAGCAAGCGGCTTATTATTTTAGCAATTAGCACGACCAAAATACTGCCAAACGGCCTTCAAGTACTTGTACTTACTCAATTTAAACATATAAGCACTATATATAAGATGTTTTTAGCATTTCACTTATATTTAAATAGCTAAAACATGGATTCTATAACAATGCGCTTCATATACTTTCATAAGCACATATGTAAGGTTTCGACACTTATTTCAATTGCTTACAACCAATCCTTAAACTATTATTTTCAATTTAAAGTGATTTACAACCAACTTTCCATCACTAAATTCATTTTTAAGTGCAAACAAACTCATATTCGTATTCATTGATTTCAAAATCAATTTATTTACTTCCCTTAATTCATAGAATTTTATTTACTTCCGTTTTCGCCGAACGACCAATTTTCTTATGCAATTCGACGATATTCGTGTGAATAAATAATTACTTAAGATTATAACCATTTTAAATTGATCCCAACTCAATTTATATAAATTTCATTCCATTTCAAATTTATTTACAATCCATACATTCTCATTTTCACTACATTTAATTTTATCAGTTTACTTACATTCCATTTCATTATTCAAACAGGTTCCATCCAAAACCTTATTCCACATATTCATTTCACCATATTTCAATCATATTCAGTTCACTTAGCACTTCTAAGTTGAATTTAAATTATAACTCAAGTTTAACTTCACAAAATCCATTTTTAACTCATAATTCAATTTTGATCCAGCCTATCAGAATTCCATTAACATACTCACTTAACGAATTTATTCAAATTAGTTCATTCCCCACTTTTAATTCAATATTTGATTTTTTCCCTTCAAAAAACACTTCATTTAATTTCCTTTAGTTCGACCTATTTTATAATTCAAGTTTTGGATTGTTATTCATTTCCCGAAATTCAAACAATTTTATTTTGGCTTATTTATTCTAATTCTAATTTTTATAAGTCAAAACTTATCTATATCCAAAATGCTTTGGTAATTCAATTATCTCTTTGAATTTCAAAACCAAACCCAGTTTTTGCAAACATCTCCCATTTAAAACATTCAAGTAGCAATTCCTCCTTTGGAAACTCGAAAATGAACATTAATGATGCTGCGTCATCACCGAAGTTATTTTCCAGCGACCAAAAGAGTTTAATGCTTTTAACTCTTTAAAAACATTTTCAAATATTCTTAATTTCAAGTCTCACCAGATTTCAAATCCAATTCAAAATATTTCTCAAATACTATCACTATTATTTCTTCAAAACCTTTGAAAACCATTTTCAAACCTAAAGGAATTTAAACTTTTCCCAAAATTCCAAATTCCAACCCTACCAATTTATATTAAAACATTACTCTGGAATTTTCATTTCATCTTCAATTATAGATCACATTCATAATTCACATTTATAAATTTCATTTTGTTAATGAATTTGTTCCTTAATCTTTGTTAAAATTTCCAATTCCTACACAACAATAATGATAATAATTTAACATTATCATTCTCTAACAACCAAGCAACCCAATATAACTATAATAATTTACGGAAAATTATTTCTTTTATATACAAAAATAATTTGGTTAAAATTATTTCATTTACCCTATTTTTAAACAATACCATGTCGAATTATTCTATTCAAGTTTTATAGATCCCTATCAATAACGTTAATTACTCGTTTTGACCAGAATTCATAAACTACTCAACAAACCAATCAACACAATATAAAATCATTTTATAATCACTAACAAATACGCACCCATATTTATTAATACACTCAAACTCATTTTAGAGTACTACGAACTCTATTTAATGAGTAATCCCCACCAGAGCCAAGGTTATAACCAACCTCGCTCTTATACCACTGTAACAGCCCGCAGTTCCGTACCCCTAGAGTGGACACTATTCTCCTTCAAACAACTCAAGATGTACGAAAATACGAACCATTTGGTTTAAAGAAGAAGAGGTAGAAGAAGAAAATGAAAAACAACATCAGAATCTAACCATCGCAGCGGAATAAAATATAATAGATAATAAATGATCCTTACACAAAAACAAATCTGTTTATACATTACATCATCAGAGTATAGATAACACACTACTGGACAGTAATCATAACCTGTCCTCGCAATCTGAATACACAGCGGAATATTTAACACAAGTACGGAAGTACGCATTGCCATCCAGCTCGTCTTCGAGCTTTACAGCATCCTTTCCTGTATCCTATAACACTCGGTCTGACCCAAGCATTATAGTGAAATAACACCCGAGTCAGTTTGGAATACCAACACACTCAAATTGATTATTAAAGTTTCAAAATTCTTTTGAATAAAAAGCATCTCGTACGACCATGCCACAAATAAACATGTCGGATTTTTACCATATGATAGCCAAAACACTTTTTATCAAAATTCGCTGATATTATAATAGTGTCTATTGAAAGTAAAATAGAATTTAGCTGAAATGCTTGCATCTCACGTTTCAGCAATAGTTGGGCACAATCAAAACCGTACAGACGCGTAGGGAAAATGGATTTTCAACTAATGACTAGGCACTGGGGTACCACCTGTCGTAGTACGTGGACTATATCACCATACCGAGGATTACTCCCAATCCCCTGTAACACAAGACCGGGACTACCCCTTATTGGATAATTCCGAGTAAGATCACCGCACGGTTGGGATCAGCAACCGCACCACTAAGCCAAAAATGGGACATCTAGAAAGGGATGACCTCACCCTAATGGGTACTATAAACTTAGCCTTGCTGCATAACCCTTGATTTTCATTCATTCTCGGTTGATGAGGCTCGAGGCTAAGCGTTACCTTTTTAGAACATATCCCTTAGAATGCTCATCGCCCTCCTGACGATGTTCTGAAAGCATCCATCCATACAAGTCCGCTCCGGGTTCGAACGGAACCGAAGGCACTACTCCTACTACATCCAATTTGGAGTCTCCTCAGGATTAGTAGCGACTAGCCCTTGCACTTCACTGCTCCACCTTCGAATCCAAACTCTTGTTTTCCACACGAAAACATTCAAACCGGATTGAAGTGGTTTTCATGAAATAAATCCCGATCTCGGTCTCTTCGAAACGATCAACGCATTGGCCAGTATTGATAGTCGTTTATTTAACTATCAATTAACATTCACAAACAACCATCAAAAAATAAATAATTTTTTCCAAATTATTTGTTTCCCTCAAAATATCTTTACAAGATATATTTCCACTTTTCAAACCCTCTTGAAAACGGTTTTCAAACCACACTCTTCTCATGGAATGAATTCACAAATATTTATTTCCACTGAAAACACCAAGTACAGTACTTTTGATCTTTAAAATAATTTAAAAACACTTTGTTATAAAATATACTTCAACATTTAAATTGAAATCAATACTTTATTAAAAATATATACTTTAGGAATATTTAAAATGAGGTTACTTTATAAAATATAAAACTAGATTTTCTCCTTTAAAACAATTACCAAGTCACCTTCAAATAATTACTACGATAATAGATTTGAAAAATACTTACTTTATAATTTAAAATTTTAGAAATAATAAATTTTCTAAAACTTGCTTTTTAAAACAACATTAATCTTTTAACTTATACTTAAAAAATTGCTTGAAAACGTACTTGGCTATCTAGGGAAATACGCTTCTCCTTCACATCTTTTAAAAATAAATCACAGTTTATTTTCAAACAAATTTACTCATTTTGTTAATAAATTCCCATCGCGAATTTATTTTTCCAAATATCCGCTGATATATACTTCGCTTTTATAAACCCAGTTATAAATTCCAAAGTCTCACTTCTCTTTTAAAAATCTCGGTTTTAAACACTTAATCAATCTTCAAATTGATTTCCAATTTACTTCACCTTTAAAATAAATTTCCTTACTTACTCCATTTAATCCGAAATCCATTAATTTCAGATTTTATTTCTTCATTGTGATTTAAAATCTTTTAACTGAAAAATACCAATTTCAGATTTCCAAAATTCCTTCTTTATCCTTTTAAATAAATTTAGACTTTGAATTTTAAAGTAAATTCTTTATTCAGATAGATAATATCACTTAAGTTTTGCAATTAATTATTTTCTGTTTATTCAAAATCCCTTTTTCCATACTCGGAATTATTTATTAAAATTTTAAAATCATTTTTATTCTTATCCAGTTCATTCTTAAATTTATTCAAATTCTCTATGATTATTTTATTTAGAAATTCATTCTTTTATTTTCTTTTCAAAAATCCATTTCTATATAATTTGATAACTCAGTGTACTGAAAAATATATTCGAGCAAACCATTGCATTCAATATTCTAATTATCAATATAATTCATCACAGAATATCAAATATTCATAACACAGAATATTAAACAATCTAAATAATTTTGAGGAATCCGGTTGGATTCCTCCAAACTATTTCCCTGCATCCACAGATGTTAGCATAATACCAATTCCACTTCGAGGTGGAATATCGCGGTATATGAGATTAATACAATATCATCCGCTATTATGTGACGCATAGGGTTTCTTTCGCTATACAATGCGTGAAATCAATCACTCCAATATATACTATATATATACTACTATATATAATAAAGCACATCAAATCAATTCAATCAATCAACCAATTATTTAAATTTAGCCATTTAAATTTAAATTAAACCCAGATGAGTGAGATTAACTCACCTTTGATTTTGGTTTTGCAATCCATTCCAGACCAGCTTGTTTCTTTTCATATTTTAAACCTTGAATAAACATTATATAATTTATTAATATTTGAGTTGATCGTATAATTAATTTCTACTTATTTATTTAATTTGAACTAATAATTTGATTTTAAACCAATTTCCTGTAATAAATAATTCTTAGCAACCATAAAAATTTAATAGTTTAACCACCATAATACATTATTATAAAATAACTAGTGATTGAATATATGTATATATATATATATATTTATTTATTTTATATTTTTTCTTCCACTTGAAACTACATATATATTTTATAAAAATAAGCTATATAGATTTCATATAATTCTAATTTATATATATAAACCTTCAAACATTCTTAATATGCCTAAATATATATTTCAAAATCTTTTTCAATATAAAATTTTCCCGTTTCCTATATATACTTAAATTAAATCAAATAAGCAAAACAAACGAACCTCACTGCCATAAACTACACTGATGCCGACCCTCACCCAGCCAACAGCCAACATGCCGAAACCCTACTTCTTGTTGCCTACATCACCGTAACATTCCGACCTCTCTGACCATCGCGAAGCATCAAGTAGCTTGCGACCACGTCACAGCCTCTTCGAAAACATAATTTGAACCGAGGCTAGCTAACCTCAATGCTGGTAGTCGAATTCCCAAGTCGAATCGCTGCCTGCTTTGCGAACCAACGTGACCCATGCCGACGCCTCGATCTCGACCACCCTAGCTCCTTGAAACAAACTCCTCAATGATTACTTCATCAGCAGCTCGCAATTCGCCATTGCGACTCACAGTGCTACTGCGACACTCGAGCTTGAGCTCGACGCAACGATGATGGTTCGAATCGGTCCTCCCTCCATTAGTTGAACGACAATCGTTCGAATTTAAGTGTGGATTCGATTTTTTTTTTGTTATGCACGAATTGATTTGGGAATAGAAATTAGAGAGAGTCAGATATTTAGAGAAGAATGTCGTTCAATTTTGATTTATTTCGTTTCTCTTCGTTTTTGTGTTCGATTTCGGTATGAAGAATAGAGAAGGTGAAGAAGATGTAATATAAATTGGGGATGGCTTCTTGAGTATGAGTGTCCATTTATAAGAAAATATTTGACTAGTTGACTTCCGATTTTTATTATATTATAAAAGTTTCAAATGTCTCGTTATACATTTCTTGAAATTATGAACCCCAATGGAGGCATGCTTCTAGGCATTTGTAATGTTATATGCCTATTCTGGACGGATTGGAAAAGGTTTCGAGTCCTAATTCGATCGTATGGACAAGATGGTTTTTTGGACCCAGTTATTATATTAAATTTCGATAAAATTTCAGCGCGTTTATCTACCGTATGGCCAAACGATTACTCCAAACACTATGAAAAATAAAATCCGATAATAATACAATATTATGGATCCAATGATACTGGTTTCGTCAGCTTTCGAGACTGTGCCTCGGAAGGCTATTTTTAAATTCAATTTAAACGGTAAAATTTCAAAACTGAACAAATCAGTGTTAAATTAAATTATAAAACTTTTATTATCCTCAACACTATCAATATAAATTTTACAAGCCTTCAAATTATTTTTAACAGGCTTAAAACTCCAGATTCAACATTTACCCAACTTTAAATTATTTAATTTAATAATTAAATTACCCAATAAATGGTGATATTTGAATTCAATTTAAAATTAACTTTTAAACATTTTAAATCAATTAAATATTCTGATTTCAAACATTCGAAAATTCCAGGCCGTCGCAATAATATAATGGTACCTATGCTGGCTAAGATTAATATTATACTTTCGAAATATTTTCTGCACTATGCACTTATAATTATATCAAAATGGATTTTTTATATCAAGCACGTTTGACTATCATTAGGAAAAATCTTCTCCAATTGTGCGCTTTAATTGTTTGTATGCAGGGGGGCCTTATGGTAGTTTCATTTTTCAAAAAGCATTGCGGATTTCTTTTAAATTATGTTGTTTACTTTCGATAAAGTTAAACTATTTTCGTTTGCTCACACCAGTCTCATGACTGACCTGGAGTTTATTTTTCCCTTTCTAAACTCTGGGTGCCTACAGTTTTCCACACGGACAGCCTAGAGTTAGATTTTCAGATAATGAGCTAGTAGATATGGATTCGGTAGCCTTCAGCTTTCTATTTGGAATTCTTTGGAGTCTTTGGATTCTGGCAATCGCATTTATGACTGGCCTTTCTTAATATAATGTGATGATGGTGGTTTGAGCTTTCAATATGGAGTTTGGAGTCTTTTGAGCTTTGGCATTAGAATTGCAGCTTGTGGATTTACTCTCTCCCTTGGAGATCATGTTGGAATTATTTCTTCCGCTGTTATCTTATAGCTCTGATTAATATTGATATCTCAATTGTATCATTATTGTATCGAATATTGTGTATCAATGTTATGTCGTTCGTTTTTCTTCCACTGTGTTGACGTACTTAATGTGTTATAAGCTTCGGCTCAAATCGGATTTCAACGGTTGAATCTGTTGCATTCGAATATGGGTGAAGTATGGATGTCGATTTTCGAAGGCTGAAATTCGGGTCGTGACAATTTGGTATCAGAGCTTAAGGTTGAACTTTAGCTCAGGAGTATAACACATAAAGTAACTCATTAGAGATAGGGTAACAATAATCTAGAATGAGTTTATCCCTAAGATATCGGTCTCTATGCCTCAGCAAAATTTTCTTACTATCCACTGATAGTGAGTATGAGTGCAAGAAGAGGACGAGGTATGGGACAGGGAAGTACCACTTCAAATGGTCAATACCTACAACAATGGAAACAACTTTCTCTATCAATCTCTTTTCAATTCTTGGATGTCTTCGTGGCGGCTACAAGAAGAAGTTTTGGTGTGGTGATGGCCCTACGAATCATTGCAAAAAGATTTCTATTTCGTATTCTCTTCATCGGTTTCTTTTCGTTTTAACTCTAATGAATTTGAAATTTTATTAAAATAAATTGGTTAATAAAATAAGAAGCTAAATTACATTGTATCCTTTTATCAATCCTCTAGGTCCAAATATTTTCTACGAACGGTTAGTTATCTCTTCGACTAATCAATACTCCTGCATATTTCGTAGACTAGATGACCCGAGTATCTTGTGAAATATTGTATGGGATCAACCTTATATGTATGGATAATATTCTGATTTGGTAAGCCAAATGTAGAATGGATATTCAGTTTAATTTGGTAAACATTCTCCATCTATACTTTATTTGTCTCCCTGTCTAGCAAATCTCGAGAACAAAATTTCCTTAAGGAGGGAATCCGTAACATTCCTGTTTTTAAATCAAATTTAAATTAGTAATTAATTTAGTTTTAGGGTTGATTTGAAATTTTTATGGAAAAAATGGATTTAGAATGAAATAAATTTCATATTTGTAGGAAGATATTTGTTTGATTCAAATTACAAATTGATTGTATATTAATTTTTGGATTTGAAATTTAGAAATAAATGTTTTAAATAATATATTAGATTTGGAAACTCTAAAATTTAACACTAATAGGAAAATTTGTTTCGTATTTATAATATGACGATTTGAAAATTTTATTTTGAAATTGATTTACAAAGGCTATTTAAAGAGTTAAATTCAAATATATACATATTATACACTTATTTATTAATGTTTAATTGATTTTAAATCATATTCTTTAAAGATATAAATATGTATGTAAAAGGAAGTGGATTATTTAAATTTAAAATACGATATAATTTTTTTAAACATAAATACATGTAAAAGACATGTGTAAAAATGTTGAAGATGTGAATGAACAAATGTAAATTATAATAACATAAGAGTTTAAGATAAAATTTATAAATTAAATAAAATAAAGGATTTAAACGTAAATTTTCTTTTTTATGACATTTGTAAAGTTTTAAATTCATGCATTAACAAGTGTAAAGGAAATAGATATATGGAATTACATGTGTTAATCCAATTAACAAGTGGCAAGGAGTGTTTTCTTTAAAAAAATTAATTTTATAAATAATAAGTGTATTTGAGAAAACCTGTTATTTTCAGTTCAAAGGAAAGAAAAAAAACTTCTCAATTTTCTCAAAAGCAAACTACAAATCAGAAAAAGGAGAATAGAATAAAAGCAAAACAAACTCAAATCAATAGCCTGTTTCAACTACAACCTGATACAAATCAAATCTACATTCTAAAAAAAAAATCAATCCAGGCTTCAACCTGAATTAAACGACCACATCGAGATCAACTCAACAAAGTTAAAAATCAAGCTTCAGCCTGATCAAACTAAAATGCTCAAGTTCATTTCAACCTGAGATCAAGCAATTCAAAGATCAGTTTTCAAATTTCGAAAGAAAAATTAATTTCCAGAGCAAAAGATAAAAACACTGGTTCTCTGCTTAATCAATTTCCAGGTGAGAAAAACATCCTTTTCTTAAAACCTTGATATGGTAATATTTTGATGAATGAATGAAGTAGTTTTATAATGTATTTTCTTGATTGAAATTTTTTTTTGTATATATGTATAAGTATGTATATATATTACTTTTCATATCTGGAAACAGGCATAATTTGCCTCTGTTCAAAGAACAGGTTTCAAAAACCTATTTAAAAACTTAAATCTCTCCTTCTAATCCTTTGCAGGCTTCAAGGTATGAATAAAACATGTTGGTAAAAATCAAGATTCAAGATTTAAAAATATTTCTAAGTGAAATTTGGAAGAAATTCTTAACTGGAACAAGAAAATACAGTGGAACTCGGAAGTACGTCAAAGTTTAAGTGATTTAATTTCTTGATTCAATTACATAAGGTGATTTGATATTTAAAACAATGATTTTTTAAAAATAAAATCAAGATTTTAATTGTGCCTTTGAGGAGCATTCATAGGATGAACGGGAATCACGTTCTGAGTAAACCCTGGCAATCGATAAGAGACTATGTGTCGTCCTTGTTATTAAAGGTAGATAGATTGCTGGAGATCATCAGAAAAATAGTGGATAATCTTAAAATGCGATGTGGTGGCAGGGCGAAGATGCTTTAGGGTTTAATGATTCGTTTTGGTCGACGTTGGAAATAAGGGTCATGCTACGGCAAGGGAGCACCGGAGTTGACCGTTCCGGTGGGAATCAACGTAGGGGTTCATGTGGCGGCTATGGAAAAGGTGGCGAGTTCAATGGTGTAGGGGATTACCGGGATATGACATTTTTCCGATGATAAAACTTGGGTTCGAATGTGTCGACAGGCTAAATTTTATTTTCGAAGGAAATTGAGGATGTTGATTGTTCTGGGTCATCGACAAGGTCGTCGTCGATGTGAGAAAGGCTTCGGCTTGGATCGGAGGTGATCCGATGATCGGTGCATGTGCACATGTAGATGTTTGTGTTAGGTTGAAGTATGGCTAGGGTCTCGAGTTTACTTCCGGGGAACTGAAGGTTTTGCTCGAGTACGGTATCGGGTAGTTCGAGTGTTAAACTATACAACAGACAGTTTTTAAAAATAAAACAAAGTAAAATAAAAAGAAGGAAGGAATGGCTCAGGAAAAGATCGGGTAGTTTGGGGGTTTACTCGAAGTTGGGTTCGGCTTTTCTGGGAGTCATCTTGGGCTTGTCTTGAAAACAATTTTGATTTCTAACATTTAGACAAGTTTTCAAATGTTAAATTTAATTAATTTTAAAATACTTTCTTAATTAAATTTTTTTATACCAGTTTTGATAAATAGTTAAAGTTTGAGATATTTGTTTTATAATTAATTAAGTTCAAAAAAAATCCTTAGGTTTATTTTAAATCTAAATGGTATAATTAAGTAATTGAAAGGTAATGGTTTTTAATTAACTTAAGTATTTTAAGTTAATCCATATGTTAATGATAAATTATTTTAAGGGCTTATTTAAAGATTTGAATAACAATTAAGAAATTAATTAAGATAAGAGGTTTATCTTAAATTTATTAAGATTTTAATTAATTACCAACTGTTTAATTTATGTGATAATTTAATTACTTAATGAAAGAAATTAAGGATAATTATTTAATGATTAAAGTTTGATTAATTGAAAATTAAAGGTTGATTAATCAAGTAATTAAAGAATAATTAATTAAAGGATAATTAATTTATGTGATTAATCAATCAAGGTAATTAATTTGAGGATAATTAATTAATTAAAGCGATTAATCAAGGGATAATTAACCAAAGTGATTTATTAATTAATGTGATTAATTAAAGGTTTATTAACTAATGAAATGTATTAATTAAAGATAATAAATTTATGACTAGGGGTTGACTAATCAAGTGATTAAAGGATAATTACTCAATTAATTTGTAATTTAATTAATTAAAATAATTAGGGATAATCATTTACTATAGTTAATTAAGGATAATTAATTAAACGATAATTAACTAAGGGTTACTTAATTAATGTAATTAATTAATTAAAGGATAATTAAATAATTAAAGGTTAATTATTTTATGATTAAAGGTTGATTGATTTATTAATTAAGATTGATTAATTAATAATTAAAGGTAAGTTAATTTATTATTAAAGGTTAATTAATGATTAATGATAATTAATTAAATATGGTTTGTGATTAATTAATTTTAATTAACCAGAATTAATGATTTATTCATAAGTAATTAATCTGATTAAAATTAATCAAATGATTAATTGAGCTTGCTTATAAATATTTGGATTCCATTGAATGTTGAATTGTTCAATATTCCTGGTGTGTGATGCACTGTGATATAAATTATTTTGATTTGAGCCGTGATAAATGTAATTTATTTATCTGTGATGAATTTTTATTATTTATCTGTGAATCTATGAATGAATGATAAGCGCTATAGGATTATACCGCTTATTGATATTAATGTGCTTGAATCTGTAATGTTGATGATGTTGCACTATTGTGTAAAACACCTGGACTACGCAATACACACAAAAATATGGATTTCACGAGGAAATCAGTTAAGTCACAGATATTTGAGTTTAATTCAAAATGTCTTTGAAAGTTGAATTCTGAATCTAAAAATGGTTTGGAATTGGAATTGGATTAAATATGAAAAGCTTTTGAAATGAGTCTTGAAGACAAAATTATTTTAAGTTAAAGTTTTTGAAATTTAAGTAGTTTGATTTGAATTAGAATTCAAGATTTGAACTTGAGTTCTATAAATATATGTTCAGAAAAAAAGCTATACAAGTTATATAATGTGTTTATATAGGTTTTAAACCATTTTAAAAAAAGTATTATTTTGGGAATTTAAATTTAAGCCACGTTTATGTTTAAAGGCCATAACTTGTGCACATTTGATCGGATTTTCCCGAAACGAAAACTATTTGTTTTCAAATAGTAATAGCTTTCAAATAAAGAAAGAATATTTAGTTTTTGTTGAAAGTATTTAAAATTTGAAATGGAATTGTTTGGAAAGCTATAAATGAATGTTTGTTAAAGATTAATGAACCTTGTTTCCAAAATAAGAGGATTTTAAAGGTGTATCTTTTGTGTAAAAGATTTGAACTGTAAATAGTTTTGAAAGTTATGAATTAATCTTTGTGAAAGATGCGTGAACTTTGTGAAGTGAATTTTATTGTTAAATATTTGAAAATTGAAATTTGTTTAAACCATTTGAAGAAAGGGTATCAGCTTTAAGTTGTGACTTAACTAAGATCTCACTATATCCATATGTTTTAAAATATTGCGCTCATTATTCGATTTAGCCAAGAGAGGACTTTGTGTCATATATCCCATTTTGAATAATGATACGACGAAATGGATAGCATTTGAAGACCGGTGGTGAAGACCGGGTATTTTCAAAAGCGAAAGGATTACCGTCGAATGTCTCTGCACCGAATGGCCCCGTTATAGAGGTTTGATCGCCATTTGTGATGAGGAGTTCGGACGTGATTAGGGATTATCCGGATTGCAAGGGCTTCTTTTGAAGTGCCTTCGGTTCTGTTCGAACCCGAAACAGACTTGTATGGATGTATGTCTAACGTTACACTTTGAGATGTAGAACTGGTTTCTATCAAATACATTTTTGTTTGGTGGCGGAGAATTTATTCTCTTAGCTTACACCCTTCTTGAGATGTACGAGCTCAGAGGTTATGTAGTTGATGGTTACTAGTGATACATTCCCAATTTGGTAATGTGGCATACGAAATGCTGTTGATCATGTGTTGATCGAAGCATTGCTTTTGTGAAAAGCGTAGCTTTGTGGATGTGACCTTGTCGGACCTCGCAACCCGGAACTGTCGAAACATGAAGGATGCGGCATGGTTATTTAGGGTAGCTCCCCCTGAGGGTATGTCCATTTCCTTCTGGAAAAAGGTAGTATCATGGTATGGAGCCTGGATATTTAACCTTTGTGGTTGCTGCAAATTTCTTACTTTGTGGTTGTTGGTGCTGAGGGTCCTCAGATAAAGGTCGGTAACGGCCGGGGGATGGCATACTCATGTAGTAGTTACCTGGTTATGGAGGTAACCCATCCTTGTGTTGGTACAGAGCTGGTGAAGTTTTTGGGGAATCCTACCAGAGGTGTACCCATGTGGCCCAGGAAGTTCCTTTGCCTGACATTTGTTGGAAATCCAATCACCAATACGCACCCTTTAGGATTTTAGTTGTACAACCTACGATTCTTAAATGGTAGCTATAGCAGGCATAATATAATGGTACCTATGCTAGCTAAGGTTAATATTATACTTTCGAAAAAATTTCTACACTATGCACTAATAATAATATTAAAAAGGATTTTGCATATCAAGCATGTTTGACTATCGTAAGGACAAATCTCCTCCACTTGTGCGCTTGCATTGTGTGTGTGTAGGGAGGCCTTATGGTAGTTTCATTTTCCAAAAAGCATTGTAAATTTCTTTTAAATTCTTTTGTTTGCTTTTGATAAATATAAAATGTTTTTGTTTGCTCACACCAGTCCCATGACTGACCTCGAGTTTATTGTTCTCTTTCTAAACTCTAAGTGCCCATAATTTTCCACACGGGCTGCCTAGAGTTAGATTTTCAGATAATCAGCTAGTAGATATAGATTCGGCAGCCTTCGGCTTTCTGTTTGGAATTCTTTGGAGTCTTTGGATTCTGGCAAATGCATTTATGACTGACCTTGCTTAACACAAGGTGATGATGGTGGTTCGAGCTTTCAAAATGGTGTTTGGAGTCTTTTGAGCTTTGGCATTAGAATTGCAGCTGTGGATTTACTCTCTCCCTTGGAGATCATGTTGGAATTATTTTTCCCGCTGTTATCTTCTATCTCAGACTAATATTGATATCTCAATTGTATCATTGTTGTATCGAATATTGTGTATCAATGTTATATCATTCATTTTTCTTCCGCTGTGTTGTTGTACTTAATGTGTTATAAGCTTCGACGCGAATCAGATTTCAACGGTTGAATCTGCGGTAATACGAGTGAAGTATGGATGTCGATTTTCGAAGGCTGAAATTTGGGTTGTGACAAAGAGACTTTTGGTACTCCACACACGGCTTCATAAAAAATTATTCTCTTATATATGACGATATCAAGCCTGGCATGATATAATACTTTATGTGTAGAAGTTAAACCTTATTTAACAATATTAACCCTTAGGACGTTGATGTAGAAATCATCAATATTTAACTTATTTGTGCTATTATGTGCTTATTTGTCTTGAGAAGAAAATTCCAAGCAAATGGTAAAAAGCCGCTTCGCGTTGCAAAGAGCACGAGGGAGCACATAAAGGATGTTTCGTGAAATGCATCAGAGTTGTAACTATAAAATATGACGTAAAAAATAGAGTTTTCGATACATGATTTTTTATATAGTTTAATCCATATACAGGAACTCCAAGATGTCCCTCTCTTTGTCTACACAGCATATGTGCCACACTTAAATGCACTTCTCCAACTGCTGTTATGTTTAGATCTATAGTGATTAATGCTGGTTATCGCATATCGGGCTCTCATGTGAGCCCACTTGCCCTAAAAACTGATGACTCTATGAATGTGATTTGGGATATCATGCGTTGCTGGGTACTCATTTCCTTCCTCTACCTTTTTATTGTTGAATACCTCCTTAATTTTCTTCAGTCTTTTGCTTCCATTTCACCACTCATTGATATTAGTAGCAACTACAAATCTCATAATTCAAAACTTGTGTTTAATGGCCTTTATTAATATGAACTCTTTTCGGTGCTAATTATAATTGAAATTGGTTAAGGTATTTGTCCAATTTCAAACGAATGTTTGAGGCATTTGCTTTTCTGGTGAAAAATATATTTTTCTCTTACACACAGAGATAGAAATGTCTATACAGAACTTGTGACAAGTGATTTCATTTGGCAATGTAAGTGAAGAATCATCCTGTTAAAGGGCAACAACATGGTCAATTAGAATTGTCTGGAACTGCTATCCTTTCAAAAGAACTGTGATGACCTGGATTTTTAACGACAGATAATTGGTAATTAACTAGATTAAATTATCAAAAATACCGATTTATAAGTTGAACAAATAAATTCTCATAATTAAAAACATATGGATGTATAAATTGATTTAAACTATAACAAATGTTGAGTTATAAAATCTCTGGAGATGATAAACCTTATAGTAAATTAATAAATAATATATTTCACCACTTAAATCCAAGATAATATCCATAATTATATAAATATATATATATATATATACAAGCCATATAGTGTATATAAATATATAAATGTGCATGTATGTATGTATGAAATAAAATATAGGAGAATATTGTATAAAATGTATAAGTATATATATGTGTGTGTGTGTGTAAGTATATGCATACATACACCCTTGTCTACATACTTCTAATATAGTTTTTTAATTAATTCAATATTTGGCAAAATTTAATGATCTTCTAATATAATTATTTAAATTTAAATTCTACATTTTTAAAACATTTGAGATGAGTATATATAATTAGTAACTAAATGTTAATAACTTAATTTTTAAATTTAAATAAAAATAACTAAAAGGTTTATGATATTTCTTTTAAGCTACACATGAAATAAAAATTATAAATATATACAAATGGACATTTGTAGGCTTAAGAGGAACACATGTTTACAAGTGGCAAAATTTTCTTTTAAATTGAAAAAAAATTACAAAAAGGAAGAAATAAAAATGAGAAACCAAGTGCTGTATCTAGCAGCACTTTTTATATACATATCTCTTCTTCTTCCTTTCATTTTTCTTTCAAACAAAACAATTCAAAACCAGAAAATAAAATGAGAGGAAACTAAACAACTTCACCATTTCTTTGAACTGAGCAAAGCAAGATTTAAATCCAAGTTCAACTCAACTAAAAGAAGATTAGATCTATACCAAGTTGTTGTTTTCCAACTGCGTTTCTCTATTCTAAGTTTAAGGTGAGTAAACTTAAATTTTTAAAAGCTAAATCCTCTTTATTTACTTGTGCATGTAATTTTTTTTATGGAAATGGCTTGAATATGATTGTAGGGATGAAATTGTATGGTTGCTTGAGTAAACAAGTTGAATGTACTGTGTGTATACATGCACGCCTCTGTTTTCTTTAATAGGCTCAAATTCACTCAAAATAAATTCAAATCCTCTTCACTAACAACTATATGTTATGATGTCTATAAGAAATGTGTTTGTATTAATGAAATCATAATTCTAAGAATGGTTTCAAGTGTATTCAGTATTATTTGGGAAAAAGAAATTTACAGTGCGAATTAAAACATTTCATAAAAATCGACCATCATGATTTCTTGTTTCTCTGATATAAGCTGGTTTGCCTTTAAAATGTTGATTTTTGGTGATAATACCATAATTTTTAAGTTAGGATTAGAGGAGAAATCGAAGATGATCGAAAATTGGGTTTTTGGGCGATTTGCGATGATTGAAGGGCGTTGTGGCGCCCCACTTCCATACTCCCGCTGGTCAAGGGCACTACGGGGTAATGCCATCGACTAACACGAAGAATAAGGCTATTGAGGGGCGACCGTCCATGTAATTACTTTGTGCGAGTACCGATGTATCAGATAGTATAACATGCATTTCATTTCAAGAAGAAATTCGAAATTTCAAATACAAACTCAAAGCAACTACATAGTGGCTATGTGGTCTTTGGAAAAAAATGTAGAAATAAGCATAACACAAATCAGTCCCAGATATCCATATCGCAAAGGTGGAAACAGATATGAATATATCACATAAAAGTGTGCATAAAAGTATTGATCATTCCATATTCAATACATCACAAAAGAATAGGTACAAGTGCTAGACAAAAGAATATGTATACATCAAGGAGTCTCTATCTCGAATGTATAATGACAAAAACTACCAAATCTAAAGTAGTTAGACAAAATTCAAATGAGGGTTCTTGATATGGAGTCAAGGAGAAGCACCTCTAACATCTCGGTATGACCCGAGTATTATTTAATAAGAAAATAATAAACGGATCAGCCTAGCTATAAATATTAGATAAAATGAGATAAGATAAGAGATATAACAAAAACGCACGATAACGATAATGCCATACTATGAAAAGTATACCTTTATCAACAACAAAAATCATACAATAACTCAAGAATCTCAAAACACCAAAAAGGATGTCATTTTCTTTATTTTATTAACCAAACCACAAATATTGACAAACACATCAATGATAATCATAAAAATTGATGAAACACAAATTCTAGAAATCATCAATTAAAAATCCAAAAATCACAAAGGGGGTGGCCTATCACAAATGGGAGCCTGAAAACTCACCAACGCATGCATCACAAACGGGTTGCTAACAATAGAGCCGGTGCAACGACGTAGTATAATAACGGTACGCCCAAGGAACCTGAAACACAAGTAATTTGGAACAACGACGTAGTACAAAGGTATGCCCAATGAACCTGATAAGCCAGTACAACGACGTAGAACAACGGTATGCCCGATGAACCGAACTCCATAAAATAACATGGGTCGCTAGCCCACAAAAATGATTCGAAACTCCAAAGAAACAATAGTTGGTTAGCCTATAAAACGAATGAGGCGAAACTCAATAAAACGAGGTACAGTCATCCAGTGGACAAAGAGACATAGCATATCTCTAGTCTAAATCACAAACTGATCATCATTGATCAATAAAATTGTGAATTACACTAAGCAAGTACATAAATTAGTTTAGCTTCATGTTCCATAACCAATGGCTTAGCTTAAATATTTACGAACAAATTGTAGATCTCATCTCGAAAATTGTCAGAAGAGTTTCAATCAAACAAGTCCAAAAATTAACCGACGAAGTAAACGCAAGCATTTCATAGCACTTATTTTGCTAAGCCGTTTAATTAGATTTTCTCGTACGAACGAGGCAAAGGTTTATATATACTAATAGGTTGGAAAATGGTTTTATAAACGAGCTTTGTATTAAAAATAGAGTTGAAACCATCCTTATGAAAGAGTTTGATTATTTACTACTAGTATAGAAACCTTTGTATGTCGAAGTGACAAATCACCAAAAATGATTGTAAAACAATCATTCACCAAAAATCCACATTCGTAGACGTGAATAAAATCCAAAGAAATCAATACCAAATCCATCAAAATGGATATTCCCAAAAATCCCAAAAAAGAAGTTATCAAAGTCAACAAGGTGATAACAACAAATTGGATCTACTAGAATCGATTAAAAATTGGAAATCAAAACAAAAAGGAAAGATTGGCTGAGATAGCACATTCAGTCGACTGGACCATGGTGGTCAGTCGACTGAAACATGCCTGGGAACTTTAGGTTTCCAGGCTAAGTCGACTGACCTAGAATGGTCAGTCGACTGATACTAGCCTAGGCAATTTCTTGGGTTCTGGTTCAGTCGACTGACTTCCTGGTTCAGTCGATTGAAGTGGAATTTCTAGTATTTTCAGCCTAGCCCTACCAAGGACAAAAATCCAACAAATTGCGATCGGACGAGCGATGGACGCTAGGGGTTTATGCCGATCGACAACGCAGCGCTACAGGCTCTTCGATGCACCACCAAAAACATGTTCAAACATCAAAGCTAGGATTTTTAAAGACTTGACTTCAAAACATCAAAAATTGGAATATTCATAAAACTAATTCTATCCAAAGCAAATGGACAAGGAATAGATGTTAGGAATCACTACCTAACAACTAGCAAATATATAAACATAGATGTGAGTTCAAAAACTCACCTTTAAAACTCAAAAACAACAAAGGAGAAGCTAGAAAACAAAGAGAATATCAACTACTCTTCAACTTCAACTATAAAAGCTCCAATCTAGCATCATAAGCAAATATTTCTTAAGTTAGGTTACAGGAAATTTCTGAAATTGGAGAGAGATTGAGATGGGGATGAAGAAGAGGATGCTTACCTAAGTTTCTCTTTGATTTTGGAGCTAGAACTTGAATTTGAAAAGGAAATTAGGGCTTAGGATTTTAGTTTCCAATCTCTTCCCCCATTTTTACTAAAGCTTGAAGTGTTAGGAAATGAGGAATGAAAGAATAGGAGAAGGGGTGGAGTCAGGATATAAGACGAGTTGGGCTAGTAGGCTAGAACCCAAACCCTATCCCAAAGCCCTAAATGAAAACATCAAAATTATACTCAACTCCAAACACATTGATATTTATACTCAAAAAGGTTGAAAATGCCATTTTGAACTCTATGGAAGTGGTCTCAAGTTCTAATTCAACTGTTTTCCAAAAATAGCTTTTCGGACTTAAATCTGACTAACGATGCTATATTTAAATAAAACATTTAAATATACAATCGTAAAATATGCGGGTCGTTACAGACTCCCCTCCTTAAAGAAATTACGTCCTCGCAATACTTAAGAAGAAAACAAAGAGTAACAATCATAAAAGCATATCAATACCAAAAGAAAATTTGAAATAAGAAGTTCACCTCAAAGAGATCAAGATGGTAAGTCCGAATGTGTTCGATCGATGAATTCTCTGGATTCATAAGAGCAATCCTTAGGATTTGAGGACCATTGAACTTTCACAAGAGTAACATCTTTATTTCGAAGGTGTTTAACCTCCGAAGTAATGATACAAATAGGATGTTGCTCATAAGTCAAATTAGGCGAAACTTTAATTTCTTCCACAACACCGGGTTTAAGAATAGAAATGGAATCTCGAAGCATTTTCGTAGTTGAGAAACGTGGAATATGTCATGAATAGTAGAAAATTGAGCAGGTAATAAAAGGCGATATGCCGCGAAACCAATATGTTCGGTGATGGGAAATGGACCAATATATCAAGGTACTAATTATCCCAATCGACTGAAATGCACAACACCCTTCATAGGTGAAACACGAATAAACACTTCCACAGAAAATTCTAATTTCCTTATTCGATTATTGGCATAGGATTTTTGTCTACTTTGAGCTTCTTTCATCCTATGACGAATAAGGTCAATCTTTTCTATGGAATTACGAATAAAATTTGGACCTGAAACCAGCTTCTCACCGGCCTCAAGCCAACAAGAAGGGGATCGACATGTCCTTCCATAGAGTGCCTCAAAAGGTGCCATACCAAAACTAGATTGGAAGCTATTATTATAGGAAAACTCAACAAGAGAAATATGATCTTTCCAATTTCCACCAAAATCAAGCTCACAAGCACGAAGAAGATCTTCAAGATTTTGACTCACATGCTCGGTTTGTCCATCGGACCGAGGATGTTAAGAGGTGCTAAAATTAAGCTTCGTTCCCATAGCTTTTTGAAGAATCTTTCAAAATCCACTAGTAAACAAAGAATCACGATCACTAACAATAGAAGTAGGAACTCTATGCAATTTAACAATTTCTCTAATATAGAGTTTGGCTAAAAGAGGTACGGTCCGATTAGACCGAACGGGAATAAAATGGGCGGATTTGTAAGTCTATCCACAATCACCCATAAACTGTCATGGCCCGAACGAGAACGGGGAAGACTACCAACAAAGTCCATGGAGACTTGATCCCACTTCCAAATTGGAATGTCCAAAGGTTGCAATAACCCACCGGGCCTTTGATGCTTGGCCTTAACAAGTTGACAAGTCATGCAACACTAAAGTTAGCAATACAAAATTTCATTCCATCCCAATAATAATAAAGTTGCTTCATATCCCCATACATTTTACTACTACCGGGATGAATGGTAAATTTAGAACGATGAGAATCTTCTAAAATATCTTTACGAAGATTACCAATATTTGGCAGATAAGTCTACCAAATTTTCGAATGCCGCCACGAGCATCGATATCAAAGTCCTTCAACCCTTCAACATCAATTTTATCCCTACAATTTTGGCTAAAAAGAGCCAATTCGAGATCTAGATTTTGAGCTTGAAGAATGCGGCCCAAAAGAGATGGATGAGCCTCAAGGCTAAATAGAATAAGAGATGAACATAAATCGGATTCACGATCTCGAATGTCACAAGTGGATAAAATATCGAGATCATTCCATTCAGATATCATCATGGAAACAACCGCTTATTGCTTACGACTAAGTGCGTCGGCAACACGATTTCCCTTCCGAAGTATAAAGAATATCAAGATCATAAGATGCAAGGAACTCGAGCCAATGTTGTTGATGCAAATTAAGTTCCTTTTGAGAAAATAAATACTTCAAAGATTTATGATCGGTATAGAGAACAAATTTCTCTCCCAAAAGATAATGGCTCCAAATTCTAAGGGCGAAAACAATAGCCGCGAGTTCTAAATCATGAGTGGCATATCTAGTCTCGACAGGCTTTAATTGCCTAGAAGCATAAGCAATAACACATTCCCTTTGCATGAGTATGGCTCCCAAACCAACACGACTAGCATCGGTATGAACAATAAAATCTTGGTTCCCTTCGGGAATCACAACAATAGGAGCATCGGAAAGGAGTTCTTTTAATCTTTGAGAAGAAGCTTCACATTTTTCTTACCAAATGTACTTAACTCCTGTAACGACCCGGAATTTTGGACAATATAAATTTAATAATCTGTGTTTAAATTTATATTGAATTGATAATTTTGATTAATAAATTTGATATTTATTTAATAATCTTCTTTATTTAATTATTTAATTTGTGAAATTATTTTTAATGAGTTAATAAATTGTTTTCTATTTAATAATGTATATGTATTTATATATATTTTAAATAGATAAGTTGTTTTTATTTAAATTAGTATAGCATCTTATTAATGTTTTGAATTTAGAAATGGTGATATATTTTTAATTTGAGCTTTTCAAAAATTATTTAAATAAATACTATTTGTTTTTAAATATGAGATAAATATTTTCAATTAGTTTAAATTTCATTTTTAATTCAAGTTGTATATTAAATTATGTTACAAACTCTTTTATAAATTTGTTTAAAATGTTTCTTTTTCAAATGAATCATTTGTATATTATTTTATTTATAATAATAGTACTTTGCTTTTTCTTTAGAGAATTATTTAATATATTCATAATTTTGCATAAGGATTCATTAACAAGGCTTAATACTTATTTAACTCTAAATATAAACACTAATTATTCATAAAGACATGTGTATGTATATTAAGACTTAAGCTAACAAATGTAAACTTATCATCTATTCAAAATGACAAGTGTCAATGTTTCATTTAATTTTTCTTTTAATTCATTTTCTGAAAATACATTCATATCATTTGTGTTTTTATTCATATTCATTCATTTTTCTCATTCCTTAATAAAAGAAAAACCCAAATTATATTCTCAAACCATATACAACTGCAATTCTCAAAACCTGATAACATATGCATTCAATTCCTCTTCATAATCAAGTTGCAATATTTCAAAACTCCTCTTTTCCCAAAATTACAACCTGCAACATACATTCATTTTCAAATTATAAGTCTGCATACAACTTCTACCAAATCTGCAAATTCAATCAAAAACCTGCATTTCATATTTTCAAGAAAGCCCTACATCCATAAACAAAACCTGCACAACATTCTTCTGCAAATTCAAAAGCCTGTAAAACTTTACATTCACACTCCTCTTTCCAATATACAGACCTGCATGCATCAATTACTAATCAAGTTGTACCTGCATGTTTTTTTTTAAAAAAAAAAAAAAGCAAGCATCATGTATAATCAAGGCATTCAAGCTACTGCATTTCTTTGCATCTGGAAATAAAGAGACCTGCATGCATTAAATCTCATAATCTGGGAACAGAGGCCTGCATGCATCATGTAGAACCTGAAAGCATGTATAATCAAAGATTTAAAAGCAACAATCAAAGGGGGTCTGCATTTCAAATCTGGAACCTGGAATTGAATGTGCTCTGCATTTGGAAAATAAGGTGAGTAACTCACTTATAAACTTATTTAATAGGTAAAGTTGTTTATATTTTTTTTAAAATTTGATATGAACTTATATGAAGTGGCAGTGAATTTTATACCTGTGATATATGCCTGTGTACATGTTGAAGAAAGTTTCATGTCTGTGCTTCAAAATTCCAAAACTCATGTTTGAACTCTGAGTTCTTTCCTTTGACTTGTTTTTTTTAGCTTTGTATAAATCATGATGTTTTAGATTAGTATAAGTTACTAATAGAAATATTGAGTAAACTCAGGAATTCTAAAACAGAAATTAAAATTTATTTTTGTTAGGTGCAGCTCCAAATCATCTGCATTTTTATTTTGGTCAAGTTTGTTGAATCCAGCAATGAATTTGATTTAGTTTGACTCTAGAGTGAGTGTAGCTATCAACAATCATAGGAAAATCATTGAATTTATCTGCAATTCAAATTTGGAATTTAGATTGGGGATTTTAATGTGTAGAACCCTAGTTTACTTTGGGTTACTGTTTTGGGTAAATTTTGAACTCCTCTGTGCATCGAGTTCAAAGGTGTTTAGGGTATTGTTGGATGGTGAAGTGATGAAGCTCGTGCCGGAGTTTGGATGTTGATAGTGGTTGGAGGTGGTTGATATTGGTGTTGTCAGGTTGAGGGGGAATACTGGGTTGCTTTGTTTCGGGTTTGGGTAGGTTCTGGGTTGCAGGGTTTTTACTCGGGTTGGTCTCGGGGAGAAGTGAGAAAAACTCGAAGCAGTGATGATATTAACCCGAAGTAATTTTAAGCTTGCTCGTGTTGCTTTGTTCAGATTGAACAAACAGAAACTGCTCTGTTCTGTTCATAGAATTTTAGGAATAAAGTTTAAATATAAATCTAAAATTTTGAACTTAGAATCAAACTTGAAGCTAAGGATGAATTCAAATAGTTTGAATTTAAATTTCTTTGAAATAATTAAGGGAATTTTGTGTGTTGTTTCAGGTTTGAATATTGGAAACAGAATTGTTTTCCAGATTTTTAAGAATAGTGTTGAAGTGGTAATAGCAATCTAAACTTGAAATTTAAAATTAGGTGGAACCTGAATTTAGTTATGGATTTAAATAATTCAAACATGAAATTTGAAAACATTTTAAATCCAAGAATGAAGAAGTTTAAAAGTAAACAGAAACTGTTCTGTTCTGTTTTTAAGAAAATTTTTAAAAAGTAAAGTTTAATATAAATCTAGAAATTTAAAACTTAGGGTTAAACTTGAATCTAAGAATGAATTCAAATATTTTGAATTCTTATTTTAAAATAAGTTAAATGCAGAAATTCAAAGTTTGTTTGAAATATAAAAATATAAAAGAGGTGAATCAGGAAACCTGTTTCAGGTTTTATAAAATTTGAAAATAAAGTGCAGAATACATTTGTGACTTGGAATTTTGAAACTGAATTTAAGTTGAATTCAAATAAGTTTGAATTCTGTTTTCTTTGGAATAGTTTAAATTCAGGAAATTCTAAGTTTGTTTTTTTTATAAACAGAAAAACTGTTTTCTGTTTTAAATAAAAAGGTAAGTTTAAATTTGAAAGTAAAAATTTAAACTGGGTTTAAGTTTGAAATTTGAAAATGAATTCAAATTTTAATTGTCTGAAATTTGAATCCATATTGTGTTTTTAAATTTAAATTTGATTTGGAAATCTTAATTATAAATGCATATGTGATTTGCATTTGAGTTAGAAAGTTAAGTATTTAATTTAGGAATTCAAAATGAATTCAAAACTGAGTTTTAAATCTGGATTTAAACTTTTAAACTTCAGTTTAAAATAAAGATTTAAATTTAAATTGCTTTCAAATGATTTACATTTGAATTGAAGGTGAAATGGTAGGAAGAGTTTTAAAGAGTTTAAACTAAATTGAAAGTGGAAGTTATATTTAAATTTGAAGTTTTAAAGTAATTTTTAAAATTGATTTGAATTTGATTTGAATTGACATTTAAATTCTTTTTAAAAAAACTTATTAAGTATATGTTTCTTGTAAACATATAGGATTAAGTTTTGTATTGTTTTAAAATCTTATTTTAAATAAATTTGAGTTTTAAAGTTTGAAAGAAATGTTAAATGGAATTTAATGGAAATTTAAAAACATTATTGTTTTTAAATGCTTAATTTAATAAGAAATGATTATCTAAAGATAAATAAAGTTTAAATGATTGGATTCATTAAATTTTCAAGGTAATTAAGAAAAATATTAATTATTTAATTAATTAATAATGTGGATGTTTAATTAAATAATTTATTATTTTTAATTTGATTTGAGATTAATTAATTAAGTTTAATTAATCTATAATTAAGGATGGTTAATTAAATTTTAATTTATAATTAAGATTTATTTAATCAAGTGATTAATGATTAATTAAGATTTTAATAACACTTAGTTAATTAATAATTAGAGATTAATTAAATAGTAATTAAATATTAATTACTTAATAACTAATGGTGATTAATATGAGTTAATCTCTTAATGAAGTAATTAAGAAATGTTAATGAAGTCATTAACTTAAGATATTGAAAATTAATTAATGTGATTATTTTTCTTTGATAATTAATTAGATTAATTAATAATCAATTGTTTAGATTTAATTACTTAATGAAGTAATTGAAGAATTAATTACTTAATGTAATTAATTAAGGATTATGCGATTTGTTTAGATTAATCAATTTAGTTTAATTAATTTAAACAATTGTGGATTGGTTGATAATTACTTTATGTAATTTATGAAATTATAATTACTTAAGGAAGTAATTTAATAATTACAGAATGTAATTAAAGATATTTGATATAAAAGTAAATTGGATTTAAATTACTTTGGAATTAATCAAGGGGATTAATTTTGATAATTAATTAAGAATAATTAATTATGGGTTGAGTAATTAATGTAGTTAATTACTGAATGATTATTAATCAAGGGTGATTAATATATATGGAGGGTTTAATATTATTAACTTGGGTGATTAATATTAAATGCTAATTACTTATTGTAATTAGAGATGGTTAATCAATAATGATTAATTTAAATGAATATTGAGATGATGATTTATAAATTGATTTGAAATCAATGGATGGTTAAGTTAAGCAAGATTTTGATGATGAAATAATTAATTTAATTCATTTTAAATTAATTAGAGATTGAGTAATTAATTTAATTCATTTTAAATTAATTATAGAAGTGTGATCATTAGATCATTTGCTTATGTTTGATGATTGGTATTGGTTGTTTGGTATGGTTTGTAATCTCAGTTATGAGATAAGTAGTGTATGTGATATGGATGCATTGGATGCTTGTGGATGATAATATAGATTATCTGATTATGATATAATTATCTGTTGATAATGATAATGTTAATTATCTGTGATGTTGTGAATTATCTATCTGTGTATGTTTAGATAATGAATTGAATTGTTTTAACTTAAAACAACTTGGCCTTAATAAGACACGCTTTGGATTTCGATGAGACCGGGATCGGGTTTCCATATTCGGGATCCGAAAACCACATCGATTCCAATTAACGTTAGGTCGTTAATCCAAGTGGAGCGAGTGAAGACTCGAGGTGTAAGGGCTATACGTCAGTATAACTCTGTGGGTGATTCCGTAATGAGTTTGACGGAATAGGTCTTATAGATTCGAGATGGTGAATCAGAGTGCAAGGGTTATTGTCGTTAACTCTGAGGGTGATTCCAAAATGAGTGTAACGAGATAATGCCTTCGGTTTCGTTCGAACCCGGAACGAACTTGTATGGGTTGAATGCTTTCAGAACATCGTCAGGTGGACGATGAGCATTCTAAGAAATGTGTCCTCTAAAAGGTAATCGTAGCCTCAAGCCTCATCAACCGGGAATGGCTAAAACAGGGGAGGTGCAGCAAGGCTTCGTGGGTAGCACCCACTGGAGAGCAAGATTGATCCCTGTCTAGAGGTCCCTTTATATTCGGCTTAGTGGGCAGTTGGATATGCGCACCAACTGCGGGGTTGTCTTGTTCGGAACTATTCAGTAAGGAATGGGTCCGGCCTTGTGTAGCAGGGGATGAAGGGAGTAATCCTCGGTACTGTGATCTAGGCCACGTACTGTGACGGGCGGTACCCCAGTAGCCCTGCCATTGTATGGAATCCAAAATCCAATAAGTGCCAACGGTTTTGATTGTATTACCCACTTTTGTGGCTAGTAGCTGGAATTTAATGAATGTAACAATTTTGGCTATTTCATATTTACTTGAAAACCCTAGACACTATTATAATATCATAGAATTTCCTATCAAATGTTTTGGTTAGCGTAAGGTAAAAACTTTTCCATGTTTATGTGTGGGAAGTCTTACGTGATACCTTTTCTTTTCAAAGGTTTTTGAAAGTTAAGCAACTTTAACCTGTTACTCACACCAGACCCATGTCTGACCCGGAGTTTATTTTTGTTTCCATAAACTCTTGGGTACTCAAATTTTTTACGAGTAGCCAAGGGATTCAGGTTAGCTTTGACGAATATTGGAGGAGCAATGGAGCAGGAGGCTTCGGCGTTGTAGATATGTTTAGTATTCCGCTGTGTATAATATCTCTGTGTTATCTGTTGAGTTGTATTATGTTGAAAATACAAGACAGGTGTTTATAACTGTCTAGTATGTGATGTATATGTTGTATATCTGTGTACTCTGATAGTGGTTGTAAACTATGTAATATTTTATGTTATTAATATACTTTATTCGTTCCGCTGTTTAGATTCTCATGTGTCGTTTCTTCTTTCTCTTCTTTCTTTTCTATTCTCTATCCCTTTCTTTCTTATTTGCGATGTGACTTCCTGGAGTGTAGGGAGTTGGGTCGTTACAGTGGTATCAGAGCGTTAGGTTGAGTGAATACCTTGGCTCTGGAGTGGTGTCTATATTGAGAGAGCGTATTTGTAGTTTTGATATATATGTATTTATATATATTATTGGTTCTACCTATTTGTTGGATTACCTGTTCGGGTTTTTCCAATATAAGTTATAAAGGTAGATGAGGTAGAAGTGTGTGTAACACGACTACCATTGGTTGAAGTTTGATGGATGAGGTTGGAAGTGTATTTATCGAGACTGTAGATCTAATACCGTCTCGAGTGGGTTCTGTTGTGAAGAAGTACTTCATCGATCTCTGAAGGTAATCTGTAAAGGTTCGGAGTTCATCTTTGAAGTGCAGAATTGAGTTTTGATCTGTCGGTTGGACAGAAGCAAGCAAGTGATGATATCTTGATATCTCAGGAAGTAGTAGCTGCGTGATGAGATGCAGTGACTATGGATATTTCCGAAGATGTTTCTTTGGAACAAGAATAAGAAGTGAGTCTGCCGGTGTTGTGGCTGAGTTTAGCAGAGTATTCTGAGTTGGTAGGAAGTCTTTTGGCTGAGTAGTTTTTCTGAAGTGGAGTGCAGAAGCAGCAGGGTGGATCTTTTCTCTGGAAGGTTGGCTATGTCAGCATAAGCTGTTCTGTTTGTTGAGAGAGAGCAGTTTCTTGGATTAGGCTGAGTTGATCGCAAAAGTGACTTGCGATAGTATGTTTTCTTGTGTTTGGTGGAGATTGTCTGGATGACTTCTGGAAGTCAGAGTTTGTCTGCGTCTGGAGATCGAGTTTTCTTTCCAGGATTGGAACTGGTGGTTCAGTTAGTAGGTGGATGGTTCCTTGAGACAAAAGTTGGTGAAGCAACTCAGGTTTGGGAAGAACATCTGAGTTTTTCTTATGGATATGTGGAACCATATTTCTGTGCTGGGTTGTCTGGTCTGTGCTTGTGCTCTTCGTCAGCATTTTCTTCCGTTTCGGATCAGAGTTGTGCAGCGGAAGCAGTTTGGAGGTGCTTCTGTTTGTTTCTCGGATGAGGAGAAGTTGGTTTTGTCTTCTGTTGTTGGGCAGCAGGGATTGTGTTCTTGGTTTTTGAGTGATCTTGAGGAGATCATTGGATTTGTTTTGATTCAGTCTGTTTCTGATGGAATCAGCAAGAGTTGAGCTGATTAGGATAGATGTTGGTAGCCCAGGATCGTCCGAAGAATTTTTATGGATATGAAACAGAGAAATTTGGATTCTGGAATTGGAGATTTGATTTTGGTTAAGTTTTCTCTGATCCAAGGAGCTATAATTTTGGGAAGCTAGCTCCGAAGTGTTTTGGATTCTTCTGTGATTGGTGAGATCAGTGTTTGGTTTTCTGGAGTTGAATTGCCAGTTTGGATAACTGGAATGTAGTATGTTACACGTATCTCTGAGGGAGTTCGTGTATGATATTTCTGGTTGTAGAACCAGCAGTTTAGGATAGGTTTGTTTGTTGAGTCAGACTCGTTTGTAGTCTGATATTCTGTATAGAATTGTTGTTAGGAGCTCTATAGCATAGTAGTATTGATTGATTGTATTTTATGGAGCGAGTATTCCGATATATATATATATATATACCGGGGAAACTCGTGAAGATTTTATCCAAAATTCTTTTGGATAATTAGGTTTGTTCTGATTGAGTGAATTGGTTGCTTGGTTGTTGGCATATGTTTAACATATGCTGTGTTTTAAAATAAAATCTGTAAATAGATTATTAAATTGCCTTTGTTTTAAATTTCGGGGACGAAATTCTTTTAAGGGGGAAGGATTGTAACGACCCGGAATTTTGGACAATATAAATTTAATAATCTGTGTTTAAATTTATATTGAATTGATAATTTTGATTAATAAATTTGATATTTATTTAATAATCTTCTTTATTTAATTATTTAATTTGTGAAATTATTTTTAATGAGTTAATAAATTGTTTTCTATTTAATAATGTATATGTATTTATATATATTTTAAATAGATAAGTTGTTTTTATTTAAATTAGTATAGCATCTTATTAATGTTTTGAATTTAGAAATGGTGATATATTTTTAATTTGAGCTTTTCAAAAATTATTTAAATAAATACTATTTGTTTTTAAATATGAGATAAATATTTTCAATTAGTTTAAATTTCATTTTTAATTCAAGTTGTATATTAAATTATGTTACAAACTCTTTTATAAATTTGTTTAAAATGTTTCTTTTTCAAATGAATCATTTGTATATTATTTTATTTATAATAATAGTACTTTGCTTTTTCTTTAGAGAATTATTTAATATATTCATAATTTTGCATAAGGATTCATTAACAAGGCTTAATACTTATTTAACTCTAAATATAAACACTAATTATTCATAAAGACATGTGTATGTATATTAAGACTTAAGCTAACAAATGTAAACTTATCATCTATTCAAAATGACAAGTGTCAATGTTTCATTTAATTTTTCTTTTAATTCATTTTCTGAAAATACATTCATATCATTTGTGTTTTTATTCATATTCATTCATTTTTCTCATTCCTTAATAAAAGAAAAACCCAAATTATATTCTCAAACCATATACAACTGCAATTCTCAAAACCTGATAACATATGCATTCAATTCCTCTTCATAATCAAGTTGCAATATTTCAAAACTCCTCTTTTCCCAAAATTACAACCTGCAACATACATTCATTTTCAAATTATAAGTCTGCATACAACTTCTACCAAATCTGCAAATTCAATCAAAAACCTGCATTTCATATTTTCAAGAAAGCCCTACATCCATAAACAAAACCTGCACAACATTCTTCTGCAAATTCAAAAGCCTGTAAAACTTTACATTCACACTCCTCTTTCCAATATACAGACCTGCATGCATCAATTACTAATCAAGTTGTACCTGCATGTTTTTTTTTTTAAAAAAAAAAGCAAGCATCATGTATAATCAAGGCATTCAAGCTACTGCATTTCTTTGCATCTGGAAATAAAGAGACCTGCATGCATTAAATCTCATAATCTGGGAACAGAGGCCTGCATGCATCATGTAGAACCTGAAAGCATGTATAATCAAAGATTTAAAAGCAACAATCAAAGGGGGTCTGCATTTCAAATCTGGAACCTGGAATTGAATGTGCTCTGCATTTGGAAAATAAGGTGAGTAACTCACTTATAAACTTATTTAATAGGTAAAGTTGTTTATATTTTTTTTAAAATTTGATATGAACTTATATGAAGTGGCAGTGAATTTTATACCTGTGATATATGCCTGTGTACATGTTGAAGAAAGTTTCATGTCTGTGCTTCAAAATTCCAAAACTCATGTTTGAACTCTGAGTTCTTTCCTTTGACTTGTTTTTTTTAGCTTTGTATAAATCATGATGTTTTAGATTAGTATAAGTTACTAATAGAAATATTGAGTAAACTCAGGAATTCTAAAACAGAAATTAAAATTTATTTTTGTTAGGTGCAGCTCCAAATCATCTGCATTTTTATTTTGGTCAAGTTTGTTGAATCCAGCAATGAATTTGATTTAGTTTGACTCTAGAGTGAGTGTAGCTATCAACAATCATAGGAAAATCATTGAATTTATCTGCAATTCAAATTTGGAATTTAGATTGGGGATTTTAATGTGTAGAACCCTAGTTTACTTTGGGTTACTGTTTTGGGTAAATTTTGAACTCCTCTGTGCATCGAGTTCAAAGGTGTTTAGGGTATTGTTGGATGGTGAAGTGATGAAGCTCGTGCCGGAGTTTGGATGTTGATAGTGGTTGGAGGTGGTTGATATTGGTGTTGTCAGGTTGAGGGGGAATACTGGGTTGCTTTGTTTCGGGTTTGGGTAGGTTCTGGGTTGCAGGGTTTTTACTCGGGTTGGTCTCGGGGAGAAGTGAGAAAAACTCGAAGCAGTGATGATATTAACCCGAAGTAATTTTAAGCTTGCTCGTGTTGCTTTGTTCAGATTGAACAAACAGAAACTGCTCTATTCTGTTCATAGAATTTTAGGAATAAAGTTTAAATATAAATCTAAAATTTTGAACTTAGAATCAAACTTGAAGCTAAGGATGAATTCAAATAGTTTGAATTTAAATTTCTTTGAAATAATTAAGGGAATTTTGTGTGTTGTTTCAGGTTTGAATATTGGAAACAGAATTGTTTTCCAGATTTTTAAGAATAGTGTTGAAGTGGTAATAGCAATCTAAACTTGAAATTTAAAATTAGGTGGAACCTGAATTTAGTTATGGATTTAAATAATTCAAACATGAAATTTGAAAACATTTTAAATCCAAGAATGAAGAAGTTTAAAAGTAAACAGAAACTGTTCTGTTCTGTTTTTAAGAAAATTTTTAAAAAGTAAAGTTTAATATAAATCTAGAAATTTAAAACTTAGGGTTAAACTTGAATCTAAGAATGAATTCAAATATTTTGAATTCTTATTTTAAAATAAGTTAAATGCAGAAATTCAAAGTTTGTTTGAAATATAAAAATATAAAAGAGGTGAATCAGGAAACCTGTTTCAGGTTTTATAAAATTTGAAAATAAAGTGCAGAATACATTTGTGACTTGGAATTTTGAAACTGAATTTAAGTTGAATTCAAATAAGTTTGAATTCTGTTTTCTTTGGAATAGTTTAAATTCAGGAAATTCTAAGTTTGTTTTTTTTATAAACAGAAAAACTGTTTTCTGTTTTAAATAAAAAGGTAAGTTTAAATTTGAAAGTAAAAATTTAAACTGGGTTTAAGTTTGAAATTTGAAAATGAATTCAAATTTTAATTGTCTGAAATTTGAATCCATATTGTGTTTTTAAATTTAAATTTGATTTGGAAATCTTAATTATAAATGCATATGTGATTTGCATTTGAGTTAGAAAGTTAAGTATTTAATTTAGGAATTCAAAATGAATTCAAAACTGAGTTTTAAATCTGGATTTAAACTTTTAAACTTCAGTTTAAAATAAAGATTTAAATTTAAATTGCTTTCAAATGATTTACATTTGAATTGAAGGTGAAATGGTAGGAAGAGTTTTAAAGAGTTTAAACTAAATTGAAAGTGGAAGTTATATTTAAATTTGAAGTTTTAAAGTAATTTTTAAAATTGATTTGAATTTGATTTGAATTGACATTTAAATTCTTTTTAAAAAAACTTATTAAGTATATGTTTCTTGTAAACATATAGGATTAAGTTTTGTATTGTTTTAAAATCTTATTTTAAATAAATTTGAGTTTTAAAGTTTGAAAGAAATGTTAAATGGAATTTAATGGAAATTTAAAAACATTATTGTTTTTAAATGCTTAATTTAATAAGAAATGATTATCTAAAGATAAATAAAGTTTAAATGATTGGATTCATTAAATTTTCAAGGTAATTAAGAAAAATATTAATTATTTAATTAATTAATAATGTGGATGTTTAATTAAATAATTTATTATTTTTAATTTGATTTGAGATTAATTAATTAAGTTTAATTAATCTATAATTAAGGATGGTTAATTAAATTTTAATTTATAATTAAGATTTATTTAATCAAGTGATTAATGATTAATTAAGATTTTAATAACACTTAGTTAATTAATAATTAGAGATTAATTAAATAGTAATTAAATATTAATTACTTAATAACTAATGGTGATTAATATGAGTTAATCTCTTAATGAAGTAATTAAGAAATGTTAATGAAGTCATTAACTTAAGATATTGAAAATTAATTAATGTGATTATTTTTCTTTGATAATTAATTAGATTAATTAATAATCAATTGTTTAGATTTAATTACTTAATGAAGTAATTGAAGAATTAATTACTTAATGTAATTAATTAAGGATTATGCGATTTGTTTAGATTAATCAATTTAGTTTAATTAATTTAAACAATTGTGGATTGGTTGATAATTACTTTATGTAATTTATGAAATTATAATTACTTAAGGAAGTAATTTAATAATTACAGAATGTAATTAAAGATATTTGATATAAAAGTAAATTGGATTTAAATTACTTTGGAATTAATCAAGGGGATTAATTTTGATAATTAATTAAGAATAATTAATTATGGGTTGAGTAATTAATGTAGTTAATTACTGAATGATTATTAATCAAGGGTGATTAATATATATGGAGGGTTTAATATTATTAACTTGGGTGATTAATATTAAATGCTAATTACTTATTGTAATTAGAGATGGTTAATCAATAATGATTAATTTAAATGAATATTGAGATGATGATTTATAAATTGATTTGAAATCAATGGATGGTTAAGTTAAGCAAGATTTTGATGATGAAATAATTAATTTAATTCATTTTAAATTAATTAGAGATTGAGTAATTAATTTAATTCATTTTAAATTAATTATAGAAGTGTGATCATTAGATCATTTGCTTATGTTTGATGATTGGTATTGGTTGTTTGGTATGGTTTGTAATCTCAGTTATGAGATAAGTAGTGTATGTGATATGGATGCATTGGATGCTTGTGGATGATAATATAGATTATCTGATTATGATATAATTATCTGTTGATAATGATAATGTTAATTATCTGTGATGTTGTGAATTATCTATCTGTGTATGTTTAGATAATGAATTGAATTGTTTTAACTTAAAACAACTTGGCCTTAATAAGACACGCTTTGGATTTCGATGAGACCGGGATCGGGTTTCCATATTCGGGATCCGAAAACCACATCGATTCCAATTAACGTTAGGTCGTTAATCCAAGTGGAGCGAGTGAAGACTCGAGGTGTAAGGGCTATACGTCAGTATAACTCTGTGGGTGATTCCGTAATGAGTTTGACGGAATAGGTCTTATAGATTCGAGATGGTGAATCAGAGTGCAAGGGTTATTGTCGTTAACTCTGAGGGTGATTCCAAAATGAGTGTAACGAGATAATGCCTTCGGTTTCGTTCGAACCCGGAACGAACTTGTATGGGTTGAATGCTTTCAGAACATCGTCAGGTGGACGATGAGCATTCTAAGAAATGTGTCCTCTAAAAGGTAATCGTAGCCTCAAGCCTCATCAACCGGGAATGGCTAAAACAGGGGAGGTGCAGCAAGGCTTCGTGGGTAGCACCCACTGGAGAGCAAGATTGATCCCTGTCAAGAGGTCCCTTTATATTCGGCTTAGTGGGCAGTTGGATATGCGCACCAACTGCGGGGTTGTCTTGTTCGGAACTATTCAGTAAGGAATGGGTCCGGCCTTGTGTAGCAGGGGATGAAGGGAGTAATCCTCGGTACTGTGATCTAGGCCACGTACTGTGACGGGCGGTACCCCAGTAGCCCTGCCATTGTATGGAATCCAAAATCCAATAAGTGCCAACGGTTTTGATTGTATTACCCACTTTTGTGGCTAGTAGCTGGAATTTAATGAATGTAACAATTTTGGCTATTTCATATTTACTTGAAAACCCTAGACACTATTATAATATCATAGAATTTCCTATCAAATGTTTTGGTTAGCGTAAGGTAAAAACTTTTCCATGTTTATGTGTGGGAAGTCTTACGTGATACCTTTTCTTTTCAAAGGTTTTTGAAAGTTAAGCAACTTTAACCTGTTACTCACACCAGACCCATGTCTGACCCGGAGTTTATTTTTGTTTCCATAAACTCTTGGGTACTCAAATTTTTTACGAGTAGCCAAGGGATTCAGGTTAGCTTTGACGAATATTGGAGGAGCAATGGAGCAGGAGGCTTCGGCGTTGTAGATATGTTTAGTATTCCGCTGTGTATAATATCTCTGTGTTATCTGTTGAGTTGTATTATGTTGAAAATACAAGACAGGTGTTTATAACTGTCTAGTATGTGATGTATATGTTGTATATCTGTGTACTCTGATAGTGGTTGTAAACTATGTAATATTTTATGTTATTAATATACTTTATTCGTTCCGCTGTTTAGATTCTCATGTGTCGTTTCTTCTTTCTCTTCTTTCTTTTCTATTCTCTATCCCTTTCTTTCTTATTTGCGATGTGACTTCCTGGAGTGTAGGGAGTTGGGTCGTTACAACTCCCTTCTTTGTCAAACTAGTAAGAGGCACATAAATTTCAGAAAAGTCTTTTATGAACCGACGGTAATAACCCACCAATGCAAGAAAACTATGGGTTTCTGTCACACTCTTCGATCTCTTACAATTTCGAATCGATTCGATTTTTGAGGGATCAACAGAAATTCCGGATTCGAAAATAATATGACCGAGAAATTTCACATGAGATTGCCAAAAGTGGCACTTAGAAATTTTTTCTTTCAATTGATTGCTCCTAAGAGTTTCCAACACAATCTGAAGATGCTTTTTATGCTCTTCCTTGGTTTTAGAATAAACAAGAACATCATCTATAAAGATGATAACAAATCGATCGAGGAAGTCCTTGAAAACTCGATTCATAAGGTCAACGAAATAAGCTAAAGCATTCGTTAAACCAAATGGCATAACAATCCATTCATAAGATCCATAACGAGTATGGAATGATGTCAAAGGAATGTTATCCTCTACAGTATGGAGCTGATGAAAATCGGTTGCTAAGTCTAACCGTGAAAAGACTCTAGCTCCGCTAAGTTGGTCAAATAAATCATTAGTACGAGGTAAAGGATATTTATTCTTAACGGTAAGATCATTAAGTTTGCGGTAGTCAACGCAAAGCCTAAGTGTACCATCGGATTTCTTCACGAAAATAGCCGAATCTCCCCAAGGAGAGGAACTAAAACGAATAAATTGCTTCGCTTCCAATTCGGATAATTGTTTGCACATCTCCTCATTTTCCTTATTGGATATACGATAAGGAGGACGAGTTATAGGTGGAGCTCCAGGGATTAGATTAATTCTGAACTCAATTGCTTGCTTAGGGGGTAATCCTAAGACGGGCTCAAATATATCGAAAAATTCATGAACAACGTGAATGAGAGAAATGACATCTTCCTCATCATCATTATCGACATCATGAGGGTTTAGAGAATATAAAGATGCCACCGAATTAGAATCTGAATCTTTTAGAACTATAGAAATCTGCTTAACAGATTGAGGATGTCGAAGATGAATAGTCCTCTCAGGACATTGGATGTGGCCTTCATAACGGTTAAGCCAATCCATTCCCAAAATCATTTCGAAGCCTAAGTAACGCATAACTTGCTAATCAGCACGAAAGGAAAAATCACACAAAATAATCTCGACATCTTTACAAAGCAAACTAAGAGTTGCGGATCCACCAACCGGATTCACAATTCTTAAAGAAGTCATTAAAGCCATAACACTTAAAGAAAAGGTATCAACAAGTTCTTTTGATATAAAAGAATGGGATGCACCCATATCAAAAAGAACTCGAATTCGATGATCACGAAACATAATAATACCATGAAGGATAGAATGGGAAATACCTTGACCACAAGAAGTGTTACTAGGGGCTTGCCCAATATTTAGCTTTCCCTCGGTTCTTACTTTGAAGTTTAGGACAAGAAGGTAAAAAATGACCCGAACTTTTGCAATAACGACAGAAGATAGGTTTCGGACATCTGTTAGCGAAATGGTCCTTAGAACCACAATTGTAGCATTGCTCATGATTAGAGGTAGTAGTCTTTGCTGCCGAAGTTGCTTGCTTCCCTTTCTTATTAGATAAGGACCTTTGAACTTAATAGGTCTCTTCTTGTTGTTGTTGAAGTTCAGTTTAGCACCTGCAACTTCAACATTATCTTCTTTATCGGCCTTTTTGAGTCGAAGAGCGATATAACAAGTTGATCAAAAGAAACTTTTAACTTCAGAAGTAATGGCTTTTTGATAATCTTGTTCAAGCCATAAACAAACCTATGATTTTTCTTCAATGGGGTAGTTATATACTCGACCCCATACACTGAAAGAGATTCAAAAGATGCGACATTGTCTGTCATAGAAGATTCACCTTGAACAAGGTCAATAAAATGTCGAGCTAAACTTACGTTTTCAGCTTTCGGCACAAACTTCAATTAAAAATTTTCTCGGAATTGCTCCCAAGTAAGATTCGCTTCAATAATTTTAGAAATCAAAAGCTTATACCAATCTAATGCTCTTTCTTAGAGCATACTAATGCCACCTTGACATGATACAAATTAATAAGATTCATGCGAAAAAAGATGTGATCGCATGTTCTAAGCCATGCTTGGACTTCTATAACGCTTTGGGAACCCTTAAATGACTTTCCACCCAAATTGTTATAATAGCTACACAAGCGTGCAAACCCAGATTTAAGGTGAATAGAATCTGGAAAAGGCATGACAGCTTGAGCATTCTTTACAAGATCTAGAAGCTGTTGGGCAGACATAAATACTCCATCCTGAGGAGTAGCACTAGATTGACCAGCGTTGGGACGGCCTAGCCTAACCATTTCTTTTCTTTAAGAAAGAAAGAAAAAAGAAGAAAAAGGTTATTCACAAAATGAATATCAAACAATCATGATTGATAAAACAAGGAACCCTAAAAGAAAATAGGGTAAAACGGGTCCAATGACTTGAATAACCCTAAGGCACGACTCCTAAAGAGGACTTAGGACAATGATCCTTGCTAGATTATTCTACATTGTTCCAAAGTTTGGCTCTGATACCAAGCAATGATGCCCTACCTCTATACTCACGCTAGCCAAGGACACTACGGGTTGATGCTGTCGACTAACACGAAGAATAAGGCTGTTGAGGAGCGACCATCCATGTAATTACTTTGTGCGAGTACTGATGTGTCTGATAGTATAACGTGCATTTCATTTCAAGAGGATATCCGACATATCAAATACAAACTCAAAGCAACTACATAGCGGCTATGTGGTCTTCGGAAACAAATATAGTAATAAGCATAACACAAATCAGTCAGAGATATCCATATTACAAAGGCGGAAATAGATATGAATATATCACATAAAAATGTACGTCAAAGTATTGGTCATTCAAGATTCACTACATAACAAATGAATAGGTACGAGTGCTAGACAAAAGAATATGTATACATCAAGGAGTATCTATCTCGAATGTACAGTGATAAAAACTACTAAATCTAAAGTAGTTAGACAAAAGTCAAATGATGGTCCCCGATAAGGAGTCAACCAGAGGACCCTTAACATCTCGGTCTGACCCGAGTATTATTAATGAGAAAATAATAAACGGATCAGTCTAGCTATAAATATAAGATAAAATAAGATAGGATAAGAGATATAACAAAAACTTATGATAACAATAGCGTCACACTATGAAAAGTATACGTCTATCAACAACAAAAATCATACCACATCTCAAGAATCTCAAAACACCAAAAATGTCATATTCTTTATTTGATTCACCAAACCAAAAATATTGACAAACATAACAATGCCAATCATAAAAATTGGTGAAACAAAAATTCTAGAAATCATCAATTAGAAATTCAGAAATCAAAACGGGGGAGGCCTATCACAAACGGAAGCCTGAATACTCACCAACATGTGCATCACAAACGGGTCGCTAACCCATGGTCGCTAACCGTAGAGCCGGTGTAATGACGTAGTACAATAAATTTACGCCCGAGGAACCTGAAACTAAGTAATTCGGTACAATGACGTAGTACAACGGTACTCCCGATGAACCTTATAAGCGGTGCAACGACGTAGTACAGCGGTACGTCCGATGAACCGAACTCCACAAAAGAACATGGGTTGCTAGCCAACAAAAATGAGTCGAAACTCCAAAGAACCAATAGGTCGTTAGCCTATAAAAGAAATGAGACGAAACTCAATAAAACAAGGTACCCCCCCCCCCCCCCCCCCCCCCCCCCGTGAACAAAGAGACATAGTATATCGCTAGTTTAAATGACAAAATAATAATCATTGATCAATAAAAAGTGTGAATTACACTAAAATAGTAAATAAAGGAGTTTAGCTTCATGTCCCATAACCACTGGCTTAGGTTAAATATTTATGAACAAATTGTAGATCTCCACTCGAAAATTGTCGCAAGTTTCAATCGAACAAGTCCAAAAATTAACCGACGAAGTAAATGCAAGCGTTTCATACCACTTGTTTTGCTAAGTCGTTTAATTAGATTTTCTCATATGAATGAGGTAAAGGTTTGTATATATTAATAGATTGGAAAATGGTTTTTATAAACGAGCTTTGTATTAAAAATAGAGTTGAAATCATCCTTATGAAAGAGTTCTATTATTTACTACTAGAATAGAAACCTTTGTATTTTGAAGTGACAAATCACCAAAAATGATTGTAAAACAATCATTCACCAAAAATCCACATTCGAATTCATGAATCAAATCCAAAGAAATCGATACCAAATCCATCAATATGGATATTCCAAAAAATATCGAAAAAGAATTTGTCAAAGTCAACAAAGGTGATAAAAACAAATTAGATCTACTAAAATCGATTAAAAATTGAAAATCAACATAAAAAGGCAAGATTGGCTGAAATAGCACATTTAGTCGACTGGACCATGTTGGTCAGTCGACTGAAACATGCCTGGAAACTTTCTGTTTCCAAGCTCAGTCAACTGACCCAGAGTGGTCGGTCGACTAATACTGGCCCAGAAAATTTCCTGGGTTTTGGTTTCAGTCGATTGACTTCCTGGTTCAGTCGACTGAATTAAAATTTACAGTATTTTCAGCCTAGCCCTACCAAGGGCAAAAAATCCAACAATTTGAGCTCCAATGAGCGATGGACACTAGGGGTTTATGCCAATCGGCAACCCTGCCCTATAGGCTCTTCGATACACCACCAAAAACATATTCAAACATCAAAGCTAGGATTTTCAAATTTTCACTTCAAAACACCAAAAATTAGAATATTCATAAAACCAATTCAATCCAAAGGAAATGGACAAGGAATAGATGTTAGCAATCACTACCTAATAGTAAGCAAAGATAGAGACATAGATGTGAGTTCAAAAATTCACCTTTAAAACTAAAAAGCAATAAAGGAGAAGCTAGAAAACAAAGGGAAGATTGACTACTCTTCAACTTCAACTCTAAAAGCTCCAATCTAGGATCATAAGTAAATATTTCCTAAGTTAGGTTATAGGAAATTTCTGAAATTGGAGAGAGATTGAGATAGAGAAGAAGAAGAGGATGCTTATCTAAGCTTCTCTTTGATTTTGGAGCTAGAACTTGAATTTGCAAAGGAAACTAGGGCTTAGGATTTTAGTTTCCAATCTCCTCCCCTATTTTTACTAAAGCTTGAAGTGTTAGGAAATGAGGAATGAATGAAGAGGAGATGGGGTGGAGTTAAGATATAAGATGAGTTGGGTTAGTGGGCTAAAACCCAAACCTAAACCCAAAGCCCTAAATGAAAAAATCAAAATTTTACTCAACTCCAAACATATCGATATTTATACTCAAAAAGGCTGCAAACACCATTTTGAACTCAATGGATGTGGTCTCGAGTTCTTATTCGATTGTTTGCAAAAAGTAGCTTTTCGGACTTAAATCCAACTAACGGTGCTATATTTAAATAAAATCATAAAATATGCGGGTTGTAACAACGATGGTGTGTCATGATCGTTGGTGGAGGTAGCTCAAGGGTCGAGGATATGGGAAAAATGATCGGTGATTTTTTTGGTCGCCGTAGCGTCGTAGCGACGGTGATGTAGGTTCAAGGTTGGCTCGAGTCGACAACGATTTCGAGGCCTATGCGATGTCAAAGTCACATCAGAAGGGGCCGAAGTAAGGGGAATAGGAAGAGGGTGGTCTGACGAGTCTCCAGGCGGAGTGGCGAGGTCTTTGGTAGATAGAGGAGGCGGCGCGAGGTGGACGTTGGCGATTGCTTTTGTCCCTGTGTAGCTCGACTAGTTCGATTTTGTTTTGTGGGGTGGTTCGTGGTTCTGGGTGGTTAAGGATGGTCAGAGTTTCGTGTCGACCTGGTGGCGTCATCGACGATTGGTTAGAGCAGCGTGTCGCGTGTGCATGTGCACACGTATCAGTGTGTACCGGTGTTTTGCTATAGGTATTAGGGGAAGATCATGCATAAGAGAGAAGAAGAGTGGGATACATGGAGAATGATGGGTTTTGATCGGGTTGGGCTCGAGTTGTTTACTGTAGATTAAAAGGGAAGAGAGCGAGTCGGGGAGAATAAGGGGGAAGACTCGGGTTGGTCTTGGGTTTTCATAAGTATATTAACAAGTTTTAAAAAGAAAAGAAAAAAAGTTTTTTTCAAGCAAGTTTTCCAATCCAATTCTTTTGAATATTAATGTTTACCTAATATTGTTTAGTTAAAGATTATATAAATAATTTATTTTCAACTCAAATTTATTAAGTTTAGAATAATTTTTTTGTATGACCATTATTTTAATCAATTCTTAAGTTTATTAAATTAAAACTAAAGAATGTAATTAAGTAGATAGTTAAAGGAAGAATAAACGTTTTAAACTTTTAAATTAATCAAAGGTCTTAAGTTATTATATATGATAATTAATTCCAAATAGTTATTTAAATAAAATAATATGGTTTGTGATTAATTAATGACATTTAAGCAGGATTTATAAGTAATTAGTTTATAAGTGTTTAAATTAATTTATTTTAATTTAAATAGAAATTGTGTGACCAGTTAATCTTGCCTATGAATGTTTAATTTGAATTGAATGCTTTGGATTGCTTAATATCTCTAGTCTGTTAGTTTGTAATGCCTGAATGTTTAATTTGGATTGCTTTGCCTATGAATGTTTAATTTGGATTGCTTTGCCTATGAATGCTTTGGATTGCTTTGAAATGCCTGAATTAAACTGTTGATAAATGTGAGATGTTTAAGATATCTGTGATGAATTTCTGTGTGAATATGATATTCTGAATTCAAATTGAATTGTTTTACTTAAACAACTTGGCTTAAAGGATGGCGATGGATTCGAAGAGATCGGGGTCAGATATCAGCGATATCCGGAACCACTTCGATTAGTAATATATAATTCTTTATAGATTTGATTATAGAATCAAATAGGCTGGAAGGGAATAAACTATGTGAACTTGTCTATTTAAACTAAGTAACGATACTTAGACATTATTTTGTGAAATAAGTGTTTGGCTACAGAAAGATTAAAACTTCTAGTGATGAACGAGTTACTTAGGTTTTCCAAGAAGTTTATAACTTTAGTATTTCAAACTAAGTGGGTTTACTCACGCTGGTTTCCAGCCTGACTCAGGTGTTACTTTATTGTAGTGCTTAGGTCTGACCGAGTATTACAGATTTTTAGGTTAGGACATTCTGGAGCTCAGGAAGCGAGCTGGATGGTATAGACGTATTGGTTCCATTGTGTATTAGAGATTGTATAGTCTGTACTGATAGTATTATGGGACAAGTTGTTACAACTTTTTAGTTTATTTGTGAATGATTGTACTATGATATATTATATGTAAATTGACATTTACAGCTTTCTTTGTGTAAATGCTTCTATTTGTATTTTATATTTTATTCTCTTGCGATTATGAAATTCTATGCTGTTGTTTTTTATTTCTTCTTCTACATTTTCTTCTTCTTAACCCCAACCATCTGGGATATCCGGCATTCAAATGCTCGGCACTTCTATGGTGAATGTATTAGTGTCAAATTTTCGGGGTCGAAAATTTTGGGCCGTTGCATTTGGTATTAGAGTGAGGTTTTGCAAGAACCTTGGCTCTGGTGGGTTTACTCATTAGAGATAGGGTCAGTAGTACCCTAGAATGAGTTGAGCGTATTATATGAGGGTGTACTTGTTACTTTCTTATATAATGATTTTAAAACAGTTTTAAAAATGATTTGCATAGAAGCTTATATTTTGATATATAAAGCAATAATTTTTCTAATTATTATATAATATATTAAGATAATTGGTTTTGATTATTGAAATTAGATATAATAATAAGAATTAGGTGGTAATATATATACAACCAAATAGGAATTTGGGCAAGGATTAACTATGCCAATAAGTTGAGATAAAAATGCATTCAAAACTGAATTTAAATCCTAGAAAATTCAAAAGTATTTTCAAAGTATTGAAATAAGTTACATTGATTTTGATTTTCCGGCAAATGATTATGGAATATATGATGTGTATGATTTCTAGACATGATAATTATCATAAATTGGGTATTGTATCTGAATAAAAGAATGTTTATTTTTCTAAATAAACAATGATAAAGCAGAATGAAATGTTTTAATGAAGTAACAATTTAGAAAGTATGATTTATAAATTGAAAAGGATTTAAATTGTGAAGTTTTAAAATCTATGTCCGAAAAATTTGAAATTATTTCAAATTGTTAAAAGATATAATAAATAATATTATTTGGAATAGTTTTGAATTTAGGAATCTTATTTTAAAGCAAGAGTTGTTTTAAAAAAAATTAAAAGGATTTGTTTTGAATTAAAAACCAAGAATGGTTGAAAATTGGAAGAATGACTTGGTGTGCAAAAGAAATAAATATGTATATATATGTGGGATATACATAATATCAAAGTCGATTGGAAGTAAACAGTAAGTGTTGAGTTTTGAATTTTTCCCTTGAAATGTGATGTAAATTCGAAATAAGTTTTTGAACTTATAAGTGGGAAAGGATATGGATAAGAAGTTTAAAATTTGAAATGGAGAATTCAAGTTGAGTAAGGTTGACTGGATTAAATAAACTGAATTTAACTTAGGGGAAGTTAAATAAGTTTTGAAAGAATAACCTAAATTGGAAACTTCAAGATGAAATTGAGATTTGACTTAGGGAAGTTAAACGGGTTGAATTGAAAAGGGAGTTATGTGTGATCTAAAATGGGTTTGAGTTCTGAAATGTGTGACGGATGATATTGATTGCTATTTTAGATAACTTGGATGTTTATTTACCCTGACTTATCCTGATATCATCTTTTTGTTATTAATAATCTATCATCCTAATACCATTTAAATGATTTTGATTTTAGAGATAAAGATTGAGCTTATGAAAATAAAATCTCTTTGAACCTAAGATTTGAATGTTAAAAATTGAACTTGCAAACTGAAATTATTAAGAACTGGTTAGAAGTTAAAATTGGGTAATAAATTGGATTCCGAAGATTAAATTGTTTAAAATGATTTAAACTCGTACTCGAACCTTGAAATAAGTTAAGGAAATTTTTAATGAATTTGAATTTGGACTCAGAATTTAAATTATTTTAAAGACTTGGGTTGTGAATAAAGGGTTAGGGGTTAATTTGATTTAAGGGATTAAATCAACATTTGAAAACTTAACTTGAATTTGTATAAATTGAGTTGATTTAAAAATTGAAAATTTAATTGGAATTAAATCATTTTAAAAGCAAGTAGAAATTGAAAATTGATTGGAATAGAAGATTGGGAAATTGAACCAGTTTGACTTTGAAACTATTTTCAAACAAATTATTTTAATATAAACTATCTTAAATCAATTTTTCCTAGTTATTTACTATATAACCTTTCCTTTTAAAACCCAATCTATCTTATACTTATTTTACAATGATTTCGAAAACTAATTACTATTTATGATATCTCAGAATTTCAAGGAAATAAAATATGATAATCTTATTTTATAAATTATTTAAAAATCGGCAAATTATTATTTTCAAACAAATAAAATAATTTTTGTTTGTTTATATATGTAAATAGAATTTAAAATTTGAATTTGAATTTGAAATTAAAAGATATATATTTTAAAAATAATTTGGATTTAATAATAATAATATATATAGGATTTTATTAGTATATAATTTGTTTTATATATCATTTTCTTTAAAAGATTTTCTAAATATGAATTAAGAAAATGTGTTAAACTAAAATAGTAAATAAATATAATGTAAGGACCCGATTCTTCGACTTTCGAAAATTCAACATCGATACTCACTTTATCGACTACCGAGAAATCGAACGACGGAAAACCGAACACTTAGGGTTTTAAGAAAAAGAAAGACGAAGAAAAGAAAGAAAAGGATAGAAAAGATAGAGAGAAAAGAAAATAGAAAATAGAACGGAATAGAAAACAACAGAACAATAACAGAATCTCACAATTCACAGCGGAACAACATATAATAATAAATGAATAATCTTTAAACAAAGAACTATATCAGTTATTACATTACATTACATTTCATTACATCATATCATCAGAGTGTACAATAACAAGCAGTGCAGCGGAAAAAGAAATACTATATACTAGTAATACGCCATGCCATCCAGCTTGCCTCCTGCAACTCCAGAATATCCTGATAAACCTAACTCTTAACTGCCCGTGTGGAAATTGGTGGGCACCCAGAGTTTAGGAAGGAAAACAATAAACTCCGAGTCAGTCATGTGACTGGTGTGAGAACTCAAAACAGTTTATTTATCTTTTAAAATCAAAATAGAAGGATATTTTTAAAGTCAATTCGCAATGCTTTTTAAAAATGAGACTACCATAAGACCTCCCGCCACACACACAATGCAAACGCAGACTTGGAGGAGATTTCTCCTTATGATAGTCAAAGATGCTTGATACGTATTAAAATCAACTCAATTTTGATATTATTATTAGTGCATAGTGTAAAAGATATTTCGAAAGTAGAATATAAATCTTAGCCAGCATAGGTACCATTATATTATGCCTACTATAGCTACTTCCTGAGGAAGCAGGTTCTACAACTAAAACCGTACAAGTCTCGTATTGTTTCTTTGGATTTCCAACGAATGATCAGGCCAAGGAACTTCCCATTGCCACATGAGAATGCCTCTGGATGGACATCCCCGAGAACCAAACCGGATCTCTACCAACACAAGGCCGGGTTACCCCTAACTGAGTAACAACTGACCGAATATGCCATCTCCCGGTCCTTTGGGACCTTTTCAACCGAGCGCTCGTAATCAATTCACACAATCATAAAGTGTTTTTGAAACGACCCGACTTTCCACTCCCGGAAAATCGCATCATTTTTAAGAAAGAAAGGGATAGAAAAGAGAAAAGATAGAGAAGAAGAAAGAAACGACACATCAGAATCTAAACAGCGGAATGAATAAATTATATTAATCACTTAATACTTTACATAGTATCATATACATCAGAGTTACACAGCATAATCAACTCATACTAGACAGTTATAAACACCTGTCTAGTTATACAACTCAATACAACTCAAAAACATCATCTCAGAGAAAACACAGCGGAATATTCTATAGCTATACGCAGAAGCCTCCTGCTCCATTGCTCCTCCACAATTCGTCAAAGCCAACTTAGAAACCTAACCTGAATCCCTTGGCTACTCGTAAAAATTTGAGTACCCAAGAGTTTAAGAAAACAGAATAAACTCCGGGTCAGACATGGGTCTGGTGTGAGTAAACGGTTAAAGTTGCTTAACTTTAAAAACCTTTTGAAAAGAAAGGTATCACGTAAGACTTCCCACACATAAACATGGAAAAGTTTTTACCTTACGCTAACCAAACATTTGATAGGAAATCCGATGATATTATAATAGTGTCTAGGGTTTTCAAATAAATAAGAAATAGCCGAAATTGTTACATGATTAAATTCCAGCTACTAGCCACAAAAGTGGGTAATACAATCAAAACCGTTGGCACTTATTGGATTTTGGATTCCATACAATGGCAGGGCTACTGGGGTACCGCCCGTCACAGTACGTGGCCTAGATCACCGTACCGAGGATTACTCCCTTCATCCCCTGCAACACAAAGCCGGACCCGTTCCTTACTGAACAGTTCCGAATAAGACAACCCCGACGGTTGTAGCTATTCAACCGTCCCACACAGCCGAAATAAAAGGGACCTCTAGACAGGGGTAAATCTTACTCTCCAGTGGGGGCTACCCACGAAGCTTTGCTGCACCTCCCCTGTTTTAGCCATTCCCGGTTGATGAGGCTTGAGGTTACGATTACCTTTAATGAACACATCACTTAGAATGCTCATCGTCCACCTGACGATGTGCTGAAAGCATTCAATCCATACAAGTTCGTTCCGGGTTCGAACGAAACCGAAGGCATTATCTCGTTACACTCATTTTGGAATCACCCTCAGAGTTAACGACAATAACCCTTGCACTCTAAACCACCATCTCGAATCTATAAGGTCTATTCCGTCAACTCATTACGGAATCACCCACAGAGTTATACTGACGTATAGCCCTTACACCTCGAGTCTTCACAAAGCTCCACATAGATTCACGACCTAACGTTATTTGGAATCGATGTGGTTTTCGGATATCCAAATATGGAAACCCGATCCCGGTCTCATCGAAATCCAAAGCGTGTCTTTTAAGTCCAAGTTGTTTTAAAGGTTTTAAAACAATTAAATTCAACTATCTACATATACACAGAATAGATAATTCACAGGCCACAATTGATAATCAACATTATCAAATAACAGGTAATTCATATAATCCATATCATAGTAGATAATCAATATATCAACATCCCAATTGATAATCACAATTCAACCAAGCATTCCTATCATACGACCATACTTATCTCATTACTGAGATCACACAGCATTCAAGACAATCAATGTCATCCAGTCATTCATAAGCAATGATTAACTCAAACCATAACATAATTAATTTAAACTGAATTAAATTAACTATCTCTAATTAATTTAAAGTGAATTAAATTAATTATCTAATTACTTAATTAATTTAAAATTAATTAAATTAATTACCCTTATCACAATAAATCTTGCTTAATTAACCATTAATTAAACAAATTAATTAATCATTATTCTAATTAATCAACCTTGAATAATTAACTCTTTAATAAAGTAATTAATCACTAATTATTTTCATTAATCATATCAATTAATGATCCTTAATTAATCATACTTAGATTAATTGCTTTTAACTAATCACTTAAATACAGTAATGAATTATTATTAATTACTTCTTAATTACTTTTAATTACTTTATAAATTCATTGATTTATTACACCAAGTAATAAACCTTTAATTACTTCAACAAGTAATTACCCATTAAAATTTACTTCCCAAATCAGTAATTACCTTATCTCAATTACCTCTGTAATTAATCAATTACTTATCTTAAATAATTAACCTTATCAAAACTTATTAAGTAAACATACTTAATCTTTTATCAAGTGATCCTATTTCATTAATTAACAAATTAATTAACCTACTTGATTTCAATCATCTCATAAAACATAATCGAGTAATTCATCCTTCAATTACTCGTTAACCAAATTAATCTTCAGTTATCAGATTAATTATCTTCAATTATTAATTAATAAACCTTAATTATTAATCAATTCTTTAATCAAAAGTAATTAATTACTAATTACTTTTATAATTAATTAATTAAACTTAATTAACTAATTAATTAACTCTTAATCATTAATTAATAAACTTAATTATTAATTAATAATCTTAATTACAAATTAATTAATTCATAATTAAAATTAATTAATTCTTAATTACAATTAATTAACCTAAATAAAACAGTTAATTAATTCTTAATTATCTTTCATTATAATTTAATAATCCTTTAATTATTAATTAAGAAAACCCATTTAGAACTTAATAAAACCTTTATTAATTAATTACTATTTAATTAACTCTTAATTACTTAGTTAATAAGTAATTATAATTTAATTAATCATTTGACATTAATTAAATCATCAACTTAATTAATAGTTAATTAAATAATTAATTATACTTAATTAACCACTTAATTAACCCCTTTTTAAAATAATAATTAAATATTTAATTAACTTAAACTTCTTGAATTAACTAACTAATTACACATTATTAATACTTAATTATTATTTAAGATAAAATAATTATCTTAAATAAATCTTAGAAATCTTTATTTAACTTAATTCATGAATTAAATTATAAAGAAGTCATTAATTACCTCTATTAATTAACAATTCTAATTCCAAATAAATTATCTTAATCTTCATTTGTTAATTAATAAATCATTTCCACAAATTAGTTTAAAACTTTACTTAATATTCTCTTTAATATTCCAAAATAAGATTTGAAATAATGTTAAGATTTAACTTTAAGATACTTAATCATTATACAAGTTTATTTATAAAACAATTCAATTTCAAATCAAATACTTTAAATTTAACTTAAAATTTTATTGAAGTTTAAAACTTATTTTATTTAAATTTGAAATATTTGTCATCACTTTAATTTGGGTTCAACCCTTACTGGAACCTACGAAACAAAGCACAAAGATTTTAAATCTTTAAAACTGTTTTACTCTAAAACTCAAAACTGTTCAACTTAACAGTTTAGCACAGCACAGCACATCAATACCCAGATCACACGAGTACAAACCCGAGCCACGACCAAAAATGCACGAGTTTTTCCCGAGTCTCCTCCCTTATAACCTGAACTCAATTCCAGTAACACAAAACAAAATCAAACCCAAATACAACCCTGACACCATCAAGTCGCCGTGCACCTTGCACCATCGCCAGACCCTCTCTGGTCATCAGCGAACCCACCGCCGAGTCACTCCACCACCCTACAAGCCTCCACGACTCACCAAAACTCAAAATCTTCCCTTAATCAAAATCGAGCCTGTAAGAAGTACTGAATCCCTAAACCCCCACCAGAAAATCCCAACACAAAACGCTTCCGATCAACTACAACGGCCACCACTCCGTCCATGGTTCCCTGACCCATCACACTATCCTCTTCCAGAATCATATCAAGCTCGATGCAGTAGGGATGATGCAGTGATCGATTTAAAATATCATTCAAAAACTAGGTTTAAATCAAATCCCTATCAAAATCAATCTCCAAAATGATTTAAAAAATTTTCTGCTATTTTTTCTATACACTCTGATGAATCACCTAACTTCTTGAAGAATCTCAAGTATTCCAGTTAAAAAGATCACCAGTTACAGACCAAAGTCCAATTTGCAGGAAAAACCCAAATTCATACTTTGAATAGTTTTAAAAATTTTGAATTTCCATTCAAAATTCATAATTAACAATGACATTCCCAATTATATAGTTATTACATCAAATTTCAATACTTGATTTCACACTTTGATATTTATTTGTTCCAGTACTATTGTTTCCAGAGAAATTTACAAAACAAGAACTTAGCTTAATTTCTTTGTTCTTAGTTTATACTAATCTAACTTAATATGCTTGAATAAAATTTCTTACTGTTGTTTGATTAAAATATAACTTGAAGATTTGGTTTTAATTCAAACTTCAGAGTGGGAAAGAAATCACATACATAGTTTCAAATATAACAGACCATTGCATAATTATGACTACAGGGAAAATCTGCTATGCATATAAAATAAACACCATTCAAAACCATGCAACAACAGAAAATTACCAAAAATTTTAATAAAAAGTTTACTCACCTTTTATTTAAGAATGCAGAGATGATAGAACAGGAAACTTGCAAAAGAATTGAACTTGAAACTCTGAAAAGCTTTTGAACATTAGAACTTCAAAACTGAAAAAGCTTGGAAATCAATGCTTCAGGTAATACTCCTTAAGACTTGCATGCACTTGAAAATATGATGCAGGTTTGATTTTAGAAAACTGCAGGCATTTGTTACAGGCTCTTGTTAATGGCTTTGAGGATTTACTGAGAGGTTTAGATCTTTGAATTTGGAAATTGGATTGATCACAGGGATTGATATTTGTTTTCAGGTAACACTTGCATGCATTTGAATATTTGGTGCGGACACTCAAGTTTAAAGCTTTTTAAAACTGGAGCTTTGCATGTATTTGAGAACATGAGGCAAGCTACTTGAGTTTGAGAAATAAAAATGCAGATTTGGGAATACTTCAGGCTTTAATGATTTAAGTATTTGCTTTGAATATTTTCTGGTTTTGGGGAGTAGAAATGAAGATACATGATGGATTTTGTTTTCTTTTTAGAATTGAACAAAGAATTAAAGAAAATGAGAAAAAAGGTTTTATAAAGGGAAATTTTCAGATTTAATAATAAAAAGAAAATTAAAATAAAAATGGACACTTGTCTCTTGTACACACAAAGTTTATAACACTTGTTATAATAGTGTTTTAAAATTAAACACTTGTCACTTAAGTTTGTTTTAATTTAAAAGAAAATTTAAAAGCTTTTTAAAATTACTTTCCTTATTACTAATATGCTTTTCAATCTTTTAAGAAATGCTTTTCTTATTAAATATCAAATAAACACATGCTTATATATTTATAAATGTATGCTAATTTTTATAAGTACAATTTTTGAAAAGAACATATAGTAAAAATCAACCAAAGTTTAAATAAAGCTATATACAATATTTCAACTTGCTTTAAAATATTATTTCAAAAGCCTTTCATTTATTTTAAAAAAATTAAATACAAATCAAATTTATATAGAACAAATCTTATTTTAAATTAAAAACATTATCTATATATTTAAAACTAAACCATATTGTTATTTATATTTTAAGATGCATGTATATCTTTGAATTCAAATTTATATTCATCTCAAAGTCAAATTTTAAAAACCAAATTTTAAAATAAATTTAAAAGAATAGAAACAACTATTTTAAAATAAGCTTATTATTATTTTCAAATAATAAATCCTATTTTGAAAATCAATTTAAAATACAGATTTAAATACATTTTAAACACACTTATAAATTTTGAAAACAATACACCAATTTAAAATTTATTCACACAAATAAAATAATTAATCCTAATATAAAACCAATTTATAACCATAATTAAAATATTACTTGGTTTAATTATCTTTGAAAATAACAATTTATTAATTTCAAATAATTAAATTAAGCGATTATCAGCATTTTAAACTCCTAGAAATTCCGGGATATTACAGTTTTCAACATGAGTAAGTATCTGGGCTCCATACCATGATACCACCCTTTTCCAGAAGGAAATGCACATATCCTAAAGGGCGCTACCCCTCATAACCTTGCCGCATCTTTCCTGTTTTGACCATTCACGGGGTGTGAGGCTCGACGAAGTCACGTCCACAAAAACATACTTTATACAAAAGCCATGCTTTGGGTCAACAAATGATCATAGAAATGATCACCAGGATAGACGATCAAACAAACGATCCTATCACAAATAATCAACACAATGATCATTTACAGCAACACTCAGCATGTCACATTACCAAATTGGGAATATATCGCTGATAACCTTCAACTACATAACCTCTGAGCTCGTACGTCTCAGAGAAGGGTGTTAAGCTAAAAGAATAAATTCTCCGCCACCAACAGAAATATATATTTGAAAGAAATCGGCTTTATATCTCAAATTGTAATGTCAGACATACAATCCATACAAGTCTGTTCCGGGCTCGAACAAAACCGAAGGCACTTCTCACGAAGCCCTTGCAATCCGGATATTCACAATCCCGATCGAATTTCCCATCACTTAGGGAATCTCTATACCAGGAGCTACCCAGTGCAGAGACAATCGATAGGTCATCCTATCGCTTTCGCAAATACCCGGTCTTCAACACCGGTCATCAAATGCAATTCATAACGACGTCTCACATATTCGGAATGGGTTATACGACCCCATGGTCTTTTCCCGGTTAACCCGAATAGTGAGCGCTTATTCAAAAATAAGTGTGGCATTCAAATTCAAACAAATCACATCAATTACCCATTCAAAGGGAAATATTGATAGTCGGTTATTGAACTACCAATGGATATGCACAACATCACCAGATTCCAAATAATTTTCCAAATTATTTATTTTCCAAAATATCTTTACAAGATATATTATTTTCAATACTTCAAAATAAATCAATATTTATTTTTAAACAAATTCTTCTTTTCATTAATAAATTCCATAATGAATTTATATTCCAAAATACGCATGCATATACGATTTCAATTATTCATTTCAATTTATCTTCAAAAAGATAAATTCTCAAAATATTCACTTTATATTGGAAAACATTTCCATACTTATTTAATAAGTAATTCACAAATCCATTTATTTTCAACACTTGGAAAATATTCAATATACTTAAATCGAGATTAAGTATATATTTCATTCTTTAAGGAAATCATTCTCTTAAACATATTTATTTGGGCCAAAACGAATGTTGCGTAAAACATCGTTACGACAACCCAAAATCACTAGTATAGGGATTCGAAATTAAAATAGATATATAAATCCCAATACTATACAAAACATTTCCTTTCGGAAATCATTTACTATAACAACAGTGTTATAGTCCACCATTTCCTTTTATTTCTCGAAAACGTCTATTTCAACAATAGATGTTGAAATCTATGGTTTCGAATCTCAACACATTTTAAAACATCGTTAGATCGTTTTAATTCAATTTAAAATATCACATTCTAAACATTTCTTTAACATATTATTCACTATTCAAAAATGTGAATATACTACATTAACAAATTTCATCCTTTTATTCATTTTATTTCAAAGTATTATTCACAGTCAAAAATGTGAATATAACTCCATAAATAAGTTTCAACAATTTACTTATCAAAATAAGTCGTTTGCGGATTTATAAAACAATGTTTATAAATTCCATTTCTATTTATTTTATAACATCTCCTTTTATAAATTCCTTTATCAACCTATTCACTTTATAACTCAATTATAAACCAAAGATTCATATTATAAGTTAAATGCTTATAAAACGATTATTTTACAAAATCGTTTCTTTGAACTTCATAATTATAAATCTTATAACTTATAAGATTCAATTATTCATCCAAGTATATTCTTTAATAATTTCACAAAATTTATAAATCTTACTATTTATAAATTTCATTTATAACTTCACCATTTATAATTTTATAAATTCCATTCATTTACAAAGTTCATTTTCCCTTCATTCAAACACTTATAAAAACTCGTTTTATAATGTCAATATTTCAATTTATAAATATCCATTTATAAATCTCTTAATATAAATCAATTTATATTATTCTTTTAAAACGTCTTTAATCTCCTTTATTATTTCACCATTTTGATTCATAAAATAATTAAATTTTATAAATCCTATATTTAAACTTTTCACAATAAATTCTAAAATCCCAATTAAACTATTTTATAAAATCATTAACCTCATATTTTCAAAAATCAACCTTTAACTATATTTCTCAAAAATATAATTTTTATAACATTAAAATTTATACGTTTATTTATTTAAAATGAATCAATTCCAAATTATTTTATAAACGTATACTTTCAAAAATCACTTTGAAAATCATTTTAAAATTCCAAAATTTGGTCCAATGATGCTACATACCAAATAGTCAATCACGACTACAACGATATCATATATCGATATGATAATCCATCAAATATCAAAATATCTGAAATCAAATAAAAACTGTTGAGGAATCCAGTTGGATCCCTCCAACCTGTTTTCCTGCATCCACAAACATTATCACAATACCAATTCCTTTCCAGTACGGAATTATCGCGGTATATGTTTTTATTAATTATTATCCGCTTAATAGACGGCGCAATAGGGTCTCATCCGCTAAACAAATGCGGGAAATCAATAACTCCAATATATACATATGCCAATATATATATATATATATATATATATATATATATATATATTGCTATTATATATAATACCAATTTCACTGTTTATGAAATATTCGCGGTATATGTTTTTAATAAATAACATCCGCTTACTAACGGCGTATAATGTCTATTTTAACAATCAATAGATAACAATCATCATTCAAACATGCATTCAAATATTTTAAATCTAACTATTTAAAATTTTAATCGAAACCGATTTGATTGAGTGAGAAGTTCTCACCTTGATTTCAATTTCGTTTTAGCGATTTATTTCGAATAAAATTAAACGGACGTTTAATTTTACCCAAAATTTTCACTAACTCCAAACGACTCCAATCCAACTCCACCGCGTAGTGCTCGTCCATACGATTCCAACGCAACTGGTTTCGCGCGTTTTCGACCTCGTATGAAAAAGATACGAATATTTGAAGTTACATGAATTTTATAACTTATATTTACAACATAATTTTATAAATTTTTAACATACACAGTATCTTAGCCGCATGATCCTACAACCTGCAATCGTGACCGCACGTCCCCTACCCCTTTCTTCTTCATCTTTCACGCGTTCACCCTACAGGTATCATTGAACGCACGGCCGCCCCCCCAACCTAAATCACGCAACCACCATCGAGCCACCGGAACTCGATCAAGTTGCACCACTCAACTCGCCTCTCCCCAAGCCACCACCACGCCCAATATGGTGAAGTCCGGTCGCCGCCTCCACCCAATAATTGAGCACGAACTTCGGTGCTTCAAACAACAATTGCCGTCAATCCATCGAGTTATTTACGATCTCCACCGTTGATATTAAGGATCTCATCGAGCTCTTCAATCTTCATGTTGGGAGTTTTTGAAATTATTGAGTGGATTGGAAGATCGGAGGGGAAAAGCGTAGGAGCTTTCTGGCCATCGAATTCAGAAATGGCGGCTAGGGTTTAGAGATATTTCTTTTATTTTGTGAGGGAAAGGGTCTATTTATAGAGAAAAACGAACACTATTCATCCGGGAATTCCGAACTCCGATTTACGCGCCGAAACTGACGTTTTTAGGGTTTATCCCGCGTTCCGGACACAATGGAACAGGTTTCGGAAGCTAATTCGAACATCTGTGCGAGTTATGGCAATAAACGTTCGATTTAAATTAAACCGATTTAAACGATTTTCTAGGCGTTTTAATTTGTACCGGACAAACGGTAAATCCAAACGACTTGAAATTTGAAACCTTACAATAATATCACATTACGGATCCGATGAAACTGGTTTCGTCGAAATCCGAGACTTTTTGAAAAATGGCTATTTTAACTCGCCAAATTAATATTAAAAACAATTCGATGCGTTTCGAGCTGCCACGATCAAACGATAGCTCCGATTGACACGAAAATTGAAATCCGGTAATAACTAACTATTACGGATCCAATGAAACTAGTTTCGTCCAATTCTGAGACTGTTCAAAAATTGACTATTTTCACTAGTCGATTTAAATATTAAAATATTCAATTTTCACATATTAACTTTTAATTCGATTTTAAAAGTTCTAAAACATCGTTCTAACTTCAATATGATAAAATAAAATTTTACAAGTCATTTTCAATCATATTTAACTCAATTTTCAATTATTTCCATAATTTAACATATTAAATTATCGATTTAATTGTTCAATTAAATCCAATTATTCAAAATGAAAATTTATTCGACTTATAAATTCACTTATTAATATTTAAAATTAATTAAATATTCAAATTTTAATTATTAAAAATCCTGAGTCGTTACAATCTTCCCCCCTTAAAAGAATTTCGTCCTCGAAATTATCAAGTAAGAAAGGTTATAGAATTTATTAACTTTCCAAAATTCATAATTAAACTTCTTATAATACCCTTACTAAGTTTTCAAATCACACTTAGTTATCTTTTCAAAAACAACTACTATTGTTTAACTTTCAATTCCAAATCAAAGTTAAAGTTTCCAAAATTTTCCAATTTTCTCAAATTTTTTCTAACGCCTTAAATTTTCGGAAAAATTCGCCATAGTCTCCTTTGCGCGGCTCGATCCGAAAAAAAATGACAGTATATATATCACAAATATACATCTCATCAAGTAATGAGGCATCCCGCAGGGAAAAAATGTAAAAGTACGGTATGTAATCTGAGATATGTACCTTATATTTTATTAGCGAGCATATACGGCTAATATAGCGTGAAAGCGAGCTCCAAATGCGAAGCAAACGCGATCCGCACCTACTAAACACTCAACGAACAACATGAGAATCATGCATATATGAACATAGTATCGATATACAACATATAGCAACATAATAACTATATATGTCAACATAGCAAATGTATTTAATAGCAACAAATGCAAACATCGATCAACTATAATCCATAACCAATAAATATTCATTCATATTCTCATTAATATTCAATGAATTGGTTTTCAATTTAATCACATTTGAATCATTAATAGTGGATGTTTCTAACATTTATTTTCAATTTTAATTAGTTTGCATGCACTAATTCATATTCAAGTTGGTTCACTTCCAAATCAGATTCAATTTTATTTAAAATTCACTTAACTTTTAATTGGATTTCAATTACTTTAGCTTTCTATTTCATTAATTCACTTTCATTAACACTTAATGAATTTATATACAATCAACTAACATTCAGCTAACAATCATATAACAACCAATGTATATCAATTACAACCAAATTCCTTTGCTTATATTCATTCAATTATTCAACTTTCTAATAACATTAGATTTTAATGAATTAACACTTATATTCATTATTCCATATCAACTTTATTCACATTCAATCATTTATTCAATTCAATTTCCAATTCATTTTCATTTACAACTCATATTCATAAATATATTCATATAGTTTCACTTCTTATATATATAAGTTTATTTCACAATTGTAAATCACATTAATTATAATCCAATTCTTATAATTCTTTTGCTTATACAATTATTCTTTTACTTAGATTATTCAAACAACTAAACAATCAACTTATATACACTTTAATAATTTTGAAAAATTATTTCTTTATATATAAAATATAATCAAGGCAAAATTATTTCATTTACCTAATTTAAAACAATACTGTGTCGATTTATCTTGTTTAAGAGTTTAGAAACCCCTATCTACGATAGTTAGCTAGACTACATCGACCGAAATCTATAAACAATCAACCGATAAGTCAACACAATACGAAACAATTTATATTCACTAACAAATACGCTCTCATAGCTATTATTACACTCAAACTCATTTTAGAGTACTACTGACTCTATCTCTAATGAGTAATACCCAACAGAACCATGGTTGTCGCTTAACCATATGCTCTGATACCACATTGTAAGGACCCGATTCTTCGACTTTCGAAAATTCAACATCGATACTCACTTTATCGACTGCCGAGAAATCGAACGACGGAAAACCGAACACTTAGGGTTTTAAGAAAAAGAAAGACAAAGAAAAGAAAGAAAAGGATAGAAAAGGTAGAGAGAAAAGAAAATAGAAAATAGAACGGAATAGAAAACAACAGAACAATAACAGAATCTCACAATTCGCAGCGGAACAACATATAATAATAAATGAATAATCTTTAAACAAAGAACTATATCAGTTATTACATTACATTACAATTCATTACATCATATCATCAGAGTGTACAACAACAAACAGTGCAGCGGAAAAAGAAATACTATATACTAGTAATACGCCATGCCATCCAGCTTGCCTCCTGCAACTCCAGAATATCCAGAATATCCTGATAAACCTAACTCTTAACTGCCCGTGTGGAAATTGGTGGGCACCCAGAGTTTAGGAAGGAAAACAATAAACTCCGAGTCAGTCATGTGACTGGTGTGAGAACTCAAAACAGTTTATTTATCTTTTAAAATCAAAATAGAAGGATATTTTTAAAGTCAATTCGCAATGCTTTTTAAAAATGAGACTACCATAAGACCTCCCGCCACACACACAATGCAAACGCAGACTTGGAGGAGATTTCTCCTTATGATAGTCAAAGATGCTTGATACGTATTAAAATCAAATCAATTTTGATATTATTATTAGTGCATAGTGTAAAAAATATTTCGAAAGTAGAATATAAATCTTAGCCAGCATAGGTACCATTATATTATGCCTACTATAGCTACTTCCTGAGGAAGCAGGTTCTACAACTAAAAACGTACAAGTCTCGTATTGTTTCTTTGGACTTCCAACGAATGATCAAGCCAAAGAACTTCCCATTGCCACATGAGAATGCCTCTGGATGGACATCCCCGAGAACCAAACCGGATCTCTACCAACACAAGGCCGGGTTATCCCTAACTGAGTAACAACTGACCGAATATGCCACCCCCGGTCCTTTGGGACCTTTTCAACCGAGCGCTCGTAATCAATTCACACAATCATAAAGTGTTTTCAACATGAGTAAGTATCTGGGCTCCATACCATGATACCACCCTTTTCCAGAAGGAAATGCACATATCCTAAAGGGCGCTACCCCTCATAACCTTGCCGCATCTTTCCTGTTTTGACCATTCACGGGGTGTGAGGCTCGACGAAGTCACGTCCACAAAAACATACTTTATACAAAAGCCATGCTTTGGGTCAACAAATGATCATAGAAATGATCACCAGGATAGACGATCAAACAAACGATCCTATCACAAATAATCAACACAATGATCATTTACAGCAACACTCAGCATGTCACATTACCAAATTGGGAATATATCGCTGATAACCTTCAACTACATAACCTCTGAGCTCGTACGTCTCAGAGAAGGGTGTTAAGCTAAAAGAATAAATTCTTCGCCACCAACAGAAATATATTTGAAAGAAATCGGCTTTATATCTCAAATTGTAATGTCAGACATACAATCCATACAAGTCTGTTCCGGGCTCGAACAAAACCGAAGGCACTTCTCACGAAGCCCTTGCAATCCGGGTATTCACAATCCCGATCGAATTTCCCATCACTTAGGGAATCTCTATACCAGGATCTACCCAGTGCAGAGACAATCGATAGGTCATCCTATCGCTTTCGCAAATACCCGGTCTTCAACACCGGTCATCAAATGCAATTCATAACGACGTATCACATATTCGGAATGGGTTATACGACCCCATGGTCTTTTCCCGGTTAACCCGAATAGTGAGCGCTTATTCAAAAATAAGTGTGGCATTCAAATTCAAACAAATCACATCAATTACCCATTCAAAGGGAAATATTGATAGTCGGTTATTGAACTACCAATGGATATGCACAACATCACCAGATTCCAAATAATTTTCCAAATTATTTATTTTCCAAAATATCTTTACAAGATATATTATTTTCAATACTTCAAAATAAATCAATATTTATTTTTAAACAAATTCTTCTTTTCATTTATAAATTCCATAATGAATTTATATTCCAAAATACGCATGCATATACGATTTCAATTATTCATTTCAATTTATCTTCAAAAAGATAAATTCTCAAAATATTCACTTTATATTGGAAAACATTTCCATACTTATTTAATAAGTAATTCACAAATCCATTTATTTTCAACACTTGGAAAATATTCAATATACTTAAATCGAGATTAAGTATATATTTCATTCTTTAAGGAAATCATTCTCTTAAACATATTTATTTGGGCCAAAACGAATGTTGCGTAAAACATCGTTACGACAACCCAAAATCACTAGTATAGGGATTCGAAATTAAAATAGATATATAAATCCCAATACTATACAAAACATTTCCTTTCGGAATTCATTTACTATAACAACAGTGTTATAGTCCACCATTTCCTTTTATTTCTCGAAAACGTCTATTTCAACAATAGATGTTGAAATCTATGGTTTCGAATCTCAACACATTTTAAAACATCGTTAGATCGTTTTAATTCAATTTAAAATATCACATTCTAAACATTTCTTTAACATATTATTCACTATTCAAAAACGTGAATATACTACATTAACAAATTTCATCCTTTTATTCATTTTATTTCAAAGTATTATTCACAGTCAAAAATGTGAATATAACTCCATAAATAAGTTTCAACAATTTACTTATCAAAATAAGTCGTTTGCGGATTTATAAAACAATGTTTATAAATTCCATTTCTATTTATTTTATAACATCTCCTTTTATAAATTCCTTTATCAACCTATTCACTTTATAACTCAATTATAAACCAAAGATTCATATTATAAGTTAAATGCTTATAAAACGATTATTTTACAAAATCGTTTCTTTGAACTTCATAATTATAAATCTTATAACTTATAAGATTCAATTATTCATCCAAGTATATTCTTTAATAATTTCAAAAAATTTATAAATCTTACTATTTATAAATTTCATTTATAACTTCACCATTTATAATTTTATAAATTCCATTCATTTACAAAATTCATTTTCACTTCATTCAAACACTTATAAAAACTCGTTTTATAATGTCAATATTTCAATTTATAAATATCCATTTATAAATCTCTTAATATAAATCAATTTATATTATTCTGTTAAAACGTCTTTAATCTCGTTTATTATTTCACCATTTTGATTCATAAAATAATTAAATTTTATAAATCCTATATTTAAACTTTTCACAATAAATTCTAAAATCCCAATTAAACTATTTTATAAAATCATTAACCTCATATTTTCAAAAATCAACCTTTAACTATATTTCTCAAAAATATAATTTTTATAACATTAAAATTTATACGTTTATTTATTTAAAATGAATCAATTTCAAAATTATTTTATAAACGTATACTTTCAAAAATCACTTTGAAAATCATTTTAAAATTCCAAAATTTGGTCCAATGATGCTACATACCAAATAGTCAATCACGACTACAACGATATCATATATCGACATGATAATCCATCAAATATCAAAATATCTGAAATCAAATAAAAACTGTTGAGGAATCCAGTTGGATCCCTCCAACCTGTTTTCCTACATCCACAAACATTAGCACAATACCAATTCCGCTCCAGTACGGAATTATCGCGGTATATGTTTTTATTAATTATTATCCGCTTAATAGACGGCGCAATAGGGTCTCATCCGCTAAACAAATGCGGGAATCAATAACTCCAATATATACATATGCCAATATATATATATTGCTATTATATATAATACCAATTTCACTGTTTATGAAATATTCGCGGTATATGTTTTTAATAAATAACATCCGCTTACTAACGGCGTATAATGTCTATTTTAACAATCAGTAGATAACAATCATCATTCAAACATGCATTCAAATATTTTAAATCTAACTATTTAAAATTTTAATCGAAACCGATTTGATTGAGTGAGAAGTTCTCACCTTGATTTCAATTTTGTTTTAGCGATTTATTTCGAATAAAATTAAACGGACGTTTAATTTTACCCAAAATTTTCACTAACTCCAAATGACTCCATTCCAACTCCATCGCGCAGTGCTCGTCCATACGATTCCAACGCAACTGGTTTCGCGCGTTTCCGACCTCGTATGAAAAAGATACGAATATTTGAAGTTACATGAATTTTATAACTTATATTTACAACATAATTTTATAAATTTTTAACATACACAGTATCTTAGCCGCATGATCCTACAACCTGCAATCGTGACCGCACGTCCCCTACCCCTTTCTTCTTCATCTTTCACGCGTTCACCCTACAGGTATCATCGAACGCACGGCCGCCCCCCCAACCTAAATCACGCAACCAACATCGAGCCACCGGAACTCGATCAAGTTGCACCACTCAACTCGCCTCTCCCCAAGCCACCACCACGCCCAATATGGTGAAGTCCGGTCGCCGCCTCCACCCAATAATTGAGCACGAACTTCGGTGCTTCAAACAACAATTGCCGTCAATCCATCGAGTTATTTACGATCTCCACCGTTGATATTAAGGATCTCATCGAGCTCTTCAATCTTCATGTTGGGAGTTTTTGAAATTATTGAGTGGATTGGAAGATCGGAGGGGAAAAGCTTAGGAGCTTTCTGGCCATCGAATTCAGAAATGGCGGCTAGGGTTTAGAGATATTTTTCTTATTTTGTGAGGGTAAGGGTCTATTTATAGAGAAAAACGAACACTATTCATCCGGGAATTCCGAACTCCGATTTACGCGCCGAAACTGACGTTTTTAGGGTTTATCCCGCGTTCCGGACACAATGGAACAGGTTTCAGAAGCTAATTCGAACATCTGTGCGAGTTATGGCAATAAACGTTCGATTTAAATTAAACCGATTTAAACGATTTTCTAGGCGTTTTAATTTGTACCGGACAAACGGTAAATCCAAACGACTTGAAATTTGAAACCTTACAATAATATCACATTACGGATCCGATGAAACTGGTTTCGTCGAAATCTGAGACTTTTTGAAAAATGGCTATTTTAACTCGCCAAATTAATATTAAAAACAATTCGATGCGTTTCGAGCTGCCACGATCAAACGATAGCTCCGATTGACAAGAAAATTGAAATCCGGTAATAACTAACTATTACGGATCCAATGAAACTAGTTTCGTCCAATTTTGAGACTGTTCAAAAATTGACTATTTTCACTAGTCGATTTAAATATTAAAATATTCAATTTTCACATATTAACTTTTAATTCAATTTTAAAAGTTCTAAAACATCGTTCTAACTTCAATATGATAAAATAAAATTTTACAAGTCATTTTCAATCATATTTAACTCAATTTTCAATTATTTCCATAATTTAACATATTAAATTATCGATTTAATTATTCAATTAAATCCAATTGTTCGAAATAAAAATTTATTCGACTTATAAATTCACTTATTAATATTTAAAATTAATTAAATATTCAAATTTTAATTATTAAAAATCCTGGGTCGTTACATATAAAGTTTACAAAAACATATTAAAAATTAATTATATCACGCGTAATACAAGTGTTGAGATATTAGCGTATAGTTTGACAAATGTAAGTTGATTAACAGATGCTAATGACAAATGGAAGAAAATTAAACAAGTGTCACAATTTATTTTATTTTCTTTTATTTTTAAAAATCATTAAAACAAGGCTATAAATATACTTATACTCTTTTCTTCTCAATTCTCTTCTATCTTCATTTCAAAACATTAGCCTGTAAACAATATACAAACCAGAGATAAACTCAAACAGCAATCAAAAGCAATATTGCATCTTCAAATTAAATCAAGGAAGATCATTTCAGCAAACTCAACTAGAACAAGAAAATTTAGCTGAGTATTAAAGCAAGATATTAACTCCAGCAAGCAACACAACTAAGTATCAGCTCATCAACCAAGTTCCAAAATCAAATAAAGTGCAGTTTCAAATTTTCAAAACCTGGTTCCTCTGTATATAGTGAGTAAACTACTCCTTTTGAAACGACCCGACGTTCTTACCACAGAAAATCGCATTATTTTTAAGAAAGAAAGGGATAGAAAGGAGAAAAGACAGAGAGGAAGAAAGGAACAACATAAAATCTAAACAGCGAAACGAATAAATTATATTAATCACATAATACATTACATAGTATCATATACATCAGAGATACACAACTAAACAACACATACTAGACAGTTATAAACACCTGTCTAGTTATTACAACTCCATATAACATAAAGACAACAACTCAGAGAACACACAGCGGAATACTATATAGCTATACGCAGAAGCCTCCTGCTCCATTGCTCCTCCAGAATCCGTCAAGGCAACCTGAATTCCCCTGGCTACTTGTAAAAATTTGAGTACCCAAGAGTTTAAGAAAAATAGAATAAACTCTGGGTTAGACATGGGTCTGGTGTGAGTAAACGGTTAAAGTTGCTTAACTTTAAAAACCTTTTGAAAGAAAAGTTATCATGTAAGACTTCCCACAAATAAACATGGAAAAGTTTTTACCTTACGCTAACCAAACATTTGATAGGAAATTCAGTGATATTATAATAGGTCTAGGGTTTTCAAATAAATAAGAAATACCCGAAATTGTTACATGATTAAATTCGAGCTACTAGCCATAAAAGTGGGTAATACAATCAAAACCGTTGGCACTTATTGGATTTTTGATTGCATACAATGGCAGGGCTACTGAGGTACCGCTCGTCACAGTACGTGGCCTAAATCACCGTACCGAGGATTACGCCCGCTCCCCTGTAACACAAAGCTGGAACCATTCCTTACAGAACAGTTCCAAATAAGACAACCCCGGCGGATGTAGCTATTCAACCACCCACACGGCCGAAATAAAAGGGACCTCTAGACAGGGGTAAATCTTACGCTCAAGTGGGGGCTACCCATGAAGCCTTGCTGCACCTCCCATGTTTTAGCCATTCCCGGTTGATGAGGCTTGAGGCTACGATTACCTTTAGTGAACACATCACTTAGAATGCTCATCGTCCACCTGACGATGTTCTGAAAGCATTCAATCCATACAAGTTCGTTCCGGGTTCGAACGAAATCGAAGGCATTATCGCGTTACACTCATTATGGAATCACCCTTAGAGCTAACGACAATAACCCTTGCACTCTGAATCCACCATCTCGAACCTATAAGAACTAGTTCCGTCAAACTCATCACAGAATCACCCACGGAGTTATAGTGACGTTTAGTCCTTATCCCTCGAGTATTCACAAAGCTCCACTACGATTCACGACCTAAATATTAATTGGAATCGATGTGGTTTTCGGATATCCAAATACGGAAACCGATCTCGGTCTCATCGAAATCCAAAGCGTATCTTTTAGGTCCAAGTTGTTGTAAGGTTAAACAATTAAATTCAACTATCTATATACACACAGAATAGATAATTCATAAGTTCACAATTGATAATCACATTATCAAATAAACAGATTATCCATAACAAAAATAGGTAATCCACATCATTATCATAATAGATAATCTATATTACCATCACAATGCAACCAAGCATTCATACCACACAACATTACTTATCTTATTTCTGAGATTACATCCATTCAAGACAATCAATGTCATCCATTCATACATAAGCAATGATTTAATTAATCAAAACATAATTGATTTAAATGAATTAAATTAACTATCTCAATCTCTGATTAATTTAAAATGAATTAAATTAATTACTTCATCTCTTAATTAATTTAAAGTTAATTAAATTAATTACCTTCATCAAAATAAATCTTGCTTACTCATTCATTAATTAAACCAATTAATTAGTCATTATCTAAATTAATCAACCTTGATTAATTTACTCTTAATTAATGATTAATTCTTAACTATTCTTATTAATCATATTAATTAATGAATCTTAATTAATTACTTCTATTAATTAGTTAACTATAATTATTCACATTATTTCTTAATTAGTTACATTAATTAATCATGCTTAAATTAATTGCTTTCAATTAATCAACTTTAATAAATAAATACAGTAATTAGTTATTCTAAATTACTTCTTAATTACTTTATAAATTCATTGATTTATTACACCAAGTAATAAACCATTAATTACTTTAACAAGTAATTGTCCATTTAAAATTACTTCCTAATCAGTAATTTACCTTATCCCAATTACCCCTGTAATTTATCAATTACTTATCTTAAGTGATTAGCCTTATCAAACTTATTAAGTAAAATACTTAATCTTTTATCAAATAACTTCTTTAATTAGTTAACAAATTAATTAACTTAGTTGATTTCACTCATCTCATAAAACATAATCGAGTAATTCATCCTTTAATTACTCGTTAACCAAATTAATCTTCAAATAACAGATTAATTTTCATCAACTATTAATTAATAAACCTTAATTATTAATCAATCCTTTAATAAAAAGTAATCAATCACTAATTTTTTTTATAATTAATTTATTAATCTTAATTAGCTAATTAATCATATTTTAATCATTAATTAATAAACTTAATTGTTAATTAACAACCTTAATTACAAATTAATTAATCCATAAATAAAATTAATTGATCCTAAATTACAATTAATTAACCTTTAATAATAGTTAATTAATTCTCAATTAACTTTTATTATTGATTAATAACCTTTTTAATTATTAATTAAGAAACCCAAATTCTTAATTAACTTGCACCCATTCTGTTGCTACCGCTGCTGCGCCTAAGATCCCTCTGCCTCAGCCTCCTCTGAGGAAATGGGTTCCAAGGTCTCCCTAGCTACTCCTCCTCCTGAAGTTGTCCCTGGTCCGCCGATCTCCTCTGGTCGGCATGCATCCCCTTCAGCATCCATTGTTCCTGGTGTTGATTCTGTGGATTCCATTGTAGTTCCGGAACTTGTTTCGTCTCAGTTGCCTGTAGTTTGGGTTGTGTCTGAGAGATGTTGGGTTGATCGATGTTCTGATTTGCGATTCAACCCCGTGGACGATTCCATTTTTAGATATGTTTCCAATGATCCTAAGGACCTTCGACGCCTTTATTATAGACCATCTGATGATTCCTTGGTTCTTGATTTGGATGGTAAGTATGCTGAGTTAAATTCTGTCATGCTTGCTAATACATCCTGGGATCGATCTTTTATATACTCTTCTTATGCTGGGATCTATGATCCTTCTCTTGCTCTCCTATTTCGCCCCTGTATTGGTCTTCTTGGGAATGTCTCTTTGGATTCATCTCATGTGGATGCTGCTGTTGTTGGTCGTACTACCTCTTTGGAGGAGTCATAGTCTTGTTAGTAAACTATAGTAGTTGTGACATGTCTGTCACACTCCTGTGTTGTTTTTTTATTCTTTTTAGTAGTTAAGGTATCTCTACCTTACTCCTGTACTTAATGTTTTTATTACGTTTCGTAATAAAAAGTGGACGGTCCACTATAAAACCGGCTGGCCTTGCCAAAAAAAAGAAACCCAAATTATTACTTAATAAAACCTTTATTAAGTATTAATTAATTACTATTTTAATTAACCCTTAATTACTTAATTAATAAGTAATTATAATTTAATTAATCACTAGTCATTAATTAAATCCTCATAATTATTAGTTAATTAAATTAATAATTATAATTAATTACTTAATCAACTCCTTTAAAATAATAATTAATTAATTAACTTAAAATTCTTAATTAACTAATTAATTATTATTCATTAACACTTTAATATTATTTAAGATAAAACATTATCTTTATTTAACTTTGAAAAAAACTTTACTTAACTTAATCATTAATTAGTTTAATATATAAAGTAATCATTAATTACCTATCTTTAATTATTAATTAACAATCATTAAGGTTATAAATTACTTAAACCTTTAATTGTTAATAAATAAAAACATTTATAAATTTCCCTTTTATATTTCCAAAGTATGTTTTGAAAATAACATTAACTTAAAACATTTAAACAAATCATACAAATTCATTTATAAAAATAATTCAATTCAAAGACAAGAATTTTAATTTAACTTAAATTATTTAAAGTTTAGACTTACCTTATTTTAAATTGAAAATCTGTTTAAGCATTTCTATTTGGATTCAACCCATATATATGAATCCAAGAAAACAAAGTACATCTTCTTTCTTTTTTAAAAACAGTTTGATTTTAAAATTTAAAAAACTGTTCTAATTTAAAATTTAAAAACTATTAAAACATAACAGCTTAACAATGCACACAAAAGACCCAGATCACACGAGCTACAACCAAAAATACACGAGCTCCTCCCCGAGCCATCTCCCTTATATCCCGAGTTCCTCTTCGAGAAAACAACAAACCCAAAACAAAAATAAAACCCCACTGACATCAACCAACTCGTGCACCTGCACCAGTGCCGGAACCACCTTCGGTCATCGTTGAACCCACCGACACATCACCCTTCCATCCTACAAGCATCCACGACCAACAGACCCCCACTTCTAGCCTCAATCCAAATTCAAGCTCCTCATGGTTTACTAAAACCCAAAGATCGTCAGAACTTTCCCCTGAACCGATGCCACCGATCGTCTATAATGGCCACCACTCCGGCCATGGCTTGCTGACCCTCCGCACTTCTTTTTCCCAAATTCCCTTCAAGCTTGATGCAGTGAAGAAGATGCAGTAGCCAATTCCAAAGTTCAAAACAGAACTAGGTTTAAATTCAAATCCGAGAAAATTCAAACTTCGCAGAGATTTATAAATTCTTCAACAATTTTTACTTTACTCTCCAATCCATACCCAAACTCCATGATGAACCTCGAGAAATCCAAATGCAAGGATCATCAGAATTTTGCAAAAACCCAACTTCCAGAAGACCCCCAAATACTCTCTTAATACAATTTTTAAAATTGTAATTTTCTTTCCAAAATTCATACTTTCCAATGATACTTTATATTATATAATTATTTTAACCAAATTAAACACTTGGTTTCAAACATTGAGAATAAATTGTTACTGCACAATTTGATTTCCAGGTAAATTCAAAAACCAGAGACGTAGATCTATTTTTGTTCTTAGTTTTCTACTTAAACTAACTTGTTTGTTTTAAATCTGTTACATAACAATTGTTTGAATAGAGTAGTTTGAAGATTTGATTTTTTTTCCCTTCAGATTCCACAATAAAGTGCAGAGAGAGAAAAAAATTGAAATACAACACGCACAGTTTAAATCAGAACATTCACGCAACACTTACACACACACACACACATATATGTTTATATATATATATATATATATATATATATATATATAAACATATATAAAGCACTTCAACACAGCAATTTACATGTAACCATTATCATGTACTTAAGTTTTTGAACTTAAATGTTTACTCACCTCAATTTGAAAGAAGTGCATAGGTTTGCAAATGAACTGGAACTGCAAGACATTTGAACTTGAAGCCTTTTTAAAAAAAAACAAAATTGCCTCATCCCTTCAATTGCTTTCCAGATTTTGCCTTTTGAAAAACTTGTAAACATTTGAGCTTGAAGCTTTTAAAACTGGAGTTCTTGCATGCATAAGAAAATTGATGCAGACATTCAAACGCAGAACTGGGTTGAAATTTGCATCAAGCTTTTAAAAACATTTTGCAGATTTTGATTTGGAAACAACTACAGGTCTGGTCACAGCATGGTTTGAAGAAGTTTTTGATTTGCACAATATTTCAGGTTTTTGATTTGAGCATTCGTTTTGAATTGAGGAATTGATGCAGGTTTGGGAAAATTTTTTTTAGGAAAACAAAATTTGCAGAATTGTTTTGAGGATTGTTTGAAGATTTGTTGATTTTTGGAATGAGTAAAAGTTGTATTGATAAATCTAGTTTCTTTATTTATTAACAATGAACAAAATTTTTAAAGAAAAAGAAGATGGAGAGAAAGGGTGTTTAAATAAGCAATTTTCAGTTTTAATAAATTAAAAGAAAATTAGAAAAATAATGGACACTTGTCTTAAATTTGCATTAATGTTTAACGCATGTTGATATAGTGTTTTAGAACTTAACACATGTCCTAGTTTATCTAATTTTATTCTAAAAGAAATTTAAAAGCCCTTTTTAAATTATTCTCCTAATTACTAATATGTTTTCTAAATTTAAAAATACTTTTCTAATTAAATGTCTAATAAACAAATATATTTATACATTTATAAATGCTTGCTAAATTTATATAAAATACAATCTTTAAAAAGAAATGAAATCAAATATAATTTAAATAAAATTATATACATATTTCAAACTTATTTTAAAGATGCTATTTCAAAGGCCTTGTATTAATTTTATTAAATAAATACAAATCAAATTTCTATAGATAAATTTCTATAAAAGAATAATACAAAACAAATCTTATTTTTAATTAAAAACATTATCTATGTTTTAAATCCAAACTATATTATTATTCTATTTTAAGATGTAAGTATATTCTTCTTAAATTCAAATTTATATTCTATTCAAAGTCAAATTTAGAAATCCAAATTTAAAATCCATTTAAACAAATATAAATATCTATTTTAAAATAAGCTCATTATTATTTATAAATAATTTATCCTATTTTAAAATCAATTTTAAATGCATAGATATAAATATATTTAAACACACTTATCAATTTTGAACACAATAAATCTATTTATAATTTATTTACACAAACAAAATAAATATTCTTAATTTAAAACCAATTTATAACCATAATCAAGACATTATATTATTATTATTATTTGGCAATTCATTTTTGAAAATAACAATTTATCAATTTCAAATAATTTAAATTAAGAGATTATCAACATTTTAAATTCCTGGAAATTCCGGGATATTACAATCCTCCCCTCTTAAAAGAATTTCGTCCTCGAATTTTAAAATAAAGATATTTCAACCAATTCAAACATTCATATCAGCCATACACCATCAATCAAACAAACAATTTCATCCAAACAATCAATTCAATCAAATAATTAACACTAGCTATCCGGACACAGAACCGGATAAATTTCCTAAAATTATCTTGAGGTTCCCAAGTACAAACATAGGGATACTCGCTCTACTAAATCCAAATTAGCTATACTGCCAAGCTACTGAGTTCCTACTCACCTAGATCTATAATCTGCACAAGATACCAGACCACAGATAAGACTGATCAACAACTAAATCCTTCACAGAACTGCTGGTCTCAAAAAAAGTGATGGACCAAAACATGATTCCTTCATAGACACGTGAAATATTTTGAATTCCAGTCTTCCAAACTGGCAATTCAACTCTTCAGACCAAAGCACCGATCTTTACAAAAACTCAGAAGAATCCAATATACCTCAGAGCTCACCAAAACTTATTGCTCCCTTAAAAAGAGAAAACCTTAACAACATCGAAGTCTCCAACTTCGAATTCCAAATTCTTCCGTTACTTAACCTCAAAACTTTCCGAATGATCCGGCTGCCTACCAATCCTTCCTGATCAGCTCAACCTTCGCTGATGCTTCTACAAACAAACTGGATCAACTCACAAACTGATCCTCACAAGATCAATCCAGAATTAAAACCAAACTTTACTATCAACAGTAGAAAACAACTTCTCCTATCTGGAAAAGACAGAACAGAATCACTCGCCAACTTGCCTCGGATTCTGAAAAATAAATTCTGTAGAAACTCTCTGATCCAAAATACTGCAACTTCCGGTTGCTTCTACTCAAGAACAACAGCCACCTTGCTTCCGCTGCACAACTCTGATCTAGAGCATAAGAAAATGCCGACGAAAGGATATAGGCACAGACTAAACATCACGGATAAAGGTTCAACAAAAATTCCAAGAAATACAAAGCTGCTTCATCAAACAACCAACCTAGGAGACAACCTTCTACCCAGCTGAATCACCGGTATCACTCCTGACATCAAGTCAATTCAGAACTCAATCTCCAATGCGGGCAAATCTCTAACTTTCTCGAAGATATTTTCGGAAAATCTTCAGCAACTCCATAAATTCTACATCCTCTAAAAATGCCACAAATCCAAGCAAAAGATTATCTAAGATAATCACCAAAACATCGCAAGTCACTTTTGCGATCACCCAATCTAATATCCAAGATACTGTTCTCTCTCCACTAATCAGAACAGTATATCCTTGAGCAACTAATCCATCGAAGAAATAGATCTTCACTGTTGCTTCTGAATTCCACCTTAAGGAAATGCTAAGCCAAAAAGATCTTCCTGCCGAAACACAAAACACTCCCGATCTGCACTGCTAACAAAGATGCCAAAGACTTCTTACCCAAAGTTCTTTGAGAAACTAGGACTTCCAACTAAACACAAACATCCTGTAAAACTGAGCTACAACTCCGAAGCAGACACACTTCCTTAAACTTGCTCCGAAATAAAACATCTCCAGATACATCCATAGTCACTGCATCTCACCACGCAGCTACTACTTCCTGAGGTTGTCAAGATATCATCACTTATTTCTGCCTAACCGACAGATCCAAATCCTCAAAAATCCGCTCACAAGAGCGCAAAACAAACTTACATTTCAAAGATGAACTCCGAACCTTAACAGGTTTCCTTCAGAGATCAATGAAATCCTTACACCAAACTACAAAGATTACTCGAGATGGTAAAAGGTCTACAGTCTCGACAAATACACTTCCAATCTCAAACATTCAAACTCCAACCATTTGTAGTTGTTTTACACACACCACTACCTCATCAACCTTTATAACTTATGTTGGAAAACCCGAACAGGTAACCCAATAAATAGGTAGAAATATATATATATATATATATATATATATATATATATATATATATTACAAGTATGCTCTCTCAAGAAAGACACCACTACAGAGCCTAGGTATTCGCTCAACCTAATGCTCTGATACTAAATGAAACGACCCGACTTTCTTACCATAGAAAATCGCATCATTTTTAAGAAAGAAATGGATAGAAAAGAGAAAAGACAGAGAAGAAGAAAGGAACAACATCAGAATCTAAACAGCGGAATGAATAAATTATATTAATCACATAATACATTACATAGTATCATATACATCAGAGATACACAACTAAACAACACATACTAGACAGTTATAAACACTTGTCTAGTTATTACAACTCCATACAACATAAAGACAACAACTCAGAGAACACACAACGGAATACTATATAGCTATACGAAGAAGCCTCCTGCTCTATTGCTCCTCCAGAATCCGTCAAGCCAAACTGAATTCCCCTGGCTACTCGTAAAAATTTGAGTACCTAAGAGTTTAAGAAAACAGAATAAACTCTGGGTCAGACATAGGTCTGGTGTGAGTAAACGGTTAAAGTTGCTTAACTTTAAAAACCTTTTGAAAGAAAAGGTATCACGTAAGACTTCCCACACATAAACATGGAAAAGTTTTTACCTTACGCTAACCAAACATTTGATAGGAAATTCAGTGATATTATAATAGGTCTAGGGTTTTCCAATAAATAAGAAATAGCCGAAATTGTTACATGATTAAATTCCAGCTACTAGCCACAAAAGTGGGTAATACAATCAAAACCGTTGGCACTTATTGGATTTTGGATTCCATACAATGGCAGGGATACTAGGGTACCGTCCATCACAATACATGGCCTAGATCGTCGTACCGAGGAGTACGCCCGCTCCCCTGCAACACAAAGCCAAAACCATTCCTTACTGAACAGTTCCAAATAAGACAACCTCGGTGGATGTAGCTATTCAACCGCCCACACAGCCGAAATAAAAGGGACCTCTAGACAAGGGTAAATCTTACTCTCAAGTTGGGACTACCCACAAAGCCTTGCTGCACCTTTCCTGTTTTAGCCATTCCCGGTTGATGAGGCTTGAGGCTACGATTACCTTTAGTGAACACATCACTTAGAATGCTCATCGTCCAACTGACGATGTTCCGAAAGCATTCAATCCATACAAGTCCGTTCCAGGTTCGAACGAAACCGAAGGCATTATCTCGTTACACTCATTATGGAATCACCCTTAGAGTTACCGACAATAACCTTTGCACTCTGAATCCACCATCTCGAACCTATAAGAACTAATTCCATTAAACTCACCGCGGAATCACCCATAGAGTTATATTAACGTTTAGTCCTTACACCTCGAGTCTTTGCAAAGCTCCACTTTGATTCACGACCTAACGTTTAATGGAATCGATGTGGTTTTCGGATATCCAAATACGGAAACCCGATCCAGGTCTCATCAAAATCCAAAGCGTATCTTTTAGGTCCAAGTTGTTTTAAGGTTAAACAATTAAATTCAACTATCTATATACACACAGAATAGATAATTCACAAGTTCACAATTGATAATCACATTATCAAATAAACAGATGATCCATAACAAAAATAGGTAATCCAAATCATTATCATAATAGATAATCTATATTACCATCACAATGCAACCAAGCATTCATACCACACAACATTACTTATCTCATTTCTGATATTACATCCATTCAAGACAATCAATGTCACCCATTCATACATAAGCAATGATTTACTTAATCACAACATAATTAATTTAAATGAATTAAATTAACTATCTCAATATCTAATTAATTTAAAATGAATTAAATTAATTACTTCATCTCTTAATTAATTTAAAGTTGATTAAATTAATTACCTTCATCAAAATAAATCTTGCTTACTCATTCATTAGTTAAACCAATTAATTAATCATTATCTAAATTAATCAACCTTGATTAATTAAATCTTAATAAAATAATTAATTCTTAATTATTCGTATTAATCATGTTAATTAATGAATCTTAATTAATTACTTCCATTAATTAATTAACTATAATTATTCACATTACTTCTTAATTAATTACATCAATTAATCATGCTTAAATTAAATACTTTCAATTAATCAACTTTAATAAATAAATAAAGTAATTAGTTATTCTTAATTACTTCTTAATTACTTCTTAATTACTTTATAAATTCATTGATTTATTACACCAAGTAATAAACCATTAATTACTTTAACAAGTAATTATCTATTTAAAATTACTTCCTAATCGGTAATTTACCTTATCCCAATTACCCCTGTAATTTATCAATTACTTATCTTAAGTAATTAGCCTTATCAAACTTATTAAGTAAACATACTTAATCTTTTATCAAGTAACTTCTTTAATTAATTAACAAATTAATTAACTTAGTTGATTTCACTCATCTCATAAAACATAATCGAGTAATTCATCCCTTAATTACTCGTTAATCAAATTAATCTTCAAATAACAGATTAATTATCATCAACTATTAATTAATAAACCTTAATTATTAATCAATTCTTTAATACAAAGTAATCAATCACTAATTACTTTTTATAATTAATTAATTAACCTTAATTAACTAATTAATCATCTTTTAATCATTAATTAATAAACTTAATTTTAAATTAACAACCTTAACTACAAATTAATTAATCCATAAATAAAATTAATTAATCCTTAATTACAATTAATTAACCTTTAATAATAGTTAATTAATTCTTTATTAACTTGTATTATAGATTAATAACCTTTTTAATTATTAATTAAGAAACCCAAATTATTACTTAATAAAACCTTTATTAAGTATTAATTAATTACTATTTTAATTAACCCTTAATTACTTAATTAATAAGTAATTATAATTTAATTAATCACTAGTCATTAATTAAATCCTCATAATTATTAGTTAATTAAATTAATAATTATAATTAATTAATTACTTGATTAACTCCTTTAAAATTATAATTACTTAATTAAACTTAAAATTCTTAATTAACTAATTAATTATTATTCATTAACACTTTATTATTATTTAAGATAAAACATTACCTTTATTTAACTTTGAAAAAAACTTTACTTAACTTAATCATTAATTAGTTTAATATATAAAGTAATCATTAATTACCTATCTTTAATTATTAATTAACAATCATTAAGTTTATAAATTACTTAAACCTTTAATTGTTAATAAATAAAAACATTTATAAATTTCCCTTTTATATTTCCAAAGTAAGTTTTGAAAATAACATTAATTAAAACATTTAAACAAATCATACAAATTCATTTATAAAAAACAATTCAATTCAAAGACAAGAATTTTAATTTAACTTAAATTATCTAAAGTTTAAACTTACCTTATTTTAAATTGAAAATCTGTTTAAGCATTTCTATTTGGATTCAACCCATATATATGAATCTAAGAAAACAAAGTACATCTTCTTTCTTTTTTAAAAACAGTTTGATTTTAAAATTTAAGAAAACTGTTCTAATTTAAAATTTAAAAACTGTTAAAACATAACAGCTTAACACTGCACACAAAAGACCCAGATCACACGAGCTACAACCAAAAATACCCGAGCTCCTCCCCGAGCCATCTCCCTTATATCCCAAGTTCCTCTTTGAGAAAACAACAAACCCTAAACAAAAATATAACCCCACTGACATCAACCAACTCGTGCACCTGCACCAGTGCCGGAACCACCTTCGGTCATCGTTGAACCCACCGACACATCACCCTTCCATCTTACAAGCATCCACGACCCACAAACCCCCACTTCTTGCCTCAATCCAAATTCGAGCTCCTCATGGTTTACTTAAACCCAAACATCATCATAACTTTCCCCTGAACCCATGCCACCGATCGTCTATAATCGCCACCACTCCGGCCATGGCTTGCTGACCCTCCGCACTTCTTTTTCCCAAGTTCCCTTCAAGCTCGATGCAGTGAAGAAGATGCAGTAGCCAATTCCAAAGTTCAAAACAGAACTAGGTTCAAATTCAAATCCGAGAAAATTCAAACTTCATAGAGATTTATAAATTCTTCAGCAATTTTTACTTTACTCTCCAATCCAAACCCTAACTCCATGATGAACCTCGAGAAATCCAGATGCAAGGATCATAAGAATTTTGCAAAATCTCAACTTCCAGAAGACCTCCAAATACTCTCTTAATACAATTTTAAAATTATAATTTTCTTTCCAAAGTTCATACTTTCCAATGATACTTTAGATTATATAATTATTTTAACCAAATTAAACACTTAGTTTCAAACATTGATAATAAATTGTTACTGCGCAATTTGATTTCCAGGTAAATTCAAAAACCAGAGACTTAGATCTATTTTTGTTCTTAGTTTTCTACTTAAACTAACTTTTTTTTTAAAATATGTTACTTAATAATTTTTTAAATAGAGTAGTTTGAAGATTTGATTTGTTTCCTTCAGATTCCATAATAAAGTTGAGAGAGAAATAAAAATTGAAAACCAACATGCACAGTTTAAATCAGAACATTCACAGAACACTTACATATATATATAAACATATATAAAGCACTTCAACACAGCAATTTACATGTAACCATTATCATGTACTTAAGTTTTTAAACTTAAATGTTTACTCATCTCAATTTGAAAGAAGTGCAGAGGTTTGCAAATGAACTGGAACTGCAAGACATTTGAACTTGAAGCCTTTTTTAAAAAATAAACAGAATTGCCTCATTCCTTTGATTGCTTTCCAAATTTTTCCTTTTGAAAAACTCGTAAACACTTGAGCTTGAAGCTTTTAAAACTAGAGTTCTTGCATGCATAAGAAAATTGATGCAGACATTCAAATGCAGAATTGGGTTGAAATTTGCATCAAGCTTTTGAAAACATTCTGCAGATTTTGATTTGGAAACAACTGCAGGTCTGGTCACACCATGGTTTAAAGAAGGTTTTAATTTGCACAATATTACAGGTTTTTGATTTGAGTGTTTGTTTTGAATTGAGGAATTGATGCAGGTTTGGGAAAATGTTTTTCAAGAAAACAAAATTTGCAGAATTGTTTTGGGGATTGCTTGAAGATTTGCTAATTTTTGGAATGAGTAAAAGTTGTATTGATAAATCTAGTTTCTTTTTTTTATTAAGACTGAACAAAATTTTAAAGAAAAAGAAGATGGAGAGAAAGGGTGTTTAAATAAGCAATATTCAGATTTAATAATTAAAAGAAAATTAGAAAAATAATGGACACTTGTCTTAAATTTGCATTAATGTTTAACACTTGTTGACATAGTGTTTTAGAACTTAACACATGTCCTAGTTTGTTTAATTTTATTCTAAAAGAAATTTAAAAGCCCTTTTTAAATTATTCTCCTAATTACTAGTATGTTTTCTAAATTTAAAAATACTTTTCTAATTAAATATCTAATAAAAAATATATTTATACATTTATAAATGCTTGCTAAATTTATATAAAATACAATCTTTAAAAATAAATGAAATCAAATATAATTTAAATAAAATTGTATACATATTTCAAACTTATTTTAAAGATGCTATTTCAAAGGCCTTGTATTTATTTTATTAAATAAATACAAATCAAATTTATATAGATAAATTTCTATAAAATAATAATACAAAAAAATCTTATTTTTAATTAAAAACATTATCTATATTTTAAATCCAAACTATATTATTATTCTATTTTAAGATGTAAGTATATTCTTTTTAAATTCAAATTTATATCCAATTCAAAGTCAAATTTAAAAATACAAATTTAAAATCAATTTAAACTAATATAAATATCTATTTTAAAATAAGCTCATTATTATTTATAAATAATTTATCCTATTTTAAAATCAATTTTAAATACACAGATATAAATATATTTAAACACACTTATCAATTTTGAACACGATAAATCTATTTAGAATTTATTTACACAAACAAAATAAATATTCTTAATTTAAAACCAATTTATAACCATAATCAATACATTATATTATTATTATTTGGTAATTCATTTTTGAAAATAACAATTTATCAATTTCAAATAATTTAAATTAAGAGATTATCAACATTTTAAATTCCTGGAAATTCCGGGATATTACACCTTTCAAAGTTGAACCTGCTTTATACTTTGATGAATGTGATGAATATTAGTAGTGATGTTGTGAAAAGTATTTGCATAAATGAATAAATATGTTTGCATGTCTATATATATGAAGACGGTACTGTGCATGTCTGTATACTTGCCTCTGTTGATTTCAACAGGCTTAAACTAGTTCGAAAATCAATTTCTCTTGCTTCAATGTTTTTCAGATCATGGTCATTAAAAGAAAAATGATGGTATGGCCGTGATTTTATTTTTAAAAATATTTTGAAGTGATTTAATCAAGCAATTATTTCAAGAATAAAAATTTACATAGGAAAACCATTACAAGTTGAAAACATGATTGATAAATTTTACAGTTTTGATTGTAAATTTTGATTCATGTTTGGAAAACATGATTTATTACTTAGATATCGTGATTTTTTAGATTTTGATTGTTAGGAATTTTCGAGATGAACGGGGAAAGGAAATTCGTCAATTTTAAGTGGTCGCGTGATTCTGTAGTCTTAGGGCTTGGGTCGAAGGTTGTTTGTTGATCGATGATCGAGGGAATAATAGTCGACGACTTATACTTTGCCGTGGAAGTGCGGCGAGGAGATAGTGGTGTTTTAGACAGGTTTGGTTGAGGTTGGAAGTAGTGGGATGCTATGTCGTCGTCAAGGCATCAGAGATGATCGATCATGGGGGAACAGAATGTCGGTCTTCGGCAAGTCTTTGGACAGGGTGGCGAGAGCTCCGATGGTCGAAATCGGCGAGTCGAAGTGTTTTGTTGGCAACCTGTTTCGTTCCATGTTAGGTTAGTTAAGCTCGAATTCGATTTCATGCTCGATTCTTCGATTTGGGGGTCGGAATCTATGGGGAGGGTCAGTGATGACTTGCCAGCGGTAGCTTTGGTGGTCGGAATGATGTCGATGGTTAGTGCACGTGCACGATGGGTCTACATGTGTCAGTGGTTTGGGGAAGATAGGTAGGCTCGGGGTGGAACTCAGGGGAGATATGTTGTGTCTCGAGTATAGGTTCGGGTCGAGTTATGTAACGTACGTGGATTTTCGTTGCCGAAAAACCGAATAGTTATGGGTTTAAGAAAAAGAATTTAGGAAAAGAAAAGAGAAAAAGATAGAAATTAGGGAGGAGAGAAGACAGAAGGTAGAAAATTTTAAAATAGATGGAAAAAGAGAATAGAAGAAAAAGAAAAACAGAAGAAAATAGGACGGACAGAACACAACAGAATCACATCAGAATCTCACAATTCCCAGCGGAACAACATATAATAATAAATGAATAATCTTTAAACAAAGAACTATGTCAGTTATTACATTTCATTTCATTACATCATATCATCAGAGTGTACAACAACAACAACAAATAGTGCAGCGGAAAAAGAAATACTATATAAGTAATACGCCATGCCATCCAGCTTGCCTCCAGCAACTCCAGAATATCCAGAATATCCTGATAAACCTAACTCTTGACTACCCGTGTGGAAATTGGTGGGCACCCAGAGTTTAGGAAGGAAAACAATAAACTCCAAGTCAGTCATGTGACTGGTGTGAGAACTCAAAACAGTTTATTTATCTTTAAAATCAAAAATAGAGGAATATTTTTATTTCAATTCGCAATGCTTTTAAAAATGAGACTACCATAAGGCCTCCCGCACACACACACAATGCAAACGCAGAATCGGAGGAGATTTCTCCTTATGATAGTCAAAGATGCTTGATACGCATTTAAAATAACATTTGATATTATTACTAGTGCATAGTATAGGGAAAAAAATTCATTTCGAAAGTAGAATATAAATCTTAGCCAACATAGACATTTCGAACTATGCCTACTATAGCTACCATCCAAACAGTGGTGACCACCATAAGTGAATGATAGGTTCTACAACTAAAACCGTACAAGTTTCGTATTGGGAATTGGATTTCCAACAAATGGTCAGGCCAAGGAACTTCCCATTGCCACATGAGAATGCCTCTGGAAAGACATCCCCGAGAACCAAACCGGAACTCTGCCAACACAAGGCCGGGTTACCCCTAACTGGGTAACTACTGACACGAGCACGCCATTCCCTGATCGTAAACGACCTTTCTCACGGGATCCCGAAAACCAACAACCACAAAGTAATAAATTCGTAGTAACCACATAGGTTAAATATCTGGGCTCCATACCATGATACCACCTCTATCCAGAAGGAAATGTACATACCCTAAAGGGTGCTACCCCTCATAACCTTGCCGCATCTTTCCTGTTTTGACCATTTCCGGGGTGCGAGGTTCGACGAAGTCACGTCCACAAAAACATACTTTATACAAAAGTCATGCTTTGGGTCAACAAATGATCAACACAATGATCACTAAGATAGACGATCAAATAAACGATCCTATCACAATAATCAACACAATGATCATTTCAGCATCACTCAGCATATCACATTACCAAATTGGGAATATATCGCTGATAACTTCAACTATATAACCTCTGAGCTCGTACGTCTTAGAGAAGGGTGTTAAGCTAAAAGAATAAATTCTTCGCCACCAACAGAAATATATTTGAAAGAAATCGGCTTTATATCTCAACTTGTAATGTCAGACACACAATCCATACAAGTTTGTTCCGGGCTCGAACAAAACCGAAGGCACTTACAAAGAAGTCCTTGCAATCCGGATATTCACAATCCTGATCGGATTTCCCATCACATATGGAGAACTCTATACCGTAGCTACTCGGTGTAGAGTAAATCGACAGGTCATCCTATCGCTCTCGCAAATACCGGGTCTTCAACACCGATCTTCAATGCAATTCACAACGACGTATCACATATTCGGAATGGGTTATACGACCCCATGGTCCTTTCCCGGTTAACCCGAATAGTGAGCGCTTATTCAAAAATAAGTGTAGCATTCACATTCAAACAAATCACATCAATTACCCATTCAAAGGGAAATATTGATAGTCGACTATTGAACTATCACTAGATATGCACACATCACCAGTTTCCAAATAATTTTCCAAATTATTTATTTTCCAAAATATCTTTACAAGATATATTATTTCACACTTTAAAAATAAATCAATATTTACTTTTAAACAAGTTTCCCCTTTCATTTATAAATTCCTTAGTGAATTTATAATCCAAAATATCTATGAATATTCGATTTCGATCATTCATTTCAATTTATCTTCAAAAAGATAAATTCTTAAGATATTCACTTTATATTGGAAAACATTTCCATACTTACTTATTTATAAGTAATTCACAAATTTTATTTATTTTCAACACTTAGAAAATATTCAATATACTTAAATCGAAATTAAGTATATATTTCATTCTTTTAAGGAAATCTTTCACTTAACCATATTTATTTGGGCCAAAACGAATGTTGCGTAAAACATCGTTACGACGTCCCAAAATCACTAGTATAGGGATTCGAAATTAAAATAGATATATAAATCCCAATACTATACAAAACATTTCCTTTCGGAAATCATTTACTATAACAACAGTGTTATAGTCCATCATCTCCTTTTATTTCTCGAAAACGTCTATTTCAACAATAAATGTTGAAATCTATGGTTTCGAATCTCAACACATTTTAAAACATCGTTAGATCGTTTTAATTCAATTTAAACATCTCATTCAAAACAATTTCTTTAACGTGTTATTCACTATTCAAAAACGTGAATATACTTCATTAACAATTTCATCCTTTTATTCATTTTAATCCAAAGGATTATTCACTATTCAAAAATGTGAATATAACTCCATTTATAGGTTTCAACAAATTTTCTTGTCAAAATAAGTCATTTGCGAATTTATAAAACAACGTTTATAAATTCCATTTCTATTTGTTTATAAAAACTTCCTTTTTATAAATTCTTTTATTAACCTATTCCAGTTTATAACTCAATTATAAACTAAAAGTTCATATTATAAGTCAAATGCCTATAAAACGATTATTTTACAAAATCGTTCCTTTTAACTTCCCAAATTATAAATCTTATAACTTATAAGATTCATTCATTTATCCAAAATCATTATTTTAATAACTTAATAAATTTTATAAACCTACTGCTTATAAAATTCCATTTATAACTTCACCATATAAAATTCTATAAATTCCATTCAATTATTAAATTCATTTTCACTTCATTCAAACACTTATAAAAACTCGTTTTATAACATCCATATCTCAATTTATAAATATCCATTTATAAATCTCTTAATATAAATCAATTTATATTATCCTTTTAAAACGTCTTTAATCTCCTTTATTATTTCACCATTTTGATTCATAAAATAATTAAATTTTATAAATCCTATATTTAAACTTTTCACAATTATTTCAGAAATCCCAATTTAACTATTTTATAAAGTCATTAATTCCTTATTTTCAAAAATCAGCTTTCAACTATATTTCTTAAAAATCATAATTTTTATAACTTTAAAAATTATAACGTTTATTTATATAAAATGGATCAATTCCAAAATTATTTTATAAAACGTATACTTTCTAAAATCACTTTAAAATCATTTTAAAATCCCCAAAATCTGGGTCCAATGATGCTACACACCAAATAGTCAATCACGACTACAACGATATCATATATCGATATGAAAATCAACGAATATCAAAATATCCATAATCAAATAAATACTGTTGAGGAATCCAGTTGGATCCCTCCAACCTGTTTTCCTGCATCCACAAACATTAGCACAATACCAATTTCGCTCCAGTACGAAATTATCGCGGTATATGTTCTTATTAAATATTATCCGCTTAATAACGGCGTAATAGGGTCTCATCCGCTAAAAAAAAATGCGGGGAATCAATAACTCCAATATATACATATGCCAATATATATATTGCTATTATATATAATACCAATTTCACTGTTTATGAAATATTCGCGGTATATGTTTTTAATAAATAACGTCCGCTTACTAACGGCGTATAATGTCTATTTTAACAATCAATAGATATCAATCAACATTCAAACATGCATTCAAATATTTTAAATCTAACTATTTAAAATAAAATCGAAACTGATTCGATTGAGTGAGAAGTTCTCACCTTGATTTTAATTTCCGTTTCAGCGATTTATTTCGAATGGACGTTTAATTTTACCCAAAATTCTCACTAACTCCAAATGACTCCAAACCAACTCCATCGCGTAGTGCTCGTCCATACGATTCCAACGCAACTGAGTTTGCATTTTTTCGACCTCGTATGAAAAAGTTATGAATATTTGAAGTTACACGTATTTATATTAACAAATTTACAACATAATTAAAATTTTTAAACCTAAGTAAATCGCAGCCGTTGGATCCAACCTGAAGGCATCAGGGCCTTAGAACGCAACCCCCCCTTTCTTCTTCTCTTCTACAGATCAAAGCCGTAACCCCTAAACCCATAAACATAATTTAGGGTTTGATAATACACCACCAATACTCGACGAAAGTTAATCAAACCACCTTCATCTCGAAGCTCATGACCATAGCCATGCTCGGCCAGAAGCATATGGAGCTCGGCCTCTTCCTCTAGCGTGCGCACGTGTGATGAACGGCCACCTTTCCACTCGATTTCCCATCAATCCGTGAAGCCATTCGCGATCATAACCGTTGGATCTCTAGTTCGTGTTGTCCTCTACAATACTCTAGTTGAAACTTTCATGAATCGATGCATAGATTAGAAGATTTGGAGGGAGGAAGAAGAGTAGTTTCTGGCCGTTCATATAGGGGGTGGCGGCTGCAGTTTTTGGCTAGGGTTTTGTATATATTTTTTTTATTTTTTTGATGGTGGTGGTCTATTTATAGAGAACCGATCGACACTATTCATCCGGAAATTCCAAACTCCGATTTACGCTCCGTAACCAGCGTTTCTAGGGTTTACCCCGTGTTCCGGACACAATGGAATAGGTTTCGGAAGCTAATTCGGAAGTATGTGCGAGTTATGGCTGTAAACGCTCAATTTAAATTAAACCGATTTAAGTCGATTTCTAGGCGTTTTAATTCGTACAGGACAAACGGTAAATCCAATTGACTTGAAATTTGAAACCTTACAATAATATCACATTACGGATCCGATGAAACTGGTTTCGTCGAAATCCGAGACTTTTTGAAAAATGGCTATTTTTACTCGCCAAATTTAAATTAAAAATAAATCGATGCGTTTCGAGCTGCCACGATCAAACGATAACTCCGATTGACACGAAATTTGAAATCCGGTAATAACTAACTATTACGGATCCAATGGAACTGGTTTCGTTCAATTCTGAGACTGTTCAAAAATTGACTATTTTCACTAGTCGATTTTAATATTAAAATATTCAATTTTCACAATTTAACTTTTAATTCGATTTTAAAAGTTCTAAAATATCGTTCTAACTTCCATATGATAAAATAAAATTTTACAAATCATTTTCAATCATATTTAACTATAATTTCAATTATTTCCATAATTTAACGTATTAAATTATCGATTTAATAATCCAATTAAATTCAATAATTCAAATAAAAATTTATTTGACTTATAAATAATATTTAAAATTAATTAAATATTCAAATTTTAATTATCAAAAATTCTGGGTCGTTACAATCTTCCCCCCTTAAAAGAATTTCGTCCTCGAAATTATTAAGTAAGAAAAGTTATAGAATCTATTAACTTTCCCAAAACAAATTTAAACTTCTTTACAATCACTTTACTAAGTTTTCAAATCATACTTAGTTATCTTTTCAAAATCAATTACTAATGTTTAACTTTCAATTCCAAATCAAAGTTAATAGTTTTCAAAATTTTCCAATTTTCTCAAAATTTTTCTAACGCCTTGAATTTCCGGAAAAATTCGCCATAGTCTCCTTTGCGCGGCTCGATCCGAAAAAAAATGACAGTATATATATCACAAATATACATCTCATCAAGTAATGAGGCATCCCGTAGGGAAAAAAGTGTAAAAGTACGATATTTAATCCGAGATATGTACCTTATATTTTATTAGCAAGCATATACGGCTAATATAGCGCAAAAGCGAGCTCCAAATGCGAAGCAAACGCGATCCGCACCTACTAATCACTCAACAAACAACATGAGAATCATGCATACAAAGCATAGTATCGATATACAACATATAGCAACATAATAACTATATATGCTAACATAGCAAATGCAGTAAAACAACATATATTCAACCATCAACCAACTATCATCCATAACCAATTCATAATCAATATATATTCATTTATATTCTCATTAATATTCAATGAAATAGGTTTTCAATTTAAATCACACTTGATTCATTAACAGTGGATGTTCTTATTAACATTCATTTTCAATTAGTTTATATTCACTAATTCATATTCAAGTTGGTTCACTTCCAAATCAAATTCAATTCCATTTAAGATTCATTTAACTTCCAATTTCATTAATACTTACTGAATTATATACAATCAACTAACAATCATATAACAATCAATGTATATTAGTTACAACCAAATTCCTTTGCTTATCAATTGGTTTAATTAATTGATTTTCATTCAATCTTTCAACTTTCTAATAACATTAGATTTTAATGAATTTCACTTACATTCATTATTCCATATCAATTATTTACATTTAATTGATTAACATTCAATCCATTAATTCAATTCAATTACAAAAGTTGAATTTCATTTATATAACTCAAGTTCATATTCATTTAATCCACTTGATTATTTACTTCGATACCAATATCAATTCCATTCAACAACTCTTAAGTTATACTCCATTTAACTTTAAATTCATTTTTACTTACAACTTATATTCATAAATATATTCATATAGTTTCACTTCTTATATATATAAGTTTATTTCACAATTGTAAATCACTTTAATTAAAATTCAATTCTTATAATCCTTTTGCTTATACAATTATTCTTTTATTTAGATTATTCAAACAACTAAACAATCAACTTATTTTCACTTTAATAATTTTGAAAAATTATTTCTTTATATATAAAAAATATAATCAAGGTAAAATTATTTCATTTACCCAATTTTAAAACAATATTGTGTCGAATTGTTCTATTCAAGTGTTTAGAAATCCCTTCGGCATAGTTTGACAGACCGCGCTGACGAAAGTTCATATGCCACTCAATAAACCAATCATCACAATATAAAACAATTTCATATTCACTAACAAATACGCTCTCATAGCTATTATTACACTCAAACTCAATCTAGAGTACTACTGACTCTATCTCTAATGAGTAATACCCAACAGAACCATGGTTGTCGCTTAACCATAAGCTCCGATACCAAATGTAACGTACGCGGATTTTCGTTGCCGAAAAACCGAATAGTTATGGGTTTAAGAAAAAGAATTTAGGAAAAGAAAAGAGAAAAAGATAGAAATTAGGGAGGAGAGAAGACATAAGGTAGAAAATTTTAAAATAGAGGGAAAAAGAGAATAGAAGAAAAAGAAAAACAGAAGAAAATAGGACGGACAGAACACAACAGAATCACATCAGAATCTCACAATTTGCAGCGGAACAACATATAGTAATAAATGAACAATCTTTAAACAAAGAACTATGTCAGTTATTACATTTCATTTCATTACATCATATCATCAGAGTGTACAACAACAACAACAAATAGTGCAGCGGAAAAAGAAATACTATATAAGTAATACGCCATGCCATCCAGCTTGCCTCCAGCAACTCCAGAATATCCAGAATATCCTGATAAACCTAACTCTTGACTACCCGTGTGGAAATTGGTGGGCACCCAGAGTTTAGGAAGGAAAACAATAAACTCCAAGTCAGTCATGTGACTGGTGTGAGAACTCAAAACAGTTTATTTATCTTTAAAATCAAAAATAGAGGAATATTTTTATTTCAATTCGCAATGCTTTTAAAAATGAGACTACCATAAGTCCTCCCGCACACACACACAATGCAAACGCAGAATCGGAGGAGATTTCTCCTTATGATAGTCAAAGATGCTTGATACGCATTTAAAATAACATTTGATATTATTACTAGTGCATAGTGTAGGGAAAAAAATTCATTTCGGAAGTAGAATATAAATCTTAGCCAACATAGACATTTCGAACTATGCCTACTATAGCTACCATCCAAATAGTGGTGACCACCATAAGTGAATGATAGGTTCTACAACTAAAACCGTACAAGTTTCGTATTGGGAATTGGATTTCCAACAAATGGTCAGGCCAAGGAACTTCCCATTGCCACATGAGAATGCCTCTGGAAAGACATCCCCGAGAACCAAACCGGAACTCTGCCAACACAAGGCCGGGTTACCCCTAACTAGGTAACTACTGACACGAGCACGCCATTCCCCGATCGTAAATGACCTTTCTCACGGGATCCCGAAAACCAACAACCACAAAGTAATAAATTCGTAGTAACCACATAGGTTAAATATCTGGGCTCCATACCATGATACCACCACTATCCAGAAGGAAATGTACATACCCTAAAGGGTGCTACCCCTCATAACCTTGCCGCATCTTTCCTGTTTTGACCATTTCCGGGGTGCGAGGTTCGACGAAGTCACGTCCACAAAAACATACTTATACAAAAGCCATGCTTTGGGTCAACACAACACAATGATCACTAAGATAGACGATCAAATAAACGATCCTATCACAATAATCAACACAATGATCATTTCAGCATCACTCAGCATATCACATTACCAAATTGGGAATATATCGCTGATAACTTCAACTATATAACCTCTGAGCTCGTACGTCTCAGAGAAGGGTGTTAAGCTAAAAGAATAAATTCTTCGCCACCAACAGAAATATATTTGAAAGAAATCGGCTTTATATCTCAACTTGTAATGTCAGACACACAATCCATACAAGTTTGTTCCGGGCTTGAACAAAACCGAAGGCACTTACAAAGAAGTCCTTGCAATCCGGATATTCACAATCCTGATCGGATTTCCCATCACATATGGAGAACTCTATACCGTAGCTACTCGGTGCAGAGTAAATCGACAGGTCATCCTATCGCTCTCGCAAATACCGGGTCTTCAACACCGATCTTCAGTGCAATTCACAACGACGTATCACATATTCGGAATGGGTTATACGACCCCATGGTCCTTTCCCGGTTAACCCGAATAGTGAGCGCTTATTCAAAAATAAGTGTAGCATTCACATTCAAACAAATCACATCAATTACCCATTCAAAGGGAAATATTGATAGTCGACTATTGAACTATCACTGGATATGCACACATCACCAGTTTCCAAATAATTTTCCAAATTATTTATTTTCCAAAATATCTTTACAAGATATATTATTTCACACTTCAAAAATAAATCAATATTTACTTTTAAACAAGTTTCCCCTTTCATTTATAAATTCCTTAGTGAATTTATAATCCAAAATATCTATGAATATTCGATTTCGATCATTCATTTCAATTTATCTTCAAAAAGATAAATTCTTAAGATATTCACTTTATATTGGAAAACATTTCCATACTTACTTATTTATAAGTAATTCACAAATTTTATTTATTTTCAACACTTAGAAAATATTCAATATACTTAAATCGAAATTAAGTATATATTTCATTCTTTTAAGGAAATCTTTCACTTAACCATATTTATTTGGGCCAAAACGAATGTTGCGTAAAACATCGTTACGACGTCCCAAAATCACTAGTATAGGGATTCGAAATTAAAATAGATATATAAATCCCAATACTATACAAAACATTTCCTTTCGGAAATCATTTACTATAACAACAGTGTTATAGTCCATCATCTCCTTTTATTTCTCGAAAACGTCTATTTCAACAATAAATGTTGAAATCTATGGTTTCGAATCTCAACACATTTTAAAACATCGTTAGATCGTTTTAATTCAATTTAAACATCTCATTCAAAACAATTTCTTTAACGTGTTATTCACTATTCAAAAACGTGAATATACTTCATTAACAATTTCATCCTTTTATTCATTTTAATCCAAAGGATTATTCACTATTCAAAAATGTGAATATAACTCCATTTATAGGTTTCAACAAATTTTCTTGTCAAAATAAGTCATTTGCGAATTTATAAAACAACGTTTATAAATTCCATTTCTATTTGTTTATAAAAACTTCCTTTTTATAAATTCTTTTATTAACCTATTCCAGTTTATAACTCAATTATAAACTAAAAGTTCATATTATAAGTCAAATGCCTATAAAACGATTATTTTACAAAATCGTTCTTTTTAACTTCCCAAATTATAAATCTTATAACTTATAAGATTCATTCATTTATCCAAAATCATTATTTTAATAACTTAATAAATTTTATAAACCTACTGCTTATAAAATTCCATTTATAACTTCACCGTATAAAATTCTATAAATTCCATTCAATTATTAAATTCATTTTCACTTCATTCAAACACTTATAAAAACTCGTTTTATAACGTCCATATCTCAATTTATAAATATCCATTTATAAATCTCTTAATATAAATCAATTTATATTATCCTTTTAAAACGTCTTTAATCTCCTTTATTATTTCACCATTTTGATTCATAAAATAATTAAATTTATAAATCCTATATTTAAACTTTTCACAATTATTTCAGAAATCCCAATTTAACTATTTTATAAAGTCATTAATTCCTTATTTTCAAAAATCAGCTTTCAACTATATTTCTTAAAAATCATAATTTTTATAACTTTAAAAATTATAACGTTTATTTATATAAAATGGATCAATTCCAAAATTATTTTATAAAACGTATACTTTCTAAAATCACTTTAAAATCATTTTAAAATCCCCAAAATCTGGGTCCAATGATGCTACACACCAAATAGTCAATCACGACTACAACGATATCATATATCGATACGAAAATCAACGAATATCAAAATATCCATAATCAAATAAATACTGTTGAGGAATCCAGTTGGATCCCTCCAACCTGTTTTCCTACATCCACAAACATTAGCACAATACCATTTTCGCTCCAGTACGAAATTATCGCGGTATATGTTCTTATTAAATATTATCCGCTTAATAACGGCGTAATAGGGTCTCATCCGCTAAAAAAAATGCGGGGAATCAATAACTCCAATATATACATATGCCAATATATATATATATTGCTATTATATATAATACCAATTTCACTGTTTATGAAATATTCGCGGTATATGTTTTTAATAAATAACATCCGCTTACTAACGGCGTATAATGTCTATTTTAACAATCAACAGATATCAATCAACATTCAAACATGCATTCAAATATTTTAAATCTAACTATTTAAAATAAAATCGAAACTGATTCGATTGAGTGAGAAGTTCTCACCTTGATTTTAATTTCCGTTTCAGCGATTTATTTCGAATAAAATTAAACGGACGTTTAATTTTACCCAAAATTCTCACTAACTCCAAACAACTCCAAACCAACTCCATCGCGTAGTGCTCGTCCATACGATTCCAACGCAACTGAGTTTGCATTTTTTCGACCTCGTATGAAAAAGTTATGAATATTTGAGGTTACACGTATTTATATTAACAAATTTACAACATAATTAAAAATTTTAAACCTAAGTAAATCGCAGCCGTTGGATCCAACCTGAAGGCATCAGGGCCTTAGAACGCAACCCCCCCCCCCCTTTCTTCTTCTCTTCTACAGATCAAAGCCGTAACCCCTAAACCCATAAACATAATTTAGGGTTTGATAATACACCACCAATACTCGACGAAAGTTAATCAAACCACCTTCATCTCGAAGCTCATGACCATAGCCATGCTCGGCCAGAAGCATATGGAGCTCGACCTCTTCCTCTAGCGTGCGCACGTGTGATGAACGGCCACCTTTCCACTCGATTTCCCATCAATCCGTGAAGCCATTCGCGATCATAACCGTTGGATCTCTAGTTCGTGTTGTCCTCTACAATACTCTAGTTGAAACTTTCATGAATCGATGCATAGATTAGAAGATTTGGAGGGAGGAAGAAGAGTAGTTTCTGGCCGTTCATATAGGGGGTGGCGGCTGCAGTTTTTGGCTAGGGTTTTGTATATATTTTTTTTATTTTTTTGATGGTGGTGGTCTATTTATAGAGAACCGATCGACACTATTCATCCGGAAATTCCGAACTCCGATTTACGCGCCGTAACTAGCGTTTCTAGGGTTTACCCCGTGTTCCGGACACAATGGAACAGGTTTCGGAAGCTAATTCGGAAGTATGTGCGAGTTATGGCTGTAAACGCTCAATTTAAATTAAACCGATTTAAGTCGATTTCTAGGCGTTTTAATTCGTACAGGACAAACGGTAAATCCAATTGACTTGAAATTTGGAACCTTACAATAATATCACATTACGGATCCGATGAAACTAGTTTCGTCGAAATCCGAGACTTTTTGAAAAATGGCTATTTTTACTCGCCAAATTTAAATTAAAAATAAATCGATGCGTTTCGAGCTGCCACGATCAAACGATAACTCCGATTGACACGAAATTTGAAATCCGGTAATAACTAACTATTACGGATCCAATGGAACTGGTTTCGTTCAATTCTGAGACTGTTCAAAAATTGACTATTTTCACTAGTCGATTTTAATATTAAAATATTCAATTTTCACAATTTAACTTTTAATTCGATTTTAAAAGTTCTAAAATATCGTTCTAACTTCCATATGATAAAATAAAATTTTACAAATCATTTTCAATCATATTTAACTATAATTTCAATTATTTCCATAATTTAACGTATTATATTATCGATTTAATAATCTAATTAAATTCAATAATTCAAATAAAAATTTATTTGACTTATAAATTCACTTAATAATATTTAAAATTAATTAAATATTCAAATTTTAATTATCAAAAATTCTGGGTCGTTACAAGTTACGTGAGTGTTTCTTGTATAACAGATTTTGAACTTAAAACTAAAAACAAGTTTTAAAAAGGGAAACTGGATTTGTCAGGTGTGACTCAGGGTTGAACCTGAAGTAAGTATTCTAACAGATTTAAGTTTAAATAAACCCATGTTTTAAAACTTAAAATGAATCTAGTTTAAACCATTTCTTAAATCTAATTCTTTATATAATAAATGTTTTTATTATTTGATTTAAGAAAAGTGGTAAGATTTGTTTAACTTAAATTTATAAAGTTAAATTCTTAAGTTATTTTTTAAAACTTAATTTTTAATATAATTAAGTAGTTGATTAGAAGATAAAGTATTTTAAATTTATGTGTTAATAATTATTAAATAATTAATAAAGATAAATGGTTTATCTTAAAGTTAATTAAGGTCTTGGATAATTAATGATAAATTAAATTAGTGAAGTAATCAAAGAGAAATTAATTAGTTAATGATTGAGAATTAATAATTAAGGGTTATATATTAATTAATTAATTAAAGATTAATTAATTGGTAATTGAAGATTAATTAATGTAAGTAATTAGAGATTAATTACTTAAACGATAATTACTTAATGTAAGTAATTAAGGATTAATTTGTTAAGGGTTGATTAATTTAATTAGTAATTAAAGGTTAATTAATAATTAGAGGATAATTAATTATTAATTAAAGGTTAATTAATTGAGGATAATCAACCAATGGTATAATTACTTAATGAAAGTAATTATGGATAATTAATTTAGATGGTAATTAAAGGATGATTAATTAATGGTTTATAATTAATTAATGTTAAGTAAGAAGGATCTAACAGTAATTAAATCAATTAGCAATGGTACAATTATTTTATCTTGCTTATAGATGATTAAGATATATTGAATAACTTAAATTATTTGATATCTTTGATATGTGATTTGTGATGCTTTGTGATATAAGATATTTTGGTTGAATTGTTATAATGTGGGTTATTTATTTGAGATGAATTTTTGTGTGAATATGAAATCCCGAATATAATTGTATTGTTTAAACGCAAAACAATTTGGCTTAAAGAATAAAGTTGGATTTGAAGAGACCGGGGTTGGGTATCAGCAAATACCCGAAACCACTTCGATTTGCAATCTACAATAATTGTTTATAAATTTGATATGTGAAATCAATAGGCTGGTGTAACGACCTGTATTTTATGTGTCGATAAATCGTAAAATAGTTGCCATTAAGTCATTAGTAGAGCTTAAGTCGTATGGAAATTGCTCGTGTGAGCAACTTAGTGAGGTAGTTAAGTCGTGTAGTGTTTAGGTCGGTAGAGCGACCTATAGAATTGGACCGACCTAAGAGAGTGACCGACTTATAGGAGTTAACGACCTATAGAAGTGAGCGGCCTAAAGGAGGGAACGAGTTAAGAAAGTAAGCGGGTTAAGAAGATGGGCCGACCTAAGAGTTAGCAACTTAGTAGTTAATGCTGTGTTGAGATAGGTCGTGGAAGTCTTAAGTCGTTGGGTCGGCACTTGTGTTAGGTCCTATGTTTAGTTAGGTCGACTGGGTATGTTAGGCCGTGTGTTCAGGCTTAGGTCGTGGATAGTGGACTCGTTAAGTCGGCAACTAGTTAAGTAGATAGGTCGGCACCTAGTTAGGTCGTCCAGAAGACTTAGGTGCAGGGTCGCTTATAGTGTTTGGTCAGAAGTGTGAGATGAGTCGTTAGGTCGGCAGAGGTTAAGTCATGACCGACTTAGGGGGGGCGAACGACTCATGGGGTTCAGCCTATAAATACACGGCTTTGGTTCACTCTTTGGCACCGGATTTTGAAGCGATGAAGTGCTGCTATTTTGAGAGCTCGACTACAATACTTCTTTACTTCTTTTCTCCACTCTAATCTAGTGCTTACATCCATCTAAGATCGAAGATCCAAGAGATAAAGTTGAAGATCTACATTCTTCAAAGAGAGATTTCACCATTTGGAGCGGAATTTTTTCGAATCGAGCTAGATCCTTTGCTGGCCAGATCTGAAGTTAGCTGCTTTTGAAGTGTTTAGGTGATTCGTTGAGTGGTGGTTATCTCTCACACGACCCAAAGGAGTATATTGGATTGGTGACTTGTTTGTGTGTTAAAAATAGTGATTTCATTCATTTTCCTTAAGTCTGCATGTAGATCCATTGTTCATAAAGTTTTGATATCCATTTTACTACATGTTAACCTATGATAGTTCATTCATCAAGATATTACTTAGAATTCATGCTTGTTATATTTGGACTCTTTATCTACTAAATTGCCATTATTGTTATAACTGTTTATTTAGATCTTGTTTGAATGATTGATTACTTGGATTAATGAATGATTGGATTGATTGATATGAGTTAGTTGATTGATGATTGATTTGGACAAGTTTGGTCGAAGATGATTCAAAAGCCAAGTGGAAAGGCTCTTGAATAAGGAAAGCTGCCTGTGGCATGTGAAGCGGATGATAAAGCTCATATGGATAGATTTGATGATGATGTTGAGATAGGACTTTGCAATGATGCGATGAGGCAAAGCATGATGTTGAGATGGGACTTTGCTATGATGCGATGAAGCAAAGCATGATATGAGATAGCCTTGGTTTAATCCAGACGGGATCATCCCAAGCATGTTGATAACTCGGTGATATGGTTCGAGTTTGTTGGTAATGTTTGGCTCGAGAGGCGCTTGAGCTAGTATGTGAATAGTCGTCGAGGAGGATGACTAGAAGGCTGAGATCTCATCGTTATTGAAGGTTCTAGCAGACTCAAAGCAAGAGTACGCTGGGCAGATTCGATAATCCCAGGCACGGGCTGCGACGACGTGTTAAGTACTCTGGGCAGATTCGGTAGACCTAGGCACGGGCTGCGACGACGTGCGGAGTTCTGTCTAGAACCGGGGTTACCATTAGCCCTTGACGGACGGATGAAATAATGAGTCGGTCATTCAATTAACGGTGATATCGAAGCAATGATAACAGTGATAGCCAGAGTCATGGATGTTTGGTTGTATCGTCACTCGGTCTCAAGAGTGATGTTTTGTGGGTGCTTATCTGATCTTGGTTTAGGCCTTGGGGGTTTGTGCTTGGAAAACATCGACCTTGACTCGAGTGATAATTGTTTTACTTTAATTGTCTGCTTTGCTATGTTTGTCTCTGCTTAATGTGTCTGGGGGCTATCACTGTAGAAAGAGGTGGAGTGGGATGGTTAGGTTCCTATTCCTTTTTACCCATTATGCTCTTTTGGTATGTTTGATAGTTGATTTACCGCTCACTAGGACTTTTGTCTGACTCAAGGTTTTATGTTCAACTCTTATTACCTTGGGCCGTTCACCCGTTTTGGGATGGGCAGCCTAGGTAGCAGGTGACAGGTGCTGTTCTTAGTGACCAACGCTATTGATGACGAAGACGAGCTGGAGGCTTTTGCATATTGTTTTCTTACTATATGTACTGGGTGTTCCGTTGTTTGTATGATTCTCCGAGTGTTATGTAGTGAGGCTTGATGTATTGACTATTCAGATTTTTGTACCAAACTATTATGAGTTTATATGATGAGATTCTGTTCTATGGAGCTTCACTATGTATACATTTCTATTGTATTTTATCAATGCGCTGTGAGTAATACGATAGAGTTAACTGTTTTACCTTAACCCCGATGATCGTCTATAGCGGCCTGGCACACCTTTCAACGCACTACTTCCTTGTTTAGTGCAGGAGTCATGGGCGGTCGTCACAGCTGGAATGAAATAATTTAAGTAAACTGGACCACTGAAACTATGTAGTGGTACTTAGGGATTGTTTGTGAAATAAATGGTTGCTATAACAAGTTAAGCACTCGTAGTGGAGTACGAGTTACCCCGAGTTTCAAATAAGTTTTTTATCTTAGTATTTCTAGATATTTGGGTTTACTCACGCTGGTTTTCAGCCTGACCCGGGTGTTACTTTGATTAAGGATAGTTAACTAATGATTAAGGATTAATTAATTTCTCTTTAATTACAAATTAATTTATCTCAATTACCAATTAATTAATCTCTAGTTACCAATTAATTAATCTCTAATTACCAATTTATTAATCTCCAATTAATTAATTTATAACCCTTAGAAATTAATTAATCAATGATTAAGGATTAATTAATTAATAATTAAGATTATAAATTAATTAATTGGAGATTAATAAATTGGTAATTAGAGATTAATTAATTCATAATTAGAGATTAACTGATTGGTAATTAGAGATTAATTAATTGGTAATTAGCGATTAATTCATTGGTAATTAGAGATCAATTAATTGGTAGTTAGAGATAAATTAATTAGTAATTAAAGAGAAATTAAAATGTGATATTTTGGAATTTCAAGCAAATAAATATGTGATAATTTTTTTTATTATTTAAAATGAGCTAAATTAATATTATCAAACAAATTTAAATATAGGTTTGTTTAAATGTGTGTGTATATATATACGAGTTGTTTTAAATAGAATTTGAATTTGAAATTCAAAGAATAAATGTCTTAAAATAAATTGGACTTAAAAATATATGCATGATTTTTGTTAGTATAAAATTAGTTTTATGTTATTTTCTTTTAAAAGATTTGCTATAAATATAAATTAAGAAATGTATTAACTAATTAGAAATTAAATATAAAATTTTATAAAAAAAAATTTAAAAATATATTAACACATGCTAAATACAAGTGTAAGATTTATAGCAAATAGTTTAAAAAATGTAATTTAATTAACACATGCAAATGAAAAATGTTAGATAATTAAACAAGTGTAAAATTTATTCATTTTCTTTTATTTTTTTAAAAATTAGATAAATTAAGTTATAAATATATCTCTACTTTACTTTTTTAGTTCTTTCCTATCTTCATTTTTCAAACTCAAAGAAACAAAAGCCCGTAAAACAAAAATTAGCAAACCAGGAATTTAAAGCAACCACTCTTTCAGCCTGAAGCTTAAATCAAAATCAAACTGTGAAATCAAAGGCAAACAATAAGCTCAAGACCTGAAGCAGTAAATTCATGTTTAGTTGCAAAATTAAACGCATGCAAGTTCCATTCAGTTTTATCTAGTCTTGGTCTTCAAATCCAAGTAGTAGTTTACAAGATCAAAAGCTTCTAATTCCAGTTCAAAAATCAAAAGCATTTTTCTAGATTTCAAAACACTGTCCAATGCTCTCTGTTTCAAGATATAAGGTGAGTAAACAATTTTCTTTAAAGGGTTCAAATTTGTTTCAAAATCTTGATGCATGCAATAAATATCTGAAGTAAAGTTTGATAATTGTTTGCATGATTTTTTAATATGAATTGTATGTATGTACATCTAAATATATGGATGTGCATGTATGTATACAGTATGTTGGCTCTGTTTTTTGTTATATAGGTTACAAAATTTGATCAAAAATTCATATCTCTTCCCCTGATTCTCTTTAGTCGTCAATATTTAAACAAAATCTGTTTGTTACAAGAAGATACCAATTTTAAAAATATTTTCAAGTTAAATCTGGAGCTAGTTTTAACAAGAAGGAAGAAGTACAATGAAACTCAAATTATATCGAAATCTCGATCTAAATAATTTGTTGTTCCGTGAAAATAATCTGTTTTTTCTCCGAAAACTATGATTTTTAAAGAAAGAATCATGATTTTTAAGGTTGTAGTTCGAGAGAGATCAAGGGATGAACGAAATTGATGTTTGTGTCGATTTTTGGTTATTGGAGTGAACTAGGTGGTCGAGGCCATTACTGAAGCAAGCTGTGAGGTCGGAGGTCATGGAAAAAATGGTCGGAGGAATTCTCGTCCACTGTGGTGGCCGGATGAAGTCGAAGTATGGTTTTAGCTCAGTTTTGGTCTAGGTTGTAATTTGGGCTGCTGCGTCGATGACAAGGCATCAGAGATGATAGGTCATGGGGAAAATGGAGCGTGGGTCATCGGCGAGGGTATGGCCAGAGTTTCTAAGCCTCCGGTTGTCTGAGGTGAAAAGACAAGGTGGATTTATGGGTGTCCAGTATTGTTCCTTAGGGTTCGATCAAGCTCAATTTTGTTTTCAAGATCGATTGCATATCTGGGTGGTCAATGCCTAGAGGAAGTCGAAGACGACTTGTCGATGATGGCTTGGGTGGTCGAAACGTCGTCGATGGTCGGTGCATGTGCGCAGGTATTTGTGGTATCAGTATTTGCTTGGAGAGGAAGAAGAAGGGGATTGCCTTGGGGTCAATCTCAGGGAATGACTCGAAGTAGCTGCCTTGTGTCTCGAGTATGGACTCGGGTAGGATGTGTGAGTGTTAATTCATATTAACAGTTTAAAGTCTTAACATGTTATAAAAAAAAGAAGGGAGTCTCGGGTGTGACTCGGTTTGGAAATTGGGTTGAACCGAAGGAAATTTATAACGGTTTTAAAATTTAAATAAAAGCAAGCTTTTGAATTTTAAAATAAATCAAGTTTAAACCAATTATTAAATAAATTTCTTTTATATGCAATAAATGTTTTTATTTAATAATTGGTTTAAGGAAGTTGAATGATTTATGTTACTTAAAGTAATTAAGTAGATTCTTTAGTTTATCTTAGACTTAATTTAAATATGTGATTACGTAGTTAATTAAAGGAGTAATATGTTTTTATACTATATGTTAATGATAAGTGATTTCAAGATTTATTAAATAAGATCTTAACAATGATTTAGAAATTAATAAAGACAAAGGGTTTATCTTAAAGTTAATTAAGGTCTTGGATAATTATAGACTAATTAAATTAATTAAGTAATTAAAGAGAAATTAATTAATTAATGATTAAGATTAATTAATTAATAATTAAGGGTTATAAAATAATTAGTTAGAGATTAATTAATTGGTAATTAATCTAAATGGAGATTAATTAATGTAAGTAATTAGAGGTTAATCACTTAAATGATAATTACTTAATGACAGTAATTAAAGGATTAATTTTTTAAGGGTTATTAATTTAATTAGTAATTAGTGGATAACTAATTAATAATTAAAGGTTAATTAATTGAGGATAATTAACCAATGGGATAATGAAAGTAATTATGGATAATTAACTTAGATGGATAATAAAAGGATGATTACTTAACAGTTTGTCATTAATTAATGTTAAGTAAGCAGGATTTAAATTAATTAGAAATGGTATAATTAATTTATCTTGCATATAGATGATTAATATATATTGAATGATTTAGATTATTTGATATCTCTGATATGTGATTTGTGATGCTTTGTGATATGAGATATTTCGGTTGAACTGTGATATTGTGGGTTATCTATCTGAGATGAATTGCTGTGTGAATATGAAATCCTGAAAATAAATAGTATTGTTTAAACTTAAACAATTTGGCTTAAAGAATAACATTGGATTCGAAGAGACCGGGGTCAGGTATTAGTAAATACCCAAAACCACTTCGATTTGCCATCTACGATAATTCTTTATAGATTTGATATGTGCAATCAATAGGTTGGAATGGAATAATTTAAGTAAACTGGACGGTTGAAACTATGTAGTAGTACTTAGGGATTGTTTGTGAAATAAGTATTGGCTTTAACAAGAAAAGAACTCGTAGTATGGTAGAAGTCCCCCTGGTTTGCAACTATGATTTATAACTTAGTGTTTCAAAGTTTTATGGGTTTATTCACGCTAGTTTCTAGCCTGACCCGGGTGTTACTTTGACGTAATCCTCGGGTCAGACCGAGTATTACACATTTTCAGGTTAGGACGTTCTGGAGCTCAAGAGGCGAGCTGGATGGTAGGAACGTATGGAGTATATTCTGCTATATATTTGAGATTGTAGTGATATTAGTCTTGGACAGGTTGATATAACCGTCTGGTCTATTTGTAATGGTTGTAACTCTGATGAATTGTATGTAATCTGACAATTACAACTTTTCTTTGCAAATGCTATTATTTGTTATTATATTTTGACCTGCTGCTAATTGTGAGATTCTGTGTTTTGTTTTCTGTTCTTCTTCTACCTCTTTTCTTCCTAACCCAAACAATCTAGGATTTCCGACGTTTGGATGCTCGACACTTGAACGTATTAGTGTCGAATTTTCGGGGTCGAAAATTTTGGGTCGTTACATTTTGGTATCAGAGCTGAAGGTTAAGTGAGAACCTTATCTCTGGTGGGTTTACGCATTAAGGATAGGGTCAATGGTACCGTAAAATGAGTTGGGTGTAGTATATGTGAGGGTCTATTTGTTATTTTCTTATATAAAGATTTTAAAAATGGTTGATTCTTATATAAGTTTATATTTTGATAATTTTTATGATTATTTTAAATATTAAGGTAAATGGTTGTTGAATTTTTGGAATTAAATAAAATAATAAGAATTAAGTGGTAATAGAAATACAACCAAATACGAATTGGATAATATGAACCACATAAATAAGATAAGCTAGAAATGGATTCAAACTAGAAAACAAAATCCTGAATTTGTAGGAGTGTTTTTAGAGGGTTGCATTAAGTGACCCCTGATTTTATTTTCCAATAAATTATAAGATAATATATAGTGAATTGGTTTTCTGATACGATAATCTTGGTTATTATAATAATTGGTTGTTGTGATTAATAATGAAATGTTTATTGATGATAAAGTAAAATGAAATTTTTAGGGAAATAAACATTTAGGTGAGTATGACTTATAAATTGGAATTGAAGATAATTTAAATTGTAAAGTTTTAAATATAAGTCCAAGAAATTTAAAATTGTTTCAAAATGTTAAAAGATATAATAAATAATATTTTTAAATGTGGGAATCTTATCTTAAAACAAGAATTGTTTTAAAATTTAAAGGAAATATGTTTTGAACTAAAAACCAAGAATGGTTTAAAATTTAAAATATGTCTTTGGGTACAAAAGAAATGAATATGCATACATGTGGGATATACATAAGATCAAAGCTGATTGGAAGTAAACACTAAGTGTTGAGTTTTGAATTTTCCTTGAAATGTGATGTAATAACCCAAAGTGAAATAAGTCTTTGAACTTAAGTGAGGAAGGATATTGATAAGGAGTTAAAAATGTGAAATGGAGAATTCAAACTGAAGAAAGTTGACTGGATTAAATGAAATGAATTTAACTTAGGAGAAGTTAAATAAGTTTAGAACAAACAACCTGAATTGGGAATTTCAAAATGAAATTGAGATTTAACGTAGGAAAGTTAAATGAATTGATTTGAAACGGGAGTTATGTATGATCTGGTTTGAGATCCGGAAATGAGTAATGGATGCTATGGGTGGATGTTTTAAATAATTTGGATGTTTATTTATTTTATCCTGATATTATCCTGTTGTAATTAATAATTTATGAAACTGAGAATTAGATTTTTTTTTTTTGATTAAATTAAGATGGAGATTGAGATAATATATATCCATTACTGAAATAAATGGAAACAAAACCTTATTTTAGAACTATTTTGATTTTTGAAGTGAAATTGTAAATTATGAAAAGGGAATCACTTTGAACTTAAGACTCAAATGTTAAAAATGAACTTGCAAACTAACATTGTTAAGAATTAGTTTCAAGGTTAGAAATAAAAATTAGGTAATAAATTGGATTCTGAAGATAAAATTGCTTAAAAGGGATTTGACCTATTACTTGAACCTTGAAATAAGTTAAGTAAAGGTAATTTTAAATGAATATTAGAAATTGGACTCAAACATAATTGTTTAAAACATAGGTTGTTAAATTAAAAGCAAAGGTTAATTTGATTTCAGAGATTAAATCAACATTTAAAAATGTAACTCGAATTTACATAATTCAAGATGGTTTAAAGTTGAAATTGGAATTGAAATTAGTTCAAATTGAATTTGATTTGAATTAATTGGATGAGGGATTGAAGTTGAATAAGTTTAAAATTCAAATGAAAATTAATTTGAATTTGGAATAGGATTGAAGTTAATTCAAATTGAATTTGAATTGAATCAATTAGTGAGATGGGAAATTGTTTGGAAATGGAGGTTGGGTAATTGAATCGGTTTGACTATGAGATTATTTTCGAATAATTTTTTTAAAAGTAAACTGTTTTAAATCAATTTTTCAAGCTATTTACTATATAACCTTTCTTTTTAAAACCCAAACTATTTATACTTATTTTACAATTATTTTGAAAACCAATTACTATTTTACATTTGTTTTATAACTAATTACTATTTACAACTATTTTGAAATTATCTAACTATTTTTCAACTATTTCATAATTACTTAGCTATTTCACTACTATTTCATAACTAATTACTATTTTACAACTATTTTGAAATTATCTAACTATTTTTCAACTATTTTATAACTACTCAACTATTTTACCGCTATTTTACAACTAATTGTTATTTTACAACTACTTATCTATTATAAACTTTTCAATATTTTTCTAAATCAAGTGGTCAGAGTGCAAACTGTTTATAATTGAAATGATTGATCTAGTAGAATGAAGAAATTGTGAATAAGTGATAGAATCAAAATTGAAGGCGAATAAAAAGAAAATTTATTTAGCAAATAATCAATGATGATAAATACGTAGGATGTACGTATATTATTCTATTCACAGAATGATTTGATCCAGATTCGAGCAAAGAATAGTTCAGATGTAGGATACCTATCCAAAAGTTTTCGCATCCCGGTTCCGCCTGAACCAAGCACTCACGTGGAAATCTTGCTTCTTTTCGCTAATAAGTGAAAGAGACTCAGAAGAAATGGTTTGATCCTCTTATTTCTCGAACCGAGAGATCCATGAATCGGGATCCTGATGCATCCACGGAAGGCAGTGATATGATATTGATTTTTCGATCAAAATAAGGCTTTGATAATTTTGTCATCATTCAATTGTTCTCGAGTTGGATCATGTCCATTCAATGGTTCGAAATATAACTTTACGGCAAAAGAATTGAATCCCATAATTCAAGATAGTATATCGATCTGAGTTGGGATTTTTCACTCGATTTTCGATGGCGAACCCTGGATATGGATTTTTGATTGATTCTGGAAATTCTCTACCATAATTAGGCTATGCAAGGAGAATGGAGATTTCTGATCAAGAAACCAGATTTGGGTCCGCAATAGGAAGTCAGGTGGGCGACACTAGTTTAAAAGTGGAATTATGTGATCGAGTGAGTGATCAGATTTCATATTGCATACGGATGATATATGTACATCGTACGTGCTTTGGTGAAATTGGTGTTGGGTGTGTTTCGACCGGTCCTATACCACCGAACCAACCATCTCCCCCTATAGAGCCGAACCAAGATTCATCCACTCACCACCGGACCAAGTCCCACCGAATCAACCACCACCGGACCAAGTTACGTCCCCATCACCGAACCATCCTGCTCCAAGTGTCTTCCGAACCAAATCAAAGTGTCACCACCGGACCAGAAGCAAGAGAAGCACCACCGAACCAATGTAGGGAAGATACCACCGAACCACCTCCTCTCCAAACAATGCCGAACCAACCCTCTCCAAACAATGCCGGACCAACCCACTTCACCTACCACCGGACCAACCTCTACCGGACCAATCCACTTCCATGCATCACCGAACCAAGGCTTTGCCGAACCAACGTTGCCAGGCCTGATAGCATCAGCCCAGGCCCACCAGCAGCTATATACATCCAAGACCCCTACCCCCAGCCTCACTCTATAAATAGAGGGGCAGGGTTACAACAATGGCTGACAAGTTTGAGAGCTCAAGCACGAATAGAACTTTCAAACAACTTTCAGATACTTGTAACCAAAGTTTTGTACTTGTAATCTAAACAGAAAAGGAGAATAACATATAAAGTGAATGTAGGCACATTCTGGCCGAACCACTATAAATCTGTGTGTCTTTTACAGTTTAGTCCATCTATTTTATATATTCTCATAATCATCCAAATCGCTAAGAACCATATATAATCAACTAAATCATACGACTTGGAGGTGTTTGTCCATTTTTTGTGCAAACATTTTTGGTGCTTTCACCGAGAACAAGAGCTCGAAGCTTCAGCTTCTCCCACTTAACCCTTTTTCTATCAGCATCGTTCATTGCTTGGAAAACGTGCCTCCCGGACGGAAGAAAGATGCTAACAATGGAAAGAACATCACAACTGGCAGTATCCTAGATCCAATGATCAGAAACCAAGACAATCGTCCGGTCCCAACAGCAAATGTAAATCAGGCGAATCCGACAGCCCCTGCTACGGAACAACCAATTACAAGGGCGGATCTGGAGAGGGTTGTGGCTGAAGTAACTAAACCCTTCGCATCTCAACAAGAAGCCTTGGTGGATTAACTCATGTCACGCTTAAGGGATGTTGAAGAAACCAACCGCAACACTGAATCATGGGGTAAGTCCCGGTCTGGAGGATCTGGGGGACGACAAAGGTCTTTCTTCTTCGAAGAGGCTAACAAAAGAAACAACTACGGTAGGAGCCGAGCCCGGACTCAGCCCGAATTCCGACCCGAGGAAACGCTTGGAACCGAACCCAACAGGGGAGGTACCAAGCAAGTGTCGGATGTAGCTGAGCCCGCCATGCTACCTAACCATGGAAACACCAAGGGACGGGGCCGAGCTGGAGTCCAGCCCGAAGTTAGACCCGAGGAAGTGCTGAGAAGAGAACCCAGCAGGGAAAGATCAAGGCAAGGGCCAACTGTGGCTGACCCCAGCATGCCCCCAGAAGACCAGAGGCAGCCGTTGGAGAATGTTAGGAGTGATAGACGATACCATCCCTACAGGTCATCTGGACGGAACTAATCCCGCAGGGAAGAACCAAACTCATTTCTATCCACTCCAAGTTCTGATGAAAGAATGGCGCGATTGTTCAGAGAGTGCATCAAACGGGAACAAAGGGATCGGGGGATAGGTGCTAGGGTAATCAGCCCCTTCACCCGCAATATCGAAACTGCCATCACCCCCCGGGAATGAAAAATGCCAACAATGGAACCTAACAAGGGAACCTCTGACCCCGTTGTACACTTGCAGAGATACACACAGCATATGCTAATGAGCGGAGAAACAGAGGGAATGTTGTGTAAATGCTTTTCACTGTTCATGGCAGATCTAGCTACCTCCTGGTTCTGCCATCTGCCCCAAGGATCCATCAGCTCATGGGAAATGTTGAAAGAAAAGTTCATCAGTCAGTTCCGCATTCATGTGGAACAACCCAAGGACGCTTATTCCCTATCTAATATCAAACAGAAGCCCGGGGAGACAGTGCAACAATATCTAACCCGATTCAACGCCGCAGCAGCCGCAGTCCAAGATGCCGATGAGAAACTTATCCTAATGGCCCTCTGCAGTGGTGTGCATCCGGATACTAAGTTTGCTAGGAGATTAACGAAAGAAAAGCCAGCTACCTTACCCGATTTCTTCCACGATGCTGGGAAATATATGAGACTTGAAGATGCTGCCATTGAAAGGCAGACAGGGCAACAAGCCAAGGCAGCTCATGGCAACACATCCGCAGTAGCAAAGGACGTTGAAAGAAATGACTCCAGAGATAGTGCTGGGGGCAAGAAGGGGGAAAAGCGCTTATATAGGCCAGGACCGAGATTTGACTCTTACACTCCTCTAAATGAAACAATCGAAAATATTTTCTTGGCCACCCAGGATGAAGTTAGATACAAGCGCCCCCCGCACAAGAAGGAATCATATAATGCGATTAAGTCTGGAAAGTTCTGCCGATTCCACAAATCTCATGGGCATGACACCAATGAATGCCATCATCTCTGGGACTTGATTGAAGAACACATCAGAAGGAATAGACTAGAGCGCTATGTGAAATGTCAGAACAGGACTTCAACTCCTGTCAATGAGAACCCAGGGCTGCCCCTCTCGGAAGTAGGCGGAGGAAATCGCAACACCAACGGCTCCACTCAAGAGAAGATAGTGGTCCTTACCATATCAGGAGGACCACACATCGCCGACGGAAACTGGGCAGAGATTGAGAGATACGGTAAGTCACTTAGAAACAATGAAGGCTACGTTAATTCTATTACAGAAGAACGCCACCCGAAACGGAAAGAGAATGATGACATCACATTCAGTAGGCGTGATCTAGAGGGAAGGCAGTACCCTCACATGGATCCTATGGTCGTCTCTGCCTGGTTCGGTCCATCCAAGGTTTTCTGAATTCTAATAGACACTGGGAGCTCAGTAAATATCCTATTCAAGCATGCTTTCGACAAAATGAAGCTGTCAATGAAGGACGTGTCTTCCTGCAACAAACCGCTACATGGTTTCACTGGAGATGCGAAGACGCCCCTCGGGCAACTGGACTTCTTTGTCGAAATAGGAAGTCATCCCCGCTCCGTTGTGCGAAAACAAACATTTGTGCTAATAGAGAACCACTCGGCCTACAACGCCTTTTTGGGAAGGCCAGCCTTGTCTGACTTCCAAATTGTCCTAGCCCCATGGTGCCTGAAGATGAAATTTCCAACGGACAACGGAATAGGAGAAATAGAGGGAGATCAAGGCGCCGCTCGAGATTGCTATGTAATTGAACTTCGCAATAACCGCAGGAAGGATAAAGGGAAGGATGTAGAGACTTCTCTCTGCAAGAAAAACTTGAAAGCATAGCAATTAAAGAAAACCCCTTCTCTTCGATATACCAGCGATCCTTTCAACAAATTAGACCCCAGGGACAAGGAGGAGGAGGCCACCACCGAGCCTACAGAGGCTATGGAATTTGTATCTGTAGACAAACACGTCCCAAGTAAACTACTGAGAGTCAGGTCGCAGTTAAGAGCGGAATTGAAGGATCAACTCATCGATTTTCTTTGCCACAACATGAATGTATTTGCATGGACGCACGCTGACATGACTGGAATCTCCCCAGACGTAGCATGGCACGTATTGAAAATCGATCCCACCAAGGTGCCAGTAAAACAAAAAAAAAGAAGCATGTGGGCAGAACGATCAGCAGCCCTCGAGGAAGAAGTAAAGAATCTACTTGCCAATAACTTCATACGAGAAGCCATCTACCCAGAATGGATCGCCAACCCGGTACTGGTAAAGAAGGCTAATGGGAAGTGGCGAACATGCATCGACTTCTCCAACTTAAATGATGCTTGCCCGAAGGACTGCTTCCCACTCCCCCGATTCGACCAACTCGTGGACATCACAGCCGGACACGAACTCTTATCCTTTATGGACGCATACTCAGGATATAACCAGATCCCTATGCATGCCCCCGATCAAGACCACACTAGTTTCATCACCGACCGGGATTGTACTGCTACGGAGTAATGCCTTTTGGACATAAAAACGCTGGAGCTACTTATCAATGCCTCGTCAACAAGATGTTTGGGGAATTAATAGGATGAACTATGGAAGTTTATGTGGATGACATGCTGGTAAAATCGAGAAAATCCAACGATCATATAAACCACCTGGACAAGATGTTTCAAGTACTTCGCCAGTATGGAATGAAGCTGAATCCTCTAAAGTGCTCCTTCGGAGTATCGTCGGGAAAGTTCTTGGGATTCATCGTCCATGCCCGGGGGATTGAAGCAAACCCCGAACAAGTCCGGGCTTTGCAGGATATCAAGATACCATTCACTCGATGAGAGATGCAAAGCCTAAACGGTAAAGTGGCCGCCCTAAGCAGGTTCATCCCTAAAGCAACCGACAAATGCATCCCTTTCTTTGATGCTCTAAAGAAAGACAAAGGAAAGTTCGAGTGGACTGACGAATGCTCGACAGCCTTCCTTAACCTAATCTAACACCTCCAGAGACCACCAGTCCTCTCAACTCCAAATGAAGGCGAGGAACTATACCTATACCTTGCTGTATCATCCCATTCTTTAAGCGCCGCTTTGGTGAGAGAAGACAACCGCGCGCAGCGGCCTGTATACTTTGTAAGCAAGAAATTTACAGTGGCAGAAGCCTGATACCCTAAACTTGAGAAGCTAGCATACTGTCTGCTAATCACGTCACGTAAGCTGCGACACTATTTCCAATCTCATTCCATCAGTGTTTTAGCCAATCAACTGCTAAGTCAGGTACTCCATCGCCCCGACACTTCTGGGCGACTACTTAAGTGGTGCGTTGAACTGAGTCAATATGATATCACCTACCATCCTCGCACCGCCATCAAAGGACATGCCATCGCCGATTTTATTGCCGAATTCACTACCAACGAAGGTAAGGATCAATCTGAAATAGCAAAAGATATCAAGTGGAATCTCTTTGTAGATGGAGCATCAAACGAACAGGGGTCGGGGGCAGGTATTGTGATAATCACCCCCAGGGGAAGGAAGCTGCACTATGCCCTAAGGTTGGAATTTGCTGCCACCAACAACGATGCGGAATATGATGCAGTAATAGCAGGACTGGAACTTGCCTTAGAAATTGCAGTCAGTTCTTTATGTCTCCAAAGCGATTCTCAACTTATTGTAAATCAAATACTGGGAGAATTCCAGACTCGAGGAGAATGACTCACAGTATATCTAAAGAAGACCAAGCTGCTGCTCAATCAATTGGATCACTATTTAATCAAACACGTTCCTTGAGAGGAGAACGAGAGGTCGATGAACTGGCAAAGCAAGCTAGCATGAAGAACAACACCATTTCTGGAACGATAGCCATCTCAAAACAACTAGCCCCAAGTTTCGAACAAGAGGATCTAATAGCTGCAATCGAAGAAGAAACTTGGATGACTCCTATCCGGAAATACTTGCAAGATGGCACACTACCCAACGAGCGTAACGAAGTCAGGAAAATCTTGAGGAGTGCTTCCCGCTACACGATACAAGAAGGCATCCTCTATCGGCGCGGCTTCTCTAACCCCTTATTAAGATGTGTCGCCGGAAGGGAAGCCAGGGAAATCTTATCCAACATCCATCAAGGAAGTTGCGGAGACCACACTGGAGAGCAGACTCTGGCAAAGAAGATACTCCGATATGGATATTTCTGGCCCACCTTAAACAAAGACGCCTTGGACTTCGTCGAAAAATACGACAGATGTCAGAAATTTTCTAAAATCCCTCGACTACCAACCAATGAGATTACTCAGATGACCAGTCCTTGGCCCTTTGCAATATGGGGAATTGACTTGATTGGCGAACTGCCAATGGGCCGAGGCGGAGCCAAATATGCCATAGTGGGAGTTGACTATTTCACCAAATGGGTGGAAGCGGAGCCTCTAAATAAAATATCTTTGGCAAAAGTTATTAACTTCTTGATAAAAAATGTTTTATGCAGGTACGAGGTTCCTCTCAAAATCATATCGGACAATGGACTTCAGTTTGATAGCGAGGAATTCACCGATTGGTGTCGAGAGCATGGAATTCACAAAAGCTTCTCGTCTGTAGCTTATCCCCAGGCAAACGGACAAGTCAAAGCTGACAAAAAAATTCTCAAAACTCTAATCAAGAAGAAACTTGAAAAGTCAAAAGGCGCTTGGGTGGATGAACTTCCTACGGCACTTTGGGCCTACCGCACATCTTACAGAACATGAACAGGACATACTCCTTTCTCTTTGGCATACGGATCGGAGGCCATGTTCCCAGTTGAAACTGTAATGCCCTCCCACCGAAGGATCCACTACAACCCAGAAGAGAACGAGAACTCCTCCACATGTCTTTGGATCTAATTGAAGAGAGAAGAAATGATGCAGCACTAAAAGCGGCAGCTCACAAGCAAAAAGTGCCAGCACAATACAACTCCAAAGTCAAGCACCGCAGCTTACGAGAAGGAGATCTTCTCCTCAAGCGGATCTTTCCACGCCCCGGAGCGCTAGAACCAATCTGGGATGGACCCTATGTAATTCATAAAGATCTCCACAACGGAGCTTATATTTTGTCAACAGTGGACGGAGAGGTGTTCCAGAGGGCATGGAACATCCAACACCTTCGTCGATACTTTTCTTAACTTGTACTGCCCATATGAAGTGAATTAACAAAGAGAATCAGTGGACGTAAGCATTTTCGTGCCGAACCACTTTAAAAATCTTGTCTCTTTTTAACTTGTTCCTTTATATCTTGGCTGCTTGTTAAGCTTTATCCTTTTTTGTTGAACAAAATCCTATATAACGGCATTTCCATTCTGGACACTTCACGGCACAACCTCACATGGACAAGACCTAACATGTACTATACAAATCTATGCCCTCGTCAATGAGACACTTTTGCTCCAGCATCCCTCTGCTGCGGGTTAACTCATTGCTCGCGATGGCCCACAAAGCCAACTGTAATGAGCCGATCATAAGCCACCGAGAAGGCCGACTATAGCCGAGGCAGCTCATTACGGCGTTCGGCTCGCCGACGACAGTGAACCGATTATAAGCCCCAACATAAGCTGTGGCCAGCCAGGGGCAGTTCACAGTTGACGATCGGCACCCAAGCTAGCCGGCCACGGTAAATCGAATAATACCCACGATTACGGGCCATAATGGCCCGGGTAGTTACTGTGTGCAATCTCGGCTCCGATGTGTCTTAAGTACGGCTGTGGTAAAAAAGAAAACTCCCCGCGGAGGCGTAAGATGGGTGACGAATGTCTCCAAGACCCACAGCTAGGGAAAGTGACTACAAAACCCGTTTGCCATGAACTTAAGCACATGGAAGGCCTTCCGTGATTGGAAGTTTTACTATTTCTTATATTTCCATTTATTTTATAAAAAACTTTCCTCCTATCCTCTATAACGATCACTAAAGTACAGGACACAAAATAGGAGACACTCGCTAGTGGAAATGAGAACTCACAACTGGATAACAGATCGCTCAGCTGCATTCCATCCTCAGTCACACAAGACATTCAAAGCTACCGTCTACAACTAAAACATGAAGGGCGGTACTTCCTTTTCTTGTACATAAACATGTACTATAGCCTATTCACACATCACACTAACATTGCGAGAAATGAAATTATATTTTAAGCAAGAGCATAGCATCAAACATGATTGAAGCACATGCATATACACAGCTAAATTTCTTATGCAACACATCAAAATAACGAGAGCTTTCAAATACGACAGAATCAGCTTATGTGATGAAATTATATAAGAATAAAATCAATCGCTACAACGACATAATTATATAATTACAGCCTGAAAGTACATTAATATTTTGGACTAGTATATTCAGGAATGCCAAGTAAACCAAAAAAGTAGTCGGCTGCAGCAGGGCTCCGCCTCTATCCTGCTAGCCCTCCGGAATCTACTTGACCACAGGTTCAGAACTCCCAGCATGCTGGACAGAGGTCCCACCTGTCCAATTCAGGATAAGAATCCATCAGATAAATAATATGCAATCAAGTTAAGAAAAGATTTAGAGGGAAGACTTACCAGCATCTGCTCCCTGATCATCATCCCCCAACTGCACACCCACTTCCTCGGTGGTAAGCAGCCGCATGCCCTCCTTCACTGCCACTTTCTCCTCCTCAGTAAACTGGTCCGTTACCACATCCATCCTGAAAGCTACACCACCCTTCTTATCCGCCTCAGCCTTAGCCTCCTCCAAATCCCGGAGATATATCCTAGCCATGGCCCGGGGATAATCGTCAATCCAGGATAGGTTGCCCCGCTTCCAAGTATGGAAGTACATGTCCTGGAGCATCTCATCCATTATCCCCTCGTTCTCCTCAAACTCCCTCATCCGGGCCTCGGAAGCCGACAGCCTTGCGACGGCAGCATCTCTCTCCAGTCGGTATCTCGAGCAGTCAGCCTGAAGGGATTTCCACATCGCCTCCATCTCCTCCTTCAGCTTGGCTTGAACAAGCTCTGCGGCCTCAAGCCTCCCAGATAACTCCTCTATCTGCTCAAGATCCACTTTCCGAACCTCATCCACCGTGGCAATATCAATTCGTTCCTTGCAGATGGCCTCCATCTTTCGCAATTCTGCCTTGCTAGCCTCTTCCATGGTTTTCTTTAGTCGTTTGGAGGCCGCCTCATGCTGGGAGATCCGAATGGCCTGATCGGCAAGCTTTTTGGCCTGATCGGAAACCACTAGCCGCAGCCGAATGTTAGCACTTCCGATTTCCTCTCCAGCCTTGACCAGTCGGGCGTGATGCCCCATCAACTTCTTAGTCTCTTCAGCCACGCGATCGATGTTTGCCTTGGCCTCATACCCCATAGTCACAATCCGAGTGGTCAACAAGTCGAGTTCCAAAGACTTAGCCTCATCAAGCACCCTTACCATAGGATTGCGGGGTAGGAGGTGCTCACCGGTAACCTCATCGAAGGAAATATCATGAGAACTCAGGTCCAGATCTGATGACCCACAAATGGGTTACGAGCCAAGCCGGGACGATCAACATGAGTAACGGAAGGATTCTCTGATGGATGCGGAGATGGTATGGACTCAGTATCCTCCCCGTGATGTCATGAATAGGCTGGGTTGGGGGCTGAGGTCCAAATGAAGGTTCGAACATGGAACGCCTCCTCTTTCTCTTTTGAATATCCTCTTCAATGACTCCGAGAAGAGGACAGTAGCCGACTACACCCCCGGAACGGTCAGTCGTGGGCTTCAATTTAGCAGAAGCTTTGAAGAGTTTGAATTGCTCGAGGCGGTGCCGAATGTCTGATGTCTTGGCCACCTTACCCGTTCCTGAAATAAAAACCAAGTGTTACAAGCATGCATGAGACTATAATCCAAGAAACATGTGAAGTTAAAAGAGGAGTCAAGAATTCACCTTGAACCGCTGGAGTTGCCCTAGCTGAAATACTCTCAGAAGATGGACTGGTACCAGTCCCGGCCTTATCAGATTTCTTCGGTTTCTCCACCAAGGCCGGCCCTTCCTCCAACCCCTAAAAGGCTTGGCGGAAAGCATCATCCGTCCACTCTTGAATCTCACCCGCTTGCCCAGAGGTCAAGGCACCAACGCCACTACCACTCTGTCCTTCGCCACCGTTACCACCATCACCTTCTCCATCACCTCCTCCCTCCTCCTCGTCTCTTTCCTCCTCTCCACTTTCCTCCTTCGGAACATCTGGGCATGTGCTGGGAGAGGGTCCGTCAGATTTCTTGAGCTTCTTCCCCCCGACGACTGGAGGTATCGAGAAGGGTCTCCTCTTGCTGCTCTTTGTCGTGACCCCTCCTTTGGCTTTGGCAGCTCTTTCCTCAGCCGTATCCCTCTGCTTGACCATAGACTGATGTGGTAGAATCAAGTTGTGTTCCAGGAGAGTGGCATTCCTGATTAGGTAAGAAGCTGACCTATCACTTCCCGAAATGGCCTCTATCTCCGCGGCCATCTGAACCAGGTGATCATTCTCCACGACCGCAAAGCCACTTGTCGCTAGCAAGAAATAAAAACACATAAGAAGAAGCATCTCATTCAGAACGGAAATTATAAATAAGCTGCAACTTAAAGCCAGAGGTGAAGCGGTGGATCGAAACAGTGTCATCCTGGACGAAGAACCATTCCTTCTTAAACATGGTGAACTTTGAATGCAAGTCCAAGACCGGCTTGAAGGACACTGCCGATTCCAAGCTGATGTATGGGGACCCCATCTTGTAACCTCTCAAGTTATATAGATACCGAATCTCCCAGTTAGAAGGGGCGCCCGTACTTTCTCTGGAAAATCACGAATAGGCACACCAAGATAGCGTAGGAGTTGGGCTGGAGCTGGAAAGGGGCCACCTTCAAATAGGTGACGAAGCTAACTATCCAAGCATTGATTGGAGGAATGGCCCCACACATGCAGTGGTACCTACTATAAGCAAAGTATCCTTCAGGGGGATTATATGGCATGACCCCCTTCCCGGGCAACAAAATGCGTGCTCTATCAATCCCAAAGGAGCGGGAGATAACATCAAGCTGCTCCTTTCTGAGAGAGCTAGGAAAGTAGTCAGGCGGAGAAATCAGAAGCTCTTGGGGACCATACCCATCTACTAGCGATCTCGGGATGGGTCCACGACGTTCCGATCCTGGCTGAGCTGGGGGCACTACATCAGACTCTCCTTCGTCCTTGGATTTCCTCTTATCTGATCGAGTTTCCACTTTATGAGACATTTATCTGCAACAAAAGAAAGTATATCGTTAAAATGGAAGGTATAAACATGCAAGTATATGTAGTATGGAATTTCACTCGTAATTTAAAACATAAAAGTTCAAGTATATAAGGTTCATTCGGCGCTCAAACCCCCGAGTCTCGTTCGAAAATTCAAAAATGAGAATTCATTCGGTATTCGAACCCCATGTTTCATTTGGTAGCCCATCATAAGAACACATTCGACAGAAGAAAACTCACCTGGTCCGGCAGTTAGGTTTGATTCGGCACTTGGTTGATTCGGTATTTGATTGATTCGGCACTTGGTTGATCCGGTGCTCGGTTGATTCGGCTATCTCAAAACGATAAAGGAATAACGAAGGCCTAACACCCCTACTTATAGACGAACGCAGGATGACCGGACCGGTTGATTCGGCGCGTATGACCGGAGGAAAAAATCCAAGTTAAAACAAAGTACGCCATCTGCATGCACATGCCCTACTTTGGGGGGCAAGTATTGGGTGTGTTTCGACCGGTCCTATACCACCGAACCAACCATCTCCCCCTACATAGCCGAACCAAGTTTCATCCACTCACCACCGGACCAAGTCCGACCGAATCAACCACCACCGGACTAAGCTACGTCCCCATCACCGAACCATCCTGCTCCAAGTGTCTACCGAACCAAATCAAAGTACCACCACCGGACTAGAAGCAAGAGAAGCACCACCGAACCAATGTAGGGAAGATACCACCGAACCACCTCCTCTCCAAACAATGCCGAACCAACCCTCTCCAAACAATGCCGGACTAACCCACTTCACCTACCACCGGACTAACCTCTACCGGACCAATCCACTTCCATGCATCACCGAACCAAGGCTTTGCTGAACCAACGTTGCCAGGCCAGATAGCATCAGCCAAAGCCCACCGGCAGCTATATACATCCAAGACCCATACCCCCAGCCTCACTCTATAAATAGAGGGGCAAGGGTACAACAATGGCAGACAAGTTTGAGAGCTCAAGCATGGATAGAACTTTCAAACAACTTTCAGATACTTGTAATCAAAGTTTTGTACTTGTAATCTGAACAGAAAAGGAGAATAACATATAAAGTGGACGTAGACACATTCTGGCCAAACCACTATAAATCTGTGTGTCTTTTACAGTTTAGTCCATCTATTTTATATATTCGCATAAATCACCCAAATCGCTAAGAACCATATATAATCAACTAAATCATACGACTTGGAGGTGTTTGTCCATTTTTTGTGCAAACAATTGATATTGGAAATTTTGAAAGGTAAAAATGATTTTTGAAATAGGAAAGTATATTTTGAAAAATATATGATGAATAAAAGTGGAAGTTGGATATCTTTAAAATTCACTTTATGAAAAGTAAGTGATATGGTAAATAACTTTTTAATGGAAATCAAACTTCAATATTTGATTTAGTTTAAGTAATTCTATATATGTCTCTTATATATAATAAACCTCCCCTTGTTGAATTTGTAGCCAGAAGAGGTGATCTTTGAAAATTGAAGTGTAAAAAGAGAATTTATATAAATATGAAGTGATTCCAAGATTTTTCAAGATTATATATATAAATGATTTTATGAGAATAATTTAAAAAAAAGGTTTTGGAACCTATGGATTTTGGAAAGGCTTTTAATTTTTGGGAAAAATCAATTTTGGGAATTTGGAAAGCAAAGTTTGGAACTACCGATTTGAGATATCGATTTTGAGTAAAGGAGATTTATGTGAATCATAAAGAGTATGATTTGAAAGATACTATAATGTATAGTACAAAACGTTTTGAGATTGGCTCTGGAGAAAAAGGCGCTACCATGAAATGAACTTCTTAGGAGGTCCATGGGGTGGTTCTGCCTTGAGCCATAAGGGGGAGGCTCTAAATTGGATCCTAGGAGGAAGTCAGGAAAAATTGAAGTTCCTGAGGATTTTGTGTTGTGGTAGCGAAAATCGAGGGCGCCGATGCCTATAGAGACATTTGGGTTATGCTGTGGCGACAGTGTAACTCAATGTCACTACAGTCTACTACGGACCATAGTGGAAGTCATGTGGCCGTGAGAGCCAACGGTCTACATTTTATTTTTCCATAATGGAAACGTAACATCGGTAGACTATGATCTATGAAGACATAGCCAAAGTCACGAGGCAGTGAGAGCCTAAGACTACATTGGGACTCGACTGATGTAGTCTGCGACCAATGTGGGAGTGGTGAACTTTCATTTGGCAGCGAAATTCGAGGGCACTGATGCCTATAGTTACATGGATTTTTACCGTGATGGCGACGTAACCCTGGGTGTAGTTGCGATCTGTTGCGGGTTCCATGGTGTAATCAAGGGGCGTGGGAGTGCCTATAGTTATCTATAGATTTTGCCGGGATGGCAACGTAACCATCGGGTTAATTGCGACCATGGAGGGGGTGATGATTTCCAGAGAAATCTCACCAAAAATGTTTCCTATATTCTCAAAAATTGTTTTCTATATTTTCATAAAGTTTTCAAAAATATTTTCCAAGTATTTTCTCTTGGTGTTGAAAATGGATTTACCAAGTACTCATAGATTTTCAGTCCTACGTCTGACCAACGTATGACCGAATTTCTGTGAGAACGAGGATGGACTTGTTGAGACATCGAGTTATAAAAAGTACTTTTATAAAAAAAATTGGTAATATTATATAGTTCTTAAAGTGTTTCAAAAATTCTTAATAAAAGAGTTTATAGTTGAAAATGATCAAAGAGTAATTTAACTGATAAATTGTAGTATAATTAAATCTCTGGCTTCGTTCCTTGTCGAGGATGAAAAGATTTAAAGGGGGAAGGAATGCGATATTCCAGAATTTCAAGCAAATAAATTTGTGATAATTTCTTTTATATATAATTTAAAATGAGCTAAACTATTATTTTCAAAAAAAGATTAAATATGGGTTTGTTTAAGTGTAAATATATACATGAGTTGATTTTATATAGAATTTGAATTCGAAATTCAAAGAATAAATATCTTAAAATAAATTGGATTTAAAAATATATGTATATGATTTTAATTAGTATAAAATTAGTTTTATATTGTTTTATTTTTAAAGATTTTCTACAAATATAAATTAAGAAATGTATTAATTAAATAGAAATTAAGTATAAAGTTTCATAAAAAACATTTAAAAATATATTAACACATGCTAAATACAAGTGTAAGATTTATAGAAAATAGTTTAACAAATGTAAGTTAATTAACACTTGCGAATGACAAATGTTAGATAATTAAACAAGTGTCACATTTATTCATTTTCTTTTATTTTTAAAAATTATTAGTTAAATCAAGTTATAAATGTATCTCTACTTTACTTTCTTTATTTCTTTCCTATCTTCATTTTTCAAACTCAAAGAAACAAAAGCCTGTAAAACAAAAATTAGCAAACCAGAAATTTAAAGCAACTACTCTTTCAACCTGAAGCTTAAATCAAAATCAAACTACTGAAATCAAAGGCGAACAATAAGCTCAAGACCTGAAGCAGTAAATTCAAGGTTAGTTGCAAAATCAAAAGCATGCAAGTTCCATTCAGTTTAATCTAGTCTTAGTCTTCAAATCCAAGTAGTAGTCTAAAAGATCAAAAGTTTCTAGTACCAGTTCAAAAATCAAAAGCATTTTTCTAGATTTCAAAACACTGTCGAGTGTTCTCAGGATATAAGGTGAGAAAACAATTCTCTTTAAAGGGCTCAAATCTATTTTAAAATCTGGATGCATGCAATAAATATCTGAAGTAAAGTGTGATAATTATTTGCATGATTTTTTAATATGAATTGTATGTACATACATCTGAATATATGGATGTGCATGTGTGTATACAGTATGTTGGCTCTGTTTTTTGTTATACAGGTTATGAAACTTGATCAAAAATTCACATCTCTTCCCCCGATTATGTTTACTCTTAAGTATATAAACAGTCTATTTGTTATAACAAGATACCAATTTTAGAAACATTTTCAAGTTAAATCTGAAGCAAGTTTTAACAAGAAGGAAGAAGTACAGTGAAACATAAATTATATCGAACTCTCGATCTAAATAATTTGTTGTTTCATGAATATAATCTATTTTATCTTCAAAAACTATGATTTTTAAAGAAAGAATCATTATTTTTAAAGTTGTAATTCGAGAGAGATCGAGGGATGAACGAAATTCTTGTTTATGTCGATTTCTGGTGATTGGAGTGAACTGGGTGGTCGAGGCCATTACTGAAGCAAGTTGGGAGGTCGGAGGTCACGACAAAAATAGTCAGAGGAATTCTCATCCACCGTGTTGGCCAGACGAAGTCGAAGTAGGGTTTTAGCTTAGTTTTGGTCGAGGTTGGAATTTGGGCTGCTGCATCGACGACAAGGCATCAGAGTTGATTTGTTATGGGGAAAATGGAGCATGGGTCATCAGCGAGAGTATAGACTCGGTGGTCTGAGGCGGTAAGACGAGGTGGATTTCTGGGTGTCCTATTTTTTTACTGTGGGTTCGATCGAACTCAATTTTATTTTCTAGTTTGAATCCATTTCTAACTTATCTTATTTATATAGTTCATATTATCCAATTCCCATTTGCTTGTATTTCTATTACCACTTAATTCTTATTATTTTCTTTAATTCCAACAATTCAACAACCAATTACCTTAATATTTGTAATAATTAGGAATATTATCAAAATGCAAACTTATATAAGAATCAACCTTTTTAAAATCTTTATATAAGAAAATAACAATTACGCCATCATATATACTACACTCAACTCATTTTAGGGTACCATTGACCCTATCCTTAAAGAGTAAACTTACCAGAGCCAAGGTTCTCACTTAACGTTTAGCTTTGATACCAAAATGTAACGACCTAAAATTTTCGAAACCGAAAATTTGACACTAATACGTTCAATGTAGAAGTGCCGAGCTTCCGAACGCCGAAAATCCCAGTTTTTTAGGGTTAAGAAGAAAAGAGGTAGAAGAAGAACAGAAAAAAACATAAAATCTCACATTTCGCAGCGGATTAAAATATAATATCAAATAATAGCATTTACAAAGAAAAGATATTATTGTTAGATTACATACAATTCATCAAATTTACAACCATTACAAATAGACTAGACGGTTATATCAACCTGTCCTAGACTAATATCACTACAATCTCAAATACATAGCGGAATATATTCCATACGTTCCTGCTATCCAGCTCGCCTCTTGAGCTCCAGAACGTCCTAACCTGAAAATCAGTAATACTCGGTCTGACCCGAGCATTACATCAAATTAACACTCGGATCAGGATGGAAACCAGCTTGAGTAAACCCATATTACTTTGAAACACTAAGTTATATAACATAGTTGCAAACCAGGATGACTTGTACCTTACTACGAGTTCTTTTCTTGTTAAAGCCAACACTTATTTCAAAAACAATCCGTAAGTATTACTACATAGTTTCAACGGTCCATTTTACTTAAATTATTCCATTCCATCCTATTAATTGCACATATCAAATCTATAAAGAATTATCGTAGATTGCAAATCGAAGTGGTTTCGGGTATTTACTAATACCCGACCACGGTCTCTTTGAATCCAATGTTATTCTTTAAGTCAAATTGTTTAAGTTTAAACAATACTACTTATTTTCAGGATTTCATATTCACATTGCAATTCATCTCGGATAGATAGCCCACAATATCACAGTCCAAACAAAGTATCTCATATCACAAAGCATCACAAATCACATGTCAGAGATATCAAATAATCTAAATCATTCAATATATCTTAATCATCTATAAGTAAGATTAATTAATTATACCATTTCTAATTAATTTAAATCCTGCCTACTTAACATTAATTAATTACAAACCATTAATTAATTATCCTGTAACGACCTGCTATTTTGGACCATTCAAATCGACAATAAAACCATATATATCCGACTTGAATAATTCAAAATACCGAATTGTTAATTAAAATTTGGCAAAACTTAAAATGTACAGTAAATAAATCAATCACAGATCACAGAGTAATATAATGCAGCGGAATAGATAAAGAATAGTAGTTCATGAAGCTACTATATACATCAGAGTTAGAAAAATACAACCGAATAGTTCAAATGCAGTGAAATCTCCCATGCAACAGATGACTTCTCTGAACCAATCAACTAGAAAGGCTGGAATCTGAATCGATAGTTGGATTTCCAAATGAAGCTCCGAACTCCAAAGGTGAGTCTCAAATGCTGTATCACTCAGTCTGACCCGAGCGCAAAGCAAAACACAAAACACTCGAGTCAGGATTAACATTCTTATATCAACAAATCCAATTCAAGTGAAATATCAACTGAAGTACAAATAACTTAAAGGATGTTTGGGATAACCATCCTCTAAGGGTCCATGGAACTTTCTACAAGGTAGAAATATACACTATAACACCGTGGTCATTTCAGCTTAATTTATACTTCAAAACCAATTCTCATTTCACTTCAAATATCTCTATATTTCCCAAAATAGTATTTATATATATTAAATAATTTATACAGTAAAGTATTTTCAATTTCCTCAACTTAACAAATCGTTCCAACATCAACCCGACCTTCCCATTCAAATTAAATTCAATCTCAATTTATCAATTTAAATTCAACTCAATTTCTAAAATAACCACTTAAATTTTATCGATCTCAAATTCGGATTTATAATCACAAATACCCCTTTATATTTCCATATATTTCAAAACATTAAGTATTCAACGTTTCATCTAAATTTTCATTCAATTTAGTTTTCTAAATAATAAATTCAAATTTAGTTTAACCTAAATTTTCAATTTAATTCAATTTAGTTGCTAAATAACAAATTCAACTACGTTGATTTCAAATACAGATCCGAATCTCAACATAAACCATTTAAATTCCAATATAGTTCAAGGCTTTAATATTTAAATGTTATATATAACAGTTTCATATAGATCTCGATTTAACCTCGTTATTATTTATTCTTGAAATACTCCCTTATTAGATTCAATATCATTTAAGTAACTTTAAATTACATGTGATGGCCCAGAATTTGAAAGCAATATCAATTTAATAATCTGAAATAAAAATTAAACTGATTTGATAATCTTTGTAATAAGATTTGAATTAATTTAATAATTCAATAAAATAAATAGTTAATTGATAAGGTTTTATCTTTTTAAATCTAATAAATTGTTTTCTATTTATAATATATATAGAATATTGTATACATTGTACATAGATCTTGTTTTAATCTGATTAATAAATAAATCCTGTTTCTATAAAATTTTATATCTTTAGTAAAATTGTGAATTATGATTTTATTTAAAAATTAAACTATTTTAAAAAAAGTTATTTAATAAATAAATATGGTTTTAAATACATAAGATAAATATTGAAATGATTTAAAATATGTTTAACTCAAGTTTAAAATTTAAATAAATAGCAATAAGGTTATTTTGAGTTTCTTTTAAATATAATGTGATAAAATAAATAATTTATTAATAAGAAGACAATTTCTTTTAATAGTTATTTATGGTTATTAGATATTGTTATTTATAAAAATATAATAATGCATTGTTTTAACAAATAAATTTTTAATAAAGATTATTGTTTTTCAAAATTCAAATTGTAGTGTATTTGTAAAATAAACTGGATTTCAAAATTCAATTTGAACTTGAATTCAAAGTTTTTAAAATTTAAAGTACAAATGTTTTTAATTTGCATTGATTTTGAAATATTTGTATAAGTTTAATTTTATAAATATAGTTTGATTAATTCACTTTAAAATCTATATACATGTGAATAAATTTATTTAAACATAGGTTTACATTTATCTTGTATTAACATCTAAATAAATAACTAATTAACATTTAATTAACATTTGTGACAAGTGTAAACATCTTACAAATTAAATAAGCATGTGTTAACTAATTAACATCTTTACTTGACAAATGTTAGAATGTAAGACATGTGTCATTTAAATTTGGTTTTTCTTTTATTTGTTCAACAAAGTTTAATTTCAGTTTTACATATAAAACAAATTCTCTTTCATTTTTATTTCTTTTCTAGATCTAAATAAAAAGGAATCACATTCTCAAAAACTTAAATCTGAGACAAAACTTCTCATTTATCAAATCTAAAACAACAACCTACACATCTTCAAAAGAATCAAGCCTGTAAATCATTTCCCTGTTAATCAAAAACCCTATTCATTTTCAAGCAAACCTGTAGCTACTTCAAACATGCAAGTAAATCTGTAGCCTGCATGCAAATCTTTTTACAAACCAAATCAAAGCATGCTTGCATTTTTCAAAAATCTGGAAGTAAAACCTATTGAAACCTGCATCAAAGTAAATCCTGTCACCCTATTTAGAATCTGAAAGCATGCAAAGCAAAGGGCAATGTAATTTTATGAATCCAGGAGCAAGAGCTTTTTTTTAAGAAAGATGAAAAACAATGGAGGCACTGTCTTTTAATTAACAGGTGAGTAACATTCTGTTTTTAAAGTTTAAATTTATAAATAAGTTGTAGGATTAAATCTCTGTGATAAAATGTGTTGGATGTATGCTTGAATACATTATGCAGTGACTATAATATGCTTATGTGAGTGAATGTATGAATTATCTGTATGTTTATACATGTATGATGTGTGTATGATAAATAATCCTGTAACCACTCTGTTTCTAATTCAAGCTCTAGTTTTTTGGGATTAAAAATCATTCCTCTTGATCAAAGCCGTGTTAAGATTCAAGTTTTAAACAAAACTTGATTGTTTTATCCTAGAGAAGTTTTGAAGTATTATTTAAGTTAAATAAAATTAGAAATCTTACTGGGTATTTTTAAAATGCAAAGCAAACTTTGAATAAAGGAAAATTGAAACATTTTAGTTTATAAATCTAGGATCTTAATTTGAATACCTTGACTAAAACAAGATTTTTAAATCAAAAATCAGCATTTTAAATCAAAGGGTTTGGGAGCAGTTTTCTGTTGAACAAAAAAGTGAATTTGTGTGATTTCTAATGATCTAATGATTTAAGAATATTGGGACTTAGCTAGTGGGTAGAATAGTAACCATTGAAGCAGGGAAAAAATATTAATGTTGATGAAAATCAACAGGGAAGCAGCGGTAGTGATCTGGTTTCTGTAGCCCTAGTTTAGCTGGGCATATTGATTTGGTTGGCTTGACCTATAGAGGCGATCGAGTTCAGCAAGAATTTGGCAAACGATGGCATGATGGATGATGAGGCTGTGGATGGAGTTGCAAAGCTTATGATGGTCGGAGGAGGGTGGTTTTAGTGTTGTCGGGTTTTGGGGTAATGTCTGTTTTAATGTTCCAAGTTTTGGAGATTGATTCTCGAATTCGATTTTGAGAATTGAGTTACAATTTGAGGGTAGTGAAGGGTCGTAGGGTTTGTTGCTGTCATGGGGAAGCCACCGGAGGTGACTATTGATTGCCGGAGGCACGGTGCACGTGCACCGTGCAATTTTCTTTGATCTGTTGTTTTCTGGGTATAATGGTATTTTAGAACCCGAAGTAGAACTCGGGTATTTTTGTGGTTTGCTCGAAGGAAAGAGTCTGAAGACTCGAAGCAGATGTGGGTAGGATAGGGGTTAGTTTAGTATAGGTTTTACAGTAACCTGTTCTTCTATTTTAAATTTTAAAATAAAATTTAAACATTAAATTCAAATGGAAATAAAGTTTTAAAATCTGAGTCATGTTTAAATCTAGTTTGTATTATAGTTTCAAATGATTTTGAATCCTACAAGTTTTAAAATTTTAAAAGTGGTTCTCAGTTTGAAAAAATAAAATATAAAACCTGCAGTTTTCAGTAAAATTAAATTTCTTTTTTAAAATTTGAATCATGATTCAAAATACCAGTTTGAATCTAAATTTAAGTCGGTTTCCTTAAGATTTTTGAATCTTTAGGTTTTAAAAATAAATTTGTATTTTAAATTAAAGTTTTAAAATCAAGGTTCAAATCAAAAGTTTATTTTAAGTTTAAATTATAAATGATTTGATTAAGGAATGGTTTCAAGTGTATTAAGTTAAAAATCTGGGATTTGAATAAGTTTTAAAATTTGAATGTTTTTTTTAAAAACAAGTTAAATTTAAATTCTTTATTTGAAGTAAATGTTTTTTCAAACATTTAATTTGATTTTCCTTTTAAATGAAATCATTAAATGGTTTATAAAGGAAGTTAAAATGATTGTTAACTCGAATTTGAAATTTAAAGGGTAATGTAATTTAAACTTAATATTAAATGGAATTAAGCAAATTTATTAAGACTCAACTTATATAAGTTTTAATTTTAAGTAATAAATGTTATTTACATTTATTTCAAAGAATAATAAATGAAATTTAAATTGGTTAATTCTTAATATCATTTTGAATTTTAGATTAAAAATGAAATTTAAATTTTTAAAATGAAATGTTCTAAGTACATTTAAATATTTATGAAATTATTAATAAAGAATGGATTTCCTTAGTAATTATTAAAATATTAAATATAATTAAATAATAGGATAATTAAGGAATAACTTATTTAATTAATGATTTAGATTAATTTAAATTAGAGTTAATTAAGAAGTAATTAAAGAAAGTAATTAAAAAATGAATAATAGTTAATGATGGTCATTAACTAAAGTTTATTTAGTAATTAATTATATGATTAATTTTCAATAATTAATTAAATTAATTAATTAATGATAATAAATTGTAAAATTTATTTAAGTTTAATTACTTAAATAAAAGTAATTAAGACATTAATTACTTAATGTAATTAATGAAGTTTTTGAGTTTGGTTTAAATTAATTAATTAAGTTTAATTAATTTTAAAAATGAGATTTGATAATAATTACCTGATGTAATTAATGTAGTGAAATTACCTAGTGAAGTAATTAAAGATAATTACTGAATGTGATGAATAGATGATATTGGGATTATGAAAATAATTTGGATTAAATTATTTTGTATAATTAATCAAGTGATTAATTAACGAAATTAATTAAGGAATAATTAATTGGATAAGTAATTAAGGGTAGTTAATTACTAAATGAGATTAATCAAAGGTGATTAATAATTATGTATTAAGTGAGATTAATTACTGGAAGTAATTAATTTAATAGAGTAATTAATTAAATATAATTAAGAATCATTAATTAATATAATTAATGATGTTATTAAGATTGATTAATTAATATTAATTAATCATTAACAAGTAATTAAGGATAATTAATTAATTGTAATTAATTAAGGTTAAATGTAATTAATTATAGTTAATTAATTAATGAAGTAATTAAAGGTTAATTACTGTATTTGGTTTAGAGTAATTAATTTTGTGAAATTAATTGAAGTATAATTATATAGGATTGATTAATTAAGATGTTAAAGTAGAGGTTAATCAACTAATTAATTAATTCATAATTAATTAATGTAAGCAAGATTTATATTGTGTAAGTAATTAATTTAATTCAATTTAAATTAATTAGAGATGATATAATTAATTTAATTCATTTTAAATTAATTATAGATAGTATAGTTATAGATCATTGCTTATGAATGGTTGTTATTGGTTGCCTTGAATGGTTTGGAAAATCTCAACTACGAAATTAGTATTGTTGATTGATATGGATGCATTGGTTGCATTATAATAGGATTATCTTTTGATAGTAATAATATGGATTATCTATTGTTATAATAATGACAATTATCTGTTGTGAATCTATGAATTATCTATCTGTGTGTATATAGATAATATAATTGAATTTGTTTTAAACTTTAAAACAACTTAGACCTAAAAGACACGCTTTGGATTTCGATGAGACCGGGATCGGGGTTCCATATTTGGATATCCGAAAACCACATCGATCCAAATTAACGATAGGTCGTGAACCTTTTGTGAAGAGTAAAGACTCGAGGTGTAAGAGCTATACGTCAGTATAACTCTTTGGGTGATTCCGTAATGAGTTTGATGGAATAGTACTTATAGATTCGAGATGGAGATTCAGAGTGCAAGGGTTATTGTCGTTAACTCTGAGGGTGATTCCAAAACGAGTGTAACGAGATAATGCCTTCGGTTTCGTTCGAACCCGGAATGAACTTGTACGGATTAAATGTTTTCAGATCATCGTCAGATGGACGATGAGCATTCTGAGTAATGTGTCCTATTAAGGTAATCGTAGCGTCAAGCCTCATCAACCGGGAATGGCTAAAACAGGGAAGGTGCAGCAAGGCTTCGTGGGTAGCTCCTACTGGAGAGCAAGATTGATCCCTGTCTAGAGGTCCCTTTTTATTCGGCTAAGTGGGCAGTTGTTAGTGCGCACCAACTACAGGGTTGTCTTGTTCGGAACTATTCAGTAAGGAATGGGTCCGGCCTTGTGTTGCAGGGGAGTGGGAGTACTCCTCGGTATGTTGATCTAGGCCACGTACTGTGACGAGCGGTACCCCAGTAGCCCTGCCATTGTATGGAATCCAAAATCCAATAAGTGCCAATGGTTTTGATTGTATTACCCACTTTTATGGCTAGTAGCTGGAATTTAATCATGTAACAATTTCGGCTATTTCATATTTACTTGAAAACCCTAGACCTATTATAATATCACTGGATTTCCTATCAAATGTTTTGGTTAGCGTAAGGTAAAAACTTTTCCATGTTTATGTGTGGGAAGTCTTACGTGATACCTTTCTTTTCAAAAGGATTTTGAAAGTTAAGCAACTTTAACCTGTTACTCACACCAGACCCAGGTCTGATCCGGGGTTTATCTTTTGTTTTCATAAACTCTTGGGTACTCAAATTTTTACGAGTAGCCAAGGGATTCAGGTTAGCTTTGACGAATATCGGAGGAGCAATGGAGCAAGAGGCTTCTACGTTAGATATTAGTATTCCGCTGTGTGTTCTGTGATTGCCTCTGAGTTGTATTATACTAGACAGGAGTTTATAACTGTCTAGTATGTGTTGTATTATCTGTGTACTCTGATAGTAGTTGTAAACTATGTAATATTTTATGTTATTAATATAATTTATTCGTTCCGCTATTTAGATTCTGATGTGTCTTTTCTTCTTTTTCTCTTTCTTTCTCTTTTCTATCCCTTTCTTTCTTATTAGCGATGCGACTTCCTAGAGTTTGGAAGTTGGGTCGCTGCAGGTGGTATCAGAGCATTAGGTTGAGTGAATACCTAGGCTTTGGAGTGGTGTCCTTCTTGAGAGAGCGTATATGTTATTTTATATATATATATATATATATATATATATGTATTTCTACCTATCTGTTGGGTTACCTGTTCGGGTTTTCCAATATAGGTTATAAAGGTAGATAAGGTAGTAGTGTTTGTAACACGATTACTATCATTGGTTAGAGTTTCTATGTTTGTGAATATATCTGTCGTGACTGTAGACCTAATATCGTCTCGAGTAAGTTTGTTGTATTGAAGTATTTCATCGATCTCTGAAGGAAACCTGTTAAGGTTCGGAGACATCTTTGAAGTACAGAGTTTGGTGAGTAGAGTTTGGCTCTGTCAGTTGAGCTGGAGCAAGTGATGGTATTTTGATACCTTAGGAAGTTGTAACTGCGTGATGAGATGCAGTGACTATGGATTGTTTTCGAAAATGTTTTCTTTGGAACAAGTTTGGGAAGTGAGTATGCTTGGTGTTGTGGCTGGAGTCAGCACGATGTTGTGGTCAGCTTTGAAGTCCGAGTTTCTCGAAGAACTTTGGATTAAGAAGTTTGGCATTGGCGACAGTAGTGCAGCTCGGAGTGTTCTGTGTGCCGACAGAGAGGTCATAATGGAGTAGTTTTTCTGAAGATGGAGTTCAGAAGCTGCTAAGTGAATCCGTTTCTTCAATGGATTGACTAGACCAGTGTAAGCTGTTCTATTTGTTAAGAGAGAACAGTTTTATTTGGAAATTTATCTGGGTTGATCGCAAAAGTGACTTGCGATTATTTGAGTATTCTCTTGGATTATTGGAGATTTTATGGATGTCTTTTGGGAAGACAGAGGTTTGTTCACATCTGGAGATTGAGTTTTCTTATCAACTAGAATTCCAGGAGTGAACTGGTAGTTCTGTTTAGTTGGGGAATGATTCCTAGAGATGGGGTTTGATGTAGCAACTCAGTTTTGAAGGAATTTCTGAGTTTTCATTACGGATCTATAGAACCATATTTCTGGAAGGTGATGTCCAGTTGGTGCTTGTGTTCTTCGTCATCTTTTTCTTATCTACTTCGGATCAGAGTTGTGCAGCGGAAGCAGTTTTGATGTGTTTCTGATTATCTTTTCCAGATCAGAAGAAGTTTGTTGTTTTCTGCTGTTTATGGAGTAGAATTGTGTTTTGGTTTTGGATTGATCTTGAGGAGATTATTATGTTGGGTTGTTTATGGTTCTACTTGCTACTAGAGGGATCAGCAAGGGTTGAGCTGATCAGTTTGGATGTTGGCAGCCCAGGATTGTCTGAAGACTTTTGTGGATAAGGGACGGAGAAATTTGGAATTCGAAGTTAGAGACTTCGTTATTTTTGGAGTTTTCTCTGATTCAGGAGCTATAAGTTTTGAAAAGTCTGGGAGGCTAGCTCAGTGATGTTTGGATCTCTTCTCTGTGTTTTGGATGGATTGGTGTTTGGATTTCAGGATTGAATTGTCAGTTTGGATAACTAGAATTCGATGAGTTTCATGTATCTCTGAGGGAATACGTGTATGGTCTATCTCTGGTTTTAGAACCAGCAGTTATGGAGTTTGGTTGTTAAGTCAGACTCGTCTGTAGTCTGATATGTTATCTAGTTCTGTAGATATAGATGAATAGGAGCTCTGTAGTTTAATTGTTTTGATTGTTTGGAATCTATAGAGCGAGTATCCCGATATTTTTATACCGGGGAAACTCGTGAAAGTTTTATCCAGAATTTTTGTGGATAACTATATTTGATTGATTAGATTTGTTTGATTAGGCGAAATGATTGCTATGGTTGTTAGCATATCATTGGTATATGCTTGTGTTTTAAAAATTTAATCCTTTAAATAGATTATTAAATTACCTTTGTTTTAAATTTCGGGGACGAAATTCCTTTAAGGGGGGAGGAATGTGATGGCCCGGAATTTGAAAGCAATATCAATTTAATAATCTGAAATAAAAATTAAATTGGTTTGATAATCTTTGTAATAAGATTTGAATTAGTTTAATAATTCAATAAAATAAATAGTTAATTGATAAGGTTTTATCTTTTTAAATCTAATAAATTGTTTTCTATTTATAATATATATAGAATATTGTATATATTGTATATAGATCTTGTTTTAATCTGATTAATAAATAAATCCTGTTTCTATAAAATTTTATATCTTTAGTAAAATTGTGAATTATGATTTTATTTAAAAATTAAACTATTTAAAAAAAGTTATTTAATAAATAAATATGGTTTTAAATACATAAGATAAATATTGAAATGATTTAAAATATGTTTAACTCAAGTTTAAAATTTAAATAAATAGCTATAAGGTTATTTTGAGTTTCTTTTAAATATAATGTGATAAAATAAATAATTTATTAATAAGAATACAATTTATTTTAATAGTTATTTATGGTTATTAGATATTGTTATTTCTAAAAATATAATAATGCATTGTTTTAACAAATAAATTTTTAATAAAAATTATTGTTTTTCAAAATTCAAATTGTAGTGTATTTGTAAAATAAACTGGATTTCAAAATTCAATTTGAACTTGAATTCAAAGTTTTTAAAATTTAAAGTACAAATGTTTTTAATTTGCTTTGATTTTGAAATATTTGTATAAGTTTAATTTTACAAATATAGTTTGATTAATTCATTTTAAAATCTATATACATGTGAATAAATTTATTTAAACAGAGGTTTACATTTATCTTGTATTAACATCTAAATAAATAACTAATTAACATTTAATTAACATTTGTGACAAGTGTAAACATCTTACAAATTAAATAAGCATGTGTTAACTAATTAACATCTTTACTTGACAAATGTTAGAATGTAAGACATGTGTCATTTAAATTTGGTTTTTCTTTTATTTGTTCAATAAAGTTTAATTTTAGTTTTACATATAAAACAAATTCTCTTTCATTTTTATTTCTTTTCTAGATCTAAATAAAAAGGAATCACATTCTCAAAAACTTAAATCTGAGACAAAACTTCTCATTTATCAAATCTAAAACAACAACCTACACATCTTCAAAAGAATCAAGCCTGTAAATCATTTCGCTGTTAATCAAAAACCTTATTCATTTTCAAGCAAACCTGTAACTACTTCAAACGTGCAAGTAAATATGTAGCCTTCATGCAAATCTTTTTACAAACCAAATCAAAGCATGCTTGCATTTTTCAAAAATCTGGAAGTAAAACCTATTGAAACCTACATCAAAGTAAATCCTGTCACCCTTTTAGAATCTGGAAGCATGCAAAGAAAAGGGCAATGTAATTTTATGAATCTAGGAGCAAGAGCATTTTTTTCAGCAAGATGAAAAACAATAGAGGCTCTGTCTTTTAATTAACAGGTGAATAACACTCTTTTTTTAAAGTTTAAATTTATAAATAAGTTGCAGGATTAAATCTCCGTGATAAAATGTGTTGGATGTATGCTTGAATACATTATGCTGTGACTATAATATGTTTATGTGAGTGAATGTATGAATTATCTATGTGTTTATACATGTATGATGTGTGTATGATAAATATTTGTAACAACCCGCATATTTGACGATTTTATATTTAAATATTTTATTTAAATATTTTATCAATACTCGGAATTTAGTCCGAAAAGCTACTTTTTGCATACGGTCGAACTAAGACTCGGGACCACTCCCATTGAGTTTAAAATGTCGTTTGTGACCTTTTTGAGTATAAGCTTCGATATGTTTGGAGAAAGTTGAATTTTGCTACTTTTTACTTAGGGCTTTGGTTTGGGCTGAGCCACTTATGTATTCAGTTCCAACCGCTTCTCCTCTTCATTCCTTCATTCCTCATTTCCTAATACTCAAGCTTTTATATTAATGGAGAGTGGAAGAGGAAATTAAAACTCCAAACCCTAGTTTTCTTTTGCAAATCAAACTCTAGCTCCAAACTAATTGAAGAACCCATTGGTAAGCTTCTCTTCTTCTTCTCAAACTCATTCTCTTATCAATTTCAGAAATTCCTAAACCTAACTTTGGGAATGTTCTTCTTTTAAAGCCTAGAATCAAGCTTCTTGAGTTGAATTTGAAGAGTGGTTGATTCTCCTTTGCTTTCAAGCTTCTTCTTTAATCGTTTGGGTTCAAAGGTGAGATTTTTAATCTCACATCTAAGTCTATGAATCATCTTTGATTGTTAGGTATGAATTCCTAACATTTATTTGTGTGCATTTGCTTTTGGTTTTGATTGATTTGGTGAATATTCTAATCTTTGGTGTTTTGGGTTCAAATCTTTAAAAATCCTAACTTTGATGTTTGAATGTGTTTTGGTTATGCATCGAAGAGCTCATGGGGCCGGGTGGTCGATTGTCATAAACCCTTAGCGCCGTTGCTCGAGAGAATGCAATTTGGTCGAGGTTGGACCTCATTTTGATGGGCTAGGAAGAGACTGGCAACAGGTCCGGTCGACCGAGCCCTGCTGCCGGCCGACCGACCTGCTTCCAAGTGCATAAGCACTTCTCTGTTTATGGTCCGGTTGACCAACTACAGGGTTCGGCCAACCGACCTACTTCCCAAGGAATTTTCTGAAACAGGGTCCGGTCGACCGAGCTCTATAGCGGGTCGACCGACCTGATGCAATTTTGCCTATTTCGCCTAGTTGCTTGAATTTCCAACTATAATCGATTCGTGTTGTTTCCTATTTTTTATTATCATTTATTATGACTTTGATGACTCCTTTTTAGGGATTTTTGAACATCCATTTTGATGGATTCTTTATCGGTTTCGTTAGATTTTTATTCACATCTTCGTATGTGAATTTTAGTGATTGATTGTTCCTACAATCTTCTTCGTGATTTGTCACTTTAAAAATATAAAGGTTTCTACACTAGTAGTAAATATCAAAACTCTTTCTTCAAATGATTTCAACACTATTTTAGTACAAAGCTCGTTTATTAAACCGTTTTCCAATCTATTAGTATATACAAACCTTTACCTCACTCGTATGAGAAATCTAATTAAACGACTTAGTAAAACGAGTGGTATGAAACGCTTGCGTTTACTTCGTCGGTTAATTCTTGGACTTGTTCGATTGAATCTCTTGTGAAAATTTTATAGTGGAGATCTACAGTTTGTTCGTAAATATTTAAGTTAAGCAAGTGGTTATGGGACATGAAGCTAAACTCATATATTTACTAGCTTAGTGTAATTGACACTTCTCGTTGATCATGATGATCATCTTTGTGATTTAGACTAGCAATGTGCGATGTCTCTTTGTCTGCGAGGGAGACTAAACCCCGTTTTGTGGAGTTTCGACTCAAATTGGTGGGGTAGAAACCCATGGTCTTCGGGCCGTTTGTGGAGCTTCAGCTCAATTTGTGATGGTTAACAACCATGGAATTAGCGTTCCGTTTATGATACACGTGTTGGTGAGCTTTATGCTCCCGTTTGTGATAGGCCTTCCCCCTTTTTGTGATTTCTGGATTTCTTGAGATGATTTCTAGAATTTGTGCTTCACCAATTTTCGTGATTTCCATTGATAAGTTTTATCAATATTTGTGCATTGGTGAATTTGTGTGCCATCGACTTTTGTGATTGACATTGATATAATCGTCAATATTTATGGTTTGGTGAACGAAATAAGGAGTATGACATTTCTTTGATTCTTGTGTAGATTTGGTGATATTGATTAATCTCTTGTTGATTTTCAATTATTTATATATATCACAGCTTGGCATTGTGATTATTATGTGTTTAGTCATATCTCTTATTCTATATCGTTTCATCTGATATTTATAGTTAGACTGATCCGTTTATTATTTTCTTATTAAATAATACTCGGGTCAGACCGAGATGTTACAGGTGCTTCAGCTTGACTTCTCACTTGGGATTGATTTCTCTGACTTTTGGCTAACTACTAAGATTAGTAGTTATTTTGTTGTGTACACTTGAGATATGGACTCATAGTTGTATTCTTTTGTATAGCACGTGCTGCTATTCTTTTGTATTATTGTGGATTTGCTTGACTACTACTCTGATGAACACTTTTATGTGTTATATATATTCATATCTATTTTCGCCTTTGTGATATGAATTATCTGTGACTGATTTGTGTTATGTTTATTTCTATATTTGTTTCCGAAGACCTAATAGCTACTGCGTAGTAGCTTTGAGTTTGTGTCGGTATGTCGGATGTCCTCTTGAAAAGAAATGCAAGTTACATCTTATCTGGCATATCGGTACTCGCACAAAGCAATTATACAGATGGTCGCTCCTCAACAGCCTTATTCTCCGTGCTAGTTGACGGCATTACACCGTAGTGTCCTTGGCTAGCGTGGGTATAGAGGTGGGGCGTCACAATATTCCTGTAACCACTTTGTTTTTAAATCAAGCTCTAGTTTTTGGGATTAAAAATCATACCTCTTGATCAAAGCCGTGTTAAGATTCAAGTTTTAAACAAAACATGATTGTTTTATCCTAGAGAAGTTTTGAAGTATTATTTAAGTTAAATAAAATTAGAAATCTTACTGGGTATTTTTAAAATGCAAAGCAAACTTTGAATAAAGGAAAATCCAAACATTTTAGTTTATAAATCTAGGATCTTAATTTGAATACCTAGACTAAAGCAAGATTTTTAAATCAAAAATCAGCATTTTAAATCAAAGGGTTTGGGAGCAGTTTTATGTTGAACAGAAAAGCGAATTTATGTGATTTCTAACGATCTAATGATTTAGGAATATTGGGACTTTGCTAGTGGGTAGAATAGTAACCATTGAAGCAGGGAAAAATTATTAATATTGACGAAAATCAACAGCGAAGCCGCGGTAGTGATCTGGTTTCTGTAGCCCTAGTTTAGCTGGGCATATTGATTTGGTTGGCTCGACCTATAGAGGCGATCGAGTTTAGCAAGAATTTGGGAAACGATGGCATGATGGATGATGAGGCTGTGGACGGAGTTGCAAAGCTTATGATGGTCGGAGGAGGGTGATTTTAGTGTTGACAGGTTTTAGGGTAATGTCTGTTTTAATGTTCCAGGTTTTGGAGATTGATTCTCGAATTCGATTTCGAGAATTGAGTTACAATTTGAGGGTAGTAAAGGGTCGTAGGGTTTGTCGCTGTCATGGGGAAGCCACCGGAGGTGATGGTGATTGCCGGAGGCACGGTGCACGTGCACCGTGCAATTTTCTTGATCTGTTATTTTCTGGGTATAATGGTATTTTAGAACCCGAAGTAGAACTCGGGTATTTTTGTGGTTTGATCGAAGGAAAGAGTCTGAACACTCAAAGCAGATGTGGGTAGGATAGGGGTTAGTTTAGTACAGGTTTTATAGTAACCCGTTCTTCTATTTTAAATTTTAAAATAAAATTTAAACAGTAAATTCAAATGGAAATAAAGTTTTAAAATCTGAGTCATGTTTAAATCTAGTTTGTATTATAGTTTCAAATGATTTTGAATCCTACAAGTTTTAAAATTTTAAAAGTGGTTCTCAGTTTGAAAAATAAAATATAAAACCTGCAGTTTTCAGTAAAATTAAATTTCATTTTTAAAATTTGAATCATGATTCAAAACAACTGTTTGAATCTAAATTTAAGTCAGTTTCCTTAAGATTTTTGAATCTTTAGTTTTTAAAAATAAATTTGTATTTTAAATAAAAGTTTTAAAATCAAGGTTCAAATCAAAAGTTTATTTTAAATTTAAATTATAAATGATTTGATTAAGGAATGGTTTCAAGTGTATTGAGTTAAAAATCTGGGATTAGAATAAGTTTTAAAATCTGAATGTTTTTTTAAAACAAGTTAAATTTAAATTGTTTACTTGAAGAAATGTGTTTTCAAACATTTAATTTGATTTTCCTTTTAAATGAAATCATTAAATGGTTTATAAAGGAAGTTAAAATGATTGTTAACTCGAATTTGAAATTTAAAGGGTAATGTAATTTAAACTTAATATTAAATGGAATTAAGCAAATTTATTAAGACTCATCTTATATAAATTTTAATTTTAAGTAATAAATGTTATTTACATTTATTTCAAAGAATAATAAATGAAATTTAAATTGGTTAATTCTTAATATCATTTTGAATTTTAGATTCAAAATGAAATTTAAATTTAAATTTTTAAAATGAAATGTTCTAAGTACATTTAAATATTTATGAAATTATTAATAAAGAATGGATTTCCTTAGAAATTATTAAAATATTAAATATAATTAAATAATAGGATAATTAAGGAATAACTTATTTATTTTATTTATTTAATTAATGATTTAGATTAATTTAAATTAGAGTTAATTAAGAAGTAATTAAAGAGAGTAATTAAAGAATGAATAATAGTTAATGATGGCCATTAACTAAATTTTATTTAGTAATTAATTAATATGATTAATTTTCAATAATTAATTAAATTAATTCATTAATGATAATAAATTGTAAAATTTATTTAAGTTTAATTACTTAAATAAAAGTAATTAAGACATTAATTACTTAATGTAATTAATGAAGTTGTTGAGTTTGGTTTAAATTAATTAATTAATTTTAATTAATTTTAAAAATGAGATTTGATAATAATTACCTGATATAATTAATATAGTGAAATTACCCAGTGAATTAATTAAAGATAATTACTGAATGTAATTAATAGATGATATTGGGATTGTGAAAATAATTTGGATTAAATTATTTTGTATAATTAATCAAGTGATTAATTAAAGAAATTAATTAAGGAATAATTAATTGGATAAGTAATTAAGGGTAGTTAATTACATAATGAGATTAATCAAAGGTGATTAATAATTATGTATTAAGTGAGATTAATTACTGGAAGTAATTAATTTAATAGAGTAATTAATTAAATATAATTAAGAATCATTCGTTAATATAATTAATGATGTAATTAAGATTGATTAATTAATATTAATTAATCATTAATAAGTAATTAAGGATAATTAATTAATTGTAATTAATTAAGGTTAAATGCAATTAATTATAGTTAATTAATTAATGAAGTAATTAAAGGTTAATTACTGTATTTGGTTTAGAGTAATTAATTTTGTGAAATTAATTGAAGTATAATTAATCAGGATTGATTAATTAAGATGTTAAAGTAGAGGTTAATCAATTAACAAATTAATTCGTAATTAATTAATGTAAGCAAGATTTATATTGTGTAAGTAATTAATTTAATTCAATTTAAATTAATTAGAGATGATATAATTAATTTAATTCATTTTAAATTAATTATAGATAGTATAATTATAGATCATTGCTTATGAATGGTTGTTATTGGTTGCCTTGAATGGTTTGGAAAATCTCAACTACGAAATTAGTATTGTTGATTGATATGGATGCATTGGTTGCATTATGATATGGATTATCTTTTGATAGTAATAATATGGATTATCTATTGTTATAATAATGACAATTATCTGTTGTGAATCTATGAATTATCTATCTGTGTGTATATAGATAATATAATTGAATTTCTTTTAAACTTTAAAACAACTTGGACCTAAAAGACACGCTTTGGATTTCGATGAGACCGGGATCGGGGTTCCATATTTGGATATCGTAAAACCACATCGGTCCATATTAATGATAGGTCGTGAATCTTTTGTGAAGAGTGAAGACTCAGGTGTAAGAGCTATACGTTAGTATAACTCTGTGGGTGATTCCGTAACGAGTTTGACGGAATAGTACTTATTGATTCGAGATGGAGATTCAGTGTGCAAGGGTTATTGTCGTTAACTTCGAGGGTGATTCCAAAACGAGTGTAACGAGATAATGCCTTTGGTTTCGTTCGAACCCGGAACGAACTTGTATGGATTAAATGCTTTCAGATCATCGTCAGGTGGACGATGAGCATTCTAAGTGATGTGTCCTATTAAGGTAATCGTAGCCTCAAGCCTCATCAACCGGGAATGGTTAAAACAGGGGAGGTGCAGCAAGGCTTCGTGGGTAGCTCCCTCTGGAGAGCAAGATTGATCCCTGTCTAGAGGTCCCTTTTTATTCGGCTTAGTAGGCAGTTGTTAGTGCGCACCAACTGCGGGGTTGTCTTGTTCGAAACTATTCAGTAAGGAATGGGTCCGGCCTTGTGTTGTAGGGGAGTGGAAGTACTCCTCGATACGTTGATCTAGGCCACGTACTGTGACGGGCGGTACCCCAGTAGCCCTGCCATTGTATGGAATCCAAAATCCAATAAGTGCCAACGGTTTTGATTGTATTACCCACTTTTGTGGCTAGTAGCTGGAATTTAGTCATGTAACAATTTCGGCTATTTCATATTTGCTTGAAAACCCTAGACCTATTATAATATCATTGGATTTCCTATCAAATGTTTTGGTTAGCGTAAGGTAAAAACTTTTCCATGTTTATGTGTGGGAAGTCTTACGCGATACCTTTCTTTTCAAAAGTTTTTTGAAAGTTAAGCAACTTTAACCTGCTACTCACACCAGACCCATATCTGACCTGGGGTTTATCTTTTGTTTTCATAAACTCTTGGGTACTCAAATTTTTACGAGTAGCCAAGGGATTCAGGTTAACTTTGACGAATATTGAAGGAGCAATGGAGCAGGAGGCTTCTGCGTTAGATATTAGTATTCCGCTGTGTGTTCTGTGATTGTCTCTGAGTTGTATTATACTAGACAGGAGTTTATTACGGTCTAGTATGTGTTGTATTATCTGTGTACTCTGATAGTGGTTGTAAACTATGTAATATTTTATGTTATTAATATAATTTATTCGTTCCGCTGTTTAGATTCTGATGTGTTGTTTCTTCTTCTTCTCTTTCTTTCTCTTTTCTATCCCTTTCTTTCTTATTAGCGATGCGACTTCCTAGAGTTTGGAAGTCGGGTCGCTATATTACATTTTACTTAATATTTTCTTTAATTTATTTAAACGTGAAATATTCATTAAATCACTTAAATCAAAAATCCAGTTTTAAAATCATACCCTTTAAATTTCCCATTCAAAAATTTCAAATCGATTTAATTTAATAAATCCTTATTTAAATTCGATTTTTATAAACCCGAATTTATCTCCCAATCTTAATTATTCAATTTATTACAAGAGAATTTATTTGAAATATAGATTTACATAAATACTTAACCATATTATATGTATTAAATCAATCTAATTTAAATCAAATATTATTACTAAATCTATATATACAATTTTAAGAATCAAATTTATTAAACATATATTTCTTTCCAAAATTATAGAAATTATTTTCAAAATATTTATATAGACCAACGGTGTCTGTATATATTTCCTATCATATAGTCAAGTGCCATGGATATTTATCATTTATATCCATATACTAAATATATACGGGTGGATATCATTTCAACCAGTAATCTAAATGAAAATCGCTTGGGTTTATCATTTCAACCCATAACGATTTTCTCCTATTCTAAAGTCTGTTCGGGTATGTATCATTTCAACCAATAGTGATTTCCAAACTACGGGGAACTTGCAGAGTGATAACAGAAAATACAATAAAATAACAGGCATATATCATCAACAACAATATAATATAAACAACAGGATATGGTGTCATATCCCACAGGTGAACAGTTACAGATAATAGCATATATAACAAATTTAAATAACTACAGCAGCATATTTCAATTGTAGTTTCAATTGAAATCAAATTTAACGAATAAAAAAATGTTAATCGTGAGTGATTGCTCACCTTTCGAGCCTAGAGGGATTTGAAATGGGTTATGGATCCAAGAACGAATTTCCAAAATGAACAAGATTGACACGAATAGGACGAACAGAGCTGATAAATAGAGATCGATGAAAATAGATTAGAAACTGCTTGATGTAGACCGAAACAAAATATATAAAACCCCAAAATATTATTTGCATAACTAATATTAATTTTGACTCTCATTAAAATTATACACATACATTTTCCAAAAATATAAATAGTGTAGAAACAACTATTGACCATACGTTCTGTATAATCAACATATATCCATTATACATTTAAACTAGACTATATTTAAATTATACTATGTATAGTAATGTAATATAGTATACAGTACACTTATTACAATACACGTTAGGACTATAAATATAATATTTAACAATACACTTATAACAAAATATGTGAATGTAAAATTTCAGTTTTAATATAAACACAGAGAACAACCTTATATATTTATTAATATTCAGTTATATAAAAACTCTTGCTATATATTTATATTCAAAAGCTAATAACATAACTATACTGCAAACGTATATGTAGTTGAGAATATATAATACCTTTTTATACTTTCTTATGCACTTAATATACTCAACAACGAGTTATATATGTATATATATAAGCGGTCATGCATTTTTATATGAAACAACAAGTATAAAATAACTTTTAAAACTTTATCATTATATATATATATATATATATATATATATATTTAATACACTGAACAGTTAAAATAACTTCTAAAACTTTTTAATAAAAACTTTATCATTTTAAAATAACTTTTAAAATATACATCATACGAATGTTTTTAACCCACACAAAAATATATGCTTCCTTATACATATTGTATATGTATCTAATTTATTTATTCTTATTATTATTACTTTTTTTTATATAAAAGAAAAGTGGTGCCTGAATAATTTTTTCTCATTCTCCTAGAGCATAGGTGACTAACAAAACACGCATGGTCTAACATGTGATAAAATTTATTTTCTATTTTTATAAAAGTGGTGCAAACATATTTACTCTATCTTAGACTACAAGTGGAGCAAATGATTTTTTTTTCAAGGCCTTAGCCAAATGTATATTTTTCTCAAACCAAAATACTTATTAACGTTAAGACCTTGAACGAACAAAGCTGAGGAGAATATTTTTACTGATTTAAAACCTGAAGTAAAACAGTGATGCCACCTACATCCTTTTCCAACGTGTTTATAAATGATATGAGCAAGAATCTGTCTATAATGTGGAGGGTGCTCTTGATTGTGGAGGAGGGTGGGTGTCATGTGGTGAAATAGTAGAGCCAAAAATTTGGACAGAACAATGAAGAAAAGAAAAAAAAGGAGGAAAAATAATTCGGTCATTACCTGATGCTTTGCTCATACGCAAGGAAGAAGGAGAGGAACCCAAAATGAGATGCAGATGAAGTTTGATACGTGGTTTGTATTTATTTGTGACAACACAATTGTTAAAGTGGGAAAGCAAAAAATCAAGGCATGCAAATTTTAAAGCAAGGAAGAAAATGTGTATAGAATTTAAAGAAAAGCTTGCGTGCATCAATGGAAAAATGGAAAGAAATTTAAAGATTTTGGAATGGTTAGAAATTTGTGGATCACGTTCCTATTAAATCAGAAGGCAAAAGGAAAGTGAATATAATTTGCATGTAAATGATGAGGCGCATTTTATATTTAAAGGGAGTAATTTGCGTTGATTGAGTGGAGGAAACGGTATGAAACAAATTGCTTTAGGAACGGTAGAGAAGTATGAAATGAATCGTGTTTTATAATCAAACACGCGTTGATAACGGTGAAATAAAAAGGCAGGAGGAAAGTTGATTTTGAACCGGATTGGATTTTAAAGATTTTATACCAATTTTAAACAAGAGGAAATTGGAAAGAGTAGAAAATTTTCTGCATGAATCCAAGGTAAACATTTTAAACTAACTGAATGGTTAGGGAATTTAATTCTTTCCCACTTAAAAAAAATACGCGTACGGATAAATTTAATTATTATCCAAGGTAAGAAAATGAGGCATGCGTAAAACTGACGTAAAAATATACGCCCAATTTATAACAAAGAAACGCTTCTGAATTTCTATGTTTTTCTTATGTAGAAAATATAGGTTTGATCAGAGAGGTAGCGTGATTTAAGGAGAAGAAAGAACGGAAATAAATCAACTTGCTTTGAAATGGAAAGGAAATTAAACTAGCGTTGATTTTTAATGAGCAGTTACAGGCAAGAAATAAGATATTGATAAAAAAGGCCACGATTTTGATTGAGCACTGATTTTTCTTGTTATACATGGTTACTAGATTTTTAACATATTTTAAGAAAATGGATTTCGAAATTAAAGCAGAAGAAACGGTCAGCTAAGATTAGATTTTGGAACAAGATTTTTAAACAATATTGAATGTGTTTAAAATTTAAAGCTCGCGTTGATGGGAATAATGGCAAGAAATTAAAAAGTGAACGGTTATAAAATCGTAAATATCGTTCCTATTAAATCAGGAGGGTAAAAGGAAAGTGAATAAAATTAGAATGCGTACGACAGACGTAGTGATTTTTGTCCAAAAAAAATGAAAATAACGGATTTAAATTTTGTGCGTACAATAGACGCAGTGATTTTTGTCCAAAAAAAATGAAAATAACGGATTTAAATTTTATACTTTTTCTTGTATGTGTATATACATTATTTATTCCATTAAATAACGCGCCTTTTAAACGCGAAATTAAATAGTTTATTTATACACAAAGTTTTGGAAATTTTATTACTTATATAAAAACATGATTTGTTTACACATTTACTAAGAAATTTATATTCAAAAATGTATATAAGTAAAATATAAAATATTAAAATTTTAAAAGTATAAAATCAATTTTTTTTAAAGAACAAAAGGTGAAATAAACGTTGTTACGAATATATTAAATTAAACGAAAAGATTAAAAATTAAAAATTAAAAGATTTATAACTTCAAAAAAAAAATGTTAAATTTTAACCAAAATAAGAATTTTAGAATTTTCACACTAATAAAAATCTTGGGTGATTATTTATAATTAAATTTAGACAATCAAATTTTCGAAAAATAAAACCTCAGAGTTATAAATAAAGAATAAAATATTGCTAAAATTTAGGCTGTTACACTCTCCTCCACTCAAAACTTTTTGTCGCCGAAAAGGAAGGAGGCAGGAGAATTAAAACAACCAGAAAGAAAATAGATTGAAAGACAAGATAAACAATAAATTTTAAAATTATATAAATTTTACTCGAAATATTCATTTGAAAACTTCACTTGGAAATCTTAAGATACTTTCAACATTATAGATACATTGATAATCATTTTATTCAAACATGTTTTATTAAATTAATAACTTCAAAATATTTATAACACTAAAATTTTCTATTAAACAATGTAGCATACAAATAAGCAATATTTAAAAAGGATATATCCAACAAGGAAGGAAGGTAGATTTGGAAAACAGAATCAAGGTGAATAACTAAACTGAGCAGATAAGGTAGATGCAAGGAATAGTATTGGACACGAATAATTAATCTAGAACCATAAGAATTTAAATTTCAAATATTAATTCAAAATTTCTTTGTTGGGAAAAATACTTTTATAATAAATACCTTTATAATAATACTTTTATAATAAAATACTATTATATCGAAATAGATTTTCCTTTCAAAAATACTTTTATAACTCGATGTTTCAACAAGTTTATCCTCGTTCTTGCAGACTCTGGCCATGCGTTGATCAGGCGCAAAGCTAGAATTCTTCAAGTCCTTAGTAGACTTGCTTCAACACCTAGTGAAAATACTTGAAAACCTTTAAAACGGATATGGAAAGTTCAATCCAAATAAAGCAACCAAACCAAAACCTTTGTCCGACCATGGTTCGTAGATAAACAATGGTTACGCCTGGATCTTCCAGGAAACAATCTGTATCCGTAAGCTTTTTCAGCCCTGCGAGTTACGCCATAATGACTAGTAGAGTGCAGGATACACAATGGTTACGCCTAGGTCCCCCAGGAAACAATCCGTACCCCTAGGCTATCTCAGCCAGGCAGTTTCGCTACTATTCGCAACCTACACAGATTGTAGGATACACAATGGTTACTACTGGATCCCCCAGAAAACAATCTGCACCCCTAGGCCAGACTCAGCCAGGCAATTGTGCTATGCAGTCGCGAGAGGAAAAAAACCATGGGTTACGCCACGGTGGGAACACTTGAGTATTACACCTGGAAAACCAAAAATCAGAGAGAATAATATCGATAGAATGAATCCACGATGTGGCCACAAAGCGGATATCAAGCAGAAGGCACTTTCCATATCTTTACTTCGAAAATATATATCATATAGTACCTTTTCAAATCACTTTCAAATATCGTACTTATATAAAGTCCATATATATAGGATTCCATTTTTCCCAAATCGAATACTTTACAAATCAATAGTTGATCAAATCATACTTATATAGACTTCGATTATATAAAATCTCTTTCCAAATTGAGTACCTTTCAAATCAATAGATTTCAAACCAACTTCATACTTCTACAATCCATTTTATATAAGTTCGACCACTCCCAAATCAAGTGCTTAGTAATCTAAGGTTCTCGATTTCAAATCATTTCAATATCAATTCAGTTTCAAAATCATATATGATTTCACCAAATTTTCTTCCAAATTAAATATCTAAATTTCAAAGTTCCCAAAATAATAGGTTTGGAAAATTATCCCAGTTTCCAAATTAAAATAATTCAAGTCAAACAAATTCGTTTCCAAAATCAACATATAAGTACTGGTTTTTAATTTCAATTTAATTTTCAAAACCAAATATTTTCTCAAAATCAATTATACTCAAAATGGTTTCCAAATTTATAATTATCCCTTTAAAACTTTAAAACTATCTATTTCTATTTGAAATATCCAATTTACCTTTTTGAAAACCATTATTCAAAACTATTTTTTTTCAAAACATTTCAAAACTAAATTTATATTCTTTATCAAACATTTTATACTCTTCGAAATTTCTTAGCTTTGAAAATTTAATCTCGATTTGGAAGTGTTCGAACATTCAAAATAGTTAGGGAAATCAAATTTTCAATTCAAGAGTTGAAAATCAATAATAAATCAATAAATCAATTATTAAATCCAAAACTCGAGGACTGAACACCAGTCCCATTTTAAATTGTGTCAAATATATAATTGTATCTTTCTAAAATATCAAATTATACTTCTGAATTTGAAATCAAAAACGGTTTTACAAAATCACTTGCATAAAAAAGCTATTAAAGTGGCCTCTCCCCCACTCTGAAACTCGAAAATCAATGTTGATGATGCGTGCACTCATCACCGAAATTATTTTCCAGCGACATAAATGAGTTATGGACTTCTATTTTCTTGAAAACTACTTTGAAATTTCTTTAAAATTATTGGAATTCATCTGAACTCATTTGAAACATTTCTTATTCGGAAAAATACTTTTAAATTGTATTATTTTTATATATTTTCCAAAATCTTAAAACCAATTTCAAAATACCGGAGTTCAATTCTCGAATTTCAAATTTAACTCTACAGCTATAAATCATTTTTATATAAATCAATTTCTTATAATTTTTCAAAATTCAAATCCTTTCAAAACCTTTTTATATAGAATAACATTTCTTATTTTCTTTATATATATAGGTATATAATCCTTATCGAAAACATTTTCACTCTTATATATATAAAAAATCATAGTTATCAAAATAAAATTTTGGTATAAACAATTTCAAAAATACAAACAAAACCCGATTATCAAAGGATGATTCAAGAATGGATTTCAAAACAAAGATAGAGATTTAATTTAGAGGAACTCCAATCAATAGAATCCTAATTCGAAGATAGACTCGATCGAAGATGAGATAATTAAATTACAAAATAGAAGATGGATATACTTCTATAAATCGCGGGCGACCATAACCGGATCAACCGTGAATTTAGCAATATAATGGGTGCAGAATTCTAAGGGAAATCGACATTCGATCGCTATAGATAGAATTCGGAATAACAGGAGATAGTAGCATCTAAACTGAGGGATACATAAATCTCCAGTGAATCAATGTCAATTGTAAAGGAGTTTCATCCCCTTTACAAATCATTCAGTGGAGTCATGGGATACTCCAGAATCGAACGAATATAAATAGGGAGAGACAAGAATGAATTTCGAAACCAAGGGACATTCCAAAATTCAAAGGAAATCGAGTCAAAAGGAAGAGATTCAACTCGAGCGAAAGTGATTCTGTAAATAAATTTACCATATATGCTAAGTTTTGCCTAGAGCCAAAGCTCTGATCCCAACTATAACGACCCGCTTTTTTGGACCATTCAAATCGACAATAAAACCATACATATCTGACTTGAATAATTCAAAATACCGAACTGTTAATTAGAATTTGGCAAAAATTAAAATATACAGTAAATAAATCAATCACAGATCACAGAGTAATAAAATGCAGCAGAATAGATAAAGAATAGTAGTTCATGAAGCTACTATATACATCAGAGTTAGAAAAATACAACCGAATAGTTCAAATGCAGTGAAGTCTCCAATGCAACAGATGACTTCTTTGAACCAATCAACTAGAAAGGCTGGAATCTGAATTGATAGTTGGATTTCCAAATGAAGCTCCGAACTCCAAAGGTGAGTCTCAAATGCTGTATCACTTCGTCTGACCCGAGCGTAAAGCGAAACACAAAACACTTGAGTCAGGATTAACATTCTTATATCAACAAATCCAATTCAAGTGAAATATCAACTGAAATACAAATAACTTAAAGGATGTTTGAGATAACCATCCTCTAAGAGTCCATGGAACTTTCTACAAGGTAGAAATATACACTATAACACCTTGGTCATTTCAGCTTAATTTATACTTCAAAACCAATTCTCATTTTTACTTCAAATATCTCTATATTTCCCAAAATAGTATTTATATATATTAAATAATTTATACAATAAAGTATTTTCAATTTCCTCAACTTAACAAATCGTTCCAACATCAACCCGACCTTCGCATTCAAATTAAATTCAATCTCAATTTATCAATTTAAATTCGACTCAATTTCTAAAATAACCACTTAAATTTTATCGATCTCAAATTCGGATTTATAATCACTAATACCCATTTATATTTCCATATATTTCAAAACTTTAAGTATTCAACGTTTCATCTAAATGTTCATTCAATTTAGTTTTATAAATAATAAATTCAAATTTAGTTCAACCTAAATTTTCATTTTAATTCAATTTAGTTGCTAAATAATAAATTCAACTACGTTGATTTCAAATACAGATCCGAATCTCAACATAAACCATTTAAATTCCAATATAGTTCAAGGCTTTAATATTTAAATGTTCTATATAACAGTTTCATATAGATCTCCATTTAACCTCATTATTATTTAGTCTTGGAATACTCCCTTATTAGATTCAATATCATTTAAGTAACCTTAAATTATATTTTACTCAATATTTTCTTTAATTTATTTAAACGTGAAATATTCATTAAATCATAAAAAAATCCAGTTATAAAATCATACCCTTTAAATTTCCCATTCAAAAATTTCAAATTCCTTATTTAAATTTCATTTTTATAAACCTGAATTTATCTCCCAATCTTAATTATTCAATTTATTACAAGAGAATCTATTTGAAATATAGACTTACATAAATACTTAACCATATTATATGTATTAAATCAATCTAATTTAAATCAAATATTATTACTAAATCTATATGTACAATTTTCATTTATATAATATCTTAAGAATCAAATTTATTAAACCATATTTCTTTCCAAAATTATTGAAATTATTTTCAAAATATTTATATAGACCAACGGTGTCTGTATATATTTCCTATCATATAGTCAAGTGCCATGGATATTTATCATTTCAATCCATATACTAAATATATACGGGTGGATATCATTTCAACCTGTAATCCCAAATTCAATTAAATGAAAATCACTTGGGTTTATCATTTAAACCCATAACCATTTTCTCCTATTCTAAAGTCTGTTCAAGTATGTATCATTTCAACCCATAGTGATTTCTAAACTACAGGGAACTTGCAGAGTGATAACATAAAATACAATAAAATAACAGGCATATATCATCAACAACAATATAATATAAACAACAGGATATGGTGTCATATCCCGCAGGTGAACAGTTACAGATAATAGCATATATAACAAATTTAAATAAATACAGCAGCATATTTCATTTCTCGTTTCAATTGAAATAAAATTTAACGAATAAAAAAATGTTAATCGTGAGTGATTGCTCACCTTTCGAGGCAAGAGAGATTTGAAATGGGTTATGGATCCAAGAATGAATTTCCAAAATGAACAAGATTGGCACGAATAGGACGAACAGAGCTGATAAATAGAGATCGATGAAAATAGATTAGAAACTGCTTGATGTAGACCGAAACAAAATAAATAAAATCCCAAGATATCATTTGCTTAACTAATATTAACTTTGACTCCCATTAAAATTATACACATACGTTTTCCAAAAATAGAAATAGTTTAGAAACAACTATTGACCATACGTTCTATATAATCAACATATATCCATTATACATTTAAACTAGACTATATTTAAATTATACTATGTATGGTAATGTAATATAGTATACAGTACACTTATTACAATACACTTTAGGACTATAAGTATAATATTTACCAATACACTTATAACAAAATATGTTACTGTAAAATTTCAGTTTTAATATAAACACAGAGAACAACCTTATATATTTATTAATATTCAGTTATATAAAAACTCTTGCTATATATTTATATTCAAAAGCTAATAACATAGCTATACTGCAAACGTATATGTAGTTGAGAATATATAATACCTTTTTATACTTTCTTATGCACTTAATATACTCAACAACGAGTTATATATATATATATATATATATATATATATATATAAGTGGTCATGCATTTTTATATGGAACAACAAGTATAAAATAACTATTAAAACTTTATCATTATATATATATTATACACTGAACAGTTAAAATAACTTTTAAAACTTTTTTAAAAAAACTTCATCATTATAAAATAACTTTTAAAATATACATCATACGAATGTTTTTAACCCACACAGAAAATATATGCTTCCTTATACATATTATATATATATATAAAATTTATTTGTTCTTATTATTATTACTTTTTTATATATAAAAGAAAAGTGGTGCCTGAATAATACTTTCTCATTCTCCTAGAGCATAGGTGACTAACAAAACACGCATGGTCTAACTTGTGATAACATTTATTTTTTATTTTTATAAAAGTGGTGCAAACATATTTACTCTATCTTAGAGTACAAGTAGAGCAAATGATTTTTTTTTCAAGGCCTTAGCCAAATGTATATTTTTCTCAAACCAAAATACTTATTAACGTTAATACCTTGAACGAACAAAGCTGAGGAGAATATTTTTACTGATTTAAAACCTGAAGTAAAACATCGATGCCACCTACATCCTTTTTCAATGTGTTTATAAATGATATAAGCAAGAATCTGTCTATACTGTGGAGGGTGCTCTTGATTGTGGAGGAGGGTGGGTGTCATGTGGTGAAATAGTAGAGCCAAAAATTTCAACAGAACAATGAAGAAAAGAAAAAAAAAGGAGGAAAAATAATCCGGTCATTACCTGATGCTTTGCTCATACGCAAGGAAGAAGGAGAGGAACCCAAAATGAGATGAAGGTGAAGTTTGATACGTGTTTTGTATTTATTTGTGACAACACAATTGTTAAAGTGGGAAAGCAAAAATCAAGGCATGCAAATATTAAAGCAAAGAAGAAAACGTGTTTAGCATTTAAAGAAAAGCTTGCATGCATCAAGGGAAAAATGGAAAGAAATTAAAGATCTTGGAATGGTTAGCAATTTATGGATCACGTTCCTATTAAATCAGAGGGCAAAAGGAAAGTGAATATAATTTGCATTTAAATGGTGAGGCGCATTTTATATTTATAGGGAGTAATTTGCATTGATTGAGTGGAGGAAACGGTATGAAATAAATTGCTTTAGGAACGGTAGAGAAGAATGAAATGAATCGTGTTTTATAATCAAACATGCGTTGATAACGGTGAAATAAAAAGGCAGCTGGAAAGTTGATTTTGAACCGGATTGGATTTTAAAGATTTTATACCAATTTTAAACAAGAGGAAATTGGAAAGAGTAGAAAATTTTCCGCATGAATCCAAGGTAAACATTTTAAACTAATTGAATGGTTAGGGAATTTAATTCTTTCCCACTTAAAAAAAATACGCCTACGGATAAAATTAATTATTATCCTAGGTAAGAAATTGAGGCATGCATAAAACTGACGTAAAAATATACGCCCAATTTATAAAAAGAAACGCTTTTAAATTTGTACGTTTTTCTTATGTAGTAAATATAGGTTTGATCAGAGAGGTAGCATGATTTAAAGAGAAGAAAGAACGGCAATAAATCAACTTGCTTTGAAATGGAAAGGAAATTAAACTAGCGTTGATTTTTAATGAGCAGTTATAGGCAAGAAATAAGATACTGATAAAAAAGGCCACGATTTTGATTGACCACTGGTTTTTCTTGTTATACACGGTTACTAGATTTTTAACAAATTTTAAGCAAATGGGTTTCGAAATTAAAGCAGAAGAAACGGTCAGCTAAGATTAGATTTTGGAACAAGATTTTTAAACAATATTGAATGCGTTCAAAATTTAAAGCTCGCGTTGATGGGAATAATGGCAAGAAATTAAAAAGTGAACGATTATAAAATTTGTAAATAACGTTCCTATTAAATCAGGAGGGTAAAAGGAAAGTGAATAAAATTAGAATGCGTACAACAGACGCAGTGATTTTTGTCCAAAAAAATGAAAATAATGGATTTAAATTTTATACGTTTTCTTGTATGTGTATATACATTATTTATTCCATCGAATAACGCGCATTTTAAACGCGAAATTAAACAGTTTATTTATACACAAAGTTTTGGAAATTTTATTACTTATATAAAAATATGATTTGTTTACACATTTACTAAGAAATTTATATTCAAAAATGTATATAAGTAAAATATATAATATTAAATTTGTAAAAGTACAAAATCATTTTTTTAAAGAACAAAAGGTGAAATAAACGTTGTTACGAATATATTAAATTAAACGAAAAGATTAAAGATTAAAAATTTAAAGATTTATAACTTCAAAAAAAAATTGTTAAATTTTAACCAAAATAAGAATTTTAGAATTTTCACACTGATAAAAATCTTAGGTGATTATTTATAATTAAATTTAGACAATCAAATTTTCGAAAAATAAAACCCCAGAGTTATAAATAAAGAATAAAATATTGCTAAAATTTGGGTTGTTACATATCCTTTAATTATCCATCTAAATTAATTATCCATAATTATATTCATTGAGTAATTATCCCATTGGATAATTATAGATATGTGATTTTTATTAGTATATAATTAGTTTATATTATTTTCTTTAAAAGAACTTTATAAATATAAATTAAGAAATGTATTAACTAAATAGAAATAAATATAAAGATTTAAAAAAATATTAAAATTAATTAACACATGCGTAATGAAATTGTTGAGTAAATAGCTTGTAGTTTAACAAATGTAAGTTAATTAACATACGCAAATGACAAGTGTAAGATAAATAAACAAGTATCACATTTATTCATTTTTTTTAGCTTTAAAAAAAATTAGGAAATCAAGCTATAAATATATCCATACCCACTCTTTTAATTCTTTTCTATCTTTATTTTTAAACTCAAAGAGAAAGAAATCAAAAGCCTGTAAAACAAAAATTTACAAACCAGAAAATTTAAAGCAACCACTCTTTCAACCTGAAGCATCAAGCTGAATCAAAACAAGATTTCATCTTCAAAACTAAATCAAGTAACAACCTTTTTAAACCCACTATCTTAGATCATTCCAACAACTAAATCAAAGCTTCAGATCATAAAACATTATCCAGTTTCAAAAGATTTCAAGCATTTTCAAATTCCAGATTGCAAGCTTTCAAAATACCAGTTTCAAACTTCTCCGATCATATTTTCCTGGTGAGTAAACATTCTTCTTGAAAGCTTAAGCTAATGATTATCTATTGCATTTGAATTTCCTGGAATGAGTTATGTTTTGCATGTATATATAAGTGTGATTCCTATATGTAAGTATATGTGCATGTTTATGTGCCCTTGTTCTTATTTACAAGGTTCAAAACAAAGTAGGAAATTCAAAATCTCCTCATCTAATCTCTGATTGGCTTAGGTATTCAAACAAGTTATCTTTGTTTAAACCTAAACTAAGATTTAAAAATATTTTTAAGTATAATAAGTGTAATTATTAGTTGGTAAATGGAAAAGACAGTAAAAAATTTAAAATATGTTAAACTCAAACATATGGATTCTCTGATTCATGTTTATAATCTGAATCGACTTTAAAAACTAGGATTTTTAAAAGGAAAGGGCTGGACCAGGGCCTTATGATAATGTCACTTGCTACAAATGTTTGAATAAGGGTCACTATGCAACCAAGTGCAGTAAAACAAGGGAGGAATTAAAGGGTACATCCCAACGGTTTCACTATGAGATCTTATGCTTTAAGTGTCATAAGAAAAGACATTTACTAAACCATTGCCATGAAATGAGAAAGGTGAAGCGTAAACCTGTATAACCAGTCAACGAGTCGACTATTTGCTATTATTGTAAGGAGTCGGGTCACATCGCTAGGAATTGTCCCAAGAGACAGAAGAAGAGTAAGGTTATGGAATGTCCTGCAAGAGGTGTGGAGGTTATCTAGATTGATGGGAGGGTAGAAACCTTTTGGGTTAAATTTTATAAGTGGGGACATCCTGTTGAGAAGTGTATGTTCGGGCTTTCCCCTTTGGAAGGAAGTCCATAGAAGGAATCTTGTAAGAATACTAAGGCTCTTTTCTTATCCAAAAGCCTAGGTAATAGAGAAGGAATCTAGATTCATAACCTCTGTAAGACTCTTATTTTGGATAAATTGATGTAATTTTTGAACTACTAGTGTGTAGTCTATCAATGTATGGAATATTTTGTGGTAGTAATATCTAATATAAAATTATCTTTATTTATTTGTGAATAGAATTGAAATTAATTCAAAGGTGGAATTGTAATGAATTAATTGAAGTTTGAAATTGAATTAAATTAATTAGGAATAAAATTTAATAATTGGATGTTTATTTACCATGACTTATCCTGATATCATTCTATTGTTATTAATAATCTATGGAACTGTGAATCGGATTGTTTAAATGAATTAAGAAGTAGATTGAGATAATATATATCCATTACTAAAATTAATTAGAAGTAAAATTTGAAATTAAGGGAATGGAATCACTTTGAACTTAGGATTTAAATGTTAAAAATTAAACTTGCAAACTGAAATTGTTTAAGAAGTGGTTTCAAAATTGGAAGATAAGGATGGGTGATAATTTGGATTTTGAAGATCAAACGGTCTAAAATGTTTTGAAATCTTATTTGAACCTTGAGATAAATTAAGTAAAAGTAATTTAAATGAATGTTAAAAATTTGGAATCAAAATTTAATTGTTTAAAGACTTAAATAAAAGGTTAGAGGTTAACTTGATTTGAAAAATTAAATTAACATTTAAAGATTTAACTCGAATTTATGTAATTCGAGATGGTTTAAAGTTGAGATTGGAATTGAAATTAGTTCAAATTGAATTTGATTTGAATTAATTGGAAGTGAGATTGAAGTTGAATAAGTTTAAATTCAAATTGGAATAGATTTGAATTTCGGATAGAAATTGAAGTTAATTCAAATTGAATTGGAATTGAATCAATTTAAATGGAAGTGGAAATTGGAAATTGATTGGAAATGGAGATTAGGAATTGAAAAGTTTTGCTCTGAACCATTTTTTTCAAATAAATTATTTTAATATAACTGTTTTTAAATCTATTTTCTTAGCTACTTACTATACAACCTTTCCTTTTAAAACCCCAAACTATCTTATACTTATTGTACAACTATTCTGAAACAAATTTCTATTTTACAACTACTAACAAATTTAATTACTATTTTACAACTATTTTGATACTATCTAACTATTCTACAACTATTAACTATTTTAAAACTATTTTACAACTAATAATTATTTTTCAACCACTTAAATATTTTGAACTTTTCAAGCTATTTTGTAAATTCAAGTTGGTTAGAATGCAAATTGTTTATAATTGGAATGATAACCCTAATGGAAATGGAAGCAATTGTGAATGAGTGAATAGAATTAAAATAAAGGTGGATTGAACGATAATTGATTTACCTAATAATCAATGAAGATAAATACGTAGGATGTATGTATATTACTCTACTCGCGTAATGATTTGATCCAGATTCAGCACATAATTTCGAGATAGTATATCGATCCGAGTTGGGATTTTTTACTCGATTTACGACGGCGAACCCTGGATATGGAATTTTGGTTGGTTCTAGAAATTCTCTATCATAGTTATGGCTACACAAGGAGAATGTCAGTTTCTGATCAGGAAACCAGATATGAGTCCGCACTAGGAAGTTAGGTGGATGATACTAGTTCGGAAGTGAAATTGTGTGATCCAGTGAGCGATCAGATTTGATATTTCATACGAATGGTATATGTACATCGTACGTGTTGAATGAAATAAAAATTGAAATTATGAAAGAAAAATAAAAAAGATTTTTGAAATGGAAAGTATATTTTGAAAAGTATATATGAATAAAAGTAGAAGTTGGATATCATTATAATTGAAATTCACTTTATGAAAAGTAACAAATATGATAAATAACTTTATAAAAGAAATCAAAGTTGAATATTTGATTTGGCATAAGTAAAGTTATGTATATATCTTTGATATATACGATAAACTCCCCTTGTCAAATTTATAACCTAAAGTTGTGATCTTTGAAAGTATTTGAAGTATAAAAGGTGTCACGATCCAAATTTCAACGTTCGAAAATCGACACCCGTACTTCACTAGTAATCGAATGCCGCAAATTCAACCATGGAAATTTGACTCGTGCCAGAGCTTATAACACATTAAGTATAACAACACAGCAGAAGAAAAAAAATGAATATCATATACAACTCCAACGAATACAATATCCAAATATACAATAATGATATCAATAATGCTCAACAGATATATCAGAGGTATGATACAATGCTACAGCGGAAAAGATATCAATAGGAGAGATAACTCCAATTGATCTTCAGACAAGAATGAATGCACAACTGCATCCTAATCTAAAGCTCCAAGCCAAAGTGAGAACCCTGCATAACGTTGCACAAAGCAAAGCAAGGTCAGTCGTCCTAACCAATGACTTCAATATCCAAAGTCTCCAAATAATTCCAAAGAGAAAGCTGAAAGCTACTGAATCGATATCTACTATCTGAAAAACCCAACTCTAGACTGCCCGTGTGGAAATTGTGGGCACCCAGAGTTTAGGAAGGGAACAATAAAATTCGGGTCAGTCATGGGACTGGTATGAGAAAATAAAAACATTTTTATCTTTAAACAAATAACAAAATATTTTAAAACATTGAAAACCTCAATGCTTTTTGGAAAATGAAACTACCATAAGGCCTCCCGCCACACACACCATGCAAACGCAGAATTGGAGGAGATTTATCTCTATGATAGTCAAAAATGCTTGATACGCGAAAACCATTTTGATATTATTATTAGTGCATAGTGGAAAAACATTTGCAAGTATAATATTAATCTTAGCCGGCATAGACATTTCGAACTATGCCTACTATAGCTACCATCCAAACAGTGGGGCACCTCCATAAGTAGATGGCAGGTTATACAACTAAAACCGTACAAGGCGCGTATTGGAGATAGATTTTCTAACAAATGGTCAGGTTAAGGAACTTCCTATTGCCACATGGGAATGCCTCTGGAGGGACACTCCGAGAACCTACCCGGTATCTCCGCCAACACAAGGCCGGTGTCCTCCCTTCCCAGGAGTAACACCTATGATATGCCACCCCCGGTCATTTATGACCTTTATCCGAGGTACCTCTACACCAACAACATCACATGGTAATAAATATACAGTGTCCACATGAGTAAGTATCTGGGCTCCATGATACCACCCTTTTCCAGAAGGAATGGACATACCCTAGTGGTGCGACCCTTGAAACCTTGCCGTATCTTTCCTGTTTTGACCATTACCGGGTTGTGAGGCTCGATGAGGTCTCGTCCACAAAGCTACACTTTTTCACAAAGTCGTGCTTTGATCAACAAATGATCAGCAGCACTTCGTATGCCACATTATCAAATTGGGAATATATCACCAGTAACCATCAACTACATAACCTCTGAGCTCGTACATCTCAGAGAAGTGTATTAAGCAAAGAGAATAAATCTTCACCACCAAACAGAAATGTATTTCATAGGAACCAGCTTTACATCTCAAAGTGTAATGTCAGACACACATCCATACAAGTCTGTCCCGGGTCCGAACAGAACTGAAGGCACTTCCGAAGAAGCCCTTTCAATTCAGATATTCACAATCTCGATCGGACTCCCCATCACTTAGGAAATCTCTAAACCGTAGCTACTCAGTGCAGAGACAATCGATAGGTCGTCCTATCATTCTCACAAATACCCGGTCTTCACCACCGATCTTCAATTGCTATCCATAACGTCGTATCATTATTCAGAATGGGTTATATGACACAAGGTCATATCCCGGCTAACCCGAATAATGAGCACAATATTTAGAAAAAATATGAATATGGGATTTCAGTTAAGTCACAAATTAAAATTCCAAAGCTTTTCTTTCAAATGGTTTTAAAAAATTACCATTTCAAATCTTTAAATAAAAAGATTCATTCCACAAAGTCCACCCAGTTTCACAAAGATCCATTTACGAATTTCAAAACAATTTCCATTTCAATTGGATTAACTCATTCAATCTTAAAATCAAAAATTTAACTTATAGCTTTCAAAACCGTTTCCAAAGATTCATTCATAACTTGGAAAATCAGTTCATTTTAAATTTGAAATCCCTTTAATACAAATTGGAAATTCCTTCCTTATATGAAAGCTTTTATTATTTGAAAACAAATAGTTTTCATTTCGAAAAAATCCGATTTCATTTATACAAGTTAGAAATCTTTGGGTTAATTCAAATTCCTAAAACAACGCTTTTAAAATGGTTTAAAACCCATATAAACTTGTACAACATTTTAAATCATAATTTCTCAACATAGATTTCAATTTCAAATTTTGAATTCGAATTTAAATCGAATTTCAAAACTAAATCAAATTATTCAGAAATAACTTTTATCTTTGAAATCCCTTTTCAAAATCTTTTTACTTTAAACCCAATCCATTTCCAAAACCATTTAGATTCAAAAATTCAATTTTAAAACTATTTCATAGATCTGTGACTTAACCAATTTCCACGTGCAATCCATATTTGTGTATGTATAAGCGTGGTCCAGGGGTTTTACACAATAAAAGTGCAACAACATCAATCAGCACAGATTTAAAACACAGCAAGATATTTGATAAGCGGTATAAACTATAATGCTTATCTTTATTTGCAGATCACAGATAAGTAAATATAAGTTCATCGCAGGTAATTATATTACATCACAGAAAATTAAATTACATCACCATTCACAGCTCAAATTAGAAATCAGAATATCACAAATCTGATAGGATAATCAATTCAAGGCATCTCATATAATACAATCATCCATAAGTAATTCAAGCATCCAATACTCATTTGTAAACAGGATTAATTAATTGTTTAATCCTTAATTAATTCAATTTAAATTTTAAATCAAACTAATTACTTATGAATTAATTATCCAATCCTGATTAATTAATTACAAATCATTTGATTAAAATAATTAATCAATCACCTTAGTTAATTATTCTTAATTAATTAATTATTTTTAATTAATCACATCAATTAATTAACCTTTTACATAATTAATTAACCTTTAATTAATTACCTTAAGTAATTAGAAATTAATCTACCTTTAATTTTTAATTGATCAATTAACCTTTAATTAATTATCCTTTAATTATTAAGTAATTATCCTTTAATTACCTAATAAATCTTTAATTAAGAAATTATTCATTAAGTAATTAACCTTTAACCATTTAAATTAAAAAATTCTTTAACTAGCAACTAATTTACCTTTGATTACTTATATTAACCCATCATTAATTACTTAATTGATTAAAAGATAAGCCATTTCATATTTATTTATTTATTAATTTATAATTTAAATCTTAATTAAATGATCCTTTTAGAATTTTATAAAGTAATATCCTTTCAACCAATTCAAAACTTAGATTTAACATTCACAAAAGAATTTGTTTAAGCAAAAATTTGTTTAAAATAAACTTAACTTGTTTTTAAAGATTAAAGAAAACTTTTTCATGCTCAATTTCATAAACCCGAGCCAAATTCACTTGAGCAAATACCCAATCTACCCGAGACAACTTGCACCCATCACTACTTTGAGCCTGCCTTCCTTTCCGCTTCGAGTCAAGCATCATGTGTCACGAGTTCTACCCCAAGTATTCTCCTTGTACCTCAAATTTCAACATCACCAGTCAGTGATGATATCACGTGAACGTGTACATACATTCCGGCCATCTTCGACCGGCACCGCAACCATCATCACGTCGGCGATGTCGTCGACAATCAAGTCGACGACCCAGAAAACTCGAAAGATTATCAATAAGGAATCGAGAAAATTCGAGACCAATTGTTCATTCCTGTAACCCACTTGATACCCAAAACCCAATTCGCTCCATCGCGTGACGACACCGGAGTCCACACCCTCTCAACCACAACTGTTGCAAAGATCCCCGAAGCCTTTCCCTTAGGTCCGGCACCACCCGAGCCACGACGATGTCGAAAATTCCTCGACAAACTCCTAACCCCATCAGCATTTTAAACCCTAAATCGTCTAATGCTGGCCATGACGGAGGCCTAAATTTTAAGCGAGTATTTTTCCAACAACAACCTATCCTCCAGTCACCTTCCACCTCAATCATAACGACCATCATTTCCCCCATCACTAGAAATCAACAAAGGACCCAAATTCATTCACCTCACGAATACGCAATATTCTCTGATTTTAAAATCATGAGATCTTTACTTATATTCATCATTTACAAATACTAATCAAGTTATGGAATCAAATCGTGAAATTAGATCATTTGATTTTCCGACTTATATTGATTATTACTGTAAATTTCTTATTTCGAAATAATTATCTAATATAAAAACTTGAAACCATTTTTAAGAATCATTTTACCTAAATACATACATCTTTATTTTAATGTTTCTAACCTAAAAAGGCTAAATGAAAGAAATTTTAAGTTTTTCTTATACAGGTTTGAAACCTGTAGCATATAATTAGAGGCAAGTTTTGCCTGACATGCACACTTAAATTTACCCATATATACACTTGCTAATATATACACATTCACACAAATCTTTTCAATTAATAGCATCACGGACATAAAAGATCAAAAGAAACCGGTTTTAAAAAAAATTAAGATTTCGTCACCTTGGGTTTGAAGAACAGAGAACTTTTTGCATTTCTAAATTGGAAATTGATTTTTCTTTTGCTCTTGACTATTTGTTGTTGAGCTTGATCTTGCATTTTACAGATTAAAGTCTAGGCCTGAAAATTTTGAACACTTGAATTTGGTTTGTAGTTTGCTTCCAGGTTTGTAACTTCCAAGCTTGATCTTGAAACAGATTATTGATTTTTTTTTTAGACTGCTATTTTTGTTTTTCTGGTTTTCATTCTTTTTCTTTGATCTCTTTTTTGCTTTGATGTGTTGATCTCGAATTAAACTTACATTTGTTTTTTTTTGATTTGCTTTGCATCTTGTTTGATTTTCAGGTTTTTGAGTCATTGAATTTCTCTTGAATTTATCTTGCTTTGATTTTCCTTTTGAAAGATGACAATGGTTTTAGGAAAAGAGGATGCAAATGTTTAAGCTGATAAATGAAGTAACCAAGCTTTTGTTTACAGATTTTGAAGGTTAGGAGAGTAAAGTGTAAAGCTGAAATGACTTCTTTTTTTTCAAATATAAGTTTATATTTCAAAAGAAAGAGAAAATTTTGCCATTTGTCTTTGTTAAGCTAACATTTGTAATTATATGTTGTTACTTATTAACATTTGTCACATGTTTCTTAAATTATGTTTAAGTCCTCACTCTAATTATTTTTACAAATTTTTGTTTTAACCCTTGTTTATAATTAATTTATAACTTTGCTTTAAACTCTTCTTTATTTTAAAGTTTGCGAATCATATCTTAATGTTTTTATTTATATATTGATATTTAAATATATTCAGTATAATTTATGTTTAGAACCTTAGTTAGTTTTATATTTACAAATTTTATTTTCTTATATATATTAACTATGTTTATTTATGTTTTGTATATGTATAAAATACAAATCTTGTACTTATTACTTTTATATATTTATATACAACTTTATTTATTTCTAAAAGATATATTTCTACTTTTAAACTAATACTTTTACCTTAATTTATATATCTATAACTTTAAAGAATGTGGTTCAAAATAGATCAAACATTAATATATATATATATATATATATATATATATAATATGTATATATTTGAATTTAACTTTTAAACAACTCTCTTACATTTATATATTTACATATTAATCTTAAACAAGTTTTTTTTCTTTTTCCAAATCATTATATATACACACACTAAAATTAGAAAACAAATGTTTATTGCTTTTAAAATGTAGAGTTTCCAAATTCAGTTTATTTTCAAAATGTTTATAATTGAATTCTACTCCAAAATAAATTTTTATAAACACATAATTTTGATTTATTCTGGAATCTTCATATTAATTCCAAAACAAATCCAATTTGTTTCTAAGATATTCATTTTAGTATTTTCAAATCAACAATATTCATTGTCAATATATTTATTAAATTTCAAAATCTAATTTCCCAATTATAATTCATTTGTATAACTAAATGAACATATATCTTATTAAATTTGAAGAATTCAATTTAATTTTTATATTTCAAATGCAAATAAATTCTAAATAAATTCACAATTAAATCCAAAACTAAATTAAATTACCAACTTTTTTCAATTATCATATTATTTTTTGCTAAAATCCAGGAATGTTACAAATGGGATTTATATAAGTAAGGTGTAATCCAAAGTATTTCGTTTAAACAAAGGGGAAAACTTATATATATCTATATATATAAATGATTTTATGAGAATGATTTTGGGAAAAAGGTTTTGGAACCAATGGATTTTGGAAGGGCTTTTGATTTTTGGAAAAGTCAATTGGGAATTTGGAAAGCCAAGTTTGAGAATGATCGATTTTGAGATATCGATTTTGTGTAAAGGAGATTTTTATGTGAATCATAAAGCGTATGATTTGAAGAAACTATAAGTGTATAGTATAAAATGTTTTGAGATTGGCTCTGGGGAAAAAGGCGCACCCATTAAAATGAACTTCATTGGAGATCCACCGGGTGGTTCTGCCTTGAGCTCTAAGGGGGAGGCTCTAAATTAGATCCTGGGAGGAAGTCTGGACAAACCGAAGTACCTGAGAATTTTGTGTTGTGGGTAGCGAAAGTCGAGGGTGCTGATGCCTACAGAGACATTTGGTTTATGCTGTGACGACAGTGTAAGTCGATGTCACTGCGATCTACTGTGGACCATAGTGGAAGTCATATAGCCATGAAAGCCAACGATCTACGTTTGATTTTTCCTTGATGGCAACGTAACATCGGTAGACTGCGATATATGAAGACATAGTGAAAGTCGTGAGGCTATGAGAGCCTACAGGCTACATTGGGACTCGACTGATGTAGTCTGCGATCTATGTAGGAGTGGTGAAGTTTCATTTGGCAGCGAATTTCGAGGGCGCCGATGCCTACAGTTACATGGATTTTTGCTGTGATGGCGACGTAACCCTGGGTGCAGCTGCGATCTGTGACGGGTTCCATGGCATAATCGAGGGGCGCGTAGTTCCTATAATTATCTATGGATTTTACCCGGGTGGCAACATAACCATCCGGTTAACTGCGACCATGGAGGGGGTGTTGATTTCTAGAGCATTCTCACAAAAAGTGTTTCCTATATTCTCAAAAATTGTTTTCTATATTTTCAAAGATGTTTTCAAAGTATTTTCACTGGGTGTTGAAAACCAGTTTACCAAGTACTTACAGATTTTCAATACTACGCCTGATCAAAGTATGACCGAATATTTGTGGGAAAGAGGATGGACTTGTTGATACATCGAGTTATAAAATGTATTTTTATAAAACTATTTTGGTAATATTATATAGATTTTAAAGTGTTTTAAAAATTCTTAATAAAAGAGTTTATAGTTGAAAATGATCAAAGTGTAATTTAACTGATAAATGGCAGTATAATTAAATCTCTAGCTTCGTTCCTTTTCAAGGACAAAAAGATTTAAAGGGGGGAGGAATGTGATATCCTTGAATTTCAGGCAAATAAAATGTGATAATCTTCTTTTATAGATTATTTAAAATTTGGCAAATATTATTTTCAAACAAATAAAGTATGTGTTTTATGTGTGTGTGTGTATATATGTGAGTTGATTTTTAACAAGAATTTAAATTTGAATTTGAATTTGAAATTCAAAATATAAATAATTTAAAAATAATTTGGATTTAATAATAATAATATATATAGGATTTTATTAGTATATAATTGGTTTATATATATATCATTTTCTTTAAAAGATTTTATATATATGAATTAAGAAAATGTATTAAACTAAAATAGTAAACAAATATAATTTTTATAAAAACATATTAAAAATTAATTAAATCATGCATAATACAAGTGTTGAGATAATAGCATATACTTTAACAAATGTAAGTTAATTAACACATGCTAATGACAAATGGAAGCAAATTATCACAATTTATTTTATTTCCTTTTATTTTAAAAAATCATTAAAACAAGGCTATGGATATACTTATACTCTTTTCTTCTCAATTCTTTTCTATCTTTATTTCAAAACAGTAGCCAATAAATAATATACAAATAAGAGATAAATTCAAACAACAAATTCATTTCAGTTTTAAAAGCAATATTCCATCTTCAAATTAAATCAAGTATGATCATTTCGGCAAACTCAACTAGATCAAGCAAATTCAGCTCAATATTAAAGCAAGATATTAACTCAACTAAGAAACACAACTAAGTTTCAGATCATCAACCAAGTTCCATAATCAAATCAAGTGCAGGTTCAAATTTTCAAAACCCGGTTCCTCTGTTCAACATATATAATGAGTAAACTACTCCTTTTAAAGTTGGATATCTTTTATACTTTGATGAATGTGATGAATATTAGTAGTGATGTTATGAAAAGTATTTGCATAAATGAATAAATATGTTTGCATGTCTACATATATGAAGATGGTATTGTGCATGTCTGTATACTTGCCTCTATTAATTTCAACAGGCTTAAACCATTCGAAAATCAATTTCTCTAGCTCTAATGTTTTTCAGATCAAGGTCATTAAAAGAAAAATGATGGCATTGATGTGATTTTATTTTTAAAAATAGTTTGAAGTGATTTAATCAAGCGATTATTTCAAGAATAAAAATTTGTATAGGAAAATCATTTCAAGTCCAAAACTCTATTGATAAATTTTCAAGTTTTGATTTTAAATTTGGATCCGCGTTGGAAAACATGATTTTTGATTTAAATATCATGATTTTTAAGACTTTGGCTATTGGGAATTTTCGAGATGAACGGGAAAAGGAAATTCATCGATTTCAAGTGGTCGCGTGGTTCTACAGTCTTATGGCCTGGGTCGAAGGATGCTTGTTGATCGATGATCAAGGGAATAATAGTCGACGGGCTTATACTTCGCCGTGGAGGCGCAGCGAGGAGATAGTAGGGTTTTAGCCAGGTTTGGTTGAGGTTGGAAGTGGTGGGCTGTTGTGTCGTCGTCAAGGCCTCAAAGACGATTTATCACGGAGGAAACGAAGCGTGGGTCTTTGGCAAGTCTTTGGAAAGGGTGGCAAGAGCTCCGATGGTCGGAATCGGTGAGTCGATACATTTTCTTGGCAACCTATTTCGTTCCAGGTTAGGTTAGTTAAGCTCGAATTTGATTTCCTGCTCGATTCTTCGATCTGATGGTCGGAATCTAAAGGGAGGGTCAGCGATGACTTACCGACGGTGGCTTTAGTGGTCGAAACGATGCCAATGATCTGTGCACATGCATGATGGGTCTGCATGTCTAAGTGGTTTGGGGAAGATAGGTAGGCTCGGGGTAGAACTCGGGGAGATATGTTGTGTCTCGAGTATAGCTTCGGTTCGAGTTGCGTGAGTGTTTCTTATGTAACAGATTTTAAACTTAAAACCAAAACCAAGTTTTAAAAAGGGAAAGTGGATTTCTCGGGTGTGACTCAGGGTAGACACAGGGTTGAACCCCAAGTAAGTATTTTAATAGATTTAATTTTTAAATAAAATCAAGTTTTAAAATTTAAAATGAATCTAGTTTAAACCATTTCTTAAATCTAATTCTTTATATAATAAATGTTTTTAATATTTGATTTAAGAAAAGTGGTAAGATTTGTTTAACTTAAATTTATTAAGTTAAATTCTTAAGTTATTTTTTTAAACTTAATTTTTAATATAATTAAGTAGTTGATTAAAAGATAAAGTTTTTTAATTTATGTGTTAATGATAATTAAGTAATTAATAAAGATAAATGGTTTATCTTAAAGTTAATCAAGGTCTTGGATATTTAATGATAAATTAAATTAATGAAGTAATTAAAGAGAAATTAATTAATTAATGATTAAGGATTAATTGATTTATAACTAAGTGTTATAAATTAATTAATTAGAGATTAATTAATTGGTAATTAAAGATTAATTCATGTAAGTAATTAAAGATTAATTACTTAAATGATAATTACTTAATGTAAGTAATTAAGGATTAATTTATTAAGGGTTAATTAATTTAATTAGTTATTAAAGGTTAAATTTAATTAATAATTAAAGGTGAATTAATAATTAGAGGATAATTAATTAATAATTAAATGTTAATTAATCGAGGATAATTAACCAACGGAATAATTACTTAATGAAAGTAATTATGGATAATTAATTTAGCTGGATAATTAAAGATGACTAACTAATGGTTTATAATTAATTAATGTTAAGTAAGAAGAATTTAAAAGTAATTAATTAATTAGCAATGGTGTAACATTCCCGGTTTTAAGGCCAAAGTAAATTTGTTAATTAATGCAAATTTGTAGATAAAATGGTCAATTAATTTTAATTTTTCATATTTAATAAGATATATGCGTGTTTATTTATATAAATAGATTTTAATTTAATTTTAAATCCAAAAATAAATATATTGAAAAATAAGTTGAAATTGAAAACATTATATTTTCAATTAATACAAATTTGTTTCCTAGCTATATTAAATAGGCATTTTGATTTGAAAGTTATGATTTAAGTTTAATATAATTTTCAAGAGGTTAAACTCTATTATATATTAAATATATGTTTTTATTTATTAAAGTCTAATTAGTTTTAAAATCATTTTTCTTTAAATTTATAGGTATAAATAATAAATAAAATGTATGAATACAAATGTAAAACAAGAATGTATAAAAGTTTAAGATATACATATACACATATCTTATGTAACAACCCAGGGTTTTGCCGTTAATTTATCATCATAAAACGATTATTGAGCTAGCTAATGGCTAATTGAAGTTTTCAATCGAGTGAAAATCCTTTTTTAATTCGTCTAAAAAATGGGTTAAGTGTTGTTGGGCTTTAAATATTGAATATTGGCCCATGGGTTTTCGTGCCGTGTTATCTCGTGTATTACCCGTTCCCCCCTTTTTTACCCTTTTCATTCATAACCCTAAAACAAAAAGAAGTGAAAAAAATTGCAGCTCTTCATCTCTTTTCATTGTTCGATCAAAAGTAGGGCTTCGGAGAGCTTTGACGATGCCGATCGATTTCGTTGCTCTTGTCGATTGAAATCGATTTCCTTCTCTATTGATCAGCTGATTGCCTCAAGTTGATCGATGTCTCCTTGAGTCGTGCTCGACTGGTTCTATTCATGGCCAAGGTGAGTAATTTTATTTACTCACATCTAGTTCATCCTTAGGTCGTTTGACTCTGTTTCGATGTTGATGATGTTTATCTGTCATGGTTCGCCTTCTTGTTTTACACGGCTCGATGATTTTGATGTGATGATTTTGAGTTGTTCGACTCTGGCCATCCTTCGGCCACTTGACTTAGTTAAAACTTGTACCTTTGTTATTTTGTTTTTTTGACATTTTTAATTTGATTGCGAAGGCATCGACTTTGTTTAGTTGTCTTCCGCTGTAACTTTGAGCATTTTTCTGTTGACATTGGTCTTGACCAATTAAACTTGATTTTTGCCTCGGCTTGTACTTGATCGTGTATTAGCTTTGGCCATTATAATTCTGACCTTGTTTCTAAGTATGGCTTTCTTTGATGTTGGGATTAGCACTGTCTTGGTAGCTTTGTTTGAACTACCTATTTAAGCTTGAAATTGATTTTTGTGTTGTTTGGTTCGACGTTGGCCTTGCGTTTTTGTGTAATGGTTTCGGCCCTTATATCTTTGATTTTGGTGACCTCAGCATTGTCACTGTCCACTGGTCATTGATAGTTTGATTTGGGTGGCGATTCACTGTCGTAGCCTGTTTTGATTGTGCTTCCCTTGTTGTTGCACTTGCTTAAATCCATTTTTGTAGTTGCATACATGCTGTGCACTTTTCATGTCCTTTCCTTAGTACTATTGCAGTATATATGTGAGTTGATTCATACTTATGCTGTGCACTACTTACATTGTCCACCGATGCTATCATGTGTACATCACTGATTTATGCTTTACTTGAGCTTTCATTTGATAATTGGAATTTGTATTTGATTGATTCAGGTCAATGTTGGCATTTGGTTGTATTTGGTCCTGAGTTTGAGTCGGGATTCTCGCTGACTTCGATTCACTGTTGATTTCACTTGCCTGAGTGCTTGTGCATGTTGGTAGCATGTCCATCACTTGTATGTGCCTCTACATTCTTGTTCTGGTGCACAGTTGAGTGTTGTTTCAGTTTGACCTTGCCGCCGCCTGAAACAATGTATTCTGGGCCGATCTTGTTGCAGTGCACACTTGTTCATCTGAAACTCTGAGTTGCTTTTCTATGCACTGTGTATGTGCATTATGTCCTTATAGAACTGATTGGTTTCACTGCATGGTCATGGGTCTGGTTCATTTTGATGTTGGATTCAGTCTTGTACAACTTGAGTCTGCACTTGCACTGTCTCTAACCTTTTGGCACTTATGTTGAATTTCATTCTGTTGTTGGTTGGTCAACACTTATTGTTGTTGTCACTGCATAGTGCATTTGCATTTAGTCTCCTTTATGTTGCATAGCTTGTTCTTTGGTGTTGAGCATTTGCATCTGCAGTTTTCACTGCAACCTTTGTCTGCATATCGCGTTGTTTCACTGATGCATTCATTTGCACATCTCTTGGTTGCCTCTTTTATTGCCTGTTCTTCGAGACATGTTGTCTAGTACACTCGTAATCTTCATATTTGTTTCTAACCATTCTTTGTGCTACCTGACTGGAATGGTTGTACACTTGTGACCTTGTGGTGACTGCAGTTTTTGGTTGCAGTTGCCCTTGTTGTTTTGCATTGCATTGATGCAAATGGATTGTTTTCTAACTACACTTGAGTTGAATCTAGCTTAAACGCTTGGGTTTGACCTTGTGTTCGTTTGTGAATTTTCATTGTGTACATCATCACTGTAGTGGCAAGGCAGTGCACGCAAGCGTGAACTGCAGCCACACGGTATTGATTTTATTGGTACTTCTTTTTCTTTTAATGCGTTGATCTTTTTTGTAATGCATGTTATAGTGGCGAGGCAGTGCACGCGTGCGTGTACTGCAGCCCTACCCGAGTTGGCATTTTAAATGGATAATTTCAATGGTTTGAATGGTGTTTTGATTTGTTTAATTTAAACATTTTGTTGTTGTCTAATTATCTATTTGATAATTAGATTATGAGTTTCTAATTATTTATTTAATAATTAGATTTTGTTGTTAATTGCCGATTAGGCAATTTTGATGTTTTCCTAAATTATCTTTATTGAAATTCTTTTCACTTATTTTTGTTGATGATTTGATTATGCTGATTTGTTTTTTAACACTGTTATGTGTAATATTTATCCTTATTTGATTTCTTTATTTAAGAATCGGGTAGGTAAATTTATTGAGACTGTCGTCTATTTGATTATTTAATTATTATTGCTTCTGCGCATTAATAACTGAGTTTGAGTTAGACCGACCCGTGTATTATTTTCTTTTGAATGTAATACTCGGGTCAGATTGAGTTATTACAGGTTGTAGATATCTTGCTTTGGGTTGCTGCTAGAGCTATGAAGTTTCTTTATATCATTTGGAGTAGATGTGGTCACATTATAAGATGTGGTATATTCATATATATTATTCACGATAATGTACTTGTGTATATAACTTCCTGAGTCGACAGTTGTAGTTGTATCATATGTATTGTATCACATGTATTTTAACTGACATCAGTTATTATATATATGAGACATTTTTGTTTTATCTGTGTTCCGCATTTATATTATCTGTGTTATTATTATATCCATTGTCCTAAACTATTATGAACCATCGTAGTTTGTTTTATACTGGAATTGGATATGTTGATGGGAGTAAATAAATAAGAGATGAAAAATAAAAATATATACCACTCCTATCGAGATAACCAATACTAGTGTAAGGCCTAACTACGGATGGCCGCTCTTATCCAGCCTTATTCTTCGTAATAACGGACAGTATTCCTTTTAATACTCTTTGTTATTGTGAGCATTGAGGTGGGGCGTCACAATTGGTATCAGAGCTTGGGGTTTATGGACATAATATAAAACATAACTTAGATGGAACATGTGTTACAACTATTACTCGATGTTTTATTGTGCTTTGAGTCAAAACTAAAGTTTTGAAAATATGTTAAAATTTTTAAATATCTTTATTTAAAAATAAAAAGTGAAACTGTGTTTTGATGATTGGTTGATTCGTGTTTTGTTTAACAGAGTGTGCAGCGAAAACAGTGAGACTGTCTTCGCTGAGTACGGCTAATAACCTTTTTGATTTAAAAATCAAAACATGAAATTGAAATAAATTTCATTTTTTATTTACATAGCTGTGTTTATTTTGTTTTCTTTGAAAATTCTGAATCCAATTGAGGATCCGAAGCGATTGCAGTTATGTGAATTTGTTGAGATTTTTGCTATTTTGAATTATTTTCATTGAAGATATATTCGAATGATTTCTCTGTTTATTTTGCGGTATACGTGCAAATTTATGTTGCACGTTACTGCATTATTTTTACGTTGAACCTGTGATGGCCCGGAATTTTAAAACAGTATCAATTTAATAATCTGAAATAAAAATTAAATTGATTTAATAATCTTTGTAATGAGATTTGAATTAATTTAATAATTCAATAAAATAAATAGTTAATTGATAGATTTTATCTTTTTAAATCTAATAATTGTTATATATTATAATATATTAGAATATTATATATATTGTAAATAGGTATTTTTTTAATTAATTAATAAATAAATTCTGTTTTCTATAAAATTTTATATCTTTAGTAAAATTGGAAATTATGATTTTATTTAAAAGTTAAACTTTTTAAAAGCTATTTAATAAATAAATATGGTTTTAAATACATAAGATAAATATGAACTGATTTTAAAAAAATGTTTAACTCAAGTTTAAATTTAAATAAAAATAACAATAAAGGTTATTGTGATATAGTTGGATAAAATAAAATAATTTATGAATAAAGAAACAATTTATTTTATAAGTTATTTATAGTTATCAAATGTTGTTACTTTTAAAATATAATAATACATTGTTTTAACAAACAAATTTTTTATAAAAATAATTGTTTTTCAAGAATTTAAATTGTGTAGTTATATTTATAAATAAACTGGATTTCAAAATTTAATTTGAACTTGATTTCAAAGTTTTTAAAGTTTAAAGTATAAATGTTTTAATTTGTTTTGATTTTGAAATATTTGTATAAGTTTATAAGTTAAATTTGATTTATTCATTTTAAAATTTATATACATGTAAATAGATACATGTTAACTAATTAATTAAACATGGATTTTCATTTATCTTATATTAACATCTAACTGAATACTAATTAACTTTAACTATAAATACTAATTACTCTTAAGGGACAAGTGTAAGAATATTAAGACACATATAACACATGTTAGTAAATAAACTAGGGAAATTTACAAATGTAAAATTTTAAAACAAGTGTCATTTAATTTGGTTTTCTTTTATTTATTTATTTTAGTAAAGTTTAATTTCAGCTGATATAAACAAATCTCCTTCTTCATTTCTTTCCTTTTTCTAAATGAAAGCCAAACATAAATCTTCAAACCAAATTGCAAAACAAATCTGAAAAAGAAAAATAAACACTTCCCTTGAAACCTGAAATTTCCTCAAATCCAATCTGAAACAAATGCTCAGTTCAAACCTAAAAGTTCAATCCTCAAACCAAAGTTTAAGACCTGCAATGCATTTCAAAAGATTCATTTCCCTGTAACATTTTCAAAATGTATGCAAACTAGTACATTTTTAAAATGCAATTTGGACATTGTTCTCTGCATACAATCTGAGCACTAAAGCATTTTCAAACAAAAGCAACTGCATTTTTCTAAACTAAAGAAGAAAGCAACTCAGTTTCATTTAACAATTCAAGATGTGAAGCAAAGGAAATTTCTAGTTTTAAAGCAAAAGAGTTTGGAGTTTTCAAACTTTCCAAATCAAATTTGTGGCTATGCCTTCTGATAAAAAAAATTGCTCTGCCCCTCAAGCTTCAGGTGAGTAACTTTCTAAAATTTAAAATTAAATAATTGGTTGCATGCAAGTGAAATCTGGAACTAATGCAAAAGTAATCAAGGAACAACAACAAATAAGATTTGAAGTTTACAAAATTAAATAAAGCAAGCCACCCAGATTCATTAAGCACTCAAGTTTAAATCAAAACAGAAGAACTGCATATTCCCAGTTTTTAAAGCACTAGTCTTTTTCAAATCCACTGCTCTGCCCATCAAGTTAAGGTGAGTAACTTTATTTTAAAAGTTAAGTATAAAATATGGTTGCATGCAAATATTGTTGAAAAAAATCACTATGATGAAATATGTTGTGTGTGTATATGAGTGTTTGGATATGCATGCTATTTATATTGTGCTCTGTTCTGTTTTGTTATCCCTAGATTAAAAATTTCAATAAAAATCCATTACCACTTAATCTAGTTTCTGATAAAATTTGATTTACGAACAACTGTTCTTTGGTTTAACATAAGTTAATGTTTAAAAATTTAAGTTAGTTAAGATAAAGCCTAATTTTCTCTGGAAGCAGAAAACATCAGTGAATGCAAAAAATATGTGAAAATTTAAACTGAATAATTTGTAAACTCAGTATTATGAATTAAATACTAAGATCAAAACATGATTTTTAGAACAAAAATTAGGATTTTTAATTAAGAGGTTAGGGCGCAGTTCTCTATTGAACAGAAAAGGAAAAATTATTGGTTTCTGGTGATCTATGGGTTTTAGAGGGTTGAGTTTCTTCTAGTAGAGGGAGGAGTGACCAGTGAAGCTTGGAAAAATGCTGGATGGAGATGAACTTCATCGTGGTGTTAGCGGTGTGGATTTCTTTTCTGTAGCCCTAGTTTAACTAGGTTAGGTTGATCGATCATTCTAGTCTTCTACTGTGGATCGAGTGTATTGGTATTTTGGGAGGTGGTAGTGTGGTAGTAGAAGAGTATGTGGCCGGAGTTGCAAGGCTTACGGTGGTCGGAGGATGGGTGTTGAAGAGATGACAGGTTTGGGGTTGGTTTTGGCTTTCTGTTTCCAGGTTTTGGGAATGCAACTCAAATTCAAATTCGAGTTGAATAGGGGCAAGGCGATAATCGTATGGGACTGTGAGGATGATCGTGGATGTTCGGAAGTCACCGGAGAAGGATGATGAAGGCCGGAGGGACGGTGCACATGCACCGTGCAATTTTGATACCTGATGGCAGCTGGGTATAAGAGAGGAGGGTTACATGAGTTTTTTTTACTCGAAGAAAGTGAAAGGGATGCTCGAAGTTTTTGGATAGATGACTCGAAGCTGGAATTTAGTTAGCTCGGGTTAGTATAGCATCAGGTTTTTAAACTGTAAATTTGTAATGTGTTATAAATTTTGTTTAAACTGAAATGTAGAAATGGAAAGCAAAGGTAAGCAAAATTGTAAACCCATGTTTGAATTCTGGAATTCAAATTTTAAGTTTAAATCTCAGTCTAAAATAAATTAAGACTTTAACCTTGAATGGTTAAATACTTTAGAAAATGTTAAGTAGATTGAATTGTAAATAAAGTTTAAAAGGGTAAGTAATGTTTTAAAATCTGAAGAATAATTTGGAATTAAGTTTTAAATAAGTATTTCAGTTTTGAAATGTAAGAAAGTTTAAAATTTAAAATGATTTAAACTATTTGTAACGTTTGAAGTATAATTCAAATTGATTTGAATTTAAATGTGAATTTGGATTTAAGCCCTTTTGAACATCTTATTTAAATGAGTATATGTTTAACTTGTGAAATAAAAGGTTTCAAAATGTGTTTTAAAAACTCTGCTAAAGATATTTTGAATTCATTTTTAAATCTTAATTTAAAATGAAATTTGAAGGTAAAATTTAAGTAAATTGTTTAGTACTTTATAAATGGTAACTTGAACAGTAACAAAGTTTGATCTTAAGAAAATTTGAAATTAAGTGTTTGTAATTCATTAAATTATAAGGAAATTTAATGGATAATTAATTTATTTGATCAATTAATCATTTGGATTAATTAAATAAGTAATTAAAGGTTTATACTAATTAATTAATGGTTAAGATTAATTAATTAGGAATAATTAATTTTGTAGTTAAGAATTATTAATTAGATTTTTATTAATAATTAATTGGAAAATAAAGATTAGTTAATTTTGGAATTAATAATGATTAATGAAGGTTAAGTACTTAGGAAAAGTAATTAAAGAATGGTTAATGGTTAATGATGGTCATTAACTTAAGATTATTCAACAATTAATTAATGTGATTAATTTTAAATAATTAATTAGATTGATTAATTAAATAATAATCAATTGAAGATCCTTTAAGTTAATTACTTAAAGGAATTAATTAAGGAATTAATTACTTAATGTAATTAATGGAGTTTCATATGATTGGTTTAAATTAATTAATTAAGTTTAATTAATTTTAAACACTAGATTTGATAATAATTACTTAATGTAATTAACGAAGTAATTAAGGATAATTACTGGATGTAATTAGTGGAAGACGGTTTAAGTGTGGAAGTAATTTAGATTAAATTACTTTAAAATTAATCAAGGGATTAATTAAAGAAATTAATTAAGGAGTAATTAATTTGATAATTACTATTATGGTTTAATTGAGATTAATTACTTAATGTAATTAATTTTAATATGTAATTAATTTAAATTTAAATATAATTAATGATGTAATTAAGGATTAATTAATTAAGATTAATTAATCATTAATAAGTAATTAAGGGTAATTAATTAATTGTAATTAATTAAGGTTTAATGTAATTAGTTATGGATTAATTAATTAATGAAGAAATTAAAGGTTAATTACTGCAATTGGATTTAGAGTAACTAATTTTTTGAAATTAATTAAAGTATAATTAATCAAGATTGATTAATTAAAATGATAAATTAGAGGTTAGTTAATTAATTAATTTATAATTAATTAATGATGATGTAAGCAAGATTATATGGTGTAAGTAATTAATTTAGTTCATTTTAAATTAGTTATAGATCATTGCTTATGAATGATTGACATTTGTTGCCTTGAATGATTTGGAATCTCAGCTATGAGATTTATAATGTTGAGTGATATGGATGTATTTGTTGCATTGTGATGATGATATTGATTATCTTTGATAATGATAAATGTGGATTATCTGTGGTTATGATAATGATAATATCTGTTGCACATCTATGAGTTATCTATCTGTGTGTATATAGATAATGTTATTGAATTGTTTTAAACTCTAAAACAACTTAGACCTAAAAGACACGCTTTGGATTTCGATGAGACCGGGATCGGGTTTCCATATTTGGATATCCGAAAACCACATCGATCCAAATATACGATAGGTCGTGAATCTTATGTGAAGAGTGAAGACTCGAGGTGTAAGGACTATTAGTCAGTATAACTCCGGGGGTGATTCCGTGATGAGTTTGATGGAAATAGTACTTATAGGCTCGAGATAGAGATTCAGAGTGCAAGGGTTATCGTCGTTAACTCTAAGGGTGATTCCAAAACGAGTGTAACGAGATAATGCCTTCGGTTTCGTTCGAACCCGGAACGAACTTCTATGGATTGAATGCTTTCAGCACATCGTCAGGTGGACGATGAGCATTCTAAGAGATGTGTTCTCTAAAGGTAATCGTAGCCTCAAGCCTCATCAACCGGGAATGGATAAAACAGGGGAGGTGCAGCAAGGCTTCGTGGGTAGCTCCCACTGGAGAGAAAGATTTTCCCCTGCCTAGAAGTCCCTTTTTATTCGGCTGTGTTGCAGTTGGAATCGCACGCCAACTGCGGGATTGTCTTGTTCGAAACTGTTCGGTAAGGAATAGGTCCGGCCTTGTGTTGCAGGGGAGCGGTCGTACTCCTCGGTACGTTGATCTAGGCCACGTACTGTGACGGACGGTACCCTAGTAGCCCTGCCATTGATGGAATCCAAAATCCAATAAGTTCCAACGGTTTTGATTGTGTTACCCACTTTTGTGGCTAGTAGCTGGAATTTAATGAATGTAACAATTTCGGCTATTTCTTATTTACTTGAAAACCCTAGACCTATTATAATATCACTGGATTTCCTATCAAATGTTTTGGTTAGCGTAAGGTAAAAACTTTTCCATGTTTATGTGTGGGAAGTCCTACGTGATACTTTTCTTTTCAAAAGTTTTTGAAAGTTAAGCAACTTTAACCTGTTACTCACACCAGACCCATGTCTGACCCGGAGTTTATTTTTGTTTTTCATAAACTCTTGGGTACTCAAATTTTTACGAGTAGCCAAGGGATTCAGGTTAGCTTTGACGAGTATTGGAGGAGCAATGGAGCAGGAGGCTTCTGCGTTAGATATATAGTTTCCGCGTGTTTGGTATCTCTGTGTTGTCTTTGAGTTGTATTGAGTGGTAATAACTAAACAGGTGTTTATAACTGTCTAGAATGTGTTGTATTATCTGTGTACTCTGATAGTTGTTGTATACTATGTAATATTTTATGTTATTAATATAATTTATTCATTTCACTGTTTAGATTCTGATGTGTTGTTTCTTCTTCCTTCTCTTTCTTTCTCTTTTCTATCCCTTTCTTTCTTGTTAATGATGCGTCATTCTATGGAGATGGATGACGGGTCGTTACAGTGGTATCAGAGCGTTAGGTTGAATGAATACCTATGCTCTGGAGTGGTGTCTTTCTTGAGAGAGCGTATTTGTAATTTTAAATATATTTATATATATATTTATCTATTTCTACCTATCTGTTAGGTTACCTGTTCAGGTTTTCCAATATAGGTTATAAAGGTAGATAAGGTAGTGGCTTTTGTAACACGATTACTACCATTGATTGGAGATTGATGTTGAGGTTGGAAGTATATCTGTCGAGACTGTAGACCTAATACTGTCTTGAGTAAGTTGTGCAGAGTGTAGAAATTTCATCGATCTCTGAAGGAAACCTGTTAAGGTTCGGAGTCATCCTTGAAGTGCAGAATTTGGTTAGTAGAGTTTGGATCTGTCGTTTGGGCAGAAGTAAGTGATGGTAACGTGATCACTCAGGAAGTTGTAACTGCTTGATGAGATGCAGTGACTATGGTTGTGTCCGAAGATATTTCCTTGGAACATGTTTTGGAAGTATTCTACTTCGATGTCGTGGCTGGATTCAGCAGGATGTTGTTATGTTTCTGTTTGTTTTGGAGTCCGAGTTTCTTGAAGAGCTTTGGATTAGAAGGTCTTTGGCTTGGTGTCAGCAGTGCATCTCGGAGTGTACTATGTTGGCAGGAAGGTCTTAGCTGAGTAATTTTTCTGGAGTTGGAGTTCAGAAGCAGCAGAGAGAATCCGTTTCTTCAATGGATTGATTAGGCCAGTGTAAGCTGTTCTATTGGGTAAAGAGAGGACAGTTTTCTTTGGAAATTAATCTGGGTTGACCGCAAAAGTGAGTTGCGATTGTTTGAGTGTTCTCTTGGGTTATCAGAGATTTCTTGGATGTCTTCTGGGAAGCCAGAGGTTTTTCTGCATTTGGAGTTTGAGCTTTCTTATTGACTAGAATTCCAAGAATGGAACTGGTGGTTCAGTGTAGTTGAAGGATGGTTCTTAGAGATAGAGTTTGATGAGGCAACTCAGGATTTGGAAGAATTTCTAAGTTTTTCTTTATGGATCTGTTGAACCATATTTCTAGGAAGTAATGTCCAGATGGTGCTTGTGTTCTTCGTCAGCATTTTCTTATCTACTTCAGATCAGAGTTGTGCAGCAGAAGTAGTTTGGAAGTGTTTCTGATTGTCTTTTTCCGGATTAGGAGAAGTTTGTTGTCTTCTGCTGGTTATAGAGTAGAGTTGTGTTTTTGGTTTTTGTTGATCTTAAAGAGATCATTGGGTTGGGTTGTTTTTAGTTCTATTTGTTTCTAGAGGAATCAACAAGGGTTGAGCCGATCAGTTTGGATGTTGGCAGCCATGATTGTCTGAAGAATTTTGTAGATATGAGACGGAGAAATTTGGATTTCGAAGTTGGAGACTTCGTTGTTGTTGGGTTTTCTTCGATCTAGAGAGCTATAAGTTTTGAGTAAGACTGGAAAGCTAACTCCGAGATATTTTGGATCTCATCTGTGTTTTGGTTGGATTGGTATTTGGTTTTCAGGATTGAATTGCCAGTTTGGATAATTGGGATTTGATGATGTTTTCACGTATCTCTGATGGAGTACGTGTATGGTCTATCTCTGGTTTGGGAACTAGCAGTTCAGGGGTTGGTTGTTGAATCAGACTCGTCTGTAGTCTGATATGTTGTCTAGTTCTGTAGATCTAGATGAATAGGAGCTCTATAACTTAATACTATTGATTTTTTTTGGAATCTATAGAGAGAGTATCCCGATATTTTTATCGGGGAAACTCTTGGAAGTTTTATCCAGAATTTTTGTGGACAATTAGATTTGTTTGATTGGGTGAATTGATTGCTATATTTGTTAGCATATCATTGGTATATGCTTGTGTTTTAAAATTTAATCCTTTAAATAGATTATTAAATTACCTTTGTTTTAAATTTAGGGGACGAAATTCTTTTAAGGGGGGAGGAATGTGATGACCCGAAATTTTAAAACAATATCAATTTAATGATCTAAAATAAAAATTAAATTGATTTAATAATCTTTGTAATGAGATTTGAATTAATTTAATAATTCAATAAAATAAGTAGTTAATTGATAGGTTTTATCTTTTTAAATCTAATAATTGTTTTATATTTATAATATATATATAGAATATTATATATGTTGTAAATAGGTATTGTTTTAATTAATTAATAAATAAATCCTGTTTTCTATAAAATTTTATTTCTTTAGTAAAATTGGAAATTATGATTTTATTTAAAAGTTAAACTTTTTAAAAGCTATTTAATAAATAAATATGGTTTAAATACATAAGATAAATATTGAACTGATTTAAAAAAATGTTTAACTCAAGTTTAAATTTAAATAAAAATAACAATAAAGGTTATTTTGATATAGTTGGATAAAATAAAATAATTTATTAATAAAGAAACAATTTCTTTTATAAGTTATTTATAGTTATAAAATATTGTTACTTTTAAAATATAATAATACATTGTTTTAACAAATAATTTTTTATACAAATAATTGTTTTTCAAGAATTTAAATTGTGTAGTTATATTTATAAATAAACTGAATTTCAAAATTTAATTTGAACTTGAGTTCAAAGTTTTTAAAGTTTAAAGTATAAACGTTTTAATTTGTTTTGATTTTGAAATATTTGTATAAGTTTACAAGTTAAATTTGATTTATTCATTTTAAAATTTATATACATGTAAATAAACACATGTTAACTAATTAATTAAACATGGATTTTCATTTATCTTATATTAACATCTAACTAAATACTAATTAACTTTAACTATAAATACTAATTACTAGGGACAAGTGTAAGAATATTAAGACACATATAACACATGTTAGTAAATAAACTAAGGAAATTGACAAATGTAAATTTTTAAAACAAGTGTCATTTAATTTGGTTTTCTTTTATTTATTTATTTTAGTAAAGTTTAATTTCAGCTGATATAAACAAATCTCCTTCTTCATTTCTTTCCTTTTTCTAAATGAAAGCCAAACATAAATCTTCAAACCAAATTGCAAAACAAATCTGATAAAGGAAAATAAACACTTCCCTTGAAACCTGAAATTTCCTCAAATCCAATCTGAAACAAATGCTCAGTTCAAACCTAAAAGTTCAATCCTCAAACCAAAGTTTAAAACCTGTAATGCATTTCAAAAGATTCATTTCCCTGTAACATTTTCAAAATGTATGCAAACCAGTACATTTTTAAAATGCAATCTGGACATTGTTCTCTGCATACAATCTGAGCACTGAAGCATTTTCAAACAAAAGCAACTGCATTTTCTAAACTAAAGAAGAAAGCAACTCAGTTTCATTTAACAATTCAAGATGTGAAGCAAAGGAAATTTCTAGTTTTAAAGCAAAAGAGTTTGGAGTTTTCAAACTTTCCAAATCAAATTTGTGGCTCTGCCTTCTGATAGAAAAAAATTGCTCTGCCCTTAAAGCTTCAGGTGAGAAACTTTCTAAAATTTAAAATTAAATAATTGGTTGCATGCAAGTGAAATCTAGAGCTAATGCAAAAGTAATCAGGGAACAACAACAAACAAGATTTGAAGTTTACAAAATTAAATAAAGCAAGCCACCTAGATTCATTAAGCACTCAAGTTTAAATCAAAATAGAAGAACTGCATATTCCCAGTTTTTAAAGCACCAGTCTTTTTCAAATCCACTGCTCTGCCCACCAAGTTAAGGTGAGTAACTTTATTTAAAAGTTAAGTGCAAAATATGGTTGCATGCAAATATTGTTGAAATAAATCACTATAATGAAATACGTTGTGTGTATATATGAGTGTTTGGATATGCATGCTATTTATATTTTGCTCTGTTCTGTTTTGTTATCCCCAGATTCAAAATTTCAATTAAAATCCATTACCTCTTAATCTAGTTTCTGATAAAATTTGATTTACGAAAAACTGTTGTTTGGTTTAACATAAGTTAATGTTTAAAAATTTAAGTTAGTTAAGATAAAGCCTAATTTTTTCTGGAAGCAGAAAACATCAGTGAATGCAAAAAATATATGAAAATTTAAACTGAATAATTTGTAAATTCAGTATTATGAATTAAATACTAAGCATGATTTTTAGAACAAAAATTAGGATTTTTAGTTAAGAGGTTAGGGCGCAGTTCTCAATTGAACAGAAAAGGAAAAATAAGTGGTTTCTGGTGATCTATGGGGTTGAGAGGGTCGAGTTTCTTCTAGTAGAGGGAGGAGTGACCAGTGAAGCTTGGAAAAATGCGGGATGGCGATGAACTTCATCGTGGTGTCAGCAGTGTGGATTTCTTGTCTGTAGCCTTAGTTTAACTAGGTTAGGTTGATCGATCATTCTCGTCTTCTACTGTGGATCGAGTGTATTGGTATTTTGGGAGGTGGTAGTGTGGTAGTAGAAGAGTATGTGGCCGGAGTTGCAAGGTTTACGGTGGTCGGAGGATGGGTGTTGAAGAGATGACAGGTTTGGGGTTGGTTTTGGCTTTCTGTTTCCAGGTTTTGGGAATGCAACTCGAATTCAAATTCGAGTTGAATAGGGGCGTGGCGATGATCGTATGGGACTGAGAGGATGATCGTGGATGTTCGGAGAAGGATGATGAAGGCCGGGGGGATGATGCACGTGCACCGTGCAATTTTGATACCTGATGGTAGCTGGGTATAAGAGAGGAAGGTTACTTGAGTTTTTTTTTTACTCGAAGAAAGTGAAAGGGATGCTCGAAGTTTTTGGATAGATGACTCGAAGCTGGAATTTAGTTAGCTCGGGTTAGTATAGCATCAGGTTTTTAAACTGTAAACTTGTAATATGTTATAAATTTTGTTTAAATTGAAATGTAAAAATGGAAAGCAAAGGTAAACAGAATTGTAAATCCAAGTTTGAATTCTGGAATTCAAATTTTAAGTTTAAATCTCAGTTTAAAATAAATTAAGACTTTAACCTTGAATGGTTAAATACTTTAAAAATGATTAAGTAGGTTGAATTTTAAGTAAAGTTTAAAAGGGTAAGTAATGTTTTAAAATCTGAAGAATAATTTGGAATTAAGTTTTAAATAAGTATTTCAGTTTTGAAATGTAAGAAAGTTTAAAATTTAAAATGATTTAAACTATTTGTAATGTTTGAAGTATAATTCAAATTGATTTGAATATAAATATGAATTTGGATTTAAGCCCTTTTGAACATCTTATTTAAATGAGTATATGTTTAACTTGTGAAATAAAAGGTTTAAAAATGCGTTTTAAAAACTCTACTAAAGATATTTTGAATTCATTTTTAAATCTTAAATTTAAAATGAAATTTGAAGGTAAAATTTAAGTAAATTGTTTAGTACTTTATAAATGGTAACTTGAATGGTAACAAAGTTTGATCTTAAGTAAATTAGAAATTAAAGGTTTGTAATTCATTAAATTATAAGGAAATTTAATGGATAATTAATTTATTTGATTAATTAATCATTTGGATTAATTAAATAAGTAATTAAAGGTTTAAACTAATTAATTAATGGTTAATATTAATTAATTAGGAATAATTAATTTTGTAGCTAAGAATTATTAATTAGATTTTTATTAATAATTAATTGGATAATAAAGATTAGTTAATTTTGGAATTAATAATGATTAATGAAGGTTAAGTACTTAAGAAAAGTAATTAAAGAATGGTTAATGGTTAATGATGGTCATTAACTTAAGATTATTTAACAATTAATTAATGTGATTAATTTTAAATAATTAATTAGATTAATTAATTAAATAATAATCAATTGAAGATCCTTTAAGTTAATTACTTAAAGGAAGTAATTAAGGAATTAATTACTTAATGTAATTAATGGATTTTAATATGATTGGTTTAAATTAATTAATTAAGTTTAAATAATTTTAAACACTAGATTTGATAATAATTACTTAATGAAATTAATGAAGTAATTAAGGATAATTACTGGATGTAATTAGTGGAAGACGGTTTAAGTGTAGAAGTAATTTAGATTAAATTACTTTAAAATTAATCAAGGGATTAATTAAAGAAATTAATTAAGGAGTACTTAATTTGCTAAGTAATTAAGGGTAGTTAATTACTGAAAGAGATTAAGGTGATTAATAATTATGGTTTAATTGAGATTAATTACTTAATGTAATTAATTTAAATATGTAATTAATTTAAATTTAAATTTAATTAATGATATAATTAAGGATTAATTAATTAAGATTAATTAATCAATAATAAGTGATTAAGGGTAATTAATTAATTGTAATTAATTAAGGTTTAATGTAATTAGTTGTGGATTAATTAATTAATTAATGAAGTAATTAAAGGTTAATTACTGCAATTGGATTTAGAGTAACTAATTTTGTGAAATTAATTAAAGTATAATTAATCAAGATTGATTAATTAAAATGATAAATTAGATGTTAGTTAATTAATTAATTTATAATTAATTAATGATGATGTAAGCAAGATTATATGGTGTAAGTAATTGATTTAATTCATTTTAAATTAATTATAGATCATTGCTTATGAATGATTGACATTTGTTGCCTTGAATGATTTGGAATCTCAGCTATGAGATTTATAATGTTGAGTGATATGGATGTATTTGTTGCATTGTGATGATGATATTGATTATCTTTGATAATGATAAATGTGGATTATCTGTGGTTATGATAATGATAATTGTCTGTTGTAAATCTGTGAATTATCTATCTCTGTGTATATAGATAATGTTATTGAATTGTTTTAAACTCTAAAACAACTTGGACCTAAAAGACACGCTTTGGATTTCGATGAGACCGGGATCGGGTTTCCATATTTGCATATCCGAAAACCACATCGATCCAAATATACGATAGGTCATGAATCTTATGTGAAGAGTGAAGACTCGAGGTGTAAGGACTATTAGTCAGTATAACTCCGGGGGTGATTCTGTGATGAGTTTGACGGAAATAGTACTTATAGGCTCGAGATAGAGATTCAGAGTGCAAGGGTTATCGTCGTTAACTCTGAGGGTGATTCCAAAACGAGTGTAACGAGATAATGCCTTCGGTTTCGTTCGAACCCGGAACGAACTTGTATGGATTGAATGCTTTCAGCTCATCGTCAGGTGGACGATGAGCATTCTAAGAGATGTGTTCTCTAAAGGTAATCGTAGCCTCAAGCCTCATCAACCGGGAATGGCTAAAACAGGGGATCTGCAACAAGGCTTCGTGGGTAGCTCCTACTGGAGAGCAAGATTTTCCCCTGCCTAGAAGTCCCTTTTTATTCGGCTGTGTGGGCAGTTGGAATCGCACGCCAACTGCGTGGTTGTCTTGTTCGAAACTGTTCAGTAAGGAATGGGTCCAGCCTTGTGTTGTAGGGGAGCGGGCGTACTCCTCGGTACGTTGATCTAGGCCACGTACTGTGACGGACGGTACCCCAGTAGCCCTGCCATTGATGGAATCCAAAATCCAATAAGTGCCAACGGTTTTGATTGTATTACTCACTTTTGTGGCTAGTAGCTGGAATTTAATGAATGTAACAATTTCGGCTATTTCTTATTTACTTGAAAACCCTAGACCTATTATAATATCACTGGATTTCCTATCAAATGTTTTGGTTAGCATAAGGTAAAAACTTTTTCATGTTTATGTGTGGGAAGTCTTACGTGATACCTTTCTTTTCAAAAGTTTTTGAAAGCTAAGCAACTTTAACCTGTTACTCATGCCAGACCCATGTCTGACCCGAAGTTTATTTTTGTTTTTCGTAAACTCTTGGGTATTCAAATTTTTACGAGTAGCCAAGGGATTCAGGTTAGCTTTGACGAGTATTGGAGGAACAATGGAGCAGGAGGCTTCTGCGTTAGATATATAGTTTCCGCGGTGTTTTGTATCTCTGTGTTGTCTTTGAGTTGTATTGAGTGGTAACAACTAGACAGGTGTTTATAACTGTCTAGAATGTGTTGTATTATCTGTGTACTCTGATAGTTGTTGTATACTATGTAATATTTTATGTTATTAATATAATTTATTCATTCCGCTGTTTAGATTCTGATGTGTTGTTTCTTCTTCCTTCTCTTTCTTTCTCTTTTCTATCCCTTTCTTTCTTATTAATGATGCGTCATTCTGTGGAGACAGATGACGGGTCGTTACAGAACCGATGTTTGGTTCTAAACGTATTTTGTTGCCGTTATTTTTATGATGGGATTTTTACACCAATGCTAAATCTTTGAAGCACGGTGTTTTGTTGAAATTTTTAATAAATAAAAATTCACTGGTGTTATATTTTGATGCAAATTATTTTAAGGGGATTTTAACGTTTAAAAATCATTATCGCTTTGACTTTAGTGACCGTCATATTTTAAAGTGAATTTTCAAGCGGTTATCCCGCAATGCTGATTTTGAGATCCGTTTCTACGGTGTTTTGAGAAGTGCAATTTCCTTGTCGAAATTGTCACTAATGTTGCTGTTTTTATCACGGATTTGCAAATCGTTTTAAAAAAAAATTATTTTTCAAAATTTTTATAGTTTACGTTTTCAAAAGAACGAGAAAGCGATTTAAATGTTTCAGCAAAATCGAGGACTATGACCCCTTTCTTTTACCGATTCGCTTAATTCCGGACTTGTTCGTTTGAGAATGTAAATTATTACTTTTATAAAATAAATGAAATTATATTCAGAAGTTTTGCAGTTTGCGTTTTCAAAAGAATGAGAAAGCGATTTAAACGTTTCAGCAAAATCCAGGACTATGACCCCTCTCTTTTACTGATTCGCTTAATTCCGAACTTGTTCGTTTGAGAATGTGAAATGTTATTTTTGAAATACACAATTTTGCACTTTCAAGGAAACGATGAAGAGAATTAAACGATTTAGTAAATCTCGTGGTTATGGGACATGTGTGTTTGCTATTTTGCCTAATTCCGGACTCGTTAATTGAAATATTTGCTGTTTTGATGATTTTCGTGTGCTTTCGAGCCACTTTGTTGGACCTCTGGGTCATTTGTTGGACCTTCGAGTCAATACCAGTATCAGACCTTCGGGTCATTTGTTGGACCTCCGAGTCATTTGTTGGGCGCCAAAAATATAGTACTTGGTAGGCTTCGGCCATTTGTTGATGCACGTGCGGCGTAGCTTAAAAACTCGCCATTTGTTGGGATCGATCCACATTTTATGTTGATTTTCTAGATTATCTTCATTGATTTCTAGATATTTGTTGTTTCCAATTATCTGCAGGTAATTGGATATTTGTTGATATGAGTTCTTATTATCGTTTTTGATAATTAGATATTTGTTGATTTTGATTATCGTTTTTGATAATCGAATATTTGTTGATTTTGATTATCGTTTTTGATAATCGAATATTTGTTGATTCTGATTATCGTTTTTGATAATTGGATATTTGTTGATTTTGATTATCGTTTTTGATAATTGGATGTTTGTTGATTCTGATTATCGTTTTTGATAATGGGATGTTTGTTGATTTTGATTATCGTTTTTGATAATCGAATATTTGTTGATTCTGATTATCGTTTTTGATAATTGGATTTTGTTGATTTTGATTATCGTTTTTGATAATCGAATATTTGTTGATTCTGATTATCATTTTTGATAATTGGATATTTGTTGATTTTGTTTATCGTTTTTGATAATCGAATAGTTGTTGATTCTGATTATCATTTTTGATAATTGGATATTTGTTGATTTTGATTATCATTTTTGATAATCGAATACTTGTTGATTCTGATTATCGTTTTTGATAATCGGATATTTGTTGATTCTGATTATCGTTTTTGATAATTGGATATTTGTTGATTTTGATTATCGTTTTTTGATAATCGAATATTTTTTTATTCTGATTAGCATTTTTGATAATCGGATATTTGTTGATTCTGATTATCGTTTTTGGAAATTGGATAATTGTTGATATGAGTTATGATTATCATTTTTGATAATTGGATATTTGTTGATTTTGATTATCGTTTTTGATAATCGAATATTTGTTGATTCTGATTATCGTTTTTGATAATCGGATATTTGTTGATTTTGATTATCGTTTTTGATAATCGGATATTTGTTGATTCTATTTATCATTTTTGATAATTAGATATTTGTTAATTCTGATTATCGTTTTTGATAATCGAATATTTGTTAATTTTGATTATCGTTTTTGATAATTGGATATTTGTTGATTCTGATTATCATTTTTGATAATCAGATATTTGTTGATTTGATTGTCGCTTGAGATAATTAAATATTTGTTGATTTGAGATTTGATTATCGATTGTGATAATTAAATATTTGTTGATTTGAGATTTGATTATCGATTGTGATAATTAAATATTTGATTTGAGATTTTATTATCGATTGTGATAATTAAATATTTTATTTGAGATTTGATTATCGATTGTGATAATTAAATATTTTTTGATTTGAGATTTGATTATCATTTTTGATAAATGGATATTTGTTGAATTGAGATTTCTGATTGTCGTTTTGATAAATGGACCTTTGTTGTTTTCTGATTACCGTTTTGGTAACCAGAATTGCGGTTTTGCGATTTGTGATTTGGGTTTTCTAATTATCTTTTTTGATAATTAGAATTTTCTGTCTTCTAATTATCGTATCGATAATTAGATATTGCTGTTTTGTGATTTCTGTATTCTGATTATCTTTTTGATAAATAGATTTTGTTGAGAATTTATGAATTTATTTTATGAAATTAAAAGGTTTTTGTGGCGTTTGTATTCTCTACCCTTATTTTTCTAGCCTAACCAGTTTATGTTAGAAAAATAATTGTTATGGACGACTTTAATTATGAAAATTGCGGGGACCCAATTTTTATAAGGAGGGGAGTCTGTAACAACCCGGGATTTTGCTGTTAATTTATAATCATCATAAAACGATTATTGAGCTAGGTAATCGCTAATTGAAGTTTTCAATCGAGTGAAAATCCTTTTTTAATTCGTCTAAAAAATGGGTTAAGTGTTGTTGGGCTTTAAATATTAAATATTGGCCCATGGGTTTTGACGCAGCGGATATTTCAAAACAAACTTCAATTGATGAAATGTAGCAATCGGTGATTTGAAAATACTGCAATGCCCAAATCCGTTGATCCAAAGATGTCAGATTCTAGCTATCTTCGTCTCGTTGATCGCGCACGATACCGAGAAACAAAGATCTACGATTCTTCAACGTTGATCAAGCGGACTTGATTCCGTGAATCGGCTTCACAAACGAAGATTCGAGCGCACTCGAATGACGTAGGTAGAGATAGGAGATCACACTCGACTACCAATTGAAGAAAGCACAAAGCAATCAAAAGAGAATTTTATTCAATATTCAACCACCATTACAATGACATTACATCCCTATTTATAGGGTTTATGACTCAACACAAGTGACTTAAGAAATTACAACACAAATAGTACACGACTTAAGAAAACAAAAATGCAGCGACTTAAGCAATACGACTTATGAAACACGGCTTCGATTCAACTACGACGACTCAACTCCTTTACGCGACTCATCAATGTCTCGGTAACGACTCAACAAAAAAATGTCCGCGACTTATACTTGAGTCGTTCGCGACTCAGAAGAATGGATCGCACAAACTCTCGACCTACTGGAATTGGGGAAACGACCCAATGTCATTCGCGATTTAGGTTTTAGGTCGGCCGCTTCCTGGGTAGCTTGCGCGCGGCATATGGATGTGGGGGGGAAGAAGTAAGTCGTTCGCGACTTAGGGTTTTGGCCGGGGATGTAATTGAGTCGTGGGTTGGGAATGTAATTGAGTCGTGGGTCGTGGATCGCGGAGATGGCGATGAGTCGTGAGTCGGTGGGGGGGGATGAGTCGTGAGTCGTTGGTGGGTTGAGTCGTGGGTCGGTGAAGTGGTGATGGGAATGAATCGGTGATGGGTGGCCGATGCTTCGACGAGGTAAATACTTCATCATCCTCCCCTTGTTGGATAGAATTCGTCCTCGAATTCACACTCTCGTCACCTTCGATGAAATCCTCCCCACAATACGGAATTAAATGTTTGACATTGAAAACATCAGAAGTATGAACATTTTACGGCAACTTTAACCGATACGCATTATCATTTATCTTCTTTAAGATTTCCACTGGACCAATTTTTCGTGCTTTCAACTTATTGTAAGCTCCAACTGGAAAACGATCTTTCGTCAAAACCGCGTAAACAAAATCACCCTCTTTGAAGACTACACTTCTTCGTTTCTTATCCGCCATTTGTTTATACTTCTCATTTGCCTTTTCCAATCGTTCCTGAACGATTCTATGGCATTCCGTCAACCCATCAACAAAATCAGCAGCTCGTTTAACTGTCCTCTTCGGTTGTGGTACTACTGCCAAATCCAACGGTCACCTGGGTAAATTTGAATATATAATCTGAAATGGACTGAATCCTGTACTTCGGTTATTTGCATGATTGTGAGCAAATTCAGCTTGACACAACTTTAAATCCCAACTCTTCAAATTATCTTTCACAAGACATCGTAACAAGTTTCCCAACGATCTATTCACCACTTCTGTTTGCCCATCTGTTTGCGGATGATAAGCACTACTAAAATTCAGCTTCGTTCCCACCATCTTCCACAAACTAAGCCAAAAATGACTTAAAATCTGGTATCCCTGTCGGAAACAATAGACTCTGGCAACCCATGTAAACGATAGATTTCTTTAAAGAATAACTGAGCAACACGAACAGCATCTGCCGTCTTCTTACAGGCAATAAAATGTGCCATCTTCGAAAACCTGTCCGCCACAACAAATATAGAATCATTCCCCCTCTGAGCTCTAGGCAAACCCAAAACGAAATCCATGCTGATATCAACCCATGGCTTAGACGGTATAGGTAGCGGCATATACAACCCTGCATTCGTTGCTGTTCCCTTCGAAACCTGGCAAATATGGCATCTCTCCACAAATCTTTCAACCTCTTTTCTCATCGACGGCCAAAAGTAAGATTGAGAAATCAACTGCAATGTACGATCTCTACCCACATGGCCTTCTTCATGCAACTCCTTGATAATTTTCATTCTTAAACTGCCCTCTGGAATACATAACTGATTTCCTTTAAACAAGAATCCATCAACCAACATAAATTCATCGGTACTCCCTTCCTTGACTTTCTCAACATATTTCACAAAGTAAGGATCTTCTTCAATCATCTCTGGCAATAATTCAAATCCCGTCACTTCAACTTTCAATGTTGTTAACAAATGACTCCTCCTACTCAAAGCATCAGCTACCCGATTCGTCACCCCAGATTTGTGCTTAACAACAAAAGTAAATTGCTGCAAATAAGCAATCCATGATGCATGTCTCGCTGAAATTTTATCTTGCCCCTGTAAATGTTTCAAAGCTTCGTGATCAGTGTAAAGAACGAATTCCTTCTGAAATAGGTAGTGTCTCCAATGCTTAACAGCTTGCACAACATCATAGAATTCAACGTCATATGTACTGTATCTCATCTTTGCCCCTGATAACTTTTCACTAAAATATGCAACAGGTCTCCCCTGCTGACTCAACACTCCTCCAATCCCAACCTTTGATGCATCAGTGTGTAGCTCAAACAACAACTGAAAATTAGGTAAAATAAGAATTGGCGCTGTCGTCAACAGTTCTTTGATTCGTTCAAAAGCAATGCCGGCTTCTTCTGTCCACGAAAACTGTTTACCCTTCATGCAATCAGTAACTGGAGCCATCACGCTACTGAAGTGTGGAATGAATCTTCGGTAGAATGACGCTAGCCCATGAAAACTTCTTACTTCCGTAATTGTCTTTGGTCGTGGCCAATTCCTGATTGCCTCAACTTTACTCTGATCAACTTGAATACCTTCTCCTGAAACAACATAACCCAGAAATAAAACACTGTGTGTCATAAACACACATTTCTTCGTAGCGGCATAAAATTGTTCCTCACGAAGAATAATCAATACTTCCCTCAAATGTTGAACATGCTCCTCCGTACTCCTGCTGTAAATCAGAATATCATCGAAATAAACCACGACGAACTTCCCAATGAATGGTCTAAAGATTTGATTCATCACCCGCATAAATGTACTAGGTGCATTTGACAAACCAAATGGCATAACCAACCATTCGTATAATCCTTCCCTGGTTTTGAAAGCTGTCTTCCATTCATCTCCTGGTCTAATTCGAATTTGATGATAACCACTCTTCAAATCAATTTTCGAAAAGATAGTTGCCCCACTCAACTGATCCAGAAAGTCATCCAACCTTGGCATAGGAAATCTGTAACGGACAGTAATCTTGTTCAAAGCTCGACTATCTGTACACATTCTCCATGTTCCATCCTTCTTTGGCACCAACAAAGCTGGCACGGCACAAGGACTCAAGCTTTCCTGAACACGTCCTTGTTCCAGCAACTCTTCCACCTGCCTTCGTAACTCCTCATGTTCCTTCGGACTCATTCGGTAATGTGGTCGATGTGGTAAAACTACTCCTGGAACAAGATCAATTTGATGTTGAATGTCCCTCAATGGCGGTAACTCCTTAGGCAACTCTTCTGGAAATACGTCCTCAAATTCTTTCAAAACTGGCTTTGCTTCTTCTGGAATCTCAACTTCTTCACTACTCTCTCTCCCAATCAACAAAAACACCTCAGGTTCTTTCTCAACTTCTTTAACAAACTCCTTCAAAGTCAACAGAGTTTTCAATTCTTCAATTTCCTCCAGCTTGCTTTCTTTCTGTTGCTGCTTCTTGGGAACTAAAGTAATTTTAGTGCCTTCAAACATGAAACTATAGCTATTAGCACGACCATCATGTTGAACTGCTCTATCAAACTGCCATGGTCTGCCAAACAACAGATGACACACGTCCATGTCTACAACATCGCACCAAATTTCATCCTTGTATTTCTTCCCAATTGAAAATTTAACACAAGCTCTCCTTCCAACTTTCACTTCACCACCTTTCCTCAACCAAGCTAACTTGTACGGTTTAGGATGCTTCTCGGTTTTCAATTCCAACTTCTTTACTGCCTCTGTAGAGATAATGTTATCGCAACTCCCAGCATCAATAACGAATTTACAAACTCTTCCAAGAATAGTGCAAGTAGACTGAAATATATTATTCCTCAACCAACTGTCTTCCTCCTCTTGCTTCGGTGTCAAACAACTTCTCCTCATCATTAGTGAATACCCTTCGTCTCCTGACAACAAGTCTTCCTCCTCAACCGGTAATGAATTAGAACACTCTGCCTCTTCGTCCTCATCCTCAGCTTCAACTATCATAGTTCTCTTTTTCGGCTTCGGACACTCGTTGCTTTTATGACCCATCTCCTGGCAATTGTAACATTTGAATCCACTGTTAACCTTCGCCTTCTCAGTCTCCTTCACAACTGGTTTTGTAACAACTTTAGGAACATTATAACTTCCACTGACTCCCTTCACTTGATTGTTAGAATTAGTAAACACACCACCTCCACGCCTTCCCTGCTTCTCCCAAGCCAACGCCTTTTGGTGTGCTTCCGCCACAGATCTTGGATCAAACATATTAACCATATCCTGGATCTGCATTCGTAACCCTCCAACAAATCTTGCTGTCAGCTGCTCTTCCGTTTCCATTATATCGTTCCTGGCAATGAGTTGGTAAAATTCATCTGCATAATCATTGACTGACTTCGTCCCTTGCCTCAGATTCTGCAACCTCTGGTACATAAGTGATTGATAGTTGTAAGGTAAGAAAGTAGATCTCATCAACTTCTTCATCTTATCCCACGATTCTATCTTTGACTTCCCCATTCGTTCTCTCGTAAGTTTAGTTTGCTGCCACCACGCCAAAGCTCTCCCCCTCAACCTAGTAGCAACTAACTTCACTCGGCGATTCTCCGGAATCTCTTTGAAATCAAAGATCTCTTCAACATTAGACAACCAATCAAGAAATTCTTCAGCTACCATCCCACCTTTAAACTCCGGAATCTCCATCTTCATTCCCGATTCCCATCGACGATCATCATCTACATCTCGATACTGACGTCGTGTTTGTTCTCTATCTCGATGCATACTCCCTCTGTCACCAACAAATTCCTCATCAAAATCTGAAGTATATCGTTGTCGATCACGACCTCCAACATCTCTACCACCACTCCTACTACCAACATTCCTATCACGATTATCAACACTTCTATGATCTTCTGTTCTCTCCCGATCTGAATGTATCGAAGTTCTACTTCTCCCATGGCTCGATTCAGGTGAAATTCTTCTTCTATTTTGATTCATTTCAAGCATCATTCTCTCTAATCGACCAATCCCTTCATTCAACTTTTCAGTAAAACTCTCGTGGATTCGTTGCTCCATTTCATCGGCCTCTTCTCTTCCATACAAGGCATTAATATTGCGATGTCGTTGAGCTCGTCTTGGTGGCATGATTGAACTTCCCAAATAATTCAACAAATCTCCAAACTTTAACAAATTTGACTTCAAAAATCTTCAAACAAAACAACTCCAAACTACAATTCAAATCAACTAGTACGGCTTCAAGCTTGCTTCGAACTTCACTTTGGCGTGCAAACGCAAATTCAAACACCTTTCCCACACTTTGATCCAAATGATTATGGATCAAACACCCCAAACTTGTTGCAACTTCAATATGAACACGACGAACACAAACTTCAAACTCCAACTTCTCGATAATTTGCAAATCCGATCTCTAAACTTCAGCTTCTCGAAACCCAATTCTCCAAATGATGCAAACTCCTTGCAATCTGGCTCTGATACCAAACTGACGCAGCGGATATTTCAAAACAAACTTCAATTGATGAAATGTAGCAATCGGTGATTTGAAAATACTGCAATGTCCAAATCCGTTGATCCAAAGATGTCGGATTCTAGCTATCTTCGTCTCGTTGATCGCGCACGATACCGAGAAACAAAGATCTACGATTCTTCGACGTTGATCAAGCGCACTTGATTCCGTGAATCGGCTTCGCAAACAAAGATTCGAGCGCACTCGAATGACGTAGGTAGAGATAGGAGATCACACTCGACTACCAATTGAAGAAAGCACAAAGCAATCAAAAGAGAATTTTATTCAATATTCAACCACCATTACAATGACATTATATCCCTATTTATAGGGTTTATGACTCAACACAAGTGACTTAAGAAATTACAACACAAATAGTACACGACTTAAGAAAACAAAAATGCAGCGACTTAAGCAATACGACTTATGAAACACGGCTTCAATTCAACTACGACGACTCAACTCCTTTACGCGACTCATCAATGTCTCGGTAACGACTCAACAAAAAAATGGCCGCGACTTATACTTGAGTCGTTCGCGACTCAGAAGAATGGATCGCACAAACTCTCGACCTACTGGAATTGGGGAAACGACCCAATGTCGTTCGCGATTTAGGTTTTAGGTCGGCCGCTTCCTGGGTAGCTTGCGCGCGGCATATGGATGTGGGGGGGAAGAAGTAAGTCGTTCGCGACTTAGGGTTTTGGCCGGGGATGTAATTGAGTCGTGGGTTGGGAATGTAATTGAGTCGTGGGTCATGGATCGCGGAGATGGCGATGAGTCGTGAGCCGGTGGGGGGGCGATGAGTCGTGAGTCGTTGGTGGGTTGAGTCGTGGGTCGGTGAAGTGGTGATGGGAATGAATCGGTGATGGGTGGCCGATGCTTCGACGAGGTAAATACTTCATCAGGTTTTCGTGCCGTGTTATCTCGTGTATTACTTGTTCCCCCCTTTTTTACCCTTTTCATTCGTAACCCTAAAACAAAAGGAAGCGAAAAAAAATGGCGGCTCTTCATCTCTTTTCATTGTTCGATCAAAAGTAGGGCTTCGGAGAGCTTTGACGATGCCGATCGATTTTGTTGCTCTTATCGATTGAAATCGATTTCCTTCTCTATTGATCAACTGCTTGCCTCGAGTTGTTCGACTCTGGCCATCCTTCAGCCACTTGACTTTGTTAAAACTTGTACCTTTGTTATTTTGTTTTTCTGACATTTTTAATTTGATTGCAAAGGCATCAACTTTGTTTAGTTGTCTTCAGCTGCGACTTTGAGCATTTTTCTGTTGACATTGGTCTTGACCAATTAAACTTGATTTTTTGCCTCGGCTTGTACTTGATCGTGTATTAGCTTTGGCCATTATAATTCTGACCTTGTTTCTAAGTATGGCTTTCTTTGATGTTGCGATCGACACTGTCTTGGTGGCATTGTTCGAACTACCTATTTAAGCTTGAAATTGATTTTTGTATTTTTTTATTCGATGTTGGCCTTGCGTTTTTGTGTAATGGTTTCGGCCCTTATATCTTTGATTTTGATGACCTCGGCACTGCCACTGTCCATTGATCATTGATAGTTTGATTTGGGTGATGATTCACTGTCGTAGCCTGTTTTGATTGTGCTTCCCTTGTTGTTGCATTTGATTAAATCCATTTTTGTAGTTGCATACATGTTGTGCTCTTTTCATGTCCTTTCCTTAGTACTATTGCAGTATATATGTGAGTTGATTCATACTTATGCTGTGCACTACTTACATTGTCCACTGATGCTATCATGTGTACATCACTGATTTATGCTTTACTTGAGCTTTCATTTGATAATTGGAATTTGTATTAGATTGATTCTGGTCAATGTTGGCATTTGGTTGTATTTGGTCCTGAGTTTGAGTCAGGGTTCTTACTGACTTCGATTCACTGTTGATTTCACTTGCCTGAGTGCTTGTACATGTTGAAGGCACGTCCATCACTTGTATGTGCCTCTACATTCTTGTTCCGGTGCACAGTTGAGTGTTGTTTCAGTTTGACCTTGTCGTCGCCTGAAACAATGTATTCTGGGCCGATCTTGTTACAGTGCACACTTGTTCATTTGAAACTCTGAGTTGCTTTTCTATGCACTATGTATGTGCATTATGTCCTTATAGAACTAATTGGTTTCACTGCATGGCCATGGGTCTAGTTCATTTTGATGTTGGATTCAGTCTTGTACCACTTGAGTCTGCACTCGCACCGTCTCTGACCTTTTGGCACTTATGTTGCATTTCATTCTGTTGTTGGTTGGTCAACACTTATTGTTATTGTCACTGCACAGTGCATTTAGTCTCCTTTATGTTGCACAGCTTGTTTTTTGATGTTGAGCATTTGCGTCTGCAGTTTTCACTGCAACCTTTGTCTGCATATCGCGTTGTTTCACTAATGCATTCATTTTCACATCTCTTGGTTGCCTCTTTTATTGCCCGTTCTTTGATACATGTTTTCTAGTACACTTGTAGTCTTCATATTTGTTTCTAACCATTCTTTGTGCTACCTGACTGGAATGGTTGTACACTTGTGACCTTGTGGTGACTGCAGTTTTTGGTTGCAGTTGCCCTTATTGTTTTGCATTGCATTGATGCAAATGGATTGTTTTCTGACTACACTTGAGTTGAATCCAGCTTAAACGCTTGGGTTTGACCTTGTGTTCGTTTGTGAATTTTCATTGTGTACATCATCACTGTAGTGGCAAAGCAGTGCACGCAAGCATGAACTGCAGCCACATGGTATTGATTTTATTGGTATTTCTTTTGCTTTTGATGCGTTGATCTTTTGTGTAATGCATGTTGTAGTGGGAAGGCAGTACATGCGTGCGTGTACTGCAGCCCTACCCGAGTTGGCATTTTAAATGGATAATTTCAATGGTTTGAATTGTGTTTTGATTTGGTTTAATTTAAACATTTTGTTGTTGTCTAATTATTTATTTGATAATTAGATTATGAGTTTCTAATTATTTATTTAATAATTAGATTTTGTTGTTAATTGCCAATTAGGCAATTCTGATGTTTTTCTAAATTAGCTTCATTGAAATTCTTTTCACTTATCTTTGTTGATGATTTGATTATGCTGATTTGTTGTTTAACACTGTCATGTGTTATATTTATCCTTATCCGATTTCTTTATTTAAGAATCAGATAGGTAAATTTATTGGGACTGTCGTCTATTTGATTATTTAATTATTATTGCTTCTGCGCATTAATAACTGAGTTTGAGTTAGACCGACCAGTGTATTATTTTCTTTTGAATGTAATACTCGGGTCAGACTGAGTTATTACAGGTTGTAGATATCTTGCTTTGGGTTGCTGCTAGAGCTATGAAGTTTCTTTATATCATTTGGAGTAAATGTGGTCACAATATAAGATGTTGTATATTCATGTATATTATTCACGATAATGTACTTGTGTATATAACTTCCTGAGTCGACAGTTGTAGTTGTGTCATATGTCTTGTATCACATGTATTATAATTGACATCAGTTATTATATATATGAGACATTTTTGTTTTATCTTTGTTCCGCATTTATATTATCTGTGTTATTATTATATCTATTGTCCTAAACTATTATGAACCATCGTAGTTCGTTTTATACTGGAATTGGATATGTTGATGGGAGTAAATAAATAAGAGATGAAAAATAAAAATATATACCACTCCTATCGAGATAACCAATACTAGTGTAAGGCCTAACTACGGATGGCCGCTCCTATCCAGCCTTATTCTTCGTAATAACGGACAGTATTCCTTTTAATACTCTTTGTTATTGTGAGCATAGAGGTGGGGCATCACATCTTGTGAAAATAAAAATGGTTTGCATATATAATAGGGTATTTTAACTTATGTTTAAAAGGTTTAAATAAGTGTAATAAAAAAATGCTTAAAACCCTTCTCCTTTATACTTGAATAAATAAATTTGTATATATACATATATATATATATATATATATATATATATATATATGAACATTTTCAAACATAATACATGTATTAATGAATAAATAAAACAATATATATGAAAATCCAAAAGTAAAAGTAAAAGTATAAAAAAAGAATAAAAAAATATACATATGAAACTATATTACATAATTTATAGTTGTATAAAGGGTTTAAAACATAATTTATAAATATCATTTGTATAAGGATATAAACATACAATTATTTGTTTTCACAAGTCTAACCATTTTAAATTATATTAAGACATTTGTAAAATGATTATACAAGAAATTAACAAGTATAGGCTTGATTTTAATAAGCATTAGCATGTGTAAGAAAAATATTAAAACAAATAAACAGGTGGCGATTGATTAAATTAAAGGTTGATAAAAGAAAAATTAAAACAAAGAATATATACATATGCGTTTTTCTAATTCCTATTCAAAGTTTGTAAAACATAAACCAGGAAATCAGAAGTAATATCAAACCTGAGGAAAAAATTATCTCAAAACAAAAATCATTTTTCAGTTTTCAAAGAATACAAACAAAATTCAAAAACCTAAAGATAAATTCAATCAAGCAAGGTCAGTTTCAAATCTTATAACCTGAGAAAAGATCAAAACTTTAAACAAAGAAGATCAAAGATCAACTCATATTCATTAAGCAACATAGAGATCAGATCAAGTTTCCATGTTTGAAGATTTAAATCTGATTCTCTGTTCTAAAAATCAAAACCAGAATTCAACTCAAGATCTTCAAACTAGAAGCAAGAAAGTTTCAAGATCATTTCAACAAGTCAAAGTACATCAAGTTCAGATCAAAGCACATCAAGCCTCAACATCAATAATCAAGACCAAATATCAATTCAGTTTCCAAATTACATTTCCAGGCTTGTGATCTCTGTTCTTCCCATCCAGGTGAGCAAACCCCAAAACTAAATCCTGTTATCTATTGTTGCTTGTGAGTAAAAATTTATTTAAAAACCTAATGCTTGTGATAATCTTGTAGTTATGTTGTGAAATGCAAATGCATGTATATATGTGTGCGTTGTTGAGGTGAATGTCTAGATATATATGTATGTGTCTCTATTCTTATATTTGCAAGATACATCCACCTAAAAAAATCCAAACTTTCTTTATATAATTAACAATAGGTTAGAATCCTTAAAGAAAAAAGGTGTGTAATAGTGTAACATAATTTTTAAAAATCTTTTCAGGTAAAAATATTAAGCAGTTAAATCAAAAATAGAAAATGACAGGAATAATCAAAACTTAAGTCCAAATTCGAATATCTGGATTTATATTTTTAATCATAAAAATGAATTCGTATTTCAAAAACATGATTTTTGATGACAATTTCAAGATTTTAAGAATTGGAGTTGTCAAGAATTTTAAAGTTGAACAGAAAATGCATTTGTGTCAATATTCGATGATCGATGAAGTTATGGTCGATGTGATGAAGGTGGAAGGGTGTTTGGGTGTTGTCGATTAATGGAAAGATGCTCGTAATTTTTTTAAGTAATTGAGTATGATGGGCGATATTGTTTTAGGGTTTAAATTGGGTTTTTTGTCAAACTTTTTCTTGGGTGAACTACATCATTATTGAGGTAATTGAAGCGATCGCATATGGGGGAAGAGGAGGAGGCTCTGGAGAATGTCTGGACACGGCGACGTGGTTGCAAGTGATTGGTGGTGAGCAGACGAGGTGATTTTGTTGTCAGTGATTGGAATCCAGGTAGAGCTTGACTGGCTCGATTTTGATTTTTAATTGGAAGTGACGATCTGGGTGGTCGTGGAGATCGTCAGGATCGTCGATGTCTTGCTGGTGGTCTCGGCAACGACCGGAGGTGTCGGAGCTCTGGTGCGTATGCATGTGTATATAGGTGTCTCTAGGCAGTTTTGGAATCGGGGAAGAAGAAAAATGTCTCAGGTTTTTGTTCGTGATGGATCTTGTTTGACTCGAAAACGAGAGAAGATGAGGGAAACCCGAAGTAAGGCTCGGGTAAAACAAGAGGTTGGCTCACGTCTAGAAATTTTAGGTAAAAGCAAGTTTTTAAACTTTAAAAACTTGGAAATGTTTAAACAAATTTAACCCATTCTTTTTGAATAGTCAATGCTGATTGAAATTTGGATTAATCAAGACCTTAAAACAAATTATTTTATGTTTAAAATTTTTAATATATACATATAACCTTATTTTTAAAACTTATTTTAAATAAGCTTAATTTTTGCAATTAAGTGAGTAAATAAGAAAATGAAATGTTTCAAATCATTTATTTAACTTTAAAATCTTGTGTTAATCAATGTATTAATGATGATTTATTTTCCAAAAGTAATTAACAAGATTTTAAAAGATAACTAAAGTAATTATTTAAGATAAAAGATTTATCTTTTAATTAATTAAAACTTTAAGGGATTTATTAATTAATGTAAGTAATTAAAGGACAATTACTTAATGTGATTACTTAAAGGTTGATAACTTTAATAAAAGATGATTGATTTATAAAGGTTATTAAAGGGAATTAATTACTTAAAGATAATTACTTAACCAAAAGTAATTAATTAATAATTAAAGTTGATTAATCAAGTGATTAAAATTGATTTGTGATTTATCAATATAAGTGATTAGGGATAATCACTTATTGTAATTAATTAATGATAATTAATTAAATGGTAATTAATTAAGGGTTTCTAGTTTTTGTTGGAAAGGGTTTCATACTTGAAATGGAATTGTTTGAAAGCTATAGATGAATCTTTGTTAAAGATTGACGAACTTTGTTTTCAAATTTAAGAGGATCTTAAAGGTGTATCTTTTGTACAAAAAAGATTTGAATTGTAAATTGTTTTGAAAGCTATAAATGAATCTTTGTGAAAGATTGGTGAACTTTTGTGAAGTGAAACTTTTGTTTAAAATATTAAAAGCGAAAATTTGTTTAAACCATCCAAAAGAAAGGTTTTGGGCTTTAAGTTGTGACTTAACTAAGATTCCAATATCCATATGTTTTTAAATAAGCGCTCATTATTCGGTTTAGCCGGAAGAGGACTTTATGTCATATAAGCCATTCCAAATAATGATACGACGAAATGGATAGCATTTGAAGACTGGTGGTGAAGACCGGGTATTTTCGAGAATGAAAAGATTACCCATCGAATGACTCTGCACTAAGTAGCTACGGTACAGAGATCTCCATATGTGATGGGAGTCCGATCGGGATTGTGAATACCCGGATTACAAGGGCTTCTTTGAATTTCCTTTGGTTCTGTTCAAACCCAGAGTAGACTTTTATGGATGTATGCCAGACATTACACTTTGAGATGTAGAGCTGGTTTCTATCAAATACATTTCTGTTTGGTGGCGGAGAATTCATTCTCTTAGCTTAATACCCTTCTCTGAGACGTACGAACTCAGAGGTTATGTAGTTGATATTTACCAGTGATACATTCCCAATTTTTTAATGTGTCATGCTAAGTGCTGATGATCATTTGTTAATCAAAGCATGACTTTGTGTAAAGCGTAGCTTTATGGATGAGACCTCATCAGGACCTCACAATCCGAAAATGGTCGAAACAGGAAAGATGCGGCAAGGTTATCGGGGTTTGCGCCCCTTAGGGTATGTCCATTTCCTTCTGGATAAAAGGTGGTATCATGGGATGGAGCCGTGAATCCCATGATAAAGGTCGGTAACGGCCAGGGGATGACATACTCGTGTCAGTATTTACCTAGTTACAGAGGTAACCTTGCTTTATGTTGGCATAGATCCGGTTAGGTTCTCGGGTTGTCCCCCCAAAGGCGTGCCCATGTGACCCAGGAAGTTCCTTAGCCTGACCATTTGTAGGAAATCCAAAGAAACAATACGCACCATGTATGGTTTTAGTTATATAACCTGCCATGGAATGTGACAGTAACCTTCTATTGAACATGGTAGCTATAGTAGGCATACAATAATGGTTGTATGCTGGCTATGATTAATATTATACTTTCGAAAGGTTTTCTGCACTATACACTAATAATAGTATCAAAAAGGATTTTGCGTATCAAGCATGTTTGACTATCATAAGGAGAAATCTCCTCCAATTGTGCGGTTGCATGTGTGTGTAGCGAGAGGCCTTATGGTAGTTTCATTTTCCAAAAAGCATTATGGATTTCCTTTTTATTTCTTTTGTTTGTTTTTGTTCAAAATCAACTATTTTTGTTTGCTCGCACCAGTCTCATGACTGACCTAGAGTTTATTGTTCCCTTTCTAAACTCAGGGTGCCCATAATTTTCCACACGGGCAGCCTAGAGTCGAATTTTCATATAATCAGCTAGTATGTGTAGATTCGATAGCATCCAACCTTTCGATTTGGTGACACCATTTGTTCATAATGACTGACCTTTCTTAAGTCAACTTGATGATGGTTCGAGCTTCTTGGCTTGGAAATCTTTAGAGCATTGGATTGGAATGCAGTTTTGGATTCTATCTTTTTTTCTATCCTTTGGAAGATCAGATTGGTGATATTATTCTGCTATTGTCTTGTATCTCTGATATATGTTGATATTCATTTGTATCAGATGTTGTATCTATTGTATATCAATAAAGTTATTCATTTTTCTTCCGCTGTGTTGTTATACTTAATGTGTTATAAGCTTCGGCATACCAGATTCGACGTTTGAATCTGCGGCATTCGAATATGGATGATGTATTTAGATGTCTATTTTCAAAGGTTGAGTCAGGGTCGTCACAAATGGTACAATTAATTTATCCTGCTTATAGATGATTAAAATATATTGAACGACTTAAATTATTTGATATCTCTAATATGTGATTTGTTGACTTTGTGATATGAGATATTTTCGTTGAACTGTGATATCGTGGGTTAAGTATTTGAGGTGAATTGTTGTGTGAATATGAAATCATGAATATAAATTGTATTGTTTAACGTAAATGATTCAGCTTAAAGAATAACACTGGATTCGAAGAGACCCGGGTCGGGTAGCAGTAAATACCTAAACCACTTTGATTTGCAATCTATAATTATTCTTTATTGATTTGATATGTGAAATCAATAGGCTGGAATGGAATAATTTAAGTAAACTAGACCATTGAAACTATGTAGTGGTACTTAGGTATTGTTTGTGAAATAAGTGTTGGCTATAAGAAGTTAAGAACTTGTAGTGGAGTACGAGTTACCATGGGTTTCAAATAAGTTTTATATCTTAGTATTTCCAGATATTTGGGTTTATTCACACTGGTTTCTAGCCTGACTCGGGTGTTACTTTGATGTAATGCTTGGGTCAGACCGAGTATTACATGATTTTCAGGTTGACGTTTTGGAGCTTAGAAGGCGAGCTGGATGGAAAAAACATATGGAGTATATTTCGCTATATATTAGTGTTTGTATTGATAGCAGTATGGGACAGATTGATATAACTGTCTAGTCTATTTGTAATGGCTGTAACTCTGATGAAATGTACTTAATTTGAAAATTACAGCTTTTCTTTGTACAAATGCTATTATTTGATATCATATTTTGATCCGCTGCGAAATGTGAGATTCTGTATTTTGTTTTCTATTCTTCTTCTACCTCTTTCTTCTTAACTCTAACAATCTGGAATTTTCGACGTTCAATTGCTCAGCATTTGTACAATGGATGTATTAATATCTAATTTTCGGGGTCGAAATTTCCGGGTCGTGACACTATTTTACAATAATTTTACATCTGTTTTACAAACTAATTACTATTTTACAACTATGTTGTAACTATCTAACTATTCTTCAGACATTTTGCAACTAATAGCCATTTTACAACTACTTGTCCATTTTAAACTTTTCAAAGCTATTTTCTAAATTCAAGCTAGTCAAAGTGCAAACTGTTTATAATTAAATACCAATTGAGATAAGAGTTGAAGTGATAACCCAAATGGAAATTGAAGAAATTGTGAATAAGTGAATAGAAATCAAAATGAAGGTGAATAAAAAAAATTATTTAGCTAATAATCAATGAAGATAAATACGTAGGATGTACGTATGTTATTCCATTCGTTGAACGATTTGATTCAGATTCGAGCATAGAATTTGAGATAATATATCGATCCAAGTTGGGATTTTTCACTCGATTTTCAACGACGAACCTTGGATATGGATTTTTGATTGATTTTGGAAATTCTCTATCATAGTTATGGCTATGAAAGGATAATGATGGTTTCTGATCAAGAAACCAGATCTGAGTTTGCACTAGGAAGTCGGATGGACGATACTAGTTCGAAAGTGAATTGTGTGATCGAGTAAGCTATCGGATTTGATATTGCGTACGAATGATATATGTACATGTATGTGCTTGAATGAAATAGATATTGAAAATTTTGAAAGGAAATGTAGAATTGACTTTTGAAAAGGAAAAGTATATTTTGAGAAATATATAATGAATAAGGGTGGAAGTTGGATATCACTATAACTGATACTAATTTTATAAAATGTAAGTAATGTGGAAAATAACTTTATATCGGAAATCGAATTTGAATGTTGATTTGGCATAAATAAAGTTATATATATATTGTATGATAAACTCCCCTTGTTGAATCTATAAGCAGAAGAAAAGATGTTTGAAGAATATTTGAAGTATAAAAATGAATTTATATAAGTACGAAGTGGTCCAAAAATATTTCGTTCTAGTTAAAAGAATAAACTTATATATATGTATATATATAAATGATTTTATGAAACTGGGAAAAAGGTTTTTGGAACCAACTGATTTTGAAAGGCTTTTGATTTTGGGAAAAAGCAAATTTTGATAATTTGGAAAGCCAAGTTTGAAAACTATCAATTTTGACATATTGATTTTGTGTAAACAGGATTTATATGTGATACATATAAGAGAATGATTTGAAAGATACTATACGTGTATAGTATAAAATGTTTTGAGAATGCTGTAGGGAAAAAGACGCTCCTATTTATAGTTGAAACTTATAGTAGGAGATCCACGGAGTGGTTCTGCCTTGAGCCATAAGGGGGGTTCTAAATTTTGATTCCAGAGGATGTCCGGACTAAACTGCAGTTCCTGAGGATTGTGGTTGGGGTAGCGAAAGTCGAGGGTGTTGATGCCTACAGAGACATTGGGGTTATGTTGTGACGGGAGTGTAACTCGGTGTAACTGCGATCTACTACGCTTCATAGCGTATGTCGAGGGGCAGTGATTTCCTAAAGTCTACTTTGATTTCGCTGGGAGAGCGACGTAACATTGGTAGATTGCGATCCATGAAGACATAGAGGAAGTCATGTGGTAGTGAGTGCCTACAGGTTACATTACGACTCGACTGATGTATTCTGCGAACTATGTGGTCTGTGTGGTGAAGTTTCATTTGGCAGCGAAATTCAAGGGCACTGATGTCTGCAGTTACATTGTTTTTGCCATCATGCAACGTAACCGTGGGTATAGCTGCAGTCTGTGGCGGCTCCATGGTGTAATCGATGGGCGGGGATGCCAATAGTTTTCTAAAGTTTTGCCGGGATGGTGACGTAATCATTGGGTTAACTACGACCATGGAGGGGCTGATGATTTTCAGAGCATTCTCACAAAAATGTTTCCTATATTTTCACAAAAATTTTCTAAGTAATTTCACTGGGTGTTGAAAATGGGTATGCTAAGTCCTTATAGATTTTCAGTCCTACGCTTGATCAACGTATGACCGAATTTCTATGAGAACCAGGATGGACTTGTTGAAACATCGAGTTATAAAAAGTATTTTTATAAAACTATTTTGATAATATTATGTAGATTTTTAATGTGTTATAAAAATTTAAATAAAAAGAGCTAAGAGTTAAAAAAATTTAATAATAATTTAACTAATAATAAGCTTTAAAATTCTTGCTTCGTTCCTTTTCGAGGACAAAAAGTTCTTAAAGGAGGATAAATGTGACGACCCGGATTTTTAACGACAAATAATTGATTTAAACTATAACAAATGTTGAGTTATAAAGTCTCTAGAGATGATAAACCTTATAGTAAATTAATAAATAATATATTTCACCACATAAACTCAAGATAAAATATCCATAATTATATAAATAGATATATATATATATAAGCTATATAGTATATATAAATATATAAATGAGCATGTATTTATGTATGAAATAAAATATAGGAGAATATTGTATAAAATGTATAAGTAAATATAAACATATATATATATATATATATATATATATATATATATATATATATATATATGTAAATATATGCATATATACAGCCTTCTCTACATACTTCTAATATAATTTTTAATTAATTTTATATTTGGCAAAATTTAATGATCTTCTAATATAATTATTTAAATTTAAATTCTACATTTTTAAAAAATTTGAGATAAGTATATATTTTAGTAATTAAATGTTAATAACTTAAGTTTTAAATTGAAATAAAAATAAATAAAAGGTTTATGATATTTCTTTTGAGCTACACATGAAATAAAAATATATAAATATATACAAATGGACATTTATAGGCTTAAGAGGAACATATGTTTACAAGTGGAAAATTTTTCTTTTAATTTGAAAAAAAAAATTGGAGAAATAAATATGAGAAGCCAAGTGCTGTATCTAGATGCTCACTTTTTATATACATATCTCTTCTTCTTCCTTTCATTTTTCTTTCAAACAAAACAAATCAAAACCAGAAAATAAAAAGAAAGGAAACTAAACAACTTCACCATTTCTTTCAACTGAGCAAAGCAAGATTTAAATCAAATTTCAACTCAACTAAAAGAAGATGAGATCTAAATCAAGTTGTAGTTTTCCAACTGTGTTTCTCTGTTCTAAGTTTAAGATGAGTAAATTTAAATTTTTAAAAGCTAAATCCTCTTTATTAACCTATGCATGCAAAATTTGTTTATGGAAATGGCTTGAATATGATTATAGGGATGAAATTGTATGGTTGCTTGAGTAAACAAGTTGAATGTACTGTGTATATACATGCATGCCTCTGTTTTTGTTAACAGACTCAAATTCACTCAAAATAAATTCAAATCCTCTTCATTAAGCAACTATAGGTTACGATGTCTATAAGAAATGTCTTTGTATTAATGAAATCCTAATTCTAAAAATGGTTTCAAGTGAAATTATTCAGTATTATCTTGGAAAAAGAATTTTATAGTGTGAATTAAAACATATCATAAAAATCGACCAACATGATTTCTTGTTTCTTTGATATAAGCTGGTTCCCTTTAAAAATGTTGATTTTTGGTTATAATATCATAATTTTTAAGATAGGATTAGAGGAGAAATCGAAGATGATCGAAAATTGGGGTTTTGGTTGATTTCCGGTGATCGGAGGATGATGGTGTGTCATGATCATTGCTGGAGCTATCTCGAGGGTTGAGAAGTATGGGAAAAATGATCGGCGATTTTTCTAGTCGCTGCAGCATCGTAGAAATGGTGATGTAGGGTTTAAGGTTTGGCTCGAGCCGGCGATATTTTCGAGGCCTGTGCGCCGTCATTGTCGCAGCAGAATGGGCCGAAGTAAGGGGAATAGGAAGAGGGTGGTCTGGCGAGTCTCCAGGCTGAGTGATGAAATCTCTGGTGGACAGAGGAGGCGGTGTGGGGTGGACGTTGGCGGTCGGTTTTGTCCCTGTGTAGCTAGATTCGTTCGATTTTGTTTTGGGGGGTGATTCGTGGTTCTGGGTGGTTAGGGATGGTCGGAGTGTCGTCGTCGACTTGGTGGCGTCATCGGCGATTGGTCAGAGCAGCGCCGTCGCGTGTGCATGTGCACACGTATCAGTGTGTATCAGTGTTTTGCTATTGGTATTTGGGGAAGATCAGGCATAAGAGAGAAGAAGAGAGGGAGATGAGGAGAATTAAGGGTTTTGATCGGGTTGGTCTCGAGTTGTAGAAGAGAAGAGAGAGAGTCAGGGAGAATGAGGGGGAAGACTCGGGTTGGTCTCGGGTTTTCATAAGTATATTAACAAGCTCTAAAAAGAAAAGCAAACAAGTTTTTTTTCAAGCAAGTTTTCCAATCCAGTTCTTTTAAATATTAATGTTTACTTAATATTGTTTAGTTAAAGGTTATATAAATAATTTAATTGTAAGTCGAATTTATTAAGTTTAGAATAATTTATTTGTATGACCATTATTTTAATTAATTCTTAAGTTTATTAAATTAAAACTAAAGAATGTAATTACGTAGACTGTTAAAGGAAGAATAAATGTTTTAAAACTTTTAGATTAATCAAAGGTCTTAAGTTATTATAGATGATAATTAATTCCAAATAGTTATTTAAATAAAATAAAGTGGTTTGTGGTTAATTAATGACATTTAAGCAGGATTTATAAGTAATAAATTTATAAATGTTTAAAATAATTTATTTTAATTTAATTAGAAATTGTGTAACTAGTTAATCTTGCCTATGAATGTTTAATTTGAATTGAATGCTTTGGATTGCTTAATATCTCTAATCTATTAATTTGTGACATTCTATGATATGAAATGCCAGAATTAAACTGTTGATAAATGTGAGATGTTTCAGATATCTGTGATGAATTTTTGTGTGAATGTGATATTCTGAATTCAAATTGAATTGTTTTACTTAAACAACTTGGCTTAAAGGATGGCGATGGATTCAAAGAGTTCGGGGTCGGAAATCAGCGATATCTGGAACCAGTTCGATTAGTAATCTATAATTCTTTATAGATTTGATTATAAAATCAAATAGGCAGGAATGGAATAAATTAAGTGAACTTGGCCATTTAAGCTACGTGATGATACTTAGACATTATTTTGTGAAATAAATGTTTGGCTAGAAAGATTAAACTCGTAGTGATGAACGAGTTACCTTGGTTTTCAAAGAAGTTTTATAATTTAGTATTTCAAATTAAATGGGTTTACTCACGCTGGTTTACAGCCTGACTCGGCTGTTACTTTATTATAATGCTCAGGTCAGGCCGAGTATTACAGATTTTCAGCTTAGGACATTCTGGAGCTCAGGAAGCGAGCTGGATGGCAGAGACGTATTGATTCCGCTGTGTATTAGAGACTGTATAGTCAGTATTGATAGTATTCTAGGACAAGTTGTTACAACTGTTTATTTTATTTGTGAATGATTGTACTCTGATATATTGTATGTAAATTGACATTTACAGCTTTCTTTGTGTAAATGATGCTATTTGTATATTATATTTTGTTCCACCGCGATTGTGAGATTCTGTGCTGTTGTTTTCTGTTTCTTCTTCAACTTTCTTTTCTTCTTAACCCTAACAATCTGGGATTCCCGGCGTTCGATCGCTCGGCACTTCTACGGTGAACGTATTAGTGTCGAATTTTCGGGGTCGAAAATTTCGAGCAGTTACAGGAACCAACTCTTCAAGTGAGTTTTTTTTCAACTTTATTTAGAACAACAATGGACTAGCCACATTTCACTAGCTAAATGTTGTCACGTAGACCATAAAGTAGTGTTATGTTAAACTAGTGATTTTCATCTATAATGGATTTTTTAAATTTTAGTATTTAACTAGCTGGAGCTTACTGTATATTACCCTAGCAACAAGATAACATACGAAAAAAATTGTTCAAGGAAGAAAATTACAAGCTGATAATATATATTACTTTCACTATTTAAAATGCTAGGCAAAATTATCACACATTTTAACATATTATGCCTACTAATAAAGTTAATATGTGCTCTAACTTTTCCAATGTAGAGGTAAATTTATCTCAACAGATTTATGACACTAACTTGAGTGATAATTGCTCTACTATGGATGCTCTTAGCATTTGTCTTCTTTCTTATTTCACTTTTAAAAACTTTATACTTAGGTAAGTACAAGTTTTTACTACTTAACTTTTAGGTAATCACTTGATAAACAGAAATATCATACAAAGGTATAAAATGAAATATGATTGACCATAATAGTGAACCAAAGTCCATTCGAGCTGGGACAAAATTTACATAAGCTAATACTTGTTAATACATGTTTTTTTAATCGAATGTGACAGCATATTTATTTTTGACACTAAGTAAGTTTAAACATATATAACAGTAATAGTTCCTATAATACAAAGACTGAAATCGTTATAGTAAAAACTCTGTTAGTTCCATGATCAATTTACCATTCCGCATTCAATTAAACATGCTTTGGAAATAAGATTTCATCACGTTGATAATAATTTCAAGTGACCTAAATTTGGAAACATTTGACTTCAACTATTTACTTGTGACTTAAATTTGGAAACAATTGACTTCAACTATTTACTTTTACTCTATGCATGTTTCGTAAATAGTACCCTCTTTACTATAAGCATTCTTCTTTGCCTGTTGGTTTGAACCTATTCTTGTATGTACTCGCGAAAAAATCATGTCCACTTTTTTTTCTCTTTTGGTTTTTCACAAGTTGGGTATTTTTTTAGATTTTAACAGTTACTTTTTTTGCATTTACAGATCACATATATGGAGACATTTACAAGTACTCTTTTGTAAACCATATTTATCCAAATGCAATTATGATTGCTTTTTTATTCATTATTACTGAGTGAAAATTTCAACAAAATCATTGTTAGTACTACCGACAAGGGTGTATCAAAATGACAATAAATCACATTACATGATTCACATGTCATGTGCCATTAGTTATTGTTCCTAAACAATAATCTGTTAGAGTTTTGAATCACCTTGCAAAATTTATTACTTTCACGTCATTATGTATAGTTACTGATTTTATTTTAGCAATAGTAATATAAATTTTTTCTTGTATTTCCTCCGAGAAACATATGTTTTTTTATTTTAATATATAAATAAATCAGTTTCTTCACATTACAGTTATCAACAGCTTAAATTTTACAATATTTTATTTAGATTAGTAAGCTGTATGATGTTGAGTTCCTCATAGCTTTCTCAATTCCTAATTTAGGTTATATTTTACTGTCCTGGAAAACTGAGAATCCCATATCATTAAATCACTCCAATACAATTAGGCATATAGAAAGAAAATGAACCTTTAGTAGATCATTTTATTGTTAGTTTATCTATTTTTCTGTTTACTATTATGGCATCTAACAGCATCTTCCTGTATATGAGACATGGCATGAAACAGTTGTTGTGGCTTGAGTAGATGGAGTATTAGATTTTGAGAAGAAGTGAAAGATATCTTTATTTCGTACTGTACAATGCTGTATTTATACAGATGATGACAAATGAGATTGGGCTTTGGGCTTTATTACCCGCAACCACTTATTACACAATATACTCAAATCTTTTACAAACAGCGAATACTTCATTACTCCCCCGCAAACCCTAGCTAGGGTTTGAAGCAAAAAGAGAAAGTCGGCGATCTAAGAATTGCCTCTGAAATCAAGTGGGAAATTTGGGAGAGATACTACTAGAGTGATGCTGGCATCATCCATATGCAGTGGAAGACATGAGGAGTCAGTAGATCTCTTGCAGAGGCTCGATCTTTCATCTGGCATCAGAGGTGAGTAAGTCAGGCTGCTATAATAGTGCTGGTATCATCCTTTGCAGTAGAATTCAGGAGTAATCAACAGATCTTTTGAAAAGACTCGACCTTTCATACGTTGTCGGCAGTAGGTAAGTCAGGTATGACTTTTATTGACTTGTAGCTGCTCTCTGAATCTGATGAAGTTTGATTTGGACAGTGGTTTAGTGAGAATGTCAGCTATTTGATATGTAGATGGTAAATGATTGACATTCAACTTTCCACGATTGACTTGATCACGAACAAAATATAAATCCAGTTCCATATGTTTGGTACGAGAGTGTAGAATAGGGTTTGCAGATAGATGCACTGTACTCAAGTTGTCACACCATACAGTTGGTTTGTTTTCTGGTTTAACTTGTAGTTCAGATAACAGTGATTCAATCCACATAATTTCTGACACAGCATTGGCTACACTTCTGTACTCAGCCTCGCTACTAGATCTAGCAACAGTAGTTTGTTTTTTTGAACACCAGGAAACAGGATTTTTTCCAAGAAATATACAGTAACCACTTGTAGACCTTCTGTCATCTGGGTCGTTAGCCCAATCTGAATCAGCATAACCAGTTATATTCAGTGTTTTACTTGCTTGCATGGTTAATCCGAAGTCTATTGTACCCTTCAGATATCTCAATATTCTTTTGACCAGTTTCCAATGATCAGTGGTAGGGTTTTGCATGAATTGACTTGCTTTGTTGACACTGAATGTTATTTCTGGTCTGGTGATTGTTGCATACTGCAGTGAGCCAACTATACTTCTGTACTGTTTTTCATTGAATATTGCTTCTCCTTGATGTTTAGATATTTGGATATTGCTGACCATGGGAGTTGATATTGAGTTTGCTTTATCCATTTTTGCTCTGCATAGAATTTCAGTGATATATTTCCTTTGACATAGTTGAATGGAATTGTCTGGAAGCCTTTTAACCTCTATACCCAGAAAGTAGTTTAGATAGCCAAGGTCTTTGATAGAAAACTCTTGACCAAGTTGCTCAATTAACTTGTTGACTTCAGTCTCACTGTTTCCTGTAACAATGAAATCGTCAACATAAATCAGTACATATATTGTGATATTGTGATTGAATTTAGTAAATAGTGATATGTCAGATTTTGTTGAGTTGTATCCCAGTTTGATGAGTGTGGCTTTTAGCTTTTCAAACCACACTCTTGGTGCTTGTTTCAGGCCATACAGTGCTTTGTTTAATCTGCACACCAGTCCTTTGTTTTCTTCTTTAATAAAACCATGGGGTTGTTCCATGAAGACTTCTTCCTGTAAAATGCCATTTAGAAAAGCATTAGTAACATCAAGTTGCTTGATGGTCCAATTCTTGTATAAGGCAGTAGTGATGACTACTCTAATAGTTGTAGGTTTCACAACAGGTGAAAATGTCTCTTTAAAATCAAATCCTCCTTGTTGTGAATAACCTTTTGCAACTAATCTTGCCTTATACTTAGAAATTGTACCATCTGCATTCTTTTTTAATCTAAAAGTCCATTTGCACCCAACAACATTTTTGTCTTTGGGTGCTGGAACTAATTTCCATGTATTATTCTTGATTAATGCATCATATTCATCTGCCATGGCTGATTTCCAGTTTGCATTTTCTAAAGCCTGAAGATGGTTGTACGGTTCTTCAGTGTTCAAGTTAGCATTGTAGACTTTTGGTTTGAAAATTCCACTTTTTGATCTTGTCACCATGTGGTGTCTTATAACAATATTTTCCTGCTGTTGGTTCATAGTTTCATCATGTTGCTGTTTGCTTTGACTTTCAGATCTTTGAGATGATACACCATATTGCATGCTAACTCTTTGATGAGATGGATGATCAGGTGTATAAACTGTGTTATCCTGTTCTTGACCTGGTCTGGTACTGGATTGACTGGTGCCAGGCAAAGTGAGTTGAGAGCCAGTGTTGTCATTATTGGCTTGATCTGTATTGGACTTGGCTGGTTGTTCTGATATAACTGGTATAGCAGGTATTGAATCTTTTGTATTGTATATCTTTGTGGTTGTTTTCATCACTGCTTCTTTAAATGGGAATATTTTCTCATTGAAAACAACATGCCTTGATATGAAGATTCTTCCATTTTTGTCTAGACATTTGTATCCTTTTTGGTTTATAGCATATCCCATAAATGTACATGGGGATGATCTATAATTCAATTTGTGCTTATTATAAGGTCTAAGATGGGGAAAACATAAACAACCAAAAACTTTCAAATGTAGATAGTCTGGCTTGATATTGAACAGAGTTTCCAGAGGACTTTTCATCTTCAGTACTTTAGTGGGTAGTCTATTTATTAGAAATACTGAAGTTGAAAAAGAATCTGGCCAAAATTTTTGTGGCATTGATGATTGAGCTAATAAGGTCAAGCCAGTTTCTACAATTTGTCTGTGCCTTCTTTCAATTATTCCATTTTGTTCAGAAGTGTGTGGACATGTGATTCTGTGTTCTATCCCTTTATTTTTAAAATAATTTTTTAGTGGTAGAAATTCTGTTCCACCATCAGACTGAAATACTCTAACAGTATGATTCGTTTGCTTTTCAGCAATATTTATAAATTGTATAACAGCATTATATGTTTCAGACTTGGCTTTCAAAAAATATATCCACACATATTTAGAATAAGCATCAATAAAGGATATATAGTACTTGTAACCATAGTCTGTACATATTGGTGCTGGTCCCCACAAATCAGTGGCAACCATTTCCAGTGGACTATTATATATAGTTTTAGAGTCTGAAAAAGGTAGCTTGTGACTTTTACCCATTTGACAATATGTACAGATGTATGGTAAAGTACAGTTAACAGAAGAGATAGCATTGTTATTCAGCACATGTTTCACAATTTTTACATTGGGATGACCAAGCTTGCTATGCCATAAGTCAAATGTATTACAGTTTTCAATCTGTCTGTTTTCAGCACTATTACACCACATTCTTTCATTTTCACAATATCTTGACTTGGCCAAACAGAATTTGTATAGCCCTTTATGATTTTTACCCTGCAGAAGACTTTCTTTGGTTAGAATATCTTTGACAACACAGTGTTCAGGATAAAATTCAAAGTACACTTTATTGTCTTTAGCAAATTGTGATACACTTAGCAAATTTCTTTTGATTAAAGGAGCTCTAAGTAGGTTGTTCAAATATAATTTTCTTTTTCCTGATATAACAGACCTACCAGTGTGTGTAATGGAGATAGGGTTACCATTACCCATGTGAATAGAGTTTGTACCTTTGTATTCCTTTCCACCGAGATTTAGATTATTCAGGTTGTTTGTGATGTGATTGGTTGCTCCAGAGTCTGGGTACCAGCTGTCTTCATTTGCAGATTCAGTATTTCCTAATTCATTGTTGTTTGTTGTTTGATTGTCTGAATCTTGTTGAATCCGAGCCATATTTGCACTTGAGTTTGAATTTCTTTGATTGCTAGAGCCTTGACCTGGTACATAGTTTAAGTTTAATCTGAAGTAACATTTGACAGCAGTGTGACCAATTTTTTCGCAAATTTGACATTTTGGCTTGTAGTTGTTGTTGAATTTTCCTCTGCCTCTTCCTCTGTTATAGGTTCCACCTCTTTGTATGTTATGACCACCTCTATTATTACCTTGACCTCTGCCTCTGTAATTAGCAGCATAGTTTGCAGTGATATCTGATTCTGGTAATTTCTTTATGTCTAATCTTGTTTCATGAGATAATAGGATAGAATGAATATCTTCAATGGATGGTAAATCCTTTTGTGATGTGAGAACAGCAACCACAGCTTCATATTCTTCATTTAATCCATTAAGAATTGTCATAACATGCTCAGAGATAGACACCTTGTGGTTGGCTGCTTCCAAGCAGTCACATATTGACTTGATTTTGAATAGGTATTCCCTCATGGTCATGTTGTCCTTTTTTATTAAATGTAGCTGCCTTTTATATGATAAAATTTTGGCAGCAGATTGAGAGTTGAAGACTCTTTCTACAGTTGACCAAATTTCAAATGAACTCTTACACCCTGTAATGTGAGATAACAGATTTGCAGTAATAGAGGAAATTAGCCATGAGCAAATTAGTCTATCTTGTCTGTGGTATTTTGTATATTCATCATTATTTATGACTTTTCCTTCTTGATTTGTGATGCAAATAGGTGGAATTTGAATGGTGCCAAGAATATATCCTTCGAAGCCATATCCTTCCAGAGCAGTTTCAACTTGTAGTTTCCATAATAGATAGTTATCTTCAGTGAGATGAATATTGACTAATTGACTTTGTGGGCTAATTCCAGATTTGAGGAGATTTTCAGCAGCAGTGGTGATATGCTGAGGGTTGATAGCACTGGTTGCAGTGGCTGAGGTATCTTCTTCAGTCATGATGACAAGAATGAAGAAGAACAAGGGGAAAACACAAAAGAAAGTCTTCAAGAAATGAGGAATCTTACCCAAAAATTTGATTTGCTGCACTTCCCAGGTGATGTGCAACCAAGAATGCTTATATGATGAGCTTTTTCTGATAAGCTTTCTTTGGATGGCAGTTTCTTGAGATTTTTGTGCACTTTTTGAATTTTCTTGATGAGATTTCAATGATTTGATGTTTTTCTTTACTGCTTGAATATAAATTTGAGAAGTTGCAGCCGAACTGGAGTTTTTGGCAAGGCACTCTCAATTTGATTCAGGTATTATCCTTAAATGAGAAGAACTTTTGTTCTTGGATAAGGATTTAAACCCAAATGATGAAATTTCTCTGATGGGTTTATTTTTTTTTTCAAAAAATCTTTGCTGTGAGGCAGTATGGCTTAAGGTACTTGAGATTATGTGACCGAGAAGCATGATTAAACAAAGTAGCTGGTGACTGGAGGCCGTTGAACTAATTGAGATGGTAAACAGTAGCGCACACAGATATGCTTGAGCAAATGAAACTGGAGTGCATACGCATGACACAAATGCAACTGAAGGATCTACACCATGCCAAAGTGCATGCAGTCAAAATAAAGTGCATGGTGGTTATACTAGTGCACACATAGGCACAAGCTATGGCCACATATACAACTGAAGTGCGTGCAGTCAAAAATGAAGTGCATGCTGGTTATACTGAAGTGCACAAGCTAAAGTGCCCACAATTGAAGTGCCCACAACTGAAGATCGAGAGAGTGCATGCAGGTCCTGATTAAGGTGCAACAGGTTAGAAAAGGTGCCTCAGGTTGATAATGGAAGCATGCAGGCTATGGCTAACAAATGATTGGACAGAACGTGATCAAACCGGAGCATTGGTTAAGGTACATCGATTGTTACTGCTACATGTGTTATGTGAGTCGGAAATAAATGCATTATAAACTCATAATCGATGATATGTAGTCTTTGATTCAAAACTATTTTGATTAACTGTCTGATTTAAAATGTGCGAACTCTGTTCCTCATTTTAAAAGAAGGCAATTTACATTGGCTGATATAAGCAATACATAACACCTTTGAATAACAGTATCATATACTACGATAACTATATGTTTGCTTGTCAGGATTGGATTTGTGACTCAAGATGATGCCTTTTCCCACATCTTACTATCAAAGAAACACTTGTTGGAATTCCAAAGGAAAAAATGAATGAAACATACATAAAGTCCCACATCGCCAAAATTTCAAAACCATTACAATATATATATATGGCTTTGCAATGAGGAGGTTGGGGGCCTGGGGCTCTCAAATGTATGCTTCGTTGTGAGGAGGGAGATCATGCATCTGCGCCGCCGCCGTCCGGCCGGCCGGTCGGGCCGGATTCGGGTTCAGGTCTAATATGATTCTAATTTTCCTGCAAAACTGGGCCGGTTTTTTTTTTTAACATTTGCAGACGAACAGAAGCGGGTGCGACCCGTTGGAGGCGAACAGGTGATCACTTTCCTCACTGAATTTTCTAATCTCTTCTCTTCTGTTAACTACTGTTCTTATATTCAAATCACAGAGTGATATGCTCATTACAGTTTCGAGCGGAATTCGTCTGTTGTATCTTGGGAGAATTTTGAAATAAAATTCTTAAGGAAATCGTTACGACGAGCCTCAGACATTATCCGTTTAGAATTCTCAATTCTTTCTTCTATTTTGTTATACTGTTTATTCAAAATAGTATAACGCTGTTGTTGTAATTCATTTACAACGTTCATATTGTTATAATATTTACTACAGAATTCCAGTTTAGTGGAAATCTGAGTTATAAACTTGTGCGACGAGTTTATATTTGATTATTCTCTGTTTTGGTATACTAGACGTATAACAACACTAGTGTCTGCCCCTTTTCTTAGGCTTCCAAGCAGCATGAATAAACAGCAAAATCCCATCGTTCCTCAGCCTAACTCTCGCCATCCTCAACTTCGCTGCTCCCTGTTCCTCAACCCTTGCCATTCCTCAAACGCTGCTCGTGGTCTTCAACTTCGCTGCTCGTCATTCCTCAATCTGCTCGCTGCTGATCTTATTGCTCAACTTCACCGCTGCTTTGATCCAACAGCTTCACTACACTGTGCTTTGACTCCTCAACTGCCGTGGACTTCAACCACTCGTAGGTATATATATTTTTAACTTTTAGGTATATACTGCACATTTGATTTTGCTTCGCCTGTTTAGTGGACAAATTAAGTATTCCTTTTTTTATTGGTTGATAATTGATTTTAGGTATGAAATTATTTAAAGCTCTCAAACTTGTCTAAATAATCATGACTATTCAATTAAATCCTCAAATTGATTTTGTGTTTGGTTGGAGCTTGAGTTATCCAAATAAATTTATTATTCAAAAGCTAGTATGGAAGTTATACAAGGATTTAGAACTATGTTTCTTATACTGAATTTAATTTCCACTCAAAGTGGTTATTGTTTTCTGGTAATTTACCAACACACTCTGATGCCATCTAAAGTTCTATTAAAAGCGAAATCCCACCTTCAAAATTGTTAGAGAGAGATCAAAATATACTTATATCTTAACCGTGTAGATAGAAATATAATTTGAATTTTTTAAAGAACTTGTTTACCATAAATAAATAAATAATTTGTACTTCATATTATTATACTTTTTCTAATTCAACTCAAAGTGGTTATTGTTTTCTAGTAATTTACCAACACACTCTGATGCCATCTAAAGTTCTATTAAAAGCGAAATCCCACCTTCAAAATTGTTAGAGAGAGATCAAAATATACTTATATCTTAACCGTGTAGATAGAAATATAATTTGAATTTGTTAAAGAACTTGTTTACCATAAATAAATAAATAATTTGTACTTCATATTATTATACTTTTTCTATCTTAAATATTAAATACATAGCTAGGTTGGAACCCTTCTTATCAATTGTTGGGTCTAAGTTGTAAATCAGATTGTGGTTTTTCTTCATGTATTAATTTTTAAAAATGGAGCTTTGAATAAAGATTGGGATGGATGGTGGTGATGTGAGTCTTCAGTGCCTACTGGTTATGGAAGCTTTGAATAATTAACTACCGTCAAGCACCACACGGTCCTTCCCAAATTGAAGCGCTCCCTGTACAAGCATGAGTAACCTAATGGCCATGCACCTCCTTCTTGTAATAAAGAGCTAGAGTCCTCCGTTCGACAAACCGACTTTGCTTTCTCTCCATAATCTCCACTCACCCGAACCCAAGAACTTAGACTCTGCCTCACCATCTCGATCGCGACATTGCCGTAGCGTCACTTCCCTTATCAGTTCACGAGTCACTCCTGACCACCAAGTCTCACCCAAACTTGGCCGGAGATGTGATTTTCCACGACGAATCCAAATATGAGTTTCAATTCAAGGAGCGAGGCTTATAATCACATCAATCACTAACCCTAGCTATTAACATCCTCTCGACTTCACTGTTGAGTTATTCAAATCATCGCCGCACATTACAAATTGCATACCAGATCGAAGCCTTGATCAAAACTAGATTTTTAAAACTTATTTCCAATTTTTTTGGTGAATATATTTTGAGATAAGAATTTTCAAAGTTCCTCTTGTTTTTTCATGCTCTCTTTAAATAAGGGGGGAAACGAGATGTCTGCGTGTAAGGTGGCTGGACGGAGTTAGGTAGGTGGCTGATGAGAAAGGATATGGGCTGAAGGGATAAATCGATATAAATATATATTATTTAAAATTCGAAAATATAAGAAATTTCAATGCGTTTCTATGTCGTACGGACAAATGGAAACTCTAAACACTACGAAATTTTAAATCGGATAATAATACACAATTATAGATTCAATGGAACCAGTTTCGTTGAAATCCGAGACAGTTCTCCGGAAGGCTATTTTTCTTTTGTTTTTCCTCTTTAGATTCAGATGTAACTAACTAAATTATTGAATCTTATAGGATAGTATCTTGTCATCTTGTGAAAATAACTTATTCTGCACATTTTAAAGAATTGGTTTTTTATATTTGGATTAGGTAGAAATTCTTAATTCTTTGTGTAGTTTTCCGTTTGTCTGGAAAAAGCATTTCCATAAATTTTATTTGTATTTAATCACATAAACGGTATATGTTGGGATCGCTGTCTAGGTCAAGGCCACATATCACAACTTTCAATGCAAAGATTCTTGATTAACAGTATGTACTGATTTAGAATGCCAGCTGATTTTTGTCATGATGGATCTTTTTATTGAGAGGTTGATAATATACACCTCAGCTAAAACTGAATTTTCGATGCGACACTCTTAGTTAAAACTAAGGCATACATGCCTTAGTTAAAACTAAAGCAACATGCCATAGTTAAAACTAAGGTAACACGCCTATCCCCATATGCTTTTGCTTGGTCTCTTTCATTAGTTAGCCTGTTCTTTACTACACTTGAAAAACAAAAATTAAATTTAAGTTAGCTTGTTCTTTTGTACACCTAATTTATAAGAAAAAACTAATTTTTATAGAAGTTAACTAAGTTTTAAAGATATTAAATAATTTTAAGTTTTCAAAATGAACTAAATTGTAAAAATAACAAAGTTAATAAAATTTAACTAAGTTTAATAAAACTTGACCAAGTTTTATAAACATCTGATTAAATTAATCAAGTTTGCAAAATTTAACCTAGTTTTATAAAAAGCTTACTATTTTTTATAAAAATTTAATCAATTTTTGTAAAATTAAACTAAGTTAGATAAACTATAAAAATTATCTACTTTAACCATTTTTTATAAAAAGTAAATAATTTTCTACCTTAACTAAGTTTTAGAAACTAAAAATAAATTTATAAAAATTAACTAAGTTGCATCAAAATTTAAATAAGTTGTATATAAATTAAATAATTATCTAAATAATTACAAAATTTGTAAAAGGTAAGCAAATTTATAAAATAATAATTAAGTTTACAAAAATTTAATAAAGTTATCGAAGTTTTATAAAAATTAAATAAATTTATAAAAATCAACGTAATTTATAAAAATTAACTAATTTATATATAAGTTAATTATTTTTGAACAAATTAAGCAAGTCTATAAAAAATAACTAAGTTTATAAACTTTAATTAAGTTTTTAAAATAAACCAAGTTTATAAAAATAACCAGTTAATAAAATTTAACTAATTATTATAAAATTATTATATAATTTAACTATGTTTTATAAACATCCGACTAAATTAATTAAATTTGTAAAATTTATCCAAGTTTGAAAAAAAGTTTAATTATGTTTTATAAAAATTTAACTAAATTAACAAAGTTCGTATAGAATTTGTTAAGTATCATAAAGATTTTGCTAGGTTAATTAAGTTGCCAAAAATTAAATTGGTATTATAGAAATAAATCAAGTTTTATAAAAATTAAATAAGTTTTAAAAAATTAATGGTATCTGCCATCGTTTAAATACAATAGTGGTTTAAAATTGAATAATTTCATAAACATCATATATTGTTGTTCAAAATTGTCGCTTTATATGCATATTTTTCATGAATCATGTCTATTACGACTAATTATTGAACTTTTTCTTTATAGGCAACTAATACATTTGTTGCTTGCAAGTAGCAACAAGGTGGTTTGAAGTAATATATAGTGTCTTGCGTATCTTTAGTGTTTGAATACTTCTATATATCGTATTGGTAAGATTGCTTGTGTATAATATTAGTTTTGTTTACGTGCATTTGTAATCTTCATACATAGTTATGAAATATAATAAATACATGTTGTTTTGGTTTAATTTTAATTGTCTACATAAAACATATTGGTAATCGAATGTGATCTTAGTGATATTAAATTCGTTATACATATATGCATTGAAACGTCAAAAAGAAGCACCAAAAATCTTATGCAATAAGATGATAGCAGCAAAAAATGCTATAAAAGGTAACAATAGTGTTTTTAAAGCGCTATAACTGTTGATAACAGTCCAAAAACGCTATTGTTAAGAGAGTTTTGATAGCATTGTTAAACGCTACTGTTAGGAACCTTTTATAGCGTTTTATTCTTGCTGTCTAATAACCCTTTTTATATATAACATGTTTTTTTACAGCGTGTACAAAACTCCATTAAAACAATTTACCGCATTTTCCAAAGGCTATTGAAAGAACTCATTTATAGCGTTTTTTATATTGCTAAAAGCCTTTAATAGCGTTTAATAGCTATTAAAGGCTATTAAAAGTCCAAATTGTTGTATTGATTTTTTTTATATAATTGAAGTGTTTAATTTTTGAAGACTAATTAAAGAGGCTTAGTTGATTCCATATGGATGTAAATCTATGTTTGATTGTCTATTTATTTGATAGTTCAATAACCTACTACCAAATCTTGGCTAATTTTAACTTTGGAAATGTATTCAAAGAAACTCGAGAATTATATGTTTTGTTGATACTACAACATGTATAAAATCATTGTGTTTTTCTAGTGTAAATGATAAGGATATTCTTCCACTTAAACTATTAGGGGTTAATCTTTGCTCTTATGTATTTCCTGCTTATTTCTAAAAGAACTGGAATTGAGTTTACTGGAAATTATCGAATGTTGTACGAAGAGACTAGGAACAGATAAGTACGAATTATCCAAAACCACTTCGAACCAACTCAAGCGTTCGAATTGAAGACTTTCTGAAGATGATTGTGTTGAAGACGGAGCACTTTGAATTATAAGGGTTACTTGCTACTAATCTCGTGGGTGATTCCAAAAGGGATGTAGTTTAATTCCTTCGATTTGTTCATATCTAGAACAACTTATATGGATGAATGTTGGCATTGCATTGTCACTTTGAAAGCAGTGTTAGCATTCCAGTAGCTCTTTAAAAGGTAAAATGTAGCCTCTAGCCTCAACAACCGGGAATGATTAACATGGGATATGCACTAAGGTTATGCAGGTCGCATCCATTAGGGTATTGTCATCACCCCTTATATATATATATATATATATATATATATATATGGATTTGATTGTGCATGAGAGCACTCAGGAAAGGTTGAGAAGCAAAGCGTGATGAAATATTCGGTTTTATCTAGTAAGGGATTGGCCGATCCAATGTTGGTAGAGGGTCCATGTGAGGCCCTCGATGCATCTTTCTAGAGGTGTACTATGGCAAGCTATACCCTAGTAGCCTTGTCATTGATGGAATGCATTCTCTAATAAGAGCCGTATGAGCATAGTTATGCCCAACTATGCTAGAATATGAGATGCCGGCATTCCAGCTATATTCATAATTTACTTTAAATCCTAGATAATATGATAATATTACTAGATTTTCTAAAAAAAGGGTTTAGTTATCATAAGGTAAAATTCAACCGTGTTTAGTTTTGGCATGGTTTTAAGAAATAGCGTTTATTTTTAAAAGATTTTATAAGATATAACAACCCATCGGATTTATATTTCTTATGCTGGTTTGCCAGACTGATCCGGGTATTAGTTTCTTATAAACTCAGGTCGGACCCAAGTATTTATCCAAAGATAGTTTTGGATGCTTGGAGCCTTAGAAGACGAGCTGGGTGCCTCTATGACATATTTTAGTAGTTTTATTTCCGCTATGTTACTTGTTTGTATCTACCAACTTGTAAGGACAAACAGTTATAATTGTCTAAGATGATGATAGATTGGACTCTAATATTGTTTTGAATATTAAAGTTTTTCTTTGTAAAAATAATTTGAATATTCTACGTTACTCATTACGATGTGAGATTCTGTTATGTCTTTTTTTTCTTTCACTCCAACAATGTGTTTTTTCGGCACTTGGATGCTCGAAACATGAACATCATCGATGTATTATTGTCAACTTTTGAATATCAAAAAGGTGGGTCGTTACAGTTGGTATCAGAGCTTAGGTTGAGTGAACAGCTAGGATTTGTTGGGGTAGATTCATTAGAGATAGAGTTAATAACACTTTAAAATGAGTTTGAGTGCATATATAAGAGAATACGTGTTTGTTAGTGCTATAAAAATGTTTTATGTTGCGTCAGTGATTGGTTGAGTAGTTTATGGATTTTGGTCAATGCGAGTAGCTAACGTCATTGATATGAATCTCTTAATACTTGACAAAGGTCAATTGACATAGTCTTGTATTTAATTCGATAAATGATATAATTTTACCAAGGATTATATTTTATATATAAATAAAAAAATTTCAAAAGTTAATGTAGTTATTTTTGATTTGTTTGTTAGGAAATGATAACATTCAATCTTTATCATGTAGAATTTAATTAGTCACACTCTTTCAGTTTTGAGCATTGGCTATTGTTTGTTGATTTATTAATAAGTACCTTTTTTTATAACTTAGATAGGGTAAGTAGGAATTGTGGGAGTGTTGAAAACAAAATCTCGTGAATTACGTTTCACAATTTGACTATAAGGCGTTCGGTGATAATGTTAACTTAAAATTGGATTTTAATAAGAATGTTTATTAATAAAAAGCAAGAATATTTTGAAAATAAATAATTGAGAAATTATTTGTACAAAAGAAGTTGACTTCATAAAATTGGTTTATGAGAACGCGTCTTATAAAAAGGATTGAAGTAGAGAATTTGAGGACTTTAGTCTTGGTTCTTTTGAAAATTATTTTCTAGGTTTTAGGAAAATAATAATGGTATATTTGAAAGTACTTATGAACAGGAATATTGTAATGCCCCACCCCGAGACCCACCTTAGCAAAGAGAATTAATAAGTAATTCCGTCTAGTAAAGCAGAGAATAGGGCTGGTTAAGGGCGACCATCTATAATTTTGTCTTAAACATCCATTGAATACGGTGATAAATGCATTATAATTTTTCAACTCAAGTGGATCGACATACCCAGCAAATGCTTAATCCAAAACTATAGGTGGCTAACGGATTTATCAGAACAAAATACAATAACTGAATGTAAATAACATCACAGAACAGTAATCAACATCATGTATATACATATACACTGATACATGTTTAGTATAATATAGTATGAATACAATAAAGGTGGTGCACGACCATACCATAAACATTGAATCAAATTTAAATACATCAGAGTATGCGGAAGAACAGAAATTGCTCAAGAGAAAGGAGAGTTGATATCCAGCATCAACTTCAAGATAAGTCCAATAGATGATACCTGGTCAGTCTAGCTACACGAATCAGTCAATATCGGTAATATGAAGCAGAATAGACATGAAGATACTTCTTCTCGAAAGAGAAGAATGATGAATCGATAAAATCATAAGCTCAACACTTAAGTAACAAACGCTACTTAAGTGAACAAATACCTCGAAGGAGGTAACTTAAACTCAATACTCAAATCAAACACAAGTGCCTTATATCATCGGCGACATCCCAAAATGTCTACATGGTTTCCATGAACCATATCTCCTTAAAAGGAGAAATATCAATACAAACTCTCGCCAAAATGACAAACATTCTCAAATAGGATGATCCAAAACTCAACTATAGATGAATCTCCAAATTCAATTATATCTCATCTCATCGGTATAAATGTATATAAATCTAAATCTCAACTCGCCAAAATGGCAAAACCTAGAATATCTTATAAAATCCTGAAATTATCAAAACTCATAACTCATGGAACTCGATAAAAGTTCAAAACATCACAATTGAAATCACCATATATATAACATCTCATACAGCACTAGGCTATCGATGTAATAAAACATCTTAAAAAGGTGAAATCACAATAAAACAGAAAGCTCAGAAAATCCGGATTGGACAAATCCCCGATTGTAATGCCGAAGCAATGCTGCACGTGCCAAACTCAGACGGCCGAAGCCTCAGACAAGGTCGCTAACATCTCCCGAAGCAGTTCGTCCTCATGACAAGGTCGCCGACAGCTCTCCAAGCCATTTTGTCAGTCCTAACAAGGTCGCTAACACCTTCCAAAGCAGTTCGTCCTCATGACAAGGTCGCTGACACCTCTCCAAGCTATTTTGTCAGTCCTAACAAGGTCGCTAACACCTCCCAAAGCAGTTCGTCCTCATGACAAAGTCACTGACACCTCTCTAAGCATTTTGTCAGCTCTAACAAGGTCGCTAACACCTCCCAAAGCAATTCTCCTCATGACAAGGTCGCTGACACCTCTCCAAGCAGTTCTGTTAGGTAAACGTCGTGAATGTGTCACAAACTCACGGATAGGAACCCGAAAAGTGTTAACGTATGTCTCATACCACACATTCGCACTTAGCGGTTTACTACCCGTTAGTCGATGCCACAGTAGAAACATCATAAAACTCAGAAAATTATATCTCGCCTAGTCTCATTGGCGAGTGATAAAGGGACATCATACTTGTCTCATCTCATCGACAAGTAAAAGCATCATGATGGTTCCTCATAAACCATAAATCTCAACATATGAAATCATAAACTCAAGACTTGCCTTATATCATTGGCAGGTAAATAAAACATCGTGATGGATCTCATCGACCATACTCCGATATAGGAGATCTCAAACCATAATGTTTGCCTAATATTGGCCATCTTAAATAATTCCAATAAATAGGAATTATAAAAATCAAAATATGCCATAAAATGGCAAAACATCTCAGAATCAATAATCTCAAATAGCTTCGATCGTACAAGTCCGGAATTAACCGAAATAGTAAACGCACATGTCACATACCACATGTTTTACTAAATCGTTTAATTCACTTTCTTATACGTTCGAATAGTACAAAAGTGTGTATTATATATATATATAATAATTATAAATTTTTGTAAAACATTTAATATGAAAGCTTTCCCATTTAAAAAAATCATTTCGAAAACGGTTTAGAAAACACGTGCACAGAAACAGAAAAATCGATGAAAATTCAATAAAACTAACATACGATAAAACCCAAATGAAACCGTCAATTCGTAGCACGAATCGACATTAATGTTGGCTTTTCTATTATTAAGAGTTAGCCTTTTAGAACCATCTAAAAAAACGCTCGAAATCATCGAATTCAAAAACAATTCGACGGAAAATGCCAAACTTTGCAAAAGAACTCAAGCTAGCGGCTTGTTTTGCTAGTTCGTCGTTTTTTAACTCAGAATTTGATGCAGCGCAATATACAAACTCAATGGAGTTGAATTTCTCAAAGGCCTTAGGTCGCTCATGATCTAGTGAAGGTCGCTCAAAGGCCTTAGGTCACTCACGACCTAGTGAAGGCCGCTCGCTAGGGAACACATCAAACACCAAGACATTCGAACGACCTAGTGAAGCAGCGCGCTCTGGATGGCCTCGATCCATAGGTCGGAAAGCTTTAGGTCGCGAACGACCTAACTCACAGATTAGGTCGCGAACGACCTAACTCACATTTGTTTTCAAACTGCCTTGAAGTTAGGTCGCTACAGTTGGCTAGGTCACGTGAAGAAGATCCAGTTGCTGAGGTGTGCCATAGGTCGGCCGTGTTGTTAGGTCGTTAACGAACTATGCTATGTCCTGTGTGTTGAATGTGTTGAAGTTGTATTTTCTTTAAGTCGTAACTCGTATTGTATATATTGAGTTGAATGTATATTTGTGAGTCGCATTGTTGTTAGGTCGTTGTAACCTGTGCTTGTACTTAGGTCGTAGGACGTTGAGTCACCTACATGTGTAAGTGTTGAGTCGCGTGTTGATAGGTCATTAACGACCTTGGTTAGGTCGTAGGTCGCGTAATGACTTATGTTAGGTCGGAGGACTGTGCTGTTATGTTGAGTTGTACCCTATAAATATGGGCGTTGGGTCATTTGTGAGGGTTGTTGATTTTGAATAAAACTTTGTGTTTGTGTGCTTTGTGCCGCTTTTAAATTGGTAGTTGAGTGTTATCTCCTATCTCCACTTTCGACATTCGAGTGGGCTCGAATCAACGATTGTTGAAGCCAATTCGCGGAATCAAGTGCGCTTGATCAACGTCGAAGAATTGTAGATCTTCTTCCATGGTATCGTGCGCGATCAACGTGTCGAAGGTAGCTAGAATTCGGTATCGTTCGAGATCAACGAATTTGGGCGTTTGGGTATTTTTAATCCGTCGATTGCTACTTTCATCGTTGTATCCATTTCTGTTAAATCCACTGTGTCAGTTTTGGCATCAGAGCTAGATTTAGCCAATCATAGCTAAGCCGAGCCATTGGGAGAAGAGTTTGAAGAGTAGAGCCGAGCTAAGTGAAGTGTTGTTCAAAGCCGAGCCGTACTTGTTCAAGTTTGTGGGAGATTTGTTCAAGTTGAAGCCGTGTCACTTGTGTAGATCAAGGCCGAAAGTCAGTTTGGTATCAGTACAGTTGAAGAAATTAAAGCCGAGTTGGATTAGTTTGAGCCGAGCTTGTTTGTTGCAAGGCCGAGAGTTTGAAGTTTTGAGAACAAGGCAAGAATTATCGAAGTTTGATTTGTTGAAGATTTGACAATGCCTTCGAGAAGGGACAATCGATTTCAAAATGTTGAAGATGTATATCGAAGACAAGAGTCCGAGCAAATGGAACAACGTACCAATGAAAAGTTTGATGAAGGTATTGGAAAGTGAGAGAAACTGATGATTGACATGAATCAAATTCAAAGGAGAAGGTCGCCAATCTCGAGCCACAGAGGAATCAGAGTTTCACCATCGGTTGCGGAAGCGAGGAGGGTGTCGCCACAATCTTGTAGAGATCGAAGGGAATCTTCAGTTTCTATGAGGCAAGAGCATCATGAATATCGGGGTGAAGAGAGAAGAACTTATCATACATTTGAAGATGATCCATATCGTGACGTTGAAAGACATAGTAGAAGAGATATGCTTAATTATGGAAATGTTGATGGTCGAGATCGATATCGAAGTACATTTGATTATGATGAATATGGTAATAGAGGTAGTGTTCATTATCGAGATCGAGACCAAGTACAAAATCAGTATCGGGATGTTGAAGATGATCGACGATGGGAGTCGGGGATGAAGACTGAAATTCCAGAATTCAAGGGAAGTATGCAAGCAGAAGAATTTCTTGATTCGTTATCTAATGTTGAAGAGTTTTTTGATTTTAAGGAAGTTCCCGAGCATTGAAGAGTTAAGTTGGTTGCTACACGTTTGAGAGGGAGAGCTTTAGCATGGTGGCAGCAAACTAAACTTACAAGGGAGAGAATGGGGAAGTCAAAGATTGAATCATGGGAGAAAATGAAGAAGCTGATGAGAGCTACTTGCTTACCATATAACTATCAGTCTCTTATGTATCAGCGATTGCAGAATTTGAGACAGGGGACAAAGTCTGTGAATAATTATGCGGATGAATTTTATCAGTTGATTGCCAGAAAAGATATCATGGAGATAGAAGAATAGCTGACAGCTAGGTTTATTGGGGGGTTGAGGATCCAGATCCAGGACATGGTAAATACGTTTGACCCTAGATCTATGGCGGAAGCGCACCAGAAAGCATTGGCTTGGGAGAAGCAAGGTAGAAGAGGAGGTGGTGTTTTTCCAAGTTCCAATACTCAGAGCAAGGGTGCTAGTGGGAGTTCCAATGTTTCTAAAGCTGTTAGTATACTAGTTGTGAATGAGGTTGCAAAGGCAAAGGTCAACAACAGTACCAAATGCTTTAATTATCAGGAATTTGGTCGCAAAAGCAATGAATGTCCGAAGCCGAAGAAGCTAACGATGATTGCTGAGGTTGAGGATGAGGATGTTGGTGAAGGTTATTCTAGTCCAGTTGAGGAGGATGAACAGGATATCGCGTCGGGAGATGAAGGATGTAATCTAATGATGAGGAAATCTTGTTTAACACCAAAGCAAGAGGATGAGGCTAGTTGGTTGAGGAGTCATATCTTTCAGTCGACATGCACTATACTGGAAAAGGTTTGTAAAATTTGTGATTGACGCGGGAAGTTGTGAGAATATCATTTCTACCGAAGCTGTGAGAAAGTTGAAGTTGAAGACGGAGAAGCATCCAAATCCTTACAGGTTAGCGTGGTTAAGGAAAGGAGGAGAGGTGAAGGTGGACAGGCGAGTTCATGTTCCATTTTCTATTGTGAAGAAGTATAAAGACGAAATCTGGTGTGATGTAGTGGAAATGAATGTTTGTCACTTGCTTTTGGAAGACCATGGCAGTATGATCGAGCAGTACAACATGATGGTTGAACCAATAGCTACAGCTTTATGTTCGAGGGTACTAAGATTATTTTAGTTCCGATGAAGAGACAGCAAGGAGAGAGCAAGTCAGAAGAGATTGAGGAGCTGAAAACTTTGTTGACTTTGAAGGAGTTTATTGAAGAAGTAGAGGAGAGTCCAGAGGTATTCTTATTGATTGGACATGAAGCTATTGAGTCTGTTGAAATTCCAGAGGGAGTAAAGCCAGTAGTGGAGTAATTTGAAGACGTGTTTCCTAAAGAGTTGCCAAAAGAGCTACCACCGTTGAGAGACATTCAACATCAGATAGATCTTGTTCCAGGAGCAGTGTTACCTCACAGGCCACATTACCAGATGAGTCTTAAGGAGCATGAGGAACTGAGAAGGCAGGTGGAGGAGTTGTTAGAACATGGGCGTGTTCAGGAGAGCTTGAGTCCTTGTGTAGTGCCAGCCTTATTGGTACCAAAGAAGGATGGTTCGTGGAGGATGTGTACGGACAGTCGGGCCCTAAATAAGATTACTGTGAGATATAGGTTTCCTATGCCGAGGTTCGATGATTTGATTGATCAGTTGAGTAGGGCTGTTGTGTTCTCAAAGATTGGCTTGAAGAGTGGATACCATAAGATTCGTATTAGACCGGTTGATGAGTGGAAGATTGCTTTTAAACTAGAGAAGGTCTATACGAATGGCTGGTTATGCCATTTGGCTTGTCAAATGCTCCTAGTACTTTTATGAGAGTGATGAACCAGATTTTCAGACTATTTATTGGGAAGTTCGTAGTAGTTTACTTTGACGATATTTTGATCTATAGTGGGAGTATGGAAGAGAATATCAAGCATTTGCGAGAAGTTCTGTTTATTCTACGACAGGAGCAATTCTATGCAGCAGGGAAGAAGTACGTGTTCATGACGCACAGTGTTTTGTTTCTAGGATATGTTCTGTCAAAGGAGGGAATTCAGGTGGACGAGAGTAAAGTTGAAGCAATCAGAAATTGGCCGCAGCCCAAGACTATTACCGAAGTTAGAAGTTTTCATGGTTTAGCATCATCCTACCGATGGTTTATTCCACACTTCAGTAGCGTGATGGCACCAGTTACGGATTGTATAAAGGGCAAGCAGTTTTCGTGGACGGAGGAAGCAGGATTAGCTTTTGAGAAGATCAAGACACTTTTGACGACAACACCAATTCTAATTTTGTCGGATTTCCAGTTGTTGTTTGAATTACATACTGATGCATCGAAGGTTGGGATTGGAGGGGTGTTGAGTCAGAAGGGGCGTCCAATTGCATATTTCAATGACAAGCTTTCGGGAGCGAAGATGAGATATAATACTTATGATGTAGAATTTTATGCCATTGTTCAAGCCATGAAACACTGGAGACATTATCTATTTCAGAAGGAGTTTGTTCTTTATACTGATCATGAAGCGTTAAAGCACTTACAAGGGCAGAACAAGATAGCAGCTAGGCATGCATCGTGGATTGCATACTTGCAGCAATTTACATTTGTTGTGAAACATAAATCGGGAGTTACAAACCGTGTGGCGGATGCATTGTGCAGGAGAAATCATTTATTGACTACAATGAAAGTTGAAGTAACCGGGTTTGACGTGTTGCCGGAATTGCTTATGAATGATCCTTACTTTGCTAAGATTATGGATGAAGTCACAACAGGGAAGATGGATGAATATATTTTGGTAGATGGTTTTCTGTTCAAGGGAAATCAATTATGTATACCCGAAGGAAGTTTGCGAATGAAGATCGTAAAGGAGTTACATGAAGAAGGCCATGTAGATAGAGATCGTACATTGCAGTTGATTTCTCAAACTTATTTTTGGCCGTCAATGAGAAGAGAAGTTGAGAGATTTGTGGAGAGATGTCATGTCTGTCAAGTTTCGAAGGGAACAGCTACGAATGCGGGATTATATATGCCATTACCCGTGTCTACTAAACCGTAGGTTGATATTAGCATGGATTTCGTTTTGGTTTTGCCTGGAACTCAAAGGGGGAATGATTCTATATTTGTTGTGGTGAACAGATTTTCAAAAATGGTACATTTTATTGCTTGTAAGAAGACTGCAGATAACATTAATGTCGCTCAGTTATACTTCAAAGAGATCTATAGACTTCATGGATTACCAGAATCTATTGTTTGGATAGAGATACTCGATTTTTGAGCCATTTTTGGTTGAATTTGTGGAAGATGGTTGGGACTAAACTGAATTTTAGCAGCGCTTATCATCCGCAAACAGATGGGCAAATAGAAGTGGTGAATAGATCACTGGGAAATTTGCTGAGATGTCATGTGAAAGATAATTTGAAGAGCTTGAATATGAAGTTGTTTCAAGAAGAGTTCGCACATAATCACGCTGTTAATCGGAGTACTGGTTTCAGTCCGTTTCAAGTTGTTTTTTCAGCAATTCCAAAGGGTCCGTTGGATTTGATGACAGTGCCATTTCAGAAAGGGGTTGTTAAACGGGCTAGTGATTTGGTGAATGATTTGCAAGAGTGTCACAGAACTGTTCATGAACGATTGCTTGCAGCAAATGAGAAGTATAAACAAATGGAGGATAAGAAGAGAAAAAGTGTGGACCTCAAGGAAGGTGATTTGGTTTACGCCGTATTGACGAAGGATCGTTTTCCAGTTGGAACTTACAACAAGTTGAAAGCTCAAAAAATTGGTCCAGTGGAAATCTTGAAGAAGATCAATGAGAATGCATATCAATTAAGGTTGCCGGATAATGTTCATACTTCTGATGTTTTCAATGTCAAATACTTGATTCCGTATCATGGGGATGAGCTTGTTGTGGAAGAGGAAGGTGCAAATTCGAGGTCGAATTATTGTCAACTGGGGGAGGATGATGCAGCGCAATCTACAAACTCAATGGAGTTGAATTTCTCAAAGGCCTTAGGTCGCTCACGACCTAGTGAAGGTCGCTCAAAGGCCTTAGGTCACTCACGACCTAGTGAAGGCCGCTCGCTAGGGAACACATCAAACACCAAGACATTCGAATGACCTAGTGAAGCAGCGCGCTCTAGATGGCCTCGATCCATAGGTCGGAAAGCTTTAGGTCGCGAATGACCTAACTCACAGATTAGGTCGCGAACGACCTAACTCACATTTGTTTTCAAACCGCCTTGAAGTTAGGTCACTATAGTTGGCTAGGTCACGTGAAGAAGATCCAATTGCTGAGGTGTGCCATAGGTCGGCCGTGTTGTTAGGTCGTTAACGACCTATGCTATGTTGTGTGTGTTGAATGTGTTGAAGTTGTATTTTCTTTAAGTCGTAATGCGTGTTGTATATATTAAGTTGTGTGTATACTTGTGAGTCGCATTGTTATTAGGTCGTTGTAACCTGTGCTTGTACTTAGGTCGTAGGACGTTGAGTCACCTACATGTGTAAATGTTGAGTCACGTGTTGATAGGTCGTTAACGACCTTGGTTAGGTCATAAGTGGCGTAACGACTTATGTTAGGTCGGAGGACTGTGTTGTTATGTTGAGCTATACCCTATAAATATGGGTGTTGGGTCATTTGTAAGGGTTGTTGATTTTGAATAAAACTTTGTGTTTGTGTTCTTTGTGCCACTTTTAAATTGGTAGTTGAGTGTTATCTCCTATCTCCACTTTCGGCATTCAAGTGCGTTCGAATCAACGATTGTTGAAGCCAATTCACGGAATCAAGTGCACTTGATCAACGTCGAAGAATTGTAGATCTTCTTTCACGGTATTGTGCGCGATAAACATGTTGAAGATAGCTAGAATTCGGTATCGTTCGAGATCAAAGAATTTGGGCGTTTGGGTATTTTTAATCCGTCGATTGCTATTTTCATCGTTGTATCCATTTCTATTAAATCCGCTGCATTAGAATTTGAGAAAATATGAAACATAAAAGTTTAAGATGATTGTTACAGATCGAATTCAGAAAAAGAATCATCTAATTCAGACATTCAAGTCAAAAGTTACGGCAATTTCAATTCTCAGGTCTAAAATTACAAAACTGTGAATAATTAGCATAACAATAGGGCTGCAGCTTAAAGAGCCAATTTTATCCCGTAGATCAAAGATTTTGATAAATCATAAAACATGAAAGTTGAAGATAATTTTCATTGCTATAATTTAAAAAAAGAATCACCTGATTCGGACTTAAAAGTCCAAAGATATACCCAAAACAATTATCGGGTCTGGATTTATTATTGCTGTATTTTGCTCTCAGTACAGCGACAAAGAAGTGCATTTTTGACCAAATTAAATTCAAAATTTAAGAAAACCCAAAACACGAAACTTGTAACACATCATTTTTTTCTTTTCAGAACATCCAAAATTATCAAATTCCGATCCAAAACGAGAAAGTTACGGATAATTTTAGTTTTAGGCTTCAATTCTGAAAATCGACAGATCGGAGCATGTATCTCAGTTTCAAACCCAATTTCGATCCTTTAAATCATATAATTTGCAAAAACTTATAACATGAAAGTTGTAGCATAATGTTTAAGATTTTAAGAACTTTAAACAATATCAAAATCTGATAAGAAATGAGAAAGTTAGGCTTAAATTACTAACAATATTTTGCATAGAAATTTGACAGGCAGAGACTATTACTCTGTCAAAAATTCGATTTTGACTAATAAATCTTCAAAATATGAGAAAGTAATTAAAACAAAAGTTCTTCCTTAGAAAATTATATTTCTAATGAAAAATGATTCAACTAAATTGGATTTATCAATCAAAAGTTATGTTCATTTTACTCTCAAGTATTAACTCTAAATTTTTATATGGCTGAGCTATAACATTAGTTTCAAACTCAATTTCGACCAATTTAACTGCAGAATTTCGAAATATGATTAACAAAAACTTGTAGCTCATTGAAATAACTTTCTACCACAAAAAGATTGAGTCAATTTGGATTATTCTACCATAAATTATCGTTGTTTTACTGTAGCGACTTTTTTTATAACAAATTTCCAGCAAACAATAACACAATAATCACACAAGTTTTCAACCAAATTGCATACAATTAAATCAACAATCAATTAATGATGTGCAGAAAACAAAGATTTTGATGTGAGTGATTAACTCACCTCTATCCTTTAATTCAATAATCGACACCACCAATTCAACCCAAATTTCCAAACTAGCAAACCCTAAACAGAGAAGAATTTAATAAATTTTCACTGTAAGTTAGATTTTGATGGAGAGATTGGTTTTAGGTTGAAGATTACCTGAGTTTATACTTAAATCCATGTTTTAAAACATCCATTCTTCATTTTATTTTTGATTAATAGAATAGATTGGGAGAATGAGAAGGCTGCCATTATTTTTGAGCTTCAGAAGTTTTTAACTGAGAGGAGAGAAGTGAATGAACGTGCAGACTTTTCTCCTCTTTCTCATTCTTTAGTAACATGTTAGGGTTTAATTTTACTAATGGACTTAAGCCCAACAAGTAAATGAAATTAACTTGTGTTATTATTCAACTACTTATTTCATGTTACAATGCATACTAACGATGGAATTTACACTATTTCAAGTTCCACTTCTTAAGAATTAAGAAATTCATTACTCATGATAATAAAAATGTTTTACACCCAATTAAAATATTATTTAGATAATTAGAAAATATTTATTATCATATTTCCCTATTTAAAGAAAATGGCAAATTTACGTTATTAATTACAAAACTCATTGTAATTAACACTATAAATTACACAAAAATCACATTTTTATGTCATAAAATTCTATAACTCATTTCAAATATAATTTTATGCTCGACTTATATTTTTAAACTCAATTCCATCATTTTATTAAATATATTCCATTTTAAAATTAATTAATTCCTTTAAAAAAATATTAAATGAAGTAAAAAGCAATAATTAACAAAATTATTGCATTAACTCTAAATAAAACACATTTTCCTCATTTATTTATTAACTCAAACCATCTTAATAAAGTTTTCAAAATTCTATTGTCTCATTTTATCCTCAATATATTGTTTGTTCCCGATAAATAATTTATATTCCTCTTTAATTATTAATTCACACTATTAAATTATAACTGCCGTTATAATTTAATATTTTCATGTAATCGCTAAAACAAGGGTTGTTATAAATATTTTAAAGGATTTTAAAGGAGCTAGAAAGCGATGAACTCATGTTTGTCATTGGAAAATATTTCTGATGATGACTGCGGCACCATCGGTGTTCATTTAAGTTTCTGAGCAGGGAAATGCTACCATAGCTATTTGTCATAAATTTGTTGGATAAATTTGACCCCAAAACCATCAGTGGATTTACACAAGGGAAATATGTATATTATTATTTCAAATGATTTTTAGAAATAGCAGTAATAGTTTATTGAAAATGTTGGAAATGTGGATTACGGACCTTAAGGTTGGATTAACACTAGAGAGGGGGAGGTGAATATTGTTTAATGGATTTTATGGAATTTTTGAAATCTTTTGAAATTAAACACTGACAGATGAAATTCACAAACACAAGACAATCACAGAATCAGACACTAATGCTGGATATCACATGACCCCGGCTAGATGGGAGTCACATGCAAACTGCTGGATATCAACCGGCAATGATCGATGGACAACTGAGAGTTAGTCCATCAGCCGGTTTCCAAACCGTGCCCTCCTCCAGAGGGGGTGCCGTTCCTCACTACACCACAGATTACCGTGCCACGACCACGGCGGTTGAACCAATGGTCGATGCCCAAAATCAGTCAAACCTGGACCGCCGTCAGCACGGACGTACTCCTGAACCATACGTCCCAGAAGATTATGAGCCAAGAAGGCAAGATGTGGATCGTCGACAGCATCCGGTCCAACCTCATAATGTGGGACCCAACCATAATCTGACTCAACACGCTCAGAATGTACAAACGTCGGATCTTCCGACCATGATACGTCAAATGATCCATGAAAGCCAGGGTCTCACGAATGATGACTAGGGAATCTCCAGAAGTCACACTCCTTTTACGGACGATATTCCTACTGCTGAACCCCTACGGCGATTCAGGATGCCGACTCTACCCATGTTGGAGGGAAACTCCGACCCCAACCAACATATTCTGAAATATGAATGGTCGATGAGCACTGCCAGAGCTGACGATGCAGTGAAGTGTTGTAGTTTCCCCATATCCTTGGGGGGAATTGCTACCATGTGGTTCACTCTTCTGCTACCTCGATCCATTTCCTCTTTTGACCAGTTGGCCACAAAATTTGTTGAGCAATTCCGCATGCACGTCGCAAGGCCAAAAGATGTTAACACTCTGTCTAGCGTCACCCAAGCTCCTGGAGAGATTCTCAGACACTACTTAGAGAGATTCCATACTGCATGTGCGGAAATCAGCAATCCGAACGATAACTCCATCCTTATGGCATTGACTAAGGGGATTGACCCCGATTCTGAGTTTGGCAACTAGTTGGCAGGAAAACCACCTACATCATTGGACCATTTCCACGCCAAGGCGGCTCAATTTTTGAGAAGGGAAGATGCGAAACAGTCTAGGAAGCAGACTGATGTAGGGCCAAGAACGGAAGGGATCTAAAGCTATGTCGCAATCAAACAGGCCGGTGAGAGTTTCAGAAAAGTTCAGTTGAATGTTAAAAACAAAAGCTCAACAGAGAGAGAGCATGAATCAAAATAGAAAGCGAGATCAAAATCGTGGCCCACCGCGCAAGAATCCTATGTTTGATAGTTACACTCCTTTGAATACATCACTGGAGAACTTGTACTTACAAACCTGTAATACAAAAAACCTGTTCCAAAACCGTCGTCAGTAAGACAAATCCAGACAGGAAAATTCTGTAGGTTTCATGAAAGCTATGGGCACAATACGAATGAATGTCGTCACTTGTAAGATTTCGTAGAAAAATTGATCAGAGAAAGGAAGCTGGAACAGTTTATGCGGGCGCCGCAGCCTGAAGAAGCGGGCCCATCAAACCAAAATAATGAACCGATCGACCAAGACATGAGGACTCTACATGTCCCCGTGGGAGATTAGTGATAAACGCCATCAGTGGCGGACCCACTTTGCCAGGAGCCTGGAACGACGAGGATCTTCGTCACTGTTACACATGACAGGCTTTATTCAGTCTATGAATACTTTACAATTTTCTTTGCATTCTGAAGTTTGAATTTATAATAAGGCACTGATTTTGCCATGTTTTTCCGTTCCAGCAATAAATTACTATCTCTTCAAGCTACAGCTGTGATTCGCCGAATGCGACATTTAACAATCACGACGCACGAAGGGCTAAGTTCTATCGCACGATGGAATTTATTCAAATAGCGAGTGACTGTGATACAACCAGCCACTCACTAAGTGAAAACTCAGCTCGGGGGCAAGCCATCACATCAAAGGCTAAATTGGACTGACATACGGCAGTCCTACAACCAACTCCAAATTCTTAAAGTGCGAATTGGAGTATAAACCTCAACTCTAGGTTCCCAGAGTGCGAACCGGAATGTAAACACTAACTCCACTTTTTCAGAGTGCGAACTGGAGTATAAATATCAACTCTAGGTTCCAAGAGTGCGAACCGGAGTATGAACACTGGCTCCACTTTCCCAGAGTGCAAATTGGAGTATAAACATAAACTCTAGGTCCCTAGAGTGCGGACGGGCCTATAAACGCTAACTTCAAACTCCCAGAATGCGAGTTGGAGTATAAACATATAAATGCAGTTCCGGAAAGGGTGCGCCCGTCTGCCTAACGACTTCGGCCGTATCCTAACCAAGTTTGCGGAGGATGGATCCGTCCGTCTAACGACCTCGCTTGTTAACTCGGGGTGGATGTGATCCGACCATCCACGATCTCGATAAATCCATCGTTCCTAGAGTGTGAAGGAACTCCTAAAAAGCCTAAACAGGTGTGACTGACCACCTATCGGCTAACTCCAACTTCCCAGAGCGTGAATTGGAGTATAAACATCAATTCCAGGTTCCCGGAGCGTGAACCGAAACATCAGTGCTAACTCCAAGTTCCCAGAGCGTGAATTGGAGTATAAATATCAATTCCAGGTTCCCGAAGCACGAAACGAAACATCAATGCTAACTCCATGTTCCCAGAGCGTGAATTGGAGTATAAATATCAATTCCAGGTTCCTAGAGCGTGAAACGAAACATAAACGCTAACTCCAAGTTCCCAGAGCGTGAATTGGAGTACAAACATCAATTCCAGGTTCCCCGAGTGGGAACCGAAGTATAAATGTGGACTTCAAATTCCCAGAGTGTGAATTAGAAAACAAATACCATGTCAAAGTTCCTGGAGTGCGAACTATGTTACAAACATCGATAACTCTCGAATTCCTAGACCGTGAACCAGATTATCGATCACAGATTATCCTAAGTCCCCGAAGTGTGGACATGTGCTCAAGATTTGCAATAGGTGCGATCGACCACCGAAATATAAACGCTGCTCAAGCTTAAGTGTCAATCACTAACCGAAGTGATACAATGTCCAAAATTCAACCGATTCATCAATCACGACGTGTGATCAAGATGTTCAGACTTGGCAAATAAAACAGACTCAACTTGAAGGTAGAAACACAAGTACATTGGACTGAAAGCCAAATACTACAAATACTTAAGCACAAAAGAAATTAGAGTTGAAGCAAAGAAACTAAATGTCATTTCAACTAACTGTATGTGAAGATTCATGTACAGATTATTCCAAAAAATTCCTACTAGCAGGAGGCCAAGCTGCACCTATACATAGCCTATGAAAGAAAAATAAAAGTGCCTCAATAGGGGGATTATCTACTTTTTCTTCTTCGGCTTTTTCTTCGACGCGGAACTACTAGAACCGCTAACAGTCTTTCGCTACAAGCCCTTACCCTTTGGTGGATCATCCTCTGATGAAGGCATGATACCGACATCTTCCTCCGAACTTGAACTTAAAGGAATATTCTCTTCTGGAGGAGTCGGGTCTACCACCGGGGGCGGAATGGGCACGCTGGTTCCGACAAGCGTGTCTCCAGAAGATATCACCTCATGAGGAGTGGGGCAGACCACCGTCGTAACACTCTCAAAATTACCACCATGTGCTGCCGCTTCCATCTCTGCGTTGATTTGAGCCAGTATCTCAGCCTCACGAGCGGCATGAAATTCATGGTAGGCAGTGGTGGACTGTGAAGAAATGATAGAAGCTGGTGGGAACGCGCCAAGAACGAATGACATTTCCGCAAAAGGATTGCTGCTTTCACCTAAAAGCTCGTTCATCATCTGTTCGTGGAAAGTAATTAAACCCCCTATGTCATCTCGGTCGGCGCGACTGTCATCATGGTGATCGCTTCAGTAATAATGGCCTCATGTTCTTGATGTGACTCTTGGACTACAGGACGCTCTGTCGTTGTAACTTCATTCACTGGACAAGAAAGAAAAGTAGTTGTCAGAACATGCTTCAATACACATACTTTAGTTCAGACATACAGTAGATTTGTGCAGAGTACCTTCCTCAACTTGACTCGTGGCTGACTGAACAGCTTCTGAAGAATGCTCCCTTATGGGAGATAAGCGTGGCTGGTCAGGGTCATAACCAGGGACCGGCTGCAGCTCAATCACCGACGTCGGCTCGGATCCAGATGATGTAATCATCTCAGAACTTGTAGCTGGGTGTGCGACGCCAGACCCCTCACCAACTTGTAAGTATTCGGTACCCAATCTCACTTTTGCAAGAGAGATCATAAAATCATGGAGAACATTCTTCTCATCATCATTCAATATACGGTTCTCCAACTCGAACTCATCAAAAGCTTCACCCGGCTGTGCTGCCTTCTCTTCTTCCACTAATAAATTCCAGGCATTGAATAAATTTGTTGGGTAGTCATCGAGCCATGCCAAGTTTCTATGCCTCAGCACATTGGCGTTATAGGTGATGAGAAGCTCTTCTATCTCCGTCTCGAGCTTGATCTCTGCCTGTCGAACTTTCTCATCAACTTCGGCTTCCATCTCGCGTACCTTTTCCATGGCCGCATATCTTGCCCACCGAAACTCCACCGCCTGATCGCACGCTTCCTGTGCGGAAATGTTAGCGGTGTCCCTCTCCTTCAAGATCTCCGAAACTTTGGCCTTGAGCTCGTTTAGCTCTTTCAAGTCCGCATCCCGCTCGGCGGTTACAACAGTATTCCGGTGGCCCATGTCCTCTAACGTGGCATAATGCTCACGCTTCATCCTGTCCATTGCCGCTAGGGCTTCATCAGCTTTCTTAAGAGCCTCGATTTCTGATTTCTGAGAAGACTCGGCCTCGCCACTGAGCACTTGAATAATCCAGTCTTTTTGGCCAAGTTCTTTCTCTATTTTCTCAATCCCGGCCGCTCGGTCGAAGGCCACCTTTGACGCTTTCTTCGTGGTTTTTGACCATTCCCGGTACTGGAAAAATATATCTAAGAGATAATAATGCATCATGGGTGCAACTGATGCCGGTACCCTTTTTAGATGCGGAGGGAAGACAAAACCATCGAAGCAGACCTCAGGGAAATCTTTCTTTAGTTGAGCAAGCCTCGCTGCTCCTTTCCCCGAAGGCTCAGTCAATGTCTACTCTGTTGTCGTGGGGGCCGCAATCTCCATTCTACGATGAGTGTCAGACCTCGATGATTGGGAAGACGGCTTGTGCCATGATGTTTCTGGAGGCCTTGAAACGTGAACTGGAAGCGGTGCGAGAGCTCTAGGAGGTGGCTTGCGAGATCATGACAGATGCCTATAATCTTTATCTCTATAGGAGCATTCATGGCTCAAGTACCCATGGTCATAGTCTCTGTCCCTTCTCTCCTATATGATTCATAATATGATGAAGACTTGCGTTTGCTGCGAAGACTGCCAAGCATCGAGCTTCGACCAGACATGGTATCTACAAGCAAAGAAATAAAATGAAATTAGTAATCTCTCATAGTGAGCGTATTACACTCAGAAATCGTGCAGTGCTGTGAAGTGTGAATTTAGGTGCAACCCCCCGACCAACCGGATGTGTCAACCACACCAGTGCGCAGAGACTCGCTCAAAACTAAGGCTTCTGAAAGTTCGTCCAATCCGACATCATGCTGCAAGGACACATCGTCCGGAATTGGAAGATCGACGAGCCCTTCATAAAGATTCTCAGTTCTTGGGGGAGACATTTTCGAAATTCTTATTCCGGAGGCGGGTCGGGACGTGACAACCTATTTCCATCTTTCCTTTTTAGGTGGCTTAACTACGGCTGCCTTGCCTTTCCTTTGCTCTTCGGTATCCTCGGCTACATCTGCAGGCTCGCCCAACGGTTCTTCATCGGTGTGAGTTCTCTTGGAGTCAGCTTCCTCAATTATAAAAACTTTAGGCTTTCTTTGTTTAACTCGTTCTTTCGAGGCAGTCCTTAAAGCAACGTCATGCATTATACTTTGTCTTCGTTCAATCAACCCAAGAATCCTAAGATTCCTATCCGTCAGAAGCAAATCGATATTCCTCTCTTCACTTGGGATTTCTTGAAAAACCCGAACTATCTCCTTGAAACGTTCACCTTCGGGTCGCTGGATTATGGCTGAAAAGAAAAAGAAATGTGAGTTCGACTTCATCCACATTAGTTTTATCAACTACCCGAGAAGATAGCAATACTCACGTCTAAATAGCCATCGCCTAACAAATCCCGGGGGGGGGGCAACTAACATAAAACCATTCCGTCTTGAAGTAGCTCAATCTAGTCCAAGCCCCTGTGACCACTTGGCAATTTCTTACCGCCTCCAGGACTGTGAAAGATGGACTATCAGCCCGGCTCTTGAAGTTAAACAAGTATCTGATCTCAATCCAGAGCGGCGGTCGATAGAGATGATCCATAAATGCAATGAACAAGCTATTGAGTGAAGCATATCCTTTCGGATGTAGCTGAGATGGGGCGATCCCTAAAAACGACAATACTTCTCTTATATACTGGTTAAACGGAGGGAGTGTCCCAGCTGCGCACGCGTGGCGATTGAATGTAGCGTATCCCTTCGGTGGATTGTGCGGTCTATCACTTGGTCCCGGCAATAATACGTCGTCCATCGTCAAACCATGCCTTAAGCATATTCTTCCTAGCATGTCTTTCGAAATGTTGGACGGAATAGAGTCTGATGGGTTACTAATGAAGGATGCGTTAGGTAACTCGTCCGGAGCTGGACCGATAACTTCAGTCTTAATCTCCGGTACTTCAAGCACGGAAAGGCCTGAACTCTGAGTTTCTTGCGGCTGCGAACTTGAAGTTTCCATAACTATCCAACTCACGAGAAATCATCGTTAGATGCTAAAAAGCCTGTGCATTCCCCGGTGTAAAGTGCATGAATGTGTCGTGCAGTGCTGTGCATTACTTGAGCAAATTCTACAGAATAAACAGAAATGTATGAACGACAAAACTCTGAAAATTAGATAGGAAATGATCGTCATCGCTGACCGTCACAACCGTGCCATCCAGATGCAAACGATCGATTCAAGTTAAAGTTCGTTATATTTTTGTTAAGTTACGGTTCCATCGACGAGCTTCGAAAGGTAGTCCAATATGCAGTTCTGCGGTTAAGTTTAGTCATGTAAGGAGAAGCTCGTAGGAGTCAAATATTTTAATGTGCAAAAAATTCTCTAAATTCGTCTAATTTCAACTTGGAATCTGTCGCCGCAGTTCAAATTCGTATCGAGTCAGAGATGCATCATTTTTCATATCGACCATGTTTGGATCGATATATTCGTATCGATCAGGTTTGACTCGATACGTTCCGTATCAATCGAGTTCGAAACGATACGTTTCGTATTGATCTAGGGCACACCATTTCACATTGATCTGAAAACACTGGCTTCGCATCGATCACCGCTCTCGTATTCGTATCGATACGAAATCGTATAATCTAAATCGATTCGAAAACTCCTATTACAGATCGACACGAAATAAAGGCGAAGTCGTTCCTCTACAACTACTTCTTCTCCAAAAGGGCCTCAACTCCATGGCCACGCTCCATCCCCAATCTTGCTTTGACTTGTCCAGATCTTAAACCCATCAAAATTGATCATAGAAACGAAAAAGGATGGCGGAGGTGCCGAGTTTCATCATTCTTGGCATGGTTTAATCTATTAAATTACCTGATTTTAATGTTTAAATTTGAAGGATTGAAGGATTGAATCGGTTCGAAGGCTAGAACAGTTCGTCCTCTCGGGCTCTCTTTCGATACGAAAGCATAGAAAGTACAAGCCAACAGTAAAAGTAAAAAAGTGAAAAAATGGCTAAGTCCAAAGTATTTATATGGAGCCTTAAGGGTGACTGGGTCGTTTCGCCTCCCAGTCAACGTGACCGGTCACAAACGGTCAAATGATGGACTGATGCAAATGCTGCTTTTGAATCCATAGGACTTTGTCTTCATCGAGACGAAGTTACTATCGGACTTCATCGATACGAAGTACACAACAAAGGCTACACTAAAAGCATCGAACCCCATCAATTCGAAGTGTCTATTTTGCAACCATCAACTCACAACAGTGCGGGTCCATCGATACAAGTGAATATTTCGTATCCATCAGAACTCATCGATACAAACGAATATTTCATATCCATGAAAACCCATCGATACAAACGAATATTTCATATCCATCAAAACTCATCGATACGAACAAATATTTTGAAACCCATCGATACGAACAATCGCTTCGTATCCATCGATGAAAACCCCGCCAATGCAGAAAACTACTGTGCAACCTTTTACATCGATTTAGGAGAGGACCGATACAAGAGGATAATTAGAAAAAACCATCAAGCGTTGTTTCAACTCGAATTTCAAATCGGTTCAGGAGAGGATGAACGCGAAATTCGATAGCAAACTAAACTGACAACGACTCTTGAACATGTAACGTTAACGAGAGTCAAGTTAACATATATGCATATATGTCTGACTAATATTTGATTTTAAACATTCATAGGGATCGAATACTCATCTCATTACGATTACGGCGACAAGCAGCTAACCACTATCACGCAGCAGTCAGTTACAGCAATATGGATTACAACTTTCAACGAAAAATACAATGACTATTCAAAAAGATTGCAGCTTTTCAAAGCACGTCATGTTTCCACAAGACATACTCTGGGGGGAAAATGTTATCCTGCCTTTTGGCAAGGCCGTGATACCAAGAAGTTGATTGAAAACCAAGGATCACTCTTCCTGGATATCAAGCCTACACAGGCTCGCTATGGATATCGATGAATTCTGTCCGAGTCCAGATTGCGCTACAATTGATAGGACATGACAAGCAAAGCCATGAAGGCTAGTATTCCAAATTTAAAGTCAATCCGAGTTCGTATGCTCAAGATATGATCGATTCAATCTAGAGGGAAAAGCTCCGTGTTCGTATCCATCATCGAACTCCGGTTCGAATCGATCAACTTCGTATCCGTCGAAGTTCCGTAGTTTGTATCGATCAACTTTGTATCCATCGAAGTGCCGTGGTTCATATCGATCAAGTTCGAATCCATCGGGAAGACTCAGTTCCACTCGATCTCATTCGAATCCATCGGCTCCTCCTTATTCGAATCCATTGGCATCTCCCTACTTCGTATCCATCGGCAGATAGCCTACTTCGCATCCATCAACTAAGTCAACGGATACTGCTTCGCATCCATCATAGAAGCCTCTCTTCGTATCCATCAGGCAGCCGCAATTCGTATCCATCAGATTACCAATACTTCGTATCCATAAAAGGGCTCTACTTCGCAACGATTGGCCTCATATCCATTGAGACGCTACGTGGTTCGTACCCATCAAACGAAAGCTTGTTCGTATCCATCGACCATCAGTAGCTCGTGTCCATCAATGATTGCTGTTCGAACCCATGAATGAGGCCTTATTCGAATCCATAAAGTCAACAAACCTGGGTGACGTGTCATCCCTCGATACGAACAAGGCGAGATATATGGAGTCAATGCGGTCAACTCGGAGCAAAGACCGGATCGAGGCGAAGATTGCGCTCCATGTCATCATGAAAGCGCGTGCCAACATCGAGTCGAAGCAATCGATTCAAACAAGGCAGCCACTGAAAAAGTCCATTTGGTGTCGACTATATCTCAAAATCTACCAATCCAAATGCCATGAAATTTTCACAGGAGATTGCACACGAGGCAAGGAATGTTCAAACCAAATTTCAGCTCGATTGGACATCATCTTGATCGATACGAAATGATTTATCGATCATAGATCGACTCGACACTTTATGGAATTGGTCGTGTTGGCCCCCTCACATGCCAGAGTGAATCTCCCAAAGATTGAGCGAAGTCTCAGCCTCCTATGCGTATAAATAGAGCCCCGGAGCCTACAAAAAAAGTATCTTTTGATTCTGAAGCGCCGAGACTCTGCTGGATCAAGATCTCCATCATCCTACTACTGTTGAATTTGAATTTCCAGTTGTAACTTTCTGTTGATTGTTGGACTTTCTTGTAGTCATTGAAAGAGAATCAATAAAACTGCAAAAGCCTTCATAGTGGACGTATGCAAACACGCCGAACCACTCTAAATTGCTTGTATGTGCATTTACTTTCCTGTTCATTGGAGTTTTTGTTAGATAATCCTCATTTTCAATTTATACTCTTCATTATTATCTCTTCAAAAACTCCCAAAGAGTGTTGTGACCAATTTGGTGCAAACAAGCCAACTTTTCATATTTTTCGGTAAGTGTTTTATATGGTTAAAACACAAGTGGGATTTTCATAAGAAATATATTAGCATGGTTAAACACTTTTTGAGAAACAAACTCCTCTCTCGTATAATCAACTACAAAATATTTAAAATTCCAAGTAGGATAAATTCCATGATATAAAGTGTTTTCTCCCAAGGTAAAAGTTTTGGGGCGAAGTTCGTCCAAAATTACTTGCGCTTGGTTAATGTCATTGTGCCCATAAATAGAAAAAAGAGCGTTACAAACTTTTAAGGTCGGGTAATTGAAATTTGCCGATCTTGGAGTCATGATATGTTGCAAAATAAGGTTAACAATTCTTACTTTAGGGCGGAAATTTTGATTTGTAAATTCAAAGTTATCATCTCCTTCAAAAATGTGAGGAAATGTCTCACGTTCATGTTCACCGATTTGCAAATCTAAAAGATTCATTCTCGTATACATACAACCTAAAATATTTCCCAAAATCTCACTATTTAAAACAATTTATGTTCCTTTACCACTACTCCAAAATTCCCCTTCATTACCATAAGAAAAACCACGGTTCAAATTTACATAAAACATTTTAACAAGATTAGGATAACAAACAAAATCATTTTAAGAATCGGCAACTAAACTAAGAATTTGATTCTCTTTGAAAAGAACGTTGAGTTTAAAAGAAGGAAAATCATTTAAGATAGCAAATTCAAAGTTAATATTGAGTTTATAAGAAGGAAAATTCAAAGTTAACATTGAGTTTATAAGAAGGAAAATCATTTTAAGAAAAACCACCTGAGCATGTCACCATCACCCCCTCCTCTCTGGCCAACCCCAGCTGAACCACCCTTGGTGGTTGATCCATCACCAAAATACCAAAACTCCTCTTAATAGCTTAGCCGAGCACCACATACACTTCCATCACCTTCAACCCCCCTTAGCTTCTACCTTCTCCACCACCACCAACTCCAGCTCCACCTGAACCCTCTGCCACATCATCCCCTTGACCCCACCAGAGAAGGCCGTGCCTCATGTGCCTTGGTCGTGGCCTTGTAGTGCCTTGAAAACCATGTGATGCTTTGTTTAGTGTTGTTTCATGCTCAGCCTCCTTTGCACCATCTTATAACCATGTAGGCCGACCCTTAGAAACCAAAACCTGATCCAAAACTTTGTTTTAGCCTTGTATTTCACCTATGGCCGAGCCTAATGGAAGTTGGAAGCAAGTGCAAAGCAATTCAGCTTTGTTTTATGCAGTTATTCTAGCTTAATTTATCGTATTTTTGGTTTGAAAGCTTATATTTTTTGTATTGTTTTTGTTTCATTTGTTTCAAGGGAATTGATCTTTAGCTCTCCCACTCGTATCTTGTCATGCTATCGTGCTTATGTGGATCACTTTTGTGCATTTGTTGTTGTGTCTCCAGCTTAAACCAGTAAGTTATTCTCACTTGACAATGTATACCTATATAACTAGTAAATGGACCACTTTTGAATCTGTAAAACGCATAACCATATTACATCTGCTATGCTATGATTATATAATGTTCACCCATGCTTAAACACCTGTTATATCATATGTTACTGTTATATTATGTTGTTCTATTATTTTTATCAGTTTATCACACTGCAAGTTCCCTTTAAATTAGAATCACTATGAGTTGAAATGATACATGCCCGAACGAACTTTAGAATAAGGAAAAATCTTTATGGGCTGAAATGATAGGCCTGAGTGATTTTCAAATTATTTCATTTACTTGGGACTGTAGGTTTGAAATGATTAAACTCGGGTTTTCTTTGTAAATTACGGGTTGAAATGATATATTACCCGCATCACTTTACCTAGCGTAGAAAATTATATACAGACCCGTAGTTAAAATATGTTTTCCTAAAATTTTTAAAATATTCTAGAAATGGAAATATTATATTATTTTTATTTAAAATTAATTAAAATGATTTTTGTAAAGTATTATTGATTTTCTGAAAATTTATAAGTGAAATAAATTAATGGAAAAGTTAGAAAATTTAATGTGTAAGTTATTTTGGAAATTTTAATTTGGTGATAACTGGAATTTAAATTTAATATGAAAATATGATAAATTTATGATATTTTGAATTTAAATGAAATTAAAATGATTATATAATATATTAATGATTATTGAATAAAGTTAAATGTGAAATGAATGAATACTTTAGTTGAAATTTGAAATTTAACTAAAATTGGGAATTTGCGAATTTGGCTTAAAGTGAATTTTAAGTTAAATAAATAAAAATGAAATTAAGTTATATTTGAGAATTAAACTTAAGTGTTAAGTTAAAATATAATGTAATGAATTTAAAATTGAATGTTGAAATTTAATAAGTGAATTATTATTAAATCCTGATTTTTGAATGGAAATTTAACTTTATAAAATCATGAATTTAAGGAAAATTAAATGATGATTATAAATGTGAAAATGTATGATTTTATAAGTTAAAAAAATGATTTGAATAAAATATAATTGTTTGTGAAATTATATTGAACTTTTGAAGTTAATTAACAGTATTTTTTGAAATGCTATTGTTCTAATGTAAATGATAATACAGCATTTGTAAATGCTGCAGTTGATGATAATGAACTAAAAAGCTTAATAAGATTAAAGGCTATTATCGCATTTTGTAAAGTGCTATAATTGTTGAAATTAACTAAGTTTTCTTTAAAACTAATGTAAACCTATTACATTATTTTTAAATGCTATCCTTTGTTAAATTGAACTGCTTTAAGTGTGACTTTCCGTAGCATTTTCTAAATGCTACAAAAGGTGAATTTTCATTGTTTTGATAAAATTAAGTGAATGAATGAACTTTGAAAAGTTTAAAATTTTTGGAAATTTAATTATTAAATGTAATAACTTCATTTTTTAAATGATTTAGATAAAGTAGTTCAATTTGAATCATAAACTATTTTTAAAATGTGAGTTGAAATGGTATTTTAAATGTGAATAAAATGAATATGGTTATGAAATGAAATGATAAGTTTGTTATTTTGTAAACGGATTTGAAAGGATATTGAATTGATAAATGAAATTTGATATAAATACCATTTTTAAATTATTACTACGGGTTATAATATCGATTGGTTGTTAAAAAGACCAGGATCGGATATGGACATACTCTTTGTCGATACCGTAAACCACTTTAAGAACTGTGTACGTTGTGGAGATTCCAGAATGAAGTAGGATGGTGATGACGTTCCTAAGGTACTTTACGTGGACATAACTCCCATGAGTTAGCTTAAGGTGGCTAAAACAGGAGCGATCTCGGGCCAAAGGAGGTAGCATCTCTGGCTGGACACACTTCTTCGATACCATTCTATTACTGTTGTGATCGATTGGGTGCACCCCTTGATTTGGAGTGTTGTTCAGGGTGGGCGTATGTGGCTACTGCGCTACCACCTGCCTGTGTGCGTAATTGGTATATCTACCCTGGCAATGCCTTGTGTGCCATGTCACCTACCATACCGAGCCTTTACTATGAGTTTGTTTTTCTCCCGTAGTCGGTGTGGTATCCTCTGACAGTTTCCCGATCTGGAGATGTCTTGATATTGGACGGATTACTGGGACAATTATGTGTGAAGGGTGATATAGGTAGCCCAGAACGCTATTTAAATGTATGTTTATTTTACTTTAGACATTATTATAATGGCGCAATATTACTATATAGTAAATAGTTTGACGGATCCTTAGAGGATGGGCGTCTCCCAGGCATCCTTTAAGTTACTTGTTCTTATTTATAGTTCACTTGAGTTAGTTTACATTATATAAGTATATATTGTCCTGACTCGAGTGTTTTGTATTTTTCTTTATGCTCGGGTCAGCCTGAGTATTCATAGCTTTGGATTCTCTTTCTAGAGCTGGTCTTTGCTGGAGTTTCTACTTATCTACATTTATATCTACTTCTGTTTCATCTATTCTAGTTTATCTCATGTATTAGCGAACTTTTATGTATTTGGGATTTCTATTATGTTGTTTTCAGACTGTATTATGTATTTGGTTTAAGACTCTATTGTAGTAGCTTCATGAACTACTACGTATTTTTATATTCTGCTGTGAGTTATTCTGTTTGTTCTGTGTCTGTGATTCTGTGTATTTGATTTTATCTGCTCCAAATTATTTACAATCTATTATTTCGCATCATTAAAGTCCGACATGTGTGGATTATTATCGATTTGAATGGTATGAAATGGAGGGCCGTGAAAGTTGGTATCAGAGCTTTGGTTTTGGCAAACCATTGCCTCTACGGACCAAAAACTCATTACAGATAGGGTATTTCGACCCCAGAATGAGTGAAATCAATCTCAGAATCATATCCTTATGAGAGACGTATTTTCAAAGTATAAAATGATTTTTCAAAATGTTTTCAAAAGATTTTCCAAGATTATTTTGATATATAAATTTTTCTTGTTTTAAAGGATTTTCAAATGTTTTCTAACTTCCTTCCTTTCGTATCTACCTTGTTAGATCTTTCTTTATTTAGGATATTCATCCCAGTGAATACTCTTGTCTTATCTTAATTTATCTTTGGCTTTTCTTTATCTTGTCTTAAATTCATTCTTAATATTTTCAGGATGAATCGAGGAAATTCCAGAGGTATGGGTCATGGTATTGCCCCAGCTCCTCAACCTGTTGCTCCAGTCAGGTTAACTGTTCTTTGTAAGGAATTCTCTCAGCTTAATGGTACCCCATTCACTGGTTCAGAGAGCATCATTGAGGCTCAGCAGTGGTTGCAGATTCTTGAGAGGATATTTACTGGTCTTGATATTACTGATGCCCAAAAGCTCACTTAGCAGCTTGGAAGTTGCGTGATTCTTCTTTAGATTGGTGGGAGTTCGTTACGGCTAACACCGTCGAAGCTAATATCACTTGGGAGCAGTTTAGGTATCCTTTGTGTTATCCTGAATTTTGTTCCTTTCTTTGAATCTATCTTAAGCTTTTTTTCTGTTTCTCTTTTCCAAGGAGGCTTTTCTGGCTTGGATGCCAGAAGCCGGGAATTCTCAGCTTTATCGTGTGTTTATGGATCTTAAGCAGGGCAGCATGTCTTTTGCTGAGTATGACAGGAAGTTCAATGAACTTTCCAAGTTCGGTCCTAGCTTGATTGATACTCCTCTCAGGAAGAATGAGAAATTTATTGTTGGTGGTCATCCAGAGTATTATAGTCGCCTCAATTCTCATGTTCATGGCTCTTTCACCCAGCTTATGGATATGGCTATTCGCTATGAGAATCCCATATCCAAAGGTCCTGTTGTTTCTGGTGCTCAGTCTTCATCTGCTAATTCCAAGAAGCGTAAGCCTAACTTCCAACAGCAGAAGAAGAAATGGAAGAAGCTTCTGGTGTGGGATCTTCATCATCTACTCCAGCTCAGAGGTAACCAGTTGATCTCTCCTCCATCACTTGCTTTAGATGTGATCAGAAGGGGCACTATGCCAATAGCTATCCTACTTTTTCTGGTGCTGCTATTCCTCCACCTGCTCAGTTGGCTAGGTGTGATCTTTGCCATATCTGTCTCCAACGTGGTCATTTCAAGAAGGACTGCCCTACGCAGCAAAGGGGTAGTCCTTCTGGCATGTTTGCAGTCACTTCTGCCTCATCTCCAGTTCCTCCACCTGCTCCATCTCCTAGTGATGACCAAGGTACTCTCAAGGGTTCATTTACTTTATTCCATCATCCTGTTCGTGTGTTGTTTGATACTGGTGCTTCACACAGCTTTATTTCTGTTGCTTTGTGTGATAAGTTTGAGCATCTTCTATCTCCCGAGTATGCTTCTGTTCCATTATGTGTTTCAAATCCTACTAGAGGTCTTGCTAACCTTAATCGGATTTGTCGAGAAGTGAAACTTCTCCATTCTGATCATCGCTTTTGTAGTGATTTTTATGTTTTGGGCTTCGATGCTTTTGATTTACTACTTGGTCAGGATTGGTTAGTGCATCATGATGCGCATATCTCTTGTAAAGCACGGACTATTCGTTTTGTTGATGATCAAGGGAATCCCTTGATTATTCAGTGCCGCTTGCCTTAGGATTTTGCTGGCAACTTTATTTATTCTCTGGATTCTTCTCCTAGTGGTCTTGATTCAACTCCTGTGGTTAGATAATATCCTAATGTGTTTGGTGAAGTCACTTCTTTACCTCCGAAGTGGGAAATTGTTTTTCGGATTGATCTTATTCCTGGTGCTCGACCTATTGTTCTTCCTCCTAGAAAAATGGCACCCTGCGATAAGGTTGAGTTGGGAAAGCAAATTAAAGACCTGTCTTCCAAAGGTCTGATTAGGCCTAGTTTTTCTGAATGGGGAGCTGTGGTGGTTTTTGGCACCAAGTCTGATGGTTCTCTTAGGATGTGTGTTGATTATAGGGAGCTGAACAAGCTCACTATGAAAAACAGATATCCAATGCCTCGTATCAATGACATGTTTGACCAGCTTTATGGTGCCACAGTTTTCTCTCAGCTTGATCTTGCCACTGGTTAACCAGCTCAGGGTTGCCAAGGATTGAATTCCCAAGACTGCTTTCCGCACTAAGAATGGTTTTTATGAATGGTTAGTCATGCCTTTTGGTTTGACTAATGCTCCTGCTTCTTTGTTGATGTGATGAATCGTGTTTTTCATGCCGTGCTTAATAAATTTGTGCTAGTCTTTGTTGATGATATCCTTGTCTTCTCTAAGACCAAGGATGAGCATAAGTCGCATTTGAAATATGTTCTAGAGACTCTCAGAAATCATCAGTTGAAGGCTAAATTTTCCAAATGCCATTTCTGGAAGGATGAAGTCCGATATCTCGGGCATATTGTTTCTAGTAATGGGGTTTCTGTTGATCCAGTCAAGATCGCTGCGATCAATGTAAGCCTTTCTTTCTTTCTTCTCTTATTTCTATCTTTTTAGTCGGTGTGCGACTTGTTAGCAAGTCAAAGCCGATCACTAGAAGACCCCTGGTTTGTTGCAGCCCCTTGAGATTCCCAATTGGAAGTGGGAACATGTTTCCATGGATTTCATCGATGGTTTACCGAGGACTCGGAGGGATAATGAGAGTATCTGGGTTATTGTTGATAGATTGACCAAGTCCGCTCATTTTATTCCTGTTAAGTCTACTCATTCTACTTCTAGCTTATTTGAGATCTACATGAGAGAGATCGTTCCTCTCGATGGGGTCCTCTCAGTATTGTTTGTGATCGTGACCCTATCTTTACTAGTCAGTTTTGGAAAGCTTTTCAGGAATCTTTGGGTACCCGTCTGAATCTGAGCACTGCTTACCATCCAAAGACCGACGGTCCAATGGAAAGAGTGAATCAGGTTCTTAAAGATCTTCTTCGCGCTTGTGTGCTCGATTATGGAGGATCTTGGGAAGATTATCTCCATCTTGTCGAATTTACCTACAATAATAGCTATCAGGTATAATATTATCTTCTGTTTTTCAGTCTATTCTTGATCTTTTATCTATCTCATTCCATATTTGCATTCAGGCCATTCTAAAAATGTCTCAGTTTGCTGCTCTATACGGACGACCTTGTAGATCTCCATCTTGCTGGACTGAATCCGGTAATCGTCTGGTTCTTGGTCCTGATGTGATTTTGGAAGCTTCTGAGAAAGTTGAGGAGATTAAGAAGAGGTTGAGAGCCGCTCAGGATAGGCAGAAGAAGTATGTTGATGGGCGTAGGAAGAATTTGGAATTTTCTTTTGGTGATAAGATGTTCCTTAAGGTTTCTCCCTTGAGGAATGTCATTCGCTTTGGTCATAGAGGGAAGCTTTCTCCTAGGTTCATTAATCCTTTCCGCATTGTGGAAAGAGTTGGTTCTTTGGCTTATCGTCTGGATTTGTCCGAGAAGCGTTTTGTAGTGCATGATGTATTCCATCTCCATCTTCGCCATCTTCTTCATGATCCACCTCTTATTGTCCAGCCTACTGTTCTTAATAGTTTGGATATTGAGCCCAATTTGACTGTTAAGAGGAAGCTACTTCGTATTGTCGACAGAGGTACGAAGCAGCTTAGAAGGAAATCGGTTAATCTGGTCAAAGTACAGTGGAGTATTGACGATCAAGATTGTACCTAGGGAACGGAGGAGAGCATTCGTGCTTCGAATTCAGAATTGTTCGTTTCAGGTACTATTTTGTTTTCTATCTTGCTTCTCTATATTTTTCCTTTCCGTTCTTTTCGAGAACGAAAAGATTTGAGTGGGGCAGAGTGTAACAAGCCTAGATTTTTGAATATAAATTTAAATTTGACTTTATTTCATTTGGAAATTATTTTAAATTTGTTTTATTTGTGAGATATCATTTCTAAATATTTTTAAAATGATAATAGAATTTTTCCAAAATTTATTGCATTTATTTCCTACCTTTAAAGGCTAGTTTCTATTTTTCTGCTATTTTCTTCATTTAAATTATATTTAATTAAATTTAATTTATTTATTTTGTGAATGCATTTTTATTTTTTGTTCTTATATTTATTTATAAATATTTTCCAAGTCCATTTAAAGTTTTCAAAGTTTATTCTGTTTATTTTCAAATTTTCTAGGCTAGTTTTTATTTTCTGTGCTATTTTCTTATTTTTATCATATATAATTAATATTTATTTATTTATACTTCATATATATTTTATATTTTCGAATTTCAGCTGAATTTATAATTATTGTTGGTTTTTTAAATTTATAAAAAGAAAATAAAGAAATTTGAAAGGTTTTGGTGACTTTTGATTTCCTAAGCCTTTTTAAATTCCCACCTTTTCAATTCCAACCAACACCTTTTCGCTTTTTTGGCCATAACTTCTCATTCCTTCGGCCACCTATCATTTTCTCATTCACGTAAACTTCATCATTCTCATTTCTGAAAAAAAAGTTGGCCCCTGCTTGAGAAAAAAAATAGTAATCTTCTTTTCCTTTTTTCACTTTTATTGTTCTTTGATTTGATTTTTGCACTTGATTTTCTTTCTTTTAGGTTCAGCCTACCTCCACCACCAGCCCTGCCGCCGCCGCCACTACCTGAGCATGTCACCATCACCCCCTCCTCCCTGGCCAACCCCTGCCGAACCACCTTGGTGGTTGATCCATCACCAAAATACCAAAACTCCTCTTAAATAGCTTAGCGGAGCACCACATACACTTCCATCACCTTCAACCCCCCTTAGCCACCACCTTTTCTATCACCAACACCTCCAACTCCACCTGAACCCTCTTCCACGTCATTCCCTTGACCCCACCAGAGAAGGCCATGCCTCATTTGCCTTGGCCGTGGCCTTGTAGTGCCTTGAAAACCATGTGATGCTTTGTTTAGTGTTGTTTCATGCTCAACCTCCTTTGCACCATCTTCTAACCATGTAGGCCAACCCTTAGGAAACCAAAACCTGATCCAAACCATTGCTTTAGCCTTGTATTTTACCTGTGGCTGAGCATAATGGAAGTTGGAAGCAAGTGCAAAGCAATTCAGCTTTGTTTTATGCAGTAATTCTAGCTTTATTTATCGTAATTTTGGTTTGAAAGCTTATATTTGTTGTATTGTTTTTGTTTGATTTTTTCAAGGGAATTGATCTTTGGCTCTCCCACTCGTATCTTGTTGTGCTATCGTGCTTCTGTGGATCTCTTTTGTTCATTCATTGTTGTGTCTCCAGCTTAAACCAGTGAGTTATTCTCACTTGACAATGTATACCTATATAACTAGTATTGACCACTTTTGAATCTGTAAAATGCATAACCATATTACATCTGTTATGCTATGATTATATGATGTCCACCTATACTTAAACACCTGTTATATAATATGTTATTGTTATATTATGCTGTTCTGTTATTTTTATCAGTTTATCACACTGCAAGTTCCCTTTAGATTAGAATCACTATGGATTGAAATCATACATAACCGATCGGATGTTAGAATAAGGGAAAATTGTTATGGGCTGAATTGGTAGGCCTGAGCGATTTTCAAATTATTTCGTTTACTTGGGACTGCAGGTTTGAAATGATAAAACCTGGGTTTTCTTTGTAAATTACAGGTTGAAATGATATATTACCCATATCACTTTACCTAGCGTAGAAAATTATATACAGCCCGTAGTTAAAATATGTTTTTCTAAAATTTCTAAAATATTTTAGAAATTTAAATATTATATTATTTTGATTTAAACTTAATTAAAATGATTTTTGTAAAGTTTTATTGATTTTTTGAAAATTTATAAGTGAAATAAATTAATGGAAAAGTTAGAAAATTTAAAATGTACGTTATTTTGGAAATTTTAATTTGGTGATAATTGGAATTTAAATTTAATATGAAAATATGATAAATTTATGATATTTTGAATTTAAATGAATTTAAAATGATTTTATGATATATTAATTATTTTTGAATAAACTTAGCTATGAAATGAATGAATACTTAAGTTGAAATTTGAAATTTAACTAAAATTGGGAATTTGTGAATTTGGCTTAAAGTGAATTTTAAGTTAAGTAAGTAAAAATGAAATTACGTTATATTTGATAATTTGAACTCAAGTGTTAAGTTAAAATTTAATGTATTTAAAATTGAATGTTGGAGTTTAGTAAGTGAATTATTATTAAATCTTGATTTTTGAATGGAAATTTAACTTTATAAAATAATGAATTTAAAGAAAATTAAATGATGATTATAAATGTGAAAATGTATGATTTTATAAGTTAAAAAAATGATTTGAATAAAATATAATTGTTTGTAAAATTATATTGAACATTTGGAGTTAATTAGCTGTATTTTTTAAAATGCTATTATTCTAATGTAAATGATGATACAACATTTGTAAATGCTGTATTTGATGATAATGAACTAAAAAGCTTAATAAGATTAAAGGCTATTATCGCATTTTGTAAAGTGCTACAATTGTTGAAATTAACAAAGTTTTCTTTAAAATTAATGTAAACCTATCACAACATTTTTAAATGCTATCCTTTGTTAAATTGAACTGTTTTAAGTGCGACTTTCCGTAGCATTTTTAAATGCTACGAAATGTGAATTTTCACTGTTTTGATAAAGTTAAGTGAATGAATGAACTTTAAAAAGTTTAATATTTTTGGAAATTTAGTAATTTAATTATTAAATGTAATAAGTTCACTTTTTAATTAAATGAAGTAATTCAATTTGAATTATAAACTATTTTTAAAATGTGAGTTCAAATGGTATTTTAAATATGAATAAAATGAATATGGTTTTGAAATGAAATGAAAAGTTTGATATTTTGAAAATGGATTTGAAAGGATATTGAATTGTTAAATGATATTTGATTTTTGATATAAATACCATTTTTGAATTATAACTACGCGTTATGATAACGATTGGTTGTTGAAGAGACCGGGATTGGATATGAACATACTCTTCGTCGATACCGAAAACCACTTTAACAACTATGTACGTGGTGGAGATTCTAGAATGAAGAGGATGGTGACGACGTTCCTAAGGTACTTTACATGGACCTAACTCCCTTGAGTCAGCTTAAGGTGGCTAAAACAGGAGCGATCTCGGGCCAAAGGAGGTAGCACCTCTGGCTGGACACACTTCTTCGATACCATTCTATTACTGTTGTGATCGATTGGGTCCACCCCTTGATTTGAGTGTTGTTCAGGGTGGGCGTATGTGGCTGCTACGTTACCACCAGCCCGTGTGCGTAATTGGTATATCTACCCTGGCATTGTCTTGTGTGTCGTGTCACCTACCATATCAAGTCTTTACTATGAGTTTGTTGTTCTCCCATAGACCGTGTGGTATCCTCTGACAGTTTCCCGATCTGGAGATGTCATGATATTGAATGGACTACTGGGACTATTATGTGTGAAGGGTGATATGGGAATCCCGTAACGCTATTTAAAAGTATGTTCATTTTACTGTAGACATTATTATAATAGCGCAATATTACTATATAGTAAATAGTTTGACGGATCCTTAGAGGATGGGCAGTCCCAGGCATCCTTTAAGTTACTTGTTCTTATTTACAGTTCACTTGCGTTAGTTTACATTATATAAGTATATATTGTCCTGACTCGAGTGTTTTGTGTTTTGCTTTACGCTCTGGTCAGCTTGAGTATTCACAGCTTTGGATCCTCTTTCTAGAGATGGTCATTGCTAGAGTTTCTGCTTATCTACATTTATATCTACTTCTGTTTCAGGTATTCTAGTTTATCTTATGTATTAGTGAACTTCTATGTATTTGGGATTTCTCTTATGTTGTTTTCGGACTGTGTTATGTATTTGATTTGAGACTCCGTTGTAGTAGCTTCGTGAACTACTATGTATTTTTATATTCCGTTGCGAGTTATTCTGTTTGTTATGTGTCTGTGATTCTGTGTATTTGATTTTATTTGCTCCAAATTTATTTATAATCTATTATTTCGCATCATTCAAGTCCGACATGTGTGGATTATTGTCGATTTGAATGATACGAAATGGCAGGTCGTGACAACTTCGATCCAATTTGAGCATTACGAATGGATATTGTGAGGATGGTAAAGACGATGATTCGGTTTGTCTAGACCCATGATAACTTGTATGGACGAATGCTATCAGAACATCGTCATGGGAGGACGATGAGCATTCTATGTGAAATTATTCTTGAAAGGTAATCGTAGCCTTAAGACTCATCAACCGGAATGACTGAAAATCAGGGGATATGCAGCAAGGCTAAGTGGGCCATATCCAATTAGGGTATGTTATCATCTTTTTAGATACCCTCGGATATATTATTAATTATGGTTACAATGGTGCATGGAAAAAGAGCTCTCGATAAGGGTGGGAACACCAGGGGTGGTTACATATTTGGTTCTATCCAGATTAGGGATAGGGACAGTCTTGTGTTGTTGTGGATCCCGGCGAGGTCCTACTTACATTTTCCTAGACGTGTACCATGATAGGTAGTAACACAATGCTTAGTCATTATGTGGAATCCATTCTCCAATAAGCGTCATACGGTTTTGATTGTGCCCAACTATGTTGAAATGTGAGATGCAAGCATTTTAGCTATTTTCTATTTATTTTCTATAGACACTATAATAATGTCAGTTGATTTTGATATAAAATGTTTTGGCTATCGTAAGGGAAAAACCCATCGTGTTTATGTATAACATGGACTTATGAGATACCTTTGTTTTTCAAAGGATTTTTATAAATTTAATAATTCAAATTGAGGGTGTTTTCTCACGTTGGTTTTCTAGACCATCTCAGGTGTTATATGATTATAATGCTAGGGTCAGATTGAGTATTACAGATTCAGGTTAGGATGTTATGGAGCTTAGGAGACGAGCTGGATGACGAAGACGTATAACACATACTTGATTATATTCCGCCGTGTATTGTAGGCTGTATAGTCAACACTATTGAGGACAAGTTATTATAACTATCCAATATTGAATTATTGATTATTGTACTCTGATGTAATGTATAAATAACAGTAATAGTTCTTTTTGTATAAAGATAGTTAGTATAAATTGTTTCGCTGCGATTGTGAGATTCTGTGTTATTGTTTCTATTTACTTCTACCTCTTCGTTTTCTTTTCCCCTAACTATCGGGTTTTCCAGTGTTTGATTGTTTGACATGTAATACAGTGGATGTATTAGTGTTGATTTCTTAAGGTCGAAAATCCCATCCGTTACACCATACAAGTCAAATCAAATCAAACATTTCATGGAACTTCAACCCATCCTTCTTAACCAATGATAGGTTCTGCCTTTACAGCATCCCACTCTTCATTATCCTTATTTAGAGTTCCTTTTGGATTCACTTCGAGTTCTTCTTTATTGAGGGCTGAAATCATTCGTCGAATGGCATCGAAGTGCCTTTCTTGTTGCTTTATCATCTGCAGTTGTCTTAATTATAAGTGACGTTGATCACGAAGGATTAAAGTAAGTGCATTCTTGAAGGAACTGAGAGTTTCTTCAAGATTCTCACTTAGGTTATGAATAGGAGAGGCCGTTTTTTGATAAATTATGAAAAAATTCAATATAAAATAAGGAGAATTGAAATTATGCACTTTTATGGAAGAAATGGGTATTTAAATATATAGAAAGTCATTGAAATGAAAATACGCAAGGTAGTTATGTCATTTCAAATTCAAAACAAAAATTACTTTCTGGACATTACATGTCGACATGAAGGGTAGGGGGTGTCGACATGCCCCTATTTATTTTGGCAATTTTCTTTGTTTCATTATATTATGTACAAGTCTATGCATATAAACTTATATAATGTAAAAGCAAGCATTCCAGAGACATTTTAAACTAATGAACAGAAATAAATGATTTTCATTGATAAATTTTATTTAACATGACTAAATAATGCATAACATCAACTAATCGAAAGATACGAACAATACAATATGAAATGACAACTAGAATTCGATAGAGGGTGAGGAAGATGATGATAATCCAAGTTTGTGACTCACTTTCCCAAAGAACTTATTTATTTGGGTCAAAATTTTGTCCAACTTTTTACTAACGAATCTTTTGAGAATCCATTGGTTTTCCACTATTATCTTTTGGTATCTGAGAACTGCCTTGTTGGATGGATTGTTAAGAGTAATATTATATTCAATACTTTCCAATGATGTCTCTTCCTCCTCCTGACCTTCTTCTTCAATCTCCATCTCCTCCCCTTCTTCCTCCTCCTCCTCTTCTTCCATTTCTTCCTGAGCCAAATTTTCATATTTTTTGGTAAGTGTTTCATATTGTTGAAACGTAAGTGGGATTTTCATAAGAGATATATTTGCATGGTTAAACACTTTTCGAGAAACAAACTCCTCTCTATTATAATCGACTACAAAATATTTAAAAATCCAAGTAGGATAAATTCCATGATATAAAGTGTTTTCTCCCAAGGTAAAATTTTTGGGATGCAGTTCGTCCAAAATTACTTGCTCTTAGTTAATGTCATTATGCCCATGAATGGAGAAAAGAGCGTTACAAACTTTTAAGGTAGGGTAATTGAAATTTCCCGATCTTGGAGTTATGATATGTTGCAAAAGAAGGTTAACAATTTTTGCTTTAGGGCGGCAATTTTGATTTATAAATTCTAAGTTATCATCTCCTTCAAAAATGTGATGAAATGTCTCACGTTCATGTTCATCAATTTGCAAATCTGAAAGATTCATTCCGGTATACTTACAACTCAAAATATTTCCTAAAATCTCACTATTTAAAACAATTTATGTTCCTTTACCACTACTCCAAACTTCCCCTTCATTACCGTAAGAAAAACCACGATTCAAATTTGCATAAAACATTTTAACAAGATTAGGATAAAAAACAAAATCATTTTAAGAACCGTCAACTAAACTAAGAATTTGATTCTCTTTGAAAAGAACACTGAGTTCATAAGAAGGAAAATCATTTAAGATAGCAAAATTTTCCCGTATGGGCTTTGAAAAGTTTGCATAGCTTATGTAAGCTTTGATAGCTTTCGGGTCATTGTATAGGAATTATTTGATGGCTTTGGACAACATAATGGTGGAGGGAGTGATTGAGGAAGCCATTTGTGAAGAGAGTAGAGAACTTGAGAGTTTGAAAAGGAGTTTGAATTTTGAAACGAAAGTGAAAAGATATGATAGTTAAGGAGATAAATAGATATTCAATAGTCATGTTCACTAGTCAAGAGACACCTTTTCAGAACTTTGGAGTTGGTAAAAAGGTGGACTGAAATTCAAATTTTTGAATTCAAATTAGAATTTTAGAATTATGGTAGGGATGTTGACATAGGGGGTAGGGCCATGTCGACATGGGTCCTATAATACATGTGACTTATTTTTTATTTTGTTTAGTATATACATATATATATCCCATAATTTAATTTATATTTTATACATAATAATATAAATATAATTAACACTTTAATATTGATATCTTAATATTAAAAATATTATTAAAATATTATTATTTTAAAAATCAAAATTTTAAATTCAAACGGCAAGCAATTTCAAAAAATGAAAACAATCAAACATTCAAACATTCAAGCAAACAATTTCAACCAATATAATTTAAATGTATACCTATTTTTAGATCCGTATTCCCGAGATCATCTGATTCGTGAATAGCCATAAAGCACATATTTGATTTTTTTTGTCTTTCTTCATCACTAGGGGATGAGTCTGAATCGTCTAGTGTAGCAGTATACACCCTCTTCCTTTGACGAATCATTACTTGGAGGAAATTTTTGCTTATTAAAATGCGGAAATCTCTTTTTAATTGACCTAGCTCATCACAATTGTAGCATCTGACGTTGTTGAGAGTCTCATTAATATTTATAGAATTTTTTTGATTATTTCTCTTGTAGTTTTTCATCTTTTTGTACATCGTCGTCACTGTTTGAGTCTAAACCATCTGTTGTTGCATTGAATGTTATTGACTTCTTTTCTGAGGCTTGCTTTCTCTTCTCCCTTGCATTTTTTCTTCAAACGACATCAAATTCCCAATTAATTCTTTAATTTTTAGCATACTGATATCATTAGCCTCTTCAATTGCTAGTGTCTTTTGATCCCATTCGGAATGAGTGAATTCTTTACTAATGCAATTAGTGAGTGCACAATGTCTTGAAACTGAATGTATATGTCTGAAATGGATTTATATGGATTCATCTTGAATAATTGAAATCGATTGGTCAAGATGGACATTTTTATCTATTTAACTTTGCTTGTTCCTTTGTGAGTAACTTGCAAAGTTTCCAGATTTCATATGTAGACTTATAGACAAGCACTCTGTTAAACTCATTCCTATTAAGTGAACAGAATAGAATATTCATAGTTTTGGAACTGTTTTGTGCAACAGTCTTTTGCTCAGCGGTCCACTTTGCAAAATTTGTTCTTGGTTCAATGTACTCAGTTTATGTGGTATTCTAAGTGTCTAATCCTATTGTAAATAGATTTTCATCTTCCAAGCCCAATACGCGTGGTCACTGCATTAAAAAGTGGTGGTCTAGTAACATATTGATCTTCTACAAATTAAGTAGTGATAGTGTTGACGTTACCAGTGTTGCCAGCCATTTGAAAACTTTTCAAAAATCAGATTATGAAAACTTTGAAAACCAATGCTCTGGTACCAAATGTTCGAAGTGCGGTTTATAGATCTTAAGGCTGGATTAACATTAGACGAGAGGGGGAGGGGGTGAATAGTGTTTAATAGATTTTATGGAATTTTTTGAATCTTTTGAAATTAAACACAAAAAGATGGAATTCACAAACAAAGAGACAATCAAAGAATCAAACGTAGATGCAAATAGTAAATAAAAAGCAGAAAAGGAAAGAACACACCGGAATTTTATACTGGTTCGGAGTCACCCTACATCCAGTCCCACACAATTCTTATGCAGATTTATTTTCAAATATAATGTCAATATTACAACGTCGATTTCCAGACCATGAGATACACCCTCTATCTTCAAGTATAGGGCAAACTCTCTTGATTTAACCAGGCTATACAGTCACCTAACTGATTTACGGCCCACAATCACACCCAATTGATTTGCATGCCACAATTACACCATTTCCACTATCACATTGATAGATAGAGAGAATCGATACACCTCTTTGATTACAAATGTTCCTATAACTCCAAATAGCATTGAGATCTTTGAGAGAGAGTGGAAGAGAATCAAACTAGAGATGATCAAGCTTGATTTAATTAGGATTTCGACAGAGTTTTGTTAAAACATAAGAGAATACTTGAGTGGAGAAGAAGGAGTGAAGAAATGAAGAAAAACTAACTTAAAATTCATTGAAAACAACTGGTATTTGTAGAAGAACAATAGTCATGTCCATTCGTGAAAGGTTGTGACGAATAGACACTTCATTTGAAAATTTGAAATTTGAATTTACAGCTACTATGTCGACATGAAGGGATGGGGTATGTCGACATGCCTATATGTATTTTGAAAATTTATTTTGTTTTTAAAAGGATTTCTATTCTAAAACTTGTCAAAACAATTTCTAAACTTTGTAAACCATGTTGAATATAGCTTAAACTTATAAAAAAGATTTAAAAAGTAATCTTAAAAAATATAATCTATAATATAAAAGTAATATTAAAAACTAAGTATAGAATATATTTTGAGATTTAAAACTTATAATATTAAAACCAGGAGATAGTTTAAAAACAAGAAATGATTTAATCAAAGTACAAAAGACAAAAAAATAGTTTGAGGCTGAAATATTTAAAATGAGAGAGATGACTTTAGAAAGTTTTTGAAAAATATTTGAAATAATCATTTTGAAAATTTCATGGATTCCATTCCACTAGAGAATGTCGTGGGTTCCATCCCACTAAAGAGGCTATGGGTTCCATCCCACTATTAAAGCGAGAAAATGGATTCCATTCCATCATCAAAATCCAAATAAAGATTTTAGTGTTATTATGAAGTTTTAACATAAATCTAGACATTATTACTTATCTTGATATCTTGAACTCTTTAACTCTTGAAACCTTGAACTCTTAATGCTCATGAGTCTTCAATCTTGATTTCTTCAATCTTGAATTCGTCGGTCTTGAGTCTTTATACTTAGTCTTGAATCTTTTTACTGCACAGCGTTCATTCTTCAATACCTACATAAATATATATATGTAGACAAGAATATAAGTATTTATATTTTATAACATGTCTTAAGGTTGTGTTGCCAAAACCATCATCTCAGGAACTAATAGAAAATACTTTTAAGTATAAATAATTTAGAAAGCATATTTTTAAATAAAGTATATTTTCCTTGGATAGTTCAGGGGAAGAAGTCTCAATTAGTTTTGCGGTGATCTGAATAATCTTCTAAGTGGTAATCGGATGTTTGCCAAAGCGAACGTGGTAGTGCACTTAGTAAATTATTCTCTTTATCATTGTACGATCGAAACGAATTCGAATTCGAACAAACCTAAAGCAAGTTGAAAATTGATAGTTTGTTTAAATATTTGTATGGGAATATACATAACATTATTTAAAGTGGGAAATTTGAAGTAGTAGGAGTATTTTTAAGTTAACTAGTTCGAGTGGTCCAAAATAACTAAAAGTGGGAAAGAGATGTGTTCGGGCGATAAGTACTTCTCATAGGTATTACACTTTTTAGTCAGGGAATGTATGATACTATTTGGTGGTACTGAGTCCCTTAGTATGGTTTTGGGGTTCCTCAGGCTATATATCTATATATGTTTATATGTATATTCTATGGTTAAAATTTATAGTTTCATTTCAGAAAATGATTTTGGAATAAAAACTGGATTTTTGATCTTGAGTATACTCAGTAGAAATAAATTCAAAATAAAAAGGTTTGAAGTCAGATAGTGGTATGTATCCTCAAGGTATAGTAGGATATTATACAAATCTTAAAACTTAAGTGGTGAATATTGCAAATGTCTCATAAATAATCGAGAAGTAAAATGGTTAGGATTTTGGGTTAACTAGTTTCCTTTTTATTTGTTTGAGATGAAACTTCGGGGTCAAAATTCTTTTACTGGAGGAGAATGTAACGATCTGGAATTTAATTGTTTCAGTTTGTGAATATTTAGTTTATTCTAAATATTCAATTAATAGTTTAAATAATTAAATAACACTCTTTTAATTTATATCTAATGATAGAAAATTCATTTTTGAATTTTGTTTACATAAATAGGTAGTTCAACGGAAAAAAGAAATGTGATCGAAACCTGCTTTTTAGATTTTTAGCTTTTTATCAAACATCAAGTTATAGAAAGTTGTAATATCTTTGTGTACACTTCAAAACAACATTTAAACGTTTGAACATTCTTTCTAAAATGTATAAAATACTATAATATAATAAGGATTTATAAAAAAGTATATTTAAATTTCAAATAAAATGATTCCTTATGTGTGTGGATTTATAAAGGCACAAGGATTAATTTACCAACCAATATGTTTTCAAATGTTTGACATCTAGGTAACTTGAGATTTGATGGTTGGGTTCATAATTTATGAATCAAGGGGCATTTTGGTCTAAGTGCATTTATATTATATTTTTATTTACCTTATATATGTATACACCCTTCTCATATTTTTTCATCTCCATACTTCTTAAACCTTTTCCCGCCTTCTCTAGAATTCAAATTTAGAAAACAAAATTCACATCTTTTAACTTCAAACAATTTTGGCTTTATTTTCGCAATATTTGGAAGGGTGAGATCTCTAATTCCTTATTTACTATTTGTATGAAAAATAAATGTTATAGAAAATTTTCTTCTAGCTTGGTTATGATTATTATATAATTCTCTTGATCTAGAAATGGTTTAAAAATCATAATTTGATTTGAAAATGAAGGTAAATATAAAAAATGTGAATTTGTTAGCAATTTTTTTGATATAATAATCAATGTTTAAGTAATTGTCTAAAAATTTTATTTTTATTAATATTTACCTTAGAATGAATAATATTTAACTTAGAATGAAGGAGTGTACTTACTGTGAATACAAATATATACATACATACACTGTTCCATTCCTTTTTTCTTTATCGTTCTTTGAAAAATGAAGTAACAACTTCCTCCATCTCTCCTTCAAAATCAACAACTCCTCCATCGTTTAAAATTAGCAATTGGAGTCAACTGAAAAGTTATTGGTTTTAGTGTCTAGTTTTTTTTTTAAATTAGTTGGTTGGCATTTCATCAAGTAGGTTATCGTAGTGTGTTGATTCCAGTTAACGGTGCAATGGAGTTAGTTTTCATCGATCACGAAATGATGAATGGAGTACACAATCATGTTGTATCTTCATATTATGACTTTTAGGATGGGTTTCATGATTCTAAAGGATGTGTTGGTGTCATGGTCGAGAGATGATCGGATTAGGGTCATTTAGGAAATTTTGCCGATCATGGTGGTTTTGGGCGGAGCGATTGGAGCTAAAGCAACCTTATATCGAAGTGGAGGTGCAATGGTGGCCGCATCGATGATGATGGCCTGAATCGATAGGTCAAGCAAGCTTTAGGGTTAAAGGTAGCAGATTTTGGGTTCGTTTTGCTTGGTCGGCGTGGCTTAGTAAGGTATCAAGTTTGATGTGGGACAGGCTGGTGGTTGGTGCATGGGGCGGTTACAAGTGTGGTGGTGGTGTGGGTAATCTTTGACCAAGGCGTCGACGGTGGGGAGTTATTGGGTACGGCATTCACGTGAGTGTATTTCAAATTTGAGGTTGAGGGTCAGTTTGGGCTAGGCATCGCTGGAGGGAATAACATGGGTGTAGTTTGATCACGGGAGGCCAAGCGAGTTATAGAGGGGGTCAACGCGGTGGTCGGTGGTGTGTGGAGGCATGCACATGCACTTTCCCCTTTTGGCTCTAGCCTTTTTTTTTTCATTTTTTTTTTCATTTGTGAATTTGATTTCGGAATTTGGAGTTCGAGAAGAGTATGTGATGGGTTAGGGAATTAGGCTCTGAGCCTAGGGGGTTGTCTTTTGTTTAAATTATTTAGTGAATCAATAATAGTTTAAACTTTATAAAACCTTAACATACCCATACGAAGTCCGTTTGACTCGCGGATTTTGACCTTAAGTTCATATTAACTAGTGGATCACAGTTGTATAATTGTTTGTCAAGATTGTTGAAGTATAAAATATTGATAAATTTATAGTAAAATAAAATAATCCCGTCGTTTGTAATTATAATTTATCACTGACATTGAGTTAGCACAACAAAACATCATTCTGCTATATTTAAATTTGATATATTATATTGGACATTTTTTAGCAGAATAAGTCCTCATTCTGCTATTTTATTAATTTAAAGATTTATTGATATGTTAGTTGACTTGAACAAATGACTTGTTATCTGTTGTTTGATAACTACATAATTTATTTACATATTTTTGTTGCTTATATATATATTTAAAAACCTTCCTTTTGAATTTAAATTTAAATAACCTAAAATGCTTTGAAGATTATCAATTTTCATATTTTTAAAATATCATATATAAGAATTCAACAACTAAGATTTTAAATGAATTTTCCAAACCATAGCTTGTTCATTGTAAACTAATTATAACATGTTTTTGTTTATAGTAAATTCAATTCCTTTCCTTAATAACATTTTATATATAATTCCCAAATTTAATTTATAATCAAATATACAACATCGCCGTGCCACTAGATTTTAGCAATTTGTCTCGTCAACTGGCAGCAATGTTGATTATCTAGAATTTTATATCAATAATCCTTGCCATTTTCTCAACTTCACGCTAATTTTTGGTTATATATGTACTTTGAAAATGTTTAATTTAGAAAAAAATATTTTCATTTTTTTCTAAATTAACTCATTATTTTATAAAATGATATACACTCTTGGTAAAACATTTCTTATTGTATTTTCAAAATACTATGCTGATTCTGCCTCATTTAAGTGTTTAGTAATCTCTATTGATACGTTAACTACTCGTATTGATCAAAATTCACAAATCACTCAAAGGACCAATTAACACAAAATATACTATTTAAAAATTCTTCCAGTCACTTTATAGATTAATACTCATCCTTTAACAAAATTATTTATTATCTCTAATAAACATATCAAATTTTACATATACGTATACCCTTTATTAGAAAGATTTTAATTTAAATAGATGCTTACTTTTATTAAAATCCTTAAATTTATCTCACTATTTACATATAAAAATAATTCAAAGATAACAATTTCATAATACACTCATTTATCCATAAGTACTTCAAGCAAACATCAATTTTTAAATTCATAAAATTGGTTAATTATAACTATGAATTAAATTTCATTTTATGTAACTTTAACTTTTCAATATTTCTTGCGGTAACTACACTATTAAAGATACCGCAAAGTTCTATAATTAGTATCAATTATATAAAACAACCAAGCATCCATCAACCAATCAATTGTTCTAATATCTTATTATATTTATTAAGTATATTTTCCAATTCCAAACTTAATTACATACATCTAATTTATCATTCTATATTTTATAACTACTAATTGCTTAGACATTTTTATTATTCCCCAGCGATTCTATTTTGTAGATACCGTTGGTTTTTATTAATAATTGGGTTCGTCCAGAATCAATTTCATAATTTTAAATTAAGCATAAACAAAAACAAACATTGATGAAAACAACATACATTTTAATCCAATAAACAAGAAATCGCCTTCAGCAAAAAGATATCTTCTAGCTTTTGTTGCGCAAATCTGATAACTAATAGATCAAAATACAATAATTTAATTCCAAGCCATCTAAGATTTCATTTATAATAGCTATTAAATCTTACTCTTTGTAGAAATGAGTACCAACTTTAGAATCATTTACATAACGATAATTGGTATAAATATTCATTTTTTTATAAATACGCCCCAATGATTTTTTCCAATAATCATTTATATTTATATCCTATGTAGGAATATAAATTATAATTCTACCTTGCACACCCAAGGGATGAGACTCTAAGCCTATCTAGGTTTAGATATCGACTCCGTGTCAATTATATTCTGTAATGTTCTGAACACAACTCTAATACCAAGCTACAACAACCCCACCGCTATACCCATATAATTAAAGAACATTACAAGTAATGTCGTCTAATAACATGGAGAATACAACTGGTTAAGGGCGACTGAATGTGAATATATCTTTGGACTAATACCGACATGCCCTTATTACCTTTGAGGATGTGAACTTAAAATTTAGACATGTACGATATTAATATAAACTAATAAATACCAGTTAAAAATATTCAGAACAATATATAATATAGATAAATTAGAATCAGAGTCGCAGATTAGATTGGAATAATGTTCATCACATACATAATAAAATGCGAGTTTAAAAAACATCAGTACTAGACCCCACATAGTATGTACAACACATCCAAAATAATATATCAAGTACATAGCGATTACTAAATAATATATATGGCATAATCTCCTAAATGTCAATATATTCAAGAACGAAATAAACTGAAACAATCAAAATGGTCTACTTTAGTGCTTGCACAAAATCTAAATGTCAACGAGTCCCCGTATCTATAGAGTCTTGTTAGACGGTGAATTTTCTATTGATTAGAAATTCGTTGATAAATTATAGTCGTTAAGAACTTCAAGCGCATTGCGTACAATTTTAGTACGTTTGTGAATACGGGTCGATCCATAAGGAATGAATTGAATTTCAATATGGCTCAATCACATTAGCCCAAAGTTTTGAAGTGGTTTTAAACTAAGAAAAAATGTAAAAAATTATCTAAAGCAAAAGTGAATGAACTATGATATTAAAGAGCAATTTAGAGGCAAGTCCACTTCCAACCACTCATGTAAGTCAACATGAAATTTAATTGTAATCTCTCATTAAAATATTAAATAGAAATTGTAACGACCCGCCTTTCTCTCCATAGAAAGACACATCAATATTAAGAAAAAAAGGGATAGGAAAGAGAAAAGATAGAGAAGAAAGAAAGAAACAACGTCAGAATCTCAACAGCGGAACAAATAAATTATATTAATCACATACTATATTACATAGTATCATACAAATCAGAGTTACATAGCTTCATATCACAATACATTAGACAGTTATAAATCATGTCTATCATACAACTCTATATAATACAGAGATCAACACAGCGAAACTCCTATATATCTACAAACATTGAAGCCTCCTGCTCCATAACTCCTCCAGAATTAGTCAAAGCTAACCTGAATCCCTTGGCTACTCATCAAAATTTGGGTACCCAAGAGTTTAAGGAAAACAGAATAAACTTCGGGTCAGACATTGGTCTGGTGTGAGTAAACGGTTAAAGTTATTTAACTTTAAAAACCTTTTGAAACAAAAGTTATTACGTAAGACTCCCCACACATAAACATGGGAAAGTTTTTACCTTACGCTAACCAAAATATTTGATAGGAAATCCAGTGATATTATAATAGGGTCTAGGGTTTTGAAATAAATATTCACATAAAATTGTTACATTCATTAAATTCCAGCATACTACCCACAAAGTGGATAATACAATCAAAACCGTAAGGGAAAGTAGGAAGAATAAGTTTCCATCAACGGCAGGGCTACCGGGGTACCGCCCGTCACAGTACGGGGCCTAGATCACCGTACCGAGGATTACCACCAATCCCCTGCAATACAAAGTCGGAACCATCCCTTACCGGACAGTCCCGAATAAGATAACCCCGCGGTTGTAGCTAGCAACCACCCACATAGCCTAATAAAAAGGGACTCTAGACAGGGGTATCTTATCCTACTTGGGGGTACCCACTTAGCCTTGTTGCACCTCCCCTGTTTTAGCCATTCCCGGTTGATGAGGCATGAGTCTACAATTATTTTTATAAAACACATCTATCTTATAATGCTCATCGTCCACCGGACGATGTGCTGAAAGCATTCAATCCGTCCAAGTTCATTCCGGGTTCGAACGAAACCGAAGGCAATATCTCATTACACTCGTTTTGGAATCACCCTCAGAGTTAACGACAATAGCCTTTGCACTTTGAATCTTCATCTTAACTTGAGATTCATGACCTATCGTTAATTTGGATCGATGTGGTTTTCAGATATCCAAATTTGAAAACCCGATCTCGGTCTCATTGAAATCCAAAACGCCATCTTTTAGGTCCAAGTTGTTTTAAAGTTAGAAAAAATTAATTTATTATATATATTCTCATGCAAATAGATAATTTACATATACACAGATAGACAATTCAAAGCTTCCATATCACAGATCATCACATATCTTATATTAAAGATATCAAACCATCCAAGGCAATCAATATCATCCATCCATACATGAGCAAGGATTAATTAATCACACTATCTTTAATTTATTTAAAATGAATTAAATTAATTACTTCCATCTCTAATTAATTTAAATAAATTAAATTAATTACTTTCATCGCTATAAATCCAACTTGCAAACGAAGTAATTAATCATCTACTAATTATCTATCTTAATTAATCACCCTTGATTAATTATTCTTTAATTACATTATGTAATTAGCCTTTAATTAATTGCACAAATTAATTATCCTTAACCATTCATAGTAATTAACCTTTAATTACCTTCATTAATTAATTATTAATTAATTACAGAATTAATGATCATCAATTAATCACTCCTATTAATTAATCAACTAAATTTAATTACATTGAACCTTAATTAATTACATTAACTAATTCAACTTTAATTAATCATTTCCATTAATCAACCTTAATTAATCAGAAATAGTAATTGCCATCATGTAATTAGTTACCTTAATTAATTAACTCCTTAATTAATAATATTAATCCTTGTACCAAGTAATTAACCCTTAATTACTTTACTAAGTAATTATCCTTTAATTACTTCCTATTAAGTAATTACCCTTTAATTAATTACATCCCAATACTTATACATTAATTACTTACCCTAAGTAATTACACTATTTAATCTCATTAAGTACTCATACTTAATCAATCATCAAGATTATCTATAATTAGTCAACCAATTAATTAATCACATTCATTTGATTAATTACAATTGGTAATTCATCCCTTAATTACCCCTTTAAATAAATTAATTAATCTTTAATTACAGATTAAATAATCCATAATTATTAATTAATAAACCTTAATTATCAATTAATAAAATTTAATAACTAATTTATTAATACTTAATAAATCAGTTAATTAGTCCTTAATAACAATTAATTAACCCTAAATAACAGTTAATTAATCCTTAATTAACTTTAATTATAGATTCATAATTTCTTAATTATTTATTAATAAAGCCTATTTATTAATTAATAAAACTTAATTACAAATCATGTACTTTTTAATTACAAGTTAATTAATTTCTAATTACTAATTAATCAACCTTAATTATTTAGTTAATTAATCTCTAATCATTAATTAATAATCTCTAATTATCTAATTAGTTATACTTAATTATAAATTAATTAATCTCTAATTAATTAACTTACAACCCTTAATTGTAAATTTTGAATAAATTAATTAAATCAATTAATTACTCTTAATCAATTCCTTAATTAATTCTTAATCATTATTAATTAAATTAATTACTTATACTTAATTTCCCTTATTTAACTTAATTAATTTCAAGACGTTAAAAACATTAACTATTTTAAGATAAAACATTATCTTATTATTGCCTAAATTATCATTAAAACATTTTATACCATTTTATCCTTATGAATAACTTTACTTAATTAAATCATTAATTAAGATTTAAAATAAAATGAACATTTAACTTGATAAATTTAAAGTTAACAAAACATAACTTCCATAACCTTAAACATTTATCAAATGATAGTTTAAACTAAATTCAATTTAAATTTTAAAACTAGTCTTTAAATTCCATTTCTACTTAAGTTTTAAAATAACTAACAAAATTGAAACTTAAATTTTTTTCAAACTTCTTAATAAAATGTTAAAGAAAACATTTATTGTTATGAAGAATAGAATTTGAAACAAGATTTACTTCAAAAATTTAATACTTTCTTTATTAAAATTTAAAACTTGTTTTATAAATTTTTTTAAAAACTTATGAAAATTTCCTTTAATTCATCTGCTTCAGTTGAACCCGAGTATCACTCAAGAGCCATTCCAAGTTCCATCTCCTTTTCTTCCATTTTCAAAAATTGAGTTTAAATTTAAATTTTAAAAAAAAAATGTAACAACTAATACCACAGGCAAACCTCCCATCAACTATTCGAGTACAGACTCAAGCTATTACCCCAAAACCCTGATCTCTCCTTCGAGCAAACCATACTCAACTCACAACAAAAATCCACAAACACCATAAACTAGACCGTGCATGTGTACCATCACCTGAGCCACCTTCGACCATCGAATACACCATTTCACGCCACCGAACATCCCTATGAGCAACTTCGATCATAAAAACATCATCACAAGCTCGAGATCAAAATAGAGAAGTCAATTTGAAAACTGGAACTAAACACCATGGCCATAACCACCTCGAACTCGCGCCTTCGACCATCAGACGACGCACAACCCCGGCCACTCCATCTTCGATCATCCACGAAGCCATTCCCATTAGTCCCCTCAAACTCGATACACCAGAGAGGAAGCAATGATCCTATATTCCCAGCTCGACCAAATTAGGTTTAGAACCTAAATCAACTCGCCTCCATCGCCATGACCATCAGGCACCCCGCCATATATTTTTCTTGAGCACCCCTACACTCCGACCTCCTCCAATCGAAGCCACGATCACCAAAGATGCTCGTGCCACCATAACTTGCCCAAAAACCGAATTCTAGACATTTCCAAGATGCACACACATCCTACTACTAAAAATATTGATTTTTGATTTAAAAATCCTATCTTTAAAAGATGATTAAATATATAACTTAAAACAGCAAATTTAAGTGATTAATTTTAACATGATAAAAGAATTCCTACTGTACTATTTCAATTCCAGAAGATTTTCACATCTATTCTACTTGAATATAATTTTAAACTTAAATTTGTGTTTAAACAAACATATCATGTTTAAAACATAAAACCTAATAATGATCAGATAAGGAGATTTGAAATTTTCTTTTATTTCTACTCTCTTTAGTTTAAAAATAGAGAAGAACAATCAAAATATACGTGCACAGTCCATACACGTTCATATCACAGATAATACATATATATATACACACACATGCAAGCATTAATTATTTAAGAAATCTAACAAGCAACAGAACAGTTATTACCTAGGATTTTTAAGTAGATGTTTACTCACCATTTAAATAAAATGCAGAGAGTTTGAAAAGAACTGGGAAGCTTTTGAAATAGTTTTGGATTCCTGAATCTTGTATTGCTGTGATTGAAAACAAAATTTCTTTGTTGACTGAGATGATTCAAGACTTGATTGACGTACTTTGCGTTTGAAGATGCTATAAGCTTTTGAAAACTACTTACAGGGTTTGCTTTGAAAATTGGTTATAAGCTTAAATGACAGGGCTTAGATTTTAAGTTGCCGATTTGTTTACAGGCTTGAAAATAAAACAGTTACAGGTTTGATGATTTTCTGGTTTGCATTTGTCTTTTAGGAGAAGATACAGACTTTTGGTTTGGTTTGTGGAATATTTTTACAGGTTTGGGTTTGAGAAGATCTTCTGGTTTTTGATTTTGAACTTGAGTTATTTTGAAGATACATTAGAGGTTTAATGATTTTTTTGAGGAATAAATTATAGGGTTTTAAACTTGAAAATGTTTTCAAGTTATGATTTGAGGAAGTGATTACAGGTCTGGCCATTGTTTTCTTGCTTTGAATATGAAAAGATAAGAAAAAGAAATAAAGGAAGAAGGTGGAAGTTTTTATAGATTAAATTTAGGATTAATTAAAATTTAAACAAAAATAGAAACAAATAATGACATTTGCCTTTACCATATTTAATTATCAAACATTGTTACTTATCTCTTGATCTAATTACACTTGTAATTATTCATTTTTTATTATTTTAAAAATGATTTTTAAAAGATTTTATATTAATTTCTTAATTAATAAGTATGTTTCTTAATTTACAAATGCTTTTCTAATTTTAAATAAATAAAACTTTTTAAAAGAAAATAAAATAAAAACGAATCATATTTTAAATAAAATCATATATAATATATTTGATTCATTTTTAAATGCGCATATTAAGCTTTTGCATTTATTTTGTATTAAATAAATACTTTTCCAAATTTATATAAATAAATTTCTTTTAGGAATATAAAACGAACCTTATTTTAAATAAAACCCTTATCTATATATTTTAAATCTAAACTATATTGTTATTTCTATTTTAAGATATATTCCTTTAAATTCAATTTTAAAATCCAAATTCAAATTCAAATTAAATTTAAAATCCAATTTAAAATCAATTCAAATAAATATAGATATCAATTTTAAACAAACACATTATTGAATTTGTAAATAATTATTCTATGTAAAAATAACTTAAACACACACACACGTACACACACATATATACACATATATTTAAACACACTTATTAAATTTGAAAATAATAAGCCTATTTAAAATCTATTTATAAAATAACATAATTTAAATTTGTAAATTATTATTCCATTTAAAAATCTATTTATAACTATATTTAAAAACATCACTATATATTTATTATTGTTTGAAATTAACAAATTTTACCCATTTTAAATAATTAATTAAGAGATTATCACATTTTAAGTTCCTTGAAATTCTAGGATATCACAGAAATGGTTGATGTGCTTATTATAAGTATGATTTATTTATGCTATTAAGTAGCACAACTTAAGTCATCAAACTCTAACACACCATTCAACCTACTTATAAACATTCGTGAAAATGACATGAAAATTAAAACAAAATCTCTTTTAAGTATGAACTATTTAATATTTATTAGTAACATAGACCATTAAATTTTTGTCAGAATTAACTATCACATCAAAGTCACTTAGCCAAATGATCACATAATTTATGTTTAAGAAGGAATATGCATAGCTTATTTGAGATGTCAACGTAAACAATTGAAATTCACTAAAACCATCATCATTCAAAATTTCCATTAAGCACAAATGAAATATTTATGTTAATTTGATATGTCTCACGAAAGCTTCATTACCCCTAAATTGAAGGGGTTCAGCTACTCATATTTGAAAACATGTTCACATAAATGAAGAGAGGTGCTAATTAAAAGAAGAAGGAACTAACTACTTGCATAAAATAAGTCTAAACTACTTGCATGAATTAAAAGAGAGCATAAGAGAATAAAAGAGCATAAAAGGGAGCATAAATAAAAATTTCATAAAAATTAAAACAAGGATAAGAAGCCATGAAAGAAACTTTTATTGATCTTTGATTTTGTGGTTACAACTTGCATAAAAGGGAAGAAGATAATTACATGAGACATAAGGGGTATTTATACATGCTTAAAACCCGAATTCACATTTTAGGGTACTACCTAAAATACCCTTGAGAAAGTGTAACCTTCAAATAATCAATAGGGAATTAATTTATCCCCACTAACATGCCTTTAAGCCTCCATTAACATGTGCATGTACTTGTGGGGTCCTCCATGTTGTGTGAATTCATTTATTTCCATTCTTTATTTGCCTTCAACATATGTGCGTGTATTCATCCATGAACCCTCTTCATATTTGCACTTCATTTCCTATAAATAAAAATAAAATCGTGCAAATAAATTTTCTCAAATTAAATCATATACAAATTACCATTTTACCCCGTAAATGAGGATGAATGAATGATGATCTGAAAAAAATTTAAATTTTGGTTTAAACATGTACAATACCCTAATACGCTCATTTATTTAAATAAAAGAAGATTAAAATGGGATTAAAATTATGCACTTTTGCGTGCACATCAAACACCCCTACACTTATCTTTCTATTTGTCTTCAAATAAACTAAAATTAAGATAATTCCGTTTTCGTAGGAAACACGATTGCATTGAGCATATGCAACAAGCCGTTAAATCTTTAAGTGTCCCTAGTGGGACAAGTGTTCTCTCATGATGGTTTTCAACGGATACTATCTACAAAATCCAAATTGATACGAAGATTCTATGTAATGACCCACCATTTTGAACCATTCAGATCGACAATAATCCATCATGTCAAACTTAAATTGTTTGAAACGACAAATTATTATTTATATTTGACAAAACTTAGCATATACAGTAAATAAATCAATCACGGACACAGAGTAATACAACAATACGTAGCAGAATAGATAAATAGTAGTTCATGAAGCCATTATAGAAACGTCAGAGTCTAAAACCAAAACAACCTAAGTCCAAATGCAAAGAAGTCTCCAATACATAAGCAAATGACAAGTCTGAACATAAACAATTGGAAATAATTAAAATAACCGAGATAACTAAAATTTAAATAGATTAAAGATATATCTCCAAGCAAAGCTCCAAGCTTCAAAGGTGAGTCTCAAATGCTGTAATAATCAGGCTGACCCGAGCATAAAGCAAAACACAAAAGACTCGAGTCAGGATTAACAATCTTATGCAAGTAAACCAACTCAAGTGAAATGTCCAAATGAAATGCAATAACTTAAAGAATGTTTGAGATTTCCATCCTTTAAGGATACGTGGAACTATCTACATACATAACACAATACGCTACATAAATAATGTATATAATAAGTAAAATATTGAAATAGCGTTAAGGCGTTATCCATGTCCCCCTTAACATATTTTTTATATAAATGTCGTAGTCTATACAGATACTGTGAACTCCACCCGCATATGGGCTATCAGGGAGCACTCCATAGGTACGACACAAATCAAACTCATAGAAGGCACGATAGGACATGTGAACACTGCACTCGAGGCAATGCCAGGGTAGATATACCTATTGCACTCTCGAACTGGTGGTAACGCATAGCAGCTACTATCACCCACCTCAGAACACACTCCCATAATCAAAATCAAGGGTGGCTACTAAATCAATCACAAAGTCAGAATATATTATCGAAGAAATGTGCCCGATAGGAGGAATGACATCACTTGGCTTGGTATAGCTCCTGTTTTAGTCACATCTAAGCTGACTCACATGAGTCAGGGTCACATAAATACCTCATACAGATTCGCTCGCCAAACCATCCTAATTTATTTCTGGAATCTCCACCGCGTGCACAGTTGTTAAAGTGGTTTTTGGTATTGGCAGAGACCATGACAATATCTGATCCCGGTCTCTTTAACAACCAAACGCTTATTTCACACCAGTTGATTCTTTTACATTTCCCAAACCAATACATAGCTTATATTGAAATATCATATTCACTTCAAAATCATATCACTTTCGAAATCACATTCATTTTCAAAATTATAACCACAAAAATGGTTAAACCATATCAAAGTATTTGCATTTTAAATCAATTAAATCTAAATCATAACAGTTCCAACTTTAAACATTTTTAATATTGAAATTAGTTTATATATTGGAATAGTTACGCATTAAAAATAGTTTATATTTTAAAAGTAGGTTATAGATTGAAATAGTTTATATATTAGAAATAGTTTATGTATTAAAATAGGTTATAGATTGAAGTAGTTTATATAATAGAAATAGTTTATATATTAAAATAAGTTATATATTAAAATAAATATATAAATTTAAATATTTTAAACATAATATATTTTATTTTTATTAAATTTTATTAAATGAAATAATATATTATGAAGAAAAGTAAATAAGTTATAATGAAAACCTTAAAAATTACATTTTAAAACTTAACTTATAAATTTAGAATTCTTAAAACATATAATTCTAAATCAAAATTTTACATATATGTTTAAAATATAATCTTTATATTAAATTTAAAAATCATTTTTTTTCCAAACACATCTTTTCAAAATTTCGGAAATCACCTTAAAGACAGACCAACGGTGTCCGTATATAGTTTTCTATCATAGGGTCAAGTGATACAGATATTTATCATTTCAATCCCCAATAATTTAAAATTTACAGATATATACCATTTCAACCCACAAACCTAAATTTTCAAAATCAATAAAAACCGCTTGGGTTTATCATTTCAACCCATAACGATTTTTCTCTATTCTAAAGATCATTCGGGTATGTATCATTTGAACGCACAGGGAATACCTAAAACGAAGGGAACTTCAACATGATTTGCACAAAATAAATAACATAACACAAAATCATACATAACATATTATATAAGGTAGCATATAACTTACATAACAAACTGCATAAAATAGCATATAACTAACATAACAAACTGCATAAAATAGCATATAACTTACATAACAAATTACAGAACATAGCATGTAACTTACATAATTAATTACAGAACATAGCATGTAACTTACATTATTAATTACAAAACATAGCATGTAACTTACATAATTAATTACAGAACCTAGCATGTAACTTACGTAATTAATTATTACATAATTAATTACATAACATAGCATGTAACTTACATAATTAACTACATAACATAGCATGTAATGCGGCATAAATTTTCTACCATAACATAACCCAACATGTAATCATTTCCAATACAGCACCTTAAGTGATTTGCTATATTACAATCATACTACATATATGCATACAAATTTTATTCTTTTTCTTTCTTTATTCTTTTTTTCCTTCTTTTTCATGCCTAAATTTCATAACATACTAATGACAATTTCCATCACAAAAGTGTCAACCTTTAAATCAATATAATATTTTCCTTTTTTTCTTTTCAATATAATAATTTAATATTAACATCATGATGCATATTAATAACCATATCATCACATCTATTTTTATAAATAAACAACATAATATCAAAAATATTTCATGTCAAAAATAATAATGGAACATACGTGAACATATGTCATATCAAATCATAACCAAATTACGCAAAGTTTCTTATTTATTGTAACATTCCAATAACATATCAATTGATATCCATTTACTCAACATAAGATTATAAATCGTGAGTGAATAGCTCACCTTTCGAGGCTAGAATAATTGACGATACAAAGCTATGAATTTGAGTCGTGAATTCCAAAACAAATCAAAGCGGACTTGAATTGATGCAACACAAAATATGTATGGATATATATTTCATTTATTTATAGAAGGGAAGATGAGAGGGGTTAAGAGGCTCGGCTTAGGGTTGAAAGGATGAGTTTGGGTGCGACTAAGGTAGGCTAGGGTGAAAGAGATGGTTTGGCTATGCAAGAGGAGAAGATGGTGGTGATTTGGGTGGGATTTGGTGGAGATAGAGCATGGCTATAGGCTAGGAAAGAGGGGATGATTTCAGCCTTGCTTAGAGGAAATGGTGACAGAGATGAAGGGGAGAGAAAGATGGCTTGGATGGTGAAGGAGAGGCGACAATAGGAGAGGAGGTGGAAGGAATTTGGAAGAGAAAAGGAAGGAGTTTTGATTTAGAGAAATTTGTGTTTTTAGATCTAGAACTCTCTGTAAATTTGGAGAGGAAGAAGGAAGTGTGATGATAAAATTTTCCCAAGAGAAAATTATTTACGTACATGTTAGTCAGAAGGAAACAAATGGTCGTATGTATAGGAATGATACAAGTCTCTTGGTATGGTTAGAGTTCTTGGTTAACCAAGGCCCATTAGGACTAAACCAAACCCATTAGGACTTAACCAAATTACACAACTAAAATCACAAACGTATGTCAATTTTTCACAGAAATTCAAATATTTAGAGCAATAGATATTTGATTTTGACGAAACAAAAAGTGAAAAAAAGATCAAAATTCAGTCTAGTATCGTAGAAAAAGAATAAAATTTTAAAGTTCAAATTTAAAATTTTCAAAAAGAGGTCAAATTTTGACTAAATTTGGTCAAAACTCAAAATTTTAAAAAAAATTTCTATTTCATTGAATTTGGAAAAATATATGACTCAATATTCCAAAAAAAATCTTAAATTTTAATCTTTAAATTTTATTTAAATTCAAATAATAATATATTTTAAAATTCACTAAATTGAACCTGCATTTTATTAATAATTGTTTGTCTTCATTCAAATGTTCATTTTATTCAATTCAACATATGTTGCTTATTCTTGATTGAATCAATTACCATCTAATACTTTTTACCTTAATTAAAATGCTTAATTCAATTTATGGAACATTAAATTATCAAGTGAATGTTGGTTACAAACTAATCGTTTTATTTTCATTAAATAATACAAACAAAGTTTTATCCTTTTATTTCCATTTACATGTTCTTTATGTTACATCAAACTTCAATATACGTTTCCCTTTTTTTCCTCAACTTCCTCTTTTATTTTAATTCAAACATATGTTTTATTATTACATTCATTAATTACGGTTAATGTTCTCTTTCCTTTTATTTGAAAGATTTCAACTACATTTAATTCCATAGATTACAAAATCAATTCCAAAGCGGATTAATCAATGGAATGAGGAATAAATCTATTGTTACAACTTAGTAATTCATATCTATTAATTTATTGTTTACACACGGAGTATAAATCCACTTACCAAATACCTGATTTCTTTTTGTATGCAAACATATTTAGAATATTTTTTATCCCATTCTTTAGTAATATTTATTGTTACATTTGATTAAAATTGCATTAATATAGTTGTCAATTACATTCAATCAATATTATTAAATTAATTCTAATGCGCGTTGCCATCTTTCATTTCAATAAAGATTAGTTGTTTTAGAATTTTATCTAAGATCGTGTTTTGTATTCTAAAAATTTATTATTATTATCATTATTATTTTATAGTAATAATTGAAATTTTTATATTTCTAACCATATTCTATATACAATTACAATTAATGTTTTTAAAATTCGTTCGAATTTACAAGTTGTTACATTCTACATGATACAAATTTTCAAAATATTTACAAACGAAGAATTTACTTTTAAATTTACACAAGTAAGTTAAATATAGATTTGGTCATTATCAAGAAATTTTAGTCCTTTTACTCATCAAAACTTCCAACAAAAATTGAGTAACATCACAATTAGAATCTATTTGGCTAGTGGTTTCGCTAGATAACATAGTGCAACTATGAAATAGATCCTTTATCTGATTATCAAAGTTTTGCACAGTGGTATTTTTATTTCTTTTGAATAAAAAGTTGAATCAAATAAGTGAAGATAGTGCTTGGATTTCAATTTCTTGCTCTCCCTCTTTTGATAAATATTAACATTATTATTATTTACACACCTAACTCAGATAAACTGAGGCAAGATATACCGATCATGCACTGCCTTTTGGACTTATGTGAGAAGAGTATAGAGCATGGTGAGTGTACGCACTTGCGTACGAACACGACTCTAAGTGGTTATTTTTATTGAATCTAATTACGTACACCTAACTCAAATAAACCAAGGCCAGATATATCAATCATGCACTACCTTTCAGGCTTACATGAAAAGGGTACAAAGCATGGGGAGTGCACACACTTACGTATGAACACCGACTCTAGGTGTTTCTTATTTTTATAAAGCTTTTTCTATGAAGAGAGAGTTCTGCAAAATCATCTTAACACCACTTAACTTAGAAGATAAAAAATGTTATCACCTTTATTTTAAATTAACCATTCTTTTAAACAAAGATTACCATTATGACATACTTCATAATTATCAAATATGAACCTTCCTATATGCTAGTTAAACCATAGTTACTTGCAATCAAACTTTATTTTTTTTTTGTTGAGACAAATAAATTTTCAAAACATTCAATTTAATAACTAAAAGCACATACTTATCCTATAGTGTTTCTTCAAAAGTAAATCAATATGCTAAAAATATTTGTTTTAAAAGTTTTTTCCTCCTTGTTTTTTTTGTTTTGGAGAAAATGTTAAGAAATAAACCATGAAAATTCACAAATGAACATGAGGCTCCCTCCACACTTGATTTTGACTGTGTACCCATAGTCAATGCATGATATAATGAGTGTAAGGGGGAAAAATGTATATATTTACAAGAGAGGGTTAACATTTCTTACTAGGCATAGTATGGCTCATGAAAAGTCATGAGCTCCTCCTCTCAATCCCTTGTCAACTCCAAGTTAGCCTTTAAATGATGATCATTAACTCTAAAAATGGATCCATCCCTAGGGTTTTCTATTTCTATGGCGCTATATGGAAAAAGAGTACGTACAATGTACGATCCTATCCACCTTGAATTTAACTTCCCAGGGAACAAGTGAAGTTGAGAGTCATCCAAAAGAACTTTTTAATGTGGCGAAAATGTTTTCCCAGGGAACACCGCTTTATGTTCAAGTTTAACTGGCAAATGGCACGCTTTACCATATACAAGCCTAAAAGAAGACATCCAAAGATTGGTTTTATACGTAGTTCTATAAGCCTAAAGCGCATCTATCAATTCTTGTGACCAATCTTTTCAATTTTTATTCATAGTTTTCTCCAAAATTAGATTGATTTGGCAATTTGAAACTTACTCTTGGCCACAAGTTTGAAGAAGGATAAATTATAGGTTATCGAGTATTTCTTCTTTAGAGTTTCAAATGAACGATTACAAATGGGTTTCGTTGTCGCTTATTATTGTGCGAGGTGTTCCTAACCTTGAAAAGATGTTTTCTTTCATGAGTTTCACAACAACTTTGTGGTCATTTGTTTTGCAAGGAATTGTCACAACCCATTTAGAGACGCAATCGACGACCAGAAGAATGTACAGATTTTTTAAAGAATTGGAAAACGGTCCCATAAACTCAATACCCCAAACGATAAAGATTCGATTGTAAGAATGGGGTTCAAATGCATCATGTTTCGTTGAGAGATTCATCCTAACATTTGGCAGTGACCACAAGTTTTACAAAACTTGAATGCATCTTTGAAAAGCATAAAGCCAGTAAAAACCACATTATAGCACCTTTTTCCTAGTGTTCTTCGGACCGAAGTGACTACCACAAGCTTGGTCATGGAAAAACGAAAGACTATTGATTTCGCAATTTGGACTGCAATATCGAATGATTCAGTCAGAACAGTACTTAAACAAGTATGGATCATCCCAATAAAAGTACTTAACTTAGGAATGAAATTTTTATTTATCTTATTTCGACCAAAATGAAGGAGTTTCTTAGTGACTAGAAAGTTCACTATGTCGGCACACCATGGATCGATGTAAACTGAAAGGAGTTGTTCATCAGAAAAGTTCTCGTTGATCGGTAAAGAAGATGGTGCATTCAAAAGACATGACAAATGATCCGCTATGACATTGTTGGATCCTTTTCTGTCATTGATTATAAGGTCAAATTCTTGATGTGACAGGATCTAATGGATTAAATGAGACTTAGCATCCATTTTAGCGAAATGGTACCTAAGGGCATAGTGGTCAGTATAAACCATAATGTTTGAGCTAATCAAACATGGTTGAAAATTTTCAAGCGTGAGTCTATTGCTAAAAGCTTTTTATTACAAAAAAGTCAACCTTTTGACTAAGATGAAAGGTCTATTAGTAAGAGCAAAGCAAGAGAAACACAACCCAAACCTCTCGAAAGAGTCGAAGGGATGCAATCATCAAATTTCATTAGCATCAAACCTTTCGAAGGAGTTGAAAGGTTCCGTTTCTAGTATCCAAAGTGTTGTTACCTTTCGAAGGGGATGAAGAGGTCAAAGAAAGTGTGAGAAAATACTTGATCACCTTTTAGAAAGCATAATAAGCCTTTCGAACCAGTTGAAGCACATCCAGGGAAACTTTCGATAATGACGGAAGGTTTATGAAGAAAACACCACTCACAAGTAAACAAAGGATGAAAGACAACCTTTCGACAACATTAAAGAAGAGCAACCTTTCGACAAGGTCGAAAGGTTGACAATAAACAACAGAAGAATAACCTTCTGACAACGTCGAAATACTCACAGCAACCAAAAGAAGAGCAACCTTCCAACAATGTCAAAAGGTTCATAATAGTATAAAGAAGAAAAACCCTTCGATAAAGGCAGAAGGATCATGGAGGCATAAGAGTAACAAACCTTCCAAAAAAGGCGGAAGGTTCATAATAGCGGATGAAAAAGCAAACCATTCAATGAAGACGAAGGGTTTAAGGCGGCATATAAAAGGAAGACCTTCCGACGCAGTTGAGAATAGAAATTTGAAAGGAGGGCTGCCTACATCTATAAATAAGAGCCAAGAGGTCCCATTTTGGGATCTGATTTCATCCATTCTGGTCTTGTATCTTCTTAATAAGAGCATTGTAACCCTAATTAAATGTTGATTTGGGGAATTTAACAAATAAAGCTTTTTCTTGGATAAAGAGGAAAGACTTAGACTTGGTTAAGTACTTTTCTATTTACTTGAAACTTTGTTGGATTAACTCTTATTTTAAGGTTAACCCCTGTGGAAGGTTCTTATCGACAGGATCAACAATACTTCAGTCATAAGTAGCTATTTAAACCTGTCAAAGACTCCAACTCTCCGATCAGAAACTTTTGACTACGTTGAGAACCAAATCATTTCAACAGTCATAAAACCTTCCGACTAGGTCGACTTATCTTTTACTATAACAATCCCAATAAACTTTCTTCATTATAATCTCATCCATCAAGCCTTTCGGCAACGTCAACGTTGAAGAAGATCATTCACAAACCTTTCAACTAGGTTGAATCCAACTTTGTACAAGCTAACAAACCTTTCAACAAGGTCGAAAGCTACTGCATATTCAACAAGGAATTTGATAACCAGCTTAAACCTTAAGGTAGCTTCCACCCTTAAAAGGATAAACTCAAAGGAATCCAATTTAGCCCAAAAAGGAGACCATATACATGTTTAAATAGGATGAAAAGAATCACACTCAAGCAAATACCTAACCTTTCAACAACGTTGAAAGGTCTGATTCGAAAGATATATACAAGCGAATTACAAAGGCAATCCTTAAGGCTCTCGAGTCATTCATTCAAACCGGACTAATCGCATTAGCTAGAATAGTTTTAGGGTGCTGACCATAAACTTGGTTAACATTTGGTGCTAGAAGGAGGGCTTGAACCTCCAATCTTATTGAATTCCCCACCTACTCTTCTACTTGGTTAAATCTCTTAAGGCATATCAGAGCCTCCTTTTTGTACAAGAAAGGATATATTTTGTATAAAAGGCTTACAACTCTTCTAACTACATCTAAAGGATAAGGAATGGATCCAATGTTCAAAATAAGAGAAAGATTTTGCAAAGAAAGATCGTTTCAATGGTCCACGAAACCTCTAGAAGTAAAGCCTAATCATCAAATGGAATATAGCCCAATGCTTGAAGGGCAAAATCTTTAGCTCCAAGCTCTACAAGTCATTGAGAGGAAAAGATAGATTATACCCTGTGACCCTTTGAAATGGAGTATCAACCCGTTCCATTTGGGATCAACACCAATCTTTGCTCTCGAAAGTGAGAATTCAAGGAAAGAGGACTTATTTCAACAAATGTGAAGGACCATTCAGTCATATTCCCAAGGGACTACCATTAAAAAGGAAATGAAAAAAATTATGATAGTTTTACACATAAATGGAGCAAGATTATAAATTAGGCTAACCATTTAAGGGAAAACCGTGAACTCGTAGAAAAACCTACACCCAAATAATTAAGGATAATAACGGAATTACCAAATGGAAATATAAAGATTACCAAGAAATTTTCTACCAAAATACTAAGACCGAAGGAAAGACCTTTGAAAGAGGATTAATGAATAATGGAAAGGAAACCTACTCTTCGAGAAGAAGTACTTGAACCATGCCACAAAATAAGAAGACGCCAGTCAGGGACGGCTCAAAAGTCAAGACTTTTTAGATAATATAATCTTACTACCTTAATTTAAGACATCTAAATCAAAACCATGGAAGAACTGAATTACTAGCCTTCATAAAAAAAGAAGCCAGGATTTGAATGGAAACTTAAGTGGTTATATTGCAAATTTCATCTGATAAACAGACATGATAAAAGTCAATGTAAGGTACTTGAAATGATGGTCCTACACTTTCTAAGGCAAGTAAAACTCAAAAAGTTTGTAAAAGATTGAACAATTTATGGAATAAAATTTCTATTCTCAAAATAAGAGAAGTCTAAGTGATTGGGAGTAAAATTCTCCCTAAATTTGGACTACCTAAAATGGTAGACCACTAATAATGGTAGAAAGCTCTTGGTAGAGCCAAGATGGCATGCAACATCCTGGTATTTTCAACCATTCGTATCCACACATGTTGGACTTGAATTGTTCAAAACATTAGATTGTTTATTTAAATTTGGAAAAACTCAACATATAAAGTAAATAAAATAATCACAGAATCACAAACAAAGAGTAAATAACAATAATGTAGCGGAAACAAAAGAATAGTAGTTCATGAAGCTACTATATATAACGGAGTTAAACAAGATAAAAAAGAAGTCTCAAATACAATAGAAGTCATAATACAAAAGTCAAATACAAAAACTGAATGCATCATTGGAATCAACTGAATAACTGAAAGCTGAATAGATAGTTGTATCTCCAAGCGAAGCTCCAACTCCAAAGGTGAGTCTCAAATAATGGTATACTCAGTCTGACCTGAGCGTAAAGCAAAACACAAAATACTCGAGTCGAGATTAACATTATTATATAAATAAATCCAACTCAAGTGAAAAATCAACAGAAATACAATTAACTTAAAGGATGTTTGGGATACCCATCCTCTAAGGATCCGCTAAACTATCTACTATGTAGTAATATACGCTATTATAATAATGTCTATAGTAAAGTAAACTATTAAAATAGCGTTAAGGCTTTAAATTTTTAACCTTAACATATTTTATATATTCCCGTAGTCTATACAGTACTGTAATCTCCCCCGTACTGGGCATCGTCAGAAGGCACTCCATAGGTATGGTGCAAACCAAAATCGTAGTGGTCTCTCTAATGTAGGTGACACGACACAAATAGAAAATGCCAGGATAGATATACCCATTACGCATCAGGGCTGGTGGTAATGCATAGAAGTCACTGCCGCCCACCTCGTGCCACACTCCCAAAATCAAAAATCAAGGGTGGCCACCAAATCAATCACAAAGTCCGAATATAGAAGGTGTGCGTCCAATCGGAGGAGCTACCTCACTTGGGCCGAGAATCACTCTTGTTTTAGCCACGTTATGCCAACTCATAGGAGTCAGGTCGACCTATATACCTTAATAGAACGTCACTACCATCCTACTTCATTCAGGAATCTCCACCGCATATACATTTGTTAAAGTGGTTTTCGTTATTGATAGAGAGTATGACAATATCTGATTCCTGCCTCTTTAACAACCAATTGTTATTATAACATCGCTGTCATTTCAAAATAGGTTATATTTCAAAACTAAAATATCATTTCCATTTCAAAACCATATCAATACGATATCATTTCCATTTCAAAACCAAATACTATATCATTTCCATTTCAAAAACCAAAGAAATATGATATCATTTCCATTTCATAACCAAATCAATATGATATCATTTCCTTTAAACAGTTTAGATATTAATAATAGTATATATAATAAAATTGTTTTTAAAATAAATAGTTTATATAAAAATGGTTATAAGTTAAAATAGTTCATTATAAAATAGTTAGTATGTTAAAATAGTTTATATTAAAAATAGTTTATACTAAAAATAGTTTATAATAAAATAGTTCACATTAAAAGGATTTATATTAAAATAGTTTATATGAAATAATTTATAAAGTGAAATATATTAATAGTTTTAAATATAATTTAGAAATACTTGATAAATAAAATAGCTTCCTCAAATTTCACAAGTCTATTCATATCAACTCGAATTTCAAAATTCAAATTTAATTCAATCTCAATTCATCAATTGCAATTCAATTCAATTTTTCAATAAACCATTTCAAAGTATCGATTTCAAATACAGATTTGAACCACAAAATAAACCATTTCAATTTCAATATATTTCAAAGCTTTAATATTCAACATTTTCAAAACTAAATTTGATAATTTCATTTATATCTCAAATTTAACCTCATTATTATTTAGTCTTTGAAACGTTCACTTAATAAATCCAATATCATTTAAATAAACCCCAAATTTCAAATCACTAAATATTTCCTTTAATTTATTTAAACATGAAATATTCATTTAATCACCTTAAACCAAAATCAAATTATAAAAACATATGCTTTAAAAATCTCAAATCCAATAAGTTTCTAATCGATTTGATTAAATAAAATTCTTAATTAAATACCATTTCAAATCAATTTCAAATCTACCTTCTCAACCTTAATTTATTAAAAATTATTATAAACTCTACATTTGAAATTAAAATTTTAAATAAATACTTAAACATATTACATTTAATTAAATCAAACTTTATTAAATTAAGTCTGATTATCAAACTTATTTTATAATAAAACTAATTTATACATATTTTAAAATAGTAAAACTATAAGTAAATTCTTCAAATTTATAATTTCAAAACTAACTTATAATTTAATAAATTTCAAAACGTATAATTTAAAAAAAAATCAAGAATTTCACTATACATAGAATAATATTTATAAATATTATTTAAAATCCAATATTTACATGAAACTGTATATTTCTTTTCAAAACCATAGAAATCATTTCAAATATTTATATATAGACCAATAGTGTTTGTATATAATTTTTTATCATATAGTCAAGTGATATAGATATTTATCTTTTCAATCCGCAATTTAAATTATATACGAGTATTTATCATTTCAACCTGCAATCCCATATTCAATTCAATGAAAATCGCTTAGGTTTATCATTTCAATCCATAACGATTTTCTCTTATTCTACAGATCGTTTGGGTATGTATTGTTTCAACCCATAGTGAATCCTATACTAACTGGGAACTTGTAGAGTGATAACAGATATGATGATAACATAACAGACATATATCATCAATATAAATAAAAGATAATGGTGTCGGATTTCCTAGGTGAATAGATACAGATAATAACATATAAAAAGTAATGTAATAACTAACAGCAGCATATTTCAATCGTCGTTTCAATTGAAATCAAATTTAATAAATATAAGAACGTTAATCATGAGTGATAGCTCACCTTTCGAGGCAAGAGAGAATAGACAATGAAATGGGTTACGGATCCAAGCACGGGTTCCAAAGCAAAGTGAGATTAGCATGAATTAGATAGACAAACTGATAGATAAGGGATCAATGAACAACTAGAATCAGTTGATATAAATTGAACTAAATATAAGTGTGTGTGTGTATATATTATCTTCATTTTCAAACCAATATTAAATCCTAATACATAAAATATACATTAAAATAAATCCTCTATATGTAATACATTATCTAAATTTATTTCAAAACGAAAATCCCCTCAGAACTTAAATTTTTCAAAACAGCAAACTGTATGTATAACATCTACTACAACGCAGCCTACGCTCAAAGTATGATATATATATAGGTATAATAGTTTATAATGTACATACAATACTCGTACACTATAATATTTATATGGTATAAAATAATATACAACTACTGTAAATACTTTCATATCCTTTGAAAAACGATATGATTTACTTGTAATAACCCCAAACAGCTGAAATGCAAACTCATATAAACATATATATGACTAACATAATACAAGGCTGAAATATAGTAATCAAGTAGAAATAATATATGACTTATAAAACTATAGCTGAAACGATTCATAAATGTATGCAAATGGATTATATTATATATATTTATATATATATATATATATATATATAAACTATTACATGCAACGTACAACTATGAAATGAAGGAACCATACAAAGTTTGATTTATAAATTAGCTTCAGACATACCATAGTTGAGATAACAAAATATAGATATAATATAATATATATAGCTTATATACAGTATGCGGACCATATAATTCACATGCAAAACTGAAATATAAGCATACTGGAATACAATAACCATATTATAGATACCTATATAAACTATCTTACATATATAATATATTATAACTAACCCATGTCTATTCATAGATTATAAAACTCAGATATATAATATATTTTAAACAATACTTAAACCATGAAATTTAGACCTTAACACCTATATACCACATACCAATATATATATATATATATATATATATGCCGAACGGGAATGTATAAGATGGAAGCAAGGAGGGGACAGCGGCCCCGGGGGTTGGAGCTGAGGTCGGTGCACTGACGAGGTGGTGGTCAAGTCTGTGAAGAGCCAGATGGCGAGCAAAGATGGGGTGCATAGGACGAGATGAATGTAGGCTGGAGACCGGATCTAAGCGCGAGGTGATGTCTATGGCGATGGATGGTCGACAAACTCGATTGGCTGTCACGTGCCTTGGCACCACAGAGGTGGGGTGGAGCCGTGAAGAGGGAAGTTGGGTTCGGGTTGTGACAGGCGGTGGTGGTGGAGCGATCTAGGTTGCCTGGGATGAGGGGAGGGCATTGTTTTTGGCTGTTCAACTTAGATGCTTTTGGCTAAAAAATAATATAAAGGTGGCAGCCGTTATTCCAAAAGCAGTGAACGGTGAATGATCAGAGAAAAAAAATGGGAATGGAAGAGAAACAAAAGTGAACAGACGTGCCAGATTTTTATTCCTTGAACAATAGGAAATGTAAATTCTTGTACGTTCGAATTGAATGAAACGACGAAGGCTATTTATTCACACGGCGATAATAAAGGGACACAGAAAACTAAAGGTTGAAAATTGAATACCGATACAGTTAGTCGTTGTACTGATTTCGTGGTGTACCAAACCAAGAAATACAGAAGTGAATATACCGTGGAAATCAGTATGACGAGACGATCAAACGGCATACAAATATTAGTGGTACGATCATCCTATCAAAAGTTGATATCGGTATTAAAAATGCTGCAAATCTGCCAAAATTAAGATAAATGGAGCAGTGGCACTCCAAATTTGAAGAAAACGAAATATGACGTCTCACTCAGAAGATGATTTACAAAATTTATTGTATAAAAATATTCAAGTTTGGAAAACATTTTATTATCATCAATTATTAACTAATTTGAATTGAAATAAAATTACATAATAAAATAAACTTCCATATTTTCAAATGAAAATTTACCATTTATATGTTAAATTTGACGTATTCCAAATATTAAATTTTTATTTCCAAATTCAAATATTTAAACTTTCACAAAAATTCAGTTAATTACGTTAATAAAATTAATAAAAATTTACGAGCCGTTACACTCTCCCCAAATCAAAAATTTTCATCCCCGAAAAGGAAGCAGGTAGGATAATAGAAACAACCAGAAGAAAAATAGGTTGAAAAAAAAATGAAACAATTAATTTAAACCATATAAATTTCAATTTAAGTTAATTAATATTCAATACTTGATTTTAAATTCAAGGTATTTCAATAAGTTGATTTAATTTCAATTTGTTAAATTTTTGTTACAAAATGTTTCTTTCAAAATAAAATTTTATTAATATACTATTCAGTCAACTTATTATTCTATTTATCTCTATTAACCTTTTTATAATTAAAAATTAAGTGTAAAACATTTACTATAACCATCCAAATTTTATTTATAAATTCCTTTTAACATCATTTTGATTTGTATACTATCCGATTACATATCCAACTTCTGAATGATTTAGGTAAGTTATATTAGAATGTAATTGGGTATTATACAAGTGAAATTTTCCCAATTCAATTATTTTAAGTTAAATATTTATTCAAAAATTTTGACTTCCTTTTATAATTGAAATCATCCTTTAAAGTAAAAATCAAAAATTAAATTTTCGATTCACTTCAAACCATTTAGAGATAAATATGTGTGTGTGTGTGTGTAGATATCAAATCAAATTTATAATCATGTACCAATATATATGTTAACCGGCACCATGGCCCGGCTACAAAACGATAGTTGAAGATATTAACGTTAGCACTAGACAAGATTCTTACCAAGGAGAGCCTGAAGATATACGGGTTTGATGCAGTCGACACATTTTGGCATTTAGGCACGGTTCGACGGGAATAGACCAATCAGCTTGAGATCGCCCTTTATGGGCCAAGTCACCTCAGCCTTAAGCCCATGAGGGAAGTCCAACCCATCTTCGTCTATAAATAGAAGGGCAGGGGTACAGTGAAAGGGACCTTTTTCCGAGAACACTGGGAAACTCTTCCATTTTTATACTCTCCTCTTTTTGATTCAAACTTGTACTCGAGCGATTTATTTACGGATTGTATCTGTATTCAAGTGATTGAAAAAGCAATAAAGATTAAACTCAAAGTAGACGTAGGCAATTACGCCGAACCACTATAAATCCAGTGTTCTCGTTTTTATCGTTCTTTTGGCATTGAATTACACTATTTTTCTGTTCTAATTTAATCTCTTCATTAATCTCTCTACATAACCTCCTCCCTACCTTCTTATCTAACCACCTCAAGATGGGAGTCGATGTCCGTGGACGCTATCTTGGGGACTCAGAGTATAAACGACCCAAAATCTCCAAGTCCACGGAGTGTGGACTGGAGTACTCTGAGTCCCCAGAGTGCGGACCAGAGTATAAACAACTCAAAATCTCCAAGTCCCCGGAGTGCGGACTGGAGTACTCTCAGTCCCCAGAGTGCGGGCTAGAGTATAAAAAACTCAAAGTCTCCAAGTCCTTGGAGTGCGAACCGGAGTACTCTCAGTCCCTAGAGTGCGGACCAGAGTATAAACCACTCAAAATCTCCAAGTCCCTGGAGTGCGGACTGGAGTACTCTGAGTCCCAGAGTGTGGACCAGAGTATAAACGACTTAAATCTACAAGTCCTCTAAGTGCGGACTGGAGTACTCTCAGTCCCCAGAGTGCGGACTTGAGTATAAGCGACTTAAATCTCCAAGTTCCCTGAAGCGGACTAGAGTAATCTCAGTCCCTTAAGCATCGACTAGAGTATAAATGGCTTAAAAACTTCTACATCCCCTGAGTGAGGACTAAAGTACTCTCAGTCCCTGGAATGCGGACCAGAGCATAAACGAATTGACGAAACTCTCTACATCCCGAACTGCGTACTAAAGTATAAACTGTTCGACAAATCTCTAAGTCCTCAGAGCACGGACTGAAAGATGAACAAAATTGGGCGCGAGTCGAACAAGGGGAGAATAACACTAAGTCACTAGAATGCAGAGTGGTGTATAAACATCGACAAATAGATGAGTGGATTCCGACCATTCTCTGTTCCGCAAACTTCGGCCGAAAATCGACAGGAGGATTATTAGCTCGCTAAGGATGGAGCTCGACAATCCAACTAGTTGCCTAGCGAAATCAATGCGAGGAGCCGGGGTACAAATCACTAAAAGCTGAATACGACATCTTACTATAGCTCTAGCTTGGCGTTTCTTATAACTTAAGGCAATGACTACATGGAGGCCTCAATACAAAACTAATTGAAACGGCATCCAAAGCTACGAGCAACCGACTATATCATACCTCATATCGAGGGTCAATACCGATCCGCACTAAGCACATACGAATGTGACTGGGATGTTCCTTGAAAAACTATAACCTCCAAAGTGTGGAAAGGAGAGTAAACCATGAAGATTTTGTTAAAAATTATCCAGCACCCTCCTTCGATCCATTAGGAGGAGTATGAAACTGGATGGGCATGACCCGACTGCATTTGTAGCCAACTTTACCTTGAGATCTGATTACAGAACATGAACCAAAGTGGACGTGGATGACCGTCCAGTGTTCAAATTACGCCCTAAAACTAATGAGGCATCGAAGTATTCCTCTTGGAATGAAAAACCACGATAAAACCCACGATAGGAGAGATCCCGTCTCCCATCGACTGACCTGATCCCCGATCCAATGGGAAAGAGAGTAGTGTTAAAGTGGGCATGGCTGACCTTCCTACTTATTGGTATATATACCCCAGACCCGGTGGCATGAGCTAGAAGCAACATGAATGTGAACCGACTATTCATCGATCAACTCTATGTTTTTGAAGTTTAGGTGGGAACATAAACATAGATAGGACGAAACTCAACCATCCATGTAAAACATTTATCAACCCGAGACTGGGAGCAGATGCGTGGTCATCCAAAGACCGGCCGCGATAGCTCAATATTGAAACTTGTATATAATGTTTATAACTACTCAAGGCTACGACTGAGAGAATGCCCGGGGATAGAATCATTAAATCGATACTTAAGCTAGTGAGCAACTAACTATCACTCCAACCCGAGGCATGCGGATCATGAATGTTGCTCGAATATGGAACCCCTGCAAAACAACAACGCATGATGACAGATGATATAGTGTTTAGTAGTTGAGATGCAGACAAGGTGGATAGTGCCGTCCACATCCAAAACACTGACAATTGACAAGTAGTGCCCGAGCCCTGGCTCGGGCAGCATTCTCGGAACTATAGAGACATACATTCAAGAATTGATGATAGGGGACCTAGGGAAATGAATGCAACATCGGTTGAGCTGATGAATGACATACGAGTCAGCCGGGATGACTCATCATTGGCCGAGGATCTTACTGATTTCCTCCGAGCGAACCTAGACGTTTTTGCTTGGACACATTCTGATATGTGTTGGATTTCTCCCACTATTGAGAGTAATATTTTGAACATAGACCCGAAATACGTCCTCGTAAAACAAAAAAGGAGAGGCATGGACCCGGAGAGGTCCGCTGCTCTTAGAGAGGAGGTAGACAAACCCAAAGCCAATGGGTTCCTCCGCGACGCCCTCTACCCTGAATGGGTGTCCAACCCTGTGCTTGCGAGGAAAGAAAACGGAAAGTGGAGAACTTATGTTGATTACTCCGATCTGAATAAAGCATGCATGAAGGATAGTTTCCCTTCACCTAGAATCAACCAGCTCGTCGACTCTACGGCCGGACACGAAATATTATCCTTTATGGATGCGTATTCGGGATACAATCAGATCCCGATGCACATTCCAGACCAAGAACACATCAGTTGTGTCATAGATGTGGGCTATATTGCCATGTAGTAATGCCTTTTGGATTGAAAAACACGGGAGCAACTTATCAACGTCTGGTGAATCGAACATTTAAAGACAAGATTGGTAGAATGATGGATGTCTATATGGATGACATGGTCGTGAAGTCACGGCAATCGAACGACCACATCCGAGACCTAGCGGAGATGTTTGATATATTCAGGCATTAGGAAATGAAAATCAATCCTTTGAAGTATTCACTTAGCATAGCGTCGGAAAAGTTTTTGGGTTACATTGTGAATGCGAGAGGAATCGAAACTAACCCGGAGAAGATTCAAGCCATCCGAGACATACAACTACCTAGAACTATGCATCTAGTACAAAGCTTGAATGGAAAGGTGGCTGCACTGAGTCGATTCATATCCGGAGCTACAGACAAATGCATTCCTTTCTTCGATGTGACAAAGAAAGGAAAGAGGAATTTCGAGTGGACATCCGATTGTGAGGAAGCATTCCGAGCTCTGGTAAGGCATTTGGAAAGTTCCCCGATGCTATCAAAAACAATAGGCTACGAAATGTTGTATGTGTACTTGGCAGTATCCCAGCAAGCTATCAGTATGGCTTTGGTTCGTGAAGATGACCAAGCTAAAAAGCCAGTTTACTATGTCAGTAAACGTCTGATGGGGGCAGAAAGAAATTAGTCCAAGATCAAGAAATTAGCTTATTGCTTGGTGATTGCGTCACGCATGCTTCACCAATATTTTCAGGCATACTTAATAAGTGTTTACACTGGTCTGCCCTTGCGACAGGTACTCCAACGATCGAAAACTTCTGGAAGGATGTTAAAATGGAATATCGAGTTGAGTCAGCTCGATATTACCTACCTGCTACGAAGGGCCATATAGGGGCAAACACTAGCAGACTTCATTGCTGAATTCAATGTGTTAGACGACTCAAACGGCCATAATGTCATACCTCCCATTCGATGGAAGATGTACACCGATGGGGCATCTAACGACCATTGTTTGGGGGCCGGTGTAGTTCTTGTGACTCTTGAAAATCGATTAGTTTGTTATTCTTTGAAGCTTGAATTCCCAGCAACAAATAACGAAGCCAAGTATGAAGCTTTGATTGCTGGCTTGAGACTTATCAAAGAACTGGGAGTAAAATTAGTTGAAATCTTTTGTGACTCGCAACTGGTGGTGTACCAAGTGCGGGGAGACTATCAAGCAAAGGGACAGAGACTTGCCACGTATCTTGAATGGGTTCAGGAGCTGCTAGCAAATCTAGAATATTATGATATCTCGCACGTCCCGCGTGAACAAAACAAAGAAGCTGATTCATTGGCCAAATTTGCGAGCATTGGCGATGCCCAACAAATGGGAATAGTTCCCATTGAAACCTTACATACTCCAAGTATAAATATGATGGAGGTAGATTTCATGTTAGAAACCAAAATCGATAAGGAATCATGGATGACCCCATTTAAGCAATACATACTACATGGGATCTTACACGAAAGAAGGTGCGAAAGATGACAATTCATTCATAAGTCTTGGCGATATGTAACGGAGAGCGAAATAATGTATCGAAGGGGATTTAAACCCCCTCCGGTGCATAACCCATGATGAGATAAAACGAGTCCTGAAGGAGGTCCATGAAGGAGAGTGCGGTGAATGTACTGGGGGGCAGACGTTAGCGAAAAAATCCTTCGCTATGGATACTATTGGCCGACTGCAAATCGGGATGCCACAGACAATGTGAGGAGATGTGACAAATGCCAGAAATATGCAAAAGTCCTGAGAGCTCTGCCGACGGAACTCGCACAAATGGTTGGTCCCTAGCCATTTGCAATGTGGGGGGTCGACATAGTATGTTCCTTACCCATGTCCAAAGGTGGTGCGAAATACGCGATAGTTGCGGTCGATTGCCTTACTAAGTGGGCAGAAGTAGATCCTTTGGCCACTATCACCACCAAAAAGGTCATTAATTTCCTTGTACGAAATATTATATGCCGTTTTGGCCTTCCACGAACTATCATTACAGACAATGGAACTCAATTCGAAAGCAAGGATTTCAAAGAATTTGGCCAAAAATATGGCATTAAGAAAAAGTTTGTAGCAGTTGCTCATCTGAAAGCCAATGGACAAATGGAAGCCGTGAACAAAATAATCAATTCCATATTAAAAAAGCATTTGGACAAGGCTAGAGGCAAGGGGGTAGCTGAAATTCCAATAGCATTATGGGCTTATAGAACTACCCATGGATCCATGACTGGCCATACTCCATTCACTCTTGCTTATTGCCCTAAAAAATACAAATAAAGAACAGCAATTGAATTGCAATTAAACTAGATGGAATTGGTGACGACTTATGAGAATATGAAACGCATCCGAGAGTCAATGGCAAGAACATGTACCTGAACATGCATGAGTGCATTCAAAAAAGTTTGATTTCTTGAAATCAACATAAATTAAATTCTCGCTTAGGGTTAATAAGAAAAGACTAGATCAGATAGCCGAAGCTTGCTAGCTCTGTAGAATCAGACACGGCTGGCCATTGATGAACTACAACCCTGGATTTATAATATTGGGAATCAACCAAGTGTCAGGATGACCAAAGAAGGATATGACAGCTTGGGAGGATAAAATCGAAGGATAATGACTATTCAGAAAACGTGATGGATTTCTTTCTGGAAACAAGGGGTACTCACTGATTCAAAGCGTGTCGTGTTGCTTCACAAGACACACTTTGGGGGGCAAGTGTTATCCGGCACCTTGGCCCGGCTACAAAACGACAGTTGAAGATATTATCATTAGCACTAGACAAGATTCTGACCAAGGAGAGCCTGAAGATATACGGGTTTGATGCAGTGGTCACGTTTTGGCATTTAGGTACGGTTCGACAGGAATAAACCAACCGGCTTGAGATCGCCCTATATAGGCCAAGTCACCTCAGCCTTGAGCACATGAGGGAAGTCCAACCCATCTTCGTCTATAAATAGAAAGGAAGGGGCACAGTGAAAGGGACCTTTTTCCGAGAACACTGGGAAGACTCTGCCATTTTTTATACTCTCCTCTTTTTGGTTCAAACTTGTACTCAAACGATTTATTTACGGATTGTATTTGTATTCAAGTGATTAAGATAGCAATAAAAATTAAACTCAAAGTGGACGTAGTCAGTTACGCCGAACCACTATAAATCCGGTGTTCTCGTTTTTATCGTTCTTTTGGCATTGAATCACACTATTTTTCTATTCTAATTTAATCTCTTCATTAATCTCTCTACATAACTCTACTCAAGGGTGTTAGTAACCAATTTTTGTGCTAACAATATATTACAAATCGAGTCATACTTTGGACATTCAAATCAATTTAGTTTCCAAAACAAAACTATAGCAAAGCTATAGAATGTCACTCCACTTTGAAACTCGAAAATGAATGTCGATGATGAGGCATTCATCATCAAAATTATTTTCCAACGACAATAGAAGAGAGTACTGATTTAAAACTGTAAAATTCTTTGAAACGATTTCTACTCGAAAATACGTTGAATAATATATATTTTGAAACCTTAAAACCAAAGTTTGGAATTACTAAAAATTAAATTATCAAATTCTATATTTAAATTCAATTAAATTTTCAAACCAGTTTCCAGACCATGTTTTATAATTTTGTTTATTTATATCATGTTGAAATAGTTAAAGGTTTACAAAATAATAAATGAAAATCAAATATTATCTTTTTAAACATCCAATTTATTTAACTATTTAATTTTAGAAAATATACTTATATATAATATAATCATACAAATTTTATTTCATTTACCAAAATTAAAATAATATTGTGTCAGTTTTCTCTATTCAAGTATTTTGGAAATCCTATCGATAGCGTTGATCAAACGAATCTATCGAAAAACAAAATCAACATTAACAAATCAAACAACACAACTTATAAAACATTTTTACATTAATGCAAGTACACTCCCTCACTCGATGATACTAGAATGGATTTCAAAACAAGGATAGAGGTCCAAAGTAGTGGAACCCAAATCAAAGAGAATTCTAATCAAAAGTTATTCTCGATAGGGGAATAAGATGATTGAATAACAAAAGTGAAAAGATGGATAGACTTATATAAATGATGGATGACCTTAACTGGGTCAACCGTGACTTCAAGAATAGGATAGATGCAGAATTCTGTTGCAAATCTACACTCAATCACAAGAGAATAGAATTCTGGCATAGGTAGATATAGTAGCACCTAAACCGAGGATACAAAAATCTAAGGTGAATCAATGCCTGTTATAAAGGAGTTTCACTCCTTTACAAGTCATATAGTGGAGCTATGGGATACTCCAAAATCAAGAAAATACGAATAGTGAGAGATAAGAATGGATTTTAGAACGAATAGGAGAGTTCCAAATTTCGAAGGAAGCCGAATAAAAGTGGAAGATAATTAAGATCAAATAAATGTGATTCAATAATTAAATTTACTCCATTCGCTAAGTTTTTCCTAAGACTAGAGCTCTTATACCACATGTAACATCCTGGTATTTTCAACCATTAGCATCCATACATGTTGGACATGAATTTCTTAAAATATCAAATTGTTAATTCAAATTTGGCAAAACTCAATATATACAGTAAATAAAATAGTCACAGAATCATAGAGACGGAATAATATAACATTAATGCAGTGGAAACAAAGGAATAGTAGCTCATGAAGCTAACACACACACACACACATAACAGAGTTAAACAAGATACAACAGAAGTCTCAAATACAATAGAAGTCACAATACAAAAGTCAAATACAAAATCTGAATACATCAATAGAATCAACTGAATAAACTGAAAGATGAATAGATAGTTGGATCTCCAAGCGAAGCTCCAACACCAAAGGTGAGTCTCAAATACTGGTAAACTCAGTCTGAACCGAGCTAAAGCAAAACAAAAAATACTCGAGTCAGTATTAATATTCTTATATCAATAAATCCAACTCAAGTGAAATGTCAACTGAAATACAACTAACTTAAAGGATGTTTGGGATACCCATCCTCTAAGGATCCATTAAACTATCTACTATGTAGTAATATACGATATTATAATAATGTCTATAGCAAAGTAAACTATTAAAATAGCATTAAGGATTTACATTTTCCTCCATAACACATTTTATATATTCGCATAATCTATACAGCATAGTAATCTCCCCCGTACCGGGCATCATCAGAGGGCACTCCATAGGTATGGTGCAAAACAAACTCATAGTGGTCTCGCTAAGGTAGGTGACATGACACAATTAGGCAACGCTAGGGTAGATATACCAATTATGCATTCGGGATTATGGTAACGCAGAGAAGCCACTACCGCCCACCTCGAGCCACACTCCCAAAATCAAAAATCAAGGGTGGCCACCAAATAAATCACAAAGTCAAAATATAGTATCGAAGAAGTGTATCCGATAAGTGGAGCTACCTCACTTGGCCCAAGAATCGCTCCTGTTTTAGCCACCTTATTCCAACTCACGGGAGTCGGGTCCACGTATATACCTTAATAGAACGTCACCACCATACTACTTCATTCTGGAATCTCCACCGCGTATAAGGTTGTTAAAGTGGTTTTTGGTATTGAAAGAGAGTGTGACAATAACCGATCCCGGTCTCGTTAACAACCAATCATTATTATAACACCGCAGTCATTTCAAAATAGTTTATACTTCAAAACCAAAATATCATTGCCATTTCAAAACCATATAAATACGATATCACTTCCATTTCAAAACCAAATACGATATCATTTCCGTTTCAAAAAACAAATCAAATACGATATCATTTCCATTTCAGAACCAAATCAATATGATATCATTTCCGTTAAACAGTTTACATATTAATAATAGTATATATAATAAAATAGTTTATAAAATATATAAAAATGGCTATAAGTTAAAATAGTTTATAATAAAATAGTTAATATATTAAAATAGTTTATATTAAAAATAGTTTATATCAAAAATAGTTTATATTAAAATAGTTTATATTAAAATGATTTATATTAAAATAGTTCATATGAAATAATTTATAAAGTGAAATATATAAATAGTTCTAAATATAATTTAGAAATACTTTATAAATAAAATAGCCTCCTCAAATTTTATAAATCTACTCAAATCAATTCGAATTCCCAAACTCAAATTTAATTCAATCTCAATTCATCAATTATAATTCAATTCAATTTCTCAATAAACCATTTCAAATTATCGATTTCATATATAGATTTGAACCACAAAATAAACCATTTTAATTTTAATATATTTCAAAGCTTTAATATTCAACATTTTCAAAACTAAATTCGATAATTTATTTTGTACCTCAAATTTAACTTCATTATTATTTAGTTTTTGAAATATTCACTTAATAAATCCATTATCATTTAAATAAACTCCAAATTTTAAATCACTAAATATTTCCTTCAATTTATTTAAAATTGATATATTCATTTAATCACCTTCAACCAAAACTAAATTATAAAATCATATCTTTTAAAAATCTCAAATTCAATAAGTTTCAGATCGGTTTATTTAAATAAAATTCTTAATTAAACACCATTTCAAATCAACTTCAAGTCTATCTTCTCAACCATAATTTATTAAAAATTATTATAAACTCTATATTTTAAATTAAAATTTTAAATAAAGACTTAAACATATTATATTTAATTAAATCAAACTTTATTAAATTAAGTCTTATTATCAAACTTATTTTAAATAAGCCAATTTATACATATTTTAAAATAGTAAAATTATAAGTAAATTCTTAAAATTTATAATTTCAAAACTAATTTATAATTTTAAAATTTTCAAAACGTATAATTTAAAAAAAAATCAAGAATTTAGCTATATATAGAATAACATTTATTTATATTATTTAAAAATCAATATTTACATAAAATCGTATATTTCTTTACAAAACCATTGAAATCATTTCAAAATATTTTTATGTAGACCAACAGTGTCTGTATTTAATTTTCTATCCTATGGTCAAGTGACACGGATATTTATCATTTCAATCCGCAATTTAAATTATATATGGTATATATCATTTCAATCCGCAATCCCAAATTCAATTCAATGAAAATCGCTTGGGTTTATCATTTTAATCCATAACGATTTTCTCCTATTCTATAGATTGTTTGGGTATGTATCATTTCAACCATTAGCAAATCCTATACTGACAAGGAACTTCAGAGTGATAATAGACATGATAATAACATAACTGACGTATATTATCAATATAAATAACAGATAATGGTGTTAGATGTCATAGGTGATCAGGTACAGATAACATCATATAAATAGTAATGTAAATAACTAAAAGCAGCATATTTCAATTGCCGTTTCAATTGAAATCAAATTTAATAAATATAAGAAAGTTAATCTTGAGTGATTTCTCATCTTTTTAGGCAAGAGAGAATAAACAATGAAATGGGTTACGGATCCAAGAACGAGTTCCAAAGCAAAGCGAGATTGGCATGAATAAGACGGACAAACTAATAGATAAGGGATCAATGAACAATTAGAATCAGTTGATATAAATTGAACTATATATATATTATCTTCATTTTGAAATCAATATTAAATCCCAATACATAAAATATACATTAAAATAAATCCTCTCTATATAAAACAATTTCTAAATTTACTTCAAAACGAAAATACCCTTAGAACTTAAATTTTTCAAAACAACAAACTATATATATAACATCTACTAGAACACGACCTACGCTTAAAGTATGATATTATATGTAGGTATAATAATTTATAATACACATATAGCACTCTTATACTATAATAGATATGTGGCATAAACTAATATACAACTATCGTATATACATTCATTTCTTTTGAAAAACGATATGATTTACTTGTAATAACCCCAAACAGTTGAAATGCAAACTCATATAAACATATATGACTAACATACTAAAGGCTGCAATATAGAATTCAGGTTGAAATAATAAATGACTTACAAAACTATAGCCGAAATAATACATAAACGTATGCAAAGAGATTATATACACAAAAACTATTACATACAACGTATAACTATGAAACGAAGGAACTATACAAAGTATGATTTAAAAATTAGCTTTAGACATACCATAGTTGAGATAACAAAATATAAATATAATATAATATATAAAGCTTAGATACAATATGCGGACCATATAACTCACACGCAAAACATAAATATAAATATACTGTAACACAGCAACCGTACTATAAATATCTACATAAACTATCTTATATATATAACATATTACTAGTGCGAACCCATGCTTCGCATACGGGCCACACTCAAACTCTTATATCATAACATGTTTAAATGATTTATATGGTTCATTGATTAAGAAATAGTGATCTTTTTTACCATTTTCAAACAAGTTTACATTTTGTCTAAAACTTGTGTATAAATCTTTGAAAACAATAATGCAAATAGTATTGGTGCTTGATATCGAGCAAAAATGATTTCAAAGGAAAAATTTCCACACAATACATATATAAATTTATTGTGTGCATCAGCTGTTGCTCCATGCATCAGCTGTATTATATGTAACTTCATTTGGTGAGATACCTTTATTAATCATTTCCTTTAATATTTGATGTCGTTGATTCCATTTGCTGCTTCGTAATAACTATCTATAAGAGCAGTGCAAGTAACAACATTTGATTTACACTTGACCATTGATCCAAAAATGCCAAAAGCAACGTTGACCTGATTCATGAGAATGCAAGTGTTGATAATGATCCCATAACTGACTATGTCTAGGAACAGATTATGTAGCATCATATTATTATAGAATGGTAAGATTAGAGGATAAAGAGATTTATTTCTGTTTTGAACAATTGTTGTGAAAAATATGCTAAATCTAAAGCATACATATTTTATGTTTGAAGTGTTGGAACTAACAACCATTTTTCAACAATATTTATTTTAATGTGAAGAATATCATTGTATTTCTTTTACAGTCAAATAAAATTCAATATAATAAGAAGCATATAATTGTATTTAATGCTTTTGAGCTTTCTGGTTCCATTTCTAATTCCATCTAACATTGTTGCTGTATTTTGGTAATGTTGGATTTCACCAGACTTGGCTATAATTTGTGAAAGTAGAATTAGAGGCCGAAAATTTTCAAAACAATCAACGACATAAAGAAATAAAGTCAGACATATTTAATAACTTTAATAATATGATTAATCCGAAAAACTGTGATTTTAAAAAATTTATTTTTAGCTATCAACAATGGATATCATTGCAAAGCATATTAAAATTGAGATTTAGTAGTGAAATCGATTCTTAAATCCAATTAATGTAGAAAAAGTTACCACATTTCAAAGTTTGGAATAGAAAGAAATTAAAAACGTGACTATTCATTTTTCAAAATATGAAGGAGGCCTATGTGCTCTTGAAATCTAGCTCAATAATAATACTATAGTATAGATAAATAACCCAAATCTATTCACAGATTATGGAACTTAGATATATAATATGTTTTAAACAATAATTAAACCGTGAAATTTAGACCTTAATACCTATATACAACATACCAATATATATATATATATATATATATATATATATATATATATATATATATATATATGCGCCGAACAGGAAGGTATAAGATAGAAGCAAGGAGGGGACAGCGGCCACATGTGGTGGAGCTGAGGTCGATGCATTGACAAGGTGGTGGTCAAGTCTGTGAAGAGTCAGATGGCGAGTAAAGATGGGGTGCATTGGACGAGATGAACGTGTGCTGGAGACCGGATCTAGGCGCGAGGTGATGTCTACGGCGATGGATGGTCGACAAACCAGATTGGCTGTCATGTGCCCTGGCACCGCAAAGGTGGATGTGGAGTGGGGAAGAGGGAAGGTGGGTTCGGGTTATGGCAGGCGGTGGTGGTAGAGCGATCTGGGTTGCCTTGGATGAGGGTAGGGCATTGCTTTCGGCTGTTCAACTGAGATGCTTTTGGGTAAAAAAATATAAAGGTGGCAACCATTTTTCCAAAAGCAGTGAACGGTGAATGATCAGAGAAAAAATGAGATTGGAAGAGAAATAGGAGTGAACAAACGTACCATATTTTTATTCCTTGAACAGTAGGAAATGTAAAGTCGTGTACGTTCGAATTGAATGAAACAATGAAGGCTATTTGTTCAAACGGGGATAATAAAGGGACACGGAAAACTTAAGGTTGAAAATTGAATACCGATATGGTTAGTCGTTGTACTGATTTCGCGGAGTACCAAACCCCGTAACAAAGAAGTGAATATACCGTAGAGATCAGTAAGACGAGACGATCAAATGGTATACAGATATCAGTGGTATGATCATCCTATCAAAAGTCGATATCGGTACCAAAAATGCTACAAATCTGCCGGAATTAAGATAAATATAGCACTAACACTCCAAATTTGAAGAAACGAAATATGACGACTCACTCAGAAGATGATTTACAAATTTATTGTATAAAAATATTCAGGCTTGGGAAACAGTTTATTATCATCAATTATTAATTGATTTGAATTGAAATAAAATTACACAATAAAATAAACTTTCATATTTTCAGATGAAAATTTACCATTTACTATGTCAAATTAGACGTATTCCAATAAAATAAACTTCCATATTCTCAGATGAAAATTTACCATTTACTATGTTAAATTAGACATTTTCCAAATATTAGATTTTTATTTCCAAATTCAAATATTTAAACTTCAACAAAAATTCAATTAATTACGTTAATAATATTAATAAAAAAATTTGGGTCGTTACAAGCCAGGTCAAGGCACCTCCTGGAGTGACGGTGTAAGCCTTTAGCGCGCCAAAGTCAGAAATGGCCAGGTTAGTACAGAACAAGCCCTTATCCGCTTCTGGTATGGCCAAGATAAGACGCCTCTTGGAGGGAGGATGGGTAATCCCTTGATCCTGCCATGCTATGGCCTAGCCAAAGTACCAAACAAGCCCTTAGCCGCGTCATGCTATGGCCAGGTTTAGGCACCTTTTGGAGGGAGGTTAGGTAAGTTCTCGAGCCCTGCTTGAGAATAAGCTAGCCGAGCGCACCAAAAACCTAGATGAAATGTCCGGTGGACTAAGAAAAGTCCCTGCCTGAAACGAGCACTGCCTAAAATGGCAACTGCTTAAATAAGCACAAGAATTGGGCAAAAGAGTCCCTGCCTGAAATAGGCCAAAATAATAAAGAAACTCGGGCTCGAGAAAGAAAAAGCATGACAAAATATCATCAAAGCCTGAAGATGGAGCATTCAACGAGAGAACCAAGAAGAAGTCACCGACTTCTTCCCACGAGCATCTACTAGATTGATTATCTGGTCTTCTGATACTTATTATCAAGAATGGTATTTTGGCCCTCTATAATTTATTTCCAGATTGGTATTCTAGTATTCTACTACTTATCGTCAGATTGATTTTTTGGCCTTCTATTACTTATCGCCAGATTGGTTTTCTGTTCAGGTAATGACCCACTATTTTGGACCATTCAAATCGACAATAATCCACACATGATCGACTTGAATAATTCAAAATAACAGATTGTAATAAAATTTGGAGCAAATAAAATCATTCACAGAATCACAGACACAGAAATATCAGAATAGCTCGCAACGGAATATAAAATACAATAGTAGTTCATGAAGCTGCTATAACAAAGTCTCAAAACAAATACATAATATCAGTCTGAAAACAACATAATAGAAATCCCAAATACATAGAAGTCCACCAATACAAGCTGAAATAGAACAACTGAAATAGATAAATTACTAAATAGGTAGAATCTCTAGCTAGCTCCATAAAGAGAAATCCAAATTTGTGAATACTCAACCTGACCTGAGCGTAAAGCAAGACACAAAACACTCGAGTCAAGACATATATACTTATATAATGTAAACCAACTCAAGTGAACTGTAATAAAGTACAAGTAACTTAAAGGATGCTTGGGACCGCCCATCCTCTAAGGATCTGTTAAACTATTTACTATGTAATAATATTGCGCTATTATAATAATGTCTACAGTAAAATAAACTTACTTTAAAATAGCGTCGAAGGGTTACGCATATAGCCCCCAACACATAATAGTCCTTGTAGTCCATCAAGTATCAGCATATCTTCAGATCGGGAGACTACCCTAAATACTCCATGAGGTATGGGAGAAAAACAAACTCGTAGTAAAGCTCGCTATGGTTGGTGATAAGGCACACGAGGCAATGCTAGGGTAGATATACCAATTACACACACAGGCTGGTGGTAGCATAGCAGCCACTATGTCCACCTCGAGCCACACTCCCAAAAAAATCAGGGGGTGCACCCAATCAATCACAAAACTAATAGAATGGTATCGAAGAAGTGTTTCCGATCAGAGGAACTACCTCACTTGGCCCGTCGATCGCTCCTGTTTTAGCCACCTTAAGCCAACTCATCGGAGTCGGGTCCACGTTCATACCATAAAAGGATCGTCGCCACCATCGTACTTCGTTCTGGAATCTCCACCGCGTACACAGTTGTTAAAGTGATTTTCAGTATCGACATAGAGTATGTCCATATCGGATCCCGGTCTCTTTAACAACCAATTGATATTATAATCCATGGTTATAATTTAAAAATGGTATTTATACTTCGAAAATCAAATATCATTATATCATATCTTTTCAAATCCCATTCATTTTTATTTAATTTAAATACCATTCCAAATCACATTCCAATATGGTTTATATTTCAAATCAAAATACTCCATTTAACCATTTAAAAATGAAGTTATTATATTTAAAATTCATATATTCAATTTCAAATTTTTACCCTTTTCTGAATTCGTTTATTCATTTAAATACATTAAAACAGCGAAAATTCAGCTTTCGAAGCACTTAGAAAATGCTACGGAAAGTTATGTTTGAAACAGTTCATTTCAACAAAGACAGCATTTAAAACAGCTGTAATAGTTCAGGTTTAAGTTTAGTTTCTGTAACTACAGAACTTACAAAGTGCTGTAATAGCCCTTAGTTCATTTTAGCCTTTTAGTTCATTTGTATTAACTACAACACTTAGAATTGCTGTAATATCCTTTACTTAAGAAACTATAGCATTTCTGGAATGCTGTTAATTAAATTCCAAGTTTTCAATACGATTTCATAAACAATTAAACTTTAATTTAACCATTTTATAAAAACCATATTTTCTCACTTTAAAATTGATCATTTAAATACCCTTTAAAAACCATATTTTCTCACTTACAAAGTGCTGTAATAGCCCTTAGTTCATTTTAGCCTTTTAGTTCATTTGTATCAACTATAGCACTTAGAAATGCTGTAATATCCTTTACTTAAGAAATGATAGCATTTCTGAAATGCTGTTAATTAAATTCCAAGTTTTCAATACAATTTCATAAACAATTAAACTTTAATTTAGACCATTTTAACTATAAAAATCATATTTTCTCACTTTAAAAATGATCATTTAAATACCCTTTAATTATGATTTTATAAAGTGAAATTTTCACAAATAATTATCAAATTTTTAATAATTCACTTATAAAATAAATGTACAATTTTATTACATTTGATTTACTTTACATTTTAAACTTAATTTACCATTTCATAAATTAAATTTAAATTCCATTTTATTTTCTTAACATAACTTTTAAATTTTTAAAACTCATTTCACATTTACTAAGTTAATTTATATTTCAGATTCCGCTTAAGCATTCATTTATTAAACCATTTTAAATTTATAGAAAAATCAATAACACTTTATAAAAATAATTTTAAATTCAAATTTAAACCAAATTATCATATTTTCTTACTTAATTTAAACTCGTTTATAAACAAAATCATAAATTCCAAAATTAACTTATATTTCAAATTCTACTTTACCATTATGTATTTTTCTTATTTAACTTGTAGAAAATCACTAATACTTTATAAAAATCATTTTTCATTCAGTTTAAATCAAATATCATAATATTTACATTTTTAAAATACTTAAAAAAAATTAGAAAAATATACATTAACCATGGGTCTGTATATAATTTTCTATCCTAAGTCAAGTGATGCAGATAATATATCATTTCAATCCATAATTTATACAGAAAACCCGGGATCCATCATTTCAAACCCGCAGTCCCAAGTAAATAAGATGAATAAAATTCGCTTTGGCCTATCATTTCAGCCCACAACGATTTTTCCCTATTCTAAATTCTGTTCAGGTATGTATCATTTCAACACATAGTGATTCTATTCTACAGGGAACTTGCAGTGTAATAAACAGATATAAATGAACAGTATAGTAACATATGGCAGTAACAGATGATATGAAAGGTGTATAAATAGGTAACAGATGATATGAAAGGTTTATTAACATAGTGATCATTATATAAATCATATCACAAGCAAGTATAACATGATATAGCAGTTTTACATATTCACTTGGTGTCACTTCACAGTTTATATAAGTTAAGATGTCAAGTGTGATTACTCACTTGGTTCAAGCTAGAGATAGCAAGAAAAAGCACACAAACAAATTCCAGAAAGCACGACAGCACGACTTAAGACTCGAGTGGGAAGAGAACCAAGCTAGTGATCTTGTACACAACCAATAAAATAAGACAAATATAAATACAATTTCAACACCAAATACATATGGAAACAATTTAAAATAAAAGCAACAATGAACAAATTGATTTCACCATTGCCTCAACCATTATATGCTCGGCCTAGGGGTCTAATATGATCTGTCATTGTGCTGATTTGGGTCGCGTATAGGTTCATATAGGCACGGCTAGCAAGTAGTTGAAGTGGTGGAAGTTACAACATGAAAGAAGACCAAGGGGTCGGCAAAAGAAGTGGGTTTTTGTGCAAACTTTGGTTCGACCTGAGGTGATGCGGGCTCGGCCATGTAAGGTGAAGGTCAGGTGCTGTCTGGATTTGCGGCCAGAGGTGGTGGAGGAGTAGGCGGTGGATATGGAGGTGGCCAAGGTGGAAAATGAAGGCTAGGGGCAAAATAAGGTCGGCTATGGCAATATTATGGTGTGTTTGTGGAGTTTTTATGGTGCAATCCGCATAGATTGGTCACGACCTTGACTGGATAGAGCGGGAGGAGTCCGTGGATGGTTGTGGAGCTAGTCGGTGGGGTGATGGAGGGGTTAGGCCGAGAAAATACAATAAGGTTCCAAGGCAAAATTCAATAGAAAAATCAATAAAAGTGTAAAGAAAAAGTAGAAAAAGAAGAAGACATTACCAAGTTTTTCTCAGATCTGAAGCGTGCGTGTAAAGTGAAATGTGAGAAGTGTTTTTTATGTGAAATGAAAAAGAAAGTCATGGCCAATAGCTTGGGAAAGGAAGGCCCAAATTATGAAGAGGTAGAAAATGAAAAGTCAAAAGTTAAAGGCTTAAGTCTCTTGAAATTTCCCTCTTCTTTATTCAAATAAATCTAAATAAAATTCTTGTAAATAAAAATAAAGTGGATATAAAATAAAGTGAAAATGAAATAAATAAATAAATTTTAGGAAAAATAGAAAAAATATAAGAATATAATTTATTATATGCAAACTAGTATTGAAAATTGAAAACAAAATATAACTAGTTTTGGAAAAGTAACTACTACACTTTAAATATGTTTTAAAAATAAAATCTGAAAATAAAATAAATTTTAAAATATTTCCAAAATGAAACGAAATCGAATTTAAAAATATTTCAAAAATCTAGGGTTGTTATACTCTCCCCCACTCAAATCTTTTTGTTCTCGAAAAGAACGAACAAGGAAAATAAAGAAAGCAAAACAAGATAGAAAGCAAATAGTACCTAAAACAACAATTCTAGATTTGAAGCATGAATTCTTTCCTCCGTCTCCCAGGTACAATCACGATCTTCAGTACTACACTGTACTTTGACCAGACTAACAGATTTCCTTCTAAGCTGCTCTGTATCTCTATCGACAAATACGAAGTGGCTTCCTCTCGACAGTCATATTAGGCTCAATATCCAAACTATCAAGAACAAAAGGCTGGAAAAAAAGAGATGGATCATGAATATATCGGTGAAGATGAGAGACATGGACTACATCATGCACTTCAGAAAGCTTCTCGGGCAAAATCCAAATGATAAGCCAAAGAACCAACTCTTTCCACAATGCGGAAAGGACCAATGAACCTAGGAGAAAGCTTCCCTCTACGACCAAATCGAATAACATTCCTTATGGGAGAGACCTTAAGGAAAACTTGATCACTAACAGCAAACTCCAAACTCCGCCTACGCCTATCAACATACTTCTTCTGCCTATCCTAAGCAGCTCTCAACCTCCTCTTAATCTTCTTAACTCTCTCAGAAGCCTCCAAAATCACATCAGGACCAAGAACCAAACGATTGCCGAATTCAATCCCGTAAGATGGAGATATACAAGGTTGTCCACATAGAGCAGCAAACAGAGACATTTTAATACTTGCCTGAATACAAAGATGGAATGAGATAGACAAAGAGATTAAAATAGGCTTAAAACAGAAGGTTAGATTATACCTGATAACTATTATTGTAGGTGAATTCAACAACATGGAGATGATCTTTCCTAGATCCTCCATAATTAAGCACACAAGCACGAAAAAGATCCTCGAGAATTTGATTCACTCTTTCCATTTAACCATCGGTCTGTGGATGGTAAGCAGTGCTCAGATTCAGATGAGTACCCAAAGATTCCTGAAAAGCTTTCCAAAACTGACTGGTAAAGATAGGATCACGATCACAAAAAATACTAAGAGGAACACCACAGAGACGAACAATCTCTCTCATGTAGATCTCAGACAAGCTAGAAGCAGAACAGTTAGACTTGGCCGAAATGAAATGAGTGCACTTGGTCAGTCTATCCACAATTACCCAGATACTCTCATTACCCCTCCGAGTCCTCAGTAAACCATCGATGAAATCCATGGAAACTATTCCCAATTCCAATTAGGAATCTCAAAGGGCTTCAACAAACCAAGGGTCTTTTGGTGATCATCCTTGACTTGCTGACAAGTCGCACACCGACTAATAAAGATAGATATATCCCACTTCATCCCCTTCCAACAATAAAGCATCTTCATATCCTGATACATCTTCAACACACCAGGATGAATAGAAAGTCTGGATCGATCCAGAAGCAACTCCTACCTTAATCCATCAACATTCAGGACACAAATCCTACCATTAATCCTCAAAATCCCTCTATCATCAATTTAAGCTCCACTACCACTACCGCTACTACCACCAACCCTGGTATGAACACTCTCCTTCATCGATTTAAGCATCCCATCCTCATCTTGCTTAGCCATGATACGATCCAAAAGAGGAGAAGAAACAATAAGCTGACACAAGAAAGCCTTTTTCGGACTCAAAGCATCAGCAACAATATTAGCTTTACTGGGAGTATAGCTGATATCGAGGTCGTAAGAAGCTAGAAACTCAAACCAATGAACTTGCCTCTGATTCAAATCCTTTTGGGTGAAGATATATCTCAGAGACTGATGATTGGTGAAATGCTCAAACTTGGTTCCTAGAAGATGATGCCTCCAAGTCTTCAAAGCAAAGACAACAACAAGCTACTCTAAATCATGAGTAGCATAATTAGCCTTATGGGTTTTCAACTGACGGATGGCATAGGCAATGACCTTACCATCCTGCATGAGAACAACACCCAAACCATCACGACTAGCATCAGTGTATACCGTCAATCCCCCACTTCCATTCGAAACGATAAGAACTGGTGTGGAAGTTAGATTGCTCTTTAACTCATTGAATGCAGCTACACACTTCTTATCCCAGATAAACTTAGCATTCTTACAAGTTAAAGCAGTGAGAGGTGCAGCAATCCGAGCGAAATTCTCGATGAATCTCCAATAGTAACCGATAAGGCCCAGAAAACTACGAATATAAGATGAAGTCTTTGGAGTTTCCCAATCCTATAATAGAATAGTGAAAAATAAGGACAATCGAAAAGATAGGTTTATTAAATGATAAAAGAAAAGAGAGGAAAGAAAAGCTTACATTGATCGTAGCGATCTTGACTAGATTAACAGAAACTCCATTACCAGAAACATATGCCCGAGAAATCGGACTTCATCTTTCTAGAAATGGCATATAGAAAATTTAGCCTTTAGCTAATGATTTCTGAGAGTCTCGAGAACAAATTTCAAATGCGACTCATGCTCTTCCTTGGTCTTAGAGAAGAGAAGGATATCATCAACGAAGACTAGAACAAATTTTTTAAGCACATCATGAAAGACACGATTCATCAAATCAACAAAGAAAGCAGGAGCATTAGTCAAACCAAAAGGCATGACTAACCATTCATAGAACCCATTCTCTGTGCGGAAAGCAGTCTTGGGAATACTTTGCTCAACAACTCTGAGCTGATGAAATCCTGTAGCAAGATCAAGCTGAGAGAAAACAATGGCACCATAAAGATGATCAAACATATCATTGATGTGAAGCATTGGATAACTGTTTTTCATAGTGAGCTTGTTCAGCTCCCTATAGTCAACACATATCGTCAAAGAACCATCGGACTTGGTGAAGAAAACCACCGCTGCTCCACATTCAGAAAAATTTGGTCTAATCAGACCTTTCGAAGACAAGTCCTCAATTTGCTTCCTTAACTCAACCTTCTCGCGGGGTGCCATTCTTCAAAGAGGAAGAACAATAGGTTGAGCACCAGGTCGAGCACCAGGTCGAGCGCCAGGAATAAGATCAATCCAAAAATCAATTTCCCACTCAAGAGGTAAAGAAGTGACTTCACCAAATACATCAGGATATAGTCTGACCACAGGAGTCGAATCAAGTTCACTAGGGGAAGAATCCAAGGAATAAATAAAACTGCCAGCAAAATCCTAAGGCATGCACAATGAACCGTCAAGTAAATTCCTTGATCATCCTCAAGATAAAGAGACCGGGCATTACGAGGGATACGAACATCTTGCCTACCAAGCCAATCACCACCAAGCAATAAATCAAAAGCATCGAAGCCCACAACATAAAAATCACCACTAAAGCGATGATCAGAATAGAGAAGTTTCACTTGCTCACAAATCCGATTAGGGTTGGCGGGGACCCCAATGGGATTTGAAACATATAAAGGAACAGAAGCATACTCAGGAGAAAGGAGATGCTCAAACTTATCGCACAAATCAACAGAAATTGTAACGACCCGGAATTTTTGGCAACATATATTTAATAATCTGTGTTAATAATTTAACTGGTTTGATAATTTTCTTTATAATTTTAATTTAAAATTGGCTAATTTAATCATTTAAAGGTTAATAAATTTTTAATCTGGAAATATTGATAAGCTTTGTCTGTCAAAGCTAATCAAATTTTATTCTGTTTATAATATATACATTTGATATATATTGTGAATAGAAGAGCTTTTGTTTTAAATTAAAGATTGAAGTTTCAAATTGTAATATATATATATATATATATATATATGTGAATATGTTATAATTTGAGTTGTTTGAAATTTAATTTTAATCTATTGATAATTTGAAGATATGTTTAATAATTGTGTATGAATGGATATTGTAACTTAAAGCTTTGTTTAGAAATTTTATTTTCAAAAGTTAATTTAGTTTAATTTATTTGTTTTAAAAATATAAGATAATTGTTGTTTCAAAAATATGATAGTTTAGAAAGGATTTAAACCAAAGTCTTATTTATGTTTTCTTTAAAGTGTTTAAATTTTAAATGGTTAAAAATGTATATGTATAAATGTTTTAGATTTTAAATACACATATAGGAATTATTTGCATTTTTATTAGTTTAGAATATTTTCTTCTAAAAAGGAAAATTTATATTTATTTATAAAGTAAATTTAATTAGTAAGTTATATACACATTTAAAACTAAGTGAAATTAATTTAAAAAGACTTAAGAACATGTGTAAACATGTTAACTTCCTTCATAAACACATGTAAATTAATTAAGTAATAAAATGACAAGTGTAAAACTTAAATAACAAGTGTCTTCTTTCTAAATATTTCACTTTCTTTAATTTTTATAAAATCAAAATTAAGTTTACTAAACATATTGGCATCCATTATTTCTCAGCTGATAAAAGATAATGTTAAGTTGAAACTAAAAGGCAAGATCAAATCTAAATGCTCAAATCAGTAAATAACTTTCAAGACTGCAATTCAACTTCTAGCTGCAACTTAAACATGCAATTGAAGATCTGCATATTCAAATAAAGATCATTTTCAACATGCATGGATTCAATTTCAACAAGCAAGAAAAATCAAAGCAAATGCATTCTTCAGATTTTTGTTCAAAAGCCTGGGGAATAAAATCTCTAAAATTGATCTGCAGTAATTCAAAAGCCTGGAACTTGACTTCACGATGCTTTGTTCTCTGCTTTGCTTATAATTTGGAGGTGAGTAATCACTTTAAAAAAAGATGTTGTTCAATATATAGTTAAATAATATTGCATGCAAATGGATCCTTGCTTTAATAATGAATGTTTGAATTTGTGAATGTATGAATATTATAAGTACATAGTGCCTGTAAACTTGAAATTTTAAGCTCTGTTGTTTAAGCGGGATATGACATTCACCTTTTAAATCCAAAATCCTGCAAAAATATAACTTGTTTGAACTTGTGATATGAATGAAAAGTGTATGTTATAGTTTGATTGTAGTTTTAAAATTAGTTTCACATTTTTTTAAGCTACAGGTGATATAAATAGGAACTTCACAGTAAAATCAAATTATAGTTAAAAATCAATTATCATAATTTTTGTCTAAAGGGGTATGATTGTGTTTGTTATACAAATTCATGATTTTAGAAGAAGAAATCATAATTTTTAACTAGATATTTGATGAGAATTTCGAGTTTGAACATTTTGGAAAATTCTGTGAACTGCAGATGATTTAGTCAATATTCGATTTGATTTTCGGGGTGAAGCTTGCTTGAATGTTAAGGATTTAGGGAAAATTATAATTAAATTTTTTAAAAGATTGAATCATTCGAATTTGCTAAAACTAGGGTTTTTTTTTGTTTCTGCACGGCTGTATGATCATGGTATTTGCGACTTGAATGTTGGATCGAGTTCGATCGCGACGTGGGAATGACGAATCTTGTGGTAATGGTTTTTCGATGATGGAGGTTGTAGAGCTCATCGGTGATTGATGGTCTTCGGCGATGTGAATTTGGGGTTGGGGTTGTTCTGCTGTTTTCATACGAATGATCGAATTTTGAATTGCTTGTTATTTGTTTGATCTGGGTGCTTGGTGGAGTTCGTGAGTTTGCGTGTGAACGTCGACGATAGTTGCTATCGCCAACGGTAGTCGGAGGTGAGGGGAGACGTGTGCACGTGCATGTTCAACTGCACTGGATTGGGAATTTTGGAGAAGGTAAGTTGGGCTTAGGAAACATTCGCGTGCGTCTCGGGGGTGACTCGAAGCAGGGAGTTGGGATTTTGCTTTGGGGTAGGCACGAGATTGTGGGGTGTTGGTCTCGGGTTTTTATAGGTTGTTGTTTTTAGTCTAGTTCTGTGCAATGATGATGTTGCAATTAATTATATACATGTTTTATAAAGGAGTTAGATGCTATGTTTAAACTAGTTGATTAAAATGTAATTTTAATCAAACTTCTTAAAGTATAAGTTGAATTTTATTTATTTTATTTGTCTTTAAACCTATTAAAACGATTTCATTTGTAAGTAAATTTAATTACATTTTGGGGTTCAAGGGATATTTTGAAATTAGATATTAAATCAAAGTTAAGTTTTAATGTTAAATAATAATTTAAATCTAAGATTTCAAATTTATATTTGAATAAATAAGTCTGATATTAGATGTTTAAAAGTATTCTTAAATTTGAATTTTGTTCTAAACTTCTTATTTTCAAATAAGATTATCATTATGATTTTGGTAACCAAGATTAATAACTTGTCTTTAAAATTAATTTATTTAATTCATATGATTTGTTTGTAGAAATAATTAAAGTTAAATTATTTGAATATGACTTAAGAATACTTAATTAAGTATAATTGTTAATAAGTAAGTGATTAAATAAAATTTATGTTTTTCTTAATTAATTAAAGATTTTCTCTAAATATAAGAAGATTAGTTAATTAATTGTTTAATTAATTTTAAATAATTGGTTAATTATTTATTAAATTTTAAATAATCACTTAATTATGGATTAATTAAGTATAATTACTTAATAAAGCAATTAAAGATTAATTGTGAATGTAAATTAACAAGGTAATTACTCATGGAAGTAATTAATGATAATTACTCATGGAGTAATTAGTTGAAGTGATTATTGGTTAATCACTTAATAATATCAATTAAAGAATTGATTTATATAATTGTTTTGAAATTAATTAATTATGGAGTAATTAACTAATTAAAGAATGAAGAATTATTTAATGATGTGATTAATTATCTGTTAAATAATTAATTAAGATATTAATTAAGGTTTATTAATGAAAGTAATTAGAGATAATTACTTATGTAAGTAATTAAGAGTTAATTACTTAATTTATTTTAGTTAATTAATTAATTTGATTGATTAATAAATGTGATTAATTTGAGATTAATTACTAAGTGTAATTGATTAAAATATAATAATTAATAAAGTAATTTAATTAAGGATTAATTGTTAATTTAAATTGTTTAATAATTACTTAATGAAGTAATTAAAGATTAATTAATGTAATTAAATTATCAAGCATTAATGTAATTAAATTAGAAATTAATTAATTGAGAAGTTAATTAATTTAGTTAAGTAGTTACAAATTGTTAATTACTAATTATGAATTAATTAGCTGATTAATTATAAGTTAATTATTTAATTAATTTAAGTAATTATTAATTAATTAGGATAATTAATTAATAAAATTAATGATATTAATCAAGGTTGATTAATAAAAGTAATCAATTTAAATGTGATTTATTAATTGTAATTAATTAAGAATTAATGTAATTAATTATAGTTAATTAATTGATGAATGATCATTAAGTATTGTAATTAATGATAGTAATTAAGGTTAATTACTGAATATGGATAGGATAATTACTTGAATGTAATTAAAGAATAATTAATCAAAGAAAGATTAATTAGTGAAGATCATTAGTGATGATTAATTTATTTGTTTGGGATAAATAAATGAAGAATGATTAAAGTAATCCAATTGATTAGGAGTTAATCAATTCTGTTTTAATTGGATGATGGATATTAGATGATTGATTGATATTGGATATTGAATGATATTGGGTGAATGGTTGATATTGGATGTGGATTGATATTGGTTGATATTGGTTGATACTGGATATCTCTGTTATGTGATATGCTGCTTTGTGAGATGAATGTTGATATGAATTATCTGTTATGATAATATGATTCATCTATCTATTTATTTCATCCTATATAAGTTTTAAACTATTTAAACCCTTAAGTACAACTTGGACATTAAAATGGCGTTTGGTTTCGGTGAGACCGGGATCGGGTTTCCATATTTGGATATCCGAAAACCACATTGATTCCAATTAAACGTTAGGTCGTTAATCCAAGTGGAGCAAGTGAAGACTCGAGGTGTAAGGGCTATACGTCAGTATAACCCTATGGGTGATTCCGTAATGAGTTTGACGGAATAGTGCTTATAGATTCAAGATGGCGAATCAGAGTGCAAGGGCTATGGTCGTTGACTCTGAGGGTGATTCCAATAATGAGTGCAACGAGATAGTGCCTTCGGTTTCGTTCGAAACCGGAACGAACTTGTATGGATTGAATGCTTTCAGAACATCGTCAGGTGGACGATGAGCATTCTAAGATAATATGTCCTATAAAGGTAATCGTAACCTCAAGCCTCATCAACCGGGAATGGCTAAAACAGGGGAGGTGCAGCAAGGCTTCGTGGGTAGCTCCCACTTGAGAGTGAGATTTACCCCTGTCTAGAGGTCCCTTTCTATTTCGGCTTAGTGTGTGGTTGGTCGCGCCAACTACAGGGTTGTCTTGTTCGGGACTGTCCAGTAAGGGATGGTTCCGCCTTGTGTTGCAGGGGAGTGGGAGTACTCCTCGGTACGTTGATCTAGGCCACGTACTATGACGGGCGGTACCCCGGTAGCCCTGCCATTGGTGGAAACCCATTCTTCCTACGAGACCCTACGGTTTTGATTGTATTACCCACTTTTGTGGCTAGTAGCTGGAATTTAATGAATGTAACAATTTCGGCTATTTCTTATTTACTTGAAAACCCTAGACACTATTATAATATCACTGGATTTCCCATCAAATGTTTTGGTTAGCGTAAAGTAAAAACTTTTCCATGTTTATGTGTGGAAAGTCTTACGTGATACCTTTAGTTTTCAAAGGATTTTCTAAAGTTAAGCAACTTTTATCCCCGTTTACTCACACCAGACCCCTGTCTGACCCGAGTGTTTATTTTCTGTTTTATTAAACTCTTGGGTATTCATATTATGTATGAGTAGTCAAGTGGTTCAGGTTTGCTTGACGAATTTTGGAGGAGATATGGAGCAGGAGGCTTCGACGTGTAGATATATATTGATACCGCTGTGTATGTTGTGTCTGTATCTTGTATACTTGAGTTGTATAGTTAGACAGAAGATTATAACTGTCTATTATCTGTTGTTTTAAGTTGTGTACTCTGATGTAATAGGATACTATGAAATATTTTATGAGATATATTATATTTTATTCGTTCCGCTGTGAGTTCTCTGATGTTGCTTGTGTTCTTCTTTCTCTTTCTTTTCTTCTTCTATCCCTTTCTTTCTTTTAGATGATGCGATTTTCTGGGAGTAGAAAGTCTGGTCGTCGCACTTGGTATCAGAGCATTAGGCTCTGAAGTGTGTCTTTCTTTAAGGAGCATTAGGCTGAGTGAATACCTAGGCTCTGTAGTGGTGTCTTTCTTGAGAGAGCGTACTTGTAATTTTTATATATAATTATATATATAAATATATATCTGTATCTACCTAATCTGTTGGGTTATCTGTTCGGATTTTCCCAACATAAGTTTTAGAGGTAGATGGAGTAGTGGTTTGTGTGTGTAACACGACTACCACTAATGGAAGAGGTCCATATGTTTGAGGTTGGAAGTTTTTGTCGAGACTGTGACCTAATACCGTCTTAAGTAAGATTTGTAGTTTGGAGTGAGGATGTCTTTGATATCCGACAGAAATCTTTTTAAAGATTTGGAGTTTGTCTTTAAAGTGTAAGTTTGGATTTCGCTCGGGTAAGCGAATTTTTTCTTGAGTTTGGATCTGTTGGAAGTGCATGAATAAGTAATGATATCTCGGTAACTGCATGATGAGATGCAGTATCCTTGGATATTTTCTGAAGATGTTTACTCTTGGAGTAGTTTTAGTAGTAGTTGAGGAGCAGTCTTTACCTGCCTTAGGGAAGATCATCTGTGTATAAGTTGTTTGGGTCTTTAGTAAGGAGTTTGGCTGTTTTGGGAATGTGAGACTAAGGCTTATGAGTCGTTTTGCTTTGGCATAGTCTCATTGTTATTCCTTAAGGTAAGCGAGTTGTGGATGTTTGGTTTGGAGTCCGAGTTTCTTGAGAAGTTGTCTGCCATCTTGGAAGTCAGTTGTGTGGTTTGTTGAAGGTTTTGGAGTTGAGAAATCTTTGGATTAGAGTCTTGGATTAGTTGTGGTAGCAGTTTCTGCTCGAAGTGTTCGATGCGCTGACGAGAAAATCTTTTAGCTTCGTAGTATCATTAAGGAAGAATTTGGAAGCAGCAGTCTGGCTTTTTCTCCGATGGTTCAGGAATCTTGTGCTTCTCTTTCAGCAGTCCGGGCTGAAGGTAGTGATGTATTCTTGAAGGTTAACCTTTGTTTGGAAAAGTTTAAAGCTGTTATAATTAGGAAAGTGAGGACAGTTTTATTTGGAATCAGAACTAGGTAGGATCGCAAAAGTGACTTGCGATTAGTTTGGGAATTTTTCTGAGCAATCTTTTGTTTGAGACTGAGGATTCTCATGTGGAAGTAAGAGCTACTGATGTAATCAGGAGTTTTTCAGCATCTAAAATTGAGTTCCCTATTGTTTTGGTTTCCAGAAGTGATTTTGGTAGTTATCTAGATAGTTGGGTGGTTCTTAGAGGAAGTAGAATTGGAGTAGCAGCTCAGTATTATTTTGGAATTGGACTGATATAGCTTTTGTAATAGGATTCTGTTTTGAGGTTGTGTGACCGAGACTGATGTGTCACTCAGATTCTTATGGATTTGATGAACAAGGTTTCCGAATTTAGTGGATAAGTTGGTATTCGTGTTCATCAGCATATTTTCTTATCTATTTCAGAATCAGAGTTGTGCAGCGGAAGCGAAGTAGCAGCTGTGCAAGGAAGGAAGCAAGTTCAATTTGATATTGCTTGAGTAATAGAGCTTGAGTTCTAGATTTCGACGGATTTTGGAAGACTTTTCTGTTGAATAGGATCCAGAATCTAGTTTGATTTGGTTTAGTTGTTTCTGGGATTATCAGCATAGATTGAGCTGATCGGAAGAAGTTTGGCAGCCTTGGATTGTCGGTTGAGTTACAGATATGAGATTTGAGATAAGGAGTTTGGAATTTGAAGTTGGAGACTTCAGTATTGTTAGATCTCTCTGGTTAAGAGAACATATATTGGATAAGTTTGGTTGGTTTGTGCTGAGGCATTTGAGGATTTTTATCTGTGTTTTGATAGGATGAGATTGAATTGCCAGTTTGGATAGCTGGAATTCATTATGTAACACGTGTCTCTGAGGGAGTACGTGTATGATTCATCAATTGGTTGTTGAATTTGTAGTCCAGTTGGATTTGGTAGTTGAGCTAGACTTGAGAGTAGTCTGATGTTCTGTTCAGATTTTGGATCTAGAGATGAGTGGAGTTCTGAATTTTGGTTGTGTGGTTAGTTTGTTGGCTTTTATAAAGCGAGTCTCCCGGTGATTTATACTTGGTAAACTCGAAATAGTATTAGAGATTTATTCTGATTGTGTTAGAATAATTAGTTAGAGTTGTTTGTTTGTTTGATTGGTTGCTATGGTTGTTAGTAACTGGTTGTTAGGAATGCTTTGCTGATTTAAATTAAAATCTGTACCGGATTATTAAATTACCTTTGCTTTTAAATTTCGGGCACGAAATTCTTTTGAGGATGGAGGATTGTAACGACCCGGAATTTTGGGTAATATAAATTTAATAATCTGTGTTAATAATTTAACTGGTTTGATAATTTTCTTTATAATTTAATTTAAAATTGGCTAGTTTAATCTTTTAAAGGTTAATAAAGTTTTAATCTGGAAATATTGATAAGCTTTGTCTGTCAAAGCTAATCAGATTTTATTCTGTTTATAATATATACATTTGATATATATTGTGAATAGAAGAGCCTTTGTTTTAAATTAAAGATTGAAGTTTCAAATTGTAATATATATATACATATATATATATATATATATATATATATATATATATGTATGTATATGTTATAATTTGAGTTGTTTGAAATTTAATTTTAATCTATTGATAATTTGAAGATATGTTTAATAATTGTATATGAATGGATATTGTAACTTAAAGCTCTGTTTAGAAATTTTATTTTCAAAAGTTAATTTAGTTTAATTTTTTTTTTTAAAAACATAAGATAATTGTTGTTTCAAAAATATGATAGTTTAGAACGGATTTAAATCAAAGTCTTATTTATGTTTTCTTTGAAGTGTTTAAATTTTAAATGGTTCAAAATGTATATGTATAAATGTTTTAGATTTTAAATCCATATATAGGAATTATTTGCATTTTTATTAGTTTAGAATATTTTCTTTTAAAAAGGCAAACTTATATTTATTTATAAAGTAAATTTAATTAGTAAGTTATATACACATTTAAAACTAAATAAAATTAATTTAAAAAGACTTAAGAATATGTGTAAACATGTTAACTTCCTTCATAAACACATGTAAGTTAATTAAGTAATAAAATGACAAGTATAAAACTTAAATAACAAGTGTCTTCTTTCTAAAAATTTCACTTTCTTTAATTTTTATAAAATCAAATTTAAGTTTACTAAACATATTGGCATCCATTATTTCTCAGCTGATAAAAGATAATGTTAAGTTGAAACTAAAAGGCAAGATCAAATCTAAATGCTCAAATCAGTAAATAACTTTCAAGACTGCAATTCAACTTCTACCTGCAACTTAAACATGCAATTGAAGATCTGCATATTCAAATGAAGATCAGTTTCAACATGCATGGATTCAATTTCAACAAGCAAGAAAAATCAAAGCAAATGCATTCTTCAGATTTTTGTTCAAAAGCCTGGGGAATAAAATCTCTAAAATTGATCTGCAGTAATTCAAAAGCCTGGAACTTGACTTCACTATGCTTTGTTCTCTGCTTTGCTTATAATTTGGAGGTGAGTAATCACTTTAAAAAAAGATTTTGTTCAATATATAGTTAAATAATATTGCATGCAAATGGATCCTGGCTTTAATAATGAATGTTTGAGTTTATGAATGTATGAATATTATAAGTACATAGTGCCTGTAAACTTGAAATTTTAAGCTCTGTTGTTTAAGCGGGATATGACATTCACCTTTTAAATCCAAAATCCTGCAAAAATATAACTTGTTTGAACTTGTGATATGAATGAAAAGTGTATGTTATAGTTTGATAGTAGTTTTAAAATTAGTTTCACATTTTTTAAGCTACAGGTGTATATAAATAGGAACTTCACAGTAAAATCAAATTATAGTTAAAAATCAATTTTCATAATTTTTGTCTAAAGGGGTATGATTGTGTTTGTTATACAAATTCATGATTTTAGAAGAAGAAATCATAATTTTTAACTAGATATTTGATGAGAATTTCAAGTTTGAACATTTTGGAAAATTCTGTGAACTGTAGATGATTTAGTCAATAATTCGATTTGATTTCTGGGGTGAAGCTTGCTTGAATGTTAAGGATTTAGGGAAAATTATAATTAAAATTTTTAAAACATTGAATCATTCGAATTTGCTAAAACTAGGGTTTTTTTTTTGTTTCTGCACGGCTGTATGATCATGGCATTTGCGACTTGAATGTTGGATCGAGTTCGATCGCGACTGGGAATGACGAAGCTTGTGGTATGGTTTTTCGATGATGGAGGTTGTAGAGTTCAACGGTGATTGATGGTCTTCGGCGATGTGAATTTGGGGTTGGGGTTGTTCTGCTGTTTTCATATGAATGATCGAATTTTGATTTGCTTGTTATTTGTTTGATCTGGGTGCTTGGTGGAGTTCGTTAGCTTGCGTGTGAACGTCGACGATAGTTGCTATCGCCAATGGTGGTTGGAGGTGAGGGGAGACGTGCACGTGCACGTTCAACTGCACTGGATTGGGAATTTTGGAGAAGGTGAGTTGGGCTCGGGAAACATTCGCGTGCGTCTCGGGGGTGACTCGAAGTAGGGAGTTGGGTTTTGCTTTGGGGTGGGCATGAGATTGTGGGGTGTTGGTCTCGGGTTTTTATAGGTTGCTGTTTTTAGTCTAGTTCTATGCAATGATGATGTTGCAATTAATTATATACAAGTTTTATAAAGGAGTTAGATGTTATGTTTAAACTAGTTGATTAAAATGTAATGTTAATCAAACTTCTTAAAGTACAAGTTGAATTTTATTTATTTTATTTGTCTTTAAACCTATTAAAAACGATTTCATTTGTAAGTAAATATAATTACATTTTGGGGTTCAAGGGATATTTAGAAATTAGATATTAAATCAAAGTTAAGTTTTAATGTTAAATAATAATTCAAATCTAAGATTTCAAATTTATATTTGAATAAATAAGTCTGATATTAGGTGTTTAAGAGTATTCTTAAATTTGAATTTTGTTCTAAACTTCTTATTTTCAAATAAGATTATCATTATGATTTTGGTAACCAAGATTAATAACTTGTCTTTAAAATTAATTTATTTAATTCATATGATTCGTTTGTAGAAATAATTAAAGTTAAATTATTTGAATATGACTTAAGAATACTAAATTAAGTATAATTGTTAATAAGTAAGTGATTAAATAAAATTTATGTTTTTCTTAATTAATTAAAGATTTTCTCTAAATATAAGATGATTAGTTAATTAATTGTTTAATTAATTTTAAACAATTGGTTAATTATTTATTAAATTTTAATTAATCACTTAATTATGGATTAATTAATTATAATTACTTAATAAAGCAATTAAAGATTAATTGTGAATGTAAATTAACAAGGTAATTACTCATGGAAGTAATTATTGATAATTACTCATGGAGTAATTAGTTGAAGTGATTATTGGTTAATCACTTAATAATATCAACTAAAGAATTGATTTATATAATTGTTTTGAAATTAATTCATTATGGAGTAATTAATTAATTAAAGAATGAAGAATTATTTAATGATGTGATTAATTATTTGTTAAATAATTAATTAAGAGATTAATTAAGGTTTATTAATGAAAGTAATTAGAGATAATTACTTATGTAAGTAATTAAGAGTTAATTACTTAATTTATTTTAGTTAATTAATTAATGTGATTGATTAATAAATGTGATTAATTTGAGATTAATTACTAAGTGTAATTAATTAAAATATAATAATTAATAATGTAATTTAATTAAGGATTAATTGTTAATTTAAATTGTTTAATAATTACTTAATGAAGTAATTAAAGATTAATTAATTTAATTAATTTATCAAGCATTAATATAATTAAATTAGAAATTAATTAATTGAGAAGTTAATTAATTTAGTTAAGTAGTTACAAATTGTTAATTACTAATTATGAATTAATTAGTTGATTAACTATAAGTTAATTATTTAATTAATTTTAGTAATTATTAATTAATTAGGATAATTAATTAATAAAATTAATGATATTAATCAAGGTTGATTAATAAAAGTAATTAATTTAAATGTGATTTATTAATTGTAATTAATTAAGAATTAATGTAATTAATTATAGTTAATTAATTGATGAATGATCATTAAGTATTGTAATTAATGATAGTAATTAAGGTTAATTACTGAATATGGATAGGATAATTACTTGAATGTAATTAAAGAATAATTAATCAAGAAAGATTAATTAGTGAAGATCATTAGAGATGATTAATTTATTTAGTTGGGATAAATAAATGAAGAATGATTTAAGTAATCCAATTGATTAGGAGTTAATCAATTCTGTTTTAATATGGATGATGGATATTAGATGATTGATTGATATTGGATATTGAATGATATTGGGTGAATGGTTGATATTGGATGTGGATTGATATTGGTTGATATTGGTTGATACTGGATATCTCTGTTATGTGATATGCGGCTTTGTGAGATGAATGTTGATATGAATTATCTGTTATGATAATATGATTCATCTATCTGTTTATTTCATCTTGTATATAAGTTTTAAACTGTTTAAACCCTTAAGTACAACTTGGACATTAAAATGGCGTTTGGTTTCGGTGAGACCGGGATCGGGTTTCCATATTTGGATATCCAAAAACCACATCGATTCCAATTAAACGTTAGGTCGTTAATCCAAGTGGAGCAAGTGAAGACTCGAGGTGTAAGGGCTATACGTCAGTATAACTCTGTGGGTGATTCCGTAATGAGTTTGACGGAATAGTGCTTATAGATTCGAGATGGCGAATCAGAGTGCAAGGGCTATGGTCGTTGACTCTGAGAGTGATTCCAATAATTAGTGCAACGAGATAGTGCCTTCGGTTTCGTTCGAACCCGGAACGAACTTGTATGGATTGAATGCTTTCAGAACATCATCAGGTGGACGATGAGCATTCTAAGATAATATGTCCTATAAAGGTAATCGTAACCTCAAGCCTCATCAACCGGGAATGACTAAAACAGAGGAGGTGCAGCAAGGCTTCGTGGGTAGCTCCCACTTGAGAGTGAGATTTACCCCTGTCTAGAGGTCCCTTTCTATTTCGGCTTAGGTGTGGTTGGTCGCGCCAACTACGGGGTTGCCTTGTTCGGGACTATTCAGTAAGGGATGGTTCCGGCCTTGTGTTGCAGGGGAGAGGGAGTACTCCTCGGTACGTTGTTCTAGGCCACATACTGTGACGGGCGGTACCCAGTAGCCCTGCCATTGATGGAAACCCATACATCCTACGAGACCCTACGGTTTTGATTTTATTACCCATTTTTGTGGCTAGTAGCTGGAATTTAATGAATGTAACAATTTCGGCTATTTCTTATTTACTTGAAAACCCTAGACACTATTATAATATCATTGGATTTCCTATCAAATGTTTTGGTTAGCGTAAGGTAAAAACTTTTCCATGTTTATGTGTGGGAAGTCTTACATGATACCTTTAGTTTTCAAAGGATTTTCTAAAGTTAAGCAACTTTTATCCCCGTTTACTCACACCAGACCCCTGTCTGACCCGAGTGTTTATTTTCCGTTTTATTAAACTCTTGGGTACTCATATTATGTATGAGTAGTCAAGTGGTTCAGGTTTGCTTGACGAATTTTGGAGGAGATATGGAGCAGGAGGCTTTGACGTGTAGATATATATTGATACCGCTGTGTATGTTGTGTCTGTATCTTGTATACTCGAGTTGTATAGTTAGACAGAAGATTGTAACTGTCTATTATCTGTTGTTTTAAGTTGTGCACTCTGATGTAATAGGATACTATGAAATATTTTATGAGATATATTATATTTTATTCGTTCTGCTGTGAGTTCTCTGATGTTGCTTGTGTTCTTCTTTCTCTTTCTTTTCTTCTTCTATCCCTTTCTTTCTTTTAGATGATGCGATTTTCTGGGAGTAGAAAGTCTGATTGTCGCAGAAATAAAACTATCGGAAGCTCCAGTATCAAATAAAACACGAACCGGATGATGAAATAAAGAAAATGTACTCTAAAGAGTACCTTGGTCATCACCAGAAGTAGGAGCAGGTGCAGGAACTTGAGAAGAAGCAAAGGAGACAACAAATATTCCAGAAGGCTTACCCTTCTGCTGGGTAGGGCAATCCTTCCTAAAACGACCAGGCTGGGGACAGATATGGCAGAGATCACGTCTCGCCAACTGGGTAGGTGGAGGAACAACAGCACCAGCTAAAGTAGGACAACTATTGGCATAGTGTCCCTTCTGATCACATCTCAAGCAGGTGATATAGGAAAGATCAATAGGTTGCTTCTGAGAAGAAGCAGATGATGAAGATCCCAAACCCGGATGCTTTTGCCAATTCTTCTTCTGATGGAGGAAATTAGGCTTTCTCTTCCTAGAATTAGTAGAGGAAGACCGAGATGAATAAGCACTAACAACAATAGGACCCTTAGAAGTAGGGTTCTCATAACAGATAGCCATATCCATAAGCTGGGTAAAAGTGCCATGAACATGAGAAATAAGACGACTATAGTACTCAAGACGAGCACCAGCTATGAACTTCTCATTCTTCTTGAGAGGAGTGTCTATCAGGCTAGGACCGAACTTGGAAAGTTCATTATACTTCCTATCATACTCAAAAAAGGACATGGTACCCTGCTTGAGATCCATGAATTCACGATAAAACCGAGATTTTCCGGCTTCTGGCATCCATTTTACCACAAAAGCCTCCCTAGAAAAGATATAAAGAAAAAACTTAAGATAGATTCGAAGGAAAGGAAAATAGAAACAAAATTCAAGATAACTCAAAGGATACCTAAACTGCACCCAAGTAATATCAGCCTCGACGGTGTTAGCCGTAACGGACTCCCACCAATCTATAGCAGACTCTGGCAGCTGCCAAACTGCTAACTGACGCTTCTAGGCATCAGTAATCTCAAGACCAGTAAATATCCTCTTTAGACTCTGCAACCATTGCTGAGCCTTTATAATACTCTCTGAACTAGGAAACTTGGTACCACCAAATTGAGTGAATTCCTTACAGAGAACAGTGAACTTAACGGGTGCAGCAGGCTGAGGAGCTGGGGCAATACCACGACCCCTACCTACGGAATTTCCTCGATTCATCCTGAAAATATCAAGAATGAATTTAGGACAAGGTGTAGAGATGACAAAGATAAGATAAGACAAAATTCACTTGGATGAATATCCTAATGAATGAAAAATACCAACAGGGTAGATACGGTACGAAGGAAGTTTAGAAAATTGCTTTTAAAACAAGAAAATTTTATATCAAAATAATTCTTTTAAAATCCTTTGAAAAATCATTTTGAAAATCATTTTATACTTTGAAATACGTTCTCTCACAAAGATATGATTCTGAGATTGATTTCACTCATTCTAGGGTATTTCTACCCTATCTCTAATGAGTTTTTTCTCCACAGGCTATGGTTTGCCTAAAAACCAAAGCTTTGATACCAACTGTAATGACCCTCTATTTTAGACAATTCAAATCGACAATAATCCACACATGTCCGACTTGAATAATTCAAAATAACATATTGTAACAAAATTTGCAGCAAATAAAATCATTCACAGAATCACAAACACAGAAACATCAGAATAACTCGCAGCGGAATATAGAATACCATAGTAGTTCATGAATCTACTATAACAAAGTCTCAAAACAAATACATAATATCAGTCTGAAAACAACATAATAGAAATCCAAAATACATAGAAGTCCACTAATACAAGCTGAACTAGAACAACTGAAATAGATAAATAACCAGATAGATAGAATCTCCAGCTAGCTCCAGAAAGAGAAATCCGAAGCTATGAATACTCATGCTGGCCCGAGCGTAAACCAAAACACAAAACACTCGAGTCAGGACATATATATACTTATATAATGTAAACCAGCTCAAGTGAACTGTAATAAGGTACAAGTAACTTAAAGGATGCTTAGGACCGCCCATCCTCTAAGGATCCGCTAAACTATTTACTATGTAATAATATTGCGCTATTATAATAATGTCTACAGTAAAATAAGCTTACTTTAAAATAGCGTCGAAGGGTTACCATACAGCCTCCAACACATAATAGTCCCAGTAGTCCATCCAGTATCAGATCGGGAAACTACCCTAAATACTCCACGGGCTATGGGAGAAAAACAAACTCGTAACAAAGCTCGCTATAGTAGGTGACAAGGCACATAAGGCAATTCCAGGGTAGATAAACCAATTATGCACACGGGCTGGCGGTAACGTAGCAGCCACTACGCCCACCTCGAGCCACACTCCCAAAATAAGGGGTGCACCCAATCAATCACAAAAGTAATAAAATGGTATCGAAGAAGTGTGTCCCATCAGAGGAGCTACCTCATTTGGCCCGTCGATCGCTCCTATTTTAGCCCCCTTAAGACAACTCACGAGAGTCGGGTCCACGTTCATACCATAATAGGATCGTCCCCACCATCCTACTTCATTTTGGAATCTCCACCGCGTACACAGTTGTTAAAGTGGTTTCGGTATCGATAGAGAGTATGTCCATTTCTTATATCAGTCTCTTTAACAACCAATCGTTGTTATAACCTGTGGTTATATTTTAAAAATAGTATTTATATTTCAAAAATAAAATATCATTTCAACATTCAAATATCATTGTATCATATCTTTTCAAATCCCAATCATTTCTATTTTATTTAAATACCATTCCAAATCAAATTTCAATATGGTTTATATTTCAAATCAAGATACTCCATTTAACCATTTAAAAATGAAGTTATTATATTTAAAATTCAAATATTCAATTTCCAAAATTTTAGCCTTTTCTAAATTCGTTTATTCACTTAAATTCATTAAAACAGCGAAAATTCAGCTTTCGTAGCACTTAGAAAATACTATGGAAAGTTATGTTTGAAACAATTCATTTCGACAAAGACAACATTTAAAACAGCTGTAATAGTTCAGGTTTAAGTTTAGTTTCTGCAACTACAGCACTTACAAAGTGCTGTAATAGCCCTTAGTTCATTTTAGCCTTTTAGTTCATTTGTATCAACTACAGCACTTAGAAATGCTGTAATATCCTTTACTTAAGAAATGATAGCATTTCTGAAATGCTGTTAATTAAATTCCAAGTTTCCAATACAATTTCATAAACAATTAAACTTTAATTTAGACCATTTTAACTATAAAAATCATATTTTCTCACTTTAAAAATGATCATTTAAATACCCTTTAATTATGATTTTATAAAGTGAAATTTTCACAAATAATTATCAAATTTTAATAATTCACTTATAAAATAAATCTACGATTTTATAACATTTCGTTTACTTTACATTTTAAATTTAGTTTACCATTTCATAAATTAAATTTAAATTCCATTTCATTTTCTTAACTTAACTTTTAAATTTTTAAAACACATTTCACATTTTCTAAGCTAAGTTATATTTCAAATTCCACTTAAATATTCATTTATTTAACCATTTTTAATTTATAGAAAAATCAATAACACTTTATAAAAATCATTTTAAATTCAAATTTAAATCAAATTATCATATTTTCTTACTTAATTTAAACTGCATTTATAAACAAAATCATAAATTCCAAAATTAACTTATATTTCAAATTCTACTTTACCATTATTTATTTTTCTTATTTAACTTGTAGAAAATCGCTAATACTTTATAAAAATCATTTTTAATTCAATTTAAATCAAATATCATAATATTTGTATTTTTAAAATACTTTAAATTTTTTAGAAAACTATATATTAACCATGGGTCTGTATATAATTTTCTATCCTAAGTCAAGTGATACGGATAATATATCATTTCAATCCTTAATTTACAAAGAAAACCCTGTAACTATCATTTCAAACCCACAGTCCCAAGTAAATAAGATGAATAGTAATCGCTCAGGACTATCATTTCAGTCTATAATGATTTTTTCCTATTCTAAAGTCCACTTGGGTATGTGTCATCTCAACCCATAGTGATTTTATTCTACAGGGAACTTGCAGTGGATAAACAGATATAAATGAATAGTATAGTAGCATATGGCGGTAACAGGTGATATGATAGGTGTATAAATAGGTAACAGATGATATGAAAGGTTTATTAATAGGGTGATCATGTTATAAATCATATCATAAGCAGGTATAACATGATATAGCATTTTTTACAAATTCACTTGGTGTCACTTCACAATTTATATAAGTAAAGATGTCAGGTGTGATTACTCACTTGTTTCAAGCTGGAGATAGCAATACAAAGCACACAAACGAATTCCAGAAAGAACAATAGTACGGCTTAAGACTCAAGTGGTAAGAGAACAAGCTAGTGATCTTGTACACAACCAATAAAACAAGACAAATATAAATACAATTTCAACACCAAATACATATGGAAACAATTTAAATAAAAGCAACAATGAACAAATTGATTTGACCGTTGCCTCAACCATCATATGCTCGGTCTAGGGTCTAATGCGCTCGTCCATAGTGGTGATTTGAGTCAGGTATAGGTTTATATAGGTACGGCTAGCAAGTAGTTGAAGTGGTGGAAGTCACAACATGAAAGAAGATCAAGGGGTAGGCAAAAGAAGTGGGTTTTTGTGCAAACTTTGGTTTTCTTGAGGTGATGTGGGCTCGGCCATGCAAGGTGAAGGTTAGGTGGTGTCTGGTGTTGCGGCCAAAGGTGGTGGACGAGTAGGTGGTGGCGGCTATGGTGGTGGCCAAGGTGGAAAATGAAGGCTAGGTGCAAAATAAGGTCGGCCATGGCAATATTGTGGTGTGTTTGTGGAGTTTTTATGGTGCAATTCTCTTAGGTAGGTCACAGCCTTGACTGGACAGAGGGGAAGGAGGGTAATGTGGCCATGGATGGTTATGGAGCTGGTCAGTGGGGTGATGGAGGGGTTAGGCCGAGCAAATACAAGAAGGATCCAAGGCAAAATTCAATAGAAAATTCAATAAAAGTGAAAAGAAAACGTAGAAAAAGAAGAAGACGTCAGATCTGAAGTATGCGTGTAAAGTGAAAAGGGAGAAGAGTCTTTTACGTGAAATGCGAAAGTAAGTCATGGCCAATAGCTTAGGAAAGGACGGCCCAAATTATGAAGAGGTAGAAAATGAAAAGTCAAAAGTTAAAGGCCTAAGTCTCTTGAAATTTCCCTCTTCTTTATTCAAATAAATCTGAATAAAAATCATGTAAGTAAAAATAAAATGAATACAAAATAAAGTGAAAATGAAATAAATAAATAAATTTGAGGAAAAATAGAAAAATATAAGAATATAGTTTACATATTATATGTAAACTAGTATCGAAAATTGAAAACAAAATATAACCAGTTTTGGAAAAATAATAACACTTTAAAAATGCTTTAAAAATAAAATCTTGAAGTAAAATAAATTTTAAAATATTTCCATAATGAAATAAAATCAAATTTAAAAATATTTCAAATATCTAGGGTTGTTAAAGGTCTTCTATTGCTTATTACCAGATTGGTTTTCTGGACTTTTATTACTTATTATCAAAATGGTATTTTGGTTTTCTATTACTTATTGCCAAATTGATTCTCTGGTCTTCTATTACTTATTGCTAGAATGGTTTTCTAGTTTTCTGATACTTATTGCCGAAAACGATCTTCTGTTCTTGCATTATTAATACAAGATTAGCAGAAATGGTACTCTGGGTCACTATTACTTATTACCAAGAATGGTATTCTTATATTCGAATATTCTTTTACTGAAAATGTCATTCCAGTATCCTTTCACTTATTATCAGAAGATTTTCGAACGAAACTTTCAACTTATCTTTTATCAACCAATACCCGAATCTTGGTTCGATGACGCCTCATAAAAATCTACTATTAACACCTGAATCTGGGTGTCAAGACTGTTGTTTATTTGAAAACTATAATCAGGGTACAAAATCTTTGGACTTCTATTCATCTCAAGTGCCTAAATCTGGGCCAAAAAATATTAAAAAGAAGATCGCTATTAAAAGCCTCCAAATAGGTTGAAGAGTTACTACATAAAAATTTCGAACATTGATATCTAACCAGGTTCTTTATTAAGTAAAGGATATATTTCAATATCTATGTGAAACTTACTGCTAACTAAACTTAGACATTCTGAATAAGTGGAAGGAGTTAAATCTATGGTCATTTCTCATCATGGTTAAGGATGAGATCTTGACATTTTGAATAAATTACTTTTCATACAATTGGCAAGATAATTTGCTAATCTAGGCAAATGATATACTTAGACGAATATGTCAATTTCGAGCTAACAATTAAGAATATTGTTTGCTACATGTTTCTCAGGAAAGTCAGAATAACAGGAAATCTAATAAGAAATGAAGTTTACAATCCTCAATGTGCTTGAAAAATGAACTACAAGTATCAAGAAGATTTATAGATTTATCTAATTAAGAGAGGGGTCATGAGCTAAGACTAAAAATTCGAGAGGTGTATGAACCTTAAGGAGACACATTCAAATAATAAGACAGATAACCTGAACACAAAGATGACAAAATAGTAGTATTTATAACATTATAAATAATCCTTGATTTTTGCTACATAACATTACTAAGGTATGGAAAATAAATCATATATACTGAAATTATTGCGGTCCAATTAACTGCATTTACAAAACCGAAGATACTGCAGGGTTAGTACAAGAAGTTGGGCTCCTAAGTATAAATTCCAAAGATTTACATGATGCTTGGATATCTGATATTTTTATTTCCAAACCATCAATTCACTCATAAAGCTTGGTCATTTCGGAGTCAAGTTCGATACAAGTATCTCCACCAACAAAATGCTTTAAGACTTTAATATCTCGGTCACTTTCCTTAATTTTTAACTTTAAATCTTCAATTTCTTTTAAGATTGACTCCATTCAAGCTCCACTATTAACCTATCCTTGATCTTTACAAATCTCGAAGAAGGGGTTTAAAAAGTGAAGCCAATCCTACTTCAGTCTCCTATATAAGCAAACAAAATAGAACATTGAAGTTCTTCATTTCAACAATAAGAATACATGTTAAAGTGTGTTTCTAAGTTTTTAAGTTAAAAGCCTATTTTGTTTCGATACAATTTTTGATGCGATTTCATTATCTTGCCAAGAGAGTTGGCAGAAAGAGGGACATTGAGCTTGACTATCTTTCAATTTTAATTCAAATCACTTACTCGTTGGATGAGTTCAGACATCTCTTCATCAAAGTTGATTGTAGGAAATAACTTCACTTGTTGTTTAAATATAACGATCGCTTCATCTTTTCTCTTAATATCTATCTCAAGATAGTCAATGTGATCCGTATGATTGCTGGCTGCGATCTTTGGATGAAATATCTTTTATGCTACTTCATGACTTTAGTGTTACCACTGAAACGCTCAAGAAGGACTTTGTCATGAGCTATATTCCCATTGGCTTAATAACCTATCTTTGATAACATCAACACGAGGAAGTAAATTTTGAGAATGACAGATCATAGTATATCCTAGCTCCTAGTTAAATCAAAATAATTGGAATGAGATCAAAATTGAGTTAAAAGATATCTTTATTACTATAATGATGGATTACAACTCAAGTAGTAATAAAATTAAAAGGAACAATGAATTCTCTAAAGATGAGAGGCGACATTCCTAACTTTTCCTGGAGTATTAGCGAAAAGCATGACTGTTGAGTCAAAAGGTATAGTGATTCCTTCAGCCCTATTTTCGACTAGTGGACTATCACGACTACAAATTAATTTGGAATGGAATTTTTTCGCTGAGGAAGTTAAAGCGGAGACGGGGCTATTCCAAGTATAATTTTTGCATATCTCGAAGAAAGCAATATATCGATAACTTCGAAGTCCTTAAAACTGGTCATATTTGGAGTAAACTCTCCTCAGGTTAACATACTGACTTAAGTGGTCTCTTGCGATGACCTAACCTAAATAAATGGTACTCTGAAATAACACAATAAAAATGAGTTTAGCATAGGAAGCATAACAAAAACATGTATTCATGAATTAATTATTTTTTACATGTTTAAAGTCATTCATCCGGTTCATACAAAATAGACTTAGAATAGAATTCAGAAATAGATTTATCCTCATAACACTTAAGCATTTTAGGGGGAAGATATCAAGGAATCGATCTAACCGGTGATAAATTCCAGCATGCCCTAGGAGAAATAGATTTATCCTTATACTATAAAGTAGACCCCTACTGAATTCAACTAAGTATAGAAATTTATGGTTAAATATCTACAATATACTTTATACAAACTTAGTTAGAATATCTCTCTTTACCGCCATCATCAATAATAGGGTTGATAACTCTCTATTTTCCATAGAGAGGCATCGTACCAAAGGCGTGCTTTTTTTAGAAAGGAAGCATTTCTTTAATATTTAAAAGATACTAGAGAGGAACTTGTTGATAATTTAGGGGTTTCGCAATGATCGATGAATTCAAAGCTATTCATATAGAAAGCTTTCCTTATGTTGGAATTTGTCTGGTAGTTTCCATTCATTATTCATCTTCAAATCAATTGAAAAACATAATCATACAAAATAACAAAATAATTCTGTTATATTTTCAAGACATATGAAAGACAATGCATAAATTTTCCCACCAAAAATATCAATCTAGAACCTGTTCATCTTCATCCCTCTTTTATATGGATAATAATAATAATACTCAATAATTTATCACCATAACAAAAAAGCACCAATGGCAGCCTATAACATTCTCTAAATTCATCCTAATTTTGTTGATGCGGAAGTGCAACACTATTGATGTTTTTGTTATGCATTGGGGCTACTAAATCAACCGCAGAAGGCGGAGAAAGTACAAAGCGCTCAGTCTAGTAACACAATTCACCAATCACCTAATTTCTTTAACCCCCACGTAACAGCTATGTAGTCCATGCTTTAAGGCTTGACTATGGCCACGTTTTGATGTATTTGGCCATTTGAGACACTTCTAATGAAAACCCTGTATTGGCGATGTATTTACCTTATCAGCCAAAATAGTTTGAACCCATCATCGTCAACCCATCAATTTAGCTCCAGACCTACCCCCTTTTTCGAATGAGCAATGATTGTGGATTATCTCATCTTTTTGCTAATTTGTCCCCGATGTTTGATTTTGAAGTAGTGGCACCTTTTTGAATACATGTATGATAACTGGTTACTAACAGTAGCTTCAAAGGGTTAAATTTTGAGGGATGTAGCGCATGTTGTATATAAATTAAAGTTTCCTAATGTTTGAATTGTTGTTAAATGTTGATTTTGGAATGATATTATGTACTAGAAATGCGGTTAATGTATTAATGTCTTGTTGAATGATATTTTGTTATACAGGAAGTAAATAGAAGGATTGGGTCGCCAACTTTGAAGGATAATTGGTTTTCCCTAAATTTGTTAATCCTATCTAATAAAATAGCAGACAAAGTTTCCTTAAAAAGCCGGAGTACCAAAACATATATGAAAATGATGATGATGCAAAAGGTTAAGTCAAAAACTCGATACTTAAAGCTTCCGACAAAGTCGAAAGGTTTGTAGAGAAAGATTTCAACAATATCAAAAGGTTCATAGAAAGGTCTTTTCAACTTTGTTGAAAAATCCATGGAAACCTAGGTCTACTACAAATGTACCATAAAGTTAAGTGGCAAGACATATCGACATGTTCAAACCTAAAATCTCAAATTGCTAAGATGGAAAATATTGATATTGTTGATGTTATCGAGAGGTCTGGCCAAAGTCATCAAAATATATTATACGCATTTAAGTCGAAAGGTTTCAAGTTTAACTCATGCTTACTTAAAACATTTCAACAGAGATGAACGGAAGCAACTCAAAGTTTAAAAACACTTCAACCTTGTCGAAAGCTCGTTGCTGAAAGGTTATTCCATTAAATTATCTAATCTTTCGACAACATGGAAAAGTTCGAGTCAAATACCTTCCGACACATCAAGAGGTCAGAGAGGGCAAATCCATCATTGCTGCCTCAATCTCCTTCGTAGGGGTTGAAAAGTCATTTTGCGTTACCAAAATTATACATAGGTGGGTTCCATGCTACCCTATCAAGTCTAACCAAATCCAAATGTAATAATAAATATAGTTTTCAAATTTTCCCAGAAGAACAAGTAAGAGAGGAGGCTAATCTGAAGTTTTGAATCGAACTTGAGAAGTTACCTTATTGATTTAATGAAAAATGATCATGAAGTTTGGGAGAATTATTTTACTTGTACTCGATAATTTTGTTTGCAGAAGAAGAGGTAGGAAATTTTATAGCTTTCAACAAAGATGACATGGAAAGTCAAGAGCATCCCTTCGAATAAGGGGGGGAAAATTTTAAACTAAAAGTCAACCTTTCGACTAAGATGAAAGGTCTATCAGCAAGAGAAAAGGAAGAGAAATACAGCCCAAACTTTTGAAAGAGTCGAAAGAATGCAATCATTAAATTTCATTAGCATCAAACCTTTCAAAGGATTCGAAAGGTTCTATCTCTAGTAGTCATAGTGTTCTTACCTTTCGAAGGGGACGAAGAAGTCAAATTAAGTGTTAGCAAGTACTTAATGACCTTTTCGAAAGCATAATAAGCCTTTCAAACCGGTTGAAGCACATCCAAGATACCTTTCAGCAATGATGAAAGGTTAATGAAGAAAGAAGCACTCACAAGTTAATAAAGAATGAAAGATATCCTTTCAACAACATTGAAGAAGAGCAATCTTCTAACAAGGTCAAAAGGTTGACAATAAACAAGAGAAGAACAACCTTCCGACAATGTAAAAAGACTCACAACAACCAAAAGAAGAGCAACCTTCTGGCAAGGTAAAAAGGATCATAATATATAAAGAAGACAAACCATTCGACAAAGGTGGAAGGATCATGGAGGCATAAGAGTAACAAACCTTCCGATAAAGGCAGAAGGTTCATAATAGCAGTTGATAATGCAAACCTTTCGATAAAGACGAAGGGTTTAAGGCGGCATATAAAAGGGAGACCTTCCGACCCAGTCGAGAGCATGAAGTCGAAAAGAGGGCCATCTGCATCTATAAATAAGACCTAAGGGGTCCAGTTTTGGGATCCGATTTCTTCTATTCCAGTCTTGTAACTTCTAAATGAGAGCATTGTAACCCTAATTGAATGCTGATTTGGGTAATTTAATAAATAAAATTTTTCTTAGATAAAGAGGGAAGACTTAAACTTGGTTAATCACTTTTCTATTTTCTTAAAGCTTTGTTGGATTAACTCTTATTTTCAGGTTAAACCCCCATGGAAGGTTCTTATCGACAAAATCAATAATACTTCAGCCATAAGTAACTATTTCAACCTTGGAAATCGAATTATTTTCGAAATTGAGCTCAAAATGTTGGAATTAGAAATTTGTTAATGAAATTTTTTAAAAATGAAATTTGAGATTTTGAAGTTAAAATCGAAATATGATTTGATTTTCAGAAATTGATTTGTTGTAAAAAGATTTGAACTTTCATTCGTTGAATTATTGCTAAGTAAAAGTAATATAATTGGGTATAAAAAATTAAGACTCGAGAATGGAATTTTTATTTTAAGATTTGAATCGAAATTCGAAAAATGTAGTTTAATTTGAAATAAGTGACCGAAATCAATATTTTGAAATTGAACTCAAAATTGAGATAAATTAAAATGGTTTAGAAATTGAGAACCGGATTAAAATTAATTGAAATTGGAATTGAAATTGAATAAATTTGAAATCGAAATTGAAATTGACTTGAATTGAAATTGAAATTAAAATTGTTTGGAACTGAATCGAAATTTAATCGATTTGGATTGAAACAAGATTGAAAATGATTTGAAACAGAATAATTGAAATTGAATTGGCTAATTGGAATTTGTACTTAGGTCCAGATTGGTTAAAATGAAAAATGACATTTTGATTTGGAAATAAATTATTTTAATATAAACCGTTTCAAATCTATCTTCAATTAATATTCAAATTATTTTAAATTTTCCAAGCTATTTTATTACGTAAACTATTTTCAATACTCAAACTATTTTATATCAAAATATTTTAACATTTAAACTATTCAAATTATTTTCTAAAAATTCAAACGGATCAAAAGAGTGGAATTTTTTATTTAAATCTTGGATTTAAATACAAATTAGGCTAAAAAGAAGTTATAACCTAAATTGAAATTCGAAACAATTTTAGAACCGAAATCGAGATATTATGGTGAATTGATTTTTAATTGAAATTTTATATTTTGAGTAAATACGATGATTTCGAAATGAATTTGATTTTGAAGCGAATATGATATTTTGATATCAAGTATGAATTGTTTTTGGAATATAAAATTACCAACCGGTGTGTAAAATGACATTTGGTTGTTAAAGAGAACGGGGCCTCTTATTGGCATACTCTTTGTCAATATTGGAACCACTTTAGCAACTGTATATGTGAAGGAGACTCCAGAATGAAGTGGTTGGATTTGGCGTCGTTGTTGGATTTGAAGAAAGCGAACGATGATGGATAGACCTCGACACTTGTGAAAATTTGAAATGACTAAAATAAGACGGCTTGATAGGGCCAACTGGGATGATTACCCCTAGCGGACATCCGTTCTTTGATTTTCTTGGACTCGATCCAAATTATTACTCTTGTTGTTGGTGTCAATTGGTGCACCTTGATTTGGGACAGCCTCCCTTTAACTCGATATTGGATGGATGTATGTGGTGGGCGATCATGGCTATGATGCGTTACCACTAGCCCTGCGACCCAAACTAGTAGTATCCTACCTTGGGCATTACCTCACGTGATTTGTCATACTTTTATCCTTATACGGGACACCTAAGATTTTGTTTTAGTATTGTCGTATCACGACACATCACTGACTACCAACATGCTACTGGTCGTGTCAAATGCAAACTGTATGCCAATGCTTAAAAACACATTAAGGGGGATTAATGTAAAGCCTTAACGCTAAGAAAAATATTTATTTTATCAATTATGCATTATATATGTAGCGTATTCTACTACATATAAATATTTTGACTGATCCTTAAGAGATGGAAAATCCTGTAACATCACTTGAGTTATTGCACACATGTTATACACTGGGTAGGAGATGTGAAATCCCATAAACATCTTTAACGCCATGACACTCATGTTATATGCAACATCGATTTGAATCACATAAGAATATTTTAGTCCTGACTCGAGTGTTTTAGCTTTTCATTACGCTCAGGTCAGCCTTGGATTTTTCAGCACATTGAAAATCATTTTCTGGAGAACGAAGATGAAGATTTGTTATATTATTACTATTATTATTCCTGCATCATGTTGTTTACTACATTATTTTATTTACTCATGTTGTATATATAACTTTGATAAATGCTATATAAATTATTATCAAATGTATATTAAGCAGCTTCATGAACTGTTTATTTGATTATTACATTTTATCATTCTGCTGCGAGTTTCTATGTTTGTTTTCTTCTTATTTTCTTATTTTCTTAATTAACCCCATTGATTATCTATGTTCAGGACTGTTAAGTTGGACATGTGTGGATTATTATCGATTTAAACCTTTTGAAATGTGGGTCACCACAGTTGGTATCAGAGCTTTGGTTTAGCAATAACCTTAGCATTGTGGGGTTTGATTCGTTAAAGATAGGGATATAATACCCTAGAATGAGTCTGTTTGAGTGTGTTAATTCCTGAGATGATGGTTTTGATGACAACAGCCTTAGGACTTGTTATAAAATATAAATACTAATATTTTTGTCTAGATATATATGTATATGCAGGTACTAAGAATGAAGAATGTACAGTATAAAAACTCAAGACTGAGTATAGCGATTCAAAACTGACGAATTCAAGACTGAAGAAATCAAGACCAAAGACTCATGAGTATCAAAAGTTCAAGATATCAAGAGAATCAAGAGTTCAGGATATCAAGATAAGTAATAGAGTCTAGATTTGTGTTAAAACTTCATGATAGCACTAAAATATTTATTCGGATTTTAATTATGGAACGAAATCCACCTTCTCACTTATATAGTAGGATGTATCCCATGACCACTTTAGTGGGATGGTACCCATGACCTTCTCTAGTGGAAGGGAATCCACGAAATTTCAAAATGACTTATTTTTAGATTTTTATTTCAAAACTATATTTTTAAAAAGACATCTTTCTTTCGGTTTAAATATTTATGCCTTAATTTAAAAACTATGTTTAATCATATTAATTTCAAAACCATTTCTTGTTTTAAAACCATCTCCTGGTTTTAGTGTTTTTGCTTTATTCTCAAAATATATATATGTTTAGTTTTTATTACTTTTATATTTCGTAAGATTACTTTCCAAAGGCTTTTATAGTCATAAAGTATATTCCAAATTGTTTACAAGGTTCTAAGATTGTTTTGACAAACTTTAGAAAGAAAATCTATTTAGAAACAAAAATCATTTTTCAAAATATAATAGGGGATGTCGACATGCTCCTACCCCCCATGTCGACGATGGCCGTAGATTTTAAAATCCAAATTTTCAAAAGAAGAGTCTATTCTTATAACCTTTCACGAATGGACATGACCGTTGTTTTCCTATAAATACTAGTTGTTTTCAACAAATTTCAAGTTATTTTTTCATCGTTTCTTCGCTTCTTCTTCTTCACTAAAATATTCTCTTATATTTCAAATGCTTTAACAAAAATCTTTCGAAATTTTAAGTTAATCTAACTCGATTTAGTTTGAATCTCTGCCACTCTCTCTTAAAGATCTTAATGCTATTTAGAGTTATAGGATCATTTGTAATCAAAGAGGTGTATCGAGTCTCTCTCTATCAAAGTGTGATTGGAAACAGTGTGATTGTGTCCCGTAAATCAATTAGGTGTGATTGTAGCCTGTAAATCAATTAGTTGATCTTGTAGCTTGGTTAAATTAAGAGAGTCTTCCCTGGACTCGGAGACCGGAGGGTATCTTTCTTGGCCTAGAAATTGAGGATGTAATATCGACATTATATTTGAAAAGAAATCTGCATAAGAAATTGTGTGGCACTGGATGTAGGTTAACTTCGATGCAGTAAAAAATTCCAGTGTGTTCTTTCCTTTACTACTTTTATTTACTATTTGCATTTGTGTTTGATTCTATGATTTTCTCTGTGTTTGTGAAATGCATCTGTATGTATTTAATTTGAAGAGATTTCAAAAAGATTCATAAAATTAATTAAACACTATTCACCTCCCTAGTGTTAATTCTGCCTTAAGATCCGTAATCCGCATTTCCTACAGAGTGTATATATATGAGATAGCGTACTTGTTGGTATTATAGAATTTTTTATATTTTTTTTATTTATCCGTTGAGTTGTTTATGAATTCTGGTCGGTGAATGGGACGCCATATTATTGATAGGAATTCCTAAACACTTAAGCGAGGCAAGTCGACATAATATTGTTTTAAGATCGGGTAAATGAAATAACTTTACCCAAATTATATTTTACATGTAAATTTATTACTTTCATAAGCCTATATAATTATTAATGAATGCTAGTTGTTTAGAGACGATAATATTTAATTATCATCGATTATTGGTTGGACTAAAATAAAATGAATACTTTATGAATTTTATTTTACAAAGTGTTCAATATTAAATTGAATTGAAATCTAATTACAACGAAAATTATTTGGAATAACAAAATGTAAACTAGTGAAATATTTTGGTAATAAGGAAGGAAATTTGCATAGGTATATTTATAATATAGCTCATATATAGAAATATTTTAAAATTTAGAAATTTAGAATTTAAAACCTTTTGCTTTTAAAATTATTTTCAAAGCCTTTAAAATTAATAATACTATTATTTGAAAGAGTTTTGATGAGAAATATATATTTTGAAAAGATTTTTGAAAGAACTAAAGTATTGAAATTGCTTTGGTCGCTGGGAAATAATTCTGGGGATGAATACAGCATCACCAGTATTCATTTTCATGTTTCTGAGTGAGAATTGCTACCAAAAGGATTTTCGATTAAATAAGTTTTGTTGTGACAAATATTCTAATTATGATTTGATAAATATATGAAATAGTTTCGAACTTATAATTGAAAATTGTATAGAAAAAATAAGTTATAACTTATACATTTGAACAGAACGTAAAATTAAAACTTAAAATTGTTGGATATTTTGGTTTAACAAAAAAGAAAAATTGAATTTGAGATATGAGATAAATAATTAACTTAAGAAATGCGAATAAATTGAGTTAGTGAAATGGAAAAAATAAAATGAAATTGAACTCAAGAAGCTTAGATAAAAGTGAATTGTAACTGAAATGAATTAGATAAGATAATAAAATGAAATTTTAAGTGAGTAAGTTGCATAACTTATAGGTTTGAGAAATATTAAGCTAATAAAAAATTTCAGTTTTGTTGAATGTGAATGATAGGAAAAAAGTCTAACTTGAACAATGTTGAATAAAGCGAGTAATGGATTAAAATGAAGTGAAGTTTAACTTTCACATCAAATAAATTAAATTAGATAACTAGATAAATTTAAAAAGTGAGTTAATTCCACTTAAGTTATAAAATGAATTAATAGGAATGAATACAAACTTGAATTACAAAATGAAATGCAATATGAATTGTGAAAGAAATTGAATAAAAATAAATGAGTGTAAGTAGTAAAATGTGCAAATAAATTAAAAATTTTAAAATGTAAATAAAATTTAAGTTGTTATAGCAAATATTATACACTTAGTTAGTGTTATGAAATTTAATTCAATCAAGTAGAGTTAAATAAAAGGAATCAGTGAAATAAACTAGTAAAATGAATTGTGAGGTTTGATTTAACTTTAGGGAAGTTAGTGGAAATGAATAAACAAAAATCTATTGAGGGAGTAAATTTACAAAATGAGTCAAATAAAACAGAATTTGATTCAAAATGAAGATGAACTTAAGTTGTGAGATGAATTGAATGTAGGTAGGAATAAATGGTAGCAACCGAACTAAAGTAAAAAATGATATTAATTGCGATTTATAAGAATAACGAACTTGAGGTATAAAAAAATTAACTATTATTAATGATTAAAAAAAGAATTAACTGAATGAACCGATGAAGTAATTTAGTAAATTGAATATGGTTTGAAATGTTGTTGATAAATTAAAAATAAACTTAAGTTATGAAGTAATAATAAAAATAGGCTATATAGCATAAATTGCTTATACTAGATTTAAGTAAAAATTTAGAATGGTTGCTTGAGTAAATTGTAATGAATGAGATATGCTAACCAAATGAATATGAATAAATCGATTGTAATACATTGAATTGAACTCAATCAAATATGAATGCAATGAATATTGGTTGATTGAATAAAAACGGATTGAAACCAAATTAGTTGAATGTAAATCAATTAAAAGAGAATGAATTGAATATAATTCATTATATGATTAACGATACAGATATTATTAGCTAAATGTTATTCAATTAAGAGGTAAATAAAGTGAACGCAAATAAATTGTATGTGAATCTAAATTAATTAAAACTGAATCAATTAAACTGTTAATGAGATAAATGTAATTAGAAATGGAAGTGTATGAATTTAAATGTTGACATTGAATAATAGTATGGCTATGAATGCAAGAATGTGGTTGTCTGGATGTTTCTTTTATTGCTGGCTATGTTTCCTTATATAGTTATCGTATAACTATGTTATATATTGATTTCTCTTCCATATACATAGTCTCATCTATTATTGAGTGTTTAGTGGGTATGGAGGGCGTATGCTCGCTTTTGGAGCTCGATTGCGCATTATGTGCTTTTGCTTGCATAATACGAACAAACTAATTCGTATTAATAATAATAAGGTACATATCTCGGATTACATACCGCGTTTTATATTTTTTCCTACGGATGCCTCATTATTGAGATGAGATGTTTATTTGATATATATTTTTGGGTTATATTTTGTGTGACGACCCAAGAATTTTAACGACTTTAATAACGTAATTAACTAAAAAAAATTCATGAAAATAAATAATAAATTTTTTGTAACAACCCATAAATTTTGTAAATATTTTTAATTCAATTTATTTGAAAACTTTGATTTTAAATCTTTTAAATTGAAATTTTGGAATTTTCCAATATAATTTTGGATTTTGTTTATAATTATTTTTCCAAATAAAATAAAATAAAGATTTTCTGAAATTTTATATTTTGGTCAACTGTGGTAATACTTTGATTTTTAGTTGAAAATTTTAAATTTGAATTTTAAAATTCCAATCTTTTCCTTGAAGTTGAATTTGATTCTGATATTCATTCTTTTTTCGCTTCGTCAAACTCTGTTTTATACTTTTTAAATGTGATAAATTTCAGCGTTTTACGCATGATTATTTACGGTATTTTATTTGTTATTTTCTATTTTATATTTTCTATTTCATTCCTATTTTCTGTTTTTTTTTATTTTATTTTTAATTTTCATTCTCTACTTTATATTTTCCATTATTTTGTATAGGCTTGGAAATTCAAGAGGCTTATGTTTCTTTTTCTTTAACGTGAAGATGCCTTTTTTATTTTCTTAGCCGCTCAAACCTTTTGCATAGCCGAACAAAAAAACTTCTCATCTCCTAAAGTCACATTCAAAACTTCTCATCTCATTCGCGTTCTTAAAAGAATACCTTTTACAATAAGTTCTCATGTCTTCTTCTTTCTGTTTTCTTTTTCTCTTTTCTTTGTTTTGCTTCATACCATGCTCGACCACCATCATGCTTTCCCTATAGCCGACCATTATCTCCACTTCACCACTACCTATGACCGGCCATCTCCATCACCATCTCATCTCCACACCGATGTCGTGACCATAGACCCAAAACTCCGTCACCAAAACATGATTGCAAACCCTAACCGGGCACTATATTGATCCCCTTCCTATTTGCTTGTCTCGGCCACCACTTATCACTTCACCTCCTCCATTGCCTTGCCATGAACACACAATGGGCGTACCCTTTTCTGATGTGACTAGATCAGATCCATGCCATGAACCCAATGGCCGAACCATAGGAGCCATAGGCCGAACCCAAAGATCACATATCCTTGCCTTTTTCCCTCCTCACTTGACTTTGCCTTGCCATCCCTTCATATTATAGCCCATTTTGATGGTGGCCCAGCCTACTTGAAGGGGTTAAGCCAATCTTGTTTCATTTCGATCCATATTTACGCATTGTTTTGGTTTATAATCTTTGGTATAATGTATACTTATATATGTTCATATTTGTTTGATTACAAGACTTGAATCTTGGCTCTTCATCCACTCAAATATAATTCGTGCTTTGTCGTGTTTTTCGGAGTGTGTCTTGAATCTTTATCTCTAGCTTTAGAAGGAGATTTTATCACTCTCGACATTCGTACTTATATAACTGTGAAACAATGACATGTGAACTGTAGTTGATGATATGCTATGTTGATAGTAATTTATACATGCCTGTGATATGATATTTCACGATGTTATAACCTGATTATATGCCTGTTACATCACCTGATATGATATGCAATGTTATAATGTTTATTTATTTCTGCTTCTCACACTGCAAGTTCCCTGTTAGTATAGAATCATTATCGGTTGAAATGATACATACCCAAACAGACATTAGAATAGGGAAAAATCATTATGAGATGAAATGATAGGCTCAAGCGATTTTTATTTTATTTGACCTGGGATTGTGGGTTTGAAATGATAGAATCCAAATTTTTTTGTATTATGGATTGAAATGATATATATCCGTATCACTTGACCTAGGTTAGAAAATATTATACAGACCCATGGTTAATTTTTAATAGTTTTCTAAATTTATTAAGTATTTTGAATATTTATAAGATGAAATTTTAATTTAAATTGATTGATAATCTTAAATATAATGATATATTGGAATTTTATAAGTAAATATTTGGTTCAAATTAAATTAAAGATTTGAGCTATGATAAATAACTTAATGATTTAAATTTATTTTAATATGGAATTTTAATTCCAACTTAATAAGAATAATATATTTTATTTATGAAATAGATTTGTTTTGTATAAATAAAACTGTGATAAAAATTAGAATAATATGTTTAAACATCTCATAGTAGTATTCGTAGCATTTTTTAAAATGCTATGGTATTTTAGTCAAGTTTTTAAGATGCTGTAGTTGTAAAAAGATAACATTTTTGAAATGCTATTTTACTTTTAGGTTATGTTTTAAAGGTGCTACTATTTCCAAATTGTAACATTTTCTAAAGTGCTATTATATAAGGGTAACATTTCAAAAGTGTTAAAATTTATAAATCATTACATTTTTATAGTGCTATGACTAATATATATGGATTTGGAAATATTACCAATTTTGAAATGGATATTATTTTGGAAAGAGTAATAGTATTTGATTTTAAATGGTTTTGGAATAGATATGTTTCAAAATAAAGAACCATGGATAATAACAACGTTTGGTTGTTGAAGAGACTGGGATCAGAAATTGTTACACTCTCTGCCAACTTCGAAAACCACTTTAACAACCGTGTATGCGGTGGAGATTCCAGAATGAAGTAGGATGGTGGCGACGTTCTATTAAGGTATGTACCTGGACCGGACTCCCGTGAATGAGGTAGCTCCTCTTATCAGACACACTTCTTCGTATGTCATTCTATTACTTTGTGATTGATTTGTGCGCATCTTTGATTTTTGGGAGTGTGGATCCAAGTGGGCGGTAGTGACTACTACGCGTTACCACCGGTCCGTAATTGCAATTGGTATATCTACCCTAGCATTGCCTAGTTATGCCGTGTCCCTACCCTAATGTGCCTTATATGATTTTGTTTTGTACCATAGCTATGGAATGCCCTCTAACGACGCCCTGCATGGAGGAGATTACGGTACTGTATATACTAAGGGAATATATAAAATGTGTTAAGGTGGAAAATGTGAATCTTTAATGCTATTTTTAAATTATGTCATACTTTACATTAGACATTATTATTGTAATATCACGGAATTTCCAGGAGTTTAAAATGCTGATAATCTCTTAATTTAAATTATTTGAAATTGATAAATTGTTATTTTCAAAGATAATTAACCAAGTAATATAATATAATATTTTAATTTTGGTTATAGATTGGTTTTAAAATAATAATAATTATTTGGTTTGTATAAATCAATTCTATATTGGCTCATTGTTTTCGTAATTGATAAGTGTGTTTAAATATATTTATATCTGTGTATTTTAAATTGATTTTAAAATAGGATAAATTATTCGTAAATAATAATAAGCTTATTTAAAAATTTATATTTATTTATTTAAATTGACTTTTAGATTTGATTTTTAAATTTGACTTTGAAATGAATATAAATTTGAATTTAAGAAGAATATACTTATATATTAAAATAGAATAATAATAATATAATTTGGTTTCAAATTATATAGATGACGTTTTTAATTAAAAATAAGATTTTTTTATTTTGTTTTTATAGAAATTTATATATGGAAATTTGATTTGTGTTTATATAATAAAATAAATACAAGGCTTTTTGAAATAGCATCTTTAAAATTTAGCTTGAAATATTGTATATAAATTGATTTTATTTTATGTTCATTTCAAAGATTGTACTTATACAAATTTAGCATATATTTATAAATGTAAAAATGTATTTGTTTATTAGATATTTAAATAGAAATGCATTTTTCAAATTAAGAAAACATGTTTGTTCATTAGGAAATAATTTAAAAAGTCTTTTGAATTTTGTTTTAAAATAAAAACAAACTATATTTGACATGTGTTAAGTTTTAAAACACCTTGTTAACAATTGTAAAAAACATTTGTGTAATTAAAAGACAAGTGTCCATTATTGTTTTTAATTTTCTTTTTAATTTAATAAAATCTGAAACTTGCCTATATAATCACCCTTTCTCTCCATTTTCTTTTTCTTCAAAAACTTTTGTTCATTCCTGAAAAAGAAAACTAGATCTATCATGCAAACTTTTACTCTCCCAAACCAGAAATCTTCAAAACAATTTCTCAAGCAATTCCTTAATTCAAACCATGCTCAAATCAAAACCTTCTTCAATTCAAAATCTGCAGTTTGTTCTCAGGACCAAATAAATTCTTCAAATTCAAACACCACTCAATGTTTTCAAAAGTTTGATGCAAAATTTCAACCCAGTTCTGTATATCCTTGTCTACATCAAATATTCTTATGCATGCAAGTGTTACCTGAAAACAAATTGTTGAAGAAAACCTGAAGGTTTCTCTGTCTCAAATAAGCTTCATCATCAGTTCAAAGCATTTGCAAGTTTTCCAGTGTTTCACCCAGAACAATCTTCTGCATTTCCTTATATGGTGAGTAAACATTTAATTAAAAAAAAACTTAAGTTGATTTATGGTTGTTTCTTATAAAATCTTTGTGAAGATGATGACTGCATGTGTATAATTTTGTGAATGTGATTTTATTTAAGTCTGCATGCCTGATATATGCATGTCACCCCTCTGTTTCATGGTTCAGAGTAAAATTTTGATCAATTTCTATTTCCTTCATCGCTGATCTATGATGGGCCTGAGTTTTTCTCAAACAAATTGAGTTTGTTTAAGTATGAACTAGGATCTAAAAATAGTTAAACATGTTTATATATATGTAGTAATTGGGAAAAAAAGGTTACAGTAAATTTTTTATAAATATGTTAGAAATTAACTAACACAATTCTCTGATTTAAATCTATAAGTTGAATTGATGTAGAAAGTTATTATTTTTAAAATCAAAATCAGGATTTTAAATAAAGTAAGGTGCGAGAATTCGGGGATTTTCTGGAATTGGGATTTTGGGGAATATATGATGATCACGAGGCCTTTGGTGATTGGGATCTTGGGTGGAGGTTGAAGTAGTATCAGGAAGTGTGGGAAAAATTGAGGAAGTGGCTATTAGGGGCTGTGGTGACGGCAGTGTAGCGATTTGGGTTTTAAACCCTAGAATGGGTCGGGTCTGGATATAGGGTCACTATGTCATCTACAAGTGATCGAGTGGCACGAGTTTGAGTGGAAGGCAGCGTGGAGGTTTCTTGAATGTGTGGCCGGAGTTGTACCATTGCCGGTGGTCGGCGTGAAGAGTGCGAGGCAGTTTGGCTTGGTGTGGTTGAGATTCAGTTTCGAGCTGGATACTCATTTGCATCTTGGAGTTGATGGTGTCGATTCGTTAGCTCGAATCATCTGCTGAGGGGATGTGCGACTTGTTTGGATGTGTGAAGATCGCCGAAGCGCTGGCGAACGGCCGTGCATATGCACGGCGGTGCTTTCTCGTGTCAGGGAATGGGTTCGTGGGGACTCGAAGATAAGCTCGTGATTTTGAGTTTATGTCTCGAGTTTAAACTAGAGTTGTTTGGGGGTAGCCTGTAGTTGTAATTGTACAGGTTCTTAAATTTTGAAATCCTAACTAAACCTTTGGAACTTTAAAAAAACGAATGAGAGATGATGTACTAGATTGTTGTTTCAAGTATACATGGTTTAAACCCAAAAGAAAATGTTTCACCATATTCTAAATTTAAATAAAGTAAGTTTTAAACTGTAAATAATTAAGCAAAAATTAATCTTTTTAAATTTCTTTGAATTGAATTGTTTGTATAATAAATTTGTATGATTTGTTTAAAATGTTTAAGTTAAATCCTTAAAGTTATTTTTAAACTTATTTTGAAGTATAAAAGGAAATTTATAATGAAATGTTTTATCTTAAAAATTTAATATAAGTTTGATAATAAATGTAATAATTAAAGAGTGATTTATTTGTTAAATTAGTTAATGAATAATGATTTATAAATTAACAATTAAAGTTTTCAAAGTAATTTATTAACTTGAGATTAAGGATTGTTAATTAATAAAGAGGTAAGTAATTAATGATTAATTTATATTCTAAACTTAATTAAAGATTTAATTAAGTTAAGTTAGTTGTTAAGATAAAATGTTTTCATAGATAATTAAAGATAATGTTTTATCTTAAAGATAATTAAGTTTTAGTGAGTTGTAAGTAATTAAGTTAATTATGAAATTTTGAGTATAATTAATTAATTTAATTAATTATTAAAAAGTGTTAATTAAGTAATTAATTAGGGATAATTATTAATTTAATTAACAAATAATTATGATGGAGTAATTAATGATTAGAGATTAATTAATTTATATTTATTTATTAATTAATTAAGTAATTGAGGGTCAATTAAAACTAGTAATTAAGAAATACTTAATAAAGTTTTATTAAGTAATAATTGGGTTTTCTTAATTAATAATTAAGAAGTATTAATCTATAGTTCAAAATAATTTAGAATTAATTAACTATTCTTTAAGGTTAATTAATTGAAATTAAGATTTGATTAATTGACAATTATGGATTAATTAATTTGTAATTAAGGTTGTTAATTAATAATTAAGCTTTATTAATTAATGTTAAGAGATAATTATTTAGTTAATTAAGGTTAATTAATTAATTATAAAAGTAATTAGGGATTGATTACTTTGTATTTAAGGATTGATTAGTAATTAAGGTTTATTAATTAATAGTTGAAGATTAATTTGGTTAAAGAGTAATTAAGGGATAAATTACTCGGTTATGATTTATAATATGAATATGATTAAGTTAAGTTATTGCTTACTTAATGAGATTGATAAGAGTAATTACTTAAGGTAAGTAATTGATAAATTACCAGGGTAATTGAGTTAGGTAAATTACTGATTCGGAAGTAATTTTAAACGAATAATTACTTGTTAAAATAGTTAAAGGTTTATTACTTGGTGTAATAAATCAAAGAATTTATAAAGTAATTAAAGGTAATTGAGAAGTAATTAAGAATAATTAATTACTGTTTATATTTATTTAAGTTGATTAATTGAAAGTAATTAATTTAAGCATGATTAATTAATATAACTAATTAAGAAATAATGTAATTAATTAAAGTTAATTAATAAATAAAAGTAATTAATTAAGGTTCATTAATTGATATGATTAATGAGAAGAATTAAGGATTAATTACTTGATTTAGAATTAATTAATCATGGTTGATTAACTAGGATGGTGATTTAGTAATTGGTTTAACTAATGGTTATTTAAGCAAGATTTATTGTGATGAAGGCAATTAATTTAATTAATTTTAAATTAATTAAGAGATGAAGTAATTAATTTAATTCACTTTAAATTAATTAGATATAGAGATAGTTAATTTAATTCATTTTAAATTAATTATGTTGTGGTATGAGTAAATCATTGCTTATGAATGAATGGATGACATTGATTGTCTTGAATGCTTTGTGATCTCAGTAATGAGATAAGTACGGTTGTATGATATGAATACTTGGTTGCATTGTGATGATTACATAGAATATCAATTGGAATGTTAATATATGGATTATCTATTATGATATTGATAATGTGGATTACCTGTTATTTGATAATGTTGATTATCAATTGTGATTTGTGAGTTATCTATCTGTGTGTATATAGATACTGTATTGAATTGTTTTAAAACTTTAAAACAACTTGGACCTAAAAGACACGCTTTGGATTTCGATGAGACCGGGATCGGGTTTCCATATTTGGATATCCGAAAACCACGTGGATTCCAATTAAACGTTAGGTCGTGAATCAAAGCAGAGCTTTGTGAAGACTCGAGGTGTAAGGACTATACGTCAGTATAACACTGTGGGTGATTCCGTAATGAGTTTGACGGAACTAGTTCTTATAGGTTCGAGATGGTGATTCAGAGTGCAAGGGTTATTGTCGTTAACTCTGAGGGTGATTCCAAAATGAGTGTAATGAGATTCCAAAATGAGCGTAATGAGATAATGCCTTTGGTTTCGTTCGAACCCGGAACGAACTTGTATGGATTGAATGCTTTTAGAACATCCTCAGGTGGACGATGAGCATTCTAAGTGATGTGTTCACTAAAGGTAATCGTAGCCTCAAGCCTCATCAACCGAGAATGGCTAAAACAGGGGAAGTGCATCAAGGCTTCGTGCGTAGCCCCCACTTAAGAGTAAGATTTACCCCTGTCTAGAGGTCCCTTTTATTTCGGGTGTGTGGGCGATTGATAGCTAGAATCGCCGGGGTTTTCTTATTTGGAACTGTTCAGTAAGGAATGGGTCTGGCTTTGTGTTGCAGGGGAGCGGGCGTACTCCTCGGTACGGTGATCTAGGCCACGTACTGTGACGGGCGGTACCCCAGTAGCCCTGTCATTGTATGGGATCCAAAATCCAATAAGTTCCATCGGATTTGATTGTATTACCCACTTTTGTGGCTAGTAGCTGGAATTTAATAGATGTAACAATTTTGGCTATTTCTTATTTATTTGAAAGCCCTAGACACTATTATAATATCATCGGATTTCCTATCAAATGTTTTGGCTAGCGTAAGGTAAAAACTTTTCCATGTTTATGTGTGGGAAGTCTTACGTGATACCTTTTCTTTCAAAAGGTTTTTAAAAGATAAGCAACTTTAACCCGTTTACTCATACCAAACCCATGTCTGGCCCGAAGTTTATTCTGTTTTTCTTCAACTCTTGGGTACTCAAATTTTTATGAGTAGTCAAGGGATTTAGGTCAGCTTTGACAATTTTAGAGGAGCAAATGGAGCAGGAGGCTTCTGCGTATAGCTATATAGTATTCCGATGTGTGTTCTCTGAGTTGTTGTCTTTGAGTTGTATCGAGTTGTATAACTAGACACGTGTTTATAACTGTCTAGTATGTGTTGTTTAGCTGTGTATCCTTGATGTATATGATACTATGTAATGTATTATATGAGTAATATAATTTATTCATTCCGCTGTTTAGATTCTGATGTTTTTTCTTTCTTCTTCTCTGTCTTTTCTCTTTCCTATCCCTTTCTTTCTTAAGAATGATGTGATTTTCTGCAGTAAGGAAGTCGGGTCGTTTCTGTTGGTATCGGAGCATTAGGTTGAGTGAATACCTAGGCTCTGTAGTGGTGTCTTTCTTGAGTGAGCGTACTTGTAATTTTTATATAACTATATAACTATATATATATATATATATATATATATATATTTCTACCTATCTGTTGGGTTACCTGTTCGGGTTTTCCAACATAAGTTATAAAGGTAGATGTAGTAGTGGTGTGTAACACAACCACCATTGGTTGGAGTTGAATGTTGGAGAATGGAAGTGTAATTGTAGAGACTGTAGACCTAATACCATCTCGAGTAATCTTTGTACTTGGTGTAAGGATTTCATTGATCTCTGAAGGAAACCTGTTAAGGTTCGGAGTTCATCTTTGAAGTGTAAGTTTGATTGCGCTCGTGTGAGCGGATTTTTGAGAATTTGGATCTGTCGGTTGGGCAGAAGCGAGTGATGGTATTTTGATACCTCAGGAAGTAGTAGCTGCGTGATGAAATTGCAGTGACTATGGATGTTCCCGAAGATGTTTTCTTTGGAACAAGTTTAAGGAAGTGTGTCTACTTCAGAGTTGTAGCTGAGTTCAGCAGGATGTATGTGTTTAGTTGGAGGTCCAGGTTTCTCAAAGCACTTTGGATAAGAAGTCTTTGGCATCTGTGCTAGCAGTGCAGCTCGGGAGTGTTCTGTGTTTCTGCCGGAAGATCTTTTTGGCTTAGCATTTCCTAAAGGTGGAATTCAGAAGCAACAGTGAAGATCTATTTCTTCGATGGATTAGTTGGTCTAGGATAAACTGTTCTGATTTGTGGAGAGAAAACAGTATCTTGGATATTGGATTGATTGATCGCAAAAGTGACTTGCGATAGTTGGATAATTATCTTAGATAGTCTTTTGCTTGGATTTTTGGCATCTCTAGAGGATGTAGAAGTTGTGGATTTGCTGAAGATTGTCCGGGTATATCTTCAGGGAAGTTATAGATTTGCCTGCATTGGAGTTTGAGTTCTGAATCGACTTTGATAGGAGTGATATCGGTGATTCAGCTGGGTAGAAGGTTGTCTCCTAGGTTGATTGTTTGATGAAGCAGCTCTGTATTTCTTGGAACTTCTGTTGAACCATATTTTCGAGATGTGATGTTTAGTACGTGCCTGTGTTCATTCAACGACATTTTCATCTGCTCAGATCAGAGTTGTGCAGCGAAAGCAAGGTGGCTGTTGTTCTTGAGTAGAAGCAACTGGGAATTTCAGTATTTTGGATTAAAGAGTGTAACAACCCGCATATTTGACGATTGTATATTTAAATATTTCATTTAAATATTTTATCGTTCGTCGGAATTTGGTCCGAAAAGCTACTTTTTGCAAACAGTCGAATTAGGACTCGAGACCCCTCCCATTGAGTTCAAAATGCTGTTTGCGATCTTTTTAAGTGTAAACTTTGATATGTTTGGAGTTAGTGAAATTTTGCTACTTTTTCACTTAGGGCTTTGGTTTGGGCTGAGCCTATTAACCCCACTTAACTCAGTTCCAACCCTCTCCTCTTCATTACTTCATTTCATATTCCTAACACTTTAAGCTTTAAGCAACAATGGTGGAAGAGAGTGGAAATTAGAAATTCCAAGCCCTAGTTTCATTGCAAATCCAATATCTAGCTCCAAATTCAATGAGAACCCATTAGTAAGCATCATCTTCTTCTTCTCTAACTCTATCTCCATTCAATTTCAGAAATTTCCTAAACCTAATTTGGGAAATGTTTCTGTTTTAAGCTTAGAATCAAGCTTCTTGAGTTAGGATTGAAGTGTGGTTGATCTTCCTTTGCTTTCAAGCTTCTTCTTCATTGATTTAAGTTCAAAGGTGAGATTTTTATCTCACATCTTAGTCTATATTTATCTTAGATTGTTAGGTATGAATTCCTAACACTTATTCTTGTGCAATTACTTTTGGTTTGGATTGATTTTGTGAATATTCCAATTTTTGGTGTTCTGGGTTCAATTCTTTAAAAATCATAACTTTGATGTTTTGATCATATTTTTGGTGATGAACCAAAGAGTTTCTATGGCCGGGTAGTCGATTGGCGTAAACCCTTAGTGCCATTGCTCGACGGTTTGCAAATTGAGGGAGTTTGTACCTCTTTTGAAATAGGGTAGGAAGTGCAAGTATACAGGTTCGGCCGACCGAGCTCAGGGTCCGGTCCACCGACCTGCTACCCAGGCACTTCCTGCCTATGTTTTGGAAGAGCTGGTTATAGGCTTCGGCCGACCGAGCCCCTGGGCCGGTCGACCGACCTGGTGCCCGAGCACTTCCAACCTTTGGTTCGGTCAACCGACTCAGGAAGTCCGTTGACCGACCTGCTCCTATCTGCCAACTATGCCTTTTTTGCCTAGTTGTCTGAATTTCCAACTTTAATCGATTCGTTTTGTTTCCCTTTTGTTGTATACATTTGAGATACAGACTCTATGATGTATACTTATTCTGTTGTCTAGCACTTGTATCTATCCTTTTTGATATTGTGGATCTTGTTTGACCAATACTCTGACGTACACTTTTTGTGTTATATTCATATCTATTTCTGCCTTTGTGATATGAATTATTTGTGACTGATTTGTGTTATGTTTATTTCTATATTTGCTTCCGAAGACCTTTATAGCCACTGTGTAGTAGCTTTGAGTTTGCGTCGGTATGTCGGATTTCCTCCTTAAATGAAATGCATGTTATTCTATCTGGCATATCGGTGCTCGCGCAAAGCAATTACACGGATGGTCGCTCCTCAACAGCCTTATTCTCCTTGCTAGTTGACAGCATTACTCCGTAGTGTTCTTGGCTAGCGTGGGTATAGAGGTGGGGCGTCACAGCTTGGTATCAGAGCCAAACTTCGGAACAATGTAGAATAATCTAGCAAGGATCATGTCCTAAGTCTTTCTTAGGAGTTGTGCCTTAGGATTTATTCGAGTCTTCGTACCGTTCTATCCTACTTTCTTTTATGATTCCTCGTTTTATCTATCAAAATTGCTTGATATTTATTTTGAGAATAACTTTTTCCTCTTCTTTGTTTCTTTATTAAAGAAGAGAAATGGTTAGACCAGGCCGTCCCAGCGCCGGTCAATCTAGTGCTACTCCCCAGGATGGAGTACTTATGTCTGCCCAGCAGCTTCTTGATCTTGTAAAGAATCAAGAGTTTATCTGTGCTTTGAGTAAGAACCCCGAAATGGTTCTACCTTTGAAACTTGAAGTTTCTTTCAATCAGCTGGTGGATGTTACCCTTCTTCATGGAGAGGTTGGTAAAGGAAGTGTTTGTGATATTGGGACTTCCAAGAAGATGCATATTAAGTTCAAGAGCCTTAATCCCAATAAGAGAGTGAAGCAAACTACTTTTGTAGCAAAGACTCCAATCCCTAATCGTGGAGAATGCTACAATTGTGGCTCTAGGGACCACTATATACATAAGTGTCCTAGACCTATCTCTTGCCACTATTGCAAAGGTGCGAACCATTATGTGTCTTCATGTCCCAGACTTCAAAGCAAGAAGAAGGTGGAACAAGAAACTTCGGTAGCCAAGACTCCAACCCGAAGTCGTAAACAATGCTACAATTGTGGTTCCACGGACCATTATGTAATTAAGTATCCGAAACCCCTCTATTGCCGCTATTGCAAAGGCTCGGGTCATTACTTATCTACATGTCCAAAACTCCCTAGCAAGAGGGAGGGAAAGTTGAAAGTCGTGCAAGCCCCTTGTGACACTTCTCTTGGTCAAGGTATTTCTCATTCAATCCTTGATGACATTTGCTTTGTGATTATCTTGTTCATGTTCTTTTTGATATGGGTTCCACCTCACTATTCTATATCAAAATAACTTGTTGATTCTTTCCTTTTAAACAATTTTGGGCTTGATGTCCTCCTTGAGAATTGCGAATCCGGATGGTAGATCCGCAACACTCAATTTTCTTTTTATTGATGTCGAAATTATTTTATGTGATTTTTCTGTCCGAGTCGATTTTTACTTAGGCTTCAGAATTTACTTTTGTAAGGATTGGCTTAATTATTATGAAGCCTATATCCTATTTTCTCGAGTGGACTATTCATCTTCGACACTTTCAATCTGTTAAGCAGAGTTCTATTTTTTCCTTTATGATTTTGATTCCAACTTGATGGCATCATTTTATTCCTTAAGCCCACTTATAAGGAAAGTGTTGTTTCTCTCATTTATGTAGTTTGAGAAATTTTTCGGTATTTTTGAATTTGTCTTAGGACTGTCACCTAAGCAATCTTTTGAGTAGCGTTAACGTCTTTTCAGCTCGACCTTGCCACCGGTTTTCATTTTCTACGAGTTGCGGAAATTACCAATTCACTTACCGCATTCCGCACTCGTTATGATTCTTATAAATGACTTATTATGTCATTCGGTTTATCCAGCTTATTTCATCCATTTTATAAATCGAATATTCTATGAATATTTCGATGAGACCATTCTTGTATTTATTGATTTTGGATGAAAATAGTAATTTAAAATTTTGCAAATCTTTTCCATAAGATTTATTTATAAGTAAAATTGGATTTTGTTCTTGAAACAAACGAAGAATATTCTTAAAAGTTTTTAAGAAACATGTTTATTATCTAGAAGACGATTTTGTGATTTTATTGCCCGTTGAGTGCTTTAAGAATTTTGGTCGATGCGCTTGATCAACGTTATCGATAGGAATTTCCGAAACGCTTTGATGAGACAATCAAACACAGTAAAATTCACTTCAAATAAGTAAAATTTTCTAAAAAGATGATTACATAAGTTAATTGTAATTTTGAAAGTTTTAGTTTTTGGGAAAGAAGGTTATTTGAAAGAATTCTTTTCCGATACTCTTATTCTTGTGTTTTCCGAAGGGAACCAAGACTTTACTATTTGTACCGATACTAGTCGTATTGGTTTAGATGCCATTCTCTTGCAAAGGAGAACGTGCTATCACTTGTGCTTCTAAATCATTATAGCTTATCGAGACTAGATATGCCACTCATGATCTAGTGCTCACGGCTATTGTTTTTGCTTTTGGAATTTGGCATCATCATATTTGGATGAGAAATTTGTTCTCTACCTCGATCATAAATCTTTAGAATATTTATTTTCTCATAAGGAACTTCATGTCGACTCGAGTTCCTGGCATCTTATGATCTTGATATTCTGGAAATCGTGTTGCCAACGCGCTTTGTCGTAGGCAACAAGTGGTTGATTCTTTGATGATGTCTGAATGGAATTATCTTTTTATTAATTTCATCGGACGTTTTGATATACTTCGTTTTATTGAGCTTTATTTCATTTTTTTATGGACTAGCTTCCGAAGTTCTTTTATGGTGTTCGGTTCATCGGTTGTATTGTTATTATACTACATGGATGTTCCGTCTTATCTGGATCAATGGATGTACCATTATTATACTACATCGTTGTTCCGGTTTATCGGTTCATTAGACGTACCGTTTTTGTACTACGTCGGTGTTACGAATTATTCGAGCTTTGGTTCATTGGGCGTACCGTTTTTGTACTACGCTGATATTCCAAATTATTTGAGTTTCTAGTTTCTCGGGCGTACTGTTATTATACTACGTCGTTGCACCAGCTCAATTTTCTGCTATTCTTGACATTCTCCACGTCTTTTAACTATGGAAATGCTCTTAGGTTTCCTATTTTTATTCTCGAGCCAGTGTTATTGATGAAATTGAAGTCTCACCAGTTTTGACTTATGAGCAACATTCCATTCGCATCATTATTTCGGAGGTTGAGCGCCTTCGGAATAAAGATGTTCTTCTTGTGAGAGTTCAATGGTTCTCAAATCCTAAGGATTGCTCTTGAGAAATCTTGAGAATTCATCGAACGAAAACTTTCGGATTTGCTCCTTCGTGCTCTTTATGGTGGACTTCTTGATTCAAATTTTCTTTTGTGTAGATATGCTTCCATGGTTGTTACTTCTTATTTTCCTCTTAAGTATTGCGAGGACGCAATTTCTTTAAGGAGGGAAGTCTGTAACAACCCGCATATTTATCGATTGTATATTTAAATATTTTATCGTTTATCGGATTTTGGTCTGAAAAGCTACTTTTTGCAAACAGTCGAATTAGGACTCGAGACCCCTCCCATTGAGTTCAAAACGCCGTTTGCGATCTTTTTAAGTGTAAACTTTGATATGGTTGGAGTTAGTGAAATTTTGCTATTTTTTCACTTAGGGCTTTGTTTGGGCTGAGCCCATTAACCCCACTTAACTCAGTTCCAACCCTCTCCTCTTCATTACTTCATTTCGTATTCCTAATACTTTAAGCTTTAAGCAACAATGGTGGAAGAGAGTGGAAATTAGAAATTCCAAGCCCTAGTTTCATTGCAAATCCAAGATCTAGCTCCAAATTCAAAGAGAACCCATTAGTAAGCATCTTCTTCTTCTTCTCTAACTCTATCTCCATTCAATTTCAGAAATTTCCTAAACCTAATTTGGGAAATGTTTCTCTTTTAAGCTTAGAATCAAGCTTCTTGAGTTAGGATTGAAGTGTGGTTGATCTTCCTTTGCTTTCAAGCTTCTTCTTCATTGATTTGGGTTCAAAGGTGAGATTTTTATCTCACATCTTAGTCTATATTTATCTTAGATTGTTAGGTATGAATTCCTAACACTTATTCTTGTTCAATTGCTTTTGGTTTGGATTGATTTTGTGAATATTCCAATTTTTGGTGTTTTGGGTTCAATTCTTTAAAAATCATAACTTTGATGTTTTGATCATGTTTTTGGTGATGAACGGGTAGTCGATTGGCGTAAACCCTTAGTGCCGTTGATCGACGGTTTGCAAATTGAAGGAGTTTGTACCTCTTTTGAAATAGGTTAGGAAGTGCAAGTATACAGGTTCGGCCGACCGAGCTCAGGGTCCGGTCGACCGACCTGCTACGCAGGCACTTCCTGCCTCTGTTTTGGAAGTGCTGGTTACAGGCTTCGGCCGATCGAGCCCCTGGGCCGGTCGACCAACCTGGTGCCCGAGCATTTCCAACCTCTGGTTCGATCAACCGACTCAGGGAGTCCCGTTGACCGACCTGCTCCTATCTGCCAACTATGCCTTTTTTGCCTAGTTGTCTGAATTTCCAACTTTAATCGATTTGTGTTGTTTCCCTTTTGTTGTTATCATTTATTATCGACTTTGATGACTTATTTTGTTCGGGAATTCTTGGAATATCCATTTCGATGGAATCGGTATCGATTTCTTTGGATTCTATTCACGTCTTCGAATATGAATTTTAGTGATTGATTGTTCCTACAATCTTCTTTATGATTTGTCACTTTAAAAATATAAAGGTTTTCTATACTAGTAGTAAATATCAAAACTCTATTTTAAATAATTTCAACACTATTTTATTACAAAGTTCGTTTTCTTAAACCATTTTCCAATCTATTAGTATATACAAACCTTTACCTCACTCGGATGAGAAATCTAATTAAACGACTTAGTAAAACAAGTGGTATGAAACGCTTGCGTTTACTTCGTTGGTTAATTCTTGGACTTACTCGATTGAATCTCTTGTGACAATTTTCTAGTGGAGATCTACAATTTATTCGTAAATATTTAAGTTAAGCTAGTGGTTATGGGACATGAAGCTAAGCTCATAAATTTACTAGCTTACTGTAATTGACACTTCTCTTTGATCATGACGATCATTTTATGTTTTAGACTAGTATTGTGCGATGTCTTTTTGATTTGGTTCATCGGATGTCAAGCTGTACGACGTCGTTGTTCCCTTTGATTTGTATTTGGTTCATTGGATGTCACGTTGTACGACGTCGTTGTTCCCTTTGATTTTGATTTGGTTCATCGGATGTCACGCTGTATGACGTCGTTGTTCCCTTTGATTGTGATTTGGTTCATCGGATGTCATGCTGTATGACGTCGTTGTTCCCTTTGATTTTGATTTGGTTCATCGGATGTCACGCTGTACGACGTCGTTGTTCCCTTTGATTTTGATTTGGTTCATCGGATGTCACGCTGTACGACGTCGTTGTTCCCTTTGATTTTGACTTGTTTTCATCGGATGTCACGCTGTACGACGTCGTTGTTCCCTTTGATTGTGATTTGGTTCATTGGATGTCACGCTGTACGACGTCGTTGTTCCCTTTGATTTTGACTTGGTTCATCGGATGTCACGTTGTACGACGTCGTTGTTCCCTTTGATTGTGATTTGGTTCATCGGATGTCACATTGTACGACGTCGTTGTTCCCTTTGATTGTGATTTCTAGATTTCGTGTGTTGAATTCTGGAATTTATGTTTCACCAACTTTTACGATTGGCATTGATATGTATGTCATTTGTTGTGGCTTGGTGAATGAAATTAGGAGTATGACATTCCTTTTTATCTTTGAGAAGATCCTTGCGATATTGATTAATCTCTTATTGGTTTTTCAATTACTTATTTATCACAGCTTGGCATTGTAATTATTATACGTTTAGTCATATCTCTTATTCTATATCATTTCACCTGATATTTATAGCTAGACCGATCCGTTTATTATTTTCTTCTTATAAATAATACTCGGGTCAGACTGAGATTTTACAGGTGCTTCTGCTTGCCACCTTATCGGACCATCATATGACCTTTTGGCTAACTACTTAGATTAGTAGTTTTTGTTGTATACATTTGAGATACAGACTCTATGATGTATACTTATTCTTTTATCTAGCACTTGTATCTATCCTTTTTGATATTGTGGATCTTGTTTGACCAATACTTTGACGTACACTTTCATGTGTTATATTCATATCTATTTCCGCCTTTGTGATATGAATTATCTGTGACTGATTTGTGTTATGTTTATTTCTATATTTGTTTCCGAAGACCTTTATAGCCACTGTGTAGTAGCTTTGAGTTTGCGTCGGTATGTCGGATTTCCTCCTTAAATGAAATGCATGTTATTCTATCTGGCATATTGGTGCTCGCGCAAAGCAATTACACGGAGGTCGCTCCTCAACAGCCTTATTCTCCGTGCTAGTTGACAGCATTACTCCGTAGTGTTCTTAGCTAGCGTGGGTATAGAGGTGGTGCATCATAAAGAGTTTCTACCGAATTTATTTTTCAGAATCTGAGGAAAGCTGGCGAGTGATTCTGTTCTGACTTTTCCAGATGGAAGAAGTGGTTTTCTTCTGTTGAAAGTTTGGTTTTGATTTTGGATTGATCTTGTGAGGATCAGTTTGAGTTGATCCAGTTTGTTTATAAAAGCATCAACGAAGGTTGAGCTGATCAGGAAGGATCTGTAGGCAGCTCAGATCTTCCGGTAATTTTTTAGGTTAAGTAACGGAAGAATATGAAATTCGAAGTTGGAGGCTTCGATGTTGTTGAGATTTTCTCTAGTAAAGGAAGCAATAAGATTTGGTGAGGTACGAAGTGCATTGGATTCTTTTGAGTTTTGTAAAGATCGGTGTTTTGGTCTGAAGAGATCAATTGCCAGTTTGGAAGACTGGAATTCAAAATATTTCATGTGTCTCGGAGGAAGTACGTGTTTGGTCATCACTGGTTTCAAGACCAATAGTTCTGTGAAGTTTTAGTTGTTGATCAGACTTTTTTGCGGTCTGATACCTTGTGTAGATTATAGATCTAGCTGAGTAGGAACTCAGTAGCTTAGAAGTATAGCTAGTTTGGGTTTAGTAGAGCGAGTATCCATGTGTCTGTACTGGGGAAACTCGAGATAATTTTAGGAAGTTTATCCGGATCTATGTCCGGATAGCTGGTGTTATTTATTTGAATTGGTTGATTGGATGAAATTTTTTATTTGATTTATAGTGTATGGCTGTTATGAATGTTTGAATTGGTTAAAATAAAACTTTGGATTATCTTTGTTTTAAATTTCGAGGACAAAATTCTGTTAAGGGGAGGATTGTAATATCCCGGAATTTCCAGGAGTTTAAAATGCTGATAATCTCTTAATTTAAATTATTTGAAATTGATAAATTGTTATTTTCAAAGATAATTAACCCAGTAATATAATATAATATTTTAATTTTGGTTATAGATTGGTTTTAAAATAATAATAATTATTTGGTTAGTATAAATCAATTCTATATTGGCTCATTGTTTTCATAATTGATAAGTGTGTTTAATTATATTTATATCTGTGTATTTTAAATTGATTTTAAAATAGGATAAATTATTTGTAAATAATAATAAGCTTATTTAAAAATTTATATTTATTTATTTAAATTGATTTTTAGATTTGATTTTTAAATTTGACTTTGAAATGAATATAAATTTGAATTTAAGAAGAATATACTTACATATTAAAATAGAATAATAATATAGTTTGGTTTCAAATTATATAGATGATGTTTTTAATTAAAAATAAGATTTATTTATTTTGTTCTTATAGAAATTTATATATGAAAATTTGATTTGTGTTATTTAATAAAATAAATACAAGGCCTTTTGAAATAGCATCTTTAAAATTTAGTTTGAAATATTGTATATAAATTGATTTTATTTTATGTTCTTTTCAAAGATCGTACTTATATAAATTTAGCATACATTTATAAATGTAAAAATGTATTTGTTTATTAGATATTTAAATAGAAAAGCATTTTTCAAATTAAGAAAACATGTTTGTTCATTAGGAAATAATTTAAAAAGTCTTTTAAATTTTCTTTTAAAATAAAAACAAACTATATTTGACATGTGTTAAGTTTTAAAACACCTTGTTAACAAGTGTAAAAAAAATTTGTGTAATTAAAAGACAAGTGTCCATTATTGTTTTTAATTTTCTTTTTAATTTAATAAAATCTGAAACTTGCCTATATAATCACCCGTTCTCTCCTTTTCTTTTTCTTTAAAAACTTTTGTTCATTCCTGAAAAAGAAAACTAGATCTATCATGCAAACTTTTACTCTTCAAAACCAGAAATCTTCAAAACAATTTCTCAAGCAATTCCTTAATTCAAACCATGCTCAAATCAAAACCTTCTTCAATTCAAAATCTGCCGTTTGTTCTCAGGACCAAATAAATTCTTCAAATTCAAACACCACTCTATGTTTTCAAAAGTTTGATGCAAAATTTCAACCCAGTTCTGTATATCCTTGTGTGCATCAAATATTCTTATGCATGCAAGTGTTACCTGAAAACAAATTGTTGAAGAAAACCTGAAGGTTTCTCTGTCTCAAATAAGTTTCATCATCAGTTCAAAGCATTTGCAAGTTTTCCAGTGTTTCACCCAGAACAATCCTCTGCATTTCCTTATATGGTGGGTAAACATTTAATTTAAAAAAAAACTTAAGTTGATTTATGGTTGTTGCTTATAAAATCTTTGTGAAGATGATGACTACATGTGTATAATCTTGTGAATGTGATTTTATTTAAGTATGCATGCCTGGTATATGCATGTCACCCCTCTGTTTCATGGTTCAGAGTAAAATTTTGATTAAATTCTATTTCCTTTATCCCTGATCTATGATGGGCCTGAGTTTTTCTCAAACAAATTGAGTTTGTTTAATATGAACTAGGATCTAAAAATAGTTAAACATGTTTATATATAGGTAGTAACTGGGAAAAAAAGGTTACAGTAAATTTTTTATAAATATGTTAGAAATTAACTAACACAATTTTCTGATTTACATATATAAGTTGAATTGATGTAGAAAGTTATTGTTTTTAAAATCAAAATCAGGATTTTAAATAAAGTAAGGTGTGAGAATTTGGGGATTTTCTGGAATTGGGATTTTGGGGAATATCTGATGATCACGAGGTCTTTGGTGATTGGGATCTTGGGTGGAGGTTGAAGTAGTATCAGGAAGTGTCAGGACACGATTCTTCGTCTTCCGAAAATTCGACATCGACACTCACTTTATCGACTGCCGAGGAATCGAACGATGGAAAACCGAACACTGAGGGTTTTAAAAAAGAATTTTAAGAAAAGAAAAGGGAGAAAAAGAAGAAAGAAAATAGAGAATTTTAAAATAGAAGAAAAAGAGAATAGAAAATAGAACAAAAAAGAGAACAGATAACAACACAAGAGAACAACATCAGAATCTCACAATTCGCAGCGGAACAACATATAATAATAAATGAATAATCTTTAAACAAAGAACTATATCAGTTATTACATTACATTTCATTACATCATATCATCATATCATCAGAGTGTACAACATCAAACAACAAATAGTGCAGCGGAAAAAGAAATACTATATAAGTAATATGCCATGCCATCCAGCTTGCCTCCAGCAATTCCTGAATATCCAGAATATCCTGATAAACCTTAACTCTTGACTGCCCGTGTGGAAATTGGTGGGCACCCAGAGTTTAGGAAGGAAAACAATAAACTCCAAGTCAGTCATGTGACTGGTGTGAGAACTCAAAACAGTTTATTTATCTTTAAAAATTAAAATAGAGGAATATTTTTAATTCAATTTGCAATGCTTTTAAAAAATGAGACTACCATAAGGCCTCCCGCACACACACACAATGCAAACGCAGAAACGGAGGTGATTTCTCCTTATGATAGTCAAAGATGCTTGATACGCATTTAAAATAACATTTGATATTATTACTAGTGCATAGTGTAGAGGAAATTCATTTCGAAAGTAGAATATAAATCTTAGCCAACATACGACCATTATCGTATGCCTACTATAGCTAACTATGTTCAATAGCAGGTTACCGCCACATTCCATAGCAGGTTATACAACTAAAACCGTACAAGTTTCGTATTGTTTCTTTGGATTTCCATCAAATGATCAGGCCAAGGAACTTCCCATTGCCACATGAGAATGCCTCTGGAAAGACATCCCCGAGAACCAAACCGGACTCTGCCAACACAAGGCCGGGTTACCCCTAACTGGGTAACTACTGACACGAGCACGCCATTCCCCGATCGTAAACGACCTTTCTCACGGGATCCCGAAAACCAACAACCACAAAGTAATAAATTCGTAGTAACCACATAGGTTAAATATCTGGGCTCCATACCATGATACCACCTCTATCCAGAAGGAAATGTACATACCCTAAAGGGTGCTACCCCTCATAACCTTGCCGCATCTTTCCTGTTTTGACCATTTCCGGGGTGTGAGGTTCGACGAAGTCACGTCCACAAAAACATACTTTATACAAAAGCCATGCTTTGGGTCAACAAATGATCAACACAATGATCACCAAGATAGACGATCAAATAAACGATCCTATCACAATAATCAACACAATGATCATTTCAGCAACACTCAGCATGTCACATTACCAAATTGGGAATATATCGCTGATAACTTCAACTATATAACCTATGAGCTCGTACGTCTCAGAGAAGGGTGTTAAGCTAAAAGAATAAATTCTCCGCCACCAACAGAAATATATTTGAAAGAAATCGGCTTTATATCTCAACTTGTAATGTCAGACATACAATCCATACAAGTCTGTTCCGGGCTCGAACAGAACCGAAGGCACTTACAAAGAAGTCCTTGCAATCCGGATATTCACAATCCTGATCGGATTTACCATCATTTAGGGAGTCTCTATACCGCTGCAACTCAGTGCAGAGACAATCGACAGGTCATCCTATCGCTCTCGCAAATACCGGGTCTTCAACACCGATCTTCAATGCAATTCACAACGACGTATCACATATTCGGAATGGGTTATACGACCCCATGGTCCTTTCCCGGTTAACCCGAATAGTGAGCGCTTATTTAAAAATAAGTGTGGCATTCAAATTCAATCAATTCACATCTATTACCCATTCAAAGGGAAATATTGATAGTCGGTTATTGAACTATCACTCGATATGCACACATCACCAGTTTCCAAATAATTTTCCAAATTATTTATTTTCCAAAAATACCTTTACAAGATATATTATTTCACACTTCAAAAATAAATCAATATTTATTTTTAGACAAATTCCACTTCCTTTATAAATTCCATAATGAATTTACATTCCAAAGTATTAATGAATATACGACTTCAATTCGATTTATAATATTCATTTTCAATTTATCTTCAAAAAGATAAATTCTCTAATATTCACTTTATATTGGAAAACATTTCCATACTTATTTATTCATAAGTAATTCACAATTTTTATTTATTTTCAACACTTGGAAAATATTCAATATACTTCAATTGAAATTAAGTATATATTTCATTCTTTAAGGAAATCATTCTCTTAAACATATTTATTTGGGCCAAAACAAATGTTGCGTAAAACATCGTTACGACGTCCCAAAATCACAAGTATAGGGATTCGAAATTAAAATAGATATATAAATGCCTATACTATACAAAACATTTCCTTTCGGAAATCATTTACTATAACAACAGTGTTATAGTCCATCATCTCCTTCTATTTCTCGAAAACGTCTATTTCAACAATAAATGTTGAAATCTATGGTTTCGAATCTCAACACATTTAAAACATCGTTAGATCGTTTTAATTCTATTTAAATATCACATTCAAAACAATTTCTTTAACATATTATTCACTATTCAAAAACGTGAATATACTACGTTAACAACTTTCATCACTTCTATTCATTTTATTTCACAGGATTATTCACAGTCAAAAATGTGAATATAACTCCATTTATAGGTTTCAACAATTAACTTATCAAAATAAGCTGTTTGCGAATTTATAAAACAACGTTTATAAATTCCATTTCTATTTATTTATAAAAACTTCCTTTTTATAAATTCTTTTATTAACCTATTCCAGTTTATAACTCAATTATAAACTAAAAGTTCATATTATAAGTTAATTACTTATAAAACGATTATTTTACCAAATCGTTCTTTTAAAGACTTTCCAATTTATAAATCTTATAACTTATAAGATTCATTCATTTATCCAAAATCATTATTTTAATAACTTAATAAATTTTATAAACCTACTGCTTATAAAATTCCATTTATAACTTCACCGTATAAAATTCTATAAATTCCATTCAATTATGAAATTCATTTTCACTTCATTCAAACACTTATAAAAACTCATTTTATAATGTCCATATTTCAATTTATAAATATCCATTTATAAATCTCTTATATAAATCAATTTATATTATCCTTTTAAAACGTCTTTAATCTCCTTTATTATTTCACCATTTTGATTCATAAAATAATTAAATTTTATAAATCCTATATTTAAACTTTTCACAATTATTTCAGAAATCCCAATTTAACTATTTCATAAAGTCATTAATTCCTTATTTTCAAAAATCAGTTTTTTTTAACTATATTTCTTAAAAATCATAATTTTTATAACTTTAAAAAATTATAACGTTTATTTATTTAAAATGGATCAATTCCAAAATATTATATATTCTCAAAAATCACTTTAAAAATCATTTTAAAATCCCAAAATCTGGGTCCAGTGATGCTACACACCAAATAGTCAATCACGACTACAACGATATCATATATCGATATGATAATCAATCAAATATCAAAATATGTGAAATCAAATAAATACTGTTGAGGAATCCAGTTGGATCCCTCCAACCTGTTTTCCTACATCCAAAAACATTAGCACAATACCAATTTCGCTCCAGTACGAAATTATCGCGGTATATGTTCTTATTAAATATTATCCGCTTAATAACGGCGTAATAGGGTCTCATCCGCTAAACAAAAAATTGCGGGAAATCAATAACTCCAATATATACATATGCCAATATATATATATTGCTATTATATATAATACCAATTTCACTGTTTATGAAATATTCGCGGTATATGTTTTTAGTAAATAACATCCGCTTACTAACGGCGTATGATGTCTATTTTAACAATCAATAGATATAAATCATCATTCAAACATGCATTCAAATATTTTAAATCTAACTATTTAAAATAAAAATCGAAACTGATTCGATTGAGTGAGAAGTTCTCACCTTGATTTAAATTCCGTTTTCAGCTTTTATTTCGAATAAAATTAAACACGCGTTTAATTTTACCCAAAATTCTCACTAACTCCAAACGACTCCAAACCAACTCCATTGCGTAGTGCTCGTCCATACGATTCCAACGCAACTGAGTTTGCATTTTTTCGACCTCGTATGAAAAAGTTATGCATTTATGAAGTTTGCTCGTATTTATATACACAAATACAACATAAATTTAAAATTTTATAACCTAAGCTAACACGGGCCGCTGGATCTCACCTCCCTCCATCATGACCGTCCACTTCTTTCTTCCTCTTCTACGTTTCCATCTCCAGGTTGCGTACATAAAACCGAACCCATCAATGAAAACTAGGGTTAATTTTAGCTTCCTCCTCGGTGAACTTGAACTCGATCGAGACGCGCCATGTCGAAGCCCATTGCTTGCACTATGTTCGGCCCCCCTATGGTGGAGCTCGGCCACCTAGGTAGCACGCATCACGAGGGTGAACTGCAGATTGACGCGGGCCTGTATCGCCCCCCTCGAGCCTCCATTTTACATCACCACCGTTGAACTTCAAGATCTCGATGCGCTCTACGACTTTCTAGTTGGAAGCTTCATCTAATTGCTGATGGATTGGAAGAAATCGAGGGGGAAAGGATGATCATTTCTGGCCATTCATGGGTTAGGGCCGGCTGTGCAGTTTTTAGGGTTTAGATTTCTTTTTTTATTTTTTATTTTGTGATGGTGGTGGTCTATTTATAGAGAAAATCGAACACTATTCATCCGTAAATTCCGAACTCCGATTTACGCGCCGAAACTGACGTTCCTAGGGTTTATCCCGCATTCCGGACACAATGGAACAGGTTTCGGAAGCTAATTCGGACATCTGTGCGAGTTATGGCTGTAAACGCTCAATTTGAATTAAACCGATTTAAGTCGATTTCTAGGCGTTTTAATTTGTACCGGACAAACGGTAAATACAATTGACTTGAAATTTGAAATCTTACAATAATATCACATTATGGATCCGATGAAACTGGTTTCATCGAAATCCGAGACTTTTTGAAAAATGGCTATTTTAACTCGCTAAATTAAAATTAAAAAATAATTCGATGCGTTTCGAGCTGCCACGATCAAACGGTAACTCCGATTGACATGAAAATTGAAATCTGGTAATAATTAACTATTACGGATCCAATGGAACTGGTTTCGTTCAATTCTGAGACTGTTCAAAAATTGACTATTTCACTAGTCGATTTTAATATTAAAATATTCAATTTTCACAAATAAACTCTTAAATTGATTTTAAAAGTTCTAAAATATCATTCTAACTTCCATATGATATAATAAAATTTTACAAATCATTTTCAATCATATTTAACTATATTTTCAATTATTTCCATAATTTAACGTATTAAATTATCGATTTAATAATCCAATTAAATCCAATAATTCAAATAAAAATTTATTCGACTTATAAATTCACTTATTAATATTTAAAATTAATTAAATATTCAAATTTTAATTTCTAAAAATTCTGGGTCGTTACAATCTTCCCCACTTAAAAGAATTTCGTCCTCGAAATTATTAAGTAAGAAAAGTTATAGAATTTATTAACTTTCCAAAATTTATAATTAAACTTCTTATAATACTTACTAAGTTTTCAAGTCATACTTAGTTATCTTTTCGAAAACAACTACCATTGTTTAACTTTCAATTCCAAAACAAAGTTAAAGTTTTCACAAATTTTCCAATTTTCTCAAATTTTTTCTAACGCCTTAAATTTTTGGAAAAATTTGCCATAGTCTCCTTTGCGCGGCTCGATCCGAAAAAAAATGACAGTATATATATCACAAATATACATCTCATCAAGTAATGAGGCATCCCGAAGGGAAAAAAGTGTAAAAGTACGGTATTTAATCCGAGATATGTACCTTATATTTTATTAGCAAGCGTATATGGCTAATATAGCGCAAAAGCAAGCTCCAAATGCGAAGCAAACGCGATCCGCACCTACTAATCACTCAACAAACAACATGAGAATCATGCATATAGATAATAGTATCAATATACAACATATATCAACATAATAACTATATATGTCACATAGCAAATGCAACATATTCAAACATCAACCAACTATCATCCATAACCAATAAATATTCATTCATATTCTCATTAATATTCAATGAATTGATTTTCAATTTAAATTACATTTGATTCATTAACATTGGATGTTTTTACTAACATTCATTTTCAATTAGTTTATATTCACTAATTCATATCTGATTCACATTCAATTCTATTCAAATTTATTTACTTCTAATTTGAATTCAATTACATAGCTTTAAATTTCACTAATTCACTTTCATTAATACTTAATGAACTATATATAATCAATCAACAATCAACTAACAATCATATAACAACCAAAGTATATTAATTTCAACCAAATTCCTTTGCTTACAATTGGTTTAATTAATTGATTTTCATTCAACTATTCAACTTTCAATAACATTATATTTTAATGAATTAACACTTATATTCATTATTCCATATCAATTATTTACATTTAATTGATTAATATTCAATCCATTCATTCAATTCTATTACAAAAGTTGAATTTCATTTATATAACTTAAGTTCACATCCTTCACTTAATTTTATTAATTTACTTTGATACTAATATCAACTTCATTCCATATCACTTAAGTTATATTTCCATTTAACTTTAAAAATTCATTTTTATTCACAAACTCATATTCATATAGTTTCACTTCTTATATATATATAAGTTTATTTCACAATTGTAAATCACTTTAATTATAATTCAATTCTTATAATTCTTTTGCTTATAATTGTTCTTTAATTTAGATTATTCAAACAACTAAACAATCAACTTATATACTTTAACAATTCTGAAAATTATTCCTTTATATATAAAATATACTCAAGGTAAAATTATTTCATTTACCCAATTTAAAACAATATTGTGTCGAATTGTTCTATTCAAGTGTTTAGAAACCCCTTCGGCAAAGTTGTACATACGGTGCTGACGAATGTTCATATGCCACTCAATAAACCAATCATCACAATATAAAACAATTTTATATATTCACTAACAAATACGCTCTCATAGCTATTATTACACTCAAACTCAATCTAGAGTACTGCTGACTCTATCTCTAATGAATAATACCCAACAGAACCATGGTTGTCGCTTAACCATAAGCTCTGATACCACATTGTCAGGACACGATTCTTCGTCTTCCTAAAATTCGACATCGACACTCACTTTATCGACTGCCGAGGAATCGAACGACGGAAAACCGAACACTGAGGGTTTTTAAAAAGAATTTTAAGAAAAGAAAAGGGAGAAAAAGAAGAAAGAAAATAGAGAATTTTAAAATAGAAGAAAAAGAGAATAGAAAATAGAACAAAAAAGAGAACAGATAACAACACAAGAGAACAACATCAGAATCTAACAATTCGCAGCGGAACAACATATAATAATAAATGAATAATCTTTAAACAAAGAACTATATCAGTTATTACATTACATTTCATTACATTATATCATCATATCATCAGAGTGTACAACATCAAACAACAAATAGTGCAGCGGAAAAAGAAATACTATATAAGTAATATGCCATGCCATCCAACTTGCCTCCAGCAATTCCTGAATATCCAGAATATCCTGATAAACCTTAACTCTTGACTGCCCGTGTGGAAATTGGTGGGCACCCAGAGTTTAGGAAGGAAAACAATAAACTCCAAGTCAGTCATGTGACTGGTGTGAGAACTCAAAACAGTTTATTTATCTTTAAAATCAAAATAGAGGAATATTTTTAAATTCAATTCGCAATGCTTTTAAAAATGAGACTACCATAAGGCCTCCCGCACACACACACAATGCAAACGCAGAATCGGAGGAGATTTCTCCTTATGATAGTCAAAGATGCTTGATACGCATTTAAAATAACATTTGATATTATTACTAGTGCATAGTGTAGAGGAAATTCATTTCGAAAGTAGAATATAAATCTTAGCCAACATACGACCATTATCGTATGCCTACTATAGCAAACTATGTTCAATAGCAGGTTACCGCCACATTCCATAGCAGGTTATACAACTAAAACCGTACAAGTTTCGTATTGTTTCTTTGGATTTCCAACAAATGATCAGGCCAAGGAACTTCCCATTGCCACATGAGAATGCCTCTGGAAAGACATCCCCGAGAACCAAACCGGAACTCTGCCAACACAAGGCCGGGTTACCCCTAACTGGGTAACTACTGACACGAGCACGCCATTCCCCGATCGTAAACGACCTTTCTCACGGGATCCCGAAAACCAACAACCACAAAGTAATAAATTCGTAGTAACCACATAGGTTAAATATCTGGGCTCCATACCATGATACCACCTCTATCCAGAAGGAAATGTACATACCCTAAAGGGTGCTACCCCTCATAACCTTGCCGCATCTTTCCTGGTTTGACCATTTCCGGGGTGTGAGGTTCGACGAAGTCACGTCCACAAAAACATACTTTATACAAAAGCCATGCTTTGGGTCAAAAAATGATCAACACAATGATCACCAAGATAGACGATCAAATAAACGATCCTATCACAATAATCAACACAATGATCATTTCAGCAACACTCAGCATGTCACATTACCAAATTGGGAATATATCGCTGATAACTTCAACTATATAACCTCTGAGCTCGTACTTCTCGGAGAAGGGTGTTAAGCTAAAAGAATAAATTCTCCGCCACCAACAGAAATATATTTGAAAGAAATCGGCTTTATATCGCAACTTGTAATGTCAGACATACAATCCATACAAGTCTGTTCCGGGCTCGAACAGAACCGAAGGCACTTACAAAGAAGTCCTTGCAATCCGGATATTCACAATCCTGATCGGATTTACCATCACTTAGGGAGTCTCTATACCGCTGCAACTCAGTGCAGAGACAATCGACAGGTCATCCTATCGCTCTCGCAAATACCGGGTCTTCAACACCGATCTTCAATGCAATTCACAACGACGTATCACATATTCGGAATGGGTTATACGACCCCATGGTCCTTTCCCGGTTAACCCGAATAGTGAGCGCTTATTTAAAAATAAGTGTGGCATTCAAATTCAATCAATTCACATCTATTACCCATTCAAAGGGAAATATTGATAGTCGGTTATTGAACTATCACTGGATATGCACACATCACCAGTTTCCAAATAATTTTCCAAATTATTTATTTTCCAAAAATACCTTTACAAGATATATTATTTCACACTTCAAAAATAAATCAATATTTATTTTTAGACAAATTCCACTTCCTTTATAAATTCCATAATGAATTTACATTCCAAAGTATTAATGAATATACGACTTCAATTCGATTTATAATATTCATTTGCAATTTATCTTCAAAAAGATAAATTCTCTAATATTCACTTTATATTGGAAAAACATTTCCATACTTATTTATTCATAAGTAATTCACAATTTTTATTTATTTTCAACACTTGGAAAATATTCAATATACTTCAATCGAAATTAAGTATATATTTCATTCTTTAAGGAAATCATTCTCTTAAACATATTTATTTGGGCCAAAACAAATGTTGCGTAAAACATCGTTACGACGTCCCAAAATCACTAGTATAGGGATTCGAAATTAAAATAGATATATAAATCCCAATACTATACAAAACATTTCCTTTCGGAAATCATTTACTATAACAACAGTGTTATAGTCCATCATCTCCTTCTATTTCTCGAAAACGTCTATTTCAACAATAAATGTTGAAATCTATGGTTTCGAATCTCAACACATTTAAAACATCGTTAGATCGTTTTAATTCTATTTAAATATCACATTCAAAACAATTTCTTTAACATATTATTCACTATTCAAAAACATGAATATACTACGTTAACAACTTTCATCACTTCTATTCATTTTATTTCACAGGATTATTCACAGTCAAAAATATGAATATAACTCCATTTATAGGTTTCAACAATTAACTTATCAAAATAAGTTGTTTGCGAATTTATAAAACAACGTTTATAAATTCCATTTCTATTTATTTATAAAAACTTCCTTTTTATAAATTCTTTTATTAACCTATTCCAGTTTATAACACAATTATAAACTAAAAGTTCATATTATAAGTTAATTACTTATAAAACGATTATTTTACCAAATCGTTCTTTTAAAGACTTTCCAATTTATAAATCTTATAACTTATAAGATTCATTCATTTATCCAAAATCATTATTTTAATAACTTAATAAATTTTATAAACCTACTGCTTATAAAATTCCATTTATAACTTCACCGTATAAAATTCTATAAATTCCATTCAATTATGAAATTCATTTTCACTTCATTCAAACACTTATAAAAACTCGTTTTATAATGTCCATATTTCAGTTTATAAATATCCATTTATAAATCTCTTATATAAATCAATTTATATTATCCTTTTAAAACGTCTTTAATCTCCTTTATTATTTCACCATTTTGATTCATAAAATAATTAAATTTTATGAATCCTATATTTAAACTTTTCACAATTATTTCAGAAATCCCAATTTAACTATTTCATAAAGTCATTAATTCCTTATTTTCAAAAATCAGTTTTTTTAACTATATTTCTTAAAAATCATAATTTTATAACTTTAAAAAATTATAACGTTTATTTATTTAAAATGGATCAATTCCAAAATATTATATATTCTCAAAAATCACTTTAAAAATCATTTTAAAATCCCAAAATCTGGGTCCAGTGATGCTACACACCAAATAGTCAATCACGACTACAACGATATCATATATCGATATGATAATCAATCAAATATCAAAATATCTGAAATCAAATAAATACTGTTGAGGAATCCAGTTGGATCCCTCCAACCTGTTTTCCTGCATCCAAAAACACTAGCACAATACCAATTTCGCTCCAGTACGAAATTATCGCGGTATATGTTCTTATTAAATATTATCCGCTTAATAACGGCGTAATAGGGTCTCATCCGCTAAACAAAAAATTGCGGGAAATCAATAACTCCAATACATACATATGCCAATATATATATTGCTATTATATATAATACCAATTTCACTGTTTATGAAATATTCGCGGTATATGTTTTTAATAAATAACATCCGCTTACTAACGGCGTATAATGTCTATTTTAACAATCAATAGATATAAATCATCATTCAAACATGCATTCAAATATTTTAAATCTAACTATTTAAAATAAAAATCGAAACTGATTCGATTGAGTGAGAAGTTCTCACCTTGATTTAAATTCCGTTTTCAGCTTTTATTTCGAATAAAATTAAACGCGCGTTTAATTTTACCCAAAATTCTCTCTAACTCCAAACGACTCCAAACCAACTCCATTGCGTAGTGCTCGTCCATACGATTCCAACGCAACTGAGTTTGCATTTTTTCGACCTCGTATGAAAAAGTTATGCATTTATGAAGTTTGCTCGTATTTATATACACAAATACAACATAAATTTAAAATTTTATAACCTAAGCTAACACGGGCCGCTGGATCTCACCTCCCTCCATCATGACCGTCCACTTCTTTCTTCCTCTTCTACGTTTCCATCTCCAGGTTGCGTACATAAAACCGAACCCATCAATGAAAACTAGGGTTAATTTTAGCTTCCTCCTCGGTGAACTTGAACTCGATCGAGACGCGCCATGTCGAAGCCCATTGCTTGCACTATGTTCGGCCCCCCTATGGTGGAGCTCGGCCACCTAGGTAGCACGCATCACGAGGGTGAACTGCAGATGGACGCGGGCCTGTATCGCCCCCCTCGAGCCTCCATTTTACATCACCACCGTTGAACTTCAAGATCTCGATGCGCTCTACGACTTTCTAGTTGGAAGCTTCATCTAATTGCTGATGGATTGGAAGAAATCGAGGGGGAAAGGATGATCATTTCTGGCCGTTCATGGGTTTGGGCCGGCTGTGCAGTTTTTAGGGTTTAGATTTCTTTTCTTTTTTATTTTGTGATGGTGGTGGTCTATTTATAGAGAAAATCGAACACTATTCATCCGTAAATTCCGAACTCCGATTTACGCGCCGAAACCGACGTTCCTAGGGTTTATCCCACGTTCCGGACACAATGGAACAGGTTTCGGAAGCTAATTCGGACATTTGTGCGAGTTATGGCTGTAAACGCTCAATTTGAATTAAACCGATTTAAGTCGATTTCTAGGCGTTTTAATTTGTACCGGACAAACGGTAAATCCAATTGATTTGAAATTTGAAATCTTACAATAATATCACATTACGGATCCGATGAAACTGGTTTCGTCGAAATCCGAGACTTTTTGAAAAATGGCTATTTTAACTCGCTAAATTAAAATTAAAAAATAATTCGATGCGTTTCGAGCTGCCACGATCAAACGGTAACTCCGATTGACACGAAAATTGAAATCCGGTAATAATTAAATATTACGGATCCAATGGAACTGGTTTCGTTCAATTCTGAGACTGTTCAAAAATTGACTATTTTCACTAGTCGATTTTAATATTAAAATATCAATTTTCACAAATAAACTCTTAAATTGATTTTAAAAGTTCTAAAATATCATTCTAACTTCCACATGATATAATAAAATTTTACAAATCATTTTCAATCATATTTAACTATATTTTCAATTATTTCCATAATTTAACGTATTAAATTATCGATTTAATAATCCAATTAAATCCAATAATTCAAATAAAAATTTATTCGACTTATAAATTCACTTATTAATATTTAAAATTAATTAAATATTCAAATTTTAATTTCTAAAAATTCTGGGTCGTTACAGGAAGTGTGGAAAAAATTGAGGAAGTGGCTATTAGGGGCTGTGGTGACGGTAGTGTAACGATTTGGGTTTTAAACCCTAGAATGGGTCGGGTCTGGATATAGGGTCACTATGTCATCTACAAGTGATCGAGTGGCACGAGTTTGAGTGGAAGGCAGCGTGGAGGTTTCTTGAATGTGTGTCCGGAGTTGTAGCATTATCGGTGGTCGGCGTGAGGAGTGCGAGGCAGTTTTCCTTGGTGCGGTTGAGATTCAGTTTCGAGCTGGATACGCATTTGCATCTTGGAGTTGATGGTGTCGATTCGTTAGCTCGAATCATCTGCTGAGGGGATGTGCGACTTGTTTGGATGTGTGAAGATCGCCGAAGCGCTGGCGAACGGCCGTGCATATGCATGGCGATGCTTTCTCGCGTCAGGGAATGGGTTCGTGGGGACTCGAAGATAAGCTCGTGATTTTGAGTTTATGTCTCGAGTTTAAACTCGAGTTGTTTGGGGGTAGCCTGTAGTTGTAATTGTACAAGTTTTTAAATTTTAATATCCTAACTAAACCTTTGGAACTTTAAAAAAACCGAAAGAGAGATGATGTACTAGATTGTTGTTTCAAGTATACATGGTTTAAACCCAAAAGAAAATGTTTCACTAGATTCTAAATTAAAATAAAGTAAGTTTTAAAATGTAAATAATTAAGCAAAATTAATCTTTTTAAATTCATTTCTTTGAATTGAATTGTTTGTATCATAAATTTGTATGATTTGTTTAAAATGTTTAAGTTAAATCCTTAAAGTTATTTTCAAACTTATTTTGAAGTATAAAAGGAAATTTATAAAGAAATGTTTTATCTTAAAAACTTAATATAAGTTTGATAATAAATGTAATAACTAAAGAGTGATTTATTTATTAAATTAGTTAATGAATAATGATTTATAAATTAACAATTAAAGTTTTCAAAGTAATTTATTAACTGAAATTAAGGATTGTTAATTAATAAAGAGGTAAGTAATTAATGATTACTTTATATTCTAAACTTAATTAAAGATTTAATTAAGTTAAGTTAGTTATTAAGATAAAATGTTTTCAAAGATAACTAAAGATAATGTTTTATCTTAAAGATAATTAAGTTTAGTGAGTTGTAAGTAATTAAGTTAATTATGAAATTTTAAGTATAATTAATTATTAAAAAGATTTAATTAAGTAATTAATTAGGGATAATTATTAATTTAATTAACAAATAATTATGATGGAGTAACTAATGATTAGAGATTAATTAATTTATATTTATTTATTAATTAATTAAGTAATTAAGGGTTAATTAAAATTAGTAATCAAGAAATAATTAATAAAGTTTTATTAAGTAATAATTGGGTTTTCTTGATTAATAATTAAGAAGTATTAATCTATAATTCAAGTTAATTTAGAATTAATTAATTATTCTTTAAGGTTAATTAATTGTAATTAAGGTTTGAATAATTGATAATTATGGATTAATTAATTTGTAATTAAGGTTGTTAATTAATAATTAAGCTTTATTAATTAATGTTTAAGAGATAATTATTTAGTTAATTAAGGTTAATTAATTAATTATAAAAGTAATTAGGGATTGATTACTTTGTATTTAAGGATCGATTAATAATTAAGGTTTATTAATTAATAGTTGAAGATTAATTTGGTTAAGAATAATTAAGGGATGAATTACTCGGTTATGATTTATAATGTGCATATGGTTAAGTTAAGTTAATTAAGTTAAGTTAATTTATTAAAGACAGTCACATGGAAATTAATTAAGTATGCTTACTTAATGAGATTGATAAGAGTAATAACTTAAGGTAAGTAATTGATAAATTACTAGGGGTAATTGAGTTAGGTAAATTACAGATTGGGAAGTAATTTTAAATGAATGATTACTTGTTGAAATAATTAAAGGTTTATTACTTGGTGTAATAAATCAAATAAGTTATAAAGTAATTAAAGGTAATTAAGAAGTAATTAAGAATAATTAATTACTATTTATATTTATTTAAGTTGATTAATTGAAAGTAATTAATTTAAGCATGATTAATTAATATAACTAATTAAGAAATAATGTAATTAATTAAAGTTAATTAATAAATAAAAGTAATTAATTAAGGATTGATTAGTTGATTTAGAATTAATTAATCATGGTTGATTAATTAGGATGGTGATTTAGGAATTGGTTTAACTAATGGTTATTTAAGCAAGATTTATTGTGATGAAGGTAATTAATTTGATTAATTTTAAATTAATTAAGAGATGAAGTAATTAATTTAATTCACTTTAAATTAATTAGAGATAGAGATAGTTAACTTAATTCATTTTAAATTAATTATGTTGTGGTATGAGTAAATCATTAATTATGAATGAATGGATGACATTGATTATCTTGAATGCTTTGTGATCTCAGTAATGAGATAAGTATGGTTGTATGATATGAATACTTGGTTGCATTGTGATGATTACATAGATTATCAATTGGGATGTTAATATATGGATTATCTATTATGATATTGATAATGTGGATTACATGTTATTTGATAATGTTGATTATCAATTGTGAGTTGTGAGTTATCTATCTATGTGTATATAGATACTGTATTGAATTGTTTTAAAACTTTAAAACAACTTGGACCTAAAAGACACTCTTTGGATTTCGATGAGACTGGGATCGGGTTTCCATATTTGGATATCTGAAAACCACATTGATTCCAATTAAACGTTAGGTCGTGAATCAAAGTAGAGCTTTGTGAAGACTCGAGTTGTAAGGACTATACGTCAGTATAACTCTGTGGGTGATTCCGTAATGAGTTTGACGGAACTAGTTCTTATAGGTTCGAGATGGTGATTTAGAGTGCAAGGGTTATTGTCGTTAACTCTGAGGGTGATTCAAAAATGAGTGTAACGAGATAATGTCTTCGGTTTCGTTCGATCCCGGAATGAACTTGTATGGATTGAATGCTTTCAGAACATCGTCTGGTGGACGATGAGCATTCTATGTGATGTGTTCACTAAAGGTAATTGTAGCCTCAAGCCTCATCAATCGGGAATGGCTAAAACAGGGAAGTGCAGCAAGGCTTCGTGGGTATCCCCCACTTGAGAGTAATATTTACCCCTGTCTAGAGGTCCCTTTTATTTCGGCTGTGTGGGCGATTGATAGCTAGAATCGATGGGGTTGTCTTATTTGGAACTGTTCAGTAAGGAATGGGTCCGGTTTTGTGTTGCATGGGAGCGGGCGTACTCCTCGGTATGGTGATCTAGGGCACGTACTGTGATGGGCGGAACCCAGTAGCCCTGCCATTGTATGGAATCCAAAATCCAATAAGTGCCATCGGATTTGATTGTATTACCCACTTTTGTGGCTAGTAGCTGGAATTTATTAGATGTAACAATTTCGGCTATTTCTTATTTATTTGAAAACCCTAGATACTATTATAATATCATCAGATTTCCTATCAAATGTTTTGGTTAGCGTAAGGTAAAAACTTTTCCATGTTTATGTGTGGGAAGTCTTACGTGATACCTTTTCTTTCAAAAGGTTTTTAAAAGATAAGCAACTTTAACCCGTTTACTCATACCACACCCATGTCAGACCCGGAGTTTATTTTGTTTTTCTTAAACCCTTGGGTACACAAATTTTTGCGAGTAGTCAAGGGATTCAGGTCAGCTTTGACAATTTTGGAGGAGCAAATGGAGCAGGAGGCTTCTGCGTATAGCTATATAGTATTTCGCTGTGTGTTCTCTCAGTTGTTGTCTTTGAGTTGTATCGAGTTGTATAACTAGACAGGTGTTTATTACTGTCTAGTATGTGTTGTTTAGCTGTGTATCTCTAATGTAGATGATACTATGTAATGTATTATGTAAGTAATATAATTTATTTGTTCCACTATATAGATTTTGATGTTGTTTCTTTCTTCTTCTTTGTCTTTTCTCTTTTCTATCCATTTCTTTCTTAAGAATGATGCTATTTTCTGTGGTAAGGAAGTCGGGTCGTTACAATTATAGTAGCGTATATTACTGCATAGTAAATAGTTTAACAGATCATTAAAGGATAGGCTTTCCCAAGCATCCTTTGAGTTACTTGTGCATTTTGTTACTGTTCACTTGAGTTGAGTTACATTGTATAAGTTTGTATGTCCTGACTCGAGTGTTTTGTGTTTTCCTTTACACTCGGGTCAGCATGAGTATTTTAGCTTTGGATTCACCTATTGAAGCTTGGATTTGCTGGAGACTATCTATCTATCTAGTTGTTATGTCACGATCCAAATTCCAGCGTTCAAAAATCGACATCCGTACTCCACTGTACTTGAATGCCGCAGATTCAAACGTCGAAATTCGAGTCGTGCCGGAGCTTATAACACATTAAGTAAATAACACAGCGGAAGAAATGAATAATACAAATATCAATATACAACATTTGATACAATAACTGATACAACATGAATGATACAACAGAATGGTACAATAGATATCAACATTTTCAGAGATACAAAGAATAGCAGCGGAAATAAAAGATAACACTAGCAGTGGAACAAATCTCCAAAATAGTCTTCAAGAAAGAACTCCAATATCAGTAATCTCCATCTCCAAAGCACCAATCCAGCAATAGCTCGAACTCCCACTCAAGATGAAGAGAAGCAACTCGATCCAAAATGCGATTGCCAAATCCTAATGGCTGAAAGCTATCGAATCTACACCTACTATGGATTATCTGAAAATCCCAACTCTAGACTGCCCGTGTGGGAAATAGTGGGCACCCAGAGTTTAGGAAAGGAACAATAAACTCCAGGTCAGTCATGGGACTGGTATGAGCAAACAAAAGCATTTGGTCTTTGAAACTAACAAGAGAATTTAAATTTGAAAATCCGCAATGCTTTTTGGAAAATGAAACTACCATAAGGCCTCCCGGCACACACATAATGCAAACGCACACATGGGGGAGATTTCTCCTTATGATAGTCAAACATGCTTACTACGAGAAAAATTCTTTGATATTATTACTAGTGCATAGTGGAAAATCTTTCGAAAGTATAATATAAATCCTAGCCAGCATAGGTACCATGATGCTATGCCTACTATAGCTGCCATGTTAAATGGCAGGTTCTACAACTAAAACCGTACAAGGCACGTATTGGATGAATGGATTTCCAACAAATGGTCAGGCTAAGGAACTTCCTATTGCCACATGGGTACGCCTCTGGCGGGACGTCCCGAGAACTAACGTTACGGTTAGATCTCTGCCAACACAAGGCCGGGTTACCTCTGTAACTAGGTAACTACTACACGAATATGTCATCCCCCGGTCCTTTGGGACCTTTATCCGAGTGCGCGCACAACAACACCACACAGTAATAGGTATAGTGTATCAACATGAGTAAGTATCTGGGCTCCATACCATGATACCACCCTTTTCCAGAAGGAAATGACATACCCTAAAGGGCGCGACCCTCATAACCTTGCCGCATCTTTCCTGTTTCGACCATTTCCGGGGAGTGAGGTCCTGATGCAGTCTCGTCCACAAAGCTACGCTTTGTGCAACAAAGCCATGCTTTGGGTCAACAGATGACCAAAGCAATGATCACAAAGATAAATGATCAAACAAATGATCATATCACAAATGATCAACCAATGATCATCACACAGCAGCACTCAGCATGCCACATTACCAAATTGGGAATATCACTGATAAATATCAACTACATAACCTCTGAGCTCGTACGTCTCAGAGAAGGGTGTTAAGCTAAGAGAATAAATTCTCCGCCACCAAGCAGAAATGTATTTGATAGAGATCAGTTAACATCTCAAAGTGTAATGTCGGACATACAACCATACAAGTCTGTCCCGGGTTCGAACAGAACCGAAGGCACTTCCGAAGAAGCCCTTGCAAATCCGGGTATCCACAATGCCGATCGGACTTCCCATCACTAAGGAGAACTCTATACCGGAGCAACTCAGTGCAGAGTCAATCGATTGGTTATCCTATCGTTCTCACAAATACCCGGTCTTCACCACCGGTCTTCAAATGCTATCCATAACGTCGTATCACTATTCGGAATGGGCTATATGACACAAGGTCCTCTCCCGGCTAAACCGAATAATGAGCGCCAAATTTTAAAACATATGGATATGGGATTTTAGTTAAGTCACGACTTATAAAATCCAAACCTTTCTTTCAAATGGTTATCAAATTGCCATTTAAATCCTTAAACAAAAAGATTTATTTCGCAAAGTTTCACCTAGTTCCATAAAGATCTATCCCTAGATTTCAAAACAATTCCCATTCAATTTGGATTAACCCAATTTAAAACTTTAAATTAAAGATTTATAGCTTTCAAAACACGTTTCCAAAGATTTATCTAAACCTTGGAATACTATTTTCATTTTTAGACCTGAAGCCCTTTAACACAAATTGAAAGTTCATTTCTTATGTGAAAGCTTTATTATTTGAAAACAAATAGTTTTCGTTTTAGAAAAATCCAATTTATACAAGTTGAAATCTTGGCTTGAATTTAAATTCCAAAACATCACCTTTAAAATGGTTTAAAAACCCATATAAACCCATTTATAAGTTGAATACCCTTTTTAAACCTTAGTTTCCAAATTTTAGAATTCAATTTCAAATATTGAATTCAAATTTAAATCCAATTATCTAAATTTTCAAAACTTAATCAAGTTATTTAAAGATAACCATTTTCAAAAGCTTCAATTCTATTTCAAAACTATTTTGGATTTGAAAATTCAATTTTTAAAACAATTCCAAAATCTGTGACTTAACCCATTTCCACGTGCAATCCATATTTGTGTGTGTATAAGTGTGGTCCAGGGGTTTAACACAATAGTGCACAACATCATCATCACAGATCCGATCATATTGATAAGCGATATAATCCATAACGCTTATCTTTATTCATAGAGTCATAGATAAGGTAAACTATTAATCACAAAGATTCACTAATACGATTCGATGTGGGTTTCGGATAACCAATTGGAATCCGACTCCCTGTCGCATCGAAATTCAATGTCGTTTACGAGTCAAGGGGTTTTCATATTCATATGACAGTATATTCATCACAAATATAGCAGCTCAGTGCAAAACATCACATAGCATCACATCACATATCAAATATATCAACCATCATACAACATTCAATAGCAATCAAACATCTACAATTAAGATGAATATTTGGTTGGTTTTAAATTTATTACCTACATGATTACTTTCATTTATTAGTCCTAATCAATTAACTATCCATATTTATTCAATTAATAAATCTTCATTTATTAATTTAAAATCTAATATCATTCAATTAATGATTTCTTAATTACAAAATTATTTATTCTAAGAAAAATTAATTTTAAACTTTAATTAATCAAATTAAACCCTTAATTACTTTTATTAATTATCCATTTCATTAATTAATTAATTATATTAATTATCCATTTATACTACCTTAATAATTTAAATGAATTACAAATCATTAAACTTTTCTTTATCTTTAGATAAACATTCCTTATTTAAATTATGCATTTAAAAACAAAATGTTTTTAAATTAACATTAAATTCCATTTAACATTCTCTTTAAACTCAAGACTCAAATTTGTCTTAAATAAGAGTTTAAGACAATACAACTTAATCTTATATGTTTAAAAGAAACATATACTTTATTAATAAGTTTAAAACAATTTAGATTTCAATTCAACTTGAATTCAAATAAATTTAAAAATTGCTTTAAAATCTCAAAACTGAAATATAACTTCCATTTTCAATTTAGTTTAAACTCTTTAAAACTCTTCCTACAATTTCACCTTTAATGCAAATGTAAATCATTTGAAAGCAATCTAAATTTAATTCTTTACTTTAAAACTGAAGTTTAAAAATTTAAAATCCAGATTTAAAAACTCAGTTTTCAATTCATTTGAATTCCTAAATTAAATACTTAACCTTCCATTCCAAATACAAATCACATATGCATTTATACTTGAGAATTTAAAATCAAATTTAAATTTGAAAACATAATTACTTTCAAATCTCAGACAACAAAATTTGAATTCATATTCAAATTTTCAGACTTAAACCCAGTTTAAATCTCCCCTTTCAAATTTAAACTTACCCTTTACATTCAAAACAGAAACAGTTTCTGTTTTATTTAGAAACTTACTTTGAAATTTTCTAAATTTTGAATAATTTCAAAAGAACAAAATTTAAACTTATTTAAATTCATTATTATATTCAGTTTAAACTTCAATGCTAACATTGTAGTTTGTAATTTTATCCAATTTTAAAAACTGGAAACAATTTCCTGTTCTTCTCCTTTTATATTTTTTTTTTATTTTTTATTATTATTTCAAACCAAATTTGAATTTTGTATTTAAATTATTTCAACATCAGAGTTCAACATTTTGAATTCATCTACAGATCCAATATTTCATTCTAAGTTCAAATTCCAGATTTAAATTTAAACTTTATTTTGAAAATTTCTAAAACAGAACAGTTTCTGTTTAATAAAACCTGAAACCCAAAACACTGAACTACTCTATATGACTTCGAGTCATTACCCTTGCTACTTCGAGTTACCTTCCAAAAATCTCGAGACCAACCCGAGTCAAAACTCTGCAACCCCAACAATCTCCTCAACCCTGCACAACATCAACCCCACTCCAGTGGCAACCTGTCAACACCAGTTTCTCTCAACTCCGACCAACACCATCGACCAAACTCCGGTGATAGCTTCTTCACCTCACCATCCACCATCACTCCCAAAAGCTTCAAACTCGATGCACTGAGTAGTTTAAGATCGACCCAAAAACTGTAACCCTCAATAAACTAGGGTTCTATACTGCAATATCCAATTCACAACACCAATAATGACAAGTAATCCAGATTTCTAATTTTTCCAAAATCCCTGATGGATACACTATCTTCATAACCATTTTCAACCAAATCCATTGCTGGATTCAACAAAACTTGACCAAAATAAAAATGCAGTTGATTTGGAACTGCACCTTATTTACAACAAAAATAAATTTTAATTTCTGTTTTATATTTCCTGAATTTACTCAAGGATTCTGATAGTAAACTTGAAACACCAATTCAATATATCCCTAAACCTATAAGAGATGTGATAAGAAGATTTTGAATTTTCTAATATTTTGTTTGGACTCTGTTATGTATAAACAGAGGCAAGCTTTTGCCTGACAACAACATGCACCTCCTAATTCACCATATAAACACATCTATACTTGCTAATATATAAACATTAAAACCATATTTCCAGTCATCATCATCACAAACATAGAAGATCAAAGAAGTTGATAAAAAAAAACTAGAGTTTGCTCACCTGGACTTAATGTTTGAAGGCAGAGAAGAACAGAGAGGAAGCAAGACTGTATTATTATTATTTTTCCTTTAGTTCCTTTTTTTGAAGCATAGATCTGCAAGAGTTTATTGATACAAAGCTTTGTTTAACTTCCTGTTGTATTTGTTCACTTACTTTATAAATAACAAACAAAAGAATTATTTGCTTACAGTCTTCTTCTTTTTTCTTTTAATTTGAAGCAAACTGTTGTTTTCCAGCTTCTTTGATACTTGCTTTTGCTCTGGTTTGGGAATTACTTGATCTCTGGTTACAGATTTTCATTTACCCTTTGTTATTCTTAATTTATTCAATACAAAAGAAAGATAAATAAATTACTTACAGGATTAAATTTGTTTGAAGCTTCAACTGTTTTTTTTTTTTTTTTTTTTTTTTTTTTTTTTTTCCTCTCCAAGCTGCAGACTTCACTTTGCATCTTCTTTCTAGTTGAATCTGCATTTTTGATTTTTGTTTCAACTGTTTTAAACTTATGCTTTATCACTGATTAACAATATGAAATTCAAAGTTTTAAGAAAAATTTACTTATCTCTTTTTTCTTCTTCCAGAAAGCAGAGACAGGTCTTTGATTTCCATTTGGCTTCAGGTTTTGTAGCTTTCTGATTGATTGCTGAAATGAATTTATTTTTGATTCAACCTGAACCTGGTTTTGACTTACAGATTGAAATTGTTTTCTTTTTTCTTTGAACTTTATTTTCATCTTCATTTCAATTTCCAGGTTCTTGATCCTTTCTGTTTTTGAATTCCCAGCCTTGAAAACTGAAGCTTTTATTTTTGCTTTGATTCTTTCAGATTGATTGCTGAGTTGATTTATGATTGTGCATAGGAAAATGAAGAGTTTTGTAATTTTTTTAATCTTATTATCATATTTTATTAGATATGGTGAATGCCATTTGTATAAAATCATTATACCCTTTTGATTTTGTTAACTCTTACACTCCATCTCTCATGTGCATGTATACTTCCTTATGTATATATTCACATTTAAAATTTTCAAAGACAAAAGAAATTCTTCTTATAAACTTAAATTTTTATATTATATACACTTTGTAAAAAAAAATGATGTATTCCTTGTTTATTTGTATATATATGTACAATGTTAAAAGGGTTTAACTAATATTTACATTTGTGGTTATACAAAGATAAAAGAAGCTTTTTAAAATTTAATGTCTTATTCATTCTATAAATAAATTTATATTTTTTTCTATTTACACAAACAAAATTCCATTCCAATTAATCTCTTACATTTAATTTTTTTTTTGTCCAACATATTCATACACTAATATATTTATACAACTTTCATTCACACATTTTTTTTATTACTTATTTTGTACAACATTATAAAAAAGGAAAGAATGGATTTAAATACTTTGATTTCATGTTAACAATTGTTACATTTATTTATATAAGAGAATTAAATCCTAAAAATAAATCTTTTTAAAATTTATTATATCTTCCAAATATATTTAATATTTTAGAAAGCAAACTATTATTAACTTTTTTTTAAAGTTTTAAATTTCTATTTTCTTTTTAATACATTTTATTTTTTAAATTCAATACTTGTTTTCTAAATCACTTATTCTTAAATTTAAAATTTAAATTTCTATTTAAAATCAAAATTATTTATCTGTTCTAAGAATTTTCTAATTAATTCAAAATTTATTTCCAAAAATAAATTTAATTGCCAATTTAAACTTAGATAAATTTTTAGGAATGTTACAGTTTCCCCCCCTTAAAAGAATTTCGTCCTCGAAATTGCAAAGAAGACGAAAAAGAGTAGATGATAGATAAAGAAATGATTGATCAGATCAGAATCGAATATTTATTCTGCATTTGGTTTCCCAAATCAGAATATCAATAATATGAGAACAAACTCATATAATATTACACAAGATATTCGGGCCCACCGGTCTACGAATATGCAATGACATTGATTAGTTCGAAGAGATAACTAATCGTCCGTAGAATATATCGGATCCCAGAGAATAGATATATGGACTTAATTTTCTACAATTCCTCAAACACTAGATATGGATTTCAAATTCAGGTCGGAATACCCCAAAGTATATACCGATTTGTCCCTCTTCGGGCTTTGATATACACAAGAAATTACAATAGAATTTCCATTTGGTTTTTAACCGATATTGTTTTATTAATATAATTCAAATTTAGCTTCATATTAGTTAACCAATTTATTCAATTTAAAATTTTTCCATTTATTTAAAATTTTCAAATTTCAAATTCATTAAAGTTTAGAACGAAAAGTTGATAAGAAACGGATGAAGATACGAAGTAAGGATTTTCTACAACGAGTCGTAAGGTCATCATCACACCAAAACTTCTTTCTGGAGCAGCTACGAAGCAATCAAAGAATTTGAAATCGAATCAAAGGAGATTGATAGAGAAAAGTTGTTTCCACTGTTGCAGGGTATTGACCATTGGTAGTCGTATTCCCCTGTCCCCTATCTCGTTCTCTTCTCGCACTCATACTTACTATCGGTGGATAGTAGGAGAATTTACTGAGGCATTCGAACGGATATCTTAGGGATATACTCATTCTAGGGTATACTTCACCCTATCTCTAATGAGTTACTTAATGTGTTATACTCCTGAGCTAAGGTTTTAACCATCAGCTCTGATACCAAATTGTCACGATCCAAATTCCAGCGTTCAAAAATCGACATCCGTACTCCACTGTACTTGAATGCCGCAGATTCAAACGTCGAAATTCGAGTCGTGCCGGAGCTTATAACACATTAAGTAAATAACACAGCGGAAGAAATGAATAATACAAATATCAATATACAACATTTGATACAATAACTGATACAACATGAATGATACAACAGAATGGTACAATAGATATCAACATTTTCAGAGATACAAAGAATAGCAGCGGAAATAAAAGATAACACTAGCAGTGGAACAAATCTCCAAAATAGTCTTCAAGAAAGAACTCCAATATCAGTAATCTCCATCTCCAAAGCACCAATCCAGCAATAGCTCGAACTCCCACTCAAGATGAAGAGAAGCAACTCGATCCAAAATGCGATTGCCAAATCCTAATGGCTGAAAGCTATCGAATCTACACCTACTATGGATTATCTGAAAATCCCAACTCTAGACTGCCCGTGTGGGAAATAGTGGGCACCCAGAGTTTAGGAAAGGAACAATAAACTCCAGGTCAGTCATGGGACTGGTATGAGCAAACAAAAGCATTTGGTCTTTGAAACTAACAAGAGAATTTAAATTTGAAAATCCGCAATGCTTTTTGGAAAATGAAACTACCATAAGGCCTCCCGGCACACACACAATGCAAACGCACACATGGGGGAGATTTCTCCTTATGATAGTCAAACATGCTTACTACGAGAAAAATTCTTTGATATTATTACTAGTGCATAGTGGAAAATCTTTCGAAAGTATAATATAAATCCTAGCCAGCATAGGTACCATGATGCTATGCCTACTATAGCTGCCATGTTAAATGGCAGGTTCTACAACTAAAACCGTACAAGGCACGTATTGGATGAATGGATTTCCAACAAATGGTCAGGCTAAGGAACTTCCTATTGCCACATGGGTACGCCTCTGGCGGGACGTCCCGAGAACTAACGTTACGGTTAGATCTCTGCCAACACAAGGCCGGGTTACCTCTGTAACTAGGTAACTACTACACGAATATGTCATCCCCCGGTCCTTTGGGACCTTTATCCGAGTGCGCGCACAACAACACCACACAGTAATAGGTATAGTGTATCAACATGAGTAAGTATCTGGGCTCCATACCATGATACCACCCTTTTCCAGAAGGAAATGACATACCCTAAAGGGCGCGACCCTCATAACCTTGCCGCATCTTTCCTGTTTCGACCATTTCCGGGGAGTGAGGTCCTGATGCAGTCTCGTCCACAAAGCTACGCTTTGTGCAACAAAGCCATGCTTTGGGTCAACAGATGACCAAAGCAATGATCACAAAGATAAATGATCAAACAAATGATCATATCACAAATGATCAACCAATGATCATCACACAGCAGCACTCAGCATGCCACATTACCAAATTGGGAATATCACTGATAAATATCAACTACATAACCTCTGAGCTCGTACGTCTCAGAGAAGGGTGTTAAGCTAAGAGAATAAATTCTCCGCCACCAAGCAGAAATGTATTTGATAGAGATCAGTTAACATCTCAAAGTGTAATGTCGGACATACAACCATACAAGTCTGTCCCGGGTTCGAACAGAACCGAAGGCACTTCCGAAGAAGCCCTTGCAAATCCGGGTATCCACAATGCCGATCGGACTTCCCATCACTAAGGAGAACTCTATACCGGAGCAACTCAGTGCAGAGTCAATCGATTGGTTATCCTATCGTTCTCACAAATACCCGGTCTTCACCACCGGTCTTCAAATGCTATCCATAACGTCGTATCACTATTCGGAATGGGCTATATGACACAAGGTCCTCTCCCGGCTAAACCGAATAATGAGCGCCAAATTTTAAAACATATGGATATGGGATTTTAGTTAAGTCACGACTTATAAAATCCAAACCTTTCTTTCAAATGGTTATCAAATTGCCATTTAAATCCTTAAACAAAAAGATTTATTTCGCAAAGTTTCACCTAGTTCCATAAAGATCTATCCCTAGATTTCAAAACAATTCCCATTCAATTTGGATTAACCCAATTTAAAACTTTAAATTAAAGATTTATAGCTTTCAAAACACGTTTCCAAAGATTTATCTAAACCTTGGAATACTATTTTCATTTTTAGACCTGAAGCCCTTTAACACAAATTGAAAGTTCATTTCTTATGTGAAAGCTTTATTATTTGAAAACAAATAGTTTTCGTTTTAGAAAAATCCAATTTATACAAGTTGAAATCTTGGCTTGAATTTAAATTCCAAAACATCACCTTTAAAATGGTTTAAAAACCCATATAAACCCATTTATAAGTTGAATACCCTTTTTAAACCTTAGTTTCCAAATTTTAGAATTCAATTTCAAATATTGAATTCAAATTTAAATCCAATTATCTAAATTTTCAAAACTTAATCAAGTTATTTAAAGATAACCATTTTCAAAAGCTTCAATTCTAGTTCAAAACTATTTTGGATTTGAAAATTCAATTTTTAAAACAATTCCAAAATTTGTGACTTAACCCATTTCCACGTGCAATCCATATTTGTGTGTGTATAAGTGTGGTCCAGGGGTTTAACACAATAGTGCACAACATCATCATCACAGATCCGATCATATTGATAAGCGATATAATCCATAACGCTTATCTTTATTCATAGAGTCATAGATAAGGTAAACTATTAATCACAAAGATTCACTAATACGATTCGATGTGGGTTTCGGATAACCAATTGGAATCCGACTCCCTGTCGCATCGAAATTCAATGTCGTTTACGAGTCAAGGGGTTTTCATATTCATATGACAGTATATTCATCACAAATATAGCAGCTCAGTGCAAAACATCACATAGCATCACATCACATATCAAATATATCAACCATCATACAACATTCAATAGCAATCAAACATCTACAATTAAGATGAATATTTGGTTGGTTTTAAATTTATTACCTACATGATTACTTTCATTTATTAGTCCTAATCAATTAACTATCCATATTTATTCAATTAATAAATCTTCATTTATTAATTTAAAATCTAATATCATTCAATTAATGATTTCTTAATTACAAAATTATTTATTCTAAGAAAAATTAATTTTAAACTTTAATTAATCAAATTAAACCCTTAATTACTTTTATTAATTATCCATTTCATTAATTAATTAATTATATTAATTATCCATTTATACTACCTTAATAATTTAAATGAATTACAAATCATTAAACTTTTCTTTATCTTTAGATAAACATTCCTTATTTAAATTATGCATTTAAAAACAAAATGTTTTTAAATTAACATTAAATTCCATTTAACATTCTCTTTAAACTCAAGACTCAAATTTGTCTTAAATAAGAGTTTAAGACAATACAACTTAATCTTATATGTTTAAAAGAAACATATACTTTATTAATAAGTTTAAAACAATTTAGATTTCAATTCAACTTGAATTCAAATAAATTTAAAAATTGCTTTAAAATCTCAAAACTGAAATATAACTTCCATTTTCAATTTAGTTTAAACTCTTTAAAACTCTTCCTACAATTTCACCTTTAATGCAAATGTAAATCATTTGAAAGCAATTTAAATTTAATTCTTTACTTTAAAACTGAAGTTTAAAAATTTAAAATCCAGATTTAAAAACTCAGTTTTCAATTCATTTGAATTCCTAAATTAAATACTTAACCTTCCATTCCAAATACAAATCACATATGCATTTATACTTGAGAATTTAAAATCAAATTTAAATTTGAAAAAATAATTACTTTCAAATCTCAGACAACAAAATTTGAATTCATATTCAAATTTTCAGACTTAAACCCAGTTTAAATCTCCCCTTTCAAATTTAAACTTACCCTTTACATTCAAAACAGAAACAGTTTCTGTTTTATTTAGAAACTTACTTTGAAATTTTCTAAATTTTGAATAATTTCAAAAGAACAAAATTTAAACTTATTTAAATTCATTATTATATTCAGTTTAAACTTCAATGCTAACATTGTAGTTTGTAATTTTATCCAATTTTAAAAACTGGAAACAATTTCCTGTTCTTCTCCTTTTATATATTTTTTTTTTATTATTATTATTTCAAACCAAATTTGAATTTTGTATTTAAATTATTTCAACATCAGAGTTCAACATTTTGAATTCATCTACAGATCCAATATTTCATTCTAAGTTCAAATTCCAGATTTAAATTTAAACTTTATTTTGAAAATTTCTAAAACAGAACAGTTTCTGTTTAATAAAACCTGAAACCCAAAACACTGAACTACTCTATATGACTTCGAGTCATTACCCTTGCTACTTCGAGTTACCTTCCAAAAATCTCGAGACCAACCCGAGTCAAAACTCTGCAACCCCAACAATCTCCTCAACCCTGCACAACATCAACCCCACTGCAGTGGCAAACTGTCAACACCAGTTTCTCTCAACTCCGACCAACACCATCGACCAAACTCCGGTGATAGCTTCTTCACCTCACCATCCACCATCACTCCCAAAAGCTTCAAACTCGATGCACTGAGTAGTTTAAGATCGACCCAAAAACTGTAACCCTCAATAAACTAGGGTTCTATACTGCAATATCCAATTCACAACACCAATAATGACAAGTAATCCAGATTTCTAATTTTTCCAAAATCCCTGATGGATACACTATCTTCATAACCATTTTCAACCAAATCCATTGCTGGATTCAACAAAACTTGACCAAAATAAAAATGCAGTTGATTTGGAACTGCACCTTATTTACAACAAAAATAAATTTTAATTTCTGTTTTATATTTCCTGAATTTACTCAAGGATTCTGATAGTAAACTTGAAACACCAATTCAATATATCCCTAAACCTATAAGAGATGTGATAAGAAGATTTTGAATTTTCTAATATTTTGTTTGGACTCTGTTATGTATAAACAGAGGCAAGCTTTTGCCTGACAACAACATGCACCTCCTAATTCACCATATAAACACATCTATACTTGCTAATATATAAACATTAAAACCATATTTCCAGTCATCATCATCACAAACATAGAAGATCAAAGAAGTTGATAAAAAAAAAACTAGAGTTTGCTCACCTGGACTTAATGTTTGAAGGCAGAGAAGAACAGAGAGGAAGCAAGACTGTATTATTATTATTTTTCCTTTAGTTCCTTTTTTTGAAGCATAGATCTGCAAGAGTTTATTGATACAAAGCTTTGTTTAACTTCCTGTTGTATTTGTTCACTTACTTTATAAATAACAAACAAAAGAATTATTTGCTTACAGTCTTCTTCTTTTTTCTTTTAATTTGAAGCAAACTGTTGTTTTCCAGCTTCTTTGATACTTGCTTTTGCTCTGGTTTGGGAATTACTTGATCTCTGGTTACAGATTTTCATTTACCCTTTGTTATTCTTAATTTATTCAATACAAAAGAAAGATAAATAAATTACTTACAGGATTAAATTTGTTTGAAGCTTCAACTGTTTTTTTTTTTTTTTTTTTTTTTTTTTTTCTCTCCAAGCTGCAGACTTCACTTTGCATCTTCTTTCTAGTTGAATCTGCATTTTTGATTTTTGTTTCAACTGTTTTAAACTTATGCTTTATCACTGATTAACAATATGAAATTCAAAGTTTTAAGAAAAATTTACTTATCTCTTTTTTCTTCTTCCAGAAAGCAGAGACAGGTCTTTGATTTCCATTTGGCTTCAGGTTTTGTAGCTTTCTGATTGATTGCTGAAATGAATTTATTTTTGATTCAACCTGAACCTGGTTTTGACTTACAGATTGAAATTGTTTTCTTTTTTCTTTGAACTTTACTTTCATCTTCATTTCAATTTCCAGGTTCTTGATCCTTTCTGTTTTTGAATTCCCAGCCTTGAAAACTGAAGCTTTTATTTTTGCTTTGATTCTTTCAGATTGATTGCTGAGTTGATTTATGATTGTGCATAGGAAAATGAAGAGTTTTGTAATTTTTTTAATCTTATTATCATATTTTATTAGATATGGTGAATGCCATTTGTATAAAATCATTATACCCTTTTGATTTTGTTAACTCTTACACTCCATCTCTCATGTGCATGTATACTTCCTTATGTATATATTCACATTTAAAATTTTCAAAGACAAAAGAAATTCTTCTTATAAACATAAATTTTTATATTATATACACTTTGTAAAAAAAAAATGATGTATTCCTTGTTTATTTGTATATATATGTACAATGTTAAAAGGGTTTAACTAATATTTACATTTGTGGTTATACAAAGATAAAAGAAGCTTTTTAAAATTTAATGTCTTATTCATTCTATAAATAAATTTATATTTTTTTCTATTTACACAAACAAAATTCCATTCCAATTAATCTCTTACATTTAATTTTTTTTTTGTCCAACATATTCATACACTAATATATTTATACAACTTTCATTCACACATTTTTTTTATTACTTATTTTGTACAACATTATAAAAAAGGAAAGAATGGATTTAAATACTTTGATTTCATGTTAACAATTGTTACATTTATTTATATAAGAGAATTAAATCCTAAAAATAAATCTTTTTAAAATTTATTATATCTTCCAAATATATTTAATATTTTAGAAAGCAAACTATTATTAACTTTTTTTTAAAGTTTTAAATTTCTATTTTCTTTTTAATACATTTTATTTTTTAAATTCAATACTTGTTTTCTAAATCACTTATTCTTAAATTTAAAATTTAAATTTCTATTTAAAATCAAAATTATTTATCTGTTCTAAGAATTTTCTAATTAATTCAAAATTTATTTCCAAAAATAAATTTAATTGCCAATTTAAACTTAGATAAATTTTTAGGAATGTTACATGTTATCTGTTTCCATTCAGTATTTTCTATTCTGCTTATGTACTAGTGGACATTTACGTATTGGGATTTCTGTTGTATTTACTTTTCAAACTCTGAATTTTGTACTTGTTTTGTGACTCTATGTTGTAGTATCTTCATGAACTACTATGGTTATTTTATTTCCGTTGCGAGCTAGTAACGACCCAAAATTTTCGAACCTGAAAATTCCAGATAGTTATGAAAAAGAAGAAAGAGATAGAAGAAGAAGAACAGAAACACCAAACAACTCGCAATCACAACGGATAAAATATAATAATAAATAATAATAGCTTACAAAAGAATACTACCTGTCGAATTATATTTAATATACATCAGAGTTTCACATATATACAGTCATAGAATATATACAATTACCATGTCTCATATTAACAATAATATATATACATCGGAAATACTCTATACGCTATTGCCATCCAGCTCGCCTCCTGAGCTCCGGAACGAATTTACCCTGAAAATCTGTAATACTCGGTCTGACCCGAGCATTACACCAAAGTAACGCCCGGGTCAGGCTGGAAACCAGCGTGAGTAAACCCAACTAACATGGAATACCAAAGCAACAACTTATATAAACCCGGGATAACATATGTCAATTTAACCAATTCACAATTTGCTATAGACAACACTTATTTCACATATAAATTTCTAAGTACAAAACTTAGATAAAATAATCCAATTCACTTCAATCATTTTTTCCAGCCTATTGATTGCACAAATCAATTTATAAAATTCGAAGTGGTTTCGGGTATCTCCAATACCCGACCCCGGTCTCTTCGAAACTCATGCTATCCCCACCCAAGTTATTCAAATGAAATACATAACATTTCATATCAGAGATATCAACTCATTCTAACATCCAATACCATTCAATCATCCATAAGCAAAGCTTAATCACATACAAATCAATTTAATTGATTTTAATTGAATTTCAAACCTCAATCACTTAGATGCCTTCATTTAACGTTAATTAATTCCAAATCAATTAATTGGTCAACCCATCATTATTCATCTTAATTAACCACCCTGGATTAATTATCTTTTAATTGCATTCAAGTGATTATCTTTAATTGACTTCATGATATTAATTATTCTTAGCCAAAAGCAATAAGTAATCTTAATTACTTCCTAAATTAATTAACTATTTTAATTACACTAATCATTAGTCATCTATATTAATTAACTTCACACTTGTCACTTATTGAATAACTTATCTTAATTAATCAATTTTAATTACATCATTTATTATATAAATTAATGATTTCCAATTTTATTCAATTTATCTTTACATTAATTACACCACAATATTAATCATACTTGATTTATCTTCTCCTGAGTTTTCTACCTTTTATTTACTTCATTAAATAAATTAATTCTACTTAATTAATTATCCTAATTTACCTCTCGATTAATTACGCAAAGTAATTATATTTTATTAATTTGCATTAAGTAATTATTTATTAAACCACCCAATAATCATTCTAATTAGTTTAAAATAAAATTAGTTTACCCAGATCATTAATTAATTATCTATTTAATTTACCCTTCTAATTCGATGAATCACAATTCATTAAGACCCTATTAATAATGACAACATTTTCTTATTTAAAACTTATGTTTAACAATTTAAAATCCAAATAGTTCGAGTCAAATCACAATTAACTCGAGAACCAACCAAATCCATAGTCACATCATCATCAATGCACAACTAACCAATTTAATCATGCAGCCAAATACATAAATTTAGCCATATAACTTTTAAATAAAATCCAACAGAGTGAGATTTACTCATCTTTGCTGTTAATTGCAATCCCTTCCAATCTTGACTTTGGTTACATCATAATTTTGACCTTGTAAAAACATTTACAGTTTATTATCATTTGAACTAATCAATTACCACTTAATAAATTTAATTGACCAATAATGTAATTCAAACTATTTCCTTGATAAATAAATTATTATTATTATTAGTGACTAAGATAATTGAACAAATTACTTTAATAAATAAATCTCCATTATTTTAAAATCAAACTAATAAATGAAATAGGTATACATGTATTTTTTTTACTGTATAGTAAAAAGCAAGCTATATACATTTTAGAAATCCACTTTTTATAAACACTACAACACTTAATTTTTTCAACTTTTATCTATATAAAATAAATTTTCTAAACAATTGAAAATAATAATTTCTTCACTGTAAGAAGAACTTTACATTCTTTATTAAAGATCTAATCTTTATATATATATATATATATATATATATATATATATATATATATTTATGCATATATTAAATTTGAACAAAATAAAATCTGTAAATATACCTCACTGTCGTCCCCCCCCCCAAAACCCTGCCGCCGACCATAAGCTTCCCAAAAGAAACTCCTACGATTTGAAATCGCCACTGCTATTCAACTCGAGCCACTACCTCGCGTCTCTTCCTCATTCCTCGAGTGCGACAATGAATCGCTAACCGTGCCCTAACCTTAAGCTATTCCACTCGATCTGCCACACCGCTTCGAACCCAAACGAGACACGCAACACCATTGCGTCGCTCTGCCACCTCTTCGATCAATCCCCTGGCCGCCTTATCCTTCGAACGACCAAGTCTACATCGCAATCCACTCGCCAAAGTTCAACCCAAACTGTGCCTCTTCCGACCCTGATGCCTCCGTGCCCAACTTGCCGCGCGCGACTCGTAATCGCGACCGATGATTCGCGAGAGTCTATACTCTTTTTTTTCGGTCCGCCATTAACAATCGCATGAAAGAATATGAAGAGGAGGAGAGAAAGGGGCTCGGCTTCTAAATTAAAGGGAGAGTTCAATTGATTTTTGATTTGGGAGAGACCCCATTTTTTCCGATCGAATGATTTGTTTTTACTGAAGAAGAAAAGGGGAGATTTTGATTTTAAGGGGTAAAAGATAGTTTGCGAAAATTAAAGGAAGCAACAGGCGTATACGAGAAGCAACCATATTTGACTTGGTCAATATGTATATAAATAAATAAGTGTTAAAATATTTCGTTATAAATTTTAGCGCGCTCACATGCCGTATGCACCCACAACAACCCCAAACACTAAGAAACTTAAAATCCGATAATAATGCAATATTACGGACCCAATGTAACTGATTTTGTCGAAACCCGAGACTGTGCCTCGGGATGCTATTTTTAAATTCAATTTAAACGATATATTATTAAAACCGAACAAATTATCTTTAAATTAGATTCAAACCATTCTATTATCCCCAGTATTATCATTATAAATTTTATAAGCCTTCAAATTATTTTAAACAGGCTTAAAACTTTCAGATTCAACAATTTACCAACTCTTAATAATTCAATTCAATATTTAAACTATATAATTCAATGGTTAACTTATCAAGTAAAATTGATATCTTGAATTCAAGTTAAAATTAGCTTTGAAATGTTTAAAAATCAATTTAATTATTCCATTTTAAATTGTTAAAATCCTGGGTCGTCACATTCCTCCCCCTTTAAAAGAATTTCGTCCCCGAAATTACTAGTTAGGAAGAATGGCCCAATACCCGTTTATTTTTTTTCCAAATCTCACAATTCAAAATCCTACCAACTATTTTTTACACTATCACATCCACCAACTTTCCTAAACCTTTTATAGTTCAAACAATACCTTTTTTCGCTTAATCATCTAATTACAATTTAGAACCAAATTTAGATTATCAGAAAAAAAATTCAAAATTTTTTCTAACTCTCTAAATTTTCGAAAAATTTGGCCAACGTCTCCTTTGCGCGGCTAGCTCGATACAACTACAAAAGGCCTTTACGGGCTCCCAAATTCCAAAAGAAAACGGAAAGCCAAGTGGCTACATCAAAAACCCAATCCAAACTTATACAGAAATGAAATACATACCTTTTGTCGGGCAATTCACATTTATCTTTTGGAATCAAATCCAATTTTCTTTTCCCTTTTTAATACCTGCATATCTTATTTAGCAACAATATATAATTGTAACCTTTCAAATCATTTACACTTTTTCTTATAGAAGTTTTCACATATACTTCTACGCAAATTAGTTTCCCCGTTTTATGTGAATTCAAATTCGTCCTCAATTTTGAATATTAAATTTTATTTTTCATTCACAACTGATTCACATTAGTTTCATCTACTAATTTAAATTTTTTTTCCAATTTGAAATCGATTCGTCGTTAACCAATTTTTCTCAAAAATTTCCAAAAATTTTCTAACTTCCAAAATTTTCGAAATTTTTTGGCAGAGTCTCCTTTTTACGGAGGTGTTTTTGCAATTTGACAAGAGATATAAATATATATACATCGACCCACACGGTCCGAAAAAGCAAAAACAGTTCATATTTCCTATTTTTATTACGTAGGCGTAACTTATTTAGCATTTTAAGCAAGCAGCTTATTTATTTAAGCAATTAGTGCAATCCAAATCCAGCCAAACGGCCTTCAAGTACCTGTACTTACTCAATTTAAATATGTAAGTGCCATATATAGAAAATTTATTAGCATTTCACTTACTTTCAATAGCTAAACATATGCATTACATAAACAACAAGCACCAAATGCTTTCCATAAGCGATTTATATATTTTTTAAAGCCAACACAATTGCTTTCAACTAATTTATATACCATTTCATTCAATTTCAATGGTTTGGAACTCAATTTCTTACATTCCACTGATTTTTAATCCAAACAAACTCATATTTAATTTAATTGATTCCAAACTCAATTTATTTAATCTCTATCAGCCCATAGAATTTTAATTTCTTTTATTACGTCATACGATGATTCATTCTATACCAATTCGTTAATATTCGCTTAATAGAGTATTTATTTAGTTTATAACCATTTCATATTAATTTCAACTCATCCAGTAATTAATTCCACTTCATTTCTAATTTATTCACCAACCATTCATTGCATTTCATTTTATTTCCACATTAGATTCATGCAAAACAATTTATTAAGCTTGGCACATTCCATTCTTATAAATTAATAACTATTTCCCAAACTAATTTAATCCAAGTTTTTATTTAATGGGCTTTCACTCTTATTCGAAGCCAAGCTTCCATGAATTTTAAACTTAAGTTAATTTACTTTAATTGATTCCAACCTCAAACTTAAGCTTACTTCTATTTGATTCTCATTTAATCAATTTCCATTAAATTCAGTTAGACCATCCATTCAATTTTAATTTTACTTCACCTTCTCCATTTATTAAAATAACACCCAAGCACATATGCCACCAAATTTAAGTTTAGTCTAATAATCCAATTCCAATTACAACTTTGATTTAGTTTTTATTTAATCAGACTTCATCTATTTATTTTATTTTTAACTCGATTAACCCATTTTAAATTTTGAATTTACTTACTTAGTTCATTTTCGAATTTATTCCATTAATACAAAGCCATTCTCGAACTATTTCTACTCATCTGGATTTTATTTGCAACTCAAACCAATTTTTTTTAATGGTAACTCAATTTCATCTCATTTGACAATACTTCCATTATATCTAATTTACTCGCAATTTACGTTTAATATTATTTATAACAGACTTGAATTTTATTTGTAATTCAAACCATCACATTTTTCAATCCAATTCTATTTTATTTCTATTTTACAGCATCCTTACTCATTCAATTCATTATCAAATCCAAGTTAAATTCTATTGACAATTCTAATTCACTTCCCAACTCTATTATTAATTTACAATCCATTTGTTTAGCCAAGTTAAATTTTCATTAACATACTCTATCAAATAATTATTTATTAACTCACTTCCATCTTTTAATTCAATATTCGATTTTAATTACAAAATCACTTCATTTAAATTCTAGTTTGGATTTCCTTTTTATTTACCCAAAATTCCAACACCTTTATTTAAAATTTTAGAAATGCTTTTAAATTTACATCAAACTTAATAAAATAGCTCTTTATAAAAATACTTTTATAACTCGATGTCCCAACCAGTCCATCCCTGTTCTCACAGAAATTCAATCATACGTTCATCAGGCGTAGGACTGAAAATCTATAAGTACTTGGTAAACCCGTTTTCAACACCCAGTGAAAATATTTGGAAAATAATGTTATTGAAAATATAGAAAACAGTTTTTGAAAGTAGAGAAAATATCTTTGGTGTGAATGCTCTGAGAATCATCACCCCTATCCATGGTCGCAGTTACATTCCAGGGTTACGTTGCCATCGCAGCAAAAGTACATGTAACTGCAGGCTCTCCGCGGCCTCTCGATTACGCCATGGATCCCACACAAATCACAGTTACATCCAGGGTTACGTTGTCGTCGCAGCAAAAGTCCATGTAACTGCAGGCTCTCCGCGGCTTCTGATTTTCGTTGTCGAAATGAAACTTTTCCACTCCTACATAGGTCGCAGTCTGCCGATATAAAATCACCCGCAGACTGTTGGCTCTCAGCGGCACACACGACTTCCGCTATGGTATACCATAGATCGCAGTCTACCGATATAAAATCAAACGGAGACTGTTGGCTCTTAGCAGCACACACGACTTCCGCTATGGTATACACTACTCATAATCCTCAGCAACTAGTTTTGTCCGGACTCCTCATAGGATCAACTTTAGAACCCCATGGGCTCAAGGCAGCACCACCCGGTGGCACTCCTGAGAAGTTCATTTCAAGGGAGCGCCTTTTTCCCCAGAACCATCATCAAAACACTTTACACTATACACATATAGTATCTTCCAAATCATACACCTAGTATGATATCATACAAAGTTCCTTTACACAAAATCGATTATCCGAAAATCGATAATTCTCAAACTAGGCTTTTCAAATTCAATTTTGATTTTACCCAAAATCAAAAGCCTTTCCAAATTCAAAGGTTCCCAAAACCCTTTTCCCAAAATCCTTATAAGATCCTTTATATATATATTCAAATATATATAACTTCCAAAAATTTGGATCATTTTGATCTCGTATAAAACTCCTTTTATACTTCAAACATGTTCAAAAATCCTATTCTTCCTGCAATAGATTCAACAATGGAAGATTTATCTTATATAACAAAGATATATAACTTTGTTTGTTCAAAATCAAATGTTCAAATTTGATTACTTTTTCCAAGATCAATTTCCTTTCTATTCACATTTCCTTTAATTCCCATTGAATTGTCACTTCAATTCTTACCTCAGTTGGGTATTTAAACCAATTAACAGTTTGAACTCCGATCAGTTTTAGTAAATAGCTTGAAATTTTTTTAAAATAGATAAGTAGTTGAAAATAATTATTAATTCACCAAATAGCTATAAAATAATTAACTAATTGTAAAATAGTCGAAAACTAATTGAATAGTTTCAAAGATTCCAAATAATTGCAAAATAGTTGTAAAATAGAAATTAGTTTGTGAAATAGTTGAAAATTAGTAATTAGTTTAAGAAACAGTTGAAAGATGGTTAAATAGCTCCAAAAATAATGGTAAAACAAATATAAATAAGTTAGCTTTAAGAATGAAACGTTGTATATATTTAATAGCTTAGACAAAATAAGTTTATATCAAAACAATTTATATTGAAAATAGTCAAGAGCCAACTGTTCACTTCCCCAATAATTCAATTTAAATCTCCATTTAAATTGACCCAATTCCAATTCAAATAACTCCAAATTCCATTAGACTTGATTAATTCCCAATTCAAGTTGAATCAATCTTGATTCCTTCCCAAATTTAAATCAAATTCTAGTTGATTTAAATCCTGTTCAATTTTAATTATATTTTCATATTATTCCAATCAATTTGAATTATTATCAATTTAATTTCAGAATCCAAATCACTTCAATTTAATCCAATTTTTTTCCATTTAAAATTTTAAACTTATCCATCTTCAATCACGAATCCAATTAATTCAAATCAGATTCAATTTGAACTAATTCAATTCCAATTCCCAGGTTTAAACCATCTAGAATTACATAAATTCGAGTTAAATTCTCAAAGGTCGATTTAACTCTTTAAACCAAATTAACTTTTATTTAAAGTTTTGAAACAATTTAATTTCTGAGTCCAATTCTCAAAATCCCATTTAAAATTATCTTTACTTATGTATTTCAAGGTTCAAATAAGAGTTCAATACAATTTTATTTTAAAAACTTTAATTTATTATTCAAATTTTTTATCTTCCAGTTTGAAGCCAGTTCTTCAACAGTTTAAATTCACAAACTCAATTATTCAAATTTATTTTATTTATACAATAGGATGATATCATCCAATTTATTTTAAAACGTCCATCCGTTTTCAATCTTTAAATCTCAAACCCGTTTTGAGATCACACAAATTCCCAATTCAAATCAACCATTTAACTTCCCAAGTTAAATTCCAATTTCATCTTAAAATTTTCAATTTTAGTTGTTCATTCAAAGTTATTTAACTTCTCCCTAGTTAAATTCGATTTACTTAATCCAATCAATCTTACTCAATTTGAATTCTCACTTCAAATTTTAAAATTCTTTCCCTCTTATAAGTTCAAGACTTATATCACTTCGGGTTTCCCATCACATTTCAGGGAAAATCAAAACTCAACATTTAGAGTTTATTTCAAATTATCTTTGATATCATGTATATCCATACATATTTATTTCTTAGCCCTCCCAGCCATGTTTTAAAATTGTAAACTACCTTTGGTTTAAATTCAAATCAAATTTCAAACAATCCATTGTTTGCAACAAGTCCCATTTCCTTTTTATATTATTCTTATTTCTATAATTTCAAGATTAAATTTCAGTTTGAATCCCATTTCAAACTTACATTTATTTAAAGCTTTTAAATAATTTAATTCCTGAATCCTTATTTTAGAATTTCATTTTCAATTAATTAAATTTCGATTTGGTTGTATGTTCATTTTTACTTCATCTAATTCTAATTCAAGACTTCAATTTGGTTGTATTGTATTACTTCTAAATTTTAATTCCAATAATTTAACCACCAATCACCTTAATATTTATTAGAAGTAAATATTGCTTTATATATCCAAAAATATATATTTTATATAAAATCATTTAATGTCTTTATATAAGAAAATAACAAGTACGCGCTCATATATATACACTCAACTCATCCTAGAATACTTTGGACTCTGTTTAATGAGTAATCCCCACTAGAGCCAAGGTTCTCGCTTAACCTTTCAGCTCTGATACCAAATGTAACGACCCAAAATTTTCGAACCCGAAAATTCCAGATAGTTATGAAAATGAAGAAAGAGATAGAAGAAGAACAGAAACACCAAACAACTCACAATCGCAGTGGATAAAATATAATAATAAATAATAATATCTTGCAAAAGAATACTACCTTTCGAATTATATTTAATATACATCAGAGTTTCACATATATACAGTCACAGAATATATACAATTACCATGTCTCAGATTAACAATAATATATATACATCGGAAATACTCTATACGCTATTGCCATCCGGCTCGCCTCTTGAGCTCCAGAACGAATTTACCCTAAAAATCTGTAATACTCAATCTGACCCGAGCATTACACCAAAGTAACACCCGGGTCAGGCTGGAAACTAGCGTGAGTAAACCCAACTAACATGGAATACCAAAGCAACAACTTATATAAACCCGGGATAACATATGTCAATTTAACCAATTCACAATTTTCTATAGACAACACTTATTTCACATATAAATTTCTAAGTACCAAACTTAGATAAAATAATCCAATTCACTTCAATCATTTTTTTCCAGCCTATTGATTGCACAAATCAATTTATAAAATTTGAAGTGGTTTCGGGTATCTCCAATACCTAACCCCGGTCTCTTCGAAACTCATGCTATCCTAACCCAAGTTATTCAAATGAAATACATAACATTTCATATCAGAGATATCAACTCATTCAAACATCCAATACCATTCAATCATCCATAAGCAAAGCTTTCACATACAAATCAATTTAATTGATTTTAATTGAATTTCAAACCTCAATCACTTAGATGCCTTCATTTAACGTTAATTAATTCCAAATCAATTAATTGGTCAACCCATCATTATTCATCTTAATTAATCACCCTGGATTAATTATCGTTAAATAGCATTCAAGTGATTATCTTTAATTGACTTCACGATATTAATTATTCTTAACAAAAATCAATAAGTAATCTCAATTACTTCCTAAATTAATTAACTATTTTAATTACACTAATCATTAATCACTTATATTAATTAACTTAACACTTGTCACTTATTGAATAACTTATCTTAATTAATCAATCTTTAATTACATCATTTATTATGTAAATTAATGATTTCCAATTTTATTCAATTTATCCTTACATTAATTACACCACAATATTAATCATACTTGATTTATCTTCTCCTGAGTTTTCTACCTTTTATTTACTTCATTAAATAAATTAATTCTACTTAATTAATTATCTTAATTTATCTCTCGATTAATTACGCAAAGTAATTATATTTTATTAATTTTCATTAAGAAATTATTTATTAAACCACCCAATAATCATTCTAATTAATTTAAACTAAAATTAATTTACCCAGATCATTAATTAATTATCTATTTTATTTACCCTTCTAATTCGATGAATCACAATTCATTAAGACCCTATTAATAATGACAACATTTTCTTATTTAAAACTTAAGTTTAACAATTTAAAATCCAAATACTTCGAGTCAAACCCCAATTAACTCGAGAACCAACCAAATCCACAGTCACATCATCATCAATGCACAACAAACCAATTTAATCATGCAGCCAAATACATAAATTTAGCCATATAAATTTTAAATAAAATCCAACAGAGTGAGATTTACTCACCTTTGTTGTTAATTGCAATCCCTTCCAATCTTGACTTTGGTTACATCATAATTTTGACCTTGTAAAAACATTTACAGTTTATTATCATTTGAACTAATCAATTACCACTTAATAAATTTAATTAATCAATAATGTAATTCAAACTATTTCCCTGATAAATAAATTATTATTATTATTAGTGACTAAGATAATTGAACAAGTTACTTTAATAAATAAATCTCCATTATTTTACAATCAAACTAATAAATGAAATAGGTATACATGTATTTTTTTACTGTATAGTAAAAAGCAAGCTATATACATTTTAAAAATCCACTTTTTATAAACACTACAGCACTTAATTTTTTCAACTTTTATCTATATAAAATAAATTTTCTAAACAATTCAAAATAATAATTTCTTACTCTAAGAAGAACTTTACATTCTTTATTAAAGATCTAATCTTTATATATATATATATATGCATATATTAAATTTGAACAAAATAAAATCTGTAAATATACCTCACCGTCGTCCCCCCCCCAAAAAAACCCTACCGCCGACCATAAGCTTCCCAAAAGAAACTCCTACGATTCGAAATCGCCACCGCTATTCAACTCGAGCCACTACCTCGCGTCCCTTCCTCATTCCTCGAGTGAGACAAAGAATCGTTAACCGTGCCCTAACCTTCAGCTATTCCACTCGATTTGCCACACCGCTCCGAACCCAAACGAGACACCCAACACCATTGCGTCGCTCTGCCACCTCTTCGATCAATCCCTTGGCCACCCTATCCTTCGAACGACCAAGTCTACATCGCGATCCACTCTCCAAAGTTCAACCCAAACTGTTCCTCTTCCGACCCTGACGCCTCCATGCCCAACTTGCCGCGCGCGACTCGTAATCGCGACCGATGATTCGCGAGAGTCTATACTCTTTTTTTTTCCGTCCACCATTAACAATCGCGTGAAAGAATACGAAGAGGAGGAGAGAAAGGGGCTCGGCTTCTAAATTGAAGGGAGAGTTCAATTGATTTTTGATTTGGGAGAGACCCTTTTTTTTCGATCGAATGATTTGTTTTTACTGAAGAAGAAAAGGGGAGATTTTGATTTTAAGGGGTAAAAGATAGATTGCGAAAATTAAAGGAAGCAACAGGCGTATACGAGAAGCAACCATATTTGACTTGGTCAATACGTATATAAATAAATAAGTGTTAAAATATTTCGTTATAAATTTTAGCGCGTTCACATGCCGTATGCTCCCACAACAACCCCAAACATGAAGAAACTTAAAGTCCGATAATAATGCAATATTACGGACCCAATGTAACTGATTTTGTCGAAACCCGAGACTGTGCCTCGGGATGCTATTTTTAAATTCAATTTAAACGATATATTATTAAAACCGAACAAATTATCTTTAAATTAGATTCAAACCATTCTATTATCTCCAGTATTATAAATATAAATTTTATAAGCCTTCAAATTATTTTAAATAGGCTTAAAGCTTTCAGATTCAACAATTTACCAAATCTCAATAATTCAATTCAATATTTAAACTATATAATTCAATGGTTAACTTATCAAGTAAAATTGATACCTTTAATTCAAGTTAAAATTAGCTTTGAAATGCTTAAAAATCAATTTAATTATTCCATTTTAAATTGTTAAAATCCTGGGTCGTCACAGAGCTATTCAGATTTATCTATGTCCGTGGTTCTGTTATTGGTTTTATTTGTTTCAAATTATATTACAATCAGCTATTTTGAATTATTCAAGTTCGACATATGTGGTTTATTATCGATTTGAATGGTCTAAAATAGTGGGTCATTACATTTTTGCAATGAAAATTTGATATTTGGTTTGCGTGAATTTAAAAATAGCAAGTGTTAGGGTTTCATCAGAAAATATATAAGTTTGATTTATTGTGTAATTTTAATTAAATTTAAAATCAGTTAAAATTTGATGATACAAAATATTTTTGAAATCTGAATATTTTTACATAATAGAAATGTAAACCATTTTCTGGGAGAGATGTTATATTTCATTTCGTCAAATTTGGACTGATCTAACCCGTTTATCTTGTTTTCGGTGTTATATAGTGTTTCGACAACAAAAATCGAGTTTTGATAAGTTAGTCGTGTCATTATATCCGTATACCATAGTGTTTATCTCGTCATAGTGATCTCTGTAGTATATTCATTTGTGTGTTTCCATATCTAGTATGTGGCGAAATCTACGAAACGGTTAGCCGTATCGGTACCCATTTGAACCTTTTGGGTTATGTACCCTTTCATTTGTCCTCGAGACAACCAATAGCCATATACCTTTAATATTCTCTGAATTCAACAAACATGACTTTCACCATTCCCATCATCTATTACTTATTTAGGAAAGGAGAAACCGGCATCTTCTAATTGTCACACGTGTCCTCCCTCTTTATTTCGTTGCGTGCTGCATTCAAATTAATTACACAGGAGAACAAAAACCGAAACATTGATACATGGACACCTGTGCTATTTCCACAATGGGCCTTTTTGTAACTAAATAGAACAACATTCGGTAGTAGTCTCCTTCCCTACGTAGACATTTCCCTTTCCAAACAACTGGCGCTTAGTTTCAATTTCCAAGTGTCACACTCCTTTAAATCGCAACGGTTTGACAACCATTTCTCTTCCTTCTTTTTCGTTTACTGTAATCCCAGCGGTTAAAAAACCATTCACCTTCCTCCTTCGGTAATAATTCTGTCTGATAATTTAATTAGAGATTTAACCTTCATCTCTCCAACTCTTCTTCGATTTAATTCTACTCTTCAACTTCAACTTTACTACGCTTCAACTTCACCTCCTCTCTGTTAAAGTCCAAAATCATTTCTGATGAAACCAAATGAGAGGTCGATACAACCCAACCCGTACCGATACTCAGAAAGGAGATGTGTCATTGTCGAGTTTTTCTCCATCTTCGCACTCGATTTGGCTTTGGAGGTCTCTCGAGATCTAGAATTCGTGTGTGCTAATGGCAATCTCCAGGTTACGATCTACAAAATCATATGCCGATAACCTAAACACGATTTGGGTAAGATCTACTTTCGACTTTTGGATTTGGTTCAGTATATGTTGAAATTTTACTATCTCAAATTTGTGGTAGTAAATTCGTGCATTCAGTGGAAGTGTAAGTCCACATAAGTTAATTTAAATACAGATCATGCAGAATCCTGAAGCCGTAACAAGCTTTACTAGAGTTGATTACTATTTATACCTCCACCATAGGGACAAATATTTTGATTCTTTTGAAAGGTTGAAGGGGCACCAATTTTTTCCTCCGCTTGAATATCTGTTAGTTGTACAAATAATCTGTCACAGAGCTACCAATAATATACATTTACAACTCCCCTTATAGTGCACAAAAACAATTGATAATGATAATTGATGACAGTTAAATTACACCGTACACTTGGTGTCATATGTTGATTAAATTTGTTAACCTATTTTTGACCTTTTTTGGGTATGTGCATGATGTAGTAGACCACTGTTAGAAGTAAGACGAGTTTATCATTGTCTATGTATGTAGATTATATTTGATAGCTAGAATGACATAATCCATTTATCTATGCTCTTTGCTAAACCATAAGGCTTAAGTAAACTTGATGTTGATGTAAGTTTGTTAAAAAAGCTGTATAATATTTTCACCCTCTGTAATTCCATTTTTCTCTAAATATTAACAATATACTATTGACAACTCAAATTCTAATGATTAACTTGAAAATAATAATGATAATATTGGGGAAAAAATGGTTCAACTTGTGTTTTTTATAAAGAAGATAACTTTACTTTTGAATTACAATGGAAGAGATGAGAAAGGGAAATTGGGACACTAAAATAGCGGTAATGAATTTTCGTGACCAGGGATATTATTTGACAAAATAATTTATTTCAACAAAAACTTATACATCAAAAGATAAATTTATAGTAGTATACAATAGATGAATTTAATATAGAGAATAGTTGGTTGAAATTATTTCGATAATTTGTTTATGGGCATTTGAGTAAAGTTAAATGCTGCGTTTAGCCAGAAACCAGGATGGAAATTTATATATTTTTGTTGAGCGCTGGAGTTGTTCATGTATAAATATTGTTTTACTGTATATGCTTGATTTTTGTTACGTCATGAATTTATTCTAGCAGATTGTTAAACAAAGGAAGATTTTGGAGTGGTTTAACAAAGATTAGGAATGTAGTCAAAGATTTGGATCATGGCAAAGTAATGTTAAAAGAAATGAAGAAGAATGAACAAATTGAAGATTCGTATTGCATCTTGAATAATTTTATAATGGTTGCATGACAATGGATTTCCGGCACATTGGTGAGTAAATTTTTTCATCTACTGATTTGTGGCTTTGAACTAAATATACTTACTTAGTTACATGAATACTTTGACAATATTGTTACTGCTGCTTTATTTGAACTTCCCATCTTATAAGTTACATCAACCACTAATTTCATTTTCATACACTGCACGCTTATTTTTCTGTTGCAGATATAAATTCATGAAAAAAAATACGCATATGCACAAGTTTCAAAACCCAATACTTATTCTTATATGACTTCCATTTACTTTATATAACCTATAAATTTAAGTGTTTATGCATGTTCTGTTATAGTGTAGGCACAGGTGACTGTTCGAAATGAACTTCCCAACAGTCTTACCTGTTTGTTGTTTGAATTCAAGTTCAACCAGTAAACGAAATGTATCATTTTCATTTCATACAATGGTGTGAGATAAGAGAAATACAAACAAAGATTCAATACCATTTTCATCTATTCCGTCAATTACTTTCCTACGCTAGAAAACAAATAATAATGGAAACGCTGACATAGGCTGACTCATGTGTATGTTTATAGGATTATAAACATAGTACACATTTCCCCTTAATTCAAACTTAATTGAAAACCCAAAAATTAGCATTCATTTTATTTTCATTCTTCGTATTTTTTGTTCCAACAGCAACCACATACATACAGGAATGCATTTCAACAATATATGGGAATGCAGACCAACATATTAAACACTTTTTTCTTGACAATGTCGTCGAAGAATTATTTTTGCAACAGAACTAAATCTAATAAATTAACTTCTTTTATTAAAACCCATAAAATAACATCTACATAACTTAAAATTGCTACAAAATTTGCTTCCATACAAAAAACCACATAAAAAACTTTCCATACATAACTTACACCCCTTTTTCACCTTTGAACCACAACTTCCCTGTAACGACCCAGAATTTTTATTAATTAAAATTTGAATATTTAATTAATTTTAAATATTAATAAGTGAAATTCATAAGTCGAATAAATTTTATTTCGAATAATTGGATTTAATTGGATAATTGAATCGATAATTAAAAATGTGAAAATACAGAAATAATTGAAAATTGGGGTAAATATGATTGAAAATGATTTGTAAAATTTTATTTTATCATATTGAAGTTAGAATGATGTTATAGAACTTTTAAAATCAAATTAAAAGTTAATTTGTGAAAATTGAATATTTTAATATTTAATCGACTGGTGAAAATAGCCAATTTTTAAACAGTCTCAGAATTGGACGAAACTAGTTCCATTGGATCCGTAATAGTTTGTTATTACTGGATTTCAAATTTTGTAGCAATCGGAGTTATCGTTTGATCGTGGCAGCTCGAAACGCATCGAAAATTGTTTTAATATTTATTTGGCGAGTTAAAATAGCCATTTTTCAAACAGTCTCGGATTTCGACGAAACTATTTTCATCGGAACCGTAATGTGATATTATTGTATGGTTTCAAATTTCGTGTCAATCAGATTTACCGTTTGTCCGGTGCAAGCTAAAACGCCTAGAAAATCGTTTAATCGGTTTAATTTTAAATTGAACGTTTATTGCCATAACTCGCACAGATAACCGAATTAGCTTTCGAAACCTATTCCATTGTGTCCGGAACGCGGGGTAAACCCTAGAAACGCTGGTCACCGCGCGTAAATCAGAGTTTGGAATTTCCGCAATGAATAGTGTTTGAGATAATTTTATAAATAGGGCCTTATTCACAAAAAAATAAAGAAAATAAAACAAAACCCTAAACCTAATACACAGCCGCCGGCTATGAAGTTAATGGCCGAAAATCAATCACCTTCCCCTCCAATCATCTTCCAAGCCGTAAATATTTAGCCGAAACTTCCAACTAACAAATTGAAGAGCTCGCCAAGTACTTCACATCCAACGGTGGATTTGCGTTGAAGTGGCTCGGATTCGTCATAATCGACCATGGAAGGCTGCGCGTTCGGTCACGTTCTTCGTGACGATGGGGAGGCCGAGCTCCTCCATGCTTGGGGTGATTGTGGAGGTGGCTGAGGCGGTTCAAATGGCGGTGGTGTGATGGAGTCTAGTCGCGTGTGGAGGTGGTGGCTTGGAACCCTAGTTTGGAGCTATATGGGTTGTATGCGCGTGAAATTACCTATAGGCGTACGTGAAAGTGGAAGGAGAAGGAGGGGGGAACGCACGGATCTGATGTTGCTGGGTGGATCCTTCGGCCAGTAATTGATGTAGGTTAAAATAGAAAATAAAAGTTGTAAATTTGTAAATATAAATTTGTATAAACTTTGAAAAATCATATCTTTTTCATACGAGGTCGAAAACGAGCGAAACCAGTTGCGTTGGAATCGTATGGACGAGCACTACGCTATGGAATTTGATTTGAGTCGTTTGGATTTAGTGAGAATTTCGGGTTATTGGAAATAAATCGCTAAAACGAAATTGAAATCAAGGTGAGAACTTCTCACTCAATCGAATCGGTTTTGATTTTTATTTTAAATTGTTAGATTCAAAATTCTTGAATGTATGTTTGAATGATGATTGTTATCTATTGATTGTTAAAATAGACATTATGCGCCGTTAGTAAGCGGATGTTATTTATTAAAAACATATACCGCGAATATTTCATAAACAGTGAAATTGGTATTATTTATGTACTTGGATTTGATTTCCCGCAGTATATAGCGGATGAGACCCTATTGCGCCGTCTATTAAGCGGATAATATTTTAAATCCCATATAACGCGATAATTTCGTACTGGAACGGAATTGGTATTGTGTTAATGTTTTTGGATGCAGGAAAACAGGTTGGAGGGATCCAACTGGATTCCTCAACAGTATTTATTTGATTATGGATATTTTGATATTCGTTGATTATCATATCGATATATGATGTCGTTGTTGTCGTGATTGACTATTTGGTGTGTAGCATCATTAGACCGAATTTTGGAATTTTAAAAGGATTTTTATAGTGATTTTTGAAAGAAAACGTTTATAAAATATTTATGGAATTGATCCAATTTTAATAAATAACGTTATAATTTTAATGTTATAAAAAATTATGATTTTTGAGAAATACAGTTAAAAGTTGATTTTTGAAAATATGAGGCTAATGATTTTATAAAATAGTTTAATCGGGATTTTTGAATTTATTATAAAAGTTTAAAAATAGGATTTATAAAATTTAATTATTTTATAAATCAAAATGGTGAAATTATAAAGGAGTTTAAAGATGTTTTTTTAAATAATAGTATAAATATATTTATATAAAAGATTTATAAATTGATAATTTATAAATTAAAATATTTGAATTATAAAACGAGTTTTTATAAGTGTTAGAATGAATTGTGAATAAATTTCATAAATGAATGAAATTTATAGAATTAGAAACGGTAAAGCTATAAATGGAATTTTATAAGGAGTAGGTTTATAAAATTTGTAAAGTTATTAAAGGAATAGATTTGGGTAAATAAATGAATCTTATAAGTTATAAGATTTATAATTTGGGAAGTTAAAGGAACGATTTTGTAAACAAATAAGTTGTAAATATTTAACTTAAATTATAGACTTTTGGTTTATAAATTGATTTATGAATTGAATAGGTTAATAAAGGAGATTTATAAAGGAAGTAGTTATAAAATAAATAGAAATGGAATTTATAAACGTAGTTTTATAAATCCGCAAACAACTTATTTTGATAAGTAAAATTGTTGTAACTTATTAATGGAGTTATATTCACGTTTTATACAGTGAATAATCCTTTAAAATAAAATGAATAGAAAGGATGAAATTGTTTAACAAGGTATGTTCACGTTTTTGAAAAGTGAATAATATGTTAAAGAAAATGTTTTGAATGTGATGTTTTAAGTAGAATTAAAACGATCTAACGATGTTTTAAAAATATGTTAAGATTCGAAACCATAGATTTCAACATTCATTGTTGAAATAGACGTTTTGGAGAAATAGAAGGAAATGGTGAACTATAACACTGTTGTTATAGTAAATGATTTCCGAAAGGAAATGTTTTGTATAGTATTGGGATTTATATATCTATTTTAATTTCAAATCCCTATACTAGTGATTTTGGGTTGTCGTAATGATGTTTTACGTAACATTTGTTTTGGCCCAAATAAATATGTTTAAGAGAATGATTTCCTTAAAGAATGAAATATATACTTAATTTCGATTTAAGTATATGGAATATTTTCCAAGTGTTGAAAATAAATGGATTTGGGAATTACTTAATAAGTAAGTATGGAAATTTTTTTCCAATGTGAAATGAAACGTTTTGAGAATTTATCTTTTTAAAAATTAATTGAAATGAATAATTGAAATCGTATATGCGTGGATATTTTGGAATGAAAATCCACTATGGAATTTATAAAAGAAAGTGGAATTTGTTTAAAAAAATAAATATTGATTTATTTTTGAAGTATTGAAAACATATATCTTGTAAAGATATTTTTGGGAAATAAATAATTTGGAAAATTATTTGGAATCTGGTGATGTTGTGCATATCCATTGATAGTTCAATAACCGGCTATCAATATTTACCTTTGAATAGGTATTTGTTGTGATTTGCTTAAATCTGAATGCCACACTTATTTTTGAATAAGCGCTCACTATTCGGGTTATCCGGGAAAGGACCTTGGGGTCGTATAACCCATTCCGAGTATATGATACGTCGTTATGGATTGCATTTGAAGACCGGTGTTGAAGACCGGGTATTTGCGAGAGCGATAGGATGACCTGTCGATTGACTCTGCACCGAGTTGCTCCGGTACAGAGTTCTCCATATGTGATGGGAAATCCGATCAGGATTGTGGATATCCGGATTGCAAGGACTTCTTTGTAAGTGCCTTCGGTTCTGTTCGAGCCCGGAACAGACTTGTATGGATTGTATGTCTGACATTACAAATTGAGATATAAAGCTGATTTCTTTCAAATATATTTCTGTTGGTGGGGGAGAATTTATTCTCTTAGCTTAACACCCTTCTCTGAGACGTATGAGCTCAGAGGTTATGTAGTTGATGGTTATCAGTGATATATTCCCAATTTGGTAATGTGACATGCTGAGTGTTGCTGTGAAATGATCATTGTGTTGATCATTTGTGATATGATCACTTGTTTGATCGTTTATTTTTGTGATCATTTCTATGATCATTTGTTGACCCAAAGCATAGCTTTTGTATAAAGCGTGGCTTTGTGGACGAGACTTCGTCGAGCCTCACACCCCGGAATGGTCAAAACAGGAAAGATGCGGCAAGGTTATGAGGGGTTGCTCCTTTTAGGGTATGTGCATTTCCTTCTGGAAAAGGGTGGTATCATGGTATGGAGCCCAGATACTTACTCATGTTGAAACACTTATTATTTGGTGTGATGTTGATTTCGAGCGCTCGGTTAAAGGTCCCAAAGGACCGGGGGATGGCATACTCGTGCCAGTTGTTACCTAGTTTGAAAAGTAACCCGACCCTGTGTTGGCAGAGATCCGGTTAGGTTATCGGGGACGTCCTTCAAGAGGCGTTCTTATGTGGCAATGGGAAGTTCCTTGGCCTGACCATTTGTTGGAAATATGAATAAACAATACGAGACTTGTACGGTTTTAGTTATAGAACCTGCCATCTAATATGGTAGCTATAGAAGGCATAATATAATGGTACCTATGCTGGCTAAAATTTATATTCTACTTTCGAAATGATTTTCCCTACACTATGCACTAATAATAATATCAAATGTTTGTTTTTAATGCGTATCAAGCATCTTTGACTATCATAAGGAGAAATCTCCTCCAAGTCTGCGTTTGCATTGTGTGTGTGGTGGGAGGTTTTATGGTAGTCTCATTTTTAAAAGCATTGCGAATTGACTTTAAAATTATTCCTCTATTTTGATTTTTAAGATAAATAAACTGTTCTGAGTTCTCACACCAGTCACATGACTGACTCGGAGTTTATTGTTTTCCTTCCTAAACTCTAGGTGCCCACCAATTTCCACACGGGCAGTCAAGAGTAAGATTTATCAGGATATTATGGAATTCAGGAGTTGCTGGAGGCAAGCTGGATGGCATGGCCTATCACTAGTATATAGTATTTCTTTTTTCCGCTGTTTGTTGTTGTTGTACACTCTGATGATATGATGAAATGAAATGTAATGTAATGTAATAACTGATATAGTTCTTTGGTTAAAGATTATTCATTTATCTATTATATGTTGTTCCGCTGCGATTGTGAGATTCTGATATTGTTCTATTATTTTCTTTCCGTTCTATTTTCTTTTCTCTCTATTTTCTATCTTTTCTCTCTTCTTCTGTCTTTTTCTTTTTTTTAAAAACCCTAACTATTCGGTTTTTCGGCAACGAAAAATCGCGTACGTTACAATGTGGTATCAGAGCATATGGTTAAGCGACAACCATGGCTCTGTTGGGTATTACTCATTAGAGATAGAGTCAGTAGTGCTCTAGAATGAGTTTGAGTGTAATAATAGCTATGAGAGCGTATTTGTTAGTGAATATAAAAATTGTTTTATATTGTGATGATTGGTTTATAGAGTGGCATATGAACCTTCGTCGGCACGGTCTGGACAACTATGCCGAAGGGGTTTATAAACACTTGAATAGAACAATTCGACGCAGTATTGTTTTAAATTGGGTAAATGGAATAATTTTACCTTGATTATATTTTATATATAAAGGAATAATTTTTTAGAATTATTAAAGTGTATATAAGTTGATTGTTTGGTTGTTTGAATAATCTAAATAAAAGAATAATTGTATAAGTAAAATGAATTATAAGAATTGAATTATAATTAAAGTGATTTACAATTGTGAAATAAACTTATATATATAAGAAGTGAAACTATATGAATATATTTATGAATATGAGTTATAAATAAAAATGAATTTAAAGTTAAATGGAAATTTACTTTAGAATTGGAATATGTATTGATTTATGAGTGGGAATTTAAGTTATGTAAAACCAAGTGATGTTTGTAAAATGGAAATATAACTTAAGAGTTGTTGAATGAAGTTGATATTGGTATCAAAGTAAATTAATAAAGTTAAGTGATAGATATGAACTTAAGTTATGTAAATGAAATTCAACTTTTGTAATTGAATTGAATTAATGGATTGAATGTTAAACAATTGAATGTAAATTAAGTTGATATGAAGTAATGAATGTAAGTGTTAATTCATTAAAATCTAATGTTATTGGAAGTTGAATAATTGGATGAAAATCAATTTATTAAACCAATTGAAAGTGATGGTGTTAAACCAAATTAAATGAATATAAGCAAAGGAATTTGGCTGCAATTAATATACATTGGTTGATATATGATTGTTAGTTGATTGTATATAATTCATTAAGTGTTAATGAAATTGAATTAATGAAATTGGAAGCTAAAGTAATTGAAATTCAATTGCAAGTTAAGTGAATCTTAAATAGAATTGAATTTGATTTGGAAGTGAAACAACTTGAATATGAATTAGTGAATATAAACTAATTGAAAATGAATGTTAGTAAAAACATCCACTGTTAATAAATCAAATGTGATTAAATCGAAAACCCAATTCATTGAATATTATGAGAATATGAATGAATATTTATTGGTTATGGATGTTAGTTGAATGCTAGTTGGATGATAGTTGGTTGATGGTTGAATTTATTGCTTTTACTACATTTGCTAGGTTGGCATATATAGTTATTATGTTGCTATGTGTTGTATATCGATACTATTGTTTATATACATGTTCTCATGTTGTTTGTTGAGTGTTTAGTAGGTGCGGATCGCGTTTGCTTCGCATTTGGAGCTCGCTTTCGCGCTATATTAGCCGTATATGCTCGCTAATAAAATATAAGGTACATATCTCGGATTAAATATCGTACTTTTACACTTTTTTCCCTGCGGAATGCCTCATTACTTGATGAGATGTATATTTGTGATATATATACTGTCATTTTTTTCGGACCGAGCCGCGCAAAGGAGACTATGACGAATTTTTCCGAAAATTTAAGGCGTTAGAAAAATTTTGAGAAAATTTGGGAAATTTTGTGAAAAGCTATAACTTTGATTTGGAGTTGAAAGTTAAACAATAGTAGTTGTTTTTGAAAAGATAACTATGTATGATTTGAAAACTTAGTAAAGTTATTGTAAGAAACTTAACTATGGATTTTGGGAAAGTTAATAGATTCTGTAACTTTTCTTACTTGGTAATTTCGAGGACGAAATTCTTTTAAGGGGGGAAGTATGTAACGACCCAGAATTTTTATTAATTAAAATTTGAATATTTAATTAATTTTAAATATTAATAAGTGAAATTCATAAGTCGAATAAATTTTATTTCGAATAATTGGATTTAATTGGATAATTAAATCGATAATTAAAAATGTGAAAATACAGAGATAATTGAAAATTGGGTTAAATATGATTGAAAATGATTTGTAAAATTTTATTTTATCATATTGAAGTTAGAATGATGTTATAGAACTTTTAAAATCAAATTAAAAGTTAGTTTGTGAAAATTGAATATTTTAATATTTAATCGACTAGTGAAAATAACCAATTTTTAAACAGTCTCAGAATTGGACGAAACTAGGTCCATTGGATCCGTAATAGTTTGTTATTACTGGATTTCAATTTTCGCAGCAATCGGAGTTATCGTTTGATCGTGGCAGCTCGAAACGCATCGAAAATTGTTTTAATATTTATTTGGCGAGTTAAAATAGCCATTTTTCAAACAGTCTCGGATTTCGACGAAACCAGTTTCATCGGATCCATAATGTGATATTATTGTATGGTTTCAAATTTCATGTCAATCGGATTTACCCTTTGTCCGGTGCAAGCTAAAACGCCTAGAAAATCGTTTAATCGGTTTAATTTTAAATTGAATGTTTATTGTCATAACTCGCACAGATGACCGAATTAGCTTTCGGAACCTATTCCATTGTGTCCGGAACGTGGGGTAAACCCTAGAAACGTTGGTCACCGCGCGTAAATCGGAGTTTGGAATTTCCGGAATGAATAGTGTTTGAGAAAATTCTATAAATAGGGCCTTATTCACAAAAAAATAAAGAAAATAAAAAAAAAACCTAAACCTAATACACAGCCGCCGGCTATGAAGTTAATAGCCGAAAATCAATCACCTTCCCCTCCAATTATCTTCTAATCCGTAAATATTTAACCGAAACTTCCAACTAACAAATTGAAGAGCTCGCCAAGTACTTCACATCCAACGGTGGATTTGCGTTGAAGTGGCTCAGATTCGTCATAATCGACCATGGAAGGATGCGTGTTCGGTCACGTTCTTCGTGACGATGGGGAGGCCGAGCTCCTCCATGCTTGGGGCGAGTGTGGAGGTGGCTGAGACGGTTCAAATGGCGGTGGTGTGATGGAGTCAGTCGTGTGTGGAGGTGGTGGCTTGGAACCCTAGTTTGGAGCTATATGGGTTGTATGCGCGTGTAATTACCTATAGGCGTATGTGAAAGAGGAAGGAGAAGGAGGCAGGGGGAACACACGGATCTGATGTTGCTGGGTGGATCCTACGACCAGTAATTGCTGTAGGTTAAAATAGAAAATAAAAGTTGTAAATTTGTAAATATAAATTTGTATAAACTTTGAAAAATCATATCTTTTTCATACGAGGTCAAAAACGTGCGAAACCAGTTGCGTTGGAATCGTATGGACGAGCACTACGCTATGGAATTCGACTGGAGTCGTTTGGAGTTAGTGAGAATTTCGGGTAAAATTAAACGTCCGTTTAATTTTATTCGAAATAAATCGCTAAAACGAAATTGAAATCAAGGTGAGAACTTCTCACTCAATCGAATCGGTTTCGATTTTTATTTTAAATAGTTAGATTTAAAATTCTTGAATGTATGTTTGAATGATGACTGTTATCTATTGATTATTAAAATAGACATTATGCGCCGTTAGTAAGCGGATGTTATTTATTAAAAACATATACCGCGAATATTTCATAAACAGTGAAATTGGTATTATTTATGTACTTGGATTTGATTTCCCGCAGTATGTAGCGGATGAGACCCTATTGCGCCGTCTATTAAGCGGATAATATTTTAAATCCCATATACCGCAATAATTTCGTACTGGAAGGGAATTGGTATTGTGCTAATGTTTTTGGATGCAGGAAAACAGGTTGGAGGGATCCAACTAGATTCCTCAACAGTATTTATTTGATTATGGATATTTTGATATTCATAGATTATCATATCGATATATAATGTCGTTGTTGTCGTGATTGACTATTTGGTGTGTAGCATCACTGGACCGAATTTTGGAATTTTAAAAGGATTTTTAAAGTGATTTTTGAAAGAAAACGGTTATAAAATATTTTTGGAATCGATCCATTTTAAATAAATAACGTTATAATTTTAATGTTATAAAAAATTATGATTTTTGAGAAATATAGTTAAAAGTTGATTTTTGAAAATATGAGGCTAATGATTTTATAAAATAGTTTAATCGGGATTTTTGAATTTATTATAAAAGTTTAAAAATAGGATCTATAAAATTTAATTATTTTATAAATCAAAATGGTGAAATTATAAAGGAGTTTAAAGATGTTTTTTTTAAATAATAGTATAAATAGATTTATATAAAAGATTTATAAATTGATAATTTATAAATTAAAATATTTGAATTATAAAACGAGTTTTTATAAGTGTTAGAATGAATTGTGAATAAATTTCATAAATGAATGAAATTTGTAGAATTACAAACGGTAAAGTTATAAATGGAATTTTATAAGCAGTAGGTTTATAAAATTTGTAAAGTTATTAAAGGAATAGATTTGGGTAAACAAATGAATCTTATAAGTTATAAGATTTATAATTTGGGAAGCTAAAGGAACGATTTTGTAAACAAATAAGTTGTAAATATTTAACTTCAATTATAGACTTTTGGTTTATAAATTGATTTATGAATTGAATAGGTTAATAAAGGAGATTTATAAAGGAAGTAGTTATAAAATAAATAGAAATGGAATTTATAAACGTTGCTTTATAAATCCGCAAACGACTTATTTTGATAAGTAAAATTGTTGTAACTTATTAATGGAGTTATATTCACGTTTTATAGAGTGAATAATCCTTTAAAATAAAATGAATAGAAAGGATGAAATTGTTTAACAAGGTATGTTCACGTTTTTGAGAAGTGAATAATATGTTAAAGAAAATGTTTTGAATGTGATGTTTTAAGTAGAATTAAAATGATCTAACGATGTTTTAAAAATATGTTAAGATTCGAAACCATAGATTTCAACATTCATTGTTGAAATAGACGTTTTGGAGAAATAGAAGGAAATGGTGAACTATAACACTGTTGTTATAGTAAATGATTTCCGAAAGGAAATGCTTTGTATAGTATTGGGATTTATATATCTATTTTAATTTCGAATCCCTATACTAGTGATTTTGGGTTGTCGTAACGATGTTTTACGTAACATTCGTTTTAGCCCAAATAAATATGTTTAAGAGAATGATTTCCTTAAAGAATGAAATATAGACTTAATTTCGATTTAAGTATATTGAATATTTTCCAAGTGTTGAAAATAAATGGATTTGAGAATTACTTAATAAGTAAGTATGGAAATGTTTTTCCAATGTGAAATGAAACGTTTTGAGAATTTATCTTTTTAAAGATAAATTGAAATGAATAATTGAAATCGTATATGCATGGATATTTTGGAATGAAAATCCACTATGGAATTTATAAAAGAAACTGGAATTTGTTTAAAAAAATAAATATTGATTTATTTTTGAAGTATCGAAAACATATATCTTGTAAAGATATTTTTGGGAAATAAATAATTTGGAAAATTATTTGGAATCTGGTGATGTTGTACATATCCATTGATAGTTCAATAACCGACTATCAATATTTACCTTTGAATAGGTATTTGTTGTGATTTGATTAAATTTGAATGCCACACTTATTTTTGAATAAGCGCTCACTATTCGGGTTATCCTGGAAAGGACCTTGGGGTCGTATAACCCATTCCGAGTATGTGATACGTCGTTATGGATTGCATTTGAAGACCGGTGTTGAAGACCGGGTATTTGCGAGAGCGATAGGATGACCTGTCGATTGGCTATGCACCGAGTTGCTCCGGTATAGAGTTCTCCATATGTGATGGGAAATCCGATCAGGATTGTGGATATCCGGATTGCAAGGACTTCTTTGTAAGTGCCTTCGGTTCTGTTCGAGCCCGTAACAGACTTGTATGGATTGTATGTCTGACATTACAAATTGAGATATAAAGCTGATTTCTTTCAAATATATTTCTATTGGTGGTGGAGAATTTATTCTCTTAGCTTAACACCCTTCTCTGAGACGTATGAGCTCAGAGGTTATGTAGTTGATGGTTATCAGTGATATATTCCCAATTTGGTAATGTGACATGCTGAGTGTTGCTGTGAAATGATCATTGTGTTGATCATTTGTGATATGATCATTTGTTTGATCGTTTATCGTTGTGATCATTTCTATGATCATTTGTTGACCCAAAGCATAGCTTTTGTATAAAGCGTGGCTTTGTGGACGAGACTTCGTCGAGCCTCACACCCCGGAATGGTCAAAACAGGAAAGATGCGGCAAGGTTATGAGGGGTAGCTCCCTTTAGGGTATGTGCATTTCCTTTTGGAAAAGGGTGGTATCATGGTATGGAGCCCAGATACTTACTCATGTTGAAACACTTATTATTTGGTGTGATGTTGATTACGAGCACTTGGTTAAAGGTCCCAAAGGACCGGCGGATGGCATACTTGTGTCAGTCGTTACCTAGATTGAAAGGTAACCCGGCCTTGTGTTGGCAGAGATCCGGTTAGGTTCTCGGGGACGTCCTTCCAGAGGCGTTCTCATGTGGGAATGGGAAGTTCCTTGGCCTGACCATTTGTTGGAAATCCAAATAAACAATACGAGACTTGTACGGTTTTAGTTGTAGAACCTGCCATCTAATATGGTAGCTATAGCAGGCATAATATAATGGTACCTATGCTGGTTAAGATTTATATTCTACTTTCGAAATGATTTTCCCTACACTATGCACTAATAATAATATCAAATGTTTCTTTTTAATGCGTATCAAGCATCTTTGACTATCATGAGGAGAAATCTCCTCCAAGTCTGCGTTTGCATTGTGTGTGTGGTGGGAGGTCTTATGGTAGTCTCATTTTTAAAAGCATTGCGAATTGACTTTAAAATTATTCCTCTATTTTGATTTTTAAGATAAATAAACTTTTTTGAGTTCTCACACCAGTCACATGACTGACTCGGAGTTTATTGTTTTCCTTCCTAAACTCTGGGTGCCCACCAATTTCCACACGGGCAGTCAAGAGTAAGGTTTATCAGGATATTATGGAATTCAGGAGTTGCTGGAGGCAAGCTGGATGACATGGCGTATCACTAGTATATAGTATTTCTTTTTTCCGCTGTTTGTTGTTGTTGTTGTACACTCTGATGATATGATGAAATGAAATGTAATGTAATGTAATAACTGATATAGTTCTTTGTTTAAGGATTATTCAATTATCTATTATATGTTGTTCCGCTGCGATTGTGAGATTCTGATATTGTTCTATTGTTTTCTTTCCGTTCTTTTTTCTTTTTTCTCTTTTTTCTATCTTTTCTCTCTTTTTCTGTCTTTTTCTTTTTTTTAAAAACCCTAACTACTCGGTTTTTCGGCAACGAAAAATCGCGTACGTTACATTCCCATCCAACGTTTCCTAACATTGAATATTATCTGCAAATTTTTATCCATACATACCCACTACTTTGACCTCATCATTCAAAATTTCAAACTCTACCCGTGTGCATAGCATGAGAGAAATAACCTTGAACCAAATCCAAAAGTTTTAATAAAATCAACTTAGAAGTATCATAGTTGTTATTTTGTTGGAAAATTAAGACTATGTTGACATGGCATTGAAGCTGATTTGGTGCACCTAGAAGGCTGACTAGCCATTATATGATTCACATGATTTTTCATGTGTTGTTCTAGAGCAGTTTAGAGTAATAGATATAATGTATTGTAGTCTATTGTACTGTTGTACATATTATTTTTATTTTTAATGATCATCTTACATTCAATATCGAATAACATCAATCACTATTTGCAATTTGCTCTATATTGTTGTATTTTTTTTACTATTTATTGAATTATTCACTAAGTATGACAAGCTCGGGACAAAATAATTTGACAATTTGACAAGTGGTACTTATATCCACAATCTTAATGAAACCACAATTTGACAAGTGGTATTTATATCCAAGTGTCAGTCGATTATATTTTTTATATTGCAATTGGTTAAACAATCGTTTGCCTTACTCCCTCTGCTAAATAACGATTGTTACGATTCCTACTAATAAGAAACCGTCTACTTTCTCTGGAAAATTTTTTGTCCAAAATTTATTTAGCGATTCATTATTCATCTCCTTAATTCTTCTTTTCGATTTGCTTTCCGTCATCGTCCTTCACGTAAGTATCTCAGTATCCAAATTCTCCAATTTTTTATATTCTCCACACTGTCTATTTATTTATTTTGTATTTTTTTGGTTGTAATTTGTTTGAACATGAAAATTCTAATTCATATTACAATATAGTAGTTGTTATAGAAATTCACATTTATCTCTATCTTTTATTAATCATAATCATATTTTGTTCTCTACCATGAATATTATTGTTACAGATTATGTTGATGAATTTACGCAATCAAAATCAGTTCTATATTTGTAGTTGTAAGTAAAATTGATGATATCAATACATCATAGTCACACCATCATGGTTGAAACTTTATTCTCCAGACAGTCGTATACATTGAGAAGTGCTTTGATTTTACATTACTACATAAGGAGTGTATCTCAAATGGCTAATATTGACATTGCAAAGGTTTTCCTTTTGATATTTTTTTGGTGCAATGAAAAATAGAGTTTCCGTGAGCTAAATAATTTCTATCTGTTGAAAATGATTTAATCTATATATAATAAGAATACTTGAGTTTGAAGCTTTGTAAATTACTATAGTACCCTTGGTAGTTTACCAATTAGAAAAAATGCAGGAAATGATATTTTCGTCATTTTCTTTACCCCACGTTTTGATTGCATCGAGCATTAATTCGATGCTCATTCCCTAATTTCCTTCTACTAAGAAAAATTATTCAATTCGAATCCATGTATTCAATGTTCATTGCGTATCCCCTTCGCACTCTGAAAGTTGTTGTCTTCTTCTTCTCTTCTCAGAACGATCAACCATGTAGCCTCCTGAATCGTATTCTTGTAGGTATCCAAGGCGCTAATTTGTTTTATGGATTTATATATTCTTATCCATTTGTTAAAATAAATGGGATCGCTGCGTTTATTATTTTGGTGATTTACTGATGCTATAAATTTAAACAAAGAGAATCAAACTCTTCTCGTGGAAAATTAATCAAGCATGCTCGGGTGTCATTTCAGCTAATCTGAACATACATCATTCTTTTTGGATCCTAGATCCAAACTTGAGTTTTGACTCCTAAACTAGAATTGTGGTAAAGGAATTTCAGGGGAGGTGTTTGATTATATTGCTGTCAAAGTGACAAAGAGAGAAAGAAGGCATTGATGTATGCGAGTTTAGACGCCCAGCAGTGGCTATAAATTTAGAGGATCGAGCTTTTGGTTGGTTATAGTTAAATAGTGTTATATATTTATCATATTATTTATTGCTTTTTTAAGATGATGAGAGTATGGTAACATGAATCAACTTAATGTTTTGTTCATAAACTGCAAGGGGATGGAGTAAGTGATGGGATGAATTTGATGGACAAATGAATCCTGTCATTATTGATGTGGGTCCAACTTGGTGCAGCTTTTTTATAATATGTCAGTTATTATTTTTTGAAATTTTTCGCATCTTAGTTGTTTTGTTAAAGACGTATTAATCATTTCAACCGGTCTATAATTGTGATATTTGTAATCAATATTATGACTTTACATTAATGTCAGTTCTATAATAAAATGTCTTGTATGAGCTAAAATTAAGTGCATGTATATTTTGGTTAGCTCAAAAGTCAAAACAGCTTCATCATGGGAATGGTCTCATATTACTTTAAATTTTCATTAACTTCCCTGCATACTCAAGTATTAAAGTTTAATTAATTGATTTTGTGAAATGTTATCCCTAATATATTTCTCATAAATCTTTTTCTGGATTTGTAGTACTTTTTATCCAAGTTATCACATAATCTCGAAAATTTTCATTAATTAATTTTTCATAATATAATTTTATTAACACTTGGTTCTGTTATGCAATTCAGTCATGTAAATTTTGTTGTGTATGGTGATTTGAGATGTGCATAAGAATCGATGAAAATTTCAAACGCATGATGCATACAATATATGAGTTTTACGAAAGATCCATTAGCAAATTTTAGTATTTTGATTCTTTGAGATACCCTTCAACTAAAGAAGTAACAAGGAAAGATAATGAAACGAGATATGTGGTTATGACGGAGGATACAAACAAGAGCAGTCTACCATTTCAAATATGATAGGGTACTAAGTATAAATGGACTATATGGGTAAAGGATTTTTCTAAATTCCTAAAATAACCATGTAAAAATAAAGTACCGCCTTACTGCCTCTTGAATGCAAACTGAATTTGGGGCCAAATAAATTACCATTCAATTTATTAAGTCACTTTTTGCATGTGTATTCAATATCAATCGGTGTTTTGTTGTTTTGATTCACCATAGACTGTGTACAAGAGTAGAGAACTGAAGATGGTGCTTGGACTTCTCACTTCGGATGTGAGGATTTATACTCAAAAGTATTTTCATTATCCAATCAAAGAATCTACACCCAGTTTTTTTTACTTGCCGCCTTCAACATTGTATGTATTATTTTAACTGATACAGATGAGTTATTTATGTTATTAATAATCAAAATTTGGATAACAGTACCTTATCTCATATAAAATTTAATGGTTTTGAAATAATTTCTTTGAATCAATTTCTTTTATATTATACACATTGATTTTTCACACTGAAAATATGCATATAAAGTATAATATTTTTTAATCCTTTTTTAGATTACGTAATGCACGGTTAACATTTATAAAACTAGGAAATTTATATCGATGCGTTGTGTGTTGAATAGTTTAACTTAGTTAGCAAACTAATGATCAGATCTAATTCGTTGGATTACCGATTGAAAATGAAATAATATTTTGAGATGCTTGAATAGTTGGATTTGTTGGATACATATATGTCAAAAGAAAAGTATTTTATTATAGTTCAAACAATCTCCAAGACATGTATATACGCAATTCCCATGTTCAAACACGTGTGAAGTAGATGTATGTTAGTTCATAATTCTTTTTAAGTTAATGTTGCATATGCTATATTGTACCAGAAAGTAGTTAACTTACATAATTCTTTGTATACGTCCAACGGACGTGCCATACGTACTGGTGATAAAAATGACAAATCAAGCATGTTACTGTAAAACTGGAGTTGCTATTTGCTATAAATCCCTTGAGGTCATTGTAAAGTTTGTATATCTTTTCATATCTTATATGCCTCCACTGCATATATTTTACATTTTTCTACTTTCAGCTAACAATTACGGATGCATTATTGATATTTTCTACTTCATTTTCATCTGTGATCTCTGGTTCGATATTAGTTGTATTCTTTGTTACCTTCAATATTACACTTGGTCAGCCTGTTGAGTTTTGCAAGTGAGGGTTAACACATTATCTTATGTTATATAAATACCTTAACAAACAATGTTCTAATATTTAAATCATCTCCTTTTTTATCTCTATATATTTTTTTTTTATTTTTACATCTTTTAGTTTACTGATTAAGAACGAAGTGCAGTTTTTTGAAGATCAAAGTTTCTAAATAAAACTGAAAATGTGGCATCTTTACACTGCAATAGCTTGAAATAATGAGCAGTTTGAGTACAAAATTAGAATTGGTTGCAATATGAAATGATGATTAGAGTATCCAAAGACCAATGTTTCTAGAAGCAGTATGAGTGAAAAGATTCTTCCGGCAAATCAAAAGTTAATATTATTTAACACTTTTGTTTGAACTGAGTTTAAAGTCACACTTCAAATTTGTCATTATGATCTTGCCATCTCTATCTTCAGATGTTATGTAGAAACTGGTTAATTAACTATTTTATGTTCCTATATGTTTATTAGTTGTACTAATCTGCTTCTACATAAAGTAAACACTACTTTTTATTGTTGACAGATATATATGATATTAGTTATTTTATGTTTCTATTGGTCTTTTTATCAGGTCAATTCCATTATCTCTTAATCTATTATTGGTCTTTAATGTGTTGATTGTTGCATATGCATATGCATATGCATTTTAATATCTTACTTTCGGCTATCATGTAGTTAGCACACTGAATTACCTGAATTGGTACTAAGTCTGAACTGCATCGTGATGAAGGGACATTATGGGATCATGTAGGGACACTACAGGCCTGTGTGCATGTTGAAACTTCATGATGGTGATTTGCTTTAATTTACATGCATGTGACAAAGCAAGACTGGATTGATAGCTATGTAGGGGATGATCTGAGATGGACGAGATGAGAGTTACATTTGATGAACTGAGTGTATTTATTGAAGGGACACTGTGTGCTCATGTGCATGTTGAACTGGGTGTGTTTGTCGAACTGAATGTATTTGAGCAAGCTAAGTGCATATTAAGCTTAGTGTAATGCTGAATGAGAGATGTAGATTCCTTCTATGCACGTTGAGTGGGGTGAGCGACCTGAACTATGAAATTGTATAACTGTGTTACATTTAGACAGTGTCCTATTTGTTTTGATTAAATGTTGGTCCATTTTTGACATTTTAAGTTGTACAATGTATGCTAACGACACATCTGCTATATATCTAGCACAATATTACAAACATCATTTAATCTATGGACTACGTTAAAATTTGCATTTATTATTGATAGATTCATTCAATATAGTATACTTGAATGTTTTATGTATTAGTTTTTCTGGGTACTTACAAAATTAATCTCATAAGCTTGAATAAAAACTAAATCAAGGTACAATATAGGGACAGTGTACACACATATAGTTGCATACTGAAGTAAGAAAGACAAATTCAATATCATATGCATTCAACCTTTTACACGCTATAATAAAAAACCTGATAAATGACAACTCTATAATAAAAGTTTGTCTCCCTTTTCTACGCTTGATCTCACTTTCAGTTTCACTACATAATAAGAAATAAAGCTATTATTTTGGATCTTACAATTAGCTTCATTTTGTACGTAAGGACAAAAGACGTTTAAACTTGTAACAAACGGAAATTTTCGACTTTCGAAAATTCAACATCGACACTCACTTAATCGACTGCCGAGAAATCGAAGGCCGGAAACCCGAAATGTTATGGTTTTAAAGAAAAAGAATTTAAGAAAAGAGAAGAGAAAAAGATAGAAGAAAGATAAGAAGATAGAAAATAAAGAGGAAAGAGAATAAGAAAATGGAGGGGAAAGAAAAATAGAACATAATTTTAAAATAGAACGGAACAGAAAGAAAACAGAACAACATCAGAATCTCACAATTCGCAGCGGAACAACATATAATATTAAATGAATAATCTTTAAACAAAGAACTATATCAGTTATTACATTACATCACATTTCATTACATCATATCATCATCAGAGTGTACAACAACAACAAATAGTGCAGCGGAAAAGAAATACTATATAACTAGTAATACGCCATGCCATCCAGCTTGCCTCCAGCAACTCCAGAATATCCAGAATATCCTGATAAACCTAACTCTTAACTGCCCGTGTGGAAATTGGTGGGCACCCAGAGTTTAGGAAGGAAAACAATAAACTCCAAGTCAGTCATGTGACTGGTGTGAGAACTCAAAACAGTTTATTTATCTTTAAAAATCAAAATAGAGGAATATTTTTATTTCAATTCGCAATGCTTTTAAAAATGAGACTACCATAAGGCCTCCCGCACACACACACAATGCAAACGCAGAATCGGAGGAGATTTCTCCTTATGATAGTCAAAGATGCTTGATACGCATTTAAAATAACATTTTATACTATTACTAGTGTATAGTGTAGAAAAAATTCATTTCGAAAGTAGAATATAAATCTTAGCCAGCATAGACATTTCGAACTATGCCTACTATAGCTAACTATGTTCAATAGCAGGTTACCGCCACATTCCATAGCAGGTTATACAACTAAAACCGTACAAGTCTCGTATTGTTTCTTTGGATTTCCAACGAATGATCAGGCCAAGGAACTTCCCATTGCCACATGAGAATGCCTCTGGATGGACATCCCCGAGAACCAAACCGGATCTCTACCAACACAAGGCCGGGTTACCCCTAACTGAGTAACAACTGACCGAATATGCCATCCCCCGGTCCTTTGGGACCTTTTAACCGAGCGCTCGTAATCAATTCACACAATCATAACAAAGTGTTTTCAACATGAGTAAGTATCTGGGCTCCATACCATGATACCACCCTTTTCCAGAAGGAAATGCACACATCCTAAAGGGCGCTACTCCTCATAACCTTGCTGCATCATCCAGTTTTGACCATTCACGGGGTGTGAGGCTCGACGAAGTCACGTCCACAAAAACATACTTTATACAAAAGCCATGCTTTGGGTCACAAATGATCATAGAGATGATCACAAAGATAGACGATCAAATAAACGATCCTATCACAAATAATCAACACAATGATCATTTCAGCATCACTCAGCATGTCACATTACCAAACTGGGAATATATCGCTGATAACTTCAACTATATAACCTCTGAGCTCGTACGTCTCAAAGAAGGGTGTTAAGCTAAAAGAATAAATTCTCCGCCACCAACAGAAATATATTTGAAAGAAATCGGCTTTATATCTCAACTTGTAATGTCAGGCATACTATCCATACAAGTCTGTTACGGGCTCGAACAAAACCGAAGGCACTTACAAAGAAGTCCTTGCAATCCGGATATTCACAATCCTGATCGGATTCACCATCACATATGGAGAACTCTATACCGTAGCTACTCGGTGCAGAGTCAATCGACAGGTCATCCTATCGTTCTCGCAAATACCGGGTCTTCAACACCGATCTTCAATGCAATTCACAACGACGTATCACATATTCGGAATGGGTTATACGACCCCATGGTCCTTTCCCGGTTAACCCGAATAGTGAGCGCTTATTCAAAAATAAGTGTGGCATTCACATTCAAACAAAACACATCAAATACCCATTCAAAGGGAAATATTGATAGTCGGTTATTGAACTATCAATGGATATGCACAACATCACCAGATTCCAAAAAATTTTCCAAATTATTTATTTTCCAAAATATCTTTACAAGATATAAAATTTTCACACTTCAAAAATAAATCAATATTTATTTTAAACCCAATTTCCAATTTCATTTATAAATTCCATATTGAATTTATATTTCAAAATATCTATGAATATATGATTTCAATTATTCACTTTCAATTTATCTTCAAAAAGATAAATTCTCAAAATATTCACTTTATATTGGAAAACATTTCCATAATTATTTGTTCATAAGTAATTCACAAATTTTATTTATTTTCAACACTTAGAAAATATTTAATATACTTAAATCGAGATTAAGTATATATTTCATTCTTTAAGGAAATCATTCTCTTAAACATATTTATTTGGGCCAAAACGAATGTTGCGTAGAACATCGTTACGACAACCCAAAATCACTAGTATAGGGATTCGAAATTAAAATAGATATATAAATCCCAATACTATACAAAACATTTCCTTTCGGAAATCATTTACTATAACAACAGTGTTATAGTCCACCATTTCCTTCTATTTCTCGAAACATCTATTTCAATAATAAATGTTGAAATCTATGGTTTCGAATCTTAACACATTTTAAAACATCGTTAGATCGTTTTAATTCAGTTCAAAATATCACATTCTAAACAATTTCTTTAACATATTATTCACTATTCAAAAACGTGAATATACTACGTTAACAATTTCATCCTTTTATTCATTTCATTTCAAAGGATTATTCACAGTCAAAATGTGAATATAACTCCATTAATAGTTTTCAACAATTTACTTATCAACATAAGTCATTTGCGAATTTATAAAACAACGTTTATAAATTCCATTTCTAATTATTTTATAACAACTTCCTTTTATAAATTCCTTTATTTACCTATTCGATTTATAACTCAATTATAAAACAAAGGTTCATATTATAAGTTAAATACTTATAATTTATTCGTTCACAAAAATCGTTCCTTTGAACTTCATAATTATAAATCTTATAACTTATAAGATTCAATTATTTATCCAAATATATTCTTTAATAACTTCACAAAATTTATAAATCTTACCATTTATAAATTTCATTTATAACATCACCATTTATAATTTTATAAATTCCATTCACTTATGCAATCCATTTTCACTTCATTCAAACACTTATAAAAACTCGTTTTATAATGTCAATATTTCAATTTATAAATATTCATTTATAAATCTCTTAATATAAATCAATTTATATTATTCTTTTTAAACGTCTTTAATCTCCTTTATTATTTCACCATTTTGATTCATAAAATAATTAAATTTTATAAATCCTATATTTAAACCTTTCACAATAAATTCTAAAATCCTGATTAAACTATTTTATAAAATCGTTAGCATCGTATTCTAAAAAATCAGTTTTTAACTATTTTTCTCAAAAATCATAATTTTTATAATATTAAAAATTATGACGTTTATTTATTTAAAATAGATCTAATTCCAAACATAAAGTATATTTTCAAAAATCACTTTATAAATCATTTTAAAGTTCCAAAATTTGGTCCAATGATGCTACATACCAAATAGTCAATCACGACAACAACGATATCATATATCGATATGATAATCAACGAATATCAAAATATCCATAATCAAATAAATACTGTTGAGGAATCCAGTTGGATCCCTCCAACCTGTTTTCCTGCATTCACAAACATTAGCACAATACCAATTTCGCTCCAGTACGAAATTATCGCGGTATATGTTCTTATTAAATATTATCCGCTTAATAACGACGCAATAGGGTCTCATCCGCTAAAGAAATAAATGCGGGAAATCAATAACTCCAATATATACATATGCCAATATATATATATTGATATTATTTATAATACCAATTTCACTGTTTATGAAATATTCGCGGTATATGTTTTTAATAAATAACATCCGCTTAATAACGGCGCATAATGTCTATTTTAACAATCAATAGATATCAATCAACATTCAAACATGCATTCAAATATTTTAAATCTAACTATTTAAAATAAAATTAAAACTGATTCGATTGAGTGAGAAGTTCTCACCTTGATTTTAATTTCCGTTTTAGCGATTTATTTCGAACGTTTAATTTTACTCAAAATTCTCGCTAACTCCAAACGACTCCAAACCAACTCCATAGCGTAGTGCTCGTCCATACGATTCCAACGCAACTGGTTTCGCGCGTTTTCGACCTCGTATGAAAAAGTTATGAATTATTGAAGTTTGTACACGATTTTATAACTAAATTACAACAACTTTTAATTAATTTTAAACTACAACCATTTTCAGCCATAGGATCTCACCCAAACCCATCACTGCCATTCATTCCATCCCCTTCTCCCTCGTATGCATCTCCAGGCCGCACACGACGCAAAGCCACCCAACACACGAGATTTAGGGTTAGATTTCTCGACCTCCACGCTCGACGATTATTCGATCAGGCAACACCATCACGCGCGCGCCCCCCGGCACCACCCACGCCCCAAATGCGGTCAAACTCGGCAGCCCATGTTGCACGCAGTTCGAGAACGAACGGCCATCCCTTGCACGAGAATTCACGTCAACCCGCTGCTCCATATTTGATCATGACCGTTGAACTTCAAGATCTCGATGTGCTCTACGACTTTCTAGTTGGAAGTTTGTTGTAATACTTCACGGATTTGAAGATTTGGAGGGAGGAAGTTGGGAGTTTTCTGGCCGTTCATGGCTAATGGAGGCGGCTGCAGTTTTGCTAGGGTTTTGTATATATTTTTTTTATTTGTGAATGGTGGCTATTTATAAGGAACCGACGAAACACTATTCATCTGGAAATTCCGAACTCCGATTTACGCGTCGTAACCAGCGTTTCTAGGGTTTACCCCGCGTTCTGGACACAATGGAATAGGTTTCGGAAGCTAATTCGGACATCTGTGCGAGTTATGGCTACAAACGCTCAATTTGAATTAAACCGATTTAAGCGATTTTCTAGGCGTTTTAATTTGTACCGGACAAACGGTAAATCCAATCGACTTGAAATTTGACACCTTACAATAATATCACATTACGGATCCGATGAAACTGGTTTCGTCGAAATCCGAGACTTTTTGAAAAATGGCTATTTTAACTCGCTAAATTAAAATTAAAAATAAATCGATGCGTTTCGAGCTGCCACGATCAAACGATAACTCCGATTGACACGAAAATTGAAATCCAGTAATAACTAACTATTACGGATCCAGTGGAACTAGTTTCGTTCAATTCTGAGACTGTTCAAAAATTGACTATTTTCACTAGTCGATTTAATATTAAAATATTCAATTTTCACAAATTAACTTTTAATTCGATTTTAAAAGTTCTAAAATATCGTTCTAACTTCAATATGATAAAATAAAATTTTACAAATCATTTTCAATCATATTTAACTCAATTTTCAATTATTTCCATAATTTAACATATTAAATTATCGATTTAATTATTCAATTAAATCCAAAAATTCAAAATAAAAATTATTTGACTTATAAATTCACTTTTAAATATTTAAAATAAATTAAATATTCAAATTTTAATTATCAAAAATTCTGGGTCGTTACAATCTTCCCCCCCTTAAAAGAATTTCGTCCTCGAAATTAACAAGTAAGAAAAGTTATAGAATTCTATTAATTTTCCATAAATCCATAGTTAAATTTCTTACAATAACTTTACTAAGTTTCAAATCATACTTAGTTATCTTTTCAAAAACAACTACTATTGTTTAACTTTCAACTTCAAAACTAAGTTAAAGTTTTCACAAAATTTACAAATTTTTTTCTCAAAATTTTCTAACGCCTTAAATTTCCGGAAAAATTCGCCATAGTCTCCTTTGCGCGGCTCGATCCGAAAAAAAAATGACAGTATATATATCACAAATATACATCTCATCAAGTAATGAGGCATCCCGCAGGGAAAAAAGTGTAAAAGTACGATATTTAATCCGAGATATGTACCTTATATTTTATTAGCAAGCATATACGGCTAATATAGCGCGAAAGCGAGCTCCAAATGCGAAGCAAACGCGATCCGCACGTACTAATCACTCAACAAACAACATGAGAACATGCATATGCATAATAGTATCAATATATAACATATAGCAACATAAAAACTATATATGTTAACATAGCAATTGAAACAAAACAATAAATGCAAACATCAACCAACTATCATTCATAACCAATGTATATTCATTCATATTCTCATTTATATACAATGAAATGGTTTTCCATTTAAATCACATTGATTCATTAACAGTGGATGTTCTTACTAACATTCATTTTCAATTAGTTTATATTCACTAATTCATATTCAAGTTGGTTCACTTCCAAATCAAATTCAATTCTATTCAAGATTCACTTAACTTCAAATTGAATTTCAATTTCATTAACACTTAATGAATTATACACAATCATCTAACAATCATATAACAATCAATGTATATTAATTTCAACCAAATTCCTTTGCTTATATTCATTCAATTATTCAACTTCTAATAACATTAGATTTTAATGAATTAACACTTTCATTCATTATTTCATATCAACTTATTTTACATTCAATTGATTAACATTCAATCCTTTAATCCAATTCAATTTCCAATTCATTTATATAACTCAAGTTTATATTCATCACTTAACTTTAATAATTTATTTTGATACCAATATCAACTTCATTCAATATCACTTAAGTTATATTCCATTTAACTTTAAATTCATTTTCATTTACAACTCATATTCATAAATATATTCATATAATTTCACTTCTTATATATATAAATATATAAGTTTATTTTTCAATTGTAAATCACTTTAATTATAATTCATACTCTTATAATTCTTTATACATATACAATTATTCTTTTATTTAGATTATTCAAACAACTAAACAATCAACAATCTACTTTAATAATTCTGAAAAATTATTTCTTTATATATAAAAATATAATCAAAGTAAAATTATTTCATTTACCCAATTTAAAATCAATATTGTGTCGAATTGTTCTATTTAAGTGTTTAGAAACCCCTTCGGCATAGTCTTGCGGACCACGCTGACGAAAGTTCATATGCCACTCAATAAACCAATCATCACAATATAAAACAATTTTATATTTTCACTAACAAATACGCTCTCATACCTATTATTACACTCAACTCATTCTAGAGTACTGCCGACTCTATCTCTAATGAGTAATACCCAACAGAATCATGGTTGTCGCTTAACCATATGCTCTGATACCAAATGTGACGACTCGAACGTAGCGGTCACAACCGGTAGGCTTTTCAACCATCCCAGCCCCACCGTGGCTTACACTGGTACCCCAGACCTTGCTTTTACGGCCAGCCTCTCGACTGTCTCAGGTTACACCTAACCAACCCCCTAAAAGAGGATGTGTGGGAGTAAGAGTCTCCCGTTCGCCACCAAACCGCGAAGCGAGAACCCCCCATCACATAGCCCAAAGCTTAACAAGACTGGTGTGAGAACTCAAAACAGTTTATTTATCTTTAAAAATCAAAATAGAGGAATATTTTTATTTCAATTCGCAATGCTTTTAAAAATGAGACTACCATAAGGCCTCCCGCACACACACACAATGCAAACGCAGAATCGGAGGAGATTTCTCCTTATGATAGTCAAAGAAGCTTGATACGCATTTAAAATAACATTTTATATTATTACTAGTGTATAGTGTAGAAAAAATTCATTTCGAAAGTAGAATATAAATCTTAGCCAGCATAGACATTTCGAACTATGCCTACTATAGCTAACTATGTTCAATAGCAGGTTACCGCCACATTCCATAGCAGGTTATACGACCAAAACCGTACAAGTCTCGTATTGTTTCTTTGGATTTCCAACGAATGATCAGGCCAAGGAACTTCCCATTGCCACACGAGAATGCCTCTGGATGGACATCCCCGAGAACCAAACCGGATCTCTACCAACACAAGGCCGGGTTACCCCTAACTAAGTAACAACTGACCGAATATGCCATCCCCCGGTCCTTTGGGACCTTTTAACCGAGCGCTCGTAATCAATTCACACAATCATAACAAAGTGTTTTCAACATGAGTAAGTATCTGGGCTCCATACCATGATACCATCCTTTTCCAGAAGGAAATGGACACATCTTAAAGGGCGCTACCCCTCATAACCTTGCCGCATCTTTCCTGTTTTGACCATTCACGGGGTGTGAGGCTCGACGAAGTCACGTCCACAAAAACATACTTTATACAAAAGCCATGCTTTGGGTCACAAATGATCATAGAGATGATCACAAAGATAGACGATCAAATAAACGATCCTATCACAAATAATCAACACAATGATCATTTCAGCATCACTCAGCATGTCACATTACCAAACTGGGAATATATCGCTGATAACTTCAACTATATAACCTCTGAGCTCGTACGTCTCAAAGAAGGGTGTTAAGCTAAAAGAATAAATTCTCCGCCACCAACAGAAATATATTTGAAAGAAATCGGCTTTATATCTCAACTTGTAATGTCAGGCATACTATCCATACAAGTCTGTTCCGGGCTCGAACAAAACCGAAGGCACTTACAAAGAAGTCCTTGCAATCCGGATATTCACAATCCTGATCGGATTCACCATCACATATGGAGAACTCTATACCGTAGCTACTCGGTGCAGAGTCAATCGACAGGTCATCCTATCGCTCTCGCAAATAACGGGTCTTCAACACCGATCTTCAATGCAATTCACAACGACGTATCACATATTCGGAATGGGTTATACGACCCCATGGTCCTTTCCCGGTTAACCCGAATAGTGAGCGCTTATTCAAAAATAAGTGTGGCATTCACATTCAAACAAATCACATCAAATACCCATTCAAAGGGAAATATTGATAGTCGGTTATTGAACTATCAATGGATATGCACAACATCACCAGATTCCAAAAAAATTTCCAAATTATTTATTTTCCAAAATATCTTTACAAGATATAAAATTTTCACACTTCAAAAATAAATCAATATTTATTTTTAAACCCAATTTCCAATTTCATTTATAAATTCCATATTGAATTTATATTTCAAAATATCTATGAATATATGATTTCAATTATTCATTTTCAATTTATCTTCAAAAAGATAAATTCTCAAAATATTCACTTTATATTGGAAAACATTTCCATACTTATTTGTTCATAAGTAATTCACAAATTTTATTTATCTTCAACACTTAGAAAATATTTAATATACTTAAATCGAGATTAAGTATATATTTCATTCTTTAAGGAAATCATTCTCTTAAACATATTTATTTGGGCCAAAACGAATGTTGCGTAGAACATCGTTACGACAACCCAAAATCACTAGTATAGGGATTCGAAATTAAAATAGATATATAAATCCCAATACTATACAAAACATTTCCTTTCGGAAATCATTTACTATAACAACAGTGTTATAGTCCACCATTTCCTTCTATTTCTCGAAACATCTATTTCAACAATAAATGTTGAAATCTATGGTTTCGAATCTTAACACATTTTAAAACATCGTTAGATCGTTTTAATTCAGTTCAAAATATCACATTCTAAACAATTTCTTTAACATATTATTCACTATTCAAAAACGTGAATATACTACGTTAACAATTTCATCCTTTTATTCATTTCATTTCAAAGGATTATTCACAGTCAAAATGTGAATATAACTCCATTAATAGGTTTCAACAATTTACTTATCAACATAAGTCATTTGCGAATTTATAAAACAACGTTTATAAATTCCATTTCTAATTATTTTATAACAACTTCCTTTTATAAATTCCTTTATTTACCTATTCGATTTATAACTCAATTATAAAACAAAGGTTCATATTATAAGTCAAATACTTATAATTTATTCGTTCACAAAAATCGTTCCTTTGAACTTCATAATTATAAATCTTATAACTTATAAGATTCAATTATTTATCCAAATATATTCTTTAATAACTTCACAAAATTTATAAATCTTACCATTTATAAATTTCATTTATAACATCACCATTTATAATTTTATAAATTCCATTCACTTATGCAATCCATTTTCACTTCATTCAAACACTTATAAAAACTCGTTTTATAATGTCAATATTTCAATTTATAAATATCCATTTATAAATCTCTTAATATAAATCAATTTATATTATTCTTTTTAAACGTCTTTAATCTCCTTTATTATTTCACCATTTTGATTCATAAAATAATTAAATTTTATAAATCCTATATTTAAACCTTTCACAATAAATTCTAAAATCCTGATTAAACTATTTTATAAAATCGTTAGCATCGTATTCTAAAAAATCAGTTTTTAACTATTTTTCTCAAAAATCATAATTTTTATAATATTAAAAATTATGACGTTTATTTATTTAAAATAGATCTAATTCCAAACATAAAGTATATTTTCAAAAATCACTTTATAAATCATTTTAAAGTTCCAAAATTTGGTCCAATGATGCTACATACCAAATAGTCAATCACGACAACAACGATATCATATATCGATATGATAATCAACGAATATCAAAATATCCATAATCAAATAAATACTGTTGAGGAATCCAGTTGGATCCCTCCAACCTGTTTTCCTGCATTCACAAACATTAGCACAATACCAATTTCGCTCCAGTACGAAATTATCGCGGTATATGTTCTTATTAAATATTATCCGCTTAATAACGACGCAATAGGGTCCCATCCGCTAAAGAAATAAATGCGGGAAATCAATAACTCCAATATATACATATGCCAATATATATATTGATATTATTTATAATACCAATTTCACTGTTTATGAAATATTCGCGGTATATGTTTTTAATAAATAACATCCGCTTAATAACGGTGCATAATGTCTATTTTAACAATCAATAGATATCAATCAACATTCAAACATGCATTCAAATATTTTAAATCTAACTATTTAAAATAAAATTAAAACTGATTTGATTGAGTGAGAAGTTCTCACCTTGATTTTAATTTCCGTTTTAGCGATTTATTTCGAACGTTTAATTTTACTCAAAATTCTCACTAACTCCAAACGACTCCAAACCAACTCCATAGCGTAATGCTCGTCCATACGATTCCAACGCAACTGGTTTTGCGCGTTTTCGACCTCGTATGAAAAAGTTATGAATTATTGAAGTTTGTACACGATTTTATAACTAAATTACAACAACTTTTAATTAATTTTAAACTACAACCATTTTCAGCCATAGGATCTCACCCAAACCCATCACTGCCGTTCATTCCATCCCCTTCTCCCTCGTATGCATCTCCAGGCCGCACACGACGCAAAGCAACCCAACACACGAGATTTAGGGTTAGATTTCTCGACCTCCACGCTCGACGATTATTCGATCAGGCAACACCATCATGCGCGCGCCCCCCGGCACCACCCACGCCCCAAATGCGGTCAAACTCGGCTGCCCATGTTGCACGCAGTTCGAGAACGAACGGCCATCCCTTGCACGAGAATTCACGTCAATCCGCTGCTCCATATTTGATCATGACCGTTGAACTTCAAGATCTCGATGTGCTCTACGACTTTCTAGTTGGAAGTTTGTTGTAATACTTCACGGATTTGAAGATTTGGAGGGAGGAAGTTGGGAGTTTTCTGGCCGTTCATGGCTAATGGAGGCGGCTGCAGTTTTGCTAGGGTTTTGTATATTTTTTTTTTATTTGTGAATGGTGGCTATTTATAAGGAACCGACGAAACACTATTCATCTGGAAATTCCGAACTCCGATTTACGCGCCGTAACCAGCGTTTCTAGGGTTTACCCCGCATTCCGGACACAATGGAACAAGTTTCGGAAGCTAATTCGGATATCTGTGCGAGTTATGGCTACAAACGCTCAATTTGAATTAAACCGATTTAAGCGATTTTCTAGGCGTTTTAATTTGTACCGGACAAACGGTAAATCCAATCGACTTGAAATTTGAAACCTTACAATAATATCACATTACGGATCCGATGAAACTGGTTTCGTCGAAATCCGAGACTTTTTTAAAAATGGCTATTTTAACTCGCTAAATTAAAATTAAAAATAAATCGATGCGTTTCGAGCTGCCACGATCAAACGATAACTCCGATTGACACGAAAATTGAAATCCGGTAATAACTAACTATTACGGATCCAATTGAACTAGTTTCGTTCAATTCTGAGACTATTCAAAAATTGACTATTTTCACTAGTCGATTTAATATTAAAATATTAAATTTTCACAAATTAACTTTTAATTCATTTTTGAAAGTTCTAAAATATCGTTCTAACTTCAATATGATAAAATAAAATTTTACAAATCATTTTCATTCATATTTAACTCAATTTTCAATTATTTCCATAATTTAACATATTAAATTATCGATTTAATTATTCAATTAAATCCAAAAATTCAAAATAAAAATTATTTGACTTATAAATTCACTTTTAAATATTTAAAATAAATTAAATATTCAAATTTTAATTATCAAAAATTCTGGGTCGTTACAAAACTTATGACTGCTAATCTATTGTGAATTCTTCTGCAAATCATGTATTGCTACGGACAGACGATGGTATCGATGTTGATTAATCTCCGAATACCGATACTATTGTTAGGAAAAAGGTGGCACCAAGGAGCTGGTTTGCATAGTTTGACGATGCATAAATATTACCCATCCACGGAGGTAAGTTCATTCATTATGAAGTCTAATGTTTTTTATATAATATTTTCAATAATATTTACAAACCATTGGCTAATGGTGATACGATATACCTCTGTATATTGCATCGCATCCAACAAGATGGTTTTTAAAATTTGGATACTATGGGCAAGATTGTGGGCATTGGATCAATCGGAAGTAACATGGACCCGTCTATTTTACAAAATAGTAATGCAAGCACAACGATGCCAAAACCCATATTTAACTTCATTTTCTACGTACTTGGTAATCTCTTTCAATTCATCCTTTTAATAGGTTCATTTTTATGCAATCATACACGAATATTCTCACTTGATTTGGTAAGATATACAGTAGAATTCAATTGAAATAAGAATGTGCTTGCTCAATGTGGTTTATTATGTTCACTATTATCTTAAAGGTGGTTGTATTTGATTTTTTGGTACTCTAATCTTCAATCATGTGGTAAACTACTATGTTGTATGAACAAATGGATTGGAAATGTTGTTCAAATGGCAATTTCCGCTCCACTTTCTGCGAATGAAAATAATCACAGACAATTGCATTAACAACCCTGATGTTGTTGTCTTCAACTCTTATAGACAAAATGGATCTTTCTGAATTATAGTTACCCAGCTTAGCTGGTAATGTACAAACTATAGTTACCAGAGCATAGTTACCAAGCAACACTTAAAATATGATAGGACCAGAGTTGAAAGTATCTCGCTCCATATTTACCAGTTAAGTTGACACCACGTTTGCTTCTCCTTTAAAATCCTAAATTTAAAGCCATAATAGATAATGGTCGCAATGTATATAAGGCGATGGCTAGCAGCCTGAAGCCCTGAATAAACTTATACATTATTAGAACAAAAGGTAGTGTGGTAATTTGTACCTCATAGCTTCTCCTTTGGTAAATCTAAATTTTAGTTGTTTTGAACATTTACAAAATTGAATGAATTTATAAGTTCAAATTTAAAAATAAATACATAGAACTATGAATTATACTTATATTTTACATTGGTTAGATCTTGAAAATTCCATATCGTTCATATTATTGTTCCAACTTATCCATTAAGCAACTAATATGTATATTGTAATATCTTTTATATAGAGCAGAATTTATAAAACTATTTCTGATCCACAACCAAATCAATTCTATATTAACTTCCATTTCTCTCTGTTTTGTTGAATTGTGCGAATAATATGGAGTTTTTTAAAAAAAAATGTGCACTCTTATTGTATTACAATAATTTCAAAGCTTTGGATGTGAAAAGGATAGACAAACACATAAAAGATTCATTTAACATAATATCATTTGTATTTTTTTATGTGTATATGTGAATGTTTGTTTATAAATATGTATGGACACTGTCACTTAATTTTTACAGGCACTAGCATAAATACAACCTCATTACGTGAAGTTGATATTTACAATTTTTCGATAACAAAATTAGAAATGCATGTTCACATTAGGTTTTTGGATTCCATTTAATTGATCAAACTACGTATGTAGTGGAATGAAAACAGTGGTAATGATAAAAAAACAATGGATATTATAGGTGCCATAAGTTAAAACAGATAAACACAACTTACTTCCTGTCAGGAGTTTACCGATCCGTCGGGTTCTCCTTAGTATATTCAAAACAACAATGGATATTGTTCTTTACATTTACCCTTTTTTTAAAAGTAAAAGTTCATTAATTAATATAACGTAAATGACAGATACCATAAAAGAAAATAAACAAGATCGAAAAAAATATATAATTACATTACACTGAATAAACTCAACTTTGACCATCCTTTTATTTCCTTTACTTCCGTTTGCTAATTCTGTTGCCCAACAGAATTAGCAAACAGATTGGCGACGGATGTTACCTAACTAGAAAATTAGTACAATATTATCTCTCGACTTTACATAAGTCACAAAAAAACAAGTACAATATGAGTATCAAATTCCAAGCAGTACATCACATAAAATATAAACCTACAAGCAATAACAAATAACCACAAAAACCACATCATCTGTCCTTACTTATCTGCCCGTGTGCGTAGCACGGACCACGCACTAGTTTAATTTATAATTGCTGGTTCATTCCTATTTTTGAATGGTTTCTTTGTCTTCCCTTTTCTTCATGTTGTGCTTTCTTTATTAATAAAACAAAAAAATGTGAGCATGTATATAGCAGCCCATTCATTTCTTCCTAGATCTACGTCACTTCCTTTGCTCATCTCTTTCCTTTTACTTTGAACCAACCCATCTTCTTCGAACTGCTGATCACCCCTCCCTTCATTCCCGTGCTTGATTTAAATTTTTTTGGAAAGCATATATATTTTGACTTTTATATATATTAGTTTGGAGATCACTTGTTCGTTTTTCCTTCTTCCTAAAGCCTTCCATCTCTTTGCTCGTAACCACTCCACCCACCCCGCTTGCCTCACCATAGCCGACCATCTTTCTCACCCTCCGCCTTTCTCCATTGAGCAACGACCTACTATTCCGCCACGCCTTCGCTCCACTCGGCCTGCCACCATGGATGCCAGCCTCGTCAATCACTCCAATACACATACACACACTATATATAATATCACATCCAACTGATAAAAGTGCATCAAATCAACCAATCAGCCATTTATTAATTTTAATTATGTAAAACTAATCATTAGTAGTCCAAAATTGAGTGAGATCAAGTCACATTGAGTTTTCGTCACTAAACGTTCAAATTTTAAATTAAATCGAATCTGTTCGATTTGACCTAAAATTTTGAAGAGCACCAAACACCTCCAAGTCTACACTACAGTGTAGATCTCGTCGTTGCGGTTTCAGCACAGCCAGTTTCGTCAAATTCTGACAATTTACGAAATAGTTATGCTACTTTAAAGATTTTAAATTTTTTAATACAATTAAATTTCAATTTCTTTTTTTATATACACTAAACATATCATGGCCATACAATTCAAAATACTAGATCAGAGCCGCAGATTGCCCTCCTTTCGTCGTACGTCCCAGAATCAAAGAAACCCATCATCGATTAAAAAAATCGACTGCCGTACCCTAAATGATCATCTAGAAGTCGATCAACCGAGCCCATGTCATAGCCCATCTCCATGCGCATCCATGACCAAAGATCGCACCCCAATAGTGCCTCCTTTCTCTCCAACGAATTTGAACCCAAGTCCAATGTGGGCAATCCCATGGCAAACCACCGCACCAAACTCGATCAACCGTTCAATCGGTAGAGCTCAATGAGTTCTTCAATCTTCCAGTTGGAAGTTTTCAAAATAAAGGAATGAATTTGGAGGAAAAAACGAGATGATGCTTGAAGAACTTCTACCATTGAAATGTTTTAAGTGGCGGCTTGAATGATAACACCAGGGTTTGGCTACAGTGCAATACGTATTTATTTACGTACGTACCAATGATTTTAATATTATTTTCAACTTTAGCTTCTTTTCGAACGAACTCCAAACAAGTCATGTCCCCTGGCATTTATAATGTTTTACCTGCATTACGAACAAAATGGAATGTGTTTCGGAGGCTAATTTGATCGTATGCAGAAGAGAGCTTTTTAAATCGGTTTAAATTATTAAATTTTCGATATTTATTTCAATGCGTTTCTTTCTCGTATGACCAAATGGATTCCATACGCTACTAAATTTGAAATCCGATAATCATATAGTGCTACGAATCAAATGGATCTAGTTTCATCGAATTCTGAGATTGTCCCCCGAAAGGCTATTTTAACTCGTTGATTAAATCGAGCAATATTTAAAATCGTCGAAATCATTAAAAATTTCAATTTTTAGAACTTACTAACTTCATTATAAATAAAATAGAGTTTATATTTATATTAGTAACCAAACCGATTTATATTAAATCAAAATTCGATTATTTACACTATTTCTATATATTAAATTTTCACTATTAAATTAATATATAAATTCCCAGTTTTAAACTTATCGACTTTAACTCCATTCACAAGTCCATTATTATAATTCTAATCCAGATAGAGTTTAAATCAATTTTAGAAATCATTTTTCACCCCCATTTATTTACAGATTCTCGTATTGTCCCAATTTCCAATTATTAATTTTATTATTTACCATATCAAATTAATCACTATATTTGAAATTATAAACCATTTCACTAACTCTTCCGTATTCAAAAATCGGTTTATAATCCAAATTCAATAATTAAAATAAATTAAATGTTCAAAAACGAACGAATAAAATTTAGGATCGTTATAATCCTCCCCTTGTAAAAATTTCATCCTCGAAATTGCTAAGGTGGGGAAAATGTTCCCAAACCAATTAACTTACCCAAACCCATTTAAAGTTCTACATTCACTTCTCAAATCCCTTTAGTTTAATCCAAAACAATTTGTTTCTATTTCTAACTCATAAACTTTGATTTCTAACACCGTTCCAAAAATCCACTTTTCTAGTTAATTTTCAAAATATTTCTAACACCTTAAATTCCCAAAATTTGTTTACAAGTCTCCTTTGTGCGGAGAGCCTTTTACAATATCACAGAAGAGATAAATATATATACATCGACCCATACGGTCGGAAAAAAATATATAACAATATATTATCACTTCTTTATTTTATTGCCTAGGCCTACTTTTTATTTAGCGTTTTCAAACGAGCAGCTTATTTTATATGCAATTACGCAACCAAAATCTATCCAACAGCTCCCTACACCTGTACTTACTCAAAATAAGCACATAAGTTACAACAAAATGAAATTTTATAACATTTCTTTCCTTTAATTAGCCAAAACATATAAACTTCATAAACCAAACATGCTAATCATAAATATTACAACAATTATATGGCTCCAACACCAATTTAATCCCTTTCCATGGACCTATATATCATTTTATTCAATTCGAAATGATTTACAAATGAATTTATTGTATTCATTCCATATTTATAGCAACCAAACTCATATTCATTTCAATTTGATTTATATGCGCCTTACTTACACAAATTCCCTTCCATTCAGTTCCAAATTGATTTACAATCAATTTATTTGCATTCCATTCATATTCACTTTCATCATATGCAAATCCATTTTATTAACTTCAATTTAGTTTCCTTTTAAATCGACTTTAAACCAATTTATCTATTCTCCATTTTATTCACATTTATGCTATCTACCAAACTTTGTTTGCCTTGCTTTTACATTAACACATTCTAATCCACGTTAACTTTATCTATGAACTCATTTCATAACAACCACTTACATTAAATTTCCATTGCACCTTTTTTTAAATTCATTTGAAATTGATCTCATTCAATTTATTTGCTTTCATTTACTTAGTGTATCCATTTTGTAATATCACTTGGGGACTAATTCATGTAATAATCTCTAATGTTTATTATAAACATTCTACATCGTTACTTAAGTTCATACTCAACTTATACTTCAAAATCATGCTTTAATTCATATTCAACCCATTTACTCTTACGTCGAGTTCGTTTCTTGTTATCGATTACTTAACCATTTAACTTGGTTATACTTTTTCACTTTCCCAGTTTAATAAGTTATATAACTTATTTATTAACCCTTCCATGACTTTCCACTTAAGTCATATTTACATTTAACATTCATAACATATAGTTATATAATCACTTCACAATTGATATTATATTTTACTTTACTCAATTTCATTTCACCTTTCATTTAAAAATTATATTTTGAATTTTCCATTCTTTCACCATACTATCAAACCATTAGCATTTAGGTTTTTACAATCCCATATCTCTATTCATAAGTTCATAAACTTATTCACTTAAATTCGACTTTACTTACTTTAGTCCATTTTCATCCTATAACCATTATTATGGATTATTCACACCACTTGATAACTTAAGTATATCACCTTCACTCAATATCTATAACTTATAATTATACAATTATTCTTCATTTTATCTTTATATCAAATTCAATTCAATTCCAATCCAATTACTATTTTATTTAACTTACCTTACGTTAAATTCCAATATATCTTATTCATTTTAGTTTACTCAAATTAAATTTTAAATTCCTGGATTATAATTTTAATCTTCCTTTATTATCTACCTCACATCAATGTATAAGTTTAATAATTGATTCTCTTAAGTTTTCAAATCTTTTAAATAAAAATCCCATAGTTTAATTATCCGGTTTTACTTCAAAACATTTTGAAATCGTAAATAGAACATACCCACTTTGGTATATCAAATCATACTCAACCATCATGGTAGCAATCCATTACACAGAAACTCGAAAATGAATGCTGATGATGTGGCCATCATCACCAGGACTATTTTCTAGCAACTAAAATGATTTCAGTGCTTCCTTACTTTAAAAATCCATTTTAAAACAATTTCTGTTCCAAGGACATTTTCAAATAACACTCCATTATTCCTCACAAACTACTTTGGGAAAACATTACCAAAATTCTCAAGATTTAAAAATTTCTAAACATTTAGTTCAAATTCATTTAAAACATTTTCCAAAACTTCCGGGATTTAAATTCTGGTTTAAATCAAATTTTATTTATATTCCTTTGTATAAATCACACTTATAAATTTCTATTTGGTTACATATATATATAAACATTTCAAATTTTTATGATCATATTTGATTCTAATATTAACATCGAATCATCCAAATTTATAAATACTACAATAATTTCAGAAAACTATTTCTTCTATATGAAAATATAATTTTGTGTAAAATTATTTTGCTTACCCACTTTAAAACAATACTATGTCGATTTACCTTGTCCAAGAGATTAGAAACCTCTATTGATACGGTTGTACTTTCCGTACCGACCAGAATTCATAAAAACTCAACCGATAAGTCAACATAATATAAAAACAAATTTTATATTCACTAACTATTATGCGCTCATGGTTATTAATACACTTAAGTCATTCTAGAGTACTTTTGACTCTATCCCTAATGAGTAATTCCCGCCAAAGCCTATGTACATCGCCAACCTAAGCTCTGATACCACATGTGGCGTCCCGCCCTTCACAACCCTCGAAAAAATTAACATAAATACGCCCACTGTATAACATGCCAAACAATCGAGTGCCGGAAAGATAGATTGATGAGGGAAAAGAAAAAAGGTAGAAGAAAGAAGGAACTAAAACAATAACAGAATCTCACAGCGGAATAAAATAACATATAATAGTAATAGTTCTTCACACAAACCAAAAACTATAATATACATACCATACATCAGAGTACACAAAAAAATAATTACCAGCCTGGGTAGTTATAATAACCTGCCCTCACAATTTGGCAACTTCAAAGTACAACACTACAGTAGAAATAAACAAGTACGAGTAATATGTCTTCACCATCCAGCTCGCTTCCTGCTCCAAAGCATCCTAACCTAAACCTAAAGTACTCGTTCTGACCAGGGCATTATAATAAAATAACACTTGAGTTAGTCTGGAAAACCAGCATGAGAAATCACACACAAATTGAATTATTAAGTTTCAAAAATACTTTCAAAATCCAACGTATCTTGTAAGACTATGCCACAAATAAGCATGTTGGATTTTTACTTTACGGTAACCAAAACATTTCATATCGAAATCCTTTGATATTATAATAGTGTCTAGGTACAAATACTAATTCAAATAGATGAAATTGTTACATTAATTAAATTCTAGCAATACTAGGCTCTACAATCAAAAGTGTAAAGGCACGTAGGGAGAATGGATTCCAACTGAATGACTAGGCACTGGGATACCACCTGTCATAGTACCTGTCTAGAAACACCATACCAAGGACCACTCCTGATCCCCTATAACACAAGATCGAACAATTCCTAACCTGAATAGACCGAATATGCTATCACCCCGGGTGTTCCGCCCTTTTCGAGCTCCTCTTACATGGAGTGACAATATCCTAGGTTATCTAGAAAGGAGGAAGACATACCCTACTTAGGTGCGACCCATCTAGCCTTGCTGCATCTCCCTTGATTTTCAGTCATTCCTAGTTGATGAGGCTCGAGGCTAAGCATTACCTTTTTAGGAATTTTACTTAGAATGCTTATTGTCCTCTAATGACAATGTTCTAAAACCATTCATCCATACAAGTCCGTTCTCGGTCCGAATGGAACCGAAGGCACTATTCCTACTACATTCATTTTGGAATCACCTTCAGGATTAGTAGCGATTAGACCTTGCACTTCACTGCTCTATCTTTTACTCCAAGCTCTTGGCTTCATTTCGAAAACGTACCTGTTGGATCGAAGTGGTTTTCCGGTCACAAATCTGAACCCGGTCACTTTGAAACAATGTTCGCTATTTCTCGATAAACTCAACCCTGGTTCTTTAGGAAATACACAGACGAAGATAAGATAGAAGATCACCTTCTAACTGTTAGAGGATGGATTTCCTTATAATGTCCTAGAAGAACGAACGAGTTTATATGTAAAGTATAGCACCTCGAGCGGTAACAATACCATATAATTCCATACCCCTTCTAGATATCTCCAATGTTATATTTGGGTCCAGATTTGATAGCCGGTTATTTAACTAACAAATAAACAATCAATTCAACCGAAAATTCCATTTCACCGGAAACATTAAAAATCTTTTTAAATTAAAATTTAAATAATTAAATCTCTTTATTCAAAACTAAACATACTTGTCTTATTGATTTTGGTAAATATTTAAAATTACCATTCAAAAATATTTGAAAAACCCTTTTTAAAATAAAGGTGAAAGTAGCATCGTGGTATCAAACATTGGTCACTGCTCAATGGTTACATCTTTATCCCAGAAAAATTCCAGTCTTAGCTGTAGGCACTCACTGCCTCTAATTTCGCTATGCGAGTGTACCATTACTTCTCGAAAACTTTGTTTTAAAAATTATCTCAAAATAGTGCTTATAAGTTCTAAATTAAATTTCAAGTTAAATCAAGGCAATTATACTTAAATAAAAGTTATTATACAAAACCATATTGAAAATTGATAATTATCCTTTTAAAGATAAACGCTGACCATTTCTAAAACAAGTATAATAAATCTTTCAAAATCATTATAAGGTTACTAGTAAATAATTAAACGTGTTTAACAATTTAAAATAGTTAAACAACTAATTTTTCAAAATATTTTAACACTTTTGCAAATTATCAAAATTAAAAAAATAAAAATTATTTTTTAAGAAAGTCCACATTCCCGATTTTTAAAACTTTTATATTTTTAAACCACACTTTTATTGATATTTAAAAGCAGCAAAAATCCAAGTTAACTGTCATAACATCAAACCAATTTAAATCGCACAATAACCTATCACAGACCTATTCAACAAAACATATATCACTATATATGCAATTTAATTCAACATTTTTGTGGAATTCAGTTGGATCCCTCCAACCTGTTTCTCTACATCCACAGATGTTAGCATAACATAAAAATACCAATTCCATTTCGAGGTGGAATATCGCGGTATATAGGGTCATTCGCTATTATGCGGTGTACATAGGGTCTCATCCGCTATATATATATATATATATATGCGGGAATAAATATTAGTCCAATACACATACACACTCTACTATATATGTGGCATCACATCCAACTGATAAAAATGCATCAAATTATCTAATCAACCATTTATTAATTTAACTACGTGAAACTAATCGCTAGTTGTCCAAAATTAAGTGAGATTAACTCACCTTGAGTTTCATTGCCAAACATTCAAATTTTAAATTAAATCGAGCGCGCTCGATTTAGCCTAAAACTTTGACGAGCACTAAACACCTCCAGGTCTACACTGCAGCGTAGTTCTCGTTGCTGCGATTCCGACGCTGCCAGTTTCGTCAAATTCTGACAATGTATGAAATAGTTATGCTACTTTAAAGTTTTTTAAAATTTATAATACAATTAAATTTCAATTTCTTTTTTTATATACACTGAACATATCGTGGCCGTAGAATTCGAAATAGTAGATCAGAGCCATCGATTGCCCTCCTTCCCTCTCGTATGTCCCAGAATCAAAGAAACCCATCATTGATTAAAAAAATCGCGTACCATACTCTATACAATCATCTAGAAGTCGATCAACCGAGCCCACAATGTAGCCCATCTCCACTCGAATCCATGACCAGAGATTGCACCCCAACAGTGCCTCTACTCTCTCGAACGACGAGCTCGAACCTAACATGAATGTGGGCAACCCACGACAAACCACTGCATCGAACTCAATCACAACCTTTCAATCGATAGAGCTCAACGAGCTCTTCAATCTTCTAGTTGGAAGTTTTCAAAATAAAAGAATGGATTTGGAGAAAAAACAAGATAAAGCTTGAAGAACTTTGGCCATTGAAATGTTTTAAGCGGCGGCTCGAACGATAACCCTAGAGTTTGTATGCCATCTGGCATTTATAATGTTTTACTTGCATTCCGAATACAAGGAATGTGTTTCGGAGGCTAATTTGATTGTATCCGAAAGATAGCATTTTAAATTGATTTAAAATATGAAATTTTTTTATTTATTTCAATGCGTTTCTCTCTCATACAACCAACGGTAACTTCTAATGCTATGAAATTTGAAATTCAATAATAGTAAACTATCACGGATCCAATGGAGTTAGTTTCGTCGAATTCTAAGAATGTTCCACGGAAGGTTATTTTAACTCGTCAATTAAATCGAGCGATTTTCAAAATCGTCGAAATCATTTAAAAATTCAATTTTTAAAACTTAACTTCGTTACAAATCAAGTAGAGTTTATATTTATATTATAAATCATTCCAACTTATATTAAATCAAATTTGATTTTTACACTACTTCTATATATTAAATTTTCACAATTAAATTAATATATAAATCCACAATTTTAAACTTATAGACGTTAATTCCATTCACAAGTCCAATATTATAATTCTAATTCAGATAGAATTTAAATCAATTTTAGAAATCATTTTTGATCCCTATTTATTCTTAGATTCCCGTATTGTCCCAATTTCGAATTATTGATTTTATTATTTACCAAATCAAATTAATCGCTATATTTGAAATTGTAAACCATTTCACTAACTCTTCCATATTCAAAAATCCATTTATAATCCAAATTCAACATTTCAAATAAATTAAATGTTCAGAAATGAACGATTGAATTTCCGGGTCGTTAAAAGAAATACATGGGTTTCTAACAAATTTGATTCTTTTTAAATACAATGTAAATATTTTATTTTTATATCTGTAAAATTTAGATTTTTAAATTATATGTTTGGAAATTTTAAATTTATGAGTCAAGTTTTGGAAAATACAGATTTTTACATTTTACTTATAATTTTCCAATTTTTAAATATATGAAATAAGATTTTGTACAATCAATTTAGCAAAAGAAGATTTAATTTAATAACAACATAATCTGACTAATATATACATAATATGTTTTACAAATTTATTTACAATTTTTCTTAATATTTTGTAAATAGCTTTTGTGTAACAACCCGCATATTTATCGCTTTTATATTTAAATATTTTATTTCAATATTTTATCGTTTGTCGGATTTTAGTCCGAAAAGCTACTTTTTGCATACGATCGAATTAGGACTCGGGACCACTCCCATTGAGTTTAAAATGCCATTTGCGACCTTTTTGAGTATAAGCTTCGGTATGTTTGGAGAAAGTTGATTTTTGCTACTTTTCACTTTGGGTTTGGTTTTGGGCTCAGCCCTATGTTAACTTATGCTCAAATCTGAGCCACTCTTCTCCACTCACCCTCATTCTCTTCTCATTTCAGTTTTTAGTGTATTAATGGTGGGAGAGATTGGAAATTAGAAAAACTCCAAAACCCTAGTTCCTCTTGCAAATCAAATTCCTAGCTCCAAACTCAAGAAGAACCCATTGGTAAGCTTCTCTTCTTCTTCTCCAACTTATTCTCTTACCAATTTCAGAAAATTCCTAAACCTAATTTAGGAGATGTTTCTCTTTTAGCTTAGATTCAAGCTTCTAGTGTTGAGATTGAAGGGAGGTTGATTCTCCATTTTGCTTTCAAGCTTCTTCATTGTTCGATTTTGTGAAAAGGTGAGATTTTTATCTCACATCTATGCTTATATTTATCTTCGATTGTTAGGTATGAATTCCTAACACTTATTCGTGTGCATTTGCTTTTGGTTTGGATTGAATTGGTGTATATTCCAATTTTTAGTGTTTTGAGTTCAATTCGTTAGAAATCCTAACTTCTATGTTTGAACATGTTTTTGGAGATGCATCGAAGAGCTTATAGGGCCGGGTAGTCGATTGGCATAATCCCTTAGCGTCGTTGCTCGAGAGAATGCAATTTGGACAAGATTGAACCTCATTTGCAATAGGCAGGGAAGAGGCTGGAAACAGGTCCGGCCGACCGACCCCCTGGTTCGGTCGACCGACCTACTTTCAAATGTGCAGTTGCACTTCTGTTTCTGGTTCGGCCGACCGACCCCCCTGGTTCGGTCGACCGACCTACTTCCAAGTGCCTAAGCACTTTCTATTTTAATGTTCGGTCGACCGACTCAGGGAGTCCGGCCGACCGACCTGATGATTTTTGCCTGCTTTGCCTTGTTGCTTGAATATCCAACTCTAATCGATTTGTGTTGTTTCCCTATTTGTTGTTATCAGTTGTTATTGACTTTGATGACTTATTTTCTTTGGGAATTCTATGAATATCCATTTCGATGGTTTCGGTATCGATTTTTTTTGGATTTTTATTCACATCTTCGTATGTGAATTTTAGTGGTTGATTGTTCCTACAATCTTTTTTGTGTTTTGTCACTTTAAAAATATAAAGGTTTTCTATACTAGTAGTAAATATCAAAACTCTTTCCTCATATGATTTCAATACTATTTTAATACCAAATTCGTTTACAAAACCGTTTTCCAATCTATTAGTATATATACAAACCTTTACCTCACTCGTGTGAGAAATCTAATTAAACGACTTAGTAAAACGAGTGGTATGAAACGCTTGCGTTTACTTCGTCGGTTAATTCTTAGACTTGTTCGATTGAATCCCTTGTGACAATTTTATAGTGGAGATCTACAGTTTGTTCGTAAATATTTAATTTAAGCTAGTGGTTATGGGACATGAAGCTAAGCTCAAATATTTACTAGCTTAGTGTAATTGACACTTCTCGATGATCATGACGATCATTTTTGTGATTTAGACTAGCAATGTGCGATGTCTCTTTGACTGCGCGGGAGACTAAACCCCGTTTTGTGGAGTTTCGACTCAAATTTGTATGGTAGCAACCCACGGTCTTCGAACCATTCGTGTGTCGGGTCTTCGGACCATTCGTGTGTCAGGTCTTCGGACCATTCGTGTGTCAAATTAATGGCTAGCTACCATGAGATATCTTCTCGTTCATGTGTTACAGCTGTTGGTGAGTTTTCATGCTCCCGTTCGTGTGATAGGCCTCCCCCCTATTTTGTGTGATTTCTGGATTTCGTGTGTCGAATTCTGGGATTTCCTTCTTCACCTATTTTTGTGATTTCTATTGATATGATTTATCAATTTTTGTGCATAGGTGAATTTGTGTGTCATTTACTGGATTTCTTGAGATGATTTCTAGAATTTGTGCTTCACCAATTTTCGTGATTTCTATTGATAAGCCTTATCGATATTTGTGCATTGGTGAATTTATGTGTCATTGACTTTAGTGATTTCTGGATTTCTTGTGTAGTCTTCTAGAATTTGTGTGTCATTGACTTTAGTGATTTCTGGATTTCTTGTGTAGTCTTCTGGAATTTGTGTGTCATTGACTTTTGTGATTGACGTTGATATTATCGTCAATAATTATTGTTTGATGAACGAAATAAGAAGTATGACGTTTCTTTGATTCTTGTGTAGATTTGTTGACATTGATTAACCTCTTGTTGATTATCAACTAAGTATATATATATATATATATATATCACATCTTGGCATTGTGATTCTTATGTGTTTAGTCATATCTCTTATTCAATATCGTTTCATCTGATATTTATAGTTAGACTGATCCGTTTATTATTTTCTTATTAAATAATACTCGGGTCAGACCGAGATGTTATAGGTGCTTCTGCTTGACTTCTCATCCAGGATCATTACTCTGACTTTTGGCTAACTACTTAGATTAGTAGTTTATTTTGTAGTATACATTTGAGATATAGACTCCATAATGTATACTTATTCTTTTGTGTAGTTCGTGAAACTATTCTTTTGTGATATTGTGGATCTTTTTAGACCACTACTCTGATGTACACTTTTATGTGTAATATTCATATCTTATTCCGCCTTTGTGATATGAATTGTCTGTGACTGATTTATGTTGTGTTTATTTCTATATTTGTTTCCGAAGGATTTATATAGCCACCGTGTAGTAGCTGTGAGTTTGTGTCGGTATGTCGGATTTCCTCTGGCAATAGAATGCTTGTTATATTATCTGACATATCGGTGCTCGCGCAAAGAAATTACACGGATGGTCGCTCCTCAACAGCCTTATCCTCCGTGCTAGTTGACAGCATTACACCGTAGTGTTCTTGGCTAGCGTGGGTATAGAGGTGGGGCGTCACAGCTTGGTATCGGAGCCAAACTTCGGAACAATATGGAATATTATAACAAGGATCATCGTCCTAAGTCCATCTTAGGAGTCGTGCTTTAGGATTTAATTCGAGTCTTCGTACCGATTCATCCTATTTTCCTTACGATTCCTTGTTTATCTATCAAGATTGCTTGATATTCAATTTGGTGAATAATCTTCTTCTTGCTCTTCTTTCTTTCTAAGGAAGATGAATGTCTAGACCAGGCCGTCCCAGAGCTGGACCATCTGGTGTTCCACCCCAAGATGGAGTTTTTATGACTGCTCAACAGCTTCTTGATTTAGTGACAAATGCTCAAGCAGCTGGAGCTAACCCGGAACCTACTCACCCAAAGTCGGGATTTTCACGCTTGTGTAGCGTTTACACTAATTTGGGTGGGGGAGCCATTCAAAGGTTCCGAAACTATTATTGAAGTACAGGCTTGGCTAAGGTCATGCGATCAAATCTTTTCTCGCATGAATCTTATTGACCTTCACCGAGTTCAGGTGGCCTCAAGTATGCTCCGAGAAAGAGCATTGGACTGGTACGAGCTTCTTATTTCTGAAACTAATGAAGCGGATCTCACTTGGGAGAAATTCCGAGAACGCTTCGATTTGAAATTCATACCGGAAGCTGAGAAAGTGACAGTGGCTCGACGATTTATAGATCTTGTTCAAGGTGAGTCCTCCGTGACTGATTACGTCGCCTCCTTCGAGTCGCTTTCTAAATACGGGGTTGAATACATCAACACCCCTTTAAAGAAGAACCAGAGATTCGTTTATGGCTTAAACAAAAATCTCAAGAAGCCATTACTTCTAAAATTAGAAGTTTCTTTCGACCAACTCGTTGATATTGCTCTTCGTCTTGAAGAGGCGGATAGGGAGAATGATGTTGAAGTGGTGGGTTCCAAACCAAACTTCAACAACAAGAAGAGGTCAAACAAATTCAAAGGCCCTTATCCCAATAAGAAAGGGAGGCAAGCAACTCCTGCTGAAAAGACCTTTTCCTCTACTCAAGGGAAATGCTATAATTGTGGTTCGAAAGACCATTTTGCGAACAAGTGTTCAAAGCCTCGTACTTGTCGCTATTGCAAGAGCCCGGACCATTTTATGCATGCATGTCCCAAACTTCAAAATAGGAAGGAGGGAAAGCTTAATGTTGCTCAAGCCCCTGGCAACACATCTCGTGGCCAAGGTATTTCTCATTCTATTCTGGATGGAATTATTTTATTTCGTGATCATCCTATTCGAGTTCTTTTTGATACGGGTGCGTCCCATTCTTTTATATCAAAAGAGCTTGTTGATACTTTTTCCTTGGATGTATTGTGTTTAATGACTTCTTTGAGAATTGCGAATCCGGTTGGTGGATCCGCAACAATCAGTTTATTGTGTAAAGATGTCGAGATTATTTTGTGTGATTTTTCTTTCCTAGCCGATTTGCATGTCATGCGTTATTTAGGCTTTGGAATGATTTTGGGAATGGATTGGCTTAACCGTTATGAAGCCCATATCCTATGTCCTGAGCGGACTATTCATCTTCGACATCCTCAATCTTTTAAGCAGATTTCTATTAATCTTAAAGATTCAGATTCCAGTTTGGTTGCATCTTTATATTCTTTAAACCCTCGTGATGACGATGATGATGATGAGGGTGATATTATTTCTCTTATTCACGTCGTTTGTGAATTTTCCGACATATTTGAGAGCCCGTTTTAGGATTACCACCTAAGCAAGCAATTGAGTTCAGAATTAATCTCATTCCTGGAGCTCAACCTATCACTCGCCCTCCGTATCGTATGTCCAATAAAGAAAACGAGGAGATGCGTAAACAATTATCTGAATTGGAGACGAAGCAATTTATTCGCTCTAGTTCCTCGCCTTGGGGAGCTTCAACTATTTTTGTGAAGAAATCCGATGGTACACTTAGGCTTTGCATTGACTACCGCAAGCTTAATGATCTTACTATCAAAAATAAATATCCTTTACCTCGGATTTATGATCTATTCGATCAACTTAGTGGTGCTAGAGTCTTTTCACAATTAGACTTAGCTATTGGATTTCATCAGCTTCGTATTGCAGAGGATAGTATTCCTTTGACATCGTTCCGTACTCGATATGGATCTTATGAATGGCTAGTCATGCCATTTGGTCTAACGAATGCTCCGTCTTATTTCGTTGACCTTATGAATAGAGTCTTCAAAGACTTCCTCGACCGGTTTGTTCTCCTCTTTATCGATGATATTCTTGTGTATTCTAAAACCGAGGAGGAGCATGAAAAACATCTTCGGATTGTGTTGGAAACTCTTAGGAGTAATCAATTAAAGGCAAAATTTTCTAAATGCCACTTTTGGCAATCTCGTGTGAAGTTTCTCGGTCATATTATTTCCCAATCCGGAATTTCCGTGGATCCTTCAAAGATTGAAGCGATTCAAGATTGGAAGAGACCGGAGAGTGTGACGGAGATTCGTAGTTTTATTGGATTGGCAGGTTATTACCGCCATTTTATCAAAGACTTTTCTAAGATTGCCGTGCCTCTCACTAGCTTAACGAAGAAAGGTAATAAATACATTTGGTCGGACAAATGTGAAGCTTCTTTTTAGAAATTGAAAGAACTCCTTTCTGATGCTCCTATTCTTGTTATTCCCGAGGGGAATCAAGATTTCGTTGTTTATACCGATGCTAGTCGCGTTGGTTTGGGTGCCGTTCTTATGCAAAGAGAACGTGTTATTGCTTATGCTTCTAGGCAATTGAAGCCTGCCGAGTCTAGATATGCCACTCATGATTTAGAACTCGCGGCTATTTTTTTTGCTCTCCGGATTTGGCGTCATTATCTTTTAGGAGAGAAATTTGTTCTTTATACCGATCATAAGTCATTGAAATATTTGTTTTCTCAAAAGGAACTTAATTTGCGTCAACAACGTTCGCCCGAGTTCCTTGCTCCTTATGATCTTGATATTCTTTATACTCCCGGTAAGGGTAATCGTGTCGTCGATGCTCTTAGCCGTAAACAACAAGCTGTTGTTTCTATGATGATATCCGAATGGAACGATCTCGAGATCTTATCCACTTGTGAGATTCGAGACCGCATATCCGATTTATGCTCATCATTTGTTTTATGTAGCCTTGAGGCTCATCCTTCTCTTTTAGACCGCATTCTTAAAGCTCAAAGGCTAGATCCCGAATTGGCTCTTCTTGGCCAAAATATTAAGGATAAGATTAATATTGAAGGTTTGAAGGACTTTGATATCGATTCTCGTGGCGGCATTCGAAAATTTGGTACACTTGTCGTGCCAAATATTGCTGATCTTCGTAAAGATATTTTAGAAGATTCACATCGTTCTAAATTTACCATTCGTCCCAGAAGTAGTAAAATGTACGCGGATATAAAGCGACTTTATTATTGGGAGGGAATGAAACTTGACATCGCTAACTTTGTTAAGCGTTGCATGACTTGCCAACTCGTTAAGGCCGAACATCAAAGGCCCGGTGGGTTATTGCAGCCTTTAGAAATTCCAATTTGGAAGTGGGACAATATTTCCATGGATTTTATAGATGGCCTTCCCCGTTCTCGTTTGGGTCATGATAGCTTATGGGTGATTGTAGATAGACTTACTAAATCCGCCCATTTTATCCCCGTTCGGTCTAACCGAACCGTTCCTCTTTTGGCCAAGCTCTTTATCAAAGAGATTGTTAAATTGCATGGAGTTCCTACTTCTATTGTTAGTGATTGCGATCCATTGTTTACTAGTGGATTTTGGAAGAGTCTTCAAAAAGCTTTAGGAACGAAGCTTAATTTTAGCACCGCTTATCATCCCCAGTCTGATGGACAAACTGAGCGTGTGAATCAAACTCTTGAAGACCTTCTTCGTGCATGTGTGCTTGATTTTGGTGGAAGTTGGGAAGATCATATTTCACTTGTTGAATTTTCCTATAATAATAGCTTCCAATCTAGTATTGGTATGGCACCTTTCGAGGCACTCTATGGAAGGCCATGCCGATCTCCTTCTTGTTGGCTTGAGGCCGGTGAGAAGCTGGTTTTAGGTCCAGATTTTATTCGTGATTCCACAGAAAAGATTGATCTTATTCGTCATAGGATGAAAGAAGTCCAGAGTAGACAAAAATCCTATGCCGATAACCGGATAAGGAAGTTAGAATTTTCTATGGGAGATCTTGTGTTCATTCGTGTTTCACCAATGAAAGGTATTGTACGTTTCAGTCGATCGAGAAAGTTAGCGCCTCGATATATTGGGCCATTTCCTATCACCGAATGTATTGGTTCCATGGCTTATCGCCTTTTGTTGTCGGCTCAATTTTCTGCTATCCATGACGTGTTTCACGTTTCTCAACTTCGGAAATGTCTTCGAGATTCCGATTCTATTCTTGAGCCCGGTGTTGTGGAAGAGATTGAAGTTTCGCCTAATTTAACTTATGAGCAACATTCTATTCGTATCATTGCTTCGGAGGTCAAACGACTTCGAAATAAAGATGTTCCGCTTGTTAAAGTTCAATGGTCTTCAAATCCTAAGGATTGTTCTTGGGAATCTTGAGAGTACATCGAGCGAACACATCCGGACTTACTTTCTCGTGCTCTTTGAGGTGAACTTCTTATTTCAAACTTCTTTTGTGTTGAACATGCTTTTATGGTTGTTACTATATATCTTCTTCTTAAAATATTGCGAGGACGCAATTTCTTTAAGGAGGGGAGTCTGTAACAACCCGCATATTTATCGAGTTTATATTTAAATATTTTATCGTTAGTCGGATTTTAGTCCGAAAAACTACTTTTTGCATACGGTCGAATTAGGACTCGGGACCACTCCCATTGAGTTCAAAATGCCGTTTGTGACCTTTTTGAGTATAAGCTTCGATATGTTTGGAGAAAGTTGATTTTTGCTAATTTTCACTTTAGGTTTGGTTTTGGGCTCAGCCCTATGTTAACTTATGCTCAAATCTGAGCCACTCTTCCCCTCTCACCCTCATTCTCTTCTCATTTCAGTTTTTAGTGTATTAATGGTGGGAGAGATTGGAAATTAAAAAAACTCCAAAACCCTAGTTCCTCTTGCAAATCAAATTCCTAGCTCCAAACTCAAGAAGAATCCATTGGTAAGCTTCCCTTCTTCTTCTCCAACTTATTCTCTTACCAATTTCAGAAAATTCCTAAACCTAATTTAGGAGATGTTTCTCTTTTAGCTTAGATTCAAGCTTCTAGTGTTGAGATTGAAGGGAGGTTGATTCTCCATTTTGCTTTCAAGCTTCTTCATTGTTCGATTTTGTGAAAAGGTGAGATTTTTATCTCACATCTATGCTTATATTTATCTTCGATTGTTAGGTATGAATTCCTAACACTTATTCGTTTGCATTTGCTTTTGGTTTGGATTGAATTGGTGTATATTCCAATTTTTAGTGTTTTGAGTTCAATTCGTTAAAAATCCTAACTTCTATGTTTGAACATGGTTTTGGAGATGCATCGAAGAGCTTATAGGGCCGGGTAGTCGATTGGCATAATCCCTTAGCGTCGTTGCTCGAGAGAATGCAATTTGGACAAGATTGAACCTCATTTTCAATAGGCAGGGAAGAGGCTGGAAACAGGTCCGACCGACCGACCCCCTGGTTCGGTCGACCGACCTGCTTCCAAATGTGCAGTTGCACTTCTGTTTCTGGTTCGGCCGACCGACCCCCCTGGTTCAGTCGACCGACCTACTTCCAAGTGCCTAAGCACTTTCTGTTTTAAGGTTCGGTCGACCGACTCAGGGAGTCCGGCGGACCGACCTGATGATTTTTGCCTGCTTTGCCTTGTTGCTTGAATATCCAACTCTAATCGATTTGTGTTGTTTCCCTATTTGTTGTTATCAGTTGTTATTGACTTTGATGACTTATTTTCTTTGGGAATTCTGTGAATATCCGTTTCGATGGATTCGATATCGATTTCTTTAGATTTTTATTCACATCTTCGTATGTGAATTTTAGTGATTGATTGTTCCTACAATCTTCTTTGTGTTTTGTCACTTTAAAAATATAAAGGTTTTCTATACTAGTAGTAAATATCAAAACTCTTTCCTCATACGATTTCAATACTATTTTAATACCAATTCGTTTACAAAACCGTTTTCCAATCTATTAGTATATATACAAACCTTTACCTCACTCATATGAGAAATCTAATTAAACGACTTAGTAAAACGAGTGGTATGAAACGCTTGCGTTTACTTCGTCGGTTAATTCTTGGACTTGTTCGATTGAATCCCTTGTGACAATTTTATAGTGGAGATCTACAGTTTGTTCGTAAATATTTAAGTTAAGCTAGTGGTTATAGGACATGAAGCTAAGCTCATATATTTACTAGCTTAGTGTAATTGACACTTCTCGATGATCATGACGATCATTTTTGTGATTTAGACTAGCAATGTGCGATGTCTCTTTGACTGCGCGGGAGACTAAACCCCGTTTTGTGGAGTTTCGACTCAAATTTGTGGGGTAGCAACCCACGGTCTTCGGACCATTCGTATGTCAGGTCTTCGGACCATTCGTGTGTCAGGTCCTCGGACCATTCGTGTGTCAAATTAATGGCTAGCTACCATGAGATAGCTTCTCGTTCATGTGTTATAGCTGTTGGTGAGTTTTCATGCTCCCGTTCGTGTGATAGGCCTCCCCCCTATTTTGTGTGATTTCTGGATTTCGTGTGTCGAATTCTGGGATTTCCTTCTTCACCTATTTTTGTGATTTCTATTTATATGATTTATCAATTTTTGTGCATAGGTGAATTTGTGTGTCATTTACTGGATTTCTTGAGATGATTTCTAGAATTTGTGCTTCACCAATTTTCGTGATTTCTATTGATAAGCCTTATCGATATTTGTGCATTGGTGTATTTGTGTGTCATTGACTTTAGTGATTTCTGGATTTCTTGTGTAGTCTTTTGGAATTTGTGTGTCATTGACTTTAGTGATTTCTGGATTTCTTGTGTAGTCTTCTGGAATTTGTGTGTCATTGACTTTAGTGATTTCTGGATTTCTTGTGTAGTCTTCTGGAATTTGTGTGTCGTTGACTTTTGTGATTGACGTTGATATTATCGTCAATAATTATTGTTTGATGAACGAAATAAGAAGTATGACGTTTCTTTGATTCTTGTGTAGATTTGGTGACATTGATTAACCTCTTGTTGATTATCAACTAAGTATATATATACATACATACATATATATATATATCACATCTTGGCATTGTGATTCTTATGTGTTTAGTCATATCTCTTATTCAATATCGTTTCATCTGATATTTATAGTTAGACTGATCCGTTTATTATTTTCTTATTAAATAATACTCGGGTCAGACCGAGATGTTACAGGTGCTTCTGCTTGACTTCTCATCCAGGATCATTACTCTGACTTTTGGCTAACTACTTAGATTAGTAGTTTATTTTGTAGTATACATTTGAGATATAGACTCCATAATGTATACTTATTCTTTTGTGTAGTTCGTGAAACTATTCTTTTGTGATATTGTGGATCTTTTTAGACCACTACTCCGATGTACACTTTTATGTGTAATATTCATATCTTATTCCGCCTTTGTGATATGAATTGTCTGTGACTGATTTATGTTATGTTTATTTCTATATTTGTTTCCGAAGGATTTATATAGCCACGATGTAGTAGCTGTGAGTTTGTGTCGGTATGTCGGATTTCCTTTGGCAATAGAATGCTTGTTATATTATCTGACATATCGGTGCTCGCGCAAAGAAATTACACGGATGGTCGCTTTTCAACAGCCTTATCCTCCGTGCTAGTTGACAGCATTACACCGTAGTGTTCTTGGCTAGCGTGGGTATAGAGGTTGGGCGTCACATTTTGTAATAACTTTAATAAACAAAGATTGGAAAGATAAATTGAAATTGAATTGATATTTATTTTGTTTATAAAATTATTTAATTAAAATTTGATTTGAAACTTATTAATTTTGAGGTTTAAAGATATGATTTTTATAACTTGATCAATGGGTTTTAATTAAAGGTGATAAAATGAATATCTTCAAATTTAAATAAAATTGAATATTTAATTTTAACTTAAATTTGAGATTTGAGATTTTATTTAAATGCTTATAAAAATTGATTAGGTGGATATTTTAGAATTAAATATAACTAAAGTCAGATGTTTAATTGTTGATTTTGCTTAAATTTGTGAATTGAGATTTGATTTAAATGCTTATTAAAAATGATTACGCGAATATTTTAAAATTTAAATAAAATTAATTTTGAAATATAAATGAGATTCATCAAATCGAGTTATTGTAAATTGTCTGAATATTTAAACTTTAAAATCGATTGAGTTTGGAGGTGGTTTTAAATTCGTAATTCAAACCTGGATTTGAAATCGATATAAATTAAAATGGTTTAATGAGAATTTTAATTTAACCTTTTCAATTGAAATTGTTAAACTGAAATTGATTTAAATTGAATTGTGGAATCAAAGTTGGTTTGAATTAATTTGTGAAGTTAGAAGAAAATAATTCCAGTTCGAGGCTATTTTTGATATACAAACTATTTTTAATATATAAACTATTTTAATCTATAAACTATTTTAAACATAAGCTATTTTTATTTTATAACTATTTCAATATACATAAACTATTTTCTATATTTAAACTGTTTAAGTTGGAACTGTTATGATTTAGATTTAATAGACTTAAATGCGAATATTTTGATATGAAGGTTTCAACTATTTTTTATGGTTATGGTTTTAGAAGCGAATATGATTTCGAAAATGAATATGACTTAAAGTGATATGATTTCTAAAGTGATATGACTTTGAAATGAATATGATATTTTGATAATGAACTGTTTGAAATATAAAATAACCACGGGTGAAATAAGCATTTGGTTGTCAAAGTGACCGGGATCGGATATTGTCATACTCTCTGCCAATACCGAACACCACTTTAACAACTTTGCACTTGGTGGAGATTCCATTACAAAGTTGGATGTTTTGGAGAACGATTCTAATGAGGTATTAACGCAACTCTAACTCCTGCGAGCCAGATTGAAGTGGCTAAAACATGAGCTATACCTAGGCCAAGTGAGGTCGCACCTCCGATCAATCATGCTTCTTCGATACCACTCTATTACTTTTGATTTGCTTGGTTGCATCTTTGACTTAGGAGTGTGACTCGAGATGGGTGGTAGTAGATGTTATGTGTTATCAGTAGCCCGGTTCTGCAAAAGGGTACAATCCCACCCTAGGCATTGCCTAGTGTGCCTTATCACATGCCTTATCGCACCTTCTACGAGTTTGGTTTATACCGTACCTATGTATTGCCTTTTGATAGCCCTCCAGTTTATGATAGGAATTACGGTACTGTATAGACAACAAGAATATATAAAAATGTGTTAAGGGGGATATGGGTATCGCCTTAATGCTATTTTAATATTTTACTTTACTATAGACATTATCTATATAACATATTCATCTATGTTTGTAAATAGTTTAATGGATCCTTAAAGAATGAGAATCTCAAACATCCTTTAATTTATATTGCATTTCACTTGGCATTTCACTTGAGTTGATTCACTGGCACAAGAATGTTACTACCGACTCGAGTGTTTTGTGTTTTACTTTATGCTCGGATCAGACCGAGTGTCACAACATTTGAGACTCGCCTTTGCAGCTTGGAGTTTTGCTTGGAGATCTATATATTATGTTCAGCTTTTTAGTTATTTCAGCTATTTCCAGTTATTTATGTTTAGACTTGTCAGTTATATTTGTATTAGTGACTTCTTTGTATTTGAGATTTCTGTAGTATTTTGTTTTAAACTCAAATGTTTTATAGTAGCTTCATGAACTACTACTTATCTATTCTGATGCTTATTGTCGTATTACTCTGCATCTGTGATTCTACGATTGATTTATTTACCGTATATGCTAATTTTTGCCTAATATAAATTAACAATCTGTGGTTTTGAGCAATTCAGGTCTGACATGAGTGGATGATTGTCGATTTGAATGATTCGAAATAGCAGTCGTTATAGTTGGTATCAGAGCTCTGGTTTAGGCAAAACTTAGCGTATGAAGTAAAATTCATTAGAAATACGGTAGTAATACCTTAGAATGAGTAAAATTATTATCTTCATTCGAGCTTGAAATTCTTTGTCAGAATTATCTTTGATTTGGATTTCTTTTGAATTTTGGAACTTTCCCTTTGTTATGAAATCCATTCTTGTCCCACTCAACAGAGAGGCAAGACATTTAGATTCTTTGCCATGATCTCTTCCACTCCTCCTTCTCTTTGCATGATTTTCCTATTCTTGTTCTCATTGATACTGGAGCATCCCATAGCTCTATTTCAGTTAATCACTGTAATAAATTTGAGCACAACTTGCTACCTCAATTGGCAACTTCATCCTTATGCGTGACTAATCCCATCGGCCGTCCTACCAACCTTAGTACTTTGTAAAGGGGTGAATCTCCTTTACAACTAGCATCGATTCACCAGAGATTTTTAAGTCCTCGGTTTTGATGTTGTTATTTCTTGCAAAGCCCGAACCGTTTCTATAGTAGATGACCAGGGTAATGAAAGTGTGCTATGGATCATATAATATGGATATATGCTAATACAAAGTTTAGTGATGATAGCTATACAGTACATATTATGGAATATAAAAGCAATAAAGTAAAATGACATCAGGAATTTGTATACTGGTTCGGAGCACCGTCTTACATCCAGTCCCAGACTCCTTCTGGAATTTCACTAAAAAAATAGCCCTCACTTAACCCGGTGGAATAGTTATACAAACACCTGAACAACCGAAAATGATTTTTTCCTCAACAGCCGAAGAACACTTTCTTCCTGAGCAACCGAACAGGACTTCTTCTTGAAACAGAAAAATTTTGTTTGACAAGTATGTTCTTGATAACATAGATATGTCTTGAAGTACATGCGTCCTATAATCAAATCCTCAAGTATATGAAATGTATGTGAGAATAAGAAAGGAATATATTGCTTAGAATCAGGGAATATGTAAGTAATTTAGAGATTCAACGTAGTTAGATATAAAATCCTGTTAAAATGGAAGAATATGAGAGCACAAGAGTAATAGAAAGTAGTTAGATTGATTTCGGTAATTGTTTAATGTTCGAAAACAAGTATATATAGAAAACAAAGAGTTGCTGCCATTGATGAAGAGTTCTGATGAAGAGAAATAACTATTCTCGTTCAGAAATCGGTCGCACCTATTTGCAGAGACAATGTGTCTTTTGAAAATATGACTGTTAGACTCAGGTCGGTCGACTGGTCGAAAATGGTCAGTCGACTGAAAAGTAAAATCATGTAAAATACTAATTCATGCACAGATGCGTGATTATGCAGTATATACAGAGCCAGTCGACTGGGACAAACTGCCAGTCGACTGGCTGTATGTTTGCAGCAAATAAAAGCCATTTATCAAGATGTGTTTGTGCTTTGTTGAGGATAGATTTTACAAAATTTCTAAGACTTAAAAACAAATAAACAATATCACTATGTTCTTGTCTCTCTTTTTGACGCATGATGCCATACTTGAGTATTGTCTTGCATACGTGAGCGTCTCCTTGTCATGAATCAAAACTATGTGGTTTAACATACTCCCCCTTTTGATTGATGACTTGTATAAAATATAAGATAAATATATATAGTATGTGGAGATTTATGATCTCCCCCTGAATATGTGACATCTTTAGTTCATGTAAAAAAATGGTTACTTCAAGCTTTTCTCCCCCTTTGTCATCGACAAAAAGGAAATATTGCTAATAAAAATTTCAAATTCGGAATAGTACATAATGTTCAGTCACAAATAGCATTGCAAGTCACAAATAGAACAAGCATTCAGAAATAGTATATAACACAGATTTTAAACAAAGAAGAGACTAATTATTGCAAGTCTCTAAAAATACCGAATGTTCATTGCAAAAATAGCCAACAATAAGTAACTTATCAATCTTACTATACCAACCAAGTCAAGACTATTCTTCATCTGAATCGAATAGCCAACAATGTGTGCAATACGAGCTAGTGAAAGAAAAATTGGTGTTCCATAAACTAAGATCTAGACACACTCTTCTCTATTAGCGGGATTTTGATGTCCTAAATTAAGGTTAGCATAAAACACCTTGACCATAACATGATTAATGTTGTGGTGATTTAAATTACAGTCAAGTAAAGATTTTAACCACTTCTCCTTGCTAGTTCTTAAGGACCGTAAGAAGCAAAATCAGAGTATCTCATAAACGAACCTTCGAAAGTTCGGAATTTCTTCATGGAGTTCCATCGTTTGAGAGCCGTCGAGCCGTATAGGCATTGACCAACTTGAGAATCAATAGCATCAGATGAAGAGGAACCTTACTTAGATCTTTTTGATTTGGGAGTAGCCATAATTTTGGAGAATTTGGGTAAAAAAATTGAAAATTGGGGCTAGGGTTTTGTTAATTTTGGCAAAAACCTGAGAAGGAAGAAGGAATTAGTAGTAAAAAAAGAATAAGAAAGGTGAAAGGAAGAGCTATTTGGCTTTTCAGGTGCTAGTCAGTCGACTGGTCGAGTAAGGTCAGTCGATTGACCAGTAACCCGAGAGTTTTCTTGGCTTGTAATCAGTCGACCGAACCATATAGCCAGCGACTGGTTGTAAAAAAATCTGGTAGAGAGTTTTAGTGATATAAAAAATGCAATTTTATTCATATTTAAACAACTAGATGAAGAAAATACATAAGAAATAAAGATACAAAACATTGAAAAGGCTGAAAATGTGCTAGTTCAAACCACATGGGGTCTTGGATTTGTCCTGTTCTATTTTGGTAAATTCTATACTTTGTTGTAGCGGACACTAATTATTTTGATGTTCCCAAGAGTTGGGAGTCATCGGAGGTCGTTGTGGGCAAGGAGACCAAGGATTCCTTCAAGAAGTGGAGGGATGATGGGATGGCGACGGTTGGAGAACATCCTTTTTAGGAGAGCTTCCACAGAATTTTAATGCCATTGATTCAATTAAGCTCAATCATCTAGCATTAATTCTTTATTCATAATGCATTTCCCTTCGAGGATTAAGTTTTTCTTGTTGATAGTGATGTATATCATCAATTTTCTCCTTTGTATTTGGTGAGATAAAAAGAGCTTTCTTTGCCTTTTTGCTTTCGTGTGTATATCCCGAGGGATGTAGACCAAAAGAATGAGTTGGTTCATTTGCCGGAGTAGTGATCTATAAAGATGATGTCGAGTTCTTGGAAGATGGTGATGTGGCATAAGAAATCCTAGAGGAATTGGAGTTGTTTAAATCTCGAGAAGCCATAATAGAAAAATGTGCTATTGAGATTGAGTGAGCAAAAAGTGTGCATGGGAGGTCTATTTAAACTGGAGAGAACCTAAAATACTGATGGACAGAATTATAGAATTGATATTGTCTAGGAAATAAAAGAATGGTTAAGGTAAGTTTAAAAATTGGTGGTTAAGGGATGATGGAATGAAATATGAAGCTAAATATGTAACTGAGCAGTAATCGCTACATAGCACAACTAGTAAAGCATGCACCTACAAGCCATAAGACATGGGTTTAATTCCTAGCAGCTACCCTATTTTTTGAATTTTGAATTTGTGAATGCTGTGTAAAGATCTTAGTTAGGAACATGAAACATATATAGCTCAAATGGCAAGTGACATATGCAAGTGTAGTAAGAGGTCATGAGTTCAAGTCTTAGTAGTGTCATTAAAAACAGAAATTTTTATTTTTGCCAAAATTTTCAGTAATAATGTAAACACTACAAAATTTTGTTCATAAAATTTATGAAACATGAGTATATATAAAAGTTATAAATTTTTAGAAGAGACGATTCCAAGTTCTCGTTTTAATTTCATAAAAACATTTTCTATTAAAGGTGTTGTAAATATCGGCCAATTGATTTTTAGAGGATACAAATTCATGATTTATTAAATATTTTTCAATACAATCACGAAGAAAATGACGAAAAATGTTAATATGTTTTGTTCGTGAATGATTGATTGGATTTTTAGATAAGTTTATAGCACTTGAGTTATCACAATAAATTATTTACTTATTTAGATTAAAACCAAAATCTTGGAGTGTTTGTTGCATGTAGATGACTTGAGCACATGCCAAGGCTGCAGATATATATTGTGCTACACATATCGAAAGTGAGACGCAATTTTGTTTCTTACTAAAAAAAGATATAAGAGATCATCCAATGAAGTGACAAGTCCCACTTGTACTTTTTCAATCTGTTCGACTTCCTCCCAAATCAGCATCACTATGTGATACGAATTCAAAAGGACATTCTTTCGGGTAAATTAGTCCAAAGTCGTTTGTTTTCCTAAGGTGCCGTGGTATGCGTTTTACTGCTTGCATATGTGATTCTTTGGGATCTGCTTGAAATTGTGCGCACAAACAAACACTCATCATTATGTCAGGTTTGCTAGTAGTTAAGTAAAGTAACGATCCAATCATACTTCGATATAATTTTGATCAACATTGTTACCATTTTCATCTTTATCAAGATGTATATTGTACTCATAGGAGTAGATTTGGTAGAAGTATTTTCCATACCAAAGCATTTAATTAGATAGTTACAATATTTTTCTTGATTCAAGAAAATACCGTTTTCCATTTGTTTAATTTGTAAACCAAGAAAATAATGTGACATTTCAAATTCTTTGGTTATTATTTTTAAAAATTCATGACATAAATTTTCATTTGTAGAACCAAAAATAACATCATCAACATAAATTTGAATAATTAAAATATCTTGTTTGTTTCTTTTAATAAAAAGAGTTTGATCAACCTTTCCAATTTCAAAACCAGAATCTATTAGATATCTTTTGAGACGATTGTACTAAGTATGTGGTTCTTATTTAAGACCGTATAAAGCTTTCTTTAATTCATAGACATGGTCTGGAAATTGTTCATGAATAAATAAAGGAGGTTGTTCAACATAAACATTTTCTTTTATAAAACCATTTAGAAAAGCACTTCTTACATCCATTTGATATAATTTAAAATTATGAAAACATGCATAGGCTATAAAATTTTGTTCATAAAATTTATGAAACATGAGTATATATAAAAGTTATAAATTTTTAGAAGAGACGATTCCAAGTTCTCGTCTTAATTTTATAAAAACATTTTCTGTTAAAGGTTTTGTAAATATCAGCCAATTGATTTTTAGAGGATACAAATTCATGATTTGTTAAATCTTTTTCAATACAATCACGAAGAAAATGACGACGAATGTCAATATGTTTTGTTCGTGAATGATTGATTGGATCTTTAGATAAGTTATATAACTTGAGTTATCACAATAAATTATTGATTTATTTAGATTAAAACCAAAACCTTGAAGTGTTTGTTGCATATAGATGAGTTGAGCACATACCAAGGCTGCAGATATATATTCTGCTTCACACATCGAAAGTGAGACTCAATTTTGTTTCTTACTAAACCAAGATATAAGAGATCGTCCAATAAAGTGACAAGTCCCACTCATACTTTTTCTATCTGCTCGACTTCCTCCCAAATGAGCATCACTATATGATACTAATTCAAAAGGACATTCTTTCGGATAAATTAGTCCAAAGTCGTTGGTTTTACTAAGGTACCGTAATGTGCGTTTTACTTCTTGCATATGTGATTCTTTGGGATCTGCTTGAATTTTTTCACACAAACAAACACTCATCATTATGTCAGGTCTGCTAGCAGTTAAATAAAGTAACGATCCAATCATACTTCCTTACAATTTTTTAACAACGTTTTTACTATTTTCATCTTTATCGAGATGTATAATGTACTCATATGAGTAGATTTGGTAGAAGTATTTTCCTTACCAAATCAGTTAATGAGATAGTTACAATATTTTTCTTGATTTAAGAAAATACCATTTTCCATTTGTTTAATTTGTAAAGCAAGAAAATAATTCTTCCATATGTGACATTTCAAATTCTTTTGTCATTATTTTTGAAAATTCCTGACATAATTTTTCTTTTGTAGAACCAAAAATAATACCATCAACATAAATTTGAACAATTAAAATATCTTGTTTGTTTCTTTTAATAAAAAGAGTTTGATCAACCTTTCCAATTTCAAAACCAGAATCTGTTAGATATCTTCTGAGACGACTGTACCAAATACGTGGTGCTTGTTTAAGATCGTATAAAGCTTTCTTTAATTTAACATGGTATGGAAATTGTTCATGAATAAATAAAGGAGGTTGTTCAACATAAACATTTTCTTTTATAAAACCATTTAGAAAAGCACGTTTTACATCCATTTGATATAATTCAAAATTATGAAAACATGCATAGGCTAGTAAGATACGTATTACTTCTAATCTAGTGACTGGAGCAAACGTTTCTCATAGTCAATTCCTTCTTCTTGATTATATCCTTGTGCTGCTAATGTAGCTTTATTTCTAGTTATATTACCTTGTTCATCTGATTTATTTTTGAAAACCCACTTTCTACCAATGACTGATTGGTCACTAGGCCTTGTAATAAATCTCCGACGTCATTTCTTTCGAATTGGTTTAGTTCTTCATGCATAACGATAATCCAATAATTAGTTGAGGCTTCCTTTATAATTTTAGGTTCTATATTAGAAAGGAAAGATACATGGCCAATTTGATTTAATTGATTTCTAGTTCTTACATTGGAATTAATTTCTCATTTTACATTTTCTACGGGGTGATTTCTTAATATCCTAGGAGGAGATCTTAATTCACTATTATTATGAATATTGTTTTCATCATTTTGGAAAATTGTAGGTTCCATATTTGTGATATTTTCTTCATCATCTTTAATAATTGGAATTTTTTAAAGTTTTCATCGAAGTTACATGAAGTGTTTCTTAGATGACATTTGTTCTTTTATTGAAAATCCGATAAGCTTTGCTTCGTTTCGAGTATCCTACAAAGATTCCTTTTCATCGGAGTTTAGATCGAATTTGCTAAGCTGTTTTTTTGTATTTAAAACAAAATATTTTTGTAACGACCCGCTATTTTGGACTATTCGTATCTGCACATGTCGGACAAGAATAATTCAAAATACCGAATTGTTAATTTAAATTTGGCAAAACTCAGATATACGGTAAATAAATAATCATAGAATCACAGATGCAGAGTAATAATATGCAGCAAAAGCAAAAGATAGTAGTTCACGAAGCTACTATATATATAACAGAGGTAAATAAGTTACAACAGAAATCTCGAATACAATATCAGAATACATCACTGGAATCAATCGAATATCTGAAAGCTGAATAGATAGCTGGATCTCCTGGCGAAGCTCCAATTCCAAAGGTGAGTCTCAAAAGCTGAATCACTCAGTCTGACCCGAGCGTAAAGCAAAACACAAAACACTCAAGTCAGGATTAACATTCTTATATCAATAAATCCAACTCAAGTGAAATAACAATTGAAATACAATAAATCAAAGGACGTTGGAATAACCATCCTTTAAGGATCCGTTAAACTATCTACTATGTAGTAGTGTACGCTAAATTGATAATGTCTATAAGTAATATCCCCCTTAACACATTTTATGTAAGCGTTATAGTCTATACAGCACTGTAAACTCCACTGTAAACTGGTGGAATGTCAGGGAGTACTCCATAGGTATAACACAAAACAAATTCGTAGCGGTCGTGTATATAGGGATACAAGTATGACAAGGCACATGAGGCAATACCCAAGGTAGTGAAACTACCGTTTGCCTGATCCGGACTGGTGAAAACGCATCGTCGCAACGATCGCAACACCGCGAAACAACACTCCCAAAAATACGACGGTGCACTAATCAATAACAAGTAACGAGTAGTTTATGAAGAAGTGTGTTTGCTCGAGGTGGCTAACCCAATTTGGCCCGTCACGGCTCCTGTTTTAGTCATTATCAATTTGACACAAGTGTCAAAGCTATCCATTATCGTTCTCTTTCTTCAGTCATCACGTACATCATTCCAACCACTTCATTCTGGATCACACTCCGCGTATAATAATTAAAGTGGCTTTCGGTTTAGACAAAGAGTATGTCCATAACCGATTCCGGTCTGTTTAATAACTTTCGTAATTATTACACCGATTTGTCGTTTAATACATTTCAAAAACAAATTGTGATATCCCGGATTTATTTGAATTGATAATAAGTTAGATTTAAATTGAATTTGAATTTGGATCTAAATTTCAATTTAAATGATATATATATATATATCTTAAAATATTTTGATTTAAAATATATGAATGAGTTTTATTTAAGATAAGATCTTAATTCCCTTAAAAAATAAAAAAAATAAAAAAAATAAAAAAAATTAAATTAGGTTAAGGTTTATTAAATAGTAAATTAAGCACAAAAGTTTTATATTTATATTTAAAATGGATCAAATATATTATATATGATTTAATTTAAATTTATAAATTGGGTTATATTCTATTTTTCTTTAAAGATTTTATTTGTATAAATTTTAGAAAGAAAGAAAAAAAGAAGGGGGCATCCATTAATTTACAAATGTATTTATTAATTAGACTAATTAATATCAAGGCTTTAATTGTCATTTTAAATAAATGAATATGAAATAATTACAAGTGTTGATATATTAAGGCTTATAAGAAACATATGTAGGTTAAGTAATAATAGATTATGACAAGTGTCACATTTGTAAATTATTTTCCTTAAATTTTAGTAAAACAAAATTATATCTCTAAAAGATTATTACATTTTCATCATTTAAACTTTTCATCTCATTTTCTAATGAAGCAAAGGAAAAAGAAAGGGTAAACAAGAGTTCTAGATTCTAATCTTCAAGTAACATTTAAATCTGGAAAGATTTAAACCTGAAGCAAAAAAATTCAGGGTGCAAATTAAAATCCTGTCCAGTTCAAGCCCTGATCAAAACAAGAACCTAAAAGAAAACAAAGAGTCAAATACCAGTTGTAAAGAAAATATAATCAGATCACCCAATGATCAAGCAAGTCAGAGCAAGATTCAAGGTTTGATTACGGATCAGAAACAAGAATCATTTTCAGGCTTGCTCTCTGGTCGACTTCAAACTGTTAGTAAACTGAAGTTTCTTTCCAATTTTAAATCCTGGTGCATGATGTTATTTCTTGGAGAAATTTGTGATAATGTTGGTACAAATATTTGCAAGCTTAAAGTGAATGCATGTGGATATGTATAAAGAAATTGTGGTATGCCTGGAAATGAGTATGTATAAATGTACTTTGTTTAATCTGCAGGTTTTTACTCCACTGAGTAAACCAAACTTGCCCTTCATAAACTAAAATAAGGATTTGATTGGGTTTGCAGAAAAAATAAAAATAAAAACCTGAAGAAATTAAGGGATTAAAAACTCTGACCTGAAGCCTATGCATTCCTAAATCCTGTGAATAAACAATCCTTATTTAAAGTTATAAATCTGTATAAACTATATCGCATGTAGTAAAAATTAGATAAATTGTAAAGTGCTTGTTTGAAATGTTATATATGATCTCATATGAATATATTATGTGCATGGCAGTAACTTTGTTCTTCATTCCCAGATTTCAGATGGTGATCAGAGTGGAATCAAAGATAGGAGATCACGAGAAAAATAGAAGCATATTTTTCTGTTAGTCGTGCATCGAAGAGAGGACGTTTGTAGGGTTTCAAGTTCTGTTGGGTTTGTCACTAATTTCAAATAAATTGCTCCGACATGGGTGAATCGAGCTTGATCACAAGAGGAGGGTAGGTGCGTGGACGCATGGCGAAGGGATGGTCGGAGTGTTGGCGTCTCTAGAGGCCGAAGATGGTGGTACGGGGATGATTTTGGGATAGTGTTTCGTTCCAGGATGTGTTGTTGGGCTCGATTTTGATTTCGAGAACATTCTCAGTTTGGTGGTACGGGAATTGGAGGAGATGGTCAAGGACGACTAGTCGATGGTGGTTTGGATGGTCAGAGCAACCGCGCTCAGACGTGCATGTGCATGGGGTTTCTCGTATCAGTAGTGTTATGTGTGAGGAGATGGATTGACTCGGGTAGGGGTTCGAAGAAGATGGGGTTTTACTCGGGTATTTTGTTTGTTGGGCCGTGTAGTGGGTAAGGGATATTGTTTAGATTAAACATTAAAGATGGTGATTCTCTGGAATAACCAACGGGTTTTTAAGTAAGTCACTATGATTAAAATTTAAGGAAAATGACTTTGAAATTTAATTGTCTTTGGTTTAGAGAATTTTACAAGGAATTTAACATAAGGGATTTATTAAGTATAATTAGTGATTTTAAATTTATGATTAACTTTGGGTTAATTAATTATAAACTTAAAGGTAATGAATCAAGTGATAGATACTCAATAGTTAAATAAGAATAATTGTTTAGGGATTGTTAAAGAATAATTAATTGAGTAATTAAAGGGATTATTTACTTAAAGAAATTAATTTAATAATTAATTAACTAAAAAAAATGATGTGTTAAGGGTTAGTTAAATTCTAAATATGGATGGTTGATGAGTAATGAGTGATTAAGATTGATGGAAGTATAATTAAGGGATCAATTAAGGATTAATGTAATTGATAGGGGTAATTAAATGTTAATTACTATATTTGTTTGAGAATAATTAAATTCATATAAGTAATTAATAAATAATTACTCAGTGTAGTTAAAGGAGTAAATGTAATTAATCAAGGAATTGATTAAATGAATATAAGTAATTAAGGGAAGTTAATTACTAATGTGGTTATTCAGAATTAATGAAATTATTCGAGGATAATTAATTTGTATGATTAATTAAGAGATAATTACTTATTGTAATTATAGTATAATTCATCAAGGAAGATTAATTAAGATAGATAATTAAAGAATCATTAATTAATTGATTGTCATTAATTAATGTTAAGTATAAGATATCAAAATAATTAAAGATTGGTAATAAATTTAATTAGAGATAAATTAAATTAATTTTGGAAGTGATCAATCTTCCTTATGAATGATTGAATAAGATTAATGTCATGAATTGGTTGATTTCTCTGATATGAGTTGTTTTATGTTATGATATGTTTGTTTGGGTGGACAATAATAACATGGTTATCAATCGGTAAAATTGTTGGGTAAAAGTGACATCCTAAAATTAAGTTTGTATTGAATTTCAATTGTATAATCAAAGTTAAAATGGTATTGAATTCGAAGAGTCCGGAGTCAGGTATTTGTAAATACCCGAAACCACTTCGATTCTTTATAAATTGCTATGTGAAATCAATATGCTGAAAAGAAATGATTAAAGAGAATTGAACCTTTTAATGTAAGGTTTTGGTATTTAGAAATTGATGTGTGAAATGAGTAATGTCTTTAACGACTTGTGAACTTGTAAGTTGATATAAGTTACCCCGGGTTCATATCAGTTGTATGTTTTTGTATTCATGTTAGATGGGTTTACTCACGCTGGTTTCCAGCCTGATCCGGGTGTTACTTTGATGTAATGCTCGGGTCAGACCGAGTATTACAGATTTTCAGGTAAGGACGTTCTGGAGCTCAGAGGGCGAGCTGGAGAGCAGGAACGTATGGAGAGCTTCTGATGTTAATATATTATAGTATCTGAAACAGATAGATTTATCTGTTCTGTGATTGTAAATTCTGTTGTAACTCTGATATAATAAAGTGTAATTTGACATATATAGTTTCCTTGGTATAACTATTATTTATGTGATATTATATTTTATCCGCTGCGTATGTGAGATTTTGGGTTTGGTTTTCTATTCTTCTTCTTCTATCTCTTTTCTTTTCACTAACTATCTGGAATTTTCGGGATTGAAAATTTCGGGTAGTTACATTTGGTATCAGAGCGAAGGTTAAGCAAGAACCTTGGCTCTGGTGGGATTACTCATTAAGGATAGGGTAAGTGATACCCTAGGATGAGTTGAGTATATAAATATGAGAGAGCGTACTAGTTATTTTCTTATATAAAGGTTTTAAATGATTTCAAAAGTAAATGAATCTTATATAAGAAATAGATTATCTATTATATTAAGGAAATTGGTTGTAGTATTGATTAAATTAAAAGTAATAATAAGAATTAAGTGATAATAGAATTACAACCAGATTGAAATTAAATTAAAGAAAAGTTTGAAATGGATTCAAATAAAAATTGAAATCTTGATTTGGAGAAGTATTTCAGAATAAGATGAATTAGAATTGGTTTCAAACCAGAAAATAGAGTGGATATTGTGTTTAATGATGGGATGATTGTTCTTCAATAAACAGTAAATGTTTTAAGGAAGTAACCATTTAAAAAGGAAATAGTTTGAAAATGTGAAATGATTAAATAAAAGTGGGTTTCAATTTGTGAAATCCTGAATTCTAAGTTTTAAAATTTGAATTGGTTTCAAAATGTTAAAGGAATAATATTATTCAAACTACTTTGAATATGATCTTATTTTAAAAATAAGAAATGTTTGAAAATTTTAAAGAAAATTTGTTTAAATTGAAACCAAGGGTAGTTTAAATTTTAAAATTTGGCTTGGCAATCCAAGAAGTAAATATGGATATGTATGGATATACTTAAGTAGTAAAGATGGTTTGAGATAAACTCTAAATGTTGAGTTTTAAATTTGGAATATGATATGACACACAAAGTGATAAGTTTTTGAACTTAATAAGCGGGAAGATTATTTATGAAAAGTTCAAAATTTGAAATGGAAGTTCAAACTGGGTAAGGTTGACTGGATAAAGTGAATTGAGTTTAACTTGGGAAAAGTTAAATAAGTTGGAATGATCAACATGATTTGGAAATTTCAAGATGAAATTGGGGTTTAACGTGGGAAGTTAAATGGTTGATTTGAATTGGGAATTTGTGAGATCTCAAAATGGGTTTGAGATCTGGAAATTGTAAATTGATGGATGTTTTAAGATAAATTGAATGATATCATCCTATTGTTGTTAAAAATATTTAAGTTGTGAATTAGATTTGTTTAAATGAATAAGAAATGGAGTATGGTAATCCTTTGTTGGGATAAAAAGGTAAATTGATTTAAAAGAATTAAATCAACATTTGAAGTATTAACTCGAATTTATATAATTCGAGATGGTTTAAAATTTGAAATTTAGTTCAAATTGAATTTGGTTTGAATTGATGGAAATTGTGATTGAAGATGTATGAGTATAAGATTCAAATGGAAATTTGAATTGGATTAATTTGAATGATTTGAAATTGAAGTGGTTTCAATTTGAAGTTAGTCCAAATTAATTTGAATAATTTGGAATTGTAATTAAAGTTGAATAGTTTTAAATTCAAATGGAATTTGAATTGAATTTGGGAGGAAGTTAAGAATAATTCAACTGGATTTGGAAATAGTGTTTGAAATTAGGATTAATTCAAATTGGAGTTGAAATGAATTGAAATTTATTTGAATTAGTAGAATTTGAGATCAAGGTTGAATAAAAGTAAATTTGGAAAAAACTGAGGTTAATTCAACTTGAATTTGGATTGAATCAATTTCAGTGGAAATTGAAGTTATTTAAAATTGGAATTGGGTCAATTTAAATGAAAGTGGAAATTTAAATTGAATTGATGAGAATGGAGATTGTGAATTTAACAGTTTTCACTCTGGACTATTTTTAATATAAATTGTTTTAATTTAAACCTATTTTTCCAAGCCATTTATTATATGTACAACTTTTCCTTTAAAAAGCCAAATTTTCTTATACTTGTTTTACAATTATTTTTGAAACTGTTTAACAATTTTATAACTATTTTATAAACTAATTACTATTTTCAACTACTAATTACTATTTTATAGCTACTTTGCAATTATTTAAAATTTCTATGACTATTTAACTATTCTCCAATTATTTTACAGTTACTGAACTATTTTACATCTATTTTACAAAATAGAAATTATTTTCCAACTACCTATCTATTTTAAATTTTTCAAGCTATTTTATAAATAAATTGGTTGGAGTTCAAACTGTTATTGGTTAAATATCCAATCGAGATAAGAATAGAGGTGATAATCCAAATGGATTGAAGCAATTGTGGGTAAGTGAATGAAAATCAAAGTAAATGTGAATAAAAATGAAACTAATTTGGCTAATAACCAATAAAGATAAATAAGTATGGTATACGTATGTTATTCTATTTGCATAGTGATTTGATCCAGATTCGAGCACAGAATTTCAAGATAGTTTTATCGATCCGAGGGGGATTTTTCACTCGATTTTCGACGGCGAACCTGGATATGGATTGTTGATTGGTTCTGAATATTCTCTATCATAGTTATGACTATGCAAAGGAGAATGACGGTTTCTGATCAAGAAACCAGATCTGAGTCCGCACTAGGAAGTCGGGTAGACGATACTAGTTCGGAAATGAAATTGGGTGATCGAGTGAGCGATCATATTGGTATAGCGTACGAATGATATGTGTACATCGTACGAATTTGATTGAAAATGATATTGAAAAGAGTAATCAAATTTGAATATTTGATTTTGAGTAAACAGAGTTAAATATCTTTGTTTTATAAAATGATACTCCCCTTGTTGAATCTTTTGCCAGAAGAAAAGGGCTTTTGGAAATGTTTGAAGTATAAAAGGAGTTTTATACAAGTTTGAAATGATCCAATGTTTTGAAAGATTTTATATATATCTGAATATATATATATATATATATATATATATAAAGGATCATATGAGGATTTTGGGAACCTATGGATTTGGAAAGGCTTTGATTTTTGGGTAAAATTAATATTTAATTTGGAAAGCCTAGTTTGAGAATTATCGATTTTGGGACAATCGATTTTGTATAAAGGAGCTTTGAATGAGATCATACTAGGTGTATGATTTAAAGATACTATATATGTATAGTATAAAATGTTTTGATAATGCTCTGGGGAAAAAGGCGCTCCCTTGGAATGGACTTCTTAGGAGTACCACCGGGTGGTGCTGCCTTGAGCCCCAAGGGGGGGTTTCTAAAGTTGATCCTATAAGGAGTCCGGACTAAACTAGTTCCTGAGGGTTGTTGGGTAGCGAAAGTCGATGGCGCTGATGCCTACAGGGGCATTTGGGTTATGCTGTGACGACAGTGTAACTCGATGTCATTGCGATCTACTGTGGGGACCATAGCGAAAATCGTGTGGAGGATGAGTGTCAACGGTCTACACTTGATTTTGCCGGGAAGGCAACGCAACATCAGTAGACTGCGATCTATGGTCAAGTGGGGAGAAGTTTCATTTTTGGCAGCGAAATTCGATGGCACTGATGCCTACAGTTATATGGGTTTTTGCTGTGATAGCTACGTAACCCCAGTTGTAGCTGCGATCTGTAGCGGGTTCCATGGTGTAATCGAGGGGCGTGGAGGCCTACAGTTATCTATGGATTTTGTCGGGATGGCAACGTAATCATCGGGTTAACTGCGACCATGGATGGGGGTGATGATTTCCAGAGCATTCTCACCAAAGATATATCCTCTATTTTTAAAAAAACCTATTTTCAATATTTTCAATAAAATTATTTTTCAAATATTTTCACTGGATGTTGAAAACGGGTCTGCCAAGCACTTGTAGATTTTCAGTCCTATGCCTGATCAACGTATGACCGAATTTCTATAAGAACAAGAATGGACTGGTTGAAACATCGAGTTATAAAAAGTATTTCTATAAAACTATTTTGGAAATATTATATGGATTTTGAAAATGTTTTAAAGTTATCAAAGAGAAATTTTTCTGATAATAATCATTTTAATAAATTCTGGCTTCGTTCCTTTTCGAGGACGAAAAGATTCAAAGGGGCGAAGAATGTGATATCCCGGATTTATTTGAATTAATAATAAGTTAGATTTAAATTGAATTTGAATTTGGATTTAATTTCAATTTAAATGATATATATATATATATATATATCTTAAAATATTTTGATTTAAATATATGAATGAGTTTTATTTAAGATAAGATGTTAATTCCCTTAAAAAAAAATTAAATTAGGTTAAGGTTTATTAAATAGTAAATTAAGCACAAAAGTTTTATATTTATATTTAAAATGGATCAAATATATTATATATGATTTAATTTAAATTTATACATTGGGTTATATTCTATTTTTCTTTAAAGATTTTATTTGTATAAATTTTAGAAAGAAAGAAAAAAAAGGGGCATCCATTAATTTACAAATGTATTTATTAATTAGACTAATTAATATAAAGGCTTTAATTGTCATTTTAAATAAATGAATATGAAATAATTACAAGTGTTGATCTATTAAGGCTTATAAGAAACACATGTAGGTTAAGTAATAATAGATTATGACAAGTGTCACAATTGTAAATTATTTTCCTTAAATTTTAGTAAAACAAAATTATATCTCTAAATGATTATTACATTTTCATCATTTAAACTTTTCATCTCATTTTCTAAAGAAGCAAAGGAAAAAAAAAGGGGTAAACAAGAGTTCTAGATTCTAATCTTCAAGCATAACATTTAAATCTGGAAAGATTTAAACCTGAAGCAAAAAAATTCCGGGTGCAAATTAAAATCCTGTCCAGTTCAAGCCCTGATCAAAACAAGAACCTAAAAGAAGACTAAGAGTAAAATACCAGTTGTAAAGAAAATATAATCAGATCACCCAATGATCAAGCAAGTCAGAGCAAGATTCAAGGTTTGATTACAGATCAGAAACAAGAATCATTTTCAGGCTTGCTCTCTGGTCGACTTCAAACTGTGAGTAAACTGAAGTTTCTTTCCAATTTTAAATCCTGGTGCATGATGTTAGTTCTTGGAGAAATTTTTGATAATGTTTGTACAAATATTTGCATGCTTAAAGTTAATGCATGTGAATATGTATAAAGAAATTGTGGTATTCCTGGAAATGAGTATGTATAAATGTACTTTGTTTAATCTACAGGTTTTTACTCCACTGAATAAACCAAACTTGCCCTTCATAAACTAAAATAAGGATTTGATTGGGTTTACAGAAAAAAATTAAAAAATAAAAACCTGAAGAAATTAAGGGATTAAAAACTCTGACCTGAAGCCTCTGCATTCCTAAATCCTGTGAATAAACAATCCTTATTTAAAGTTATAAATCTGTATAAACTATATTGCATGCAGTAAAAATTAGATAAATTGTAAAGTGCTTGTTTGAAATGTTGTATATGATCTCATATGAATATATTATGAATATTAAGAGTGCATGGCAGTAACTTTGTTCTTCATTCCCAGATTTCAGATGGTGTTCAAAATTTAAATGCTCTCATCTGTAAATTTTTAGTCTTCAATGAATAAACGAGAATTGTTTGTTATAACAAGATATAAATTTTAAAAATTGTACCAAGCTAAATTTGAAGCTAGTTGAATATTAAGAGGGAAGAACAGCAAGGATTCAACCCATTTCAAAATTTCGATCTTTATAATTGATTGATTCAAGTTTATGAATTGATCAAAAATAATGATTTTTAAAATTGAAAGCATGAATTTTAATTAGGTAATTCATGTGATATTGAGTTTGATCGGAATTTGGGGTTTTTGTCGATTACTGGCATTCGCATGATCCTGATGCTTCGGGATTGTGATCAGAGTGGAATCAAAGATAGGAGATCACGAGAAAAATAGAAGCATATTTTTCTGTTGGTCGTGCATCGAAGAGAGGAGGTTTGTAGGGTTTCAAGTTCTGTTGGGTTTGTCACTAATTTCAAATAAATTGCTCCGACATGGGTGAATCGAGCTTGATCACAGGAGGAGGGTAGGTGCGTGGACGCATGGCGAAGGGATGGTCGGAGTGTTGGCGTCTCTAGATGCCGAAGATGGTGGTACAGGGATGATTTTGGGATAGTGTTTCGTTCCAGGATGTGTGTTGGGCTCGATTTTGATTTCGAGAATATTCTCGGTTTGGTGGTACGGGAATTGCAGGAGATGGTCAAGGACGACTGGTCGATGGTGGTTTGGATGGTCAGAGCAACCGCGCTCAGACGTGCATGTGCACGGGGTTTCTCGTATCAGTAGTGTTATGTGTGAGGAGATGGATTGACTCGGGTAGGGGTTCGAAGAAGATGGGGTTTTACTCGGGTATTTTTTTGTTGGGCCGTGTAGTGGGTAAGGGAATATTGTTTAGATTAAACATTAAAGATGGTGATTCTCTGGAATAACCAACGGGTTTTTAAGTAAGTCACTATGATTAAAATTTTAAGGAAAATGACTTTGAAATTTAATTGTCTTTGGTTTAGAGAATTTTCAAGGAATTTAACATAAAGGATTTATTAAGTATAATTAATGATTTTAAATTGATGATTAACTTTGGGTTAATTAATTATAAACTTAAAGGTAATGAATCAAGTGATAGATACTCAATAGTTAAATAAGAATAATTGCTTAGGGATTGTTAAAGAATAATTACTTGAGTAATTAAAGGGATTATTTACTTAAAGAAATTAATTTAATAATTAGTTAACTAAAAAAAATGATGTGTTAAGGGTTAGTTAAATTCTAAATATGGATGGTTGATGAGTAATGAGTGATTAAGATTGATGGAAGTATAATTAAGGGATCAATTAAGGATTAATGTAATTGATAGGGGTAATTAAATGTTAATTACTATATTTGTTTGAGAATAATTAAATTTATATAAGTAATTAAGAAATAATTACTCAGTGTAGTTAAAGGAGTAAATGTAATTAATCAAGGAATTGATTAAATGAATATAAGTAATTAAGGGAAGTTAATTACTAATGTGGTTATTCAGAATTAATGAAATTATTTGAGGATAATTAATTTGTATGATTAATTAAGAGATAATTACTTATTGTAATTATAGTATAATTCATCAAGGAAGATTAATTAAGATAGATAATTAAAGAAACAGTAATTAATTGATTTTTCATTAATTAATGTTAAGTATAAGATATCAAAATAATTAAAGATTGGTAATTAATTTAATTAGAGATAAATTAAATTAATTTTGGAAGTGATCAATCTTTCTTATGAATGATTGAATAAGATTAATGTCATGAATTGGTTGATTTCTCTGATATGAGTTGTTTTATGTTATGATATGTTTGTTTGGGTGGACAATAATAACATGGTTATCAATCGGTAAAATTGTTGGGTAAAAGTGACATCCTAGAATTAAGTTTGTATTGAATTTCAATTGTATAATCAAAGTTAAAATGGTATTGAATTCGAAGAGTCCGGAGTCGGGGTATTAGTAAATACCCAAAACCACTTCGATTCTCTATAAATTGCTATGTGAAATCAATATGCTGAAAAGAAATGATTAAAGAGAATTGAACCTTTTAATCTAAGGTTTTGGTATTTAGAAATTGATCTGTGAAATGAGTAATGTCTTTAACGACTTGTGAACTTCTAAGTTGATATAAGTTACCCCGGGTTCATATCAGTTGTATGTTCTTGTATTCATGTTAGATGGGTTTACTCACGCTGGTTTACAGCCTGACCCGGGTGTTACTTTGATGTAATGCTCGGGTCAGACCGAGTATTACAAATTTTCAGGTAAGGACGTTCTGGAGCTCAGGGGGAGAGCTGGAGAGCAGGAACATATGGAGAGCTTCTGATGTTAATATATTATAGTATCTGAAACAGATAGATTTATCTGTTCTGTGATTGTAAATTCTGTTGTAACTCTGATATAATAAAGTGTAATTTGACATATATAGTTTCCTTGGTATAACTATTATTTATGTGATATTATATTTTATCCGCTGCGTATGTGAGATTTTGGGTTTGGTTTTCTATTCCTCTTCTTCTATCTCTTTTCTTTTCACTAACTATCTGGAATTTTCGGGATTGAAAATTTTGGGTCATTACACAAATCAATTTCAATTTCAATTAGAATTTGTAAATCAACATTTCATTTGTCATTCTAAATCAATTTCTGTAGTTTATGTTTCAAACTTCCAAATTTCCATTTCAAAATCTTATATTTCAATTTCAATTTTATTTAAAACAATTCAAATATTGATTCACGTTTGTATATAAATTTCATTCCTGAATCATTTAAATTAATTTAATTTAACATTCAAATCAATTTAAATTCATTGATCGATTTCATTCAATATTCGTTCAGTTAATTTATCATTCAAAAAAATTTCTATTAAATTTCCAATTCATTAAATCAATTACTTAAGTTAAATTTCATTATCAATGCTTACAAATTTAATTAAATGGATTCGACAAATCAAATTCATTAAATTTCAAGTCTTACATTAATTTCAATAAATCACATTTTATTTCTTGTTAAGGAAACTCAATTTCACTTATAAATTTCAAAAATTCAATTAATAAAGAAGCTAAATTTCACATATTCAAGAAGTTCAATTTCATTTATTAACTTAAATAATTTTCCAAAAATTAACAAATAAAGAAATCCAATTTTATTCATTAACGAAGTTCAAATTCACTTATTCAAAAGTTCAATTTCTCTTATCAAAGAATTCAAATTTTATTTAATTATCAATTAATTCAATCTTATTCAATTACTAAATAATCTCAAAACTTAATTATTAAATAATTCAAAAGTTATTAATTTCAAACTTAATTATTCAATAATTTCAAACTTAATTATTAAATGATTTCAAATTTAATTCGATGAATAATTCCAAATTTTGTTGTCAAATAATTTATTTAAAACAACGTTCTTTCAACAACTACCATGTTAATATTTTATTTCCGATTATTAAATATTAACATTTAAATTTCACTAGAATTCAAATTTCAACTTTATTAAAACCCTTATTATTTTATTCAAATAAAATCTTTATTTTTATTTTTAAATGAAATTATTGACCAATCGAGTTTTTTTATTTAACTCTCTATCCCAGGTCAAGTTCATTTGGGTATTTATCATTTCAACCCGATTCCAATTCAATTCAAAAACCAAATCATAGCAAAGGGAACTTGCAGTGTGATAACTGGGATGGTGTCAAAGTAAATAAACAAGCAATAAAAACCTTCAAAAACAATCCAATAGTTTATTCAAATAATCTCGAAATAATCGTATTAATTTACATTGTTGTTTGTGCAAATTAATATAATTATTTCTAGAATCTACACTATCGTTCCATGTAGATTAAAGATTATTACACTAATTATTCTATGCAATTCTACACTTAACAACAATTATTCAATTTCATACTTCATCAGTTAATACAACATAAATTCAAATGGTTCAAGGGTAATTAACCATTTCCTACGTGTCAAATAATTAAACATTTAAGGGTCACGTTATTCAAATTGACTAATCAAATTCTACCCATGTGTTGATTCAAATTTTTAAACTATCCTACGTCAAATTCAATTGCATAATATTTATCACTTGATACATTGCAACTTAACATCCAATATAAACAACAAGCAATCAATCAATTATCAACCAAACTGGATTATCATCGCATAATTAACAGATAATGGTATCAGATATCATAGGTGAACTGATACATGTAATAACATATATAACAGTGCAAATAACTGACAACAGTATATATCAATTGTCTTTCAATTGAAATCAAATTTAATAAATAAAAGGATATTAATCGTGAGTGATTGCTCACCTTTCGAGGTTAGAAGAGATAGACAACACAACAAGCTAAGAATTGGATTGCGAACTCGACGATCGAAAAATCTAATCGGAAATCCCTAGCAAAGCACGATGGATTCAAGATCTGAGAACAAATATGAAAATTTTGAGTCGAGGAAAACGAGTCAACATAAATGTGATCAAATGGAAACAAAAAAGTACATTATATATTTCTCTAAATAAATATTAAATTTGAACATCTATTTAATACAAATCTATACATATATTTAAAACCAATAAATAGACCTTTTTTTTAAAACAAAACCTTTAGATACGGAAACATCTACGCACTTAAAATATATTAATTTCATACTAACACTTATATAACTCATATTTTATAAAAATAGACCACACTCTCATATACAGGCTGGTACAAAACTATATATATAAGTAACCAGATAATAGCTAGTAAAATATATGCTATACATACTAACAGCTTATAATATGTAACTAACATATTATTTAACCAAAACTAACATATAAATCTATACTACAATATGTAACATATATATTATACTTCTTATTAAAACGCATGATACTTTTTTTTAAATATACTAACATACTCAGATATAAAAATGCGACTTATATAAAACTGTAAAATAACAAAAGAATGCAAAGCAGCATATGAGGCATATGAGTTCGTCTATAAGTATGCATTGATTTCTTTTCAACTTTATAACTGTAAACATATATGCGTTTGAACCTTATAAATTAATGTGTTGTAAGCCTCTACACTACACATGTATATTAAAAAGTGTTTTTAGCTAATATATATACTTAAAATATGATCAGCCATGTATACACTTAACAAAGATATTTCAACCGTTATGAAAAAAAATGTATATAATTTGAAACCGACTCATATGCTAATATATATATACACTTATATTATAATTTATATAAACATACTTTATTAACATACTATACACCTCATATAACTTTTCCAATAGCAGATTCATTTGAACTCTAAAGTATGCTTACTGTAAATATACTTTAAACAAACTTATATAAGCGAAAGTACTATAATATATAACTTAAATTTTCCCACAGCAAACCCATACCTTACTACTTACATACATAACTATATATATATATATATATATTCAAAAAAAAATATAACTAGACATAAATGTAATATATCACTACACAATACCTTAAATAATCATGCGACAGAGGAAGGAGAGAGACAATGACTGCTGGAGGAAAGGCACGTGTTAGGTGGTGGCTGTGGTTAGAGGGAGGGGGTTGGTCGTGTTGATGGAGGTTTTAAGCATAGGTGCTCGGTCCTGGATCTGGTGGTCGAAGGAGATGGTGACTTGATTGGAGGATGAAGGAAAGTCTTGCGAGCAGTTCGATCGTGAGGAAGCGGAGGCTTGATTGCATTATGGAGATATGGCCCACGGCAAGGCTGGTGGAGCCGAGGCTTGGGTGGAGATGCAGCCATTGGTGTTGCAAGGTGGATGGACGCGTGAGGTTTTGGAGGAAAGAGAGGCGGTTCTCGGTTGATGGGCATGTGTTGTAGGCTTCGGCATCTAGGAAAGATGCTCACGTGGTTAGTTTCTGGTGGCGGCGATGATGGTGCCTTCGGTTGAAGTGGAGAGGTAGTGGTCGGAGTCGTGAGGTGGTGGCGATCTGGTTGCAACGTGGAGCAAGGTGGGTGCGGCGAACTTGTTCAGGTGATGAGCATGGCCGAGCGTGTGGCGTTGGAGGGAGATGAGGCGGAGCTAGGTGGTTGTTCATCGGAGGGAGGGTTGGAAGCGGTGGTCGGCCCACGAGACTGGGCGCCGGGAAAACAAGTCCTGAGCAGGGCCGGTCGGAGGAGTGTTGTGAGGAGGGCGGTGGTCAAGAAATTACAGCAAGTGAGGGTGAGTGTGACGCCCCACCTCTATACCCACGCTAGCCAAGAACACCATGGTGTAATGCTGTTAACTAGCGCGGAGAATAAGGCTGTTGAAGAGCGGCCATCCGTAGTTAGGCCTTACACTAGTGTTGGATATCTCGATAGGAGTGGTATATATATATTCTTTCATTTTTAATCTCTGATTTATTTATTCCCTTCGACATACCCCAATTCCAGTATAAAACGAACTATGACGGTTCATAATAGTTTAGGACAGTAAATATAATAATAACACAGATAATATAAATGCGGAACACAGTTAAAACAAAAAGTCTCATATGTATATATATATAACTGATGCCAGTTACAATACATTTGACACAATACATATGATACAACTACAACAGTCGACTCTGGAAGTTACATATACAAGTACATTATCGACTAATATACATGAATACATATCAACCTATACTATGACACGACAACTCCAAAAAGATAAGAAAAGTCTTCATAGCTCAAACAGCAACCCAAAGCAAGATATCTACAACCTGAAATAACTCGGGTCTGACCCGAGTATTAAATTCAAAAGAAAATAATACACGGGTCAGTCTAATTCAAACTCAGTTATTAATGCATAGAAGCAATAATAATTAAATAATGAATAGACGACAGTCACAATAAACCTCGTCTATCCGATCCATAAATAAAGAAATCGGATAACGATAAATATAACACGTAAAAGTGTTAAACAACAAATCAGCAAATTAAACCAAATCAGAATACAATTCAGAATATTGAATTGAATAAACAAAACAGTTCAAACCATTGAAATATCAATTAAAATATTAATTCGAGTAGGACTGTAGTACACGCACGCGTGCACTGCCTCGCCACTACAGCATATGGAATATGCAAAAGATCAATAAATCAAAACAAGAAAGAATATCATAAAAGCCATACCGTGTGGCTGCATTTCATGCTTGCGTGCACTGCCCTGTCACTACAGTGATAATGTACCCAAATACTCAATTCCGTGTGGCTGCAGTTCACGCTTGCATGCACTACCTTGCCACTACAGTAATGATGTACACAACCGGGCACAAGGTCAAACCCTAACTATCAACTGGATTCAACACAGGGCAGGTATACAGGCTACGACTTCAAGCATAAAGCTGTTCAATATCCAAGCAACAATGAAAAACAATGGAACCAACTCAAAACAGTCACAATATGGAGACAGCAAGAAAACTGCAGAGGTCAAGTCACGACTATCGTGACTCAACACAACTACAAGGAAATGAACCAGAGGAATTCTCGATATAAAGCAACAGCAAACTCAAAAAAAACACAAAAGTCCACAAATTCTACACGACTGTAAGCATCAGTGAACAAGGGCAATGACCCGTACGTATACATGAACCAGCAGAAGCAATTGAAGTGCTACAGTGGAATAATAAGGTACAAAGGCTATAAGTGAAATGTGTGCCCGAGATAAGGCAACCCAGTGACAAGCACAAAGATCACTGCAACATGAATACAAGTGCAGAACAAAATTGTGAAACAGTAGTTTTATAAGTGACAAAGGTCAACATCAATGCATATGAATAACTCATCCGACTTAATGCAAGAACATTGAAACTAGGCAACATAGTTGTAAAGGCAATGCTCATGAATAATACAAGTGAATGACAACACTGCAACAGAAAAACAGTGAATCTAATATCACACAGATTCAAATGATCTGGTTCGCAACAATTTAACTTCAACAAGATTACATGCATCCTGGAAATGGGGTTGATACAAGCAACTGAGCAGTGTCAGTCACCAATGTAATCAACTGAGGTGAACCAGGCAAACAGAGCTTCAACCAATCAAAGTTCAAGCATGGGGACTAAAATGAAACAGAGGTGGCTGCAAGGAGTTGCAGACCAACCAACAACAAAACGAAATGCAACAGAAGTGCCAAAAGGTCAGAGACAGTGCAAGTGAAATCAATAGTGAATCGAAGTCAATGAGATCCCTGACTCAAACTCGGGACCAATAACAACAAAACCAGTTAAAGATACAGAGGCAGTAGTAACTGGAAATTCCAAATCAGCACACATAACTACAAATTGCACGTTCAAGTGCAAGCCAAAGTGAAAGTCCAAAACTTTTAAACTTAAACTAACAAGAATCCAAGTAAACAGGTGCACATTCAAGTACTAGAACCACTGACCAAATCTAAACAACACCCGTGCACAAATATGAAAATACAACATAATTTATATCAGTAGGCATAAATAATCACTGAACAAAGGAGCAGCCTCAAAGGCTAGATGAACAAGTCCGGATGTAATGCATAAAAGTGCACAAGAACAAGGTTGAAAATTATCACCTAAACGATGGCAGTAAAACAGGTGTGCACAGAGAAGGTTCAAGCGCCCAAAAGCATTTAGCAACCGTTTTGAATAATCAAGACAACAGTAGTTTCAAAGAATTTGCTAAATAAGTTGAAGACCGAAGATTAAGAAATGTCACAGGAAACTTCAAAATCAAAGTCGAACCGAAGGAAACAAAAATTCAGGTTAAATACCAGAAAAACAACATTGTGATGACCAAGGTAGCAAGGAACGCGATCGAACATCTCAATATCGAAGCCGTGACAACCACAAAAAATCAAATAGATCAAAATCAATACAAAACAACTTAGATTGAACTGCAAGCAAAATGAATCGACAAACTCAAACAATTGAATACTAACGAAAATCACAGAATTCGAACCTTAAAATGAGCACGAGATATGAATTAGATGTGAGTGGATCACTTACCTTGTCGACGAGTTGAAGCAGTCGAAACGAGGCCGAAGAAAACGAGGAAACGAACGAAGTTAGCAGCCATAAATTGCCGCAGCCCTAATTTGAGAGCGGAGGAAGAAAATTTCGAAGCTGCCATTTTTGTTTACTTCGTTTTTGGGCTTAGGGTTTCTCGAATGAAGGAAAGGGAGGGGGATTGGTATTTGTTTTGCAAATTTATCGCAGCCCAATTAAAAACATGGGCCACAATTAATTTTTTAAAACCCATCAATCTTTTTAACAATTTTATAAAAGAATTTTAACTCAATTTAAAAACTTCAATTGGCAATTTGCAACAATATTTATCGTTTAAATGTCGATTATTAATTGATGCAAAATACCGGGTTGTTACAGACTCCCCACCTTAAAGAAATTGCGTCCTTGCAATCATAAGGAATAAATGGACAAAAGGTAACAACCATAAGAGCATACCATTACAAGATGAAGAAATTCGAAATAGGAAGTTCACCATAAAAAGCATGAAAGAGTAAGCTTGAACGTGTTTGCTTGATGAGTTCTCTGAATTCCTAAGAGAAATCCTTAGGATTTGAGAACCATTGAACTTCCACAAGAAAACATCTTTTAATTTCAAAAAAGAAATTCGCAAATTTTCAACAAAATCTAACTATCAATAGATAACCAGATAACAGCAAAACAGAATAATTACAATTATCAGCAATATTCAATTATCAATTAAATAATTAGAATATAGAAATCACAAAACAACAACATCTATATCAAAAACGATAATCAGAAATCTCAAATATCTAATTATCAAAAACGATAATCAGGAATTACCACAACCGTAGTCAAATTTCAAATCAACAAATATTCAATTATCAAAACAATAATCAAATCTTAAATCACAAATATTTATTTATCACAAACGATAATTAAATCTCAATTCGGAAAAGATTTAGTTATCACAATCGATAATTAAATCTCAAATATCTAATTATCACAAGCGATAATCAGAAACAACAAATATCTGATTATCAAAAAACGATAATCAGAAGTCACAAATCAACGAATATTTAATTATCACAAGCGATAATCAGAACTCATATCAACAAATATCCAGTTACCTGCAGATAATTGGAAACAACAAATATCTAGAATCAATTAAGATAACTAGAAAATCAACGCAAAAGGTGGGATCCCAACAAATAGCGAGTTTTTAAGCTACGCCGCACGTGCATCAACAAATGGCCAAAGCCTACCAAGTACCCAACATAATTTTGGCGCCAAACAAATGACCCGGAGGTCCAACAAATGACCCGAAGGTCTGGTACTGGTATTGACCCGAATGTCCAACATATGACCCGAAGGTCCAACATAGTGGCTCGAAAGCACAGGAAAATCATCAAAACAGCAATTATTTCAATTAACGAGTCCGGAAATAACCAAAATAGCAAATGCACATGTCCCATAACCACGAGTTTTACTAAATTGTTTAATTCTCTTCATCGTTTCCTTGAAAGTTCAAAATTGTGTATTTCAAAATAACATTTCACGTCCTCAAACGGACAAGTCCGGAATTAAGCGAATCAGTAAAAGAAAGGGGTCATAGTCCTCGATTTTGCTGAAACGTTTAAATCGCTTCCTCATTTTTTTGAAAGCGCAAACTGCAAAATTTATGAAAACAGTTTCATTTATTTTATAAAAGTAATAATTTACATTCTTAAACGAACAAGTCCGGAATTAAGCGAATCAGTAAAAGAAAGGGGTCATAGTCCTCGATTTTGCTGAAACGTTTAAATCGCTTCCTCATTCTTTCGAAAGCGTAAACCATAAAAATTTTGGAAAAAAATTTTATTTTTAAAACGATTTGCAAATCCGTGATAAAAACAACAACATTAGTGATAATTTCGACAAGGAAATTGCACTTCTCAAACACCATAGAAACGGATCTCAAAATCATCATTGCGGGATAACCGCTTGAAAAATCCATTTTAAAATCGACCGTTACTGAAGTCAAAGCGACAGTAATTTTTATACGTCAAAATCTCATCAAAATAATTGGCATCAAAATATAATACCAATGAATTTTCATTCATCAAAAATGTCACAAGAATCTTCTCAAAGATAGAAAGGGGTATCATACCTTAATCTTTTATTCATAACAAGTCAATGACACACGAATTCACTAATACACAAAAATTGATAAAACTTATCAATAGATATCACGAAAATTGGTGAAACACAAATTCTAGAAATCATCACAAGAAATCCAGAAAACACAAATTCTAGAAATCTACACAAGAAATCCAGAAAACGCAAATTCTAGAAATCTACACAAGAAATCCAGAAAACACAAATTCTAGAAATCACAGATAAAGGGAAAGAGGCCTATCACATGACGGTCCGAAGACCGTGGGGAGCTACCCCAAATGGGAGAGTCGGAGTCACCCAGATGAGGTCTAGGCTAACCAAAAAGCAAAAAGGTATGTGTGAGTGGAATCACACAAATGGTGTCTAGCCTACCACACAAACAAAAGGGTATGTGTGAACAGAAACACACAAATGGTGTCTAGGCTAACCAAAAAGCAAAACGGTATGTGTGAATGGAATCACACAAATTGTAACAACCCGAAAATTTCGATCCCGAAATTTCCAGATAGTTAGTGAAAAGAAGAAAGAGAAAGAAGAAGAAACAGAAAACTTAAACTCAGAATCTCACATTCGCAGCGGATAAAATATAATAGAAAATAAAATAACAGTTTACAAAGAAGAACTGTATTTGTACATTACATTTTTACATCAGAGTTACAACAATTTCACATCACTGGATAGTTTTAAACAACATGTCCTAGATAAATAACAATATATATCACAGCGGATAAACTCTCTATACGTTCCTGTCCTCCAGCTCTCCATCTGAGCTCCAGAACGTCCTTACCTGCAAGTCTGTAATACTCGGTCTGACCCGAGCATTACATCAAAGTAACACCCGGGTCAGGCTGGAAACCAGCGTGAGTAAACCCATCTAGTATGGAATACAACAGCATAAAACATACATAAAACCCGGGTAACTCATATCAATTTACAACTTCACAAGTTGTTATAGACGATACTTATTTCACACATCAATCTCTAAGTGCCACACTTAGATTAAAGGGTCAAATTCACTTAAATCATTCCATATTAGCCTATTGTTCCCACATGTCCATTTTATAAAGAATCGAAGTGGCTTCGGGTGTTTGCTAATACCCGACTCCGGTCTCTTCGTATCCAATGTCATCATATTTCCAGTTTAAGTGGCTACAATTAAGCTATATACAAAATATCATAGTCACACAGCAAATTAATCCTTGATGGATAACCCTCAATATCACAGTTCACCCTTTATAACATATCATGATTCATTATAAACTATCAGATTAGATATAAACCAAATCATCCAACACCATCCAATTATCCCCCACAAGTTAAATAGATGTTCAAATCTTTAATTTAATTACCATCTTTAATTACTTAGATTGCCCTAAATCTTGCTTACTTAACAATTAGTTAATTACAATCAATAATTTAACATCACTTAATCATCCATCTTAATTAATCGTCCTTGATTAATTATTGCATTAAGTAATTAAATTTTAATTACCATATAGACTTATTAACCTTATCCATTCCCATTCATTAAACTTTAATTAATTAATGTTATTCATTAATGATCTTCTGATTTTTTCCAGTAATTAACCATCCTGTAATTACTTACCTTAATTAATTAACTTCCTAATTAATTATATTTATCCTTTGATTTATACACTAAGTAATGAACCCCTAATTATTTTCATTAAGTAATTTTCTCAATTTCTTTCCGTCAATTAATTTCTCTCATTATTAATTACATTCAGCAATTGATTCCCCAAATAATTACATTCAGTAATTATCCATTAATTACTTCACTCGGTAATTACACATAATTAGTTTATCTTTAATTGATTTAACTAATCAATTAACTTAAAATTTATTACATTAATGACATAATCACTAGTTAATGATTCAACCCTCAATTGCCTTCATTAACTACCCCCTTCAATTTAATTACATTAAATTTAAGTATTCAATTACCTCCAATTCTTTTATCTTTAATTACTTATTAATTACTTTATAGAACTTAATTATTCAAGTCCTTTATTAATTACAGGGTTAACCACTAACTTAATAATTTCTTAACTAACTTTAAAATCTTATTCAATCACTTCGAAAATAAATACCTTGTTTTAAATTAATGATAAAATAAGTTATTATAAACCTACAAATGCTATCTTTAAACACTTGATCATCAAAACATCTACAGAATTAACCCAGCGCTATCCATGAGCTTCTCATGAGAACAACCCCAATTACTACACGAGTCACACACACCTCGCCCACCCCTTCGAAGCAAGCACGAGGAAAAACTCTGAAAAGCCCGAGCCACAATCATCTTCCCAAAACTATCACGATCCAAAGCACATAGGTGCACCGTGCTCCTGCACGTCTGATCGGTGATGATCAGACCTCCGCCGCCACCATTGCCAAATCACTGATGATCTTCTCACTCTCCACGGCAACCCAGAAAAACTTCAACAACCCTAAATCAAAACTAACGAATTCAGACGGCATACTGCAACAACTGAATACCTTCAATCACCTCGACAATCATCCTCCCACCACCGGAGTTACCCAAAACCCATCGGCGAACTGGACACAAGCTTAACTTTCTCTCTCCCAAAGCCGACCCATTCTAATGCCATCTCGAGTTCATAACTGCCACGCAAACGCCATTCCAACCAAGACCTAAAACCCTAAATTCCCACCGCCACACTTCCACGACGTCAACGAAAATAAGCCACCATTCTTAACGACATCCCCTACCTTCAATCTTGCCACACCCAAGAATACCCGTCACCAAACTTCCCCAATCATCTGAACTCGCTCAAAACCGCCCAAACGATCAACACAGAAATGCCCATCAAATCTTAAACTAAAAGTTAAGATATGCCCATTAAAATTCATGGTTTTCTATCATGGATACAATCATGAAATCGAATCTCAAAAATTAAACTTATAAAATTTTTCCCCAAATACATTTTCACAGTTCTTTATAAAATTTCGAGTTAAGTAATTAATAAAAATTCCAGAACATATTTTTAGTAGAGTTATAACATGTTTCCAAACATTCTTCATTTACAAATTTCAAGCTAACTGTGATTAAAAGGTGAGGTATTGGATTTTTAAAGAAATTAAACCTGATGAAAACAACGGACCATATTCAGGTATTACACAAGCATCAAACCCATACCCATGCATGCATTCATTTAATTTAAAAATTACATCTAACAACATGACTTTCATTCACATCATCAATATGAAATCCAGGATTTAACTATTTTTAAAGTAGATTTACTCACCTGAATATTATAAGCAGAGCAGTGCAGATTTAAGTTCTTATTTTCCAGGCCTGAAATTTAATTCATAAAAATGCATTTGCTTTGACTATGCTTGCTGTTGAAAAGTGAAACCTTGCATGCTTTGAATATGCTGTTAATTTCCCTTTTGCATGTTCTAATTGATGATTCAAAAAGGTTGAACTTGATTTCACTTAGTTGCAGGTTGATGAGAGCTTCAATTTGCAGGGTTTTCGAAATGCAGATCCTTTCTTTCTTTTTTCAGGTTGAAGTTTTGCAGTTGATTGTTGAAACTTGCTGATTGATTCATTCCTTTGAAATGCAGGTTGATTGCAGATTGGATTTTGCAGTTTTTGAAAGAATGAAAATTATTTTAGGAAGAAACTTGTTTTCTTCCAAAAACATTTATTAAAAATATATTGCCACTTGTTAATAATTTGAACAAATGTCACTAACATACTTTTAAATGTTTACAAGTGTTATTAAGATGATTAATAGGATTACACATGTCTTTAAGTATTTTAAATAAATCTTTATTTAACTTAAATGTTAACATAAACTAACATGTTTAATTTACTTTATTAATGAATACTTACATATGTGATTATAAATTTACTTTTCAAAGGAAATATTCAAAAACTAATAAATACAAATATAAATATACATCTTATACATGTTATTTAAAAATTTAGAATATTTATTATTATTACTTCATACACTTATAACCATTTTTAATGTAAACATTTAAAAAAAAAACAAAACAAAGCTTGTTTAAATCCTTTTAAGACTATCACATTTTAAATACTTTAAAAGAAGGACAAAACAAAGCATTGTTTAAAACCTTTTTAAACTATCCTATTAAAAATAAATAACAATCTTATATTTTGAAAATAAATGAATTAGTCTTTAATCTAAATATTAAGTTTTAAAACAAAACTTTAAATTACTATTCATACATATTTAAATTATCACAGATTAAGTTAAATTTCAAAACAACTCAAATTATAACATATACATACATATATATTACAATTTGAAAATTTATCTTTTATTTAAAACAAAAGATATTCCTATTCACAATATATATCAAATATATATAAATTATAAATATAATAAAATTTCATTAGCTTTTGAAAAACCATTCTTATCAAATATTTCCAGATTAAAAATTTATTAACCTTTAAAAAAAATTAAATTTACCCAATTAAATTGAAATTACATAGAAAAATTATCAAACCAATTTAATTATTAATGATTAGATTCATTTGTTAAATTTACAATCCAGTATTTCTATTAATTAACCCAATTATTATCAATTACAAATGTTCATAAATTCGGGTTACCACATTCCTCCCCCCTTTGAATCTTTTCGTCCTCAAAAAGGAACGAAGCCAGAATTTATTAAATATTTTAAAATCAGTTAAAATATTCTTTGATCATTTTAAAACACCTTTAAAATCTATAATACTGCCAAATAGTTTTATAAAAATACTTTTTGTAACTCGATGTTTCAACCAGTCTATCCTTGTTCTTACAGAAATTCGGTCATACGTTGATCAGGCGTACGACTGAAAAATCTATAAGTACTTAGCAGACCCGTTTTCAACACCCAGTGAAAATACTTGAAAAATAATTTTATTGAAAATATGGAAAACAGTTTTTGAAAATAGAGGATATATCTTTGGTGAGAATGCTCTGGAAATCATCACTCCCATCCATGGTCACAGTTACATTCCAGGGTTACGTTGCCGTCGCAGCAAAAGTCCATGTAACTGCACGCTCTCCGCGGCCTCTCGATTACGCCATGGAACCCACACAACAGATCACAGTTACATCCAGGGTTACATTGTCGTCGTAGCAAAAATCCATGTAACTGCAGGCTCTCAGTGGCCTCTGATTTTCGCTGTCGAAATGAAAACTCCTCCACTCCTACATTGGTCGCAGTCTGCCGATATAAAATCAAACGCAGACTGTTTGCTCTCAGCGGCACACACGACTTTCGCTATGTTATACCATAGATCGCAGTTACATCCTAGGTTACGTTGTCGTCGCAGCAAAAGTCCATGTGACTATTGGCTCTCAGCGGCACACACGACTTCCGCTATGGTATACTCAACTCATAATCCTTAGGAACTAGTTTTGTCCGGACTCCTCACAGGATCAACTTTAGAACCCCCCCCCTTGGGGCTCAAGGCAGCACCACCCGGTGGTACTCCTGAGAAGTTCATTTCAAGGGAGCGCCTTTTTCCCCAGAGCCATCATCAAAACATTTTATACTATACACATATAGTATCTTTAAATCATACACCTAGTATGATCTCATATAAAGCTCCTTTATACAAAATCGATTATCCCAAAATCGATAATTCTCAAACTAGGCTTTCAAAATTCTCATATTGATTTTACCCAATAATCAAAAGCCCTTCCCAAATCCAAAGGTTTCCAAAACCTTTCTAAAATCCTCATAAGATCCTTTATAGATATATGAAATCTTTTAAAACTTTGATCATTTTTAAACTTGTATAAAATTCCTTTTATACATCAAACATTTCCAAAAACACTTTTCTTCTGGCAAAAGATTCATCAAGGGGAGTTTCATTTTATAAAAAAAAGATATTTAACTTTGTTTACCCAAAAATCAAATATTTAAATTTGATTACTCTTTACAAAACCACTTCCATAACACTTACTTCCATAAACAAAATTTCAACCATAAAAATATCCAATTTCCACTTTACATCATCATATATTTCACAAAATATATTTTTCATTTCAAAAACCATTTCACATTCTTATCCACAAATTCCCAGTATCAATTTTATTCAAATCCGTACGATGCACACATATCATCCGTACGCTATACCAATCTGATCGCTTACTCGATCACACAATTTCATTTCCGAACTAGTATTGTTCACCCAACTTCCTAGTGCGGACACAAGTCTGATTTCTTGATCAGAAACCGTAATTCTCCTTGCATAGTCATAACTATGATAGAGAACATCCAGAACCAATCAACAATCCATATCCAGGTTCGCCATCGAAAATCGAGTGAAAAATTCCACTCGGATCAATATAACTATCTCGAAATTCTATGCTCGAATCTGGATCACATTACTATACGAATAGAATAACATACGTACACCCTACGTATTTGTCTTATTGGTATTAGCCAAATTAGTTCCATTTCTATTCACATTCACTTTAATTTTCATTCACTTACTCACAATTGCTTCGATCCATTTGGATTATCACCTCTATTCTTATCTTGATTGGATATATAACCAATAACAGTTTGAACTCTGACTAATTTATTTAGAAAATAGCTTGAAAAAAATTAAAAATAGATAAGTAGTTTGAAAATAATTACTAGTTTGTAAAATAGGTGTAAAATAGTTTAGAAAATAGTGAAAATAATTATAGAAATTTTAGATAATTGCAAAATAATAGTAAGATAATAATTAGTTTTGTAAAAGAGTTGGAATATAGTAATTAGTTTATAAAACGTTTGTAAAATCGTTAAACAGTGTTAAAAATAATTGTAAAACAAGTGTAAGATAGTTTAGCTTTTAGAAGAAAGGTTGTAGATATAATAAATAGCTTGGAAAAATAGGTTTATATTAAAAACAATTTACATATTTAAAAAAAATAGTCCAGAGTCAAAACTGCTCACTTCCCAATTTCCATTCATATCAATTAAATTTAAATTTCCACTTTCATTTAAATTGACCCAATTCCAAATTAAATAACTTCAATTTCCATTGAAATCGATTTAACCCCAGTTCTAGTTGAATTAACCTCAGCTTTATTTCCAAATCTAACTTTATTCAACCTTGATCTCAAATTCTACTAATTCAAATAAATTTCAATTGAACTAGTTCCAATTTTCAATTCATTTCAACTCCAATTTGAATTAATCCCAATTTCAAACTTCAAATGTTGATTTAATTCCTATAAATCAATTTACCTTTAAAGTTTTAAACAATTTAATTTCTGAGCTCAAATTTCTAGAATTTTCATTTTTTTTATTTAACCATTTAACTTTTCCCCCAAGTTAAACTCAATTCACTTAATCCAGTCAATCTTATTCAATTTTGAACTTCTCATAAATAATCTTCACACTTATTAAGTTTAAAAACTTAGCACTTCGGGTATCACATCTTATTCCACATTCAAAACTCAACATTTAGAGTTTATTTCAAACCATATTTGATATTATGTATATCCACATATATACATATTAACTTCTTTTACACACCAAGTTATACTTTAAATTTTTTAACCACCTTTGGTTTTTAATTCAAACCAAATTTCTTTTAAATTTTCAAACAACTCTTGTTTGAAACAAAACCATTTCATACAAATGTAGTAAATAATATTATTTATTATTTCTTTAAATTAATTACATCACATTCGGCAATTGACTTATTTCTTAATTACCTTCATTAAGTAATTGTCCCTTAAATTACTTACATTTAGTTACTTCATTAAGTAACTCCCTCTTATTTTATCATTTCCAATTATTATCCATAAATTAATCTAATTAAATAAGGTTTAATTAATTACATAAATTAATTGATTATCCTTATCCTGAAACCTTCCCCAATTTCAAGATTTTAATTTCAGTTTCAATTTGGTTGTAATTCTATTACCACTTAATTCTTACTATTACTTTTAGTTTAATTAATACTACAACCAATTTCCTTAATATAATAGATTATCTATTTCTTATATAAGATTCATTTACTTTTGAAATCTTTTAAAAACCTTTATATAAGAAAATAAAAAGTACGCTCTCTCATATATATACACTCAACTCATTCTAGGGTCCCACTTACCCTATCCTTAATGAGTAATCCCACCAGAGCCAAGGTTCTCGCTTAACCTTCAGCTCTAATACCAAATGTAACAACCCGAAAATTTCGATCCCGAAATTTCCAGATAGTTAGTGAAAAGAAGAAAGAGAAAGAAGAAGAAACAGAAAACTTAAACTCAGAATCTCACATTCGCAGCGGATAAAATATAATAACAAATAAAATAACAGTTTACAAAGAAGAACTGTATTTGTACATTACATTTTTACATCAGAGTTACAAAAATTTCACATCACTGGATAGTTTAAAACAACATGTCCTAGATAAATAACAATATATATCACAGCGGATAAACTTTCTATACGTTCCTGTCCTCCAGCTCTCCATCTGAGCTCCAGAACGTCCTTACCTGCAAGTCTGTAATACTCGGTCTGACCCGAGCATTACATCAAAGTAACACCCGGGTCAGGCTGGAAACCAGCGTGAGTAAACCCATCTAGTATGGAATACAACAGCATAAAACATACATAAAACCCGGGTAACTCATATCAATTTACAACTTCACAAGTTGTTATAGACGATACTTATTTCACACATCAATCTCTAAGTGCCACACTTAGATTAAAGGGTCAAATTCACTTAAATCATTCCATATTAGCCTATTGTTCCCACATGTCCATTTTATAAAGAATCGAAGTGGCTTCGGGTGTTTGCTAATACCCGACTCCGGTCTCTTCGTATCCAATGTCATCATATTTCCAGTTTAAGTGGCTACAATTAAGCTATATACAAAATATCATAGTCACACAGCAAATTAATCCTTGATGGATAACCCTCAATATCACAGTTCACCCTTTATAACATATCATGATTCATTATAAACTATCAGATTAGATATAAACCAAATCATCGAACACCATCCAATTATCCCTCACAAGTTAAATAGATGTTCAAATCTTTAATTTAATTACCATCTTTAATTACTTAGATTGCCCTAAATCTTGCTTACTTAACAATTAGTTAATTATAATCAATAATTTAACATCACTTAATCATCCATCTTAATTAATCGTCCTTGATTAATTATTGCATTAAGTAATTAAATTTTAATTACCACATAGACTTATTAACCTTATCCATTCCCATTCATTAAACTTTAATTAATTAATGTTATTCATTAATGATCTTCTGATTTTTTTCAGTAACTAACCATCCTGTATTTACTTACCTTAATTAATTAACTTCCTAATTAATTATATTTATCCTTTGATTTATACACTAAGTAATTAACCCTTAATTATTTTCATTAAGTAATTTTCTCAATTACTTTCCATCAATTAATTTCTCTCATTATTAATTACATTCAGCAATTGATTCCCCAAATAATTACATTCAGTAATTATCCATTAATTATTTCACTCGATAATTACACATAATTAATTTATCTTTAATTGATTTAACTAATTAATTAACTTAAAATTTATTACATTAATGACATAATCACTAGTTAATGATTCAACCCTCAATTGCCTTCATTAACTACCCCCTTCAATTTAATTACATTAAATTTAAGTATTCAATTACCTCCAATTCTTTTATCTTTAATTACTTATTAATTACTTTATAGAACTTAATTATTCAAGTCCTTTATTAATTACAGGGTTAACCACTAACTTAATAATTTCTTATCTAACTTTAAAATCGTATTCAATCACTTCGAAAATAAATACCTTGTTTTAAATTAATGATAAAATGAGTTATTATAAACCTACAAATGCTATCTTTAAACACTTGATAATCAAAACATCTAAAGAACTAACCCAGCACTAACCCCGAGCTTCTCACGAGAACAACCCCAATTACTACCCGAGTCACACACACCTCGCCCACCCCTTCGAAGCAAGCATGAGGAAAAACACTGAAAAGCCCGAGCCACAATCATCTTCCCAAAACTATCACGCTCCAAAGCACATAGGTGCACCATGCACCTACACGTCTGATCGGTGATGATCAGACCTCCGCCGCCACCGTTGCCAAATCACTGATGATCTTCTCACTCTCCACGGCTACCCAAAAAAACTTCAACAACCCTAAATCAAAACTAACGAATTCAGACGGCGTACTGCAACAACTAAATACCTTCAATCACCTCGACAATCATCCTCCCACCACTGGAGTTACCCAAAACCCATCGGCGAACTGGACACAAGCTTAACTTTCTCTCTCCCAAAGCCGACCCATTCTAATGCCATCTCGAGTTCATAACTGCCACGCAAACGCCATTCCAACCAAGACCTAAAACCCTAAATTCCCACCGCCACACTTCCACGACGTCAACGAAAATAAGCCACCATTCTTAACGACATCCCCTACCTTCAATCTTGCCACACCCAAGAATACCCGTCACCAAACTTCCCCAATCATCTGAACTCGCTCAAAACCGCCCAAACGATCAACACAGAAATGCCCATCAAATCTTAAACTAAAAGTTAAGATATGCCCATTAAAATTCATGGTTTTCTATCATGGATACAATCATGAAATCGAATCTCAAAAATTAAACTTATAAAATTTTGCCCCAAATACATTTTCACAGTTCTTTATAAAATTTCGAGTTAAGTAATTAATAAAAATTCCAGAACATATTTTTAGTAGAGTTATAACATGTTTCCAAACATTCTTCATTTACAAATTTCAAGCTAACTGTGATTAAAAGGTGAGGTATTGGATTTTTAAAGAAATTAAACCTGATGAAAACAACGGACCATATTCAGGTATTACACAAGCATCAAACCCATACCCATGCATGCATTCATTTAATTTAAAAATTACATCTAACAACATGACTTTCATTCACATCATCAATATGAAATCCAGGATTTAACTATTTTTAAAGTAGATTTACTCACCTGAATATTATAAGCAGAGCAGTGCAGATTTAAGTTCTTATTTTCCAGGCCTGAAATTTAATTCATAAAAATGCATTTGCTTTGACTATGCTTGCTGTTGAAAAGTGAAACCTTGCATGCTTTGAATATGCTGTTAATTTCCCTTTTGCATGTTCTAATTGATGATTCAAAAAGGTTGAACTTGATTTCACTTAGTTGCAGGTTGATGAGAGCTTCAATTTGCAGGGTTTTCGAAATGCAGATCCTTTCTTTCTTTTTTCAGGTTGAAGTTTTGCAGTTGATTGTTGAAACTTGCTGATTGATTCATTCCTTTGAAATGCAGGTTGATTGCAGATTGGATTTTGCAGTTTTTTAAAGAATGAAAATTATTTTAGGAAGAAACTTGTTTTCTTCCAAAAACATTTATTAAAAATATATTGCCACTTGTTAATAATTTGAACAAATGTCACTAACATACTTTTAAATGTTTACAAGTGTTATTAAGATGATTAATAGGATTACACATGTCTTTAAGTATTTTAAATAAATCTTTATTTAACTTAAATGTTAACATAAACTAACATGTTTAATTTACTTTATTAATGAATACTTACATATGTGATTATAAATTTACTTTTCAAAGGAAATATTCAAAAACTAATAAATACAAATATAAATATACATCTTATACATGTTATTTAAAAATTTAGAATATTTATTATTATTACTTCATACACTTATAACCATTTTTAATGTAAACATTTAAAAAAAAACAAAACAAAGCTTGTTTAAATCCTTTTAAGACTATCACATTTTAAATACTTTAAAAGAAGGACAAAACAAAGCTTTGTTTAAAACCTTTTTAAACTATCCTATTAAAAATAAATAACAATCTTATATTTTGAAAATAAATGAATTAGTCTTTAATTTAAATATTAAGTTTTAAAACAAAACTTTAAATTACTATTCATACATATTTAAATTAACACAGATTAAGTTAAATTTCAAAACAACTCAAATTATAACATATACATACATATATTACAATTTGAAAATTTATCTTTTATTTAAAACAAAAGATATTCCTATTCATAATATATCAAATATATATAAATTATAAATATAATAAAATTTCATTAGCTTTTGAAAAACCATTCTTATCAAATATTTCTAGATTAAAAATTTATTAACCTTTAAAAAAAATTAAATTCACCCAATTAAATTGAAATTATACAGAAAAATTATAAAACCAATTTAATTATTAATGATTAGATTCATTTGTTAAATTTACAATCCAGTATTTCTATTAATTAACCTAATTATCATCAATTACAAATGTCCAGAAATCCGGGTTATCACACAAATGGTGTCTAGCCTAACCTCGCAAACAAAAAGGTATGTGTAAGCGGAATCACACAAATAGTGTCTATGAAAACTCAAATGGGAATATGAAAACTCAAATGGGAGTATGAAAACTCAAATGGGAGTATGAAAACTCACCTACACGTGAGCATGAAAACTCACCAACACGTGTAACGCAAAGCGAGAACGGGAGTATGAAAACTCACCTACACGTGGGCATGAAAACTCACCAATACGTGTAACGCAAAGCGAGAACGGGAGCATGAAAACTCACCTATAGTGAGCATGAAAACTCACCAACACGTGTAAAACAAAGCGAGAACGGGAGCATGAAAACTCACCTACACGTGAGCATGAAAACTCACCAACACATGTAACGTAAAGCGAGAACGGGAGCATGAAAACTCACCTACACGTGAGCATGAAAACTCACCAACATGTGTAACGCATATGTGATGGTGAAACATCACAAAAGCGGGGTCTAGTCTCCTCGCAGACAAAAAGACATCGCACAATTGCTAGTCTAAATCACAAAAAAGATCGTCATGATCATCAGTAGTGTCAAACACATTAAGCTAGTTAATATAAAAGTTTATCTTCATGTCCCATAACCACTAGCTTAACCTAAATATTTACGAACAAACTGTAGATTTTCACTAGAAAATTGTCACAAGAGGTTCAATCGAACAAGTCCAAGAATTAACCGACGAAGTGAACGCAAGCGTTTCATACCACTTGTTTTACTAAGCTGTTTAATTAGATTTCTCATCCGAGTGAGGTAAAGGTTTGTATATACTAGTAGATTGGGAAACGGTTTAAAAAAAGAGCTTTGTTATTGAAAATAGTTTTGAAATCGTTTGGAAAAAGGGTTTTGATATTTCTACTAGTATAGAAAACCTTTATATTTTTAAAGTGACAAAGCATAAAAGTGATTGTAGAAATAATCAATCACAAGAATTCACATACGAAGATGTGAATAGAATCCAAAGAAATCGATACCGAATCTGAAAGGTATGTTCACGAAAATCCCGAAGAAAATGTCACTAAATTCGCTAATAAATGGTAGCAACAAATCGGGGAATTAACACGAATCGATTAAATTTGGAAACCAAATCAATTCACTAAAATTAACATTCGAAGACGTGAATAAAATCAAAAGAATTCGATTCTAAATCCATCAAAGTAGAAATACCCATAAATTCCAGAAATAGAAGTTATAACAACTAATCGGAAAAGAAGAATCGATTAACAATTGGAAAAACAAAGAAAAACGAGCATGAATGCATAAATGACTTCAACAAAAATAAAAATCAAGTCAATGCCGAAGTCAACAATTATTGGCCAAATTTGAACAAAATCAACATCGGCTAAATCAATTCAAAGCCGAAAACACAAGAACAAAATCGTCGTCATCAAAAACCCAACTTGAGTTCGCAAAGCAAACGGAGGCCGAAGCCAAAATACTTTCACGAAACCGAAATCAAATGCACATGAATAAGCGTTAGGAATTCATACCTAACAATATAAGATAATCATATGCAAAGATGAGAGATAAAACATCGACAATTAGTTGTAACACGTGTTCCGTCTAAGTTATGTTTTATATTATGTCCGTAAACCCCAGGCTTTGATACCAAGCTGTGACGCCCCACCTCCATACCCACGCTAGCCAAGAACACTACGGTGTAATGCTGTCAACTAGCGCGGAGAATAAGGCTGTTGAGGAGCAGCCATCCGTAGTTAGGCCTTATACTAGAATTGGTTATCTCGATATGAGTGGTATATATATATTCTTTCATTTTTAATCTTTGATTTATTTACTCCCATCGACATACCCCAATTCCAGTATAAAACGAACTACGATGGTTCATAATAGTTTAGGACAGTAATAATAACACATATAATATAACTGCGGAACACAGTTAAAACAAAAAGTCTCATATATATATATATATATATATATATATATAAGTGATGTCAGTTACAATACATTTGACAAAATACATATGATACAACTACAACAGTCGACTCTGGAAGTTATATATACAAGTACATTATCGACTAATATACATGAATACATATCAACCTATACTATGACACGACAACTCCAAAAAGATAAGAAAAGTCTTCATAGCTTAAATAGCAACCCAAAGCAAGATATCTTCAACCTGAAATAACTCTAGTCTGACCCGAGTATTAAATTCAAAAGAAAATAATACACGGGTCAGTCTAATTCAAACTCAGTTATTAATGCATAGAAGCAATAGTAATTAAATAATGAATAGATGACAGTCACAATAAATCTCGTCTATCCGATCCTTAAATAAAGAAATCGGATAACGATAAATATAACACGTAACCGTGTTAAACAACAAATCAGAAAATTAAACCAAATTAGAATACAATTCAGAATATTGAATTGAATAAACAAAACAGTTCAAACCATTGAAATATCAATTAAAATATTAATTCGAGTAGGGCTGCTGTACACGCACGCGTGCACTGTCTCGCCACTACAGCATATGGAATATGCAAAAGATCAATAAATCAAAACAAGATAGAATATCATAAAAGTCATACCGTGTGGCTGCAGTTCACGCTTGCGTGCACTGCCCTGTCACTACAGTGATAATGTACCCAAAAACTCAATTCCGTGTGGCTGCAGTTCATGCTTACGTGCACTGCCTTGCCACTACAGTAATGATGTACACAACCGGGCACAAGGTCAAACCCGAACTATCAGCTTGATTCAACACAGGGCAGGTATACAGGCTACGACTTCAAGCATAAAGCAGTTCAATATCCAAGCAACAATGAAAAACAATGGAACCAACTCAAAATAGTCACAATATGGAGACAGCAAGAAAACTGCAGAGGTCAAGTCACGACTATCGTGACTCAACACAACTACAAGGAAATGAACCAGAGGAAGTCTCGATATAAAGCAACAGCAAACTCAAAAACAACACAAAAGTCCACAAATTCTACACGACTGTAAGCATCGGTGCACAAGGGCAATGACCCATACGTATACATGAACCAGCAGAAGCAATTGAAGTGCTACAGTGGAACAACAAGGTACAAAGGCTATAAGTGAAATGTGTGCCCGAGATAAGGCAACCCAGTGACAAGCACAAAGATCACTGCAACATGAATACAAGTGCATAACAAAATTGTGAAACAGCAGTTTTATTAGTGACAAAGGTCAACGTCAATGCATATGAATAATTCATCTGACTTAATGCAAGAACATTGAAACCAGATAGGTGTAAAGGCAATGCTCGTGAATAATACAAGTGAATGACAACACTGCAACAGAAAATAGTGAATCTAATATCACACAGATTCAAATGATCTGGTTCGCAACAATTTAACTTCAACAAGATTACATGCATCCTAGAAATGGGGTTGATACAAGCAACTGATCAGTGTCAGTCACCAATGTAATCAACTGAGGTGAACCAGGCAAACGGAGCTTCAACTAATCAAAGTTCAAGCATGGGGACTAAAATGAAATAGAGGTGGCTGCAAGGAGTTGCAGACCAACCAACAACAGAACGAAATGCAACAGAAGTGCCAAAAGGTCAGAGATAGCGCAAGTGAAATCAACAGTGAATCGAAGTCAGTGAGAACCCTGACTCAAACTCGGGACCAATTACAACAAAACCAGTTAAAGATACAGAGGCAGTAGTAACTGCAAATTCCAAATCGGTACACATAACTACAGATTGCACGTTCAAGTGCAAGCCAAAGTGAAAGTCAAAAACTTTTAAACTTAAACCAATAAGAATCCAAGTAAACAGGTGCACATTCAAGTACTTGAACCACTGACCAAATCCAAACAACACCCGTGCACAAATATGAAAATACAACATAATTTATATCAGTGGGCATAAATAATCACTGAACAAAGGAGCAGCCTCAAAGAACAGATGAACATGTCCGGATGTAATGCATAAAAGTGCACAAGAACAAGGTTGAAAATTATCACCTAAACGATGGCAGTAAAACAGGTGTGCACAGAGAAGATTCAAGCTCCCCAAAGCATTTAGCAACCGTTTCGAATAATCAAGACAACAATAGTTTCAAAGAATTTTCTAAATAAGTTCAAGACCGAACATTAAGAAATGTCACAGGAAACTTCAAAATCAAAGTCAAACCGAAGTCAACAAAAATTCAGGTTAAATACCAGAAAAACAACATTGTGATGACCAAGGTAGCAAGGAACGCGATCGAACAGCTCAATATCGAAGCCGTGACAACCACAAAAAATCAAACAGATCAAAGTCAATACAAAACAACTTAGATTGAACTGCAAGCAAAATGAATCAACAAACTCAAACAATTGAATACTAACGAAAATCACAGAATTCGAACCTTAAAATGAGCACGAGATATGAATTAGATGTGAGTGGGTCACTCACCTTGTCGACGAATTGAAGCAGTCGAAACGAGGCCGAAGCAAACGAGGAAACGAACAAAGTTAGCCGCCATAAATTGCCGCAGCCCTAATTTGAGAGCGGACGGACAAAATTTTGAAGCCGCCATTTATGTTTACTTCGTTTTTGGGCTTAGGGTTTCCCGAATGAAGGAAAGAGAGGGGGATTGGTATTTGTTTTGCAAATTTATCACAACCCAATTAAAACATGGGCCACAATTAAACTTTTAAAACCCAACAATCTTTTTAACAATTTTATAAAAGAATTTTAACTCAATTTAAAAACTTCAATTGGCAATTTGCAACAATATTTACAAATGTCAATTATTAATTGATGCGAAATACCGGGTTGTTACAGTGAGTGTGGCAAGGGCATTGCTTGGGTGATTTTATATATATATATATATATATATATATATATATATGGTTATGGTGATAGTGTGCTTGAGAGGGAAGATACAGAGAGAACAAAGCAAAGAAATGAACAGTTTGTATCAATTAATATCATTTGTGTGTTCTCAAGCAAATTGAAAAGGAGTGACACGAACCGATGGTTACATTGGAAAGATGGAATAGTAAATGCCTTGACAATAATATCTAGAAATATTAAAGTTTAGGGTATGATTACACGGTGAACAAAATAGTAACGGTACCAGAACTCAAAGGTTTAGCAACATACCGATACGATTGTCTATTCCACGATATCGTCAGGTACCGAAAGATCGAAATACAGAAGGGAATATATCGCAGAGATTAGTAGGACGAGATGATCAAGATGGTATATAGATGTTAGTGGTACGACTGAATTATGAAAAAATTCGAAATTTCAACCAGCGAAAAATGCAAGAAATACGTAGAAAAATAAGATCGACGGAGCCAAAGAAGTCCGAATTTGGAGAAACGAAAAATGACGTCTTGCTCAGAAGACGGTTTAGAATTTTTCTATGTAAAAATATTTAGGTTTCGAAACGTTTTATTTTCATCGCTTTTTAACTGATTAAATTGAAGTAAATTTACGCACGAAATAAACTTTCATATTTTCGAACGAAAATTTACCTGTTGCTATGTTTAACTACCCGCATTTCAAATATTAAATTTATATTTCAAAATTGTATCATTTAAAATTTCACAAACTTTCAATTAAATAACGTTATTAAAACCAGTTAAATTTACGAGTTGTTCATTCTCCCCCACTCAAAACTTTTCATCCCCGAAAAGGAAGGAAGTAGGAGAATAGAAACAACCAAAAGAAAATAAACTTGGATTTCAAAATAAAACAATTAATTTAAACCATATAAATTTCAATTTAAATTAATTAACATTCGATATTTGATTAAAAATTCAAGATATTTCAATAAGTTGATTTAATTTCTATTTATAAATATATGATACCAAAAGATTCCTTCAAACAAACTTAATTTGATTTGGCCCATTTATTCATTGTTTGTTACAAAATTTCTTTCAAACAACAATTTATTTTATTAATCTACTTATTATTCAATTAACTTATTAGTCTATTTATCTCCATATCATTTTATAATTCAAATTTAAGTGAATAACATTTATTATACGCACTCATATTTTATTTATAAAGATAATTTATATTGTATATTATCCAATTTTCTTAAATTAGCAGTTTCTAAAATCATAAATTGAATAGTCCAATTATAATCATATTTTATTTGACAAATTGTTCTTTATTCCAAATTATTATTAAATTTATTCTACTTAATATATCCTATCACATACATATTAAGTATATTTACATTTTTTATAACTACTCAAATTTGTTTATAAATTCCTTTGATATCATTTATATTGTATAATATTCAATTACATATCAACTTTTGAACATTTAGGTAAGTTATATATAATACAATTGAGCATTACACAAGTAAAATTGTAACGACCCGGAATTTTGGGCAATAACGATTTAATAATCCGTGTTAATAATTTAACTAGTTAGATAATTTTCTTTATAATTTAAATTTAAATTGATAAATTTATTCTTTTAAGGTTAATGAATTTTTAATCTGGCAATATTTGATAAGAATTTGTTTTTCAAAGCTAATAAAATGTTATTCATAGTATATATATAATTGATATATATTATGGATAGGATAATCTATTGTTTTAAATAAAAGATGAACTTTCAAATTATAATATATATGTATGTATATGTTATAAATCGAGTTGTTTTGGAAATTTAAATTTAATCTATTAATAACTGATATATGAATGGACATTGTAACTTAAAGCTTTGTTTTAATTTTATTTTTCAAAAGTTAATTTAGACTTAATTCAATTGTTAAAAAAATGATAATTTAGAAAGGATATAAATCAAAGTCTTATTTATGTTTTCTTTAACGTGTTTAATTTTAATTGTTTATAAATGTATAAAAATAAATGTTTTAGATTTTTAAAATGCATACATAAGTATTTATGTATTTAGTAAATTATATGTAAGTTTATATTACATTTAAATTAAATGGAAAAAATTAATTAAAAATATTCAAGACATATGTAAAATATTAACATCACCTTAATAACACATGTAAGATAATTAAGTATTGTATGACAAGTGTAAGATTTATTAACATGTGTCTTTATTTTAAAACTTTACTTTCTTTAATTTTAAATAAACATAACACTTTTACTTCCTTTGTCTTCATTTCATTTTTAAATTTTTGGCAGACCAGAAATTTTTCTTAACTACAAATCTGAAACAAAAGGCAACTCAAACCTGAAATTTGAATCAAAAGCAAAAATTAAATCAGCAACTTCAAATCTGAAAATGAAATCCAAATCTGAGATAAGAAAAATCAAACCTGCAATTTCAAAGGAATCAAGATCAAAGCTACAACCTGCAATTTCATGCCTGCAAATCTTAAGGGCTGCATTTCAAATGTTCAACCTGCATGTCAAAAAGAAGACGTGCAATTCAAATAAAATCTGCAACCTTCATATTAAATCTGCAAAGTGGAAATCTGCATATTCAAATGAAGAATCAGTTTCTACAGCAAGATTAAAAGCTTTTCAAATTAAAGTTAAAGTGCCTGGAAAACAAAACTGCTCTGCATATTATAAAAGGTGAGTAAATTATATTTTAAAAACAGTTTTAAATTGAATCTGAGATTGAATGATGTTGCATGCAAAGAGATTTGCTTGATAATGAATATTTGTTCATATGAATGCATGCTTTGTTTAGAATGTCTGAAAACAATAAAATAGGTTCTGTTGTTACAGTTTTTTTTGTTTTTCTCTGTAAATTCAATATCTCATCCTCTATTAATTTATAATATGTAATTTGCAAACAATAAATGATAGAGACCATGTAACTTCACTACTAAAATCATTCCAGATGTTTAAAATAGATATTCATATTGAAATCTGTAAAATACAGTGAAAACGAAGTTTTTGTTAGAAATCAACTATTTTAATTTTCAATTTGAAGTACATGCATGTAATCTTAATAGTAAATGATGAATTTTGATATGAAATTTGTGATTTTTAGTTGTGTAATTAGTGAGAATTTGGGGTTTGAACTTTTGGGTTGTTTTTGTGATTTGCCGACGAACTACTTGATGATTGAAGCTTGAATCTAGATCGAAGCTTGTTTGTATGTTGTGGATGAAGGGAAAAATACTAGTGAATTTTTCCAATGGATGAATCGATGGGATTTGGGTCGATTAGGGTTTAGCTTGTTTGAGTTTTTCGGTTTGACTATAGAGGCTGTCGCGACTTGGTTTTTCGACTGGAGTTGTTCACGTTTGGGTAGGTTGTAGTTCGTGCTCGTGACGTCTCGATAGTATGGTCGGCAAGGACCATCGACGACGAGATGGCCAGAGGTTAGGAAGTTTTGGGTTCGTGTTACTGTATTTTTTTTGTTCAGAGGGTCGAATCTCGATGCGGTGATGGATTCTTCGATCTGGGTTGAGGTACGTGTTGTTGAGGTGTTGTGTGGTCGGTCAGTGATCAGTAGGATGGTCGGAGAGGTGAGGCTGGGTTGCGCACGTACACGCGTGTATGCTGTGCACTGGGAAGAAAGGCAGATTGGGGGAGACGAGTTAAACACGGAGTGACGCTCGCGATTTCCTAGTTTCGCCTTGAAGCAGTTTGGGTTTGGAAGATTAGGGGGAAACTCGGAGAGGTGCTCGTGTTTTCTTCGTGTATGACTCGATGCAGGGGAGGTGGCTCGTTTGTTTCAGGGTAGGATCGAGTTGGGTAGGTGATCCACTCGAGTATTGTTGGGTTCGTGAGTTTCTGGTTGATCTGGAATTGCAGGTTGCTGTTTTAGAACCTGTTAAGGAAGTATAGGTTACAAACGTAACTTGTATTTGAATGATTAAAGGTAAGCTCTAAATATTATAACAAGTCTGATAAAAGAAACAAGTGGATAAAGTTAAAACCTGTTGTTTTAATCAAGCTTTAAAATGTAAATTGAAATTTACTTCCAAATTTAAAAGTTAAGATGATTTCTATGAAGTAATTTAACATAATTAAAGTTTGAATTTTAATATAAAAAAAAAATATATACTTTGATTAAATCAAAAGTTTAGTAATATCTTAAACTAAGTTTTCAAAATTATATTGAAATTGGAAGTTTAAATTTGAAAATTTAATTGTTTTAAATTTTAAATTGGATTTCTAAATGCCTTATTTTCAAATAAAATTATTGTTATGATTTTGAAACCCAAATAGGATAAGTTGATTAAGTTGTTAAATTTGATTAATTTCAAATGACTTATGTATAAAGATAAATGATGTTAAATTATTTTGATTTGGATTTAAGAATACTTAATAAATATGATTTATTAATGTTTTCTTAATTAATTAAGGATTTTTAAATCTAGGAAGTTAATTAATTAATTGTTTAATTAATTTTAAATAATTAGTTAATTATTTATTTAATTTTAAATAATCACTTAATTATGGATTAATTAAGTATAATTACTTGATAAAGTAATTAATGATGAATTGTCGAATGTAATTAAGGAAGTTAATTACTTATGGAAATAATTAATGGTAATTACTCATGGAGTAATTAGTTGAAGTGATTATTGATTAATCACTTAATGATATTTATTAAAGAATTAATTAATATAATTGTTTTAAAGATAATTAATTATGAAGTAATTAATTAAAGAATTAAGAATTATTTAATGATGGAATTAATTATTTGTTAAGTAATTAATTAAGAGATTAATTAAGGTTTATTAATGAAAGTAATTAGAGATAATTACTTATGTAAGTAATTAAGAGTTAATTACTTAATTTAGTTTAGTTAATTAATTAATGTGATTAATTAATTAATAAATGAGATTAAATTAAGATTAATTACCAAGTGTAATTAATTAAAATTGTAATTAATTAATAAAGTAATTAATTAGGGATTTATTTATTTATTTAATTGTTTAATAATTACTTAATGAAGTAATTAAAGATTAATTAATTAATTAATCAAGGATTAATATAATTAGAAATTAATTAATTAAGAAGTTAATTAATTAAAATAAGTAATTACAAATTGTTAGTTACTATTTATGATTAATCAGTTGATTAATTAACAATTATTTAATTAATTAAAGTAATTATTAATTAATAAGGATTGATTAATTAATGTAATTAATGATATTAATCAAGGTTGATTAATATAAGTGATTAATTTAAGTATGATTAATTAATTGTAATTAATTAAGGTTTAAGGTAATTAATTATAGTTACTCAATTAATTAATGATCATTAATTATTGAAATTAATGGTAGTAATTAAAGTGTTAATTACTGAATATGGTTAAGGATAATTACTTGAATGTAATTAAGATAATTAATCAAGGATGATTAATTAGTGAAGATCATTAGAGATGTTGATTAATTTATTGGAATAATAATAAGAAGGATTTTAGTAATCCAATTGATTAAGAGATAATCAATTCTGTTTTGGATGTTTGATTAATATGGATTGATTGATTAATATTGGTTAATTGATTGATATTGGATGATCAATATTTGGAGATTGATGATTGGTTGATACTGGATGTTTGATATTTGTTTGATATTGGATGATTTGGATATATCTGTTATATGATATGCTGTTTTGTGTAGATAAATATTGATATGAATTATCTCTTGTGATAATGTGATTCATCTATTATTTATATCATCCTGAATATAAGTTTAAACTGTTTAAACCCTTAAGTACAACTTGGACATTAAAATGGCGTTTGGTTTCGGTGAGACCGGGATCGGATTTCCATATTTGGATATCCGAAAACCACATCGATTCCAATTAAACGTTAGGTCGTTAATCCAAGTGGAGCAAGTGAAGACTCGAGGTGTAAGGGCTATACGTCAGTATAACTCTGTGGGTGATTCCGTAATGAGTTTGACGGAATAGTGCTTATAGATTCGAGATGGCGAATCAGAGTGCAAGGGCTATGGTCGTTGACTCTGAGGGTGATTCCAATAATGAGTGCAACGAGATAGTGCCTTCAGTATCGTTCGAACCCGGAACGAACTTGTATGGATTGAATGCTTTCATCACATCGTCAGGTGGGCGATAAGCATTCTAAGATAATGTATTCTATAAGGTAATCGTAACCTCAAGCCTCATCAACCGGGAATGGCTAAAATATGGGAGGTGCAGCAAGGCTTCGTGGGTATCCCCCACTTGAGAGCGAGATTTACCCCTGTCTAGAGGTCCCTTTCTATTTCGGCTTAGTGTGTGGTTGGTCGCGCCAACTACGGGGTGGTCTTGTTCGGGACTGTCCAGTAAGGGACGGTTCCGGCCTTCTATTGCAGGGGAGTGGGAGTACTCCTCGGTACGGTGATCTAGGCCACGTACTGTGACGGGCGGTACCCCAGTAGCCCTGACATTGTATGGAATCCAAAATCCAATAAGTACCTGTACGGTTTTGATTGAGCTCAACTATGTTGGAACGTGAGATGTAAGCATTCCAACTATTTCTGTATTTTATTTTGAAAACCCTAGACACTATTATAATATCACTGGATTTGTTATCAAAATGTTTTGGTTTGCGTAAGGGAAAAACTTTTCCATGTTTATGTGTGGGAAGTCTTATGTGATACCTTTTCTTTCAAAGGTTTTTCTAAAGTTAAGCAATTTTAAAACGTTTACTCACACCAGACACCTGTCTGACCCGAGTGTTTATTTTCTATTTTATTAAACTCTTGGGTACTCATATTATGTATGAGTAGTCAAGTGGATCAGGTTAGCTTGACGAATTCTGGGGGAGACATGGAGCAGGAGGCTTCGACGTGTAGATATATATTAGTTCCGCTGTGTTTGTTGTATCTGTTTCTTGTATACTTGAGTTGTATAATTAGACTGATGTTTATAACTGTCTAATATCTGTTGTTTAAGTTGTGTACTCTGATGTAATAAGATACTATGTAATATTTTATGTGATATATTATATTTTATTCGTTCCGCTGTGAGTTCTCTGATGTTGTTCTGTTTCTTCTTTCTCTTTCTTTTCTTCTTCTATCCCTTTCTTTCTTCAAGATGATGCGATTTTCTGGGAGTAGAAAGTCGGATCGTCTCACTTGGTATCAGAGCACTAGACTGAGTAAATACCTAGGCTCTGTAGTAGTGTCTTTCTTGAGAGAGCATACTTGTAACTTTTATATATATAACTATATATATATATATATATATATATACACACACACACACACACACACATACCTGATCTGTTGGGCTATCTGTTCGGATTTTCCAACATAAGTTATAGAGGTAGATGGAATAGTGGTTTGTGTGCGTAACACGACTACCACTGATGGAAGAGGTCCATATGTTTGAGGTGGGAAGTATTTGTCGAGACTGTAGACCTAATACTGTCTTGAGTAAGGTTTGTAGTTTGGAGTAAGGATTTCTCTGATATCCGAAGGAAATCTTTTGAAGATTCGGAGTTCATCTTTGTAGTATAAGTTTGGATTTCGCTCGGGTAAGCAAATTTTTCTTGTGTTTGGATTTGTTGGAAGTGCAGAAGTGAATAAGCGATGATATCCTGGTAACTGCGTGATGAGATGTAGTATCCTTGGATTTTTTCTGAAGGTGTTTTCTCTTGAAGCAGTTTTAGAAGTAGTTGAGGAGCAGTCTTTACCTGCCTTAGGGAAGATTCGTCTGTGTACGAGTTGATTGGATATTCAGCAAGGAGTTTGGCTGTTTTGGAATATGAGACTAAGGTCTATAAGTTATTTGCTTTGGCATGGTCTCATTTGCTATTCCCTAAGGAAAGCGAGATATGGATGCTTGGTTTGGAGTCCGAGTTTCTTGAAGGGTTCTCTGCCTTCTCGGAGGTCCGTTGTGTGGTTTGTTGACGGTTTTGGGTTTTGAGAAATCTTTGGATTAGAGTCTTGGGATTAGCTGTGGTAGCAGTGCAACTCGAAGTGTTCGATGTGCTGACGAGAAGATCTTTTAGCTTTGCAGTATTATCGAGGTAGAGTTTGGAAGCATCAGTGTTGGTTGTTTCTCCGATGGTTCGGGAATCTTTTTGGTCCTCTTTCAGCAGTCCGGGCTGAAGGCGGTGATGTATTCTTGAAGGTTAACCTTGTTTGGAAAAGCTCAAAGCTGTTCTAATTGGTAAAATGAGGACAGTTCCTTTGGAATCCGAACTAGGTTGGATCGCAAAAGTGACTTGCGATTAGTTTGGGAATTTTCTTGGGCTATTTTTTTGTTTGAGACTGAGGATTCTCATGAGAGGTAAGAGCTACTGATGTAATCAGAAGTTTGTCTGCATCTGGAGTTGAGTTCCATATTTGTTTTTGTTCCAGAAGTGATTTTGGTAGTTAGCCTGATAGTTGAGTGGTTCTTGGAGAAAGGAGAGTTGGTATAGCAGCTCAGAATTATTTTTGGAATTGGAATTGGACTAATCTAGCTTTTGGAATAGGATTCTATTTTGAGGATGTGTGACTAAGTCAGATGTGTCACTTAGATTTTTATGGATTTGATGAACAAAGTTTTTCGGATATATTGGATAAGTTTGTATTCGTGTTCATCAACAGATATTCTTATCTATTTTAGAATCAGAGTTGTGCAGCGGAAGCGAGGTAGCTGCTAAGCAAGGAAGGTAGTAGTTATGTTTGCTATTGCTTGAGTAATAGAGCTTGAGTTCTAGATTTCGACGGATTTTGGAAGAGTTTTCTGTTGGATAGGATCTATAAACTGCTTTGTTTTGGTCTAGTTATTTCTGGGAGTATCAGCATAGATTGAGCTGATTAGGAAGAAGTTTGGCAGTCCAGGATTGTCTGTTGAGTTACAGATATGAGATAAGGAGTCTGGTATTTGAAGTTGGAGTCTTCAGTATTGTTAAGAACTCTCTGGTTAAGAGAACAGATATTGGATAAGTTTGGTTGGTTAGTGCTGAGGCATTTGAGGATTTCTTATCTGTGTTTTTGATAGGATAAGATTGAATTGCCAGTTTGGATAGCTGAAATTCGTTGTGTAACACGTATCTCTGAGGGAGTACGTGTATAATTCATTATTGGTTAATGAATCTGTAGTTCGATTGGAGTTGGATTTAGAAGTTGAACTAGACTTGGGTATAGTCTGATGTTCTGTTCAGATTGATGGATCTAGAGATGAGTGGAGCTCTGGATTTTGGTTGTGTAGTTAGTTTGTTGGTTTTTGTAGAGCGAGTCTCCCGGTGATTTATACTAAGAAAACTCGTGATAGTATTAGAAGATTTATTCTGATTTGAGTCAGAATAATTAGTTAAGTTTGTTTGTTTATTTGATTGCTATGGATGTTAGTAACTGGTTGTTAGGAATGCTTTGCTATTTGAAATTAAAATCTGTATTGGATTATTAAATTACCTTTGCTTTTAAATTTCGGGGACAAAATTCTTTTGAGGGGGGAGGATTGTAACGACTCAGAATTTTGGGCAATAACGATTTAATAATCCGTGTTAATAATTTAACTAGTTAGATAATTTTCTTTATAATTTAAATTTAAATTGATAAATTTATTCTTTTAAGGTTAATGAATTTTTAATCTGGCAGTATTTGATAAGAATTTGTTTTTCAAAGGTAATAAAATGTTATTCTTTTTATAGTATATATATATAATTGATATATATTGCGGATAGGATAATCTATTGTTTTAAATAAAAGATGAACTTTCAAATTATAATATATATGTATGTATATGTTATAAATCGAGTTGTTTTGGAAATTTAAATTTAATCTATTATAACTGATATATGAATGGACATTGTAACTTAAAGCTTTGTTTTAATTTTATTTTTCAAAAGTTAATTTAGACTTAATTCAATTGTTAAAAAAATGATAATTTAGAAAGGATATAAATCAAAGTCTTATTTATGTTTCTTTAAAGTGTTTAATTTTAAATGTTTATAAATGTATAAAAATAAATGTTTTAGATTTTTAAAATGCATACATAAGTATTTATGTATTTAGTAAATTATATGTAAGTTTATATTACATTTAAATTAAATGGAAAAAATTAATTAAAAATATTCAAGACATATATGACATATTAACATCACCTTAATAACACATGTAAGATAATTAAGTATTGTATGATAAGTGTAAGATTTATTAACATGTGTCTTTATTTCAAAACTTTACTTTCTTTAATTTTAAATAAACATAACACTTTTACTTCCTTTGTCTTCATTTCATTTCTAAAATTTATGGCAGACCAGAAATTTTTCTTAACTACAAATCTGAAACAAAAGGCAACTCAAACCTGAAATTTGAATCAAAAGCAAAAATTAAATCAGCAACTTCAAATCTGAAAATAAAATCCAAATCTGAGATAAGAAAAATCAAATCTGCAATTTCAAAGGAATCAAGATCAAAGCTACAACCTGCAATTTTCATGCCTGCAAATCTTAAGGGCTACATTTCAAATGTTCAACCTGCATGTCAAAAAGAAGATCTGCAATTCAAATAAAACCTGCAACCTTCATATTAAATCTGCAAAGTGGAAATCTGCATATTCAAATGAAGAATCAGTTTCTACAGCAAGATTAAAAGCTTTTCAAATTAAAGCTAAAGTGCCTGGAAAACAAAACTGCTCTGCATATTATAAAAGGTGAGTAAATTGTATTTTAAAAATAGTTTTAAATTGAATCTGAGATTGAATGATGTTGCATGCAAAGAGATTTGCTTGATAATGAATATTTGTTCATATGAATGGATGCTTTGTTTAGAATGTCTAAAAACAATAAAATAGGTTCTGTTGTTACAGTTTTTTTTGTTTTTCCTCTGTAAATTCAATATCTCATCCTCTATTCATTTATAATATGTAATTTGAAAACAATAAATGATTGAGATCATGTAACTTCACTACTAAAATCATTCCAGATGTTTAAAATAGATATTCATATTGAAATCTGTAAAATACAGTGAAAACTAAGTTTTTGTTAAAAATCAACTATTTTAATTTTCAATTTGAAGTACATGCATGTAATTTAATAGTAAATCATGAATTTTGATATGAAATTTGTGATTTTTAGTTGTGTAATTTGTGAGAATTTGGGGTTTGAACTTTAGGGTTGTTTTTGTGATTTGCCGATGAACTACTTGATGATTGAAGCTTGAATCTAGATCGAAGCTTGTTTGTATATTGTGGATGAAGGGAAAAATACTAGTGAATTTTTCCAATGGATGAATCGACGGGATTTGGGTCGATTAGGGTTTAGCTTGTTTGAGTTTTTCGGTTTGACTATAGAGGCTGTCGCGACTTGGTTTTTCGACCGGAGTTGTTCACGTTTGGATAGGTTGTAGTTCGTGCTCATGATGTCTCGATAGTATGGTCGGCAAGGACCATCGACGACGTGATGGACAGAGGTGAGGAAGTTTTGGGTTCGTGTTGCTGTAGTTTTTTCGTTCAGAGGGTCGAATCTCGATGTGGTGATGGATTCTTCGATCTGGGTTGAGGTACGTGTGACGCCCCACCTCTATACCCACGCTAGACAAGAACATTACTGTGAATGCTGTCAACTAGCACGGAGAATAAGGCTGTTGAGGAGCGACCCTCTTTATAATTGCTTTGTGCGAGTACCGATATACCGGATAAAAATATAACTTTTCAACTCAAGAGGAAATCCGACATACCGACACAAACTCAAAGCTACTACACAGTGGCTATAAAGGTCTTCGGAAACAAATACAGAGATAAACATAACACAAATCAGTCACAGACAATTCATATCACAAAGGCGGAAATAGATATGAATATTACACATGAAAGTGTATATCAGAGTAGTGGTCTAAAAAGATCCACAATATCACAAAGGAATAGTTACATGAACTATACAAAAGAATAAGTATACATTATGGAGTCTATATCTCAAATGTATACAACAAAAACTACTAATCTAAGTAGTTAACTAAAAGTCAGAGGAATCAATCCCAAGAGAGAAGTCAAGCAGAAGCACCTGTAACATCTCGGTCTAACCCGAGTATTATTTAATAAGAAAATAATAAATGGATCAGTCTAGCTATAAATATCAGGTGAAACGATATAGAATAAGAGATATGACTAAACACATAATAATCACTATGCCAAGCTGTGATATATATAAGTAATTGAAAATCAACAAGAGATTAATCAATATCACCAAATCTACACAAGAATCAAAGAAATGTCATACTCCTTATTATGTTCACCAAACCACAAATATTGATGATAATATCAACGTCAATCACAAAAGTCAATGACCCACAAATTCACCAATGCACAAATATTGACAATAATATCAATGTCAATCACAAAAGTCAATGACACACAAATTCACCAATGCACAAATATTGATAAAAATTATCAATGGAAATCACGAAAATTGGTGAAACACAAATTCTAGAAATCATCTCAAGAAATCCAGAAATCACAAAGGGGGGAGGCCTATCACAAACGGGAGCATAAAGCCCACCAACACGTGTATCATGAACGGAATGCTAATTCCATGGTTGCTAACCATCACAAATTGAGCCGAAGCTCCACAAACGGCCCGAAGACCATGGGTTGCTACCCCACCAAATTGAGTCGAAACTCCACAAAACGGGGTTTAGTCTCCCTCGCAGACAATGAGACCTCGCACATTGCTAGTCTAAATCACAAAGATGATCGTCATGATCATCAAGAAGTGTCAATTACACTAAGTTAGTAAATATATGAGTTTAGCATCATGTCCCATAACCACTAGCTTAACTTAAATATTTACGAACAAATTGTAAGTTTCCACTAGAAAATTGTGACAAGAGATTCAATCGAACAAGTCCAAGAATTAACCGAACAAGTAAACGCAAGCGTTTCATACCACTTATTTTACTAAGCCGTTTAATTAGATTTCTCATACGAGTGAGGTAAAGGTTTGTATATACTAATAGATTGGAAAACGGTTTAAGAAACGAGCTTTGTTATTGAAAATAGAGTTGAAATCATTTTGTTGAAAGAGTTTTGATATTTACTACTAGTATTGAAACCTTTATATTTTTAAAGTGACAAATCACAAAAATGATTGTAGAACAATCAATCACCGAAATTCACATTCGAAGACGTGAATAAAATCCAAAGAAATCGATACCGAATCCATCAAAATGGATATTCCTAAAAATCACGATGAAAATGTCATCAAAGTCCATAATAAATGATAACTACAAAAAGGGAATCAACACGAATCGATTAAAGTTGGACATATACTCAAAAACAGCGAAAATAGGCAAAACTGCACATTTCAGACGTCTGAAATTGCCTTCCAGACGTCTGAACCACTAACCAGACGTCTGGATGGATTTCCAGACGTCTGAAATTCTTCTCTGCCTTTTCACGTTTTCCAGGGACCAATTCCAGACGTCTGAATTTCCAAACCAGAAGCCTGAATTTGAAACCAGACATCTGAAATTGGGTTCAGACGTCTGAAATCCCCCTGTAGGCAAAAATCAGCCTTGCCCAAAAATGGGCGAAAATCCAAACGGAAGCGATCAGACAAGCGACGAAGACAAGGGATTAATGCCAAGCGACAACCCTGCCTTATAGGCTCTCTGAAACACCTCTTAAAGCATGATCAAACATCAAAGTTATGATTCTTAAAGATTTGGCTTCAAACACCAAAAATTGGAATATTTACAAATCTAATCCAAATCAAATGCAATTGCACATGAATAATTGTTAGGAATTCATACCTAACAACCAAAGATACTTATAGTCATAGATGTGAGATAAAAATCTCACCTTTTCACAAAATCAAACAAGAAGAAGCTTGAAAGCAAATGGAGAATCAACCTCTCTTCAACACAACCCAATTGAGCTTGAATCTAAGCTCAAAAACAAGAACATTCCCAAAACTAGGTTTAGGAATTTCTGAAATTGGTAAGAGAATAAGTTGGAGAAGAAGAAGAGAAGCTTATCAATGGGTTATTCTTGAGTTTGGAGCTAGGAATTTGATTTGCAAGAGAAACTAGGGTTTTGGAGTTTTTAATTTCCAGTCTCTCCCACCATTAATGTTATAAAAACTGAAAAGAGAAGAGAATGAGGGTGAGTGGGGAAGAGTGGCTCAGATTTGAGCATAAGTTAACATAGGGCTGAGCCCAAAACCAAAACCAAAGTGAAAAGTAGCAAAAAATCAACTTTCTTCAAACATATCGAAGCTTATACTCAAAAAGGTCGCAAACGGTATTTTAAACTCAATGGGAGTGGTCCCGAGTCCTAATTCGACCGTATGCAAAAAGTAGCTTTTTGGACTAAAATCCGACTAACGATAAAATATTTAAATAAAATATTTAAATATAAAGTCGATAAATATGCGGGTTGTTACAGACTGCCCTCCTTAAAGAAATTGCGTCCTCGCAATATTTAAGAAGAGAACATAAAGTAGCAACCATAAAAGCATATGAAATCACAAAAGAAACTTGAAATATGAAGTTCACCTCAAAGAGCACGAGAAAGTAAGTCTGGATGTGTTCGCTCGATGTACTCTCTAGATTCCCAAGAACAATCCTTAGGATTTAAAGACCATTGAACTTTAACAAGCGGAACATCTTTATTTCGAAGTCGTTTGACTTCCGAAGCAATGATACGAATAGGATGTTTCTCATAAGTTAAATTAGGCGAAACTTCAATCTCTTCCACAACACCGGGCTCAAGAACAGAATCGGAATCTCGAAGACATTTTCGAAGTTGAGAAACGTGAAACACGTCATGGATAGCAGAAAATTAAGCCGGTAATAAAAGGCGATAAGCCATGGAACCAATACGTTCAATGATAGGAAATGGCCCAATATATCGAGGCGCCAATTTTCCCGATCGACTGAAACGTACAACACCTTTCATAGGTGAAACATGAATGAACACAAGATCTCCGTCAAAAAATTCTAACTTCCTTCTCCGGTTATCGGCATAGGATTTTTGTCTACTCTGGGCTTCTTTCATCCTATGACGAATAAGATCAATCTTTTCTGTGGAATCACGAATAAAATCTTGACCTAAAACCACCTTCTCACCGGCCTCAAGCCAACAAGAAGGAGATCGGCATGGCCTTCCATAGAGTGCCTCAAAAGGTGCCATACCAATACTAGATTGGAACCTATTATTATAGGAAAATTCAACAAGTGAAATATGATCTTCCCAACTTCCACCAAAATCAAGAACACAAGCACGAAGAAGATCTTCAAGAGTTTGATTCACACGCTCGGTTTGTCCATCGGACTAGGGGTGATAAGCGGTGCTAAAATTAAGCTTCGTTCCTAAAGCTTTTTGAAGACTCTTCCAAAATCCACTAGTAAACAATGGATCACGATCGCTAATAATAGAAGTAGGAACTCCATGCAATTTAACAATTTCTTTGATAAAGATTTTTGCCAAAAGAGGAACGGTTCGATTAGATCGAACGGGAATAAAATGGGCGGATTTAGTAAGTCTATCAACGATCACCCATAAGCTATCATGACCCGAACGAGAACGGGGAAGGCCGTCAATAAAATCCATGGAAATTTGATCCCACTTCCAAATAGGAATTCTAAAGGTTGCAATAACCCACCGGGCCTTTGATGTTCGGCTTTAACGAGTTGGCAAGTCATGCAACGCTTAACGAAGTTAGCGATGTCAAGTTTCATTCCCTCCCAATAATAAAGTCGCTTCATATCCGCATACATTTTACTACTACCGGGATGAATGGTGAATTTAGAACGATGTGAATCTTCTAAAATATCTTTACGAAGATCACTAATATTTGGCACGATGAGTCTACCAAATCTTCGAACGCCGCCACGAGAATCGATATCAAAGTCTTTCAATCCTTCAATATCAATCTTATCCTTAATATTTTGGCTAAGAAGGGCCAATTCGGGATCTAGCCTTTGAGCTTCAAGAATGCGGTCTAAAAGAGAAGGATGAGCCTCAAGGCTACATAAAACAAGAGATGAACATAAATCGGGAACACGCTCTCGAATCTCACAAGTGGTTAAGATCTCGAGATCGTTCCATTCGGATATCATCATAGAAACAACAGCTTGTTGTTTACGGCTAAGAGCATCGGCGACACGATTACCCTTACCGGGGGTATAAGGAATATCAAGATCATAAGGAGCAAGGAACTCGAGCCAACGCTGTTGACGCAAATTAAGTTCCTTTTGGGAGAATAAATAATTCAAGGACTTATGATCGGTATAAAGAACAAATTTCTCCCCTAAAAGATAATGACGCCAAATATGAAGGGCGAAAACAATAGCCGCGAGCTCTAAATCATGAGTGGCATATCTAGTCTCAGCAGGCTTCAATTGCCTAGAAGCATAAGCAATAACACGTTATCTTTGCATGAGAACGACACCCAAACCAACGCGACTAGCATCGGTATAGACAACGAAATTTGATTCCCCTCGGGAATAACGAGAATAGGAGCATCAGAAAGAAGATCTTTTAATTTCTGAAAAGAAGCTTCACATTTGTCCGACCAAATGTATTTAACACCTTTCTTCGTCAAGCCAGTGAGAGGCACGGCAATCTTGGAAAAGTCTTTGATAAAGCGACGGTAATAGCCCGCCAATCCAAGAAAACTACGAATCTCTGTCACACTCTCCGGTCTCTTCCAATCTTGAATCGCTTCAATCTTTGAAGGATCCACAGAAATTCCGGATTCGGAAATAATATGACCGAGAAATTTCACACGAGATTGCCAAAAGTGGCATTTAGAAAATTTTGCCTTTAATTGATTACTCCTAAGAGTTTCCAACACAATCCGAAGATGTTTTTCATGCTCCTCCTCGGTTTTTGAATACACAAGAATATCATCGATAAAGATGAGAACAAACCGGTCGAGAAAGTCTTTGAAAACTCTATTCATAAGGTCAACGAAATAGGCCGGGGCATTCGTCAAACCAAATGGCATGACAAGCCATTCATAAGATCCATATCGAGTATGAAATGAGGTCAAAGGAATACTATCCTCTGCAATACGAAGCTGATGAAATCCAGTAGCTAAGCCTAATTGTGAAAAGACTTTGGCACCACTAAGTTGATCGAATAGATCATCAATCCAAGGTAAATGATATTTATTTTTGATAGTAAGATCATTAAGCTTGCGGTAGTCAACGCAAAGCCTAAGTGTTCCATCGGATTTCTTCACGAAAATAGCTGAAGCTCCCCAAGGCGAGGAACTAGAGCGAATAAATTGCTTTGTCTCCAATTCGGATAATTGTTTACGCATCTCCTCATTTTCTTTATTGGACATACGATACGGAGGATGAGTGAAGGTTGAGCTCCAGGAATAAGATTAATTCTGAACTCAATTGCTCGCTTAGGTGGTAATCCTAAAACGGGCTCGAATATGTCGGAAAATTCACGAACGACGTGAATAAGAGAAATAATATCACCCTCATCGTCATCATCGTCATCACGAGGATTTAAATAATATAAAGATGCAACCAAGCTGGAATCTGAATCTTTAAGATTAATAGAAATCTGCTTAACAGATTGAGGATGTCGAAGATGAATAGTCCGCTCAGGACATAGGATATGAGCTTCATAACGGTTAAGCCAATCCATTCCCAAAATCATTCCAAAGCCTAAATAACGCATGATATGCAAATCGGCTAGGAAAGGAAAATCACACAAAATAATTTCGACATCTTTACACAATAAACTGATTGTTGCGGATCCACCAACCGGATTCGCAATTCTCAAAGAAGTCATCAAACACAAAACATCCAAAGAAAAAGCATCAACAAGTTCTTTTGATATAAAAGAATGGGACGCACCCGTATCAAAAAGAACCCGAATAGGATGATCACGAAATAAAATAATTCCATCAAGGATAGAATGAGGCATACCTTGACCACGAGATGTGTTGCCAGGGGCTTGAGCAACATTTAACTTTCCCTCCTTCCTGCCCTGAAGCTTGGGGCATGAAGATATAACATGTCCGGGAAATTTGCAGTAGCGACAAGAGAGAGACTTTGGGCACTTGTTCGCATAATGGTCCTTCGAACCACAATTATAGCATTCCCCACGGCCAAAGGAAGAAATCTTTGCCACGGAGGTTGCTTGTTTCCCCTTTTTATTGGGATAAGGACCTTTAAATTTGTTTGGCCTCTTCTTGTTATTGTTGAAGTTTGGTTTGGAACCCGCCACTTCAACATCATTCTCTCTATCCCTCTTCAAGACGAAGAGCGATATCAACGAGTTGGTCGAAAGAAACTTCTAATTTTAGAAGTAATGGATTCTTGAGACTTTTTTTTAAGCCATAAACAAATCTCTGATTCTTCTTCAGAGGGGTGTTCATGTATTCAACCCCATATTTGGAAAGCGACTCGAAGGAGACAACGTAATCAGTCACGGAGGACTCACCTTGAACAAGGTCTATAAATCGTCGAGCCAATGTCACTTTCTCAGCTTCTGGCACAAATTTTAATTCGAAGCGTTCCCAGAATTGCTCCCAGGTGAGATCCGCTTCATTAATCTCAGAAATAAGAAGCTCGTACCAGTCCAATGCTCTTTCTCGGAGCATACTAGAGGCCACCTGAACTCGGTGAAGGTCAATAAGGTTCATGCGCGAAAAGATGCGATCGCATGTCCTAAGCCAAGCCTGGACTTCATAACAGTTTCGGAACCTTTGAATGGCTCCCCACCCAAATTGGTGTAATTGCTCCACAAGCGTGCAAATCCCGACTTTGGATGAGTAGGTTACGGGTTAGCTCCGGCTGCTTGAGCATTAGTTACCAAATCAAGAAGCTGCTGAGCAGTCATAAAAACTCCATCCTGGGGTGGAGTGCTAGATGGCACGGCTCTGGGGCGGCCAGGTCTAGACATTCTCTTCCTTTAGAAAGAAAGAAGAGGAAGAAGAAGGTTATTCACCAAATTGAATATCAAGCAATCTTGATAGACAAAACAAGGAATCATAAAAGAAAATAGGATAAGATGGTACGTAGACCCGAATAAAATCCTAAAGCACGACTCCTAAGATGGACTTAGGACGATGATCCTTGTTATAATATTCCATATTGTTCCGAAGTTTGGCTCTGATACCAAGCTGTGACGCCCCACCTCTATACCCACGCTAGACAAGAACATTACTGTGAATGCTGTCAACTAGCACGGAGAATAAGGCTGTTGAGGAGCGACCCTCTGTATAATTGCTTGTGCGAGTACCGATATACCGGATAAAAATATAACTTTTCAACTCAAGAGGAAATCCGACATACCGACACAAACTCAAAGCTACTACACAGTGGCTATAAAGGTCTTCGGAAACAAATATAGAAATAAACATAACACAAATCAGTCACAGACAATTCATATCACAAAGGCGGAAATAGATATGAATATTGCACATGAAAGTGTATATCAGAGTAGTGGTCTAAAAAGATCCACAATATCACAAAGGAATAGTTACATGAACTACACAAAAGAATAAGTATACATTATGGAGTCTATATCTCAAATGTATACAACAAAAACAACTAATCTAAGTAGTTAACCAAAAGTCAGAGGAATCAACCCCAAGAGAGAAGTCAAGCAGGAGCACCTGTAACATCTCGGTCTGACCCGAGTATTATTTAATAAGAAAATAATAAACGGATCAGTCTAGCTATAAATATCAGGTGAAACGATATAGAATAAGAGATATGACTAAACACATAATAATCACTATGCCAAGCTGTGATATATATAAGTAATTGAAAATCAACAAGAGATTAATCAATATCACCAAATCTACACAAGAATCAAAGAAATGTCATACTCCTTATTTCGTTCACCAAACCACAAATATTGACGATAATATCAACGTCAATCACAAAAGTCAATGACACACAAATTCACCAATGCACAAATATTGATAAAACTTATCAATGGAAATCTCGAAAATTGGTGAAACACAAATTCTAGAAATCATCTCAAGAAATCCAGAAATCACAAAGGGGGGGAGGCCTATCACAAACGGGAGCATAAAGCCCACCAACACGTGTATCACGAACGGAATGCTAATTCCATGGTTGCTAACCATCACAAATTGAGCCGAAGCTCCACAAACGGCCCGAAGACCATGGGTTGCTACCCCACCAAATTGAGTCGAAACTGCACAAAACGGGGTTTAGTCTCCCTCGCAGACAAAGAGACATCGCACATTGCTAGTCTAAATCACAAAGATGATCGTCATGATCATCAAGAAGTGTCAATTACACTAAGCTAGTAAATATATGAGTTTAGCATCATGTCCCATAACCACTAGCTTAACTTAAATATTTACGAACAAATTGTAAGTTTCCACTAGAAAATTGTCACAAGAGATTCAATCGAACAAGTCCAAGAATTAACCGAACAAGTAAACGCAAGCGTTTCATACCACTTGTTTTACTAAGCCGTTTAATTAGATTTCTCATACGAGTGAGGTAAAGGTTTGTATATACTAATAGATTGGAAAACGGTTTAAGAAACGAGCTTTGTTATTGAAAATAGAGTTGAAATCATTTTGTTGAAAGAGTTTTGATATTTACTACTAGTATTGAATCCTTTATATTTTTAAAGTGACAAATCATAAAAATGATTGTAGAAGAATCAATCACCGAAATTCACATTCGAAGACGTGAATAAAATCCAAAGAAATCGATACCGAATCCATCAAAATGGATATTCCCAAAAATCACGATGAAAATGTCATCAAAGTCCATAATAAATGATAACAACAAAAAGGGAATCAACACGAATCGATTAAAGTTGGACATATACTCAAAAACAGTGAAAATAGGCAAAACTGCACATTTCAGACGTCTGAAATTACCTTCCAGACGTCTGAACCACTAACCAGACGTCGGATGGATTTCCAGACGTCTGAAATTCTTCTCTGCCTTTTTGCATTTTCCAGGGACCAATTCCAGACATCTGAATTTCCAAACCAGACGTCTGAATTTGAAACCAGACGTCTGAAATTGGGTTCAGACGTCTGAAATCTCCCTGTAGGCAAAAATCAGCCTTGCCCAAAAATGGGCGAAAATCCAAACGGAAGCGATCGGACAAGCGACGAAGACAAGGGATTAATGCCAAGCGACAACCCTGCCTTATAGGCTCTCCGAAACACCTCTTAAAGCATGATCAAACATCAAAGTTATGATTCTTAAAGATTTGGCTTCAAACACCAAAAATTGGAATATTTACAAATCTAATCCAAATCAAATGCAATTGCACATGAATAATTGTTAGGAATTCATACCTAACAACCAAAGATACTTATAGTCATAGATGTGAGATAAAAATCTCACCTTTTCACAAAATCAAACAAGAAGAAGCTTGGAAGCAAATGGAGAATCAACCTCTCTTCAACACAACCCAATTGAGCTTGAATCTAAGCTCAAAAACAAGAACATTCCCAAAATTAGGTTTAGGAATTTCTGAAATTGGTAAGAGAACAAGTTGGAGAAGAAGAAGAGAAGCTTACCAATGGGTTCTTCTTGAGTTTGGAGCTAGGAATTTGATTTGCAAGAGAAACAAGGGTTTTGGAGTTTTTAATTTCCAATCTCTCCCACCATTAATGTTATAAAAACTGAAAAGAGAAGAGAATGAGGGTGAGTGGGGAAGAGTGGCTCAGATTTGAGCATAAGTTAACATAGGGCTGAGCCCAAAACCAAACCCAAAGTGAAAAGTAGCAAAAAATCAACTTTCTCCAAACATATCGAAGCTTATACTCAAAAAGGTCGCAAACGGCATTTTAAACTCAATGGGAGTGGTCTCGAGTCCTAATTCGACCGTATGCAAAAAGTAGCTTTTCGGACTAAAATCCGACTAACGATAAAATATTTAGATAAAATATTTAAGTATAAAATCGATAAATATGCGGGTTGTCACAGTACATGTTGTTGAGGTGTTGTGTGGTCGGTTAGTGATCAGTAGGATGGTCGGAGAGCTGAGGCTAGGTTGCGCACGTACACGCGTGTAAGCTGTGCACTGGGAAGAAAGGCAAATTGGGGGAGACGAGTTAAACCCGGAGTGACGCTCGCGATTTCCTAGTTTCGCCTCGAAGCATTTTGGGTTTGGAAGATTTGGTGGAATCTCGGAGAGGTGCTCGTGTTTTCTTCGTGTATGACTCGATGCAGGGGAGGTGGCTCGTTTGTTTCAGGGTAGGATCGAGTTGGGTAGGTGATCCACTAGAGTATTGTTGGGTTCGTGAGTTTCTGGTTGTTCTGGAATTGCAGGTTGCTGTTATAGAACCTGTTAAGGAAGTATAGGTTGCAAACGTAACTTGTATTTGAATGATTGAAGGTAAGCTCTAAATATTATAACAAGTCTGATAAAAGAAACAAGTGGATAAAGTTAAAACCTGTTGTTTTAATCAAGTTTTAAAATGTAAATTGAAATTTACTTCCAAATTTAAAAGTTATGATGATTTCTATGAAGTAATTTAACATAATTAAAGTTTGAATTTTAATATAAAAATAATATACTTTGATTAAATCAAAAGTTTAGTAATATCTTAAACTAAGTTTTCAAAATTATATTGAAATTGGAAGTTTAAATTAGAAAATTTAATTGTTTTAAATTTTAAATTGGATTTCTAAATGCCTTATTTTCAAATAAAATTATTGTTATGATTTTGAAATCCAAATAGGATAAGTTGATTAAGTTGTTTAATTGGATTAATTTCAAATGACTTATGTATAAAGATAAATGATGTTAAATTATTTTGATTTGGATTTAAGAATACTTAATAAATATGATTTATTAATGTTTTCTTAATTAATTAAGGATTTTTAAATCTAGGAAGTTAATTAATTAATTGTTTAATTAATTTTAAATAATTAGTTAATTATTTATTTAATTTTAAATAATCACTTAATTATGGATTAATTAAGTATAATTACTTGATAAAGTAATTAATGATGAATTTTTGAATATAATTAAGGAAGTTAATTACTTATGGAAATAATTAATGGTAATTACTCATGGAGTAATTAGTTGAAGTGATTATTGATTAATCACTTAATGATATTTATTAAAGAATTAATTAATATAATTGTTTTAAAGATAATTAATTATGAAGTAATTAATTAAAGAATTAAGAATTATTTAATGATGGAATTAATTATTTTTTAAGTAATTAATTAAGAGATTAATTAAGGTTTATTAATGAAAGTAATTAGAGATAATTACTTATGTAAGTAATTAAGAGTTAATTACTTAATTTATTTTAGTTAATTAATTAATGTGATTAATTAATTAATAAATGAGATTAAATTAAGATTAATTACCAAGTGTAATTAATTAAAATTGTAATTAATTAATAAAGTAATTCATTAGGGATTTATTTATTTATTTAATTGTTTAATAATTACTTAATGAAGTAATTGAAGATTAATTAATTAATTAATCAAGGATTGATATAATTAGAAATTAATTAATTAAGAAGTTAATTAATTAAAATAAGTAATTACAAATTGTTAATTACTAATTATGATTAATCGGTTGATTAATTATAAGTTAATTATTTAATGAATTAAAGTAATTATTAATTAATAAGGATTGATTAATTAATGTAATTAATGATATTAATCAAGGTTGATTAATATAAGTGATTAATTTAAGTATGATTAATTAATTGTAATTAATTAAGGTTTAAGGTAATTAATTATAGTTAATTAATTAATGAATGATCATTAATTGAAATTAATGGTAGTAATTAAAGTGTTAATTATTGAATATGGTTAAGGACAATTACTTGAATGTAATTAAGATAATTAATCAAGGAAGATTAATTAGTGAAGATCATTAGAGATGATTGATTAATTTGTTGGAATAATTAATGAAGAAGGATTTTAGTAATCCAATTGATTAAGAGATAATCAATTCTGTTTTGGATGTTTGATTAGTATGGATTGATTGATTAATATTGGTTAATTGATTGATATTGGACGATCAATATTTGGAGATTTATGATTGGTTGATATTGGATGTTTGATATTTGTTTGATATTGGATAATTTGGATATATCTGTTATATGATATGCTGTTTTGTGTAGATAAATATTGATATGAATTATCTCTTGTGATAATGTGATTCATCTATTGTTTATATCATCCTGAATATAAGTTTAAACTGTTTAAACCCTTAAGTACAACTTGGACATTAAAATGGCGTTTAGTTTCGGTGAGACCGGGATCGGATTTCCATATTTGGATATCCGAAAACCACATCGATTCCAATTAAACATTAGGTCGTTAATCCAAGTGGAGCAAGTGAAGACTCGAGGTGTAAGGGCTATACGTCAGTATAACTCTGTGGGTGATTTCTTATTGAGTTTGACGGAATAGTGCTTATAGATTCGAGATGGCGAATCAGAGTGCAAGGGCTATAATCGTTGACTCTGAGGGTGATTCCAATAATGAGTGCAACAAGATAGTGCCTTCGGTTTCGTTCGAACCCGGAACGAACTTGTATGGATTGAATGCTTTCAGCACATCGTCAGGTGGCCGATGAGCATTCTAAGATAATGTGTTCTATAAGGTAATCGTAACCTCAAGCCTCATTAACCAGGAATGGCTAAAACAGGGGAGGTGCAGCAAGGCTTCGTGGGTAGCCCCCACTTGAGAGCGAGATTTACCCCTGTCTAGAGGTACCTTTCTATTTCGGCTTAGTGTGTGGTTGGTCGCGCCAACTACGGGGTGGTCTTGTTCGGGACTGTCCAGTAAGGGACGGTTCCGGCCTTGTGTTGCTGGGGAGTGGGAGTACTCCTCGGTACGGTGATCTAGGCCACGTACTGTGACGGGCGGTACCCCAGTAGCCCTGCCATTGTATGGAATCCAAAATCGAATAAGTACCTGTACGGTTTTGATTGTGCGCAACTATGTTGGAACGTGAGATGTAAGCATTTCAGCTATTTCTGTATTTTATTTTGAAAACCCTAGACACTATTATAATATCACTAGATTTCCTATCAAATGTTTTGGTTAGCGTAAGGGAAAAACTTTTCCATGTTTATGTGTGGGAAGTCTTACGTGATACCTTTTCTTTCAAAGGTTTTTCTAAAGTTAAGCAATTTTAAACCGTTTACTCACACCAGACCCCTGTCTGACCCGAGTGTTTATTTTCTGTTTTATTAAACTCTTGGGTACTCATATTATGTATGAGTAGTCAAGTGGATCAGGTTAGCTTGACGAATTCTGGGGGAGACATGGAGCAGGAGGCTTCGACGTGTAGATATATATTAGTTCCGTTGTGTTTGTTGTATCTGTTTCTTGTATACTTGAGTTGTATAATTAGATAGATGTTTATAACTGTCTAATCTCTGTTGTTTAAGTTGTGTACTCTGATGTAATAAGATACTATGTAATGTTTTATGTGATATATTATATTTTAATCGTTCCACTGTGAGTTCTCTGATGTTGTTCTGTTTCTTCTTTCTCTTTCTTTTCTTCTTCTATCCCTTTCTTTCTTCAAGATGATGCGATTTTCTAGGAGTAGAAAGTCGGGTCGTCTCAAAAAATTTCTAATTTAATTATTTCAACTTTAAATACTTATTCAAAATTTTGACTTCATTTTATAATTGAAAACATCTATGTCAAAAATTTTAGAATTAAATTTCGATTGACTTCAAACAATCTAGAGATAATTATATACATAAAATATATCCAAATCAAATCTAAATTGAATGCTAATATATATATATTAAACCAAGTCATCCTTTTAGAAATTCAAATCAAATTCGTTTCAAAATGAAAGTATAGCAAGCTACTGATGATCTCTCCACTTCGAAACTCGAAAATAAATGTCGATGATGCGACCGTCATCAGCGAAATTATTTTCCAGCGACAAAGAGAAGAGCACTGATTTAAACATCTTAATTCTTTGAAATGATTTCTATTTGAAAATATTAAAAACTATACACTATAAAACTTTCAAATCAAAGTTTGAAATCACCGGAAATCAAATTCTTAAACTCTAATTTATATCCATTTCAAATTCCAAATCAAATTATAGCCATGTTTTATAAATTCATTTATTTATTATATTGAACTAGTCAAAGATTTAGAAAACAATGAATAAAATCAAATATTACCATTTTGTTAAATTGTTCATTTAACAATTTAGAAAATTTACTTATATATATACAATCACACAAAATTTATTTTATTTACCAAATTTGAAAACAATATGGTTTCAGTTTGCTCTGTTCAAGTGTTTTGGAAATCCTATCGATAGCGTTGATCAGACGAATCGATCGAAAACCCAAATCAACCTCAACAACTCTAACAACACAATGTATAAAACATTTTGAACATTAATTTACAAATACACCTCCTCGCTCGACGATACAAGCATGGATTTCAAAACAAGGATAGAGATTCAAATTTTATGGACTCAAATCAAATAGAATTTTGGTTCGAATACAAGTTCGAAAGAAAAGATAAGATGATTTAATTAACAGAATCGGAAGATGGATAAGCTTATTTAATTCATGGGCAACCTTAACCGGGTCGACCGTAATTTCAAGAACAAGAACAATGATGAATTCCGAGGTAAATCAACATTCGATCTCAAGAGATGGAACTCAGGTATAGCAGGGAATAGATAGCATCGTAAACCGAGGATACAGAAATCTCCGGTAAATCAATGCCTTTTGTAAAGGAGCTTCACACATCTACAAATCTTTCGAAGATTGGCGAGACCGCCGATTCATAATAAAGATCATCGAAGTAGATTTATGGGATATTCCAGAATTCAGACGAATACGAATAGTGAGGGACAAGAATGAATTTCGGAATCGAGGGAATGCTCCAAAATCCAAAGGAATTGAGTCAAAAGGAAGAGATTCAAACTTGAAATGAAAGCGATTCTGTAAATACATTTACCCTATATGCTGAGTTTTGCCTAGAGCTACAAAAGCTCCGATACCAACTGTAACGACCCGCTATTTTGGACTATTCGTATCCGCACATGTCGGACAAGAATAATTCAAAATACCGAATTGTTAATTTAAATTTGGCAAAACTCAGATATACGGTAAATAAATAATCACAGAATCGCAGACACAGAGTAATAATATGTAGCGGAAGAAAAAGATAGTAGTTCATGAAGCTACTATATATATAACAGAGTTAAATAAGTTACAACAGAAGTCTCGAATACAATAGTCAAATAGAATATCAGAATATATCACTGTAATCAACCGAATATCTGAAAGCTGAATAGATAGCTGGATCTTCTGGCGAAGCTCCAACTCCAAAGGTGAGTCTCAAAAACTGAATCACTCAGTCTGACTCGAGCGTAAAGCAAAACACAAAACACTCAAGTCAGGATTAACATTCTTATATCAATATATCCAACTCAAGTGAAATAACAATTGAAATACAATAACTCAAAGGACATTGGAATAACCATCCTTTAAGGATCCGTTAAACTATCAACTATGTAGTAGTGTACGCTAAATAAATAATGCCTATCAGTAACATAAATATCAAAATAGTGTTAAGGCGTCACCATTATCCCCCTTAAAACATTTTATATAAGCGTTATAGTCTATACAGCACTGTAAACTCCACCATAAACTGGTGGGATATCAAGGAGTACTCCATAGGTATAACACAAAACAAATTTGTAGTGGTCGCGTATATAGGGATACAAGTATGACAAGGCACATGAGGCAATACCCAAGGTAGTGAAACTACCGTTTGCCTGATCCGGACTGATGAAAATGCATCGCCGCAACGATCGCAATACCGCGAAACAACACTCCCAAAAATACGAGGGTGCACCAATCAGTAACAAGTAATGAGTAGTTTACGAAGAAGTGTGTTCGCTCGAGGTGGCTAACCCCATTTGGCCTGGCACGGCTCCTGTTTTAGTCATTTCCAATTTGACACAAGTGTCAAGGCTATCCATTATCGTTCTCTTTCTTCAGTCATCACGTACATCATTCCAACCACTTCATTCTGGATCACACTCCGCGTATAGTTATTAAAGTGGTTTTCGGTTTAGACAGAGAGTATGTCTATAACTGATTCCAGTCTCTTTAATAACTTTCGTAATTATTACACCGATTGGTCGTCTAATATATTTCAAAAACAAATCAATTTCAATTTCAATTAGAATTTGTAAATCAACATTTCATTTGTCATTCTAAATCAATTTCCATAGTTTACATTTCAAACTTCCAAAATTTCCACTTCAAAATCTTATAATTCAATTTCAATTTTATTTAAAACAATTCAAATATTGATTCACGTTCGTATATAAATTTCATTCGGGAATCATTTAAATTAATTTAATTTAACATTCAAATCAATTTAAATTCATTAATCGATTTCATTCAATATTCGTTCAGTTAATTTATCATTCAAAACAATTTGTACTAAATTTCCAATTCATTAAATCAATTACTTAAGTTCAATTTCATTATCAAAGCTTACAAATTTAATTAAATTGGATTCGACAAATCAAATTCATTAAATTACAATTCTTACATTAATTTCAATAAATCACATTTTATTTCTTGTTAAGGAAATTCAGTTTCACTTATAAATTTCAAAACTCAATTAATAAAGAAGCTAAATTTCACATATTCAAGAAGTTCAATTTTATTTATTAACTTACTTAAATAATTTTCCAAAACTTAATAAATAAATAAACCCAATTTTTTTCATTAACAAAGTTCAAATTCACTTATTTAAAAGTTCCATTTCTCTTATCAAAGAATTCAAATTTTATTTAATTATCAATTAATTCAATCTTATTGAATTATTAAATAATCTCGAAACTTAATTATTAAATAATTTCAAAACTTAATAATTTTAAACTTAATTATTTAATAATTTCAAACTTAATTATTAAATGATTTCAAATGTAATTCAATGAATAATTCCAAATTTTATTGGCAAATAATTTATTTAAAACAACGTTCTTTCAATAACTACCATGTTAATATTTTGTTTCCGATTATTAAATATTAACATTTAAATTTCACTAGAATTCAAATTTCAACTTCATTAAAACCCTTATTATTTTATTCAAATAAAATCTTTATTTTTATTTTTAAATCAAATTATTGACCAATCGGGTTTTTGTATTTAATTCTCTATCCTAGGTCAAGTTTATTTGGGTATTTATCATTTCAACCTGATTCCAATTCAATTCAAAAACCAAATCATAGCAAAGGGAACTTGCAGTGTGATAACTGGGATGGTGTCAAAGTAAATAAACAAGCAATAACAACCTTCAAAAACAATCCAATAGTTTATTCAACAGGAAATTATTGTCAAGGACAAAATTTCACAGATTTTTAGCCTCAAGGACAGACCTTCAATATTTTATCCTGAAGGACAATTCTCTGTAGGTATCAGTTTTTAGTTATTGATAGCAGTTTTTAGGTATCAGTTTGCAGTTATCGGTAGCAGTTTTTAGATATCAGTTTTTAGCTCGGTATCAGTTTTGTTGTCCTTATGAATAATTTTGGAAAATGTTTGTCCTTGTGAATAATTTTTAGAAGAATGTTTGTCCTTATGATAAAAATATTGAGGTCGTGTCCTTGAGGCAAAAAATACAGAAAATTTTGTCCTTTAAATTAATTCCCCCTTTATTCAAATAATCTTGAAATAATCGTATTAATTTACATTGTTGTTTGTGCAAATTAATACAATTATTTCTAGAATCTACACTATCGTTCCATGTAGATTAAAGATTATTACACTAATTATTCTATGCAATTCTACACTTAACATCAATTATTCAGTTTCATACTTCATCAATTAATACAACATAAATTCAAATGGTTCAAGGGTAATTAACCATTTCCTACATGTCAAATAATTAAACATTTAAGGGTCGTGTTATTCAAATTGACTAATCAAATTCTACCAATATGTCGATTCAGATTTTTAAACTATCCTACGTCAAATTCAATTGCATAATATTTATCACTTTATACATTACAACTTAACATCCAATATAAACAACAAGCAATCGATCAATTATCAACCAAACTGGATTATCATCGCATAACTAACAGATAATGGTGTCAGATGTCACAGGTGAACCGATACAGGTAATAACATATATAATAGTGCAAATAACTGACAATAGTATATTTCAATTGTCGTTTCAATTGAAATGAAATTTAATAAATAAACGTATATTAATCGTGAGTGATTGCTCACCTTTCGAGGTTAGAAGAGATAGACAACACAATAAGCTAAGAATTGGATTGCGAACTCGACAAATCTAAATGGAAATCCTAGCAAAGCATGATGGATTCAAGATCTAAGAACAAATCTGAAAATTTTGAGTCAATGAAAACGAGTCAACATAAATGTGATCAAATGGAAACAAAAATGTACATTATATATTTCTCCAAATAAATATTAAATTTGAACACCTATTTAATACAAATCTGTACATTTATTTAAAACCAATAAATAGACTTTTTTTTAGAAAAACAAACCTTTAGATACGGAAACATCAACGCACTTAAAATATATTAATTTCAAACTAACACTTATATAACTCATATTTTATAACAATAGACCACACTCTCATATACAGGCTGGTATAAAACTATATATATAAGTAACCAGACAATAGCTAGTAAAATATAAGCTATTCATACTAACAACCTATAATATATAACTAACGTATTATTTGACCAAAACTAACATATAAAACTATACTACAACATGTAACATATATATTATACTTCTCATTAAAACGCATGATACTTTTTTTTCAAAAAAATTATACTAACGTACTCAGATATAAAAATGTGACTTATATAAAACTGTAAAATAAAAAAAGAATGCAAAGCAGCATATGAGGCATATGACTTCGCCTAAAAGTATGCATTAATTTCTTTTCAACTTTATAAGTGTAAACATATATGCATTTGAACCTTATAAATTAATGTGCTATAAGCCTCTACACTGCACACATATATTAAAAAGTATTTTCAGCTAATATATATACTTAAAATATGATCAGCCATGTATATACTTAAGCAAGATATTTCAACTGTTATGAAAAAAATGTATGTAATTTGAAACCGACTCAAATGGTAATATATATACACTTATATTATAATTTATATAAACATACTTCTGTACACCTCATATAACTTTTCCAATAGCAGATTCATATGAACTCTAAAGTATGCTTACTGTAAATATACTTTAAACAAACTTATATAAGCGAAAGTACTATAATATATAACTTAAATTTTCCCACAGCAAACCCATACTTTACTACTTACATACATAACTATATATATTCAAAAAAAACTTGCTATATATGTATATATAACTAGACATAAATGTAATATATCGCTATATAATACCTCAAATAATCATGCGGCAGAGGAGAGGAGAGAGACAATGACTGTTGGAGGAAAGGCACATGTTAGGTGGTGGCTGTGGTTAGAGGGGGGGCTGGTCGTGTTGATGGAGGTGGTAAGCATAGGTGCTCGGTCTTGGATCTGTTGGCAGAAGGAGATGGTGACTTGATTGGAGGATGAAGGAAAGTCTTGCGAGAAGTTCGATCGTGACGAAGTGGAGGCTTGATTGCATTATGGAGATATGGTCGGCGGCAAGGCTGGTGGAGCCGAGACTTGGGTGGAGATGCAGCCATTGGTGTTGCAAGGTGGCTGGACGCGTGAGGTTTTGGAGGAAAGAGAGGGGGTTCTCAGTTGATGGGCGTGTGTTGTAGGCTTCGGCATCTAGTAAAGATGCTCACGTGGTTAGTTTTGGGTGGTGGTGATGATGGTGCCTTTGGTTGAAGTGGAGAGGTAGTGGACGGAGTCGTGAGGTGGTGGCGATCAGGTTGCAACGTGGAGCACGGTTGGTGCAGCGAACTTGTTCATGCGATGAACATGGCCGAGCGTGTGGCGTTGGAGGAAGATGAGGCGGAGCTGGGCGGTTGTTCATCGGAGGGAGGGTTGGAAGCGACGGTCGGCACACGGGACTGGGCAACGGGAAAACAAGTCTTGAGAAGGGCCGGTCGGAGGAGTGTTGCGAGGAGGGCGGTAGTCAAGGAATTACAGCAGGTGAGGGTGGGTGTGGCAAGGGCAGTGCTTTCATGAATTTTTTTATATGGTTATGGTGATAGTGTCCTTGAGAGGGAAGATACAAAGAGAACAAAGCAAAGAAATGAACAGTTTGTATCAATTAATATGATTTGTGTGTTCTCAAGCAAATTGAAACGGAGTGAGACGAACCGATGGTTACATTAGAAAGGTGGAATAGTAAATGCCTTGACAAAAATATCTAGAAATATTAAAGGTTAGGGTGTGATTACACGGTGAACAAAATAGTAACGGTACCAAAACTCAAAGGTTTAGCAACGTACCAATATGATTGTCTGTTCCATGATATCATCAGGTACCGAAAGTTTGAAATACATAAGGGAATATATCGTAGATATTAATACGACGAGATGATCAAGACGGTATATAGATGTTAGTGGTACGACTCAATTATAAAATAAAATTCGAAATTTCAACCAGCGAAAAATTCAAGAAATACGTAGAAAAATAAGATCGACGGAGCTAAAGAATTTCGAATTTGGAAAAACGAAAAATGACGTCTTGCTCAGAAGATGATTTAGAATTTTTCTATGTAAAAATATTTAGGTTTTGAAACATTTTATTTTCGTCACTTTTTAACTGATTAAATTGAAGTAAATTTACGCACGAAATAAACATTCATATTTTCGGACGAAAATTTTCCAGTTGCTACGTTTAACTAGACGCATTTCGAATATTATATTTATACTTCAAAATTTTATCGTTTAAAATTTCACAAAATTTCAATTAAATAACGTTATTAAAACCATTTATTACGGGTTGTTATAATTTTGAACCAAAATTCTTAAAATATGAAATGTTTGATTTTCTTCCATTAAGTAATTCATAAAGAGTATTCTTACTTAGTGGTCGTATAGAGACACGACTCAATAAATAACAGGCGGTAGCAATAGATTCTGCCCAGAAGTGTTTTGGCAACGTGCTTCCATTTAACAATGTCCTTGCTCATTCTTGTAAGGTTCTATTTTTCCGTTCCACTATTTCATTTTGTTGAGGAGTTCTTGGAAACGAAAAATTGTGGAGTATTCCTTTCTTCTTACAAAAATGTTCAAAAACTTCGTTTTCAAATTCACCTCAATAATCACTCCCAATATTTTTAATTTTTAAACTTTTAAATTTTCGAATTCATTTAACAAAAGATTTGAAATGATCAAAAGTATCACTTTTTTTCATAAAAATTATCCAAGTATATCTAGAAAAGTCATCAACAATTAGAAACACATATTTACTATGATTTACAAATAGATCCATGTGTAGTAATTCAAGTGGTTGCATTATTGAAATAACCTTTTTAGATTTAAAAGACGACTTAGCTAATTTTCCTAACTGACATGCATTACAAATACGTTCAACTTTAAATTCATTTTTGGTAACCCTTTTAATAATTATTTTTAGATAACTTTGAAATAGCTCAAAAATTTATATGACAAAACCTTTTGTGCCATAACCAAGGATCATTTTCTTTGTCTAATAAGCACATATTTGCATTTTAATTTATATTCATATTCAAAACATAAATATTTTTATCTCTAAAACCTTCAAGAATAAGATTATTATATTGATCAAAAATGCTACATTTATTTTTAGAAAAAGTGTTTCAAATCCTTTATCACAAAATTGGCTGATACTAAGTAGATTGTGTTTTAAATTTTTAACTAACAAAACGTGGGAAATAAGAGGTAAATTAGATGTACTGACATGGCTGACGTCGCCTTTTCCGATGATATATCCTTTAGAATTGTCTCCTAAAGTGACAGAGCCTCCATCTGATTAAGTAATGTTTGATAGCCTATCTTTGTCACCTGTCATATGTTTTGAGCAATTGCTGCAAGTATCCATTTTCCTCTCTTTTTAAGTGGGACCTACAAGAAAATATAGAATAACATTGGTGCTCACTTTTTAATAGGGTCATAAGAGTTAGGTCTTAGGAAACCAAACCAAAGAGGGTTCATTATCCCCTTTGAAAATATAATTCTTATTTTTATGCACGGATTCAAAAAATGAATTCATATATTTCTTCCTAATCAAACTATTGTTTGTTTTAGGAATCCATATTTTTATAGTTTTCAGATTGGATTTTCTTTTTAAAGGTTATGTAGTCCAAACTTTATAATCATTTCTCCTTTGGTTTTCATTTCTAGGTGGAGCTTTTGATTACTTAATATAACCTAATCCCTTTTTGTTTGAAGCAGGTTGATAATATATAATAATACTGTGTAAATTTTCTCTTCTTTTATTAAAATTGGAAACATTTTTAGTAATGTCCTCTAGCTTTGTTTTGAGACTATTGTTACCTAGATGTTTGACCATGTAACAAGAGGCTTGACATAAGCACCGTTCGGCATTAAGAGTATTGTTCGGCATAGAGCCACGTTCGGCATGGAAGGGCCGTTCGGCATAGCAAGGTTGTGCGGCATGAACCTGGCTCGGAATTCCAGCCAAGGTAGGCATCCAAGCGCCGTTCGACATAGCAAGGCTGTTCGGAATGAACCTCACTCAGCATAGAGCCTCGCTCGGCATCCAGCCTCACCAAGCATAACAAGGTCGTTCAGCATGAGCCCGTTCGGCATTCCAGCCTCGTTCGGCAATCCAGTCTCGCTCGGCATAGAGCCCCCACACAGCATAGAGCCTTGACCGGCATAGCATGGTCGTTCGGTAGAAGTCTGCTCGACATTCATACCCTGTTTGGCATTCCAGCCCCGCCTGGCATTTTCGTAAATATCTACCTCTCAAAAACACTCATCTACGCTACGGATGGAGCTCGACATTACAATAGCCGCCACCAATAACTCGCGAATGCCGACGCCTATAGCCTCTTGCACCAGATCAGACTTACCCAGCGACACCACCAGGCCGAGGCTCTCCATTCAAGGCAGCGCGTAGAGCTCCGACACCCCTAGGCGATCATGCCACCATCGATCGTCTTCCTTAAATTATGGTGAATTACGACCTCGGTGAGACGAACAACCATTATAAATAAACTCTGGTCAACGATCTTTACCACACTGCGCCCTCCGATTGTCGTATAATCGACGATCCACCATTGGATCGAAAACCCTAGAATTGGACGGTTGTGAAAGATCGCCATTTTCTAGCCAAATCGTGATTCGATTGCAAAAACGAATTATAGAAGTAGATTGTGCTCGTTAAGAGCATTCCAATGATACATAATTTTCTATGGTTTGAGGAGTATGGTTTTCGATTTGATTTCGTTTTGAAATTGAATTTGTGGATTAGGGTTTTTTATGTTCTCACATTTGAGAAGGAGGAAAAAATAAGAAATGGAAGTACATACAGAAGTAAAATGAATGGCTTGTAGGGTTAGAGAAACAAAATCTATTTATATAGACAAACAATGATAAGAATGAATGGACAGATTGATTTGGGACGAAACGATAACAACGACCGGAAAAGCTAGTTTCGTTCCTAAAACAAAAATGGGTCATCCAATATATCGAAATATAGGTTTTCAATAATTTTTAACTCAATTGAACTAGTTTCAAACACAAATTCCATTGTATACAGAAGTTAGCTTTTAAAAATCAAATTATTTTAGTTGAATTCATTAAATTAATTTCTACACATTTCGAGCTCGCACGATCAAAAGATAAGTCTGATCACTATGAAACTTGAAATCCTACAATAATTCACTGTTATGGTTCCGATAAAAACAGGTTTCATCGAAATCCGAGACTGGTCAAAATAGCTAATTTTCACGTTAGTTACATAAATTATGATTAAATTGATTTAATCACTTTTAAATTCAAAATTAACAGTTAACAACTTTATCATTCTTGATTACATTGAAATTTATAACTTATTAAAATAAAATTTCCATATTAAATCAACTATTTAACTATTAATTTAATTTTAGAGTTCAATTGCAATTGTAATAAAATTCCGATTATTATATTTTAAATTCAATCAAATTCTTTTATTTCGATTAACACTCTTATTATTGAATCAATTATTATCTTATGAATAAAATTAACATTAGTTTACATTTTATTACATTTTTATTCTATAATAGTCACCTTAACTCATATTAACTGCAATATTTAATTATATTTAACTTCGGTTGATTTACAATTAATTTCAAACATATAAGATATTAAGATGATAATCAATCAATTGTAATACATTAATAATTCACCTTTATTAACTTATTGTTTACAAACAAAGATTGATAAATTGCTTACCAAGTATTGATTCCATTTTATATTAACCAATTTCAGTTGATTACATAAAATTTCACCATTAGATACAACATTTAATTTATTTCCTTATTTCCAATTATAACCAAATTAACTTTACAATTGTTTCTATTGATTGAAATTACTTAAAAATCGTTGTAAAAAATGTTCAAACAACATTATTAAAGCATACTCTAATTAATTCTTAAACTTTTCGTTCTCGAAAAGAAAAAGAAGGAATTAAGAAACTTGATAGAATTTTATTCAAAATATTCAATTTATAAATATTTTAAACTTACATAATTAAGAATTTGAAATAAAATATATCAGTTATAAACAAATAAATCTTCATATTCAAGTTTAATAAATGTTTGAAAATATTTTCACTTTCTCAAAATTTTCTAAGTCTGAATTCATGGAAAATTTCGGTGGAGTCTCCCTTGCACGGTTAGGTCTGGAAAATAACAATATTAATAAATACAATATATATGTCATATTTCAATAATAAAATATTCCAAAGCATGGGAAAAACAATAAAATATCATTACAAAACTGTAACCCGAAAACGTACCTAATTGTTGAGGAATCAAACTTTATTTATGAAACCAAGAGTAGTAGCTATTGCTTCCATACACCTGTATTACACTTATATAATCCAAAAGAGTGAGAATTATGTACAAGAAGAATGTTTAGCTGTTTCAATTACTAACAAAAGAAAATCAACACAAAACATATGCAAACAAACAATAGGACGATCATATGCAATAAAGGAATCAATCATACATCCATAACAATCAAAACTAATGGTCTGTTCAGGTTTAGAAAATTTTCATCGTATAAGGATGATAAATAAACTAAAAAGTGTACCTTATGCTCAACAGCCTTAGATAATTACTTAACTGATTATTTATATAACCTTAAACAATTTGAACTATCAATTCCCAACATCCCACAAGCCAAAATAACAAAGAATTCTAAATATTATTTAAGTTTATTCTATTGGTTTCTTTCATATTATTAACCTCGGATTTATTTTTAAATTCTCATTTATTCGTACAATGTCATTTTTATTAGTTTACATTCATTTACGTACATAAATCATTTCGCATTCAACACCTAAAGTCATCGATAAATCAATTCTTGAAATATTATATAAGTTTCCTTTTAATTTATCACATTCATTTACTTATATAACTTGATTTCCATTTAATATAAATATTCATGAATAAAACATTTCATACTTTAGTGTTTCTACCTTTTAATTCACATTTATCCTTTCTTTTATAGTGTCAATTAATAATAAACTTATTAATGAATCATTTCTTTCATTTCTTAAGTTTATAAACATTTTCTTAGATAATGTTCACTTTTTTCCTATTCTATTTAATTATTAGTATTTCAAAACATTAACTTATTCTAAAACATTTGTTGTACATCAAAATTCTTATTTATAGAAATAATTCCATTTGAACACTTTCATTACTTAAGTTTTACTGCATAATATTTTATTACATATTCCTATTTAATATTACAAAATTTTAAAAATTTCTAGTATGTTATATAAATGTTTTAAGAATGAAATTTAATGTTACACAAGTTTGTCTTATTAATTTTAGTTAACAAAATGTTCAGTAATTACATCTTCTAAATTTTCGTATCTTTTAATTTGCAGGTTACAGCTTTCCACTCTCTTATATATTTCATTAATCACTTAGCATCTAATTTCTTATTTTTATTTTAGAAGTTTCCAACGATTACAATTTTACTTCAATTCCACAACTGAAAATCATTAATTTAACAGGAACTTAAGAACTAAATACCAGGTTCATTTCAAACCATTTAGAAATAATATAAATATTCATACCTTTATATATATATATATATATATATATATATCAAATTGTACTTAAGAAATTAAAATTTGTTTATCAAAATAATGTGTAGAAAAGTTACTATAGTGGTCTTCCCATTTTGAAACTCGAAAATGAAAGTCAATGATGATGCGATCATCACTGAAATTATTTTCCAACGACAAGAGAGGGGAGTACAGAGCTTACTTCCTTTCCAAATTCCTTTAAAATATTTCTTCCAAATCACATTGTATTTATCCAAATATACTTCCAAATAATTCAAATAATATATTCCTAAATCTTTTAAACCAATTTCGAACTCTAGACTTAAGTTCTCAAATTTCCAGTTTATATTTACTTTATTTGTAATATCTATTTTGCAACCAATATTTATAAAAATTCACTTCCTAACAAACAACATATTACATAAAACTTCATCTATTTATAAAAATTGTTCTTTTTTATACAAAATATAATACTAGATAAAATTATTTCATTTACCTATATTTCAAAAACAATATTGTGTCGGTCTACCCTATTAAGTGTTTAGAAATCCTTATCGATGCCCTTGCATACCGACTGTGATGACCCGCCCTTCTACAACCAAAAAGACGTATCATCATTAAGAAAGAAAGGGATAGAAATAGAAAAGAAAGAGAAAGAAAGAACAACAATATCAGAATCTCACAGCGGAACGGAACAAAATATAATATATTATATAACTGTTACATAGTTTTTACAAATACCAGAGTTATACAATATCAATACATATGACAGTCATACATACATCTATCACTACATACATCAGAGATACAGTCCATGTCAACTAACACAACGGCACTCGATAGATAGCTACATACGTCTGGAAACTCTTGCTCCAAGCTCCTCCAGAATCAAAGTCCAAAACCTATCACTTGGCTACTCATAAAAATTTGAGTACCCAGGAGTTTATGAAAACAAAATATAAACTCCGGGTCAGACATGGGTCTGGTATGAGTAAACGGTTTAAATTTGTTTAACTTTGAAAAACATTTGAAAATAAAGGTATCACGTAAGACTCCCCACAAATAAATACGGGTAAGTTTTTACCTTACGCTAACCAAAACATTTCATAGGAAATTCAGTGATATTATAATAGTGTCTAGGGTTTTCAAGTAAATAGAAAATAGCCGAAATTGTTACATTCATTAAATTCCAGCTACTAGCCACAAAAGTGGGTAATACAAATCAAAATCGTAGGGTCTCGTAGGGAAAATGGATTTCCAACAATGGCAGGGCTACTGGGGTACCGCCCGTCACAGTACGGGGCCTAGATCACCGTACCGAGGATCACTCCCGACCCCCTACAACACAAGGCCGGAACCATTCCTTACTGAACAGTCCCGAACAAGATAAACCCCGCGGTTCTAGCTAGCAACCGCCCACACAGCCGAAATAAAAAGGGACATCTAGACAGGGGAAATATCTTGTCTTGCTTGGTCATGACCCACCTAACCTTGCTGCATCTCCCCTGTTTTAGCCATTCCAGGTTGATGAGGCTTGAGGCTGCGATTACCTTTATTGAACAATATTCTTAGAATGCTCATCGTCCACCTGACGATGTGTTGAAAGCATTCAATCCATACAAGTTCGTTCCGGGTTCGAACGAAACCGAAGGCATTATCTCGTTACACTCAATTTGGAATCACCCTCAGAGTTAACGACGATAACCCTTGCATTCTGAATACACCATCTCGATCTTCATTTCAGGATTCACGACCTAACGTTTAAATTGGATCGATGTGGTTTTCGGAGAATCAAAATTGAATCTTCCGATCCCCGTCTCATCGAATCCAAACGCCATTTTAAGGGCCAAGTTGTCTAATTAACTTAAACAGTTTAAATACTTTAAATTCATCAATTGAATTAACATAACATTTATCACAGATAAAACATATACAAGCATCATAGGTATAACACAGCATAACATAGAGTAACATAGAATATCATCACATAAATATCCAAATCAGATATCCAATCACAACAGTCCATAAGCAGTCACCATTAAATCTTAGTTGTGATTAATGCAATTTAGAATCAATTACCAGAGAGTTAACCACTTAATTCTGTTTAATTAATCATTAATTAACAATCAATTGCTTATTTTATTTCAAATTGTTTAATTAACGATTTCTTAATTAATTATTATATCTTAATTGTTCAATTAATTATTTATTTCATTTATTTAATTAGTTACCTTATAATCAAGTTGTCTAATTTTAATTACTATTCCTTATTCATTAATTGATAACCTTAATTATTAATTAATGAAAATTAATTACTTAACTATGTAACTATTAATTACTTAATTAATCAATTATAAATTCTTAATTCTTAATCATATAATTAATTAACTATTAATTCATAATTAAATTATTTGATTAGTTAACTATTAATCATTCATTTATTGACTTAAGTTGTTAATTTCTCATTTATCAATCACTTAAACATCCTTAATTACTTCCTGCAAGTAATTAAAAGAAGTTTCTTTAAAATTTTGAAGCTCAAATTACTACTAACTGTAACTTAAACGTTAATCGGCTACACTTCTAACTTAAAGTAATTACTTAACTTATACTGTAATTACTTGATTGAAATAAAAATAATTAAGGCTTAAACATCGTTAAGTATTAACGAAAACCAACTAAAACATGTAACCAGCTTCTAACGCACAATCATTTATCAATTATTTATATTCCTATCTTAATATTGATGAAAAGGATTTTCATTATCTTATCTTGAAAATTTAATACTGCAATTTTAATAAAAACCCGGGTCTACTCCTATTACCCTCGAGTGCAACTTCGGTTTGCACGCCATCTTCCCCGAGTTCCCCCTTAACCCATTCTTCTTCTTCTCTCTTTCTTATTTGTTTATTTGCAGTAAGTTGTAAAAAAAACTTAAATATAAAGCAACATCAGGAAATAAAACGGGCCTCGATCAAACTCGAAGCGACCATCAGTGAGGCTCGGGCACGACACGGAGCACCCTCTCGTTGACAGAAAAACAAAACTCCTCCTCCATCGCCACCGTGCACATGCACGGTGGTCCGCCGCACCTCCAGCGGCCCTCGCCAACACCCACAAACCACAATTCCCTTCCTCACCCACAGTCGAAACCCAGGAATACGAAAAAGGGTCAAAATCGAAATTATGTCTTCATGCACGAAACCGAAGCTTACCTCTGACCATAAACGGCCTCGCCACCGCTCCTCACTTCACCGGAAGCGCCTAAAATTCAACCACAGCCCAATAACACGACAAGCTTCCTCCCACCTGAATTGCGTGAAGCTCGAACACGTAAAGATGTCGATCTCGTCACATTTACTGACATGTTTAAAACTTGAAATAAAACCCTACAATGATTCTGCCTCTCAAATTTTCTCAATGGAAAAAATATTGTATATTTTTCTCGAAATCACTGATATCTAAACTACCTACATACCCAATTTCAACTGTTTAAATTGATTATAGTGTCAGAAATTCATTAAAATGTAATTTTTACTTAAGTTCAAACTGCTCTTTAAAAACCGATCTAAAAATCTTATTTTTAGTTTTAAAAATCATAACTTACAATATGAATTAAATATATAATCTTGAATCCAAATTCTGCAACAATTGAATAATTCCAATTATCACTTGATTTCCTGTATATTAATATTACAGTGGTATCCTTTAATAGTTGGATTAATCAACTTCCTAACAACCATTATTTGAAGTTTATCATCCTGTTTGTTAAGGATTCGAAGCTAATCAATGGTTTAAATGATGGAAATTTTGAGTATTCGAACCAATACGCAACCTGTATCAAATTCCAGAGAACACCAAACATACAAATTCATGTGCAAACTGAAACATAAATCAACAGTCTATAATTAAATGTTGAACTGTTTTTAAATAACTTATAGCTTTTAGAAAAATTAAGTTTACTCACGTGCACCATATTCTTATAAACAAGGAGCATTGATGTTTGAAATCTTCTTGTTTTGAAACTGAAGTTTTGAGTCTGCCATAAATCTGATTGTTTTTAATTTGTATTCTAGTTGAATTTTTCCCTCTCTCCTTTTCTTTCTTGCTTTCATTTTTCCTCAGGTTTCTTCTTAAGTTTATAAACGAAGTAAATCAGAGATGAACTAATATAAAAGGACACAAAGTACTACTTAAGGAAGGTTTTACCTAGTGAAGTTGTTTAGATATGAACAGATTTTTTTTTTACAAACATTAGGACCTGACAAAAATATGTGCTGAGAAGATAGCAAAGTAAATGCTTGTTCCTTAATTAGTTTGCGCAATTATCATTGTATTTCGGCTGTGTATACATATAGTTGTATGAAGGTATGCACTATCTTGCAGGTACATATTTAACTTATGTATGAAGCTTTGAATAAAAACTTTTGTTTTGTTATTATGTTACTTGTTTTATATTATCACACTCATCTTTATATTTTTTTCCCAGTTTGTTCACTTTGATTTTTAAAAGCATATTTAGCTTTTTATCACTTTGTCTTGACTGCAGTTTATTCATTTTTATATATATATATATATATATATATATATATATATATATGTTTAAAAGAGTGCAGCCTGATTTTGATTTTTGGTGAGCATAACTATACATATACTTTGTCTTGTTTTCACAAGTCTTGTACTAGTACACTACTTACACTGTTTTTAAGTAGAGATGTTTTACTGCAAACCTGATATGATATTTGAATTTCGGCCGACAAATTTCTTCTTGACACATAATTGTGTTAATAAATGCATGTGTTCAAATTAGTTTACACACATTTACTGTTTGTTGATCCCTGTGTTTTGAAACAAAGATATTTGTATATGAATTTGAAGTGGATACTTGTTTTCTTGCATTGTACATGGTTACACAGCAACTAGTTACTGTCTTCGTTAAAGATCAATATTGTGCAAATGAATATATATAGGTTATAAAAATAATTTATCTTCTTTCTAAGCTTACCTTAAATGATTAATGTATGATTTTTATCGTTATAGTTTACATACTCCTTAAATTTTATTTCCTATTTGTAGTTAAATTTTCAAACATTGATTTCTAACATTGTATTTGTAAATTTTATATTTCTATTTATACCTTATATTTATCATTATGTTTTACATTTATGTTTTTATATTCATATTAAATATTGATAATGCACAACTTTTGGTTTTATCGACCAATACAGAATTCATTTTAGATTTTCAAATCTAATTTTCCTTTATAGAGCATATATAGTTGCTAAATATCAAGATCTCCTCAGTTTATAAATTTGAAGAGCTTGTATTTATTTTAAATTAGATTAAATATTTATTGAAATATGTTACCAAAATTTTCGGGTCGTTACATTCCTTCCCCCTTAAAAGAATTTCGTCCCCGAAATTTAAAACGAAGATAACTTAAAAGTTGTTATGTTAATCATTCAACATAGATATCATTTGTATATTAACAAAAAATCAAACAGTCTATCCTAACAAACATCACTAGTTATCTGAACAAAAACCCGAATAAGCTTCCCTAAAATTATCGAGAGTTTGTTTCTCGATGATTAACAATCCAAACTGGATTCCTGACCACAGTTAAATTTGATTCAACTTCCAAATTCTTAAATTACTGGTTTAACATCTGATGAATTATGAGAAAATTTCTTAAGGGGGTATATGGAATATACGATAAATTCCAGACACCTGTTCTTGGCAATTTAATTCTGAAATCTACAGTATTAATTCTTTCCACATTTTATTGACCTCTTTAAAGAATTTTAAAATCTAGTAAATCAAGTCCGTACGATGTATATATAGTACTCTTACGCAATACCAAATCCAATCGCACACTCGATCACACAATCTCACTTCCGAACTAGTATCGTCCACCCGACTTCCTAGTACGGACTCAGAACTGGTTTCTTGATCATAAACTGCATTCTCCTTACATAGTCATAACTATGATAGAGAATTTCCCAGAATCAATCAAAATCCAAATCCATGGTTCGTCGTCGAAAATCGAGTGAAAAATCCTAATTCGGATCGATATAATTATCTCGAAATTCTGTGCTCGAATCTGGATCAAATTGTCATGCGAATAAAATAATATACGTTCATCCTATGTATTAATATCCATTGATTATCAACCATATCAATTTTCTTTTATTCGCATTATTTTGATTTCTATTCACTTGGAATAATTTTCCCAGTATCAATTTTACTTAATATTTCACTCTTCATTTCTTAAGTTTAGTTTTAAGCATTATATATCTCTCACATTATTACCCTACCACTTTAAGATTTATATCTTCTTATTCTACTTATTTCCAATTTGAATTTTTAATTCCATGTGAATTCAAATTTTCTTTAACTCTGAATATTTAATTTTATTGACTATTTTTCATTTATAACTGATTCTTATCATTTTTTTTAAAATTAGTTTCATTCATTAGTTTATTTTAATTTCCAATTTGAACCTGTTTTGTTGCTAATTTTTTTTGTTTTAATTCCTAACTTCCAAAATTGTGAAAAGTTTTAGCAGAGTTTCCTTTGTTTAACATTACATATTTCCATAAGCACATATGTAAGGTTTCAATCCTTATCACAATTAATTCCAATCAATTCTCAAATCATTCCCTTCAGTTTAAGTGATTTACAACTTACTTGCTTAGACATAAAATCCATTTGAGCAAAACAAACTCATTTCTATATGCAGTTTGACCATATTATTGTGAATAAATAATTACTTAAGCTTTATGGCAAATCTTAAATTGATTCCAACTCAAGTTACACTTGATTCCATCCCAATTAATTTATTCACAATCCTTTCATTTCATTTTCTTTCATTTCATTTTCTTTCATTTCAACAGGTTTGATTCCAAACCATTTTATTAAACTTGACATCCCATATTTTAAATTAATCATCTCACAATTTATTTAAGTTATTAACTGTTTCACCCAATAACTTAAGTTCGTTCTATTCCACCAATTCCCATTCAAATCTTTGATTTGATTTTCTTTTAATCAAATCCCAATTATTTTATGATTAATTTTTTTTATCCATTCTTTAATTTACATGAATAATTTATTATTGAGTTTATTCATAATAATGTTATTCAATTTATGCTTGAATTAGATTTCTTTACACTCACACCAATTCTATCTAATTCAATTCAATATTTACTTACTTACATCTACTTATTTTCATAAGAATTTTATTCCATCTAATATTATCTGTAACTCGATTGAATTCATTTGAATTCAATTTTATTCCAACTCAACTTCAGTTAAATTTTGCTACTTACCATTCTTTATATTTATTTCTCAATATATGAGCTCAAAACTTATTTGTTTACTTAAAAGTTTACATTACCCATTTGGGTCATTTTATCTTATAACAACAATTTCAGATTAAACATATATATAACACTTACTATCTTAAGGTATCAATTTTCACCTTACCATCACAATCATTTTTCCTTCAAATTTATATCGAAATAAGTTCATTTTGAACTTCAATTCCATTTAGTTTATCTCAGGTTAAACTCCAATATGTTTTCTTATTTTCATTTACTTATGTTAAATCCGGATTGAAATCCCCAATTTCATCTTATTAATATCAACTTTACTTCATAAGTCCCATAGTTGATTCATTTAAACTTTTCACATTATTAATTAGAATTTCTTAGAATTCAATTGCCCGGTTTTCATTTCCAAAACCATTTTGAAATGACAACCAAATTTTCAAATCCCAAACACTTGTTTTCACCAAAACAAATTTTCTCCTTTTTTGAAATTTTCTAAAACAACTTGTATACCCAACAAGCCCACACAATATCATGACCAACTATCCTGGTAGCAATCCATCACTTTAGAAACTCGAAAATGAATACCGATGATGTGGCCATCATCATCAGGATTATTTTCCAGCGACTGAAGTGAGTTCAGTGCTTCCATACTTCCACAATTTTTTTCCAAAATAATTTCCATTGAAAAATATCTTCCAAAACAATATTCCATTCGGAAAAACATTTCAAACATTCCCAAGATTTTAAATTCCCAAATCCTTTGTTTAAATTCATTTAAACACTTTTCAAATTCCCGAGATTTAAATTCTGGTTTAATAAAATTTTAGTTATATTCCCCTTTTACTTAAATTTTATATTTGTAGAATTTTATTCTCATTATAACTATTTCAAATTTCAGATTAAATTTTCGATTCTTATTTGATTTAGACATTAATAACCAATCATCCCAATATAATAATAATTTCAGAAAATTATTTCTTTTATATCAAAATATAATTTGGGTAAAATTATTCCATTTACCCATTTTAAAAACAATACTATGTCGGTTTATCTTGTTTAAGAGTTTAGAAACCCCCATCGATACGGTTGTACTTCCCGCACCGACCAGAATTTATAAACACTCAACAGACAAAACAACACAATATAAAAACAATTTTATATTCACTAACAAGTACGCGTTCATATCTATTAATATACTTAAACTCATTTTAGAGTTCTACAAACTCTACTCTATGAGTAATTCCTATCAGAGCTAAGGTTATCACCAACCCATGCTCTGATACCAACTGTGATGACCCGCCCTTCTACAACTAGAAAGGCGTATCATCGTTAAGAAAGAAAGGTATAGAAATAGAAAAGAAAGAGAAAGAAAGAACAACAACATCAGAATCTCACAACGGAACGGAACAAAATATAAAATATTATATAACTGTTACATAGTTTTTACAAATACCAGAGTTATACAATATCAATACATATGACAGTCATGCATACATCTATCACTACATACATCAGAGATACAGTCCATGTCAACTAACACAGCGGCACTAGATAGATAACTATATACGTCTGAAAACTCCTGCTTCAAGCTCCTCCAGAAATCAAAGTCCAAAACCTATCACTTGGCTACTCATAAAAATTTGAGTACCCAGGAGTTTATGAAAACAAAATATAAACTCCGGGTCTGACATGGTTCTGGTATGAGTAAACGGTTTAAAGGTGTTTAACTTTGAAAAACATTTGAAAATAAAGGTATCACATAAGACTCCCCACAAATAAATACGGGTAAGTTTTTACCTTACGCTAACCAAAACATTTCATAGGAAATCCAGTGATATTATAATAGTGTCTAGGGTTTTCAAGTAAGTAGAAAATAGCCGAAATTGTTACATTCATTAAATTCCAGCTACTAGCCACAAAAGTGGGTAATACAAATCAAAACCGTAGGGTCTCGTAGGGAAAATGGATTTCCAACAATGGCAGGGCTACTGGGGTACCGCCCGTCACAGTACGGGGTCTAGATCACCGTACCGAGGATCACTCCCGACCCCCTACAACACAAGCCGGAACCATTCCTTACTGAACAGTCCTGAACAAGATAAACCCCGCGGTTCTAGCTAGCAACCGTCCACACAGCCGAAATAAAAAGGGACATCTAGACAGGGGAAATATCTTGTCCTGCTTGGGCATGACCCACCTAACCTTGCTGCATCTCCCCTGTTTTAGCCATTCCCGGTTGATGAGTTTTGAGGCTGCGATTACCTTTATTGAACAATATTCTTAGAATGCTCATCGCTCGCCTGACGATGTGTTGAAAGCATTCAATCCATACTAGTTCGTTTCGGGTTCGAACGAAACCGAAGGCATTATCTCGTTACACTCATTTTGGAATCACCCTAAGAGTTAACGATGATAACCCTTGCATTCTGAATACATCATCTCGATTTTTATTTCTGGATTCACGACCTAACGTTTAAATTGGATCGATGTAGTTTTCGGAGAATCAAAATTGATTCTTCCGATCCCGGTCTCATCGAATCCAAACGTCATTTTAAGGGCCAAGTTGTCTAATTAACTTAAACAGTTTAAATACTTTAAATTCATCAATTGAATTAACATAGCATTTATCACAGATAAAACATATACAAGCATCATAGATATAACACAGCATAACATAGAGTAACATAGAATATCATCACATAAATATCCAAATCAGATATCCAATCACAACAGTCCATAAGCAGTCACCATTAAGTCTTAGTTGTGATTAATGCAATTTAGAATCAATTACCTGAGAGTTAACCACTTAACTCTGTTTAATTAATCATTAATTAACTATTAATTCATAATTAAATTATTTGATTAGTTAACTATTAATCATACATTTATTGACTTATGTTGTTAATTTCTCATTTATCAATCACTTAAACATCCTTAATTACTTCCTGCAAGTAATTAAAAGAAGTTTCTTTAAAATTTTGAAGCTCAAATTACTACTAACTGTAACTTAAACGTTAATCGGCTACTTCTAACTTAAAGTAATTACTTAACTTATACTGTAATTAGTTGAATAGAATAAAAATAATTAAGGCTTAAACATCGTTAAGTATTAATGAAAACTAACTAAAACATGTAACCAGCTTCTAACACACAATCATTTATCAATTATTTATATTCCTGTCTTAATCTTGATGAAAAGGATTTTCATTATCTTTATCTTGAAAATTTAATACTGCAATTTTAATAAAAACCCGGGTCAACTCCTATTACCCTCGATTGCAACTTCGGTTTGCACGCCATCTTCCGCGAGTCCCCCTACCCCGAACCCATTCTTCTTCTTCCCTCTTTCTTATTTGTTTATTTGCAGTAAGTTGTAAAAAAAACTTAAATATAAAGCAACATCAGGAAATAAAACAGGCCTCGATCAAACTCGAAGCGACCATCAGTGAGACTCGGGCACGACACGGAGCACCCTCTCGTTGACAGAAAAACAAAACTCCTCCTCCATCGCCACCGTGCACATGCACGGTGGTCCGCCGCACCTCCAGCGGCCCTCGCCAACACCTACAAACCACAATTCCCTTCCTCGCCCACAATCAAAACCCAGGAATACGAAAAAGGGTCAAAATCGAAATTATGTCTTCATGCACGAAACCGAACCTTACCTCTGACCATAAACGGCCTCGCCACCGCTCCTCACTTCACCGGAAGCGCCTAAAATTCAACCACACCCTATTAACACGACAAGCTTCCTCCCACTTGAATTGCGTGAAGCTCGAACACGTAAAGATGTCGATCTCGTCACGTTTACTGACATGTTTAAAACTTGAAATAAAACCCTACAATGATTCTGTCTCTCAAATTTTCTCAATGGAAAAAAATATTGTATATTTTTCTCGAAATCACTGATATCTAAACTACCTACATACCCAATTTCAACTGTTTAAATTGATTATAGTGTCAGAAATTCATAAAAATGTAATTTTTACTTAAGTTCAAACTGCTCTTTAAAAACCAGTCTAAAAATCTTATTTTTAGTTTTAAAAATCATAACTTACAATATGAATTAAATATATAATCTTGAATCCAAATTCTGCAACAATTGAATAATTCCAATTATCACTTGATTTCCTGTATATTAATATTACAGTGGTATCCTTTAGTAGTTGGATTAATCAACTTCCTAACAACCATTATTTGAAGTTTATCATCCTGTTTGTCGAGGATTCGAAGCTAATCAATGGTTTAAATGATGGAAATTTTGAGTATTCGAACCAATACGCAACTTGTATCAAATTCCAGAGAACACCAAACATACAAATTCATGTGCAAACTGAAACATAAATCAACAGTCTATGATTAAATGTTGAACTGTTTTTAAATAACTTAAATCTTTAAGAAAAATTAAGTTTACTCACCTGCACCATATTCTTATAAACAAGGAGCATTGATGTTTGAAATCTTCTTGTTTTGAAACTGAAGTTTTGAGTCTGCCATAAATCTGATTGTTTTTAATTTGTATTCTAGTTGAATTTTGCCCTCTCTCCTTTTCTTTCTTGCTTTCATTTTTCCTCAGGTTTCTTCTTAAGTTTATAAGCGAAATAAATCAGAGATGAACAAATATAAAAGGACACAGAGTACTACTTAAGGAAGGTTTTACCTAGTGAAGTTGTTTAGATATGAAAATATTTTTTTTTTTACAAACTTTAGGACCTGACAAAAATATGTGCCGAGAAGATGGCAAAGTAAATGCTTGTTCCTTAATTAGTTTACACAATTATCATTGTATTTCGGCTGTGTATACATATAGTTGTATGAAGGTACGTACTATCTTGCAGGTACATATTTAACTTATGTATGAAGCTTTGAATAAAAACTTTTGTTTTGTTATTATGTTACTAGTTTTATATTATCACACTCATCTTTATATTTTTTTCCCAGTTTGTTCACTTTGATTTTTAAAAGCATATTTAGCTTTATATTACTTTGTCTTGACTGCAGCTTATTCATTTATATATATATATATATATATATATATATATATATATATATGTTTAAAAGTGTGCAGCCTGATTTTGATTTTTGGTGAGCATAACTATACATATACTTTGTCTTGTTTTCACAAGTCTACTAGTACACTACTTACACTGTTTTTAAGTAGAGATGTTTTACTGCAAACCTGATATGATATTTGAATTTTGGCTGACAAATTTCTTCTTGACAAATAGTTGTGTTAATAAATGCATGCGTTCAAATTAGTTTACATACATTTACTGTTTGTCGATCCCTGTGTTTTGAAACAAAGATATTTGTATATGAATTTGAAGTGGATACTTGTTTTCCTGCATTGTACATGGTTACACAGCAACTAGTTACTATCTTCGTTAAAGATCAATATTGTGCAAATGAATATATATAGGTTATAAAAATAATTTATCTTCTTTCTAAGCTTACCTTAAATGATTAATGTATGACTTTTATCGTTATAGTTTACATACTCCTTAAATTTTATTTCCTATTTGTAGTTAAGTTTTCAAACATTGATTTCTAACATTGTATTTGTAAATTTTATATTTCTATTTATACCTTATATTTATCATTATGTTTTACATTTATGTTTTTATATTCATATTAAATATTGATAATACACAACTTTTGGTTTTATCGAACAATACAGAATTCATTTTAGATTTTCAAATCAAATTTTCCTTTACAGAGCATATATAATTGCTAAATATCAAGATCTCCTCAGTTTATAAATTTGAAGGGATTGTATTTATTTTAAATTAGATTAAATATTTATTGAAATATGTTACCCAAATTTTCGGGTCGTTACACTATGTACCCACCAGAATTTATAAATACTAAATAGAAGAAATTAACAGAAAATAAAACATTTTTATAACACTAACAGGTACGATCTCTGATATATATACACTCAAACAAACTCATTCTAGGTCATTAATAATTCTTTCTCTAATTAGTTAAGCCCCACAAAGCTCTGATCCCAAAGGTAACTATCCTCCCTTTTGAATGGTTTGAGTTAATATGTATGGTTTACTGTTGAATTAAACAGTCCAAAAAGGTGAGTTGTTATAGGATGCTACAAATTTATTATGGTAAAAACAGATTTTGATTTAGTCCAAAAGTATCATTTGGCATACAAAAGTTATATGTATATATTATTTCAAAATAATTTCAAATGAAATCGATGTTTAGTTCTAAGTTTTCTTATTATGTTTATTTCAAGGATTCATGTAGCTTATGCATTATGAAAGTATGGGTGTGCATCATGATATGATATGTTGGTTTTTAGTTTTCATTTGTTAAAATGAAATGCAATTTTCGATGATTTTGGATAGACGAGAACTTCCAGATGATTATAGGACTTTTAGTCAGTGTTTTTGAAAATATAAAAGTGAAGTTTATATATAACACTTGAATTGAGAAGATAGCAAGTTAAAACAAGTTTAAATATGTTGAACATACTTATTAAGTAAAAAGAATTTGATGTTGGTATATACTCTTAGGATGTAATGGAGTAATATATGAGTATGAACTTAAGTTATAAGACGTTAAGTTATGATTTATGAAATGACTCATTGAGACGACCCGACCTCCTATCTCCAGGAAGTCGCATTGCTAATGAAGAAAGAAAGGGATAGAAGAAGAAAAGAAAGAGAAAGAAGAAACACAACAACATCGGAGAACTCACAGCTGAACGAATAAAATATAATATATCACATAAAGTATTACATGGTATCATATTACATCAGAGTACACAACTTATACAATACATATTAGACAGTTATAAACATCTGTCTAACTATACATCTCAAGAACACAAGATACATATACAATACAAACACAATGGAACCATAATATATCTACACGTGGAAGCCTCCTGCTTCATATCTCCTCCAGAATTCGTCAAGCTAACCTGAATCACTTGACTACTCATACATAATATTGGTACCCAAGAGTTTAATAAAACAGAAAATAAACACTCGGGTCAGACAGGAGTCTGGTGTGAGTAAACGAGTTAAAATTGCTTAACTTTAGAAAAACCTTTGAAAATAAAAGGTATCACGTAAGACTTCCCGCATATAAACATGGAAATGTTTTTACCATACGCTAACCAAAATATTTTATAGGAAATCCAGTGATATTATATTAGTGTCTAGGGTTTTCAAGTAAATAAGAAATAGCCGAAATTGTTACATTTATTAAATTCCATCTACTAGCCACAAAAGTGGGTAATACAAACAAAACCATAGGGTATCGTAGGAAGAATGGGTTTCCAACAATGGCAGGGCTACTAGGGTACCGCCCGTCATAGTATGTGACCTAGATCAACGTATCGAGGAGTACGCCAGCTCCCCTACAACACAAGGCCGGAACCATCTCTTACTGGACAGTCCCGAACAAGACAACGCCGACAGTTGTCGCGAATCAACTGCCCCACACAGCCGAATAAAAAGGGATTTCTAGACAAGGGAAAATCTTGTCCTCAAATGGGCGCTACCCACCTAGCCTTGCTGCACCTCCCCTGTTTTAGCCATTCCTGGGTTGATGAGGCTTGAGGCTGCGATTACCTTTGTAGAACACATCTATCTTAGAATGCTCATCGTCCACCTGACGATGTTTTGAAAGCATTCAATTCATACAAGTTCGTTCTGGGTTCAAACGAAACCGAAGGCACTGTCTCGTTGCACTCATTTTGGAATCACCTGCAGAGTCAACGACCATAGCCCTTGCACTCTAAATCACCGTATCGAACCTGTAAGTACTATTTCCGTCAAACTCATCACGGAATCACCCACAGAGTTATAATGACGAAGAATAGTTCTTACACCTCGAGTCTTCACTAAGCTTCACTTGGATTCACGACCTAACGTTTAATTGGAATCGATGTGGTTTTCGGATATCCATATGTGGAAACCTGAGCCCGGTCTCATCCAATCCAAACGCCATTTTAATATCCAAGTTGTTTAAGGGTTTAAAACAATTAAACCTATATTCAGGATGATATAAACAGATAGATGAATCACCTTATCACAATAGATAATTAATAACAACCATACATCTCACAAAGCAGCATATCACATACCAGAGATATCCAAATCATCCAGTATCAACCAATCACCCAATATCAATCATCCAATATAAATCAATCATTCAAAAGCAGAATTGATTAACTCTTAATCAATTGGATTAACCTTAATTCCTTCTTTATTAATTTATTCCCAATAAATAAATTAATCATCTCTTAATGATCTTCTTTAATTAATCTCCCTTGATTAATTATACTTTAATTTCATTCAAGTAATTATTCTTAACCATATACAGTAATTAACCTTTAATTACTATCATTAATTACAATAATTAATGACCCTTCATTTACTTCTATTAATTAATCAATTATAATTAATTACATTAAATCTTAATTAATTACAATTAATTAATCATACTTAATTAATTACTTATATTGATCAACCTTGATTAATATCATTAATTATATTAAGTAATGATCCTAATGAATTAATTATTAATTTAATAATTAAATATTTAACTTGTAATTAACCATCTTAATTAATCATAAACAATAATTAACAACTTGTAATTACTTATCTTAATTAATTATCTTCTTAATTAATTATATTAACCCTTTGATTAATTAATATTATTAATTAATCTTTAATTACTTCATTAAGTAATTATCATTCCATTTAAATTAATTAATAAATCCTTAATTAATTACTTTTTTAATTAATTACACTTAGTAATTAATCTTAAATTAATCACATTCATTAATTAATTAATCACATTAATTAATTAACTAAAATTAACTAAGTAATTAACCCTTAATTACTTAACAAGTAATTATCTTCTAATTACTTCATAAATAAATCTTGATTACCCTCTCAGTTAATAACTTAACAAATAATTACTTTCATCCTTAAATGATCTTTGATTCTTTAATTAATTAATTACTCCATAATTAATTAATTTCAAAACAGTTATATTAATCAATCCTTAGATTAATAACATCAAATGATTATCCATTAATCACCTCCATTTAGTTACTCCCATGAGTAATTTTCCACTAATTACTTCTATAAGTAATTACCATTCTTAATTACATTCAACAATTAACCATTGATTACTTCCTTAAGTAATCACACTTAATTAATCCATAAGTGATTATTTAAAATTAAATAACCAATTAACTAATTATTTAAAATTAATTAAATAATTAATTAACATCTTATATTTTAAAAAAACCCTTAATTAATTAAGAAAACATTAATCATAATAAATCATTACTTATTGATAAATTATATTAATTAAATATTCTTAAATTCATATCAATAATAAAATTAGCCTTAGTTATCTTCATAAATCAATTAATTGAAATAAATCAAATTTTTAATAACTTAAAAACAAATTATTCTATTTGGTTTTCAAAATTATAACTTTAACTTTATTTGAAAATAAGCATTTAGAAATCAGTTTCAAATCTTAAAACCCTTTAAATTATCTAATTTAAACTTATTTATTTTCAAAAAAAAATTGAAAACTTAGTTATTAAACATTACTTTAAGATTTACTTTAAAACTTTTGATTCACTATGTAAATTCAAAATATTCTTTTAAATTAAAATTCAAAATTTAATTAAGATTATTACTTACAAAAGAAATCACCTCAAAACATTTAAATTTGAGAATAAATTCAATTTACATTTTTAAAAGTTTGATTTTTTTTTAAAACAACAAGTTTAGCCTTTATAAATTTGTTTTCTTTTATAAGCTTTATAAACTTTAAAACTTCCTTCATTTATTCAAACACAAGTTCAATATGCAACGTTATCTCAAACATAGTACTAACCGAAAACAATGTCCAAAACAACTTGAGTTAACTCTGCAACTTCATCTCTACACCGAACTAATAGAAAAGCACCAGCCCAAAAAAAACTCGAGACAAACACCTATAAAACGCGAGTCAACCCCAAAGCACACCAGCATACAACCACTTTAAGTCGATCTCGATGAAAACACGACAGCTACTCCGGGTAAGGACCTTCTTCCTCAAAACAAAATTCTATCTGATTCAACACACGTGCACACAACAACACACGTGCACGTTGCACGGCAATCCCAACGACATCGAGCTTGCCTCCGGCCATCACCAAGTCGACGGCGACCACGTCGTGCCCCACGACCAACTAAAACCCCATAAACATCGCCAAATCAAAATTCGACCCCATCTCGAAAAACTGCAGAACATCACGACACAAAAATCACCCCCCCCCAACGCCGACACCGCGACGCCGATGATCCTCGCTGTCTCACCTTAAAACCTCCACATCCCTGAACTTCAACACCCCCACGACGCGATCACCTCTGAACCATCATTCAAGTCGCAAATGCCAAGACAAACAAGTTGAACAAAACAAAAATAAAACCCTAGTTCGATCGAATTTGATCAAATCACTTATTAAAAAAAATCAATTGCATTTTAACCTTAATCCATAACATACAAGCAAGCTTCAACCCTGAATTCATCTTCAAACATTGATTGGATCATCGGCAATCACTGAAACTCCCAAAACATACAAACCCAAAATTCACGATAATTCCTAAACTAAAATTACAATATGCATATCAAAATTCACGATTTCCCATCGTGATTACATGCATGTAGTCCAAATTGGAAATTAAAATAGTTGATTTTTAACAAAAACTTTAGTTTTCACTGTTATTTTAAAGATTTCAACATGAATATTTATTTTAAACACCTGGAATGACTTTAGTAATGAAGTTACATGATCTCAATCATTTATTGTTTTCAAATTACAGATTAACAATGAATAAAGAATGAGATATTGAATTTAAAGAGGGAAAAACCAAAAACTGTTAACAATAGAACCTATTTTCTTGTTTACAGGCATTCTAAAAAACATGCATTCATATAAACAAATATTCATTATCAAGCAAATTTCTTTGCATGCAACATCATTCAATCTCAGATTAAATTTAAAACCGTTTTTAAAAAATAATTTACCCACCTTTAAATTTGAACAAGGCAGAGCAGGTTTCAATTCTATTTCTTCAGGCTTGAACACCTTAAATTTGAAAAAATCTTTGAACTGCCTTTGATGCTAAAATCTTAATGCATGCCTCAAATTTTTGATTAAAAATGTTAAAACTGTTGTTGCCTTGCAGTTGAATACTCCTTAGAAATGCAGGTGAATTTCATTTGAACATCAGATTTGAAATTGCTGATTTTAATGGATGTTGCAGGTTGGAAGGTTGCAGCTTTGAAAAAAATGCAGATTTTACTTTCAGATTTTTGCTGAAGAACTTTGCTTGCAGATTTTAAACTTGCTTTTTCTTTTGGTTAAGAAGAACTTCAGATTTTATCTTTGCTTTGGATTTTATTTTCAGATTTGTAGTTAAGAAAAGAAGAAAGATATGCAAAGTTTGTTTTAAATTAATTCATGTTATGTTTATAAAAATTAAAGAAAATAAGTTTTAAATGAAGAAACTTGTCACATATACCTCTTAATTGACTAACATCTGTTATTAAGGTAATTAACATGTTTACACATGTCTTTAAGTGTTTTTAATAAAATTTTATTTAATTTGAAATGTAAATATAGCTTACTTAATTTAGTTCTCTTAATAAATATAATTTACATATGTATATATAAATTTGCTTTTAAAGAAATTATTACAAAAATAATTATAATACAAATAAATCTTTATACCTATATTTTTATAACCATTTAAATTAAACACTTTTAAAGAAAACAAAAATAAAACTTTAATTAAATCCCTTTTTAAACTATCATATTTATTATCTTATATTTTGAAAAATATTAAGATTTAAAACAAAGCTTTAATTTACAATTCATTCATATATAAATTATCAATAGATTTGAATTAAATTTGTAAACAACATCAAATTATAACATATACATACATATATATTACAATTTGAAAATTCAATTTTTTATTTAAAACAAAATATCTCCTATTCACAATATATATCAAATATATACATTATAAATAGAATAAAATTTTATTAGCTTCGAAAAATAATTCTTTTCAATATTGCCAGATTAAAAAATTATTAACGTTTAAAAGATTAAATTTACCAATTTAAATTAAAATTATAAAGAAAAGTTATCAAATCAATTAAATTATTAATACAGATTATTAAATTGATATTGCCTAAAATTCCGGGTCGTTACAATCCTTCCCCTTTAAAAGAATTTCGTCCCCGAAATTTAAAAGCAAGGATAATTTAATAACCCAGCAAAGATTTCAATTTTCAAATAGCAAAGCATACCTATCAACCAGTTACTAACTCCATAGCAATCAAACAAACAAACAAACCTAACCAATTATCCTGACATAAATCAGAATAAGTCTCTAATACTATCTCGAGTTTCGTAAGTATAAATCACCGGGAGACTTGCTCTACAGAAGCTAACAAACTACACCACTAAAATCCAGAGCTCCTCTCACCACTAGATCCATCAATCTAAATAGAACATCAGACTATACTCAAGTCTAGCACAACATCCAAATCCAACTGGACTGTAGATTCAATAACCAACAATGAATCATACACGTTCTCCCTCAGAGATACATGAAATACAATGAATTCCAGCTATCCAAACTGGCAATTCAATCTTTTCTTATCAAAAACACAGATAAGAAATCCCAATACCTCAAAACTAGCCATCCAATCTTACCTAATTACTGCTCTCTTAACAAGAGAAATCTTAACAACAATGAAGTCTCCAACTTCGAATTCCCAAACTCCTTATCTCATATCTGCATAACTCAACAGACAATCCTGAGCTGCCAATCTTCTTCCTGATCAGCTCAACCTATGCTGATGCTTCCAGAATCAATTGGACCAAAACAAACCAGCTTCTGGATCCTATCCAACAGAAAAGTCTTTCAAAATCCATCGAAATCCGGAACACAAGCTCTACTTACCAAGCAATAGCAAACTATACTTGCTTCCTTCCTTGCACAGCAGCTGCCCTGCTTCCGCTGCACAACTCTGATTCTGAAATAGATGAGAATACTGTTGATGAACACGAGTGCAAACTTATCCAATATACCCGGGAAACTTTGTTCATCAAATCCATATAATCTGAGTGACTCGTCTGACTCGGTCACACAACCTTATATCAGAATTCCAACTCAAAAACTAGATCTGACCAATCCAAACTCCAAAAATTTCAGAGCTGCTACACCAACTCTCTCTTTCTCCAAGAACCATCCTACTACCAGGCTAACTACCAGTATCGCTTTTGAAACAAAAACAATATGGAACTCAACTCCAGATGCAGACAAACTTCTGATTACTTCAGAAGCTCCTACTTCCATATGAGAACCCTCAATCTCAAACAAAAGATCGCCTAAGAAAAATTCCCAAACTAATCGCAAGTCACTTTTGCGATCCTACCTAGTTCGAATTCCAAAGAAACTATCCTCTATTTACCAATTAGAACAGCCTTATGCTTTTCCAAATAAGGTTAACTCTTCAAGAAAGCATTCGCCAACTGCCCGGGCTGCTGAAAGAAGAACCATAAATATTCCTTAACTATCGGAGAAACGGCCACACTGCTGCTTCCAAACTCTATCTCAAAGATACTGTGAAGCTAAAAGACCTCCTCGTCAGCACACCGAACACTTCGAGTTGAACTGCTACCACAACTAACCAAAGCTTCTAATCCAAAAGCTTCATGAAAACCAAAATGATCAACAAACCACACAACGGACCTTCGAGATGGCAGACATCCTTTCAAGAAATTCAGGCTCCAAACCAAGCATCAACATCTTGCTCTCCTTAAGGAATGACAAATGATACCATGCCGACGCGAAACAACTTATAGACCTTAGTCTCATATTCCCGAATAGCCAACCTTCTTGCTAAAGATCCAGACAACTTCCACACAAACGAATCTTCCCTGCGGCAGGTAAATGCTGCTTCTCAACCACTTCTGAAACTTCTTCAAGAGAAGACATCTTCTGAAAATATCCATGGATACTACATCTCATCATGCAGTTATCTAGATACCATCACTTACTTCTGCACTTCCGACAAATCCAAACTTACACTTCAAAGATGGACTCCGAATCTTCAAAAAGATTTCCTTCGGAGATCAAAGAAATCCTTACTCCAAACTAAACTCACTCGTGACGGTATTAGGTCTATAGTCTCGACAAATACTTCCAACTTCAACCATAATGACCTCTTCCATTAGTGGTAGTCGTGTTACACACACACCACTGCTCCATCTACCTCTAAAATTTATGTTGGAAAATACGAACAGATAACCCAACAGATCAGGCAGATATATATATAAATATATATAAAAATTACAAATACGCTCTCTCTAGAAAGACACCACTCCAGAGCCTAGTATTCACTCAACCTAATGCTCTAAAATTTAATAATCTGTATTAATAATTTAATTGATTTGATAATTTTTCTTTATAATTTTAATTTAAATTGATATTGCCTAAAATTCCGGGTCGTTACACTCATAATTGATTTAGTATTAAAGAGATATACTATTCGGATAAACGAATGTGATTAAAATGATATTGATGTAGTAAAGAAACCAATATGATAAATACGTAAGTTGTATGTAGCTCGTTTTATTCGCATGACGGTTCTTTATCCTGTGTTCGAGCACATGTTTTCGAGGTGGTTTACACCGTTCCAAACAAGGATTTTTCACTTGATTCTTAATGGCGAACACTTGATATAGATTCCTGGTATGATCTCTAAGTTTTCTATCATAGTATATGACAATGTAAGGAGTATAGAGGTTTCTAATCAAGGAACCCAATCGAAATCTACACTGGAGAAGTCAAGTGATCTGTACTAGTTGGGAAGTGAGATTTATGTGATCGAGCAAGTGATCAGAATTGATAATGTGCACAAATGATATATGTGCATCATACGGGCTTTAGTATTTGCATACTATGTTTTGATCGGCTTCGAAAGAGTTTAAGGAATGACTCTTCAATTTGTTCGAGGGTGGCATGAATAATCATCTAAGTAAGAACCTAAGGCTGTTGAGCAGAAGGTACAGTTAGTGGATTGATTTTCATCCTTGTGCGATTATAGGGTATGACTTGAGCAAACCATGAGCTTTGTTTATTAATGATTAGGATATTGTTAATTATCAGTGTATGGTTCTTTTTGGTAGCTCGTGTTGGAAAATTCATGGATGAAATATTCTAAGTGAGGGAGAATGTAACGACCCCGAATTTCAAACACATCGTAACTAAATATCTAAATTATTTAAATATTTAAATATTGGATAAATGCTATTAAAATGAATAAATAAGAATTTCAACACCTTTTTAGATCTTAACTAATGATGGGAAACTTGTTTTGAAAAAATGTTTACAAAAATATATTCTTCGAAGAAAAATCGATAATGTGACCTAAAATCGGTATATCGATAAATAGCTTTACGATTGATATAAGTTGTTCGAACTATCGAGCACTTAACTAATGATCAAATGAACACGTTAGCAACTAATTTACACTCTCCTTATAAAATCATGTATCGGGAGGTTAAAAGCTACGAATGTTGTAGTCATCCATATATTAGCTTCTTATGTTAAAATATGGTAATTATAATGGTATCCGCTATATCAGAAGCACGTGGATATGAACAAAATAACGGATTACTTTTAGAAACAATAATGCATATCCACATTACATAATCCCTAAATGGTTCCTAGGCAATGATTAAATATATCATTAAAAAATATGCGAAGAGCGACATATAACGATGCCTCCTTGGTTGATTAGAGAAATATTTTCATATCTGACTTAATATACGAACCAGAAAAATAAACCTAATAATCTGTATTCTTAATTAGCTATCTGTCAGCCACATACCCATCTTTGGAAACATTATTTTCCAAAAGACTAAACCTGAAAACCTCAACCATCAGCCTACTCAAATCAATTTTGAGTGCCCAGAGTTTAAGGGGAAACAAAAAAGTCGAGTCAGACATAAAGCCTGGTGTGAATAATTCTATTACATCTCGGTTTACCGACATTAAGTGAGATCACGTCGCTTAGTAGAATGGGTTTCCCCTCACTAATATCCTTTTCAAAACAATTCATATTTTGCAAATCCTTTCCTGCAACCAAAATGGTTAATCAAACTAATTATATCAAAATAGAAATATCCATTATGCTAATAAATGGACCATCTATCTGTAAAACATGTAATATGTGAGTAAGCTCCCCACAACATTATAGCAAGGTCTGCCATGCTAATTAAAGGACTATCTGTCCGAAAAACAATAACAAGGTCAGTTATGCTAATATGGACTAACTGTCCATAAAACTGAGCTAACTACCTGCAAACTAGACTAACCGTCCGGATTAAAACGGATTAACTGCCCGAATCATTTTCTTAGGGTTAACCACCGTTTAAATTTTCCTTAAAAATCTTTTCAAAATGATTTAGTCCTTCAAATCAAATATATATGTGTGTGTTTGTGTGTGTGTGTATATAAGAAAAATATATCTTTAGCTTTACTCTAAGCTATTTTTCCATATTATATATACTTTGCTCAAAATAATGTTGATGAGATTTAATGAGGATTAACTTTCCTTCCATAACAAGTTAAAAATCTTTTTAACCTGAAAATACTTAGGATTTTCTCTCTATTCAATGCATTCGAAACCGTTTTTTAAAACCTTTAAAAACCCTTTCGAAACCATTGAAGGTAACCCCTTCAAAACCACTGGAAGACCCTTTTGAAAATATTGGAAAACCTTTTCTTTCTTTTATTCGAAAGCATCAAAATATCGGACATCCCCCTTTAAAACCTTTAAAATATTGCCTTTCGAAAACATAGGAAAAACCTTCCTTTTTATCATGTCAAAACCCTGGGGAACCACCCCTTTCGAAACCATTTGGGTTTTACTCTACTTGTACGGAAAAGGTCTTAAAAATTTAAGTCGGAAGCAACTGCTTCGAAACCATTTCCTAAGTAATGAAGTGATGGTGTCAAAACCATTTAGTCGAAAGCATTGGAGAGGTGGGCAAGTTTAAAGTGAACAAAAGAATCCTTTCGAAACCATTTGGATCGAAAGGTAAAAAGACAACAGCAAAAAGTTTTCAACTTGGTCAAAAGAAATTAATAAAAAATAGTGTTGCAACCCAATCGAAACCATTTCCTTTAAATCAATTGACTTGGCCGAAAGCTACTTTGTTAAAAGTCATTAAGTCAAAACAAAGTGGGCGTATTTCTTTAATTTAAAAACAATGGACTGCCTTAACCCTTTGGAACCTCTGGTTTCGACTCCCTGCCTTCCGCCATTATCCAATTCAGTACATGCTAGTAAACTGATACCATGTGCATTGGTTTCGACTCTGTTGAAAGCGAAGATGAGGAGGCGGAACCTGTTGCCAACGGTGTCGAAATAATGAAAAAAATATAACAAATAGTTCTTTCACCTAGCCTGCCTTATGTGTCTAATTGTGATTGGTTGCCTCTTTCTTTACCAATAAAAAGTACCGCACTTTGTCAAAAAGACTGCTGCCTTTCAATATTTTATAATTTAAATCATTTTAGAAAGCTCTTTCACCTCTTTAATTATGTAAAACATTTAAGTCCCATACCTTAAATAATTTTATATTACCAAAAAAATACTTAGAAAAAATATAAAAAAAATCCAAAAAATCACATCATGTATGTTTTTTAACATATATAAATTTCAGACCCAAACAGTTAATTATTTACCTGAAATAATTTATAACCCAAAATACCATTTTCTTTACTAGAAAATTCATATTAATTCCATGAAAATGCCGAAAAATTTGCAAATTAAATCCCATCTCCAAAATAATATTTTTGATCTTCGAAAAATTAGATGTCATTTTATTGGGTTTTCACCTTAAAACATATCATAGATTCAATATGAATAACCATAATTCATATTAAAATCTAAAATACAATAAAAACTGAGATGTAAACATTATTCAACTTCGCTTTAGAGATTACAGAGATTGAGAGGTGAATAGATTTGATTTGAGTTAGCTGCTTCCTAGCTTTTCTTCTTCTCTTCCTTGCTAATGGTGGTCGGCCATTTATAAATTTTCAAATGAAAATGAATGTATATAGGAATACATGGCCTAGGGGAAAGGATATTGGAATGGCCTGTTCCCTATTTTACTTCTTCTATTTCATATTAAACTCTTCTTTTAGTTCATATTTAAATGACATGGCTACACCTTAATTAAAATCAAATCTCAATCCCCTAATCAACATATTTTTTATTTAATCTAGCAAATAAAATATCCTAAATAATGTTACCGAATACCTGGGGTATTACAGACTTCCCTCCTTAAAGAATTTCGTCGTCAAAATTAAGATAAGGTACACAACAAAATAAAACAAGAAGGTAAAACATACCATAGAACAAGTCAGGATAAGTTTCTCTAATCATGCTCGTAATCTCTCAAGTACAATCCCTGTCATCATCACTCCACTAGACTTTGACTAATTTAACCTTCTTGATTCTAAGCCTTTTCTCATCTCTCGCAACAATGCGATCTGGCTTCTTCACTATAGTCAAATCTGGTTCTATCACTAAATCATCTAGCATAGTTGGTGTAATAGTAGTCTCCAGGTCTTTTAACAGACTTTCTGATATGAGAAACATGAAAAACATCGTGGACTCTTGCAAAATTACTCAGTAACTCAACTCTATACGCTTCCCGATAATCTCAACATAGGAAAGGTCCAATGAATCTCAGTGCTAACTTCCTCGATTTTCCAAACCAAATCACACCTTTCATCGGTGATATTTTGATGAAAACCTGATCTCCAACTGAGAACTCTATATCTTTTCGTCCCTTATTTGCATAACTTTTCTGCCTAGACTGAGCCTACTTCATTCTAGCCCGAATGACCACAATCGTCTCTACAGCTTCACTGATTAAATCTGGACCAAGAACTAGCCTATCCCCAGCCTCTAACCAACATAAGGGAGAGTTGCATGGCCTTCCATACAATCCTTCACATAGTGCCATCCCAATACTAGTCCGATAACTGTTCTTATATGAAAACTCGACGAAATGATGATGGTCTTCCCGTGATCCCACGAAATCTACTACACAAGCTCTTATTAAATCTTTCAAGATTTTGTTAACTCTTTCTGTTTACCCATCTATCTACGGATGGAAAACGGTACTCATCGTGAGCTTGGTTCCCAAAACTTTCTACAAACTCTTCAAGAACTCGCTAGTGAACAAAGGATCTCTATCACTGACTATGCTACAAGGAATTCCATGCAGTTTGACCACATTCTTCATAAAAAACCTTTCCAAGTGTCGTTATTTTTGACCTAACTAGAATGAAATGGACGCCTTTGGTCAAACTGTCCATTATGACCCATATATTATCATTTCCCCTGTTCAACCATGGCAACCTGTCAATAAAATCCATGGAGATAGATCCCACTTCCATACTGGAATATCCAACGTCTGAAGCAACCTAATTTGTTTCTGGTGTTTGGCCTTTGTCTGCTGGCAAATCGTGCATTGCTTCACGCACTACCCGATATCCTACTTCATACCTTCCGAAAAGAAATTCCTCTTCATATCCAGATACATCTTAGTACCTCCTCGATGAATGGTGAACTTCGAACGATGGCATTCCTCTAAGAATTCTTTCCTTATGTTTCCTACACTCGAAACACATAATCTTCCTTTCCTTCTTGAAAAAAACATTTTGGTCAAGACTGAAATCTTCCAAATCATCGCTGTTAGTTCCATATCTTAGCTTCCTGATCTTGTTAGCTAATATAGGACACTCTCCCTGTTTAGAAGCAATCCTTTTGATCATCACTGGTCGAACTTTCAAACAAGATAATACAACTGTATCTCCACTAGACCCAGCCTCGGATCTCCACTGCACCCTATAACCTGCTAATGCTTCTAAATCCTTCTACTCGGCAATTATAGCCAAAACATTATTTTGATGTTTCCTACTAGGTGCATATGCAACCTTGTTGCCTTTCCCCAGTGTGTACTCAATCCCAAAATCATAAGCGGCAACAAAATCTAACCACCTTTGTTGTCTCATGTTCAACTCCATATAGAGAACAAATAATTTAGGGACTTATGATCTGTATATAACTTAAACTTTTTTCAAAAAAGGTAATGTCTCCATACCTTCAAAGCAAAAATCACTACAGCCAGTTCTAGATCACGCGTCAGATATCTGACCTCATGCGGTCTGAGCTGTCTAGAAGCATAGCCAATCGCTTTACCTCTTTACTTTGGCACAACTCCTAAACCTGTTCCACATGCATCGGTATAAACCACTAGATCCCGATTCCCTTTTGGAACTACCAAAACAGGTGCATGGGTCAATAAGAGTTTCAAAATTTAGAGTGCTTCCTCACACTTATCGCTCCATACGAACTTTACATGCTTTCTTGTCAGCTTGGTCATCGGTGCTGCTATCCGCCAAAAATCCTTAATGAACCCTCGATAATAACCAACCAACCCAAGGAAGCTCTGTATCTCCGTCACTATCTCAGGTCTCTTCCAACCATTCACTACTTCAATCTTATTCGGATACACTGATAACACTTTCTCTAAGACTGCATGACTAAGAAATTTCATTTCTTTCTTCCAGAAATGACATTTTGAGAAGTTCGCCTTCAATTGATACTGCCTCACCGCCTCAAGCACCACTCTAAGATTAACCTCATGCTCTCTTTCATCCTTAGAGTGGATCAAGATATCATTTACGAAACCCAATACAAACCTATCCAAGTGCTCTTCAAAAACCCAGTTCATCAAATCTACAGAGAAAGTTGGCACACTGGTTTGTTCGAATGGCATAACTAACCATTCGTGCGACCTATATCTGGACCTAAACGCCGTCAAAGGTGCACTATCCTCTGCTACTTTGAGCTGATGGAAACCTATCGCTAAATTCAACTATGAAAATACCTTAGCTCCACTCAACCGGCTGAACAAATCGTCCATCCTCGGCAATGGTTATCGATTCTATATCTTCCTCTCATCAACTTATGATTATCGATACATAGCCTTAATGATCCATCCAACTTCTTTGCAAACACTTTGGCTGCTCTCCAGGGCAAACTGCTCCCTCATCTAAATTCACAAACTGCACCTTCAACTCCTTCATCTCTAAAAGGGTCATCCTGCTTAGCGGTCTACTCGGTGGTTCTGCTCATGGGACCAAATCTATCTGAAAATCAATGGCTCATTTCGATGGTAATCCAACTATAGGCTCAAAAATATCTGCGAATTCTGTAACCATGAAAATTTGACTCGACTTATCAACCAATTCCATAGCATCCAATAAAGCATACATCTCACTACAAGAACCTTCTATGGTATAAACTATTTGATCATTACAATCTGGGTATCTAAGCAATATTTTCCTATCCTGATAAAATATCCTAGCATCATAATCACTTAACCAATCCATCCTAAGAATATTCCTGAACCCCGCAAAATCAAACACATGCAAACAAAAGTATGACCTAACAGGTCAAATTCTAACCGGTCATACCTCAACTATAGAGTTTCATAACCTTCTATTGGATTCGCAACTTGTAAGGAAGTAACTAAATAAGTGGATTCTAGGTTAAGCTTATCTATCAAACGTTTAGATATAAAAGAATGTGATGCACCAGTATCAAATAAAACCCTAACAATCATACCATAAATATGAAGCGTACCTCCCTAGACTGCCTTTCCTTTCTACCAAGTTGTTGGCTTTGAAGTAGCAGGTTCAAATGCAAAACCTTGCCTTTTCCATCCTTTGCAGGCTCCTCGCGCTGGCTCTTATAGTAGCCAATCTGGTCATAGTTGTAGCACCTAACATTCTTCCTCCCAACCACTTCCTTAGCCTTTCCAACACGATACTCATTAACAAAGTGCCCCTTCTTGTCGCATTTGAAGCAAACAATCTCAGATTCCCTTCTTAGCTGCTTTATCCTTCTAATCATCTTTCGTCGGAAAGAACTTCCTCTTCTGATTCTACCCACCCTGGACTTCTTTAGCCTTACTCTTCTCTAGTGAATCATGCAACTCCTCATGCCTTAACGCCATCTCCACTAAAAAGTCAAAAGGATCTCTAATATGAGGTAATGTGGCCCTAGCTAACTCAAGCTTCAACATATTGATGAACATCTCGTTGCTCTTCATGACTGTATCTACTAAAGCATACCCATATCGGGCCAACTCCTCGAACTTTCTAGCATACTCCAGAACTGACATCTCCTCCTGCTCTAACTCAACAAACTTCCTGATCAAAGATGACTCTGCCATTTTTGACATAAGCCTCTCCTGGAACCTTCCCTAGAATCTTCCTAGGTCATAGTTTCATCATCCATCATCATAGTCACATTATTCCAGCAGAACAGAGCTGCTCCATAAAGATGTCTAGATGCCAATCTCCTATTTGGCTTGTCATAGGCCCTAGATCTGCAAAAATCCTTTTGTTGTGCAACAACCAATTTTCTACCTTTGAGGCATCTTTCGTTCCAACGGCTTCCCTCCAAGCTTAGTGTAATCTCCACTTAGTTTCGCATAGTGGTTAACTACCAGAACTTCCAAAACCCATGCTCCTAAAGCATTTCCTCCTAACACTCAAGTTGCAACTCCCACCTGAGCATATTCCTGAAAAATTGATACATAGCTTCCATTCCAACTTGCGGGACTTTAGCACCCACATTCTCTGCTTGTGCCTGACCTTTGCATCTTCTCACATTAGGCCTGGCATTACCATTGGTGCCTTCCCCTCCTTGATTAACTCTTCCTCTTCTTCCATCTATACCTATATTCAAACCTCATGAGATATAGAAAAATATCATAATAAAGATAGGAGACTAGAGATAAAGCGTATACTTATATATATACCAAATACAAGTACGTTACTATAGCGTTATCACATACCGCAATCTTACTCTAATTCCTTAGGATTGTGTTTTAAAACCCATGTTTAGTTTTAAGTTTTTCATAAGCCATGCTCTGATACAAAGTTGAAACATCCCGTGTCTGGAGGATAAAAGCTAAGCGCTACAGATGCTGCAGTCATCCATAGTATTAACTTCTAGTGACAAAATACATTATTGATAATGGTATCCATAATATCAGTAGAACATGAATATGAACAAAATCACAGGTTTCAAAAATAACATTTGCCGATTAATTTTCAAAACAATAATTCATATCCATGTTACATAATCCCTAAACTTTTTCGAGGCAATGATTAAATATGTTATCACCAAAATACGCCATGAGCGACACATGACGATTCCCTCTTAGTTGATTAGAGAAATATTATCATATCTGACTTAATATACATAGTGGAAAAATAAACAGAATAATCTGTATTCCTAATTAGCTATCTGTCAGCAACCTGCTCGTCTTCGAAAGCTTTATTTTCCAAAATACTAAAACCTTTAAACCTTAACCCTCAGCCTACTCAAATCAAATTTGAGTACCTACAGTTTAAGGGGAAATAAAAACTTCGAGTCGGAAATAAAGCTTGGTGTGAATAATTTTGTTACATCTTAGTTTACTGATGTAAAGTGAGACCACGCCACTTAGAGAAACGGGTTCCCCTTCATTAATATCCTTTTCAAAACATTTACATATTATGCAAATCTTTTCCTGCAACCAAACTTGTTAGTCAAACTGATTATATCAAAATAGCAATATCCTTTATGCTAATAAATGGACTATCTATCCATAAAATAGGTAATATGTGAGCTATCTACCCACAACATTATAACAAGTTCTGTTATGCTTACAAAAGGACTATCTGTTCGAAAAACAATATCAAGGTCCATTATGCTAAAATGGACTAACTATCCGAATCATTTTTTCAAGGTTAACTACCCTTTAAATTTTCCTTGAAAACCTTTTCAAAATGATTTAATCCTTCAAGTCATATATATATATATATATATATACATGGAAAATATATCTTTAGCCATATTATATAAACTTTACTCAAAATAATGTTGATGAGATTTAATGAGGATTAACTATACTTCCAAAACAAGCTAAACCCTTTCTAACATGAAAATACTTAGGCTATATGTCTATTCAATACATTCGAAACCTTTTTTTAAAACCTTTAAACACCCTTTCGAAGCCATTGAAGGTAACCCATTCGACACAATTAGAAAATCCTTTCAAAAATATTGGAAAAACCTTTTCTTTATTTCCTCCGTAAGCCTCAAAATATCAGACAAACCCCTTTAAAATATTTTAAATATTGTCTTTCAAAAAAATTGGAAAAACCCTCCTTTTTATCCTTTCAAAACCCTGGAGAACCACCACTTTCGAAACCATTTGGATTTTACTTTACTTATAGAAAAAGGGTCTTAAAAAATTTAAGTTGGAAGAAACTGCTTCAAAACTATTTCCTAAGTAATGAAGTGATGGTGTCGAAACCATTTAGTTGAAAGCATTGGAGAGGTGGCCAATTTTATAGAAAATAAAATGATTCTTTTGAAACCATCTGGATCGAAAGTAAAAAGGCGGCATCAAAAAGGTTTCGACTTAGTCAAAATTAATCATTTAAAAAAGCGACGCAACCCAATCAAAACCATTTCCTTTAAATCATTTGACCTGGTCGAAAACTACTTTGTCAAAAGCCATTTAGTCGAAAGCAAGCAGGCATATTTCTTTAATTTAAAAACAAAGGACTACTGTAAATCCTTTGGAACCCCTAGTTTTGACTCCCTACCTTCCGCCATCATCCAATTCACTATGTACCAGTAAACTGATGCCATGTGCAATGGTTTCAACTGTGTTGGAAGCAAAGATAAGGAGGCGGAACTTGGTGCCGACGTGGTTGAAACAGTGAAAAACATGTAAAAAATAGTTCTTTTCACTTAACTTACCTTACGTGTCCAATTGTGATAGGTTGCCTCTTTCTTTACCATTAAAAAGTACTACACTTTGTCAAAAGAGCTGTCGACTTTCCAGATTTTGTATTTAAATCATTTTACAAAAAGCCCCTTCTCCATTTTAATTATATAATACATTTAAGTTCCATACCTTAAATAATTTTATGTAACCATTAAAACACTTTGGAAAAATCTAGAAAAATTCCAAAAAAATCACATTATGTATGTTATCTAACATAAAAAAAATTAAGATCCAAACAATTAATTATTTACCCATAAATAATTTATAACCAAAAATACCATTCATTTACTAGAAAATTCATATTACTTCCACGAAAATTTAGAAAAATCTAAAAATTAAAACCCATCTCCAAAATTGTAACAGGTTGGTATTTTGAAACATTCGCGTCCGCACATGTCGGACATGAATTGCTTAAAACAACATATTGTCAATTTATATTTGGAAAAACTCAACATGTGCAGTAAATAAATCAATCATAGAATCACAGACATAGAGTAATATAACAATAAGCAGCGGAATAGATAAATAGTAGTTCACAACAAAATCTCAAATATGAAGAATCTCTAATACATAAGCATCAGACGGTTCTGAACATACATGACTAGAATAAACTAGAATAATTGAAAGCTGGATAAATAGGTGGATCTCCAAGTGAAACTCCAAAGGTGATTCTCAAATGCTATGACACTAAGTCTGACCTGAGCATAAAGCAAAAGACAAAACACTCGATTCAGGATTAACATTCTTATATTATTAAATTCAACTCAAGTGAAATATCAACTGAAATACAAGTAACTTAAAGGATGTTTAGGATTTTCATCCTCTACGGATCCACGGAACTATCTACTATGTAGTAATATACACTATTATAATATGTCTATGGTAAAGTAAATTATTAAAATAGCGTTAAGGCGTTACCCATATCCCCCTTAACACATTTTTATATATTCCCATGGTCTATACAACGTCGTACACTCCTCCGTAAACGAGAGGTTTACCCAGAGGACACCATATAGGTACGGCACAAAACAAACTCTTAGAAAGGCGCGAAAGGGCATGCGACAAGGCACTCGAGGCAAAGCCAGGGTAGATATATCGTTTGCGGATCCGGACTGGTGGTAACGCACAGGAGCTACTACCACCCACCTCGTTAAACACTCCCAAATCAAAGGTGCACCCAATCAAATCACAAAAGCAATAGAATGGTATTGAAGAAATGTGTCCTTTAGGAGGAATGACCTCACTTGGCCCGGCGTGGCTCCTGTTTTAGCTGCATCAAGCTGACTCACGGGAGTCAGGGCTTCGTAAATACCATATAGAATCCTCACCAAACCATCCTGCTTTATTCTGGAATCTCCACCACGTACACGGTTGTTAAAGTGGTTTTCGGTATTGGTAGAGATTATGACAATATCCGATCCTGGTCTCTTTAACAACAAAATGCTTATTTAACACCATGGTCATTTCATTTCAAATATTTTAAATATCTTATTCTTTTCAAAGAAAACCATATCAATTTCGATATCGTTATTCACTTTAAATAAATATTTGTTTCCAGAATCGTAACATTTTCAAAATTATAACACTTCCAAAATCATAGCACTTTTTAAATCATAACACTTTTAAAATCATAACACTTCCAACTTAAACAGTTTAGATATTGAAAATAGTGTATATATATTAAAATAGTTATAGACCAAAATAGTTTATAATAAATACTTTATATAATAAAAACAGTTCCTCTAATTTCACAAGTCAATTCAAATCATTTTAAATTCCAAAACTCAATTTAAATCGATTTCAGTTTAACCATTTCAATTTAAAAGGTCAAAGATTCAAGTTTAAATATTCAAACAATTATAATATCAATTTCATTTATATTTCAACATTTAACTTTAATTTTATCCAAATTGGAAAATATCCACTATATCATTTTAATAACAATTAAATAAAATCTCAATTTATAAATTTAAGTCATTATTTAATATTCAGTCTCAATTTTATTTAAAGTCGAGAATATTCATTTAATCACATTTTATCGAATCAAGTTATAAATCATAATTTTCAAAGTCTCAAAATCACTAAGTTCAAATAAATTCTTATTTAAATTCAATTATTAACCAATTTAAGTTCCTAATCAACATTAATTTATCTTCCCAATCTTTATTATTACATTTATAAAGTCTATTTTTTATATATATAAATTTAAGTAGATACTTAAAAATATTAAATAATAATTAAATCAAATTTTATTAAATTAAAACTTTTTATTAATTTTATTTTTATATTAAATCTATTTTTATATATTCTTAAAATTATATAATTTTAAGTAAAACCTTAAAAATTATATTTCAAAACTAACTTATAAACTTAAAATTTCCAAAATATATAATTTTAAAATTAAAAAATTTAGACATATATAAAATAACGTTTATACATCTTATATTTTAAAAATCAATATTTATTAAAACCCGTATATTTCGTTCCAAAAGTTTGGAAATCATTTTCCAAAATATAGACGAACAATGTTTATATATAATTTTATATCCTATGGTCAGGTGATATGGATATTTATCATTTCAAGTCATAATTTAAATATTTACGGGTATATATGATTTCAACCCGAAACCCAAAAGGTAAATCAATGAAAATCGCTTGGGTTTATCATTTCAACCCATAACGATTTTCTCTTATTCTACAAAATCATTTCAACCTATAGGGAATTCTAAACTAACAAGGAACTTACAGAGTGAGAACAAATATAATAGTAATATAACATATCAACAATAGGCCTATATGATTAATAACAAGTTAAATAAAATATATACAACAGGATTTGGTGTCATATATCGTAGATGAACAATTGCAGATAATGGTATATCATATTTCACAATTAAATAACTGCAATTCAAACAGCATATTTCAATTGTCGTTTCAAGTGAAATCAAATTTACTAAATATAAGAATGTTAACCGTGAGTGATTACTCACCTTTCGAGGCTAGAGAGAGAACAGGGCAAGCAAACAGAATAAATCACGAATTCGAAAATCAAACAAATCCAGATGATAAAAGTCAAAGCGAAGTAACTGAACACGGATTGACAAACGAGGATGATAAAAGGAATCGCTGAATTGAGTTAGAATCAGCTTGATATAAAATGAATTGAAGCATATATTATATTATTATTTTCCTTAAAACTATATTCAATTTTAAACACATATTTAAAATGACATATCTACATGCTAAATTTAAATTTAAAATCAAAGCATATACTTTTCTCGATATTCAATTTATAACCTATATATATGTTTTTTTCCAAACGTTTTCAAATATTAACGTAGATATCCGTCCGCCAAATATTAAATATCAACCTAAAAATTTTCTGCATGAAATATATATATATATATATAATCATTTGTATTTAAAATATCAAGTGTACATTACAATGTATGGAGGTAGTATTTATGCAAACATATCAGAAAATTCAAATACATGCCTGGATAAAGAAATATATGTATATTATATATATTGCTTCCTTTATAATGTGATTTACTGCAACCATATATTTTCCCTTTTATAATATAATATAATGCAAACATATATACTAATATACATACTGTAAACATTTGTATACCTTAATATACACTAATATATACCTTACTGTAAAAATTTCTGAAATCTGAACATATTATATATAAATGCTTAAAACACACACACACATATATATAAACTTTTTCTTTCAGCCACACAAAATAGAAAAAAGCAAAACAATTATACGCATAAACCGACAGGTCTTATATTAATTATACAACTTATATATATATATATATATATATATATATATATATGAATATATATATATATGCACACATATGCAAGTACACAACATATATGCAACCCTATACATGTGCAGGCCAGTATATAACTAAAATATAACTATACATACAAACTGTAAATAAGGAAAAATATAAAGTTATAGAACCCACAATATAAATAATTTATATATATAATATAATTCATAACAGTTTGAAATCATATATTATATAACTTACATAGGTTTACATATAGGAAACAGGCATGCAATCGAATGAGAATAGCAACCCTATGGTCTCAGAGTTGCATAAGTAGACCTGGACGAGGCGAGGATGAGGGGCGGATGAGGATCCGGTGGAGGACGGTGGTTGTGGATGTGGCCGAGATGGTGAGAAGGTGGATCAAGTGTGAGGTGTGTGGGCTGCGGGGTCGGTCTGGTAAAACCAGCATTAGAAAGACAAATTACATGGAACTTTATAATAACTTGTAAAACACTTTTAAAACCAAAGGTATCTCGTAAGACTATGCCGCACATAAACACGGACGAGTTTTTACCTTATGATAACCAATGCATCTTTATAGAAAATCCAGTGATATTATGATAATGTCTAAGCGTTCAAAATAAATTTACGAAAACAGCCTAAATTATTAAATTACTAAATTTCAGCATAATAGGTATACAATCAAGTCCGTGCGGTGCTTATTGGAGAATGGAGTCCAACAATGGCAAGGTAAGGGAATACCTTCCACAGAGTACACCTCTAAATAAAATGTACCTGGGGTCAAACCCTGAACTTGGTCCACCCCTGCCAACACAGAATCGACCTACCCCTAAACTTGGATAGTATCAAATATGTCATCACCTCAGTTGTTCCCAATCTTTATCGAGATCTCTCATGCACAATCAAATCCATAATGTGATAATTCATAAAGTTGATGGCACACCCTAATTGGAGCGACCCACATAGCCCTGCTGCATCTACCCCGGTTTAGCCATTTCCCTGGTTGTGAGGCTTGAGGCAATGCTTTTACCTTTTCTCTTAGCAGACCATCTTGGAATGCTAACACTGCTCTCTGGAAGAAATACAATGTCAACATTCATCCATACAAGTTCGTTCTGGGGCTGAACAAAATCGAAGGCACTACCTCTACTACTTCCATTTTGGAATCACGCTCAGGATTAGTAGCAAGTAGCCCTTGCACTTAAAAGGCTCTGTCTTCAATCTTCTTTAAGATATCTTTAGTTCGAAATGCTTGAGTTGGATCGAAGTGGTTTTCAAATAATTTGTACTTATCTGATCCCGGTCCTTCGAAACAACTTTCGATAGTTTTCGATAAACTCAACCCTGGTTCTTTTGCAAATTAGCAAACAAAATATAAGTGTGGAGTTTCCCTCCTAACTGTTTGTTGAAGGATTTCTTTATCATTTATCCTGGAAGAATGAAAAGAGATTTATACACACAGTACAGCATCATTGGAGGCGAATGTACCATATAACTCATGTGTTTCTCCTAGATTTTTCCAAAGTTATGTTGAGGTCTAGACTTGGTAGTCGGTTATTTAACTACCAAATAAGCAATCATTCAACATTGAATTGATTCCAAATGGGATCCACTAAGCCTTTATTAATTAATCTTTAATTAATTTAATCATTTTGCAAAACTTGATCAAAAGATCAGTTTAAAACACTATTCCCAAAACCATTTACCTCCTTTTTATACTTGGAAAACATTTTTACTTGTCTCAAAAATATAAGTTTTACCAAAAATAATTGGAAAATTCCCTTTTCTCAAATTCCATATCGAGTGGCCAAGAATTTTCCTTTTCAAAACATCACTTACTATAAAACCCATCACTTATCCCTCATAAAATTTCTTTTAATAAGTTCACTTCATATTCCAAACCGCCTTATAAATTTCCAAACTAGATTTAAACTTCTTTTTAAAATTTCTAAAAATGATTCATAAAATCTCTATCTATGTATAAAACTCTTTATACAATTTCCTTTATAAAATATCTTTGATAATTTCAAAATCTCATTTTAAATTACTTTAAATAAAGCCTTTTATTTATTAAAACTCTTTTATGATAATAAGTTATTATTTATAAATACCTTTATAAAATAATTATATAACGTGAAAATAATTTATGAACTTTAAAACCCCCAGACCGATAAAAGAATTGAAGTTAATTAGATATCATACTTCATAAATTGAAAAGGAGGCTTAGCAATCCCAATGATACTAATTTAAGTTACCATTTAATTTTCAATTTCATTTTCAAGTCACTCAAAAATTTATTTACATAAGTCAACACATATGTAAATACACTTCATATCCGAATCAGTAAATAACAAATTAATATAAACTAACCAGTATAAACATTTTCAGATAACATAAAAGCAGGATGGTGATTTGCCCTGCTAAATAGATGCCCAAACATTTCAACCAGTATATAACAGAATGGGGATTTATTGTACTACCACATTTCCACATAAACGACCATTACATTATAGCAGAACTGGGTTTCATTCTGCTATCAGATGTCCAAACAATTCAATCAATCAACATTATAATTTATTCACAGTTGTTTGACTAGTTAATAGTATCTACACTTGAAACCCTTATGTTCAAACCATCTTTGGAATGAAGTTCTTGAAAGGGAGTGCGGAATAAAGATCTTAAGACTAATTTAGCACTAGAGGGGGGTGAATATTATTTGATATGTTCTAAGACTTATATGGACTAATTTAAAAATTATGATATAAACAAATGCAGAACTTAATCACATAACAATCACAGAATCAAACATAGATGCAGAAAGTAAGTAAAAAGCAGTAAAGGAAAGAACACACCGGATTTTATACTGGTTCGGAGTTATCCTACATCCAGTCCTGTACTAAGGCAAACACCTCGTAAAGATTTTTATTAAACCAATGTCGAGATTACAATCCTTAATTTCTAAAGGCCTTGAGGTACCCTTATGTCTCCCGAGTCCCGGACAAACTCTCTTGATTTACGGGACACAAGATCACCCAATTGATTTCCAGGAACAACCACACCATATAAAGTGACTCGATAAACTTTTGATTAAAATTGATCCTATAACTCTGAATAGCACTTTGATCTTCGAAAGAGGGCAGAAAATCAAGCAAGAATGAGATTCTAATTTGATTCACTTGAGAATTTAGCAGAATTTCGGCATGATGTTAAAAATATGAAAATGTTAGAATATGAATATGTGGATATGAAGGAGTGAAGAAAATAAGAAATTATACAGTTAAAAAATTTATTTGTGAAGGCTATTTATAGAGTAATGGGGATAATTATTCGTGAAGAGACTTAAATGAACATACAATTCTTTTGAAAATTGAAACTTTTGAATTTAATGGCCACCATGTCGACATGGGGTATCCTATGATATCGACATCCTTAGTTAAAAAAAGATGTAAAATTGTTTTGAAAATGGAATTCAAATCAAGAGTTTATTTAAAAAAAAGAATATTTTAAGGCTGAAACATCTTTTTGAAAATCATTTGAAAAGATAATTTTAAGGCAAAAAAATTTTGAACAGCAGTTTTGAAAATCATTTTGAAAAAACATTTTGAAGTAGTTCTGCAAGCTTCTTCCTGTAGAATATCTCATCCCATTAGGACTTGAGAACATGTACACACCAGGATGTTCGTGGGTTTGTAAGCCACTTGTCGTAGGTTTGTAAGCTACTTGTCGTGGGTTTGTAAGCTACTTGTCGTGGGTTTGTAAGCCACTAAGAAGGTAGAAATGGGCTCCATCCCAAACGAAATTCAGAATGAAGATTTCCATGATGTTATGAAGTTTTAACAAAAACTAGACACTTATCTTGAAATCTTGATCTTGATACTCATGAGTCTTCAAACTTGATTTCTTCGTTCTTGATCTTTATACATTACAGTCTTCAATAATCAGTACACGCCTTATACATATCCTACATAATAACATTCATATATATATATATATAGACAATAGTGGTAGTATATAAGTTATAATAAAATAAGTTACAAACGTTGCTGTCATCAAAACAACTATCTCCAGTTCCTAACAATGTCCCCCTTTTTGATGATGACAACCTTATAAAATATACTTACCACTTCGATTATACCATAACTCCCCCTTACACCAACAACTCCCTCTTACTCCAAGCCTGCTATTTGATATAACTTCCCCCACTTTGTCATCAAAAAAAAACATATAAACCTTGAACTTAATTGGAAATGAGATAAACAAACATGTGACATAAGAATAATAACTATGTATTAGTGAAATATAGCATCCTAAGTTGTATGGAATTCAAGATTTTATACACAAAAGATTGTTTTAAGAAGAATATTAATTAAGATAAAACTTATACACAAATTAACAAACCAATATACATGTAAGAAAGCAAAGAAACGCTTAACGAGGACCATAAAAAATATTAGTGATTTATGGACCAAACAATTTGGATAGTGGAGACAAAAGTTTCCGCATTGTTCTACCAAGTTCCCATTAGCGTCAAAAAGGATCACTCTAACGCAAATCACGCCATCATCTTCGTCTATATGAACATTCAGATTCGGTAGAGGATGTTCTTCTTCTTGATTCTCTTGTGGTTCTTCTAGAGGTTCTTCTTCTTCTTCTTCAGAATCCATGGCTTGTGATGATTCTTCGATGACAATGGGATTCGCATGGTTATCCATAAGGAAGTTTTGTAAATTCAGAAGGATTCTGCTTTGCCTATCTTGTTCTCTAGCCATTCTCAGTTGACTCACTTGAATTTCCACCATCATTTGAAGCAAATCTTTCATCTTTTCTTGCAGTTTGATGACCCGTACGTGTGTGGAATGTTGAAAAGGACCAGAATAAGGAGAAGTAGGTGAAGAAGATTCGTATTAGAAGAGGAAGCCATTAATTTACTGTTTTAGAAGTTTATTACAGAGAATGGAACAGAGAAAATGAGTAAAAGTCGAAATATATAAATATATAACTTAATAACTAATTTTAGAGGGAAATTTAAATTTGAAATCTCGGCCTGTATGTCGACATAGGGGGATGGGTCATGTTGACAAGCGCGGTTCAAATTTTGAGAAATTTTTATTTATATTAATTATTAACTATCTTGTATTATTTATAATTTATGTTTCAATTAATGAACATATACCTAATTCTCTTCTAAATTTAGTAAAGTTTTGTTCATTTAGTGGTTTGGTCAATATATCAACAATTTGTTTTTCAGTATTAATATATTCAAAAGTTATGACTTCTTTACTTATATTATCTTTAAGAAATGATGTCTAATATCAATATGTTATGTTCTAGCATGATGAGTTCGATTCTTAGATAGGTTTATTGCACTAGTATTATTCCAATAAATTGGTGATTTACTTATAGTTAATCCAAAATATTTTAACATTTGTTGCATATATATAACTTGAGAACAAGCCAAAGCAGCAAATATATATTTTGCTTCAGTTGTTGACAAGGATACAATGTTTTGCTTCTTACTAAAACAAGAAACTAGAGAATGTCCTAGAAAGTGACAAATTCAACTTGTACTTTTTTGGCCTGATTTACAACTAGCGTAATCAACATCAGAATATGAAATTAAATCAAATACACCATTTTTAGGATAAACTAAACCATAATATAAAGTATGTTTTACATAACTTAAAATTCTTTTAGCAGCTTTTAAGTGAGTTTCTTTAGGTTGAGTTTGGTATCTAGCACAAAGACAGACACTATGCATGATGTCAGGACGACTCGTTGTTATATAAAGCAGCGAACCAATCATTGCCCTTTATAATTTTTTATCAACATCTTTTGATTTATCTTCTTTACTTAAAGCTACATTGGTTGTCATTGGAGTTGGTTTCCCACTAGAAGTGGTCAATCCAAATTTATTAATTAAATTCTTAGCATATTTTTCTTGACTAATGAAAAATTCCTTTATCTACTTGTTTGATTTGAAGTCTAAGAAGAAACTTAGTTCTCCCATATGAATCATTTCAAATTTTTTAGTCATTATCTCTGAAAATTATTTATTCATTATGTTATTAGTTGATCCAAATATTATATCATCTACATATAAATATAATAATTGAATATTATTTTTGTTTCTTTTAATGAAAAGAGTTGTATCTATTTTACCAATTTCAAAACCAGATTGTAGTAAATAAGATGTTAGTCTTTCATACCAGGCTCTAGGAGCTTGTTTCAAACCATATAAGGCTTTCTTTAATTTATATACATGATTTGGAAATTTATTATCTTCAAAAAGTGGAGGTTGTTCAACATAAACATCTTCCTTTACAAAACCATTTAGAAAAGAACTTTTACAATCCATTTAATATAACTTGAAATTATTGTAGTTTGCGAAAGCAAGTAGAACCCTAATAGCTTCTAGTCTTGCTACGGCTGTAAAGGTTTCGTCATAATCAATTCCTTCTTCTTGACAATTACCTTGCGCGACTAAATGAGCTTTATTTCTTACGACCTCACCAAGTTCATTCATTTTATTTTTATAAACCCATTTTGTTCCAATTATATTTTTAACTTAGGTCTAGGAACAAGTTCCCAAACATCATTTCTGGTGAACTGATTCAATTCTTCTTGCATGGAAAGAATCATCAGATGATGCTTCCTTTGGATTTTTAGGTTCAATAGTTGATATAAAAGCTACATTACTCATACTATTTAGTTTATTTCTTTTTTTAACTAAGATTTAATATTTGCTAGTATATTTTCTACAGGATGATCTTTTAATAGGCTAATTCTTTTATTAAGTTAAATGATTTCACAATTAGTTTAGGTTCATTATTTAAAGTTACAAAATCTTCTTCATCTTCTATTTGTACAGTATCTTTGAAATTTTCATCAAAAGATACATGCATTATTTCATTAATAGTGTTAGTTCTTAAATTATAAACTCTAAATGCCTTACTTCTATTAGAATATCCGATAAAGATGCCTTTGTCGGATTTAGGTTCAAATTTATCTAAATTATCTTTTGTACTAAGAATAAAACACTTAATACCAAAAACTTTAAAATAAGCTACTATGGGTTTCTTATTGTAAAGTAATTCATATGGTGTTTTATTAGTTAATGGTCTAGTTAAATCCTATTTAATATATAACAAGCTGTAGTGACTGCTTCAACCCAAAAGTTTTTAGGTAAGTTACTATCAGAGAGCATTGTACTAGCACACTCTTGAATCGTTCTGTTCTTACGTTCTACCACTCCGTTTTGTATATGGAGTTCTTGGCAAAGAGAAATTATGAGTAAATCATTTTTGATTATAGAAATTCTCAAATTTTTCATTTTTAAATTCTCGACCGTGGTCACTACGAATCATTTTTTTTTAAAGAAAGTTGATTTTGAATATTCTTAGCAAACTTTTTAAATAATTCAAAAGCATCACTTTTAACTTTAAGAAAAATTGTCCATGTATATATAGAATAATCATCTACAATTACAAAAACATATTTATTGTAATTAATTGATTGAACTTGAGATGGACCAAATAAATCTAGATGAAGTAATTCTAGAGGTTTAGAAGTAGAAATCATATCTTTTAATTTAAATGAACTTTTCTTAAGTTTACCTAATTGGGAAGCATCACATATACTATCTACTTTAAAGTTTAGCTTGGGAAGACCTCTAACTATGTAACGATCCTGAATTTCCGAATGAATATAAATTTTAAAATCCATCGTTTAATATAAAAAAATTAAATTTCTAAACGATCTCAATTCACGTCCAAACTTTATTTATGACATACGTCTAGTTAGATATGAACATAGAAAAAGTTTCGTCGCAAATTATTACAGTAAACTTCATTCGCGTTTTACTGTATATCGTCCATATAAAGCTGCGTAAAATTTATCTTCCAAATCCAAATATTTTTACACAGTTATGTTGTAAAAATTATTCCGGTCATAATTATGAAATTCGTTACATCAAAAAATGTCATCGCCTGCTCCGTTTAAATTATTTTGCAAAACGTACAATTTAAGCGGCGTAAACACGAATTTTATAAAACCATCATATCGTAATAACCTATGTACCGTTGGAAGAGCCTCGTCGCACTGATCATAACCGTATATTTATTTGCACGAATCGGAGTCCGGCATAATCCGTCATGTTGATTAAACGGTTCCGGACGGACCGGATAAACAAATTTCTGCCCAATTCCTTTAGCCGTTTACACAAGAAAATTTGAAAATAAATCTCAGCTGATGCATTTATTACAGTAGTTGGCAGCTGAGTCAACATTGGAAAGGGTATGGCGCTTCGGTATTCTACGAAATTTAGAGGTACAGAAAATAATAAAATGAAACTTAATAACACGTCTCTACCCATTCACTATTTCACAAATTTCAATCATCAGGTAATCGCCCTCTCCTCTTTTCTTCTTCTCCATGTTTTCTGTATGTAAATAATAATAATAAAAAGAGTTCGGCCGAGAGAACAAAATCACACACTCTCCTTTTCCCTTCTCCATCCCTCACACACGAATAAGTACTTTGCTCCTTCCTCTTCTTCCTTATAATTTTTTTTTGTCTGAAAAACAATTGATGCTGGAACAACTCACTGCCACCATCTGCCGAAGAAAAAAAATAAAGTGAGTTGCGTGCGTGCATGTGTCCAGTGTGCATGCGTGCTTTTGTGGGGTTGCGCGCGTATATGTGTGTGTGCGTTGTGAGTGCTGTGCGTGTTCAAGGGGAGGGTGATGAGTTGTGTTCGTGTGTGTATGTTGGAGTGTGTGCGTGTATTTCTGTATGCAAATAGCAGTAGGAAAGAACGCGTGGATGAGAATGAGGTATTTGAGTTTTTTATGTAGGAAAGTGGGCAAAGTTGCAGTAGGAAAGTGGGCAAAGTTGCAGTGGGCAAAGTGATTTGTGTACAAAGTTTTGGCTGTTGTGGTTTTTTTTTATTAAAAAAAATGTAGATTGAGTTGGGTTACAACATGCACGCGAATGAAGTATGTATATTGCATGCGTGCATGAGAGGAATATGTTGAGATGGAAGGGACGTGTTGCATGTTGCATATATCATGCATGAAGATAGGTTGCTGCATATTTGTTTTGTCTCAGCCGGAAAATGGAAAGTGGGAAAGGCAAAGTGTACATGGGTTAGTGTGTGTAAGTGATGGGTGAAAATGATGTTGTTGTAAAAAAAAAAATTTGTCTCAGTTTTTTTTTTTAAAACAAATGTAAACGAGGATATGTGAGAGGTAGAGAAGGGTAGAGGTAGATTGTTTAGCTGAAGTGGAAGGGTGTGCGTGTGTTCCTGCATGTTTATTTCATGCGTGCGTGGGGGGTTTAAAACAGTGGCGTGCATATTTATGTGTGTTTTGCTGTGTGCATAAGTTTAAAAAAAAAGTGAAACTGAGATTTGTAAATAGCGTTGGATATTGCAGTAGAATATTTACTCCGATATCTATTTTGGTTGCCAAATTAGTAACCGCCTTTTCTTTTCTTGTTGTGTGCAGAAGCAACCGACTGGGTTTCTTTTTCGCAGCAGCATTAATCTCTCAGGCTTCGTTCTTTCCTTCATTACCGGTAAGCGCAGTTATATAATTTCATAATTATATATAACGTTCATTGAATAAATATCGTTTCTTTGGTCGATTTTTGCAGTGTTCGTTTTTCGCATTGTACCGACTCTATTCGTGTTTTTTCTTGCTTCACCGTCAATTTCTTTTTTCCACGAAAGGTGAAATAAATTTTCATGACATATATTTTTATGCTAGTTTGGTCGATAACTGATTGCTATGTGATAATTAAATTGAATGTTGATTGCTATTGTTAAGTGGTAAAATATGCAAGTTGAAAGTGATATAGGATATTTAACAATATTAAGTAAACTATTTATGTTGAATGTTGATTAACTAGACCCCCTTATATGTTGAATATGGACTAGTTGTATATGACTTTTTAATTGTTAAGATTAATTAACATGTATAATTTGATTAATTTCACTTTGAACCATTGAACGTATATCAGATTAATTGTTGTAGTGTAAATTTGAAATTGAATTGAACGACAAGTGAAATCCTAAATGTAATAAACTTTAATCTACGTGAAATGATAATGTAGATTCTAGGAATAATTATATTAATTTGCATAAATAACAAATGTAAATTAATACGATTATTTCAGGATTATTTAATAAATTGTTAAATTGTTGTGAATGGATGCTATTGATTGTTTATTTACTTTGACACCATCCCAGCTATCACACTGCAAGTTCCCTTTGTATGTTTTGATTGTGAATTGAAATGGAATCGGGTTGGAATGATAGATACCCAATAACTTTGACTTAGGATAGAAAATTAAATTAAAATCGATTGGTCAATGTTTTGATTTAAATAAAATAAAGTTTTGTTTGACTAATAACAAGGTTTGAATAAAAATTGGAATATAAATTCGAATGAATTGTAAATGTGAATATTTAAGTTTGAAACAAATATGAACGTCGTAAATGACAAAAGAATATTGATTAAAATTTAATTATGTAATAATTAAATTAGAATTAATTGATAATTTAATTTGAAATTATTAATGATTAAGTTTGAAATAAGTAATAATTAATTTGGAATTATTAATAATCAAGTCTTGAAATTTATTAATAATTAAAGTTGGAATTATTGATAACGAAGTTTGAAATTATTAAGAATTAATTTTGAAATTTTGATAATTAAGTTTCGGAATTGTTAATAATTAAGTTTAAGATGATTAATAATTAAGATTTGAAATTATCGATAATTTGAATAGATTGAATTATTTAATGATTAAAATAAATTGAATTGGATTTGCTTGTTAAGAAAAACTGAATTTTGAATAAGGGAAACTAATTTCTTTAATTGAGTTTTGAAATTGGTAACGAAGGTAATAAATGAATGAATTGAATTTCTTGAATAAGAAATAGAATGCGTTTATCGAACATATGAAAGATTTGAAAGTTAAGGAATTAGATTTGACAAATTTTAATTTTAATTTAATTTGTAAGCTTTAATAATGAAGTTGAACTTAAGAAAGTAATGTAATGAATTGGAAATTTAATTGAAATTATTTAATGATAAATTAATTTAATGAACGTCGAATGAAATCGATAATTGGGTTTAAATCGATTTGAACGATAAATGATTTTGGAATGAACTTATACATGAAATTAAATGAATGTTGAATTGTTTTAAAATTGAACTTTGAAATTGAATTATAGAAATCTGAAATGAAATTGTGAGGTTATGAAATGTAAACTTTGGAACTTGATTTAGAATGACTAACGAAATGTAGATTTACGAATTATAATTGAAATTGAGATTGAATTGGTTTTGAAATATATTAAACGACCAATCAGCAAAATATTTACGAAGGTTATTAAAGGAACCGGAATCGGTTAGGGACATACTCACTGTCTAAACCGAAAACCACTTTAATAACTATACGTGGAGTGTGATCCAGAATGAAGTGGTTGGATTATACCTATGGAGTACTCCCTGATATTATACCTATGGAGTACTCCCTGATATCCCACTAGTTTACGGTGGAGTTTACAGTGCTGTATAATCTATAATATTATATGAAATGTGTTAAGGGGGACAATGGTAACGCCTTAACACTATTTTGATATTTTACTTTACTGTTAGACATTATTTATGTATCGTACATTACTACGTATAAATAGTTTAACGGATCCTTAAATATCTTATTCCATTCATCTTTGAGTTATTTTTATTTGAATTTGAATCATATTATCTGTATATGAATATATGCCCTGATTCGAGTGTTTGTTTGTGCATATGCTCGGATCAGACTGAGTATTGCTGTTGCTGTTCTACTTGGAGCTGAAGACCGAAGACTATCATTATCTTATCTTTGCAGTATTGCTCTTTCTATTCAGACTATTAGACATCTATGTTGTTCTATTTATTTTATCTAAGACATTGTTGTATTTATGAGTAGCTTCATGAACTACTCTTATGACTATGTTGTATTTCCGCTGCGCTATTCTGTGATTCTGTGTTGATTCTCGTTTATACATATATACTCCATTAATGATTCATGTTTTGTATTATTTAAGTTGACAAGTTTAGAATATCGTTAATTCAAATGGTACAAATATACGGGTTGTTACAAACTAAGTCAAGTTTCGATAATCTAGATAACAGTTTGAAATCTAAATGACCAAATCTTTTATGCCAAATCCAAAGGTCACTTGTATTAGCCAAAAGACATAGTTATCATTCGAAACTTTCATACTAAGGATGTAAATGTTTTTCTTCCTAATTCCTTCAAAGATAATAGTTGACTTATTATCTTCGATGTGACACTTATCTTTTCCAAATTTAATTTTAATTCCTTTATCACATAGTTTACTTATACTGAGAAAATTATGTTTTAAATTCCCAACTTGCAAAATATCAGAAATAAGAAGAGTTTTAGAATTACCGACATTGTCGATGCCAGTCACATATCCTTTTGAGTTATGTCCAAAGTTGACCAATCCACTATATTAATATATAATGTCATTGAGTATCTCGAGATTTTGGGTCATATGCCTTGAAAAGCCACTGTCAAGTATCCATTTATCTTTCTCAATTTGCATAGTTGTCCATTGGTTGTTGATTCTTCAAAAGCCATGTAACATGTATGATCCTGCATAACAAACCAATTCGGTCAATAACTTCATTTTTCATAAAAAATATATGCAGACTTATGATACTTTGATGAAATGCATAAATTTAAACTAGTATTAAAATTTTTAAAAAAAATGCCATTTTTAACTTTTCAAGTTTCAAATTATGAAGACTATGAAAACCTATGCTTTGATACCAATTGAAAGGGAGTGCGGATTAAGGATCTTAAGGCTAATTAACACTAGAGGAGGGGTGAATAGTGTTTAATGGGCTCTAAGATTTATATGGACTAATTTAAAATTTATTATATAAACAAATGTAGAACTTAATCACAGAACAATCATAGAATCGACATACATGCAGAAAGTACATATAAAGCAGAAAAGGAAAGAAGACACCGGATTTTATACGTGTTCGGAGTTACCCTACATCCAGTCCTGTACCAAGGCGAACACCTCCTATAAATTTTTATTAAACCAATGTCGAGAATACAATCCTCAATTTCTAAAGGCTTTAAGGTACCCTCTTGTCTCTCAAGTATGGGGAAAACTCTCTTGATTTACGGGACAAAAGATCACCTAATTGATTTCCAGGCACAACCACACCTCACAAAGAGACTCGATAAACTTTCGATTACAAATTGATCTTATAACTCTGAATAGCACTTTGATCTTTGAGAGAGGTCAGAGAATCAAACAAGAATGAGATTCTTATTTGATTCACTTGAGAATTTGACAAAATTTTAGCATGATGTTAAAAATTTGAAAATGTTAGAATATGGAATTGTGGTGAAGGAGTGAAGAAAATAAGAAATTAGTTAGTTAAAAAATTTGTTTGTGAAGGCTATTCATAGAGTAGTAACAGTCCTAACCATTCGTGAAGAGATTTAAACGAATAGAGACTTCTTTTGAATTTAACGCCCACCATGTCGACATGGGACATCCCATGATGTCGACATCCTTAGTTAAAAAACAATGTAAAATTTGTTTTGAAAATAAAGTTTAAAAAAAGAGTCTATTTTAAAATAAAAGCAAATAATATTTTAAGGTTAAAACATCTTTTTGAAATTCATTTGAAAGGATAATTTTAAGGCTAAAACATTTTGAAAAGCCATTTTGAAGTAGTTTTGCGGGCTTCTTCCTGCAGAATATCTCATCACATCAGGACTCGAGAACTTGTAAAAAACCAGAAGGTTCGTGATTTTGTAAGCCACTTGTCGTAGGTTTGTAAGCTTCTTGTCATGGGTTTGTAAGCCACTAAGAAGAAAAGAAATGGGTTCCATCCCAAATGGAACTAGGAATAAAGATTTCTGTGCTATTATGTAGTTTTAACAAAAACTAGACACATATCTTTAAATCTTGATCTTGATGCTCATGAGTCTTCAAACTTTATTTCTTCATTCTTGATCTTTATATTTTACAGTCTTCAATAATCAGTACCCGCCTTATATATATCCTGCATAATAACATTCATATATATCTAGACAATAATGTCAGTATGTAACGACCCAGAATTTTTGTTAATTAAAATTGAATATTTAATTGATTTTAAATATTAATAAGGGAAATTTATAAGTCGAATAAATTTTATTTCGAACAATTAGATTTAATTGGATAATTAAATCGATAATTTAATAGTTGAAATTACAGAAATAATTGAAAATCGAGTGAAATATGATTGAAAATGATTTTTAAAATTTTATTTAATCATATTGAAGTTATAGAGATGTTATAGAACTTCTAAAATTGAATTAAAAGTTTATTTGTGAAAATTAAATATTTTAATATTTAATTATCGACTGAAAAATAGCCAATTTTCGAACATTCTCAGAATTGGACGAAACTAGTACCATTGGATCGTAGCAAACGGAGTTTTCGTTTGATCCTGGAGGCTCGAAACGCATCGAAATTGTTTTAATATTAATTTGACGAGTTAAAATAGTCATTTTTCAAACAGTCTCAGATTTCGACGAAACTAGCTTCGTTGGATCCGTAATGTGATATTATTGTATGCTTTCAAATTTCATGTCAATCGGATTTACGGTTTGTCCAGGGCAAGCCAAAACGCCTAGAAATTAGTTTAAATTGATTTAATTTAAATTGATCGTTTATTGCCATAACTCGTACAGATGATCAAATTAGCTTCCGAAACTTATTCCATTGTGTCCGGAACACAGGGTAAACCCTAGGAACGTCAGTCACCGCGCGTAAATTGGAGTTTGAAAAATCCAAAATGAATAGTGTTTTTCGTTATTTTCTATAAAAGGTACCCCTCTCTTTTCATTTGCCAAACCCTAGCCATCTTCTTACAGCCGCCGCCTCCATATAAACTAATGGCCATAAAACTCTCAACTTCTTCCCTCCAAATCTCTTAATCCATCAGCTTTTAGCGAAGGTTATCAACTAGGAAATTGTAGAGCTACGTGAGTTCTATAGAATCAACGGTCAAGATCGGAAATAGCGTCGCGGATCAACGGCAAAAGGGTTTGAATGTCGCGCGTTCATCCTCGATTTGCGTGAAAAGGGGGAAACCGAGCTCTATGGGATTCGAGCCGTTGGTAGCTCTTGGCGGTGGCGTTCGCATGGTGGTGGTTTGATGGGCTATCGACGTTTGTACGTGGAGCGGCATTCAACCCTAATATCACGGCATGGGTTTGTTTTTGCGTGTATTTACCTGGAGCAACGCGTCGGGGAAGAAGCACATGTGTGCGGCCAAGTTTCCATCAAAAGAAATGCACGGCTCTGATTAATGTGGGTTTTGAAATTTAAATTTAAAATGTAAATTGATTTTTATAATGTTTAAAAATGTGTATCTTCTTCATACGAAGTCGAAAACGCACGAAACCAGTTACGTTGGAACCGTATTGTCGAACACTACGCGATGGAGCTGGATTGGAATTTATTTGAGCTAGTGAAAATTTTGGGTAAAATTAAACGCACGTTTAATTTTATTCGAAATAAAACGCGGAAACTGAATTGAAATCAAGGTGAGAACTTCTCACTCAATCGAATTAGTTTCGATTTTAATTTTAAATAGATAGATTTAAAATTGTTATTGTTTGATTGGATGATAAATTATTATCTATTGATTGTTAAAATAGACATTATACGCCGTTAGTAAGCGGAGGTTATTTATTAAAAACATATACCGCAAATATTTCACCGTATAGTGAAATTGGTATTATATATGTACTTGGAGTTGATTTCCCCCATTATATAGCGGATGAGACCCTATTGCGCCGTCTATTAAGCGGATAGTATTTTATGAATCTCATATACAATGATATTTCGTCTTGAAGCGAAATTGGTATTGTGCTAACATCTTTGGATGCAGGAAACAGGTTGGAGGGATCCAACAGGATTCCTCAAACATTTGAATTGGTTTCAATGTTGTGTGTCGATCTATTTGTTGATCTATTTATAATCTGTGTGATTGAGATGGTTAAAGGCTAAATTTTAGCCGAATATATTTTGGTATCGTTAGATGCCGAAATTAAATAAAATTTGATTTTTGAAAATTTAAGTTGAGAATTCATAATAAAATTTAATTTTGAAATTGATTCATTTTAATTGAATAAACGTTGTAATTTATATCTTATTAAAATTATGATTTTTGTGAAATATAACCAAAATGTGATTTTTTTGATAAAAAGTTGATAAATTTATAAAATGGTTTAAATTGGGATTTTTGAATTATTGTAAATGATTTATATAAAATATTTATAAAATTGATATTTATAAATTAAAAATATTGGAATTATAAAACAAGTTTTTATAAGGGTTAAAATGGAATATAAATGGATTTTATAAGTGAATGAAATCAATATATATTTATAAAATGTGGAATTATAAAATGAATAGATTTTTATAAAATAATAGATTTATAAGTAATTAACTTATAAATTGGATTTTTGCGTGTAAATGGAATATGGATAGAATTTGTTAATAAAGTGATTTTATAAGTTGAAGTGGCCATAAAATATAAATGGAATTTATAAACGTTGTTCATAGATTCGAAAATGACTTATTTTGATAAGTTAATTATTATAGCTTATTAAAGGAAATATATCCACGATTTTGAACAGTGGATAATCCTTTAAATAAAATATGTAGAAATTGAATTTGGTTAATGAAGTATATTCACGATTTTGGACGGTGAATAATATATTAAAGAAATATTTCGGAAAAAGTGATATTTTAAAATAGAATTAAAACGATTCAAAAACGTTTTTAAAATGTGTTAAGTATCGAAATCATAGATTTCAACAGTTATTGTTGAAATAGACGTTTTCGGGAAATAGAAGGAAATGGTGGACTATAACACTGTTGTTATAGTAAATGATTTCCGAAAGTAAATGTTTTATATATAGTATTGGGATTTATATATCTATTTTAAGTTCGAATCCCTATACTAGTGATTTTGGGTTGTCGTAACGATGTTTTACGTAACATTCGTTTTGACCCAAATAAATGTGTTTAAGAGAATGTTTTTCTTATAAAATAAAATATATTCTTAATTTGAATTTAAGTATATTGAATATTTTCAAAATGTTGAAAATAAATAGATTGATGAATTACTTATTATTAAATGAGTATGGAAATGTTTTTCCAATTGAAATGAATGTTTGAGATTTTATCTTTTAAAGATAAATTGAAAATGAATGTTAGAAATCGATTTAAAAATCTATATTCATATATATTTTGGAATTGTAAATTCACTATGGAATTTATAAAAGAAAGGGAAATTAGTTAAAAATAAGCGTTGATTTATTTTGAAGTGTGGAAATTAATTTACGGATTTTGGAACGTAAATTTAATAAATCAGTAAGGATTTATTTAATTGGTTTAAACGAACCATTTTGAAATGAAAGTTGTAAGGGTGTAAATTTATTTGAAATTGGTTTTCAAATGATTAAAGTGTAGGATACATATCATAAAGATATTTTTGAAAATAAATAATTTGGGAAATTATTTGAAATCGGGTGATGTTGTGAATATTGATTGATAGTTAAATAACCGACTATCAATATTGACCTTTGAATAGGTATTTGTTGCGAATTGGTTGAAACTGAAATGCTACACTTATTTTTAAATTATTGCGCTCGTTATTCGAATTACCCATTTCGAATGGTGATACGACGTAATGGATAGCATTGAAGACCGGTGTGAAGACCGGATATTTGTGAAAACAATAGGATGACCTATCGATTGTCTCTGCACCGTTAGCTACGGTATGGAGATTTCCTTTGTGATGGTAAGTTTTGTCGGGATTGTGAATACCCGGATTGCAAGGGCTTCTTTGGAAGTGCCTTCGGTTCTGTTCGAACCCGGAAAAGACTTGTATAGTTACGTGTCTGACAATACATTTTGAGATATAAAGCAGATTTCTTTCAAATACATTTCTGTTGGTGGCGGAGAATTTATTCTCTTAGCTTAACACCCTTCTCTGCGACGTACGCGCTTAGAGGTTATATAGTTAAAGGTTATCAGCGATATATTCCCAATTTGGTAATGTGGCACGCTGAGTGTTGCTGTGTGGTGATTATTTATTGATCATTTGTTGATCAAAGCGTGGCTTTGTGCCTAGCTTTGTGGACGAGACTTCATCAGACCTCACTCCCCGGAAATGGTCAAAACAAGAATATGCGGCAAGGTTATGAGGGTCGCGCCCTTTAGGGTATGTCATTTCCTTCTGGAAAGGGTGGTATCATGGTATGGAGCCCAGATACTTACTCATGTTGATACACTATATCCATTACTGTGTGGTGTTGTTGGAATCGAGCGCTCAAATAAAGGTCTAAAGGGACCGGGGGATGGCATAGTCGTGTAGTAGTTACCTAGTAACAAAGTTAACCCGGCCTTGTGTTGGCAGAGAGCTGGTTAAGTTCTCGGGACGTCCCGCCAGAGGCGATCCCATGTGGCAGTAGGAAGTTCCTTAGCCTAACCATTTGTTGGAAATCCAAATAAAACAATACGCACCTTGTACGATTTTAGTTGTAGAACCTATCATTCACTTATGGTGGCGCCCCACTGTTTGGATGGTAGCTATAGTAGGCATAAGTGAGGAATGCCTATGCTGGCTAAGATTTATATCTTTACTTTCGAAATTTTTTCTACACTATGCACTAGTAATATTATCAAATGTTTCTTTTTAATGCGTATCAAGCATCTTTGACCATTATAAGAAGAAATGTCCTCCAATTCTGCGTTTGCATTATGTGTGTGGCGGGAGGTCTTATGGTAGTCTCATTTTCCAAAAGCATTGCGAATTGACTCTAAAATTATCCTGTTCTTTGTTTTTAAAAGTTAAATAACTATTTTAGTTCTCACACCAGCCCCTTGACTGACTCGGGGTTTATTGTTTTCCCTCCTAAACTCTGGGTGCCCACCAATTTCCACACGGGCAGTCTAGAGTCAGGTTATAAGGATATTCTGGAATTCAGGAGTTGCTGGAGGCAAGCTGGAGAGCATGGCGTATTCACTAGTATATAGTATTTCTTTTCCGTTGTTTGTTGTTGTACACTATGATGATGTAATGTAAAGTGATGTAATGTAATAACTGATATAGTTTTTTGTTTAAAGATTATTCATTTATTTATTATATGTTGTTCCGCTGAGATATGTGAGATTCTGATATTGTTTCTGTTGCTTTTCTTTCATCTTCTATCTTTTTCTTCTACCTCTTCTTCTTTAACCCTAACAATTCGATTTTCGGGCATTCGATTATGCGGCATTTGATACAGTGGACGTATTGATGTCGGTTTTTGTAACGCCCCACCCCAGGACCTACCTTTGTAAAGAGAATTAACGAGTGATTCTGTCTACTAAGCGGAAATAGGGATGGTTAAGGCGACCATCTATAACTTTGTCTTAAACATCTACTGAATACGTCGATAAATGCATTATGATTTTTCTTTTCTACCTCAATGGATCGACATACATAGTAATTGCTTAATCCAAAATTATAGGTGACTAATGGATCTATCAGAACAAAATATAATAACTATATGTAAAGCACATCACAGAACAGTAATAAACATCATAAATATACATATACACTGATACATGTTTAGTACAATACAACATGAATACAATAAAGGTGGTATTCGACCACACTATATACATCGAATCAAATATAAATACATCAGGGTCAAGAAGAAAGAAATATAAACTAAACAAAAGTGCTAGGCTGATATCCAAGCAGATGCATCAAAGCAAAGTCCCATAACTGATAGCTAACCTGAAACAACTCAGTCTGACCCGAGTACAAAGTACACGGGTCAGTCTAACTAAAATAATCAGTTAATGAGGATAGACAACAATATGAAGCATAAGATGCAAAGTGATAATTCTTTTTGAATGAGAAGAGACAACAGAAAGAATACAACTCATGACTTAAGTGAAATAATGTCACTTAAGTATACAATGACCTCAAAAGAGGTAAGTTCAATAATAATACTCAAATAATATAAACATTCGCCTCATATCATCGGCGACATCACAAAATGTCTACATGGTTTCCATGAACCATATCTCCTCAAAAGGTGAAACATTAATGTAAAATCTCGCCAAAAAGGCAAATATAAGACATTCTCAAGTAAGAAGATCCAAAACTCAAATATAAAAGAATCTCCAAACTAAATTATACCTCGTCTCATTGGTATAAATGTATATAATTCTCAATCTCAACTTGCCAAAATGGCAAAACACAGAATATCCTATAAAATCCTGAAATTATCTAAACTCATAACTCAAGGAACTCGATAAGAGTTCAAAACATCATAATTGAAATCACCATATATATAACATCTTATATAGCAGTAGGCTATCGATGTAAGAAAACATCTTAAAAAGGTGAAATCACAATAAAACAGAAAACTCAGAAAATCCGGATTGGCCAAATCCCCGATTATAATGTCGAAGCAATGCTGCACGTGCTAAACTCAGATGGTCGAAGCCTTAGACAAGGTCGCTAACACGTCCCAAAGCAGTTCGTCCTCATGACAAGGTCGCTGACACCTCTTCAAGTCATTTTGTCAGCCCTAACAAGGTCGCTAACACCTCGCAAAGCAGTTCGTCCTCATGACAAGGTCGCTGACACCTCTTCAAGCCGTTTTGTCAGCTCTAACAAGGTCGCTAACACCTTCTAAAGCAGTTCGTCCTCATGACAAGGTCACTGACACCTCTTCAAGCAGTTCCGTTAGGTAAACATCGTGAATGTGTCACAAACTTACGGATAGGAACCCTTAAAGTGTTAACGTGTGTCCCATACCACACATTCGCACTTAACGGTTTACTAGCCGTTAGTCGATGCCACACTAGAAACATCATAAAACTTAGAAATTTATATCTCGCCTAGTCTCATTGACGAGTGACAAAGAGCCACCATACTTGTCTCATCTCATCGATAAGCATTAAATGGCATCGTAACTTGTCTCATCTCATCGACAAGTGAAAACATCATGATGGTTTCTCATAAACTATAAATCTCAAAATATGAAATCATAAACTCAAGACTTGCCTTATATCATTGGCAAGTAAATAAGACATCGTGATGGATTTCATCGACAATACTCCTATATTGGTTAAATTACCTAAAAAAAATCAAACTCAGCCTGAACTTATGCATTTACGGGACAGTGATAAACAATTGCAATTTTAGCATAGGTAACATCTAAATCGGGAAAAATGAATAAAACAAAAGTTATAGCTTAGTTTCTAAGCTTTCTGGAATGACCAAGATCATCACAATCGGTTAAGAAACGAAGTAGTTATGGTCAAATTCGTTTCAGCTTCAATGACAGAGCAAATATTGGTTTTGCTCTCGGGTTAGCAGTAGAAAAATCAAATTTCGACATAGCTAACCTCAAAATTACATAAAATATGAAACAAAAAAGTTGTAGAATAGGATTTATGCTTTCCGGAACATCCAAAATTATCAAAATCCGATCAAAATCGAGAAAAATATGGCCAAAATAATTCTGTGTTTCAAAGTTGAAATTAAAACACAGGACAGAGAGGTTACTAGCTCTTCAAACACATATTACGATTATAAAAAAATTTGATTTACAGAAAATGATAAACATAAAAGTTGTTCCTTATAAATGTACCCTCCAACAGAAAAAAGTCTCATTCGATTCCGATTTGTAATTCAAAAGTTATAGTGATTTTAAGATCAGATTTCAACAAACGAAATTGCACAGAGCAGAGCTGTGTACATCTGTTTCAAACTAAATTTTGACCCTATAAACAATAGAATCTCATAAAGTAATTAAAAGACAAGTTGTAGCTAACAGAGTTTACTTTCAACTGCAGAATGATTGAGATGATTCGGGTAAATTTGCACTAAGATATTGCTATTTTACTGCAGCAATTTTTCACAAATAATTTTCAGCAAACCACAATAAACTTGAAAGCAATTCAATCGACATCCCATCCAATTAATTCAAATAGAAACTAAAAATTATTTTTGTAGATTAAAGCTAGTGGTGTGAGTGATTAACTCACCTTGTTGTTGGAATGCAAAAACTCGAACTAATGTTGAAAGCTTGGAGCTTTTGCTTGAGTTTTAGCTTCTAGAACCTATAAACAACACTACAACAACATGCAAGCAAGAAAACCCTATTACTAACAATCTACCTATTGCAAAAATCCAAATTTGATGAAATAGAATAATTTTTGGAATTGATTACCTGAGAAATATAGCTTTAGATTGATTTATTTCAGCAAACACTTGGATTAATTGGAGATTTGAAGCCTAGGGTTTGAAAGAGGAATAGCTTTTTCTTTTCTTTTTGTTTTTTGGTTACAGTAAAATGAACGTACAAAAAAATGTGGACGAGGAGAGAAGGATGGTTTCTCTTCTCTTAACAGGCTAAGTCAAAATGGGCTATGACCCAAACAAAGAAATTTAGCCTAAGTAAATTTAATTTATCACTAAATTTACCCTAACACTTTCATGTTTACATAATACAACATATGTGTAATTACATGATTTCATCTCTACAAATTGTACAAACATATTTTTATGTTTCACAAACATTTTTTTACAACAAATAAAAAGATAATTTAGCTATAAAAATATTTCTCATTATTAAAAACTCTTATTTCTCTTAAATACACAATTTACACAATAATTCATTTAAAACTCTATTTTTAGCTCCAAAAATTACATAAAAATTATTTTCTTGTGACAATAAAATATAACAAACCATTTTTTTCAACATTTTACAACTAAAAATTTATTCTTAAACCAAATTTTCCATTTTTAATTATAATATACCACTTATTAAATGAAATGCTTCTTTTAAAAATATATATAAAATAAACATTTGGCAATAATTATCAAAATTCTTGCATTTCTTTATATTAAAATCATGATTAGCTCATTTTTAACTTAATTAACCAAGTAGAGTTTCAAAATTTTATTTTTCACCTTTATTCCCTAAAATCCATTGTTTATTCCAAATGAATAATTTAAAACTCCAATTTATTTTTAGTTCAAAATACTAAATTATAACTACCATTATAATTCAATATTTACAGGTAATCGCCAAAACTAGGGTTGTTACAGTTTTTGGGCGTCGAAAAATCGCAACGTTACATTTGGTATCAGAGCTTTTGGTTAAGCGACAACCATGGCTCTGTTGGGTATTACTGATTAGAGATGGAGTCAGTAGTACTCTAGAATGAGTGTGAGTGTAATAATAGATATGAGCGCGTATTTGTTAGTGAATATAAAATTATTTTATATTGTGATGATTGGTTTGTTGAGTGGTATATGGATTTTGGTCGGTATAGTCCGTACAACTTTATCGATATGGATCTCTAAACACTTTTTCAGAACAATTCGACACGATATTGTTTTAAATTGGGTAAATGAAATAATTTTACCTTGATTATATTTTATATATAAAGGAATGGTTTTTAAGAATTATTAAAGTACATATAAATAGATTGTTTGGTTGTTGAAAATGTAAAAATGTATAAGTCAATAAAAGTTGTTTGAATAAGTCAAATAAAAACAACAGTTGTAAAAGAATGAATTGTATAAGCAAATGAATTATAAGCATGGAATTATAATTAAAATGATTTACAATTGTGAAATGATCTTATATAAAGTAAAGAGAAAATAATGAAATTTTATAAGGAAAGATTTATAAATGTAATTGTAAATAAAGGGAATAATTTTGAAAGAATTTAAAGCACTGAATTCACTATTTGTAACGACCCGTGTAAATTCGATGTTTAAAATGAATATAATTAATAGGATTTTAATTTAAATTTATAAAGGAATAAAAATCTTAGTTATTTATATGAAGAGTATGTGAAATTTGATGTACCAAGGGAAATTAGAATTTACAAATTTAACTATATATTGTAATTAATAGAAATAGTGGAAATTGTTGCATTGGATATAAGTTAGAATAAGTAAAGTAATGCAAGTATTGGATTTAACAATGAAATAAAATATTGATTATGGGTATTGAATGTAGATGGGTGAAATAAAGAAATGCAGGATAATTAATAATTTATTTAATACAATCCCTTTTATTTGTAAACTATTGTAAGGGTTAATTAAGTATGAAAAATTGGAAATAGGTTCAAATTGTATGTTAGACAATCAAATTTCAATAATTAAAGTTAGTAAATCAATGGATTAAATGGAATAATCAATTGGAGTTAAGATCTAAATTTGTATGTGAGCATTCATTGATATTGGAATATAAAAGGGTAAATTTATAGTATAAAATGTAGACATCACCTTTAAGATGATGAGTTTATAATTGATGCATAATAGGGAAATTAAATGAATTGGTTTAATTGAATAACAATTAGCAATTAATGAATGAAGAGAAATTTTAAGGGCGTAATTGTTTTCGTTAAATTAATTTTGGTAACAAATTGTATTGAATATAGATTTAACGTTGGGTGATGTATTTAGGTAATAATTGGAGAACAATGTAAATTATATCTGTGAATGGTCAATTCAATTAAACAACAAGATTTTTAAATAAATAAATGTTTTTATTTAGGTTTCAATTTGTTAATTTATGATGTTTAATGGGAAATCAATTGCAATAAATTGCCCTAATTTATGCAGTTAGAGGAGATTTGGATTTGCATTATAGATGGAAGTATAATCTAAATTGATAGGTAACAAACTTAAGAATAAAATTTAGAGCTAATAGGTGGCAAATTTATATAGTTGTTTATTTACGTAATGTGTACGTAAGCTTTGGTAAACCAATTTCTATCGATCCAAATCTAACGATTTGTTAATATATATTTAAGTATAGGAGCAGTATTTATTAATTAAATTGAAGTATTATCGGTTGATATAAAATGACGAATAGTTTGAAGTAATGTAAATGGTTATACTATGATAAGAAGAGAATATAGGGAAACAAGGGTAAGTTGTGAATTTATTTAAATGAATTAATATTATTAGATAGTAAATTGAATTAGATCAATGTCCTGTATGGTTTAGTAAAGAAAGCTTTTAAAGGAAAACCTTTAATTTATAAATGAAAATCAATGTATTAAATTAGGTGTGACTGAATGTATGCAAATAATTTTGTAAGATTAAGTTAATAAACAATTTATTTGCACATACCCGATTTAATTTGGAATAACAGAAAGGACAAGAACTTGATTTGCCTAGGCATTTATATATTTATAAACTATAACTAAATAGAAAGTTTGGTAGTAAATAGGATATAAGAAGACAAGGGCAACTAGTAAATTAATAAATGAATTCATAAAAATAAGTAGTAATTAATGCATATATATTTGGCATTAGTGATAATTACAAAACTTTACCCATTTATCTAATTTATTTAATTAAATCTAAATCTATGGCAACATTGTTGTAATGATGGTTGTAAATGAATTTGAATGTAAAAGGTTAACAATTATTTAGGTTAACCATTTTGAGTATGTTGAGTTAAGAATGGCAATCGATTGAAATAAATCTAAATTAATTATTTTGTTTTGGTTAATGTGTTCTAGTTAATAAAGGGGAGTTTATAAGAAATGAAGCATGCACAAATGACATGCGTTATAATTCAAATGTTACTTATACCCGTAAAATTTCTATTTACTGAATAGAAAGATTTTAAATCAATAAGCGAATTTATTGAGGTTCCAATTTATAATTTATAACATTTAATGTAGACTCAATTACAATTAATTGACTTAAATCATGCAGTTAGCGTAGATTTGTTTTGTAATTGGAGTAGTTAATCCTATAAGATGAAGTTAATGCTAATTCTATTTATAATTGGACCATTTGTTGATATAGGTTATAGAAAGCAAGATGTATAATTTAATTAAAGTATCAACATTCAACAATTGTAATTATTGAAAATTAAAATGGAATTTGAGGATAATAAGGGGAAACCATGAACAAATGTTAATGCATCCTTATTACTGGTAAAAGATGAGTATATAAACGTTTGAAAATCAAAAATAGGTTTTTGAAAACTTAATTTATAATTTCTAAATATAAGGAAGTGGAGAAATTAACACTGCAATGGATAGACTTATCAGCTTTTAATTTACATCTAAATTTGTTTAGATCAATTTGGAAATTAATAAAATTGTGGATATATTTTGAAACGTAAACGAAACGTCTAGATTTAAATTTGTAAATACGTTTTAAATAAGATGTAAATGATAAGGAATTTATTTATTTCCTAAATCCGTAACGTGTATAATTAATATTATTTATCTTTTGGGACCACTTCTCTTTGCACGTTAAAATTCGTGCACACCTATTCTGTTGCGATCTATCTATAAATAGACGATCATAAACCCTAGCCTCCATCTTCTATCATTTGTCTGTACGTTCTTTTCTTCAACTCCTTCTCCTCCTCAAATGGATGCAAATGTCAGATCCAATTCTATTCAATTTCAAATGAAAATTCAAACTCTCCAGAAAAATTCCAAAATAATATATGCTGATGCTCTCGACGAGCGTAATTCAATGGTGGTATTCGTTTTTCAATTCGGGTTGTGGTTTGACCAGAAACTGGGCGTTTATTTTCGGCCTTTCATCGTCGTCGAGATCAAAAGTCGTCGGATCGGAAGATGGTTTCTGGGTATTGTAGAGAGACGCGAGGGGATCGCATCAGAGTAGGCTAGGCGTGGAGTTAACGGTCAGATCGGCCTATAAAATTTGATTAGGGTTAGTATGAAGCAGCGGCGGCGGCAACTAGGTGGTTGCGCACGTGGTCCATTGGGGGCGGCTCGTCGAGCTGAGGACGATGGAGGTGACGCTGAGTTCAATGGAGGTCGGAGTTGGGCGTAAGTCTCAGTCAAATGCTTGGTCAAACGGGGATGTTGGGTGCGAGTTTCGTATGGCTACAGGTCACGAACGAGGAGAAGAGGAACGTCTCTGATGACATGCACAATTTTGAGTGGCAAGTATTTATTTTTGTTTTAAAATTTAATTTTATTTCCAAATCGATTTTCGATGATAATTTTTGCATACGATCTTCGTTTCACGCGAGGTTTCTTTTGTTAGGATCGTAATTAAATTCCGGATCTGTTGGCGTTGGTTTGGACAGATTTGGAGACTGTGAAATTTTTGGGTTTAAATCGAATTTAAATTCGATTTAGATTCAAAAGGCGAGTGTTTTAACCCACTCACAACTTCTAAAAGTTTTCATGTTTGTTAAATTTATTGTAGATATGAGTAGAAATTTATTTATGACTGTTTGGCATGTTTTTATTCAGCATATCTGTTAAATCGCATTTATTAAATTTAACTGTTAATTTCTTTTATGTATTGCATATGAATTGACAGTTAGAATTTATTTATGTGCATATAAACTGCTAGTTAAACAGTTATAAATTTAATTGAATATGAAATGTTAATTAATAACTGCCAATTATTTCATGTTATATTGTATATGCCATACATTGATGTTTGTTTAAACTGATGATGTTTGAGATAATTTGGTTGATGATTGATGATGGATGAATGGATACTTTGTTTCATATCATTAAACTGCAAGTTATCATGCATTTTTCATTTCATTCGGGATTGTGGTTTGAAATGATATACAACCGCAAAATTTTATATCTTTTAAATTGCGGATTGAAATGATAAATATCTGTATCACTTGACCATAGGATAAAATTTTTTATACAGGCACCGTGGTCTATATATAAAATATTTTAAAGTAATTTCTATGGTTTGGATGATACGATTTATAATAAGTTAATTCTGATATTTTCTTCTATATATATACATATGAAGTTAGAAATTTTGAATTTAAGCTGTGTATAAATCTCTTAAATAAAAATGGAAAATTTGAGGAAATGGAGTTTGATAATTTATATTTTATGTTAAATGTTTAAGTTTGGAAATTTTAATATGATATTTATAACTGGATTTTTCCAAGATAAATTTAAAATGAATATTCTAGTATAATTAAATTGAAGAAAATATTTAATTGCTAAAAAATGGAGTTTTAATTATGATTTTTATGTGAATATTCAAGACTAAATAATAGAGCATTTAATTTGTTGAAAGAATAAATTCCAACTTTAGTTTGAAATATTATTACTCTAAATGGATATATATATATATAGAAATTGAAGTGGTTTGGAACTTGAAAGTGATATTTAAATTTTGGTTCAGACTTTAAATAAAGAAACATATCTGTAAAACCATGGAAATTATTTTCTTTACAAAGTAACCTTAAAGTTAAACTATTTATTTTATATACCGTTGAATATCCAAACCATTCAAGTTTTAGAAGTTATGGTTTTTAAAAAAAGTATGAATTCAGAAATATTATATTTGAAAGTATAATTCAAATGTTGGTTTCCATATATTATAAATTTTAAAGCAGTGTGATTTTGGAAAAGGATTATATTTGAGATAAAGTGATATCATATTGTTTGGGTTTTTAAAATGATATCGTATTTATAGTTTTGAAATGGAAATATTTTATTCTGGTTTTAAAGTATAATTATTTTAAATGACCGCGGTGATATAATAACGTTTGGTTGTTGAAGAGACCGGGATCGGAAGTTGTCATACTCTCTGCCAACTCCGAAAACCACTTTAACAACCGTGTACGCGGTGGAGATTCCAGAATGAAGTAGGTTGGTGGCGGCGTTTCCTGCAAGGTAAATACGTGGACCCGACTCCCGTGAGTTGGCATAAGGTGGCTAAAACAGGAGCGATTCTCAGGCCAATGAGGTCATTCCTCTGATCGTACACTCCTCTTCGATATTATACTTTGACTTTGGATTGTTTCAGTGGCCACTTTTACTTTGATTTTGGGGGAGTTTGTTCGAGGTGGGCGGTAGCTGCGGCTATGCGTTTCCATCAGCCCGGATAGTAATTGGTATATCTACCCTGGCATTGCCTAGTTGTGCCATGTCACCTACCCTAGCGCGCCTTATACGATTTTGGTTTTGTACCATACCTATGGAGTGCCCTCTGACGACGCCCGGTACGGGGGAGATTACGGTACTGTATAGACTATGGGAATATATAAATGTGTTAAGATGGAAAATGTAAAGCCTTAACGCTATTTAAAAGTAAGTTTATTTTACAATTACACACTATTATAATAGCGCAATATACTACATGGTAAATAGTTTAACGGATCCTTAAGAGGTGTAAATTTCGAGCATCTCTTGAGTTACTACACTCATATTTATTTTTGTTAATTTAACTCACATAAGATCTTTTAGTTCTGACTCGAGTGTTTTTGTCTTTTCAAATTCGCTCGGGTCAGTCCGAGCGTTTCAGGATTGGAAGATTTAGCTCTAGAGGACGAAGACGAAGATTTATATAATTATTATTATTTATACTAGTGCACTACACACTATTCCACTGCATTGTTATTGGTATGTGTAACTCTGATATGTATTATATAAATGTTTGTAAACAGTTTTATAAACTGTATATTTTATTATTATATTTTATCCTTCCGTTGTGAGATTCTATTCTGTTTATTTCTTCTCTGTTTTTCTTATTTACCCCATAACAATCCGCTCTTCCGTATGGTTTAAATTGGCATATGTGTCGATTTGAAGCTTGCGAAAAGGCGGGACGTTACATTTGGTATCAGAGCTTTGGTTTAGCGATAAACCTTAGCTTTGTGGGGTTTGACTATTTACTAATAGGGTAGTAATACCCTATGGGAGTCGATGAGTGTATATATATGAGAGAGTGTATTTGTTAGTGTTATAAAAAGGTTTTAATATTGTGTTAATCTGTTCCGTTTTGTATTTATAAATTCTGGTTGATGCATGGGACGCTGTGACATCAATAGGGGTTTCTAAACAGTTAATAGGACAGACCGACATAATATTTGTTTTAATATAGGTGAATGAAATAATTTTACCTATTATATTTTCTATAAAATAATTTTTCAAAATAAAATATATATTTGGTTGTAATAGATTGGTTGTTAGGTAATGAAGGTTTTGAATAATGATAGAAATAAGATTTAAAAATAAGATAAACGAAATTTGGAAATTTAGGACTTAAGATCCGGGGTTTTGGAATTTTTCATAAATTTTTTGGAATATAATTGTTATAAGTATTTTCTGATATGAATATTTAATATAATTTAAGAGAAATTGTTTTAAAGAAGATTTTTGGAGAAAATAAGTTTTGTACTTTCCTTTTTGTCGCTGGAAAACAATTTCGCAGCCGCATCATCGATTTTCATTTTCGAGTTTCGAAGGGGAAAGGCCACTGTAGTAAATTCTACTACAGATTCATTTTTAAAATATCTAAATTTTAAATTGTTTTAAAATAATTAGAGATATATAAGTTGTAAGAATATATTTATCTATTATTTTAAGATAAAGTGAAAATTTAACCCGATATTAAATTCTTAAATTTCCATTAATTAATTGTTTCAGTTATTGTAGTGAATCGAAACATAGGTAATTAATAAATTAAAACCTCTAAAGGAAATAAGAGATTTAATGATTGGTTAAAAATGGTCTTAAATGAAAGTTGAAATTATAACTTATGAAATAAAGAATATTATTATTAAATGTTAAATTTACCATAGGAAATGAGAAACTTGTATAACTTTCAAGTATATTCTTTAAAAACATATATAACTTACCAAATATTAAAAGTTGAAATGTTTAATAGGGAATATAATTAAATTGTACAAGTAAAAGTAGGTAATGAAGTATTCAATGAATTTTCTATTATAAATGAGAATTTAATGTTTAAACTTAAGTATTAATTGAAATTTTACCAAGTAAATATAATTAAAGGTAAGTATGACAAATAGATGATTTAAACTTAAGTAATTAAAGGGTAACTAAATGAGGTCATGCGATAATAAATAAATGAATAATTATAGTGAAAAAGGGGGGAAACTGGCATGACCTTATTTAATGGAATTGAGAAATTTTAAGTAAAAAGCAAACTAAATGACTGCGAAACGTTAGTGAATGAATTAACAAAATCCTTTACTTATGAGAATGGATATTACAAGGTTAAGAATTTAAGTGTAATTAAAAAGGGTTACTATAATTAATTATAATAGAAATGTAAGCATTAAATAAATGATTGAAATTGAGAAGTGCATTAAATATAATACAAATAAAAGAAACTTACATGACCCGAATAAATGAAAATGAATAATTGTAAGTAATGAGTAGAAATAAAGGAAACAACCACTGAATGAGAAAATAAAATTTAAAGTTTGTTAGAAATAAATATAAATTATAAAAGGAAAATTTATGTGGTTTAAATAAAAAGAGAAAATCAAATAACAAAGGTATGAGATGAAATTATTAATAAGTTAAGCTGATTGTTGTTTGAATTTGTTGTTGATGGTTGTTTGGGCAAGGGTACTTGTAACGCTCCCGATTTTTTGTTGCCGAAAACCCGAAATGTTATGTTTTAAGAAAAAGAATTTAGGAAAAGAAAAAGAGAGAAAAAGATAGAAAATTTAGATAGGGAAAAGAAGATAGAAAATTTTAAAATAAAAGGAAAAGAGAATAGAGAAGAGATAGAAAAGATAGAACGGAACAGAAAACAACAGAATCTCACAATTCGCAGCGGAACAACATATAATAATAAATGAATAATCTTTAAACAAAGAACTATATCAGTTATTACATTTTATGCTTTACATCATATCATCATCAGAGTGTACAACAACAAACAATGCAGCGGAAAAAGAAATACTATATAAACTAGTGATACGCCATCCAGCTTGCCTCCAGCAACTCCTGAATATCCAGAATATCCTGATAAACCTTAACTCTTGACTGCCCGTGTGGAAATTGGTGGGCACCCAGAGTTTAGGAAGGAAAACAATAAACTCCAAGTCAGTCATGTGACTGGTGTGAGAACTCAAAACAGTTTATTTATCTTTAAAATCAAAATAGAGGAATATTTTTAAATTCAATTCGCAATGCTTTTAAAAATGAGACTACCATAAGGCCTCCCGCACACACACACATGCAAACGCAGAATCGGAGGAGATTTCTCCTTATGATAGTCAAAGATGCTTGATACGCATTTAAAAAGACATTTGATATTATTATTAGTGCATAGTGTAGAGAAAAATTCATTTCGAAAGTAGAATATAAATCTTAGCCAACATAGACATTTCAAACTATGCCTACTATAGCTACCATCCAAACAGTGTTGCGACACCATAAGTGAATGATAGGTTCTACAACTAAAACCGTACAAGTTTCGTATTGGGAATTGGATTTCCAACAAATGGTCAGGCCAAGGAACTTCCCATTGCCACATGAGAATGCCTCTGGAAGGACATCCTCGAGAACCAAACCGGAACTCTGCCAACACAAGGCCGGGTTACCCCTAACTGGGTAACTACTGACACGAGCACGCCATTCCCCGATCGTAAACGACCTTTCTCACGGGATCCCGATAACCAACAACCACAAAGTAATAAATTCGCAGTAACCACATAGATTAAATATCTGGGCTCCATACCACGATACCACCTCTATCCAGAAGGAAATGTACATACCCTAAAGGGTGCCACCCCTCATAATCTTGCCGCATCTTTCCTGTTTTGACCATTTCCGGGGTGTGAGGTTCGACGAAGTCACGTCCACAAAAACATACTTTATACAAAAGCCATGCTTTGGGTCAACAAATGATCAACACAATGATCACCAAGATAGACGATCAAATAAATGATCCTATCACAAATAATCAACACAATGATCATTTCAGCAACACTCAGCATGTCACATTACCAAATTGGGAATATATCGCTGATAACTTCAACTATATAACCTCTGAGCTCGTACGTCTCAGAGAAGGGTGTTAAGCTAAGAGAATAAATTCTCCGCCACCACAGAAATATATTTGAAAGAAATCGGCTTTATATCTCAATTTGTAATGTCAGACACACAATCCATACAAGTCTGTTCCGGGCTCGAACAGAACCGAAGGTACTTACAAAGAAGTCCTTGCAATCCGAATAATCTCTAATCACGTTCGAATTTCCCATCACATATGGAGATCTCAATACCAGGGATCAGCCAGTGCAGAGACAATCAACAAGAAACCCTTTCGCTTTCGAAAATATCCGGTCTTCAACACCGATCTTCGAATGCAATTCATAACGACGTATCACATATTCGGAATGGGTTATACGACCCCAAGGTCCTTTCCCGGTTAACCCGAATAGTGAGCGCTTATTTTAAAAAAAAAAGTGTGGCATCCAATTTCAAACAAATCACAACAAATACCTATTTAAAGGTAAATATTGATAGTCGGTTATTGAACTATCAATAGATATGCCAACATCACCAGATTCCAAATAATTTTCCAAATTATTTATTTCACAAAAATATCTTTACAAGATATTAACATAATTTCCATACTTTAAAATAAATCAATATTTATTTTTAAATCTAATTTCCCAATTTCATTTATAAATTCTATATTGAATTTACATTCCAAAATATTTATGAATATACGATTTCCATTCGTTTTCAAATATTCATTTTCAATTTATCTTCAAAAACATAAATTCAAAATATTCACTTAATATTGGAAAAACATTTCCATACTTATTTATCTATAAGTAATTCACAAGCCCTTTTTATTTTCTACGCTTAGAAAATATTTAATATACTCTAATCGAAATTAAGTATGTATTTCATTCATTAAAGGAAATCATTCACTTAACCATATTTATTTGGGGCAAAACGAATGTTGTGTAAAACATCGTTGCGACAACCCAAAATCACTAGTATAGGGATTCGAAATTAAAATAGATATATAAATCCCAATACTATACAAAAACATTTCCTTTCGGAAATCATTTAATATAACAACAGTGTTATAGTCCACCATTTCCTTTTATTTCTCGAAAACATCTATCTCAACAATAAATGTTGAAATCTATGGTTTCGAATCTTAACACATTTTAAAACATCGTTAGATCGTTTTAATTTAGTTTAAAATATCACATTCTGAACATTTTCTTTAACATATTATTCACTATTCAAAAACGTGAATATACTACGTTAATAAATTTCATTCTTTTATTCATTTTACTTCAAAGGATTATTCACAGTCAAAACGTGAATATAACTCCATAAATAAATTACAACAATTCACTTATCAAAATAAGTCGTTGCGGATTTATAAAACAATGTTTATAAATTCTATTTCTATTTATTTTATAACAACTTCCTTTTATAAATTTCCTTTATAAATCTATTCAATTTCATATCTCAATGATATACAAAAATTCATATTATAAGTCAAATACTTATAATTTATTTATTTGCAAAATCATTCCTTGAAACTTCCCAAATCTATAAATCTTATAACTTCTAAGATTCATTTATTTACCCACATCTATTTCCTAAATAACTTTATAAATTTTTATTTATAAAATTCTATTTATAACTTCACCGTTATAATTCTACATATTTCATTCATTAGTGAAATTCATTCACAGTTCTTTCTAATACTTATAAAAGCTCGTTTTATAATTCCAATATTTTTAATTTATAAATATCAATTTATAAATCTTTTTTTTTATATATAAAACAATTTATATTACTATTTTAAAACGTCTTTCAACTCCTTTATAATTTATCATTTTGATTTATAAAATAATCAAATTTGATAAATTCTATTTCTAAACTTCTTATAATAAATTCAGAAGTCCCAGTTCAAACTATTTTATAAAATCATTAATCTCATATTTTTTTAAAAATCAACTTTTAACTGAATTTCTCAAAAATCATAATTTTTATAATATTAAAATTATAATGTTTATTTATTTAAGATGAATGAATTCCAAAAATACTTTATAAACGTATATTTCCAAAAATCACTTTAGAAATCAAAATCGTTATTTTTAAACTTCAAAATTGGATCCGATGATGCAACACATCAAATATTCAATCACGACTTTTCGAACATCATATATCATCCATGATAAACAATCAAATATCACAATATGTAAAATCAAATAAATATTTGTGAGGAATCCAGTTGGATCCCTCCAACCTGTTTCCCTGCATCCACAGACATTAGCACAATACCAATTCCGTTTCTAGACGGAATATCGCGGTATATGGGATTTTATAAATATATATCCGCTTACTAACGGCGCAATAGGGTCTCATCCGCTAAAAGAAAATGCGGGAAATCAATCAACTGCAATATATACATATGCCAATATATATATATTGCTATATATAATATAATACCAATTCCACTTCGAGATGGAATATCGCGGTATATGTGTGTAATAAATAACCTCCGCTTACTAACGGCGTATAGGGTCTATTCACATCCAATATATATATATATATAACAATCATCATTCAATCATTCAATCAACACAGTCAAGCAAATTTTAAATCTAACTATTTAAATTTAAATAAACAATATAATTCCTTTTGAGTGAGAAGTTCTCACCTTTATTCCTGTTTGCAATCCACTCCCAATTCGACTTGTTTTCTTCATTTATACCTTGTATAAATAATTATACAGTTTGTTAATATTTGAATTAATCGAACTGTTAATTTTCATTTGATAATTTCGATTCATCGGTGCTTTTACTTTAATAGTTAAATTAACTAATGGTTTTATTTAAACCAATTTCTTCTTTAAAATTTTATTTAACTAAAATTTAAATTTCCTTTTATAAATTAAATCAACTAACAAACTTTGGTTTTAACTATTAAATTTGTCATAAATAAATTTTCCTTTTAAATAATTCTATTCAACTACAATTTAATTTTTAAAACTAAATTTTCTTCTTAAATAGATTTAATTAACTTATCCTTAAATTGAATTTATTCAACTAATTATTTCAATCTCAAGTTAATGATTTCTATTTTAAACTAAAAATTTAAAGATTCAAACTGATTTTCTTTTTTCAAATAATTCTAACATCTTGCTTATATAAATTTTCTTAAATCTTTTAAAATTCCGTTGTTTAATAAATTATTTTAACTAAAATTTTAATTTAAATTAACCAAACTCACTTTCAATAAAATTGTCTAATTGAAGATTTAAATCCTAAACTAGAATTCTTTTAATTTATTTCTTTATTTAATTTAAAGATCAAATTTCCTTAAATAATTCATTTTATCAAATGAATTTGAATTCTTAACAAATTTTCTTTTTAATTTTTTCACAGATTACTCTTAACAAATTTATTTAATAAAATTTAAATTTCAACTAAATTTTCTTAAATAAATTTATTTAACTACAATTAAATTTTAAAACTAAACTCTCTTCTTTTAATAAATTATTCTTAACCCATTTTTCCAAAAATAATAATATTTCTTTTGATAAATCATTTTATTAAATAAATTAAATCTCTAACTAATTTTATTTTACAAATAATTTTTGGTTATTAAAAATAGATTTTTAAATAAGCGAATACTTCAAATTTTAACAAATCCCTTTTTAATAAATTATTTTAACTAATTTTTTTCCTCTTTAAAATAAATTTAACTAGAAATTTCAAACTGAACCCTTAATTAAATTTTTTCAATCCTAATTTTTTTTTTCTGTTTATATCTAACTATTTATATTTTTTTTTCTGTTAACTAATTATTTATTTAAATAATTTTCCTTAAACAAAATATCATTTAGTCACTAAAACAAACAAATAAATTTTGTCAAGCTAATTTATCCTTCTCTGTAAAAATAAAACAGTACTTAACTTGAATTTTAAACTGCTTAAAAAAAATATTTCTTACTGTCGAACTGAGCAACCTCCACTCTGGTGCTCGAGTACGAGCCTTCGACATGCCATCACGAACATCCACTGCCTTGACGTCGCCGCTGTTCCCAAATCACTCGAAACCCTAGCCGCCGCCTCGAGCCTCCACTTCGTCGTTTCGTGTTCGCCCAAACCCACTCCATCGCGGCCACTGCCTCGAACAACCTCGAACCCACGCGACCAATTCGAGCTCCCCCAAATTCATCGAACAACTCCACCTGCTCGTCGTATGCCATTGCCGCCGCGAATCGCGACTCACTCGTGTGCCATCTTCACGCGATTCAACATCGCGCCTCTCTGCCCCAACCACCGCGAACAGATCGCCGCCGCAGCCTCGATTCGAACGCGACCTTCACCTCCCTGCGCGCGATACCATTTAGGGCTTCGGCCTTTTTTTCCTCTTTTTTTTATATAATTGAACGAATGAATTTGAAAGAGGAAGGGCCGTCAATTTTGAATGAGAAAAGAGGGGATCTCGATTTGATTCAGCTGAAGGCCATTTTTTTTTATCTCGTTTGATTTGAACGAACAGAAGAAGGGGGAGAGGGTAATTTAAACGCAAAGGACTATGCCCTGCACGATCTCCTCAGTGATACTAGGCGCAACAAATGGGATGCTGTCGTTGACAAATTTTAAATTTAAATTTAAATTTGAATTGAATTCGATAAAAATTAAATGCGTTTACACACCGTACGCTCACATATCAACTCAAAAAAATACGAAATTTGAAACCCGGCAATAATTCAATATTCCGGACCCAATGGAACTGGTTTCGTCGAATTCCGAGACTGTGCCTCGGACGGCTATTTTTAAATATCGATTCGAACGATTAAATTTCAAAACTGAACAAATCACTTTCAAATTAAATTCTGAAGCTTCTATTATCTTCAGTATTATCAATATGAATTTTACAAGCCTTTGAAATATTTTTAATCGGCTTCAAATTGAAGATTCAAATATTTATTCAACTTTAAATAGATTAAATTCTATAATTTAATCGCCATATTCATAGTTATATTGAAAATTCAATCCAAACCATCATTTAAATATTTAAAATAATTTAGATATTCCCAAATTAAATTATTCAAAATTCTGGGTCGTTACAATCTTCCCCCCTTAAAAGAATTTCGTCCCGAAATTACAAGTTAAGAAGAATGCCCCTATCCCATTAACTACTTTTCACAATTCAAATAGTTTTATCAACTTACCAACCTAAATCTTTTTACTAGAGATTCATTATCATTTCAACTAGCTTTCCAACTTCAATTATAGGTTCCAAACAACATTGTTTTCCTAACAATTCAAATTTAAATTCAAATTCAAATTTCAAACTTTCAAAATTTCTCAAAATTTTTTTCTAACACCCTAAATTTTCGAAAAATTTCGCCAGCGTCTCCTTTGCGCGGCTAGCTCGGTACGACTACAAAATGGCACCACGGCCCCTCAGAATCAAAAAAGAAAAGAGAAAGCCAAGTGGCTAGGGAAAAAAGTCATCAAATCTCATACTAAAATTGAAATACGTACCTTTTTGTCGAGCAATTCAATTTTAATCTTTGAAATCAAAATCTCAATTCCTTTATATACCTGTATAACCTGCTAGTAGTAGCATCCAAATCCAAATACAATATTCAAACCAATTTTCCAATTCTATTGCAAAATTTCGATATATGTTTCTTATATATTTTAACTTCACTATTGGAGTTACATATTCACTTTCATTAATTTTTTTACATTTCAATTCATTTGAACTCAATTCTTAATTCCAAACATTGAATTCTAACGATTAATTTCCATTTACTAATTCATTTCAATTTCAATTTCTATATTCAATTCATTCCATTTGAAATCATTTCACAAATAAATAAATTATCAAGTTAATTTACTTGAATTCAATCCATTTTATTTAATTCCATATAATAATGATAATAATTCAATATCATCACTTCTAACAATCATGCAACCATATACTATAATAATTCATAGAAAACCATTTCTTTTCTATATAAAAATAGTTTTGGGCAAAATTATCTTATTCACCCGATTCAAAAACAATTTTATATTCACTAACAAATACGCGCTCATATCTATTATTACACTCAAACTCATTCTAGAGTACTGCTGACTCTATCTCTAACGAGTAATACCCAACAGAACCATGGTTGTCGCTTAACCATAAGCTCCGATACCAAATGTAACGCTCCCGATTTTTCGTTGCCGAAAACCCGAAATGTTATGGTTTAAGAAAAAGAATTTAGGAAAAGAAAAAGAGAGAAAAAGATAGAAAATTTAGATAGGGAAAAGAAGGTAGAAAATTTTAAAATAGAAGGAAAAGAGAATAGAGAAGAGATAGAAAAGATAGAACGGAACAGAAAACAACAGAATCTCACAATTCGCAGCGGAACAACATATAATAATAAAGGAGTAATCTTTAAACAAAGAACTATATCAGTTATTACATTTTATACTTTACATCATATCATAATCAGAGTGTACAACAACAAACAATGCAGCGGAAAAAGAAATACTATATAAACTAGTGATACGCCATCCAGCTTGCCTCCAGCAACTCCTGAATATCCAGAATATCCTGATAAACCTTAACTCTTGACTGCCCGTGTGGAAATTGGTGGGCACCCAGAGTTTAGGAAGGAAAACAATAAACTCCAAGTCAGTCATGTGACTGGTGTGAGAACTCAAAACAGTTTATTTATCTTTAAAATCAAAATAGAGGAATATTTTTAAATTCAATTCGCAATGCTTTTAAAAATGAGACTACCATAAGGCCTCCCGCACACACACACATGCAAACGCAGAATCGGAGGAGATTTCTCCTTATGATAGTCAAAGATGCTTGATACGCATTTAAAAAGACATTTGATATTATTATTAGTGCATAGTGTAGAGAAAAATTCATTTCGAAAGTAGAATATAAGTCTTAGCCAACATAGACATTTCGAACTATGCCTACTATAGCTACCATCCAAACAGTGTTGCGACACCATAAGTGAATGATAGGTTCTACAACTAAAACCGTACAAGTTTCGTATTGGGAATTGGATTTCCAACAAATGGTCAGGCCAAGGAACTTCCCATTGCCACATGAGAATGCCTCTGGAAGGACATCCCCGAGAACCAAACCGGAACTCTGCCAACACAAGGCCGGGTTACCCCTAACTGGGTAACTACTAACACGAGCACGCCATTCCCCGATCGTAAACGACCTTTCTCACGGGATCCCGATAACCAACAACCACAAAGTAATAAATTCACAGTAACCACATAGGTTAAATATCTGGGCTCCATACCATGATACCACCTCTATCCAGAAGGAAATGTACATACCCTAAAGAGTGCTACCCCTCGTAACCTTGCCGCATCTTTCCTGTTTTGACCATTTCCGGGGTGTGAGGTTCGACGAAGTCACGTCCACAAAAACATACTTTATACAAAAGCCATGCTTTGGGTCAACAAATGATCAACACAATGATCACCAAGACAGACGATCAAATAAATGATCCTATCACAAATAATCAACACAATGATCATTTCAGCAACACTCAGCATGTCACATTACCAAATTGGGAATATATCGCTGATAACTTCAACTATATAATCTCTGAGCTCGTACGTCTCAGAGAAGGGTGTTAAGCTAAGAGAATAAATTCTCCGCCACCACAGAAATATATTTGAAAGAAATCGGCTTTATATCTCAATTTGTAATGTCAGACACACAATCCATACAAGTCTGTTCCGGGCTCGAACAGAACCGAAGGTACTTACAAAGAAGTCCTTGCAATCCGAATAATCTCTAATCACGTTCGGATTTCCCATCACATATAGAGATCTCAATACCAGGGATCAGCCAGTGCAGAGACAATCAACAAGAAACCCTTTCGCTTTCGAAAATATCTGGTCTTCAACACCGATCTTCGAATGCAATTCATAACGACGTATCACATATTCGGAATGGGTTATACGACCCCAAGGTCCTTTCCCGGTTAACCCGAATAGTGAGCGCTTATTTTAAAAAAAATAAGCGTGGCATCCAATTTCAAACAAATCACAACAAATACCTATTTAAAGGTAAATATTGATAGTCGGTTATTGAACTATCAATAGATATGCCAACATCACCAGATTCCAAATAATTTTCCAAATTATTTATTTCACAAAAATATCTTTACAAGATATAAACATAATTTCCATACTTTAAAATAAATCAATATTTATTTTTAAATCTAATTTCCCAATTTCATTTATAAATTCTATATTGAATTTACATTCCAAAATATTTATGAATATACGATTTCCATTCGTTTTCAAATATTCATTTTCAATTTATCTTCAAAAAGATAAATTCAAAATATTCACTTAATATTGGAAAAACATTTCCATACTTATTTATCTATAAGTAATTCACAAGCCCTTTTTATTTTCTACGCTTAGAAAATATTTAATATACTCTAATCGAAATTAAGTATATATTTCATTCTTTAAAGGAAATCATTCACTTAACCATATTTATTTGGGCCAAAACGAATGTTGTGTAAAACATCGTTGCGACAACCCAAAATCACTAGTATAGGGATTCGAAATTAAAATAGATATATAAATCCCAATACTATACAAAAACATTTCCTTTCGGAAATCATTTAATATAACAACAGTGTTATAGTCCACCATTTCCTTTTATTTCTCGAAAACATCTATCTCAACAATAAATGTTGAAATCTATGGTTTCGAATCTTAACACATTTTAAAACATCGTTAGATCGTTTTAATTTAGTTTAAAATATCACATTCTGAACATTTTCTTTAACATATTATTCACTATTCAAAAACGTGAATATACTACGTTAATAAATTTCATTCTTTTATTCATTTTACTTCAAAGGATTATTCACAGTCAAAACGTGAATATAACTCCATAAATAAATTACAACAATTCACTTATCAAAATAAGTCGTTGCGGATTTATAAAACAATGTTTATAAATTCTATTTCTATTTATTTTATAACAACTTCCTTTTATAAATTTCCTTTGTAAATCTATTCAATTTCATATCTCAATGATATACTAAAATTCATATTATAAGTCAAATACTTATAATTTATTTATTTGCAAAATCATTCCTTCAAACTTCCCAAATCTATAAATCTTATAACTTCTAAGATTCATTTATTTACCCACATCTATTTCCTAAATAACTTTATAAATTTTTATTTATAAAATTCTATTTATAACTTCACCGTTATAATTCTATAAATTTCATTCATTAGTGAAATTCATTCACAGTTCTTTCTAATACTTATAAAAGCTCGTTTTATAATTCAAATATTTTTAATTTATAAATATCAATTTATAAATCTTTTTTTTATATATAAAACAATTTATATTACTATTTTAAAACGTCTTTCAACTCCTTTATAATTTATCATTTTGATTTATAAAATAATCAAATTTGATAAATTCTATTTCTAAACTTCTTATAATAAATTCAGAAGTCCCAGTTCAAACTATTTTATAAAATCATTAATCTCATATTTTTTTAAAAATCAACTTTTAACTGAATTTCTCAAAAATCATAATTTTTATAATATTAAAATTATAATGTTTATTTATTTAAGATGAATGAATTCCAAAAATATTTTATAAACGTATATTTCCAAAAATCACTTTAGAAATCAAAATCGTTATTTTTAAACTTCAAAATTGGATCCGATGATACAACACATCAAATATTCAATCACGACTTTTCGAACATCATATATCATCCATGATAAACAATCAAATATCACAATATATAAAATCAAATAAATATTTGTGAGGAATCCAGTTGGATCCCTCCAACCTGTTTCCCTGCATCCACAGACATTAGCACAATACCAATTCCGTTTCTAGACGGAATATCGCGGTATATGGGATTTTATAAATATATATCCGCTTACTAACGGCGCAATAGGGTCTCATCCGCTAAAAGAAAATGCGGGAAATCAATCAACTGCAATATATACATATGCCAATATATATATATATATATATTGCTATATATAATATAATACCAATTCCACTTTGAGATGGAATATCGCGGTATATGTGTGTAATAAATAACCTCCGCTTACTAACGGCGTATAGGGTCTATTCACATCCAATATATATATATATATATATATATATATATATATATATATATATATATATATATATATAACAATCATCATTCAATCATTCAATCATTCAATCAACACAGTCAAGCAAATTTTAAATCTAACTATTTAAATTTAAATAAACAATATAATTCCTTTTGAGTGAGAAGTTCTCACCTTTATTCCCGTTTGCAATCCACTCCCAATTCGACTTGTTTTCTTCATTTATACCTTGTATAAATAATTATACAGTTTGTTAATATTTGAATTAATCGAACTGTTAATTTTCATTTGATAATTTCGATTCATCGGTGCTTTTACTTTAATAGTTAAATTAACTGATGGTTTTATTTAAACCAATTTCTTCTTTAAAATTTTATTTAACTAAAATTTAAATTTCCTTTTATAAATTAAATCAACTAACAAACTTTGGTTTTAACTATTAAATTTGTTATAAATAAATTTTCCTTTTAAATAATTCTATTCAACTATAATTTAATTTTTAAAACTAAATTTTCTTCTTAAATAGATTTAATTAACTTATCCTTAAATTGAATTTATTCAACTAATTATTTCAATCTCAAGTTAATGATTTCTATTTTAAACTAAAAATTTAAAGATTCAAACTGATTTTCTTTTTTAAAATAATTCTAACATCTTGCTTATATAAATTTTCTTAAATCTTTTAAAATTCCTTTGTTTAATAAATTATTTTAACTAAAATTTTAATTTAAATTAACCAAACTCACTTTCAATAAAATTGTCTAATTGAAGATTTAAATCCTAAACTAGAATTCTTTTAATTTATTTCTTTATTTAATTTAAAGATCAAATTTCCTTAAATAATTCATTTTATCAAATGAATTTGAATTCTTAACAAAAATTTTTTTTAATTTTTTCACAGATTACTCTTAACAAATTTATTTAATAAAATTTAAATTTCAACTAAATTTTCTTAAATAAATTTATTTAACTACAATTAAATTTTAAAACTAAACTCTCTTCTTTTAATAAATTATTCTTAACCCATTTTTCCAAAAATAATAATATTTCTTTTGATAAATCATTTTATTAAATAAATTAAATCTCTAACTAATTTTATTTTACAAATAATTTTTGGTTATTAAAAATAGATTTTTAAATAAGCGAATACTTCAAATTTTAACAAATCCCTTTTTAATAAATTATTTTAACTAATTTTTTTCCTCTTTAAAATAAATTTAACTAGAAATTTCAAACTGAACCCTTAATTAAATTTGTTCAATCCTAATTATTTTTTTTTCTGTTTATTCTAACTATTTATATTTTTTTTCTTCTGTTAACTAATTATTTATTTAAATAATTTTCCTTAAACAAAATATCATTTAGTCACTAAAACAAACAAATAAATTTTGTCAAGCTAATTTATCCTTCTCTGTAATAATAAAACAGTACTTAACTTGAATTTTAAACTGCTTAAAAAAAATATTTCTTACTGTCGAACTGTGCAACCTCCACTCTGGTGCTCGAGTACGAGCCTTCGACATGCCATCACGAACATCCACTGCCTTGACGTCGCCGCTGTTCCCAAATCACTCGAAACCCTAGCCGCCGCCTCGAGCCTCCACTTCGTCGTTTCGTGTTCGCCCAAACCCACTCCATCGCGGCCACTGCCTCGAACAACCTCGAACCCACGCGACCAATTCGAGCTCCCCCAAATTCATCGAACAACTCCACCTGCTCGTCGTATGCCATTGCCGCCGCGAATCGCGACTCACTCGTGTGCCATCTTCACGCGATTCAACATCGCGCCTCTCTGCCCCAACCACCGCGAACAGATCGCCGCCGCAGCCTCGATTCGAACGCGACCTTCACCTCCCTGCGCGCGATACCATTTAGGGCTTCGGCCTTTTTTTCCTTTTTTTTTTATAATTGAACGAATGAATTTGAAAGAGGAAGGGCCGTGAATTTTGAATGAGAAAAGAGGGGATCTCGATTTGATTCAGCTGAAGGCCATTATTTTTTTTTTATCTCGTTTGATTTGAACGAACAGAAGAAGGGGGAGAGGGTAATTTAAACGCAAAGGAGTATGCCCTGCACGATCTCCTCAGTGATACTAGGCGCAACAAATGGGATGCTGTCGTTAACAAATTTTAAATTTAAATTTAAATTTAAATTGAATTCGATAAAAATTAAATGCGTTTACACACCGTACGCTCACATATCAACTCAAAAAAATACGAAATTTGAAACCCGGCAATAATTCAATATTCCGGACCCAATGGAACTGGTTTCGTCGAATTCCGAGACTGTGCCTCGGACGGCTATTTTTAAATATCGATTCGAACGATTAAATTTCAAAACTGAACAAATCACTTTCAAATTAAATTCTGAAGCTTCTATTATCTTCAGTATTATCAATATGAATTTTACAAGCCTTTGAAATATTTTTAATCGGCTTAAAATTGAAGATTCAAATATTTATTCAACTTTAAATAGATTAAATTCTATAATTTAATCGCCATATTCATAGTTATATTGAAAATTCAATCCAAACCATCATTTAAATATTTAAAATAATTTAAATATTCCCAAATTAAATTATTCAAAATTCTGGGTCGTTACAGTACTTTAAAATTTGATTTGGGGTGAATGAATAATCTATTTGGTTTTATCTAAGACTGTTGAGTAAATGATGCGCTAGTAGTTATTCTTCATTCCGAACAATTTAAAAGTTTTGAACCCGAACAACTATTTGTTGTTTGATTTAATGGTTGTTTTGTATGTGTGTGTATGTTGTTTGTTGAACTGACGGTTGTTGTATTGATTTGTTGTTAGGATTGAAACCACTTAAATATTTCTCTTTATATAAATTGTAATCCTTTGGATTATATAAGAAATTGCAGTATCTTAGAAATATTTTGAAAATGTTTTTCCAGACTTTAATAATCTAAATATAAAGGATTAAATAGTTATAAATTAGGATATCTTATTTAAAGTAATTAATTTTGTAAATTTAATTGTTTATAAGTTAAATATTTTGAATAAGATGTATTGTATTTAATTCTTCTTTTCCTTCTTTTTCTTTTTGGGGACGAAAAGTTTTGAGTGGAGGAGAGTGTAACGACCCGTGTAAATTCGATGTTTAAAATGAATATAATTAATAGGATTTTAATTTAAATTTAGAAAGGAATAAAAAACTTAGTTATTTATATGAAAGAGTATGTGAAACTTGATGTACCAAGAGAAATTAGAATTTACAAATTTAACTATATATTGTAATTAATAGAAATAATGGAAACTGTCGCATTGGATATAAGTTAGAATAAGTAAAGTAATGCAAGTATTGGATTTAACAATGAAATAAAATATTGATTATGGGTATTGAATGTAGATGGGTGAAATAAAGAAATGCAGAACAATAAATAATTTATTTAATACAATCACTTTTATTTGTAAACTATTGTAAGGGTTAATTAATTATGAAAAGTTGGAAATAGGTTCAAATTGTATGTTAGACAATCAAATTTCAATAATTAAAGTTAGTAAATCAATGGATTAAATGGAATAATTAATTGGAGTTAAGATCTAAATTTGTATGTGAGCATTCATTGATATTGGAATATAAAAGGGTAAATTTATATTATAAAATGTAGACATCACCTTTAAGATGATGAGTTTATAATTGATGCATAATAGGGAAATCAAATGAATTGGTTTAATTGAATAACAATTAACAATTAATGAATGAAGAGAAATTTTAAAGGCGTAATTGTTTTCGTTAAATTAATTTTGGTAACAAATTGTATTGAATATAGATTTAACGTTGGGTGATGTATTTAGGTAATAATTGGAGAACAATGTAAATTATATCCGTGAATGGTCAATTCAATTAAACAACAAGATTTTTAAATAAATAAATGTTTTTATTTAGGTTTCAATTTGTTAATTTATTAAGTTTAATGGGAAATCAATTGCAATAAATTTCCCTAATTTATGCAGTTAGAGGAGATTTGGATTTGCATTATAGATGGAAGTATAATCTAAATTGATAGGTAACAAACTTAAGAATAAAATTTAGAGCTAATAGTTGGCAAATTTATATAGTTGTTTATTTACGTAATGTGTACGTAAGCTTTGGTAAACCGATTTCTATCGATCCAAATCTAACGATTTGATAATATAGATTTAAGTATAGGAGCAGTATTTATTAATTAAATTGAAGTACTATCGGTTGATATAAAATGACGAATAATTTGAAGTAATGTAAATGGTTATACTAGGATAAGAAGAGAATATAGGGAAACAAGGGTAAGTTGTGAATTTATTTAAATGAATTAATATTATTAGATAGTAACTTGAATTAGATCAATGTCCTGTATGGTTTAGTAAAGAAAGCTTTTAAAGGAAAACCTTTAATTTATAAATGAAAATCAATGCATTAAATTAGGTGTAACTGAATGTATGCAAATAATTTTGTAAGATTAAGTTAATAAACAATTTATTTGCACATACCCGATTTAAATTGGAATAACAGAAAGGACAAGAACTTAATTTGCCTAGGCATTTATATATTTATAAACTATAACTAAATAGAAAATTTGGTAGTAAATAGGATACAAGAAGACAAGGGCAACTAGTAAATTAATAAATGAATTCATAAAAATAAGTAGTAAATAATGCATATATATTTGGCATTAGTGATAATTACAAAGCTTTACCCATTTATCTAATTTATTTAATTAAATCTAAATCTATGGCAACATTGTTGTAATGATGGCTGTAAGTGAATTTGAATGTAAAAGGGTAACAATTATTTAGGTTAACCATTTTGAGTATGTTAAGTTAAGAATGGCAATCGATTGAAATAAATCTAAATTAATTATTTTGTTTTGGTTATTGTGTTCTAGTTAATAAAGGGGAGTTTATAAGAAATGAAGCATGCACAAATGGCATGCGTTATAATTCAAATGTTATTTATACCCGTAAAATGTCTATTTACCGAATATAAAGATTTTAAATCAATAAGCGAATTTATTAAGGTTCCAATTTATAATTTATAACATTTAATGTAGACTCAATTACAATTAATTGACTTAAATCATGCAGTTAGCGTAGATTTGTTTTGTAATTGGAGTAGTTAATCCTATAAGATGAAGTTAATGCTAATTCTATTTATAATTGGACCATTTGTTGATATAGGTTATAGAAAGCAAGATGTATAAATTTAATTAAAGTATCAACATTCAACAATTGTAATTATGAAAATTAAAATGGAATTTGAGGATAATAAGGGGAAACCATGAACAAATGTTAATGCATCCTTATTACTGGTAAAAGATGAGTATATAAAAGTTTGAAAATCAAAAATAGGTTTTTGAAAACATAATTTATAATTTCTAAATATAAGGAAGTGGAGAAATTAACACTGCAATGGATAGACTTATCAGCTTTTAATTTACATCTAAATTTGTTTAGATCAATTTGGAAATTAATAAAATTGTGGATATATTTTGAAACGTAAACGAAACGTCTAGATTTACATTTGTAAATACGTTTAAAATAAAATGTAAATGATAAGGAATTTATTTATTTCCTAAATTCGTAACGTGTATAATTAATATTATTTATCTTTTGGGACCACTTCCGTTTGCATGTTAAAATTCGTGCACACCTATTCTTTTGCGATCTATCTATAAATAGACGATCATAAACCCTAGCCTCCATCTTCTATCATTTCTCTGTACGTTCTTTTCTTCAACTCCTTCTCCTCCTCAAATGGATGCAAATGTCAGATCCAATTCTATTCAATTTCAAATGAAAATTCAAACTCTCCAGAAAAATTCCAAAATAATGTATGCTGATGCTCTCGACGAGCGTAATTCAATGGTGGTATTCGTTTTTCAATTCGGGTTGTGCTTTGACCAGAAACTAGGCGTTTATTTTCGGCCTTTCATCGTCGTCGAGATCAAAAGCCGTCGGATCGGAAGATGGCTTCTGGGTATTGTAGAGAGACGCGAGGGGATCGCATCAGAGTAGGCTAGGCGTGGAGTTAACGGTCAGATCGACCTATAAAATTTGATTAGGTTTAGTATGAAGCGGCGGCGGCGGCAACCAGGGGGTTGCGCACGTGGTCCATTGGGGGCGGCTCGTCGAGCTGAGGACGATGGAGGTGGCGCTGAGTTCAATGGAGGTCGGAGTTGGGCGTAAGGCTCGGTCAAATGGTTGGTCAAACGGGGATGTTGGGTGCGAGTTTCGTATGGCTACAGGTCACGAACGAGGAGAAGAAGAACGTCTCTGATGACGTGTACATATTTGAGTGGCAAGTATTTATTTTTGTTTTAAAATTTAATTTTATTTCCAAATCGATTTTCGATGATAATTTTTGCACACGATCTCCGTTTCATGCGAGGTTTCTTTTGTTAGGATCGTAATTAAATTCCGGATCTGTTGGCGCTGGTTTGGACAGATTTGGAGACTGTGAAATTTTTGGGTTTAAATCGAATTTAAATTCGATTTAAATTCAAAAGGTGAGTATTTTAACCCACTCACAACTTCTAAAAGTTTTTATGTTTGTTAAATTTATTGTAGATATGAGTAGAAATTTATTTATGACTGTTTGGCATGGTTTTATTCAGCATATCTGTTAAATCGCATTTATTAAATTTAACTGTTAATTTCTTTTATGTATTGCATATGAATTGACAGTTAGAATTTATTTATGTGCATATAAACTGCTAGTTAAACAGTTATAAATTTAATTGAATATGAAATGTTAATTGATAACTGCCAATTATTTCCTGTTATATTGTATATGCCATATATTGATGTTTGTTTAAACTGATGATGTTTGAGATAATTTGGTTGATGGTTGATGATTGATGATGGATGAATGGATGCTTTGTTTCATATCATTAAACTGCTAGTTATCATGTATTTTTCATTTCATTCGGGATTGTGGTTTGAAATGATATATAACCACAAAATTTTATATCTTTTAAATTGCGGATTGAAATGATAAATATCCATATCACTTGACCATAGGATAGAAAATTTTATACAGGCACCGTGGTCTATATATAAAATATTTTAAAGTAATTTCTATGGTTTGGATGATACGGTTTATAATAAGCTAATTTTGATATTTTCTTCTATATATATACATATGAAGTTAGAAATTTTGAATTTAAGCTGTGTATAAATCTCTTAAATAAAAATGGAAAATTTGAGGAAATGGAGTTTGATAATTTATATTTTATGTTAAATGTTTAAGTTTGGAAATTTTAAGATATGATATTTATAACTGGATTTTTCCAAGATAAATTTAAAATGAATATTCTAGTATAATTAAATTGAAGAAAATATTTAATTGCTAAAAATTGGAGTTTTATTTATGAATTTTATGTGAATATTCAAGACTAAATAATAGAGCATTTAATTTGTTGAAAGAATAAATTCCAACTTTAGTTTGAAATATTATTACTCTAAATGGATATATATATATATATATATATATATATATATATATATAAATTGAAGTGGTTTGGAACTTGAAAGTGATATTTAAATTTTGGTTCAGACTTTAAATAAAGAAACATATTTGTAAAATCATGGAAATTATTTTCTTTACAAAGTAACCTTAAAGTTAAACCATTTATTTTATATACCGTTGAATATCCAAACCATTCAAGTTTTAGAAGTTATGGTTTTAAAAAAAAGTATGAATTCAGAAATATTATATTTGAAAGTATAATTCAAATGTTGGTTTCCAGATATTATAAATTTTAAAGCAGTGTGATTTTGGAAAAGGATTATATTTGAGATAAAGTGATATCATATTGTTTGGGTTTTTAAAATGATATCGTATTTATAGTTTTGAAATGGAAATATTTTATTCTTGTTTTAAAGTATAATTATTTTAAATCACCGCGGTGATATAATAACGTTTGGTTGTTGAAGAGACCGGGATCGGAAGTTGTCATACTCTCTGCCAACTCCGAAAACCACTTTAACAACCGTGTATGCGGTGGAGATTCCAGAATGAAGTAGGTTGGTGGCGGTGTTTCCTGCGAGGTAAATACGTGGACCCGACTCCCGTGAGTTGGCATAAGGTGGCTAAAACAGGAGCGATTCTCGGGCCAATGAGGTCATTCCTCTGATCGGACACTCCTCTTCGATATTATACTTTGACTTTGGATTGTTTCAGTGGCCACTTTTACTTTGATTTTGGGGGAGTTTGTTCGAGGTGGGCGGTAGCTGCGGCTATGCGTTTCCATCAGCCCGGATAGCAATTGGTATATCTACCCTGGCATTGCCTAGTTGTGCCGTGTCACCTACCCTAGCGCGCCTTATACGATTTTGGTTTTGTACCATACCTATGGATTGCCCTCTGACGACGCCCAGTACGGGGGAGATTACGGTACTGTATAGACTATGGGAATATATAAATGTGTTAAGGTGGAAAATGTAAAGCCTTAACGCTATTTAAAAGTAAGTTTATTTTACAATTACACACTATTATAATAGCGCAATATACCACATAGTAAATAGTTTAACGGATCCTTAGGAGATGTAAATCCAAAGCATCTCTTGAGTTACTGCACTCATATTTATTTCTATTAATTTAACTCACATAAGATCTTTTAGTTCTGACTCGAGTGTTTTTGTCTTTTCAAATTCGCTCGGGTCAGTCCGAGCGTTTCAGGATTGGAAGATTTAGCTCTAGAGGACGAAGACGAAGATTTATATTATTATTATTATTATTTATACTAGTGCACTACACACTGTTCCACTGCATTGTTATTGGTATGTGTAACTCTGATATGTATTATATAAATGTTTGTAAACAGTTTTATAAACTGTATATTTTATTATTATATTTTATCCTTCCACTGTGAGATTCTATTTATTTATTTCTTCTCTGTTTTTCTTATTTACCCCATAACAATCCGCCCTTCCGTATGGTTTAAATTGGCATGTGTGTCGATTTGAAGCGTGCGAAAAGGAAGGACGTTACACTATTGTTGCTGGGAAATAATAAGGGTGATGACTACAGCATCATCAATATGATTTTCAAGTTTCTGTGTGATGGATTTGCTACCATAGTAAATTGAAATTGAAGTTTTGTTGTGATAAACAAATTTGAAAATAAAAAAAAAATCCAAGTTGAAATTGATGAATATAAGTGAAATGAATTTAGAACTTATAGTATAAGATAATAAATTTAGCTTTGGATAAGTAAATGGATTTGGAAGTTTAAATATATAAGTTGTATAACTTTAAAATGAGAAAATGTAAGTAAAACCAATTGTTAAAATGGTTAAACAATTTTGTTAAGTTAAATGAAATAGAATTTGAAATAAATAAGGAGTGAACTTAAGTTGTATAGTGGAAGAAAAATGTAAATGAAGTTGATTGTGGTATCGAAGTAAATTAATCAAGAGAAGTGACGAATATGAACTTGAGTTATATAACTGAAATTCAACCTTATATTGTTAAAGGAATTGGAAATTAAATTAATAAATGGATTGAATGTTAATCAGTCGAATGTAAATAAGTTGATATGAGATAATGAATGAAGTGTTAATTCATTGAAAGCCAATGTAATTAGAAGTTGAATAATTTAATGAAAATCAATTAAATGTTAAATAAATTGAAATTATAAGTGTTGAACCAAATTGAATGTTGAAAGTAAATTGAATGAATTTGGTTATGTTGAATATATATTGGTTATCATATGGATGTTAGTTGATTGTATATAAATTCATTAAGTGTTAATGAAATTGAATTAGAAAAATTTGAAAGCTAAAGTAATTGAATCCAAATTGAAAGTAAATGAATATGAACTGAATTTGATTCAATTTGGAAGTAAACTAATGTGAATGTAAATTAGTGAATATGAACTAATTGAAAAAAATGAACGAATGGATACTTATAAAATCCAATGCCAACAAATCAAATGTGATTTAAATGAAAAAACCAATTCATTGAATGTTAATAAGAAATGAAAGAATATTGATTTGGTTATTGATTTGTTGGATGTTAGTTGGATGATAGTTGTTTGGTGGTTGCATTTGTTATATTGACATATGTAGTTGTTATGTTACAATATGTTGTATATTGATATTGTTTTCACATATACATGTTTCTCATGATTTGTTGAGTGTTTAGTAGGTGCGGATTGCGCTTGCTTCGCATTTGGAGCTCGCTTTTGCTCTATTTTAGCCGTATATGCTCGCTAATAAAATATAAGATACATATCTCGGGTTACATACCGTACTTTTACACTTTTTTCCCTGCGGGATGCCTCATCACTTGATGAGATGTATATTTGTGATATATATACTGTCATTATTTTTTCGGATCGAGCCGCGTAAAGGAGACTATGGCGAATTTTTTCGAAAATTTAAGGCGTTAGAATATTTTTAGGAATTTTGGAAAATTTTGAAAACTATAACTAAGTATGATTTGAAAACTTAGTAAAGTTATTGTATGAAGTTTACTATGAATTTTGGGAAAGTTAAACACTTGAGAGATTTGTAAATCAAACTTGAACGGTTTGTTTTAAAAAGTTAATGGATTTCGAATCTTTTTCTTACTTGGTAATTTCGAGGACGAAATTCTTTTAAGGGGGGAAGTCTGTAACGACCCAGAATTTTTTTTAATTAAAATTGAATATTTAATTGATTTTAAATATTAATAAGTGAAATTTATAAGTCGAATAAATTTTATTTCGAATAATTAGATTTAATTGGATAATTAAATCGATAATTTAATAGTTGAAATTACAGAAATAATTGAAAATCGAGTTAAATATGATTGAAAATGATTTGTAAAATTTTATTTAATCATATTGAAGTTATAGAGATGTTATAGAACTTTTAAAATTGAATTAAAAGTTTATTTGTGAAAATTGAATATTTTAATATTTAATTATCGATTGAAAAATAGCCAATTTTCGAATAGTCTCAGAATTGGACAAAACTAGTTCCATTGGATCCATAATAGTTTGTTATTATTGGATTTCAATTTTTGTAGCAAACGGAGTTTTCGTTTGACCGTGGCAGCTCAAAACGCATCGAAATTGTTTTAATATTAATTTGGCGAGTTAAAATAGTCATTTTTCAAACAGTCTCGGATTTTGACGAAACCAGTTTCATCGGATCCGTAATGTGATATTATTGTATGGTTTCAAATTTCATGTCAATCGGATTTACGGTTTGTCCGGGGAAAGCCAAAACGCCTAGAAATTAGTTTAAATTGATTTAATTTAAATTGATCGTTTATTGCCATAACTCGCACAGATGATCGAATTAGCTTCCGAAACCTATTCCACTGTGTCTGGAACGCGGGGTAAACCCTAGGAACGTCGGTCACCGCGCGTAAATAGGAGTTTGAAAAATCCGAAATGAATAGTGTTTTTCGTTATTTTCTATAGAAGGAACCCCTCTCTTTTCATTTGCCAAACCCTAGCCATCTTCTTACAGCCGCCGCCTCCATATAAACTAATGGCCAGAAAACTCTCAACTTCTTCCCTCCAAATCTCTTAATCCATCAGCTTTTAGCGAAGGTTATCAACTAGGAAATTGTAGAGCTACGTGAGTTCTATAGAATCAACGGTCAAGATCGGAAATAGCGTCACGGATCAACGGCAAAAGGGGTTTGAAGGTCGCACGTTCGTCCTCGATTTGCCTGAGAAGGGGGAAACCGAGATCTATGCGATTCGAGCCGTGGGTAGCTCTTGGCGGTGGCGTTCGCATGGTGGTGGTTTGATGGGCTATCGACGTTTGTACGTGGAGCGGCATTCAACCCTAATATCATGGCATGGGTTTGTTTTTGCGTGTATTTACCTGAAGCAACGCGTGAGGGAAGAAGCACATATGTGCGGCCAAGATTCCATCAAAAGAAATGCATGGCTCTGATTAATGTGGGTTTTGAAATTTAAAATTTAAATGTAAATTGATTTGTATAATGTTTAAAAATGTGTATCTTCTTCATACGATGTCGAAAACGCACGAAACCAGTTGCGTTGGAACCGTATTGTCGAACACTACGCGATGGAGCTGGATTGGAATATATTTGAGCTAGTGAAAATTTTGGGTAAAATTAAACGCATGTTTAATTTTATTCGAAATAAAACGCGGAAACTGAATTGAATTCAAGGTGAGAACTTCTCACTCAATCGAATTAGTTTCGATTTTAATTTTAAATAGTTAGATTTAAAATTGTTGATTGTTTGATTGGATGATAAATTATTATCTATTGATTGTTAAAATAGACATTATACGTCGTTAGTAAGCGGAGGTTATTTATTAAAAACATATACCGCAAATATTTCACCGTATAGTAAAATTGGTATTATATATGTACTTGGAGTTGATTTCCCACATTATATAGCGGATGAGACCCTATTGCGCCTTCTATTAAGCGGATAGTATTTTATAAATCCCATATACCGCGATATTTCTTCTTGAAGCGAAATTGGTATTGTGCTAACATCTTTGGATGCAGGAAACAGGTTGGAGGGATCCAACTGGATTCCTCAAACATTTGAATTGGTTTCAATGTTGTGTGTCGATCTATTTGTTGATCTATTTATAATCTGCGTGATTATCTTTGTGATTGAGACCGTTAAAGGCTAAATTTTAGCCGAATATATTTTGGTATCGTTAGATTCCGAAATTAAATAAAATTTGATTTTTGAAAATTTAAGTTGAGAATTCATAATAAAATTTAATTTTGAAATTGATTCATTTTAAATGAATAAACGTTGTAATTTATATGTTATTAAAATTATGATTTTTGTGAAATATAACCAAAATGTGATTTTTTTTGATAAATAGTTGATAAATTTATAAAATGGTTTAAATGGGGATTTTTGAATTATTGTAAATGATTTATATAAAATATTTATAAAGTTGATATTTATAAATTAAAAATATTGTAATTATAAAACAAGTTTTTATAAGGGTTTAAATGGAATATAAATGGATTTTATAAGTGAATGAAATCTATATATATTTATAAATTGTGGAATTATAAAATGAATAGATTTTTATAAAATAATAGATTTATAAGTAATTAACTTATAAATTGGATTTTTGCGTGTAAATGGAATATGGATAGAATTTGTTAATAAAATGATTTTATACGTTGAAGTGGCCATAAAATATAAATGGAATTTGTAAACGTTGTTTATAGATTCGAAAATGACTTATTTTGATAAGTTAATTATTATAGCTTATTAAAGGAAATATATCCACGATTTTGGACAGTGGATAATCCTTTAAATAAAATATGTAGAAATTGAATTTGGTTAATGATGTATATTCACGATTTTGGACGGTGAATAATATATTAAAGAAATATTTCGAAAAAGTGATATTTTAAAATAGAATTAAAACGATTCAAAAACGTTTTTAAAATGTGTTAAGTATCGAAATCATAGATTTCAACATTTATTGTTGAAATAGACGTTTTCGAGAAATAGAAGGAAATGGTGGACTATAACACTGTTGTTATAGTAAATGATTTCCGAAAGGAAATGTTTTATATATAGTATTAGGATTTATATATCTATTTAGTTCGAATCCCTATACTAGTGATTTTGGGTTGTCGTAACGATGTTTTACGTAACATTCGTTTTGCCCCAAATAAATGTGTTTAAGAGAATGTTTTTCTTATAAAATAAAATATATACTTAATTTGAATTTAAGTATATTGAATATTTTCAAAATGTTGAAAATAAATAGATTGATGAATTACTTATTATTAAATGAGTACGGAAATGTTTTTCCAATTGAAATGAATGTTTGAAATTTTATCTTTTAAAGATAAATTGAAAATGAATGTTAGAAATCGATTAAAAATCGTATATTCATAGATATTTTGGAATTGTAAGTTCATTATGGAATTTATAAAAGAAAGGGAAATTAGCTAAAAATAAACGTTGATTTATTTTGAAGTGTGGAAATTAATTTACGGATTTTGGAACGTAAATTTTATAAATCGGTAAGGACTTATTTAATTGGTTTAAACGAACCATTTTGAAATGAAAGTTGTAAGAGTGAATTTATTTGAAATTGGTTTTCAAATGGTTTAAGTGTGGGATATATATCATAAAGATATTTTTGAAAATAAATAATTTGGAAAATTATTTGAAATCGGGTGATGTTGTGAATACTGATTGATAGTTAAATAGCCGACTATCAATATTGACCTTTGAATAGGTATTTGTTGTGAATTATTTGAAATTGAAATGATACACTTATTTTTAAATTATTGCGCTCGTTATTCGGATTACCCACTCCGAATAGTGATACGACGTAATGGATAGCAATGAAGACCGGTGTGAAGACCGGGTATTTGTGAAAACGATAGGATGACCTATCGATTGTCTCTACACCGTTAGCTAAGGTATGGAGATTTCTTTTGTGATGGGACGTTTTGTCGGGATTGTGAATACCCGGATTGCAAGGGCTTCTTTGGAAGTGCCTTCGGTTCTGTTCGAACCCGGAACAGACTTGTATGGTTACACGTCTGACATTACATTTTGAGATATAAAGCAGATTTCTTTCAAATACATTTCTGTTGGTGGCGGAGAATTTATTCTCTTAGATTAACACCCTTCTCTACGACGTATGCGCTTAGAGGTTATGTGGTTGAAGGTTATCAGCGATATATTCCCAATTTGGTAATGTGGCACGCTGAGTGTTGCTGTGTGGTGATTATTTATTGATCATTTTTTGATCAAAGCGTGGCTTTGTGCCTAGCTTTGTGGACGAGACTTCGTCATACCTCACTTCCCGGAAATGTTCAAAACAGGAATATGCGGCAAGGTTATGAGGGTCGCGCCCTTTAGGGTATGTCATTTCCTTCTGGAAAGGGTGGTATCATGGTATGGAGCCCAGATACTTACTCATGTTGATACATTATATCTTTTACTGTGTGGTGTTGTTGGAATCGAGCGCTCGGATAAAGGTCCAAAGGGACCGGGGGATGGCATAGTCGTGTAGTAGTTACCTAGTGACAAAGGTAACCCGGCCTTGTGTTGGCAGAGAGCTGGTTAAGTTCTCGGGACGTCCCTCCAGAGGCGATCCCATGTGGCAGTAGGAAGTCCTTAGCCTGACCATTTGTTGGAAATCCAAATAAAACAATACGCACCTTGCACGGTTTTAGTTGTAGAACCTATCATTCATTATGGTGGCGCCCCACTGTTTGGATGGTAGCTATAGTAGGCATAAGTGCGGAATGCCTATGCTGGCTAAGATTTATATCTTTACTTTCGAAAAATTTTCTACACTATGCACTAGTAATAATAACAAATGTTTTTTTAATGCGTATCAAGCATCTTTGACCATCATAAGAAGAAATGTCCTCCAATTCTGCGTTTGCATTGTGTGTGTCGCGGTAGGTCTTATGGTAGTCTCATTTTCCAAAAGCATTGCAAATTGACTCTAAAATTATCCTGTTCTTTGTTTTTAAAAGTTAAATAACTGTTTTAGTTCTCACACCAGTACCTTGACTAACTTGGAGTTTATTGTTTTCCCTCCTAAACTCTGGGTGCCCACCAGTTTCCACACGGGCAGTCTAGAGTCAGGTTATCAGGATATTCTGGAATTCAGGAGTTGTTGGAGGCAAGCTGGAGAGCATGGCGTATTCACTAGTATATAGTATTTCTTTTCCGCTGTTTGTTATTGTACACTCTGATGATGTAATGTAAAGTGATGTAATGTAATAACTGATATAGTTCTTTGTTTAAAGATTATTCATTTATTTATTATATATTGTTCCGCTGCGATATGTGAGATTTTGATATTGTTTCTATTGCTTTTCTTTCTTCTTCTATCTTTTTCTTCTACCTCTTCTTCTTTAACCCTAACAATTCGGTTTTCCGGCATTCGATTACGCGGCATTTGATACAGTGGACGTATTGATGTCGGTTTTTGGGCATCAAAAAATCGCAACGTTACATAGTATATAAGTTATAATAAAATAAGTTACAAAGGTTGTTGTCATCAAAACCACTATCTCAGTTCCTAACAATTCTTTTAAAAACAGTTTAATTTTCGAGAAAGTAAAGGATTTGAAACTTAAAATTCATTTTAAAACAATTAATTACAAGTCAAACCCCTTATTAAACCATAATTAAAGTTAATTAATTTTAACTTGATTTAATTACTAATGTAGAAATAATTAAGCCTTAAATAAATAATTAAACAATGATTAATTATTAAATAAATAATTGAACCCTAATTAATCCTGTATTAATTATTCAATAATAATTTGAACCTCCGTTAATAATTAAATATTAATAAATCTTAATTAATTTAATAATCATTAATTAAAAATTAAATAATAAATTAAACCTTTATTTAAAATAATTAAAATCTTAATTAAGTTTTTAATTAAATCCTGAACATAAATTTAACTTGATTAATAATTAATTTATAATTAAACCCTTTATTTAATCAATAATTAATTAAAATTACATGATTAACTCATAAATAATTTAAAATTTAAAATAACTTAATAATTGAATAAAATTAATCTTAACCTTAAAAGATAATTAATTAGTACTAATCTTCACTTAATTAAAACTAATAAACCTTGTTTAATCTTAACTAATTATTAATTAGTAAACTTAATTAATAATTAATTATTTAAAACTTAATTAGATTTCTAAAACATTTTTTACTATGGAAACTAATTTTTGTAAAAATTGGATTTTTAGGCGAACTACATGCATAGTGACTATCGCTATGGATGCCATTACTAGAAAATTCTAAATCAATAGTTACATCCGTTCTTTTCAATCAATAGTTACATCCGTTCTTTTCAATGTAACTTTTCATTAAAAGATGCAACTCTTTGTATACTATAAATAGATTACAGAATTCAACAAACAACTCACCGAAATTACTTTTAGCACTCTTGAATTCTCATCTATTCTCAAACTTTCAAATTGCACTCAAATTACTTACATACTTTGATCTTTGAGCACTTTATCTTCCACATTGCTCAAAGCACATCACTATATATCATTAAGGAGAAATTATAGAAAGATTGTATAAAATTGACTTATCAGTGTTATCTAAGAACACACTACAGTCAGATATATTTGTTATTGTAGTGAAGTCCTATTCGGTTGCTTAGGCGGGTAAAGTTCTGTTCGGTTGCTCAGGCGGTGTAAACCTGTTCCTCCTAGTTAAGTGAGGGTTGTTGTAGTTGAAATTCCAGAAGGAGTCTAGGACTGGATGTAGAACGGGAAGTTTGAACCAGTATAAAAATTCCTGGTGTGCTTTTTTATTTACTTTTCTATTATCATCTGTTTCCGCATTTAGATTTAATTATATTCCATATTACACAATCCTAAGTAATAACTAGCCTTATTGGTTATTTTTAATTGGTATTAGAGAAAGGCATCTTATAACCGTTACATAGTTATCTGATATCTTGCTAATATGGAAAAAAAAACACCAGCACTACCACTAACACTAGTTTTATTGAAGGTCAATCCACTGCACGACCTCCATTTTTCAATGGTTTGAACTATATTTATTGGTCTACTTGTATGAGAATCTATATGCAATCAAATAGTTTTGAATCATGGAATATCACACAGCACGAATTCACTCTTCCTACTGGAGAATACTCCACATGGTCAAACACACAAAAATTAGATGCTACTGCCAAAGCCAAAGCTACGAACATGTTATTTTATGCACTAGATAGAAATGAATTTAATCGTGTTAGCATGTGTCAAACTGCTTATGAAATATGAAGAACGCTTAAAATCACTCATGAAGGAACTAACAAAGTCAAGCAAAGAAAAATCTCCATGCTCAAAAATCAGTTTCAAAACTTTAAGATGAAACAAGATGAATCCATCAATGATATGTACTATAGATTTCAAGATATCTATCATTCACTATTAGGGTTAGGAGAAAAGTACACTGACTTTGATATTGTATCAAAAATCCTAAACACTTTAACAAATGAATGGGAAAGAAAAGTATTGGCTATTGAAGAAGCTAATGACTCTCTACCATAAAACCTAAAGAGTTAATGGGAAATCCAATGTCCTATGAAGTGAATTTGCAGGCAAAACGAGTACAAGCATAAGACAAAAAGAACATAGCTTTCCATGCTGAAGAAGAAAAAGATGAAGATTCATATGAAGAAGATCTTGCACTTATTGCCAAATATTTCAAAAAGTTCTTGATGTTCCGGAAAACAACAGAAACAATGGAAAACGGAACTTTCAAAACAAACCATCATCTTTAGTTCTTGAATGTTTTAATTGTCATAAGAAAGGTCATATGAAAGAAGAATGTCCAGAACTAAAAAATACTTTAATAAGGGAAGAAAAAATAAGAAACAGAAAGCATTCTCTATTAGATGGGATGATTCAGATACCTCTTCATCAGATAGCAGCAGTGATAGTGAAAACGAGCAAGCTAATGTTTGCTTTATGGCTAATGAAAACGAGGTTAGTGATTTTATTTTTGATGATATGATAGAGATAAATTCAGAGCTAGTTGACACTCCAAAAAAACTTAAAAGAAAACATAAGGAGACTCGTGAACTTCAGAAAAAAGCAGAATTTGAAAGAGATATGCTCAAAGACGAGAAGAAAATACTAGAGGAAGAACTTGAAAAATTACAAAAATCGTTCTCTAATATTAATTATCAACTCACTCTTTTGAGTCAAGAAATTGAAACTCAAAAAGAGAAAAATGACGCTCTTGTTTCTGAAAATCATGAACTAAAAACTAAGGTAAATTTGATAGAGTTGGATAATACTAGTCTCAAAACTAATTTAGAAAGCATCACCAAAAATGTTTCAAACTTTAACAAAGGAAGATAAACTTTAACTAAAATTATTGAATCTGTTTCAAGTCGAAAAGGGTTAGGATATGTTAAGAAAACAACAGCTACACCTTGAAAGAAAATTAGGAGAAATACTAATCCTACTATTGTACAGACAAAAAGGAATTCTTACCCAAAAAGCATAAAAGTCTGGGTTCCTAAAACAAATAACAGTTTGATTTGGAAGAAATATACGAACACTTTTTTAGAAACTGTTCATAAAAATAAAGATTACATTTTTAAATGGGATATTGAGCCCTCTTGGGTTTGGTTTCCTAAAATTTAACACTTAGGACCCTATTGAAAATGGTGGGTACCAATATAATCTCATATTTTTGTAGGTCTCACTCAAGAAAAGAGGAAAATGGATACTCAACAGTGGTTGCTCAAAACATATGACATGAGACAAAGATATGTTATCAAATATTACTTACTCAGATGGAGGCTCCATCACTTTTGGAGACAACTCCAAAGGTTTTATCATCGGCAAAGGCGATGTGAGCAATAACAGTATTTCAAATTTTCCTCTTATATCAAAGGCTTTTCGAGTTAAAAATTTAAAATATAATTTACTTAGTATCAGCCAATTGTGTGACAAAGGATTCAAAATCACTTTTTCTGAAAACAAATATAATATTTTTGATCAAAATAAAAATCTTATCTTTGAAGGAAATAGAGACAGAAATATCTATGTTCAGAATGTAAAAATAAATGATAGTTCAGATATGTGTTTAATAGCTAAAGAAAATGATCCTTGGTTATGGCACAAATGATTCTGTCATATTAATTTCAAAGCTATAAACAAGCTTTCTAAAAATGATTTAGTAAAAGGTCTACCAAAAATAAAATTTAAAATTGATCATATTGGTGATGCATGTCAGTTAGGAAAATTAACCAAATCATCTTGTAAATCTAAAAAGATTATTTCAACTTTACTACCACTTCAACTACTACATGTGGATTTATTTAGACCAATACAAGTACAATCCATTAATCATAGTTGATATATGTTTGTAATTGCTGATTATTTTTCTAGATATACTTGGACTATTTTTAAGAAAAATAAAAGTGATACCTTTAACAATTTCAAAACTTTTGTCAAAAGAATTCAAAATTTTAAAGGTTTGAAAATCAAAAAATAAGAAGTGATCATGGAAGTGAATTCGAAAACGAAGCCTTTGAACATTTTTGTAAGAAAAAGGGAATATTCCATAATTTTTCGTTTCCTAGAACTCCACAATAAAATGGAGTTGTAGAATGTAAAAATAGAACCTTACAAGATTGTGCTAGGACTTTGTTAAATGGAAGTACATTACCAAAACATTTCTGGGATGAAGCAGTTGCAACAGCTTGTTATATTTTGAATCGTGTTTCTATTCGATCATTAACTAAGAATACTCCTTATGAACTTCTTAATGAACGAAAACCAAATATTTCTTATTTTAAAGTTTTCGGTTCAAAATGTTTTGTTTTAAACACAAAAGATCTGCTTAGTAAATTCGATCCAAAATCCGATGAAGGAATCTTTTTAGGATATTCGTATCGAAGCAAAGCTTATCGAATTTATAATAAAAGAACAAATATCATCGATGTAACAACCCACATATTTTACGATTAAAAATTTAAATATTTTATTTTAATATTTCATCGTTAGTCGGATTTTAGTCCGAAAAACTACTTTTTGCAAACAGTCAAATTAGGACTCGAGACCACCCCCATTGAGTTCAAAATGATGTTTGCGACCTTTTTGAGTATAAACTTTGATATGTTTGGAGTTAGTGGAATTTTGCTACTTTTTCACTTAGGGCTCTGGTTTTTTGTTTCAGCCCATTAGTCCCTAGCTTGACCCCTCTTCTCTTCATTACTTCACTTCTATTTACTAATACTCAAGCTTTAGCAACAATGGAGAGAGGAATGGGAAATTAAAACTCCAAGCCCTAGTTTCCATCTACAAATCAAGTTCTAGCTCCAAATCAATAGAAGAAGCTTTGGTAAGCCTCCTCTTCTTCTTCTCCAACTCATTCTCTTATCAACTTTAGAAATTCCTAAACCTAACTTAGGAAATGTTTCTCTTTTTAGCTTATCAAGCTTGTTGGGTTGGAATTGAAGAGTGATCGTCCTTGCCTTTGCTTTATAGCTTCTTCTTCATTTGTTTTGGGTTCAAAGGTGAGATTTTTATCGCACATCTTCGTCTATAATTATCTTCGATTGTTAGGAATGAATTCCTAACACTTATTCTTATGCAATTGATTTTGGTTTGGATTGATTTGGTGTACATTCCAATTTTCGGTGTTTTGAAATAAAAGTCTATGAAAATCCTATTATGGATATTTGGACATTGATATTTGAGGCGTATCAAAGAGCCGTTAGGGCTGGGTTGTCGCATAGTGTAAATCCTTAGTCGTCATTTGCTCGTTCGGTCGCTTCCGATATTCATTTGGCCATTTTTGGTCGAGGTTCAGGGAATGCCCTAAACCACAGTTTCGGACGCCTGAATCCTTATTTCAGACGTCTGAATATTATACTGGGAAATTTTATTCCCCAGTATTCAGACGTCTGAATATAAATTTCAAACGTCTGAATTTGCTCGTGAACAACCAGAAAGGAAATAGGCTAAAAATTGCCTATTCAGACGTCAGAAATATTGGGTTCAGACGTCTGAATTGTGTTCTGGAAAACAATTATTTTTCCAGATTCAGACGTCTGAATCCTTGATTTCAGATGTCTGAATCTGCTGTCTGGGCTCTATTTTGCCTATTTAACTTGAGTTTCCAAATTTAATCAATTTGTGTTGATTCCCTTTTGTTGTTATCACTTATATTGACTTTGATGACATTTTCTTCGGGATTTTGGAACATCCACCATGATGGATTCGGTATCGATTTCTTTGGATTCAATTCACGTCTTCGAATGTGAATTTTAGTGATTGATTGTTTCTACAATCATTATTGTGATTTGTCACTTTAAAAATATAAAGGTTTCAATACTAGTAGTAAATATCAAAACTCTTTCATCAAAATGATTTTAACACTATTTTATTACAAAACTCGTTACTTAAACCGTTTTCCTATCTACTAGTATATACAAACCTTTACCTCACTCGTATGAGAAATCAAATTAAACGACTTAGTAAATCAAGTGTTATGAAATGCTTGCGTTTACTTCGTCGATTAATTCTTGAACTTATTCGATTGAATTTCTTGTGACAATTTTCTAGTGAAAACATACAATTTGTTCGTAAATGTTTAAGTTAAGCTAGTGGTTATGGGACATGAAGCTAAGCTCATATATTTACTATCTTAGTGTAATTGACACTTCTTGATGATCGATGATGATCATTTTTGTGATTTAGACTAGCAAATGTGCGATGTCTCTTTGTCTACGAAGGAGACTAAATCCCGTTTCTGTGGAGCTTCGGCTCAAATTGGTGGGGTAGCGACCCATGGTCTCCGGGCCGTTTTGTGGAGCTTTGGCTCAAAACTAATGGTTAGCAACCATGGAATAGCGTTCCATTTTGTGATACACATGTTGGTGAGTTTTCATGCTGCCATTTTGTGATAGGCCTCCCCCCTTTTTGTGATTTCTGGATTTTAATTGATGATTTCTAGAATTTGTGTTTCACCGATTTTCGTGATTTACATTGATATGTGTTACCAATATTTGTGCATTGGTGAATTTGTGTGTCATTAACTTTTGTGATTGGCATTGATATTATTGTCAATATTCATGGTTTTGGTGAATGAAAATATAGAGTATGACTTTCCTGTTGATCTTTGAGAAGACTTTTGTGATATTGATTAATCTCTTGTTGATTTTCAATTACTTGTTTACCACAGCTTGGCATTATGATTATTATTCGTTTAGTCATATCTCTTATTCTATATCATTTTATCTGATATTTATAGCCAGGCTGATCCGTTTATTTATTTTTTATTAAATAATATTCGGGTCAGACCGAGATGTTACAGGTGCTTCTGCTTGACTTCACATCTGTGATTATCATCCTGACTTTTGGCTAACTACTTAGATTAGTAGTTTTTGTTGCATACCTTTGAGATATAGACTCATTTTTGTATCCATATTCTTTCGACTAGCACTTGTGCTATTCTTTTGTGATATTGTGGATCTTGTTTGACCACTACTCTGATGTACACTTTCATGTGTTATATATTCATATCTATTTCCGCCTTTGTGATATGGATGTCTGCGACTGATTTGTGTTATATTTATTTCTATACTTGTTTCCGAAGAATATATATTGCCACTGTGTAGTAGCTTTGAGTTTGTATCGATGTGTCAGATTTTCTCCTGAAACCAAATGCATGTTGTACTATCTAACATATCGATACTCGCATAAAGCAATTACACGGATGGTTTCTCCTCAATAGCCTTATTCTCCGTGCTAGTTGACGGCATTACACCGTAGTGTCCTTGGCTAGTGTGGGTATAGAGGTGGGGCGTCACAATTGAAGAAACACTTATGTAACTTTCGATGAAAAATATAAACAAATCCCAAGTATAAGAGATGATGAAAAATTCCCTGATAATATCATAAACATAGAAATTTCGAATTTTGAAAATAGTGAAAACATGGCTAACAATAACAATGAAATAAGATCTCCACCTAGATTATTAAGGGATCATCCTTCTGATAATGTAATTGGAGAACTTAATTCATTTGTTAGAGCAAGAAGTCAATTAAACCAAATGGGTCATGTAGCTTTCCTCTCTAATATTGAACCTAAAAATATTAAAGAAGCATCTATCGATGAAAATTGGTTAATCGCTATGTAAGAAGAGCTAAACCTATTCGAAAGAAATGACGTTTGGGATTTAGTTCCATGGCCTAGTGATCAATCAGTTATTGGTACAAAATGGGTCTTCAAAAATAAAGCAGATGAACAAGGAAATATCACTAGAAATAAATCTCGATTAGTTGCTCAAGGATATAATCAGGAAGAAGGAATTGACTATGAAGAAACGTTTGCTCCAGTCGCTAGACTAGAAGCAATACGAATCCTATTAGCATATGCATGTTTTCATAACATTAAATTATATCAAATGGTTGTTAAAAGTGATTTCTTAAATGGTTTTATGAAAGAAAAAGTTTATGTTGAATATCCTCCCTTATTCGTACACGAACAATTTCCTAACCATTTCTACAAACTTAAAAAGGCCTTATAAGGTTTGAAACAAGCACCCGTGCTTGGTACGATCGCCTTAAAAGATATTTAATAGATTCTGGTTTTAAAATTGGGAAGGTTGATCAAACTCTTTTTATTAAAAAAATAAGCATGATATTTTAATTGTTCAGACATATGTCGATGATATTATTTTTGGATCTACAAATTAAAAAATTTGTCAAGATTTTTCTAATTTAATGACTAGAGAATTTGAAATGTCACATATGGGTGAGTTAAATTATTTTCTTGGCTTACAAATAAAACAATTAGAAAATGGTGCTTTTATAAATCATGAAAAATATTGTAACAATCTAATTAAATGCTTTGGTATGGAAAATACTTCTACCAAACCAACTCCTATGAGTACAACCATATATCTTGATAAAGATGAAAGTGATTAAAGTATTGACCAAAAATTATATCGAAGTATGATTGGATCGTTACTATATTTAATAGCTAGTAGACCTGACATAATGATGAGTGTTTGCTTGTGTGTACGATTTCAAGCAGATCCCAAAAAATCACACTTACGGGCAGTGAAATGTATAATACGGTATCTTAATATAACCAAGGACTTTGGACTATTCTATCCAAAGGAATGTCCTTTTGAATTAGTGTCATATAGTGATGCTGATTTTGGAGGAAGCTGGACAGATAGAAAAAGTATAGGTGGGACTTGTCACTTCATTGGACGATCTACTGTATCTTGGTTTAATAAGAAACAAAATTGTGTTTCATTATCGACATGTGAAGCAGAGTATATTTCTGCAGCTTTGGCATGTGCTCAAGTTATCTATATGCAACAAACATTACAAAATTTTGGTTTTCATTTAAGAATATCAACTATTTAAAGTGATAATTCTAGTACTATAAATTTATCTAAAAGTCCTGTAAATCATGCACGAACAAAACATATTGACATTCGTCATTATTTTCTTCGTGATAATACTGAAAAAGTTTTAATAAATCTAGAATTTGTATCATGTGGTAAACAATTGGCAGATATCTTTACAAAACCACTAAATGAAAATACTTTCATCAATTTAAGATGAGAACTCAAAATCGTCTCTTTTAAAGATTTATAAGTTCGAATTTCAAAATATATATATATATGTATGTATGTATGTATGTATGTATGTATGTATGTATGTATGTATGTATGTATGTATGTATTTTATTTTAAATTCATAGCTTCTTTCAAAAGAAAATAATAATAAAAAAGAGGGTGCCGTTTAGCACTAGAACTCAAGACCTCATACTTGGTAATCCTCTACACTTCCACTTCACTATCTATTGTTTTCTAAAATATGAGGTTATTATTGAACTCTTATGTACCTTCCATTCTCTCTTCTTTTTCCTATGGCCATTTTTCTTTTAACTATACATTATCCTCTCTAATTTTAACATGTTTTTACCTATATATTATCTGCATTTCGTAATTCTGTTCACCAAGAATTTATTCAACTCACTTTTAAACTTTTCAAATTTTTTTGTTCAATTATGTCATCTCAATATAACTTTGAGTCATCTAAGCTATCTTACACCTCTCCTTCCTCAGAATCGGAAAATCTACCAACTCCTACTCAAATATATGAACCAGTTCCGATTGTTCCACCCTCAACTCATAGTGGATATACTCCACCATCTAAAAGAATAAGACGGTCTCTCTTTTTTGGATCACCATCCACAAAAGAAAAAATCAATGATATTCATCACTATTAGAAAGAAACATTAGACTTACGACGTGAATTATACTATGAGCAAAAAGTTAATGCCAAACAGCTTAGCTTTTTGGAACAAGTAGCGTAAAGTTCTGTGGCTCTTCGTCAAAAGATACTGATCATCAACCGTCTTCCGCTCGTTCTCCAAGTCATCGCAATCCTTGGAAACCATCACCACAACATCAACTGACAACTCCAAATTCTTTGGAACGTGGTAACAGATGGTCTCTACTTCGACCATTTGTAGAGAACACCAAAGTTGAAGAAGAATCATATCATACTCCTTCCTCTTATTCAAAATCTATTTAATTATCTCTTGTTGAATATATATAATATGTTAATTTGATTTTGTTTATTGTAAAATCTGCATTATTTAAAAATTATTCAAAATATATATTGTTTTTATTCTCAAAAAGGACTATATGTGCCTCTGTACAGAATTCAGACGTTTGAATTTGTATAAACATACGTCTGAATTTTCATAACAGAAATTTTTTACCCCAGATTCAAATGTCTGAATCAAAAATAACAGACGTCTGAATTACACCTTTTTGAACTAATTCCTTGCGGGTTGCAATTCAACTCAATTCAGATGTCTGAATCGAATGATTAGAAGGCTGAATCTCTTCTGAGCATATATTTTACACTACTCTTATTCTTTTATTACCTTTTTACCCCTGCCTTTTCACCCTCCATAAAATACCTTTTTCACTTCTTTCCTTCATACTTCAGAACCCTAGCCCCTATTTTTATCTTACTCAAAGCTTTTAACCTTCCTTCAAGTCTTTGATGGTACCAAGATCAAAGAGAACCAAAGAATCAGCTTTCGGACCATCCGAAGACCAAATCCGGCAATGGCTATGGAATGATGTTTTTGTTTCTTGATTTAATTCTATGAAGAATTCCAACATCTTCGAAGGAGCATTCATGAAATTTATGGACTTCGCAGCTTATCATATTAGAGAGTTAGCGGAGCAATTTCACTTCGACAGCTTGAATGGGTATACTCTTAAAAATGTTAAGATAAATCTTCTTATGATTAAACTTTTTCTTGCAAAATTACATTTGGATCATCAAAATCCTCAAAACCGTCAAGATTGTGTTTGGTCGTTAGTTTATGGCGTAAGAATCTTCTTACCTTTACAATGACTAGGTCATATTTTAAATTGCCCTTATCAAGGAATTGATATTAATGAAATTGAAGTTGATATGGAACATCGGGATGAAGTTTCACATCAATATTTATCCGATCAACTTATAAATGTGGACAATTTAAAATATACCTTCCTAAGGCCACAAGCTAGGCTAATTCATCGTGCTTTTATTCATTCTCTCGAACCAAGGACAAGTAGTTATGAAAAAGTGTATAAAGAAAACTTCCAAGCACTTTATTCTATCTACTCCAATCAACAAGTGAATTGGGGGAAAATTATTTTGGATGAATTTCAAGACATCACAATCCGAAGGAAGTATAGAACCATTCATTATGGCGCCTATATTATGTGCATTCTCCTAAATATCGGTGTACCAATGCTTGACTCCGATTTTACAAGTATTAGTGAGTTAGGCGCTAAAAATTTAGGGTTGATGGGTCTTCCTATACGGCCTCCTTCTCAACAAATTATTTCCTTCCACCAATGGTCGCAAAATGTTCAACAAGGTGTTCCTCAACCTCAAGACACTATTATTGCTTCTCCTTTTCATACTCAACATGAAGAAGAAGAGGAGGACGATGACATCATTCAAGAAATTGGTCCGGATACTTCTTCAAGGCAAGCCCTTATCACTCTTTCCCAAAATCAATCAAACATTCATCGGGACATAAAGGCTATTGAGAAGAAGATGGAAAGAAAATTCAACTCTATCAAAGGCTTTCTCAATAAAATATAGGATTGAATTTCTTGTTCCAGTTCTTCATCCACTCAAGCTTACGATCCGTCTCCATTTGAATGGTCTTCCTCAAGCTCAAGTTCTAATCACAATGGTCCATCTCTTTCAAGCCAATTTTAATTATCTTAGTCTAGTTTTATAAGAATTTTTTTGTTTTGCTTGTCAACTTTATTGTCTAGTTGTATGAGAAATTTCTAAAACATTATCTCTTTATGTATTATTACCTACTACTTTGTTTTCCTTAATGAAATGAATTATCTATTATCATTCATCTTCTTTCTTTTTATCGATGAAAAAGGGGGAGAAATTTAAATTGTGCATATTGATAGGGGGAGTAACAATACTTTACTAATTTATTAATTTTATATAGTTATCATCATCAAAAAGGGGAGAATTAGAATCTCGATTTTGATTATAACAGCCTATATAAAATGTTATGTGTATAACTAACCATCTTTGTAGGAGATTTATTGTAGATTCATCTACAGATGTTTAAAGCTATATATTGTGTGTCTAAAGTATGTACTTTACTTAGAAATTTTGTTAAAATCTCTCCTTAAATGATATGTATATAAATATATATACACACATGCACACACATGCTCATAAATGCACAAAAGAGCAAACTCAGATGTCTGAAACCGTACATTCAGATGTCTGAGTGCTGAAATATAAATATTGTTTTCACAATATTCAGATGTCTGAACGAAAATATTCAAACATCTGAATAAGGTCAGAAATGAACTATTTCTTTGCTGTTTGTGATTCAATCTAATTCAGAAGTCTGAATTTTTTATTCAGACATCTAAATATCTTCAACTGCTATTTTTCTTGAAATGACACTTCTCTTTACCAAAAGAAACATTTTTTAAATCAACAGTTGCATCTGTTCTTTTCAATATAACTTTTCATTTAAAGATGCAACTCTTTATATACTATAAATAGATTATAGAATTCAACAAACAACTCACCGAATTTACTTTTAGCACTCTTGAATTCTCATATATTCTCAAACTTTCAAATTGCACTCAAATTACTTACATAATTTGGTAACTAATTCACATTATCTTCCACATTTCTCAAAGCACATCACTATATATCATCAAGGAGAAGATTATAGGAATATTGTACTAAATTGACTTATCAGTGTTATTTAAGAACACACTACAGTCAGATACATTTGTTATTTGTAGTGAAGTCCTATTCGGTTGCTTAGGCGGGTAAAGTCCTGTTCGGTTGCTCAGGCAGTGTAAACCTGTTCCTCCAGGTTAATTGAGGGTTGTTGTAGTTGAAATTCCAGAAGGAGTCTGGGACTGGATATAGAACGGAAAGTTTGACCAGTATAAATTCCTGGTGCGCTTGTTTTTATTTACATTGCTATTATCTTCTGTTTCTGCATTTAGATTTAATTATATTCCATATTACATGATCCCAAGTAATAGCTAGCCTTATTGGTTATTTTCATGTGTGTGTGGAAATGAAGATATAATGACTAACGTGTAAAGTATAATAATAATATAAACAAAGTACATGAAGTTGAATATGAAATAAATGTGAAATAGAACAGTTAGAGAAAGAAAATTAAAAGAGAATGGCAACTGTAGGACCCAACCAGGCCTAGTGCGATTAGAGGCCTTTGCATAATCATGACTTCATGTGATGCCTTGGGATACTCCTAAGGAGGAAATGTGATACGATACATAGTGAAACATATAGATATCATTATATATAATTTTGTCCGATGGGTGTGAAATTGGATGTTTGGTTTATTATCGATGACGAAAAGTCGTGTTCACTTGGTATCACTGGATAATGGATATTCGACATGTTAAATGTATTATTGATTTATCAAGTTTATTTTGTATGAGGCACATAAGGTAAAAGGGAATAGCTATCCTGGGGAAATGGTTATCCCATCAATATTCGAAAAGGAAATAGTTGTTCTTGGTAAATGGTTGTTCCTTCAATATTGTTGTTAGTGATTCAGGGAATAGATGTCCTAATAAAATGGTTGTTCCTTTGGTAATAACGTATTCATTGTTTAGGAAATTGGTGTTCCCTTATATTGTGAATTTGGTAGACTTTAAGTATATATTTGCTAATACCATGTGATGAGATGTGGTGTGATCGTAATCGAGTAGTCAACCTGGTTATAGTATTGATATTGCTCCTCGAGTGCAAGTAGGTAGGTTACGATATATCTATACATTTAGAAGACATTAATGATATTTTACCAGTCGTTTAGTAAGAATATATGAGACAAACTGATTTCACTCACTTGTACATATGCTTGACCCACTCATATTTTCTTTTTTATCCATGACTCTAGGTTGATGGACTCAGTGATGTGGAGGGCACGATGATGAAGATCTCATATTGTAACTATTGTAAATAAAAACTTATGACGTATATTCGCGTTTGTTGTGGATTGGTATTTGTTGTACAAATCTAACCATGTATTTGAATCTATTGTGATAACCAGGATTTTCAGGCATCAGATAAATGGATAGTTATCTGATTTAACTATTGAAAATACTGATTTATAGTTTGGACAGATAAACTTCTGTAATAAAGGATACCAGGTACATAAATAAATTTGAAAATATTATAGAAGCTGAATTATAAATATCTGGATAAATATTTATTTGATAATCTACTAAATAATTATATATCATTGGCAAACTATTCCTTTAGAACAAATAATGTGTTGTTAAATATATATATATGTATATAGGATGATTTAAATTTGATTTTAAATTGAAATTGAATTTGAATTGGAAAGTCAAAGGAATAAATATCTTAAAATATTTTGGAATTAAAAATATATTATATGTGATTTTATTTCTTTTATATATAATTGGTTTTATGTTATTTTCATTAAAAGATTTATGTATATAAATTAAAATAATGTATTTAACTAATAGGAAGTATATAATTTTCTTTATAAAATGAAACCATAAACCTAATACAAAGTAATTCAAATAATATAAAGATATTATTTACATGCATTTCACAAGTGTAAGGAGATTTATGCATACAATAGTAAATGTAGGGTGATTAATTAATGTTAATGACAAATGGTAGGTTTTTAAGCAAGTGTCACCTATTATTTTATTTTCTTTTATATTTTTTTAAATAAATCCTAGTTTAGTCTATACATTCATCTTTCCCTTTTCTTCAATTCTTTTTGCTATCTTCTTATTTTCAAAAGCAAGAATCTGGAAAACAAAACCTGTTAAACCATTTTAAACTAAAATTTAACCAAGCTTCCATTTTTACCAACCTGAAATCAAACAAGAAATCAAAATAAAAGCCAGTAAATATTTTATCTCCAACTGGAATGTCAAGCAAAATAATCAAGCAATCTTCTCAGCAACTCTTCAACCTGCATCAAAAATCAAAAGTCATTTCAACGTTTCCAGTTTCAAAACAATTCAAGTTTCAAAAGCTTCAAACTGTTTTAAGCTCTGTACATCAGCAGGTGAGTGATCTGACCTAGTTTCCTCTTTTTTTTAAGAAAAAAATGCCCGTGAGTAAACAAAACTTCGCAAAGTTTAAATCTAGTTGAATACTTGTTGCATGTGATAATATTGTGAAGTGATATGGTAAATATGATCTACATGATATTTTTAAAACTGGTATGTAGTTCAAAAGTTGTGCCTCTGTTTCCAAAATCAGTAAGTAAACTACTAATCAAAATTTAATCTGTTTAGTTATGTGGTTGCATGTGAAAATCCAGGAAAACTATGATGGTAGTACATTTGCATACTTGTTTAGAGATGTGTCTAAATATATATATATATATGTGTGTGTGTGTGTGTGTGTGTGTGTGTGTGTGTGTGTGTGAGAATTTGGGAGTGCATATCTGTATATATACATACGGAGCCCGTTCCAGTTTCACAACCGAATCCAAAATCTAGTTCTTCTTCCCTGATTATTGTGGACACATGATGTTTAAAAGAAAACTGTTTGAAATGATGTAATGCAAATTTTAAAAAATTTACAAGTGAGATTATTAAGTAAAATTTACAACCAGAAGAATTTTCTATAAAATATATTCTAAGGAGTAAAAAATGATGATCTTAATTTTGTGATTTAATTCCATAATCAGATTTTTAGGGGTAAAAGGTAATTTTTTTTGATGTTTCGTGATTATAAAGTCTGTATTTTGGGTGAAATCGCTAGTTGCTCAGAATTTGAGATTTGAGCTTCTACCGATGGTCAGAGCGAAGTGAAGGGTCAGGATCAAAGTTGCAGGAAGTGGGGAGATTGACGAACCTGATAAATATGTTCGATGGGTTTACCATCCACCGAGGCGCCGGCAAGAGATCGATGTAGGGTTTTCGGGAACTGGAAGGAACCTCTAGGTTCGCGAGAGGTTTGCAATGTCATAGGTGAATTAGACTCGATCGGTCATGAAGGAACTAGTGTGATGGTTTATGGCGAGGCTGTGGCCGAATTTGCATAGTTTCTGATGATCAAAAATGACTTAATCAAGGAGTTTTTGGGATGATGGTTGGGTTTCAAGTGAGGGCTGTCTTGTTTGTTTTCGATAGAGCGATATTTTCAGGTTTCAGAGGTGTGATAACCGACGAAGATGATATCGTCGATATGACGGTGGCGGCGACGATGACCAGAGGGTCATCGTCGATCTGTGCACGTGCACGTAGCTATGTTGTGTATCGGTGGTTGTTGTCGAAAGTAGGAGAGAGGTCTCGGGAAATGACTCGAGGAATGGGCAGGGCGACTCGAGATCAACATCAGGTTAGCTTGGGTGTTTCTTTTCTTGTTACAGGTTTGAGTTTAAAATTAAATCCAAGTAAAAGAGAAAAGTAGAAGAGAAGAAGAAGTAGAGACGGGCAGGTCTTGGGTGGGTTATCGGGTGGAACCCAAAGGGGGATTCTTATTACTAGTTAATTCAGAAAAATAAACAAGTTTTTAAATTTAAAATAAAACAAGTTTAAATCGATTTCTTAAAACAAATTCTTTACATAGTAGATGTTTTAAATAATAGGTTTGTGGAATAATATAATTTGTTTAACTTGAATTTGTTAAGTTAAATTTGCAAGTCATTTTAAAACTAAATTTATAAATGTATTTAAGTATTAACTAAAAAGATAAAGATTTATCCTAAAGTTAATTAAGGTTTTGATAAATTAATGATAAGTTAAATTAATAAAGTAATAAAGAGTAATTAATTAGTTTAGTTAATTAATGATTAAGATCTAATAAATTAATAATTAAGAGTTATAGTAAATTAATTAGAGATTAATTAATGGGTAATTAAGAATTAATTAGTTAAGTAATTGAGATTAATTTATAATTAGGGATTAATTAATTAAGCTAATCAATTAAAGATTAGTTAATTCATATTTAAGGATTAATTGATTTAGTAATTAGAGATAATTACTTAAAATTGAAGGATAAATTTGTTAAGGATTATTAATTAATTTAGTTAGTAGTTAAAGGTTAAACTAATTAATAATTAAGGGTAATTATTTGAGGTTAATTAACCAATAGTATGATTAATTAATGGATGTAATTATGGATAGTTAGTTAGGAAGGATAATTAAAGGTTTGTAATTTATTAATGTTAATTAAGCAGGAATAAAAGTGATTGAAGTAATTAAATTAATTTGTTTAAATTAATTAGAAATGGTGTGGCAAATTAATCATGCTTATGGATGATTGAATAATATTGAATGCCTTGGATTTTCTGTTATCTCTGATTTGTGATACTACGTGATATGATATGTTTGTTCTGAACTATGATAATATGGTTTTCTATCTGTGATGAATGGCTATGTAATATGAAGTTCGAGATATAAATGGAATTGTTTAAACTTAAATAGCTTTGTTTTTAAAGATGATATTGGATTCGAAGAGACCCGAGTTGGGAATCAGCAAATACCCGAAACCACTTCGATTTGCTACTAATAATGACTCTTTATAGATTGATATTGAAATCAATAGGATGAATGGGATAAATTTAAATGACAGGACCATTTAAACTAAGTAAATGTACTAGGGATCTGATTTGTGAGAATAAGTATTTAGTATAACAAGTAATGAACTCGTAATGAAGTACGGGTTATTCCAGGTATTTCTTTATGGTTTGAACTTAATATTTCAAATTATATGGGTTTACTCATGCTGGTTTAGCCTGACCCGGGTGTTATTTTGATGTAATGCTCAGGTCATATCGAGTATTATAGATTTTCAGGCAAGGACATTCTGGAGCTCGGGAAGCGAGTTGGATGGCAGGAACGTATGGAGTGCATTCTGCTGTGATATATAGTGTAGTTTGTTTGGGACAGGTTAATTATATCTGTCCAGTGTATTGGTGTAAATGTTGTAACTCTGATGTATTAATGCAAATTAACTGATACAGTTTTCCTTTGTGTAACTGTTATTTTATTGATATTATATTTTGATCCGCTGCGAATGTAAGATTATGTGTTTCCTTTCTGTTTCTTCTTCTATCTCTTTCCTTCTTTTCCTAACTATCTGAAATTTTCGGGATCGAAAAATTTTGGGTCGTTACATTAGGTATCAAAGCCAGGTTAAGCGAGAACCTTGGCTCTGATTGGATTACTCATTAAGGATAGGGTCAATGGTACCCTAGGATGAGTTGAGTGTGTGTGTGTGTGTATATGAGAGCGCACTTGTTATTTTCTTATATAAAGATTTTAAATGATTTTATATAAGCTTATATTTTAATATATAAAGCAATAGTTTTTCTAATATTAAGGTAACTGGTTGTTAAATCATTGGAATTAAACAAATAATGAGTATTAAGTGGTAATAGTAATATAACCAAATTTAAATTGAATAAAGATAAGTTTGAAATGGATTCAGACTGAAATTAAAATCTTAAATTTGGAAAAGAGTTTCAGAATAAGATAATAATGAATTGGTTTCCAGATATGATAATCTTGATTATTATCATAAATGATTGTTGTGTTTAATAATAAAATGCGTATTAATGAGTAATCAAAATGAAATGTTTAGGGAAGTAAAACATTAAGGCAAGTATGACTTATAAATTGGAATTAAAGATGATCTGAATTGGGAAGTTTTAAATCTAGGTCCAGAGTTTGAAAATTGTTACAAAATGATAAAGAAATTGGGTGTGGTAATATATCCATTATTAAGATAAAATGGAATCATTTTGGACTTAAGATTTGAATGTTTAAGATAAAACTTCAAAGGCATGGTTTCAAAATTGAAATTTGGTGATGAAATGAATTTCAAAGATTTAATTGTTTAAAAAGGATTTGAATTATTATCTGAACTTTGAAATAGGTTAAAAATGGAATTTGGATTCAGAATTAAATGGTTTAAAGATATAAGTTGATTTGATTTAAAACATTAAATCCACATTTAAAATTTTTAACTCGAATTTATATAGTTCGGGATGGTTTAAATTTGAAATATGAATTGAATTAGTTCAAATTGAATTTGATTTGAATCAATTAGAATTGTGATTGTAGATGGATAAGTTTAAAAATTCAAATGGAAAATTTGAATTGGAATAATTTGAAATGCAATTGAAGTTGATTGAGTTCAAATTCAAATGGGTAATTGAGGAATAATTCAACTTGAATTGGGGTTAAATCAGTTTCAATGGAAATTGAAGTTATTTATGTTGGGATTGAGTCAATTTAAATGGAAGTGAAAATTTAAATTGAGTTGATGAAAATGGAGATTGGAAAGTTGAACAGTTTGGCTCAAAACTATTTTTAAAATAAATTGTTTCAATACAAATCTATTTTTCCAAGCTATTTACTATATATAATCTTTCTTTTAAAGGCCCAAACTATTTTATACTTATTTATAACTACTTTTGGAATTATTTAACTATTTTGCAACTGTTTTATAGACTAATTACTGGTTTTCAACTTCTTTATAACTAATTACTATTTTACAACTATTTTGCAATAATTTAAAATTTCTATATGTATTTGACTATTTTCAACTATTTTACAACTACTTAACTATTATGCAGATATTTTACAAACTAATAATTAATTTTCAACTACTTATCTATTTTAAAAAATTTCAAGCTATTTTCTAAATTTAAACTGGACATAGTTCGAACTGTTTATGATTAAATATCCATTGAAGAAAGAATTGAGATGATAATCGAAATAGGAATTGAGGCTATCATGAATAAATGAATAAGAATCAAAATAAATGTGAACAAAAAGGAAATTGTTTTCGCTAATAATCAATGAAGATAGATACGTAGGATGTACGTATATTATTCTATTCGCGTAGTGATTTGATCCAGATTAGAGCATAGAATTTCAAGATAGTTATACCGATCCGAGTTGGGATTTTCCATTCGATTTTCGACGACGAACCTTGATATGGATTGTTGATTGGCTCTGGATATTCTCTATCAATTTCATGGCTATGCAAGGAGAATGATGGTTTCTGATCAAGAAACCAGATCGGAGTCTGCACTAGGAAGTCGGATAGACGATACTAGTTCGGAAGTGAAATTGTGTGATCGAATAAGCGATCAGATTGGTATAGTATACAGATGATTTGTGTACATCGTACGGATTTGAATAATCCATTTTTTATATGGTTTTATGTATTTTAAAAAAATTTAAATTTATTTACATATCTTTATCTTTTCACTTTCTTTTATTTATATGTATATATAACTCAATAGAATAATATAAACTTATTTATTTATATTTTTATGTTTAATATCTATATATATACATTCAACGTATATTTATAAAAGGTATGATCCTTCATTAAATCTTTTTTTAATCTTTAAGCTATAATACTTTAAAAATAAATAAATATAGATGCTATTCTAAGTGTTTGAAAATATAGAATTCAACTTCATATAGCTCTTGAAAATTATTAAAAACTAAACTTCCAATTCAATATATATATATATATATATACATCTATATATTACATATTATGATTAGGAAATCATTCTTATTAATTTTGAAAAGATAAAATTTGCCCAATTAAATAATTATAAAGAAGATTATTAAATTAATATTGTCAAACTTCAACAATTATATTAGGAGATTTACAAATCAAATATTTATTCAGATATCTAAAATTTAGTATTTAATATAGTTCAATTCATCTATATACATCCAGATATCCTTATTTATCAAATTTCACTTGTTTAATCAAATGAAATCAGTATCTCAATAGTTTAAAATTAGTTAACTATCAAATTAACAGATGTTCAATAATCCGAGGTATCACATTCCTCTCCTCTTTGAATCTTTTCATCCTCGAAAAGGAACGAAGCTAGAATTTATTAAAATACTTAATATCAATTAAATCAACTTTTGATCATTTTTAAAATACTACTTAAAAATCTATGTAATATTAACAAAATAGTAAAATACTTTTACAACTCGATGTTTCAACCAGTCCATCCTTGTTCTCACAGAAATTCGGTCGGGGCCACGACTGAAAATCTATAAGTACTTAGCAGACCCATTTTCAACACCCAATGGAAATACTTTGAACAATAATTTTATTGAAAACCTTGTGAAAATATAGAAAACATTTTGAAAATAGAGGAAATATCTTTGGTGAGAATGCTCTCGAAATCATCACCCCCATCCATGGTCGTAGTTACATCTAGGGTTACGTTGCCATCGTAACAATAGTCCATGTGTCTGTAGGCACTCTGTGCCCCTCGATTACGCCATGGAACCCACAACAGATCGCAGGTACATTCCAGGGTTACGTTGCCATCACAGCAAAAGTCCATGTAACTATAAGCATCAACGCCCTCGATTTTCGCTGCCAAAAATGAAACTTCTCCACTCCCACATAGGTCGCAGTCAACCGACGTAAAATCAAATGTGGGCCTTGGCTCTCAGCGGCACACACGACTTTCGCTATGGTCTGTAGTAGATCGTAGTGATATCGAGTTACACTGTCGTCACAGCATAACCCAAATGCCTCTATAGGCATCAGCACCCTCGACTTCCGCTACACACTACACATAATCCTCAGGAACTAGTTTTGTCCGGACTCCTTACACGATTAACTTTAGTAACCCTTTAGGGTTCAAGGTAGTACCAACCTGTGGCACTCCTGAGAAGTTCATTTCAAGGGAGCGCCTTTTATTCCAGAGCCATTTTCAAAACACTTTATACTATACACATATAGTATCTTCCAAATCATACACCTAGTATAAATTCCAAATAAATCTCTTTTTCTCAAAATCGATTATTCCAAAATCGATAATTCTCAAACTAGGCTTTCCAAATCCCATTATTGATTTACCCAAAAATCAAAAGCCTTTCCAAAATCCATAGGTTCCAAAAACCTTTCCTCCAAAATCATTCTCATAAGATTATATATATATATATATATATATATATATATATATATATATATATATATAACCATGAAAAATCTTTGGATCATTTCAAACTTGTATAAAACCCCTTTTATACTTCAAATATTTTCGAAAACCCTTTTCTTCTAGCTATAGATTCATAAAGGGAGATTTATCTTATATAACAAAGATATATAACTTGTTTATGCCAAATCAAATATTCAACTTTGATTACGCTTTACAAAACCACTTATCGTATCACTTACTTCCATAAATTAAATTTCAATTATAGAAATATCCAATTTAGATTTTACTTCAACATATATTTCACAAGATATACTGCTCATTTCAAAAACCATTTCAAAATTATTGTCCACAAATTCCCATTAACAATTTCATTCAAACCCGTACGATGCACACATATCATCTGTATGCTATATCAATCTAATCGCTCACTCGATCACACAATTTCACTTCCGAACTAGTATCATCCACGCGACTACCTAATGCGGACTAAGATCTGGTTTCATGATCAGAAACCGTCATTCTCCTTGCATAGCCATAGCTATGAAAGAGAATATCCAAAACCAATCAACATTCCATATCCAAGTTCGCCGTCGAAAATCGAGTGAAAAATCTCATCTCGGATCGATATAACTATCTCGAAATTCTGTTCTCGAATCTAGATCAAATCATTATACGAATAGAATAATATACGTACATCCTACGTATTTATCACTATTGACTATTAACTTAATCAATTTCCTTTTCTATTCACATTCACTTATGATTTCAATACACTTATTCACAGTTGCTTCAATCCTCATTTGGACTATCACTTCAATTCTTATCTCAACTGGTAATGAATCATAAACAGTTTGGACTTTGTCCAGCTTAAATTTAGAAAATAGCTTGAATTTTTAAAAAAAATACATAAGTGGTTGAAAAATAATTATTAGTTTGTAAAATAGTTAATTAATGATAAAATAGTTATAAAATAGTTAAATAATTGCAAAATAGTTGTAAAATAGTAATTAGTTATAAAATAGTTGAAAAATAGTAATCAGTTTATAAACCGCTGTAAAATAGTTAAATAGTTCCAAAAGCAGTTGTAAAATAAGTATAAGATAGCTTTAGGTTTTAAAAAGAAAGTTGTATAGTAAATCGTTAGGAAAATAGATTTAAGACAACTTACATTAAAATAATTTATCTGAAAGTAGTCCGGAGCTAAAATGTTCAATTCCCAATTCACCATTTCCAATTTAAAATTTCCATTTCTAATTAAATTGATTCAATTCCAATTTGAATTGATCCCAATTCCAGTCAATTACCAGTTTCTAAATAACTTTCAATTTCAATTCAAATTAAGCTAACTTCCATTCTTATCCAAAATTCAAATCAACTTCCTATTTGACTTTGAACTCATTCAACTTCAATTTCTTTTCATATTATCCAATACAAATTTCCATTTGAATTTTTAAACTTATCCATCTTCAATCATAATTCCAATTAATAAAAATAAATTTCAAACTGAACCAATTTTAATTTTCAATTCATTCAACTCCAGTTTGAATTTAATCCCAATTCAAGTTGAATTATCCTTGATTCTTTCCAAATTCATATCAAATTGCATTGAATTTACTTATTCAATTTAAATCTAAAATTTAAACGGTCTTGAATCATATAAATTCGAGTTAAATTTTATGTTGATTTACTCACTTAAATCAAATTTACTTTTATTTTTAAATCAACAATCTAGATCTTTAAACAATTTAATTCTGAGGCAGAATTTCAAAATACCATTTTAAATTATCTTTACTTAACTTCTTTCAAAGTTCAAATAAGAATTCAAAAACAATGTTATCTTCAGAATCCAATTTTATTACTGAATTTTAACTTCAAAACCAATTCTCGGTTTCATAGATTATTTATAATATCCTGTAAAGACCCAGAATTTCTGTCATTTGAAATTCGTATATTTAATTAATTTTTAAATATCAACAAGTAAAATTTGTAAGTCGAATAAATTTTATTTCGAATATCTAGATTTATTGGATAATTAAATTGATAATTTAATATTTGAAATTACAAAAATAATTGGGAATTTGGTTTAATGTGATTAAAATTGATTTGTAAAGTTGTATTTAATCATATTGGAGTTAGAATGATATTATAGAACTTTTAAAATTGAAATAAAAATTAATTTGTGGAAATTGAATATTTTAATACTTAATTGACGAGTAAAAAATAGTCATTTTTTCAAACGACCTCGGAATTTGATGAAACCAGTTTCATCAGATCTGTAATGTTATATTATTGTAAGATTTCAAATTTCGTGTTAATCTGATTCACGGTTTGTCCGGGGCAAGCTAAAACGCGTAGAAATTGGTTTAAGTGAATTTTAAATTTAAAATAATCAATTTGAAAACCTGTCTTCCAAATATGATCGAATTGACTCCCGATATATATTCCATTCCGTTCGGAATGGGGGTAAAACATTATAAACGCCAGGCGGCACGCTTCGTTTGGAGTTCGGAAAAAATTCGGTTGAGTAGTGTCGCGAGAATTTTCTATAAAAGGCCACCATATTTCATTTTTTACACCAGAACCCTAGTTCTAAGCTTCAGCCACCACCCTCTATTTTTAATGGCCGAAATGAATCTTCGGTCTTCTTCAATTATCTTCCAATCCACACATTAATTCAAGAAATCTTCAACTACAAAGTCGTAGATCATCGCGAGATCTTTTAAACCAACGGTCAAGATCGTAAACGGAGCTACAGATCAACGGCAAATTCCTCTCAAACAGCCGCCATTCATTCTCGATTTGCATGCTAAGGAGGCGACCGAGTTCATCGGCGTTCGTGCCGAAAGTGGAGTAGGCGAAGGGCTTTAAAATGATAGTGGTTGATCTTGTTCTCGGCATTCGTGGTGGTCGTGAAAATCAAGGTCAACGGCGGCGTGTTGGGTTGTTTGTTCGCGTTTTACTGATGGGGGGGTGAAAATATGTGTGCGGCCCTGATGTGGAATCTGGAAATCAATGGCCGGTTGTGTAAAATTAATAATAATAATAATTGTAATTAATATATATATATATATATTAATTCGTGAATGTTTAAAACGCTATAACTTTTTCATATGAGGTCCGTTATGGACGAAACGAATTGCGTTGGGTTCGTATGGACGAACACTATGCAATGGAGCTGGATTGGAATCGATTGGAACTTGTGATAATTTTGGGTAAAATTAAATGCGTGTTTAATTTTATTCGAAATAAACGCGGAAACCGCTATTGGAAGCAAGATGAGAACTTCTCACTCGATCGATTTGTGTTTCGACATAAATTTTAAATAGTTAAAAATTTAAAATTGGTTGATTGTATGCTTAGATGATAAATTGCTATCTGTTGTACTAAAATAGACCCTATACCCCTCATATTAAACGAAGGTTATTATATTAAACACATATACCGCGATATTCCACCTTGAAGTGGAATTGGCATTATATATATACTTGGAGTTGATTTTCCCGCATTATATAGCGGAAGAGACCCTATTGCGCCGCATAATAGCGGATAATATTTTATATAAACCCATGTACCGTGATATTGTAACAACCGTGGTATTTTCAACCATTCGCATCCATTATAAGTGTATAGGTAGACACTCATGCCGGAATTAAATTGCTCAAAATACCGCGTTGTAAATAAAAATTTGGCAAATCTCAGAATATACAGTAAATAAAAATCATAGAATCACAGACACAGAGTAATAATAGTGCAGCGGAAGCAAAAGAAGTAGTAGTTCATGAAGCTACTATATAAAAATATCAGAGTTACATAAAATACAATAGAGGAAATAAGGTACAAAAGAAGTCTCACTTCGTAGAAGTCAACTACTACAAGCGCTGAAAGGAACAACAGGTTTCAAAAGATAAACATGACAAGTAGATAATCTCCAGCGATTCCAATCTCCAGAAAGTGGAAATCCAAATCTGTGAATAACTCAGGCTGACCCGAGCGTAAATAAAAATACAAACACTCGAGTCAGGACATACATACTTATACAATGTAAACCAACTCAAGTGAACTGTAGTAAAGGTACAAGTAACTTAGAAGATGCTTGGGACCGCCCATCCTCTAAGGATCCGTTAAACTATTTACTATGTAGTATATTGCGCTATATACAGTAGTGTCTAATCAGTAAAGTATAATCATATAGAAAATAGCGTTAAGGGGATGGTGAACCTTAACGCTGTCGGATCTTTAAAACCAAAATCGTAGTGGGCTCGATATAAGGATATGACACGGCACGCGAGGCAATGCCAGGGTGGATACACCGTTTGCACTCCCGGACCGGTGGTGACGGCAAGCCAGCAGCTTCCGCCAACCTCGAACAATACCCCCGAATCAAATGTGGCGCCACCGAATCGAATCACAAAAGTAATAGAATGGTTTCCGATGGAGCATGCTCGATGAAAGGGTGCGACCCTTTGTGTAGCCCGGTATAGCTCCTGTTTTAGTCATATATGCCAATTCACGGGAGTTGGGTCCATGTAATATACCTCGAGAACGTCGCCACCATCCTACTTCATTCTGGAATCTCCACCGCGTACACAGTTGTTAAAGTGGTTTTCGGTATTGGCCGGCTATAAGACAATATCCGATCCCGGTCTCTTTAACAACCAATCGTTATTATAACCCGTAGTTATAACTTTAAAACATATTTTATACTTCAAAATAAAATATCATTTCAACCCAAATCTTTATCAAAATAAAGATTAAATCATTTCCAAACCATTTCAATATATCATCATACCATATCTTTCAATTCAAATATTTATCAAAGTAATTATCAAGTCATTTCAAATCATTTTTAATACATAAACATCACATCTTCCAAATTCAATATTTATCAAAATAATTATCAAGTCATTTCAAATCATTTTTAATACATAAACATCATATCTTCCAAATTCAATATTTATCAAAATAATTATCAAGTCGTTTCAAATCATTTTTAATACATAAACATCACATCTTTCAAACTTCATTTTCAAATCGTCTTAATTTAAAAATATCATAACTTTCAAAACTTCATCTTCGAATCATTTAATATATACCAGAATATCATATCTTTCAAAACTTCATTTCAAATCATTTCAATGTATCATATCTTTTCGAAACCACATTTCAATCATTTAATATATCAAAATATCATCTCTTTTCACAACCACATTCATTTCAATATCATTATTCATTTTATTCAATTTAAAATACCATTTCAATTCATATTTCAAAACAGTTTATATTCCAAAAATCATTTTTAATCACTAAAATGAAGTTATTATGTTTAATAATTAAATTATTAAACTTCCAAAATTTTCAACTTTCAACGTTCATTTATTCACTTAAGTTTATTAAAACAGTAAAGATTCACTTTTCGTGGCATTTAGAAAATGCTACGGAAAAATACATTCAAAACAGTTCACTTTAACAAAAGACAACATTTTAAAATGTCGTAATAGGGTTTACTTAACTTTCAAATAAACTTAGTTAAATTCAAAAATTATAGCACTTACAAAAATTTTCTATAATAGCTTTTAATTCAATTTAGCTTTTTAGTTCATTATCGTCAACTACAGCATTTACAATGCTGTAATATCATTCACATTGTAATTAATAGAATTTCAAAAATGCAGTAAATTAACTTCAAATATTCAATAAAATTTCTCAACCAATTATATTTTTATTTAAAACATTTTTTAACTTATAAAATCATACATTTCACATTTATAAACATCATTTAATTTTCCTCAAGTTCATGACTTTATAAAGTTAAATTTCCATTCAAAAATCAAGTTTTAATAATAATTCACTTATCAAAATGCAATGTTCAATTTTAGATTCACTACATTAAATTTCAACTTAACATTTATGTTAAAATTCTCAAATATAACTTATTTTTATTTTTATTTACTTAACTAAAATTTCCCTTTCAAGTCAATTTCATAAATTTCCAATTTTAGTTATATTTCAAAATTTCAACTTAAAATATTCATTCATTTCACATTTCAGCTTTATTAAAAATCATTAATATGATATAAAATCACTTTAAATTCAATTTATATTCAAATTATCATAAATTCATATTCAATTAAATTTCCAATTATAATTAAATCAATTTTTCCAAAATAACTTACGTTCAAAATTTCTAACTTTTCCATTAATTCAATTCACTTACAATTATTCATAAAATCAATAATATTTTACAAAAATCCTTTTTAATTATATTTAAATCAAACTAATATAATATTTACATTTCTAAAATAACTTTAAAGATTTTAGGAAAACATATATTAACTACGGGTCTATATATAATTTTCTACGCTAGGTAAAGTGATACGGATATGTATCATTTCAATCCACAGTTTAAAAAGAAAAATCCAAGTTTTATCATTTCAAACCCGCAATCCCAAGTTAAATAAATGATTTGAAAATCATTCAGGCCTATCATTTCAGCCCATAACAATTTTCCCTTATTCCAAAGTCCGTTCGGGTATATATCATTTCAACCCATAGTGATTCTAATCAAAAGGGAACTTGCAGTGTGATAAACTGATATAAATAAACAGAATAGCATAATAAACAGTAACAAGTGATATAACAGGTGTAATAACAGGTGTAAACATCATATGGCCATAATATAGCAGTTATAACATGATGCAATACATTTACAGATTCAAATGGTGTCGGTTTATCGGTTATATAGGTACAGATTGTCTGGTGAGAATAACTCACCGGTTTGAGCTGGAGACACAACAACGAATTTCACGAACGGAATCTACACAAGCACAAAAGCATGACACAGATACGAATGGAGGAGCCAAGGATTAATTCCCTTGAATACAAATCAAACAAACAATAACAAACATGAATTATAAACCAAGATATTACAAAACAATGCTAGGAATAAGTACACAATTCAAAGCTAGAACTTTTGCACTTGCATTCACCTTTGTATGCTTCAGCTATGGACTGGAAAAGCACAATAATTGAATGGTTTTGGATCAGGTTTGGATGCAACAGGTCAGCGTATCATGGATTTGATGATGGTGCAAAGGTATGTGTACATGAAACTATGACTACAAGGCATAAACAAGGATTTTGGTCCATATTTGGCTCGACCTATGGCACACTTAGGCTGGCTATACTTACTCCAGATCTAGACAGTGGAGAGTGATGGTATAGCAGCACCCAAAGGTCATGTGGTTGCTGGTGGTGGTGGTTCTAGGGGTGGCCAAGAGGAGTATGTGAAAGGATATTGGCATTAAGGCTCGGCTAGGCTAGTTTTAAGGGTTTGCTTGCAATTTTTGTGGAGTTTTCAACATGGGGAGGCCACGGCCTGATCTGGTTCAGGTCTGGACAGTGGGTAGGTGGAGGGTCAAAGGTTGTATCGTGGTGGTGGTGGAACAATAGGAGGTGGCCAGGGCAAGATATGAAGGAGATAGTGGAGTATATGGCTAGGCTAGGCAATTTCAAGGGGTTTGGTGCAAAGTTTGTGATGCTAACCTCAATGGATGGGCAAAACTTGGTTAATGTCAGAGGAGGGGGAGGAGGAGCTGCTGTAGATGGTGTAGGAGATGGTGGAGCTGATGGTGGAGAGGTTAGGCTGAGCAAAGCATGAAGAAGCAGGGCAAAAATCAAGGCAAACAAATGGAAAAAGGAAGAAGATGAGAGGAGAATGGAAGCCATATTTTTCTTTGAAGTGCCATGAGTTTTTAGGAGATGAAGGAGGACATTTTTTTACGTGCAAATGATATGTGATCAGCTGAAAGAAATGAGATATGGTTGGCTTCAATTGAATGCAAGAGTTAGAAAATGAAAAGGTGGGAAAACAAAGAGACTTAAGCAACTAAAGAGTCACAAAACCTTTCAAATTTCCACTAAATTCTTTTTAATTTTAAATAACTGAAATATATATATAAATCCAGATAAAAATACGAAAATTTAGTAAATAAACAATAATAAATAAATAAATCATTAATTATATATAGTTTAATTAAATAAAACAGTAAAATTTACAACTAGTCCTGAAAATATGAAAAATAAGTGCAATGAACTTGGAAAAAATTTTATGTACTTAAAAATATTTAAAGATAAGAACACAAAATAAAATGAATTCACAAAATAAATAAATAAATTTTAATTAAAATATAGTTTAGACGAAGAAAATAGCAGAAAAAGGAAGCAGCCTTTTAAAAATAGGAAATCATCATAGTAAATTTTAGAAAAATCCTATTATTATTTTTAAAATATTTAGAGATGAAAATATACATAAATTAACTTATCTACCCATATTAAAAGAAATATAAGAAAGAAAAATATGATTTATAAAATTTAAAATAGGCAAAATTGCACAATAAAACAAATTATACTAGAAATTGAAATGTACATAACTTTTACATTTTAACTCCGTTTTCAACGAAACGAAAGTGGTGTTCTTAGAATTTTATGTAATTTCATAATAAAAGATAAAATTTATAAATTTAAACTTTTAAAATTTTAAGTCAAAAGTCAAAGTTTGACTATTTTGACCAAAATCAACATTTCAGGAACATATTCAAATTACACAAGTTTGGAATTATAATTTCATATAAAATCAAGATTTATATTTAAGTAATAAAATTTAATCATTTAAAATAAGTTAAATAAGTTTTTTTTTAAATCAAAATAATTAAAAAAAATACAGGGTTGTCACACTCTCCCCCACTCAAATCTTTTCGTCCTCGAAAAGGAACGAGGTACGGAAAAGCACAGAAAAAAGATAGAGTGAAATAGGATTAAGATAAGATGACAAGAAGATTGAAATTATACCTGATAACTGTTGTTAAAGGTAAGTTTAACAAGGTGGAGATGATCTTTCCAAGATTCTCCAAAATTAAGAACACAGGCACGAAAAGGTAGATTCAAAATGATTACCAAAGATCTATCAAAGATTATAGAAAGATTTCTAACACAAAGATTGTAGAAAGATGCCTATACCAATCTATATCAAGATAAGGATGATAAGGACAACCAAAATATAGTTTGGAAAGCAAAATAAGGAAACAGATTTGAAATTTCAACTTAAATTGATAATTAATATTTTTACACAAGTTAAATAAATCTTAACTATATCAAGTTTCATTATCTTATTATCCAATCATCTTAAACTAACAAAAAATTTCTTATAATTGAAAATATTCTTTAAAAATAAAATTTAAGAATTAAATTTTCGATTACATTCAAACCATTTAGAGATAAGTCATAATATATATAATATGTCAAATCAAATTTCAATCATATATCTATATTGTTATAAATCAAGTCATATTTTAGAAATTCAAATCAATTAAATTCCCCAAAACAAAGCTGTAGCAAGACTACATAACAGTCTCTTAACTTCGAACTCGAAAATGAACGTCGATGATGCCGCGATCATCACCGAAGTTATTTTCCAGCGACAAAGAGAAGAGCACTAATTTTAAACCTTTAAAATTCTTTGAAAACAAATTCTATTCAAAATACTTTAAATAATATAACCCTTTTAAAACTTTTAAACCAAAGCTCGAGATCATCGGAAAATAAATTCTCAGATTTCTTTTCTAAATTCATTTAAGTTCCCAAATCAATTTATAAACAATTATTTATAAATTCATTCATAGAACAATAAATGATAAATCAAGTATTATCATTTCAAATTATCAATTTCAATCATTTCATTAAGTTCCATAGATATATATATCAAAATTTTATTTCATTAACCAAATTTTTAAAATAATATTGTGTCAATTTGTTCTATCAAAGTGTTTTAGAAATCCTATCGATAGCGCTGATCAGACGAATCGATCGTAAACCCAAATCAACATCAACAACTCAAACAACACAATATAAAAAAAAATATAGATTGACAAATACAATTCAAAATGTTTGAAAATATGTTGGAAACAAAAGACAAGATGATTAAATATAGAGTAGGGAGGTGGATTAGCTAATATAAATCACGGGCAACCTTAATCGGGTCAACCGTGACTTAAAGTATAAGGTCGAAGTGGATTTTCTGGGGTAAATCTACATTCAACCTCATAAGATAGAGTTTTGGATAATAGGAGATACTAGCATCTAAACTGAGGATATAAAATCTTTGGTGAATCGATGCTGTTGTAAAGGAGTTTCACCCTTTTACAAGAAAATTTTTGAGATTGCCGAGACCACCAATTCACTATAAAGATCATTCGAAGTGGAGTTATGGGATACTCCAGAATCAAATGAAGATGAATAGCGGGGAATAAGAATGGATTTTGGAACCACAGGGAACGTTCCAAAATTCAAAAGAATCGAGTCAAAAGAAAGAGAATCAACTCGAATGAAAGCGATTCTGTAAATACATCTACTCCATATGCTGAGTTTTGCCTAGAGCTACCAAAGCTCTGATACCAACTGTAACAACCATGGTATTTTCAACCATTCGCATCCATTATAAGTGTATAGGTAGACACTCATGCCGGAATTAAATTGCTCAAAATACCGCGTTGTAAATAAAAATTTGGCAAATCTCAGAATATACAGTAAATAAAAATCATAGAATCACAGACACAGAGTAATAATAGTGCAGCGGAAGCAAAAGAAGTAGTAGTTCATGAAGCTACTATATAAAAATATCAGAGTTACATAAAATACAATAGAGGAAATAAGGTACAAAAGAAGTCTCACTTCGTAGAAGTCAACTACTACAAGCGCTGAAAGGAACAACAGGTTTCAAAAGATAAACATGACAAGTAGATAATCTCCAGCGATTCCAATCTCCAGAAAGTGGAAATCCAAATCTGTGAATAACTCAGGCTGACCCGAGCGTAAATAAAAATACAAACACTCGAGTCAGGACATACATACTTATACAATGTAAACCAACTCAAGTGAACTGTAGTAAAGGTACAAGTAACTTAGAAGATGCTTGGGACCGCCCATCCTCTAAGGATCCGTTAAACTATTTACTATGTAGTATATTGCGCTATATACAGTAGTGTCTAATCAGTAAAGTATAATCATATAGAAAATAGCGCTAAGGGGATGGTGAACCTTAACGCTGTCGGATCTTTAAAACCAAAATCGTAGTGGGCTCGATATAAGGATATGACACGGCACACGAGGCAATGCCAGGGTGGATACACCGTTTGCACTCCCGAACCGGTGGTGACGGCAAGCCAGCAGCTTCCGCCCACCTCGAACAATACCCCCGAATCAAATGTAGCGCCACCGAATCGAATCACAAAAGTAATAGAATGGTTTCCGATGGAGCATGCTCGATGAAAGGGTGCGACCCTTTGTTTAGCCCGGTATAGCTCCTGTTTTAGTCATATATGCCAACTCACGGGAGTTAGGTCCACGTAATATACCTCGAGAACGTCGCCACCATCCTACTTCATTCTGGAATCTCCACCGCGTACACAGTTGTTAAAGTGGTTTTCGGTATTGGCCGGCTATAAGACAATATCCGATCCCGGTCTCTTTAACAACCAATCGTTATTATAACCCGTAGTTATAACTTTAAAACATATTTTATACTTCAAAATAAAATGTCATTTCAACCCAAATCTTTATCAAAATAAAGATTAAATCATTTCCAAACCATTTCAATATATCATCATACCATATCTTTCAATTCAAATATTTATCAAAGTAATTATCAAGTCATTTCAAATCATTTTTAATACATAAACATCACATCTTCCAAATTCAATATTTATCAAAATAATTATCAAGTCATTTCAAATCATTTTTAATACATAAACATCATATCTTCCAAATTCAATATTTATCAAAATAATTATCAAGTCATTTCAAATCATTTTTAATACATAAACATCACATCTTTCAAACTTCATTTTCAAATCGTCTTAATTTCAAAATATCATAACTTTCAAAACTTCATCTTCGAATCATTTAATATATACCAGAATATCATATCTTTCAAAACTTCATTTCAAATCATTTCAATATATCATATCTTTTCGAAACCACATTTCAATCATTTAATATATCAAAATATCATCTCTTTTCACAACCACATTCATTTCAATATCATTATTCATTTTATTCAATTTAAAATACCATTTCAATTCATATTTCAAAACAGTTTATATTCCAAAAATCATTTCTAATCACTAAAATGAAGTTATTATGTTTAATAATTAAATTATTAAACTTCCAAAATTTTCAACTTTCAACGTTCATTTATTCACTTAAGTTTATTAAAACAGTAAAGATTCACTTTTCGTGGCATTTAGAAAATGCTACGGAAAAATACATTCAAAACAGTTCACTTTAACAAAAGACAACATTTTAAAATGTTGTAATAGGGTTTACTTAACTTTCAAATAAACTTAGTTAAATTCAAAAATTATAGCACTTACAAAAATTTTCTATAATAGCTTTTAATTCAATTTAGCTTTTTAGTTCATTATCGTCAACTACAGCATTTACAATGCTGTAATATCATTCACATTGTAATTAATAGAATTTCAAAAATGCAGTAAATTAACTTCAAATATTCAATAAAATTTCTCAACCAATTATATTTTTATTTAAAACATTTTTTAACTTATAAAATCATACATTTCACATTTATAAACATCATTTAATTTTCCTCAAGTTCATGACTTTATAAAGTTAAATTTCCATTCAAAAATCAAGTTTTAATAATAATTCACTTATCAAAATGCAATGTTCAATTTTAGATTCACTACATTAAATTTCAACTTAACATTTATGTTAAAATTCTCAAATATAACTTATTTTTATTTTTATTTACTTAACTAAAATTTCCCTTTCAAGTCAATTGCATAAATTTCCAATTTTAGTTATATTTCAAAATTTCAACTTAAAATATTCATTCATTTCACATTTCAGCTTTATTAAAAATCATTAATATGATATAAAATCACTTTAAATTCAATTTATATTCAAATTATCATAAATTCATATTCAATTAAATTTCCAATTATAATTAAATCAATTTTTCCAAAATAACTTACGTTCAAAATTTCTAACTTTTCCATTAATTCAATTCACTTACAATTATTCATAAAATCAATAATATTTTACAAAAATCCTTTTTAATTATATTTAAATCAAACTAATATAATATTTACATTTCTAAAATAACTTTAAAGATTTTAGGAAAACATATATTAACTACGGGTCTATATATAATTTTCTACGCTAGGTAAAGTGATACGGATATGTATCATTTCAATCCGCAGTTTAAAAAGAAAAATCCGGGTTTTATCATTTCAAACCCGCAATCCCAAGTTAAATAAATGATTTGAAAATCATTCAGGCCTATCATTTCAGCCCATAACAATTTTCCCTTATTCCAAAGTCCGTTCGGGTATATATCATTTCAACCCATAGTGATTCTAATCAAAAGGGAACTTGCAGTGTGATAAACTGATATAAATAAACAGAATAGCATAATAAACAGTAACAAGTGATATAACAGGTGTAATAACAGGTGTAAACATCATATGGTCATAATATAGCAGTTATAACATGATGCAATACATTTACAGATTCAAATGGTGTCGGTTTATCAGTTATATAGGTACAGATTGTCTGGTGAGAATAACTCACTGGTTTGAGCTGGAGACACAACAACGAATTTCACGAATGGAATCTACACAAGCACAAAAGCACGACACAGATACGAATGGAGGAGCCAAGGATTAATTCCCTTGAATACAAATCAAACAAACAATAACAAACATGAATTATAAACCAAGATATTACAAAACAATGCTAGGAATAAGTACACAATTCAAAGCTAGAACTTTTGCACTTGCATTCACCTTTGTATGCTTCAGCTATGGACTGGAAAAGCACTGTAATGGAATGGTTTTGGATCAGGTTTGGATGCAACAGGTCAGCGTATCATGGATTTGATGATGGTGCAAAGGTATGTGTACATGAAACTATGACTACAAGGCATAAACAAGGATTTTGGTCCATATTTGGCTCGACCTATGGCACACTTGGGCTGGCTATACTTACTCCAGATCTAGACAGTGGAGAGTGATGGTATAGCAGCACCCAAAGGTCATGTGGTTGCTGGTGGTGGTGGTTCTAGGGGTGGCCAAGAGGAGTATGTGAAAGGATATTGGCATTAAGGCTCGGCTAGGCTAGTTTTAAGGGTTTGCTTGCAATTTTTGTGGAGTTTTCAACATGGGGAGGCCACGGCCTGATCTGGTTCAGGTCTGGACAGTGGGTAGGTGGAGGGTCAAAGGTTGTATCGTGGTGGTGGTGGAACAATAGGAGGTGGCCAAGGCAAGATATGAAGGAGATAGTGGAGTATATGGCTAGGCTAGGCAATTTCAAGGGGTTTGGTGCAAAGTTTGTGATGCTAACCTCAATGGATGGGCAAAACTTGGTTAATGTCAGAGGAGGGGGAGGAGGAGCTGCTGTAGATGGTGTAGGAGATGGTGGAGCTGATGGTGGAGAGGTTAGGCTGAGCAAAGCATGAAGAAGCAGGGCAAAAATCAAGGCAAACAAATGGAAAAAGGAAGAAGATGAGAGGAGAATGGAAGCCATATTTTTCTTTGAAGTGCCATGAGTTTTTAGGAGATGAAGGAGGACATTTGTTTACGTGCAAATGATATGTGATCAGCTGAAAGAAATGAGATATGGTTGGCCTCAATTGAATGCAAGAGTTAGAAAATGAAAAGGTGGGAAAACAAAGAGACTTAAGCAACTAAAGAGTCACAAAACCTTTCAAATTTCCACTAAATTCTTTTTAATTTTAAATAACTGAAATATATATATAAATCCAGATAAAAATACGAAAATTTAGTAAATAAACAATAATAAATAAATAAATTATTAATTATATATAGTTTAATTAAATAAAACAGCAAAATTTACAACTAGTCCTGAAAATATGAAAAATAAGTGCAATGAACTTGGAAAAAATTTTATGTACTTAAAAATATTTATAAATAAAGATAAGAACACAAAATAAAATGAATTCACAAAATAAATAAATAAATTTTAATTAAAATATAGTTTAGACGAAGAAAATAGCAGAAAAAGGAAGCAGCCTTTTAAAAATAGGAAATCATCATAGTAAATTTTAGAAAAATCCTATTATTATTTTTAAAATATTTAGAGATGAAAATATACATAAATTAACTTATCTACCCATATTAAAAGAAATATAAGAAAGAAAAATATGATTTATAAAATTTAAAATAGGCAAAATTGCACAATAAAACAAATTATACTAGAAATTGAAATGTACATAACTTTTACATTTTAACTCCGTTTTCAACGAAACGAAAGTGGTGTTCTTAGAATTTTATGTAATTTCATAATAAAAGATAAAATTTATAAATTTAAACTTTTAAAATTTTAAGTCAAAAGTCAAAGTTTGACTATTTTGACCAAAATCAACATTTCAGGAACATATTCAAATTACACAAGTTTGGAATTATAATTTCATATAAAATCAAGATTTATATTTAAGTAATAAAATTTAATCATTTAAAATAAGTAAAATAAGTTTTTTTTTAAATCAAAATAATCAAAAAAAAAATACAGGGTTGTCACACTCTCCCCCACTCAAATCTTTTCGTCCTCGAAAAGGAACGAGGTACGGAAAAGCACAGAAAAAAGATAGAGTGAAATAGGATTAAGATAAGATGACAAGAAGATTGAAATTATACCTGATAACTGTTGTTATAGGTAAGTTTAACAAGGTGGAGATGATCTTTCCAAGATTCTCCAAAATTAAGAACACAGGCACGAAAAGGTAGATTCAAAATGATTACCAAAGATCTATCAAAGATTATAGAAAGATTTCTAACATAAAGATTGTAGAAAGATGCCTATACCAATCTATATCAAGATAAGGATGATAAGGACAACTAAAATATAGTTTGGAAAGCAAAATAAGGAAACAGATTTGAAAGCATGGAAATTTCAACTTAAATTGATAATTAATATTTTTACACAAGTTAAATAAATCTTAACTATATCAAGTTTCATTATCTTATTATCCAATCATCTTAAACTAACAAAAAATTTCTTATAATTGAAAATATTGTTTAAAAATAAAATTTAAGAATTAAATTTTCGATTACATTCAAACCATTTAGAGATAAGTCATAATATATATAATATGTCAAATCAAATTTCAATCATATATCTATATTGTTATAAATCAAGTCATATTTTAGAAATTCAAATCAATTAAATTCCCCAAAACAAAGCTGTAGCAAGACTACATAACAGTCTCTTAACTTCGAACTCGAAAATGAACGTCGATGATGTCGCGATCATCACCGAAGTTATTTTCCAGCGACAAAGAGAAGAGCACTAATTTTAAACCTTTAAAATTCTTTGAAAACAAATTCTATTCAAAATACTTTAAATAATATAACCCTTTTAAAACTTTTAAACCAAAGCTCGAGATCATCGGAAAATAAATTCTCAGATTTCTTTTCTAAATTCATTTAAGTTCCCAAATCAATTTATAAACAATTATTTATAAATTCATTCATAGAACAATAAATGATAAATCAAGTATTATCATTTCAAATTATCAATTTCAATCATTTCATTAAGTTCCATAGATATATATATCAAAATTTTATTTCATTAACCAAATTTTTAAAATAATATTGTGTCAGTTTGTTCTATCAAAGTGTTTTAGAAATCCTATCGATAGCGCTGATCAGACGAATCGATCGGAAACCCAAATCAACATCAACAACTCAAACAACACAATATATAAAAAAATATAGATTGACAAATACAATTCAAAATGTTTGAAAATATGTTGGAAACAAAAGACAAGATGATTAAATATAGAGTAGGGAGGTGGATTAGCTAATATAAATCACGGGCAACCTTAATCGGGTCAACCGTGACTTAAAGTATAAGGTCGAAGTGGATTTTCTGGGGTAAATCTACATTCAACCTCATAAGATAGAGTTTTGGATAATAGGAGATACTAGCATCTAAACTGAGGATATAAAATCTTTGGTGAATCGATGCTGTTGTAAAGGAGTTTCACCCTTTTACAAGAAAATTTTTGAGATTGCCGAGACCACCAATTCACTATAAAGATCATTCGAAGTGGAGTTATGGGATACTCCAGAATCAAATGAAGATGAATAGCGGGGAATAAGAATGGATTTTGGAACCACAGGGAACGTTCCAAAATTCAAAAGAATCGAGTCAAAAGAAAGAGAATCAACTCGAATGAAAGCGATTCTGTAAATACATCTACTCCATATGCTGAGTTTTGCCTAGAGCTACCAAAGCTCTGATACCAACTGTAACAACCATGGTATTTTCAACCATTCGCATCCATTATAAGTGTATAGGTAGACACTCATGCCGGAATTAAATTGCTCAAAATACCGCGTTGTAAATAAAAATTTGGCAAATCTCAGAATATACAGTAAATAAAAATCATAGAATCACAGACACAGAGTAATAATAGTGCAGCGGAAGCAAAAGAAGTAGTAGTTCATGAAGCTACTATATAAAAATATCAGAGTTACATAAAATACAATAGAGGAAATAAGGTACAAAAGAAGTCTCACTTCGTAGAAGTCAACTACTACAAGCGCTGAAAGGAACAACAGGTTTCAAAAGATAAACATGACAAGTAGATAATCTCCAGCGATTCCAATCTCCAGAAAGTGGAAATCCAAATCTGTGAATAACTCAGGCTGACCCGAGCGTAAATAAAAATACAAACACTCGAGTCAGGACATACATACTTATACAATGTAAACCAACTCAAGTGAACTGTAGTAAAGGTACAAGTAACTTAGAAGATGCTTGGGACCGCCCATCCTCTAAGGATCCGTTAAACTATTTACTATGTAGTATATTGCGCTATATACAGTAGTGTCTAATCAGTAAAGTATAATCATATAGAAAATAGCGCTAAGGGGATGGTGAACCTTAACGCTGTCGGATCTTTAAAACCAAAATCGTAGTGGGCTCGATATAAGGATATGACACGGCACACGAGGCAATGCCAGGGTGGATACACCGTTTGCACTCCCGAACCGGTGGTGACGGCAAGCCAGCAGCTTCCGCCCACCTCGAACAATACCCCCGAATCAAATGTAGCGCCACCGAATCGAATCACAAAAGTAATAGAATGGTTTCCGATGGAGCATGCTCGATGAAAGGGTGCGACCCTTTGTTTAGCCCGGTATAGCTCCTGTTTTAGTCATATATGCCAACTCACGGGAGTTAGGTCCACGTAATATACCTCGAGAACGTCGCCACCATCCTACTTCATTCTGGAATCTCCACCGCGTACACAGTTGTTAAAGTGGTTTTCGGTATTGGCCGGCTATAAGACAATATCCGATCCCGGTCTCTTTAACAACCAATCGTTATTATAACCCGTAGTTATAACTTTAAAACATATTTTATACTTCAAAATAAAATATCATTTCAACCCAAATCTTTATCAAAATAAAGATTAAATCATTTCCAAACCATTTCAATATATCATCATACCATATCTTTCAATTCAAATATTTATCAAAGTAATTATCAAGTCATTTCAAATCATTTTTAATACATAAACATCACATCTTCCAAATTCAATATTTATCAAAATAATTATCAAGTCATTTCAAATCATTTTTAATACATAAACATCATATCTTCCAAATTCAATATTTATCAAAATAATTATCAAGTCATTTCAAATCATTTTTAATACATAAACATCACATCTTTCAAACTTCATTTTCAAATCGTCTTAATTTAAAAATATCATAACTTTCAAAACTTCATCTTCGAATCATTTAATATATACCAGAATATCATATCTTTCAAAACTTCATTTCAAATCATTTCAATATATCATATCTTTTCGAAACCACATTTCAATCATTTAATATATCAAAATATCATCTCTTTTCACAACCACATTCATTTCAATATCATTGTTCATTTTATTCAATTTAAAATACCATTTCAATTCATATTTCAAAACAGTTTATATTCCAAAAATCATTTTTAATCACTAAAATGAAGTTATTATGTTTAATAATTAAATTATTAAACTTCCAAAATTTTCAACTTTCAACGTTCATTTATTCACTTAAGTTTATTAAAACAGTAAAGATTCACTTTTCGTGGCATTTAGAAAATGCTACGGAAAAATACATTCAAAACAGTTCACTTTAACAAAAGACAACATTTTAAAATGTTGTAATAGGGTTTACTTAACTTTCAAATAAACTTAGTTAAATTCAAAAATTATAGCACTTACAAAATTTTTCTATAATAGCTTTTAATTCAATTTAGCTTTTTAGTTCATTATCGTCAACTACAGCATTTACAATGCTGTAATATCATTCACATTGTAATTAATAGAATTTCAAAAATGCAGTAAATTAACTTCAAATATTCAATAAAATTTCTCAACCAATTATATTTTTATTTAAAACATTTTTTAACTTATAAAATCATACATTTCACATTTATAAACATCATTTAATTTTCCTCAAGTTCATGACTTTATAAAGTTAAATTTCCATTCAAAAATCAAGTTTTAATAATAATTCACTTATCAAAATGCAATGTTCAATTTTAGATTCACTACATTAAATTTCAACTTAACATTTATGTTAAAATTCTCAAATATAACTTATTTTTATTTTTATTTACTTAACTAAAATTTCCCTTTCAAGTCAATTTCATAAATTTCCAATTTTAGTTATATTTCAAAATTTCAACTTAAAATATTCATTCATTTCACATTTCAGCTTTATTAAAAATCATTAATATGATATAAAATCACTTTAAATTCAATTTATATTCAAATTATCATAAATTCATATTCAATTAAATTTCCAATTATAATTAAATCAATTTTTCCAAAATAACTTACGTTCAAAATTTCTAACTTTTCCATTAATTCAATTCACTTACAATTATTCATAAAATCAATAATATTTTACAAAAATCCTTTTTAATTATATTTAAATCAAACTAATATAATATTTACATTTCTAAAATAACTTTAAAGATTTTAGGAAAACATATATTAACTACGGGTCTATATATAATTTTCTACGCTAGGTAAAGTGATACGGATATGTATCATTTCAATCCGCAGTTTAAAAAGAAAAATCCGGGTTTTATCATTTCAAACCCGCAATCCCAAGTTAAATAAATGATTTGAAAATCATTCAGGCCTATCATTTCAGCCCATAACAATTTTCCCTTATTCCAAAGTCCGTTCGGGTATATATCATTTCAACCCATAGTGATTCTAATCAAAAGGGAACTTGCAGTGTGATAAACTGATATAAATAAACAGAATAGCATAATAAACAGTAACAAGTGATATAACAGGTGTAATAACAGGTGTAAACATCATATGGTCATAATATAGCAGTTATAACATGATGCAATACATTTACAGATTCAAATGGTGTCGGTTTATCAGTTATATAGGTACAGATTGTCTGGTGAGAATAACTCACCGGTTTGAGCTGGAGACACAACAACGAATTTCATGAATGGAATCTACACAAGCACAAAAGCACGACACAGATACGAATGGAGGAGCCAAGGATTAATTCCCTTGAATACAAATCAAACAAACAATAACAAACATGAATTATAAACCAAGATATTACAAAACAATGCTATGAATAAGTACACAATTCAAAGCTAGAACTTTTGCACTTGCATTCACCTTTGTATGCTTCAGCTATGGACTGGAAAAGCACTGTAATGGAATGGTTTTGGATCAGGTTTGGATGCAACAGGTCAGCGTATCATGGATTTGATGATGGTGCAAAGGTATGTGTACATGAAACTATGACTACAAGGCATAAACAAGGATTTTGGTCCATATTTGGCTCGACCTATGGCACACTTGGGCTGGCTATACTTACTCCAGATCTAGACAGTGGAGAGTGATGGTATAGCAGCACCCAAAGGTCATGTGGTTGCTGGTGGTGGTGGTTCTAGGGGTGGCCAAGAGGAGTATGTGAAAGGATATTGGCATTAAGGCTCGGCTAGGCTAGTTTTAAGGGTTTGCTTGCAATTTTTGTGGAGTTTTCAACATGGGGAGGCCACGGCTTGATCTGGTTCAGGTCTGGACAGTGGGTAGGTGGAGGGTCAAAGGTTGTATCGTGGTGGTGGTGGAAAATAGGAGGTGGCCAAGGCAAGATATGAAGGAGATAGTGGAGTATATGGCTAGGCTAGGCAATTTCAAGGGGTTTGGTGCAAAGTTTGTGATGCTAACCTCAATGGATGGGCAAAACTTGGTTAATGTCAGAGGAGGGGGAGGAGGAGCTGCTGTAGATGGTGTAGGAGATGGTGGAGCTGATGGTGGAGAGGTTAGGCTGAGCAAAGCATGAAGAAGCATGGCAAAAATCAAGGCAAACAAATGGAAAAAGGAAGAAGATGAGAGGAGAATGGAAGCCATATTTTTCTTTGAAGTGCCATGAGTTTTTAGGAGATGAAGGAGGACATTTGTTTACGTGCAAATGATATGTGATCAGCTGAAAGAAATGAGATATGGTTGGCCTCAATTGAATGCAAGAGTTAGAAAATGAAAAGGTGGGAAAACAAAGAGACTTAAGCAACTAAAGAGTCACAAAACCTTTCAAATTTCCACTAAATTCTTTTTAATTTTAAATAACTGAAATATATATATAAATCCAGATAAAAATACGAAAATTTAGTAAATAAACAATAATAAATAAATAAATTATTAATTATATATAGTTTAATTAAATAAAACAGCAAAATTTACAACTAGTCCTGAAAATATGAAAAATAAGTGCAATGAACTTGGAAAATTTTTTATGTACTTAAAAATATTTATAAATAAAGATAAGAACACAAAATAAAATGAATTCACAAAATAAATAAATAAATTTTAATTAAAATATAGTTTAGACGAAGAAAATAGCAGAAAAAGGAAGCAGCCTTTTAAAAATAGGAAATCATCATAGTAAATTTTAGAAAAATCCTATTATTATTTTTAAAATATATAGAGATGAAAATATACATAAATTAACTTATCTACCCATATTAAAAGAAATATAAGAAAGAAAAATATGATTTATAAAATTTAAAATAGGCAAAATTGCACAATAAAACAAATTATACTAGAAATTGAAATGTACATAATTTTTACATTTTAACTCCGTTTTCAACGAAACGAAAGTGGTGTTCTTAGAATTTTATGTAATTTCATAATAAAAGATAAAATTTATAAATTTAAACTTTTAAAATTTTAAGTCAAAAGTCAAAGTTTGACTATTTTGACCAAAATCAACATTTCAGGAACATATTCAAATTACACAAGTTTGGAATTATAATTTCATATAAAATCAAGATTTATATTTAAGTAATAAAATTTAATCATTTAAAATAAGTAAAATATGTTTTTTTTAAAATCAAAATAATTAAAATATAAAAATAAAAAATAAAAAAAATACAGGGTTGTCACAGATATCCCGTCTTGTAATGGGATTGGTATTGTGCTAACATATGTGGATGCAGGGAAACATGTTGGAGGGATCCAACTGGATTCCTCAATAGTATAGATTTATTTACATATATTTGCGATATATTCTGTTATCATATTGATATATATTGCTTGGATGCCATGGTTGATGATTGGTGTTGTTGCAGCATTGGGCCTAGTTTTGGAGTTTTAAAAATGTTAATGTAGAGATTTCGAATTTAAAAGGATTTTCAAGTGATTTTTGAAAGTAAACATTTTATTGAATTTTGGAATTGATTCATTTTAAATAAATAAAAGTTATAATTTTTATGTTATAAAAATTATGATTTTTGTGAAATATAACCAAAATGCGATTTTTGAAATAAGTAGTAGATTAATTTGTAAAATGGTTTAAATTGGGATTTTTGAATTAATATAAATGGTTTATATAAAAGATTTATAAAATTGATATTTATAAATTTAAATATTGGAATTATAAAATGAGTTTTTATAAGTGTTAAAATGAAGTATAAATGGATTTCATAAGTGAATGAAACTTATAGATTTATAAATTGTGAAGTTATAAAATGAATAGATTTTGTAAAATAAAAGATTTATAATTAATTTACTTATAAATTGGATTTTGGAAATTAAATGAGATATAATAGAATTTGTTAATTAAGGGATTTTATAAATTAAAGTTTTTATAATATATATATATGTGTGTGTGTGTGTGTGTGCGCGTTAATTTATAAACGTTCTTTTATAAATCCAAAACCAATTGAATTTGATAAGTAAATGTGAAAGCTTATTAAAGGAAATTTATCCACAATTTTGGACAGTGAATAATCCTTTTAATTAAAATATGTAGAAGTGTTGAATTTGGTAAACGATCTATATTCACGATTTTGGACAGTGAATAATATATTAAAGAAATGTTTTAGGAAGTGATCTTTTAAATAGAATTAAAACGATTTGAAGGTGTTTTAAAATGTATTAACTATCGAAACCATAGATTTCAACATTCATTGTTGAAATAGACGTTTTGAGAAATAAAAGGGAATGGTGGACTATAACATTGTCGTTATAGTAAATGATTTTCGAAAGGAAATGTTTTATATAGTATTGGGATTTGTATACCTATCTTAATTTCGAATCCCTATACTAGTGATTTTGGGTTGTCGTAACGATGTTTTACGTAACATTCGATTTTGACTCAAATAAATGTGTTTAAGAGTATGTTTTCCTTAAAAAATATACTTAATTGTGATTAAGTATATGGAATATTTTTCAAAGTTGAAAATAAATAGATTTGTTAATTACTTATTATTCAATAAGTATGGAAATGTTTTCCAATATGAAGTGAAATGTTTTTGAGATTATATCTTTTTAAGATAAATTGAAGGTGAATATTTGAAATCGATTTGAAAATCATATATCAGTGGATATTTTGAAATTTAAATTCACCATGGAATTTATAAAGGAAAAAGGTAATTGTTTAAAAATAAACATTGATTTATTTTTTGAAGTGCGGATTTGGAACGTAAATTTAAAGTAAATCGACAAGGATTTATTTAATTGGTTTAAATGAACCATTTTGAAATGAAAGTGTATTCTCCCTGGAAAGCCGAATAAAATTTCTGAATAGCTTTGAAATATGTGTGTGTGTGTGTGTGTGTGTGTGTGTGTTTGTGTATGTATATAATTCTAGAATTGGTTTTGAAAAGGATACTTTAGAGAAATTAACTTCTCAAATTGTTTTAAATCCTTTGAGTAAAGATTTATTAAGTTGATATAGAAATGATTATTTCTAAGATTTAATCAATAATTTTCAGGACCCGATTCTTCGTCTTCCGAAAATTCAACATCGATACTCACTTTATCGACTGCCGAGAAATCGAACGACGGAAAAACCGAACACTGAGGTTTTAAGAATAGAAAAAGAAGTAAAGACAGAAGAAGAGATAAGAAGGTAGAAAATAGAGAGGAAAGAAAATAGAAACGGAAAGAAAAAGAACGGAACAGAAAACAACAGAACAATAACAGAATCTCACAATTCGCAGCGGAACAACATATAATAATAAATGAATAATCTTTAAACAAAGAACTATATCAGTTATTACATTTTACACATTACATTTCATTACATCATATCATCAGAGTGTACAACAACAACAACAACAAACAGTGCAGCGGAAAAGAAATACTATATAAGTAATATGCCATGCCATCCAGCTTGCCTCCAGCAACTCCAGAATATCCTGATAAACCTAACTCTTGACTGCCCGTGTGGAAATTGGTGGGCACCCAGAGTTTAGGAAGGAAAACAATAAACTCCAAGTCAGTCATGTGACTGGTGTGAGAACTCGAAACAGTTTTTTTTTATCTTTAAAATCAAAATAGAAGAATATTTTTAAAGTTAATTCGCAATGCTTTTAAAAATGAGACTACCATAAGACCTCCTGCCACACACACAATGCAAACGCAGACTTGGAGAAGATTTCTCCTTATAATAGTCAAACATGCTTGATACGCATTTAAAAAGAACATTTGATATTATTACTAGTGCATAGTGTAGAAAATTCATTTCGAAAGTAGAATATAAATCTTAGCCAGCATAGGTACCATTATATTATGCCTACTAATAGCTACCATATTAGATGGCAGGTTCTACAACTAAAACCGTACAAGTCACGTATTGTTTCTTTGGATTTCCAACGAATGATCAGGCCAAGGAACTTCCCATTGCCACATGAGAATGCCTCTGGATGGACATCCCCGAGAACCAAACCGGATCTCTACCAACACAAGGCCGGGTTACCCCTAACTGAGTAACAACTGACCGAATATGCCATCCCCCGGTCCTTTGGGACCTTTTCACCGAGCGCTCGTAATCAATTCACACAATCATAACAAAGTGTTTTCAACATGAGTAAGTATCTGGGCTCCATACCATGATACCACCCTTTTCCAGAAGGAAATGCACACATCCTAAAGGGCGCTACCCCTCATAACCTTGCTGCTTCTTTCCTGTTTTGACCATTCACGGGGTGTGAGGCTCGACGAAGTCACGTCCACAAAAACATACTTTATACAAAAGCCATGCTTTGGGTCAACAAATGATCATAGAAATGATCACAAGGATAGACGATCAAATAAACGATCCTATCACAAATAATCAACACAATGATCATTTTCAGCAACACTCAGCATGTCACATTACCAAATTGGGAATATATCGCTGATAACATTCAACTACATAACCTCTGAGCTCGTATGTCTCAGAGAAGGGTGTTAAGCTAAAAGAATAAATTCTCCGCCACCAACAGAAATATATTTGAATGAAATCGGCTTTATATCTCAACTTGTAATGTCAGACATACAATCCATACAAGTCTGTTCCGGGCTCGAACAAAACCGAAGGCACTTCTTACGAAGCCCTTGCAATCCGGGTATTCACAATCCCGATCGAATTTCCCATCACTTAGGAGATCTCAATACCAGGAGCTACCCAGTGCAGAGACAATCGATAGGTCATCCTATCGCTTTCACAAATACTCGGTCTTCAACACCGATCTTCAATGCAATTCACAACGACGTATCACATATTCGGAATGGGTTATACGACCCCATGGTCCTTTCCCGGTTAACCCGAATAATGAGCGCTTATTCAAAAATAAGTGTGGCATTCACATTCAATCAAATCACATCAATTACCCATTCAAAGGGAAATATTGATAGTCGGTTATTGAACTATCAATGGATATGCACACATCACCAGTTTCCAAATAATTTTCCAAATTATTTATTTTCCAAAATATCTTTACAAGATATATTATTTTCAATACTTCAAAATAAATCAATATTTATTTTTAGACAAATTCCCCTTTCCTTTATAAATTCCTTAGTGAATTTATAATCCAAAATATCTATGAATATTCGATTCCAATTATTCATTTCAATTTATCTTCAAAAAGATAAATTCTCTAATATTCACTTTATATTGGAAAATGTCTCCATACTTATTTATTCATAAGTAATTCACAAATTTTATTTATTTTCAACACTTAGAAAATATTCAATATACTTAAATCGAGATTAAGTATATATTTCATTCTTTAAGGAAATCATTCTCTTAACATATTTATTTGGGCCAAAACGAATGTTGCGTAAAACATCGTTACGACAACCCAAAATCACTAGTATAGGGATTCGAAATTAAAATAGATATATAAATCCCAATACTATACAAAACATTTCCTTTCGGAAATCATTTACTATAACAACAGTGTTATAGTCCACTATTTCCTTTTATTTCTCGAAAACGTCTATTTCAACAATAAATGTTGAAATCTATGGTTTCGAATCTCAACACATTTTAAAACATCGTTAGATCGTTTTAATTCAATTTAAAATATCACATTCAAAACAATTTCTTTAACATATTATTCACTATTCAAAAACGTGAATATACTACGTTAACAAATTTCATCATTTCCATTCATTTTATTTTAAAGGATTACTCATAGTCAAAAACGTGAATATAACTCCATAATAAGTTATAACAATTTTCTTATCAAAATAAGTCGTTTGCGAATTTATAAAACAACGTTTATAAATTCTATTTCTATTTGTTTTATAACAACTTCCTTTTTATACATCTCCTTTATTAACCTATTTGATTTATAACTCAATTATAAATCAAAAGTTCACATTATAAGTTAAATGCTTATAAAACGATTATTTTACAAAAATCGTTCTTTTAAACTTCACAATTGTAAATCTTATAACTTATAAGATTCAATTATTCATCCAAGTATATTCTTTAATAATTTCACAAAATTTATAAATCTTACTATTTATAAATTTCATTTATAACTTCACCATTTATAATTTTATAAATTCCATTCACTCCTGCAATCCATTTTCACTTCATTCAAACACTTATAAAAACTCGTTTTAAAATGTCAATATTTCAATTTATAAATATCCATTTATAAATCTCTTAATATAATTCAATTTATATTATTCTTTAAAACGTCTTTAATCTCCTTTATTATTTCACCATTTTGATTCATAAAATAATTAAATTTTATAAATCCTATATTTAAACTTTTCACAATAAATTCTAAAATCCCGATTAAACTATTTTATAAAATCGTTAGCATCATATTCTCAAAAATCAGTTTTTAACTATTTTTCTCAAAAATCATAATTTTTATATAACATTAAAATTATACGTTTATTTATCTAAAATGGATCAATTCAAAAATTATTTTATAAAACGTATACTTTTCAAAAATCACTTTAAACATCATTTTAAAGTTTCAAAATTTGGTCCAATGATGCTACATACCAAATAGTCAATCGCGACAACAACGATATCATATATCGATATGATAATCCATCAAATATCAAAATATTTGAAATCAAATAAATACTGTTGAGAAATCCAGTTGGATCCCTCCAACCTGTTTCCTGCATCCACAAACATTAGCACAATACCAATTTCGCTCCAGTACGAAATTATCGCGGTACATGGGATTTAAAATATTATCCGCTTAATAGACGGCGTAATAGGGTCTCATCCGCTAAACAATAAATGCGGGAAATCAATAACTCCAATATATACATATGCCAATATATATATATATTGCTATTATATATAATACCAATTTCACTGTTTATGAAATATTCGCGGTATATGTTTTTAATAAATAACATCCGCTTACTAACGGCGTATAATGTCTATTTTAACAATCAATAGATATCAATCAACATTCAAACATGCATTCAAATATTTTAAATTTAACTATTTAAAATAAAATCGAAACTGATTCGATTGAGTGAGAAGTTCTCACCTTGATTTCAATTTCGTTTTAGCGATTTATTTCGAATAAAATTAAACGGACGTTTAATTTTACCCAAAATTTTTACTAACTCCAAACGACTCCAATCCAACTCCATCGCGTAGTGCTCGTCCATACGATTCCAACGCAACTGGTTTCGCATTTTTTCGACCTCGTACGAAAAAGATATGAATTTTCAAAGATTGCACGAATTTTAAACTATGAATTTACAACAAAATTTTAATTAATTTTAAACCTAGCTAACATGGGCCGTGTGATCCAGATCCAACGCCTCAAGACCGTTCCCTTCATCTCTCCCTCACGCACGAAAATCCCCAGATCAATGAAACGCAGCCGAACCCAACATCCTAGGTTAGGGTTTTATATTGCAACTCCAAAACTCGACGAAACTTCATCAAACTACCCTCATTCGAACGCCTCTCACATGCTCCACCTTCGGCCATAATATCATGTAGCTCGGTCATCCATGTTTCACGCAAATCGAGGCCGACCGTGTGCACTTCATAGCCAAATTCTGGCGAATCCTGACCTCCGATGATGATCTTGACCGTTGGATAGATGGATCTTGGCATGCTCTACGAGTTTCTAGTTGAAACTTTCTTGAATCGATGCATGGATTAGAAGATTTGGAGGGAGGAAGGTAGAAGCTTTCTGGCCGTTCATGGGGAGGGTGGCGGCTAGGGTTTTAGGTTTTTTTTTTTTTTTTAATTTATGAAGGTGTTGGGTGCTACTTATAGAGAAAAACGAAACACTATTCATCCCGGAAATTCCGAACTCCGATTTACGTGCCGTAACCAGCGTTTCTAGGGTTTACCCCGCGTTCCGGACACAATGGAACAGGTTTCGGAAGCTAATTCGGACATCTGTGCGAGTTATGGCTATAAACGCTCAATTTAAATTAAACCGATTTAAACGATTTTCTATGCGTTTTAATTTGTACCGGACAAACAGTAAATCCAATCGACTTGAAATTTGAAACCTTACAATAATATCACATTACGGATCCGATGAAACTGGTTTCGTCGAAATCCGAGACTTTTTGAAAAATGGCTATTTTAACTCGCTAAATTAATATTAAAAACAATTCGATGCGTTTCGAGCTGCCACGATCAAACGATAACTCCGATTGACACGAAAATTGAAATCCGGTAATAACTAACTATTACGGATCCAATGGAACTGGTTTCGTTCAATTCTGAGACTGTTCAAAAATTGACTATTTTCACTAGTCGATTTAAATATTAAAATATTCAATTTTTCACAAATTAACTTTTAATTCGATTTTAAAAGTTCTAAAATATTATTCTAACTTCAATATAATAAAATAAACTTTTACAAATCATTTTCAATCATATTTAACCCAATTTTCAATTATTTCCATAATTTAACATATTAAATTATCGATTAAATTATCAAATTAAATCCAATAATTCAAATTAAATTTATTTGACTTATAAATTCCACTTATTATTATTTAAAATAAATTAAATATCCAAATTTCAATTACTAAAAATCCTGGGTCGTTACAATCTTCCCCACTTAAAAGAATTTCGTCCTCGAAATTATTAAGTAAGAAAAGTACAGAATTTATTAATTTTCCCAAAATTCATAGTTTAAACTTCTTATAATAACTTACTACGTTTTCAAATCATACTTAGTTATCTTTTTCAAAAACAACTACTATTGTTTAACTTTCAACTCTAAAATCAAAGTTAAAGTTTTCAAAATTTTCCAAAATTCCCAAATTTTTTTAACGCCTTAAATTTTCGGAAAAATTCGCCATAGTCTCCTTTGCGCGGTTCGATCCGAAAAAAAAAATGACAGTATATATATCACAAATATACATCTCATCAAGTAATGAGGCATCCCGAAGGGAAAAAGTATAAAAGTACGGTATGTAATCCGAGATATGTACCTTATATTTTATTAGCGAGCATATACGGCTAATATAGCGCGAAAGCGAGCTCCAAATGCGAAGCAAACGCGATCCGCACCTACTAATCACTCAACAAACAACATGAGAACATGCATGTATGAAAATAGTATCGATATACAACATATAGCAACATAATAACTATATATATGAACATGAAAATTGAAACAAAAGCAACAAATGCAAACATCAACCAACTATCATCCAAAAATTCATAACCAATAAATATTCATTCATATTCTCATTAATATTCAATGAAATAGGTTTTCACTCTAAATCATATTTGATTCATTAACATTGGATTTTATCAACATTCATTCTCAATTTTAATTAGTTTGCATTCACTAATTAAATCCAATTCACGTTCAATTCTATTCAAATTTATTTACTTCTAATTTGAATTTAATTACATAGCTTTAAATTTCACTAATTCACTTTCATTAATACTTAATGAATTATATACAATCAACTAACAACCATATATCAACCAAAGTATATTAATTACAACCAAATTCCTTTGCTTATAATTGGTTTAATTAAATTGATTAGCATTCAGTTATTCAACTTTCAATAACATTAGATTTTAATGAATTAACACCTATATTCATTATTTCATATCAATTATTCACATTCAATTGATTTACATTCAATCCATTCATTCAATTCAATTTCAAAGTTGCATTTCATTTATATAACTTAAGTTCATATCTATTACTTAACTTTATTAATTTACTTTGATACTAATATCAATTCCATTCAACAACACTTAAGTTATATTCCATTTAATCTTTAAATTCATTTTTATTTTACAACTCATATTCATAAATATATTCATATAGTTTCACTTCTTATATATATAAGTTTATTTCATAATTGTAAATTACTTTAATTATAATCCAATTCTTATAATTCATTTGCTTATACAATAATTCTTTTATTTAGATTATTCAAACAACTAAACAATCAACTTATATACACTTTAATAATTCTGAAAAATTATTTCTTCATATACAAAATATAATTAAGGTAAAATTATTCCATTTACCCAATTTAAAACAATACTGTGTCGAAATGTTCTATTCAAGTGTTTAGAAACCCCTTCGATTCAGTTTCGAGGCTGCGCCGACGAAGGTTCATATACCACTCAACAAACCAATCATCACAATATAAAACAATTTCATATTCACTAACAAATACGCTCTCATAGCTATTATTACACTCAAACTCAATCTAGAGCACTCCTGACTCTATCTCTAATGAGTAATACCCAACAGAACCATGGTTGTCGCTTAACCATATGCTCTGATACCACATTGTCAGGACCCGATTCTTCGTCTTTCGAAAATTCAACATCGATACTCACTTTATCGACTGCCGAGAAATCGAACGACGGAAAAACCGAACACTGAGGTTTTAAGAAAAGAAAAAGAAGTAAAGACAGAAGAAGAGATAAGAAGGTAGAAAATAGAGAGGAAAGAAAATAGAAACGGAAAGAAAAAGAACGGAACAGAAAACAATAGAACAATAACAGAATCTCACAATTCGCAGCGGAACAACATATAATAATAAATGAATAATCTTTAAACAAAGAACTATATCAGTTATTACATTTTACACATTACATTTCATTACATCATATCATCAGAGTGTACAACAACAACAACAAACAGTGCAGCGGAAAAGAAATACTATATAAGTAATACGCCATGCCATCCAGCTTGCCTCCAGCAACACCAGAATATCCTGATAAACCTAACTCTTGACTGCCCGTGTGGAAATTGGTGGGCACCCAGAGTTTAGGAAGGAAAACAATAAACTCCAAGTCAGTCATGTGACTGGTGTGAGAACTCAAAACAGTTTTTTTTTATCTTTAAAATCAAAATAGAAGAATATTTTTAAAGTTAATTCGCAATGCTTTTAAAAATGAGACTACCATAAGACCTCCTGCCACACACACAATGCAAACGCAGACTTGGAGAAGATTTCTCCTTATGATAGTCAAACATGCTTGATACGCATTTAAAAAGAACATTTGATATTATTACTAGTGCATAGTGTAGAAAATTCATTTCGAAAGTAGAATATAAATCTTAGCCAGCATAGGTACCATTATATTATGCCTACTAATAGCTACCATATTAGATGGCAGGTTCTACAACTAAAACCGTACAAGTCACGTATTGTTTCTTTGGATTTCCAATGAATGATCAGGCCAAGGAACTTCCCATTGCCACATGAGAATGCCTCTGGATGGACATCCCCGAGAACCAAACCGGATCTCTACCAACACAAGGCCGGGTTACCCCTAACTGAGTAACAACTGACCGAATATGCCATCCCCCGGTCCTTTGAGACCTTTTCACCGAGCGCTCGTAATCAATTCACACAATCATAACAAAGTGTTTTCAACATGAGTAAGTATCTGGGCTCCATACCATGATACCACCCTTTTCCAGAAGGAAATGCACACATCCTAAAGGGCGCTACCCCTCATAACCTTGCTGCTTCTTTCCTGTTTTGACCATTCACGGGGTGTGAGGCTCGACGAATTCACGTCCACAAAAACATACTTTATACAAAAGCCATGCTTTGGGTCAACAAATGATCATAGAAATGATCACAAGGATAGACGATCAAATAAACGATCCTATCACAAATAATCAACACAATGATCATTTTCAGCAACACTCAGCATGTCACATTACCAAATTGGGAATATATCGCTGATAACATTCAACTACATAACCTCTGAGCTCGTACGTCTCAGAGAAGGGTGTTAAGCTAAAAGAATAAATTCTCCGCCACCAACAGAAATATATTTGAATGAAATCGGCTTTATATCTCAACTTGTAATGTCAGACATACAATCCATACAAGTCTGTTCCGGGCTCGAACAAAACCGAAGGCACTTCTTACGAAGCCCTTGCAATCCGGGTATTCACAATCCCGATCGAATTTCCCATCACTTAGGAGATCTCAATACCAGGAGCTACCCAGTGCAGAGACAATCGATAGGTCATCCTATCGCTTTCACAAATACTCGGTCTTCAACACCGATCTTCAATGCAATTCACAACGACGTATCACATATTCGGAATGGGTTATACGACCCCATGGTCCTTTCCCGGTTAACCCGAATAATGAGCGCTTATTCAAAAATAAGTGTGGCATTCACATTCAATCAAACCACATCAATTACCCATTCAAAGGGAAATATTGATAGTCGGTTATTGAACTATCAATGGATATGCACACATCACCAGTTTCCAAATAATTTTCCAAATTATTTATTTTCCAAAATATCTTTACAAGATATATTATTTTCAATACTTCAAAATAAATCAATATTTATTTTTAGACAAATTCCCCTTTCCTTTATAAATTCCTTAGTGAATTTATAATCCAAAATATCTATGAATATTCGATTCCAATTATTCATTTCAATTTATCTTCAAAAAGATAAATTCTCTAATATTCACTTTATATTGGAAAATGTCTCCATACTTATTTATTCATAAGTAATTCACAAATTTTATTTATTTTCAACACTTAGAAAATATTCAATATACTTAAATCGAGATTAAGTATATATTTCATTCTTTAAGGAAATCATTCTCTTAACATATTTATTTGGGCCAAAACGAATGTTGCGTAAAACATCGTTACGACAACCCAAAATCACTAGTATAGGGATTCGAAATTAAAATAGATATATAAATCCCAATACTATACAAAACATTTCCTTTCGGAAATCATTTACTATAACAACAGTGTTATAGTCCACTATTTCCTTTTATTTCTCGAAAACGTCTATTTCAACAATAAATGTTGAAATCTATGGTTTCGAATCTCAACACATTTTAAAACATCGTTAGATCGTTTTAATTCAATTTAAAATATCACATTCAAAACAATTTCTTTAACATATTATTCACTATTCAAAAACGTGAATATACTACGTTAACAAATTTCATCATTTCCATTCATTTTATTTTAAAGGATTACTCACAGTCAAAAACGTGAATATAACTCCATAATAAGTTATAACAATTTTCTTATCAAAATAAGTCGTTTGCGAATTTATAAAACAACGTTTATAAATTCTATTTCTATTTGTTTTATAACAACTTCCTTTTTATACATCTCCTTTATTAACCTATTTGATTTATAACTCAATTATAAATCAAAAGTTCACATTATAAGTTAAATGCTTATAAAACGATTATTTTACAAAAATCGTTCTTTTAAACTTCACAATTGTAAATATTATAACTTATAAGATTCAATTATTCATCCAAGTATATTCTTTAATAATTTCACAAAATTTATAAATCTTACTATTTATAAATTTCATTTATAACTTCACCATTTATAATTTTATAAATTCCATTCACTCCTGCAATCCATTTTCACTTCATTCAAACACTTATAAAAACTCGTTTTAAAATGTCAATATTTCAATTTATAAATATCCATTTATAAATCTCTTAATATAATTCAATTTATATTATTCTTTAAAACGTCTTTAATCTCCTTTATTATTTCACCATTTTGATTCATAAAATAATTAAATTTTATAAATCCTATATTTAAACTTTTCACAATAAATTCTAAAATCCCGATTAAACTATTTTATAAAATCGTTAGCATCATATTCTCAAAAATCAGTTTTTAACTATTTTTCTCAAAAATCATAATTTTTATATAACATTAAAATTATACGTTTATTTATCTAAAATGGATCAATTCAAAAATTATTTTATAAAACGTATACTTTTCAAAAATCACTTTAAACATCATTTTAAAGTTTCAAAATTTGGTCCAATGATGCTACATACCAAATAGTCAATCGCGACAACAACGATATCATATATCGATATGATAATCCATCAAATATCAAAATATCTGAAATCAAATAAATACTGTTGAGAAATCCAGTTGGATCCCTCCAACCTGTTTCCTACATCCACAAACATTAGCACAATACCAATTTCGCTCCAGTACGAAATTATCGCGGTACATGGGATTTAAAATATTATCCGCTTAATAGACGGCGTAATAGGGTCTCATCCGCTAAACAATAAATGCGGGAAATCAATAACTCCAATATATACATATGCCAATATATATATATATATTGCTATTATATATAATACCAATTTCACTGTTTATGAAATATTCGCGGTATATGTTTTTAATAAATAACATCCGCTTACTAACGGCGTATAATGTCTATTTTAACAATCAATAGATATCAATCAACATTCAAACATGCATTCAAATATTTTAAATTTAACTATTTAAAATAAAATCGAAACTGATTCGATTGAGTGAGAAGTTCTCACCTTGATTTCAATTTCGTTTTAGCGATTTATTTCGAATAAAATTAAACGGACGTTTAATTTTACCCAAAATTTTTACTAACTCCAAACGACTCCAATCCAACTCCATCGCGTAGTGCTCGTCCATACGATTCCAACGCAACTGGTTTCGCATTTTTTCGACCTCGTACGAAAAAGATATGAATTTTCAAAGATTGCACGAATTTTAAACTATGAATTTACAACAAAATTTTAATTAATTTTAAACCTAGCTAACATGGGCCGTGTGATCCAGATCCAACGCCTCAAGACCGTTCCCTTCATCTCTCCCTCACGCACGAAAATCCCCAGATCAATGAAACGCAGCCGAACCCAACATCCTAGGTTAGGGTTTTATATTGCAACTCCAAAACTCGACGAAACTTCATCAAACTACCCTCATTCGAACGCCTCTCACATGCTCCACCTTCGGCCATAATATCATGTAGCTCGGTCATCCATGTTTCACGCAAATCGAGGCCGACCGTGTGCACTTCATAGCCAAATTCTGGCGAATCCTGACCTCCGATGATGATCTTGACCGTTGGATAGATGGATCTTGGCATGCTCTACGAGTTTCTAGTTGAAACTTTCTTGAATCGATGCATGGATTAGAAGATTTGGAGGGAGGAAGGTAGAAGCTTTCTGGCTGTTCATGGGGAGGGTGGCGGCTAGGGTTTTAGGTTATTTTTTTTTTTAATTTATGAAGGTGTTGGGTGCTATTTATAGAGAAAAACGAAACACTATTCATCCCGGAAATTCCGAACTCCGATTTACGCGCCGTAACCAGCGTTTCTAGGGTTTACCCTGCGTTCCGGACACAATGGAACAGGTTTCGGAAGCTAATTCGGACATCTGTGCGAGTTATGGCTATAAACGCTCAATTTAAATTAAACCGATTTAAACGATTTTCTATGCGTTTTAATTTGTATCGGACAAACGGTAAATCCAATCGACTTGAAATTTGAAATCTTACAATAGTATCACATTACGGATCCGATGAAACTAGTTTCGTCGAAATCCGAGACTTTTTGAAAAATGGCTATTTTAACTCGCTAAATTAGTATTAAAAATAATTCGATGCGTTTCGAGCCGCCACGATCAAACGATAACTCCGATTGACACGAAAATTGAAATCCGGTAATAACTAACTATTACGGATCCAATGGAACTGGTTTCGTTCAATTCTGAGACTGTTCAAAAATTGACTATTTTCACTAGTCGATTTAAATATTAAAATATTCAATTTTTCACAAATTAACTTTTAATTCGATTTTAAAAGTTCTAAAATATTATTCTAACTTCAATATAATAAAATAAACTTTTACAAATCATTTTCAATCACATTTAACCCAATTTTCAATTATTTCCATAATTTAACATATTAAATTATCGATTAAATTATCAAATTAAATCCAATAATTCAAATTAAATTTATTTGACTTATAAATTCCACTTATTATTATTTAAAATAAATTAAATATCCAAATTTCAATTACTAAAAATCCTGGGTCGTTACAATAATTCTTTTAGAAAATAGTTATTTAAATAGTTATACTCTATCTACTAATTTTTATTTTGAAAAATAGTTTGGACTTAAGTTATATGTAATATTGGTACAATATTTTTATAACTAATATTTTAAGTAAAGTGTTTAAAGAAAAATAGTTTTATTTCAAAACGTTTTCCCGATATCTTTTGGATGAGTGTTATAAATTATTTTAAAGTATTTGAACTCGGCAGATTTCTAGTGAAAATGAATAAATATTTGGAAGTGTTTCCATGTAAGGAAAATGATTTGAAATTTGTTTTCAAAAGTTGTAAAGGTTAAAAGTGATTTGAAATTTGTTTTCAAATGGTTGAAGTATGGAAATAAATATATCTTGTAAAGATATTTTGGAAAATAAATAATTTGGGAAATTATTTGGAATCTGGTGATGTTGTGCATACCTATTGATAGTTAAATAACCGACTATCAATATTTAACTTTAAATGGGTATTTGTTGTGATTTGCTTGAATTTGAATGCTACACTTTTTTAAAATAACCGCTCGTTATTCGGTTTAGCCGGGAGAGGACCTTTGGGTCATAAATCCCATTCCGAATAGTGATATGTCATAATGGATAGCATTTGAAGACCAGTGTTGAAGACCGGATATTTTTGAAAACGGAAGGATTGTCGTCAAATGTCTCTGCATCGGCTGATCTTCGATATAGAGATTTTATCACCCTTTGTGATGGGAAGTCCGACGTGATTAATGAATATCCGGATTTCAAGGTCTTCTTTGGAAGTTACTTCGGTTCCGTTCGATCCCGGAACGGACTTGTATGGATGTGTGTTTGACGTTACCATTTGAGATGTAAAGCTGGTTTCTATCAAATACATTTCTGTTGATGGCGGAGAATTTATTCTCGTAGCTTAACACCCTTCTCTGAGACATACGAGTTCAGAGGTTATGTGGTTGATGGTTACTAGTGATACATTCCCAATTTGGTAATGTGGCATATGAAGTGCTGCTGATCATTTGTTGATCAAAGCGTGGCTTTTATGAAAAGCGTAGTTTGTGGACGTCACACCCCGGAAATGGTCAAAATAGGAAGAATGCAGCAAGGTTATTTGGGGATAGCGCCCCAATAGGGTATGTACATTTCCTTCTAGATACAGGTGGTATGATGGTATGGAACCCAAATACTTAACCTATGTGGTTGCTGCAAATTTATTTCTTTGTGGTTGTTGGTGAATCACGGGATTTAGGTCGGTTACGACCGAGGGATGACATACTCGTGTCAGTAGTTACCTAGCTAGAGGTAACCCGGCCTTGTGTTGGCAGAGATCCGGTTAGGTTCTTTGGGCGTCCTTCTAGAGGCGTACCCATGTGGCAATGAGGAGTTCCTTGGCCTGACCATTTGTTGGAAATCCAAACTTCAATATGCACAATGTACGGTTTTAGTTGTAGAACCTGCCATTTACTGGTGGTTACCACTGTTTAGATGGTAGCTATTGTAGGCATAGTACGAAATGTCTATGTTGGCTAAGATTTATATTATACTTTCGGAATGTTTTCCTGAACTTTGCACTTATAGTAATAATATCAAAGAAATTTTTCTACGTATCAAGCATGTTTGACTATCATAAGGAGAAATCTCCTCCGATTCTGCGTTTGTATTGTGTGTGTGAGCAGGAGGCCTCAGGGTAGTTTCATTTTCCAAAGGCATTGCGAATCTATTTTAAAATATTTCTTTGTTTTTTTTATGATAAACTGTTTTAAGTTCCCACGCCTGTACCATGACTGACCTAGAGTTTATTGTTCCCTTCCTAACTCTGGGTGCCCACCAATTTCCACACGGGCAGTCTAGAATCAGGTTATCAGGTCATTCTGGAATTTAGGAGTTGTTGTAGAGATCTGGAGGCAAGTTGGATGGCGTGGCGTATTAACTAGTATATAGTATTTCTTTTCCGCTGTTTGTTGTTGTAAACTCTGATACTGTAATGTAATGTGATGTAATGTAATAATTGATATAGTGATTCTGTTTAAAGATTATTCATTTATCTAGTATATGTTGTTCCGCTGCAATTGTGAGATTCTGATATTGTTCTGTTGCTTCTTCTTTCTTACTTCTTCTATCTTTTTCTACTTCTTATACCCTAAGGGTTCGGTTTTTCGGCATTCGATTGTTCGGCAGTTGATACAGCGGACGTATTAATGTCAATTTTCAAAAGTCGAAAAATCTCAATCTTTACATATCCGGATAAATAAACATCCAAATTTATCCAAACACCAATTTACAACATTCATTTTCAATTTCTAGATCTCAACCCCATTTTGAGATCACTCAAACCCCCAATTCAAATCAACCATTAACTTTCCAAGTTAAATCTTAATTTCGTCTTGAAATTTTCAGATCAAATTGTTTATTCAAACTTATTAACTTCCTCCAAGTTAAATTCAATTTACTTAATGCAGTCAACTTTACACAATTTGAATTCCCATTCAAATTTTAATCTTCAGATTAATAGTCTTTCCATTTAAGTTTTAAAACTTACTTCACTTTGGGTCTCACATCACAATTAAAATATTCTAAATAATACTATTTATTACTTATTTTGAAAACAACTTCCAATGTTCCTAGCCCTAGGATTTCAAAACTTCTCAATTTACAGTCTTCCTAATTTACAAGTTATTTTCATCTAATGGTTACTTCCTTAAAAAATTTATTTTTGCTTAATCATTAACAAACATTTCATCATTTTAGGATAATAACCAAGGTTATTACAACTGATCCAATTCACTATCATCTTATTCTGAAAACTCTTTTTCAAATTCAAAATTTTAGTTTCAGTTTGAATCCATTTCAAACTTATCTTCATTTAATTTCAGTTTGGTTGTATTTCTATTACAACTTAATTCTCATTATTTTTAATTCAATTAATACAACAACCCATTTCCTTAATATAATAAGAAAAACTATTGCTTAATAAACTTATATAAGATTCATTTACTTTTGAAACCATTTTAAAACTTTTATAAGAAAATAACAAGCACACTCTCTTATATATATACACTCAACTCATTCTAAGGTACCATTGCCCCTATCCTTAATGAGTATTCCCCACCAAGGTTCTCGCTTAACCTTCAACTCTGATACCAAATGTAACGACCCAGAAATTTCGATCCCAAAAATTCCAAATAGTTAGGAAAAGAAGAAAAGAGATAAAAGAAGAAACAAAACATCTCACATTCGCAACGGAAAAAAATATAATATCACATAAATAACAGTTTTACAAAGAAGAACTATATCAGTACACTTATATTTCTATACATAAGAGTTACAACCATTACACAACACTGGACAGTTTAAAACAACATGTCCTAGATAAACTATAATATATATAACGGAATACGCTACATACGTTCCTACCATCCAGCTCGCTTCCTGAGTTCCAAAGCGTCCTTACCTGAAAATCTGTAATACACCGTCTGACCCGAGCATGACATCAAAGTAACACCCGGGTCAGGCTGGAACCCAGCGTGAGTAAACCCACATAATATGAAATTACAAACCATAACACATGAGAATATCAAGGTAACTCGTAACCTTTTTCGAATTCTCAGAGTCAACATTTATCACATAACAGTTTCAAGTTAAATATCAATATTACACAATTCATTCCATTCCACCCTATTTAATATCAATATTACACAATTCATTCCATTCCACCCTATTTAATATCCTGTATCCAATATAAAGAATTTTCTAGATTACAAATCGAAATGGTTTCGGGTATTTACTGATGTCCATCTCCGGTCTCATCGAATCTCATGTCATCTTAACCCAAGTTATTAAATTGAATACAATTCAACTTTAAATACAGGATGACATTTTTTTACACAGCAATTCATCATTGATAGATAACCACATTATCACTATCACCCAAACATATCATATGACAAAGCATTTCATATAAGAGATATCAACCAATTCAAGGCATTTACATCATTCAATCATTCGTAAGCAAGATTGGTATCATAATCACTTCATTGATTAATTATCTCATAATTAATCACCTTTATTAATCAATTAAACCTTTAATTATTATCATTAAATACATTAATTAATGATCCTCTAATTACCTTCAATAATTAATTATTCTTCTAATTACATTTAATAATTAATCTTTAACTTAATTACGTTTATTAATCAACCTTGACTAATCACAATCAGTAATTAACTTCCCATAATTACTTATATCAATTAAATTAACTCCTTTATTAATTACATTAATCAATCCTTTAATTACACTAGGTAATCACCATTTAATTACTTACCTCAAGTAATTATCCTTTAATTACTATCCATTAAGTAATTTCCCTTTAATTAATTACATCAAGTAATTATTCATTAATTACTTCACTAAGTAATTACACTTCATCAAATACATTAAGTATTTTACTTAATCCCATCATCAAATGATTACCTTAAATAAATTAAACTTAATTGATTAACTAAAATTAATCATATTAACTTAATTAATTACACAAAGTAATTATTTACTTCTTTATTAAGTAATTACCTTTAACAATCTTCTTTACATTAAGCAATAAACCTCTTAATTACTTATTACTTAATTATTCCCTAATTGATTAACCTTGATTAATCAAATATTAATTAAGTAATTAATTACACTTAATTAATTACACAAATTAATTTATGTTAATTTAATTACCCAAAATTAATCATTCTAGTTAATTAATCAATTTACTTTAATTACTTAGTTAATAAAACATGATTCTATTAAGATAAATCATTTATTACATTAAACTCTTGTCTTCCGTTTTAAAATAGATTAAATTTAAAACTTGAATTTGATTTATTTAAAATCATCATTCTTTTAACTTATTAAAGTTAAATACCTTTTTACCTTATTCACAATTCAATTTTAACAATTTGATTTTGAAAAAACTTATGGATTAATTACAAAGTTTTCTTTTAAATGTAATATTTATATAAATCAAAACCCTTCTTAACACAAAATTTAAAAACTTTAAAACCCCATACCTTTAAAATATAAATTTGATTAAAACATCATATTTTAACTTAAAATATTTTATACATTTAAAACTGTTTAAAACTTTTCTTATAAATTTAAGTTGCTTTTCAAATTTGAAAATCATTTTAGTTGAAAAACTAAACAGGTTTTAAATAAACTGGGAACTAAACATTCCTGAGCAAACAGCAAGAATTCTCTCGACAAACCCGAGTAATCAAACAAGCAGCTCACACTCCTTTTTCCCCGAGTCACACTCGAATAACCCTTCGAGTAAACCCGAGTAAATCACTTCCCAACCCACATGAACAACCCAGACCAAACAGACATACACGCGTGCACGTGTACGTTTCGACCACCAGCTTCTAACCATCGACGCCATCTCCATCACGTCGACGAATCTCCCCTAAGGCGATTCCGACCTTCCAAAATTAGCACGAAGTCCAAAATCGAAATCGAGCAATTTCGTCCTCACCTTAAACTAACTAATCGACCAAATCCACCTCGTTCTGACACTGCCGACCACCAGGCGACTCATAACCATGTCCAAGAGTTCATCGACCAACCTTGAACACTTACCCACAACTCCGATAATCTCCGAAGCTCTGGCGATGCCGCGGTATCCTCAAGAAAAAAAGACACATACGGGTCCTAAAAACCTACTCCATTGATTCGCCATCACCACGATGATCAAAAAATCCATGAGGCATTTTTCCCTTGCTCCTCTACTACTACGCCACCCTCGGTAGCAAACCCGATCCCTCTGAGCTTAATGATCATCATAAAAGACTCAAAATCTCTTTTCTGAACAAACCCAAATATCTCACTCAATATTTTCTTTAAAATTATGATTTAGCTTTTAAAATTCCTAGCTTTTGAAGACAAATCAAACTATATTAGTGAATTCGAGAATCATCAAGTTTGAGTTTTTCCCATTTTCTGATTTTCTTTGAACTTTAAATTTTACAGAGTATTAATTAGATAAATTTACCTAAAATTATTTTTAAAAACAAGAATATAATGTTATTAACAATTTCTCTTCAGTAATCATTGCCAAATTTTAATTTTACAGGAAGATAAAAAATTATTTTGTGATGATGACGAGTCCGTTATCAACAACAGAGCACAAAAATATCATATCCAGAAACAAATATGCAAGCAATGTTATACTTATATACACACATTTATATTCAAACTCAAGCAAACATTATAGACTGCATGCAACATATTTCATCATAATCTGTAAACTATTTTTAACTAAAAAAATTTTAATCACATTTTGAAGGATAGAGCTTGAAACAGAAGCTTGAAATTTGGAAACTGTTGGTCTTGAAAAATGAAAACTTGATTTTTTAGTGAAAACTTGTTACGGAAACCTGAACACTTAGGATCTGAGAATTCTTTAAAACTGAAGCTTGCATTTTTCCTTGATGTTTGATCTGGATTGGAATTTCTGAGTTGATTCTTACTTTTGTTCAAATTTTGAATTTGTGAAGAAATTTCCTTTTTGATTTGTTTACTGGTTTTTAAGTTATAGGTTTTCTTATTGATGAGTTTCTTTAACTTTTATTTGAACTGATCCAAGAAGGAAAAATGGAGTAGAAAAAAAATGATTATACATATCCTTGAATAAAATAAAATAAATATAATTAAGACACTTATTAAATTATGGAGTAAATTAATTACACTTGTCATTAGCTAAATTTTCGGCTTGCATTTGTAAATCCATGTTTTATATGGTTTTATGTATTTTATAAAATTTAAATTTATTTATATATCTTTATCTTTTCACTTTCTTTTATTTATATGTATATATAACTCAATTAAACAGTATAAACTTATTTATTTATATTTTTATGTTTAACATCTATATATATATATATACACATTCAATATATATTTATAAAAAGCATGATCCTTCATTAATTCTTTTTGAATCTTTAAGCTATAATACTTTAAAAATAAATAAATATAGATACTATTCTAAATGTTTAAAAATATAGAATTCTACTTCAAATACCTCTTGAAAATTATTAAAAACATAACTTCCAATTCAATATATATACACCTATAGATTATATATTATGATTAGAAAATCATTCTTATTAATTTTCAAAAGATATAATTTGCACAATTAAGTAATTATAAAGAAGATTATTAAATTAGTATTTTCAAACTTCAATAATTATATTAGGAGATTTATCAATTAAATATTTATTCAGATATCTAATATTTAGTATTTAATATAGTTCAATTCATCTATATACATCTAAATATCCTTATTTATCAAATTTCATTTGTTTAATCAAATGAACTCAGTATCTCAATAGTTTAAAATTAGTTCACTGTCAAATTAAAAGATGTTCAAAAATCCAGGTTATCACATTCCTCCAACATTTGAATCTTTTCGTCCTCGAAAAGGAACGAAGTCAGAATTTATTAAAATACTTAATATCAATTAAATCCCTTTTTGATCATTTTTAAAATACTTCTTAAGAATCTATATAATATTACCAAAATATTTTTTATAAAAATACTTTTATAACTCGATGTTTCAACCTGTCCATCCTTGTTCTCATAGAAATTCAGTCATACGTTGATTAGGCGTACAACTGAAAATCTATAAGTACTTAGCAGACCCATTTTCAACACCCAGTGGAAATACTTTGAACAATAATTTTATTGAAAACCTTATGATAATATAGGAAACATTTTGAAAATAAAGGAAATATCTTTGGTGAGAATGCTCTTGAAATCATCACCCTCATCCATGGTCGTAGTTACATCCTGGGTTACGTTGCCATCTCAGCAAAAGTCCATGTAACTATAGGCACACCACGCCCCTCGATTACGTCATGGAACCAACAACAGATCACAGTTACATTCCTAGGTTACGTTGCCATCACAGCAAAAGTCCATGTAACTGTAGGCATCAGCGCCGTTGATTTTCGCTGCCAAAAATGAAACTTCTCCACTCCCACATGGGTCACAATCTACCGATGTAAAATCAAACGAGACCATTGGCTCTCAGCGGCACACACGGCTTTTGCTATGGTCTGTAGTAGATCGCATTGACATCAAGTTACACTGTCGTCACAGCTTAACCCAAATGCCTCTGTAGGCATCAGCACCCTCAACTTCCGTTGTACACTACACATAATCCTTAGGAACTAGTTTTGTTCAGACTCCTCACAAGATCAATTTTAGAACCCCACTTAGGGTTCAAGGCAGTACCACCTAGTGGCACTCATGAGAAGTTCATTTTAAGGGAGCTCATTTTTCTCCAGAGCCATTTTCAAAACACTTTATACTATACACATATGGTATCTTCCAAATCATACACCTAGTGTGAATTCCATATAAATCACTTTTTCTCAAAATCGATTATTCCAAAATCGATAATTCTCGAACTAGGCTTTTCAAATCCCAATATTGATTTTTCCCAAAAATCAAAAGCCTTTCCAAAATCCATAGGTTCCAAAAACCTTTCCTCCAAAATCATTCTCATAAAATCCTTTATATATATATAGATATATATATATATATAACCTTGAAAAATCTTTGGATCGTTTCAAACTTGTATAAAACCCCTTATATACTTCAAATATTTTCAAAAACCCTTTTCTTCTGGCAATAGATTTACAAAGGGAGATTTATCTTATATAACAAAGATATATAACTTGTTCATACCAAATCAAATATTCAAATTTGATTACTCTTTACAAAACCACTTGTCATATCACTTACTTCCATAAAGTAAATTTCTATTATAGAAATATCCAATTTCCATTTTACTTCATCATATATTTCACAAAATATACCTTTCATTTCAAAAACCATTTCACAATTATTATCCACAAATTCCCATTAACAATTTCATTCAAACCCGTACGATGCAAACATATCATCCGTACGCAATATCAATTTGATCGCTCACTCGATCACACAATTTCACTTCCGAACTAGTATCGTCCACCGACTTCCTAGTACAGACTCAGATCTAGTTTCTTGAACAGAAGCCGACATTCTCCTTGCATAGCCATTACTACGATAGAGAATATCCAGAACCAATCGACAATCCATATCCATGTTTTCCGTCGAAAATCGAGCGAAAAATCCCAACTCAGATCGATATAACTATCTCGAAATTCTGTGCTCGAATTTGGATCAAATCATTATACGAATAGAATAATATACGTACATCCTACGTATTTATCTCTATTGCCTATTAAATAAATCAATTTCATTTTCTATTCACATTTACTTATGATTTCTATACAAACATGTTCACAGTTGCTTCAACCCTCATTTGGATTATCAGTTCAATTCTTATCTAAACTGGTAATGAATTATAAACAGTTTGAATTCTGCCAGCTTGAATTTAGAAAATAGCTTGAAAAAGGTTTAAAAATAGATAAGTGGTTGAAAAATAATTATTAGTTTGTAAAATATTTAAATAATGGTAAAATAGTTATAACGTAGTTAAATAATTGCAAAATAGTTGTAAAATAGTAATTAGTTATAAAGCAGTTGAAAAATAGTAATTATTTTATAAACCGTTGTAAAATAGTTAAATATTTCCAAAAGTAGTCGTAAAATAAGTATAAGACAGTTTTGGTTTTAAAAATAAAATTATATAGCAAATCCTTAGGAAAATAGATTTAAGACAGTTTATATTAAAATAATTTATATGAAAATAGTCCAGAGCTAAACTGTTCAATTCCCAATTCACCATTTCCAATTTATTCAATTTAAATTTCCCTTTCTAATTAAATTGATTCAATTCCAATTTGAATTGATCCCAATTCCAATCAATTGCCAATTTCCAATTAACTTTCAGTTTTAATTCAAATTAAGTTAACTTCCATTCTTATCCCAAATTCAAATCAACCTCCTATTTGAATTTGAACACATTCAACTTTAATTTCTTTTTAACTTATCCAATTCAAATTTCCATTTGAATTTTTAAAATTATGCATCTTCAATCATAATTCCAATTAATAAAATTAAATTTCAAACTGAACCAGATTTAATTTTCAATTTATTTCAACTCTAGTTTGAATTTAATTACAATTCAAATTGAATTATCCTTGACTCTTTCCAAATTCAAATCAAATTCCATTTGAATTTACTTATTCAATTTAAATCTCAACTTTAAACCATCTCGAATTATATTAATTCGAGTTAAATTTTAAATGTTGATTAATCCCTTAAATCAAATTAACTTTTATTTTTAAATCAACAATCAAGATCTTTAAATAATTTAATTCCGAGTCAGAATTTCAAAATTCCATTTTAAATTATCTTTACTTAACTTCTTTCAAAGTTCAAATAAGAATTCAAAAACAATTTTATCTTTAGAATCCAAGTTTATTACTGAATTTTAACTTCAAAACCAATTCTTAGTTTCATAGATTATTTATATATCCGAATAAATAAACATCCAAATTTATCCAAACACCAATTTACAACATTCATTTTCAATTCCCAGATCTCAAACCTAATTTGAGACCACACAAACCCCTAATTCAAATCAACCATTAACTTTCCAACTTTAATCTTAATTTCATCTTGAAAATCTCAAATAGGTTGTTCATTCAAACTTATTAACTTCCTCCAAGTTAAATTCAATTTACTTAATCCAGTCAACTTTACACAATTTGAATTCCCATTCAAATTTTAGTCTTCAAATTAATCATCTTCCATTTAAGTTTAAAAACTTACTTCACTTTGGGTCCCATATCACATTCAAAATATTCTGAATAATACTATTTATTACTTATTTTGAAAACAATTTCCAATGTTCCTAGCCTTGGATTTCAAAACTTATCAATTTACATTCCTCCTAATTTACAACTTATTCTCATCTAATTGTTACTTCCTTAAACATTTTATTTTTGCTTAATCATTAGCAAACATTTCATCATTTAGATAATAACCATGGTTATTACAAATGGAATCCAATTCACTGTCATCTTATTCTAAAACTCTTTTCCAAATTCAAGATTTTAATTTCAAATTGAATCCATTTCAAACTTATCTTTATTTAATTTCAGTTTGGTTGTATTTCTATTACCACTTAATTCTCGTTATTTGTAATTCAATTAATACAACAACCCATTTCCTTAATATAATAGGAAAAACTATTGCTTAATAAACTTATATAAGATTCATTTACTTTTGAAACCATTTTAAAACCCTTATATAAGAAAATAACAAGTACGCTTTCTTATTTATATACACTCAACTCATTCTTGGGTACTATTGACCCTATCCTTAATGAGTATTCCCCACCAGAGCCAAGGTTCTCGCTTAACCTTCAGCTCTGATACCAAATGTAATGACCCGGAAATTTCAATCCTGAAATTCCAGATAGTTAGGAAAAGTAGAAAATAAATAGAAGAAAATAAAAAATAAAAACACCAACATCTCACATTCGCAGCGGGTAAAATATAATATCACATAAATAATAGTTTTACAAAGAAGAACTGTATCTGTACACTTATATTTTTATACATTAGAGTTACAACCATTAAACAACACTGGAAAGTTTAAAACAACATGTCCTAGATAAACTACAATATATACAGCGGAATACGCTCCATACGTTCCTGTCATCCAGCTCGCCTCCTGAGCTCCAAGGCGTCCTTACTTGAAAATCTGTAATACTCGATCTGACCCAAGCATTACATCAAAGTAATACCCGGGTCAGGCTGGAAGCCATTGTGAGTAAACCCACATAATATGAAAAGACGAACCATAACACATGATAATATCAAGGAAACTCGTACCCTTTTTTGAGTTCTCATAGTCAACATTTATTAAACAACACTTTCAAGTTAAATATCCATAGTACACAATTTATTCCATTCCAGTCTGTTTAATACCCTGTATCCAATATAAAGAGTTTTGTAGATTACAAATCGAAGTGTTTTCGGGTATTTACTGATACCCGACTTTGATCTCTTCGAATCTCATGTCATCTTAACCCAAGTTATTAAATTAAATAAAATTCAACTTTAAATACAGGATGACATTTTTTTATACAGCAATTCATCATTGATAGATAACCACATTATCACTATCACCCAAACATATCATATCACAAAGCATTTCATATAAGAGATATCAACTAATTTAAGGCTTTTACATCATTCAATCATTCATAAGCAAGATTGGTATCAAAATCACTTCATTAATTAATATCTCATAATTAATCACCTTTATTATTCAATTAAACCTTTAATTATTATCATTAATTACACTAATTAATGATCCTCTAATTACCTTCAATAATTAATTTTTCTTCTAATTACATTTAATAATTAATCTTTAACTTAATTACATATATTAATCAACCTTGATTAATCACAATCAGTAATTAACTTCCCTTAATTACTTATATCAATTAAATTAACTCCTTGATTAATTACATTAATCAATCCTTTAATTACACTGGGTAATCACCACTTAATTACTTTCCACAACTAATTATCCTTTAATTACTATCCATTAAGTAATTCCGCTTCAATTAATTACATCAAGCAATTATTCATTAATTACTTCACTAAGTAATTACACTTCATCAATTACATTAAGTAATTTTACTTAATCCCATGAGCAAATGATTACCTTAAATTAATTAAACTTAATTTATTAACTAAAATTAATCATATTAACTTAATTAATTACAGTGAGTAATTAATTACTTTATTAAGTAATTACCTTTAATAATCTTCTTTACATTAAGTAATTAACTTCTTAATTACTTGTCACTTAATTATTCCCTAATTGATTAACCTTGATTAATCAAATATTAATTAAGTAATTAATTACACTTAATTAACTACATAAATTAATTTATCTTAATTTAATTACCCAAAATTAATTATTCTAGTTAATTAATTAATTATACTTTAATTACTTAGTGAATAAAACATGATTCTATTAAGATAAATCATTTATTACATTAAACTCTTGTCTTCCATTTTAAAATAGATTAAATGTAAAACTTCAATTTGATTTATTTAAAATCATCGTTCTTTTAACTTATTAAGTTAAATACCTTTTTACCTTACTCATAATTCAATATTAACAATTTGATTTTGAAAACACTTATGGATTAATTACAAAGTTTTGTTTAAATGTAATATTTATATAAATCAAAAACCTTTTTAAAAGAAAATTTAAAAACTTTAAAAAACCCCATACCTTTAAAATTTGAATTTGATTAAAACATTATATTTTAACTTAAAACATTTTATACATTTAGAACAGTTTAAAACTTTGCTTAACAATTTAAGTTGCTTTTTAAAATTTGAAAATCATTTTAGTTTAAAAACTAAACAGGTTTTAAAAAAAAACTGGAACTAAACATTCCCGAGCAAATAGCAAGATTTCTCACGACAAACCCGAGTAATCAAACAAGCATGCTCGCAATCCTTTTTCCCCGAGTCGCACTCGAATAACCCTTCGAGAATACCCGAGCAAATCACTTCCCAACCCAAACGAACAATCCAGACCAAACAGAGATACACACATGCACATGTACGCTTCGACCACCAGCTTCTGACCATCGACGCTATCTCCAATACGTCGACGAATCTCCCTTGAGGCGATTCCGACCATCCAAAATCAGCACGAAGTCCAAAATCAAAATCGAGCAATTTCGTCCTCACCTGAAACTAACTGATCGACCAAATCCACCTCGTTCTGACGCTACCGACCACCAGGCAACTCGTATCTGCATCCAAAGGTTCGTCGACCAAACCTGAACCCTTACCCACAACTCCGATAATCTCCGAAGCTCTGGCGACGCCGCTGTAGCCTCGAGAACAAAGACGACGCGCACAGGTCCTAAAACCCTACTCCATCGATTCTCCATCACCACGATGATCGAAAAATCCATTAGGCATTTTTCCCTTGCTCCTCTACTCCTACGCCACCCTCCGTAGCAAACTCGACCCCTTTGAGCTCAACGATCATCAGAAATGACTCAAAATCTCTTTTCTAAACAAACCCAAATATCTCACTCAATGTTATCTTAAAAATTATGATTTAGCTTTTAAAATTCCTAGCTTTTGAAGACAAATCAAACTATATTGATGAATTCGAGAATCATCAAGCTTGAAATTTTTCCTATTTTCTGATTTTCTCTATAACTTTAAATTTTATAGAGTACTAACTTGGTACATTTACCTGAAATTATTTTTAAAAACAAGAATATAATGTTATTAACAACTTCTCTCCAGTAATCAATCTCAAATTTTGATTTTATAGGTGGATATAAATTATTTTGTGATGATGATGAGTCTGTTATCTACAATAGAGCACAAAAATTTCATATCCAGAAACAAATATGCAGGCAATGTTATACTCATATGCATACATTTATATTCAGACTCAAGCAAACATTATGGACTGCATGCAACAGATTTCATCATAGATCTATAAACTATTTTTAAATAAAAAAAGTTTACTCACAGTTTGAAGGACAGAGCTTGAAACAGAAGCATGAAAGTTGGAAGCTGTTGCTTTTGAAAATTGAAAACTTGATTTTTTTTTTTAAGAAAGCTTGTTACTGAAACCTGAACACTTAGGATTTGAGAATTCTTGAAACTGAAGCTTGCACTTGTCCTTGATGTTTTATCTGGATTGGATTTTCTGAGTTGATTCTTGCTTTTGTTCAGATTTTGAATTTGTGAAGAAATTTCCATTTTGATTTGTTTAATGGTTTTTAAGTTACAGATTTTGCTTGTTGATGAGTTTCTTTAACCTTTATTTGAACTGATCCAAGAAGAAAAAAATGGAGTAGAAAAATAATGATGATATATATATATCCTTGAATAAAAGAAAATAAATATAATTGAGACACTTGTTAAATTGTGGAGTAAATTAACTGCACTTATCATTAGCTAAATTTTAGGCTTACATTTGTAAATCCATGTTTTATATGGTTTTATGTATTTATAAAAAATTAAATTTATTTATATATCTTTATCTTTTCACTTTCTTTTAATTATATGTATATATAACTCGGTTAAATAATATAAACTTATTTATTTATATTTTTATGTTCAGTATCTATATATATACATTCAACATATATTTAGAAAAATTATGATCCTTCGTTAAGTATTTTTTTTTAATATTTAAGATATAGTACTTTAAAAATAAATTAATATAGATAATATTCTAAGTGTTTAAAAATATAGAATTCAACTTCAAATACCTCTTGAAAATTATTAAAAACATAACTTCCAATTCAATATATACACACCTATATATTACATATTATGATTAGAAAATAAATCTTATCAATTTTGAAAAGATAAATTTGCCTAATTAAATAATTATAAAGAAGATTATTGAATTAATATTTTCAAACTTCAATAATTATATTAGGAGATTTATCAAATAAATATTTATTCGGATATTTAAAATTTAGTATTTAATATAGTTCAATTCATCTATATACATCCAGATATCCTTATCTATCAAATTTCATTTGTTTAATCAAATGAAATCAGTATCTTAATATTTTAAAATCAGAAAACTATCAAATTAAAAGATGTTCAAAATCCGGGTTATCACAATATAAATTAAAAATAATGTATTTAACTAATTGGAAATATATATTTTTTCTTTATAAAATGAAAACATAAACCTAATACAAAGAATAATATAAAGATATTATTTACATGCATTTCACAAGTGTAAGGAGATTTATGTAGGCAATAACAAATGTAGGGTGATTAATTAATGTTAATGACAAGTGGTAGGTTTTTAAGCAAGTGCCACCTATTATTTTATTTTCTTTTATATTTTTTTTAAATAAATCCTAATTTAGTCTATACGTTCATCTTTCCCTTTTCTTCAATTCTTTTTCCTATCTTCTTATTTTCAAAAGTAAGAATCTTGAAAACAAAACCTGTAAAACCATTTTAAACTAAAATTTAACCAAGCTTCCATTTTTCCCAACACGAAATCAAACTAAAAGCCAGTAAATATTTTTCTCCAACTGGAACGTCAAGCAAAATAATCAAGCAATCTTCTCAACAACTCTTCAACCTGCATCAAAAATCAAAAGTCATTTCAAGGTTTCTAGTTTCAAAACAATTCAAGTTTCAAAAGCTTCAAACTATTTTAAGCTCTGCAAATCAGCAGGTCAGTGATCTAACCTGGTTTCCTCTATTTTTTAAGAAAAAAAATGCCTGTGAGTAAATAAAACTTCACAAAGTTTAAATCTAGTTGAATACTTGTTGCATGTGATAATATTGTGAAGTGATATGGTAAATATGATCTGCATGATATTTTAAAAACTGGTATGTAGTTCAAAAGTTGTGCCTCTGTTTCCAAAATCAGTAAGTAAACTGCTTTTCAAAATTTAATCTGTTTAGTTATTTGGTTGCATGTGAAAATCTTGGAAAACTATAATGGTAGTATGTTTGCATATTTGTTTAGAGAAGGATATATATATATATATATATGTGTGTGTGTGTATATATAAACACACACTTGTGTATGAGAATTTGGGAGTGCATGTTTGTATATATATATACATATACATACATGTTTGTATACATGTACATATATATGTATATATATGTATGTATGTATGTATGTATGTATGTATGTATGTATGTATACACAGAGCCTGTTCCAGTTTCACAACCGAATCCAAAATCTAGTTCTTCTTCCCTGATCATTGTGGACACATAATGTTTAAAAGAAAACTGTTTGAAATGACGTAATACAAATTTTAAAAATATTTACAAGTTAGATTATTGAGTAAATTGTACAAACAGACGAAATTTCTGTGAAACATAAGGAGAAAAAAATGATGATCTTAATTCCATAATCAGATTTGTATGGGTAAAAGATAAATTTTAACGGAAATTTCACGATTTTAAATTCTATATTTTGGGTAAAATTGCGAATTGCTCAGAATTTGGGATTTGAGCTTCTACTGATGGTCAGAGCAAGTGGAGGGTCGGGATCAAAGTTGGAGGAAGTAGGGAGTTTGACGAACCTGGTTGTTTGCGCCAAAATTGGTCACAAACCCCGATGAATGTGAAAGCACCAGTGTTGGAATATAAATCAGTAATATCCAAACACAAATCACAGATCTTAAGTAGCAAAATAATAAATGTAAACAAGAACACACGATTTATAGTGGTTCGGCTATCTCTGGCCTACGTCCACTTTAAAGGTTTTTCCTTTTATTGATGTTCTTCGCTGATTACAATCGATTACAGCGGATTACAATGAATTATAGTTCTGAAATTAAAGTACAACGGTGGTTGTTGTGTGCAAAGTAGAGCCTTGGTGGAGTCTTGATGCTTCAGAGTCTTGATTTTTGCCAAAGAGAATCCGATCCCTTTTCTGAATGACCTGGGGCTCTATTTATAGGCGTAGGAGGCTGATATTTCTCCTAGAAATCAGGTAGACCACTTCCAGCACGTGAGGGGGCCCACATGGCCGAAATCTGGAGATCTGGGCCCACCCTGGGATCGATTCGAAGTAAGGTTCGAATCGATCAAAAAAGTGTCCAATCTTGATGAAACTTGGCGTGGACATTCTTCAGCATGAGTGCAAGCTACTGTAAAAATTTCGTGGCGTTTGGATTTATGGTTTGGGAGTTATAATCGATTCGAATTCAAGGTTTCGTGTGCTCTGCCTGTTTCGAATCCATTGATTCGAATCCATCTCCTTCGAATCGATCGATTCACGTGCGCATCGATGACGTGGCGCGCGTCCTTCGTATCTATCCACTTGTTGCTCCGAGTTGAATGGGTCGACTCCGTGGTTTTTGCCGCTTTGACTTGGTGATTTCGAATGCTGGATTCGAAGAATATCGATTCGAAGAATGCTTCCTTCGAATCGATAAGACTGGTCGCTGCTCGAATCGATCCGAATGCTCCACTACGCATCGATTCGAAGTTGCCTTATTCGTGGGGATTCGAAGGTAAGAAAGGAAGGGAGTCGAAGTTCCCTCAGTTGCGTGGATTCGTGGGACCCTTCTTTGATGGTCTCGAGGAAATGGTTTTAAGGCGAGATGCGTGATGAGTTCGAAGTACCGCAACTTCATGGATTCGAACTCCTCAACTTTGAGGGATGCGAAGAGAGGTGGCATCATGGATTCGAAGCTAGGGGGTCTGGATGGATTCGAACCAAGGCTTGCTTGATGGGTTCGAACTGCATGGGTTCGAAGTAGATGGAGTCGAACCGATGGATGCGAAGTCCATCGATTCGAACTAAGGGGTGACTCATCGTTTCGAACTGAGTATTCTCTGCTTCTATCAAATTGAATCCATCATAACTTGGACATACGAACTCGGATTGACTTGAAATTTGAAATGCGGACTTCTATGATCTTTCTCGCCACGTCCAATCAATCGTGGCTCAATCCGGACTCGGACAAGATTCAGCGATATCCATAGTGAACCTGCAACGTACAATCGATATTAATGATTAATAATCATTAATTCTTGGTAAATTTTGGGTTTCTCAGTTTTGACAAAAAGTGGGATAACACTTTGCCCCCCAAAATATGCCTTTTTGTAAAAGGTATGTTTTGAACAATCTTAAATCAAGTGCAGTGAATGCGTATTTCATTCATAGCTACCGCAACGTTAATCATGCATATGGCTGTTCGGAGCCGAATCTGTGTTCATTTTAGTTCGCGGAAGTTAGCAATCAAGTTTTACAGTTTCTCCGGACTATTGATGGTCATTCTGGACCCTTGCCAAGTCCATTCCAGACTCAGCGATCGAATAGAAAGATCCTATAGCACTCTGGCGTTGCTTTCTATCCCTTGCACTCTGGCCCCAGTTAGGGAATATAGCGATGTCTTGGTTGTTTGAAACCGATCATAGCCTCTCTAGGCTCTTGCTGGATCCCATCCTGTCACTTTCTAGTGAAGGGGAAACAACGATAAGTGAGTCGATCCCGTCGCTCTCCGGCGAAGCGACTCACTTCTTGCACTCCGGTTCAAAGCAGTTGAACATTAAGCGATGTCATGACCTGAATCATCGGCCGATCATAGTCTCTCCGGACTCTTGTCGGATCCCATCCTATCACTCTCTGGTGAAGGGGAAACAACGATAAGTGAGTCGATCCTGTCGCTCTCCGGCGAAGCAACTCACTTGTTGCCTTACGGACTTACCTCTCCGGGTAAAGGCGATCTTTCTTGTATAAGTGAGTCGATCCTGTCGCTCTCCGGCGAAGCAACTCACTTCTTGCCTTATAGATTTCACCTCTCTGGGTAAGGCGATCATTCTTGGTGTGGTATTCAATATTCGTCCTTTAACTCTCCGGTCAAAGGTTTATTTCAAGAAATTCAATTTCATTTATTAAATTCAAAGTCTGGATGTTCAATCTCAAACATCAAGAAAACTAGACATTGCCTCTCCGGGCAGATCAATCTATTGCCAACTCAGAGCATGCCTAGGGATCTCTCCGGTTCCCATACATGTGTAAGTGGAATAGTTGTTTATTTAAAATCAAAGCTAAAGAAATCAACCGGCCAAAGACCGTGTCTCGGACTTGGCCCTTGCCATCATAATCAGTTGATGACGAGTCGTGACCCCGATCCAGGATCATTTCTGTTTGGTGGGGGCAGTAGCCGTTCGGGTGTTGCTGCCGTTGTTCGTTCCCTGGTATACTGTGGCAATCTACCACTCCTGGCGTGTTCTTCCACCTCATCCTTCAGGTGGCGGCATTCATCTGTAGTGTGCCCATCCAGCTCATGGAATAGGCAATATTTTCCAGTCCTGCGCTCCCGCTCGGTGGGATCCCTTATAGGTGGCTTTCGATAGTGGAGTTGCCCCCTGGTTTCAGTGTAGATTCTTTCTAGGCCTGCAGTCAGATCGGTGTACTGCCTGAATCTTGGTTCTCGGAATTTCTTCCGTTTATCAGGACCATCGTGTCTGTCATCCTGTTTCCTCTTTCCCTTGTCCGCTCCGGACTGTTCTCTGGAGGTTCCTACGCTTTGTGTGGTATTTATTTCATGACTCTCGGCTCGTGATTCTTCTAACCGAATGAACTTTTCAGCTTTATGAAAGAACTCTCCAAGATCTTGCGGTGGATCTTTAGTTAGAGAATCCTTAAATTTGGTGCCTTCCGCGACTCCTGCCACCGCCGCCATTAAAATCATTGATGGATCCGGGCGATCTACAGAAGTCACTGTCACATTGAATCTTAACAGAAAATCTTTTATGGACTCTCCGGTCCTCTGCTTGATTGATGCTAAGGTCATCACACTCTTGGGTCGCGTCACGTGGACCCTAAACTGTCTCATGAAGCAATCTACAAGCTCGCTCCATGTTCCGATTGATCCAGTCTCTAGTTGTCTGAACCATAACGAAGCTAAATCTGTCAAATATAGAGGGAAGCATCGTGCCATCACTTCCTCGGATGCCCCGAGCACTTCCATGTGCCTAATATATCTTGTAATATGCATGGTCGGGTCTGATCTCCCGTCATATGGTTCTAGCGCTGGTAGTTTGAACTTTGGAGGGTTCCTTGCGTTTCGGATGTTTAGAGTGAATGGACTCCGACTAACTTCTTCTAGGCCTCCGCTAGGCAATCCTCCTCTCATGATTCGTCGCATTAGGCCTATCATCCTCTCATCTCCGTCTAGGGGTTGGCCCTTCGTCAGATTCCTGTCCTGCCCCCCGAGCCTTGAAGGGAATTCTGGTACGTATTCTTCTGGTGGCTCGTTAGCATAGGCATTGGCTCCAGTCTGTTGAGCTCCGTCGGTTGGTCTTCCAGTATCGGACCCTGAGGGTCTGCCCCCAAGGCCTTGCTGACCACCTTCAACTCCTGTATTCTGGCCTTGAGCCTGTCCTTCATTTGCTTCTGCAACCCTGATTCCTTGTCCCGTATTCGTAGCTGTTGTAGTTGGTCCAAGGTTTTGCATATTCGCCGCCCTCATCAGCTCGAGGAAATTCTGCAGCATCTCCTGTTGACTCTTCATTATGCTTTCGCGTAATGATTTAGCCATGGCTTCCATCTCGTCTCTGGTGATGTAAACGGAAGCTTGTCCTTCTCCTGATTCGGAGGATTCTTCTTGGCTTCCTCCTTGTTGGCTCCTATCAATCCTCTGTCTTGTTTGTCGAGTCATTGTCTCTGAATTGGATGTAGCGGGTGCTAGTTGTTCTCGGTGAAAGCACCAAAGTGTTTGCGCCAAAATTGGTCACAAACCCCAATCAATGTGAAAGCACCAGTGTTGGAATATAAATCAGTAATATCCAAACACAAATCACAGATCTTAAGTAGCAAAATAATAAATGTAAACAAGAACACACGATTTATAGTGGTTCGGCTATCTCTGGCCTACGTCCACTTTAAAGGTTTTTCGTTTTATTGATGTTCTTCGCTGATTACAATCGATTACAGCGGATTACAATGAATTGTAGTTCTGAAATTCAAGTACAACGGTGGTTGTTGTGTGCAAAGTAGAGCCTTGGTGGAGTCTTGATGCTTCAGAGTCTTGATTTTTGCCAAAGAGAATCCGATCCTTTTTCTGAATGACCTGGGGCTCTATTTATAGGCGTAGGAGGCTGATATTTCTCCTAGAAATCAGGTAGACCACTTCCAGCACGTGAGGGGGCCCACATGGCCGAAATCTGGAGATCTGGGCCCACCCTGGGATCGATTCGAAGTAAGGTTCGAATCGATCAAAAAAGTGTCCAATCGTGATGAAACTTGGCGTGGACATTCTTCAGCATGAGTGCAAGCTACTGTAAAAATTTCATGGCGTTTGGATTTATGGTTTGGGAGTTATGATCGATTCGAATTCAAGGTTTCGTGTGCTCTGCCTGTTTCGAATCCCTTGATTCGAATCCATCTCCTTCGAATCGATCGATTCACGTGCGCATCGATGACGTGGCGCGCGTCCTTCGTGTCGATCCACTTGTTGCTCCGAGTTGAATGGGTCGACTCCGTGGTTTTTGCCGCTTTGACTTGGTGATTTCGAATGCTGGATTCGAAGAATATCGATTCGAAGAATGCTTCCTTCGAATCGATAAGACCGGTCGCTGCTCGAATCGATCCGAATGCTCCACTACGCATCGATTCGAAGTTGCCTTATTCGTGGGGATTCGAAGGTAAGAAAGGAAGGGAGTCGAAGTTCCCTCAGTTGCGTGGATTCGTGGGACCCTTCTTTAATGGTCTCGAGGAAATGGTTTTGAGGCGAGATGCGTGATGAGTTCGAAGTACCGCAACTTCATGGATTCGAACTCCTCAACTTTGAGGGATGCGAAGAGAGGTGGCATCATGGATTCGAAGCTAGGGGGTCTGGATGGATTCGAACCAAGGCTTGCTTGATGGGTTCGAACAGCATGGGTTCGAAGTAGATGGAGTCGAACCGATGGATGCGAAGTCCATCGATTCGAACTAGGGGGTGACTCATCGTTTCGAACTGAGTATTCTCTGCTTCTATCAAATTGAATCCATCATAACTTGGACATACAAACTCGGATTGACTTGAAATTTGAAATGCGGACTTCTATGATCTTTCTCGCCACGTCCAATCAATCGTGGCTCAATCCGGATTCGGACAAGATTCAGCGATATCCATAGTGAACCTGCAACGTACAATCGATATTAATGATTAATAATCATTAATTCTTGGTAAATTTTGGGGTTCTCAGTTTTGGCTAAAAGTGGGATAACACTGGTAAATATGTTCGATGGGTTTACCATCCACCGAGGCGTCGGCAAGAGATCGATGTAGGGTTTTCAGGAACTGGAAGGAAACTCTAGGTTCGCGAGAGGTTTGCAATGTCAAAGGTGAATTAGACTCGATCGGTCATGGAGGAACTAGTGTGAGGGTTTATGGCGAGGCTGTGGCCGAATTTGCATAGTTTCTGATGATTAGAATCAACTTGGTCGAGGCATTTTTGGGATGATGGTTGGGTTTCAGGTGAGAGCTATCTTGTTTATTTTTTGATAAAGGGATATGTTCAGGTTTCAAGTGTGTGATAACTGACGATGATGTTTTTGGTAATGTGATGGTCGTGGCGACGAAGACTAGAGGGTTGTCCTTGATCTGTGCACGTGCACGTAGCTGTGATGTGTATGGGTGGTTATTGTCGAAAGTAGGAGAGTGGTCTCAGAAAATGACTCGAGGAATGGGCAGGGCGACTCGGGATTAACATCGGTTAGCTTGGGTGTTTCTTTTCTTGTAACAGTTTTGAGTTTAAAATTAAGTCCAAGTAAAAGAGAAAAGTAAAAGAGAAGAAGAAGTAGAGACTTGGGTAGGTCTCCGATGGGTTATCGGGTGGAACCCGAAGGAGGATTCTTATTACTAGTTAATTCAAAAAAATAAGGAAGTTTTTAAATTTAAAATAAAACTAGTTTAAATCGATTTCTTAAAACAAATTCTTTACATAATAGATGTTTTAAATAATAGGTTTATGGAATAATATAATTTGTTTAACTTGAATTTGTTAAGCTAAATTTGTAAGTCATTTTAAAACTAAATTTATAAATGTATTTAAATGTTAATTAAAAAGACAAAGATTTATCCTAAGTTAATTAAGGTTTTGATAAATTAATGATTATTTAAATTAATAAAGTAATAAGAGTTATTAATTAGTTTAATTAATTAATGGTTAAGATCTAATAAATTAGTAATTAAGGGTTATAGTAAATTAATTAGAGATTAATTAATGGGTAATTAAGAATTAATTAGTTAAGTAATTGACATTAATTTATAATTAGAGATTAATTAATTAAGTTAATAATTTAAAGATTAATTAATTAAGTTAATTAATTAGAGATTAATTAATTCATATTTAAGGACAAATTGATTTAGTATTAGAGATTAATTACTTAAAATTAAAGGGTAAATTTGTCAAGGATTATTAATTAATTTAATTAGTAGTTAAAGATTAAATGTAACAACACAACATTTTAGACATTATTTTAATTGAATATATTTCACTTTGAAAATGTTTTAGAAATTATTTAACTTAAAATTTTGTTTTAAAATATTTTTAAAGTGAAGTAGGAATTTTTCTAGAGTTAATGATAATTTTTTTTTGTAATTTTCATGTCCTATTTGCCATTTTTAAACAATTTCTTTAGTTATTTTTCTATTTTTATCCAATTTAATAATTTATTTTATTCTAGAAATGATAAATAAATTACTTTATGTCAAATTTTTAATTCATAATATTTTTAAAATGATGTGGATATATTTCTAAGACTAGTAGTGATTTATTTGTAATTTCTGGACATTGTTTCGGATTTTTAAGCAATTTCTTCTGTTCTTTTTATATTTTCTTTAAAATTAATTATTTATTTTCATATTTTTTTCACTTGTTTTCGGTTTATAAAAGTAAATTACTGATTTTAGTTTGTTTTATTTGAATTAAAGAAAATAGGAAATGTGAAGAGTTTTAAAAACTTATTTAACTTAAGTCCTTTCACCTCCTAAAGTCCTTTCACTTGCCATAACCCCTCTTTATGCTTTTGGTAGTGCAATCTTTTGAGTAGCCATTTATTTTCATTATTTTTCATGTAAAAAAATTTCTCATCTCCATTCTATTCACGGCTAGAGCAAAGCATTTGGGTAATGGCTACACTTTCTTCTTCCTTTTCTCCTCATTTCTATGTCATTTCGCCTTGTTTTATTGGATTGGCCACTCCTCCATATCCACAGCCACAAACTTCTACACCTCTTCCCTGCCATCATCACCATCTATACTCTAGGCCATGACCATATCCAAGCCAACCATGCTGACAAAACCCCTCAAAATCCAACCTAAAGCCATAAAAACATGTTATTTGACCACTACTTGCTCATCCACTTCAACCACCACCCTAACCACCACCTTCGCCGCCGCCGCCGCCGCCTCTTACCTGACCGCCACACACCCCTTTCCTCCACTGACCAGTCATGGTGCACCCAGGCTGAGCCATAACCCCATGGTCGAGCCTTTGTTTTGACAAAAAATTACACTATTTGCCTAAAAACACTTCACATTCTCATATATAAACTTCTCCACTATATTCCACTACCTAGGCCATGTATACACATGACCAAATCCGAGCCAAACTTGTTCAAACCAAAGCCAAACAACATTCCTAGGCCGTGCATAGCATATGAGAAAGCAAGGCAAAAGACTGTGTATTCATATCTCTTTTTATTCCAAAGTTATATCAATTTCAATATGGTATTGTATTTATAAATTGTTTTGATTTTGTTTGGGTTGTAACACAAGAGTTGTAGCATTGGATCATGCTCTCCACTCAAAGTCCGTAGTCCTATCAGTTTTCTGTTGATTCCGTTGTGTTATTGGTATTGCAATCTCCAGAATTTAGAGGTGAGTAAATCTCACATGACAATATATGTTTATCCAATTGTGAAGCAACAACAATTGAATGTGTAGAATTATAAATGATGTTATAACTGCCTGTGATTATTCATATATGATATTAAACCTGTTAAATTACTGTCATATCACCTGTTACTATTGCATAATGTTAAACTGTTCATTTATATCTGTTTATCACACTGCAAGTTCCCTGTTAGATTAGAAATCACTATGGGTTGAAATGATACATACCCGAACGGACTTTAGAATAGAGAAAAATCGTTATGGGCTGAAACGATAGGCCTGAACGGTTTTTAATTATTTATTTTGACTTGGGATTGTGGGTTTGAAATGATAGAACCTGGATTTTTATTTGTAAGCTGCGGATTGAAATGATAATTTTAAGTAAATTTTAAATGTGTATATATATATATATGTTTGTGTGTGTGTGTGTGTGAAAATTTGATTTAAATTGGATTTCTAAATATTAAATATAGAAATTTGGAATTCTCTATAAGTTAAAAATGTTGAAAAATGAATAGTTACATAGAATTTTGAAAATATAATTTAAGTGGAAAAATTTGAATTTGGTTAAATAAAAATTTGGTTATATAAATAAAAATGGAAATTAAATTTTATTTGAGAAAAAAATGGAGAAAATTTAAGTGTTAAGTTGTTTATTTAAAAATGTGAAGAATTGAAAACTTTTACACTTGAATTTATTAAGTAATTTGGTGAAATTGGATTTAATTATACAAAACTTATTGTATAAAAATAATATGTTAACTGATATGTTAATGAACATTTTTTTAATGTTAAATTATGTTTTTGACAACGTTCAAAGGGTTTAAAATGAAGATTATTAATTGCTGGAAATACACTAAAATCCGGAAATCACTTTTAATAGCATTCAGAAATGCTGTGGTTTCTGGAAATGAACTAAAAGGCTAATAAAAGAGCTATTACAACAGTTCTAAAATGCTGTAGTTGCTGTAGTAAATTGAATAGGCTAAAACCTTAACTCAGGCCTATTACAGCAGTTTCTGTAAATGTCGTAGTGGTTTACTGTCTTTGAATAAATGAATTAAAACCCTTGTTTTGAAACTTGAGCTATTACAGCATTTCTGAAAATGCTGTCTTTTCTGTTTTGAACTAAAATTTAACTAAAACTGAGTTTTAACAGCAGTTTTTAAGTGTTGTCTTTGCTGAATTAAAATGTTTTCAAGTATAACTTATAACAGCTTTTTCTAAATGCTATGGGAGGCTGAAATTTTAATGGTTATGGGTTTTGACTTAGTAAATGAGCTCAGAATGACTTGAAACTTTGATATTTGAATACTTTACTTGAAAGAATAATAACTTCACTTTTAAATGATTTAAGTGAATAAATTTAATTGGAAAATGAATCATTTTAAAAGATGATTTGAATTGAAATTAATGAATGTTATCTTTTAATTTTAAAAGGGTATTTAAATTGGATATTTGTATTTAAATTCAAATAATGATTTGAAAGGGAGTTTTGTAAGGATGTGATATTTTGAAATATTGAAATGGTTTGGAAATGATTTGATCTTTGTTTTGATAAAATTTGGATTCGAATTGATATTTATTTTGAAGTATAAAGTATAATTTTTAAAGTTATAACCATGGGTTATAATAACGATTGGTTGGCAAAGAGACCGGGATCAGATATGGACATACTTTCTGTCGATATCGAAAACCACTTTCATAGCTGTGTACGCGGTGGAGATTCTAGAATGAAGTAGGATGGTGGTGACATTCTTATGGGATGTTACGTGGACACAACTCCCGTGAGTTGGCATAAGGTGGCTAAAACAGGAGCGGACTCGGGCCAGTTGAGGTCGCACCTCGTAGCGGACGCATTTCTTCGATACCATTCTATTACTTGTGTTTGTTTGGTGGCCACCCTCCGATTTGGGAATGTGTTCCGCGGTGGGCGTATGTGGCTGATGCGTTACCATCAGCCCGAGTGTCATAATTGGTTTATCTACCCTGGCATTGCCTTGTATGCCGTGTCACCTACCATATCGAAACTTTACTACGAGTTTGGTTTTCTCCTGTAGCCCCATGCGTATCTTCGCGTAGTCTCCCGATTAGGAGATATGTAGATATTGGATGGACTAATGGGACTATTACGTGTCTGAGGCTATATGGGTAACCCCTTGATGCTACTTTAAAGTATGTTTATTTTACTGATTGACATTATTATAATAGCACAATATTTCTATATAGTAAATAGTTTAATGGATCCTTAGAGGATGGGCGGTCCCAAGCATCTTCTAAGTTACTTGTACCTTTACTACAGTTCACTTGAGTTGGTTTACATTGGATAAGTATGTATGTCCTAACTCGAGTGTTTCTGTTTTATTTACGCTCGGGTCAGCCTGAGTTATTCACAGATTTGGATTTCCACCCTCTGGAGGTCTGGAATCGCTGGAGATTTATCAGCTTATCTATTTATCTATATTTCAGTTCTATTGTTCTGTTGTAAGCTTTTTATTAGTAGACTTCTTTTTATTTAGGATTTTATGTTGAATCTGTTTTCAGACTTATATTATGTATTTGGTTTTGATACTCGTGATAGTGGCTTGATGAAATACTATGGTATTTTATTTTCCGCTGTGAGATATTTTGATGTTGTGTGTCTGTGATTCTGTGATTTGGTTTTATTTGCTCCGAATTTTTATTACAATCTGTTATTTTGTACTATTCAAATCCGGCATGTTTGGATAGTTGTCGATTTGAATGGTGGAAAATAATGGGTCGTTACAGTTGGTGTCAGAGCTTTGGTTTTAGGCAAACGTTAGCCTACGGAGCAAAAACTCATTAGAGATAGGGTAGAAATACCCTAGAATGAGTGAAATCAATTTCAGAATCATTTCTTTGTGAGAGCACATATTTTCAAAGTATAAGATGATTTTAAAATGATTTTTAAAGGTTTTTCAAAGATTATTTTGATATAAAATTTTTCTTGTTTTAAAAGCAAATTTCCTAACTTCTTTCCTTTCGTATCTACCTTATTAGAAATTACTGTAATTAGGATATTCATCCAAGTGGATTTATCTTGTCTTGTCCTATCTTTATCTTATCTCTACCTTTGTCCTAATATTCATTCGTGAATTTTCAAGATGAATCATAGAAATGGTAGAGGTCAGGGTAGTGTGCTGCCCCAGTTCCAGCCCCAGCTCCTGTCCGTTTCACTGTTCTTTGCAAAAAAATTACTCAGCTTGGTGGAACCAAGTTCACTGGTTCTGAGTTTATTATTGAGGCTCAGCAATGGCTGAGGAGTATCAAGAGGATATTTACTAGTCTTGAGATTACTGATGCACAGAAGAGTCAGTTGCCGCATGGCAGTTGTACGAGGCTACCCATGATTGGTGATTGTCGGTTACGGCTAACACCATTGAGGTTGACCTTACTTGGGAACAGTTCAGGTATCTTCTAGTGTTTCTTTGAACTCTGTTTTTCTATCTTTTTGTGCCTTTTCTAAGCTTATCTATCATTCTTCTCAGGGAGGCTTTCATTGCTAAGTGGATGCCCGAAGCCGAGAAATCCCAGCTTTATAGGGATTTCATAGACCTCAAGCAGGGAAGCATGTCTTTTTCAGAGCTTAAGAGGAAGTTCCGAACTTTCTAAGTTCGTACCTGGTCTGATAGACACTCCTCTAAAGATGAACGAGAAGTTTATTGCCGGTGCTCGTCCCGAGTAATATAGTTGGCTCATTTCACATGTTCATGGCACTTTTACCTAGCTTATAGATATGGCTCTTCGCTATTAGAACCTTACTTCTAAGGGTCCTTCTTCAGTTGGTGCTCCTTCATCTCAGACTTCTTCTGCAAATTCTAAGAAGAGGAGGCTTAGTTTCCAGCAGTAGAAGAAAAATTGGCTCAAGAATTCGGGTTTGGGATCTTCATCATCTACTCCATCTCGGAGGCAACCAGTTGACCTTTCTTCCATCGCCTGCATCAAATGTGACCAGAAGGGACACTATGCGAATAGTTGTCCTACTATTGTTGGTACTGCCATTCCTCCACCTGCTTAGCTAGTTAAGCCTGATCTTTGTCACATGTGTCTCTAGCCTGGCCATTCCAGGAAAGATTGCCCCTACCAGCAGAAGGGCAAGCCTTTTGGTATATTTGCTGCCACCTCTGCCTCTTCTCCAGCACCTGTCCCTCCAGCTCCTAGTGATGACCAAGGTACTCTCCAGGGTTCTTTTTCTTTATTTCAACATCCTGTTCGTGTTCTGTTTTATACTGGTGCATCCCACAGTTTTATATCTGTTGACTTGTGAGATAAGTTTGAGCATCTCCTTTCTCCTGAGTATGTTTCTGAATCCTTATGTGTTTCAAATCCAATTGGGGGTCCTGCAAACCTTAATTGGATTTGTAAACAAGTGAAGCTTCTTTATTCCGATCATTTCTTCAGTGGTGATTTTTTTTTGGGCTTCGATGCTTTTGATTTGTTGCTTGGTGGTGATTGGCTTGGTAGGCCTGATGCTCATATCTCTTGTAAAGACCGGTCTGTTTATCTTGAGGATGATCTGGGTAGTTCCTTTGTTATTCAGTGCCACATGCCTCAGGATTTTGCTGGCAGTTTTATTTATTCTTTGGATTCTGCTCCAGGTGATCTTCATTAAACCCGTGTGGTCAAACTCTTTCTAGATGTTTTTGGTGAAGTCACTACTTTGCCTCCTAAGTAGGAGATAGATTTCCGCATTGATCTTATTCCTGGTGCTTGACCTGTTGTTCTTCCTCCTAGAAGAATGGCACCTCGTGAGAAGGTTGAGTTAGCAAAGCAGATTGACGACATGTCTTCCAAAGGTCTGATCAGACCTCGCCATTCTGAATGGGGAGCTGCGGTGGTCTTTGTCACTATGTCGGATGGTTCTTTGAGGATGTGTGTTGACTATAGGGAGCTGAACAAGCTCACTATGAAAAACAGATATCCAATGCCTCGCATCAATGATATGTATCAGCTTTATGGTGCTACTTGTTTCTCTCAGGTTGATCTTGCCTTAGGTTTTCACCAGCTCAGAGTTGCTGAGGAAAGCATTCCCAAGATAGCTTTTCGGACTGAGAATGGGCTTTATGAATGGTTAGTCATGCCTTTTGGTCTGACTAATGCTCCTGCTTTCTTTGTGGATCTTATGAATCATGTTTTTCGTGTTGTGCTTAATAAATTTGTTCTAGTCTTTGTTGATGATATCCTTGTCTTCTCTAAGACTAAAGAGGAGTATGAGTCACATTTGAAGTATGTTCGGGAGACTCTCAGAAATCACCAGTTAAATGCTAAATTTTCTAAATGCCATTTCTGGAAGGATGAAGTCCGATTCCTCGGGCATATTGTTTCTGGTAATGGAGTTTCTATTGATCCAGTCAAGATCACTGCGATCAATGTAAGTCTTCCCTTCTTTCTCTTTTCCTTTATCATTTAATTACTCTATCTCTTCTATGGCTCTTATTTTCCCTACTTATGTTACAAAATTAGGAAACTTCTAAGACTCCTTCTGAGATTCGTAGTTTTCTGGGCCTTGCCGATTACTATCGGAGATTTATTGAGAATTTCGCTCGGATTGCTGCACATCTCACTACTTTGACTTGTAAGAATGTTAAGTTTATCTGGGATGAGAAGTGTAAAGCTGCATTCAACGAGTTAAAGAGCAAGCTAACTTCCGCACCAGTTCTTACCGTTCTGAACGGAAGTGAGAGATTGACGGTATATACTGATGCTAGTCTTGAGGGATTAGGTGCTATTCTTATGCAGGATGGTATGGTCAATGCTTATGCCAGCCGTCGGTTGAAAACCCATGAAGCTAATTATGCTGCCCATGATTTAGAGTTTCTTGCTGTTGTCTTTGCTTTGAAGCTTCGGAGGCATCATCTGCTAGGAACTGTAACGACCCGTTAAATTAGATAATATTGAATAAATTAAATTTATATGTTTTCTAATCTAATCCAGAATAAATTAGAAGCCTTAGGATTTTTAAGGAAATGAAATGTAAGGGTTAAATAGTAACTGTATTTAAAGTTAATATATTTAAATGTTATATGACATAGATTGAAATAACTGGAATTTGTGATTGAGGTTATTTGTCATAATTTGTTGATTTTAAACGGTATTAATGAAACTATAACTGAATTGGATTGCATAGACATGAACATTAGAAAAATTTATTAGGTGGACTAAAATTTTTAAAGTTCATAAGTTGTGTAATTCAATTTAGTAGAAAATCTAAATTATAAACGAAGATGTAAATAAACGCTAAATTAAACTATGTAAATGGTGATTTAAGACCTAGTTATAGGAATTGGAATATAATCCAATCAAAATTAATGATAAGGACATTAGTATTGGTTAATAAATATATTTCAATGCAGTAACCAAATGAATGGAATAAAATGAGTATATATTGAATAGAAATGAAATGTAAATTGTCACATTTGGTTGGAGTTGATTTTTAGAAACATATAAATGTTGAATCAGTAAATATTAGTAAAAATATTACCGAGAATAAATTCCATTTAATATAAGAATTCAATAGTGGAAGATTTACATTTGGATTGGAAATGGATAGTTACTAATTTAAAAGTGACCATGGAATAAATTTATGCAAATGTGGGGCTTAGGTATAAGTGTGTAATTATGGGTAGGATAACAATTAGTATAAAATACCTATATACTGGAAACACGTTTGTAAAGTATAATTAATTGAATTTGGTGAATTGGGAATGGATTCAAAGTATATGAACATTTATGTTATATAAATAAAATTAATGTAATAGCTAAATTTGCGGAATCTAAATCTATGAAAAAAGGTGTGTAAGATCTTTACTGTTGGGAATTTACGTTACAGGTAGTGTAAATTCCAATTATAATAAGATTATGGGTTATAGTAAAGATTTTTAAATCAAGATTTTTCCACGTGAATAAAATGGAATGAAGGTAGTTGATTTTTGCAATTAAGGAAATTAAACGTTTATTTTTACGTTAAGTGAAATTTAAGTTGGGATTTAAAATATTTGTGTATGTTAATTTCATGCATTTGGCTATAATGGATTTAATAATAAAAATGGAATAGTGAAATAAAATGGATTTAATAAATTTATCAAAATTATAATGTTAAATTCATTAAGATTGGAATTATTAAATAGTTGAGAAAATAAAGGGAATGGAAGTAAAGTTATTAATAATTTGAATTTAACTTATGGTAAAACGGTTAATTGCAATCAAACGAGTTGAAATGGAAATCAAGTTATTTATTTAATTAGATTTAAGATGAGAGTATAAAGGTAGAAGAATTAAAATAATTGGGTTTTAGAATAAAATTTATAATTTCCAATTAATAAGAAAGTGCAGATATTAACACTGAAAATTTATATACTGATAGATTTTAATTCACATCCAAGCTTGGTAAATAATTTAGAATTGATTGAAGTATATAAATAATGAGATGTGGCCTATATTAGAAGTTGAAATATAAAAATTGGATTTTTATGATTTATTTAATTGATTTAATAAATATTAAAAATAGCCATTTTTGTCACGGACTCGGATTTCGACGAAACCAGTTTCATCGGATCCGTATCGGTGAATTATTATAGGGTTTCAATTTTCGTATCGATCGGACTTGTCGTTTGATCGTACGGACGCGAAACGCCTTGAAATCAATTTTATTAAAATCAATTTGAAATCAATTTGGAAATCTTGTTTTCAGCATAACTTCTTCATACGATCAAATTTGGTCGCGAAACTTTTTTCATCGCGTTCAGAATATTTTAAAACACCTATTTGGATATATAGTTTTAACAAATTCGGTTCCGGAGGCATAGCGGGCTTTTTGGGCCATAGTTTGTTGCGTACGTTCATCCTTCTAGCCTATACGCTCCAACCCAACCCTAACTATAAGTATACCGTGATAAACCCTAGCCTCCTTTCTATTGTCAGTTGGATATACGTACATATTTCTTCATCTCCTCCTTCTCCTCAATGGTTGCAAAATCTAGATCTGCTTCAATCCAAAATTTAGTGAAAATTCAAACACCTCAGAAAATTCTCAAAAAAATATATGTTGAAGTATTCGATACGCGTAATCTACTGGTGTAATTCGTTTTTCAATTGGAGCTATCGTTTGTCCAGAAAAATTCAAACCATTTTCGGCCTCTCGTCATCGTCGAAACAAAACTCGCCCGATCGGAAAACTGTTTCTGGGTATTGTAGAGATAACTGAGGGGTTTGCAGCAGTATAGTTTTGGGTCGAATCAACGGTGGGATTTGCGGCAAAAATTGGATTAGGTTTCAAATGCCCTAACGGCGGCTGCAGCAAACAGGGGACGCACGGGGCCTAGCGGCGGCGGCCTGGAGGAGGGAGCACTTTGGGTATGGTCGGCAATGTTTTAATGGCCGGAGACGTGGTTGGGAGGTGGTCAAAGGGCTTGGTCAACGGCTTGCTTGCGTTGTTCTGGCGCATGGGTTTTGGGAGCTACCTGAACGCGTGAGAGAGGGGGGCTGCACGTTCCTTTGGTGATGACGTGGCACATATATGATTAGGTGAGTTGTGTGTCACTTTTGCTTATTTTTAATTTTGAATTCAAGTGCAATTTTCGACATAACTTTCTCATACGAAGTCGGATTCACACGAAATTTCTTTTGTTAGGATCGTAATTTAATTTCGGACTTGATGACACTGGTTTGGATGAATTCCGAGACGGGCGAATTTTTGGGTTTAAATCGAATTTAAATTCGATTTAAATTCAAAAGGTGAGTGTTTTAACCCACTCACAATTACTAGAAGCTTTTATGTTTGTTAAATAAATTTTAGAAATGAATAGAAATTTATTTATGAGCTTTTGGCATGTTATTTCACCCATATCTGTTGAATTGCATTTTATTGAATTTAGCTGTTAATTAAATTGATTGATTTCGTATTAATTGGCTGTTAGAAATTATTGTTTGCATAAGAACTGCTAGTTAACAGTTATGTCAATTATCACTGAAAATAAACTGTTAGATAAATAGTTGATAAATATAATTTGAATTAAACTGCCAATTATTACCTGTTGTATATTTCCAAACATATTTTGTTATTGATTGATATTGCTTGATGTTTGTGACTGGATGATGGATGTGTTGTTGAATGGATGTTTTATTTGATATCATTAAACTGCAAGTTAGTATGCATTTACATTTCATTCGGGATTGCGGTTTGAAATGATACACAACCGCAGTTTGTTTTAAATTGCGGATTGAAATGATAAATATCCGTATCACTTGACCATAGGATAGAAAATTATATACAGGCACCGCGGTATATATATAACTATTTTTAATGTGATTTCTATGGTTTGGATGGAATACGGTTTATAATAATCTTAAATTTTATACTGTATAAATATTTTTCTTCCATATTTATATATATATGAAGTTGAAAATTTTGAAATTTAAAAAGGTGCATAAATTCCTTTATTAAAAATGGAAGAAAATTTAGAAATGGAGTTTGATAATTTACATCCTATGTTTAAATGCTGAGTTGCAAATTTTAAGATATGATATTTTAATTGCATTTTTCCCAAAATAAATTGGAATGAATATTCTAGTATAAATTGAATTGGAAAAATATTCTAGTATAATTTGAATTGGAAAATATATATGTTTATCACTAGAAATTGGAGTTTATTTATTTATGGGTATATGTGAATATTCAAGGCTAATTAATAAAGCATTTGATTTGTAAAAGAAAAACCCAACTTTAGTTTTGAAATATAAATACTCCAAATGAATATAGGCATGTATGTATATAAATTGAAATGATTTTTGGAACTCAAGAGTGATAATTAAGTTATGGTTTAGACTTTAAAATAAAGAATTTTATTTATAAAGCCATAGAAATTATTTCTTTACGAAGAAACTTTAAAGTTAAACCATTTACTCTATATACCGTTGAATATCCAAACCATTTGAGTTTTAAAAGTTATGGTTTGAAATTATGGATTTCCAAAATATTATGCTTTGAAGATATTCGATTTTCAGACATTATGAAGTTAAAGCATTTTAATTATTGGAAATGAATTATATTTGGGATAAGTGGTAAAATATGGTTTTGGGTTTTGGAATGATATCGTAATATTATGGTTTGAAAATGAAATGTTTATTATGGTTTTAAAGTATAAACTATTTTTAAATGATCGCGGTGTTATAATAACGATTGGTTGGCAAAGAGACCGGGATCGGATATGGACATACTCTCTGTCGATACCGAAAACCACTTTGACTAACCGTGTACGCGGTGGAGATTCCAGAATGAAGTAGGTGGTGGCGACGTTTCCTGTAAGGTAAATACGTGGACCCAACTCCCGTGAGTTGGCATAAGGTGGCTAAAACAGGAGCGATTCTCAGGCCAATGAGGTCATTCCTCTGATCGGACGCTCCTCTTCGATATTATACTTTGACTTGGATTTGATTCAGTGGCCACTTCTATATTTTGATTTTGGGGAGTTAGTCCGAGGTGGGCGGTAACTGCGGCTACGCGTTTCCACCAGCCTGGATAGCAATTGGTATATCTACCCTGGCATTGCCTAGTTGTGCCTGTCACCTACCATATCGAGCCTTTACTACGAGTTTCTATTTGTGTCGTACCTATGGAGTATCCTCTGGTAGCTTCCCGATCAGGAGGTATTACGGTACTGTATAGACTATTGGCATTTTACGTGTTAAGGTGGAAAATGTAAAGCCTTAACGCTATTTAAAAGTAAGTTTATTTTACAATTAGACACTATTATAATAGCGCAATATACTACATAGTAAATAGTTTAACGGATCCTTAGGAGATGTAAATCCCGAGCATCTCTTGAGTTACTGTACTCATATTTATTTCTGTTTATTTAACTCACATAAGATTTTCTAGTCTGACTCGAGTGTTTTTGTCTTTTCAAATTCGCTCGGGTCAGTCCGAGCGTTTCAGGATAGCAGATTTTAGCATTGGAGGACGAAGACGAAGAATCAGTATTATTTTACATATAGTATTGCACCACACTCTTTCTATTCCGCTGCATTGCTTGTATTGGTATGTGTAACTCTGATATTTATTGTAAAAGAAGAATCAAGCTTTTGTAAACTGTTTATGAAACTGTATATTTGTTGTTATATTTTATCCTTCCGCTGTGAGATTCTATTTTCGTTTTATTTCTTCTCCATTTTTCTTATTTACCCCATAACAATCCGCCCTTGCGTATGCTTTGAATTGGGACAAGTGTCGGTTCAAAGTGTGCGCAAAGGCGGGACGTTACAACTTGTATCAGAGCTTTGGTTTAGCGATAAACTTTGGCTCTGTGGGGTTTGACTCTTTGTTAATAGGGTAGTAAGATCCTATGGGAGTCGCTGAGTGTATATATATGAGAGAGCGTACTTGTTAGTATTAATAAAAAGATTTTAATATTGTGTTAATCTGTTCCGCTTTGTATTTATAAATTCTGGTTGATGCATGGGACGCTATGTCATCAATAGGGATTTCTAAACACTTAATAGGACAGACCGACATAATATTTGTTTTTAATATAGGTGAATGAAAGAATTTTGCCTATTATATTTTCTATATATAAAAAAAAAATTTATAAAGATATATATATATATATATGTGTGGTTGCTATAGATTGGGTGTTAGGAAAAAAAATATTTTATAATAAATTGAAGCTAAGTTGAAATTATAATAAATCAAATGGGAGATTTTAGAACTTAAGTCCGGGATTTTGAAAATCTGCTTTCAAAGGATTTATGAAATATAATGATTTGGTTTATAAGTATTTTCTTATATAAGTATTTAGTATAATTTGGAAGAATTGTTTTAAAGAAGATTTTGGAGAGAATAAATTTTGTACTTTCCTCTCTGTCGCTGGAAAATAATTTCGGTGATGGCGGCCGCATCATCGACTTTCATTTTCGGGTTTCGAAGGGGAAAGGCTACTGTAGTGAATTCTACTACAGATTTATTTGAAATTTTCTAAAAAAAAATTCTTTTATTGCTCTAACTATAATTAGAGATATTGAGTTGTAAGAACTTATTTATCTATTATTTGAAAATAAATTGAAATTTAACCCGGTACTTAATTCTAAATTTTTCCGTTAATTAATTGTTTAAAATTTGTTAGTGAAATAAAAGTTAAGTAATAAATGAATTGAAACCTCTAATTGAAATAAGAGAATAATTGCAAAGCTATAAAGATGAATTTGCATACATATGAGACAAAGAGTAATATGGATAAACATTAAATTTAATTAAAAGAATGGAGATTAAACTTGTATAAGTTCAATTGCAATTTCTTTAACATAAATAACTTACCCAAATATAAAAGTTGAAATGTTAAATGAGAAACTAGAATTGAATATTTTACAAGTAGGAATTTAGAAAAATGAAGTATTCAATAAATTACTGTTATAAATAAAAATTTAATAGTATAAACTTAGATTATAATTGAAATTTTATTGAAATTAAAGTAAGAATTATTAATAGATGATATGAACCCGAGTATATAACATGAAATCCAAAATAAGAATTTATTATATGATTATTCACTTAAGTATGTTTTAATCTCCCCTATTCTAATATAATGGAAAGTAGGAAAAATTGAAATGGCTGCAATTCATAGTTGATGAATAAATAAAAACTTCCACTTATAAGAATGAATGTTAGCAGATTAAGAATTTAAGGGAAATCTTACAAATGAAGAGTAAGGAAATGAAGATATTCAAAATATTTGTTGTTATTAATGAGAATTTATTTTATAAACTTAAGTAATAAAAGGAAACTTAAGTAATGAAAGGAAATACAAATATAATGAATTTGGTGATAATTGGAAAATAAAACTTGTAAGAAATAAAGAAATTCCTCCATAAATGAAGGAATGAAAATCAAAACACGGAATTATGAAATAAATGTATAATAAGCTATTTTGGTGTTGATTTGAATTGTTTGGTTGATGTATGTTTGTTGGGTAAGGAATTGTGGAGTTGTTGGATGAACAAATAATCTACCTTTGTTCCATCTAAGGCTGTTGAGCAACGGATGTACTTGATAGTTATTCTTCATTCGTACAACTTCAGAATTTGAACCCGAACAACTGATTGTTTGTTGAGTGAATGATTGTTTGTTTGTGGTGTGTGCTGTTTGTTAAAATGTGTAGTTGTTACATTTGATTGGATATGAATGATTGAATCTACCCAAACTTTCACTGTAATATAAATATTTAACCTTTTAGATTATATAAGTGAATACAGGTGATGGAAGCAACTGCTACTGCTTTTGGTTCCAAAATAATAAGCGTATATTGCCCGACAAATAGGTACGTTTTCGGATTACGTTTAAAGCGCTTTTTATATATTTTCCCGTGTTGGGATATTTTATTTTGGATATATAGTAATATATTTGTATATTTGGATATTATATTTTATCCAGAGTCCCTCCGTACAAAGGAGACTCTGCCAAAATTTTCCGCAAATTTTGGACTTAGAATTTGTTGAAGATATTTTCCCAACTTTAATAATTTGAGTATAAAATAATATAATGATTATAAACAGGTATATTTATTTAAGAAAATAAAATTAGAAAATTATTGTTTATAAGTTAATATTCTGAATAAGATGTACTGTTTTACTCCTCCTTCTCCCTTCTTTTCCTTTTCGGGGACGAAAAGTTTTGAGTGGGGGAGATTGTAACGACCCGTTAAATTAGATAATATTGAATAAATTAAATTTATATGTTTTCTAATCTAATCCAGAATAAATTAGAAGCCTTAGGATTTTTAAGGAAATGAAATGTAAGGGTTAAATAGTAACTGTATTTAAAGTTAATATATTTAAATGTTATATGACATAGATTGAAATAACTGGAATTTGTGATTGAGGTTATTTGTCATAATTTGTTGATTTTAAACGGTATTAATGAAACTATAACTGAATTGGATTGCATAGACATGAACATTAGAAAAATTTATTAGGTGGACTAAAATTTTTAAAGTTCATAAGTTGTGTAATTCAATTTAGTAGAAAATCTAAATTATAAACGAAGATGTAAATAAACGCTAAATTAAACTATGTAAATGGTGATTTAAGACCTAGTTATAGGAATTGGAATATAATCCAATCAAAATTAATGATAAGGACATTAGTATTGGTTAATAAATATATTTCAATGCAGTAACCAAATGAATGGAATAAAATGAGTATATATTGAATAGAAATGAAATGTAAATTGTCACATTTGGTTGGAGTTGATTTTTAGAAACATATAAATGTTGAATCAGTAAATATTAGTAAAAATATTACCGAGAATAAATTCCATTTAATATAAGAATTCAATAGTGGAAGATTTACATTTGGATTGGAAATGGATAGTTACTAATTTAAAAGTGACCATGGAATAAATTTATGCAAATGTGGGGCTTAGGTATAAGCGTGTAATTATGGGTAGGATAACAATTAGTATAAAATACCTATATACTGGAAACACGTTTGTAAAGTATAATTAATTGAATTTGGTGAATTGGGAATGGATTCAAAGTATATGAACATTTATGTTATATAAATAAAATTAATGTAATAGCTAAATTTGCGGAATCTAAATCTATGAAAAAAGGTGTGTAAGATCTTTACTGTTGGGAATTTACGTTACAGGTAGTGTAAATTCCAATTATAATAAGATTATGGGTTATAGTAAAGATTTTTAAATCAAGATTTTTCCACGTGAATAAAATGGAATGAAGGTAGTTGATTTTTGCAATTAAGGAAATTAAACGTTTATTTTTACGTTAAGTGAAATTTAAGTTGGGATTTAAAATATTTGTGTATGTTAATTTCATGCATTTGGCTATAATGGATTTAATAATAAAAATGGAATAGTGAAATAAAATGGATTTAATAAATTTATCAAAATTATAATGTTAAATTCATTAAGATTGGAATTATTAAATAGTTGAGAAAATAAAGGGAATGGAAGTAAAGTTATTAATAATTTGAATTTAACTTATGGTAAAACGGTTAATTGCAATCAAACGAGTTGAAATGGAAATCAAGTTATTTATTTAATTAGATTTAAGATGAGAGTATAAAGGTAGAAGATTTAAAATAATTGGGTTTTAGAATAAAATTTATAATTTCCAATTAATAAGAAAGTGCAGATATTAACACTGAAAATTTATATACTGATAGATTTTAATTCACATCCAAGCTTGGTAAATAATTTAGAATTGATTGAAGTATATAAATAATGAGATGTGGCCTATATTAGAAGTTGAAATATAAAAATTGGATTTTTATGATTTATTTAATTGATTTAATAAATATTAAAAATAGCCATTTTTGTCACGGACTCGGATTTCGACGAAACCAGTTTCATCGGATCCGTATCGGTGAATTATTATAGGGTTTCAATTTTCGTATCGATCGGACTTGTCGTTTGATCGTACGGACGCGAAACGCCTTGAAATCAATTTTATTAAAATCAATTTGAAATCAATTTGGAAATCTTGTTTTCAGCATAACTTCTTCATACGATCAAATTTGGTCGCGAAACTTTTTCCATCGCGTTCAGAATATTTTAAAACACCTATTTGGATATATAGTTTTAACAAATTCGGTTCCGGAGGCATAGCGGGCTTTTTGGGCCATAGTTTGTTGCGTACGTTCATCCTTCTAGCCTATACGCTCCAACCCAACCCTAACTATAAGTATACCGTGATAAACCCTAGCCTCCTTTCTATTGTCAGTTGGATATACGTACATATTTCTTCATCTCCTCCTTCTCCTCAATGGTTGCAAAATCTAGATCTGCTTCAATCCAAAATTCAGTGAAAATTCAAACACCTTAGAAAATTCTCAAAAAAATATATGTTGAAGTATTCGATACGCGTAATCTACTGGTGTAATTCGTTTTTCAATTGGAGCTATCGTTTGTCCAGAAAAATTCAAACCATTTTCGGCCTCTCATCATCGTCGCAACAAAACTCGCCCGATCGGAAAACTGTTTCTGGGTATTGTAGAGATAACCGAGGGGTTTGCATCAGTATAGTTTTGGGTCGAATCAACGGTGGGATATGCGGAAAAATTGGATTAGGTTTCAAATGCCCTAACGGCGGCTGCAGCAAACAGGGGACGCACGGGGCCTAGCGGCGGCGGCCTGGAGGAGGGAGCACTTTGGGTATGGTCGGCAATGTTTTAATGGCCGGAGACGTGGTTGGGAGGTGGTCAAAGGGCTTGGTCAACGGCTTGCTTGCGTTGTTCTGGCGCATGGGTTTTGGGAGCTACTTGAACGCGTGAGAGAGGGGGGCTGCACGTTCCTTTGGCGATGACATGGCACATATATGATTAGGTGAGTTGTGTGTCACTTTTGCTTATTTTTAATTTTGAATTCAAGTGCAATTTTCGACATAACTTTATCATACGAAGTCGGATTCACACGAAATTTCTTTTGTTAGGATCGTAATTTAATTCCGGACTTGATGACGCTGGTTTGGACGAAATCCGAGACGGGCGAATTTTTGGGTTTAAATCGAATTTAAATTCGATTTAAATTCAAAAGGTGAGTGTTTTAACCCACTCACAATTACTAGAAGCTTTTATGTTTGTTAAATAAATTTTAGAAATGAATAGAAATTTATTTATGAGCTTTTGGCATGTTATTTCACCCATATCTGTTGAATTGCATTTTATTGAATTTAGCTGTTAATTAAATTGATTGATTTCGTATTAATTGGCTATTAGAAATTATTGTTTGCATAAGAACTGCTAGTTAACAGTTATGTCAATTATCACTGAAAATAAACTGTTAGATAAATAGTTGATAAATATAATTTGAATTAAACTGCCAATTATTACCTGTTGTATATTTCCAAACATATTTTGTTATTGATTGATATTGCTTGATGTTTGTGACTGGATGATGGATGTGTTGTTGAATGGATGTTTTATTTGATATCATTAAACTGCAAGTTAGTATGCATTTACATTTCATTCGGGATTGCGGTTTGAAATGATATACAACCGCAGTTTGTTTTAAATTGTGGATTGAAATGATAAATATCCGTATCACTTGACCATAGGATAGAAAATTATATACAGGCACCGCGGTATATATATAACTATTTTTAATGTGATTTCTATGGTTTGGATGGAATACGGTTTATAATAATCTTAAATTTTATACTGTATAAATATTTTTCTTCCATATTTATATATATATGAAGTTGAAAATTTTGAAATTTAAAAAGGTGCATAAATTCCTTTATTAAAAATGGAAGAAAATTTAGAAATGGAGTTTGATAATTTACATCCTATGTTTAAATGCTGAGTTGCAAATTTTAAGATATGATATTTTAATTGCATTTTTCCCAAAATAAATTGGAATGAATATTCTAGTATAAATTGAATTGGAAAAATATTCTAGTATAATTTGAATTGGAAAATATATATGTTTATCACTAGAAATTGGAGTTTATTTATTTATGGGTATATGTGAATATTCAAGGCTAATTAATAAAGCATTTGATTTGTAAAAGAAAAACCCAACTTTAGTTTTGAAATATAAATACTCCAAATGAATATAGGCATGTATGTATATAAATTGAAATGATTTTTGGAACTCAAGAGTGATAATTAAGTTATGGTTTAGACTTTAAAATAAAGAATTTTATTTATAAAGCCATAGAAATTATTTCTTTACGAAGAAACTTTAAAGTTAAACCATTTACTCTATATACCGTTGAATATCCAAACCATTTGAGTTTTAAAAGTTATGGTTTGAAATTATGGATTTCCAAAATATTATGCTTTGAAGATATTCGATTTTCAGACATTATGAAGTTAAAGCATTTTAATTATTGGAAAGGAATTATATTTGGGATAAGTGGTAAAATATGGTTTTGGGTTTTGGAATGATATCGTAATATTATGGTTTGAAAATGAAATGTTTGTTATGGTTTTAAAGTATAAACTATTTTTAAATGATCGCGGTGTTATAATAACGATTGGTTGGCAAAGAGACCGGGATCGGATATGGACATACTCTCTGTCGATACCGAAAACCACTTTGACTAACCGTGTACGCGGTGGAGATTCCAGAATGAAGTAGGTGGTGGCGACGTTTCCTGTAAGGTAAATACGTGGACCCAACTCCCGTGAGTTGGCATAAGGTGGCTAAAACAGGAGCGATTCTCAGGCCAATGAGGTCATTCCTCTGATCGGACGCTCCTCTTCGATATTATACTTTGACTTGGATTTGATTCAGTGGCCACTTCTATATTTTGATTTTGGGGAGTTAGTCCGAGGTGGGCGGTAACTGCGGCTACGCGTTTCCACCAGCCTGGATAGCAATTGGTATATCTACCCTGGCATTGCCTAGTTGTGCCGTGTCACCTACCATATCGAGCCTTTACTACGAGTTTCTATTTGTGTCGTACCTATGGAGTATCCTCTGGTAGCTTCCCGATCAGGAGGTATTACGGTACTGTATAGACTATTGGCATTTTACGTGTTAAGGTGGAAAATGTAAAGCCTTAACGCTATTTAAAAGTAAGTTTATTTTACAATTAGACACTATTATAATAGCGCAATATACTACATAGTAAATAGTTTAACGGATCCTTAGGAGATGTAAATCCCGAGCATCTCTTGAGTTACTGTACTCATATTTATTTCTGTTTATTTAACTCACATAAGATTTTCTAGTCTGACTCGAGTGTTTTTGTCTTTTCAAATTCGCTCGGGTCAGTCCGAGCGTTTCAGGATAGCAGATTTTAGCATTGGAGGACGAAGACGAAGAATCAGTATTATTTTACATATAGTATTGCACCACACTCTTTCTATTCCGCTGCATTGCTTGTATTGGTATGTGTAACTCTGATATTTATTGTAAAAGAAGAATCAAGCTTTTGTAAACTGTTTATGAAACTATATATTTGTTATTATATTTTATCCTTCCGCTGTGAGATTCTATTTTCGTTTTATTTCTTCTCCATTTTTCTTATTTACCCCATAACAATCCGCCCTTGCGTATGCTTTGAATTGGGACAAGTGTCGGTTCAAAGTGTGCGCAAAGGCGGGACGTTACAGGAACCAAGTTTAAGCTTTTCACCGATCATCAGTCTCTGAAATATATCTTCTCCCAGAAGGATTTGAATCAGAGCGAAGTTCTTTGGCTTGAGTTTCTGGCTTCTTACGACCTCGATATTAGCTATACTCCCGGTAAAGCTAATGTTGTGGTCGATGCTCTAAGTCGGAAGAAGGCTTTGTTGTGTCAGATGGTTGTTTCTTCTTCTCCTCTTTTGGAGCGCATCATAGCTAAGCAAGTTGAGGTTGAGATGCTTAGCTTGATGAAAGAGAGTGTTTGGAGCAAAGTTGGTGGTGGTAGTAATGGTAACAGTGGAGCTCAGATCGACGATAGAGGGATTTTGAGAATTAGTGGGAGGATTTGTGTCCTGAATGTTGATGGATTGAGGCAGGAGTTGCTTCGGTAGAATCATTGATCTAGACATTTTATCCATCCTGGTGTGTCGAAGATGTATAAGGAAATGAAGAGGCTTTATTGGTGGAAGGGTATGAAGCGGGATGTCTCAATCTTTGTTAATAGGTGTGCAACTTATCAGCAGGTCAATGTCGATCATTAGAAGACCCCTGGTTTGTTGCAGCCCCTTCATATTCCCAATTGGAAGTGGGAACAGGTTTCCATGGATTTCATTGATGGATTGCCTAGGTCTAGGAAAGGCAATGAGAGTATCTAGGTTATTGTGGATAGGCTGACCAAACCTGTTCATTTCATTTTGGTCAAGTTTACTCGTTCTGCTTCAAGCTTGTCTGAGATCTACATGAGGGAGATTGTTCGTCTCCATGGTGTTCCCCTCTGTATTATTTGTGATTTTGATCCTATATATAACAACCAGTTCTGGAAAGCTTTACGAGAATCTTTGGGTACTCATCTGAATTTGAGCACTACATATCATCCGTAGACCGACGGTCAAACGGAAAAAGTGAATCAGATACTCAAAGATCTTCTTCGTGCTTGTGTACTTGATTATGGTGGATCTTGGGAAGATCATTTGCATCTTGTCGAATTCACCTACAATAATACTTATCAGGTATAATCTTATTTTCTGTTTTAATCTTATCTTAATCTTTTATCTATCTCTTTCTATCTTTGAATAAAGGCCAGTATCAAGATGTCTCCATTTGCTACTTTGTATGGACGACGTTGTCGATCCCCACCTTGCTGGATTGAATCCGGTAATTGTCTGGTTCTTGGTCCTGATATGATTTTGGAAGCTTCGGAGAGAGTTAAGGAGATTAAGAGAAGGTTGAGGGTTGCTCAGGATAGGCAGAAGAAGTATGCAGAAAGGCGTAGGCGGAGTTTGGAGTTTTCTGTTGGTGATCTGGTTTTGCTTAAGGTCTCTCCCTTAAGGAATGTTCTTCGCTTTGGTTGTAGAGGGAAGCTTTCTCCTAGTTTCATTGGTCCTTTCCGTATTTTGGAAAGGGTTGGTTCCTCAACTTATCGTCTTGAGCTACCCGAGAAGCTTTCTGGAGTTCATGATGTATTCCACGTCTCACATCTTCGTCGATATCTCAATGACCCATCTTTATTTGTTCAGCCTTCTGCTTTTGATAGCTTGGATATTGAGCCTAATCTGACTGTCGAGAGGAAGCCACTTCGTATTATCGACAGAGGTACGAAGCAGCTAAGAAGGAAATCTGTTAGTTTGGTCAAAGTATAGTGGAGTACTGATGATCATGATTGTACTTGGGAGATGGAGGAGAGCATTCGTGCTTCGAATCCGGAATTGTTTATTTCAGGTATTATTTTGTTTTTCTATCTTGTTTTTCTCATTTCCTTGTTTACGTTCTTTTCGAGGACGAAAAGGTTTGAGTGGGGGAGAGTGCAACAACCCAATATTTTAGACATTATTTTGATTGAATATATTTCATTTTGAAAATGTTTAGAAATTATTTTTCTTAAAATTTTGTTTTAAAATATTTTTAAAGTGAAGTAGGAATTTTTCTAGAGTTAATGATAATTTTTTTGTAATTTTCATGTCCTCTTTGCCATTTTTAAACGATTTCTTTAGTTCTTTTTCTATTTTTCTCCAATTTAATTATTTATTTTATTCTAGAAATGATAAATAAATTATTTTATTTCAAATTTTTACTTCAGAATATTTTTGAAATGAAGTGGATATTTTTCTAAGACTAGTAGTGATTTATTTGTAATTTCTGGACACTGTTTTGGATTTTTAAGCAATTTCTTTTATTCTTTTTATATTTTCTTTAAAATTAATTATTAATTTTCATATTTTTTTTCACTTGGTTTCTTTTTATAAAAGTATATTACTAATTTTAATTTGTTTTATTTGAATTAAAGAAAATAGGAAATGTGAAGAGTTTTAAAAACTTATTTAACTTAAGTCCTTTCACCTCCAAGAGTCCTTTCACTTGTCATAACCTCTCCTTTATGCTTTTGGCTGTGTAATCTTTTGAGTAGCTGTGTATTTTCATTATTTTTTGTGTAAAAAAATTTCTCATCTTCATTCTATTCGTGGCTAGAGCAAAGCATTTGGGTAATGGCTATACTTTCTTATTCCATTTCTTCTCATTTCAATGTCATTTTGCCTTGTTTTCTATGCTTTTTGGATTGGCCTCTCCTCCATATCCACAGCCACAAAATCGTATATCCCTGCCATCATCACCATCTATACTCTTGGCCATGACCATAGCCAAGCCAACCATGGTGACGAAAACCCTCAAAATCCAACATAAAGCCATAAAAACATGTTATTTGACCACTACTTGCTCATCCACTTCAACCACCAACCTAACCTCCACCACAACCGCCACCACCACCTCTGACCTGACCACCACACACCCCTTTCCGCCACTGGCCAGTCATGGTGCACCCAGGCCGAGCCACAACCCCATGGTCGAGCCTCTGTTTTGACAAAAATTACACTATTTGCCTTAAAACTCTTCACATTCTCATATATAAACTTCTCCACCATATTCCACTACATAGGCCATGCATACACATGACCAACCTGAGCCAAACTTGTTCAAACCAGAGATAAACAACATTATTAGGCCATGCGTAGCATATGAGAAAGCAAGGCAAAAGACTGTGTATTCATATCTCTTTTTTTTCCAAAGTTATATCAATTTCAATATGGTATTGTATTTATAAATTGTTTTTATTTTGTTTGGGTTGTAACACAAGAGTTGTAGCATTGGATCGCGCTCTCCACTCAAAGTCCGTAGTCTTGTCAGTTTGCTTTTGATTCCGTTGTGTTATTGGTTTTGCAATCTCTGGCATTTAGAGGTGAATAAAGCTCACACGACAATATATACATATGCAATTGTGAAGCAACAACATTTGAATGTGTAGAATTATAAATGATGCTATAACTGCCTGTGATTATTCATATATGATATTAAAACTGTTAAATTACATGTCATATCACTTGTTACTGTTGTATAATGTTAAACTGTTCATTTATATCTGTTTATCACACTGCAAGTTCCATGTTAGATTAGAAATCACTATGGATTGAAATGATACATATCCGAACGGACTTTAGAATAGGGAAAAATCATTATGGGCTGAAATGATAGGCCTGAACGGTTTTTACTTATTTATTTTGACTTGGGACTGGGGGTTTGAAATGATAGAAACCGGATTTTTATTTGTAAACTGCGGACTGAAATGATACATATCCGTAACACTTCACCTAGGCTAGAAAACTATATAAAGGCCCGTGGTTATTTTTATAAATTTTTTTGGAATTTTAAGTAATTTTAAAAGTGTTTGTGTGTGTGTGTATATATATATATATATATATGAAAATTTGATTTAGATTGAATTTCAAAATATTAAATATAGAAATTTGGAATTGTCTATAAGTTAAAAATGTTGAAAAATGAATAGTTACATTGAATTTTGAAAATATAATTTAAGTGGAAAAATTTGGAATTTGGTTAAATAAAAATTTAGTTATGTAAATAAAAATGGAAATTAAATTTTATTTGAGAAAAAAAATGTAGAAAATTTAAGTGTTAAGTTGTTTATTTAATGTGAAGAATTGGAAACTTTTACACTTGAATTTAAGTAATTTGGTGAAATTGGATTTAACTATAAGAAACTTATTGTATAAAAATAATATGTTAATTGATATGTTAATGAACATTTTTTTAATGTAAATTATCATTTTGATAATGTTTAAAGGGTTTAAAATGAAGATTATTAATTGTTGGAAATACACTAAAATCTGAAAATCACTTTTAACAACATTTAGAAGTGTTATCGTTTCTGGAAATGAACTAAAAGGCTAATAAAAGAGCTATTACAGCAGTTCTGAAATGCTGTAGTTGCTGTAGTAAATTGAAAGGCTAAAAACTTAACACAGGCTTATTATCAGTTTCTGTAAATGCTATAGTGATCTGCTGTCTTTGCAGAAATGAATTAAAACCCTTATTTTGAAACCTGAGCTATTACAGCATTTCTGGAAATGCTGTCCTTGCTGTTTTGAACTAAAACTGAGTTTTAACAGCAGTTTTTAAGTGCTGTCTTTGCTGAATTAAATTGTTTTCAAGTATAACTTATAACAGCCATTTCTAAATGCTGCGAAAGGCTGAAATTTTAATAATTATGGGTTTTGACTTAGTAAATGAGCTTAGAATGACTTGAAACATTGAAATTTGAACATGACTTGAAAGAATAATAACTTCACTTTTAAATGATTTAAATGAATAAATTTAATTGGAAAGTGAATCATTTAAAAGATAATTTGAATTGAAATTAATGAATGTTATCTTTGAATTTTAAAAGGGCATTTAAGTTGGATATTTGGATTTAAATTCAAATAATGATTTGAAAGGGAGTTTTGAAAGGATATGATATTTTGAAATATTGAAATGGTTTGGAAATGATTTGATCTTTGTTTTGATGAAATTTGGATTTGAATTGACATTCATTTTGAAGTATAAAGTATTATTTTTAAAGTTATAACCACGGGTTATAATAAAGAGTGGTTGGCAAAGAGACCGGGATCAGATATGGACATACTCTCTATCGATATCGAAAACTACTTTGACAACTGTGTATGCGGTGGAGATTCCAGAATGAACTAGGATGGTGGCGACGTTCTTGTGGTATGTTACGTGGACCAACTCCCGCGAGTTGGCATAAGCCGGCTAAAACAGGAGCGGCCTTGGGCCAGTTGAGGTCGCATCTCGTAGCGGACGCATTTCTTCGATACCATTCTATTACTTGCGATTGTTTGGTGACCACCCTCCAATTTGAGAATGTGTTCCGCGATGGGCGTATGTGGCTGCTGCGTTACCACCAGCCCGAGTGTCGTAATTGGTATATCTATCCTGGCATTGCCTTGTGCGCCGTGTCACCTACCATATCACGCCTTTACTATGAGTTTGGTTTTCTCCCGTAGCTTATGCGTATCTTCTCGTAGTCTCCCAATCAGGAGATATGCAGATATTGGATGGACTATTGGGACTATTACGTGTCTGGAGCTATATGAGTAACCCCGTGATGCTACTTTAAAGTATGTTTATTTTACTGATAGACACTATTATAATAGTGCAATATTACTATATAGTAAATAGTTTAATGGATCCTTAGAGGATGAGAGGTCCTAAGCATCTTCTAAGTTACTTGTAACTTTACTACAGTTCACTTGAGTTGGTTTACATTGGATAAGTATGTATGTCTTACTCGAATTTTTGTGTTTTATTTACACTCGGGTCAGCCTGAGTTATTCATAGATTTGGATTTCCACTCTCTAGAGGTCTGGGGTCGCTGGAGATTTATCAGCTTATCTAGTTATCTATATTTCAGTTCTGTTGTTCTGTTGTCAGCTTTTTGTTAGTGGACTTCTTTGTGTTTGGGATTTTATGTTGTATCTATTTTCAGATTGATATTATGTATTTGGTTTTGAGACTTGTGATAGTAGCTTCATGAACTACTATGGTATTTTATTTTCGGTTGCGAGATATTCTGATGTTTTGTATCTGTGATTCTGTGATTTGGTTTTATTTGCTCCGAATTTTTATTACAATCTGTTATTTTGTACTACTCAAGTCCGGCATGTGTAGATTATTGTCGATTTGAATGGTGGAAAATAACGGGTCGTTACATTAAACTAATTAATAATTAAGGGTAATTATTTGAGGATAATTAACCAATAGTATAATTACTTAATGAAAGTAATTATGGATAATTAGTTGGGAAGGATAATTAAAGGTTGACTAATTAAAGGTATGTAATTTATTAATGTTAAGTGAGCAGGATTAAAAGTGATTGAAGTAATTAAATTAATTTCTTTAAGTTAATTTGAAATCTTGTGGCAAATTAATCTTGCTTATGGATGATTGAATAATATTGAATGCCTTGGATTTTCAGTTATCTCTGATTTGTGATACTATGTGATATGATATGTTTGGTCTCAACTATGATAATATGATTGTCTATATGTGATGAATGGCTATGCAATATGCAATTATAGATATAAATGGAATTGTTTAAACTTGAATAGCCTTGTTTTTAAAGATGATATTGGATTCGAAGAGACTAGAGTCGGGTATCAGTAAATACCCAAAACCACTTCGATTTGTAACTTACAAAGACTATTTATAGATTAATATGTGACATCAATAGGCTGAATGGGATAAATTTAAATGACTGGACCATCTGAACTAAGTAAACGTACTTAGGGATCAGATTTGTGAAAATAAGTATTGAGCATAACAAGTAATGAACTCGTAATGAAGTACGGGTTACCCCGGGTTTTTCTTTATGGTTTGAACTTAATATTTTAAATTATATGGGTTTACTCATGCTGGTTTCCAGAATGACCTAAGAGTTACTTTGATGTAATGCTCAGGTCATACCAAGTATTACATATTTTCAGGTAAGGACGTTCTGGAGTTCAGGAAGCCAGCTGGATGGCAGGAACATATGGAGTGCATTCCATTGTGATATATATTGTAGTTTGTCTGGGACAGGTTGATTATATCTTTCAAGTGTGTTGGTGTAAATGTTGCAACTCTGATGTATTAATGTAAATTAAATGATATAGTTTTCCTTTTATAACGGGTATTTTATTGATATTATATTTTGATCTGCTGTAAATGTAAGATTATGTGTTTCCTTTCTGTTTCTTCTTCAATCTCTTTCCTACTTTTCTTAACTATCCGAAATTTTCAGGATCGAAAAATTTCAAGTTGTTACTTCTATATTGAATATGAAGTTATTTTATATTATATGTTGTTTCCTTCTATTGCAAGTTCAGAAAGTTTATAGTTAAATTATTTTTTTGTTTCTTGTAACCATAACGATCTGTTATTTTTTGGTTTTTGAGATTTGAATGTCAGCTCGGGCATTGAATCCAAGAGTCCATAAGGGTATGTTGTTACAAAGTCTTTAATCAATCTCTGATAATAGCCTAAAAACCCTAGACAACTTTAGACCACTATAATAGTCTGGGTTCTCATCCATCCATTCACGTCTTCAACCTTTAAAGGGCCTATGAAGAAACCTCTCTTTGAGACACATGGCCTAAAAACTTAACTTTCCTTCTCTAAAGACGACACTTAAGAAATTTAACCTAACATATGTTGCCGTAACATTTCTAACACAAGCTTTAGGGAAACCTCACGCTATTTCTCATCATTTGAGTATACCAAAATATCATTTATGAACACTAATACATATCAGTCCAACTGTTTTAGGAAGATCTGACTCATCAAGTCCACAAAGAATGTAGGAGCATTAGTTAGTCCAAATGTCATCATTAGCCACTTATATGGACCATACCACATCCTAAAAGAAGTTAAAGGAACACTTCCTCCAAAACACTTAACCTAAAGCCAAATTTAGCTATGAGAATACATTAGCTCCATTCAACTAATAAAATGAATCATTATCCTCCGCAAAGTGTATTTGTTATTCATCGTCCCTTTATTCAACTTCCAATAGTCAATGCGTAGTCTCAATGATCCATCAGACTTAAGCACCCTATGGTGAACTACTCGGCTTTACAAAGCTATTTCTTTTCAACTCTTTTAGTTTCCTCCTCATTTCCTTCATCTTATTTAGAGGCATTCTACCAGGGATCGATTAAATGGCTTGGTTCCGGGTGTTAATTCAACTCGAAACTCAACGGCTCCCAGGGCGGGAATCTCGAACTGGTTCAAGCATATTGGGAAAGTCTTTAAGTACTCGTACTACTCTAATACCTCCTTCCTCTGAAGCTAATGAAAAGGATGTACTTTCGTATCGACATTTAGGCTTTTCACAACAATAAGTATTCTTTCATTTCAGTCTAGGTCACACAACGTTATGATACTTTCACCATAGTATATTCTTGCACAATAGCATTCCAGCCAATCCATCCCTAAACTAACTTGAAATCCCATAGTTCAAACAATAGGGATAACGTAAAAACTATAACAAAAAAACTCAATCTTCAAGTTAGTGCGTCTAAATTTGAGAGTGGCACCACTACTATCAAATTCATTACAGGAATAAAAGTGACTAAATATGTAACTTCAAAGCCAAGTCTATAATTTATCTATAAACGAATGTATAAAACTACTGTCGAATAGTATCCTAACTGAAATATTAGAAATTGAGGTCATACCTTCCAAAACAACATTCTTTCCTTTCTCCTCGACAGATGGTTCTCCTACCGGTCCATCCAAAGCAAATATTCTAGCCAGCAACTCTAGATAGTCCTTCTTTTGATGCCGATAGCTAAACATTTCTTCTTTTCTCGTGTTATTAGCACTGAATACTTAGATGTAGTATCCTTTCTACCTATAATTAAAACAAGCAACTTCAGCAATAATAGTCTCTAAATTTTGGCCCTTCAAAAAAGTCTTCTTTCCCTTGGTATATGGAGTGAACTTCTTCCCTTAACTGCCTTGGGCTTTGTCTCAACTCTCCTCTTTTCCTGATACATCCCAATGATCCGTATAAAGATATCAAAAGGAGGTGCAAGTACACCATCACTATATGATCTAAACTTTGTTTCAAACCCCGATGAACTTCACATTTTTCATTAATAGCATATATATTATCTCTTGGCCATACTCAGCCAAATAGTTGAATTTATGCATGCACCTTTCCACCAAAAGGTCTCCTTCCTTTAAATCAATAAACTCCTACAGCAACATACTCAGTTGAGACTCATATATGAACCAAGCCTCAAACCTCTCCTTAAATTGGTTCTAAGTGATCTCATATTTTGAGGTCTTGGCAATCTTATTTCCCACTAATCCAAAACATCTTCATGCAATTGCATCTATGCTAACCTTCTTCTTTTCTTATTATTCAATCCTAAATCTCAAAAAATATGCTTGCAAATGTTGCGACTTTTCTATTGATTAGAAAAGCACAAATTTTAATAAATTCTGCAAGCGCACAGGCGTGTAGTATGCAGGTCGAACACAGGGAATTGTATTTTAAAACAATTAAAATCCATAGTTAAATCTTAGGCGTGTTAAACGAATTCGACGGTGAATTTTGAACAGAAAATAAAAACAATAATATACTCCGAATCGTTTTCGAAACTAATCGAAATTGCAACAAAAATATAGAATTGTAAAAAAATCAGAACATAAATTGAAATTGCGGAAAAGAAGATAACGGAGCAAACAACTGAAATAATTATTAACTAACTGAAAAAAGTGCAGAAAATAACTAAGAACAAGAATAAATAAATTGCTAAATCTAATCAACAATCCTACGTATTCTGTTCGAAAATAAAAACAGTGTTGAATTTAAATCTAAACTTGAAGAAAAGTGATGAGGTAAGAGATGATTTTCCATTTGCATTCCTCTCTCTATTTAAAGACTTCAGCCTCCACAAATAACCCTATTATTTAGGTCCATGTGCTTGATATTAGGAGAAAAATAAGGCCACCTCACTTTGAATTGGTCTTTGCTTTGTTATTTGATGAACAAGTGGCCTTGCTTTGAGAGATTTTCAGGTCAAACTTTGAATGTGTATTTTCAATATTTGCAATTGATTTCTTGCATGAATAGTACACATGTTGGTGACGTGAGATGCATTTCTTCATGAACGATATGTACTTTCTCTTCGACGGTATTCAAAATGTTGCACTTTTTGCTGTGTGATTTTTGAACCAATGGACGGCATAACCGATTAATTTCAACGTTGCACTTTGGAATCAATAATCTGCAAAACCACAACAAAATACCCGTATAATACCGCTTTATTAAAATAAAAATATATGAAATAAATGGTTTAAATTATAGAGAAATACGTTCATCAAATACTCCCACACTAGAACTTTATTCGTCCTCGAATAAGCAAGAAAATAAAACTAACTAAATCCTTTTTCATAGGAAACACGATTGCATTGAGCGTATGCAACAAGCCGTTAAACCTCTAGGTGTCCCTAGTAGGACGAGTGGTGTCTCGTGAGGGTTTTCAGCGGATACTACCCACAAAATCCAAATGCAATATGTGATGATTCTAATGTACTACATGAATGCAAAATTCTACACAAATGGAGACTCGATTTACTTCAAAATAGTTGCAACAAAATAATGTATATCAGTTTTAGTCAACTTCTTCAAATTTTTGGTTCCTCACTAATCACAAATTTCAATGTGACTCAAGTTTTCATACATTAGATTCTACTTTGGCCAGTTGTTTCGGTCGATAACATAGTGCAGCCATGAAATAAATTCTTCACTGTTGATCACAGTTTTTTTCAAAATGGTATTTTTCATTTCCATTTGTATAACAAGCCAAATCAACAAAGTCAAGAAGTGTTTGGGTTTCAAAGCTTAGTCTCTCTTTACTAGTTTTTTTTTTCTTCTCTTTTTTTTTTCACCTATCCTTTGGACCAAGGTATACCACCCATGCACTGCCTCGCGGGCTTACGTGAGAGTTGGGACAGAGCTTGGCGGATTGCAAACCGACGCTGACTATGTCAGAAAAGGTCGGTAATCCTTAGGTGATTATTTATTTAATTATTTATACACCTAACTCAAAATGCTGAGGCCAGATATACCATCCATGCACTGCCTTGCGGGCTTATGTTGGAAGAGTACAGAGCGTGGCGAGTGCACACACTTTCACAAGTGTGCACACCTATCGACTGTAGGTGTTTCTTATAAGTTTTTTTTTTGAGAAGAGCTAAAGAGTGTTATGCAAATCAACTTGGCACCACTTAACTTTAATGATTTGAGATGTCAACGCATGTACTTTAAATCTGCCATTTTTTTTAAGCAAAGACTACAGTTTAGAAAAGATTTCATAACCATCACCTATGAATCCCCCTATATACTAACCTCACTATTATCGCTTGTAATTCAACTTTTCATTATATTTTACATTGGAAATTAGTGATTCACAAAATCTTCATCAATTGACTTCAACTGCTTACATACTTTGTCTTGACTAATTAAAAATAAATCGAAGTCCTAAAAATATTGGGAAATGAAAAAAAAATTGAAAGGAAATTTGAAAACAAATAATGAGATGATTTTTTTTAAAAAAAAATGATGCTACACTATGAAATATGAACAAACAGAATGAGATATGCGTCCCCCCCACACTGGAATGAGACAGTGTCCCAACTGTCAAATAGAATGCAAATGCAAATGCAAAATAGAAGAAAAAACTAAAAAAAATACAACCTGATATGTGCAAGATAGTGAGCGGCTCATGCCGAATAGCTAGGTTCGTGAAGATCCACGAACTCATCGTCCTCGTGCTGTTCAAACTCTAGAAATGGCTTCAAGCGTTGTCCATTGACATTTGAAATGGAACCGTCCCTAGGATTTTCAATTTCAACTGCGCCATAAGGGTATACTTTTTTCACAATATATGGACCTGTCCAACGGGATCTCAATTTTCCCGGAAATAAATGAAGTCTGGAATTATATAAGAGAACTTTCTGACCTACTTCGAATGTCTTACGAAGTATGGATTTATCATGATAGAATTTGGTTTTCTCTTTATAAATCTTTGCATTTTCGTACGCTTCATTTCTTAGTTCTTCTAATTCTGACAATTATAATTTACGATGCGATACGGCTTTTTCTATGTCAAAATTAAGGTATTTGATTGCCCAAAGTGCGCGGTGCTCGAGCTCAACGGGTAAATGGCATGCTTTTCCAAAGACTAATCGGTATGGTGACATTCCTAGATTGGTTTTATAAGCTGTGCGAAATGCCCAAATGGCGTCTATCAATTTAGATGACCAATCTTTTCTGTTGGAGTTAACTGTCTTTTCAAGAATTTGTTTAATTTGTCTATTGGAAATCTCGACTTAACCGTTAATCTGTGGATGATATGGAGTAGATAATTTATGAGTGATAGAGTATTTCTTAAGAAGAGATTCAAAAGCATGATTACAAAAATAAGAACCGTTATCACTTATAATGGCTCGAGGTGTGCCAAAACGGGAAAATATGTTTTCTTTCAAAAATTTGACAACAACTTTATTGTCATTCGTTCTGGTGGGAATGGCCTCAACCCATTTAGACCCGTAATCTACTGCGAGTAAGATGTAGAGATTTCCAAAAGAATTAGAAAAAGGACCCATGAAATCAATGCCCCAAACATCAAAAATTTCGATGACAAGGATTGGGTTTAGGGGCATCATGTTACGTTCGGAAATACGACCTGTTTGTTGACATCTAGCGCATTTGGAGCAAAATTCGTGGGCATCACGAAAAAGAGAATGCCAATAAAAACCGCACTGTAACACCTTGGCAGCAGTTTTCTTTGCTCCAAAATGTCCTCCGCATGCTTGATTATGTGAAAAAGAGAGGATGCTATGAAATTCTTGTTCGGGGACACATCTACGTATGATTTGATCGGTGCAATATTTAAAGAGATAAGGATCGTCCCAGTAAAAGTTTCGAACATTGCAGAGAAATTTTTGTTTATCTTGTTTTGACCAATGGGAAGGTGTTTCATTTGTGACAAGATAATTTACGATGTCCGCGTACCATGGTGCACTAGATATGGAAAGAATTTGTTCATCGGGAAAATGATCATTGATTTGAGAGTTATCGATGTTCTCAGGAACAATACGAGAAAGATGATCGCTACGACATTTTCAGAACCCTTTTTATCTCTTATTTCTAGGTCAAACTCTTGAAGAAGGAGAATCCAACGGATTAAGCGGGGTTTGGAATTTTTTTTCGTGAGTAAATACCGCAAGGCAGCATGATCGGTGTAAACTATGACCTTAGAACCTACGAGATATGATCTAAACTTATCGAGGGCAAAGATAACTGCTAAAAACTCTTTTTCTGTGGTTGAGTAATTCAATTGAGCTTCATTAAGAGTTTTGCTAGCATAATAGATGACTCGAGGAAGTTTATCGATTCGTTGACCTAAGATGGCTCCAATGGCATAGTCAGAAGCTTCGCACATTAATTCGAAAGGCAAAGTCCAATTTGGAGGTTGGATGATAGGTGCAGTGGTCAAGATCGATTTGAGGGTTTCAAAAGACGTTTCACATTCATTGGAAAATTCAAATTTAACGTCTTTAGCCAGAAGATTCGAAAGAGGTTTTGAAATTTTTGAAAAATCTTTAATGAACCTCCTATAGAATCCTGCATGGCCGAGAAATGAGCGAATGTCCTTTACGGACCTTGGAGGAGGAAGGCCAACAATAAGATCAACTTTAGATTTGTCAACTTCTAGGCCATTTTTAGAGACAACAAGACCTAAGACTATTCCTTGCTTAACCATAAAATGACATTTTTCCCAATTAAGAACAGGAGATTTCTCCTTACATCGCTTTAAGACACGTTCTAAACGAAGGAGGCATTGATTAAAAGATGACCCATAGATTGAAAAATCGTCCATGAATATTTCTAAGAAATCCTCCACCATATCAGAAAATATACTCATCATACATCTCTGAAAGGTAGCGGGAGCATTACAAAGACCGAAGGGCATGCGACGATAAGCGAAAGTTCCGAAGGGACATGTGAACGTCGTTTTGTGTTGGTCCTCTAACGCAATGGGAATTTGATTATAGCCAGAGTAACCATCAAGAAAACAATAATATTCATGACCGGCTAAGCGTTCGAGCATTTGATCAATGAAAGGGAGGGGAAAATGATCTTTTCTTGTTGCTGCATTGAGTTTTCGATAGTCGATGCAAACGTGCCATTTTGTTTTGACTTTTGTCGGAACAAGTTCGTTATTCTCATTTTTGGTCACAGTGATTCTAGATTTCTTGGGCACAACTTGTACTGGACTTACCCAAGTACTGTCAGAGATAGGGAAGATAATGTTATTGTCTAAACATTTGATAATTTCTTCCTTTACCACTTCTCTCATATTAGGGTTTAATCGCCTTTGAGCTTCGCGAGTGGGTTTAGCCTCGTCGACTAAATGTATTCGATGTTCAATAATTGATGGACTAATTCCCTTAATGTCAGCGATTACCCATCCTATTGCCTCTTTATTTTCCCGTAAAATTTTCAAAAGTTTTTCTTCTTGGTCCTTAATGAGATCGGATGCCAAGATTACAGGGAAATTTTCCAAAGAATCTAAGTATGCGTACTTAAGATCGTTTGGAAGAGGTTTGAGGTCTAATTTAGGGCGTACTTCTTTTGAGGCTTCAATAGACATCAACTGATTGAATTCTAGTGAATTATGAAAAGAGCATAGCATATCATTTAATTCATAAATGTATTCATCTTCGTGGAAGTTGGAATTAAAATGATCTAGGAACATGCTAAGAGACTCCGTAGTATCACTAAAATCATTTTCAACAATTGTTTGGATCATGTCAACTTCTTCTGTATCAAAATCCCTTGGTTGTCTGTTAAGATTGAAGATATTTAGTTCAATGGTTAGGTGCCCAAAGGAAAGTCGGAGTTGACCATTCCTACAATTTATGATAGCATTTGATGTTGCTAAAAATGGACGACCTAATATCAAAGGAATCTGACTATTGGGATTTGAGACAGGTGCAGTCTCTAGGACTATGAAATCGACTGGGAAATAGAATTGCTCGATTTGTATCAAAACATCTTCAACTGTGCCTAATGGTTTTTTGACAGATCGATCAGCTAGTTGAATTGTGATGTTTGTAGGTTTTAATTCCCCTAGTCCAAGTTGACAGTACACAGTATAAGGAAAAAGATTCACACTTGCTCTAAGATCGAGTAAGGCATGACTAATGTGAGTGTTACCAATTTTACAACCGATTGCAGGACAACCGGGGTCCTTATACTTGATTGGGGAGGGATTTGAAATAACAGAGCTAGTGTTTGCAGTTAGAAATGCAATCTTAGGAACGTTAGTGGCACGTTTTTGAGTACGTAGCTCTTTCAAGCATTTGGCGTATTGAGGAATTTGCTCGATGGTATCAAGAAGTGGAATATTGATTCGAACTTGTTTGAAGATTTCAAGAATTTGGTCAAAATTAGCGGGCTTCTTCTTTTTGCTGAGTCTATGAGGAAATGGAGCTATGGGTTTATAGACTCGTTCGGAAGTTTTTTCATTCGAAGAAGAAGGTGTTATATTAGAGGGTGAAGATAAGGGAGCTGGAATGTCGGGGTTGCCAACATCAGAAGGTGAAGAGTGGTCGGGATTGCCAACCTTAGATGAAGAATTAGAATCGTTTTGATTGACAACCGTGGTTGTCGACTGAGTTTCTTAATTTGGAACATGGGAAGATTTAAGAAGGATGTTGGGGTTGACGACGTTGTTGTCTACCTTCTTTCCGGACCTTAATGTGGTGACAGCATTAACCGGATTTACATTTTCGACCTCACAAAGATTTACTCCTCGAGAGTTATACTTTGGATTCACATCGGTTTGACTAAGCAATTTACCTTTCTCAATTATTTTCATGAGATCCTTCATCATTACCAACATTTGTTCATTTTTTTTAGTGATTTGCTCAATTCTTGCATCTTGGTTGGTGATTTGTTCATTTTGTTTAGAGAGTTGTTTTTCCAATCGAGCAATTTCTTGTGAAGGCTGAGAAGGTTGGGTTGATGGATTGAAATTAGGATGCCTGTATGGTTGATTCGAAGGTTTTGTTTGAGGAGCGGTTTGAGAATTAGAGGTTGGGGCTCGATAATTTGGATTTGGTATCATTGGATACATATGCGATGGATTAGCCACGTTGTTAGGATTTGACCATGAAAAATTAGGGTGGTGCTTCCAGTTAGGATTGTATGTGGATGAATAAGGACTATTTTGGGCTATAGCATTGATTTGGTCTTGTGTGTAGTAATGAGGTAGTCTTTCTCCTTCTTGAGGAATTTGGGCATCTATAGGAAGATGTGATGGGTCAATGGCATGTACTCCTCTGTTTGGAGTACGAATTGGAACACAAATTGTTTCCCATTGCATATCCTTTTTCGAATACTCTTCTAAAAATTCCCAAGCTTCCTCGTCTGTTTTTTCCATGAGTTCTCCTCCGCACATTGATTCAAGTTGGGATCTTGTTTGATATTTAAGCCCTTCATAAACGATTTGGCACAAAACGTGCTTAGGGATTGCATGATGTGGGCAACTATATAACAGTTGATTGAACCGTTCAAAGTATTTTGAAAAAGTTTCTCCTTCATTCTGAGAGAACTGATTGATTTCAGTTCGAATTTTAAGAGTCTTGTGGAATGGAAAAAACTTTTTCAAAAATATAGTAACGAAATTGTCCCAACTTTTAATTGAATTTTTAGGAAGAGAGTTAAGCCATCTTTTCGCGCTTTCTAGAAGCGCGAATGGAATAAGCCTTAGCTTGATGGATTCATTAGAAAGTTGTTGCATTTTAGTTGTAGAAGCATATAACTCAAATTCACTAAGAAATTCATATGCATTTTCAGACCCAGTGAATTTTGGTACCCCTTGGATAAAAGAATGTTTTAGCTCAAAATTATTTCCTTCGGTAGGTGGAAATGAAATAACCGAAGGTTGAACAGTCCGTGTTGGATAACATCGGTCTCTAAGGGATAATGGTCGGTTCTCATGAAATTCATTATTTCCAACATGTGATTTAGGTGATAATTTCGGTGAATTGTGGTGTGAACTGTGTTGGGAACCGTGTTGTGAACCGTGATTGCTCATATTTGTTTGATTTGAAACTTCCGTTGATTTGTTTAATGAAATATTTTGGCTTTCTAAACGGTTAAAATTATTTATTGCCCAAACGCGCATAAACAAATCAAGGTGTAACAGGCAAAAGTAAATTAAATCAGTTTTCAGTTGGGCACCTGTAGAGTTGAAAATTACTTACAGAGGTGTATGATAGCCCGTCCAATGCAGCTGAGTAGCGCTAGCGGATCAAACTCCAAAGTTTGTGGTTGCTATGTTGTTGCTACCTGTCAGATATCTTGGTAAAGTGAAAAACTATGTATGAATGAAATAAGGAAACATGAAAATGTGTACTGCAGTGATCACTGAAAAATGTGTGAGTTTGAAAATGAAGCAATGTGGGTCACAAACCAAAGCAACGCGAAAAATGCAGGAGTGAGAGAATTTGAATGATTAGAAACTGAAAATGTGGCTATGTGAAACGTGATTTTTGAAAAACGAGAAAAAAAAAGTAATTTTTTTTTGTTACGTGGAAACCAAAATAGCAATGCAACTAAATAACGTGTAGCAGCAGTAAGTTGACACACAAAAATGAAAGGAGAAGTTCACGTATATGTGACAGCTAGTAATGCTTAAAATGAGATTATATGTGATAGCATACACATGAACGTGAGAAACAAAATTTAAACTAACGTAAGCTGGGTGTGTGAACAGAAACCAACTAAATGAGATGCAACTCACATGAAAAATGTAACGGAAAAAGCAAATGCAGCGAACGAAAAAAATGCGAATTTTTTTTTTTAAGCAAAACGCTACTTTGGTGAAAGGTACCGAAAAACGAAAAAAAAATGATTTTTTTTTTTGGAAACTAATGCAATAAAATAAAATAAATTAACACGAATAGACTTAAAAACGAAAAATCGAAAATCTCAAAATAGCAACTCCCCGGCAACGGCGCCAAAAACTTGTTGCGACTTTTCTATTGATTAGAAAAGCACAAATTTTAATAAATTCTGCAAGCGCACAGGCATGTAGTATGCAGGTCGAACACAGAAAATTGTATTTTAAAACAATTAAAATCCATAGTTAAATCTTAGGCGTGTTAAACGAATTCGACGGTGAATTTTGAACAGAAAATAAAAACAATAATATACTCCGAATCGTTTTCGAAACTAATCGAAATTGCAACCAAAATACAGAATTGTAAAAAAATCAGAACAGAAATTGAAATTGCGGAAAAGAAGATAACGGAGCAAACAACTGAAATTATTATTAACTAACTGAAAAGAGTGCAGAAAATAACTAAGAACAAGAATAAATAAATTGCTAAATCTAATCAACAATCCTACGTACTCTGTTCGAAAATAAAAACAGTGCTGAATTTAAATCTGAACTTGAAGAAAAGTGATGAGGTAAGAGATGATTTTCCATTTGCATTCCTCTCTCTATTTAAAGACTTCAGCCTCCACAAATAACCCTATTATTTAGGTCCATGTGAAAATAAGGCCACCTCACTTTGAATTGGTCTTTGCTTTGTTATTTGATTAACAAGTGGCCTTTCTTTGAGAGATTTTCAGGTCAAACTTTGAATGTGTATTTTCAATATTTGCAATTGATTTCTTGCATGAATAGTACACATGTTGGTGACGTGAGATGCATTTCTTCATGAACTATATGTACTTTCTCTTCGACGGTATTCAAAATGTTGCACTTTTTGCTGCGTGATTTTTGAACCAATGGATGGCATAACCGATTAATTTCAATGTTGCACTTTGGAATCAATAATCTGCAAAACCACAACAAAATACCCGTATAATACCGCTTTATTAAAATAAAAATATATGAAATGAACGATTTAAATTGTAGAGAAATACGTTCATCAGAAAACTCTTAGCCACAACTGTAACGACCCGTAATTTTCGATAATTAAATTTATAAATTAAATAAGTTTTGGAATTTAATGTTGTGAAAAATTTAAGATTTAATAATGAGAAAAATAACTAGAATGTAATTTTGATAATGTTAATTTAAGGTAATGGATGACTATTTGAATGTAATCTCAAGTAATTAAAATAATTATAAAGTTATAATTGGCTACAAATTGTAACCGAGGAAATGAAATAAATGTTGCATTAATTGGTGAAATAATAGGTAATTAATTGTAATTGGATAAATCAGTATTGTGTAAGTAGTTATAACAATTGTTTGTAGATAATAAACTTGTAATCGTGATTAAATTTAGAAAAGGGAAAAATTGTTATTTGCTACCAATTTATTTAATCTGTTGAGTTAAATTGGAAACCAGTTACAATAAGATATAATTAAATATTACGTTAATATGAGTTAAGACGATAACTGAAAATCTGAATGTAATTTAGTGTACAGAAATGTCAATTATATTCATAAGGCAATAGTTCATTTAATAATAAGAGGTAAGCTAAGATAAATGAATTTAGTGGGACTATAAATTATATTTAAGGTGAAAATCGACAAAAATTCAATATAATTGAAATATTGCACTAATATGGTAAAAGATGATAATTGTGGAATATTAATGCAATAAGACTTAAACCAATGTTAACTATGTCGTTAAAGTAACGATTGATTGAATAAAAAGATAGAAATCTAATTAAATAAATTTATTTGAATTAGAATATAATTTATTGGAATTGAATAACTAAATAATGTGGTTAATGTAAGAATAGGCGTCAATTGTAGAAAATGAGGATAACAAGATAGAAACCTATGTTAATAATTTCATAAGGTATTGGTTAATTTAATAGTAGGCGTGTAAATCAAATAAAAGAATAAAAATGGATAACTTTAGTAAAGGAGAAAACAAATGTTTATTTATTTGAAATGTTTGGTAGCTGAAAGATTGATTGTGGAGATGAGAAATAATTATTTAGTAAGAAATGTATAATTACTTATTTATATCCAATAGTGTATCAATATGTTAAATTACTACTAGATAGGAAATAATTGTTCTACTTCTCATTATATTCATTTAGTCCATATTGAAACCTAATCAACTAAAATTAATGTAATTGAAAATTTTCAATTAATAGGAGAGAGAATACTAAATTGTAAATTAATAGGTGTAATTAAAAGTAGCTTATGTTTTGTGAAAATATGAGGAAAGTTTGATTTAATTAAAAGAACATTTATATCAAATAAAATGTAACAGCCTGGTATTTCAAACCGTTCGTATCTGCACATATCTGAATTGGATTACTCAAAACAACATATTCTTAATTTACATTTCCAAAAGCTCAGCATATACAGTAAATAAATCAATCACAGAATTACGGACACAGAGTAGTAAAAATAGGCAGGGAATAGATAAATAGTAGTTCATGAAGCTACTATAAAACATCAGAGTCTAAAACAAAATATAACAGTATCTTAAACACAAATGAATCTCAAATACATAAACAACTGATGAATCTGAATAGAAATGAATAGAATAATCTGAAATAACTGAAAGTTGGATAGATAGATCTTCAAACAAAAGTCCAATCTCCAAAGATGAGTCTCAAAATGCTGTGACGCTCAGTCTGATCCGAGCATAAAGCAAAACACCAAACACTCGAATCAGGATTATCGTTCTTATATTATTAAATTCAAATCAATTGAAATATCAACTGAAATACAAGTAACTTGAAGGATTGGGATTTCCATCTTTTAAGGATCTGTGGGACTATCTACTATGTAGTACAATACGCTATTATAATATGTCTATATTAAAGTAAACTATTAAAATAGCGTTAAGGCGTTACCCATATCCCCCTTAACACATATAATATAATATAATATTGTAGTCTATACAGATACTGAAAAATCCACTTGCAAGTGGGCTATCAGAGAGCACTACATAGGTACGACACAAAACAAGCTCAAAGAAGGCGCAATAGGGCATGTGACAACGCGAGGCAATGCCAGGGTAGTTATACCATTTGCTGGTCCATACTGGTAGTAACGCATAGCAGCTACTACCGCCCACCTCGTGACACACTCCCAAATTAAAGGTGCACCCAATTAAATCACAAAGTAATAGAATGGTATCGAAGAAATATGTCCGATCGAAGGAATGACCTCACTTGGCCTGGCATGGCTCCTGTTTTAGCCACATCAAGCTGACTCAGGGAGACATGACTACGTTAATACCTCATATAGAACCGTCACCAAACCATCCAACATCGTTTTGGAATCTCCACAACGTACATAGTTGTTAAAGTGTTTTTCGGTATTGGCAGAGAGTATGGCAATATATGATCCCGATCTCCTTAAAAACCGAATGCCCATTTCACACCATAGTCATTTCATTTCAAACAGTTCATACTTCATATAAAAATATCATTTCGTTTCAAATAGTTCATACTTCATTTCAAAATATCATATTCATTTAAAAACCACATCAATTTGATATCATTATTCAGTTTAAGTAATATTCATTTCCAGAATCGTGACAATTTCAAAATTATAACACTTTCGAAATCATAACACAATTGAAATCATAACAGTTTTGAAATCATAACACCATTGAAATCATAATAGTTTCAAAATTATAACACTTTTGAAATCAAACACTTTTTAAATCATAAACTTTCAATTTTAAAAGGTTAAGATTCAATTCAAATTCTCAATAAACCATTTCAATTTTTCGATTTCAAATCCCGGTTTGAGCTATCATTTAAAGTCTAATAAGATTCAAAGTTAAAATATTCAACATTTACAATATAGGGCTCACTTATATTTCAACATTCAATTTTAATTTTATTCAAATTGGAAAATATTTACTTAATAATTTTAATAACAATTAAATAAAATCTCAGTTTAGAAATTTGAATCAATACTAAATATTCAGTCTCGGTTTTATTTAAAATTTTAAATCTTACCTTTCAAATCTCAAATCAAAAAATCCAAATAAATTCTTATTTAAATTTAATTATTACCCAATTAAATTCCAAGTCATTTTTTCTTTATTTCCGGCCTCCATTTATTTAAAGTTATTACAAAATCTATTTTAAAATATTAATGTAAATATTTTTTTATTTTTTTCATCTAAGCATATATATGTATACTAATTAAAATAAATTTTATTTAAATAAATTATATCAAATTAAATCTTATCAATAAATCTATTTTAAATCTTATTTTATATATTTAAAAACAATAAAATTATAAGTAAAATCTTAAAATATATTTTCATAACTAACTTATAAATTTTAAAATTTCCAAACATATAATTTAAAAAAATAATTTTACAAAACAAAATATCTTTATATTACATTTAGTAATCCATATTTAATAAAATCCTTCCTTCAAAACTTTGGAAATCATTCCAAAATATAGACCAACGGTGTCCGTATATATTTTTCTACCCTATGGTCAAGTGACATGGATATTTATCATTTCAATCCGTAAATTAAATATTTACGTGTATATATCATTTCAATCCACAATCGTAAAATTTCAAAAAAAATTAAAATCGCTTGGGTCTATTATTTCAACCCATAACGATTTTCCCTTAACCTATACTATCGTTTGGGTATGTATCATTTCAACCCATAGGGATTTCTAAACTAACAGGAAACTTGCAGAGTGACAACAAGTACGATAAAATGTCACATATCAACAACAGGCATATATAATCAGTAACAAATTTAATCATGATATAAATAACAGGTTATGGTGTCATATGTCACAGGTGAACAGTGATAAATAATGACATATCGAATATAGCGATTATAAAATTAATAGTTCAAATGTAACAACATATTTCAATTGTTATTTCAAGGTGAAACAAATTTATTGAATATAAGAAAGTTAATCGCGAGTGATTGCTCACCTTTCGAGGTTAGAGAAAATGGATGACATGACAAGCTACGATTTTAATCACGATCTAGGCAATCGACCAATCCAAACAACAAATCTCAAAGCGAAGTATGCTGAACACGGATTTGACGGACAAATCTGATAAATAGGAATCGATGAGAACAAATCAAATCAGCTTGACATAAATTGAACAAAATATATGTTATATACATATGTAAAATCATCTCGTACTTAATTTGAAACATATATTTAAAATAAAATCTCTATATATATTTTCAAATCAAAATTAAATTCAAACGCATAAAATATCTCTATATATTTTTGAAAACCGAACTCATGTATATTGATATAAGCTAATATATAGACTAACATATATATTATATTTAAAACAATATCTATTGAAAATCACTATAACTTACTATGTTGTTATTATTATTACTATAAACCCGTATACATGTAGAGCCAGTATGGTATAAGATACATATTACAGACTTAATATATGTATATTCAAAAATCCAAACAAACATATTACACATACTTTCTATACAAGCCCACGTATATACTTCATGCTATAAACATGCATATACCTCTGTAAACATATGTACAATTGTAAATATATATATATATAATACTTCCTTGTATAACCTTCTTATATAATGTATACTGTAATCTTATATATACATATATACGCCTTTTAAACTAAAATAATACTGTAAACAAGATTTTATACTCATATAAAGGGTAATTGTAGAACATATCTATGTATAAACGTATAAACTTACTTTATTATGATTTATATACAACTCACAGATCATATACAAACTCATATCTTATAAACAAACAAATATGCTACATATAACTTGTATAACCTTGTAGCTGATATAACTTATATTATAAACATCGCATATAAACTAATATTTTGTATAAAATAATTATATAAAATATATATAACAGAGAGAAGCTTCTCAGGCACTCTATATAGATATATAAACTTATATAGATATATAAGCTTATATACACACAAGTAAATATATATACATACAACGAATTATATAACCTATACAATCTAACCTACATACATTTATATAAACTATCACAATATTTTACTTATATAAACTACATTTATCTAAAAAACCAAGTATATATATACGAATTAACTTTATATATGTGTAAGCAGGTAAAAAGTACACGTACGTACAAACTGATTATACAAGTAAAATCTATATATATTTCAACTCTCAAAGTAATTATGAATGCAAACAATTAATATACAAAAACTTGTATATAAATTTTTCGTATAAAGAGAAGAAGGAAGTTACTAGACATGAAGGAGACCTCGGCAGCGGAAAGGAGTGGTACTGGATGATGGAAGAGGGTAGATTTTACATGAGGCTTGCTGCTGCATGGTGGCTTGCCGAGTGGACGATGGGTTAAAGGTCGAGAGGTGGGTGGCTACGGTGGGAAGGCTTTGGCCACTAGTTATTTTGTGCGGTGTTTGTGCATTGGCATTGGGGAGTTAGGGATAAGGCGGAGGTGATGTTTGGCGGCAGGAGGCTTCATGCACGGGAGAAAGAGAGGTGAAGGTGGCGGATCTTGGCTAAAGGGACTGTTGTGGTTTGGATGGGTTGTCTACGACCTTGGCTATAGAAAGTGACGAGGTCCAGACTGTGGAGAAAAGTGGTCAGGGGACTTCGAAGTTGTAAGGTGGGGATGATTGTGGGAAGATGTGGAGAGGTTGCTAGGAGCTGATGGTTGTGCGCAGAGAGGAAGAGCTACGAGGCTCGGTCGCATGGTGGTGGGCAGTGGGTTAAGGTGGATCCATAGGGAGCATGGTGGGCTAGTGTTTGCGAGCAGTAGAGGAAGGAGGATACACGGTTGTGGGTAGGTGAACGAACATCTGTGAGTTCAAAAGGAAGGGTGAAGAAGGTTTCAATGCAAAAAGACATATAAGCTTTAGTAAATTATTATAATTTTTTTTATGAAAGTACAGAGTGAAAAGTGAAAGGGGAAGAACGAAAGTGAAGCCACGAAATATATTAAACAAATGAATAGCTAAAGCCAGAACCCTGAATGGAAGGAATATTTATGATTTGTGGACATTGGTTTTATCTTGGTTGAAAATTGAAAAGACGGTGGAAAACCAAAAGGCTCAGTGCAGTTACCGATACTGTCCACCATTTCAAAGATTTCGCCATCCACCGGACATCGAAACACACAAATGAATGTACTGCGGAGATCAGCATGACGAAACGAATAGAATGGTATACAGATATCGGCAATATGACTGTCCTATCAAAAGTCGATATTTATTGCTGAATATGCTGCTAATTCGTCAATAATATGATAAAGGGGCCAAAGAAGACCAAATTCGGCTAAATGAAATGACTCTCACTCAAAAATTGATTTACAATTTTACTATATAAAAATATTCCGGTTCGAAAATATTTTATTTTCATCAATATTAACTGATTTTAAATTAAAATTGAAAATTACACAACAGAATTAACTTTCGTAATTTATGATGAATAAATTTTCATTGCTAAATTTAATTTTTAAATTTTCACGAAAAATTTAGTTAATTACATTAATGAAATCGGTAAAATATCCGGGTCGTTACACTGTCTCCCACTCAAAACATTTAGTCCCCAAAAAGGAATTGAGGTAGGAGATTGTGAACAAGTAGAAAGAAAAAATAGGTTGAAATACATATTATTAGATACACAACAAATTCAAACCATATAAATTTCATCAGTTTTAAACTGATTTATATTAATTTAATTTGGTTTCAACCTATTTTATTTAATCAATAATATTCATTTATATTTATATTTTGTTGATTTCCAATTCAAGCTATTTTCACTCACTTTGATTTGGTTCAGTTTATTTATATTTGTTACAAAATTTCTTTCAAAACAAAATTTATTTGATTTAACTCATTTATTTAATCTATTTATCTTTAATTGAGTTGATTCCGCTAAAATTCAATTTCAACTATTCTTAAGTTCATATTTATTTACTTAAATTGTACTTTTCCTTTATTATTTAATTTATCTCACTTAACATCTACTAAATGTATAAAAATCCTTATAACAATCAAATTCTTAGTTATTATTCCCTTACCAAACTTTCATTTTTTGGACATCTATTACTTACATTTATTTGATATTATTCAGTTACATTCAAACTTTCCCAGGTAAGTTTTATAAGTGTCTTTGAATACAATTGAACGCTATACACATTTACCCTTTTATTTAAAACATTTTTATTAATTAAAATTTTAGTTTAAACATTTTTATTATTTAAATTTCTCTAGGAAAATCTTCAATTACATTTCCACGTTAACATTAAACTTTTTGAATACTACAGGTAAGTCCTATATGTTAAAATGCAGTTGAGTATTATACAAGTAAATTTTATCCTAGTTCAACTGTTTCAAAACGTTATAAATTTCATTTCTCATTTTAGTTACACCAATAATTTGAACTATGCTTTCTTTCAATTATTGAAACCATCACTTAACATAGAATTTAAAAGTTAAATTTTCGGTTTGACTTCCAACCATTTTGAAATAAATATATACATATATATATTTTGTGAATCAAATCATATTCAAGAAATTCAAATCAAATCCATCTTCTAACAAAAGTGCAGCAAAGCTACTAAGCGGTCTCTCCATTTTAATACTCGAAAATGAATGCCGATGATGTTGCAGTCATCACCGAAATTATTTTCCAGCGAAAAAGAAGAAAGTACCGACTTATTTCTTTTAAAATACTTTGAAAACGAATACCATTTGAAAATACTTTCAAAATAGTAAATTTTCAATACTTTGAAAACTAAATTTAAAAAACACCGGAAATTAAATTCTCTAATCCTTAATTTTAAATTTATTTCATTTGCAAATTAGATTTATAAACTATGTTTATAAAAATTTCATGTCCATATAATATACAATAATATTTAATGGTTTTAGGAATGTTAATCAACAATAAATGATAATTTGGTATTGTTTCCTCAAACAACCTATTCATTTAACTATAAAATTATAGAAAATTTTAGTTTATATATAAAATATAATTGTAACGCCCCACCCCAAAGACCCACTTTAGTAAAGAGAATTATCGAGTAATTATGTCTACTAAAGTGGAGAATAGGGTTGGTTAAGGGCGACCATCTCTAATTTTGTCTTAAACGTCTACTGAATATGTCGATAAACGCAATATGACTTTTTTTCTATCTCAATTGGATTGACATACCCAGTAAATACTTAATTCAAAACTATAGGCGGCTAATGGATCTATGAGAACAAAATAAAATAATTAAATGAAAAGCACATCACAGAACAAAAATCAATATCATATATATACATATACACTGATACATGTTTAGTACAATACATTATGAATACAATAAAGGTTGTACTCGACCACACCATATACATCGAATCAAATATAACTACATCGGAGTATGTGAAAGAACATAAACTACCTAAGAGAAAGAAGAGTTGATATCCAACATCAACTTCAAGCCAACTCCAAAAGATGATACCTGAAACAACTCGGTCTGACCCGAGTGAAAACACACAGGTCAGGCTAGCTAAAATCATCAGTTAAACAGAATAATCGATAAGGATAAGTAGGTGAAAGCTATGGTATCCTTTTTCTTAAAGGATGTCATGCCCTAAACAGGGTTTCAATATCATAAGAAAGGACAACATCTCTTCTTGGCAAGTAGAAGAGATAATGATGATAAATTCGCACTTAAGTGACATAACCAACACTTAAGCAAATGGAACATCGACGAGCAATGTTTTAAAGATAAGACTCAACAAACATCGCTTTCGCCTCATATCATCGGTGGTACAAAAGAGCATGGATAATGACTTCAAATGATTCAACTATCTTCTTAGAAGTGGTCGTCAATATAACAATACATCAAAGGTACGTATCCTTCATACATAAGATAAAATGCATATGGATGTGCCTCATCTCATTGGCACCTCCCAAGGATCACCCAAGGAAATATAAAACCCAATCATAAAAGAAGCTTCATTCTTATTCATACCACATCGGTATGAATATAGATACATCTCAAATCCATCACAAAAACAAATCATAAAAGGTTCTTCATAATCATTTATACCTCATCTCATCGGTATAAATATATAAATACATCTCAACTCCATCTTAACCTCAAATAGTCTATAAAATCATCAAATCATCAATCCATAATGCAAATAACTCAATCAAAGAGTAACATCATAAATGATTTCACCATATATTTATACATCTCATCTGGCACTAGGCTATCAATGTAATAATCATCTAAAGATGGTGAAGTCTAAAACATCAAAACTCAAAGAAATCCTGGATTGTTCAAATCCTCGATTGCATGCCGAAGCAATGCTACGCGCGATAAACCGTGACTAGTACTACTATTTAGTACCATATACATCGTGATGACAGGAGTCAAATAACATCTTATCTTCGTGAACATCATGAATGACTATAGTCTGTAACATCATAACGACTCCCAGCCACAAAGACCCGAGTTAATAACATCGTGATGATCGGAGTAGCAACTGCATTGTGATGACTCCAATCGAATACTCGTGGTCAGTAGTACTAGTAAACATCGTGAATGTGTCTCAAATTCTCGGATAGGAACCCAATAGGTGTTAACATATGTCCCATACCATACGTTCGCACCTAACAGTTTCCTAGCCGTTAGTTGGTACCTCACTAGTAAAACATCATAAACATCAGGAAAATATACTCAGCCTCATTTCATCGGCCATCACAAAATGCATCTAGATTGGTTCGTCGTCGAATGTATTCAAAGAGTAATTCTCAAACCAATAATCTTTACCAAAATTTGGCAACTTCTAAATCAACTCAAAATAACACTCAAATTGGTTCGATCGTACAAGTCCGATATTAAGCGATAAAGCAAAAATACATGTCACATACCACGTTTTTTTACTAAATTGTTTAATTATCATTCTCATATGTCGAAACTCATAAACATAGGCTAAAATATATTTAAAATAAATTTTTTTAGAGAAGATAGAATTCTTAAACAATCTAGAAACCATTTTAAAAGCTTTGTACAGAATAATCCACTATTTAAAAGAGAACTTCTATTATAAAAACACATTAAAACAATTAATAATTGATAAAAAAAATCTCTTAAAAATGCTACAAAATACTTATTTTATAAACAATGATTTATTTTTATTTAATAAATTTTCAAGAATTTATTTGAAATTAAAATCATTTAAAACCCTCAAAATATTCACATATCGGTATTTACCGTTGTTTAAATTTAAATGGAACTTAAATAAAACTTAAATATCAAACTTCTTCAAATCTAGGATAATATATTCATGGACATCATTTCCATCTATGACATCAAGTTTTATAAAAAAAGAATGCGAATGAAATCATGGAAATCGTCAGAATATCATCAAACACGGAAATTAAACACTACGTATATCTCGGTATAGCTGTAAAGAATATATATTTTCACATAGCAATCTACAAAATTTGAGAATAATTATAAATAAAAGTTGTAGCCTAAATGGTCAGGTTTCCAAAACTTCAAAAATTTCTAAATTTTGAAAGGTAACAAGAAAGTTATGATCAAATTACTTTACAGGTGGATATATAAACACTCTCTGTCAATAAGAGGACAGTCACAAAGATATGAATTTTTCACCATATAAACATCAAAAATACTCAAAATTTAAACAACAATGTTATAGCCTAAATCATATGGTTTCCAAAACTTCAAAAATTTATAAATTCCGATAGGTAACAAGAAAGATACGATCAAATTACTTTCCAGGTGAATATATAAACATTCTCTGTCAATGGCAGGACAGTCACAAAGATATGTATTTTTCACCATACAATAATAAAAAATACTCAAAACTCAAAACAACAAAGTTATAGCCTAAATCATATGGTGTCCAGATTTTCCAAAATTTCTATATTTCGATATAAAACGAAAGAGATATGTCCAATTTACTGACATCAATTTCAAAAATAAATATGCAACAAAATTGAGATTTCTTACCTTGAAATCTCAATCAAAGCTAGAAAATGTGAGTTTTAAACTCACCTTTGATTTTAGATAGCAAATACCCAAATTTGTGAAGAAATATTGGAGCTTGAAGGTGAAATCCTTTTTCTATTCTTATTTTGGTGAATTTCTTCTTGAATTAGCAGCGAAATTGAGTGGAGTTGAGTTTTTATTAGAGAAAGCCATTGTTTTTCTTTCTCTCTATTTACTGTATCTTTTGTTTTGGGGAGAAAGATGAGAAAAAAAATTACATTACACATATTTCCTCTTTTCTAGATGGTTCTAAAGAAGGTTAATGGATTCAAACCTTACCCAAATAAGCCCAAGACTAATATACTTAGAGATATTCCTATGTTATATACATATTTAACATATTTAATCAATTTATACACTACACTTCTCATTTTTAACGAAATAAAATATCTACAACAAATTGTTTGCAATAAAATTGTTTCTATATAAAAAAATAAAATTTATTCCAATAATAAAAAGTTATTTTTAGAAATAAAACTCTATCTTTGACAATATTTTACAAATTGCACCATTTTAGTGTAAAAACACTATTTTTAATGCAATAACTTAAACAAAAATTTCTTTCGGGTCAAATAAATTGCAATGAATCATTCTAACACTTTTTAATCATTAAAATATTTTTTTCCAATTAAAATATTTTTTCCCCATATAACACAATTTTTCAATAGTATTTACCAATATTCCCATTTTACTGAAAAATCACTATTTTCGTCCATTTCCACCATATAAAATTTATTTTTTAAGTCTAATGAAGTGTATTACAATTTTTTAACATTGTTATAACATTAATACATCATTTCAAGCCAAATTACACTTCTACATTTTATTTTCTTCATGTTATTCCTTTTATTTTACAATAAAAGGCTAACATTGGACTAAATTTCCAATATTACTAATATTAACTAGAATTAAACCATCAAAATTATTATTTTTCAATCCAAATCCAAAATAAAGTTTTCCAAAATTTATTTCATTCATTTACACTTTTTTCAACCGTCGAATGTTGAAATAGGTTTCAAATAAAATAATATGACTTATTTATATTTCAAATCCCAAATAATAGTCATCAAGATATCATTTATATACAATAAATAATATAATCCCTTATTTTAATATCCAATTCATTTTTAAACACAATATTAAATTATAATTTTCATTACAATTTAATATTAACAGTAATCTCCAAAATCTCGGATTGTTATAGACACTCCCTCTTAACAAAATTGCGTCCTTGCAATTTCTAGTGAAAAATGCTGTAAACAACATAAAAATTCAATCAATAAGGGATAAAAGAAAAGCTCGAAACTCAAACTATTCATCCTCTCAACATATAATGGTGGATAGAAACAACGAAAAACTCACTTGGTCAATCCAATGGCCCATCAAATGCTAATATAGTGATTAGCAAACCATCAAATTTTTCAAATAACTCAAAAGAATTTCAAAGATATCCCGTCTTCGAATCAAAACTCAATAAGATAATCAATTAATCAAAAATGATTGATTTCACAAAACACTATGAATAGAATCGCTATCAAGCTCAATTAAACCCAAACTCTATGAAATAAAGAAGATCATCAATAAGATTTTCTGCATAAATATACGGAAAGAACATCCTCACAACATGGTAGACACAATAGACAAGATTGATAAATCACAAGATGGCTTCTCACAAGGCCACCAATTCGAACGACCACGAAAAACCACGTCGTTAATAATAGCTCAAAGATAGAATATACTCAAGAACAAGGATATAAGCTCGAATTATCTTTTAATCCAAGGTATTTAGAACTTTTAAATTTTAACATCACTACTACAAAACGGGCCATTTGCATCGGTTGTTTACCCCCCTTTTGCATCAGTTCAACAACCGATGCATATGCAACCGATGCAACAGGCTTAACACTTTTGCATCAGTTCTGAAACCGATGCAAAAAGGTCCTTTTTGCATCAGTTGTTACTAACAACTGATGCAAAATATCATGGTTGGTTGCTTGAACACAGCCCCCATGTTGCATCGATTGTAATGAAAACCGACGCAACAAAGGAACTTGTTGCATCGGTTGTTGTTGAAAACCGATGCAAACTAATCCCTCTATTGCATCGGTTTTTTATAACAACCGATGCAAACTAATCCCTCAGAAATCATTATTACAGTACTCAAATAGACTATATATATATATATTATTGATAATCTTTATATATATATATATATATATATAAAAGAAAAAACATACACAAGTAATTCCTGGCAGCTAATGAGTAGTAATTACTGCTAATGTAAATATGTATATTTACTTAGATCAATCATAACTTGAGTAATACACATACGTAGTTTCCAATATACAAACGCTTTCTTTTGATTACATCCTCCCATCATAAGTATAAAAGAAAAAGAAAAAAACACTCTAATGCACAAGTATACGTCATTCTATTTACTGTTGTTCTTGATAATATGGAACTTGCCTTGCACTGCCTTTGTGTTTGAATTGACAAACTGAATGCAAAATTAACGAAAATGAAGTATAATTTTTTATAATCAGTTTATACTTTATATTTGATAAAACAAAGTATCTTAAGTTACACTCACCTCTAGACTTAAATCCCCTTTGGTAGCATGTAATCTTGAGTAACCGTATTCAGATACATGCGATAAGCTCCAACTTTCAGCCTATAGCATCACAAAATCAACAATTTACTCAGTGAAACAAATTAATGTAGTTATATGTAATTAAACCAACTGCTGGTGTTTCTGTTTCTTCAATAGCTTCTGAATCCTCACCTTGTTCTATTTTTTTCATCCTCTCCTATGCAAAACAGTAAATGTTTGAATTATGACATGAATTGTGACATTGAATGATTATAGGCTAGAATTGTGACACGAATGGGCCATTGAAATATATGAGTGTAACTACATTCAAGAAATGTGACATGGAGCTTTTAAAAGACTTTTACATGGATAATGAATATAGGCTAGAATGGGACAAGACATTAATTGGATACAATCAGTTGGAGGTTGATGAACTCAGGAACAGAAATTGGGCAGTTGATTAAAAAGTAGACTCTTTTAACACCTAGATAATATATACTGGCATGGCAAGTGTATGAAGAAAAGGACCAAACTTTTTATTGTATAAGCAAGGGTGAACAGTCTCAAGTGCCACAACTGAGAAAGCATGTCCGTGTTAGTTATTACAAATGTAGCTGGCGTATCAGGAAAGTACCTGGTAGAGATGCATGTGAGATCACACTGTTAAATCAGCAAGATGCTGGCATGAATGTTGAGATGGCTATATTGGCTTTTTCTAAGGGAATATGGAGCTATATGTGTAAGATGAACAATGCTTTATGTAATTATTCATCTGATATGCGTAGCTCGTAACAGTCAGTTGCTATAGTACTTAAGCTTATTTAAAAGGTGCCTCCTAGTATAGAATTTAACACGTAAACAAGTAGCCAATTTGAACTGGACAGACCAAAAAAATAGTACAGTAGACAAGCGATCAAGCAGTAACATAAGATTAGAGTGGAAGCAGTGTAGTAAAACATCAAAATTGAAGTTCATAGTAAACGGTCTGCTTCTGGTTGGTGGCATTGCCTGTTTGTCTAAAGGCAGAGCTGCTATTGGTACTCAAGTAGCCATGGCATGTACTCTTAAAAAGTTCATTGATACAGATGCACCTGCTATAAGAAGAACTAGGCGTGAGACACAAGTAGCCATGGCATGTACACTTATAAATAATGACTGTCTACTTCCTATCAAATCAAAATTTTATTGTGTATTTTTTGAGGATAAATTTATAATGTGAATAAAGAAAAACCAATAGTTACGACAAATTATCTAAACTAGACAATGCAGAAACATATATAAAACATAAGGAAAGCGTTATAGACAAAAAATGCAGAAACTTGTAGTAAAAAAGAAGAATGATGAATATAAACCTTTGCCTTCCTTCTCTGTATCATGACCCACACTGATAGAAGCCCTACGGTTAGCAACGCCCTGGATATAATAGTAGAACAGTATTCTTTTTAAATAGTTACATTTTTTGGTTTTTATTTAAGTTATAGTAAATACTAGAAGATAACATGCATACCCATTTAAATGTGTTGATATCTACAGTCTCGTGTTTTCTAGTAAGGCGCCCCTTGTTTCCTTCTCCATAAGCCGTAATGTGTTCTTTGTGTTTCAATCCAAATTTCTCTGTCGCTTTTTTAAATACTTCATAGCCTCCTTCCTCTCTCATGGACTTGGTGCTGCGATAAAAACAAAATAGAAAGCCAATAAATATTTTACTGAAATTCGGAAAATCGAATGTTATGGGATGCAATTTGCTGCACCTGTAGTTTGTACGTGCTCCTGCACCATTCCAGTCTCCTTAAAGTAACAATGAACTCAGATGTAAGTTTATTTCAGAATGGAAAATGTACCTTTAGAACCGGACAACCTTGAACTTTTTTAATATAAAAGAAGTATCTCTCTACTGGGGCGTCTAAATAGAATGTTAAGTTTAATTCACCATGATATATCCTATCCTATTTTCTTTTGAACAAAAATATTGGTTTAAACACACACTAAGTTGAAAATACAACATGATATATCCTATCCAATTTGAATAAAGAAAACATGAGCGTTAATGTACCAATGCAAATCAATGATATTAGAACATCAATTTTAGATATAAAATTCATCGAATAGTACCATCATTTTGCATTTTCATGTATATTACAATTTTGTTTAAAAAAATAATTATTCAAGCACAAAACAAGTTCAATAGTACAATACGGCGTATTCTATTTGAAAGGAAAAACATGAGTATAAATAGTATTGGTGCAAATTATTTACATGAGACCATCAATTTTGATATAAATTCATCAAATATTACTACCATTCTATTAGAGCAACTAATGGGTGGAAAAAGAAGAGTTACTGCCTAGAAATAATACATTAAACAATTAGCATGCATCTTATCTTATTTGTATAAAAATATCAAAATCTATAACTTAAACTAAAAGACATAAAACAGAAAACCTTGTGATAAAATAAGTTTGAAATAGTAAAAAATTGTTTCACAAACATATGATAACATTCATAAATAATCAGGACCGACCCTAAATTTAGAGGTCTTGGGCGGTGATCAACAAAACTGTCTAACTGATGGGAAAAAAAAAGACAAAAACAAACAAACTTGTATGAACTGATGTAGTTCAATGTTGTACCATGCTATGAATGACAAAGAAAAAAAACAGTAATAAAATCTTCAAGAAATACACCTCACAGCAAAAACCCATCTCTTACAATTCATACTTCTTTCCAATAATAATAAAGGAATGAGTGAACGACTAACAAGTGAAATAAAAATATTTATTGATTCTTTTAAAACTAATAGAACTGCCCTTATAAAAGTGAAAAAATATGCTTAATTGTATATATACATATTCATTTCAATATAATAGGTACATTTAACTAATGATGCAAAACAGTGGTTTCAATTTGTTGATTTATTCAAAGCCTTTCCTTAAGAAATAACTCATTTAACTTGAAAACGCATGACAATGGATGTAGAACCTGAAATAGTGCATTATAATTGAAGCAGAAACTGAAACATAAGCTTTAAAATATACAGTCCTTAAAAAGTTGGACTTATTTAGAGTTTTGGTTATTTACCATATCAGTGCTAGCACCACTTAGGAAAAGTTGGCTGGTTAACATATTAGGGTAGCAATCACATTAAAAGAACGAATGCAATCTATAGGAGCTAGATAGATACCCTTACCACCATACTAAATATAGCTTCAATAGTACATGTAACAATAGCAATTTATGTATAGCACTTCTTATAAAAAATTGAGGCCCCTTCCAGCTCGGGACCATAGGCTACCGCCTAAGTAGCCTCGGGCTAGTGCCGGACCCATAAATAGTGTACCCATAAATAGTGTGTGTGTGTGTGTGTGTGTGTGTATGTATATTTGTGTGTGTGTGTATGTATATATATATAATAATGAAAAAATTGATATTGAATTAGGATTCAAATATGTGTTTTAATCACATTTTTGGTTTAAAAAGGTTGCTTTTCACCACGTTTCAAATGCATTTACCATGCATCTATAACTAAAAGTAAGTAAATTTTGTATAGGGCAATTAATAAAATGTTTCCAAATAGTACTCTTACATTTTCATCTACAAAATAAGTTCAATCGTAGAAATCAATAGTATATGACTAAAAAATGGTTACAGCTTGTTGCCATGCCTGCATCTAATAAAAATGATGAACATGATAGCACAATTTTATACTATGCCTACATCTAGTTTTATAACAAACATATACTCTAACAAAGACAAACATTCTTCTAAAAATTATTCATAAGGACAAAGATTCTTCCAAAATTATTCAATGACAAATTTTTTTCGAAACGGCTACTGAACTAAAAACTGATACCTAAATACTGCTACCGATAACTACAAACTGATACCTAAATACTGCTATATATAACTAAAAATTGATACGTAAAGAAAGTTGTCCTTCAGGCTAAAATACTTAAGGTCTGTCCTTGAGCCTAAAACGCTGGAAAATTTTATCCTTGATAATAATTTTTTGTATTTATTTATTATTTTAAAAAAATTAAAATTCTTTTTCAATGTTGATGATTGTTTTTTCATTTTTCTAAAATATTTTGGAACTTAGTCAGGTATTTTTTTTTTAGAGTTTGTAAGTTTTATTATTTTACCTTGGACCTTGCATGCATTATCCTTTATTATTTGAATAACATATATAAGCTACAAAAGTATACATAAGCTACAAACTTAAATAACAATGTAAATTTATCTAGCATATTTTGACAGCATTTCAAAATATTGTTAAAACGTTAGGATTAACGACATTTATTAGAAGTTGCAAAACTCAATATTTTTATCAATGTTAAGAGAATATTGTCTTAATTCTACCAAAACATAATGCAAGTGTTGTGATTTCTCTGTTTATACATTTTACAATGTAAACATTTATATAGTCGTTCAACAAATAGCTATAACGCTTCATAATATTGTTGTATACAATAAATTTACAATATGAAAAAAAAGTTGTAAGAAATTAAAATTCAACAACATCACATAAATAGATTCCTCTGTTTATTTTGTAACATTTGTAACTGTCATTTACATGAAATTAGCTATTTCGAATATCATATGCTATTTATTCATTACATCCTCCATATTAATGGAAATTTTGTTAAAATTAATTTTTTAAGAAATGTTTGTGTCACTCCGTTTATTCTTATTTCCTCTATAACAAAATATGATAAACTTATTGAAAGATCCAAGTTAGGATTTGCATAGCTAAGAAGGTTATATGCATAGGAAAATTATAGAGTACTAATTTCCTCTTATAATTTTACCACTTTGACTTTTAACATTATAGCCACCGTGTACATTTATCTGAGACAATAAGAGCGATGCTGTATTTTTTTCATCCTCTCCTTTGAAAATGGTATACATTTGATGGCATATAATTAGTAATGGATATAATGACAGGAGCATAGAAACCAAATAGCCGCTACATAATAAAGACAGTGCAGAAATAAACTGGTAAAAAGTCAAGCCCTACACATGTGAGTAAAATTTGTTAAGTAGGTTACATGAAAAGTTAAAATAAACTCATCTGATTATGGGCAATGAGCCAAAAATAAAATTGCCATCAAGAATAGGGCTACCCTCCCCATCATTTTATTGGAAGGTCCAATTTTCAACTTTGTCACTGCAAAGTAAAACTGTAAGAAGAAATGAGTTCCGTATTTGTAAAACTGTAGAACTCACTCGACTCTTTTGAAATCTTCAAATTTCCCTTCATGTCCTTAATTTTTAAGCAACTGAACATTTGTCAAAATATTTGACAGTAAGAGGTTCTATAAGACTTTCATCTTTCATTTTTCTTAACACGAAAAAGTCATAAACAATTCCTGCATTGAAGCATTTATCTTTTGTCAGATATAAGATATATTATTACTGTTTACAAGATGCTACCAATTGTTGAAATTTATGCTATACGAGTATAGTTTCTTTAGCTTTGAAGCCCCTTCATTTTCTATATAATATTTAATTTGGTTTTGAATTGTGTATTTTGAAGTTCAAACGTCCATTTTTTCCTTAAGAAATGATTCTTCGTCGAAATACTAATTTCCCTTTACCTCCGGAATCAACTTACAGGTTCGATTCCAGATACTTTCTTTTGTAATAGCACTTCTTTAAGATACATTGATCTTTCTAACAATTCATTGTCTGGAAAAATCACAATGAAAGACCATTGCACGATCAAGAAATTAAGATTTCTCAATCTCTGGTCGAACCATTTGGAGGGTCCGATTCCTTATTCTATGTCAAACTTTTCTACACTCGAATGGATAGATTTCGAGTCAAATTATTTTACAGGAGAAGTACCAACTGGTATTTTTGATAAAATGCCTTTTTAAAAATACCTTCATTTATCCTACAACATTCTATCAACTAGCAACATAAAGTTTGATGCAATTTTCAAATCTTTAAGGAATTGCACTTACTTGAAAGAGCTAGAGCTTGCAGGTAATAATTTCAAGAGTCGGATAACGTTGTCCATTTCTTCTCTTCCTATCAGTCTTCATCAACTCCACCTTGAAGATAATCTTCTTTTTGGCCCAATTCCTGCAAATATATCGAACCTTTTAAACCTTACATATCTAAGTTTATCGAATAATTATTTCTGTAAAACTAAAATATAAAACTAAATTAACGGGCATGCAAGTAACGCACCATAGACATTAACTAGCCTACCAAAAAAAGGGACCCGACAGAAGCCAAAACAATAGCAAGTTCAACCATAACACACCCAACCCACCACATCGAACGCGACCCGGAATCATCACCTGAATACGACAACGCCTTACCTTCACTGCTCTTGACTCCCTTAACAGCAACCCCAATCACCACCTGATACGCAATCGAACTCGCATCAACCTTCTAGAACCGCACTTCAAGCCCAAATTCATTGCCATATATCACTAATTTGCCACCATGAAACCACTACCGAACTCCGTTCCTCCAACATTCGAACTACAATCGTGAATCCCTAATCGAATTCGACATCAACCCGCCTTCAATTGAGACTCTCGACCACCACAACGAAAACCCACGAATACCACTTATTTGTAGCGACAATCCCCTCTTCTTTGCCATGAATAGAGAAAAGTCAATCTTTTAAAAAAAATTAGAGGAAAATCGAATTTTTATTTAACAGGCGAATTATTTGGGGAAAAGAACGGGAGCGGCGAAAAAAAATTGGAAAGGCAGGATGGGACAGGTGAGCAACCAATAACCTAGATAATTTGAAATTGCATCGCCTCCATTAGAGAACCGATGCAAAAATTATTATTTTGGACGTAGTTGCATTGGTTAATTTTAAAACCGATGCGACTAAAACTATTTGCATCGACGTATTTGCATCGGTTGTTGGTGACAACTGATGCAAATTTGATTTTTTATTACCTATTGCTTTCCACGTATCAATTGCATCGGTTATTAAGATAGAACTGATGCAAATAGTTCTATTTGCATCAGTTTTTACTTAAACCGATTCAAATGAGGCGATGCAAATGGCCTGTTTTGTAGTAGTGCATCTTTTAAATTTTAAATCTCAATTTTCAACATTTGAAAATTTTCAAACTTTTTACTATATTACTTAGTAAGTTATCTAAAACTCAAATTGAAAGTCCGAATTTCTTTTCTTACTTCAAAATTAATTTCCAAAGAAATTTTTAAATCCATAATAATATTCCTCAAAATAAGTTAAGGGTTTAAATTCTCATTACTCTTTTTATTAAACCACTTAGATAGTTTAAGAACAATCTTCAAATTCTCTTATAGCTCTTCTCTTAAAACATCCAATGTGTTTAATATAGATTCTAAAATCTCAAAATATACTTCCAATAAAGCAAAGCTCAAAAATAATCTCATTTATATTCTTCTTTATAATTTAAAAATTAATAAATGGAATTGCTTCACCATTGAACATCTAATAAATAGATATATATGTTGGCTGCAGTGTCAATCGAACGATCAAAACTGCCTCGCCACTCTATTACTCGTCTCTAAAATCAATGGCTGCAATTACCATTCAAAAACAAATTTAATATATAATTTCAAAATATTATATTCAAAATCTCAATTTTTAAAACACAAACTATTGTGTCTGATTACCTCATCTTAGCATTTAGGAGATTCCTATCGATAACGCTGATTAGGCGTATCGACCAGACCTCTTAACTACTCGATGGACAACCCAACACTCACAAATTATTTCTATAGAAGGAATATTACTCATGTAAATATATTATCGAAATAATCTTTGATTTTTTTTAAATATCTCAAAGCTTAAATTTCTCTTTAAAAATCATATTTATACGGCTTCAAAACTCAAACCAAAGAGCATTAAGAGAATACATTGAGATATTCCCAGAATACTTGATTCCAACTCATCAAAAGGAGATAGATTGCCGTCAATCTTACGATGTCATGAGCCACTCCCAAAAATCATCAAGATACAGTATAAGCAGGATATTCTTTTCGAAGGAGTAGAAGCACACAATCCACGAATCACTACTTTAAATGGAGTAATGCTACAAAGGATAAAATTGATTGAGTATTTGAAAAGAACACTCAAACGAAGATGAATGATAAACTTAACCAAACTCGAACAATCTAAAAACTCACCTCATTCCTTAGTGTATATCCTCGTGGAAGGATAATGAAGAGATAAGAGCCAGGAATAAGGTTACCACAACACCCGATTGTCTGATTAGATGTCAAATCCAAACGGACTCAAAAAAACTCAACAAAGCCACCATGATTGGAATTTGAGATATATCATCAACATCTCGATACTCAAGAGCGAATTCAGAAACTTTGGAATCATCATTAACATTCCAAAGTGACAGAAATAATAAACCAATCAAAATAGGAAACCTAAATATACAATAGGATCTATAAAACGAAGGATTGGACTTAATATCAAATAAGTCAATCCATCTCAAATCAAATGCATCTCAAGATTGTGAGTAACAAACAAATACTCACAAAAGCAACATCATATAAAAATCTCAGAATGTTCACAACGAGCCAATCATTGTGGATCCCTTCAATAGGATTCACAACTCTCAAAGGAATGCAACAAGAATGCTCAAAGAAATCAATCAGCTCCATCGATACGGACTCACTCGTATCGGCAAAAATAAGAATAGAATAATCCCAAATAAGATTTTATATAAGATAAGATGACATCAAACTATATTATGGAATACCACAGAATACAATATATCTATATTCCTAGACATATTCCATCTCAACAGTCCCAGAATTCAAAAAAGAATCAAGGCTCGATTCAAAAGTAAGCTCGAATAAAGGACAATGATTCACCCGTATAGTACATCGATGTATCATGATATACGTACTATTCTGTGTTTATTCTACTTTGTTCTGACCATAGCTCTCATACCATGCTGTAACTCGAACTCGTGACCTGTTGTAAATAGCCCAGGTGTCTTAACCACTTGAGCTATTAAATTACAAATTGATGTTTTCTTGACTTTTAAAAATTCGAATAAATTCCAGAAAAACTTCTAACTTCATGGTTGGAGTAATAAATGTTTTTATACATTTTTAGAGGTTTTTAAACAATAATTCTTTATTTTTAAGGCTTTTAAAAATTATTAAAATCCTTTTTAATTATGTGTTTTCTCTCAAAATCTTTTAGATAAATTTCTAAAATTTGTTTTATAACCCCGTTTTCTCAAGTAAAATCTTTTATAATTAATTTTATTTGTTTTGATTACTTTTGTACTATTCGAACGTATGAGAAAAAGAAATAAACAATTTATACCAAAAATAGGCACAACACTCTTCGGAAGTTTTTGAGGAGACAAAAGTGAAGAATATAAATTTAAAATGAGGATTATCTAATAAAAACTCCAACAAACAGTAACATAAATGCACAAACAAACAATTTAGAGTGGTTTGGCGCGTTCCCTACGTCCATTATGAAGTTTTTATGACTTTATTGATTCTCTTTCAACGATTACACGTGATTACAGCGAACAATAGTAAACTACAGCTTAGAATTTGAATTCAACAGCAAGAGTTGGATGCAAATCTCGACCCCGCAGAGTCCGGGCGCTTCAGAATCCAAAAGATCCTTTTTTTTGTAGGATCTGCAAAATGGCTCTATTTATTGGTGTAGGAGGCTAATATTTCGCTCAAACTTCGGGAGACTCCTTCTGGCACGTAAGGGGGCCCACACGATCGATCCCGGAGAGTTTCGACTCGTTTGGCGATCGATATGAACTCAATTCGTATCGATCGAAACTTCATCCGATGGAGGTGAAACTTGGCGAGAATAATCTTTAGCTTGCATGTAGTCTTCTATGAAAATTTTATAGCTTTTGGATCGGTAGATCTCGAGTTATGATCGATACGATATCAAGTGTTGCGGTGGTTGTTTGGTTTGAATCCATGATTTCGAATCGATCCCCTTTGAATCTATGATGCACATGCCTCTGTGACGATGTGGCGTGCACGCATCGATCCACCCTTTACTCCAAGTCGACCGCGTCTTCCCTTAAACTTTGCCTTATTCGTATCGAGAGATGTTGTGTAGCTAGTACGCATCAACTACGTGTGCTTCGTATAGATCGTTCAGTGTCTAATTTGTATCCATCAAAAAGACAATTGATCGAATCCACTACATCAAACACAATATTAAATAATAATTTTCATTACAATTTAATATTAACAGTAATCTCCAAAACCCTGGGTTGTTACAATAATCATACAAAATTTTCAAAATTGAAAACAATCTTTTGTTAATTTGCTTTGTTTAATTGTTTGGGAATTCCTATCAATCGTGTTGGCCAGACGAATCGATCGAAAACCAAAATCAAATTTAAGAACTCAAACAACACAATATAAAACATTTTTATATTAATTTCAACTACACTCTCTCATAGAATGATTCAAAAATAGGTTTAGAATAAAGACTATAGATAAACCCTAGTTAAAGAGAATTCTAACCACGAAGATAGACTCGAAAGGAAGATAAAATAATGAAATTTCAAAAGAAAGAACGATAGACTTATAGTAATCGTGGTGACCTTAACCGATTCAACCGAGATTCCAAGAAAACGAGAATTTCCTCAACGAAACCAAGACACCTTCTTGAGAACATTACAGAATCACAATTGATGCTCTAAGAATAAGATTGATGCGGAATTCAAATTCCCGCTTGGAGGAGGAAAAACGACTTCACCCAAGAAATCTAGATAGAGTGGGATAACAGGGGTGGAGTCAAAATCACTAGGCTAACAATCAAGCAAATAGATAATCTGCTAGTAGAATCCTGAGGCAAATGACATTCGATAAGAGAGAATTACCCTGGCCGTCTAGTAGAGGAAGGTTCGGGCTTTGTAAGGAACAACATCATAAATCGAGGACATAGAAATCTCCGATGAATCGACGCTTGTTATAAAGGAATTTCACCCCTTCTCCAAACCAAACCAAGGTTGGCGGGACATAAAATGAAGCAATGGGATGCTCCAATATCAAGGAGAACAGGAGTAGAAATAGACAAGAATGGATTTTAGAAACGAGAGATGTTCCAAAATTTAGAGGAAATCTGTATCAAAGAGGAAGAGTTTTAAGCCCGCGCAAAGGTGATACTATAGTTAATTTTAGCCATATGCTAAGTTTTGCCTAAACTAGAGCTCTGATACCACTTGTAACGACCTGGTATTTCGAACTGTTCGCATCCGCACATGTCATACTTGAATTGCTCAAAACAACAGATTACTAATTTATTTTGGGAAAAACTCAGCATATATGATAAATAAATCAATCATAGAATCACGGACATAGGGTAGTAACAATAGGCAGAGGAATAAATAAATAGTAGTTCATGAACCAACTATAAAACATCAGAGTCCGAACATAAATGACCGGAATAAACTAAAATAATAGAAAGTTGGATAGATATATCTGCAAACAAAAGTCCAATCTCCAAGATGAGTCTCTATTGCTATTACTGTAACAACCCGTATAATTCGTGGATTTAACTAGGTTGGATTTTATGAGCTTTGTAATTTAATTTAGTGGGAAAAATTTTCACTTTATAAGAAAATATTGAAATAAAGGCTAAAATAAATTATATGAATGATGCCTTAAAAAAACTTATTTATATAGAAATTTGTATAATATTCAAATGAAGTAAGTTGGAAAATAAGTCTTACTTGGATATAAAATTTAATATGAGAAATTTATGATAGTATTAAACCGATTTAATGCAATAAAAGGTTGTGAACGATAATTGGAATAGATTAAGGAATCCTGTTATTGCAAGTCAATAAATTTGTAAACTTTAATGAACATCTCAAAATTTATAAATTTATTGAAATTTAAGACTTAGCATAAGCGTAGAACTATGAGTATGATGACAAACTTTTATAAATTGCCTAATTAAGGGTCAGCAAATTTATTTGGAAATCAAACTCAATTAAGGGTAAGTAATTATGATGGGTTGATGGCATAAACGTTACTAATTATTATCATAGTAACGGAAGTGCAGATGGAATGCAACCGTAGAAATTTAAGTTAAGCATTAACAATTGAAAAGGATTGTCGATTGAATGGAATACTTTAGGTTGTCATACTAAATTAAGAATGGAACATAAGGCAAATAGAAATAAATCAATAAACGTATATAGATTTTTTAAGTTTATAATGATGAATAGAATTTTTGATGACATTAATATAAGATAGTGAATTGAAATAATTGTGGGTAGATATTAAAATGTGAATGGGAAGGTGATTGTATGGTAAATAAATAATCATGAACTTTAGTAAATGAATTTATGTGCAAAGGAATTGAATTAAACATAAATAGCATGAATAGCATGAATATTAATAAAAGAAATTATGTAATAATTGATTTATTTTAGCATTTATGAATGAAATAGGAATTTAGGTTCAAGCAAGTGATGAATAAGATGTAGTGCAATCCAAATTAATATAAGTAATTGTGAGTAATAAGAGCTTATTTATATGATATAAGGGTAACGATAATATTTATGGTACGTTACTTATTGATAATTAAGATTGAAATTAAATTTTTATTAAATATAAATCAATTAGTAACTGTACGTTGACTATTGTGGTAGTTTGTTAATTTGAAGTTTGGATCAGTTACCATAATTTTAATTTTATATTACATTAATAATAATTAAGGTAATAATTGTAAATAATGTTAAGATTTTATTTAACAGTCGTTATATTTTAGGGCATGGAAATAAAGTTATCAAAATATTTGAAGACAATTACACTTAGATGAAATTGATTGTCTCATTTATGTGGGTAAGAACTATAATTGTAAAGAGTAAATGTAATTAGCAACTAAAATGCATATTTGTTTCATAAGTTAATTTAAAAGAATGAAACCTATTTGAATAGGCTTATTTGAGATTCTAATTTTTTTTAATATGTTTTACAATTTCAATATAATTGGAAATAGTAGTAATACAAAGAAAGGCAGAATTTTTGAATATAGTAGTTAAGGAAAGGCAAACAAATCCTTCCATCTAAAATCCAATTTAAAATAAAGCTTAATTATTGTAGCGGTTAGAATTAAATATTATGCAAGTGGAATACTAACTAATTCATTGAAATACCTATTAATGAAAAACAATTGAAAAGTTTTATTTGGTGGTAATTGGTAGATTTGAAATAAACGTAAAGTTATATTAATTGACGTAATAATACGCAGTAAACTATAAGGTCATGGTCAAAGTTAAATTTAAGTAAATTCTTGGGAATTTGAATTTTACAATATCTGAATTTACCGTAATTGAATTCAAACACTGAAATTTATAAATTTATTTACTTGACATTGATATCTGGGTTTGTTTAAATTGTTGTAACTAAATTAAAAATATAAAAGTGATAAAATTTTCAATTTTTAAAGTCGAAATTTTAAAGATTGAATTCAATTAATTTATTTGCCTGTTTATTTAATTAATATAAGAATAGCCATTTTGTTCACGGACTCGGATTTCGACGAAACCAGTTTCATCGGATCCGTATCAGTGAATTATTGTAGGGTTTCAAGTTTCATATCGATCGGACCTGTCGTTTGATCGTACGGATGCGAAACGCCTTGAAATCGATTTAATTAAAATCAATTTGAAATCAATTTGAAAATTTTGTTTTCAGCATAACTTCTTCATACGATCAAATTTGGACGTGAAACTTTTTCCATCGCGTTCAGAATATTTTAAAATACCTATTTGGATATATGGGTTTAATAAATTTTGTTCCGGAGTTAGAACGGGCTTTTTGGGCCATCTATCGTTTAGTACGTTCGTAATTCGTGCCCACCTAGCCTACTACTGTTTGTCTATATATATGCTGTGATAAACCCTAGCCTCCTTTCTATTGCCATTTGGCTGTACGTTCATTTTTCTTCATCTCTTTCTCTTCCTCAATGGTTGCAAAACCTAGATCTACTTGAATTCGAAATTCAAATGAAAATTCAAAGTCCTCCTAAAAATTCAAAAAAATTATATGTCAATGCTCTCGATGAGCGTAGTTCAGTGGTGATATCTGTTTTTCGATTGGAACCATCGTTTGCCCAGAAAAATTCAAATCATTTTCGGCCTTACATCATCGCCGTAACAAACTTTGTCGGATCGCAAAACCCTTTCTGGGTTTTGCAGAGGGGGCCAAGGGGAGTCGATCCATGTAGTTACTTTGGCGATTGGACGGTCGGATTTGGGCGAATTTTCGAATTAGGGTTACTAGTGGCGGCGGCGGCTGGAGCTTTGGGGGCGCCGGTGGTGGCTCACGGGGGTCGGCCTGGAGTGGGGAGACTCATGGTGGTGGTCGGCGGCTCTCAGGTGGTCGAGGCGAGGAGTAATTGATGGTCAAAGGATGGGTCAACGGTCGGCTGTAGGAGAGGTTGCGTGCCCTGTAGCTTGCGTTCGAAGGGGAGGGCTGTAGTGTGTTAATATCTTAGCTGACGTGGCTAGTATTGTTAGATTATGTTTTGTTTTAAATTAATATTGTTTTCAACTCGTTTAACTCGATGTAACTTTCACATACGACATCCGATTCATGTGAATTTTTTTTTGTTAGGATCGTTATTAAATTCCGGATCTGATGACGCTGGTTTGGACAGTTTTGGAGACCGTCGAATTTTTGGGTTTAAATCGGATTTAAATTCGATTTAAATTCAAAAGGTGAGTGTTCTAACCCACTCACAACTTCTAAAAGTTTTTATATTTGTTAAATTTATTTTAGGTATGAGTAGAAATTTATTTATAACTGTTTGGCATGTTTTGTTCATCCTATTTGCTAAATTCGCATTTATTTAATTTAACCGTTAATTTAGTTTATTTATGGCATATTAATTGACAGTTAGAATTTATTTATTTGCATATAAACTGCTTGAAACAGTTATAAAATTTATTACTGAATATAAACTGTTAGTTTAATAGTGTTAAATTTATTTCGATTATAACTGCCAGTTATTACCTGTTATATATTATCAGATATAAATTGATACTGATTTATTATTGGATGATGATTGTGATTTGGATGATGGATGATGTTGATGAATGGATGTTTTATTTTATATCATTAAATTGCAAGTTATCGTGCATTTTTCCATTTCATTCGGGATTGTGGTTTGAAATGATATACAACCGCAAAATTTTATTTTTAAATTGCGGATTGAAATGATAAATATCCGTATCACTTGACCATAGGATAGAAAATTTTATACAGGCACCGTGGTATATATATAATATATTTTAAAGTGATTTCTATGGTTTGGATGGATACGGTTTATCAAAATTTTAACTTTGATATTTTATAAATATTATTTTTCTTCTATATGTATACATATGAAGTTAGAGATTTTGAATTTAAACTGTGTATAAATCTCTTAAATAAAAATGGAAATTTTTTGAGAAAAGGGATTTGATAATTTATATTATATGTTTAAGTTGGAAATTTTAAGATATGACATTTATAACTGGATTTTCCAAGATAAATTTAAATGAATATTCTAGTATAAATTAAATTGAAGAAAATATTTAATTGCTAGAAATTGGAGTTTTATTTATGGAATTTATGTGAATATTCAAGACTAAATAATAGAACATTAATTTGTTGAAAGAATAAAATCCAACTTTAGTTTTGAAAAATTAATACTCCAATGGATATATATATATATATATATATATATATATATATAGAAATTGAAGTGGGTTTGGAACTTGAAAGTGATATTTAAATTTTGGTTTAGACTTTAAATAAAGAAATATATTTGTAAAGCCATGGAAATTATTTTCTTTGCAAAGTAACCTTAAAGTTAAACCATTTATTTTATATACCGTTGAATATCCAAACCATTCAAATTTTAGAAGTTATGGTTTTAAAACTATGAATTTTCGAAATATTATGCTTTGAAAGTATAATTCAAATGTTTGGTTTCTAGATATTATAGATTTCAAAGCAGTATGATTTTTGGAAAAGAATTAGATTTGGATAAAATGATATCGTATTGTTTTGGGTTTTAAAAATGATATCGTATTCATAGTTTGAAATGGAAAATTGTATTCTGGTTTAAAGTATAAACTATTTTTAAAGGACCGCGGTGTTATAATAGCGATGGGTTGGCAAAGAGACCGGGATCGGATATGGGCATACTCTCTGTCGATACCGAAAACCACTTTGACTAACCGAGTACGCAGTGGAGATCCCAGAATGAAGTAGGTTGGTGGCGACGTTTCCTGTAAGGTAAATACGTGGACCCAACTCCCGTGAGTTGGCATAAGGTGGCTAAAACAGGAGCGATTCTCGGGCCAATGAGGTCATTCCTCTGATCGAACGCACTCCTTCGATACTATACTCTGACTTTGGATTATTTCGGTGGCCACTATTGATTTCTTTGATTTGGGGGTGTTAGTTCAAGGCGGGCGGTAGCTGCGGCTATGCGTTACCATCAACCCGAGTAGCAATTGGTATATCTACCCTGGCATTGCCTAGTTGTGCCGTGTCACCTACCCTAGCGCGCCTTATACGATTTTGGTTTTGTACCATACCTATGGAGTGCCCTCTGACGACGCCCAGTACGGGGCATATTACGGTACTGTATAGACTATGGGAATATATTCTGTGTTCAGGGCTATATGGGTAACCCCTTAACGCTATTTAAAAGTAAGTTTATTTTATAAATAGACACTATTATAATAGCGCAATATACTACATAGTAAATAGTTTAACGGATCCTTAGGAGATGTAAATCCTGAGCATCTCTTGAGTTACTGTACTCATATTTATTTCAGTTAATTTAACTTACATAAGATCTTTTAGTTCTGACTCGAGTGTTTTGTCTTTTCAATTCGCTCGGGTCAGTCCGAGCGTTTCAGGATTTGAAGATTTAGCTCTGGAGGACGAAGACGAAGATTAGTATTATTATTATTATTTATAGTATTGCACCACACACATACTGTTCCGCTGCATTTTATTTGGTATGTGAACTCTGATAGTTATTGTATAAAGAAAAATCAAGTGTTTTGTAAACGGTTTATGAACTGTATATTTATCCTTCCGCTGTGAGATTCTATTTTAATTTTATTTCTTCTCTGTTTTTCTTATTTACCCCATAACAATCCGCCCTTCCGTATGGTTTGAATCGGCATGTGTGTCGGTTTAAAGTGTGCGAAAAGGCGGGATGTTACATTTGGTATCAGAGCTTTGGTTTAGCGATAAACCTTAGCTTTGTGGGGTTTGACTCTTTGTTAATAGGGTAGTAATACCCTATGGGAGTCGCTGAGTGTATATATATGAGAGAGCGTATTTGTTAGTGTTATAAAGGATTTTAATATTGTGTTAATCTGTTCCGTTTGTATTTATAAATTCTGGTTGATGCATAGGACGCTATGTCATCGATAGGGATTTCTAAACACTTAATAGGACAGACCGACATAATATTTGTTTTAATATAGGTTAATGAAATAATTTTGCCTATTATATTTTCTGTATATAAAAAAAAATTTCAAATGATATCTATATTTGGTTGAAATAGATTGGTTGTTAGGAATAAAATTTATATATAATAGGTAAAATAAGATTGAAAATAAAATCAATGAAATTTGGAAATTTTAGAACTTAAGTCCGGGATTTTGAAAATTTTCTTTCAAAGGATTTGAAATATAATAATATTGTTTATAAATATTTTCCGATATAAATATTTCATTATAATTTGGAAGAATTTTTTTAAGAAGATTTTGGAGAAATAAATTTTGTACTTTCCTCTCTGTCGCTGGAAAATAATTTCGGTGATGGCGGCCGCATCATCGACTTTCATTTTCGAGTTTCGAAGGGGAAAGGCTACTGTAGTGAATTCTATTGCAGATTTGTTTTGAAAATATCTAAAGGTTTAATTGTTTTAATTATAATTATAGGTATATAAGTTATAAAGATATATTTATCTATTGAAATTTAACCCGGTATTTACTTCTAAAATTTCCATTAATTAATTTTTTCATTTATGGTAGTGAAACAGAATTTAATTAAGAATTGAAACCTAAATAGAATAAGAGACTTTAATGCCAAGTTATAAAGGAAGTTAAAATTTTAACTTATAAGAAAAGGTAAAGATTTATTGAACAATGAACTTAATTAAAGAATGAGATAAAACTTGTATAAGTTCATTTGCATTTTCTTTAACATATATAACTTACCAAATATGAAAAGTTGAAATGTTAAATAAGAATATTTGAATAGAATATTATACAAGTAGAAATTTTTGAAATAATGAAGTATTTAATGAATTGCTATTATAAATAAGAATTTAATGGTATAAACTTAAGTTATAATTGAACTATTACTAAAATTAAAGGTAAGTATTATAAACTGGTGATTTGAAACTTAAGTAAATAAAATGAAATTCTTTAATAAATAAGGATTAATGTGTATGGCTATTAACTTAAGTATGATAGAATGTGGGTAATATAAATAAATGACTGCAAACCCTAAGTAATAAATTAATAAAATCCTTTATTTATAAGAATGGAGGGTATAAGGTTAAGAATTTAAATGTAATTAAAAAGGGTTACTATAAATAAGTAATAGAATTGTAAGCGTGGAATAAAAGATTGAAATTGAGAAGTGTATTAAATACAATACAAATAAAGAAACTTACATGACCGGAATAAATAAATAATAAAAGTGAATAAATTGTAAGTAATAAATAGAAATAAGGAAACAACCATTAAAAGAGAAATAAAATTTGAAGTTTGTCAGAAATAAATGTAAATTATAAAAAGGAAAATTTATGTGGTTTGAATAAAAGAAAGGAAATCAAACAACTAAAGTATGTAAAGAATTTATATAAGGTAAATTGATTGTTAGTTTGAATTGTTATTGTTTGATCTATGGTTGGTTGGGTAAGGAAATTTGGAGTTGTTGGATGAATAAATAATCTATTTTTGTCCCATCTAAGACTGTCGAGTATATGATGCACTGGATAGTTATTGTTCATTCCATACCATTTCAAGTTTGAACCCGAACAACTATTTGTTTGTTTGATTATATGGTTGTTTTATATTTGTTGTGTATGCTGTTTGTTGAAATGGATGGTTTTTGGATTGATTTAGTGATTGAAACCACTTAGAGATTATTTCAAAATGCTTTCCAAACTTTATTTATCTAAGTATAAAAAGATATAATGATTATAAAACGGGTATATTTTATTTAAGGTAATAAATTTAGTAAATTATTGTTTATAAATTTAATATTTTGAATAAGATGTATTGTTATTTAATTCTTTCTTCTCCCTTCTTTTTCCTTTTCGGGGACGAAAAGTTTTGAGTGGAGGAGAGTGTAACGACCCGTATAATTCGTGGATTTAACTAGGTTGGATTTTATGAGCTTTGTAATTTAATTTAGTGGGAAAAAATTTCACTTTATAAACAAATATTGAAATAAAGGCTAAAATAAATTATATGAATGATGCCTTAAAAAAACTTATTTATATAGAAATTTGTATAATATTCAAATGAAGTAAGTTGGAAAATAAGTCTTACCTGGATATAAAATTTAATATGAGAAATTTATGATAGTATTAAACCGATTTAATGCGATAAAAGGTTGTGAACGATAATTGGAATAGATTAAGGAATCCTGTTATTGCAAGTCAATAAATTTGTAAACTTTAATGAACATCTCAAAATTTATAAATTTATTGAAATTTAAGACTTAGCATAAGCGTAGAACTATGAGTATGATGACAAACTTTTATAAATTGCCTAATTAAGGGTCAGCAAATTTATTTGGAAATCAAACTCAATTAAGGGTAAGTAATTATGATGGGTTGATGGCATAAACGTTACTAATTATTATCATAGTAACGGAAGTGCAGATGGAATGCAACCGTAGAAATTTAAGTTAAGCATTAACAATTGAAAAGGATTGTCGATTGAATGGAATACTTTAGGTTGTCATACTAAATTAAGAATGGAACATAAGGCAAATAGAAATAAATCAATAAACGTATATAGATTTTTAAAGTTTATAATGATGAATAGAATTTTTTATGACATGAATATAAGATAGTGAATTGAAATAATTGTGGGTAGATATTAAAATGTGAATGGGAAGGTGATTGTATGGTAAATAAATAATCGTGAACTTTAGTAAATGAATTTATGTGCAAAGGAATTGAATTAAACATAAATAGCATGAATAGCATGAATATTAATAAAAGAAATTATGTAATAATTGATTTATTTTAGCATTTATGAATGAAATAGGAATTTAGGTTTAAGCAAGTGATGAATAAGATGTAGTGCAATCCAAATTAATATAAGTAATTGTGAGTAATAAGAGGTTATTTATATGATATAAGGGTAACGATAATATTTATGGTACGTTACTTATTGATAATTAAGATTGAAATTAAATTTTTATTAAATATAAATCAATTAGTAACTGTACGTTGCCTATTGTGGTAGTTTGTTAATTTAAAGTTTGGATAAGTTACCATAATTTTAATTTTATATTACATTAATAATAATTAAGGTAATAATTGTAAATAATGTTAAGATTTTATTTAACAGTCGTTATATTTTAGGGCATGGAAATAAAGTTATCAAAATATTTGAAGACAATTACACTTAGATGAAATTGATTGTCTCATTTATGTGGGTAAGAACTGTAATTGTAAAGAGTAAATGTAATTAGCAACTAAAATGCATATTTGTTTCATAAGTTAATTTAAAAGAATGAAACCTATTTGAATAAGCTTATTTGAGATTCTAATTTTCTTTAATATGTTTTACAATTTCAATATAATTGGAAATAGTAGTAATACAAAGAAAGGCAGAATTTTTGAATATAGTAGTTAAGGAAAGGCAAACAAATCCTTCCATCTAAAATCCAATTTAAAATAAAGCTTAATTATTGCAGCGGTTAGAATTAAATATTATGCAAGTCGAATACTAACTAATTCATTGAAATACCTATTAATGAAAAACAATTGAAAAGTTTTATTTGGTGGTAATTGGTAGATTTGAAATAAACGTAAAGTTATATTAATTGACGTAATAATACGCAGTAAACTATAAGGTCATGGCCAAAGTTAAATTTAAGTAAATTCTTGGGAATTTGAATTTTACAATATCTGAATTTACCGTAATTGAATTCAAACACTGAAATTTATAAATTTATTTACTTGACATTGATATCTGGGTTTGTTTAAATTGTTGTAACTAAATTGAAAATATAAAAGTGATAAAATTTTCAATTTTTAAAGTCGAAATTTTAAAGATTGAATTTAATTAATTTATTTGCCTATTTATTTAATTAATATAAAAATAGCCATTTTGGCCACGGACTCGGATTTCGACGAAACCAGTTTCATCGGATCCGTATTGGTGAATTATTGTTGGGTTTCAAGTTTCGTATCGATCGGACCTGTCGTTTGATCGTACGGATGCGAAACGCCTTGAAATCGATTTAATTAAAATCAATTTGAAATCAATTTGGAAATTTTGTTTTCAGCATAACTTCTTCATACGATCAAATTTGGACGTGAAACTTTTTCCATCGCGTTCAGAATATTTTAAAATACCTATTTGGATATATGGGTTTAATAAATTTCGTTCCGGAGTTAGAACGGGCTTTTTGGGCCATCTATCGTTTAGCACGTTCGTAATTCGTGCCCACCTAGCCTACTACTATTTGTCTATATATATGTTGTGATAAACCCTAGCCTCCTTTCTATTGCCATTTGGCTGTACGTTCATTTTTCTTCATCTCTTTATCTTCCTCAATGGTTGCAAAACCTAGATCTACTTGAATTCGAAATTCAAATGAAAATTCAAAGTCCTCCAAAAAATTCAAAAAAATTATATGTCAATGCTCTCGATGAGCGTAATTCAGTGGTGATATCCGTTTTTCGATTGGAACCATCGTTTGCCCAGAAAAATTCAAATCATTTTCGGCCTTACATCATCGCCGTAACAAACTTTGTCGGATCGCAAAACCCTTTCTGGGTTTTGCAGAGGGGGCCAAGGGGAGTCGATCCATGTAGTTACTTTGGCGATTGGATGGTCAGATTTGGGCGAATTTTCGAATTAGGGTTACTAGTGGCGGCGGCGGCTGGAGCTTTGGGGGCGCCGGTGGTGGCTCACTGCGGTCGGCCTGGAGTGAGGAGACTCGTGGTGGTGGTCGGCGGCTCTCAGGTGGTCGAGGCGAGGAGTAATTAATGGTCAAAGGATGGGTCAACGGTTGGCTGCAGGAGAGGTTGCGTGCCCTGTAGCTTGCGTTCGAAGGGGAGGGCTGTAGCGTGTTAATATCTTAGCTGACGTGGCTAGTATTGTTAGGTGATTTTTTGTTTTAAATTAATATTGTTTTCAACTTGTTTAACTCGATGTAACTTTCACATACGACATCCGATTCATGCGATTTTTTTTGTTAGGATCGTTATTAAATTACGGATCTGATGACGCTGGTTTGGACAGTTTTGGAGACCGTCGAATTTTTGGGTTTAAATCGGATTTAAATTCGATTTAAATTCAAAAGGTGAGTGTTCTAACCCACTCACAACTTCTAAAAGTTTTTATGTTTGCTAAATTTATTTTAGGTATGAGTAGAAATTTATTTATAACTGTTTGGCATGTTTTGTTCATCCTATTTGCTAAATTCGCATTTATTTAATTTAACTGTTAATTTAGTTTATTTATTGCATATTAATTGACAGTTAGAATTTATTTATTTGCATATAAACTGCTTGAAACAGTTATAAAATTTATTACTGAATATAAACTGTTAGTTTAATAGTGTTAAATTTATTTCGATTATAACTACCAGATATTACCTGTTATATATTATCAAATATATATTGAAATTGATTTATTATTGGATGATGATTGTGATTTGGATGATGGATGATGTTGATGAATGGATGTTTTATTTTATGTCATTAAATTGGAAGTAATCATGCGTTTTTCCATTTCATTCAGGATTGTGGTTTGAAATGATATACAACCGTAAAATTTTATTTTTAAATTGCGGATTGAAATGATAAATATCCGTATCACTTGACCATAGGATAGAAAATTTTATACAGGCACCGTGATATATATATAAAATATTTTAAAGTGATTTCTATGGTTTGGATGGATACGGTTTATCAAAATTTTAACTTTGATATTTTATAAATATTATTTTTCTTCTATATGTATACATATGAAGTTAGAGATTTTGAATTTAAACTGTGTATAAATCTCTTAAATAAAAATGGAATTTTTTTGAGAAAAGGGATTTGATAATTTATATTATATGTTTAAGTTGGAAATTTTAAGATATGACATTTATAACTGGATTTTCCAAGATAAATTTAAATGAATATTCTAGTACAAATTAAATTGAAGAAAATATTTAATTGCTAGAAATTGGAGTTTTATTTATGGAATTTATGTGAATATTCAAGACTAAATAATAGAACATTAATTTGTTGAAAGAATAAAATCCAACTTTAGTTTTGAAATATTAATACTCCAATGGATATATATATAGAAATTGAAGTGGGTTTGGAACTTGAAAGTGATATTTAAATTTTGGTTTAGACTTTAAATAAAGAAATATATTTGTAAAGCCATGGAAATTATTTCCTTTGCAAAGTAACCTTAAAGTTAAACCATTTATTTTATATACCGTTGAATATCCAAACCATTCAAGTTTTAGAAGTTATGGTTTTAAAACTATGAATTTTCGAAATACTATGCTTTGAAAGTATAATTCAAATGTTTGGTTTTTAGATATTATAGATTTCAAAGCAGTATGGTTTTTGGAAAAGAATTATATTTGGATAAAATGATATCATATTGTTTTGGGTTTTAAAAATGATATCGTATTCATAGTTTGAAATGGAAAATTTTATTCTGGTTTAAAGTATAAACTATTTTTAAAGGACCACGGTGTTATAATAGCGATGGGTTGGCAAAGAGACCGGGATCGGATATGGACATACTCTCTGTCGATACCGAAAACCACTTTGACTAACCGAGTACGCGGTGGAGATCCCAGAATGAAGTAGGTTGGTGGCGACGTTTCCTGTAAGGTAAATACGTGGACCCACTCCCATGAGTTGGCATAAGGTGGCTAAAACAGGAGCGATTCTCGGGCCAATGAGGTCATTCCTCTGATCGAACGCACTCCTTCGATACTATACTCTGACTTTGGATTGTTTCGGTGGCCACTATTGATTTCTTTGATTTGGGGGTGTTAGTTCGAGGTGGGCGGTAGCTGAGGCTATGCGTTACCATCAGCCCGAGTAGCAATTGCTATATCTACCCTGGCATTGCCTAGTTGTGCCGTGTCACCTACCCTAGCGCGCCTTATACGATTTTCGTTTTGTACCATACCTATGGAGTGCCCTCTGACGACGCCCAGTACGGGGGAGATTACGGTACTGTATAGACTATAAGAAAATATTCTGTGTTAAGGGCTATATGGGTAACCCCTTAACGCTATTTAAAAGTAAGTTTATTTTATAAATAGACACTATTATAATAGCGCAATATACTACATAGTAAATAGTTTAACGGATCCTTAGGAGATGTAAATCCCGAGCATCTCTTGAGTTACTGTACTCATATTTATTTCAGTTAATTTAACTTACATAAGATCTTTTAGTTCTGACTCGAGTGTTTTGTCTTTTCAATTCGCTCGGGTCAGTCCGAGCGTTTCAGGATTTGAAGATTTAGCTCTGGAGGACGAAGACGAAGATTTGTATTATTATTATTTATAGTATTGCACCACACACATACTGTCCCGCTAGAATTTTATTTGGTTTGTGAACTCTAATAGTTATTGTATAAAGAAAAATCAAGTGTTTTGTAAACGGTTTATGAACTGTATATTTATTATTATATTTTATCCTTCCGCTGTGAGATTCTATTTTAATTTTATTTCTTCTCTGTTTTTCTTATTTACCCCATAACAATCCGCCCTTCCGTATGGTTTGAATCGGCATGTGTGTCGATTTAAAGTGTGCGAAAAGGCGGGATGTTACAATGACACTCAATCTGACGCGAGCATAAAGAAAAACACAAAACACTCGATTGAGGATTAACATTCTTATACTAGTAAATTCAACTCAAGTGAAGTGTCAGCTGAAATACAAGTAACTTAAAGGATGTTTGGGATTTCCAACCTTTAAGGATCTGTGGAACTATCTACTATGTAGTACAATGCACTATCACAATAGGTCTATAGTAAAGTAAACTATTAAAATAGCGTTATCCATATCCCCCTTAACACATTTTATATAATGCCGCAGTGTATACAGATATTGTAAACTCCACTCGCAAGTGGGCTATCAGGGATCACTCTATAGGTACAACACAAAACAAACTTATAGAAGGCGCGATATGGCATGTGACAAGGCATCAATGGTGCAACCAATCAAATCACAAAGTAATAAAATGGTATTGAAGAAATGTGTCTGATTGGAAGAATGACCTCACTTGGCCCGACATGGCTCCTATTTTAGCCACATCAAACTGACCCACGTGAGTCAGAGCTATGTTAATACCTTATGTAGCACCGTCGTCAAACCATCCTACTTAATTCTAGAATCTCCACTACTACACAGTTGTTAAAGTGGTTTTGGATATTGGTAGAGAAAGGACAATATCCAATCCTGGTCTCTTTGACAACCAAATGCTTATTTCACACCGTGGTCATTTCATTTCAAATAGTTCACACTTCATATCAAAATATCATGTTCATTTCAAAGTTCCTACTTCATATCAAAATATAATATTTATTTCAAAACAACATCAATTCGATATCATTATTTACTTTAAATAATATTCATTTCTATAATCGTAATACTTTAAAAATTAGAACACTTTCGAAATCATAACACGTTTGAAATCATAACACCTTTGAAATCATAACACTTTCGAAATCATAACACCTTTGAAATCAAACACTTTTGAAATCAAACACTTTTGAAATCATAACACTTTCAATTTTAAAAAGGTTAAGATTCAATTCAAATTCTTAATTAACCATTTCAAATTTTCGATTTCAAATCCCGGTTTGAACTATCATTTCAAATCCATTAATATTCAAAGTTTAAATATTCAACACTTACAGTATAGGTTTCACTTAAATTTCAACATTCAATTTTGAATAATTCAAATTGGAAAATATTTACTTATTAATTTTAATAATAATTAAATAAAATCTCAATTCATAAATTTGAATCAATATGAAATATTCATTCTCGGTTTTGTTTAAAAAATCAACGAGTCCAAATAAATTCTTATTTAAATTTAATTATTACCCAATCAAATTTCATGTCATTGTTTTTATTTTCCAGCCTCCATTTATTTAAAGTTGTTACAAAATCTATTCTAAAATATTAATGTAAATCTTTTTTTGTTTTTTATTTAAGCACATATATGTATACTAATTAAAATAAATTTTATTTAAATAAATTATATCACATTAAATCTTATTAATAAATCTATTTCAAATCTTATTTATATATATTTAAAAATAATAAAATTATAAGTGAAATCTTAAAAAAAATATTTTTAAAACTAACATATAAATTTTAAAATTTTCAAACATATAATTCAAAGATCTAATTTTATAAAACAAAATATCTATATATTACGTTTAAAATCCATATTTAACAAAATCCTTCCTTCCAAAACTTTGGAAAACATTTCAAAATATAGACCAACGGTGTCCGTATATAATTTTCTATCCTATGGTCAAGTGATATGGATATTTGTCATTACAATCCACAAATTAAATATTTATGGATATATATCATTTCAACCCACAATCCCAAAATTTAAAAATAAATGAAAATCGCTTGGGTCTACCATTTCAACCCAGAATGATTTTCCCTTAATCTATACTATCGTTCAGGTATCTATCATTTCAACCTATAGTGATTTCTAAACTAACAGGGAGCTTGTAGAGTGAGAAAAAGTATGATAAAATATAACATATCAACAATAGTCATATATCATCAGTTACAAATTTAATCATGGTATAAATAGCAGGTTATGGTGTCATATGTCACAGGTAAACAGTTACAAATAATGACATATCGAATATAACAATTATAAAATTAACAGTTCAAATTTAACGGCATGTTTCAATTGTTATTTCAAGGTGAATCAAATTTAGTGAATATAAGAATGTTAATCACGAGTGATTGCTAATCTTTCGAAGCTGGAGAAAATGGATAACACAACAAGCTACAATTTGAATCACGATCTAGGCAATCGACCAATCCAAACAACAAATCTCAAAGCGAATTAGGCTGAACACGAATTTGACAGACAATTCTGATAAATAGAAATCGATGAGAACAAATCAAATCAGGTTGATATAAATTGAACAAACTATATGTTATATATATATATATATATATATATATATATATATATATATAATTTACTCTTACTCAATTTAATACATATATTTAAAACAAATTCATTATATACATTTTCAAATCAAAATTAAATTCAAACGCATAAAATATCTCTGTATATTTTTGAAAACCAAACTCATGTATATTGATATAAACTAATATATAGACTAACACACACACACACACACACACACACATATATATATATATATATATATATAATATTTTAAACAATATCTATTAAAAATCACTGCAACTTACTTTGTCATTATTATTACTGTAAACCTATATATATGTAGAACTAGTGTGGTATAATATACATATTACAGACTTGATATATGTGTATTCAAAATCCAAAGAAACATATTACACATACTTTCTATATAACCCCACTTGCATACTTCATGCTATAAACATGCATATGCCTCTTTAAACATATATACCATTGTAAATATATGTATCTAATACTTCCTTATATAACCTTCTTATATAATATATGTTGTAATCTTATATATACAATGACATATACACTCTTTTTATACTAAAATATTACTATAAACAAGATTTTATACACATATACCGGATAAACTGTAAAACATATCTATATATATGTATAAACTTACTTCATTATGATTTATATACAACTCACAGATCATATATAAATTCATAATTTATAAATAAACAAACAAGTTACACATAACTTGTATAAACTTGTAGCTAGTATAACTTATATTATAAACATCACATATAAACTAATATTTTATATAAAATAATCATATAAAATATATATAATAGAGAGAAGGTGCTTCGGCACTCTATATAGATATATAAACTTATATAGATACACAAACTTAGATATATAGACACACACACACAAAACAAATTATGTAACTTATATAATCTAACATTTGTACATTTATATAAACTGTCACAATATTTTACACATATAAACTGCATTTATCTAAAAATCCAAGTATATATACACGAATTAACTTTATAAATGTGTAAACAGGTAAAAAGTACACATACATACAAACTGATTATATATGTAAAATCTATATACATTTCAACTCTCAAAGCAATTATGAATGCAAAAAATTAATATATGAAAACCTGTATATAAAATTTTCATATAAAGAGAAGAAGGAAGTTACTAGACATGGGGGAGGACTCGGCGGCGGGAAGGAGTTGAATTGGACGATGAAAGCGAGTAGGCTAAACACGAGGCTTGTTGCTGCATGGTGGCTTGCCTAGTGGACGATGGGTTAAAGGTCAAGAGGTGGGTGGCTACAGTCGGAAGGGTTCGGCCATTGGTTGTTGCATGTAGTGTTTGTGCACTGGCAGTGGGGCGTCGGGGACAAGGTGGAGGTGATGTTTCATGGTAGAAGGCTTCACGTGCGGGAGAGAGAGAGGTGAAGGTGGAGAATCCCTGCTAACGGGACTGTTGTGGCTCGGATGGGTTGTTCAGGACCTTGGCAATAGAAAGTGACGAGGTCCAGGCTACGGAGAAAAGTGGTCAGGGGACTACGGTGTTGCTAGGTGGGGATGATGGTGGGAAGATGTGGAGCGGCTGCTAGGAGCTGACGGTTGTGTGCAGAGAGGAAGAGCTGGAGAGGCTTGGCCTTGCGGTGGTGGGCAGTGGGTTAAGGCGGATCCGTGGGGAGCATGGTCGGCTAGTGTTTGTGAGGTATGGAGGAAGGAGGATACATGGTTGAGGGTAAGTGAACGAACTGTGAGTTCAAAAGGAAAGGTAAAGCAGGTTTCCAATACAAAAAGATATATAAGCTTTAGTAAATTATTATAATTTTTTTATGAAAGTACAGAGTGAAAAGTGAAAGGGAAAGAACGAAAGTGAAACCAGGAAATATATTAAACAAATGGAATAACTAGAGCCAGAACCCTGAATTGAAGGAATATTTATGATTTGTGGCCATTGGTTTTCTCCCAGTTGAACAATTGAAAAGACGTTGCAAAACCAAAAGGCTCCGGGCGGTTATAGATACTGACCACTATTTCATAGATTTCGCCATCCATGGACGTCAAAACAAACAAATGAATATACCGCAGAGATTAGCATGACGAAATGAATAGAATGATACACAGTTATCAGCAATATGACTATCCTATCAAAAGTCGATATTCGTTGTCGAAAATGCTGCTAATTCGTCAAAAATAAGATAAACGGGCTAGAGAAGTCCAAATCAGGCGAAACAAAAAATGACGTCTCAATTAGAAAATGATTTTCAAATTTGCTATATAAAAATATTCAGGTTCAAAAATATTTTATTTGCATCAATATTAACTGATTCTAAATTAAAATTGAAAATTGCACAACAGAATTAACTTCCGTAATTTCTGATGAAAATATGACATTTATCACATTTACGTAGACTTGTTCCAAATATCAAATTTTCATTGCTATTTTCACAAAAAATTTAGTTAATTACATTAATAAAATCGTTAAAATATCCGGGTCATTGCATAAAATGAATCTTTCATTTGTGATGTAGGTTTAATTTCATCATTAAAGTAAAGAATAGAATGATTGATTTTAAAGGATGAAATATGTGTTTATTTCAACTGTGTCTTAGCTTACAAATTGTGTAACATCCCACCTTTTTCTACGCTTTAAATCGATGATAAACCACATACGTCAGACTAAAACCATACAGAAGGGCGGATTGTTATGTGGTAAATAAGAAAAAGCTGAGAAAGAAAAAGAACAAAACAGAATCTTGCACCGGAACGGTAAGATATAACAATCAAATATACAGTTCATGAAGCTGTTTTACAAAATATTCGATTATACTTATACAATACATATCAGAGTTACACATACTAGAGAACAATAAATAATGCAGCGGAACAATATGAATGTAGTGGAATACTATAATAAATAATAATAAATCTTCGCATTCGTCCTCCAGAATATGGTCTTCCAAATCCTGAGATGCTCAGGCTGACCCAAGCGAATTGAAAAGACAAAACACTCGAGTCAGAACTAAAAGATCTTATGTAAGTTAAATCAATAGTAGATAATATGAGTGTAACGGCGTCAGAGATGTTTACGAGATTTGACATCTCCTATCCAGTGTCAATGTGAGTGCACTAACTTAAGAGATGCTTGGGATTCACATCTCCTAAGGATCCGTTAAACTATTTACTATGTAGTACTATTTCGCTACTGTAATAATGTCTACAGTAAAATTGTAACGACCCAGGATTTTTAGTAATTAAAATTTGAATATTTAATTAATTTTAAATATTAATAAGTGAATTTATAAGTCGAATAAATTTTAATTCGAATAATTGGATTTAATTGGATAATTAAATCAATAATTTAATATGTTAAATTATGGAAATAATTGAAAATTGAGTTAAATATGATTAAAAATGATTTGTAAAATTTTATTTTATCATATTGAAGTTAGAATGATATTTTGAATCTTTTAAAATTGAATTAAAAGTTAATTTGTGAAAATTGAATATTTTAATATTTAAATCGACTAGTGAAAATAGTCAATTTTTGAACAGTCTCAGAATTGGACGAGACCAGTTCCATTGGATCCGTAATAGTTAGCTATTACCGGATTTCAATTTTCGTAGCAATCGGAGTTATCGTTTGATCGTAGCAGCTCGAAACGCATCGAATTGTTTTTAATATTAATTTGGCGAGTTAAAATAGCCATTTTTCAAAAAGTCTCCGATTTCGACGAAACTAGTTTCATCGGATCCGTAATGTGATATTATAGTATGGTTTCAAATTTTATGTCAATCGGATTTACCGTTTGTCCGGTACAAATTAAAACGCCTAGAAAATCGTTTAAATAGGTTTAATTCAAATTGAACGTTTATTGTCATAACTCGCACAGATGACCGAATTAGCTTTCGAAACCTGTTCCATTGTGTCCGGAACGCGGGATAAACCCTAGAAACGTCGGTTACGGTGCGTAAATCGGAGTTCGAAATTTCCGGAATGAATAGTGTCGTTCGTTTTCCTATAAATAGCCCCCCTTTACCATAAAAAAAATTATAAACCCTAAACCTAATATGCAGCCGTCACCTCCTATACTACCAACGGCCAGAAAATCATATCCTTCTCCCTCCTTTTTCTTCCAATCCATCGATTATTTCCAGAAAACTTCAACTGCAACATGGAAGAGCGTGAGGAGAGCTTCAATTCTATACGGGTGTGATCGTTTTTGGTGGCACGAATCGATTGCAATTCGAGCTAGAAGGCCATGCGTTCGGCCTCGACGTGCGTGCACCAGAGGCGGCCGAGCTCGAAATTCTTTGGGCCGTGGGTGGCTCGTGTGTGGAGCTTTAAAGTGACGTTGGCCGATCGTCTCCAGGAGCATCGTGGTGGTCGCGTTAATTGGATGGGGAAGGCGGCCGAGTGGGTTCTTTGGCCTGGGAAGTTTGCGTGATGAAGGAGAAGGGAATGGACGGTGGAGATTGCAAAGGGCTTGGATCTAACGGCTGGATGCAGTATAGGTTTAGAAAAATATGATTAATGTTGTAAATTATTATATTTAAAAATCGTGTAACTTCATAAAATCATAACTTTTTCATACGAGGTCGAAAACGCGCGAAACCAGTTGCGTTGGAATCGTATGGACGAGTACTACGCTATGGAATTGGATTGGAGTCGTTTGGAGTTAGTGAGAATTTCGGGTAAAATTAAACGTCCGTTTAATTTTATTCGAAATAAATCGCTAAAACAAAATTGAAATCAAGGTGAGAACTTCTCACTCAATCGAATCGGTTTCGATTTTATTTTAAATAGTTAGATTTAAAATATTTGAATGCATGTTTGAATGATGATTGTTATCTATTGATTGTTAAAATAGACATTATGCGTCGTTAGTAAGCGGATGTTATTTATTAAAAACATATACCGCGAATATTTCATAAACAGTGAAATTGGTATTATATATAATAGCAATATATATATATTGGCATATGTATATATTGCAGCTATTGATTTCCCGCATTGTATAGCAGATGAGACCCTATTGCGTCGTCTATTAAGCGGATAATATTTTAAATCCCATATACCGCGATAATTCCGTACTGGAGCGGAATTGGCATTGTGCTAATGTTTGTGTTTGCAGGAAAACAGGTTGGAGGGATCCAACTGGATTCCTCAACAGTTTTTATTTGAATTCAGATATTTTGATATTTGATGGATTATCATATCGATATATGATATTGTTGTTGTCGTGATTGATTATTTGGTGTGTAGCATCATTGGACCAAGTTTTGGAATTTTAAAATGATTTCAAAGTGATTTTTGAAAGTATACGTTTATAAAATATTTTTGGAATTGATCCATTTTAAATAAATAAACGTCATAATTTTAATGTTATAAAAATTATGATTTTTGAGAAATATAGTTAAAAACTGATTTTTGAAAATATGGGGTTAATGATTTTAGAAAATAGTTAAAACGGGATTTCTGAATTTATTGTGAAAAGTTTAAATATAGGATTTATAAAATTTGATTTTTTTATAAATCAAAATGGTGAAATTATAAAGGAGATTAAAGATGTTTTAAAAGAATAATAGTATAAATTGATTTATAGAAAAGATTTATAAATTGGTAATTTGTAAATTAAAATATTTGAATTATAAAACGAGTTTTTATAAGTGTTAGAATAAATTGTGAATGAATTTCATAAATGAATGAAATTTATAGAATTATAAACGGTGAAGTTATAAATGGAATTTTATAAGCAGTAGGTTTATAAAATTTATAATGTTATTGAAAGAATAGATTTGGATAAATAATTGAATCTTATAAGTTATAAGATTTATAATTATGAAGTTTAAAGGAACGATTGTGCAAACAAATAAATTCTAAGTATTTAACTTATAACATGAACTTCTGTTTTATAATTGAGTTATAAATTGAATAGGTTAATAAAGGAATTTATAAAAGGAAGTTGTTATAAAATAAATAGAAATGGAGTTTATAAACGTTGTTTTATAAATTCGCAAACGACTTATTTTGATAAGTAAAATGTTATAACTTATTTATGGAATTATATTCACGTTTTAGACAGTGAATAATCCTTTAAAATAAAGTGTATAGAAAGGATGAAATTGGTTAACGAAGTATATTCACGTTTTTTTGAATAGAGAATAATATGTTAAAGAAATTGTTTTGAATGTAATGTTTTAAATAGAATTAAAACGATCTAACGATTGTTTTAAATGCATTAAGATTCGAAACCATAGATTTCAACATTTATTGTTGAAATAGACGTTTTCAAGAAATAAAAGGAAATAGTGGACTATAACACTGTTGTTATAGTAATGATTTCCGAAGGGAAATGTTTTGTATAGTATTGGGATTTATATATCTATTTTAATTTCGAATCCCTATACTAGTGATTTTGGGACGTCGTAACGATGTTCTACGCAACATTCGTTTTGGCCCAAATAAATATGTTTAAGAGAATGATTTCCTTAAAGAATGAAATATATACTTAATCTCGATTTAAGTATATTGAATATTTTCCAAGTGTAGAAAATAAAAAGATTTGTGAATTACTTATTTAATAAGTATGGAAATGTTTTCCAATATTAAGTGAATATTTTGAATTTATCTTTTTGAAGATAAATTGAAAATGAATATTAGAAATCGAATTGAAGTCGTATATTCATGAATATTTTAGAATGAAAATTCACTATGGAATTTATAAAAGAGAGTGGAATTTGTATGAAAATAAATATTGATTTATTTTTGAGGTATTGAAATTATATATCTTGTAAAGATATTTTTGGAAAATAAATAATTTGGGAAATTATTTGGAATCTGGTGATGTGTGCATATCCATTGATAGTTCAATAACCGACTATCAGTATTTCCCTTTGAATGGGTATTTGATGTGATTTGTTTGAATTTGAATGCCACACTTATTTTTAAATAAGCGCTCACTATTCGGGTTAACCGGGAAAGGACCATGGGGTCGTATAACCCATTCCGAGTATGTGATACGTCGTTATGGATAGCATTTGAAGACCGGTGTTGAAGACCGGGTATTTGCGAGAGCGATAGGATGACCTGTCGATTGACTCTGCACCGAGTTGCTCCGGTATAGAGTTCTCCATATGTGATGGGGAATCCAATCAGGATTGTGGATATCCGGATTGCAAGGACTTCTTTGGAAGTGCCTTCGGTTCTGTTCGAGCCCGGAACAGACTTGTATGGATTGTATGTCTGACATTACAAGTTGAGATATAAAGCCGATTTCTTTCAAATATATTTCTGTTGGTGGCGGAGAATTTATTCTCTTAGCTTAACACCCTTCTCTGAGACGTACGAGCTCAGAGGTTATGTAGTTGAAGGTTATCAGTGATATATTCCCAATTTGGTAATGTGACATGCTGAGTGTTGCTGTGAAATGATCATTGTGTTGATCATTTGGGATAGGATCATTTGTTTGATCGTTTATCTTTGTGATCATTTCTATGATCATTTGTTGACCCAAAGCACGGCTTTTGTATAAAGTGTGTTTTTGTGGACGAGACTTCGTCGAGCCTCACAAACCGGTAATGGTCGAAACAGGAATTGTGCGGCAAGGTTTTCAGGGATAGCTTCCCTAGTGTACGACCATTCCTTCTGGAAAAGGGTAGTATCATGGTATGGAGCCCAAATACTTACTCATGTTGAAACACTTATTATTATGGTGTGATGTTGGTCAGAGAGCTCTCGTTTAAAGGTCCCAAAGGACCGGGGGTGGTATATCTGAGGGTTTATAATATCCCTTGGGAAAAGGGGTTCCCGGCCTTGTTTGGCAGAGATCCAGTTGGGTTCTCGGGGCGTCCTTCCAGAGGCGTTTCCATGTGGCAATGGGAAGTTCCTTGGCTTGACCATTTGTTGGAAAATCCATTCTTCAAATACGAGCCTTGTACGGTATTAGTTGTATTACCTGCCATCTACTTATGGTGGCGCCCCACTGTTTGGATGGTAGCTATAGTAGGCATAGTTCGAAATGTCTATGTTGGCTAAGATTTATATTCTACTTTCAAAATGTTTCCTACACTATGCACTGGTAATAATATCAAATGTTTCTTTTAAATACGTATCAAGCATCTTTGACTATCATAAGGAGAAATCTCCTCCGATTCTGCGTTTTCATTGTGTGTGTGTGCGGGAGGCCTTATGGTAGTCTCATTTTTAAAAGCATTTCGAATTGACTTTAAAAATATTCCTCTATTTTGATTTTAAAGATAAATAAACTGTTTTGAGTTCTCACACCAGTCACATGACTGACTCGGAGTTTATTGTTTTCCTTCCTAAACTCTGGGTGCCCACCAATTTCTACACGGGCAGTCAAGAGTTAAGGTTTATCAGGATATTCTGGAGTTGCTGGAGGCAAGCTGGATGGCATGGCGTATTACTAGTATATAGTATTTCTTTTTCCGCTGCATTGTTCGTTGTTGTTTGTGTTGTACACTCTGATGATGTAATGAAATGTGATGTAATGTAATAACTGATATAGTTCTTTGTTTAAAGATTATTCATTTATCTATTATATGTTGTTCGCTGCGAATTGTGAGATTCTGATATTGTTCTGTTGTTTTCTTTCTGTTCCGTTCTATTTATTTTCTTTTCTCTCTATTTTCTATCTTTTTCTCTCTTCTTCTCTCTTTCTTTTTCTTAAACATTGAGCATTCGTATTTCTGTTCATCTTGAATTAATCAAGGGAGATTAGTGTATATTCAAGGAGTACGGATTTGCGGGTCTTCACATCTGGTATCAGAGCATATGGTTAAGCGACAACCATGGTTCTGTTGGGTATTACTCATTAGAGATAGAGTCAGTAGTGCTCTAGAATGAGTTTGAGTGTAATAATAGCTATGAGAGCGTATTTGTTAGTGAATATAAAAATTGTTTTGTATTGTGTTGACTTATCGGTTGATTGTTTATAGATTCCAGTCGATGTAGTCTAGCTAACTATCGTAGATAGGGGTTTCTAAACTCTTAAACAATATAAACCGACACGATATTGTTTTAAAATTGGGTAAATGAAATAATTTTACCTTGACTATATTTTATATATAAAGAAATAATTTTTCAGAATTGTTAAAGTGTATATAAGTTGATTGTTTAGTTGTTTGAATAATCTAAATAAAGGAATATGTATAAGCAAAAGAATTATAAGAATTGAATTATAATTAAAGTGATTTACAATTGTGAAATAAACTTATATATATGAGAAGTGAAACTATGTGAATATATTTATGAATATGAGATGTAAATAAAAGTGAATTTAAGTTAAGTAAAAACAATTGATGTTTGTAAAATGGAAGTATAACTTAAAAGATGTTGAATGAAGTTGATATAGGTATCAAAGTAAATTAATAAAGTTAAGTAATAGATGTGAACTTAAATTATGTAAATGAAATTCAACTTTTGTAATTGAATTGAATAAATGGATTGAATGTAAATCAATTGAAAGTAAATTAAGTTGATATGAAATAATGAATATAAGTGTTAATTCATTAAAATCTAATGTTATTGGAAAGTTGAATAGTTGAATAAAAATCAATTAATTGAACCATTTGAAAGCATAGGAATTTGGTTGCAATTAATATACATTGGTTGTTATATGGTGTTAGTAGATTGATTGTATATAATTCATTAAGTGTTAATGAAATTGAGTTAACGAAATTGGAAGCTAAAATAATTGGAATTCAATTGGAAGTTAAGTGAATCTTAAATAAAATTGAATTTGATTTGGAAGTGAACCAACTTGAATATGAATAAGTGAATATAAACTAATTGAGAATAAAAGTTAGTAAGAACATCCACTGTTAATGAATCAAATGTGATTAAATTGAAAACCCATTTCATTGAATATTAAAGAGAATATGAATGAATATTTATTGGTTATGGATGCTAGTTGGATGATAGTTGATTGATGGTTGAACATATTGCTTTTACTACATTTGCTATGTTGGCATATATAGTTATTATGTTGCTATATGTTGTATATTGATACTATTGTCTATATACAAGATTCTCATGTTGTTTGTTGAGTGTTTAGTAGGTGCAGATCGCGTTTGCTTCGCATTTGGAGCTCGCTTTCGCGCTATATTAGCCGTATATGCCTGCTAATAAAATATAAGGTACATATCTCGGATTAAATATCGTACTTTTACATTTTTTCCCTACGGGATGCCTCATTACTTGATGAGATGTACATTTGTGATATATATACTGTCATTTTTCTTTTTCAGATCGAGCCGTGCAAAGGAGACTATGGTGAATTTTTCCGGAAATTTAAGGCGTCAGAAAAAATTTGAGAAAAATTGGAAAATTTTGAAAACTTTAACTTTGATTTGGAGTTGAAAGTTAAACAATAGTAGTTGTTTTTGAAAAGATAACTAAGTATGATTTGAAAACATAGTAAAGTATGGTGAGAAGTTTAAAATTTGTTTTGGGAAAGTTAATAGATTTTGTAACTTTTCTTACTTGTTAATTTCGAGGACGAAATTCTTTTAAGGGGGGAAGATTGTAACGACCCAGGATTTTTAGTAATTAAAATTTGAATATTTAATTAATTTTAAATATTAATAAGTGAATTTATAAGTCGAATAAATTTTAGTTCGAATAATTGGATTTAATTGGATAATTAAATCAATAATTTAATATGTTAAATTATGGAAATAATTGAAATTTGAGTTAAATATGATTAAAAATGATTTGTAAAATTTTATTTTATCATATTGAAGTTAGAATGATATTTTGGAACTTTTAAAATTGAATTAAAAGTTAATTTGTGAAAATTGAATATTTTAATATTTAAATCGACTAGTGAAAATAGTCAATTTTTGAACAATCTCAGAATTGGACGAGACAAGCTCCATTGGATCCGTAATAGTTAGTTATTACCGGATTTCAATTTTCGTAGCAATCGGAGTTATCGTTTGATCGTAGCAGCTCGAAACGCATCGAATTGTTTTTAATATTAATTTGGCGAGTTAAATTAGCCATTTTTCAAAAAGTCTCGGACTTCGACGAAACCAGTTTCATCGGATCCGTAATGTGAAATTATAGTACGGTTTCAAATTTCATGTCAATCGGATTTACCGTTTGTCCGGTACAAATTAAAACGCCTAGAAAATCGTTTAAATCGGTTTAATTCAAATTGAACGTTTATTGCCATAACTCGCACAGATGACCGAATTAGCTTTCGAAACCTGTTCCATTGTGTCCGGAACGTGGGATAAACCTTAGAAACGTCGGTTACGGCGCGTAAATCGGAGTTCGGAATTTCCGGAATGAATAGTGTCGTTCGTTTTCCTATAAATAGCCCCCCTTTACCATAAAAAAAAATATAAACCCTAAACCTAATGTGCAGCCGCCGCCTCCTATATTACCAACGGCCAGAAAATCATATCCTTCTCCCTCCTTTTTCTTCCAATCCATCGATTATTTCCAGAAAACTTCAACTGCAACATGGAAGAGCGTGAGGAGAGCATCAATTCTATACGGGTGTGATCGTTTTTAGTGGCACGAATCGATTGCAGTTCGAGCCAGAATGCCATGTGTTTGGCCTCGACGTGCGTGCACCAGAGGCGGCCGAGCTCGAAGTGCTTTGGGTCGTGGGTGGCTCGTGTGTGGAGCTTCAAAGTGACGTTGGCCGATCGTCTCCAGGAGCATCGTGGTGGTCGCGTTAGTTGGATGGGGAAGGCGGCCGAGTGGGTTCTTTGGCCTGGGAAGTTTGCGTGATGAAGGAGAAGGGAATGGACGGTGGAGATTGCAAAGGGCTTGGACCTAACGGCTGGATGCAGTATAGGTTTAGAAAAATATGATTAATGTTGTAAATTATTATATTTAAAAATCGTGTAACTTCATAAAATCATAACTTTTTCATACGAGGTCGTAAACGCGCGAAACCAGTTGCGTTGGAATCGTATGGACGAGTACTACGCTATGGAATTGGATTGGAGTCGTTTGGAGTTAGTGAGAATTTCGGGTAAAATTAAACGTCCGTTTAATTTTATTCGAAATAAATCGCTAAAACAAAATTGAAATCAAGGTGAGAACTTCTCACTCAATCGAATCGGTTTTGATTTTATTTTAAATAGTTAGATTTAAAATATTTGAATGCATGTTTGAATGATGATTGTTATCTATTGATTGTTAAAATAGACATTATGCGCCGTTAGTAAGCGGATGTTATTTATTAAAAACATATACCGCGAATATTTCATAAACAGTGAAATTGGTATTATATATAATAGCAATATATACATATATATATTGGCATATGTATATATTGCAGCTATTGATTTCCCACATTGTATAGCAGATGAGACCCTATTACGTCGTCTATTAAGCGGATAATATTTTAAATCCCATATACCGCGATAATTCCGTACTGGAGCGGAATTGGTATTGTGCTAATGTTTGTGGATGCAGGAAAACAGGTTGGAGGGATCCAAATGGATTCCTCAACAGTTTTTATTTGGATATTTTGATATTTGATGGATTATCATATCGATATATGATATTGTTGCTGTCGTGATTGACTATTTGGTGTGTAGCATCATTGGACCAAGTTTTGGAATTTTAAAATGATTTCAAAGTGATTTTTGAAAGTATACGTTTATAAAATATTTTTGGAATTGATCCATTTTAAATAAATAAACGTCATAATTTTAATGTTATAAAAATTATGATTTTTGAGAAATATAGTTAAAAACTGATTTTTGAAAATATGGGGTTAATGATATTATAAAATAGTTAAAACGAGATTTCTGAATTTATTGTGAAAAGTTTAAATATAGGATTTATAAAATTTGATTTTTTTTATAAATCAAAATGGTGAAATTATAAAGGAGATTAAAGATGTTTTAAAAGAATAATAGTATAAATTGATTTATATAAAAGATTTATAAATTGGTAATTTGTAAACTAAAATATTTGAATTATAAAACGAGTTTTTATATGTGTTAGAATAAATTGTGAATGAATTTCATAAATGAATGAAATTTATAGAATTATAAACGGTGAAGTTATAAATGGAATTTTATAAGGAGTAGGTTTATAAAATTATTGAAAGAATAGATTAGGATAAATAATTGAATCTTATAAGTTATAAGATTTATAATTATGAAGTTTAAAGGAACGATTGCGCAAACAAATAAATTCTAGGTATTTAAATTATAACATGAACTTTTGTTTTATAATTGAGTTATAAATTGAATAGGTTAATAAAGGAATTTATAAAAGGAAGTTGTTATAAAATAAATAGAAATGGAGTTTATAAACGTTGTTTTATAAATTCGCAAACGACTTATTTTGATAAGTAAAATGTTATAACTTATTTATGGAATTATATTCACGTTTTAGACAGTGAATAATCCTTTAAAATAAAGTGTATAGAAAGGATGAAATTGGTTAACGAAGTATATTCACGTTTTTTTGAATAGTGAATAATATGTTAAAGAAATTGTTTTGAATGTAATGTTTTAAATAGAATTAAAACGATCTAACGATTGTTTTAAATGCATTAAGATTCGAAACCATAGATTTCAACACTTATTGTTGAAATAGACGTTTTCGAGAAATAAAAGGAAATAGTGGACTATAACACTGTTGTTATAGTAAATGATTTCCGAAGGGAAATGTTTTGTATAGTATTGGGATTTATATATCTATTTTAATTTCGAATCCCTATACTAGTGATTTTGGGACGTCGTAACGATGTTCTACGCAACATTCGTTTTGGCCCCAATAAATATGTTTAAGAGAATGATTTCTTTAAAGAATGAAATATATACTTAATCTCGATTTAAGTATATTGAATATTTTCCAAGTGTAGAAAATAAAAAGATTTGTGAATTACTTATTTAATAAGTATGGAAATGTTTTCCAATATTAAGTGAATATTTTGAATTTATCTTTTTGAAGATAAATTGAAAATGAATATTAGAAATCGAATTGAAGTCGTATATTCATGAATATTTTAGAATGAAAATTCACTATGGAATTTGTAAAAGAGAGTGGAATTTGTATGAAAATAAATATTGATTTATTTTTGTGGTATTGAAATTATATATCTTGTAAAGTTGTTTTTGGAAAATAAATAATTTGGGAAATTATTTGGAATCTGGTGATGTGTGCATATCCATTGATAGTTCAATAACCGACTATCAATATTTCCCTTTGAATGGGTATTTGATGTGATTTGTTTGAATTTGAATGCCACACTTATTTTTAAATAAGCGCTCGCTATTCGGGTTAACCAGGAAAGGACCATGGGGTCGTATAACCCATTCCGAGTATGTGATATGTCGTTATGGATAGCATTTGAAGACCGGTGTTGAAGACCGGGTATTTGCGAGAGCGATAGGATGACCTGTCGATTGACTCTGCACCGAGTTGCTCCGGTATAGAGTTCTCCATATGTGATGGGGAATCCGATCAGGATTGTGGATATCCGGATTGCAAGGAATTCTTTGGAAGTGCCTTCGGTTCTGTTCGAGCCCGGAACAGACTTGTATGGATTGTATGTCTGACATTACAAGTTGAGATATAAAGCCGATTTCTTTCAAATATATTTCCATTGGTGGCGAAGAATTTATTCTCTTAGCTTAACACCCTTCTCTGAGACGTACGAGCTCAGAGGTTATGTAGTTGAAGGTTATCAACGTTATATTCCCAATATGGTAATGTGACATGCTGAGTGTTGCTGTGAAATGATCATTGTGTTGATCATTTGGGATAGGATCATTTGTTTGATCGTTTATCTTTGTGATCATTTCTATGATCATTTGTTGACCCAAAGCACGACTTTTGTATAAAGTGTGTTTTTGTGGACGAGACTTCGTCGAGCCTCACAAACCGGTAATGGTCGAAACAGGAATTGTGCGGCAAGGTTTTCAGGGATAGCTTCCCTAGGGTATGACCATTCCTTCTGGAAAAGGGTAGTATCATGGTATGGAGCCCAGATACTTACTCATGTTGAAACACTTATTATTATGGTGTGATGTTGGTTAGAGAGCTCTCGTTTAAAGTTCCCAAAGGACCGGGGGTGGTATATATGAGGGTTTATAATATCCCTTGGGAAAAGGGGTTCCCGGCCTTGTTTGGCAGAGATCCAGTTGGGTTCTCGGGGCGTCCTTCCAGAGGCGTTTCCATGTGGCAATGGGAAGTTCCTTGGCCTGACCATTTGTTGGAAAATCCATTCTTCAAATACGAGCCTTGTACGGTATTAGTTGTATTACCTGCCATCTACTTATGGTGGCGCCCCACTGTTTGGATGGTAGCTATAGTAGGCATAGTTCGAAATGTCTATGTTGGCTAAGATTTATATTCTACTTTCGAAATGTTTCCTACACTATGCACTAGTAATAATATCAAATGTTTCTTTTAAATACGTATCAAGCATCTTTGACTATCATAAGGAGAAATCTCCTTCGATTCTGCGTTTGCATTGTGTGTGTGTGCGGGAGGCCTTATGGTAGTCTCATTTTTAAAAGCATTTCGAATTGACTTTAAAAATATTCCTCTATTTTGATTTTAAAGATAAATAAACTGTTTTGAGTTCTCACACCAGTCACATGACTGACTCGGAGTTTATTGTTTTCCTTCCTAAACTCTGGGTGCCCACCAATTTCTACACGGGCAGTCAAGAGTTAAGGTTTATCAGGATATTCTGGAGTTGCTGGAAGCAAGCTGGATGGCATGGCGTATTACTAGTATATAGTATTTCTTTTTCCGCTGCATTGTTCGTTGTTGTTTGTGTTGTACACTCTGATGATGTAATGAAATGTGATGTAATGTAATAACTGATATAGTTCTTTGTTTAAAGATTATTCATTTATCTATTATATGTTGTTCCGCTGCGAATTGTGAGATTCTGATATTGTTCTGTTGTTTTCTTTCTGTTCCGTTCTATTTATTTTCTTTTCTCTCTATTTTCTATCTTTTTCTCTCTTCTTCTCTCTTTCTTTTTCTTAAACATTGAGCATTCGTATTTCTGTTCATCTTGAATTAATCAAGGGAGATTAGTGTATATTCAAGGAGTACGGATTTGCGGGTCTTCACATCTGGTATCAGAGCATATGGTTAAGCGACAACCATGGTTCTGTTGGGTATTACTCATTAGAGATAGAGTCAGTAGTGCTCTAGAATGAGTTTGAGTGTAATAATAGCTATGAGAGCGTATTTGTTAGTGAATATAAAAATTGTTTGTATTGTGTTGACTTATCGGTTGATTGTTTATAGATTCCAGTCGATGTAGTCTAGCTAACTATCGTAGATAGGGGTTTCTAAACTCTTAAACAAGATAAATCGACATGATATTGTTTTAAAATTGGGTAAATGAAATAATTTTACCTTGATTATATTTTATATATAAAGAAATAATTTTTCAGAATTATTAAAGTGTATATAAGTTGATTGTTTAGTTGTTTGAATAATCTAAATAAAGGAATATGTATAAGCAAAAGAATTATAAGAATTGAATTATAATTAAAGTGATTTACAATTGTGAAATAAATTTATATATATGAGAAGTGAAACTATGTGAATATATTTATGAATATGAGTTGTAAATAAAAGTGAATTTAAGTTAAGTAAAAACAAGTGATGTTTGTAAAATGGAAGTATAACTTAAAAGATGTTGAATGAAGTTGATTTAGGTATCAAAGTAAATTAATAAAGTTAAGTGATAGATGTGAACTTAAATTATGTAAATGAAATTCAACTTTTGTAATTGAATTGAATAAATGGATTGAATGTAAATCAATTGAATGTAAATTAAGTTGATATGAAATAATGAATATAAGTGTTAATTCATTAAAATCTAGTGTTATTGGAAAGTTGAATAGTTGAATAAAAATCAATTAATTAAACCAATTGAAAGCAAAGGAATTTGGTTGCAATTGATATACATTGGTTGTTATATGGTTGTTAGTAGATTGATTGTATATAATTCATTAAGTGTTAATGAAATTGAGTTAATGAAATTGGAAGCTAAAGTAATTGGAATTCAATTGGAAGTTAAGTGAATCTTAAATAAAATTGAATTTGATTTGGAAGTGAACCAACTTGAATATGAATAAGTGAATATAAACTAATTGAGAATAAAAGTTAGTAAGAACATCCACTGTTAATGAATCAAATGTGATTAAATTGAAAACCCATTTCATTGAATATTATAGAGAATATGAATGAATATTTATTGGTTATGGATGCTAGTTGGATGATAGTCGGTTGATGGTTGAACATATTGCTTTTACTACATTTGCTATGTTGGCATATATAGTTATTATGTTGCTATATGTTGTATATTGATACTATTGTCTATATACATGATTCTCATGTTGTTTGTTGAGTGTTTAGTAGGTGCGGATCGCGTTTGCTTCGCATTTGGAGCTCGCTTTCGTGCTATATTAGCCGTATATGCTTGCTAATAAAATATAAGGTACATATCTCGGATTAAATATCGTACTTTTACATTTTTTCCCTGCGGGATGCCTCATTACTTGATGAGATGTATATTTGTGATATATATACTGTCATTTTTCTTTTTCGGATCGAGCTGCGCAAAGGAGACTATGGCGAATTTTTCTGGAAATTTAAGGCGTTGGAAAAAATTTGAGAAAAATTGGAAAATTTTGAAAACTTTAACTTTGATTGGAGTTGAAAGTTAAACAATAGTAGTTGTTTTTGAATAGATAACTAAGTATGATTTGAAAACTTAGTAAAGTATGGTGAGAAGTTTAAAATTTGTTTTGGGAAAGTTAATAAATTATGTAACTTTTCTTACTTGTTAATTTCGAGGACGAAATTCTTTTAAGGGGGGAAGATTGTAACAACCCAGGATTTTTAGTAATTAAAATTTGAATATTTAACAAATTTTAATATTAATAAGTGAATTTATAAGTTGAATAAATTTTAATTCGAATAATTGGATTTAATTGGATAATTAAATCAATAATTTAATATGTTAAATTATGGAAATAATTGAAAATTGAGTTAAATATGATTAAAAATGATTTGTAAAATTTTATTTTATCATATTGAAGTTAGAATGATATTTTGGAACTTTTAAAATTGAATTAAAAGTTAATTTGTGAAAATTGAATATTTTAATATTTAAATCGACTAGTGAAAATAGTCAATTTTTGAACAGTCTCAGAATTGGACGAGACCAGTTCCATTGGATCCGTAATAGTTAGTTATTATTCGATTTCAATTTTTGTAGCAGTCGGAGTTATTGTTTGATCGTAGCAGCTCGAAACGCATCGAATTGTTTTTAATATTAATTTGGCGAGTTAAATTAGCCATTTTTCAAAAAGTCTCGGATTTCGACGAAACCAGTTTCATCGGATCCGTAATGTGATATTATAGTAGGGTTTCAAATTTCATGTCAATCGGATTTACCATTTGTCCGGTACAAATTAAAACGCTAGAAAATCGTTTAAATCGGTTTAATTCAAATTGAACGTTTATTGCCATAACTCGCACAGAGGACCGAATTAGCTTTCGAAACCTGTTCCATTATGTCTGAAACGTGGGATAATCCCTAGAACCATCGGTTATAGCGCGTAAATCGGAGTTCGGAATTTCCGGAATGAATAGTGTCGTTCGTTTTCCTATAAATAGCCCCCCTTTACCATAAAAAAAAAATATAAACCCTAAACCTAATATGCAGCCGCCGCCTCCTATATTACCAACGGCCAGAAAATCATATCCTTCTCCCTCCTTTTTCTTCCAATCCATCGATTATTTCCAGAAAACTTCAACTGCAACATGGAAGAGCGTGAGGAGAGATTTAATTCTATACGGTGTGATCGTTTTTAGTGGCGCGAATCGATTGCAATTCGAGCTAGAAGGCCATGCGTTCGGCCTCGACGTGCGTGCACCAGAGGCGGCCGAGCTCGAAGTGCTTTGGGCCGTGGGTGGCTCATGTGTGGAGCTTCAAAGTGACGTTGGCCGATCGTCTCCAGGAGCATCGTGGTGGTCCCGTTAATTGGATGGGGAAGGCGGCCGAGTGGGTTCTTTGGCCTGAGAAGTTTGCGTGATGAAGGAGAAGGGAATGGACGGTGGAGATTGCAAAGGGCTTGGATCTAACGGCTGGATGCAGTATAGGTTTAGAAAAATATGATTAATGTTGTAAATTATTATATTTAAAAATCGTGTAACTTCATAAAATCATAACCTTTTCATACAAGGTCGAAAACGCGCGAAACCAGTTGCGTTGGAATCATATGGACGAGTACTACGCTATGGAATTGGATTGGAGTCGTTTGGAGTTAGTGAGAATTTCGGGTAAAATTAAACGTCCGTTTAATTTTCTTCGAAATAAATCGCTAAAACAAAATTGAAATCAAGGTGAGAACTTCTCACTCAATCGAATCGGTTTCGATTTTATTTTAAATAGTTAGATTTAAAATATTTGAATGCATGTTTGAATGATGATTGTTATCTATTGATTGTTAAAATAGACATTATGCGCCGTTAGTAAGCGGATGTTATTTATTAAAAACATATACCGCGAATATTTCATAAACAGTGAAATTGGTATTATATATAATAGCAATATATATATATATATATATATATATATATATATATATATTGGCATATGTATATATTGCAGTTATTGATTTCCCGCATTGTATAGCGGATGAGACCCTATTGCGCCGTCTATTAAGCGGATAATATTTTAAATCCCATATACCGCGATAATTCCGTACTGGAGCGGAATTGGTATTGTGCTAATGTTTGTGGATGCAGGAAAACAGGTTGGAGGGATCCAACTGGATTCCTCAACAGTTTTTATTTGAATTCATATATTTTGATATTTGATGGATTATCATATCGATATATGATATTGTTGTTGTCGTGATTGACTATTTGGTGCGTAGCATCATTGGACCAAGTTTTGGAATTTCAAAGTGATTTTTGAAAGTATACGTTTATAAAATATTTTTGGAATTGATCCATTTTAAATAAATAAATGTCATAATTTTAATGTTATAAAAATTATGATTTTTGAGAAATATAGTTAAAAACTGATTTTTGAAAATATGGGGTTAATGATTTTATAAAATAGTTAAAACGGGATTTCTGAATTTATTGTGAAAAGTTTAAATATAGGATTTATAAAATTTGATTTTTTATAAATCAAAATGGTGAAATTATAAAGGAGATTAAAGATGTTTTAAAAGAATAATAGTATAAATTGATTTATATAAAAGATTTATAAATTGGTAATGTGTAAATTAAAATATTTGAATTATAAAACGAGTTTTTATAAGTGTTAGAATAAATTGTGAATGAATTTCATAAATGAATGAAATTTATAGAATTATAAACGGTGAAGTTATAAATGGAATTTTATAAGCAATAGGTTTATAAAATTTATAAAGTTATTGAAAGAATAGATTTGGATAAATAATTGAATCTTATAAGTTATAAGATTTATAATTATGAAGTTTAAAGGAACGATTGTGCAAACAAATAAATTCTAAGTATTTAACTTATAACATGAACTTTTGTTTTATAATTGAGTTATAAATTGAATAGGTTAATAAAGGAATTTATAAAAGGAGTTGTTATAAAATAAATAGAAATGGAGTTTATAAACGTTGTTTTATAAATTCGCAAACGACTTATTTTGATAAGTAAAATGTTATAACTTATTTATGGAATTATATTCACATTTTAGACAGTGAATAATCCTTTAAAATAAAGTGTATAGAAAGGATGAAATTGGATAACGAAGTATATTCACGTTTTTTTGAATAGTGAATAATATGTTAAAAAAATTGTTTCGAATGTAATGTTTTAAATAGAATTAAAAAGATCTAACAATTGTTTTAAATGCATTAAGATTCGAAACCATAGATTTCAACATTTATTGTTGAAATAGACGTTTTCGAGAAATAAAAGGAAATAGTGGACTATAACACTGTTGTTATAATAAATGATTTCCGAAGGGAAATGTTTTGTATAGTATTGGGATTTATATTATTTTAATTTCGAATCCCTATACTAGTGATTATGGGACGTCGTAACGATGTTCTACGCAACATTCGTTTTGGCCCAAATAAATATGTTTAAGAGAATGATTTCCTTAAAGAATGAAATATATACTTAATCTCGATTTAAGTATATTGAATATTTTCCAAGTGTAGAAAATAAAAAGATTTGTGAATTACTTATTTAATAAGTATGGAAATGTTTTCCAATATTAAGTAAATATTTTGAATTTATATTTTTGAAGATAAATTGAAAATGAATATTAGAAATCGAATTGAAGTCGTATATTCATGAATATTTTAGAATGAAAATTCACTATGGAATTTGTAAAAGAGAGTGGAATTTGTATGAAAATAAATATTGATTTATTTTTGAGGTATTGAACTTATATATCTTGTAAAGATATTTTTGGAAAATAAATAATTTGGGAAATTATTTGGAATCTGGTGATGTGTGCATATCCATTGATAGTTCAATAACCGACTATCAATATTTCCCTTTGAATGGGTATTTGATGTGATTTGTTTGAATTTGAATGCCACACTTATTTTTAAATAAGCGCTCACTATTCGGGTTAACCGGGAAAGGACCATGGGGTCGTATAACCCATTCCGAGTATGTGATACGCCGTTATGGATAGCATTTGAAGACCGGTGTTGAAGACCGGGTATTTGCGAGAGCGATAGGATGACCTGTCGATTGACTCTGCACCGAGTTGCTCCTGTATAGAGTTCTCCATATGTGATGGGGAATCCGATCAGGATTGTGGATATCCGGATTGCAAGGACTTCTTTGGAAGTGCCTTCGGTTCTGTTTGAGCCCGGAACAGACTTGTATGGATTGTATGTCTGACATTACAAGTTGAGATATAAAGCCGATTTCTTTCAAATATATTTCCGTTGGTGGCGGATAATTTATTCTCTTAGCTTAACACCCTTCTCTGAGACGTACGAGCTCAGAGGTTATGTAGTTGAAGGTTATCAGCGATATATTCCCAATTTGGTAATGTGACATGCTGAGTGTTGCTGTGAAATGATCATTGTGTTGATCATTTGGGATAGGATCATTTGTTTGATCGTTTATCTTTGTGATCATTTCTATGATCATTTGTTGACCCAAAGCACGGCTTTTGTATAAAGTGTGTTTTTGTGGATGAGACTTCGTCGAGCCTCACAAACCGGTAATGGTCGAAACAGGAATTGTGCGGCAAGGTTTTCAGGGATAGCTTCCCTAGGGTATGACCATTCCTTCTGGAAAAGGGTAGTATCATGGTATGGAGCCCAGATACTTACTCATGTTGAAACACTTATTATTATGGTGTGATGTTGGTTAGAGAGCTCTCGTTTAAAGTTCCCAAAGGACCGGGGGTGGTATATATGAGGGTTTATAATATCCCTTGGGAAAAGGGGTTCCCGGCCTTGTTTGGCAGAGATCCAGTTGGGTTCTCGGGGCGTCCTTCCAGAGGCATTTCCATGTGGCAATGGGAAGTTCCTTGGCCTGACCATTTGTTGGAAAATCCATTCTTCAAATATGAGCCTTGTACGGTATTAGTTGTATTACCTGCCATCTACTTATGGTGGCGCCCCACTGTTTGGATGGTAGCTATAGTAGGCATAGTTCGAAATGTCTATGTTGGCTAAGATTTATATTCTACTTTCGAAATGTTTCCTACACTATGCACTAGTAATAATATCAAATGTTTCTTTTAAATACGTATCAAGCATCTTTGACTATCATAAGGAGAAATCTCCTCCGATTCTGCGTTTGCATTGTGTGTGTGTGCGGGAGGCCTTATGGTAGTCTCATTTTTAAAAGCATTTCGAATTGACTTTAAAAATGTTCCTCTATTTTGATTTTAAAGATAAATAAACTGTTTTGAGTTCTCACACCAGTCACATGACTGACTCGGAGTTTATTATTTTCCTTCCTAAACTCTGGGTGCCCACCAATTTTTACACGGGCAGTCAAGAGTTAAGGTTTATCAGGATATTTTGGAGTTGCTGGTGGCAAGCTGGATGGCATGGCGTATTACTAGTATGTAGTATTTCTTTTTCCGCTGCATTGTTCGTTTTTGTTTGTGTTGTAAACTCTGATGATGTAATGAAATGTGATGTAATGTAATAACTGATATAGTTCTTTGTTTAAAGATTATTCATTTATCTATTATATGTTGTTCCGCTGCGAATTGTGAGATTCTGATATTGTTCTGTTGTTTTCTTTCTGTTCCGTTCTATTTATTTTCTTTTCTCTCTATTTTCTATCTTTTTCTCTCTTCTTCTCTCTTTCTTTTTCTTAAACATTGAGCATTCGTATTTCTGTTCATCTTGAATTAATCAAGGGAGATTAGTGTATATTCAAGGAGTACGGATTTGCGGGTCTTCACATCTGGTATCAGAGCATATGGTTAAGCGACAACCATGGTTCTGTTGGGTATTACTCATTAGAGATAGAGTCAGTAGTGCTCTAGAATGAGTTTGAGTGTAATAATAGCTATGAGAGCGTATTTGTTAGTGAATATAAAAATTGTTTTGTATTGTGTTGACTTATCGGTTGATTGTTTATAGATTCCAGTCGATGTAGTCTAGCTAACTATCGTAGATAGGGGTTTCTAAACTCTTAAACAAGATAAACCGACACGATATTGTTTTAAAATTGGGTAAATGAAATAATTTTACCTTGATTATATTTTATATATAAAGAAATAATTTTTCAGAATTATTAAAGTGTATATAAGTTGATTGTTTAGTTATTTGAATAATCTAAATAAAGGAATATGTATAAGCAAAAGAATTATAAGAATTGAATTATAATTAAAGTGATTTACAATTGTGAAATAAACTTATATATATATATGAGAAGTGAAACTATGTGAATATATTTATGAATATGAGTTGTAAATAAAAGTGAATTTAAGTTAAGTAAAAACAAGTGATGTTTGTAAAATGGAAGTATAACTTAAAAGATGTTGAATGAAGTTGATTTAGGTATCAAAGTAAATTAATAAAGTTAAGTGATAGATGTGAACTTAAATTATGTAAATGAAATTCAACTTTTGTAATTGAATTGAATAAATGGATTGAATGCAAATCAATTGAATGTAAATTAAGTTGATATGAAATAATGAATATAAGTGTTAATTCATTAAAATCTAATGTTATTGGAAAGTTGAATAGTTGAATAAAAATCAATTAATTAAACCAATTGAAAGCAAAGGAATTTGGTTGCAATTAATATACATTGGTTGTTATATGGTTGTTAGTAGATTGATTGTATATAATTCATTAAGTGTTAATGAAATTGAGTTAATGAAATTGGAAGCTAAAATAATTGGAATTCAATTGGAAGTTAAGTGAATCTTAAATAAAATTGAATTTGATTTGGAAGTGAACCAACTTGAATATGAATAAGTGACTATAAACTAATTGAGAATAAAAGTTAGTAAGAACATCCACTGTTAATGAATCAAATGTGATTAAATTGAAAACCCATTTCATTGAATATTAAAGAGAATATGAATGAATATTTATTGGTTATGGATGCTAGTTGGATGATAGTCGGTTGATGGTTGAACATATTGCTTTTACTACATTTGCTATGTTGGCATATATAGTTATTTTGTTGCTATATGTTGTTTAGTGATACTATTGTCTATATACATGATTCTCATGTTGTTTGTTGAGTGTTTAGTAGGTGCGGATCACGTTTGCTTCGCATTTGGAGCTCGCTTTCGCGCTATATTAGCCGTATATGCTTGTACATATCTCGGATTAAATATTGTACTTTTACATTTTTTCCCTGCGGGATGCCTCATTACTTGATGAGATGTATATTTGTGATATATATACTATCATTTTTCTTTTTTGGATCGAGCCGCGCAAAGGAGACTATGGCGAATTTTTCCGGAAATTTAAGACGTTAGAAAAAATTTGAGAAAAATTGGAAAATTTTGAAAACTTTAACTTTGATTTGGAATTGAAAGTTAAACAATAGTAGTTGTTTTTGAAAAGATAACTAAGTATGATTTGAAAACTTAGTAAAGTATGGTGAGAAGTTTAAAATTTGTTTTGGGAAAGTTAATAGATTATGTAACTTTTCTTACTTGTTAATTTCGAGGACGAAATTCTTTTAAGGGGGGAAGATTGTACCGACCCAGGATTTTTAGTAATTAAAATTTGAATATTTAATTAATTTTAAATATTAATAAGTGAATTTATAAGTGGAATAAATTTTAATTCGAATAATTGGATTTAATTGGATAATTAAATCAATAATTTAATATGTTCAATTATGGAAATAATTGAAAATTGAGTTAAATATGATTAAAAATGATTTGTAAAATTTTATTTTATCATATTGAAGTTAGAATGATATTTTGGAACTTTTAAAATTGAATTAAAAGTTAATTTGTGAAAATTGAATATTTTAATATTTAAATCGACTAGTGAAAATAGTCAATTTTTGAACAGTCTCAGAATTGGACGAGACTAGTTCCATCGGATCCGTAATAGTTAGTTATTACCGGATTTCAATTTTCGTAGCAATCGGAGTTATCGTTTGATCGTAGCAGCTCGAAACGCATCGAATTGTTTTTAATATTAAGTTGGCGAGTTAAAATAGCCATTTTTCAAAAAGTCTCGGATTTCAACGAAACTAGTTTCATCGGATCCGTAATGTGATATTATAGTATGGTTTCAAATTTCATGTCAATCGGATTTACCGTTTGTCCGATACAAATTAAAACGCCTAGAAAATCGTTTAAATCGGTTTAATTCAAATTGAACGTTTATTGCCATAACTCGCACAGATGACCGAATTAGCTTTCGAAACCTATTCCATTGTGTCCGAAACACGGGATAAACCCTAGAAACGTCGGTTACGGTGCGTAAATCGGAGTTCAGAATTTCCGGAATGAATAGTGTCGTTCGTTTTCCTATAAATAGCCCCCCTTTACCATAAAAAAATAATATAAACCCTAAACCTAATATGCAGCCGCCGCCTCCTATATTACCAACGGCCAGAAAATCATATCCTTCTCCCTCCTTTTTCTTCCAATCCATCGATTATTTCCAGAAAACTTCAACTGCAACATGGAAGAGCGTGAGGAGAGCTTCAATTCTATACGGGTGTGATCGTTTTTAGTGGCACGAATCGATTGCAATTCGAGCTAGAAGGCCATGCGTTCGGCCTCGACGTGCGTGCACCAGAGGCGGCCGAACTCGAAGTGCTTTGGGCCGTGGGTGGCTCGTGTGTGGAGCTTCAAAGTGACGTTGGCCGATCGTCTCCAGGAGCATCGTGGTGGTCGCGTTAATTGGATGGGGAAGGCGGCCGAGTGGGTTCTTTGGCCTGGGAAGTTTGCGTGATGAAGGAGAAGGGAATGGACAGTGGAGATTGCAAAGGGCTTGGATCTAACAGCTGGATGCTGTATAGGTTTAGAAAAATATGATTAATGTTGTAAATTATTATATTTAAAAATCGTGTAACTTCATAAAATCATAACCTTTTCATACAAGGTCGAAAACGCGCGAAACCAGTTGCGTTGGAATCGTATGGACGAGTACTACGCTATGGAATTGGATTGGAGTCGTTTGGAGTTAGTGAGAATTTCGGGTAAAATTAAACGTCCGTTTAATTTTCTTCGAAATAAATCGCTAAAACAAAATTGAAATCAAGGTGTGAACTTCTCACTCAATCGAATCGGTTTCGATTTTATTTTAAATAGTTAGATTTAAAATATTTGAATGCATGTTTGAATGATGATTGTTATCTATTGATTGTTAAAATAGATATTATGCACCGTTAGTAAGCGGATGTTATTTATTAAAAACATATACCGCGAATATTTCATAAACAGTGAAATTGGTATTATATATAATAGCAATATATATATATTGGCATATGTATATATTGCAGTTATTGATTTCCCGCATTGTATAGCGGATGAGACCCTATTGCGCCGTCTATTAAGCGGATAATATTTTAAATCCCATATACCGCGATAATTCTGTACTAGAGCGGAATTGGTATTGTGCTAATGTTTGTGGATGCAGGAAAACAGGTTGGAGGGATCCAACTGGATTCCTCAACAGTTTTTATTTGAATTCAGATATTTTGATATTTGATGGATTATCATATCGATATATGATATTGTTGTTGTCGTGATTGACTATTTGGTGTGTAGCATCATTGGACCAAGTTTTGGAATTTTAAAATGATTTCAAAGTGATTTTTGAAAGTATACGTTTATAAAATATTTTTGGAATTGATCCATTTTAAATAAATAAACGTCATAATTTTAATGTTATAAAAATTATGATTTTTGAGAAATATAGTTAAAAACTGATTTTTGAAAATATGGGGTTAATGATTTTATAAAATAGTTAAAACGGGATTTCTGAATTTATTGTGAAAAGTTTAAATATAGGATTTATAAAATTTGATTTTTTTATAAATCAAAATGGTGAAATTATAAAGGAGATTAAAGATGTTTCAAAAGAATAATAGTATAAATTGATTTATATAAAAGATTTATAAATTGGTAATTTGTAAATTAAAATATTTGAATTATAAAACGAGTTTTTATAAGTGTTAGAATAAATTGTGAATGAATTTCATAAATGAATGAAATTTATAGAATTATAAATGGTGAAGTTATAAATGGAATTTTATAAGCAGTAGGTTTATAAAATTTATAAAGTTATTGAAAGAATAGATTTGGATAAATAATTGAATCTTATAAGTTATAAGATTTATAATTATGAAGTTTAAAGGAACGATTGTGCAAACAAATAAATTCTAAGTATTTAACTTATAACATGAACTTTTGTTTTATAATTGAGTTATAAATTGAAAAGGTTAATAAAGGAATTTATAAAAGGAAGTTGTTATAAAATAAATAGAAATGGAGTTAATAAACGTTGTTTTATAAATTCGCAAACGACTTATTTTGATAAGTAAAATGTTATAACTTATTTATGGAATTATATTCACGTTTTAGACAGTGAATAATCCTTTAAAATAATGTGTATAGAAAGGATGAAATTGGTTAACAAAGTATATTCACGTTTTTTTGAATAGTGAATAATATGTTAAAGAAATTGTTTTGAATGTAATGTTTTAAATAGAATTAAAACGATCTAACGATTGTTTTTAATGCATTAAGATTCGAAACCATAGATTTCAACATTTATTGTTGAAATAGACGTTTTCGAGAAATAAAAGGAAATAGTGGACTATAACACCGTTGTTATAGTAAATGATTTCCGAAGGGAAATGTTTTGTATAGTATTGGGATTTATATATCTATTTTAATTTCGAATCCCTATACTAGTGATTTTGGGACGTCGTAACGATGTTCTACGCAACATTCGTTTTGGCCCAAATAAATATGTTTAAGAATATGATTTCCTTAAAGAATAAAATATATACTTAATCTCGATTTAAGTTTATTGAATATTTTCCAAGTGTAGAAAATAAAAAGATTTGTGAATTACTTATTTAATAAGTATGGAAATGTTTTCCAATATTAAGTGAATATTTTGAATTTATCTTTTTGAAGATAAATTAAAAATGAATATTAGAAATCGAATTGAAGTCGTATATTCATGAATATTTTAGAATGAAAATTCACTATGGAATTTATAAAAGAGAGTGGAATTTGTATGAAAATAAATATTGATTTATTTTTGAGGTATTGAAATTATATATCTTGTAAAGATATTTTTGGAAAATAAATAATTTGGGAAATTATTTGGAATCTGGTGATGTGTGCATATCGATTGATAGTTCAATAACCGACTATCAATATTTCCCTTTAAATGGGTATTTGATGTGATTTGTTTGAATTTGAATGCCACACTTATTTTTAAATAAGCGCTCACTATTCGGGTTAACCGGGAAAGGACCATGGGGTCGTATAACCCATTCCGAGTATGTGATACGTCGTTATGAATAGCATTTGAAGACCGGTGTTGAAGACCGGGTATTTGCGAGAGCGATAGGATGACCTGTCGATTGACTCTGCACCGAGTTGCTCCGGTATAGAGTTCTCCATATGTGATGGGGAATCCGATCAGGATTGTGGATATCCGGATTGCAAGGACTTCTTTGGAAGTGCCTTCGGTTCTGTTCGAGCCCGGAACAGACTTGTATGGATTGTATGTCTGACATTACAAGTTGAGATATAAAGCCGATTTCTTTCAAGTCTATTTCTGTTGGTGGCGGAGAATTTATTCTCTTAGCTTAACACCCTTCTCTGAGATGTACGAGCTCAGAGGTTATGTAGTTGAAGGTTATCAGCGATATATTCCCAATTTGGTAATGTGACATGCTGAGTGTTGCTGTGAAATGATCATTGTGTTGATCATTTGGGATAGGATCATTTGTTTGATCGTTTATCTTTGTGATCATTTCTATGATCATTTGTTGACCCGAAGCACGGCCTTTGTATAAAGTGTGTTTTTGTGGACGAGACTTCGTCGAGCCTCACAAACCGGTAATGGTCGAAACAGGAATTGTGCGGCAAGGTTTTCAGAGATAGCTTCCCTAGGGTATGACCATTCCTTCTGGAAAAGGGTAGTATCATGGTATGGAGCCCAGATACTTACTCATGTTGAAACACTTATTATTATGGTGTGATGTTGGTTAGAGAGCTCTCGTTTAAAGGTCCCAAAGGAACGGGGGTGGTATATCTGAGGGTTTATAACATCCCTTGGAAAAAGGGGTTCCCGGCCTTGTTTGGCAGAGATCAAGTTGGGTTCTCGGGGCGTCCTTCCTGAGGCGTTTTCATGTGGCAATGGGAAGTTCCTTGGCCTGACCATTTGTTGGAAAATCCATTCTTCAAATACGATCCTTGTACGGTATTAGTTGTATTACCTGCCATCTACTTATGGTGGCGCCCCACTGTTTGGATGGTAGCTATAGTAGGCATAGTTCGAAATGTCTATGTTGGCTAAGATTTATATTCTACTTTCGAAATGTTTCCTACACTATGCACTAGTAATAATATCAAATGTTTCTTTTAAATACGTATCAAGCATCTTTGACTATCATAAGCAGAAATATCCTCCGATTCTGCGTTTGCATTGTGTGTGTGTGCGGTAGGCCTTATGGTAGTCTCATTTTTAAAAGCATTTCGAATTGACTTTAAAAATATTCCTCTATTTTGATTTTAAAGATAAATAAACTGTTTTGAGTTCTCATACCAGTCACATGACTGACTCGGAGTTTATTGTTTTCCTTCCTAAACTCTGGGTGCCCACCAATTTCTACACGGGCAGTCAAGAGTTAAGGTTTATCAGGATATTCTGGAGTTGCTGGAGGCAAGCTGGATGGCATGGCGTATTACTAGTATATAGTATTTCTTTTTCCGCTGCATTGTTCGTTGTTGTTTGTGTTGTACACTCTGATGATGTAATGAAATGTGATGTGATGTAATAACTGATATAGTTCTTTGTTTAAAGATTATTCATTTATCTATTATATGTTGTTCCGCTGCGAATTGTGAGATTCTGATATTGTTCTGTTGTTTTCTTTCTGTTCCGTTCTATTTATTTTCTTTTCTCTCTATTTTCTATCTTTTTCTCTCTTCTTCTCTCTTTCTTTTTCTTAAACATTGAGCATTCGTATTTCTGTTCATCTTGAATTAATCAAGGGAGATTAGTGTATATTCAAGGAGTACGGATTTGCGGGTCTTCACAAAAATAAACTTACTTTTAAATAGCGTTAAGGAGTGACCCAATATTCCACTTAACACAATAATAGTCCCAGTATTCCGTCCAGTATCAGCGCATCTCCAGATCGGAAGACTACCCTAAATACTCCAGGGGCTATGGGAGAAATCCAAAATCGTACAAGGCGCGCTAGTGTAGGTGACACGGCACAACTAGGCAATGCCAGGATAGATATAACAATTACGCTTCCGTACCGGCGGTAACGCGTAGCTCGCAGCTACCGCCCACCTCGAGCCACACCCCCAAATCAAAAAATCAAAAGCGGCCACTTGATCAATCCAAAAGTCAGAGTATAATATCGAAGGGACGTGTCCGATAAAAGGTGCTACCTTCTTAGCACGTCGATCGCTCTTGATTTAGCCACATTGTGCCAACTCACGGGAGTCAGGTCCACGTATTTACCTCAAAGGAAACGCCGCCACCATCCTACTTCATTCTGGAATCTCCATCGCGTATATGGTTGTTAAAGTGGTTTTCGGAGTTGGCAAAGAGTATGACAACTTCCAATCCCGGTCTCTTTAACAACCAAATGTTATTATAACACCGCGGTCATTTCAAAATAATTATACTTCAAAACCAGAATATAATATCCATTTCAAAACCATATAAATATGGTGTCATTCCTATTTCAAAAACCAAATAAAAATGATATCATTTTTATTAAATCCCAAATCAATATAATATCATTTTATTTCGAATATATCCTTTATAAAATCATAGCACTTTCAAAATAATAATATTTCAATGCCAAACGCTTGAAATATAACCTTTTAAAAATAGTACTTTGAATTTCATAGCTTCAACGTATTTCAATTCCGAAAAAGCACTTCAATTTCGATATATTTCAAGGCTTTAAATACTCCAAAATTTCAAAACTAAATTTGATAATTTTGATTCAACAACTAAATTTTCTATTATTTAGTTTGAATAATTTACACAATAAATCCCTTATTTTTTTAAATAAAACTCAAATTACAAATAATAAAATATTACCTCAATTCATTTATATTTGAAATACTCATTTAATTCACCTTGACCCCAACATCAAGTTATAATAATTATACCTTTTAAAATTTCCAATTTAATAAATTTCACATCAACCCTTTAGAGTTTAGTTCTTAAATAAATTTAATTTCAAATAAATCTCCAATTTATCTCCCATCCTTAATTTATTTAAATCATTATACACTCTATATAAAAAAAATTAAATACTTACTCACATTTATTTTAATAAAAATCAAACTCTATTATTAAACTTAAATTTTTATTTAACAAACTTATAAAGAGCCTAAATTCAAGCATTTAACTATATATAAAATAATATTTATATAATATCAAAAAATCAATATTCATTAAACCATATATTTCTTTCCAAAACCATAGAAATCGTTTTCAAAATATGTTATATATAGACCATGGTGTTTGTATATAATTTCTACCCTATGGTCAAGTGATACGGATATTTTTCATTTCAATTCGCAACTTAAAATAAAATACGGTTATATATCACTTCAAACCGCAATCCCGAATGAAAGAAAATGCATAACAAATTGTAGTTCATAACAATATAAAATACAACATCCATTCATCCAATATCAACCGTTTATCGCAATCATCATCAAATTCGCATAATAACATTAATATAGAACATATAATAAACAACAATTATTTACTGGCAATTTATATTTAATAATAAATTAATAAACAATTTAACTGGCAATTTGTATGCGATAATATTTAAATAACAACTTAATTCAATAATTTCAATTTAACTTGGATGATGATTAAAAGTACGCCAAATAATCATAAATAAATTTCTAATCACATCAAAATATAATTTAACACACATAAGAAATTTTAGAAGTTGTGAGTGGGTTAAAACACTCACTTTTTAAATTTAAATTGGATTTATATCCAATTTAAACCCGAAATTCAACGGTCTCATATTTCATCCAAGCAAGCGTCAAAATGTCCGGAATTCCCATACGAACCTTGCGGAGAAAATCGCGCGTAAATCTGACATTGTATGTAAATTTTTTACGCATTTGATTATCTAAAAGTAAAATTAAAATAAAAAAATAAAAAGAAATGAACCCATGCCACGTCACAGCATCTTCTCCCACGTGAGGCACACCGAACACCAATAGTATGCTGGAATGCAACAGCTACCCACCTCTTACACAGGCACGCCGCCGCTACGACCGAGATTTACCGGCCACTATGCCTCGCCGCGCCGACCTAACGTCACCCCTCGAGTTCGTCTAGCAGCTCCGATCGAGCCCCAAAAACCAGCCGTCGACCCCTCACACGGAACCCTAATCGAAATTTCATCGTCGATCCGACAGTTAGTTCGACGAACGCCTCATGCTGATACGTTCCACTCGCCACTCTCCACGACCCCATGTCATCCAATCGACGATCCACGACGTTCATCACAACGCGATGAACGACCGAGGCTAATTCGCCTAGCTTCGGTCACATTAAGGCCCAAATCGAAAAACGAATTTCATATTTGACTTGCGCTCGTCGAGAGCTTCGAATGGATATAAAATTCTATAGATATTGAGAAGTTTGAATTTTTGGCTTTGGATTTAATTTGAAATTGCAATTGGAATTTTGATTTTTGTCTGCCATGGAATGAGAAGGAGCTATAGGAATTGTACGTATAGAATAATGACATAAGAAATAGGCTAGGGTTTATAACAGGGTATATATAGGCAAGATGAAATTAGAATGGACCGATCGATTGGATATACGCGTTGAACGATAAAATGGCCCAAAAAGCCCGTTCTAACTCTGAAACGAAATTGGATCAACCCATATATCAAAATAGAATGTTTTTGAATATTTTAAACGCAATGGAACAGGTTTCAAGTCCAAATTCCATTGTGTGGAGAAGTTATGCCAAAATCAGGTTCTTTCAAATTGATTTTAATTGATTTCAATTTCATTAATTCTTAGGCGTTTCGAGTCCGTACGATCAAACGACAAGTCCGATCGTTACAAACTCGAAATGCTACAATAATTCACCGTTACGGATCCGATGAAACTGGTTTCGTCGAAACCCGAGTCAGTGGCCAAAATGGCTATTTTTACATTAGTTAAATAAATTAATATTAAATTGATTAAATTACTATTTAAATTCAAATCCTATAATTTATAGATTATATCATCTTAGATTACTTTAGTAATTTAAAATCCTTTATAACCAATTCCCATATCAATATAAGGTTGACTAGTTCACCACTTACATTATCAAATTCCAATTCCATTAAATTCAAATTATTGATTGAAATTTCAATGAAATCCATTTATTGGATTTCTAAGTCTTGTTATTCATCCAATCATCATATTATCATCTTAGGTACCATTTACTTTGGTATATATCCTAATACATTAACATTTTCCCATTTCATGTTTATTTCAATTGCATAATATTTAATTTCAATTGCTTAAATAATTACACTTATTATAAATTGGATTTAAATGGATTGATTTGTTTCAATTCAAATAATTTTTATTAAGTTCATTACTACTCTATAAATGTAGTTACCTTGCTTTTCCCTTCATTACCTTAATATACTCCAATTTAACAACTCCTAAACATTGTATTACATTTCACATTAATGTAACATTTATCTGCATTTATTAAAAATTTATTTCCAATTTCAATTAACAAGCTAAATAAATAGGTAACATACAATAATCATTACTACCCTTTAGTCGCATAAATAAGATTTTATTACTTACAAATCAATGTTGCCACTTATTTTCATACTATTAATTTCATTCACTTATGTTCAATTTATAACCAAACATAACATTTAGATTTATTTTCATTAATGGGTGTTCCATTCAATTCATAAATCTATTAACTTTGATTAGTATTGTTTACCTTGCATTCTAGTTATTATTTCATTAATATGGTTCCCAATTTTATTTCTTTCAGTATTAATTACACAATCATATTAAATTAACAAATTATATTGTTTCCACTATTTCAATAAATTTGAACTCCATTCAAGTTATTAGCCATTCACTTCCACTCACTCTGTTGCAATTCGTTCTATTTATTATTTTAATTAATAATTCACGAATTTATATTTTCTTAAATATTAAATTTCAAAAACCCTATAAAATTAACAATTATAGTTAATGAAAATTTATTGGTCGTTACACACTCTCCCACTCAAATTTTTTCGTCCTCGAAAAGGAAGAGAAGGGAAAAGAAAGGATTAAATAAACAATACATCTCATTCAAAAATATTAACTTTATAGACAATAAATTTTCAAAATTAATCAATTTAAATAAAGTATACCAATTTATTACCATTAAATCTCTTTATACTCAAATTAATAAAGTTTTGGAAACCTTTTCAAAATTTTCTTAGTCCAAAATTTACGAAAAATTTCGGCAGAGTCTCCTTTATATGGAGAGGCTTGGAAGAAAATATAAAAATATATAACATATATTTTCCAAAATAATATATATCTCAACACGGAAAAAACAATATAATAACGCTATAAACCGTAATACGAAAATGTTCCTATTTGTTGGGTAATTTACGCTTATTTTGTAAAACCAAAAGCAGTAGCAATTGCTTCCATAACCTGTATTTCACTTATATAATCTAAACAGTTAATAATTATGTAAAATTAAATGTTTAAAGTTGTTTCAACCATAAACAAACAAATCAATACAACAACAATAACTTGCAACAAGGCATACAACCATCACATAGAATCAATACAAATCAATTATTCATTCATATAAAACAAAACGAATAGTTATTCAGGTTCAAACTTTAAATTGTACAAAATGGAAAAATAAACTACTTAGTGCACCATTTACTCAACAGTCTTAGATGAAACTAAATAAATTATTCATTCATCCAAACAATTTTAAAGTATCCTTGTCCAAACAACCATAACTAAACAAACAGCAATTTCAAACAAAAGATCAATTTCATTCTTATTAATTTCATTTCATAAATTTGTTGTTTGGTTTCCTTTTCATCCATATAATTATTTATCATTTATATTTACACTTATTTCTTGCAAATTTTCATTTCCAACCGTTGATTAAGTGTCTATTTCACTTATTTGCGCTTTTACTTCCATAAATTCATTTTATTTATTCTAATCATATAAATTTTATTTTTATTGCATTACATTCATTCATTTCTCAATTTCATATATTTTCATTCATTTATTACTTAATTCCATTTATTCATTTATTTATAATACTTACCTTCAATTTATTTAATTTGTAGCTTTTCAATTATACATAAGTTTATAACAACTACAACATCCAATTCTTATTTATTAAAGACTTTCATCGAATACTTCATTACCTCAAATTTTACTTGTAAAATTTCCCATTGCATTTTCTTTCAACAATTTAACTTTTTATAGTTGGAAAGTCATATATACGTTAAAAAATGCAAATTGAAAATTACACAAGTTTATCTTATTTCATTTTAGTTGACTTAATGTTCAATAATAATATCTTCTATTTTTAGGTTACATATTTTGACTTTCTTTTTATTTATAACTTACCATTAAATTTCTTATTTCCTTTACAGGTTTCAATTATTATTTACTTACGTTCCAATTCACTACAATAATTGAAACTATTAATTAACGGAAACTTAAGAACTAAATACCGGGTTTAATTTCAAATCATTTTAAAATAATAGATTAATGTATATATTTACAGTTTATATATATATCGCATTATATTTAAAAAAAAATAAAATTTATATTTGTTTATCAAAATAAATCTATAGTAAAACTACTTTAGTGACCTTTCCACTTCGAAACTCGAAAATGAATGTCGATGATGCATGCACTCATCATCGAAATTATTTTCCAACGACAGAGAGGGGAGTACAGAACTTATTTCCTTTCAAAGTTTCTTTAAAACAATTCCTCAAATTGTATTGAAATATTTATATCATAAAATACTTCTAATAATATTATTAATATATTCCAAAATCATTCAAAAGATATTTTCAAAACCCTGAAACTTAAGTCCTAAATTCCCAATTTTCATTTATTTTATTTTCAATTTCATTTCAACTATTATTTATAAATTTCGTAACCTAACAACCAATATATTGCAACCAAGTATATATCATTTGGAAAAAATATATTTTATGTATATAGAAAATATAATTGGCAAAATTATTTCATACACCTATATTCAAAACAAATGTTATGTCGGTTTGTCGTATTAAGTGTTTAGAAATCCCTATTGATGTCATAGCATCCTATGCACCAACCAGAATTTATAAATACAAAACGGAACAAATTAACACAATATCAAAACCATTTTATAACACTTACAAATACGCTCTCTCATATGTATACGCTCAGCGACTCATAATAGTGTATTACTACCCTATTGATACCCCACAAAGCTAAGGTTTATCGCTAAACCTGGCTCGGATACCAAATATAACATCCCGCCTTTTCGTACGCTTTAAATTGACGATAAACCACAGACGTCAGACTTAAACCATATAGAAGAGCGGATTGTTATAGGGTAAATAAGAAAAACCAGAGAAAGAAAAAGAACAAAACAGAATCTTGCAGCGGAACGTTAAGATATAATAATAAAATATACAGTTCATAAAGCTGTTTTACAAAATATTCGATTATACTTATAAAATACATATCAGAGTTACACATACCAGAAAACAATAAATAATGCAGCAAAACAGTATGGATGTGGTAGAATACTACAATAAATAATAATAAACCTTAGTCTTCGTCCCCCAGAATACGGTATTCGAAATTCTGAAATGCTCAGGCTGACCCGAGCGAATTGAAAATACAAAACACTCGAGTTAGAACTAAAAGATCTTATGTAAGTTAAATCAATAGTAGATAATATGAGTGGAATGGTGTCAGATATGTTTACGGGATTTGACATCTCCTATCCAGTGTCAACGTGAGTGCAATAACTTAAGAGATGCTCGGGATTCACATCTTCTAAGGATCTGTTATATTATTTACTATGTAGTAATATTTCGCTATTATAACAATGTCTACAGTAAAATAAAATTACTTTCAAATAGCATTAAGGAGTCACTCAATATTCCCCTTAACACAATAATAGTCCCAGTAGTCCATCCAGTATCAGCGCATCTCCAGATCGGGAGACTATCCTAAATACTCCACGGGCTACGGGAGAAATCCAAAATCGTACAAGGCGCACTAGGGTAGGTGACACGACACAACTAGGAAATGCCAGGGTAGATATACCGATTATGCTTCCGGGCCGGTGGTAACACATAGCGCGTAGCTACCGCCCACCTTGAGCCACACCTCCAAATCAAAAAATCAAAAGTGGCCACCGAATCAATCCAAAAGTCAGAGTATAATATCAAAGGGATGTGTCCGATAAAAGGTGCTACATTCTTAGCCCATCGATCGCTCCTGTTTTAGCCACCTTATGCCGACTCACGGGAGTCGGGTCCACGTATTTACCTCAAAGGAAACGCCGTCACCATCCTACTTCATTCTGGAATCTCCACCGCGTACATGGTTGTTAAAGTGGTTTTCGGAGTTGGCAAAGAGTATGACAACTTCCAATCCCGGTCTCTTTAACAACCAAATGTTATTATAACACCGCGGTCATTTCAAAATAATTATACTTCAAAACCAGAATATAATATCTATTTCAAAACCATACAAATACGGTATCAATCCCATTTCAAAATCAAATCAAAATGATATAATTTTTATTGAAACCCAAATCAACATAATATCATTTTATTTCGAATATATCCTTTCTAAAATCATAGCACTTTCAAAATAATAATATTTCAAAACAATACGCTTGAAATGTAACCTTTCAAACATAATACTTCGAATTTTATAGCTTCAAAACATTTCAATTCCAATAAAACACTTCAATTTCGACATATTTCAAGGCTTTAAATAATCCAAAATTTCAAAAATAAATTTTCGATTCAATAACTAAATTTTCTATTATTTACTTTGAAATAATTTACACAATAAATTTCTTATTTTAAACTCAAATTACGAATAACTAAGTATTTCGTCAATTCATTTATATTTGAAATACTCAGTTAATTCACCTTGACCCCAAAATCAAGTTATAATAATTATACCCTTTAAAATTTCCAATTTAATAAATTATACATCAACCCTTTAGAGTTAATTCTTAAATAAATTTAATTTCAAATAAATCTCCAATTTATCTCCCATCCTTAATTTGTTTAAATCATCATACACTCTATATAAAAAAATTAAATGCTTACTCACATATATTTTAATAAAAATCAAACTCTATTATAAAACTTAAATTTTTATTTAACAAACTTATACATAGCCTAAATTCAAGCATTTAACTATATCTAAAATAATATTTATATAATATCTAAAAATCAATATTCATTAAGCCATATATTTGTTTCCAAAACCATATAAATCATTTTCAAAATATTTATTATATAGACCACGGTGTTTGTATATAATTTTCTACCCTACGGTCAAGTGATACAGATATTTATCATTTCAATCCATAATTTGAAATAAAATACGGTTATATATCACTTTAAACCACAATCCCGAATGAAATAAAATGCATAACAACTTGTAGTTCATAACAATATAAAATACAACATCCATTCATCCAATTCAACCATCAACCATTTATCGCAATCATCATCCAATTCATACAACAATATCAATACAGAACAGATAATAAACAACAGTTATTTACTGGCAATTTATGTTCAATTGTAAATAAATAAACAATTTAACTGGCAGTTTGTATGCAATAATAATAACTAAACAACAGTTTAATTCAATAATTTCAATTTAACTGGGATGGTGATTAAAAGTACGCCAAACAGTCATAAATAAATTTCTAATCATATCAAAATTTAATTTAACACACATAAGAAATTTTAGAAGTTGTGAGTGGGTTAAAACACTCACATTTTGAATTTAAATTGAATTTAATCCAATTTAAAACCAAATTAAAATTTTCTCGGATTTAGTCCAAACCAGCGTCAAAATGTCCAGAATTCTAATACGAACCGAGTGGAGAAAATCGCGTGTAAATCTGACATCGTATGCAAAAGCTATACGCATTTGATTATCCAAAAGTAAAATAAAAATAAAAAAAATAAAATAAAAAGAAACGAACCCATGCCACGTCACAACTTCTTCTCCCACGTGAGGTACACTGAACCCAAGCAGTACGCTCGAACGCAACAGCTAACTACCTCACACGCAGGCGCGCCGCCGCTACCACCGAGATTCACCGGCCGCTATGCCTCGCTATGCCGACCAAACGTCAACCCCCAGAGTTCGCCTAGCAACTCCGATCGAGCCCAAACACAAGCCGCCACCCCTCCATATGGAACCCTAATCAAAATTTCATTATCGATCGGACCGTTGGTTCGACGAACGCCTCACGCTGATGCGCTTCACTCGCCACTCTCCATGACCCCATCTCATCCAATTGACGAACCATTGACGTTCATCACAACTCGATGAATGGACGAGGCTAATTCGCCTAGTTTCGGTCACATAAGGGGCCAAATAGAAAATTGAATTTTACATTTGACTTGCGCTCGTCGAGAGCTTCAAATCGACATAAAATTCGATAGGTATTGAGAAATGTGACGACCCGGCTTCCTACGCCCAGGAAGACGTGTCATCAATAAGAAAGAAAGGGATAGAAATATAAAAGAAAAGAAAGAAAGAATAACATCAGAATCTCACAACGGAGTGGAATAAAATATAATATATCAACATAACTATTACATAGTTATATACATCAGAGTTATACAATATCATACAACATGACTATCATATACATATCTGTCAGAACATACATCTCAAATATCATAAACTAACTAACACAGCGGAACTATATAGATAGCTACATACGTCTGGTCTTCTGCTCCAACTCCTCTAGAAAACTCTATACTCCGAATACCTATCACTTGGCTACTCATAAAAATTTCAGTACCCAAGAGTTTATGAAAAAAAAAATATAAACTCCAGTCAGACATGGGTCTGGTATGAGTAAACGGGTTAAAGTTGTTTAACTTTGAAAATCATTTGATTTAAAGGTATCACGTAAGACTTCCCACACATAAATACGGGTAAGTTTTTACCTTACGCTAACCAAAACATTTTATAGGAAATTCAATGATATTATAATAGTGTCTAGGATTTTCAAGTAAAATACAGAAATAGCTGAAATGCTTACATCTACATTTCAACGTAGTTGGGCACAATCAAAACGTACGGCGCTTATTGGAAATTGAATCCCATACAATGGCAGCGCTACTGGGGTACCGCCCATCACAGTACGTGGCCTATATCACAATACCAAGGAGCCCCCTAACTCCCCTACAACACAAGGCCGGAACCATTCCTCACTGAACAGTCCCGAACAAGATAACCCCGCGGTTGGCTGTAGACCAACCGCCCACACAGCCGAATAAAAGTGACATCTAGACAGGGGTATACCTCGTCCTGCTTGGGCATGACCCACCTAACCTTGCTGCACATCCCCTGTTTGAGCCATTCCCGGTTGATGAGGCTTGAGGCTACGTTTACCTTTATAAGAACATATCACTTAGTATGCTCATCATCCGCTTGACGATGTGCTGAAATCATTCAATCCATACAAGTTCTTTACGGGTTCGAACGAATCCGAAGGCATTATCTCGTTACACTCGTTTTGGAATCACCCTCAGAGTTAACGACAATAACCCTTGCACTCTGAAAACACCATCTCTATCTTCACTTGATATTACACGACCTAACATTTAATTTGGATCGATGTGGTTTTTGAAATATCAAATGGATACCCGATCCCGACCTCATCGTAATCCAATTGCCATTTTAAAGGTCAAGTTGTCTAATTAACTTATACAGTTTAAATTCAACAATTGAATTCATATAGAAATTTAACACAGATAAATCATACACAATCATTATAGATATATCCTGAATATCACAGAAAATCACTGGATATAAATACATATCAGAGGCAATCAAATAGAATCATTGATTCATATCAACATTCAGTTTGATTTGTTTTAAACTTAATTACTTGCTTAAAAATAAATTATATTTTATTCTTGCTAAGTCAATTACACATTAAATAACTTATTTCCATTTATTACTTACTTATTAATCATTTTCTTAATTAATTAATTATTAATCAATAATCTTAATTATTGATTTATAAAACTCAATTACTCAATTAATTATTATTAATTGCTTAATTAATCATTAATTATTTAATTAATTCGTTAACTATGATTTGTTAATTAATCAACTTCAAATGATTAATTAAATTCTTAATTACACATGGGTTCACAAAAGATTATCATTAAAATCTTTAGTTACAAATTTGATTAAACTTTTGAACTACTTATTAAATCTTAATTATAAAATTTATTACATTCTTAACTTACTTGAATTTAAATTAATTACTCAACTTGTTACCGTAAAGCTTTAAAGTTCATTTGGGCTTAAAACAATTTGGTCAACACTTAATAACATAATTTACACTAACTTATTTAACTTCAATTCAATATAGTGGCAAACTTCTGTAATTAAAACCCGAAGTCAACAACGCATCAAACTCGGGTCGAACTCGTGATTTACCTAGTATTCCCTCGCGTCAATCCCTGCCTTCCTTCTTCTTACCTTGTTTCTTACTCTTCTATTCTTCTTCTCTTTTTTTTTAAACTGTTGAATCCTATTGATACCCACGCGCCTACTCAAAACTCGACCCAGAGACAACCCGAGGCAACACGCGATCCAACTCGCGTTTCACACGAGTCGACAACAACCGAAACTTCCCCACCGCCGTGCACGTGCACGGCGGTCCACCACCCCGCCATCGCATCACTACACCATCAACAAACCCCACGACATCCCCTCACACGAAAACAAAGCCCAGAAAAATGCGACAACCATGAAATCAAAATATGCCTGTAAAGTCAAATTGCTCCACGAACACGATGGACAAAAACCACCTCGTACTCACTGTCGCGACCGCCAGAGACGACGTGGCTCCGGTCAAACCTTGCCGACACCACACTCGAGCACCCTCTCAAGTCTCATGGCACTCGGTGGTGCCACGACGACGCGACCCTCAAATGAACAGAGCTCGAAAACATAGAACCCATAAACCCTATTTTCCATAATTCCCACAAAGTCTTGCAATTAAAAAAAATTTCTAACATTTTTCAGGTGATCTAGAATCAATACATGAGCTTCATGTCAAATTTCATCAAAAATTATTGGATGAATCATCTGAAATTCATGAAATAGCACTTACGATTTACTGATGAACTGCTGTAAACACAGTTAACTAAAAATTATAATTCTTGTCTTAAAAATCATACTACTGAATGTTGAATCAATATATAGATTTGAATGTACAATTTATGTCATTCGAATTTTGACCATTGTTCCATTTTGACTGTAACTTTGAGTTTACAGTTCTTATATTTCACAGCTACTAAAAAATAATCCAAACCTTAATCCTAAACTTAAACACATTTATTTAGTAAAGTTACTACTTAGAGACAAGGATTTTATATAAAAAAAGTTTGATATATTCACTGTTTTTGTTTTCTTTGCCTCGGTAAAAAAAAATTGGAACCTGAAGGAAAAACTATATACAGAACTTACAGTAAACATTCCAGTACACTAAATATCAACATATCAATTCTTTACAAATTACTTATTAAAAGTTAGATTTTAAATAAGTTTACTCACCCAAGATTACAGTTGAACAGAGGATGGTTGTTTGATGATGAAAGAAGACAGCTATTTGAAGTTTTGAATGCCTGTAACTCTTTTTGCTTCCTGACTTTTATTTAAGCTTGAAAATATGCATTTTTTGTTTATATTACTTTGTTTTTTCTCAGGCTTGATTTTGAAGTTATGGACTGAACTAAAAGATAAGAACAGATAGAATAATGAACATACATATATATAACTTTCAACAATGATGTCTTCTTGAACAAGCTTTGCCTTGCTGTAAATATTTGCTTTATTTTTATTATGTACTAAGGCCTAAGACGATTCAACCATTTCGGCTAAAAGATATTTTTTTCAGACATAAAGTAGGCTAATTAAATGTTTGTGTTAGCATATATGTTAACATATCATAATGTTTGCTGACACAACAATTTGGTACAAAGATATTTTCAGGTTTGTTTGTACTAAGATGTATTCATAAAGGTTTACACTTTTAATGCTTTGCTGACAAACTTGTATTGATACTTGCAGATTTTGGTCTTTACAAAAAAATGTTTTATTTTATCTTCATACTTATGTTGACATATAATAATGTTTGCACACAAGTTAATTTTGCATACAAATTCTGCTTTGTCTGATTCCATATTTTTATATCTTATATTCATATTATAGTATTGTACTTATGTTGGATATATATAAGCTTGTGTTTATTTTAATTATAAAAGCTATTGTTATTAGAAACACTCCTCGATCTTATTTTTAATTAAAGTCAAATTTTCCAATATTTGATTTATAACCTATATTTGCATTGATGTATTTATATTTAATATGAATAGAATTGTATTATTGTACTTATTATTAATAACTGCATTTATATATCTGGTATTGCATGTCATTAACACATAATTTTTAATTTAATTAAATAAAACAGATTTAATTTTAAATATTGTTAAAAGAGTCTATTTTACATTTTGAAATTATAAATTCCTTTATAACACATATACAACTAATAATATCCAAAATATTATTTATTTATAAATGAAAATCTTGTATTTTATTTAAATTTAATCAAAACTTATTATAATAATAGGATCAAAATTCCGGGATGTCACATTCCTCCCCCCTTAAAAGAATTTCGTCCTCGAAATTTAAACAACCGTTAATTTCAAATACTTAATATTAACGATCTAAACATACATATCATCCATACAAAGACAAACAATCAAACAGTCAATTCTAACAACATTACTAGTTATCCGAACATAAATTTGGATAAGATTTTCTAAAACTATCAAGAGTTTCCCAGGTACAATCTCTGGGATCCTCACTCCATTGCACCTTGACGAGTTTCACCACTTTGTTCCTGAGTTGCTTCTCGTCTTGATCTACAATTTTAACAGGATCTCTAACCACAGTTTGGTTGGGTTCTACCTCTAAATCTTCCTGAACAACTGGCTCTACCACCAATGATGGGTCATGAACAAATTTCCTTAAATGAGACACATGGAATACTTTGTGAATCCCAGACATCCGTTCTGGCAATTCAATCTTGTAGGCTACAGTTCCAATTCTTTCCAACACTCGGAATCGACCGATATATCTTGGAGCAAGTTTTCCCGTCTTTCCGAATCTTATAGCACCTTTGATTGGGGAAACTTTGATAAAAACTAAATCTCCGATCTCAAATTCCAATGGTCTTTGTCTCTTATTTGCATATTTCTTCTGACGATCTTGAGCAACTTTCATCCTTTTCTTGATAAGCTCAACCTTCGCAGAAGCTTCACGAATTAGATCGGGTCCGAGCACAAGTCAATCATTCGATTCAATCCAACAAGATGGGGATCTACACGGTCTTCCATACAGAGCTTCATAAGGAGCCATCTTAATACTCGCTTGGTAACTGTTATTATAAGAAAATTCCACTAGATGAAGATGGTCTTCCCATGATCCACCAAAATCCAATACACAAGCTCGCAGCATATCTTCCAAAATACGATTAAGCCTTTCCGTTTGTCCATCCGTCTGAGGATGATAGGCTGTACTTAATCTCAAACTTGTTCCCATTGCTAATTGCAGAGCTTCCCAGAATTTGCTAGTGAAAATAGGATCTCGGTCACTTACTATGCTGACAGGAATACCATGCAATCTGACTATCTCCTTCAAGAAAATTTCTTCCCAGGAAACTGTAGTACGAGTTTCCTTAACTGGAATAAAATGGGCACTCGTCGTTAAACGATCTACAATAACCCATATTCCTTCATTTCCTTTCCTGGTTCTAGGCAAACCGTCGATGAAGTCCATCGAGATCATCTCCCACTTCCAATCTGGAATTTCCAAAGGTTGCAATAGTCCTACAGACTTTTGTTGATCTCCCTTCACTTGCTGGCAAATGGCACAACTATTAATAAATGCAGCTACATCCTTCTTCATATTCGGCCACCAGAAAACTCTCCTCATATCTATATACATCTTCGAAATTCCCGAGTGAATATTCAATTTGGAGCGATGACACTCAGCTAAAACTTCTTGTCTCAATCCATCAATATTAGGCACACACAAATGACCATTAATCCTTAAAGCACCTTGATCGTCCACCTTGAAATCTGAATATCGATCGTCCTTAGTTTCAAGAATTATTTCCTCAAAAGATTTATCCTCCATTTGCTTACTAATGATCTTTTCTTGGAGAGATGGAACTACTTCCAAAAGAGATAAAACCGCATTTATACTAAGAGCATCAACCACGACATTCGCTTTCCCCGGAGTATATAAAATATCCAGATCATACGATGCCAAAAATTCGACCCATCTCTGCTGTCTCAAATTAAGATCCTTTTGAGAGAAAATATATTTCAACGGTTTGTGGTGCGTGAATAACTCAAACTTTTCTCCCAAAAGATAATGTCTCCATATCTTCAAAGCAAAAACAATAGCTAACAGTTCTAGATCATGCGCAACATAGTTCTTCTCATGGGACTTCAATTATCGACTAGCATACGCAATAACTCTGCCATTCTGCATCAGAACTGCACCCAATCCAACTAAACATGCATCCGTATATACTTCAAATTTTCTCTTCCATCTGGAATAGCAAGTGCTGGTGTACTAGTAGCCTTGTCTTCAATTCCTGAAAAGCTTCTTCACACTGAGGTGTCCATTTGAATTTGGTTCCTTTCCTAGTCAGCTTGGTCAGATGCGAAGAAATTTTGGAATAATCCTTAATGAATTTTCTGTAGTAGCCAGCCAAATCCAGAAAACTGCGAACTTCCGTCGGTGTCTCTGGCCGTTTCCATTGCAAAATAGTTTCAACCTTTGCTGGATCTACTGAAATGCCTTCACCAGAAACAATGTGCCCTAAAAATTTGACTTCTAATTTCCAAAAATGGCATTTGAAAACTTTGCCTTCAACACATGCTTCCTCAGAGTCTCCAATACAACCCTTAAATGTTGCCTGTGCTCTTCTTCCGATTTGGAGTAGACCAAGATATCATCAATGAATACCAAAACAAACTTATTCAGCACATCTCGAAAGACTCGGTTCATGAGGTCAACAAAATAGGCAGGCGCATTGGTTAACCCGAAAGGCATAACCAACCACTCATAAAAACAATTCGGTCCCCTAAATGCCGTCAAGGGAATACTATCCTCAGCTACTCTCAATTGATGGAAACCTGAAGCTAGATCTAGTTGAGAAAAGATAGAAGCTCCATGCCATTGGTCAAAAAGATCATCGATGCGAGGAAAATGATATTTATTTCGAATGGTCACTTTGTTCAATTCTCTATAATCAACACATAACCTTAGTGAACCATCCGGTTTGGTGACAAACACCGCAGCAGAGCCCCAACAAGAAAAACTAGGTCTAATCAAACCCTTCTCCAAAAGATCTTGCGTCTGCTTAACCAACTCTTCTCTTTCTCTAGGAGGCATTCTCCTACTGGGTTGAATCACCGGCACTGCTCCTGGAATCAAATCAATACGAAACTCAATCTCTCGATGTGGCGGAAGACACTTAACTTCTTCAAAAACAATAGGAAAATCTTGCACCACATCGATTTCTTCAACTTTCTCTTGAGAAGTCTCAACTCTTTGCAATAGACTACTCAAGTGAAATCCAGAACTACCGCACAACAGTTTGGCAATCCTACCCAAATCAGTCTCCAATGAAACTGTCCTCTCATCACAATTCAAGACTGTTTTATACTTATCGAGCCAATCCATTCCCAAAATAAGATCAAATCCTTTGAAATTTAATATATACGGGTCACCGGAGAAACTATGGGATAAATAAGAAAGCTTCAAGTCCTTACAGATTGTATCCAGTTTTGTTGCTCCACCAATAGGATTAGATACAATAGTGGGTCGATCCACGGTACTAGGGTTAAGAGAAAACCTTTCTACTAATTCTGAAGATATGAAACTCAAAGATGCACCCGAATCAAATAAAACTTTAATATATTTTCCCTTTAAGAGTAAGGTACCTTCCAAAACTCCTTTGCCTTGAGAAGAAGAAGATGAACCTGCTTCTAAAGCAAAAACTTTATCTTTTGCAGTGTCCTCTGCAAAAGTGGACAATTCTTAATCATATGACCAGGTTGACGACAATTAAAACACAACGATCTCTGAGCTACTGCCAATCCTGGACCACTCTGACGTTCCTGTTGCTGAGATCCTCCTTGAGAACACTGATCCGCCAAATGTCCAATTTGCTGAAAACTATAACACTTACGGGGTGCGTTATTACTTCCTCCCAATTTCTTTCCCTTAGCTTATCTTTTCCAAAGTGGATTGAACTTTCTTTTATTTGGGTTAACGGAATTCCCTCTCGAAACTGCTGCTGTTGCCTCCAATTTCTTGCTCATCAAATCTTCATACCCCAAATCCATATCAACTAAATCAACAACAGATCCTTTCAAGAGCACCGTCATCTTATTCTGAAATTCGGACCTCAATCCTTGCACAAACTTTTCATTCTTCTTGAGGGGAGTATCAATGAGTCCTGATCCATAACACGAAAGTTCATTGAATTTGGTTTCGTATTCAGAAACAATCATACTTTCCTGCTTCAAATTCATAAAATCCTGGTACAATTGCGTTTTCCTTGCTGTAGGCATAAACTTCTCCTCAAATAGCACCTTAAATTTTCCCATGAAATATCTTCTTCAGGAATATTTGCAATTGTTACATCCCACCATGCTGCTGCGCCTCCCTGCAATTGCCACGATGCCATATCCCTTTTCTGATCATCCGACAATCTCATCCTCTTAAAAATACGCTCACACGACCGTAGCCAGGCTTGAACTTCAATTATCGATTCTGAACCTTTGAATGATTGGCCTCCAAGATCGATGAAATCTTCACATAAGGCTGTAAAACTAACTTGAGGCGGTACTGGATTAACAGCCTCTCTAGCAATTTGACTTCGAACATTATCACTCGAAGTACCGGCACTAACTCTACCTCTTCTTCCAGAACTCATGTTGGGTTACCTGTTCAGGTGACTCAACAATTTAGATAGGTATATATATATTTATATGAAATTACAAATACGCACTCTCAAGATAAATATTACTTCAGAGCCTAGGTACTCGCTCAACCTAACGCTCTGATACCAGCTGTGATAACCCGGCTTCCTACGCCCAGGAAGACGTGTCATCAATAAGAAAGAAAGGGATAGAAATAGAAAAGAAAAGAAAGAAAGAATAACAACATCAGAATCTCACAGCGGTATGGAATAAAATATAATATATCAACATAACTATTACATAGTTATATACATCAGAGTTATATAATATCATACAACATGACTATCATATACATATCTGTCAGAACATACATCTCAAATATCATAAACTAACTAACACAGCGGAACTATATAGATAGCTACATACGCCTGGTCTTCTGCTCCAACTCCTCCAGAAAACTCTATACTACGAATACCTATCACTTGGCTACTCATAAAAATTTGAGTACCCAAGAGTTTATGAACAAAATATAAACTCCGGGTCAGACATGGGTCTGGTATGAGTAAACGGGTTAAAGTTGTTTAACTTTGAAAATCATCTGAAATAAAGTCATCACGTAAGACTTCCCACACATAAATACGGGTAAGTTTTTACCTTACGCTAACCAAAACATTTTATAGGAAATTCAATGATATTATAATAGTGTTTCAAGTAAAATACAGAAATAGCTGAAATGCTTACATCTCACATTTCAACATAGTTGGGCACAATCAAAACGTACGACGCTTATTGGAAATTGGATCCCATACAATGGCAGGGCTACTGGGGTACCGCCCGTCACAGTACGTGGCCTAGATCACAGTACCGAGGAGCCACCCTAACTCCCCTGCAACACAAGGCCGGAACCATTCCTTACTGAACAGTCCCGAACAAGATAACCCTACAGTTGGCTGCAGACCAACAGCCCACACAACCGAATAAAAGGGACATCTAGACAGGGGTATACCTCGTCCTGCTTGGGCATGACCCACCTAACCTTTGCTGCACATTCCCTGTTTTAGCCATTCCCGGTTGATTAGGCTTGAGGCTGCGTTTACCTTTATAAGAACATATCACTTAGAATGCTCATCGTCCGCCTGACGATGTGCTGAAAGCATTCAATCCATACAAGTTCGTTCTGGGTTCGAACGAATCCGAAGGCATTATCTCGTTACACTCGTTTTGGAATCACCCTCAGAGTTAAGACAATAACCCTTGCATTCTGAAAACGCCATCTCGATCTTCACTTGAGATTACACGACCTAACGTTTAATTTGGATCGATGTGGTTTTCGAAATATCAAATGGATACCCGATCCCGGTCTCATCGAAATCCAAACGCCATTTTAAAGGTCCAGTTGTCTAATTAACTTATACAGTTTAAATTCAACAATTGAATTCATATAGCAATTTAACATGGATAAATCATACACAATCATCACAGATATATCCTGAATATCACAGAACATCATAGGATATAAATACATATAAGAAGCAATCAAATAGAATCATTGATTCATATCAACATTTAGTTTTGATTTATTTTAAACTAAGTTACTTGCTTAAAAATAAATTATATTTTATTCTTTCTAAGTCAATTACACATTAATTAACTTATTTCCATTTATTACTTACTTATTAATCATTCTCTTAATTAATTAATTATTAATCAATAATCTTATTTATTGATTTATAAAACTCAATTACACAATTAATTATGATTAATTGCTTAATTAATCATTAATTATTTAATTAATTCGTTAACTACAATTTGTTAATTAATCAACTTCAAATGATTAATTAAATTCTTAATTACATGGGTTCACACAAGATTATCATTAAAATCTTTAATTACAAATTTGATTAAACTTTTGAACTACTTATTAAATCTTAATAATAAAATTTATTACATTCTTAATTAACTTGAATTTAAATTAATTACTCAACTTGTTACCGTAAAGCTTTAAAGTTCATTTGGGCTTAAAACAATTTGGTCAACACTTAATAACATAATTTACACTAACTTATTTAACTTCAATTCAATATAGTGGCAAACTTCTGGAATTAAAACCCGAAGTCAACAACGCATCAAACTCGGGTCGAACTCGTGATTTACCCAGTATTCCCTCGCGTCAATCCCTGCCTTCCTTCTTCTTCCCCTGTTTCTTACTCTTTTGTTCTTTTTTTTAAACTGTTGAATCCTATTGATACCCACGCGCCTACTCAAAACTCGACCCAGAGACAACCCGAGGCAACACGCGATCCAACTCGCGTTTCACACGAGTCGACAACAGCCGAAACTTCCCCACCGCCGTGCACGTGCACGGCGGTCCACCACCGCGCCATCGCATCACTACACCATCAACAAACCCCATGGCATCCCCTCACACGAAAACAAAGCCCAAAAAACGCGACAACCACGAAATCAAAATATTCCTATAAAGTCGAATTGCTCCACGAACACGATGGACAATAACCACCTCGTACTCACTGTCGCGACCGCCAGTGACGACGTGGCTCCGGTCAAACCTTGCCGACACCACACTCGACCACCCTCTCAAGTCTCATGGCACTCGGTGGTGCCACGACGACGCGACCCTCAAATGAACAGAGCTCGAAAACAAAGAACCCATAAACCCTATTTTCCATAATTCCCACAGAGTGTTGCAATTAAAAAAAAATTCTAACATTTTTCAGGTGATCTAGAATCAATACATGAGCTTCATGTCAAATTTCATCAAAAATTATTGGATAAATCATCTGAAATTCATGAAATAGCACTTACGGTTTACTGATGAACTGCTCTAAACACAGTTAACTAAAAATTATAATTCTTGTCTTAAAAATCATACTACCGAATGTTGAATCAATATATAGATTTGAATGTACAATTTATGTCATTCGAATTTTGACCATTGTTCCATTTTTACTGTAACTTTGAGTTTACAGTTCTTATATTTCACAGCTACTAAAAAAAATAATCCAAACCTTAGTCCTAAACTTAAACACATTTATTTAGTGAAGTTACTACTTAGAGACAAGGATTTTATATAAAAAAAGTTTGATATATTCATTGTTTTGTTTTCTTTGCCTCGGTAAAAAAAATTGGAACTTGAAAGAACAACTATATACAGAACTTACAGCAAACATTCCAGTACACTAAATATCAGCTGTGACGCCCCACCTCTATACCCACGCTAGCCAAGAACATTACGGTGAATGCGGTCAACTAGCACGGAGAATAAAGCAGTTGAGGAGCGATCATCCGGGTAATTGCTTTGTGCGAGCATCGATATGTCAGATAGTATAACATGCTAGGAAATCCGACATACCGACACAAACTCAAAGCTACTCCACAGTGGCTATAATATCTTCAGAAACAAATATAGAAATAAACATAACACAAATCAGTCACAGACAATTCATATCACAAAGGCGGAAATAGATATGAATACTACACTAGGAAGTGTACATCAGAGTAATGGTCTAAAAAGATCCACAATATCACAAAAGAATAGTTAAACGAACTACATAAAAGAATAAGTATACATTATGGAGTCTATATCTCTAATGTATACAACAAAAACTACTAATCTAAGTCGTCAACCAAAAGTCAGAGAAATCAATCCCAAGAGAGAAGTCAAGCTGAAGCACCTGTAACATCTCGGTCTGACCCGAGTATTATTTATAAGAAAATAATAAACGGATCAGTCTAACTATAAATATCAGATAACATGATATAGAGTAGGAGATATGACTAAACACATAATAATCACAATGCCAAGCTGTGATATATACATAAGTAATTGAAAATCATCAAGGGATATATCAATATCACGGTAATCTACTCAAGATAAAAAGGGATGTCATACTCCTGATTTCATTCACCAAGCCACAATAAATGACATATAAGATATGGCAAAGACGTATAATATCCATAATGGCATACTACTATAAGTATGTAAATGATAATCAACAAACGATTAATCAATATCAAAGAATCTTCTCAAAGATCCAAAAAGGGTATCATACCCAAAACTTGTATTCACAACAAGTTAATGACACACAAATTCACCTATGCATAAGAATTGATAAATCATATCAATAGAAATCACAAAGTTGGTGAAACATAAATTCCATAAATCAACACAAGAAATCCAGTCAATGACACACGAATTCACCTATGCACAAGAATTGATAAATCATATCAATAGAAATCACAAAAATAGGTGAAGAAGAAAATTCCAGAATTCGACACACGAAATCCAGAAATCACACAAAATAAGGGGGGGAGGCCTATCACATGAACGGGAGCATGAAAACTCACCAACAACTGTAACACATGAAAGAGAAGCTATCTCATGGTAGCTAGCCATTAATTTGACACACAAATGGTCCGAAGACCTGACACACGAATGGTCCGAAGACCGTGGGTTGCTACCCCACAAATTTGACACACGAACGGGGTTTAGTCTCCCACGCAGACAAAGAGACATCGCACATTGCTAGTCTAAATCACAAAAATGATCGTCGTGATCGTCGAGAAGTGTCAATTACACTAAGATAGTAAATATATGAGTTTAGCTTCATGTCCCATAACCACTTGCTTAACTTAAATATTTACGAACAAATTGTAGATCTCCACTAGAAAATTGTCACAAGAGTTTCAATCGAACAAGTCCAAGAACTAAACAACAAAGTAAACGCAAGCGTTTCATACCACTCGTTTTACTAAGTCGTTTAATTAGATTTCTCATACGAGTGAGGTAAGGTTTGTATATACTAATAGATTGGGAAACTGTTTTATAAACGAATTTGGTATTAAAGTAGAGTTGAAATCATTATAAGAAAGAGTTTTGATATTTACTACTAGTATAGAAAACCTTTATATTTTTAAAGTGACAAATCACAAAGAAAATTGTAAGAACAATCGACCACTAAAATTCACATACGAAGATGTGAATAAAATCCAAAGAAACCGATAAAGAATCCATCGAAATGGATATTCAAAAATCCCTAAAAAGGAGTCGTCAAGGTCATAATAAATGATAACAACAAATAGGATCATCACGAATCGATTTAAATTGGAAATTCAATCCCAAAGGCAAATTGGACTCAAACAGCTGGTTCAGTCGACTGAACAGGGTTTTCAGTCGACTGACCCTGTACTTGGAAATTTTCCAGGTTCAGGAAACTTTCTGTTTCCAGGTTCAGTCGACTGTGCAGAATTTTTCAGTCGACTGAATCATGCCTGGAAACTCTCGGGTTCCAGGTTCAGTCGACTGAACAGAGTTTTCAGTCGACTGAATCATGCCTGGGCTATTTTTCAGCCTTATTCAAATGAAGAGCAAACTCTTCCAAAATGCGACCGGACGAACAATGGCTCTAAGGGTTTATGCCAATCAGCAACCCGGCCCTATATGCTCCTCGGTGCATCACTAAAAGCATGATCAAACATCCATATAAGGATTTTCACACAAATTTGACTTATAAACCCAAAAATTGGAATATTCACAAAACCAATCCAAATCAAGAGCAAATGCACATGAAGAAGTGTTAGGAATTCAAACCTAACAACCAAAGATAATTATAGTCATAGATGTGAGATAAAAATCTCACCTTTTCACAAAATCGAACAAGAAGAAGCTTGAAAGCAAATGGAGAATCAACCTCTCTTCAACACAACCCAATTGAGCTTGAATCTAAGCTCAAAAACAAGAACATTCCCGAAATTAGGTTTAGGAATTTCTGAAATTGGTAAGAGAATAAGTTGGAGAAGAAGAAGAGAAGCTTACCAATGGGTTCTTCTTGAGTTTGGAGCTAGGAATTCGATTTGCAAGAGAAACTAGGCTTTTGGAGTTTTAATTTCCAATCTCTCCCACCATTAATGCTAAGAAGACTGAAATGAGAAGAGAATGAGGGTGAGTGGGGAAGAGTGGCTCAGATTTGAGCATTACTTAACATAGGGCTGAGCCCAAACCAAACCCAAAGTGAAAAGTAGCAAAAATCAACTTTCTCTAAACATATCGAAGCTTATACTCAAAAAGGTCGCAAACGGCGTTTTAAACTCAATGGGAGTGGTCCCGAGTCCTAATTCGACCGTATGAAAAAAGTAGCTTTTCGGACTAAAATCCGACTAACGATAAAATATTTAAATAAAATATTTAAATATAAAATCGATAAATATGCGGGTTGTTACAGACTCCCCTCCTTAAAGAAATTGCGTCCTCGCAATATTTAAGAAGAGAACATAAAGTAACAACCATAAAAGCATATTCAACACAAAATAAATTTGAAATACGAAGTTCATCTCAAAGAGCACGAGAAAGTAAGTCCGGATGTGTCCGCTCGATGTACTCTCTAGATTCCCATGAACAATCCTTAGGATTTGAAGACCATTGAACTTTAACAAGCGGAACATCTTTATTTCGAAGTCGTTTGACTTCTGAAGCAATGATAGGAGTAGGATGTTGCTCATAAGTTAAATTGGGCTAAACTTCAATCTCTTCCACAACACCGGGCTCAAGAATAGAATCGGAATCTCGAAGACATTTCCGAAGTTGGGAAACGTGAAACACGTCATGAATAGCAGAAAATTGAGCAGGTAATAAAAGGCGATAAGCCATGGAACCAATACGTTCAGTGATAGGAAATGACCCAATATATCGAGGCGCTAACTTTCCCGATCGACTGAAACGTACAACACCTTTCATTGGTGAAACACGAATAAACACAAGATCTCCCACAGAAAATTCTAACTTCCTTCTCCGGTTATCGGCATAGGATTTTTGTCTACTCTGGGCTTCCTTCATCCTATGACGAATAAGATCAATCTTTTCTGTAGAATCCCGAATAAAATCTGGACCTAAAACCAGCTTCTCACCGGCCTCAAGCCAACAAGAAGGAGATCGGCATGGCCTTCCATAGAGTGCCTCGAAAGGTGCCATACCGATACTAGATTGGAAGCTATTATTATAGGAAAATTCAACAAGTGAAATATGATCTTCCCAACTTCCACCAAAATCAAGAACACAAGCACGAAGAAGATCTTCAAGAGTTTGATTCACACGCTCGGTTTGTCCATCGGACTGGGGATGATAAGAGGTGCTAAAATTAAGCTTCGTTCCCAAAGCTTTTTGAAGCCCTTTCCAAAATCCACTAGTAAACAATGGATCACGATCACTAACAATTGAAGTAGGAACCCCATGCAATTTAACAATCTCTTTAATAAAGAGTTTGGCCAAAAGAGGAACGGTTCGGTTAGACCGAACGGGAATAAAATGGGCGGATTTAGTAAGTCTATCAACAATTACCCATAAGCTATCATAACCTGATCGAGAACGGGGAAGGCCATATATAAAATCCATGGAAATTTGATCCCACTTCCAAACTGGAATTTCTAAAGGATGCAATAACCCACCGGGCCTTTGATGTTCGGCCTTAACGAGTTGGCAAGTCATGCAACGTTTAACGAAGTTAGCGATGTCAAGTTTCATTCCCTCCCAATAATAAAGTCGCTTCATATCCGCGTACATTTTACTACTACCGGGATGATTGGTAAATTTAGAGTGATGAGAATCTTCTAAAATATCTTTACAAAGATCCCTAACATTTGGCACGATAAGCCTACCAAATTTCCGAATGCCGCCACGAGAATCGATATCAAAGTCTTTCAAACCTTCAATATCAATTTTATCCTTAATATTTTGGCCAAGAAGAACCAATTCAGGATCTAGCCTTTGAGCTTCAAGAATGCGGTCTAAAAGAGATGGATGAGCCTCAAGGCTACATAAAACAAATGATGAGCATAAATCGGAAACACGGTCTCGAATTCCGCAAGTGGATAAAATCTCGAGATCGTTCCATTCGGATATCATCATAGAAACAACAGCTTGTTGTTTACGGCTAAGAGCATCGGCGACACGATTACCCTTACCGGGGTATAAAGAATATCAAGATCATAAGGAGCAAGGAACTCGAGCCAACGCTGTTGACGCAAATTAAGTTCCTTTTGAGAAAATAAATATTTCAATGACTTATGATCGGTATAAAGAACAAATTTCTCTCCTAATAGATAATGATGCCAAATCCGAAAAGCAAAAACAATAGCCGCGAGTTCTAAATCATGAGTGGCATATCTAGTCTCGGCAGGCTTCAATTGCCTAGAAGCATAAGCAATAACACGTTCTCTTTGCATAAGAACGACACCCAAACCAACGCGACTAGCATCGGTATAAACAACGAAATCTTGATTCCCCTCGGGAATAACAAGAATAGGAGCATCAGAAAGGAGTTCTTTTAATTTCTGAAAAGAAGCTTCACATTTGTCTGACCAAATGTATTTAATACCTTTCTTCGTTAAGCTAGTGAGAGGCACGACAATCTTAGAAAAGTCTTTGATAAAACGACGGTAATAGCCCGCCAATTCGAGAAAACTACGAATCTCTGTCACACTCTCCGGTCTCTTCCAATCTTGAATCGCTTCAATCTTTGAAGGATCCACGGAAATTCCGGATTCGGAAATAATGTGACCGAGAAACTTCACACGAGATTGCCAAAAGTGGCATTTAGAAATTTTTGCCTTTAATTGATTACTCCTAAGAGTTTCCAACACAATCCGAAGATGTTTTTCATGCTCCTCTTCGGTTTTTGAATACACAAGAATATCATCGATAAAGATGAGAACAAACCGGTCGAGGAAGTCTTTGAAAACTCTATTCATAAGGTCAACGAAATACGCCGGAGCATTCGTTAGACCAAACAGCATAACAAGCCATTCATAAGATCCATACCGAGCACGGAACGATGTCAAAGGAATACTATCCTCTGCAATACGAAGCTGATGAAATCCAGTAGCTAAGTCTAATTGTGAAAAGACCTTAGCACCACTAAGCTGATCGAATAGATCATCAATCCGAGGTAAAGGATATTTATTTTTGATAGTAAGATCATTAAGCTTGCGGTAGTCAACGCAAAGCCTAAGTGTACCATCGGATTTCTTCACAAAAATAGCTGAAGCTCCCCAAGGCGAGGAACTAGAGCGAATAAATTGCTTCGTCTCCAATTCAGATAATTGTTTACGCATCTCCTCGTTTTCTTTATTGGACATACGATACGGAGGGCGAGTGATAGGTTGAGCTCCAGGAATGAGATTAATTCTGAACTCAATTGCTCGCTTAGGTGGTAATCCTAAAACGGGCTCAAATATGTCGGAAAATTCACAAACGACGTGAAAAGAGAAATAATATCACCCTCATCATCATCATCGTCATCACGAGGATTTAAAGAATACAAAGATGCAACCAAGCTGGAATCTGAATCTTTAATATTAATAGAAATCTGCTTAACAGATTGAGGATGTCGAAGATGAATAGTCCGCTCAGGACGTAGGATATGAGCTTCATAACGGTTAAGCCAATCCATTCCCAAAATAATTCCAAAGCCTAAATAACGCATGACATGCAAGTCGGCAAGGAAAGAAAAATCACACAAAATAATCTCGACAACCCTACACAATAAACTGATTGTTGCGGATCCACCAACCGGATTCGCAATTCTCAAAGAAGTCATTAAACACAAAACAACCAAGGAAAAAGTATCAACAAGCTCTTTTGATATAAAAGAATGGGACGCACCCGTATCAAAAAGAACTCGAATAGGATGATCACGAAATAAAATAATTCCATCTAGAATAGAACGAGAAATACCTTGGCCACGAGATTTGTTGCCAGGGGCTTGAGCAACATTCAACTTTCCCTCCCTCCTATTTTGAAGTTTGGGACACACATGCATAAAATGGTCCGGGCTTTTGCAATAGCGACAAGTACGAGGCTATGAACACTTGTTCGCAAAATGGTCTTTCGAACCACAATTATAGCATTTCCCTTGAGTAGAGGAAAAGGTCTTTTCAGCAGGAGTTGCTTGTCTCCCTTTCTTATTGGGATAAGGACCTTTGAATTTGCTTGGCCTCTTCTTGTTGTTGAAGTTTGGTTTGGAACCCACCACTTCAACATCATTCTCCCTATCCGCCTCTTCAAGACGAAGAGCGATATCAACGAGTAGGTCGAAAGAAACTTCTAATTTTAGAAGTAATGGTTTCTTGAGACTTTTGTTTAAGCCATAAACAAATCTCTGATTCTTCTTCAGAGGGGTGTTGATGTATTCAACCCCATATTTGGAAAGCGACTCGAAGGAGGCGACGTAATCAGTCACGGAGGACTCACCTTGAACAAGGTCTATAAATCGTCGAGCCAATGTCACTTTCTCAGCTTCCGGTATGAATTTCAACTCGAAGCGTTCTCGGAATTTCTCCCAAGTGAGATCCACTTCATTAATCTCAGAAATAAGAAGTTCGTACCAGTCCAATGCACTTTCTCGGAGCATACTAGAGGCCACCTGAACTCGGTGAAGGTTAATAAGATTCATGCGCGAAAAGATGCGATCGCATGTTCTTAGCCAAGCCTGTACTTCAATAATAGTTTCGGAACCTTTGAATGGCTCCCCACCCAAATTAGTGTAATCGCTACACAAGCGTGCAAATCCCGACTTTGGGTGAGTAGGTTCCGGGTTTGCTCCAGCTGCTTGAGCATTAGTTACCAAATCAAGAAGCTGTTGAGCAGTCATAAAAACTCCATCTTGGGGAGGAGTGCTAGACGGTACGGCTCTGGGGCGGCCTGGTCTAGACATTTCTCTTCCTTTAGAAAGAAAGAAGAAGAAGAAAAGGTTATTCACCAAATTGAATATCAAGCAATCTTGATAGATAAACAAGGAATCATAAGGAAAATAGGATGAATCGGTACGAAGACTCGAATTAAATCCTAAAGCACGACTCCTAAGAAAGACTTAGGACGATGATCCTTGTTATAGTATTCCATATTGTTCCGAAGTTTGGCTCTGATACCAAGCTGTGACGCCCCACCTCTATACCCACGCTAGCCAAGAACAGTACGGTGAATGCGGTCAACTAGCACAGAGAATAAGGCTGTTGAGGAGCGACCATCCGGGTAATTGCTTTGTGCGAGCATCGATATGTCAGATAGTATAACATGCTAGGAAATCCGACATACAGACACAAACTCAAAGCTACTCCACAGTGGCTATAATATCTTCAGAAACTAATATAGAAATAAACATAACACAAATCAGCCACAGACAATTCATATCACAAAGGCGGAAATAGATATGAATACTACACTAGGAAGTGTACATCAGAGTAATGGTCTAAAAAGATCCACAATATCACAAAAGAATAGTTACACGAACTACACAAAAGAATAAGTATACATTATGGAGTCTATATCTCTAATGTATACAACAAAAACTACTAATCTAAGTAGTCAACCAAAAGTCAGAGAAATCAATCCCAAGAGAGAAGTCAAGCTGAAGCACCTGTAACATCTCGGTCTGACCCGAGTATTATTTATAAGAAAATAATAAACGGATCAGTCTAACTATAAATATCAGATAACATGATATAGAGTAGGAGATATGACTAAACACATAATAATCACAATGCCAAGCTGTGCTATATACATAAGTAATTGAAAATCATCAAGGGATATATCAATATCACGATAATCTACTCAAGATAAAAAGGGATGTCATACTCCTGATTTCATTCACCAAGCCACAATAAATGACATATAAGATATGGCAAAGACGTATAATATCCATAATGGCATACTACTATAAGTATGTAAATGATAATCAACAAACGATTAATCAATATCAAAGAATCTTCTCAAAGATCCAAAAAGGGTATCATACCCAAAACTTGTATTCACAACAAGTTAATGACACACAAATTCACCTATGCACAAGAATTGATAAATCATATCAATAGAAATCACAAAGTTGGTGAAACATAAATTCCAGAAATCAACACAAGAAATCCAGTCAATGACACACGAATTCACCTATGCACAAGAATTGATAAATCATATCAATAGAAATCACAAAAATAGGTGAAGAAGAAAATTCCAGAATTCGACACACGAAATCCAGAAATCACACAAAATAAGGGGGGGAGGCCTATCACATGAACGGGAGCATGAAAACTCACCAACAACTGTAACACATGAACGAGAAGCTATCTCATGGTAGCTAGCCATTAATTTGACACACGAATGGTCCGAAGACCTGACACACGAATGGTCCGAAGACCGTGGGTTGCTACCCCACAAATTTGACACACGAACGGGGTTTAGTCTCCCACGCAGACAAAGAGACATCGCACATTGCTAGTCTAAATCACAAAAATGATCGTCATGATCATCGAGAAGTGTCAATTACACTAAGCTAGTAAATATATGAGTTTAGCTTCATGTCCCATAACCACTTGCTTAACTTAAATATTTACGAACAAATTGTAGATCTCCACTAGAAAATTGTCACAAGAGTTTCAATCGAACAAGTCCAAGAATTAACCAACAAAGTAAACGCATGCGTTTCATACCACTCGTTTTACTAAGTCGTTTAATTAGATTTCTCATACGAGTGAGGTAAGGTTTGTATATACTAATAGATTGGAAAACTGTTTTATAAACGAATTTGGTATTAAAGTAGAGTTGAAATAATTATAAGAAAGAGTTTTGATATTTACTACTAGTATAGAAAACCTTTATATTTTTAAAGTGACAAATCACAAAGAAGATTGTAAGAACAATCGATCACTAAAATTCACATACGAAGATGTGAATAAAATCCAAAGAAACTGATAAAGAATCCATCGAAATGGATATTCAAAAATCCCTAAAAAGGAGTCATCAAGGTCATAATAAATGATAACAACAAATAGGATCATCAAGAATCGATTTAAATTGGAAATTCAATCCAAAAGGCAAAGTGGACTCAAACAGCAGGTTCAGTCGACTGAATAGAGTTTTCAGTCGACTGACCCTGTACCTGGAAATTTTCTAGGTTCAGGAAACTTTCTGTTTCCAGGTTCAGTCGACTGTGTAGAATTTTTCAGTCGACTGAATCATGCCTGGAAACTCTCGGGTTCCAGGTTCAGTCGACTGAACAGAGTTTTCAGTCGACTGAATCATGCCTGGGCTGTTTTTCAGCCTTATTCAAATGAAGAGCAAACTCTTCCAAAATGCGACCAGACGAACAATGGCTCTAAGGGTTTATGCCAATCGGCAACCCGACCCTATATGCTCTTCGGTGCATCACTAAAAGCATGATCAAACATCCATATAAGGATTTTCACACAAATTTGACTTAAAAACCCAAAAATTGGAATATTCACAAAACCAATCCGAATCAAGAGCAAATGCACATGAAGAAGTGTTAGGAATTCAAACCTAACAACCAAAGATAATTATAGTCATAGATGTGAGATAAAAATCTCACCTTTTCGCAAAATCGAACAAGTAGAAGATTGAAAGCAAATGGAGAATCAACCTCTCTTCAACATAACCCAATTGAGCTTGAATCTAAGCTCAAAAACAATAACATTCCCGAAATTAGGTTTAGGAATTTCTGAAATTGGTAAGAGAATAAGTTGGAGAAGAAGAAGAGAAGCTTACCAATGGGTTCTTCTTGAGTTTGGAGCTAGGAATTTGATTTGCAAGAGAAACTAGGGTTTTGGAATTTTAATTTCCAATCTCTCCCACCATTAATGCTAAGAAGACTGAAATGAGAAGAGAATGAGGGTGAGTGGGGAAGAGTGGCTCAGATTTGAGCATTAGTTAACATAGGGCTGAGCCCAAACCAAACCCAAAGTGAAAAGTAGCAAAAATCAACTTTCTCCAAACATATCGAAGCTTATACTCAAAAAGGTCGCAAACGGCGTTTTAAACTCAATGGGAGTGGTCCCGAGTCCTAATTCGACCGTATGCAAAAAGTAGCTTTTCGGACTAAAATCCGACTAACGATAAAATATTTAAATATAAAATCGATAAATATGCGGGTTGTTACAGAAACATATCAATTCTTCACAAATTACTTGTTAAAAGTTAGATTTTAAGTAAGTTTACTCACCCAAGATTGCAGTTGAACAGAGGATGGTTGTTTGATGATGAAAGAAGACAGCTATTTGAAGTTTTGAATGCCTGTAACTCTTCTTGCTTCCTGACTTTTATTTAAGCTTGAAAATATGCAGTTTTTGTTTATGTTACTTTTTTTTTCTCAGGCTTGATTTTGAAGTTATGGACTGAACTAAAAGATAAGAACAGATAGAATAATGAACATACGTATATATAACTTTCAACAATGATGTCTTCTTGTACAAGCTTTGCCTTGCTATAAATATTTGCTTTATTTTTATTATATACTAAGGCCTAAGACAATTCAACCATTTCGGCTGAAAGATATTTTTTTTCAGACATGAAGGTAGGCTAATTAAATGTTTGTGTTAACATATATGTTAACATATCATAATGTTTGCTGACACAACAATTTGGTACAAAGATATTTTTCAGGTTTGTTTGTACTAAGATGTATTCATAAAGCTTTACACTTTTAATGCTTTGTTGACAAACTTGTATTGATACATACAGGTTTTGGTCTTTACAAAAAAATGTTTTATTTTGTCTTCATACTTATGTTAACATATAATAATGTTTGCAGACAATTTAATTTTGCATGCAAATTCTGCTTTGTCTGATTCCATATTTTTATATCTTATATTCATATTATAGTATTGTACTTATGTTGGATATATATAAGCTTGTGTTTAGTTTAATTATAAAAGCTATTGTTATTAGAAACACTCCTCGATCTTATTTTTAATTAAAGTCAAATTTTCCAATATTTGATTTATAACCTATATTCGCATTGATGTATTTATATTTAATATGAATAGAATTGTATTATTGTACTTATTATTAATAACCGCATTTATATATCTGGAATTGCATGTCATTAACACATTATTTTTAATTTAATTAAATAAAACATATTTAATTTTAAATATTGTTAAAAGAGTCTATTTTACTTTTTGAAGTTATAAATTCCTTTATAACACATATACAACTAATAATATCCAAAATATTATTTATTTATAAATGAAAATCTTGTATTTTATTTAAATTTGATCAAAACTTATTATAATAATAGGGTCAAAATTCCGGGATGTCACAAGAAATTTCAATTTTTGGCTTTGGATTTAATTTGAAATTGCAATTGGAATTTTGATTTTTGTCTATCATGGAATGAGGAGGAGTTATAGGAACTGTACGTACGAAATAATGACATAAGAAATAGGATAGGGTTTATAATAGGGTATATATAGGCAAGCTGAAACTAGAATGGACCGGATCGATTGAATATACGCGTTGAACGATAAAATGGACCGAAAAGCCCGTTCCGACTCCGAAATGAAATTGGATCAACCCATATATCAAAATAGGTGTTTTTTGAATATTTTAAACGTGATGGAACAGGTTTCAAGTCCAAATTCCATTTTATGGAGAAGTTATGCCAAAATCAAGTTATTTCAAATTGATTTTAATTGATTTCAGTTTCATTGATTTTCAGGCACTTCGAGTCTGTATGATCAAACGACAAGTCCGATCGGTACGAAACTCGAAATCCTACAATAATTCAACGTTACGGATCCGATGAAACTGGTTTCTATGAAATCTGAGTCAGTGGCCAAAATGGCTATTTTTACATTAGTTAAATAAATTGATATTAAATTGATTAAATTATTATTTAAATTCAAATCCTATAATTTACAAATTCTATCATCTTGGATTACTTTAGTAATTTAAAATTCTTTATAACCAATTCCCATATAAATTTAAGGTTGATTAGTTCACCAATTATAGTATTAAATTCCAATTCCATTAAATTCATAAATTATTGATTGAAATTTCAAAGAAATCCATTTATTTGATTTCTAAGTCTTGTTATTCATTCAATCATCATATTATCATCTAAGGTACCATTTACTTTATTATATATCCTAATATATTAACATTTTTCCATTTCATCTTTATTTCAATTGCATAATATTTAATTTCAATTACCACTATAATTACACTTATTATAAATTGGCTTTCAATGGATTGGTTCGTTACAATTCAAATATTTTTATTAAGTTCATTACTACTTATAAACGTAGTTACCTTGTTTTTCCCTTCATTACCTTAATATACTCCAATTTAACAACTCTTAAACATTGTATTACATTTCACATTAATGTCACATTTATTTGCATTGATTAAAAATTTATTTCCATTTTCAATTAACAAGCTAAATAAATAGGTAACATACAATAATCATTACCGTTACCATTGAATCACATAAATAAGATTTTATTACTTACAAATCAATGTTGCCATTTATTTTCATACGATTACTTTCATTCACTTATCTTCAATTTATAACCAAACAAAACATTTAGATTTATTTTCATTAATTGGTATTCCATTCAATTCACAAATTTATTAACTTTGATTAGTATTGTTTACCTTGCATTCTAGTTATTATTTCATTAATATGATTCCCAATTTTATTTCTTTCAGTATTAATCACACAATCATATTAAATTAACAAATTATAATGTTTCCACTATTTCAATAAATTTGAACTCCATTCAAGTTATTTGCCATTCACTCGCACTTATACTGTTGCAATTCGTTCTATTTATTATTTTAATTAATAATTCACGAATTTATATTTTCTTAAATATGAAATTTCAAAAACCCTGTTAAACTAACAATTATGATTAATGAAAATTTACGGGTCGTTACACATTGATTACAAGAATAGGAAAATAATCTATTTCAGTAAGTTGTTTATTATTCTTGTGTATAAAAAAAAAATTTATAAACATGTCTAAATAAACAATGGTTCTAATTTTCATCCATTTTAGTCGTCTGTTTTGGAATTTAACTTTGTAAGTAATTGCAATTAATGTAACTGAAATATCTCATTTAAAAGGGAAAGAAAATGTTGATTGCAATTAATAGATTTAATAGAAGAAACTCACGTTTTGTGTTATACAAAAAGGGTGTTTTAATGGAAATAAAAGGTCATTTTGGGAAAACCAAATTGAACATTTTCATTTTTAATGTAAGTTTAATTTTTTTTACTATGCGTAGATAAAAACCTAAATGCATACAAATTTGAATATTATTTGAGTTAATGAAGTTTATTTGGTTACTTTTCAAAAAAATAGAATTCAAAAGGTTGTGTGATGTACATGGTCCCTTCATTTCTTTTTTTATTAATTGTCCTATGAACATTTTAAAATAGTTACCTTATTATTAATACTTGATCCGTTTATTTCTCCTTCTATTTAATACCTGAACCTAGACTTTTAGGTTATATTTAATTCTTACCACCTCTTTTTCAAGTACATAAAATTTTACTTTCCTTTGGTTTGCAAACTTCTCCATTCCTATGTATATTTCCTTATGCATTATTAATGCCTAGAGCTTTCAAAATAAAATGTGACATTCATTTTTGTCCCTCCACCTTCATTTCCTTATTATAAATAACATGCAGCTTATTTCTTCATTTGAGTTTTGTTTCTCCTGACACCCATATTCACAAACTCTTATTCTTTCAAATCCAAAAGCTTTCTTTTATGAAACATAATTTTATTTTCATTTTTCGTACACGTCTAGTCCATATCTTAGTTGTACTTCAATCTTTTCCTTAAGCTACATCTCCAAAAAAAGTAAGTATTTGTTTATTATTTTATGCGTACTAATTTTTATTTTAATAATATTTCTTATAACATGAATATCATTTGCATATAAACTTTGCTTCACACGCGATTTCTTTTGTTGGATTCTGAAACAACCCACAAATCCGTACCCCTTGAGTCAACACTATTCTATCTAAATCAACTCAAGTTGTACAGAAATACGAACCATTTGGGTTAAAGTAGAAGAGGTAGAAGAAGAAAACAGATAATAAATAATTTTACTCAAAAAAAATTAAATATCTCTGTTTATATATTACATCATCAGAGTACATCAATCACAGCTCAACATCAATACCATACAATGGATACACAACAACTCAAGATACACAACAACTCAAACAGCGGAATATATAAATATAAAACAAGTACGAATGTATGTATCGTCATCCGGCTCGTCTCCTGAGCTCCACAGCATCATATCCTGTATCCTATAATACTCGGTCTGACCCGAGCATTACAGTTAAATAATACCCGAGTCAGTCTGGAATACCAGCGTGAGAAAATCACACCCAATTGATTATTAAAGTTTCAAAAATCCTTTTGAAAACAAAAGCATCTCGTAAGACCATGCCAAAAATAAATATGTCGAGTTTTTACCTTACGATAGCTAAAACAATTTTTATAGAAATCCTCTATTATTATAATAGGGTCTATTTACAAATACTTATAAAATAGCCGAAATTGTTACATGATTAAATTCCAGCTACTAGCCACAGAGTGGGTAATACAAAGAAAACACGTACAAGGCTCGTAGGGAGAATGGATTTCCAACCAATGACTAGGCACTCGGGTACCACCTGCCACAGTACGGGGTCTAGATCACCGTATCGAGGAGTACGCCCACTCCCCTGCAACACAAGGCCGGACTACCCCGTACTGGATAATCCCGAGTGAGATCGCCCCATGGTTGAGATCAGCAACCGCCCACTAAGCCGAAATAATAAGGGACATCAAGACTGGAATGACCTCACCCTGCTTGGGTGCTACCCACCTAGCCTTGCTACATAACCCCTGATTTTCAGTCATTCCCATTTGATGAGGCTTGAGGCTAAGCGTTACCTTTTATAAAACATATCCCTTAGAATGCCCATCGTCCACCTGACGATGTTTCGCAAGCAATTATCAATGCAAGTCCGTCCCGGGTTCGAACGGAACCAAAGGCACTATTCCTACTACATCCATTTTGGAAATATCCTCAGGATTAGTAGCGACTAGCCACTGCACTTCACAGCTTCATCTTCGAATCCAAACTTGTTTTCACGAAACGTACAAACCGGATCGAAGTGGTTTTCGAGAAATAAATCTTGATCCCGGTCTCTTCGAAACGATCAAAGCATTTTTGTCCAATATTGATAGTCGGTTATTTAACTATCAATTAATATGCATAAACATCCATCAACCAATAAATAATTTCCCAAATTTTTTATTTATCTTAAAAAATATCTTCACAAGATATATTTTCACTTTTCAAATTCCTTTGAAAACAGTTTTCACTACTACCTGCCTTTCTCAGAATAAATTCCAAGTATTTCTATTTCCACTGGAATCTCCAAGCACAAAACTAGATTGTTCTAAATTAATTTAAAACACTTTACTTTTAAAAATATACTTTAAAATATTCAAGTTAAAATTACTTCAATAATTTGTTAAAAATACATACTATATGAATATTTAAAATAAGGTTACTTAATAAAATATAAAACTAGATTTCTACTTTTAAAACAAAATACTAAGTTACTTCTTAATAATTACTGCCAGAATAGATTAAAGAAAATACTGACTTTAGACTTTAAATAATAAAAATAATAAATTTTACAAAACTTGCTTCCTTTAAAAACAACTTTAAAACATTTAATTTATATTTGCGATTTTACCTTTTAAAAACATGTACTTGGCCATTAAGAGAAAATTTCAACATCAATCACTTAAATCAATTTCCCCGAAATTGATTTCCAATTTATTTTATTTGAAGTAAGTTTCTTTAGTTACTCAATTTATTTCAAAAATTTCATTAGTTACGGACTTTTTATTATTGTTATTATTTTCTGTTTGATTTTAAATCCTTTAACTGAAATATACCAATTTCAGATTTTCCCAATCTCTTCTTATTCTTCTCTCAATAATTTAAATCTTAAATATTAAATAAATGATTTTTTATTAAATAATATCAATGAAGTTTTCAAACTTCATTAACTTTCTGTTTATTCAAAAATTCCTTTCCATATACAGAATTTTATTAATTAGCATTTTGAAACCACTAATATTCTCATCCAATTCACCTTAATTTATATACATTCTTTATAATTATTTCTTAAGAGTTCACTTCTTTTATTTCCTTTCAAAGTCCAACCTATATATTTGGATAAAACAGAGTACCGAAATATTCAAGTAGACTATAACATTCTATTTTCTAATATAATTCATCATAGAATATCAATCAATCACAGCTATGGGTGTTTAATAATTTAAATAAATGTTGAGGGATCCAGTTGGATCCCTCCAACCTGTTTTCCCTGCATCCACAGACGTTAGCACAATATAGTACACCAATTCCAAATATACCATACTATAATACATCAACCAATCCAATCATTCAAACAATTATTTAGATTTAATCATTCAAATTTAAATTTAAATTTGAACTGAGTGAGATTAACTCACCTTTGCTCTAAGATTGCCATTCACCTCAAACTCGTCTTGTTTCCACGATTTTTAACCTTATACAAACCAATTTTTGATTTATTAATATTCGAAATACAAATCAAACCCTTAATTACCATGCAATTTAATTTTGAACTAATTTTCTTTTATTAAATCTTTTAGTAACAAAAATGGTTTAGATAGGTCAATTTACACAAGTAAATTCCTATAATACGTTATTATAAAATGAGCCAGTGAAATTATATTTATTTTACTTATGAACTATATATTAATGAAATGCCTTATATAGATTTCAAAGAAAATCTAATTAATTAATTTGCAACACATTTTTTTTATTAATATTGTACCTTCAAAATTCTATTCCCATATATATATATATATATCCATTACTGTTTATAGATATATACAGAACCTTATTGTTTTAAACTCTCTTTTTTCTCTCTATTTAAACATTTCCTTTTACAGTATACATATACACATATATATTTATTAATTTAAAAACAGAATCAATATTTCCTTACAGTAAATTTTTTTCATAAAATAAAGATCTGGTTCTTAAAACCCTTTTTTTTATTCCGATAATGAATATGATTAAATAAAAAAAATCAATCGTACCTCCTGCAGAAGAAACCCCTCCATCAGGATGAACTAACGCGACTCACTGCCACCAAGCATGCTCCCAATACCTCACGAATCCACGCCCAAATTCGGCTTCACCCCCACCCACCAACGGCGAACGCCTCGCCCTCCCTGACTCGAGAATCACCACCAACATCCAATCTCCACGTGCGCGATTTGCCGCGATGCCACACTTCCCCGGCACTCGCGATTTCGTCGCGATTGATTTTCTGAACCCCCTTCCCAAAGTCGAACTCCACCCTAACCAACAAGTTACTGTGAGATCACGCCTCAGTCAATCGAGATTCACAATGGCTTCGCGAAATCTGGGCGATGCACGAGGCTCTCCTCGATTGATGAATAGGCGACTCATTTCGATCGCCATTTTTTTTAAAGAATCGAACTGCTTCGATTGGAATGGAAACAAAGGGAAGGCGCGATTTGATTCGAAAGGGCTTCGAACTGAAAAAGAAAAAGGGGAAAAACACTGGAGGCAATACTCGAGTCGGCCATTGATATATTTTAAACAAATGTTTTAGAAGAAAGTTCGGCTGAAATTATTAAAGAGGAAAGCGTGATTAAAACGATAAAAGGGAAAATATCTCTGCGCGATCAGAAGATAGGGTGGCTGATGTACGATATAGGGTAGCTGTATATTGATTTTTATATATTTAATATTATTAAATTTTCAAAATATCTCGTATAACATAACTCGAAATCTTAAATTCCAAATCAGACCCGCCGACAGGCATTTATAAGGCTTTACCCGTATTCCGAACACAATGGAACGTGTTTCAGAAGCTAATTTAATCGTATGTGGAAGTTAGCTTTACAAATCGATTTAAAATATTAAATTGTAGATTTTAATTTCAACGCGTTAATATATCGTATGCTCACAAAACAACTCCAAACTCTACGAAAATTTAAATCCGATAATATAACACTATTACGGACCCAACGGAACTGGTTTTCGTCAATTTCCGAGAGAGTGCCTCGGAAGGCTATTTTTCAAATTCAATTTAAACGATATATTTTAAAACTGAACAAATCAGTGTTAAATTCAATTTTAGCACTTCTATTATTTCCGTATTATCAATATAAATTTTATAAGCCTTCAAATGATTTTTAACAGGCTTAAAACTCCAGATTCAATATTTTACCCAATTCCGATAATTAAATTCAACAATTAATTATCAAATAAATACCGATATTTTGAAATTAAAGTTAATAATTAACCTTTGAATATTTAAAATTAATTAAATATTCTCATTTCATATGCTCAAAAATTCCGGGTCGTCACATTCCTTCCCCCTTAAAAGAATTTCGTCCCCGAAATTACTAGTTAGGAAGAATGGTCCAAAACCCACTTCCTTTTCCCAAAATCAATCAGTTTCTACAATTCAACATCTTACCCATTATCTCCTTACAAAAGATCCATTATTATTCTTATTAACTTATCTATTCTCCCATAGTTTCAAACTATACTATTTGTTTAACCATTCAAGGTTCAATTTAAAAACAAATCTTGAATTATCAAAATTTTCTCAAAATTTTTCTATCTCCCTAAATTTTCAAATTTTTTTGCCAGCGTCTCCTTTGCGCGGCTAGCTCGGTACAACTACAAAAGGCCTCTACAGGCTCGCAAATCCAAAAAGAAAACAAAACGCCAAGTGGCTCGATCCAAAAACCCAATCAAATTTCATACCAAAATTTAAATACATACCTTTTGTCGGGCAATTCAAATTATCATCTGAAATCAAAACCAACTCTCTTTTCCTTTTATAATACCTGCATATTCCCCTTAGCAATAATATCCAATCACGATAGTCATGATATTTTATTGACTTCCTTACGAAATGTCAATATTTATTCATCCCAAATATTAACTTAGAATATATTAGTAATATCGATTTCCCATTTCGAATTCATCATTACCTTCTTAAGTTTAGTATAAGCACTTTATATGTTTCTTTATTCATTTTCACCTTAACACTTTAGTTTATATCTATTTCTATTCAAATTGATTCCTCCATTTCCATATGAATTCAATTTATCTTTAACTCTGAACATTTAAATTTTATTTGTCATTTATTACTAATTCATGTCATCATTTTAATTAGTTTCATTCACTAACATTTTAATTTCCAATTTTAAATCGTTTTGTCGTTAACAAAATTTTCCAAAAATTTTCAAAATTTTCTAACTCCCAAAATTTCCAGAAAATTTTGGCAGAGTCCCTTTTATACGGAGGAGCTTTTGCAATTTGACAAAAGAGATAAATATATATACATCGACCCACCCGGTCGGAAAAACCAAAAACAGTTCATATTTCCTATTTTTATTGCGTAGGCGTAGCTTATTTAGCATTTTTAAGCAAGTAACTTAATTATTTAGCAATTAGCGCAACCAAATCCAGCCACACGGCTTCCATGTACCTGTACTTACTCAATTTAAACTTGTAAGTGCCATTTAAACGAAGTTTAACAACAGTTCACTTATTTGCAATAGTTAAACTCATGAATTCTAAAAGAATGCACATTAAACACTTTTATAAGAAATTTAAATATCCAACATTAATTTTTATTTGCTTATAACCAATCACATATCGTTTCACTTAATCCGAATGGTTAACAACTCACAAGCTTACATTAATTTATTTGACGAGATCCATGTGAATAAATAAGTACTTATGTTTTATAATAAATTTAAATTGATTCCAACCCATTTATACTTAATTCTATTCCATTTTTAAATTTATTAACAATCTATATATTCTCATTTTCATTGCATTTTAAATTTGAATACATTCGCTTGCATTTCATTTTTTTCTAACCAAACTAGTTCATTTAACATCCATTAACAACTTAGGTTCGTCTTAATTACCAATTAAATTTCCCTTTTTATTTTAATTCATTCACAACCATTTATTTAGCTTGACCCGTTCTAGGCTTGCATATTACTACCCATTCCCGAATTAATTCAAACCAAGCTTTAATTTAATGGTCTTCCAATTTTACTCGTAGTCGAGCTTCTAATTATTCTCAACTTAAGTTATTTTACTCAATTTATTTCACTTCAACTTAAGTTCACTTCCATCTTTCATTTGATTCTTATTTATTCTATCCATTTATTTATTTAAGAATATCATTCCATTAAATATTATTTACAACCCACCAAATTCTATTTCGATCCAAATTTATTTTTACTTGATTCAATTTCAATCCAATATCATTAAACTTGGTTTTAAGTTGACTTCAATTCAACTCTCCCCCTCATATTCACCTTAAGCCAATTTATTTTGATTTATTCAAATTTTATACTTAAGCTCATTTTCATTTCACAAGTAAATATTTTTCTCTTTTATTCAACTTAATTCTATTTCAATTAAATCTTGTTTTTAAATCTGCAATTTCACTAGTAAAATTTACTTCCAGATTCAACTCGTTCAATTGATTACAAGGTCATTTCCAATTTATTTCCACATATTTGGATTTTATTTGCACATTCAAAACATTGCTATTTTAATCCAATTTCATCTTCCTTTTTTCGACACATTTCCAACTATATTTAATTTGTTAACACTTTAGGTTAAATTTTAATTTCAAATATCACTTCATTTAATTTTTTCTAAGTTCAATTTATTTTATAATTCAAGTTTTGATCTTCATTTTATTTTTCAATTCATCAATCAAACAATATTTATTTTGGATTTTGTATTCCATTTTCAATTTTATAAGTCACAACTTATTATTTACACAATTCCATTCATTATAGGCTTGAATATGTCCATCTTTTATTATTATTATTTTAACTCAAGCCTTCTATTTATTTATAGCCCAAGCATATTTTATTTCTATGGATTTTTAATTCTCTTATAAGCTATTCTAATTTATTTATTTCAATTCCAGTCCTTATCCAATTTATTTTCCCTACATTAATTCAATTGAATTCTCATTCCAATTGAATTTTACTTTGACTTAGATTTGTTTGACTCGATTCGATTTTCAAACCTAAGTTCAACATTAAATTTCAATTTCCTTATAAATTTTTAGATTCCAGGATTCAGTTTTCACTTTACTTACTTACATAGTCGAATTTATTTCAACAAATTCCAAATTTACCAGTCATCAAACTTTTTATATTCCATAGACATTCTTAGTTAAAATTCCAAAGTTTAAACAATATTTCAACATTTCAAAATTCCCTTTGAAATCTTCTATATCCAAAATTCCTTTGATAAATTCAATTTATCTCTTTGAATTTCAAAACTCAACCAGTTTTGCAAACAATTTCAATTCAAAACAACTTGGTAGCAATCTTTCTCTTGGAAACTCGAAAATGAACATCGATGATGCTGCAGTCATCACCGAAGTTATTTTCCAACTACTGTAAGAGTTCAATGCTTTAATCTCCTTTAAAACCCTTCAAATGTTTAAATTCCAAATCTCACTAGATCTCAAATCCGATTTACAAATATTTCTCATAAGTACAATATTTTTCCTAATCTTTGGAAATCATTCCCAAATTCAAAGGAACTTAAATTCCAAAATTTTCAAATTCCAACTCTTTAAATTTATATTCAAACATTACTTTGGAATTTTATTTTATTTTAATTATTAATCACGTTATAATTTACATTATAGTTTACATTTACACATTTCATTTATATATGAATTTGTTTCCTAGTTTTTAATTATGGTTTTCAATTCCTTATTCAATTATAATCACATTCACAAATTTCATTCATTTTATTAATTTGTCTCTTAATCTTTGGTTATTATCCCAATTTCTTATTCAATTTTACTCATTAATAATAATTCAATGTTGTTATTCCTAATAACCAAGCATTCATATATAACTATAATAATTTATGAAAAATCATTTTCTTTCATATACAAAAATAATTTTGGGTAAAATTATTTCATTTACCTTATTTAAAACAATACTGTGTCAGTTTATCTTGTTTAAGAGTTTAGAAATTCCTATCGATAATATGGCGTCCCATATATCGACCAGAATCCGTAAACACTCAACCGATAAATCAACGCAATATAAAACAATTTTATATTCACTAACAAATATGCGCTCATATCTATTAATACGATCAAACTCATTCTAGAGTACCATAGACTCTATTTTATGAGTAATTCCCACTAGAGCCAAGGTTATCACCAACCTCGCTCTGATACCAAGTGAAACGACCCGCATATCCGTACACCTTGAGTCAACACTATTCTATCTAAATCAACTCAAGTTGTACAGAAATACAAACCATTTGGGTTAAAGAAGAAGAGGTAGAAGAAGAAAATAGAAAACAACAACAGAATCTAACCATCGCAGCGGAATAAAATATAATAGATAATAAATAATTTTACTCAAAAAAATTAAATATCTCTCTTTATATATTACATCATCAGAGTACATCAATCACAGCTCAACATCAATTCATACAATGGATACACAACAACTCAAGAAACACAACAACTCAAGCAGCGGAATATATAAATATAAAAAAAGTACGAATGTATGTATCGTCATCCGGCTCGTCTCCTGAGCTCCACAGCATCATATCCTGTATCCTATAATACTCGGTCTGACCCGAGCATTACAGTTAAATAATACCCGAGTCAGTCTGGAATACCAGCGTGAGAAAATCACACCCAATTGATTATTAAAGTTTCAAAAATCCTTTTGAAAAAAAGCATCTCGTAAGACCACGCCATAAATAAATATGTCGGGTTTTTACCTTACGATAGCTAAAACAATTTTTATAGAAATCCTCTGATATTATAATAGGGTCTATTTACAAATACTTATAAAATAGCCGAAATTGTTACATGATTAAATTCCAGCTACTAGCCACAGAGTGGGTAATACAAACAAAAACTCGTACAAGGCTCGTAGGGAGAATGGATTTCCAACTAATGGCTAGGCACTGGGGTACCAACTGCCACAGTACGGGGCCTAGATCACCGTACCGAGGAGTACGCCCGCTCCCCTGCAACACAAAGCCGGGACTACCCCTTACTGGATAATCTCGAATGAGATCACCCCACGGTTGGGATCAGCAACCGCCCACTAAGCCGAAATAATAAGGGACATCTAGACTGGAATGGGACATCTAGACTTGAATGACCTCACCCTGCTTGGGTGCTACCCACCTAGCCTTGCTGCATAACCCCTGATTTTCAGTCATTTCCATTTGATGAGGCTTGAGGCTAAGCGTTACCTTTTATAAAACATATCCCTTAGAATGCCCATCGTCCACCTGACGATGTTTCGCAAGCATTTATCCATACAAGTCCGTCCCGGGTTCGAACGGAACCGAAGGCACTATTCCTACTACATCCATTTTGGAAATATTCTCAGGATTAATAGCGACTAGCCCTTGCACTTCACTGCTTCATCTTCGAATCCAAACTCGTTTTCACGAAAATTACAAACCGGATCGAAGTGGTTTTCGAGAAATAAATCTCGATCCCGTCTCTTCGAAACGATCAACTAATTTTTGTCCAATATTGATACTCGGTTATTTAACTATCAATTAATATGCATAAACATCCATCAACCAATAAATAATTTCCCAATTTTTTTTATTTATCTCAAAAATATCTTCACAAGATATATTTTCACTTTTCAAATTCCTTTGAAAACAGTTTTCACAACTACCTGCCTTTCTCAGAATAAATTCCAAGTATTTCTATTTCCACATGAATCTCCAAGCACAAAACTAGATTTTTCTAAATTAAGTTAAAACACTTTACTTTTAAAAATATACTTTAAAACATTGAAGTTAAAATTACTTCAATAATTTGTTAAAAAAACATACTATATGATATTTAAAATAAGGTTACTTAATAAAATATAAAACTAGATTTCTACTTTTAAAACAAAATACTAAGTTACTTCTTAATAATTACTGCCAGAATAGATTAAAGAAAATACTGGCTTTAGACTTTAAATAATAGAAATAATAAATTTTACAAAACTTGCTTCCTTTAAAAACAACTTTAAAACATTTAATTTATCTTTGCGATTTTACCTTTTAAAAACATGTACTTGGCCATCCAGAGAAAATTTCAACTTCAATCACTTAAATCAATTTCCCCGAAATTGATTTCCAATTTATTTTATTTGAAGTAAGTTTCTTTAATTACTCAATTTATTTCAAAAAAATTCATTAGTTACAGACTTTTTATTATTATTATTGTTTTCCGTTTGATTTTTAATCGTTTAACTGAAATATGCCAATTTCAGATTTTCCCAATCTCTTCTTATTCTTCTCTCAATAATTTAAATCTTAAATATTAAATAAATGTTTTTTTATTAAATAATATCAATGAAGTTTTCAAACTTCATTAACTTTCTGTTTATTCAAAAATTCCTTTCCATATACAGAATTTTATTAATTAGCATTTTGAAACCACTAATATTCTTATCCAATTCGCTTTAATTTATATATATTCTTTATAATTATTTCTTAAGAGTTCACTTCTTTTATTTCGTTTCAAAGTCCAATCCTATATATTTGGATAAAACTGAGTACCGAAATATTCAAGCAGACTACAACATTCAATATTCTAATATAATTCATCACAGAATATCGATCAATCACAGCTGTGGGTGTTTAATAATTTAAATAAATATTGAGGGATCTCGTTGGATCCCTCCAACCTGTTTTCCCTGCATCCACAGACGTTAGCACAATATAATACACCAATTCCTAATGTACCATACTATAGTACATCAACCAATCCAATCATTCAAACAGTTATTTAGATTTAATCATTAAAATTTAAATTTAAATTTAAACTGAGTGAGATTAACTCACCTTTGCCCTAAGATTGCCATTCACCTCAAACTCGTCTTGTTTCCACGATTTTTAACCTTGTACAAACCAATTTTCGATTTACTAAAATTCGAAATATAAATCAAACCCTTAATTACCATTCAATTTAATTTTGAACTAATTATCCTTTATTAAATCTTTTAGTAACAAAAATGGTTTAGATAGGTCAATTTACACAAGTAACTTCCTATAATACGTTATTATAAAATGAATCAGTGAAATTATATTTATTTTACTTATGAACTATATATTAATTAAATGCCTTATATAGATTTCAAAGAAAATATAATTAATTAGTTTTCAATACATTTTTTTATATTAAAATTGTACCTTCAAAATTCTATTCCCATATATATATATATATGTATATATATATATATCCATTACTGTTTATAGATATATACAGAACCTTATTGTTTTAAACTCTTTTTTTCTCTCTATTTAAACATTTCCTTTAACAGTATACATATACACATATATATATTTATTAATTTGAAAACAGAATCAATATTTCCGTACAGTAAATATTTTTGGTAAAATAAACATCTGGTTCTTAAAACCCTTTTTTTATTCCGACAATGAATATGATTAAATAAAAAAAACAATCGTACCTCCTACAGAAGAAATCCCTCCATCAGGATGAACTAATGTGACTCACTGCCGCCAAGCATGCTACCAAAGCCTCACGAATCCACGCCCAAATTCGGCTTCACCCTCACCCACCAACGGCGAACGCCTCGCCCTCCCTGACTCGAGAATCTCCACCAACATCCAATCTCCACGTGCGCAACTTGTTGTGATGCCACACTTCCCCAGCACTCGTGATTTCATTGCGATTGATTTCCTGAACCCCCCTTCCCAAGGTCGAACTCCACCCTAACCAACAAGCTACTGCGAGCTCGCGCCTCAGACAATCGAGATTCACAATGGCTTCGCGAAATCTGGGCGATGAACGACGCTCGCCTCGATTGATGAATAGGCGATTCATTTCGATCGCCAATTTTTTTTTAAAGAATCGAATTGCTTCGATTGGAATGGAAACAAAGAGAAGGCGCGATTTGATCCGAAAGGGCTTCGAACTGAAAAACATAAAGGGGGAAAACACTGGAGGCAATACTCGAGTCGGCCATTGATATATTTGAAACAAATGTTTTAGAAGAAAGCTCGGCTGAAATTATTAAAGAGGGAAGCGTGATTAAAATGATAAAAGGGAAAATATCTCTACGCGATTAGAAGATAGGGTGGCTGATGTACGATATAGGGTAGCTGTGTATTGATTTTTATATATTTAATATTATTAAATTTTCAAAATATCTCGTATAACATAACTCGAAATCTCGAATTCCAAATCAGACCCGCCGAAAGGTATTTATAAGGCTTTACCCGCATTCCGAACACAATGCAACGTGTTTCGAAATCTAATTTAATCGTACATGGAAGTTAGCTTTACAAATCGATTTAAAATAATAAATTGTAGATTTTAATTTCAACGCGTTAATATATCGTATGCTCACACAACAACTCCAAACTCTACGAAAGTTTAAATCTGATAATATAACACTATTACGGACCCAATGGAACTGGTTTCGTCAATTTCCGAGACAGTGCCTCGGAAAGCTATTTTTTAAATTCAATTTAAACGATATATTTTAAAACTGAACAAATCAGTGTTAAATTCAATTTTAACACTTCTATTATTTCCTTATTATCAATATAAATTTTATAAGCCTTCAAATTATTTTTAACAGGCTTAAAACTCCAGATTCAATATTTTACCGAATTCCGATAATTAAATTCATCAATTAATTATCAAACAAATACCGATATTTTGAAATTAAAGTTAATAATTAAACTTTGAATATTTAAAATTAATTAAATATTCTCATTTCAAATACTCAAAAATTCCGAGTCGTCACAGATTCATATTTAAATTTTGGACAACATGAAATTGATTTAGTTGAATATGGAGATTGTTGAGTTTTTGCGCTTCAGTTTGGATCTTATGGGATAAATCAAGGCGAGTGTTTTAACTCACTCACAACTACTAAATTGTCTTATGTTGGTTTATTTAAATTTATGGTGTGATTAGAAATTAACTGGTTGATGTTTGGTATATTTAAATTGTCATCCCAATTAAATATGACTTTTATTGCATTTAATTGTTATTTGATTTAATATTGAATTTAATTGTCAATTGAATATCTATTGATGATAATCAGTTAACTGATGTTATTTATTGGTTGATTGAATGATGAATGTGTACATTTGATTATTTGATATTGGATGACTGTATGTTATATTTTTATATTGCTATAACATGGTAAGCTCCTTTGGGTTGAAATGATACATACATGAACGATTTATAGATTAGGGAAAAATCATTATTGGTTGTAATGATAAACCCCAATGACTTTATGGAATTTGAATTTTATTCGGGATTATGGATTGAAATGATATATATCCATAAACATAAAATATTTATGGATTGAAATGATAAATATATGTATTACTTAACCATAAAGTTGAAAATTATATAAGAATACTGGATTGGTTAAATTAAATGATTTTAAATCCTTAAATTTTGAATTTTGTTCAATGATATTTTGAAGAAAATTTGATTTATATAAACTGAAATATTTTTGAAAAATCTGAGTATTAAATATTGAAATGGAATTGGTTTAAAATTAAAATTTTAAAGTTAGATTTGAAGTATAAATGAAATTTATCGAAATTGAGTTATTAAAAACATTTAAAAATGTAACTTTGAAATCTACTAAATATGAAATAGTTTAGATTTATTATTCAAACTTGGATTTGAAATCGATATTGATTAAATGGTTTAAATGAGAATTTAAATTGAAGAACAAAATTTATCTTGTTGATTTGAAAGCTAGACATGGTTTAGATGTGTTGAAATAAAAGAAATAGTTTAATTTGATATTAATTTCAAATTTACCATTTTAATATAATCTGTTTCAAAATATATTATTTTAAATCTTGATTATTAAGATTTTCAAACTATTAAACTAATTTAATCTATTTTGAATCTTTTAATCTATTTTGGATCTATTTAAACTATCTTAAATCCATGTAAACTATTTTGATCTATTTTTTTCTATTTTAGAGTATTTTAATTATTTAAAAACTTATTTTTACTATGGTAAACTATTTAACTAGTTATAACTATATAAATTATTTTCTATATTTCAGACTAAGTAAAGTGGAAGTGTTATATTTAAATCCTTGATTTAAAAGCACATATGATTAAATGATGTAATAACCTAAGTTGGGATTTAAATAACATATTTTCAGTAACTATGATGATTTTGAAATGAGGCTTTAACCTATTCTGAAAATCTAATTTCGAAAGTGAATATGATTTCGAAAGTGATATGGTTTGAATTCAATATGATATTTTGACACCAATATGAGATGGTTTTGAAAATGTAAAAGAACCATTCGGTGTGTAATAAGCATGTAGTTGTTAAAGAAACCGGGATCGGACATTGTCATACTCTTCGCCAATACAAAAAAGCACTTTATCAATTGTGTACGTGGTGGAGATTCCGGAATTAAGTAGGATGGTTTGGTGAATGATTCTATTTGATGTATTAACATAGCCCTGACTCACGTGAGTCAGCTTGATGTGACTAAAACAGGAGCCATGCCGGGCCAAGTGAGGTCGCAGCTCTGATCGGACACATTTGTCCGACACCATATCATGACTTTGCGATTGATTTGGTGGCGACCACTTAATTTTGAATATGGGAGTGTGTTTCGAGGTGGGCGGTAGTAGCTATTATGCACTACCACCAGTCCGAATCCGCAACCAGTATATCTACCCTAGCATTGTCTTGAGTGCCGTATTCACATGCCCTATCACGCCTTCTACGAGTTTGTTTTTTGTCATATCTATGGAGTGCTCCCTGATAGCCTGCCTACGGGTGGTACCTGTATAGACTACAACATTATATAAAATTTGGTTAAAGGGGATATGGGTAACGCCTTAACGCTATTTTGATACTTTGTTTTACTGTAGACACTTTTATAATAGCTTATTGTACTGTAAATGTAGATAGTTTAACGGATCCTTAAGAGATGGGAATCCCAAACATCTTTTAAGTTATTGCACTCATGCTAGACACATGATAGGAGATGTCAAACCTGTAAATATCTCTGACGTCATTATACTCATATTTATTTACTGTTGAATAAACTTTCATTAGATCCTTTAGTTCTGACTCGAGTGTTTTGTCTTTTTAATTCGCTCAGGTTAGTCCGAGCTTTTCAGTGTATTGAAGACTGCTTTTGCAGTACAAAGACAAAGAGTTAGCACTATTATTATTTATTTCATTTATTCCACCGCATCATACTATTCTGCTGCATTATTCTTTATTACCACTTTATGTACTCTGACTCATGAAATGTAAATATGTAATCAAATGTTATTTGTAAAATAGCTTCATGAACGTTTGTTTGATTATTATATTTTGTCATTCCACTGTGAGATTTTGTGCTTGTTTTATTTCTTTCTCTTTTTTTCCTTATTTACCCCATAACAATCCGCCCTTCTGAATGGGTTAAGTCTGACGTGTGTGGTTTATCGTCGATTTAAACCATCCAAAAAGGTAGGCTGTTACATCAACACTTTAAATGCGGTCTCTTTTCTTTTAAACATCTTTCCTCCCATGTTTTGGTAATCTTGGCTCATCTTTAAGAAATCTTCCCTTATTACAGGTCAAGGGTCAACCACCTACGACATATTCACCTACATCATTTGGACCATAAATTGATGAAACAAGGCATTCATATCCATACCTATTGCATTAACTAGTGGAGCAACTTCGGTTTCAACTGCTCGTGGAATTTCACCCTCATTTCAATCATTAGTCTTGGTGCTTTCTGTCTCTCCACTCTCACTTGATCCTCACACCGTAACTCTCCCACTTCTCATTGCCATCTTTTTTTAAGTTAAGAAAGTCTTCATTAAAATGAAATGAAAGATAGTGAAATAATAGAAGAATGGTTATACCCGCCTTTGTATTTATATAGCAAGCTACAAGTATGTTATATAATAGCGCAGACCCTCCTTAAGGTGTTTGTTATTTTACTAAGTACTTAACCATTTCTCACCCAGTTTTACTTAGGTGTCCCCTAACCTATGCTCTGACACCAAACTATAGCATCCCGTATTCCAAAATCTAAAGATAGAATTACAGTTTGCTACAATCACCTTAGAATATCTTTCAATGATAGATTAAGTTTAGCGTATATGTGTGCGTGTGCATGTGTCTATGTAAGCAAAGCAACTAAATAAAGTTCATCACACAATAGCATCAAAGATCTAACATATGATGATATCAAACTGTGGTAGTTCCTCGGACTTAATAAATATATATTACACATCGGAATTTAAGCTACTCCAGAAAATAACTATAGTAAGGCCACTTGCTTTTTTTGTCCTCAACATAATCTATGTATAATTTCTACCTTCGACTAGTGATAGTAAATTTGAAATCCTATAAATTCAATGTGATGCCCCAACCCAGCGACCAAATTATCATAAAGTTAAACCATTGTTCGATAGCCTGGATCAATGTGTTCGAGATGAAGGATCTCACATACACACTGCTTTGGGTCAACATGGATATGTTACAATACCTAAAAATCTAAATAATATGTATCACATCTCAACACAAAGAAAGATATATAAGTTTTCCTAACAAAATAATATGGTATTACAGACACATAGAAGTGTAAGCCCAATATTTACACAGTTGGAGGCTGATAAAAGAAGACGGATAATAAATATCATATCATAAAATCTGGTACAATACATATAATTATCTGATACATAGCTAAACAACATAATACATTCTATAGTATGTTACACCCGAGTCTCAATCCATGGAGTTATCATCACATTATATGGTATGGCCAATATAAGCTAATCAAATACCCATCATCATCATAAGCTTCATCTCCAAGTCAAAGCCTATAAAGCACATAATAGTATAACATCAAACTATATAAAAACATTAATTTAACCCAAGGTTGTTAAATACATAACAAACCCCGAGTCAAGCTAAAAATATTTTGTGTTTATAATAACATAAGAAACAATAAATATGTAATGTTGCATATGAAGGAGACATTTTTAAGCGCACATATATCACTCACACCATATCACATCCCACCATAAGTGTTTTCATAGTTCAGTGATAATGCATGTGACGCCCCACCCCTATACCCACGCTAGCCAAGAACACTACGAAGTAATGCTGTCAACTAGCATGGAGAATAAGGCTGTTAAGGAGCGACCATCCATGTAATTGCTTTGTGCGAGCATCGATATGTCAGATAGTATAACATGCAATTCTTTATCAAGAGGGAATCCGACATGCCGACACAAACTCAAAGATATCACACGGTGGCTATAATATCTTCGGAAACAAATATAGAAATAAACATGACATAAATCAGTCACAGACAATTCATATCACAAAGGCGGAAATAGATATGAATATTTCACTAGGAAGTGTACATCAGAGTAGTGGTCTAAAAAGATCCACAATATCACAAAAGAATAGTTACATGAACTACACAAAAGAATAAGTATACATTATGGAGTCTATATCTCGAATGTATACACCAAAATAAACTACTGATCTAAGTAGTAAGCCAAAAGTCAGAGAAATCAATCCCAAGAGAGAAGTCAAGCGGAAGCACCTGTAACATCTCGGTCTGACCCGAGTATTATTTAATAAGAAAATAATAAACGGATCAGTCTAACTATAGATATCAGATGAAACGATATAGAATAAGAGATATGACTAAACACATAATAATCACAATTTCAAGCTGTGACATATATAAGTAATGGAAAATCAACGAGAGATTAATCAATATCACCAAATCTACACAAGAATCAAAGAAATGCCATACTCCTTACTTCGTTCATCAAACCACAAATATTGACGATTATATCAATGTCAATCACAAAAGTCAATGACACACAAATTCACCAATGCACAAATATTGACAATAATATCAATGTCAATCACACAAGTCAATGACACACAAATTCACCAATGCACAAATATTGACAATAATATCAATGTCAATCACAAAAGTCAATGACACACAAATTCACCAATGCATAAATATTGATAAAGCTTATCAATGGAAATCACAAAAATTGTTTAAACACAAATTCTAGAAATCATTTCAAGAAATCCAGAAATCACAAAGGGGGGGGGGGAGGCCTATCACAAATGGGAGCATAAAGCCCACCAACACGTGTATCACAAACGGAACGCCAATTCCATGGTTGCTAACCATCACAAATTGAGCCGAAGCTCCACAAACGGCCCGAAGACCATGGGTTGCTACCCCACCAAATTGAGTCGAAACTCCACAAAACGGGGTTTAGTCTCCCTCGCAGACAAAGAGACATCGCACATTGCTAGTCTAAATCACAAAGATGATCGTCATGATCAACGAGAAGTGTCGATTACAGTAAGCTAGTAAATATATGAGCTTAGCATCATGTCCCATAACCACTAGCTTAACTTAAATATTTACGAACAAATTGTAGATCTCCACTAGAAAATTGTCACAAGAGTTTCAATCGAACAAGTCCAAGAATTAACCGACGAAGTAAACGCAAGCGTTTCATACCACTTGTTTTACTAAGTCGTTTAATTAGATTTCTCATACGAGTGAGGCAAAGGTTTGTATATACTAATTGATTGGAAATCGGTTTGAGAAAACGAGCTTTGTAATAAAATAGTGTTGAAATCATTTGAAGAAAGAGTTTTGATATTTACTACTAGTATAGAAAACCTTTATATTTTTAAAGTGACAAATCACAAAGAAGATTGTAGGAACAATCAATCACTAAGATTCACATTCAAAAACGTGAATAAAATCCAATGAAATCGATACAAAATCCATCAAAGTGGATATATCTAAAATTCCCAAAGAAAAGGTCATCAAAGTCGATAATAAATGACAACAACAAAAGGGAGACAACACAAATCGATTAAAGTTGGAAACCACACAAAATAGGCGAAATAGGCAAAATAACATCAGGTCGGTCGGCCGGCTGCAGGGCTCGGTCGACCGGACCTTGTTTTGCAAAATTCCTCGGGCATCAGGTCGGTCGACCGACCAGGGGGGTCGATCGGCCGAACCAGAAACAGAGGCAAATTTTAACTAGCAGGTCGGTCGACCGGACCAGGGGGGTCGGTCGGCCGAACCTGATGCTCTGCACAATGATGCCCATAAATTGATATGCAACCTCCACCAATTGCATCCGAACGAGCACGGACGCTAGGGAATTATGCCTAACGGCTACCCGGCCCTATTGGCTCCTTGATGCATCACCAAAACACATGTTCAAACATCAAAGTTATGATTTTTAAAGGATTGAACCCAAAACACTAAAAATTGGAATATTCACCAAATCAATCCAAACCAAAAGCAAATGCACACGAATAAATGTTAGGAATTCATACCTAACCATCGAAGATAAATATAAGCATAGATGTGAGATAAAAATCTCACCTTTTCACAAAATCGAACAAGAAGAAGCTTGAAAGCAAATGGAGAAGCAACCTCTCTTCAACACAACCCAATTGAGCTTGAATCTAAGCTCAAAAACAAGAACATTCCCAAAATTAGGTTTAGGAATTTCTGAAATTGGTAAGAGAATAAGTTGGAGAAGAAGAAGAGAATGCTTACCAATGGGTTCTCTTGAATTAGGAGCTAGGAATTTGAAGTTGCAAAAGGAACTAGGGTTTTGGAGTTTTAATTTCCAATCTCTCCCACCATTAATACTCTAAAAACTGAAAAGAGAAGAGAATGAGGGTGAGTGGGGAAGAGTGGCTCAGATTTGAGCATAAGTTAACATAGGGCTGAGCCCAAACCAAACCCAAAGTGAAAAGTAGCAAAAATCAACTTTCTCCAAACATATCGAAGCTTATACTCAAAAAGGTCGCAAACGGCATTTTAAACTCAACGGGAGTGGTCCCGAGTCCTAATTCGACCGTATGCAAAAAGTAGCTTTTCGGACTAAAATCCGACTAACGATGAAATATTTAAATAAAATATTTAAATATAAAATCGATAAATATGCGGGTTGTTACAGACTCCCCTCCTTAAAGAAATTGCGTCCTCGCAATATTTTAAGAAGAAGATATATAGTAACAACCATAAAAGCATATTCAACACAAAAGAAGTTTGAAATATGAAGTTCACCTCAAAGAGCACGAGAAAGTAAGTCCGGATGTGTTCGCTCGATGTACTCTCTAGATTCCCAAGAACAATCCTTAGGATTTGAAGACCATTGAACTTTAACAAGCGGAACATCTTTATTTCGAAGTCGTTTGACCTCCGAAGCAATGATACGAATAGGATGTTGCTTATAAGTTAAATTAGGCGAAACTTCAATCTCTTCCACAACACCGGACTCAAGAATAGAATCGGAATCTCGAAGACACTTCCGAAGTTGAGAAACGTGAAACACGTCATGGATAGCAGAAAATTGAGCCGGTAATAAAAGGCGATAAGCCATGGAACCAATACATTCGGTGATAGGAAATGGCCTAATATATCGAGGCGCCAATTTTCCCGATCGACTGAAACGTACAACACCTTTCATAGGTGAAACACGAATGAACACAAGATCTTCCACAGAAAATTCTAACTTCCTTCTCCGGTTATCGGCATAGGATTTTTGTCTACTCTGGGCTTCTTTCATCCTACGACGAATAAGATCAATCTTTTCTGTGGAATCACGAATAAAATCTGGACCTAAAACCATCTTCTCACCGGCCTCAAGCCAACAAGAAGGAGATCGGCATGGCCTTCCATAGAGTGCCTCGAAAGGTGCCATACCAATACTAGATTGTAAGCTATTATTATAGGAAAATTCAACAAGTGAAATATGATCTTCCAAACTTCCACCAAAATCAAGCACACATGCACGAAGAAGATCTTCAAGAGTTTGATTCACACGCTCGGTTTGTCCATCGGACTGAGGATGATAAGCGGTGCTAAAATTAAGCTTCGTTCCGAAAGCTTTTTGAAGACTCTTCCAAAATCCACTAGTAAACAATGGATCACGATCACTAACAATAGAAGTAGGAACTCCATGCAATTTAATAATCTCTTTGATAAAGAGCTTGGCCAAAAGAGGAACGGTTCGGTTAGACCGAACGGGAATAAAATGGGCAGATTTAGTAAGCCTATCAACAATCACCCATAAGCTATCATGACCCGAACGAGAACGGGGAAGGCCGTCTATAAAATCCATGGAAATTTTGTCCCACCTCCAAATTGGAATTTCTAAAGGTTGCAATAACCCACCGGGCCTTTGATGTTCGGCCTTAATGAGTTGGCAAGTCATGCAACGCTTAACGAAGTTAGCGATGTCAAGTTTCATTCCCTCCCAATAATAAAGTCGCTTCATATCCGCGTACATTTTACTACTTCCGGGATGAATGGTAAATTTAGAACGATGAGAATCTTCTAAAATATCTTTACGAAGATCACTAATATTTGGCACGATAAGTCTACCAAATTTTCGAAGGCCGCTACGAGAATCGATATCAAAGTCTTTCAAACCTTCAATATCAATTTTATCCTTAATATTTTGGCCAAGAAGAGCCAATTCGGGATCTAGTCTTTGAGCTTCAAGAATGCGGTCCAAAAGAGAAGGATGAGCCTCAAGGCTACATAAAACAAATGATGAGCATAAATCGGATACGCTGTCTCGAATCTCACAAGTGGATATGATCTCGAGATCGTTCCATTCGGATATCATCATAGAAACAACAGCTTGTTGTTTACGGCTAAGAGCATCAGTGACACGATTACCCTTACCGGAAGTATAAAGAATATCAAGATCATATGGTGCAAGAAATTCGAGCGAACGCTGTTGATGCAAATTAAGTTCCTTTTGAGAGAATAAATACTTCAAAGATTTATGATCGGTATAAAGAACAAATTTCTCTCCTAAAAGATAATGATGCCAAATCCAAAGAGCAAAAACAATAACCGCAAGTTCTAAATCATGAGTGGCATATCTAGTCTCGGCAGGCTTTAATTGCCTAGAAGCATAAGCAATAACACGTTCTCTTTGCATAAGAACGGCACCCAAACCAACGCGACTAGCATCGGTATAAACAACGAAATCTTGATTCCCCTCGGGAATAACAAGAATAGGAGCATCAGAAAGAAACTCTTTTAATTTCTGAAAAGAAGCTTCACACTTGTCTGACCAAATGTATTTAACACCTTTCTTCGTCAAACTAGTGAGAGGCATGGCAATCTTAGAAAAGTCTTTGATAAAATGGCGGTAATAACCTGCCAATCCAAGGAAACTACAAATCTCCGTCACACTCTCCAGTCTCTTCCAATCTTGAATCGCTTCAATCTTTGAAGGATCCACGGAAATTCCGGATTCGGAAATAATATGACCGAGAAACTTCACACGAGATTGCCAAAAGTGGCATTTAGAAAATTTTGCCCTTAATTGATTACTCCTAAGAGTTTCCAACACAATCCGAAGATGTTTTTCATGCTCCTCCTCGGTTTTAGAATGCACAAGAATATCATCGATAAAGATGAGAACAAACCGGTCGAGGAAGTCTTTGAAAACTCTATTCATAAGGTCAACGAAATACGCCGGAGCATTCGTTAGACCAAATGGCATAACAAGCCATTCATAAGATCCATAACGAGTATGGAACGATTTCAAAGGAATACTATCCTCTGTAATACGAAGCTGATGAAATCCAGTAGCTAAGTCTAATTGTGAAAAGACTCTAGCACCACTAAGTTGATCGAATAGATCATCAATCCGAGGTAAAGGATACTTATTTTTGATAGTAAGATCATTAAGCTTGCGGTAGTCAACGCAAAGCCTAAGTGTTCCATTGGGTTTCTTCACGAAAATAGCCGAAGCTCCCCAAGGCGATGAACTAGAGCGAATAAATTGCTTCGTCTCCAGTGTAGATAATTGTTTACGCATCTCCTCGTTTTCTTTATTGGACATACGATACGGAGGACGAGTGATAGGTTGGGCTCCAGGAATAAGATTAATTCTGAACTCAATTGCTCGCTTAGGTGGTAATCCTAAAACGGGCTCGAATAAGTCGGAAAATTCACGAACGACGTGAATAAGAGAAATAATATCACCCTCATCGTCATCATCGTCATCACGAGGATTTAAAGAATATAAAGATGCGACCAAGCTGGAATCTGAATCTTTAAGATTAATAGAAATCTGCTTAACAGATTGAGGATGTCGAAGATGAATAGTCCGCTCAGGACATAGGATATGGGCTTCATAATGGTTAAGGCAATCCATTCCCAAAATCATTCCAAAGCCTAAATAACGCGTGACATGCAAATCGGCTAGGAAAGGAAAATCACACAAAATAATCTCGACATCTTTACACAATAAACTGATTGTTGCAGATCCACCAACCGGATTCGCAATTCTCAAAGAAGTCATTAAACACAAAACATCCAAAGAAAAAGCATCAACAAGTTCTTTTGATATAAAAGAATGGGACGCACCCGTATCAAAAAGAACTCGAATAGGATGATCACGAAATAAAATAATTCCATCCAGGATAGAATGAGAAATACCTTGACCACGAGATGTGTTGCCAAGGGCTTGAGCAACATTAAGCTTTCCCTCCTCCCTATTTTGAAGTTTGGGACATGCATGCATAAAATGGTCCGGGCTCTTGCAATAGCGACAAGTACGAGGCTTTGAACACTTGTTCGCAAAATGGTCCCTGGAACCACAATTATAGCATTTCCCTTGAGTAGAGGAAAATGTCTTTTCAGCAGGAGTTTCTTGCCTCCCTTTCTTATTAGGATAAGGTCCTTTGAATTTATTTGGCCTCTTCTCGTTGTTGAAGTTTGGTTTGGAACCCACCACTTCAACATCATTCTCCCTATTCGCCTCTTCAAGACGAAGAGCGATATCAACGAGTTGGTCGAAAGAAACTTCTAATTTTAGAAGTAATGGCTTCTTGAGATTTTTGTTTAAGCCATAGACGAACCTCTGGTTCTTCTTTAACGGGGTGTTGATGTATTCAACCCCATATTTGGAAAGCGACTCGAAGGAGGCGACGTAATCAGTCACGGAGGACTCACCTTGAACAAGGTCTATAAATCGTCGAGCCAATGTCACTTTCTCAGCTTCTGGTACGAATTTCAACTCAAAGCGTTCCCGGAATTTCTCCCAGGTGAGATCCGCTTCATTAATCTCAGAAATAAGAAGCTCATACCAGTCCAATGCTCTTTCTCGGAGCATACTTGAGGCCACCTGAACTCGGTGAAGGTCAATAAGATTCATGCGAGAAAAGATTCGATCGCATGACCTTAGCCAAGCCTGTACTTCAATAACAGTTTCGGAACCTTTGAATGGCTCCCCACCCAAATTAGTGTAATCGCTACACAAGCGTGCAAATCCCGACTTTGGGTGAGTAGGTTCCGGGTTAGCTCCAGCTGCTTGAGCATTCGTCACTAAATCAAGAAGCTGTTGAGCAGTCATAAAAACTCCATCCTGGGGTGGAACACTAGATGGTCCAGCTCTGGGACGGCCTGGTCTAGACATTCCTCTTCCTTAGAAAGAAAGAAGAGCAAGAAGAAGATTATTCACCAAATTGAATATCAAGCAATCTTGATAGATAAACAAGGAATCATAAGGAAAATAGGATGAATCAGTACGAAGACTCGAATTAAATCCTAAAGCACGACTCCTAAGATGGACTTAGGACGATGATCCTTGTTATAATATTCCATATTGTTCCGAAGTTTGGCTCTGATACCAAGCTGTGACGCCCCACCTCTATACCCACGCTAGCCAAGAACACTACGAAGTAATGCTGTCAACTAGCACGGAGAATAAGGCTGTTGAGGAGCGACCATCCGTGTAATTGCTTTGTGCGAGCATCGATAAGTCAGAAAGTATAACATGCAATTCTTTATCAAGAGGGAATCCGACATGCCGACACAAACTCAAAGATATCACACGGTGGCTATAATATCTTCGGAAATAAATATAGAAATAAACATGACATAAATCAGTCACAAACAATTCATATCACAAAGGCGGAAATAGATATGAATATTTCACTAGGAAGTGTACATCAGAGTAGTGGTCTAAAAAGATCCACAATATCACAAAAGAATAGTTACATGAACTACACAAAAGAATAAGTATACATTATGGAGTCTATATCTCGAATGCATACACCAAAATAAACTACTGATCTAAGCAGTAAGCCAAAAGTCAGAGAAATCAATCCCAAGAGAGAAGTCAAGCGGAAGCACCTGTAACATCTCGGTCTGACCGAGTATTATTTAATAAGAAAATAATAAACGGATCAGTCTAACTATAGATATCAGATGAAACGATATAGAATAAGAGATATGACTAAACACATAATAATCACAATTTCAAGCTGTGATATATATAAGTAATTGAAAATCAACGAGAGATTAATCAATATCACCAAATCTACACAAGAATCAAAGAAATGCCATACTCCTTACTTCGTTCATCAAACCACAAATATTGACGATTATATCAATGTCAATCACAAAAGTCAATGACACATAAATTCACCAATGCACAAATATTGACAATAATATCATAGTCAATCACACAAGTCAATGACACACAAATTCACCAATGCACAAATATTGACAATAATATCAATGTCAATCACAAAAGTCAATGACCCACAAATTCTAGAATTCAATATGCGAAATCCAGAAATCACAAAAGTCAATGACGCATAAATTCACCAATGCAAAAATATTGATAAAGCTTATCAATGGAAATCACGAAAATTGGTGAAATACAAATTCTAGAAATCATTTCAAGAAATCCAGAAATCACAAAGGGGGGGTGAGGCCTATCACAAACGGGAGCATAAAGCCCACCAACACGTGTATCACAAACGGAACGCTAATTCCATGGTTGCTAACCATCACAAATTGAGCCGAAGCTCCACAAACGGACCGAAGACCATGGGTTGCTACCCCACCAAATTGAGTCGAAACTCCACAAAACGGGGTTTAGTCTCCCTCGCTGACAAAGATATATCGCACATTGCTAGTCTAAATCAAAAAGATGATCGTCATGATCAACGAGAAGTGTCGATTACAGTAAGCTAGTCAATATATGAGCTTAGCATCATGTCCCATAACCACTAGCTTAACTTAAATATTTATGAACAAATTGTTGATCTCCACTAGAAAATTGTCACAAGAGTTTCAATCGAACAAGTCCAAGAATTAACCGACGAAGTAAACGCAAGCGTTTCATACCACTTGTTTTACTAAGTCGTTTAATTAGATTTCTCATACGAGTGAGGTAAAGGTTTGTATATACTAATAGATTGGAAATCGGTTTGAGAAAACGATCTTTGTAATAAAATAGTGTTGAAATCATTTGAAGAAAGAGTTTTGATATTTACTACTAGTATAGAAAACCTTTATATTTTTAAAGTGACAAATCACAAAGAATATTGTAGGAACAATCAATCGCTAAGATTCACATTCAAAAACGTGAATAAAATCCAAAGAAATCGATACAAAATCCATCAAAGTGGATATATCTAAAATTCCCAAAGAAAAGGTCATCAAAGTCGATAATAAATGACAACAACAAAAGGGAGACAACACGAATCGATTAAAGTTGGAAACCACACAAAATAGGCGAAATAGGCAAAATAACATCAGGTCGGTCGGCCGGATGCAGGGCTCGGTCGACCGGACCTTGTTTTGCAAAATTCCTCGGGCATCAGGTCGGTCGACCGAACCAGGGGGTCGGTCGGCCGAACCAGAAACAGAGGCAAATTTTAAATTGCAGGTCGGTCGACCGGACCAGGGGGGTCGATCGGCCGAACCTGATGCTCTGCACAATGATGCCCATAAATTGATATGCAACCTCCACCAATTCGCATCCGAACGAGCACGGACGCTAGGGAATTATGCCTAACGGCTACCCGGCCCTATTGGCTCCTCGATGCATCACCAAAACACATGTTCAAACATCAAAGTTATGATTTTTAAAGGATTGAATCCAAAACACTAAAAATTTAAATATTCACCAAATCAATCCAAACCAAAAGCAAATGCACACGAATAAATGTTAGGAATTCATACCTAACCATCGAAGATAAATATAAGCATAGATGTGAGATAAAAATCTCACCTTTTCACATAATCGAACAAGAAGAAGCTTGAAAGCAAATGGAGAAGCAACCTCTCTTCAATACAACCCAATTGAGCTTGAATTTAAGCTCAAAAACAAGAACATTCCCAAAATTAGGTTTAGGAATTTCTGAAATTGGTAAGAGAATAAGTTGGAGAAGAAGAAGAGAATGCTTACCAATGGGTTCTCTTGAATTTGGAGCTAGGAATTTGAAGTTGCAAAAGGAACTAGGGTTTTGGAGTTTTAATTTCCAATTTCTCCCACCATTAATACTCTAAAAACTGAAAAGGGAAGAGAATGAGGGTGAGTGGGGAAGAGTGGCTCAGATTTGAGCATAAGTTAACATAGGGCTGAGCCCAAACCAAACCCAAAGTGAAAAGTAGCAAAAATCAACTTTCTCCAAACATATCGAAGCTTATACTCGAAAATGTCGCAAATGGCATTTTAAACTAAATGGAAGTGGTCCCGAGTCCTAATCTGACCGTATGCAAAAAGTAGCTTTTCAGACTAAAATCCGACTAACGATGAAATATTTAAATAAAATATTTAAATATAAAATCGATAAATATGCGGGTTGTTACAATGCATATGTTATAGCTTTATTCATTATGACCCACATTTACAACTCTAGTCTAATGGGATACTACATACTATCCATATTATATGAGTTGGTTCTTATTGTATAGATAAAAATCATCATTTATTTATGAGATCGGCATTTTCTACTTTTACTTATGAGCGTCGTATTTCATGCCCTCTTTTATGAGTTTCGAGCAGGAAAAACACGTTGGTAATCCCATCTGGATTCACCCTCTATTAGAATATCTTTCTCAACAAGCATCCCGGTCTTTTTCATCTGTATACTTTTGATCAGTTACGAGTGCTCTTCTCACGATCCCTAGTCATACCTACCACTCTGGCATTTGAAGGCGTGATAATTTTTGTTGTACTATAGTCCACTTTAAGTCTCCATCATGTGGTGCTACTTCCACCAATTTGCACTACACCTTAGAAAACCTTTAATTTTTTCATATATCCGTGCAATAGGTCGTTTGGATAAAGTGATGCTAGACAAGCTTATCACAGTTCAAATTATGGATCTTGAATCGGTCCTCTAGGATGGATACTAGCATCTAATAGTCATAACCTTATATCATTCTCGTCAAATGTTAATTTAAGAATTTTCAAAATTTTGAATTCTCTATTGTCAATTATTCCCGAATGACGTTATATCACATTTTCATCAAATAAACATCGTATACATGCATTTCATCACATCATGTTATAATGCATCATAATTAGGCAAATTAAACATGACAATTCATATACTCACATAAATATCATCATGGGGTATTACTAAAGTTTCATATTCTTATCATGGGTGAAGCATACATCATCTATACTTGTACTTATAAATCAAAAAAGTATTCAAAAGCACACATATTCATTCAAAGAACATATTTCATCTGGACCATACTTTTCAATGCTAGTATATATGTAACGGCCAATAATTTCACAACTTCAAAAATAAGATAGTTTATTAATTTTAAATTTAACAAGGTTTAGAACTTAGGTAAATACATTGGAAATAATGAATAAGGATAGAGAAATTATTTTTCTTATAGTTAATAATGGAAAAATAAACATTTTGGATTTACATCACAAAATTGCTAAAAGTTAAGTTTTGTGAAAAATAAATAAGTGCTTAAATAAATAGTTTAAAATATTTATTTGAAAGGTCAACTTATATCAAAACCACTTAATAATGATAATAGAAGTATGACAAAGGTCTGGAAAATATACTTATGATCGTCTTACAAAAATATTATAACTTTGTTATATTTTGTCAATGCGACGTCGTATTTCAATAAATTGATATTAACACAAATGATATGGGTTTTTAACCAAAGTACACTTGTTCTAATTTATTAAATGTAGTAGGAAGTTCATTTTCTAAGTTGGTGTACATAAATGAATGGTTAAACGGAAACGTCAAATTTCGACTGTAAATATGTTAATAAAAACACTATTTTGACTAAAACAATTTGTCGCTATATTGTTGCAACATGATATGTTTCCTAACACATATACATACATACATACATACATACATACATACATGTGTATATATATATGTGTATATATATATAATTACAAACTATAAACTCATATACATTTACCATATAAAACAAGAGTTCATTTTGATTTAAATTAAGCTTAAAAACGATTTGACAATTTTAAAATTTGAACAAAACTTTACGAACATCATCATTACACATGTAACATATCTCATTAACGGATGTTATGTGTTTACATAGGAAACACGCAAATTTATAATTTGTAGATATTAGTAAGCAAGAAAATGATGACACCTCTTATTACTAAACTTATACACTTCTTAAACATCATTCCGAACATTAAATGCACATCCTAATATGTTAACAAGTGTTACGCAAATCAAATCAAGGAAAAAGTCTTCGCATTAAAATACAAAACTTGTAACGGCCTGTAAAACCGTCCAATTTGAGTTGCACCGATGGACAATATTGTCGACTTAATATGTGTTGTCGAATTTGCATGAGAATAAGTTGTCGTTGACGTAAACAAGTAAATAAAAATTCTTGAATTGATAGAAGCAAATAAAATTGATTTTGGAATCAATTGGAAATGAATATGGGTTCGTTTGGTTTAAAAATGAGTTGAATGTAAGAAATAGAGTTGTAAACCCTTTAAATGGAATAAATAGTGTATGGTATGCTTCATAGTGTGAGGACAAGTTATTATAACTGTCCAGTTGTGTGCTATGGATTGTGTTGTTCTCTGATGATTGTAGGTATTATACAGTTACAGATTCTTTTGTATAAAAATCTGTTGTTACATATTATATATTGTTCCGCTGCGATTGTGTGATTCTGATGTTGTTCTTATATGATTGTAGGTACGGAGCTGTGGGTCGATACTATATAAGGCTAAAACAGAAAACTTTTTTTAAGTCAAAGAAATAAATATACAATAAAGAAATTCTCTATTTTGTTATGTACAGAGAAAATTATAGATATAAATGTAACGACCCAAAATTTTCAACCATTAAATTTTTTTATTTAATATGATTGTGTAATTAAATATTGAAAGAAATAAAATTTTATAATCATATTAATGAAGTAATAACCAGAATGCAAGGTAAACAATGCTAATTTTAGTTAATAATTAATGAATTAAATGAAATGCCAATTAGTGAAATAAACTTAAATGTTATACTTGACTATAAATTTGACATAAGTGAATAAATGAAATATTGGATTTTCCAAGGAAATATTAGATAGTTAATCGTAATTGAATGAAATTAGTATTATGAAAATAATTGATAACATTGATTTGTAAGTAATAAAAACTTATTAATGTGAATAAAGGTTAATGGTAACGATTATTGTATGTTACCTATATATTTAACTTGTTAGTTTAAATTGGAAATCAGTTACGATAATTTCAATTTAATATTATGTTAATGTAAATTGATTTAACATTTGGAAATACTGTTAGTTTTATTCAAAGTCTGGCAATGGGTTGAATAAAAAATGGAAATCAAGATTTATCGATTTATGGGAATTTAAAACTTAACAATTGGATTAATTGCAATTAAATGAAATTTAATATTTACTTATTACGTTAATAGAGATTAAGAAAAAATTTGAGAATATTAATGTAATGGATCATGAACCAATGTAAATTTCATCCACTTGAAAATAATTGATCGAATAACAGGACTAAAAATCAAATAAATGGATTTGTTGAAAATTCAATTGATAATTAACGAGTTTATTACAATTGAAATTAAATACGGTAATGGATAAATCAATTAACTTTGAATTGATATCTAAGTTTGTTTGAATTATTGTAATTGTTTAAGAAATCAAAAATGATGAAATTTGTGAATTTTAAATTTGAAACAAAAAGTGATTTAATGTAACGGGCCGCGCCAGTGGGGTAACGCCCACCATAGCATACATTAGTACCAGTGTTCTGCCTTTACGTCCAGCCTCTCGACTGCACCACCAATCCCCACGGGGACATGTGTGTCTGCCATTTAATTAATTAAATATTAATTTAATTTAATAATGTGAAACACATCTATTTTGGCCACTGGCTTGGATTTCGACGAAACCAGTTTCATTGGATCAATAACGATAAATTATTGTAGGATTTCAAGTTTCATAACGACCGGACTTGTCGTTTGATCGTACAGGCTTGAAACACCTAAAATTTTATTTGATTGAAATCAATTTGAAACAAGCTGAATTTTAGCATAACTTCTTCATACAATGGAATTTGGACTTGAAACCTGTTCCATTGATTTTAAAATATTTTAAAACATCTATTTTGATGTGGGTTGACCAATTTTCGTTCTGAACAAAACGGGCTTTTCGGGTCGTTATCGTTCAATTTTCCAAACCAATCAAGCCCATTTGTTTCTATTATGTTCTGCCAACATATATCGCTATACACCCTAGCGGCCTTTTTATTTCTCATTTCTGTACGTATAGAAATTTTCGTTGCTCCTCTTTCTCAACGGCTGACAAACCCTGAAATTCACAACCCAGTTTCAATTCAAAATTCAACTTCAAAAATTCAAACTCCATAATATATAACGAATTATATATCGATTTAAATCTCTCGACGAGTGCATTTCAGATCTATAATTGTTTTTCCAATTTGAGTCACCGTTGGTTCAGAAATTAATGACTCATTTTCGGCCGTTCATTGGCGTTTGATGATCGTCGTCTGATCGACGAATTGAGTTATGGGTTATGTAGAGAGTCAAGGGCGAAGTTCATCCGTGGTTGTAGCTCATCGATTCAATGGTTAGATCATTGTGAAATCATTGATTAGGGTTGAATTTTGTGCAGCGGCTGCCTATATTTGCTTTGGAGTCGTGTCAGTGGGTAGCTCGTCATGTGAGGAGGTGTTCTCGGCGAAGTTGCGGCGGGGCAGTGGTGGACCGGTGATCGAACGATGGCCGGAGGCGATGCCGTATTTTTCTGGCGACGTCGAGTTTCCTGTAGAGGTTCTGGAATGATGCAGCTCACGCGTATGTTACTGACGTGGCGTAGTATTCTGGTTTGTTTATTTTAATTTAAATTCAAATCGTTTAATTTTTTTCAAATTTTTATAACTTTCGCATACGATGTCCGATTTATGCACAGTTTCTTTTGTTAGGATCGTATTAAATTTCCAAATATTGTAGCTCTAGTTTGAACAAATTTGCAGATGGTTTGAATTTTGAGTTTAAATTGGATTTAAATTCAATTTAAATTCAAAAGGTTAGTGTTTTATCCCACTCACAATTTCTAAAATTTCTTATGTTTGTAAAATTTAATTCATGATGTGATTAGGAATTTATCTCTGATTATTTGGTATATTTTAATCATCATCTCAATTAAATTGAATTTATTTAATTAAATTGTTACTTAATTTATTTTTGCATATAAACTGCCAGTTAAATAGCCGTTAGTCATTATTAGTTTCTATATTAATATTTATGGACTGTTTTGGATGACGATTATGATGGATGTTGATTGTTGATATTCGTTGAATGGATGTTTAATTATGTCTTTATAAATTGCAAGTTCGTTATGGATTATTATTAATTCAGGATTGCAGTTTGAAATGATATACAACCATAGAATATTAAATTGCGGATTGAAATGATAAACATCACTTGACCATAGGATAGACAATTATATACATATACCGTGGTCTTTATATATATATATATATATATTTTGAAATGATTTTTATGATTTTGCAATGAAATATGTGGTTTTATATAAATATTGATTTTAGAGGTTATATAAATGTTATTTTATTCTTGATTTTAAGCAATGTATAAATTTGTTTTAATATAGAATAAGCTTAGTAATAATTTTGATTTTTTTATTGAGATAATATGGTTAAGTATTTAATTTATATTTTAATATAGAGTTTATAATGATTTAAAAAAATCAAGGTTGAGAAGATAGATTTGAAATTGATTTGAAATTGTATTTAATGTAGAAATTAATTTAATGAAATCGATTTGGAACTTATGCAATTGGGTATTTGTAAAGGATATGATTTATAACTTGATTTTGGTTTAAGGTGAATTAAATAAATATTTCAAGTATAAATAAATTGAAAGAAACATTTAGTTATTTGTAATTTGGGTTTTATTTAAAAGATAATGGATTTATTAAATAAATGTTTCGATACTAAATAATAGAAAATTGAATTTGATGCATTTGTGAAATTATCAAACTTAGTTTTGAAATTGTTGAATACTTAAATTTTGAAACATACAGAATTTGAAATTGTTTACTTTGTGGATCAAATTTGTTTTGAAATCAATATAATTTGGAATAATTTATTTGGAAACTGAATTGAATTGAAATATAAGATTTAGGATTTGGTTAAATATAAAATGTAGAAATTCGAGTTGTTTTATAATGGATTTGTGCGATTGAAGAAGCTATTTTACTATATAAAGTATTTTAGATTTTTAAACCAATTAAGTAGTGTAAGTTATGTTCTAAAGTTATGAGTTTCAAAGTATTATAATTTGAAAGTGTTATATTTCAAGTGTTTTGATTTCAAAGTGTTATAACATTGAAAGTGCGAGGATCTTGGAAAAGGATATATTTGAAATAAAAATTATATTGTATTTATTTGGTTTTTGAAGTGGCAATGATATCATATTGATTTGGTTTTTGAAATGGAAATGATATCACATTTATATGGTTTTGAAATGGATATTATATTCTGGTTTTGAAGTATAAGTTATTTTGAAAAGACCGCGGTGTTATAATAACGTTTGGTTGTTAAAGAGACCAAGATCTGAAGTTGTCATATTCTCTACCAACTCCGAAAACCACTTTAACAATCATGTACGCAGTGGAGATTCCAGAATGAAGTAGGATGGCAACGACGTTTCGTTTTTAAAGTATATACGTAGACCTGACTCCCGTGAGTTGGCATAAGGTGGCTAAAACATGAGCGATTCCAGCCCAGTGAGGTAGCTCCTCTTATCGGACACACTCCTTTAATACCACTCTATTACTTTGTGATTGATTCGGGCCCTTTAATTTTTTTGGGGGTATGGCTCGAGGTGGGTGGTAGCTGCGCGCTATGCATCACCACCAGTCCGGATAGTAATTAGTATATCTCCCGTGGCATTGCCTAGTTGTGCCGTGTCACCTACCCTAGCGTGTCTTGTACGAGTTTGATTTTTGTCATACCTATGGAGTATCCTCTGGTATCCTCTCAATCAGGAGGTATTACGGTACTGTACAGACTATTGGCACTATTATGTGTTAAAGGCTATATGGGTAATCCCTTAACGCTATTTTAAAGTAAGTTTATTTTACTTTTAGAAATTATTATAATGGTGTATATTACTACATAGTAGATAGGTTAATGGATCCTTAGGAGATGTGAATCCCAAGCATCTCTTAAGTTACTGCACTCACGTTAGACACCAGATAGGAGATCTCAAACCCCGTAAACATCTCTGACGCCATTCCACTCATATTTTACCGTTGATTTAACTTACATAAGTTCTTTTAGTTCGGACTCGAGTGTTTTGTCTTTTCAATTTGCTCGGGTCAGCCTGAGCATTTCATGGTTTGAAGACCTTACTTCTGGAGGACGAAGACAAAGATTTTATTACTATTATCTATTATATTGTTCCGCTGCGTTGTTATTTATCATTCTCTGGTATGTGTAACTCTGATCTATGTTGTATAAGTATAATCAAATGCTTTGTAAAATAGCTTCATGGACTATTATTTAATTATTATATTTTGCCATTCCGCTGTGAGATTCTGTTTTGTTTTATTTCTTTCTCTGCTTTTCTTATTCACCCTAATAACAATCTGCCATTCTGTATGGTTTGTGTCTGACGTGTGTGGTTTATCGTCGATTTAAAGCATAGAAAAGGCGGGCTGTTACAATAAATATCCACATACACATTTTTAATCTTACTGTTTAATTTTAAATAAGTATTAGGGTGATAAATATATATTATAAAACATATTAAAAATGAATATTTACAAATTCATAAATTGTTATGCAATCGTTAATTTATTTTGAGCATTTTTAAATTATTAGTACTCAAGTTTAAACCCTGAGTTTAATCTATTTATTTTTAGATCATTAATCAGAAAATTATTTTTATAGATATTTTTTGGAAAAAATGGGGATTTTAAAATGTTTAAGAGTGTATAAAAGTTATATTGTTTTTGAAATCTATAATTTATTTTTATAAGTGTATATGTAGTTCCAAAAGGAAAATTATTAGTTTAAAATTAAATCATTAGTTAAAATAATAAATAGTAATTAACTATTTGATTATGTAAAATGTTAATAAACCGTATAATGTTTATAAGGTCTAAAAATCGGGGAGAGACAAGCCGGTTTGGATCAGATTGCAAAGCAAAAATCAAAGATGAGTTAATTTCACTCAAATTGGACTACTGGTTAATTTAAATAGTAAAAATTTCAATTATTGGTTGATTGCTTGAACTGACTATTTATTATCATTCTGGATGTGATATTATATATATATATGTATGTATGTATGTATATTGGAGTGATTTGTATTCCCGCATCATATAGAGGATGAGACCTTATGCACCCCGCATAATAGCGGAGGACCCTATATACCGCGTTATGCCGCCTTGAAGCGGGATTGGCATTTTATTTGTTGACTAACAGCTATGGACGTAGGGAAATAGGTTGGAGGGATCCAACTAGATTCCTCAAAAATGTTGTATTTGTTTTCATATTTAGTTATATGAAATGTTGAACAATCTATTATATATTATGATGGCAAAATTAATTTATTTGATGTTAACATATTGCTGGATATATTGTGGAATTTTAATTATGTAAATATCGAATTTTAAAAGGGAAATAAAAAGGGAAAAAATTTAAAAAGGAAATTTATAGTAAAGATCGATAAATTTAAACGACTGAATTCGGAAAAAGCAAATAGTTGATTTTAACAATCCTACTTAATCACTTCTAGAATATGGGAAAAGAATAGAGTCTTTGAATAAATGTAAACTAAAAGGTTTTAATATTAAGGACTTAAGAAATATTGATTTTTAGGTGCAAAGGATTTATTTTAAAATTCAAGATTTAAATGAGTTGGGAAAAATAAAAGGGGAATTTTGAAAAAGAGTATGAAATTGGTATTTCAGATTTAAACAAGGTTTTAAATCATAATAAAAGAATAAAACTGGATTAACGGATTTTGGAATTAATTTGGGAAAATCAAGAAATGAACTTTTTTTAAAATGGAATTAATTGAGAGAATCGATTGGGAAATCGATTAATTGTTTTGGAAACTGTGATTTAAAGGAAAATGAGGGTATGGAAATTATAAACTGGGTTTGTATATAAAGTAAAATATTTATCAGTGGATAAATCTGAAAATATAAATTCACAGTGGGATTTTATAAGGAGTGATAATTTTTTTTAAAAATAAATTGTGTTTTATTTTTATAAATGTGGAAAAGGAAATTTACAGGATTGAAACGTAAATTAAATTAGGATAAATCGAGAAGGATTTATAAATGATTTGATGGGCTATATTGGATAAAAAAGTGTATTTTCCTGAAAATAAGTTTAATTTCAAAGGAGATTTTAAGAATAAATTAGAAGTTTTAAAGGTGGTTTTGGAAGAATGTTTTAAATAAAAAATTATTATTTCGTTGTTTTAAAACTGTTAAAGTGAATATTAATTTAAGTTAATTATAGTGGTAATTATTTTTAAAGGTTATGTTAGTATTTTGATGTAAAGGATAACTATTACATATTTGTACCTTATACAATAGTTTTATTTTAAAGTAGTTTGGCTAAGGCTTTACTTGGAAAATTATTATAGAATTTCATAACTAGTATCTTAAATAAAGTGTTTTTAAGTTATTTTATTTTAAAATGTTTTAAATGTATATTTTTCGATAAAGTGATTTAGTTTATTTAAAAAATAAATTTAAAAAAAGGGCTTGGTGCTTTCAGGGGAAATAAAATAATTGGTTGAATGATTATTTGATTTGATAGTTAAAAAACCAACTATCAATAGCGGCTAATATGCTGATCGTTTCAAAGGGACCGGGATCAGATTTAATTATCCAAAAACCTCTTTCACTCGGTTTGAACATTAGTGAATGAAGACCGTGAAGATGTTGAAGACGGTGATTCGGTTTGTCCAAACCCAGGGCAACTCGTATGGAAGAATGCTATCAGACCATCGTTAGGAGGACGATGAGCATTCTAAGTGGAATATGTTTGAAAAAGGTAATGCTCTGCCTCAGGCCTCATCAACTAGGCATGGCTAAAACAGGAAAGGTGCAGCAAGGCTAAGTGGGTAGCACCCAATTAGCGTAAGGTCATCCCTGTATAGAGTCCCTTTTGATCTCGGCTTAGTAGGCGGTTGTTGATCCCAACCGCGGGGTGATCTTATTCGGACTATCCAGTAAGGGGTAGCTCTGGTCTTGTATTGCAGTGGATCGGAAGTGGTCCTCGGTACGCTGATCTAGGCCAGGTACTGTGATGGACGGTACCCCTGTAGCCCTGCCATTGTATGGAATCCAACCTCCAATAAGCGCCCGTACGGTTTTGGTTGTGCCGACTATTGCTGGAATGTGGGATGCACACATTTCAGCTAAATTTTATTTTACTTTCTATAGACACTATTATAATATCAGACGGATTTGATAAAAATGTTTTGGTTATCGTAAGGTAAAAACCCGACATGTTTATTTATGGCATGATCTTATGAGATACCTTTGTTTTAAAGGATTTTCGAAAATATAATAATCTAATTGAGTGTATTTTGTCACGCTAGTTTTCCAGACTAACTCGGTTTTTATTTTATTATAATGCTCGGGTCAGACCGAGTATTACCAATACAGGATAAGATGCTATGGAGCTCAGGTGACGAGCTGGATAGTGAGACATATCACACTACTTGATGTATATTCCGCTGTGCTGTGTAAGCTATATATTCAGCTTTGTAAGGATAAGTTATTATAACTGTCCGATATTGTGCTATTAATTTGTGTGTACTCTAATGATGTAATGTATAAAACAAATGCAGATTCTTTTGTATAAAAATTTGTTGTTATATATTATATTTTGTTCCGCTTCGATTGAGAGATTCTGATGTTTTTTTCTACTTTCTTCTTCTACCTCTTTCTTCTTTAATCCTAACGGTTTGTATTTCCATCCACGTTGAATTGATCTGATGGAGAATGGAGTCGACTCAAAGGGGTACGGATCTGTTGGCGATTATAAAATTTAAGAAAAAAAGTAATCATTCATAAATACACATCACATTAATGAGCTATCATTTCCTTTCATAAATACATGTGCTTAAGGATTTAATCAATGATTTAAAAATGGAAATAAAATACCAAAGTAGAGAAGGTTAAAATTGTCATTAGTCAAGGAAGCTTCATGTACATATAGAGGCCGTAACCTTCGCTTTCTCACAACAATTCACTTCCCATTTCTACCATTTTCTTCTCTTCCTTAAGCTCTTCTCCTTCATTTCCACCTCCAACAACCCTCCATCCAAACCTATACCCGAACCCTACCACCACACACGCACCCTCTAAATGGCCAAACACCCTTCCACCAAGCCATACCCACCCCTTAGCCTCACACTCAATTTACTGAATTAAATTTAATAAAATATCTGAATAACTTTTAAATTTTATTTGTATATACAAAAGAATATTCAATATTTAAATTAGTTTAAATCTCAATTTCAAATTTTATATTCAAGAATTTCTAATTTAAATATCAAATTAAATTCCCAAAATCCATTTTAATATATTTATTTCATTGTAACTTCAAACAGGGATGTTACGGACGTCCCTCCCTATAGAAATTGTGTCGTTGCAATTTACTAGAGAGTATTATAACAATTTTTGAAGCTATTGCAACAAATGCAACTATTGTGCACATTCATTATGTCTTTTAATTAATTTTATAATATTTATTACAATAATATGCACATTATTCTTTATTGTGCTTTCACTGCACCACTCTAGCAAAATTCCATATAATCTATCCCACTTATTCGAATATATCTTATCGACACAACCATACCCAAGAAAAGCAATCTATTTCATTTATATGTATCACACAATATTATAAACAAAGCAATCAATATTTAATGGTTCTTTTGAGAATTTTTTTTAATTTCATAAAGATTAAAGCTTCCAGAAATTTTCAAAGTATCGAACTTTTTGAAAAAATTCGACAGTCGCCTTTGCGAGCTAGTATTTTAAAATTTTATGGCGCACAATATATAAATATACATCTCGTGAACAAGGTATCCAAACAATGTGGCATCCCCATCACCGAGGAAACAACACAATGTATAAGTGTAAAAGATACCTTGTTTTGTAAATTTAAGTGAGCTTATTTATTTTTAAAGCAAAGTGAGCTAGTGCCATAAACAGATCCAAATAGTCGTCTTTTTTTCAATTCTCCACTCAAGTCAAAACATTAATCTCATTTTTGAAAATTCAATAAGCATACATTCATGTAACACAAGAGCAATATTGCATTCTTGTTTAAGCTACTTTTCGACAAATTTTAATGGCCAAAAACACAAAATCATGTAATGGTTTCAAAAATTGAGTTGTAGCATAAGTTATTAGCTTTCTAAAACATCTTCCGATTTATGAAAATGTGAAGTACAACATAGGTTATGAGGGTTTTATTGCACATTTGTGAAATCCAAAGTGGTTTTATATTCAAAGACCCACTTAATCAAATTGAGGTTTTTCCTAGCAAACAACAAAATTTTGCAGAACTCTTAAAATAAAAGTTGTCCTTTATCACCTTACCTTTCTATAAAGAAAACGGTCATCAAAATTGGATAAAGCTTTTAAAAGTTATGGCCAAAACAAAACCATGCTTTAACTTAGAAATTTTTACATTGGCCAAATTTTTCCCCCAACTTCAAGCATGTTTAAACACCACTAAACTTCAAAATTTCAGAAAGTGAACTTCAAAGTTTTGGAAAGTAATGAACATAAAATATGAAGCTCTATTCAACTATTTATTATGGCTATTTATGTCTTTTAGTGTAACTAGTTTACAGCCGAGAGTTATCGATCGAATACCTTAAACTCGTATAAATATTTTTTGTACAAAGAAATTTTCTACAATAAAATAAGGAAACCACATTTTTGATATATTAAGTAGCTTATTAAATTTTATGTAATTCTCACGTCCGGTTTCTCTTCATGTAGTAAAGGTGATGATCCACCCCCTTCATTCCAATTGTGGCAATTTTACATCCACTCTCAAACATTCTCTTTCTTTTCGGATAGTTTAACAATTCAAAAGGTAACTATACTACAAGGCTGCAACAAATTCTTTACAAAGTGCACCAAGAAAGATAACTCAAGACCGATTACTTGAGTTCAACACGAATTCAATTCAAATTTAACCCAAAATCAATTCAAATTCTATTCAGATTTGAATTTCAAATTCTCCAATATTGCAAGCTTATTGATAGGCATCATAGCTCTCAAAACATCTCAAAACTAATCATCAAAATCGAATAAGAATGAAAGCAAAAATAGGCTAATACACTCCTCAGGTTAATAATTATTATTTTTGTCATTTCACTCTCGAAACTACGACAAATAAACACAGTTCTGTCCAAATAAATATTAAAATTTAAAGAAACATAAAACTTTAATAGTACAAACTTTAAGCTTTCCAGGACATCTAAGATTATTGAATTTGGATAAGGATTGAAAAGGTTATGATAAAAATAGTTCAAGGGTCTTAATTGCAATACCTCTGTCATTTTGGTCTCGGGTTAGCAACAATCAAACACATTTTTGTCCAAACTAATACCAATATTTAATAAAAATCAAAACACTAAACTTGTAGAACATGATTTGTGCTCTCTAGGGCATCCAGAATTATCAAATTCAGATAAGAAACGAAGAAGTTATGACCAATTTCATTTCAGTTTCAAACACAGAGCAAATATTGGTTTTGCTCTCGGGATAGCAGTAGAAAATTTCTATTTTGACATAGCTAACCTCCAAATTATAGAAAACCTAATGCACGAAAGTTGCAGCATATGATTTAGGCTTTTCGGAACATCCAAAATTATTAAATTTCGATCAAAAATGATAAAGATATAGCTCAAACAATATCAAATCCAAACTCAGCAAATTATGTCAAAGACAGAACTATACTTCTATTTCCAAATCTATTTCAGGTCAATCAAATTGTAAAATATCAAAATTTAACCTGAAGAGAAATTATTTCTTATTGAATCTAATTTCTAGAAAAAAATTGACCTAAATCGGATAAGATATGAGTAACTTTTGGCTAAAATACTTCTCAGGTTTGTGATTGTTGTTGCTGTCAATTTATTCTCGGGAAAGCAACAAACAAGCATAATTTTAAACAAACAAACAAACATCAAAATTTTGGAACATTTGGAACACAAAACATGTAACTCATTATCTATGCTTTCTAGAACATCTAAAATCCTCGAATTTGGTTAAGATAATAAATAGTTATGCACAATATACTGACAGTGATTTACAATGAACATGCAACAAACAAAATTGAGATTTCTTGCATTGAAGTCTCAATCAAAGCTAGAAAATGTGAGTTTTGATACCCACCTAGTGATTTTTTAGGGAAAAACTCAAATTTGTTGCTGAAGGATTGAAGCATTAAGGAAGAAACAACTTCAAATAACCTTCTCTAATCTTTATTTGGTTGATTTACTTCTTGAATTTGCAGCAAATTGATTGAAAATATAATTTTTGTTTGAGGAGGCCACTGCTTTTCTTATTTGTATTTACTGTATAAGCTTTTGAGAAGAAGAAGTAAAAGAAAAAAAATATGTACCGTTAGTTTTTCTCTCATCAGAAGCCTCCAAATATTGGGTTTTGGATTCAAACCTTACCCTATAAGCCCAACCTAAAATACTTAGAGAAAATTACAAAGGAATGTACATATTTTAACCTATATTATTACTATATGCAAAGGAATGAATTAATATTGTTTTCTCGTCAAATATATTACAATAAATCATTTTAACTATTCCTAATCATCAAAATGTTATTTTTGAACAATATTTCATCTCTTACATTAATCAAATTTATATTTTCTTCATATTTCTCCTTTTTAAATCCATAAAAGATTAATATTGACAATATTTTCCAATATTATTATGTTTACTCAATTAAAATTATACATTGATTATTCTCTATTCAAATTCAAAAAAAAAGTTTTTAAAACTTTATTTTCATCAATTTAAATTTATTTCAACAATTGAATGTTGAAATACATCACTTATTTAATTTATTAGCTCCAAACTAATAATTACCCAATATTTCAATTTATTTAAGCCAAATACTTATCCAATCAATATTTAATCCTATATTTATACCCAAATAACCAAAATAAATTTTCCACTTTATTTTTCCCACTTTATTTACAAAATTTATTGTTTATTCCAAATAAACAATTTAAATTTTTTAATTATATTTTAATTTAAAATATTAAATTACAACTACCGTTATAATTTAATATTAACAGGTAATCTCCAAAGCCAGGATTGTCATAGACTCACTCCTCAATAAAATTGTGTCCTTGTAGTTTTTAGAGAAGAATTTGTATTCAACCTATTAATTTCATCAATCAAAGGAAGGATAGACTAGCTCGAGTTTAAAAGAAATTCTCACACACTCAAGATAGGACGGTAGAAAACCATGATAAGACTCGTTCGATTAATTCTATGGTTTTTAAAGCGCTAATATAGAGACTAGCAAACCATTGAATTTTTTGAGAAACACATAAAATTTCGAAGGAATCTCACGTGCTACACATAAAAGATACTCGAATGACATTGATTTCTCAAAATCTCCTTGAGTAGAGTTGGGATTTAGCACAACTCCAACTCGAACTCTAACCAACAATATGATTATCGATATGATTTCCATACGACACTATGGAAGGAACCACACCGATACAAGATAGAAACAAAAGAGACAAGGTAGATCAACCAAAATGTGGTTTATTCTCTAATTCCTCCATAGGTATTCTCTAGTTTGTAACATATATATAATTCAATTTGTTTCTCAAATTTTTTAAGTGGTAGAAATTTTCAAAAAAATCGACGGAGTCTCCTTTCTATGGAGGGCCATACAATATTATAAAAACGATTTATATGATGTACATCGACCATTAGGTCAGAAACACAATATATATCATCATTTAACTCTTGAAATTAGTCTGAAAACAAATCTTTCCCTTTTAGCATTTTACAGCGGTTTTGCACAAACTTATATACATAATATTTTTGTTCAAAATATATTTCATCTATCCTCTTTTCACCTATACTTAATTCAAATAGATGATATTAGTTCATGATCATAAATAAGAAATGCTACATTTGAGTATTGAGGGGAAATAAATCAATTTGATTTCAAACCTGCTGTAAAGAAGACCAATATTGACCCAGCAAACAACAAAATCTGAAGAATTTTATAAAAACGAAGTTATTCTACTCATTCTATTTTTCCAGAAATATAGGGATCATCAAAATCGTACTTACGGTTTGAAAGCTATGTTAAATTTACTTTCAACTTAGTCTTAGAGAATTTTGTAATAGGGTAGAACAGCCTATCCATATTCAAACCAATTTTAGACTTAGCAAAAAGAAAAATATTTAAAAGTGGTAAAAAGAAACTTTATAACTGGCTGAAATCTCTTCCGTTTGCAAAATATTGAGCTCATTTGGAGTTAAAAATATCTAGTTATTGTGGTTTTAGTACAGCATTCTTCTAAATGAAATTTCAGCTTTTAAAATAAATTTGAAATATGTAATTATCCTAAACCATTTTAATTTCAAACAAACTTTTTGCTAAATCATTTATTAAATGATCCTTTTTTCCCTAGAATGCTAAGACATATAAAGTTAGAAAAACTCATTTTGAAGAGATAACTAATTTCTTCCATTATCAAGAGATGATTATCGATTATCCATCAAAATAAATTTCTATAGTCATCATTAATAACTTGTACTAAAATATTAAGTTAATATTTTAATTTTCAAACCAAAGTATTCTTTTAACCTAAATACATCATTTTATTAATCGAAGCATCAAATGATATTTTCTTCTAATTAAGACATCCCCTTTATTAGAATTATTCAATTTACTTATCAATATTACCATATTCATTTTCATAAATTTCATATAATTTAAGGGTATTGTCTCACCATTGAATCTCTAATAAATAGATATATCAGTTGACTGCAGAGTAGATCGAACGATCAAAACTATCTCGCCACTCTGTTACTCGTCTCCAAAATCAATGGCTGCAATTACCGTTCAAAAATAAATTTAATATATAGTTTCATAATATTATTTTCATAATATTAATTTTTAAAACAGAAACCATCGTTTCTGATTGCCTCATCATAGCATTTAGGAGATTCCTATCGATAACGTTGATCAGGCATATCGACTAGCACTCTTAATTACTTGATGGACAACCCAACACTCTCAAATTATTTCTATAAAAGAAATATTACTCATGTAAACATATTCTCAAAATATTCTTTGATTTTTTCTTTTTAAAATATCTCAAAGCTCAAATATCTCTTTAATACTCATATTTATATGGCTTCAAAACTCAAACCAAAGAACATTAAGAGAATGTATCGAGATATTCCTAGAATACTCGATTCTCAAAGTCAAAAGAAGGAGGTAGAGTGTTCGTTAGTCTAACAATGTCACGAGACACTCCGAAATCATCAAGATATAGAATAAGCAAGATATTCTTCTCGAACGAGAAGAAGCACACAAACAACAAATCATTACATCAAACAAAGTAATGCTGCAAAGAATAACACCGATTGAGTATCCAAAATGATAACTCAAAGAAACTAAATGATAAACTCAATCAAACTCAAACAATCCATAAACTTACCCATTCCTTAAGAGATGTCCTCGTGGAAGGTTAGCCGAAGGCTAATAGCCACGAGTAAGGTTAATTTAACACTCGATTGCCCGATTGGATAACAAACCCAAACGAACTCATCAAAACTCAACAAAGTCACCTTGATTGGAATTCGAGATATGCCATCAACATCTCGATACTCAAGAATGAATTCAGAAACTTTAGAATCATCATTAACATTCCAAAGTGACAGAAATAATAAACCAATCATAATAGGAAACCTAAATTTATAATAGGATCTTATAAAACAAAAAGAATTGGACTTAAGATCAAATAAGTCAATCCATCTCAAATCAAATGCATCTCAAGATTTTAAGTAACAAACAAATACTCACAAAAGCAACATCAAATAAAATTCTCAGAATGCTCACATTGAGCCAATCATTATGGATCCCCTCAATACTATTCACAACTCTTAAAGTAACACAACAAGAATACTCAAAGGAATCAATAAGCTTCATCGATACGAACTCACTCGCAACGACAAAAATAAGAATAGAATGATGCCAAATAAGATTAATCATAAGATAAGATAACATCAAACTCAATTATGGAATACTACGGAATACAATTTATATTCCTAGACATATTCCATCTCAACATATCCCAAAACTCGAAAAAGAATTAAAGCACGATTCGAAAACAAGGTTGAATAAAGGACAATGATTTACTCGTATTGTACCTCGACATATCGTGATATACGTACCGTTCTATGATTATTCTAGTTTGGTCTAACCACAGCTCTAATACCAAGCTATAACGCCCCACCCGAGACCCACCTTAGCGAAGAGAATTAAAAAGTAATTCCGTCTACTAAAGCGGAGAATAAGGCTGGTTAAAAGCGACCATCTATAATTTTGTCATAAACATCTATCGAATACATCGATAAATGCAGTATAATTTTTCTAAAGTGGATCGGCATACCTAGTAAATGCTTAATCCAAAATTGTAGGTTGCTAATGGATCTATTAGAACAAAATACAAAAACTAAATGTAAAGCACATCATGGAACAGTAATCAACATCATATATATACATGCACACTGATACATGTTCAGTACAATCCAATATTAACACAACAAAGGTGGTACTCAACCATACCATATACATTGAATCAAATGCAAATACTTCAGAGTATGTGGAAGAAATAAACTACTCAACCGATAGATAAGCTAATGTCCAACATCAACTTCAAGCTAAGCCCAATGAATGATACCTGAAACAACTCGATCTGACGCGAGTATAAATAAACGGGTCAGTCTAGCTACACAAATCAGACAATATCGATAATATGAAGCATGACCGGTATAGTGATACTTCTTCTCGAATGAGGAGAAGATTAGACAACTCATAGCTCAATACTTAGGTAACAAATGCTACCTAAGTGACTAAATACCTCGAAAGAAGTAACTCAAGCTCAAAATTCAGATAAAACACAAGTGCCTCATATCATCAGCGATAACACATAATGAACTCAAATCAACTCATATAAAAATCAAGCAAAACTCAAATGGTTCGATGAACCATTACTCCAAAAAGTAGAAAACTCATCTCAATCACAAATAGAAGTCATGGAAGCCACACAAGATAACTCCAAAAGAATGTGAGATCTCAAACTGATAAGTAAGCCAAGATGGGTAAATCTCACACATACATCTCAATCTTAAAAGCTCATGGAACTCGATACGAATTTAAACTCATAAAATCTCAAATTCAATAAAGAATTTGATGCATGTTCAAAATTCAAAAGATCTTAGAACTAATCCGCCAAAAACGAAGAACTCAAGTCTTAGAAAACTCGGCTTTGGCCAGATCCCTGATTACAATGCCAAAGCAATGCTGCACGTGCTAAACTGAAACGGCCGAAGCCTTGGACAAGGTCGCTAGCACCTCCCAAATCAGTTCATCCTCATGAGAAGGGCGCTGACACCTTTCCAAGCCGTTTTGTCAGCGCTAACAAGGTCGCTAACTCCTCCCAAAGCAGTTCATCCTCATGACAAGGTCACTCACACCTATTATAGTATTTCTGCTAAGTAAACATCGCGAATGTGTCACAAACTAACGGATAGGAACCTGAAAAGTGTCAACGCGTGTCCCATGCCACACGTTCGCACTTAGCGGTTTACTAGCCTCTAGTCGATGCCATACTAGGAACATCATAAAACTAAAAAAAATCATATCTTGCATCGTCTCATTGGCAAGTGATAAACAGACACCATACTCGTCACATCTCATCTAAAAGTATTAAATGGCATCATAACTTGTCTCATCTCCTTGACGAGTGAAGACATCATGATGGGTCCTAATAACCACAAATCTCAGAATATGAAATCATGTACTCAAGACTTACCTTATATCATTGGCAAGTAAATAAAACATCGTGATGGTTCTTATCGACCATACTCCTACATAGGAGATCTCAAACCATATTACTTGCCAAATCTTGGCCATCTTAAATAATTCCAATAAATAGGAATTATAAAACTCAAAATATGTCATTAAATGGTAAAACATCTTAGAATCATTAATCTCAAATAGCTTCGAGTGTATAAGTACGGAATTAACCGAAATAGTAAACGCACAGGTCCCATACTACGTGGTTTATGAATCTTTTAATTCTCTTTCTCATACGTTCGAATTGTGTAGAAGTGTATGTTTTATATATAAATTAGTTTACTAGAGAAAACAAGCTTCTAAAACTTTTTTCAAAACGATTAATAAAACCAATATTTGAAATTCCTTTATTGTAGAAAATAAATAGATTTTATATTACAAAAATAATTTTAAAATACTATATAATAATAATTTGAAATTTCCATTTTTTTTAAAAATCACTTCAAAAATGGTTTGGTGAAAACCGTGCTTGAAAACAATGACAAACAAGAAAGATAACTCAAGAGCGATAACTTGAGTTCAATAAGAATTCAATTCCAATTTAATCCAAAATCGATTCAAATTCTATTCAGATTTGAAGTTCAAATTCTCCAAATATAGCTAGCATATTGATAGGAATCATAGCTCTCAAAACATCTCAAAAATAATCATAAAAATCGAATTAGAATGAGAGAAAAAATAAGCTAATACACTGCCCAGGTCAGTAATTGTTATTGCTGTCATTTTACTCTCATAACAGCGGCAAACAAACGTAGTTTTGACCAAATAAACATCAAAATTCCAAGAAACACAAAATTTGAAACTTTTAGTACAAAGTTTAATCTTTTCGAAACATCTAAGATTATTGAATTTGGATAAGAATTGAAAAGGTTAGGATAAAAATAGTTCAGGGGTCTTAATTGCAATACCTCTGTCATTTTGGTCTTGGGTTAGCAACAATCAAACACATTTTTGACCAAACTGACATCAATATTTAATAAAACTCAAAGCATGAAACTTGTAGAACATGATTTGTGCTTTCCATAACATCCAAAATTATCAAATTTAGACAAGAAACGAAGAAGTTATGGCCAATTTTGCTTCAGTTTCAAACACAGAGCAAATGTTGGTTCTCTCAGGATAAGAGTAGAAAAATTCAATTTTGACATAACTAACCTCAAAATTGTAGAAAGAATAATGCATGAAAGTTGTAGTACATGATTTTGGCTTTTCGAAACATCCAAAATTATCAAATTCCGATATAAAGCGAGAAAGATATAACTCAAACCATATCAAATCCAAACTCAGGAAATTACGTCAAAGACAGAACTATACTTCTAGTTTCGAATCTGTTTCGGGTCAATGAAAAGGTAGAATATCAAAATTTAACCTGAAGTTAAATTACTCCTTATTGAATCTATTTTCTAGGTAAAAAATTTGACCTAAATTGGATAAGAAATGAGTAACTTATGGCTAAGATACTACTCAGGCATGTGATTGTTGTTACCGACAATTTACACTCGGGACAGCAACAAACAAGCATAATTTTAAGCAACCAAACATCAAAATTTTGGAAAATTTGGAACATGAAACTTGGATCTCATTATCTAAGCTTTCCAAAACATCTAAAATCATCTAATTTGGTTAAGATAAGAAAAGGTTATGCAAAATATACCGACAGCGATCTACAATGAACATGCAACAAACAAAATTGAGATTTCTTACATTGAAATCTCAATCAAAGATAGAATATGTGAGTTTTAATACCCACCTTGTGATTTTTGGGAAAAACTGAGATTTGTAGCTAGAAGATTGAAGCTTTGCGGAAGAAACATGTAACGTTTCGAATTTTGCCCGCTCAAAAATTGACATCCATACTTCAAATCGTATTCGAATGCCATAGATTCGACCGTTCAAATCCGATTCGCCGGAGCTTATAACAACATTAAGTAAATAAAACAGCAGAATAAAAGAATAATACATTGATATACAGCTTTGATACAATATCTGATACAAGAGATGATCCAATAGATATCAATATACAACAGAGATATGATACAATAAAATAGCAGCGGAAAAGAAAATAGATGATAACATCTAGCAGCGGAACAATATAACTCTAAAATAGTCTTCAAGGAAGAACTCCAAGAACTGCAACTCCATCTCCAAGAATCAATCCAGCAATAGCTCGAACCCCCAATAACGATGCACCAAGCTCAGTAAGACTGGTGCGATCCAAAGACTGAACTAACTCCAGATAATCCACTATATCTAACTATCTGAAAAAAACCAACTCTAGACTGCTCGTGTAGAAATATAATGAGCACCCAGAGTTTAGGAAAGAAACAATAAACTCCGGATCAGTCGTGGGACTGGTGTGAGCAACAAAAACAGTTTATCTTTAAAAACATTCAATAAAAGATTTTCAAAGTCAATTCGCAATGCTTTTTTTTTAAATGAGACTACCATAAGGCCTCCCGCACACACACACAATGCAAACGCAGAATCGGAGGAGATTTCTCCTTATGATAGTCAAAGATGCTTGATACGCATTAAAAGAAACATTTGATATTATTACTAGTGCATAGTGTAGGAAAAATTCATTTCGAAAGTAAAGATATAAATCTTAGTCAGCATAGACATTTCGCACTTATGCCTACTATAGCTACCATGTTCAATAGCAGGTTACCGCCACATTCCATGGCAGGTTATACAACTAATACTGTACAAGGTTCGTATTGTTTCTTTGGATTTCCAACGAATGATCAGGCCAAGGAACTTCCCATTGCCACATGAGAATGCCTCTGGATGGACATCCCCGAGAACCAAACCGGATCTCTACCAACACAAGGCCGGGTTACCCCTAACTGAGTAACAAATGACCGAATATGCCATCCCCCGGTCCTTTGGGACCTTTCAACCGAGCGCTCGTAATCAATTCACACAATCATAAAGTGTTTTCAACATGAGTAAGCATCTGGGCTCCATACCATGATACCACCCTTTTCTAGAAGGAAATGCACATATCCTAAAGGGCGCTACCCCTCATAACCTTGCCGCATCTTTCCTGTTTTGACCATTCCGGGGTGTGAGGCTCGACGAAGTCACGTCCACAAAAACATACTTTATACAAAAGCCATGCTTTGGGTCAACAAATGATCATAGAAATGATCACCAGGATAGACGATCAAACAAATGATCCTATCATCAATAATCAACACAATGATCATTTCACAGCAACACTCAGTATGTCACATTACCAAATTGGGAATATATCACTGATAACCATCAACTATATAACCTCTGAGCTCGTACGTCTCAGAGAAGGGTGTTAAGCTAAAAGTATAAATTCTCCGCCACCAACAGAAATATATTTGAAAGAAATCGGCTTTATATCTCAAATTGTAATGTCAGACATACAATCCATACAAGTCTGTTCTGGGTTCGAATAGAACCGAAGGCACTTACAAGGAAGTCCTTGCAATCCGAATATTCACAATCCCGATCGGATTTCCCATCACTTAGGGAGTTTCTATACCGGCGCGACTCGGTGCAGAAACAATCGATAGGTCATCCTATCGCTTTCGCAAATACCCGGTCTTCAAATGCTATCCATAACGACGTATCACATATTCGGAATGGGTTATACGACACAAAGGTCCTTTCCCGGCTAAACCGAATAGTGAGCGAAAACATTTAAAACATATGGATATGGGATTTCAATTAAGTCACAACTTATTACCCAAAACTTTTCTTCAAATGGCTTAACAAATTACCATTTTCAATCTTTAAACAAAAAGATTCATTTTCACAACCTTTAACGGTTTAAACAATTTTCACATTTTAATCTTTTAAACAAAAGATTCATTCACAGATTTTCCAAATCAATTTTCATTTCAATTTGATTAACTCGTTAAATCTTTAAATAAAAGATTTAACTTATAGCCTTCAAAACAATTTCATTTCTATTTGATTTAAACAAATCATCAATTTAAATCTGTTAAAAATAAACAGATTAATTCATAGCTTTCAAAAAGAATTCATTCATAACTTAGGAAAATCATTTCTCTATTCAATCTTGAAATTCCCCTAATTAACTGGAATCTCAGTTCTTATCTAAAAGTGTTTATCATTTGAAAACAACAGTTTTCCGATTCATCTATACGAGTTGAAATCCTTGGGTTAAATTCAAATTCCCAAAAATAATACTTTAAAAATGATTTAACTCATAATGACTAGTATAATATCATTAATCCCTAGTTTCAAATTACAGAATTTAATTTGAATATTGAATTCAAATTTAAATTAAAGTATTTAAATTCCAACACTTAATCCAGTTATTCAAAATAAATTTCCATCTTTGAAATTCCATTTCAAAAGCTTTTCACTTCTATTCCAATTCCAAAACATTTGAATTTAAAAATTCAAATTTTAAACTATTTCAAAAGTCTGTGACTTAACCGATTTCCTCGTGAAATCCATAATTGTGTGTGTATGGTGTGGTCCAGGGGTTTAACACAATAGTGCACAAACATCATTCAATCATCAAAGATTTAAAACATGGAAATATAGTTGATAAGCGATATAAGCTATAACGCTCATCTTCATTCAAAGATTCACAGATAATATACAGATGTATCATCAATAAATGAATAAATTATACATACCACAATTTACAGAATAACCTATCACAGATCAGATAGGACAATCAATTCAAGGCATCTCATACAGTACAATCATTCATAAGTAAGGTCAAGTATCCAATAATCATTTATAAGCAAGATCAATTAATCGTTTAATCCTAATCAAATCTAATTTATTTCCATGTAAATAAATTTAAATTACTAATGAAATTATTATCCCATTCTGGTTTATTAATTCAAATCATTTGATATAAACTAATTTATCAAACACTTTAATTAATTGAATTATTCTAAATCAATCATATTAATTATATTGACTCTTGAACCAATTATATAATTAATTAACTTCTTAATTCATTATTTCAAGAAATTTACTCCTTAATTACTTACCATTTAACAATCATCTCATAATAACAAATCATGAATTACCAATTTATCTTTATCATTAATTTAATCAAAATATTCAAATTTAATTACAATTCGTAATTAACCCCTTAATTTCTTTCATTAAATAATCAACAAATTACATTTGATTATCTTTATTTATAAATTCAAATTAATTATCAAAATTAATTACATTAATTTGATTACTTAACAATCTCTAATTACTTATCTTCATTAACTAATAATATTTCTTTAATTACTTACTTATTTAAATTAACCTTTAAAATCATATGTTTAATCACTAATTATTTAATTAATTAAGTTCTAAACTGTAACTTAATAAATCTTAATTACTTGATTAAATAACCTTAATCATTTGTTTAAAAGACAACTCTTTATTAAATTAATAAATCTTATTTACAAATTTATTTACCTTAATTAATTTAACTCAAATCTTAATTTAAATAAATTAATCAATTATTCACTTGAACTAATTTAATGAGTGCATATCATTTTATCTTTACTAATTCAATTTTAAAACATTTTCTAACTAATGTTTTAATTATCATCACAAATCAAATTTAAACAATTTAAATATTAAAACTTCTTTGATTTCAGACTAGGATTCAAATTATCTTTAATTCAGATTTAAATTTAAATTTAAACTTTTAATTTCAACTTGCTTAAATTTTTCATTTAAAATTTCAACTCCATTTCAAATTTCTTTAATATATTTTGAATTGCTTTTAAATTATTAAAACAATTTAAATTTAAAACTTATTTATGTTCAAACTAAACTCTACATTCAACTTGAATTTATATTAACATTTTAATTTGAACTCAGCTTTAAAAATCTTGGTTTAAAATTTAAATTTGGTTTTAAAATTTGCAAACCAAAACAGTTTCAGGTTTGAAGCCTGGAACATGAATTTGACCCGAGCCCTGACTCGATTTGCTTCGAGTCACTTACTCGATTTACTCGAGTACCACTTCGGGTAAAAACCCACTGGAACGCTGCTTCTACCCAAACAACATCACCAGGTACAAGAAGATGCACCGTGCACTTGCACGGTCGCCGTGCGACGTTCTGACCATCACCACGATCATCTACACGACCACGATCATCCATTCATACACTCCAACCCACCAAATCTCCCTCCTTCACACGAAAATTGAAATCGAGTTTAATGCCAAAACCTGGAACAACGAAAAAAAACTGGAACGCCCTCACCTGTCAACGCCGTTCGCTCGACACTCCGACCACCATTCACCACCAAACTCCGGCCATAGCGTCATCAATCTTCCCTCTACCTCCCCACGAAACCGCGTGACACTCGCACCCTCGTCGACGTCGCGTGAGTAGAAAATATCGGCCACCCCAAAACTAGGTCACCGAAGTTTGATCACTTCCCGCCGCTTCCACAAGGCACTGCACCCCCATCCACCATTTTTCCCACACTTCCTGTTCGCTCCTCCACCTCCAGCCCAAGCCCCCACCCCTCTGATCAACTAGACCGACCTCGGCGACTCGAAATGCAAAATTCGAACGAACCCAAACTACTCACAAACTAGATCGCTAAAAATTATGATATGAACTTTAAAATTCACGTCTTCCAGTGAAGATTCAAGCTAAGTATCTGAATTCGAAAATTTCAAGATTCAAATTTTGATCAATTTGAAGTTGTGCTCAAAAATATCTCTTTCCAGAGGTGATACCAAGTGATTTTAATTTTAATTTATTTTTAAAATTTAGTTCAGGGTTAAACAAACAATAGCTATTTTGATCTCAAGTCCAAATATTTAATAGTTTGGGAAGAAATGATTTTTTTTGAAATCAAACTTTGTTTTCAGAGTATCAAAGAGTAAACATATATGAGCACTCCCAGTTCCAATTTATATTCTGAGGTTCCTGTATTTATATGTACAGGTTTATTCACCAATATATATATATATATATATATATATATATATATATATATATATGTATGTATGTATATCTCACCCAATCAACAAAGTCTCAGATTTTACCATACAACTAAATTGAACCTTAAAATATTATATATGAAGTTACTCACTTTGGTTTTCAGAAAAATGAACAGGGCACAGAGCACATCTTCTTTGATCTCTGGTTGCTTGATTTGTTTATTTTTTTTATTTTTCCCAGAAACTTTGCTTTGAAGTCCCAGGTTGATTGTTGTTGATCAAGTGCTGAGTTTATATTGTCTTCATATTTGCTTAGCTTTTGATTTCCAGTTTGGAGAAAATATGCACAAGTACTTTGTATATATAGATGTAAAGTTGAATTTTACTTTGTTTTAAATTTTCACTTGCCTGCATGCTTATCTACAGGTTTTATTCCTATTTGTATAACCCTGGTTTGCCTTTTTCTTTATGTACATATTATAAAGTTATAGGCATGGCTGCATCCTTTTCCTTGTGTTGCATTAATTACCTAGTACTTTAGTTTTCATTTTATCATATTTATATTTGTTTTATAGGCTGAGATGATCCTTGTTTCGGTGGCTAAAAATATTGCATTGATTGCCTTGGTCCTTTGATCTTTTGCCATGCTTCGGTCCATACTTATCTTATACTATTCTTTTTAGTACATATGCCTACTTTTATTTTGTATGTACTTTTTCTTATTTATTTTCTTGTACTCGGCTGAGATAATGTTAATGAATGCTTGCTTTGTTTGTGTTTTGCTTTTCTTTATTTTCTTAAGTACTTTGTTTATACTATGTACACTTGTTCCCATGCTTGCCTGCATATTGTCTCGGCTGAAATGATGGTATGTACATTTGTTTTCCTCAAGCCTATCCTTATCTTACTGGCAACATGATATTATTTTGTTTTGTCTTCTATTTTATAATGAAAAAATAAATTCCTATAAATGTTGTGTTGTTATGTTTTTTTTTTCTAGTGTAATCACTTTACTTTGTTTCTTCCTTGCATTATATTTGAATTGCATACTTATATATTTGTTTTGTTATTGGTTATAAACTTTAACTTATATATGTACCAATATATTCTATTTTGTTTCTTTCTTTTGTTTTATATTTTACATAATTTTATAAATATGTGGTTTCTACTTTGTATGTTATTTCTTTTGTTTTCTTTTATAAGTGTTCATGTGTGAATGTATTTTATTTCTATGTTTTTACTTATTAATTTTATTTATTATTTACTATAAATCCCAATTCAAATACAAGTTAAATATTAATTACCAAATTATTTCACAATTTTTGTCCAAAAATGAAATTAATTATTAAATAAAATCAATTTCAAAATTGGGGTCGTTACAAAACAACTTCAAATAACTTTCTCTAATCTTTATTGGTTGATTTACTTCTTGAATTTGCAGCAAATTGATTGAAAATATAATTTTTTTTGAGGAGGTCATTGCTTTCTTATTTCTATTTGCTGTATAAGCTTTTGAAAAGAATAAGTAAAAGGAAAAAAATGCGTATTGTTAGTTTTTTTTCTCATCAAAAACCTCTAGATGTTGGGTTTTGGATTCAAACCTTACCCTATAAGCCCAACTTATAATACTTAGAGAAAATTACAAAGGAATGTACGTATTTTAAGCTATATTATTACTATATACACACTTTTCATCATTTTAAAGCCAAATAAAATGTATACAACAATTTTTGTGAAAATTAAATTGCTATTGGAACAAAATAAATTTTATTTTAACAATAAAATTTTATTTTTATGAATAAAACGTTATTTTTATGGATATTACACCATTTACCCTATTTTTTAACACAACAATTTGTGCAAAAATTGTTTTCTTGTCAAATGTATTACAATAAATCATTTTAACTATTTCGATTCATTAAAATATTATTTTCAAACAATATTTCATCTCTTATATTAACCAAATTTATATTTTCTTCATATTTCTCCTTTTAAATCCATAAAAGATTAATATTGACAATATTTTCCAATATTGTTATGTTTACCCAAATAGAATTATACATTGATTATTCTCTACTCAAATTTACAAAATAAAGTTTTTAAAACTTTATTTTCATTAATTTAAATTTATTTCAACAATTGAATGTTGAAATACAACACTTATTTAATTTATTAGCTCCAAACTAATAATTACCCAATATTTTAATTTATTTAAGCCAAATTCTTATCCAATCAATATTTAATCCTATATTTACACCCAAATTACGAAAATAAATTTTAAAATTTATTTTTCCCATTTTATTTAAAAAATTCATTGTTTATTCCAAATAAACAATTTTCAATTTTCAATTATATTTTAATTTAAATTATTAATTTATAACTACCATTAAAATTTAATATTAACAGGTAATCTCCAAAGCAGGGTTGTTACAAAGTTTTAACATGTGTCCCATGCCACACATTCACACTAAACGGTTTACTAACCATTAGTCAATTCCACACTCAAAGCAGTACAAAATTTACCTCATCTCATCGGTAAACCAGACCCGAAGGTCAAAATGATCGAACTAATAGATTAGGAATTAACTGAAAAGATAAACGCATGTGTTCATAGCATGCATTTTATCAAATCATTAAATTATCCTCCTTCTTCGCTCGAAGTGAAAGATTGTGTGTTTTATATAGAAAATAAGTTGAAGAAAACGAGTTTTAGAAACATTTCGAAATCGCTTTAGAAATTACCTTTGAAATTCTCTTACTATAGAGTATATATTTTTATACTAAAATAATATATAATAATAATTTCAAAATCCCATTTTGAAAAACGTTTTTAAAACACATTATAATAACTATGTATGAAATCCTGAAAGAAATATCAAGAAAACATCGAAATAACGAAAATTACACCAAGTATTATCCGTTCAAAACAAGTTGTGACCCAATATTCGATAGCAGGTTTAAAAAAGCTAACAGTTTCAAAATGACTTGAAACTTTGGAAGAATGTAGTACAATATTTTTACTTCAATATGAAACGAGAATAATCCAAATCCGATTTGAAACGAAGAATCCACGTCTTTTCAAAGTTGGACCAAAATAAGGTTTTAAACACTGAATTACAACAAGCTGCGAGTACAAGTTCGACAGTAGTTTCGAAATAGAAAATCAACACACATTGTCATGAAATTTTACAAGACTGTAAATCAACACTTCTACTTCAATTTGCAAAAAGAATCACTCAAATCCAATTTGGAACGAAGAATCTGCATTGTTTCATAGTTGGACCAAAACAAATAAGGTTTTAAACACTGAATTACAGCAAGCTGCGAGTACAAGTTCGACAGTAGTTTCTAAATAGCAAACCAAACCAGATTGTCGTAAAATTTTATAGGAGTGTAATTCAACACTTCTGCTTCGATCTGCAAAATGAATCGCTCAAATCTAATTTGAAACTAATGAGTTACGCTGTCTCAAACATGGACTCAGGCCATGTTTGCAACAGTTCAAAAACCAAAATGTACTGGCCTGAAACCATCCTGGGTTCAACTTCCAGGCATAAAATAGAGGAACAAATGGCATTGGATTAAGCTCATAATTGGTACGAATATACTAGAAAACTTCATATTTAAAACAAAAAAATAATTATTGAATTCCAATAAGAAATGAATGAGATATACTATCTCAAATATGGACTCAGGCCATGTTTGTAGTAACTCAAAACAAAATGTGCACAGAAAATTTTCAAGCTGTGCGTAGATTTTACAGTGCAGTTTTCATGCATCAAACGAATATATTTTGGAATGAAATTTGGCATGCATATACTACAACACATAGTCTATCAACTGAAGAAAATTCGACAGCATTTCGTTGCTGGAATTGGGAGAAAATGAAGTGTAAAGTGCCATACGAACTTAGATTTCACCAAACACAAAATATGAACATAATATCAATGGATTGAAGCTATTTTCGGCTAGATTTTGGTATTTCGTAGCTTTTTCTTCAGCTAGCAATTGTGAGAAGTAACTCACCTTTGATTTATCATAGCAAATACCCGAAATAATGGAGAAAGATTGAAGCTTGAGTTGAATTTGAGCTTCTACAACCTGTAAAACTACGAAACAAATGCATGCAAGAAAGAAGAAAGCAACTAACAAATAATCATTCACAAATTAGACTTTTGATGAAATATTAGGTTTTAGATTTTTGATTGCCTGTAAAATTAGCTTCAAATTGATTTTTAAAACACCAAATTTAAGTCTAATTTGATGGTTTTTGGCTAGGATTTTGAAGTTTATGAATTGATTTTTTTTCCTTTTTATCTTATTTACTGGAAAGAGGAAGAAGAAGGTGAGTAAAAGAAATGTACGTACAAGAAATTGTTTTTCTCACTTTCTCAATAATAGCTAAGTACTAATGAGACAAACAGACTCAAAGATTGAAAAAAAACAAATAGGCTAAGGTTTCTATTTAATTCACACTTACAACAAAATGTGTTCATATATACACTATACACAAAACAAAATGTTATTTCCTTTCAAATTTTCATATAAAAAAGTATGTAAATTTACATACTTATGAAGTAACATATTTTACACAATGTAAAAGAATAACTTTAGTTTTTTAAACATTTTTATTATTGAAATCCTTTATTTTACAAAAATACACAATTTCCACAAATAAATGCACAAAAGCTTGTTTTTAACTTCTAAAATTCCACCAAAATATTTTACTTTCTCAGAAAAATACGAATAATCATTCTAAACTTAAATTTATAATTAAAACTCATTTTTATAATAATTTCCACCTTTTTATTTAAATAAATAGTCTTTGAAAATCAAACACTTCCTTTAAAAATTATTAAAAGAAGTAATTGGCAATAATTAATAAAATACTGCATTCTCTCTTAATAAAAACTATTTTCCATTTATTATTAACCCAAATAAATAAAATAAAGTTTCAAGCTTTATTTCCTTATTTTATTCCAAAATTCATTGTTTATTCCAAATAAACAATTTAATTTCTTCAATTTTATTTTAATTCACAATATTGAATTATAACTACCATTATAATTTAATATTTACAGGTAATCTTCAAAACCAGGGTTGTTACAAACTCTCCCTTTGAAAAAATTGCGTCGACGCAATTTCTATAATGGAAGTTATCTATAACACCAATTTCATCACAACAAGATTCAAATCAAAAGATAGGATCGTAGATATTCACCCTCAATAGAGGATGAAAGGATCAGGACAAGTTTTCTCGACAAATCCTGTGGTTTCCCAATTACAATACTTAGAGTTAGCGGACCATATAATTTCTAAGCAGAACATTCTTATTTCAAAGGTGTTTAATCTTCGAAACAACTACAGGAATAGAATTCGGCACATACACCAGTCGGTGAGACTTGTGATCATGCAACATAAGTGAACTAATAATCGAGATTAAATCTTGAAGACACAATGAAATTGGGTTGCCTGGAACATATTATCAATACCCAAAACTGAACAGAAAACAATGCATGAAAGTAAATGAACCAAGGCATTCAGTAATAGTAGATGATCCTATATAACTTGGAGCCAACTTTCCAAATATACTGAAACGTACTTATCTTCTTTAAAGGAGTAACCCAAATAAGCGCAATCATCAAAAGAGGATTAAATAAAAGATAGGTAGGATTTCAAACTACCACCATAACACATGACTGCATGAATGCAAGTCATCACAAGAATCGAACTAAGGCATGACACACAAGAATGGATTACAAGAAATTTTCTCAAAATTTTTTTATAAGAGTTTTCACTCAAATCCATTTTCATTTACACACAAAGCTCAAGCTTCAATACTTGAAATTTTTTGAAGTCTCTTACTTAAGTTTTCAATTCAATCCTCTTTACTGTAAATTTAAAGTAAATTAAATTAGAGTTGTTTCATACTCTAATTCCAAAAATAAATATACTATAATAAGTAATATATATTTTTTCCTTTAAATTTATCAAAATATTAACCAGTTTGTGACGACCGGGAATTTTTGGATGTTTGGAATTGGAATATTTAATGATTTTGTATATTTAAAAGTAATTTTTTAACATCAATTTCAAATATCACCATTTATTGGATAATTTAATTTTGAATTAAACTATTGGAAATTGGGTAAAATGTTGAATCTGGAGTTTTAAGCTTGTTATAAATAATTCGAAGGCTTGTAAAATTTATATTGATAGTACTGAAGATAGTAAAAGTGTTAAAATTGAATTTGGAAGTGTTTTGTTAAGTTTTGAAAATATATCATTTAAATTAATATTTAAAAATAGCCTTCCGTGGCGTAGTCTCGGAATTCGACGAAACCAGTTTCTTTGGATCCGTAATAGTGTATTATTATCAATTTTCATAGTGTTTGGAGTGACCGTTTGTCGTACGATAAGAAAACGCGTTGAAAGTTAAATTTAAATTTAAATAAAAATTTGGTAAAATCTAATCACAGTCAAATCTAATCAGAAGAAAGCCTCCCTTTTTCTCACGCAAAGGCCAAATCAAAATCGCATCCATCTTCTTTATTTCCTTTCAGTTCATTCCAAAATGAAAAAATCAAGAACACTAAAATCAAAGCCGTGACTCCCTCTCCTCTTCTTCATTTTCAATTCAAAGAAAAAGGGCAGATGAGGCATATACTCTTCATTTCTTCGGTTCAATTTACAAACTACCCATATATTTCTTCTGCTCCAGTTAAATCAATAACGAAATCGGGTTCGCTATTTGGTAAAAAAAGAGAAATCGAGCTTCCTCTTTCAAAATTCTGTTCGTTGCTCAAATTGATTTCGGCTATAAGAAATCATTTCCTCTCCTCTATACAATTCGAATCGTACTCAAAAAAATGGCGGAACAGAAGTAAATCGAGGCGAGCCTCGTTCGTCATCGAATTCCCAATCTCGACTATAGGGGGTCGCTTCTTCTTTTTCTTCTTATCTCATGCTGCCTGGATCTATGTTTTCAACATGTTCATCGCGGGGAGAGAGTCACCGTGCTCTGATGGAAGTCGCGGCGTGGCGCGATTGTATGAGCGAAAAGGGGCTCGACTTGGAAGTGACGAGCCATGGTAGTAGGAGACAGTCGCGACTATCTGGAGGATTGCGACGTAGGCGACAGCGATGGTGGGTATGCATGTGTTTGGTGAGGTGACGATTCTTGCTTGTTCTTAATTTTTAAATGAATGCATAAACTGTTCTACACAGAAAAAGAAATTTATTAAAATTTTAAATTGTATGGTCAAGTTTATAAAGATATCTGAATATAAAGTTTACATAGAAGGATATATCTACAGTAAGAGTTATAGGCTATTTTATTTTTGAATTTGATTTAACAAGTATATTGAAATATATAAGGTTTGAACAGAAAGTAAGGGGTTCAAAATGCTGACAGTTTTATATAGAATTAGAATTTTAAATCTATAGGGTTTTTAGTATATTTGTAGTTCATAAAGAAGATATACATTTTAAATCTGCTATTTTATTTGAAAATAATGTCTTATGGTGGTTGACTCATTTAATGAACTTATTGAATTATTTTGGTAACCAAGGATTATTTATCACCAAAAAGATTAGTTAAAAATAAATTTAATCATTAGTAAATTAAAATAAAAGAATAAGTGATTTCTCATTTATTCCAAATATTAACAGGGCCTTAAATGTTTATAAAGGTCAATAATTGTGGAGGAAACAGGCCGGAATGGAAACGGATTTCAAATTAAAAAGGGGCAAAGGTGAGTTAATCTTACACTTCTGGATTTTTATTTAAATTTAAATGGTAAAATTTAAATAATTGGTTGATTGATTGATTTGATTGGATGTGCTATATTATATATAGTAGTATATATAGCATATATTGGAGTGATTGATTTCCAGCGTTATATAGCGGATGGGGCCCTATGCACTACATAATAGTTGATGATGTTATATTAGTTGCATATACTGTGATATTCCACCTCGAAGTGAAATTGGTATTGTGCTAACAGCTATGGATGTAGGGAAACAGGTTCGAGGCATCCAACTGGATTCCTCAACATTTATTTAGATTATTTAATATTCTCTGTTATGATCATTTGATATTCTATGATGAATTATATTGAAATATTGAATGCTATGGTTTGCTTGAATATAGTTCGGTACACTGAGTTATCAAAGTATATAGAATTGGGTTTTTGAAAAGAAATAAAAGAGTGAAATTTGATGTAAAATAATTGTAGAGAATTTGAATAAATTTAAGAATGAATTGAATAAGAATAAAAGCGATTTTAAAATTCTAATAAATAATTCCGATTATGGAAAAAAGTGATTTTGAATAAACAGAGAAATAATGAATTTAAAATTAATTGATATTATTTTGAAGAATAAAAGAATTTACTTCAATTCCAAGATTTAGATTTATTTGAAAAGATAAAGAAGAAATTTATAAACTGGGTTTATAAATGTGAAGCAATATATCGGTGGATATCTGAAAAATAATATTCACGGTGGGAATTTACTAAAGGAATGGGAAAAAAATTTAAAAATAAATAGTGATTTATTTTTAAAGGATGCAAAGAGAAGTATATTTCCTTGGATAGCCAAGTACATTTTCAAATTAAATTTTTAAATATAACTTAAAAGTTTTAATGTTGTTTTAAAAAGCATGTTTTAGAAAATTTATTATTTCTAAATGTTTAAATTCTAAAGTAAGTATTTTACAAATCTATTATCGTAGAAATTATTTAAAAGGTGACTTGGTATTTTGTTTTAAAAAGAGAAATTTAGTTTTATATTTTATAAAGTAAACTTATTTTCAAATATTCCTATAGTACATATTTTAATAAAGTATTGAAGTGGTTTTCCATTTAAATGTTTTAAAGGATATTTTGAAATAAAGAGTGTTTAAAAGTTATTTTAGAAATCTAAAGATTTTTACTTGGTGATTTCAGTGGAAGTAGAAAATATTTGGGAAATGTATTCCATGAGAGGAAAAAGGTTTGAAAACTGTTTTCAAAGGGTTGAAAAGTGGAAATATATCTTGTGAAGATATTTTGAGGTTAATAAATAATTTGGTGAAATTATTTATGATGGATGGTTGTTTGTGAATGTTAATTGATAGTTAAATAACCGACTATCAATATTAGCCAATGCGCTGATCGTTTCGAAGAGACGGGATCGGGATTAATTTCTTGAAAACCACTTTGAGGTTTGAACGTTTTCGTGGGAAAAGCGAGTTCGGAGTCGAAGATGGAGCAGTGAAGTGCAAGGGCTAGTCGCTACTAATCCTGAGGTGATTCTAAAATGGATGTAGTAGGAGCAGTGCCTTCAGTTCCGTTCGAACCCGGGACAGACTTGTATAGATTGAATGCTTTCAGAACATTATCAGGTAGGCGATGAGCATTCTAAGGGAAATGTTCTCTAAAGGTAACGCTTAGCCTCAAGCCTCATCAACAGGGAATGAATGAAAATCAGGGGTTATGCAGCAAGGCTAGGTGGGTAGCACCCATTTAGGGTGAGGTTATCCCTGTCTAGATGACCCTTTTATTTCGCCTTAGTGGTGTGGTTACTGATCCCAACTGTGGGGTGAACTTACTCGAGATTATCCAGTAAGGGGTAGTCCCGGTCTTGTGTTGCAGGGGGTCGGGAGTGATCCTCAGTACAATGATCTAGGCCACGTACTATGACAGTTGATACCCTAGTGCCTAGTCATTAGTTGGAAATCCATTCTCCCTACGTGCCTTTTACGGTTCTATTTTATTACCCACGACTTTGGCTAGTAGCTGGAATTTAATGAATGTAACAATTTCGGCTATTTTAGTAAGTATTTGTATATAGACCCTATTATAATATTAGAGGATTTTATAAGAAAGTGTTTTAGCTATCGTACGGTAAAAACCCGACATGTTTATTTGTGGAGTGGTCTTACGAGATGCTTTTTTCTTCAAATGATTTTGAAACTTTAATAATTCAATTGAGTGTGATTTTCTCACGCTGGTATTCCAGACTAACTTGGGTATTATTTAACTATAATGCTCGGGTCAGACTGAGTATTATAGAATACAGGATATGTTGATGTGGATCTTAGGAGATGAGCAGGATGGCGATACATACTTCCGTACTTGATTATTATTCCGCTGTGTATTCAGTTTGAGGACAAGTTTATATGACTATCCAGATTGTATGTTATTGATGTTGTTGAACTCTGATGGTGTATACTGGTGATGTATGTATAAACAGATATAGTTTTCTTTGTGTAAAGATCTGTTATTATCTATTGTATTTTATTCCACTGTGATGGTTAAATTCTGTTGTTGCTTTCTATTTTCTTCTTCTACCACTTTTTCTTTAACCCAAAAGGTTCGTATTTCCATATATCTTGAGTTGATTAATGGAGTACAGTGTAGACTCTAAGGGGTACGGATTTGCGGGCTGTTACAATTGGCATCAGAGCTGAAGGTTAAGCGAGAACCTTGGCTCTGGTGGGAATACTCATAGAATGGAGTCCATAGTACTCTAGAATGAGCTGAGCGTATTAATAGATATGAGCGCCTATTTGTTAGTGAATATAGAATTGTTTTTATATTGTGTTGATTTATCGATTGAGTGTTTATGGATTCTGGTCGATGTATGGGACGCCATGTCATCGGTAGGGGTTTCTAAACTCTTAAACAAGATAAACTGACACAGTATTGTCTTAAGTAGGGTAAAAGAAATAATTTTACCCAAATTATTTTCATATATAAAGGGAATAATTTTTCATAAATTATTATAGTTATATATGGATGCTTTGTTGTTAGGAATGATAATGTTAAATTATTATCATTAATGTGTAAAATTGAATAAGAAATTGAAATAATAACCAAGGACGAAGGAATAAATTAATAAAATAAATGGGATTTGTAAATGTTAATTATAAATGTGATTTATAATTTTGAAATAGAATTCCAGAGAAATATTGAAAATGTTTCTGAAAGAATTTGGGATTTGAAATTTTTAGAAATTTAAATTCCTTTGAATTTGGAAAGGGTTTTCAAAGGTTTTGGAGAAATAATAGTGGTATTATTTGAGAAATATTTTTGAATTGGATTTGAAATCTGGTGAGGTTTGGAATTTAAAAATAATTGAAGGGATTTTAAAGTGATAAAAGCATTGAACACTTTTTGGTCACTGGAAAATAATTCCGATGGGGATTGCTACCTGGATGTTTTGGATTAATGTTTGTTTGTGACATTTGGTTTGATTTTGAAAATGCAAATGAAATGAAATTACATATTAGATGATGTTCAATTTAAAATTGTGTAAAATAAAGTGCAGAATTAGTTCAAGTGAACTAAAAATAATTAATGTTTGGAAATAAAATTTATTGGTTGAAAATGAATTTGTAAATGAATAAATGAATTTATAATTGTAAGTAAATGAACTAAAATTGGATATTGGGATGATATTAAATGGAATTAAGTCCTTGCTTAACAAAATTCAAAAGAATGGTACGTATCTAGATTTAACTGGAGTTAAGTTAAATAAAATTGAATTGAAATAAATTCAGTTGAGTTAAAGATAATATTGAATGGAACAAAATTCTTACTTAAATAAATAATGTAAACTAAGTAAGTATTGAATTGGAATAAATATGCTTCGGAAGCTTATAAAAGAATTGAAAAGCATTGAAATAAAAAATATATAACCCCTAGTTAAAAGTAAAATGTGAATATGATTGACTGTAAATAGTTGGAGAAGTATAAATATTAATAAGTGGGTAGCTTATAAAAATTTAAAAGGGGAATAAATAAGCCGGAATAAAAGTATTGGTATTCTGGAAATGAAAAAAAAAAATCCAAACTTGGGATATAAAGTAAGATTGAACTCAAGAAAATTGAATAAAATGGTTTTGAAAAAAAAATCAAGTATGGGATTATAAATTGAAATTGTGGTCGAATGAAATTGTATTGGATTAAAATAGATTTGGTGTGAGTTGTAAACAAATCCAATTCAAGCATAAATTGAATGGCCTTATTATTAATAAATTCAATAATAAATTGTTAATGTGAATTAAAATTTAAAAATGGATAAAAGAATAAACTAATCGAATAAACTAGTAAAACGGTTGGGATTTGATCAAAGGAAAATCAAATCAAAGATTTAAATGGAAGTTGGTTGAATAAAATAAACTTAAGTTATTGGGTCGAATAGTTTGAAGAAAATAAGTAACTTAAGTAAATTGTGAGATGGTTATTTAATATATTGGTTGTCGAGTTTAATAAAATTGTTTGGAATCAAGTGTAACTTGAGCTGGAATCAATTTATATGGCTATAAAGCTTAAGTAATTATTTATTCACATTAAAATTTGTCGAAAGAAAATGGGTCATTCGATGTAAACGGGATTAGATAAATTCTATGAGTTATTAGAAAAGAAATAGGATGATTTTGAAATCAATTGGAATGAATATGAGTTTATTTTGCTTAGAATGAATTAAATATAAGCGAGTAAGTTGTAAATCACTTAAACTGAATGAAATGGTTTGAGAATTAGTTGTAAGAAATTGTAATAATTGTCGGAACCTTATATGTGCTTATGGAAATTAGATAACGTGCATTATATGTGAAATTTATGTGTTAGCTATTGAAAGTAAGTGACATGTTAATAAAATTACATATATTTAGTACTTATATGTTTGAATTGAGTAAGTACAGGTATCGGGAAGCCGTTTGGATGGTTTTGATCGTGCAAAATGCTCAAATAATAAGCCGCTTGCATACAAATGTTAAATAAAGGTACGCATACACAATAAAAATAGGAAATATGAACTGTTTTTGTTTTTTCGACCGTGTTGGTCGATGTATATATATTTATATCTCTTGTTAAATTGCAAAAACTCCTCCGTACAAAGGAGACTCTACCAAAAAATTTTGAAAATTTTGGGAGTTAGAATTTTTTTAAAATTTTCACTAATGGCAAAGGATTTAAAATTGGTAAGAAAATAGATTTGAAACTGAATATTGAAATCTAATTTAAAATTGTGTATGTAAAGTAAGGTGAAATCGAAGAAATTGTTTGAAGAAACTAAAGGAAGAAAAAGTTTGCAAATAAACTTTTATTTGAGATTTTAAATAAATTAGTAAGTGGAACTAATAAAAGGGAATGGTTAATTAAATATGGGTTGAGATAAGGTGAATAAAATTCAATATTCAAAGTTTGAAGACAAAGTAGAATTGAAGATGGAAATCTGAATGGAAATTGGGAAAAAGTATTTAGATTTGAAAGTAATTAGTAAACTGAAGCAAATTGAATTCAAATGGAATTGTAAAGGCAAAGTGAATAGAAATGGATATTAACTCCACTAGTGAAGTGAAAATAAATTTAAGAGGTGTATAAAATATTTATATTGAACTTAGGAAATGAAAGGTGAAATTCTTAAGTAAGTTTGGTATTGGAAATATGCTAAGTAATTTTGGAATGGAGAAATATACTAAGTGAATAATTGAATGAAGATTATAACTGGAAGTTGTGAAATGGGATAATTGGGAATAAGTGAATAGAAATCAAGATGATTATGAATAAAAAGGAAATTGATATAGTTGATAATAAATTGAGATAAATACGTAAGATGTACATAAATTGTTTTTATTCACAAAGCAATTTGATCCAGATTCAAGCACATAATTTTGGGATAGTCATATCGACCCGAGTTAGGATTTTTTACTCGATTTTCGACAGCGAACCCTGGATATGGATTTTGATTGATTCTGGAAATTCTCTATCATAGTTATGACTGTGCAAGGAGAATTATGGTTTCGGATCAACAAACCAGATCTGAGTCTGCACTAGGAAGTCGGGTGGACGATACTATTTCGGAAGTGAAATTGTATGATCGAGCGAGTGATCGAATTTGATATTGCATACTGATGATATATGAACATTGTACAGCCTTAGATGAATAGATATTGAAATTTTATAAGAAGTCGATAAAATGTTTTTGAATGTTGTGATTGGATAATATTGCTATGTAAGGTATACAGGTATTATAAAGGAAAAGATTTTTTTTTTGATTTCAGAAGATAAATTTGAATTGCTCGACAAAAAGGTATGTGTTTAAATTTCTGCACGAAATTTGATTGGGTTTTTGGATCTAGCAACTTGGCCTTTGTTTTCTTTTGGAATTTGTGAGCCCGTAGAGGCATTTTGTAGTTGTATCGAGCTAGCCGCGCAAAGGAGACGCTGACGAAATATTTCGGAAATTTAAGGAGTTAGAAAAAAAATTTGAGAAAATTTTGACAATTAAAAATTTGATTTTAAATTGAAATTTGAATGATTGAGCAAATAGTATTGTTTGAAAACTATGGGAGAGTTTGGGAAGTTAGTAAGAATGATAATGGGTCTTTTATAAAAGGATAGTTCGTAGGATGTTGAACAGTTTGGTTTTGGAAAATAGTAAACGGGTATTGGACCATTCTTCCTAACTAGTAATTTCGGGGACGAAATTCTTTTAAGGGGGAGGAAAGTGACGACCTGGAATTTTTGGATGTTTGGAATTGGAATATTTAATTGATTTTAAATATCTAAAAGTAAATTTTTAACTTCAGTTTCAAATATCACCATTTATTGGATAATTTAATTTTGGATTAAAATATTGGAAATTGGGTAAAATGTTGAATCTGGAGTTTTAAGCCTGATAAAACTAATTTGAAGGCTTGTAAAATTTATATTGATAGTACTGAAGATAGTAAAAGTGTTAAAATTGAATTTGGAAGTATTTTGTTAAGTTTTGAAAATATATCGTTTAAATTGATATTTAAAAATAGCCTTCCGAGGCGCAGTCTCGGAATTCGACGAAACCAGTTCCTTTGGATCCATAATAGTGTATTATTATCGAATTTGAACTTTCATAGTGTTTGGAGTGACCGTTTGATTGTACGATAAGCAAACGCGTTGAAAATTAAATTGAAATTTAATTTAAATTTGGTAAAATCTAATCACAGTCAAATTTAGTCAAAAGCAAGTCGCCCTTTTTCTCATGCAAAGGCCAAATAAAAATCGCATCCATCTTCTTTATTTCCTTAAAGTTAATTTCAAAACGAAAAGACCAAGAACAGTAAAATCAAAGCCGTGACTCCCTCTCCTCTTCTTCATTTTTAATTCAAAGAAAAATGGCAAATGAGGCCTATACTCTTCGTTTCTTCGGTTCAACTTATAGACTACCCATATATTTGTTCGGGTCCAGTTAAAACAATAACGAAATCGAGTTCGTTATTTAATTAAAAAAAGTGAAATCAAGCTTCCTCTTTCAAAGTTCCGTTCGTTGCTCAAATTGATTTCGACTATAACAAATCGTTTCGTCTCCTCTATAGAATTCGAATCGTACTAAAAAAAATGGCGGAACAGAAGTAAATCGAGGCGAGCCTCATTCATTATCGAATTCCCAATCTCGACTATGGGGGGTCGCATCTTCTTCTTTTTATCTCGTGCTGCCTGGATCTATGTTTTCGGCATGTTCATCGCGGGGAGAGAGTCGCTGTACTCCAATGGAAGTTGCGGCGTGGGGCGATTGTGTGAACGAAAAGGGGCTTGACCTAGAAGTGATGAGCCATGGTAGCAAGAGGCAGTCGCGACTATCTGGAGGGTTACGACATAGGTGACAGCGATTGTGGGCATGCGTGTGTTTGGTGAGGTGACGATTCTTGCTTGTTCTTAATTTTTAATTGAATGCATAAACTGTTCTATACAGAAAAAGAAATTTATTAAAATTTTAAATTGTATGGTCAAGTTTTATAAAGATATCTGAATATAATGTTTACAGAGAAGGAAACAAAATATATAAAAAATATATATATCTACAGTAAGAGTTATAGGTTGTTTTATTTTTGAACTTAATTTAATACGTATATTGAAATATATAAGGTTTGGACAGAAAGTACGGGGTTCAAAATGCTGACAGCTTTATATAGAATTAGGTTTTTAAATCTACAGGTTTTTTAGTATATTTGAAGTTCATAAAGATGATATACATATACATTTTAAATCTGCTATTTTATTTAAAAATAATGTCTTATGGTGGTTGACTCATTTAATGGACTTATTGAATTATTTTGGTAACCAAGGATTATTTATTACCAAAAAGATTAGTTAAAAATAAAATTAATCATTAGTAAATTGACAAAAAAATTGATAAGTGATTTCTCATTCATTCCAAATATTAACAAGGCCATAAATGTTTATAAAGGTTGATAATTGTGGAGGAAACAAGCCGGAATGGAAACAGATTTCAAATTAAAAAGGGGCAAAGGTGAGTTAACCTCACACTTCTGGATTTTTATATAAATTTAAATGGTAAAATTTAAATAATTGGTTGATTGATTGATTTGATTGGATGTGCTATATTATATATAGTAGTATATATAGTATACATTGGAGTGATTGATTTCTCGCGTTATATAGCGGATGAGACCCTATGCGCCGCATAATAGCGGATGATATTATGTTAATCCTATATACCACGATATTCCACCTCGAAGTGGAATTGGTATTATGAGAACATCTATGGATGCAGGGAAAAAGGTTAGCGGGATCTAACTAGACTCCTCAATATTTATTTAGATTATTTAATATTCTCTGTTATGATCATTTGATATTCTGTGATGAATTATATCGGAATATTGAATGCTATGGTTTTCTTGAATATATTTCGGTACACTGAGTTATCAAAATATATAGAATTGGGTTTTTGAAAAGAAAATAAAAGAGTGAAATTTGAAGAAAAATAATTGTAGAGAATTTGAATAAATTTAAGAATGAGCTGGACAAGAATAAAAGCGATTTAAAAATTCTAATAAATAATTCCGAGTATGGAAAAAAGAGATTTTGAATAAACAGAGAAATAATGAATTTTAAACTTTAGTGATATTATTTAAAGGAATAAATGAATTTACTTTAAATCCAAGGTTTAGATTTATTTGAAAAGATAAAGAAGAAATTTATACACTGGGTTTATAAAAGTGAAGCAATATATCAGTGGATATTTGATAAATAAATTCACGATGGGAATTTATTAAAGGAATGGGAAAAAAATTTAAAAATAAATAGTGATTTTTTTAAAGGATCCGAAGAGAAGTATATTTCCCTGTATAGCCAAGTATATTTTCAAAGTAATTTTTTAAATATAAGCTAAAAGTTTTAATGTTGTTTTAAAAAGTATGTTTTAGAAAATTTATTATTTCTAAATGTTTAAATTCTAAAGTAAGTATTTTTCAAATCTATTATTGTAGAAATTATTTAAAAGGTGACTTGGTATTTTGTTTTAAAATGAGAAATTTAGTTTTATATTTTAGAAAGTAACCTTATTTTCAAATCTTCCTATAGTATAAATTTTAATAAAGTATCGAAGTAGTTTTTAATTTAAATATTTTGAAGGATATTTTAAAATAAAGAGTGTTTAAAAATTATTTTAGAAATCTAAAGATTTGTTCTTGGTGATTTTTTTGGAAGTAGAAAATATTTGGGAAATGAATTCCGTGAGAGGAAAATGGTTTGAAAACTGTTTTCTAAGGGTTGAAAAGTGGAAATATATCTTTTGAATATATTTTGAGGTTAATAAATAATTTGGTGAAATTATTTATGATGGATGGTTGTTTGTGAATGTTAATTGATAAATAAATAACCGACTATCATTATTGGCCAATGCACTGATCGTTTTGAAGTTACCGAGATCGGGATTAATTTCTCGGAAATCACTTCGATCCGGTCTGAACATTTTCGTGGGAAAAGCGAGTTCGGAGTCGAAGATGGAGCAGTGAAGTGCAAGGGCTAGTCGCTACTATTCCTAAGGTGATTCCAAAATGGATGTAGTACGAGTAGTGCCTTCGGTTCCGTTCGAACCCGGGACGGACTTGTATGGATTGAATGCTTTCAGAACATCTCTAGGTGGGCGATGAGCATTCTAAGAGAAATATTCTCTAAAGGTAACGCTTAGCCTCAAGCCTCATCAACCAGGAATGACTGAAAATCAGGGGTTATGCAGCAAAGCTGCGTGGGTAGCACCCATTTAGGGTGAGGTCATCCCTGCCTAGATGTCCATTTTATTTCGGCTTAGTGGTACGGTTGCTGATCCCAACCGTGGGGTGATCTTACTCGGGATTATCCAGTAAGGCATAGTCCCGGTCTTGTGCTGCAGTGGGTCAAGGGTGGTCCTCGGTATAGTGATCTAGGCCACGTACTATGACAGATGGTACCCCAGTGCCTAGTCATTAGATGGAAATCTATTATTCCTACGTGCCTCTCACGGTTTTGTTTGTATTACCCACAACTGTGGCTAGTAGTTGGAATTTAATGAATGTAACAATTTTGGCTATTTTAATAAGTATTTTTATATAGACCCTATTATAATATCAGAGGATTTTATAAGAAAGTGTTTTAGCTATCGTAAGGTAAAAACCCGACATGTTTATTTGTTGCTTGGTCTTACGAGATGCTTTTGTTTTCAAATGATTTTGAAACTTTAATAATCCAATTTAGTGTGATTTTCTCACGCTGGTATTCTAGAACTTGGATGTTGTTTAACTGTAATGCTCGGGTCAGACCGAGTATTGTTGAATACAGGATATGTTGATGTGGATCTCAGGAGATGAGCAGGATGACGATATGTACTTCTGTACTTCATTATATTCCGCTGTGTATTCATTTTGAGGACAAGTTTATATGACTGTCTAGATTGTATGCTATTGATGTTGTTGAACTTTGATGGTGTATATTGGTGATGTATGTATAAATAGATATAGTTTTCTTTGTGTAAAGATCTGTTATTATCTATTACATTTTATTCCGCCGCGATGGTTAGATTCTGTTGTTGTTTTCTATTTTCTTCTTCTACCTCTTTTTCTTTAACCCAAATGGTTCGTATATCCGTACATCTTGAGTTGATTAATGGAGTATAGTGTCGACTCTAAGGGGTACGGATTTGCGGGCTGTTACACAGTTTTTCTTTATGATTTAGAAAGGACACTTATTTGACCCTTCATCGATGGCTCTAAATATTCACTATTTAAATTTTCTAAAAAATATTTCTATGTGTTTTATTTTTCATGAAATTTGGTGGGGTCTCCTTTACATGGTGAGCCCTTTACAATTTTATAAATATGAATTATAGATATACATCAACCAAAAGGTCGGAACACAATACACACACACACACATATAGTTTAACACATAAACACTTAGCAATTCATATCATTCATTTTTAGCCTTTAAAAGGCAGGCAAGCTTACTTTTATACTTACTATTTTGCTAATTAATCGTTCAAATATCCTCTTGCAGCTGGACTTAACTAATTGAAACATATTAATGTGCACTTATGAACATATGAAGCACTAAAATCATATTTTAAATAAGCCAACAACTCAAAACTTCAAAATTTTCAAATACAGGCCTGCTACAAAGTCTCCAGCTTTTGAAATAGTAAAACTCATAATCTGATAATATTCATAAAATAAAAGTTATTCTACTCATTTCATGCTTTCCAACGATATAAAGTTCATCAAAACCGGATTTAGGCTTTGAAAGTTATGCCCAATTTACTTTCAGCTTTAAACTTATAAATTATAAAAGAGGACAGAGATGTCCATCAGTCTTCACACTAATTTTTGAATAACCAAACTGAAAAATTTCCCAAAGTAATTCCAAGATGATTTCTAGCTTACTGAAAGCACTCTCATTTGCAAAAATAATAGACTCGTTTGGATTTGTAAACCACAAGTTGTCACTGTTTTAAAACAGCACTTTTCAATTAAATTTTCCAACATAACACTGTTTATTGTCAAAAATTTTAAACCATGATTAAATCCAAACTATATAACTTTAAATCAAAAATCTTTTCTCTAAAACAATTATTACATGATCCTTTTCTCCGAAAAGCCAAGACTTCTAGAATTACACTATAATACTACAACATACTTTCAAAATGGTTTATAGAGAAAACTTTTTCCTAATTAACAAACAAGTCTTTTAAAAAAAGACTCATATTTTAATTAGGATAATTACTTTCTTATATTAGTAAGAAACAATTATCTATCCAAACTAGACGTTGGAATTACATATTGATTTTTGTTAAATTGCTTTCACAATTAAAAATCTTATCTTGTTGCTTTATTTATTATTATTTCTAGCTTTTCCAAAAAATTTGAATTTTTTAATAAATGAATCTTTTATAATCAATTTGCTTTTAATCCACAAAGCTAAACATTTACTTTATTATCACTATGACCTAGCGAAGATTAATGCTTAATTCAAACTTGTTTGCATTTGAACTTCACAAATACATAATTAACAAGTTTTCAACCTATTTAAATTCGTAACCAAACTTACTCTAATGGTTTTGCTCCTTATTAAATTTCATGCTAATTCAAAAGCACTAAATTAGCATTTTCTTAAATTTTCCCAAAGGCATACTTTTTTACACTCGTTATCAATCAAATGATTAAATGTTTAAACTAATCTTCATGACTATCCTTTTATATTTTACTAAACCTCATTCCAATCGATATTTTAGTTTTCTAAGTAATTCATTTTCTTGTTAGGAACTAAGTTGATGATGTTTTGATGACAACAACCTTATATAGTTATTATACTTTACTTTATAAAATATATTCTAACATTTCCATATATATGTATGTATGTATGTATGTATATGTATATGTATATGTATATAGGAAGTATATGCAAGTATCATCGAAGACTGATCAGTATAAAGACTCAAGCATCAAGATGAAGATTAGAGATTCAAGATTCAAGATTCTAGAGAATCAAGATGTAACAACCCGCATATTTATCGATTTTATATTTAAATATTTTATTTAAATATTTTATCGTTAGTCGGAATTTAGTCCGAAAAGCTACTTTTTGCAAACAGTCGAATTGGGACTCGAGACCACCCCCATTGAGTTCAAAATGACGTTTGCGACCTTTTTGAGTATAAGCTTCGATATGTTTGGAGAAAGTTGATTTTTGCCACTTTTTCACTTAGGGTTTTGGTTTGGGCTGAGCCCACTTATGTATTCGGTTCCAACCCTCTCTCTTCATTCACTTCTTTTCTATTTTCCTAATACTCAAGCTTTTATGTTAATGGGGGAAGGGAAGAGGAAATAGAAACTCCCAAGCCCTAGTTGCTCTTGATAATCCAAATTCTTGATCCAAATTCAAAGAGAAGGATAGGTAAGCCTCTTCTCCATCTTCTCCATCTCTTCTCCTCTTCAATTTCAGAAAATATCCAAAACCTAATTTAGGAAAATATGTGTTTTATTCTTAGATTGAAGCTTGTTGAGTAAGAGTGAAGAGTGGTTAGCCTTTCCTTTGCGTTTGAGCTTCTTCTTCTTGTTCTTGAGTTAAAAAGGTGAGATTTTTAATCTCACATCTATGCTTATAATTCTCTTCTATTGTTAGGTATGAATTCCTAATACTTATTCATGTGCATTTGGTTTTGATTTGGATTGCTTTTGTGAATATTCCAATTTTTAGTGTTTTGAGTTCAATCCTTTAAAAATCATAACTTTGATGTTTGAACATGTGTTTTGGTGATGCATCGAGGAGCCAATAGGGCCGGGTAGCCTTTAGGCATAATTCCCTAGCGTCCGTGCTCGTTCGGATGTGAATTGGTGGAGGTTGCATATCAATTTATGGGCATCATTGTGCAGAGCATCAGGTTCGGCCGACCGACCCCCTTGGTCCGGTCGACCGACCTGCTAGTTAAAATTTGCCTCTGTTTCTGGTTCGGCCGACCAACTCCCTGGCTCGGTCGACCGACCTGATGCCGAGAAGTTTTTTTAAAAACAAGGTCCGGTCGACCGAGCCCTGCAGCTGGCCGACCGACCTGATGTTATTTAGCCTATTTCGCCTATTTTGTGTGGTTTCCAACTTTAATCGATTCGTGTTGTTTCCTATGTCTTGTTATCATTTGTTATGACTTTGATGACTCTTTTTTAGGGATTTTTGAGTATCCATTTTGATGGATTCTTTATCGGTTTCGTTGGATTTTTATTCACATCTTCGTATGTGAATTTTTGTGATTGATTGTTCCTACAATCTTCTTTGTGATTTGTCACTTTAAAAATATAAAGGTTTTCTATACTAGTAGTAAATATCAAAACTCTTTCTTCAAATGATTTCAACACTATTTTATTACAAAGCTCGTTTTCTCAAACCGATTTCCAATCTATTAGTATATACAAACCTTTACCTCACTCGTATGAGAAATCTAATTAAACGACTTAGTAAAACAAGTGGTATGAAATGCTTGCGTTTACTTCGTCGGTTAATTCTAGGACTTGTTCGATTGAATCTCTTGTGACAATTTTCTAGTGGAGATCTACAATTTGTTCGTAAATATTTAAGTTAAGCTAGTGGTTATGGGACATGAAGCTAAGCTCATATATTTACTAGCTTACTGTAATCGACACTTCTCTTTGATCATCACGATCATTTTATGGTTTAGACTAGCATTGTGCGATGTCTCTTTGTCCACGTGGAGGACTGTACGTCGTTTTTATTGAGCTTCGGCTCAAAGTCCGCAATGGGGGACTATACCCTGTCAGGAGGAGTTTCGACTCACCATGAGGAGCTTCGGCTCAATGTCCGCAATGGGGGACTATACCCTGTCATGAGGAACTTCGGTTCATCAGGAGGAGCTTCGGCTCAAAGTCCGTAATGGGGGACTATACCCTGTCAGGAGGAGTTTCGACTCACCAGGAGGAGCTTCGGCTCAAAGTCCGCAATGGGGGACTATACCCTGTCACGAGGAGCTTCGGCTCATCAGGAAGGGCTCATTTTTCTGGGATTGGCCATCCCTTTTATTGTGATTTCTGGATTTCGTGTGTTGATTTCTGGAATTTATGTTTCACCAACTTTTACGATTGGCATTGATATATATGTCATTTATTGTGGCTTGGTGAATGAAATTAGGAGTATGACATTCCTATTTATCTTGTGTAGATTATTGTGATATTGATTAATCTCTTGTTGATTTTCAATTACTTACTTATCACACCTTGGCATTGTGATTATTATATGTTTATGTCATATCTCTTATTATATATCACTTCATCTGATATTTATAGCTAGACTGATCCGTTTATTATTTTCTTCTTAAATAATACTCGGGTCAGACTGAGATATTACTGGTGCTTCCTCATGGCTTCCTATCTGGAACCATCTTCTGACTTTTGGCTAACTACTTAGATTAGTAGTTTATTTTGGTGTATACATTCGAGATATAGACTCCATAATGTATACTTATTCTTTTGTGTAGTTCATGTAACTATTCTTTTGTGATATTGTGGATCTTTTTAGACCACTACCCTGATGCACACTTCCTAGTGTAATATTCATATCTATTTACACCTTTGTGATATGAATTGTCTGTGACTAATTTATGTTATGTTTATTTCTATATTTGTTTCCAAAGATAATATAGCCACCGTGTGATATCTTTGAGTTTGTGTCGGCATGTCGGATTTACACTTAAAAAGAAATGCATGTTATACTATCTGACATATCGATGCTCGCGCAAAGCAATTACACGGATGGTCGCTCCTCAACAGCCATATTCTCCGTGCTAGTTGACAGCATTCTCCGTAATGTTCTTGGCTAGCGTGGGTATAGAGGTGGGGCGTCACAGCTTGGTATCTTAGCCAAACTTCGGAACAATATGGAATATTATAACAAGCATCATCGTCCTAAGTCTTTCTTAGGAGTCGTGCTTTAGGATTTAATTCGAGTCTGCGTACCGATTCATCCTATTTTCTCTATGATTCCTTGTTTTATCTATCAAGATTGCTTGATATTCATTTTGAGAATCACTTTTTCCTCTTCTTTCTTTCTTTCTTAAAGAAGAGAAATGGTTAGACCAGGCCGTTCTAGCGCCGGTCAATCTAGTGCTACTCCTCAGGATGGAGTATTCATGTCTGCTCAGCAGCTTTTGGATCTCATGAAGAACGCTCAAGCTGCCGGACCCAATCCAGAGCCTACTCATCCTAGATCCGGTTTTGCACGCTTGTGCAGAGACTACACCGATTTGGGTGGAAGGCCATTCAAGGGATCCGAGAGTGTTATTGAAATTCAAGCTTGGCTCAAATCATGCGATCGCATCTTTTCTCGCATGAACCTTATTGACCTTCATCGAGTCCAAGTGGCTTCTAGCATGCTCCAAGAAAGAGCGTTAGATTGGTATGAGCTTTTAATTTCTGAAATCGTTGAGGCGGATCTCACTTGGGAGCAATTCCGGGGAAGGTTCGAATTGAAATTTGTGCCAGAGGCTGAAAAAGTAACTTTGGCCCGGCGTTTTATTGACCTTGTTCAAGGTGAATCTTCTGTGACGGACTACGTCGTATCTTTCGAATCTCTCTCTAAGTACGGGGTCGAGTATATTAATACCCCATTGAAGAAAAACCAGAGATTTGTCTATGGCTTGAATAAGAACCTCAAGAAGCCATTACTTTTGAAACTCGAAGTTTCTTTTGATCAGCTTATTGATATCGCTCTTCGTCTTGAAGAGGCCGATAGAGAAAGTGATGTCGAGGTTGGGAGTGCCAAACCGAACTCCAACAACACCAGGAAGAGGCATCCCTTTATTAGGTTCGAAAGTCCTAATCCTAACAAGAGGGCGAAGCAAGAGACTTCTATAGCACATACTCCTATCCCTAATCGTGGAGGATGCTACAATTGTGGCTCTAGGGACCACTATATAAATAGGTGTTGTTCGTCGACGGAAATTCTATCGGATTAGAAAACCGTCGAACGAATTTAGAAATAAAATTTATACCGCAAGCGCACGGTGTACGAATGTAGCACGCGGCGAATACAGGTCGATCCGTAGGGAATTGATGATTTTAAAAATTTCTATTCAATCAAATTATACCAAAGTCGAAGAGGATTTGTTAATTAGAAATAAAATGAGGCTAACACTAGAAAATGCGATTCAAAAATTATTAGACTAAAGAACAATTTAGAGGCAAATCCACTCTCAAATTTTTGTAAATCAACAAACACATAATATATGATCTCTAACTTTGATATTAAGTGAAATAATCATTGCATTTATCATAAGTATGGTTTGTTTATGTTATTAGTTAACATAACTCAAACCATCAAACTATAATACAACAATTATACCACTTACAATTCTCATGAAAAAGAAGCCAAAGCAAAAACTATTTTAAGTATGATCTATTTACTATTGTAACTAGTAACATAGATCATCAAATTTCATTTTTACTTTCATTTCATAATCAAAAATTAATTAGCAAATGTTGATGTAAATTGTGTTTATGTTGAGTAAGAATAGCTCATTTGCATAAGCAATATAAGCTATCAAATCCACTTGTATAAACTTACATCAAAATTCACATTCATGAAGCATAAACAAAGAGATCATAAATCATAAAAAATGTTGAAATTACATAAAGTTAGAGAGCTTCATCACCCCTAAATTGAAGGGGTTTAGCTACTCATTTGTGGCATTGAAGCATCACAAGTAAGTTTCAACATTAAAGAAAAGAAAATAGAAAATAAGCAAAGAAAGCAAAAGAGATTAGCTACTAACTACTTGCATAAATGTAAATCTAAGCTATGAACATAAAGAGAAAGAGAGCATATAAATAAACATTAACAATAAAACAAAGAAAAACATGTAGAAAAGAGAGAAGAAAGAGGCTTGGAAGCCATTTTTATTTCATAGAACATTGAGCTTACACTTTGATTTCTTAATTTCCTAAGTAAAATGAAAGAGTAGATGATCATCTTCATGTACATAAGAGGGCTATTTATACATGCATAAAACCCTAATTCTCTTTTTAGGGAGCTTTCCAAAATACCCTTGAGGTGGTGTAGCCTCCAAGTAATCATTAACATTCACTAATCCCCCACTTAATATGTACATGAAGCTTTAAGTCCTTTTAGCATGTGCTTAGCTTCTAATTAAAAGTTAGGTAAGTGGGTGGGGTCCTCCATGATCTTGAACTTGAATTATTTCCTCTTCATTCCTTTGTATTTCCTTGTGAATGCATGTATCTTCATATAAGCCTCTTCCATATGCATCCAAATTCCTATAAAAATAATCAAAAAATGTCCAAGTAAAAATTCTTACATTGACACATGCACAAAAATGACCGTTTTGCCCTTGAATGATGATGAAAATATGATGGTTTGGAAATAATTGAATTTTGGTTTTAAACATGTTAAAATGCCCAAATATGATGATTATTTAAATAAAAAGAGATAAAATATGGATGTAAATATATGCACAATTACGTGCACATCAGGTGTCCAAGGCCTATTTCTTGCCGCTATTGCAAAAGTGCGGATCATTATATATCTTCGTGTCCCAAGCGTCAAAGCAAGAGAGAAGGAAAGCTGCAAGTCCCTAGCAACACTTCTCGTGGTCAAGGTATTTCTCATTCAATCCTTGATGACATTTGCTTTTTGATTATCTTGTTCGTGTTCTTTTTGATATGGGATCCATCTCATTATTTTATATCAAAAGAACTTGTTGATTCTTTTTCTTTGAAAATATTTTGTGCTTGATGACTTCTTTGAGGATTGCGAATCCGGATGGTAGATCTGCAACACTAAATTCGCTTTCTATTGATGTCGAAATTATTTTATGAGATTTATCTTTCCGAGCCGATATTTTTACTTAGGCTTCGGAATTGATTTTTTTTTGTGAGGATTGGCTTAATAGTTGTGAAACCCATATCCTATTTTCTCGTGTGGATTTTTCATCTTCGACATTTTCTATCTGTTAAGCAGATTTCTATTTTTCCTTGTGATTCCGATTTCAAATTTTTGAAGGCATCATTTTATTCTTTAAACCCTCATGATGAGGAAAGTTTTATTCCTCTCATCTAAATAGTTTGTGAAATTTTCCGGTTTTTTTGGACTTGTCTTAGGATTATCACCTAAGCAATATCTTGTGTGGTGATAAGGTCTTTCTAGTTTGACCTTGCCACCGATTTTCATTTGGCTACGAGTTGCGGGAGTTCGCATTCCACTTACCGCATTCCGCACTTGTTATGATTCTATGAATGAATTATTTTGTCATTCAGTTTGTCCAGCTTATTTCATCCATTTTATAGATCGAATATTCTATGAATATCTCGATGACTCCATTCTTTTACTTATTGATTTTGGATGAAAATAGCAATTTAAAATTTTGCAAAATCTTTTTCATAAGATTTATTTAGAAGTATAACTGGATTTTTGTTCTTAAAACGAACAAAGAATATTCTTAGAAGTTTTTGAGAAACTTACTTATCCTATAGAATATGATTTTGTGATTGTATTGCCCGTTGAGTGCTTTAAGAATTTTGGTCGATGCGCTTGATCAACGTTATCGATAGGAATTTCCTAAACGCTTTGATGAGATAATCAGACACAGTATATTAACTTGAAAATAGTAAAATTTTCTAGAATGATTATTACATAATGATAAATGTAATTTTGGAAGTTTTAACTTTTCAGGAAAGAAGATTATTTAAAAGAATTCTTCCTTTCGTTACTCTTAATCTTGTGATTCCTGGAGGGGAACCAAGACTTTGCTATTTGTACCGATACTAGTCATATTGGTTTGGATGTCGTTCTCTTGCAAAGGAGAACGTGCTATCACTTGTGCTTCAAAATCATTATAGCTTATCGAGACTAGATATGCCACTCATGATCTAGTGCTCGCGGCTATTGTTTTACTCTTGGAATTTGGCATCATCATTTTTGGATGAGAAATTTGTTCTCCACCTCGATCATAAATCTTTGGAATATCTATGTTCTCTTAAGGAACTTCATGTTGACTCTAGTTCCTGGCATCTTATGATCTTGATATTCTTTTTTTATTCCCAGAAGGGAAATCGTGTTGCCAATACACTTTGTCGTAGGCAACAAGTGGTCGATTCTTTGACGATGTCTGAAGGGAATTATCTCTTTATCAAGTTCATCGAACGATTTGATGTACTTCGTCTTATTGAGTTTTATCTCATTCCTTTTGTGGACTAGTGTCCAGTGTTCTTTTATGGTGTTCGGTTCATCGGATGTATTGTTATTATACTACATCGATGTTCCATCTTATCTGGATCAATGGATGTACCATTATTATACTACATCATTGTTCCGGTTTATCGGTGCATTGGACGTACCGTTTTTATACTACGTCGTTGCACCAGCTCAATTTTCTGATATTCATGACGTTTTCCACGTCTTTTAACTATGGAAATGCTTTTATGTTGCCGGTTTTTATTCTTGAGCCCGGTGTTATTGAGGAGATTGAAGTTTCACCAAATTTGACTTTTGAGCAACATTCTATTCGCATCATTGCTTCGGAGGTTGAGCGCCTTCGATATAAAGACATTCTTTTTGATAGAGGTTCAATGGTTCTCAAATCCTAAGGATTTCTCATGTGAAATCTTGAGAATTCATCGAACGAAAACTTTCGGATTTACTCCTTCGTGCTCTTTATGGTGAACTTCTTGATTCCAATTTTCTTTTGTGTTAATATGCTTCTATGGTTGTTACTTCTTGTATTTCCTTCTTAATTATTGCGAGGACGCAATTTCTTTAAGGAGGGGAGTCTGTAACAACCCGCATATTTATCGATTTTATATTTAAATATTTTATTTAAATATTTTATCATTAGTCGGAATTTAGTCCGAAAAGCTGCTTTTTGCAAACAGTCGAATTGGGACTCGAGACCACCCCCATTGAGTTCAAAATGACGTTTGCGACCTTTTTGAGTATAAGCTTCGATATGTTTGGAGAAAGTTGATTTTTTCCACTTTTTCACTTAGGGCTTTGGTTTGGGCTGAGCCCACTTATGTATTCGGTTCCAACCCTCTCCTCTTCATTCACTTCTTTTCTATTTTCCTAATACTCAAGCTTTTATGTTAATGGGGGAAGGGAAGAGGAAATAGAAACTCCCAAGCCCTAGTTGCTCTTGATAATCCAAATTCTTGCTCCAAATTCAAAGAGAAGGATAGGTAAGCCTCTTCTCCATCTTCTCCATCTCTTCTCCTCTTCAATTTCAGAAAATATACTAAACCTAATTTAGGAAAATATGCGTTTTATTCTTAGATTGAAGCTTGTTGAGTAAGAGCGAAGAGTGGTTAGCCTTTCCTTTGCATTTGAGCTTCTTCTTCTTGTTCTTGAGTTAAAAAGGTGAGATTTTTAATCTCACATCTATGCTTATAATTCTCTTCTATTGTTAGGTATGAATTCCTAACACTTATTCATGTGCATTTGGTTTTGATTTGGATTGCTTTTGTGAATATTCCAATTTTTAGTGTTTTGAGTTCAATCCTTTAAAAATCATAACTTTGATGTTTGAACATGTGTTTTGGTGATGCATCGAGGAGCCAATAGGGCCGGGTAGCCGTTAGGCATAATTCCCTAGCATCCGTGCTCGTTCGGATGCGAATTGGTGGAGGTTGCATATCAATTTATGGGCATCATTATGCAGAGCATCAGGTTCGGCCGACCGTCCCCCCTGGTCTGGTCGACCGACCTGCTAGTTAAAATTTGCCTCTGTTTCTGGTTCGGCCGACCGACCCCCTGGCTCGGTCGACCGACAAATGCCGAGAAGTTTTTTTAAAAACAAGGTCCGGTCGACCGAGCCCTGCAGCCGGCCGACCGACCTGATGTTATTTAGCCTATTTCGCCTATTTTGTGTGGTTTCCAACTTTAATCGATTCGTGTTGTTTCCTATGTCTTGTTATCATTTGTTATGACTTTGATGACTCTTTTTTAGGGATTTTTGAGTATCCATTTTGATGGATTCTTTATCGGTTTCGTTGGATTTTTATTCACATATTCGTATGTGAATTTTTGTGATTGATTGTTCCTAAAATCTTCTATGTGATTTGTCACTTTAAAAATATAAAGGTTTTCTATACTAGTAGTAAATATCAAAACTCTTTCTTCAAATGATTTCAACACTATTTTATTACAAAGCTCGTTTTCTCAAACCGATTTCCAATCTATTAGTATATACAAACCTTTACCTCACTCGTATGAGAAATCTAATTAAACGACTTAGTAAGACAAGTGGTATGAAACGCTTGCGTTTACTTCGTCGGTTAATTCTTGGAATTGTTCGATTGAATCTCTTGTGACAATTTTCTAGTGGAGATCTACAATTTGTTCGTAAATATTTAAGTTAAGCTAGTGGTTATGGGACATGAAGCTAAGCTCATATATTTACTAGCACTAGTACAAAAAGTGCATAGTGCTTCGCCTCATTTGCATCGGTTGAAGTAAAAACTGATGCAAATAGAACTATTTTCATCAGTTCTATCTTAATAACCGATGCAATTAGTACGTGGAAAGCAATTGGTAATAAAAAATCAAATTTACATCAGTTATCACCAACAATCGATGCAAATATGTCGATGCAAATGGTTTTAGTCGCATTGGTTTTAAGGTCAACCAATGCAACTACACACTCCCCCCTTTCTAAAATTTGGTCAGAAATTTACTGCGAAATCTCTGCATTTTGGAGGCGGACCTTTTTTTCACCAATTTATGCGGTACATTTTCACACTCTCCCCCCTTTCATCACTCTCTCCTATCCCCGAATAAAAATCAAAACCCTAAAAATAACTTAATCCATAGCCTCCCTAAATTTTATACTATCCTCACCTCCCAAATTCCACCCTTTCATCCTAAATCCCACCCTCGCTTCCTTAATCAGAATCTATCATCTCAAATCCACCAGAAGGAGAATATGGTAGCATCGTCATCCCATAACTTCGCTTGCAGTAGCTTGATTTTAGCAGCCTCACCCGACTTTACCATAACCCGCTTCAGTGTGGAAAGCAAACAATCAAGATCCAAATGCGAGCGGCGGAGGGATCTGGGCTGGATCTGAACAGGTACTTTGTTTTAGTTGACATTAGGAAAAAATAATAATCTTGGATCAATATATATGGTAGCCTCTAAAGCTTTTGGAGTAGAATGAGAAGGTGAGTAGGACTGCTTGGTTGCTCGTTATTGTTAACTTCACTTAGTGACTTTTAAGGCATTTAATATTGTAAATGAACATTCTGTCAACCATGGTGCGAGTTGACTTGATAAGTTAATTTTGGTATGGACCTATAGTTTGTTGTTTCTTGGTTCAGAAGCAAGAAAATGTTACTCTATCTAAAACCAATGCTTGGAAGTTTGTTTAGACTATCAGATCTGCATTAATGTATCATAAAACTTATAAATCATATTCTCCAAGTTTGTTAACATAAACTGATATTATGGTAGTTAGATTACATAAATTAAAATGTTAAATGAAGCAGGTTGATGCATCAGTTTACTTTCACAATGTAGAGATCCCTGTGGTCCTTACTCCTTCGTCTTAATAAGCATAATAATTTAGCTAAATAAGTTTGACCAAAAATTAAAAAATAAAAGTAAACGGAATATTCAATATGAATAAGATGCGCTTTTATAAATAACAGTTTTGATTTGCTCTTTGGATATCGTTGTATGCATTGGTTTGTTCTTTGAACATAGTTGCAAATAGATGGAATTAGATTAGTAATTTCTTTCCTAGTTACAAATTTATTTCCTAGAAAACAAGGTACATTTTCACTTTTTACAGGTTTATTTCCAATAAAATGTAAATATAGTTGTATATGCTATATAGTGTAAAATGTTGCTTTAACATGATTTTTTGTGTACATAGTGTAAAATATTTCTCTAACATGAAATGCTTATAAGTTTAAACAACTATGAAATATTTACAGATGGCCTTCAAATAAAAAAAGATTATGGAAGAGAAGACATGAAAACCCAATAGGTTATGGTTCGATGAACACTACGTGGACTATAACCCCTAGAAGCTGATAACCTTTTTGCGGATAAAAGATGTTATCGGGGGCTTTCGGAAATCGCAGAGCAGACAAAGAAAATAGGTAACATGCTTTGCTGAAGCAGGTGGTCAACATGTAGAAGGAATGGCAAGAGCAGTGCAATTACTTGGATTGCGCGCTTGTTTAGTAGAATCAACCATGGATTCAGGCGAAGTGTTGCCTGCAAATTGGGTGAGGTCTGCTCATGAATGTATCCAGGTTTGCTGTTACTGCTGCCTTATCAGTTATCGTTCTTTCTTGCATTACACATTTCATGAATGCGCAAGATAAATGAATGAATTTTATGAAATACAGTCTCAGAAGGATCTTTACGAAAAGCATCACAATTCGGCTGATGGTTGCATTAGAATTTTAGATTTAAGAGCGGAATCATGGGATTCTCTGTTATGACATGTTTGATACTGATGTTTTCATGTATAACTATTTATGAATAATTAAAAGCATATACCCTTAATGTTTGTGAAACCAACATGCACCAAATTTTTAAAGTAGATAACAGGGTACATGGCCTATTATATTATGATCACATGGTTATGTCTTTGTGACTCTTATCTTTTTGTAAACTAATTTAGCTGAAAGTACATTTGATGTTTTATAGACTGGAATCCTTTACTGGGATGGGACTCTTCATTATGTATCCCAACTGTAAATGTCAATATTTTTAATCTCTATTTTGCAGTTTTGAACGGTTCTGCATTAACCTGACAAATGAAAAGCTTCAACAACATTTTAACCAGGTATGGATATGAAATCAGTGTTTTAATAGCACACTACTTGTAAATGGTAGCAAACCTGCACTCACTAGTACTGTACAAGTCACATATAAGTTTAGCTTTGTACTGAACAATGATATAGGTACCAACAGTGTACAAATTTGCTTTTCCAGTAGTGCATTAATGTAACGTATTTCAAGACCAAGTAACTGAACAAGTGGAGCATATTTTATATGTATCTAAATGTCACGATAGATTATTGCACATAAATATAATTAAAATAATGCTTCTGATTTCCTTCTCCATTTCAATCTGTTGAAATCTCATTTATTTTGAAAATTTTGAAAGTTTCTATTTTTTGTTAACATAATCCTTTTATACATTAGACATTTAGATAAATTATCATTAACACAATCACATTAAACTAAACTTTCGATGTATTCGTACCGGCCAACCAAATCTGTACTGAACTAAGAGCATGTGCAACTATACGTTAGTAGCCAAATTATAATTCAAGTGTTCTATAACTTTTATAAGAGCTTGCAAAAGTGACTCATTGAGAAACAACAATTTATTGTATATGACTTATAGACATATACAATAACTCGTTTGTACAAATAATTTTATTTACTTTAACTTAAAAGTCAAGATTGCATCCAAACATAGATTATACATATCAAACAGAGTTGTTTTTGGACAAAAACAAAGACTATGTTGTGGTTGAGCATCAAGCTCTTTTAACTGCTTCAAAATGTTCATTTGTTTCTGCTCTTTTTCCTCCTCCATCTGAAGGCTCATCAAAATCTTCTAAATTTTCTTCAATTGGGTCAAGATTTAAGGTTAGCGGTTCATTATTAATTTGTGATATCTTTCTAGAAGTTTCCTTGTGCATGTTACACATCTCTCTTTTACAAATGCTTTTGTGCGAATATCACAAAAACAACTGCAATCTTTGTTGGAGACATCGAGTGCTACTGAGCCACATTATATCCATTGTGTTAAACCAAATAATCTTCTTAAACCAGCAATTTTTGAAAATATAATGTTCTTCAGCAGCTTCCTTGTGGGGTACATATCTGGACTTTTGCATATATGTAATAATTGGATTTTATATTTTATTTTACAGTGCATGATATATCTGATGTTTGTAGGGTGTTGAAGCGTTGTTTTGGTATGGTAAAGAGAATGTAGGGTTGTGAACAGTGGTTGTGGTAGGGTATGTGTTTGTTTAAGGCAAGTTTGTAGGAGGATGTATGTTTGATGTTTGTGACAGGGGGTTAAGTGTGTGGCGGAATTGCATAGTAATAAAAGAGTAGAAGGTTGGAACTGTTGCTAGAGAAAATGATAGTATGGTTTTGTGAGTTTGCTGCTGCTGATGGTACGGAGAGTTAGTGAGTAATGTTATGTAGTGTTTGCTGGTGGTTGTGATGTAGTGCTGATAGTGTCTATTAGTGCACAGAGTTGGTAATTGAAGAAGATGGTTGTTGTGAAGGTGGATGATGTGTAGTTGTATATGGCAGTAACTATGGTGAAGATAGACAGTAGATGTTGATGTAGGCTAGAAAGGGATGTTTGGTTATATAAAGAGGAGGGTTGTGTTATACCAGTGTGTGCTTCTGCTATGGTGAAGACTGCTAGGAGATTGAAGGGCAGAAATGTAATGGTTGAAGTGATTGATGTATCTGATGTTTGGCTGTAATGGACTGTGTTAGCATGTAGAAGCGAAGTGGAAACTAGTGGCAATTGAAGGTGGTCAGGGAGGAGAATGATTGTTTAGTGGATGTAATTTTTCATTCTTTTGTCGAATTATTAAATCTGATTATGTATTTCCATCAATTTTTATTTTGAATGATTGTAATATTGCATGCAATAATTGTTTGTTATAATCAATAATATATATACAGTCTATTTGAGTACTGTAATAATGGTTTCTGAGAATTGCTTTTTTGCATTAGGTATAAATAGCTAATGCAATAGAGGGATAAGTTTGTATCAGTTTTCAACAACAACCTATGCAACAAGTTCCTTTGTTGCATCGGTTTTCATTACAACCGATGCAACATGGGGGCTGTGTCCAAGCTACCAACCATGATATTTTGCATCAGTTGTTAGTAACAACCGATGCAAAAAGGACCATTTTGCATCGGTTTCAGAACTGATGCAAAAGTGTTAAGCCTGTTGCATTGGTTGCATATGCATCGGTTGCATATGCATCGGTTGTTGAACTGATGCAAAAGGGAGGTAAACAACCGATGCAAATGGCCTGTTTTGTAGTCGTGTAGCTTACTGTAATCGACACTTCTCTTTGATCATGACGATCATTTTATGGTTTAGACTAGCATTGTGCGATGTCTCTTTGTCCATGTGGAGGACTGTACGTCGTTTTTATTGAGCTTCGGCTCAAAGTCCGCAATGGGGGACTATACCCTGTCAGGAGGAGTTTCGACTCACCAGGAGGAGCTTCGGCTCAATGTCCGCAATGGGGGACTATACCCTGTCATGAGGAACTTCGGTTCACCAGGAGGAGCTTCGGCTCAAAGTCCGCAATGGGGGACTATACCCTGTCAGGAGGAGTTTCGACTCACCAGGAGGAGCTTCGGCTCAAAGTCCGAAATGGGGGACTATACCCTGTCACGAGGAGCTTCGGCTCATCAGGAGGAGCTCATTTTTCTGGGATTGGCCATCCTTTTTATTGTGATTTCTGGATTTCGTGTGTTGATTTCTGGAATTTATGTTTCACCAACTTTTACGATTGGCATTGATATATATGTCATTTATTGTGGCTTGGTGAATGAAATTAGGAGTATGACATTCCTTTTTATCTTAAGTAGATTATTGTGATATTGATTAATCTCTTGTTGATTTTCAATTACTTACTTATCACAGCTTGGCATTGTGATTATTATATGTTTATGTCATATCTCTTATTATATATCACTTCATCTGATATTTATAGCTAGACTGATCCATTTATTACTTTCTTCTTAAATAATACTCGGGTCAGACTGAGATATTACAGGTGCTTCCTCATGGCATCCTATCTGGAACCATCTTCTGACTTTTGGCTAACTACTTAGATTAGTAGTTTATTTTGGTGTATACATTCGAGATATAGACTCCATAATGTATACTTATTCTTTTGTGTAGTTTATGTAACTATTCTTTGGTGATATTGTGGATCTTTTTAGACCACTACTCTGATGTACACTTCCTAGTGTAATATTCATATCTATTTCCGCCTTTGTGATATGAATTGTCTGTGACTGATTTATGTTATGTTTATTTCTATATTTGTTTTCGAAGATAATATAGCCACCGTGTGATATCTTTGAGTTTGTGTTGGCATGTCGGATTTCCACTTAAAAAGAAATGCATGCTATACTATCTGACATATCGATGCTCGTGCAAAGCAATTACACGGATGGTCGCTCCTCAACAGCCTTATTCTCCGTGCTAGTTGACAGCATTCTCCGTAATGTTCTTGGCTAGCGTGGGTATAGAGGTCGGGCGTCACACAAGATTTCAAGATCTCAAGATAAGTGTCTAGTATTTTGTTAAAACTTCATAATAGCACTCTCATCTTTCTTCCAATTTTCTTTGGGGATGGAACCCAATTTCTATCGAAACCAGTGGCTTACAAACCCACGACAAGTAGCTTACAAACCTACGACAAGTGGCTTACAAACCCATGAAAATCAAAATCATTTAAACTACTTTGTACAAGTTCTCGAGTCCTATGGAGGAGCTCTGTAGGAAGGTTCTTGCAATTTCAGTTTGAACAGATTTTTCAAAATGTTTTTAAATCTGTTTTCAAAATGTTTTGGCTTTCAAAATAATGTTTTCAAAAAGATTTTCAAACTTTGTTTTAGCCTAGAAATATTCCTCTATTCTGATTTTAAAAACTTCTATTTTTAAAACATCAAAACTTATTCTGATTTTGAATATTACTTATATAATTGACGCTCTATATCAATTATATATATATTTAAATAATTTTTTATATTCATTCTCTATCTCAAAATATTGTTTAAACACTTTACTTTGCTTCAGAGAAGTTTCAACTTGTTTTAAATTCAATTGTCTTTACAAAACAACATCTCTATGATTTTGAACTAAGGGATGTCGACATAAGGGGATGCCCCATCTCGACATGGTGACAGTTGAATTCAAAATTCAATTTTCAAAAGAAGTGTCCATTCGTTTGAAAACCTTTCGCCAATGGTTATGACTATTGTGCATCTATATAAAGGCTTCCAAAACGAATTTTTTTAACAACTGCTCTCTTATTTTCTTCACTCTTTCTTCTCCACCATTCCATATCCATAAAACTTCATATTTTCAAGATCGTGCCATCATTCTGCCAAATTGTCAATAGGAAATCATTTAGATACTCTCTCTATTTGATTCTCCATCATTCTACTAAAGATCAAAGTGCTATTCAGAGTTATAGGATTAATTTGTATTCAAAAAGACCATAGAGTTTATCCATTCAAAAGGATTGTTATTAAGAAGTATTAGGGTGATCTTGTGTCCCGTAAATCAAGAGAGTTTACCCCAGACTCAGAGATAGGAGGGTTTCTCAAGCCTTAGAAATTGAGGGTTGTAATTTGGATATTGGCTTATAAAAATCTATACAAGGATATTGCCTTGGTGCAGGACTGGATGTAGGAGGATTCCGAACCAGTATAAAATCCGGTGTGTTCTTTTCCTTTTACTTGCTTTACTTTACTATTTGCATTTGTTATATGTTCTGTGATCATTCTGTGTTAGAATTCTGTTTAGATTTGTGTTGAATGTTTTAATTTAGTCATATAGTTCATATATTCTTTAAAACACTATTCAACCCCCCCTCTAGTGTTATTTCTGCCTTAAGATATTTAATCCGCATCCCTAACATTTCTTAATTTGAATACTTTGTTTTATTAATCACCATCAAATGATAGTCTCTTCCATATACTACACCATATAAGCAAGTTTGCAACACCATAGTGCGGCAAATTCACAACGGCCTAAGGCCGTTGCAATATTCCAACGGCTTTGATCCGTTGCGAACACTTTGGCAAAGGCTTTGAGTCGTTGCTATATTAGAACGGGTTACAAGGTCATTGAAAACCGTGGTCTTCTATGTACAATAATAGCACACCCTCGAAACAACACGCCCCGTAACCTTTAATTTTTTTTACCTCCCGCTCCTTCCTAATTTCTTCTGGCAACAGGGCGATTTCCCCAAATCCCACAAAGCCCTGGCTCCATGTTCTTTCCACTTCTCTTCATCGCTACCTTCCTCCTCCCCAATACTAAACCCTAGTGCTGAAATCAAAGTCGCGCCTGTTGCCTTGTTTAAACCATCAAAATCAAAGTCGCGCCTGTAAGTTCTCAAATTACAAGGTCGAGATTTTACCAGGCGTTTATAGATGCTTGGAACAAAGGATGCAAACAAGGTGGGTCTAGCACAATTCTTATACCACAAGGTTGAGATTTTGTAATGTCACCGGTAAAATTTCAAGGACCTTGCAAGTCGAAAATGCATTTTGAGGTATAATCATGTGATTTTGTAATGATATATATCCCTTCCAGTGAATATCATTTGATATTATTTTATTTATATGTTGGTTAACTGAAAAAAGAATTTTTATTCATGGAAAGTTGTCTCAAAAGATTATTTATCTTTGCCTTTTACCAAACACTAAATTTACCTTAAATTTTGTACTCGTTTTTTCAAACTGTATAGACACTTCAGTTGATTTTGCAGGTTAGTGGATCTATTATAGTAAATCTAAAATGCAATTTGAAATCATTTAAAACATGTAACAGCAAGATAATACAATTAATTTTGCAGGTTAGAGGATCTTTTATAGCACCTGAAAGAATGTGGGATCACTCAAGCAAAATGCACCGGATCGAGTTTCAAAACATACCACAAGGATTAACAATCAATGGAGGCGGTAAGTTCAACGGTAATGGCCAAGTATGGTGGAATTGCAGAAAGAACAGAGTAAGATTTTTTATTATTTTTTATTTTAATCGACAACCGAAATAAGTAATTTCATTAATTAACAAGATAACCAATGCATTTTATTGTGTCGAAAATTTTAATCTAGCTAAAATGCATTGAACCTCTGCCATAGTTTATCATATCTGATCATATTTCAATCTCTTTGTTGTAGGGATGCAGTGTGTCCCCTAACATAAGTACAGTCACTCTTATTGAAGTGTATATACAACTGTTTTACTACTAATATAATAACTATGATATTTTTATTACAGTCTCTAAACATCTACGAAGTCCGTGGTCTTGAAATGAATAACTTGGGATTTGAAAATAGTCCTCAAATGCATATTGGTGTCCATGGATGTGTGGGTGTAACTGTAAGTAAGTTGAATATCAAAGCTCCTAAACGCAGCCCTAACACAGATGGTATTCATGTTCAAAACTCTCAACATGTTCGCATAACATTGGAATAGGTAAATATTGTTGTGCAAGCAAACAAGTTTATACTCAATGTAAAAGATAGAAACTCCATGTAAGTGGTAAAAAATACTTGTAAGTAGCATATTTGAGAACTCCTTAGCATAAGTAGCTTAGAAGTTAACTTTGGAGAATCAAATATTTCTCTTTTATGACATATGATAAAAAGGTAAAAGACTATTGATATCCATCTTCTTCCAAATAATGTAAAGTGAAAATGCCACTATTTATAATATCAATCGTAATTCATTATTTATTGGTCATTGTATTCAATCAGGCACAAAACTAACTAATTTTAACTGGTACATCCGCAACTTTCATTTTTCATTATTCAATCAAAAATACTTACAAGTTAAAATTCTCTTTTGTTTTCTTTTTCTCTTATATACAGGGGATGATTGTATTTCTGTTGGAACCGGGGTGACCGATTTTACTATTTCAAATATAAGCTGTGGACCTGGACGTGGAATAAGGTTAGCTTATAATAACCAATCCACTTATTCATATTTGAAAATTTGAACCATTTTGTAATTTGTATAGCAGAAAGAAAGAAAAAAATTATATGCACAGCACTAACTTGAAAAGGGTAATGCATGCTTTGTGCGGTATTGGAAGCCTGGGTCGTAATGGTGAAAATGCAGAGTAAGTCAAGTTCATGTATCGAATTGTAGGATCCTTAACACACAAAATGGCATGAGAACTAAGACATGGGTGGTAATTACTCTTTTATTCTTACATTAGTATGCCACTGCTAGTAGTATTTATCAAGGAGTATACTATATAGTCTTATGTTTTCTATTTTTTTAAATCACTTCTTATTTCATGTTTCAGGGTAGTAGTGGTCTTGTAAATAGCATAACTTTTGAAAACATTACTTTCACCTCTATTCAAAATGCAATAATTCTGGATCAGTACTACCATGCGCTCCTTCTTGATGAATATTCACAAGCAAACGGAGTAAGTTTTTGACCTTCTATGTATTTTGAACGAAATATTTCTAGAGCTTACCATATGACTTTTTATGTGTCATCTATGAATATCATTAATAACTAAGAATGCTGTGTTCTAAGATAGTGTATGCATTAATGTGTAAAATATTGTAAAAAGTAAAAACCTCATATTTTTTGCTTCTTCATCGATAGTAATCTCTGTTAGGATTAGAGAAAGAAGAGAGAGTACGACGTTTAAACAAGAAGAGTTGAATTTCAAATGTGGATGAATTTAGAATTTTTTGATTATGAATTTAGAATTTTTCATGTATCACTATTTAACTATTATTCAAAATTCATGAAATCTGATTGGTCAATTTTCACTACGTCTTTTACCATATTGAAATCCTCTATAATTTCATCTTTGTTCACCTCTGAGGTTAAAGTTAACTAAAGTGCTGGTTAAAGTATTCGTAAGTGAGGAGCAGTGAGGTGTTTGGATGGAACAGTAAGGTGGTTGACAGGTAGGCAGTGCTTTTGAAGATAAAGCAGTGGTGAGCAGAAGTATCTAGCAGTGTGATATGGTAGTTGTAATGTTAGTAGTGTGGTATGGTGACAGTGAGGAGGAGGGAGGAAGTGATGTATTTGATGCTGTGGTTTGATTTGCGTGAGGCGGTGGGTCAGTAGAGATGGTGGAGGAAAAGTAAGAAGGATGAGGAGCAGTTGTGTTGAGGAGTGTGGTGGTAGAAGTTGTACAGGGAGGTGATGTGAAGAAGGCTGATGGGGATGGTGAGTTGTTGTTGCAGAAGTGTGGCAGATTCTTTTGCACTGATGAAAGGCAACAAGAATGTGTGTTTGTATGTGTTGGTGGGGGGTTGTTGGAATAGTGGCAGTGAGTTTGAATGGAAATATGGAGGTTCAGAGGTTGCAATGATGATCAGAGGTTGAGGTGTAGTATGGCACTGGCTGTGCGATGACAGCAGTATGCAAATGTGTATAAGTGTGGTTTTGTGGCGTTGTGGCAAGGAGGAATGATGTTGAATATGGTAGGTATGTGGTAAGTGTAGTGTAGATGTTGTGTGGATGGTATTTGATGTAGCTGTTGGCTTCGGGTTTGTTCAAGTGGCAGTTGAGTGATTGTTTGAGGAAGGGTATAACAATGTGCAGCGAGACAAGATGGTAACTTTTGTTTTGATGTTATGGATGACCAGAGGGGATATGAGTTGAGCGTATTGCAGCAGTTTCCAGATTTTATATTCCAAATATGCAACCAAAAAGCAATAGTTTCAAGCATAATAAAATGATTTAAACGATCAATCACAAAATCAGAGGTAGTTTCTCAATTACTACAACAGATTTGTATTGTAATGGCTGTTGTAAGCTGCAATATTGTAATCCATTATAATAACCAGCAACTTTCTAATATATAAATTAACCCTAACTTTTTAAAACTTATTTATTTCAAGCAAAGATGAAACAATAAAATTCGAAACTCGAACTCAAAAGTCTCTACAACTACGAGTAATAAAACGTAATATGCCTCTCAATTTTGGAATCCGCTTCCTGCATTTGAAAACAAAAGATTAGAATCAAATTTTGTAGAAAATGAAAGAGAACAGTCTAATATGTTTAAGTTTCAACAATAATATGCTTCCCCTTCATATGCTAACCTTACTATTATGTACTTAATCCAAAATTGAAACTGACAATAGTTAGCAACGAAATTTAAAACTTAAACTCGAAAAGAAAATGATGTGCATTAACTTGTAGGCGTTGATCAGAAATCCAAAATTGAAACTGACAATAGTTAGTAATGAAAATATCCATCCAGCTAAGTTGAATATCATAATTCTATGTAGTTAGATATGTGGTAAAATTATCCTAGGACCGACTCCCCATTAATTGCTACAGATTTGTTCATTCCTTCATTGCTTACAAAGTTCTTGGTAACATGTTATTTACCAACTATAGTTATTGAATAGGATGTTTATAATTTGGACAAAAAAATGAATAGCGATTAACTTGATATAGATGATTGTGTGACATATGAAAACTGTAATGCAGAAGTTGTAGCAATGATTAAATCTCTAACAGGTATGGTTATTCATTGATGTTTATATCTTTATCTACATATCCTTCAAGCAAAATTTATCATATTGTAGGTGAATCATGGTTTATCAAACGTTATTAATTTTGGCATTTAGGTGCTAGTTTATTGTATTTTGGTTAACTTTATTGTTACAAGTAATAAAACTTTTGCTTGAATCTTGTCATAAGGTTTCATATTTTATATCCTTAGCCATTTGTGCACATAATTTTCAACATTTCTCTTGCTTTATGTTTGTGCCTTTTTCCATTCCTGTGCATGAAATGTGATGCGGTATGCTACATATTAAATTTCTTATTATTATCTTTTGGTTAATAAATTTTCTTATCCAAATTTCTATATGCTAGTTGATATTCTAATACATAATTTGATTTTGTGTTTGCAGGATATACTGCTGCTAGATGTACCAGTGATACTTGATATACGGTTATCCAATACCTAACTTTTGAAACAAGTATTTTATGTCAATATTCCAGTCTCCAATAAGCATTAGACGATTGGAGGAAGACGTTATGTACCGTATGTACTGTACTATGCATGTAGTATTATGTAATGATGTCGTTGTTGTACTATGTATGTTATGTATACTTGTTGAACTATATAGTGGTATGTGTTGATGTTGAACATTATAATTCAAACATTTGTTATGTTTGGTTTTTGTGTTCAATCTATGAAAAATATTTGGTTTAATAAGCTTTCTTTTGTGATACTGTTAAATTTGAAATTTTTGTATTAATTATGATAATGGCATGACTGTCGCTGGTGCAGAGAAAAATTTCAAATATTTTTTTAAAATAAAATAAAATATTAATTAGCAACGGATTAAAGCCGTTGCTAATATTTAAAACATCAGTTATACATCCACATTTAGCAACGGCTTTAAGCCGTTGCAAAATAAAATCCGAAATGGCTACAAGCCGTTGCTAAGGTATATTTCGCAACGGCCCTTAGCCGTTGCAAAAAAAAATATTTCGCAACGGATTTGAGCCGTTGCGAAATTTTTACCACTGTCCATTTCACAACGGCTCAAAGCCATTGCGAAATTATTTTGCAACGGCTTAAAGCCGTTGCGAAATGAGGATTCTAGTGTAGTTATTTCCTTAATTAAATTTTTTTTCCATATAAATAAATTACCATAAGGTAATATTTTCTAGAAATACTTTACCCAAAAGCTTACTTAAGCATTTTAAATTTTCCAATTATGTAAACTTTCACAAACATTAATTTAACCAATAATGAATACAATTTATTTAAATGAAACCATATTCAAAATTTTCAATTATCAATTTATAAGATGATAACATCTAACTAATACATTTATAGTGAATGACATTATCAAGGACTGCAAAGTTGACCAAGATCAACATTGCCTCTCCATTGCCCTTATGTCACACTATTTCCATAAGTCCTTAAGTATGTATATAAAATACTTATCAAAATGGCAATTTAGAATTTTCAAAATCTTTGCAATATCTATATATATTTTTGCATTCAACATCCATACTAGTAAATTTTGTTTATTTCCATTTCAAAAGCATGTTTCACATCACCCCGTAAGTGTTTAGGAATCCCTATCGATAACGCTGATCAAAGGCATCGACTAGAATTCCTTAAATACTTATTAGCCAATTGAAACAAGAAATTATAAAACCTATTTTGATTTCTTAAGGAACCTTAAACTTGGTTGTAACAATGTTTATTTTAACATGCAACATTTTCTTATTATAAACCATACAATCAATTCATAAAACAATCAAGTTATATACACAAGTATATCTCTTGTTAGAAATAATTTTCATTCACATGGATGCTTTCTTTCCCAAAAATTCTTTTAGTAATTATACTTCTTTAAAATGCATCCATGAAATTCTTAGAAATTAAATTTTTATTTCATTTTAACCTTTGGTTAAATACCACTTATGAATTAAATATCATTTTTGAAATTTAGTCTTCTAATAATTCTTGGGTAGCTATAACTTGAAGACATCATAAGTTCATATCACTTGCATTGAGTAGGTTTCTAACTCTCAATTATATCACCTAGTCAATATTATTTCAACACTTACTATGCTAACACATATTCATGCATTTATCAACCAAACAAGCATTTATTAAAAGCAAAACATTAAATGTGCCCAGAGAAAACGGTCACACCATTTTCGCTGCGCAACTCTAATCATTAAGGATCAAAACATATAATTTAAATCTAAGCCATCTGAGGTCTAATTTCTACTATTTTAAAAATAGTGATATTTAAAACCCTTATAATGTTCAACTTATTATCCTTTCTAAGAAAATAAAAGGACTAAAGGCACGATTGGGGAATATGATAGTGGGAAACTATGTTATCACTTGTACTTGGATGTACTTTAATATGTGTTTATATTCTGTGTTCATCATATTTTGTTCTGAGCACAGCTCTAGTACCAAGCTGTAATGCCCCACTTCGAGACCCACACTAGCAAAGAGTATTACAAGGTAATACTGTCTGCTAATACGGAGAAAGAGTTGTATAAGAGCGGCCATCTATAGCGTTGTCTTAACTATCTACTGAATAGTCGATAAATGTAGCATATATTTTTTTCAGGTGGATCGACATATCCTATAGATATTTAATAAAAAACTATAGTGGCTATAAGATCTAATAGAACAAAATATAATAACCCAAATGTAAAGCACATCATAGAAAAGTAGATCATCACATACATATACACATATATAGATACATCACAGAGTATGCAAAATGATACATGTCTAGTGGTGTAGCAACCATAATATACAGGCGAGTCAAAAGAATATACATATCAGAGTTACAACCAAAAATGACTACACAAAAATCTATAATAAAAGGAGCTAGCAGAATAGTTCATGCAAAAGCAAAATGGCTATGTCCAATCGTACCTAACTTGAAACACCTCGGTCTGACCCGAGTATAAAATACACGGGTCAATCTAGCTAAACAAATCAGTTAGATAAGCTAAATGAAAATGAAAATGCAAGGTCATAAGTGCCACAAATATCTCTAAAAGAGATAACTCGATCATCTAACAAAAGATGAATCATAACAAGCCTTATATCATCGGCAACTCAATAAACAAAGTGTATGAATATTCCAAATCTAGCTAAAAAGGCAAATAACAAATCCAATGAAGGTAACACAAGTTTCCATAAGGTAATTGCTATATATCGAGTGGTTCAAAAGACCTGCTCTAAAAGGCGATACTCTAGGGAAATATAAATATCAATGAAACAAAAGATGCACGTGCTCAGTACTGTATAAACAAGGATCCACAAGCCCGAAGGAAACAAACCCAAGTATCTCTCGAGCGGTGATGAAGGACCAACTCCAAAATTGATACTATAGGGCAACAAAACCGAAGGCAACCACCCAAAGGCACAACCTTGAAGGAAACAAACCCGTAGGCACAAACTCGAAGGCACAAACCCAAAGGCAACAAACCGTAGTGGCAAAGGTCCGAAGGCCCAGTAGTGGACACCACTAACTGGCAATATGTGTCACAAACTCCTCGGATAGGAACCTGCAAAGTGTGTAACGCCCCACCTGATACCCACCTTAGCAAAGGGAATTAACAAGTAATTCCTCTGCTAAAGCGGAGAATAGGGCTGGTTAAGAGCGACCATCAATAATTTTGTCTTAAACATCTACGGAATGCGTCGATAAATGCAATATAATTTTTCTAAAGTGGACCGACATACCCAGTAAATTCTTAATCCAAAACTATATATGGCTAACGGATCTATCGGAACAAAATACAATAACTAAATGTAAAGCACATCATAGAACAGTAATCAACATCATATATATACATACACACTGATACATGTTTAGTACAATACAATATTAATACAATAAAGGTGGTACTCGACCATACCATATACATTGAATCAAATGTAAATACTTCAGAGTATGCAGAAGAAATAACTACTCAAGCGATAGATAAGCGAATGTCCGACATCAACTTCAAGCTAAGCCTAGTAAATGATACCTGAAACAACTCGGTCTGAACCGAGTATAAATACACGGGTCAGTCTATCTACACAAATCAGTCAATATCAATAATATAGAGCAGGACGGATATAGTGGTACTTCTTCTCGAATGAGGATAAGGATTAGATAACTCATACCTCAATACTTAAGTAACAGATGCTACCTAAGTGGCTAAATACCTTGAAAGAGGTAACTCAAGCTCAATACTCAAATAAAACACAAGTGCCTCATATCATCAGCGATAACCCATAATGAACTCAAATCAACTCATATAAAAATCAAGCAAAACTCAAATGGTTCGATGAACCATTTCTCCAAAAAGGAGAAAACTCATCTCAATCACAAATAGAAGTCACAGAAGCAACACAAGATAGCTCCAAAAGAATATGAGATCTCAAACTCATAAGTAAGCCAAGACGGCTAAATCTCACACATAAATCTCAATCTTAAAAGCTTATGGAACTCGATACGAATTCAAACTCATAAAATCTCAAACTCAATAAAGAATTTGATGCACGTTCAAAACTCAGAAAATCTTAAAACTAATATGCCAAAAAACAACGAACTCAAAACTCAAAAAACTTGGATTGGCCAGATCCATGATTACAATGCCGAAGCAATGCTGCACATGCAAAACTCAAACGGATGAAGCCTTGAAAAAGGTCGCTAACACCTCCCAAAGTAGTTCATCCTCACGACAAGGTCGTTGGCACCTTTTCAAGCCGTTTTGTCAGCCCTAACAAGGTCACTAACACCTTCCAAAGCAGTTTGTCCTCATGACAAGGTCGTTAACACCTATCAAAGCAGTTCTTCTACTTAAACGGCGCGAATGTGTCACAAACTCATGGATAGGAACTCAAAAAGTGTCAATGTGTGTCCCATACCACACATTCGCAATTAGCGGTTTACTAACCGCTAGTCGATGCCACACTAGGAACATCATAAAACAAAAAAAAATCATATCTCGCCTCATCTCATTGGCAAGTGATAAAGAGACACCATACTCGTCACATCTCTTCTATAAGTATTAGATGACATCGTAACTTGTCTCATCTCTTTGACAAGTGAAGACATCGTGATGGTTCCTCATAAACCATAATTCTCAAAATATGAAATCATATACTCAAAACTTGCCTTATGTCGTTGGCAAGTAAATAAAACATCATGATGGTTCTCATCGACCATACACCTACAGGGAGATCTCAAACCATAATACTTTCCAAATCATGGCCATCTTAAATAATTCCAATAAATAGGTATTGTAAAACTCAAAATATTCCATAAAATGGTAAAACATCTTAGAATCATTAATCTCAAATAGCTTCGATCGTACAAGTCCAGAATTAACCGAAATAGTAAACGCATATGTTCCAGACCACATGTTTTACTAAATCGTTCAATTATCTTTCTCTTATGTTCAAATCGTGTAAAAGTGTATGTTTTATGTATAAAATAGTTTACTAGAGAAAACAAGCTTCTAAAACTTTTCCCCAAAATGATTAATAAAACCAATATTTGAAATTCCTATATTATAGGAAATAAATAGATTTTATGTTGGAAAATTAATTTTAAAATACTATACAATAATAATTTAAAATTTCCAATTATTTAAAAAACACTTCAAAAATGGTTTGGTGAAAATCGTGCTCGAAAACAATGAAAACAAAAATGTTAACTCAAGACCGATAACTTGAGTTCGATACGAATTCAATTTAAATTTAACCCAAAATCAATTCAAATTCTACTAAGATTTTAATTTCAAATTCTCAAAATATAGATAGGGCACCATAGTCCTCAAACATCTCAAACCAATCATCAAAATCGAATAACAGTGAGAGCAAAAATAAGCTACTACACTCCTCAGGTCAATAATCGTTATTGTTGTCATTTTACACTGGGTAAAACATAGTTTTGTCGAAAAAACAAAATTTCAAGAAACATTAAACTTGAAACATTTAGTAAAAAGTATAAGCTTTCTAGAACATCTAAGTTTATTGAATTTGGATAAGAATTGAAAAGGTTATGATAAAAATAGTTCAGGGGTCTTAATTGCAATACCTTTGTCATTTTGGTCTCGGGTTAGCAACAATCAAACACATTTTTGACCAAAATGACATCAATATTTAATAAAACTCAAAGCATGAAACTTGTAGAACATGATTTGTGCTTTTCAAAAGATCCAAAATTATCAAATTCAGAAAAGAAAAGAAGAAGTTATGGCCAATTTCGTTTCAGTTTCAAATATAGAGCAAATATTGGTTTTGCTCTCGGGATAGCAGTAGAAAAATTCAATTTTGATATAGCTAACCTCAAAATTATAGAAAAATTAGTGCATGAAAGTGGTAGTACATGATTTGGTCTTTCCAGAACATCCAAAATTATCAAATTCCGATCAAAAAATAGAAAGATACAGCTCAAACAATATCAAATCCAAACTCAGGAAATTACGTCAAAGATAGAACTATACTTCTATTTTCAAATCTGTTTTACGTTAATCAAATTGTAAAATATCAAATTTTAACCCGAAATGAAATTATTCCTTATCGAATCTATATTTCAACAAAAAAAATTGACCTAAATCGGATAAGAAATGAGTAACTTATTGCTGAAATACTTCTCAGGCCTGTGATTGTTGTTGTTGTCAATTTGCTCTCGGGACTGCAACAAACAAGCATAATTTTAAGCAACCAAACATCAAAATTTTGCAAAATTTGGAACATGAAACTCATAGCTCATTATCTATGCTTTCCAGAACGTCTAAAATCATCAAATTTGGTTAAGATAAGAAAAGGTTATGCACAATATACTGACAGCGATGTACAATGAACATGCAACAAACAAAATTGAGATTTCTTACATTGAAATCTCAATCAAAGCTAAAAAAGGTGAGTTTTGATACTCATCTTATGATTTTGTAGGAAAAAGCTCAGATGTGTAGTTACAAGATTGAAGCTTTGAGGAAGAAACAACTTTAAATGACCTTCTCTAATCTTTATTTGGTTGATTCACTTCTTGAATTTGCAGCAAATTAATTGGAAATATAATTTTTGTTTGAGGAGGCCATTGCTTTTCTTATCTCTATTTACTGTATAAGCTTTAGCTAAAAAGAAGTAAAAGAAAAAATACATACTGTTAGTTTTTCTATCATTAGAAGCCTCCAGATGTTGGGTTTTGGATTCAAACCTTATCCTATCAGCCAACCTAAAATACTTTAGAGAAAATAACGAAGGAATGTACATATTTGAACATATATTATTACTATATGCACACTTTTCATCATTTTAAAGCCAAAAAAAATGTATACAAACATTTTTGTGAGAATGAAATTGATATTTAAACAAAATAAAATTTATGTTAACAATAAAAAGTTATTTTTATGAATAAAACGTTATTTTTATCAATATTACACCATTTACCTTATTTTTTAACACAACAATTTGTATAAAAATTGTTTTCTTGTCAAATGTATTACAATAAATCATTTTAACTGTTTCTAATCATCAAAATATTATTTTCAAACAATATTTCATCTCTTATTTTAATCTAATTTATATTTTCTTCATATTTCTCCTTTTTAAGTCCATAAAAGATTAATATTGACAATATTTTCCAATATTTTTATACCCAAATAAAATTATACATTGATTATTCTCTAATCAGATTCACAAAATAAAGTTTTTAAAACTTTATTTTCATTAATTTAAATTTATTTCAACAATTGAATGTCGAAATGAAACACTTATTTAATTTATTAGCTCCAAACTAATAATTACCCAATATTTCAGTTTATTTAAGCCAAATACCTATCCAATCAACATTTAATCCTATATTTATACCAAAATAACCAAAATAAATCTTCAACTTTATTTTTCCCATTTTATTTACAAAATTCACAATCTATTCCAAACAAAAAATTTAAAATTCAATTATATTTTAATTTAAAATATTAAATTATAACTATCGTTATAATTTAATATTAACAGATAATCTCCAAAGCCTGGGGTGTTACATACTCCCCCTTAATAAAATTACGTCCGTGTAATATTTAAAGATGAGTTTGTATTCAAGCTATTAATTTCAACAATCAAAGGAAGGATAGACTAGCTCGAGTTTAAAAGAAATTCTCACACTCTCAAGATAGGATGGTAGAAAACCAAGACAAGACTCGCTCGATTAATTCTATGGTTTCTAAAGGGCTAATATAGAGACTGGCAAACCATTTAATTTTCTGAGAAACACATAAAATTTTAAAGGCATCTCACCTTCGAAATAGAAACTCAACAAGATGCTACACATAAAAGATTACTCGAATTAAATTGATTTCTCAAAAGCTCCTTAAGTAGAGTTGGGATTCAGCACAACTCCAACCCGAACTCTAACCAACAATTTGATTTTCGATATGATTTCCATACGACACTATGGAAAGAACCACACCGATACAAGATAGAAACAAAAGAGGCAATGTACATCACCAAAAGGTGGTTTATTATCTAATTCCTCCATAGGTATTCTCTAGTTTTTAACATATATATAATTCAATTTGATTCTCAAATTTTCTAAGTGTTAGAAATATTCGAAAAAATCGACGGAGTCACCTTTGTATGGAGGGCCATATAAAATATTATAAAAATGATTTATATGATATGCATCGACCTTTAGGTCGGAAACGCAATATATATCATCATTTAACTCTTGAAATTAATCCAAAACATACTTTTTCCTTTTTAGCATTTTAAAGCGATTTTGCACAAATTTATATACATAATCTTTTTGCTCAAAATAAATTTCATCTATCCTTTGTTCACCTGTACTTAATTGAAATAGATGATATTAGTTCATGATCATAAATAAGATATGACACACTTAACTATTGAGGGGAAATAAATCAATTTCATTTCAAACCTGCTGTAAAGAAGGCCAGTTTTGACCTAGCAAACAACAAAATCTGAAGAACTTTATAAAAATGAAGTTGTTCTACTCAGTCTTTTCTTTCTAGAAATATAAAGATCATCAAAATCGAATTTACGGTCTGAATGTTATATTAAATTTACTTTCATCTTAATCTTAGAGAATTTTGTAATAGGGCAGAACTGCCTATCCGTTTTCAAACCCATTTTAGACTTAGTAAAAATCAAAATATTTAAAAGTGGTAAAAAGAAACTTTATAGATTACTTAAGTCTCTTCCATTTTCAAAAATATTGAGCTCATATGAAGTTATAAAATCTAGTTATTGCTATTTTAGTATAGCATTTTTCTAAATGAAATTTCAGCTTTTAAAATCAATTTGAAATTTGTCACTCTTCTAAACCATTTTAATTTCAAACTATAATTTCAAACAAACTTTTTGCTAAATCATTTATTAAATGATCCTCTTTTTCACTAGAAAGATAAGACATATAAAGTTATGAAAACATAGCTTATTTCTTCCATTATCAAGAGATGATTACTGATTATCCATCAATTTTTTTTATAGTTATCATTAATAACTTGTACTAAAATATTCAATTAATATTTTAATTTTCAAACCAAAGTACTCTTTTACCTTAAATACATCATTTTATTAATCGAAGCATCAAATGATATTTTCTTCTAATTAAGACATCCCCTTAATTAGAATTATTCAATTTACTTATCAATATTACCATATTCAATTTCATAAATTTCAAATAATTAAAGGGTATTGTCTCGCCATTGAATCTCTAATAAATAGATATATCCATTGACTGAAGAGCCGATCGATCGATCAAAACTGCCTCGCCACTCTGTTACTCGTCTTTAAAATAAATGGCTGCAGTTACAGTCCAAAAATAAATTTAATATATAGTCTCATAATACTATTTTCAAAATCACAATTTTTAAAACACAAACCATCGTGTCTGGTTGCCTCATCATAGCATTTAGGAGATTCCTATCGATAACGTTGATTAGGCATATCGACTAGAACTCTTAACTACTTGATGGACAACCCAACACTCTCAAATTATTTCTATAAAAGAAATACTACTCATGTAAATATATTCTCAAAATATTCTTTCATTTTTTTATCTCAAAGCTCAAATTTCTCTTTAAAACTCATATTCGTATGGCTTCGAAACTCAAGCCAAAGAACATAAAGAGAATGCATGAGATATTCCCAGAATACTCGATTCTCAAAATCAACAGAAGGAGATAGAGTGTTCGTCTGTCTTACGATGTCACAAGCTACTCCAAAATTATCAATATACAGGATAAGCAAGATATTCTTCTCGAAGGAGAAGAAGCAGACAAACAATGAATCATTACTTCAAACAAAGTAATGCTACAAAGAATAACACCGATTGAGTATCCGAAAAAGGATAACTCAAAGAAATTGAATGATAAACTCATTCAAACTCGAACAATCCAGAAAATCACACATTCCTTAATAGATGTCCTAGTGGAAGGATAGCTAAAGGCTAACAGCCAGGAATAAGGTTAAATTAACACGCGATTGCCCGATTGGATAACAAACCCAAACAGACTCATCAAAACTCAAAAAATTCACCTTGATTGGAATTCGAGATATGCCATCAACATCTCGATAATCAAGAGTTCATTCAAAAACATTGGAATCATCATTAACATCCAAAGTGACAGAAATAATAAACCAATCAAAATATGAAACTTAAATATACAATAGGATCTTATAAAACAAAGGAGTTGGACTTAATATCAAATAAGTCATTCCATCTCAAATCAAATGCATCTCAAGATTATGAGTAACAAACAAATACTCACAAAAGCAACATCAAATAAAAATCTCAGAATGCTCACATCGAGCTAATCGTTGTGGATCCCCTCAATACGATTCATAACTCTCAAAGGAACACAACAAGGATACTCAAAGGGATTAATAAGCTTCATCGATACGAACTCACTCGCATCGAAAAAAATAAGAATAGAATAATCCCAAATAAGATTAATCATAAGATAAGATAACATCAAACTCAATTATGGAATACTATAGAATACAATTTATATTCCTAGACATATTCCATCTCAACATATCCCAAAACTCGAAAAAGAATTAAAGCACGATTCGAAAAACAAGCTTGAATAAAGTACAATGATTCACTTGTATTGTACCTCGACATATGATGATGTACGTACTTTTCTTTGATTATTCTACTTTGTTCTAACCACGGCTCTGATACCAAGCTGTAATGCCCCACTAGAGACCCACCTTAACAAGACAATTAACAAGTAATTCCATCTACTAAAGCGGAGAATAGGGCTGGTTCAGAGAGACCATCTATAATTTTGTCTTAAACATCTACCGAATATGTCGATAAATGCAATATAATTTTTCTAAAGTGAATCGACGTCATATAAAGGTCATATATGTCGATAAATGGAACAGTAATCAACGTCATATATATACATACACACTGATACATGGTTAGTACAATACAATATTAATACAATAAAGGTGGTACTCGACCATACCATATACATTGAACCAAATGTAAATACTTTAGAGTATAAAGAAGAAATAAACTACTCAAGAGATAGATAAGCGAATGTCCGACATCAACTTCAAGCTAAGCCCAATAATTGATACCAGAAACAACTCGGTCTGACCCGAGTATAAATACACGGGGTAGTCTAGCTACACAAATCAGTCATTATCAATAATATGAAGCAGGACGGATATAGTGATACTTCTTCTCGAATGAGGAAAAGTATTAGATAACTCATAGCTCAATAGTTAAGTAACAAATGCTACCTAAGTGACTAAATACCTCGAAAGAGGTAACTCAAGCTCAATACTCAAATAAAACACAAGTGCCACATATCATCAACGATAACCCATAATGCGCTCAAATCAAATCATAAAAATCAAGCAAAGCTCAAATATTTCGATGAACAATTATTCCAAAAAGGAGAAAACTCATCTCAATCACAAATAGAAGTCACGGATGCAGCACAAGATAATTCCTGAAGAATGTGAGATCTCAAACTCATAAGTAAGAAAGACGGCTAAATCTCACACATACATCTCAATCTTAAAAGCTCATGGAACTCGATACGAATTCAAACTCGTAAAATCTCAGATTCAATAAAGAATTTGATGCATATTCAAAACTCAGAAAATCTTAAAACTAATGCGCCAAAAACGACGAACTCAAAACTCAGAAAACTCGGATTGGCTAGATCCATGATTACAATGTCGAGGCAATGCTGCACGTGCTAAACTCGAAAGGCCGAAGCCTTAGACAAGGTCGCTAACACCTTCCAAAGCAGTTCGTCCTCATGATAAGGTCGCTGACACCTTTCCAAGCCACTTCATTAGCCCTAACAAGGTTGCTAACACCTCCCAAAGTAGTTTGTCTTCATGACAAGGTCGCTAACACCTATCAAAGCAGTTATGCTAGGTAAACATCGCGAATATGTCACAAACTCGTGGATAGGAACATAAAATTTGTTAGCGTGTTTCCCATACCACAATTTCTCACTTAGCGGTTTACAAGCCGCTAGTCGATGCCACACTAGGAATATCATAAAACTAAAAAAATTCATATCTCGCCTCGTCTCATTGGCAAGTGATAAAGAGACACCATACATGTCACATCTCATCTACAAGTATTAAATGGCATCGTAAGTTGTCTCATCTCCTTGACAAGTGAAGACATCGTGATGGTTCCACATAAACCATAAATCTCAAAATATGAAATCATATACTCAGGACTTGGCTTATATCATTGGCAAGTAAATAAAACATCATGATGGTTCTCATCGACCATACTCCTACATAGGAGATCTCAAACCATAATACTTGCCAAATCACGGCCATCTTAAATATTCCAATAAATAGGAACTATAGAACTCAAATTATGCCATAAAATGGTAAAACGTCTTAGAACCATTAATCTCAAATAGCTTTGATCGTACAAGTCCGAAATTAACCAAAATAGTAAACGCACATGTACCATACACATGTTTTACTAAATCATTTAATTCTCTTTCTCATACGTTCGAATAGTGTAGAAGTGTATGTTTTATATATAAAATAGTTTACTAGAGAAAACAAGCTTCTAAAACTTTTCCCCAAAATGATTAATAAAACCAATATTTGAAATTCCTTTATTAGAGGAAATAAATAGATTTTATATTAAAAAATAATTTCAAAATACTATATCATAGTAATTTGAAATTTCCATTTATTTCAAAAAATCACTTCAAAAATGGTTTGGTGAAAACCGTGCTCGAAAACAATGACAAACAAGAAACATAACTCAAGACCTATAACTTGAGTTCAATACGAATTCAATTCAAATTTAAGACAAAATCAATTCAAATTCTATTCAGATTGAATTTCAAATTCTCCAAATATAGCTAGCCTATTGATAGGCATCGTAGCTCTCAAAACATCTCAAAAACAATCATCAAAATCGAATAAGAATGAGAGCAAAAATAAGCTAATATACTCCTCAGGTCAATAATAGTTATTGTTGTCATTTTACTCTCGGAACAGCGATAAAAAAACAAAGTTTTATCGAAACAAACATCAAAGTTTAATGAAACACAAAACTTGAAACTTTTAGTACAATGTTTAAGCTTTCAGGAACATCTAAGATTATTGAATTTGGATAAATTGAAAAAGTTATGATAAAAATAGTGTAGGGTCTTAATTGCAATACCTTTGTCATTTTAGTCTTGGGTTAGCAACAATCAAACACATTTTTGACTAACTAACATCAATAAATAATAAAACTAAAAACATGAAACTTGTAGCACATGATTTGACCTTTATAGAACATCCAAAATTATCAATTTCAGATAAAAACGAAGAAGTTATGGCCAATTTCATTTCAGTTTCAAACATAGAGCAAATATTGGTTCTCTCAGGATAGCAGTAGAAAAATTCAATTTTGACATAGCAAACCTCAAAATTATAGAAATATTAATGCATGAAAGTTGTACTACATGATTTGGGCTTTCCGGAACATCCAAAATTATCAAATTCCGATCAAAATCAAGAATGGTATAGCTCAAACAACATCAAATCCGAACTCAGGATCAAAGACAGGACTATATTTCTATTTTCAAGTCTGTTTCAGGTCAGTCAAATGGTAAAGTATCAAATTTTAACCTAAAGAGAAATTATTCCTTATCAATTCTATTTTCCAGCAAAAATTATTTGACCTAAATCGGATAAGAAATGAGTAACTTATGGTTAAAATACTTCTCAGTCCTTTGATTGTTTTTGCTGTCAATTTTCTCTCGGGATAGAAAATAACAAGCATAATTTTAAGCAAAAAAACATTAAAATTTTGGAAAATTTGGAACATGAAACTTGTAGCTCATTATCTAAACCTATTCCACCGGCCGCATAGCTTTTTACCGTAGAAATGTGTACATATACACCAATGAGGCCATTCATGCAGCTTTCTAGAACATCTAAAATCATCTAATTTGGTTAAGATAAGAAAAGGTTAGGCACAATATACTGACAGCGATTTACAATGAACATGCAACAAACAAAATTGAGATTTCTTATATTGAAATCTCAATCAAAGCTAGAAAATGTGAGTTTTGATACTCACCTTGTGACTTTGTAACATCCTACCTTTTCACGCGCTTTAAATCGACACACGTGCCAATTCAAACCTTACGGAAGGGCGGATTGTCATGAGGTAAATAAGAAAAAAATAAGAAAAATAAAACACTACAGAATCTCACAGCGGAAGGATAAAATGTAATAATCAATATACAATTCATAAAACTGTTTACAAAACATTTGATTCTTCTTTATACAATAAATATCAGAGTTCACATACCAATAAATATTAATGCAGCGGAATACAGTGTGTAGTCGAACCATATAGTATATAATAATAATAAAATCTCCGTCTTCGTCCTCTGGAAATAAAATCTTCAAATTCTGAAACGCTCGGACTGACCCGAGCGAATTGAAAGGACAAAACACTTGAGTCAGAACTAAAAGATCTTATGTAAGTTAAATTAACTGAAATAAATATGAGTGCAGTAACTCAAAAGATGCTCGGGATTTACATCTCTTAAGGATCCGTCAAACTATTTGATATGTAGTATATTTCGCTATTATAATAGTGTCTAATTGTAAAATAAACTTACATTTTAACAGCGTTACAGGGTTACCCATATAGCCCTTAAGAAAAATAATGCCAATAGTCTACACAGTACCGTAATACCTCCTGATCGAGAGGCTACCAGAGGATACTTCATAGGTACGACAGAAATAGAAAATCATAATAAAGGCTCGGTATGGTAGGTAACACGGTACAACTAGGCAATGCTAGGGTAGATATAACAATTACGCATCTGGGCTGGTGGAAACGCGCAGCGCGCAGCGACCGCCCACCTCGAACAAACTCCCCCAAAATCAAAATAAAGGTGGCCACCGAAGCAATCCAAAGTCAAAGTATAGTATTGAAGAGGAGTGTCCGATCAGAGGAATGACCTCATTGGCCCGAGAATCCCTCCTTTTTTAGCCACCTTATGCCAACTCATGGGAGTCAGGTCCACGTATTACCTCAAAGGAAACGCCGCCACCATCCTACTTCATTCTGGAATCTCCACCGCGTACATGGTTGTTAAAGTGGTTTTCGGAGTTGGCAGAGAGTATGACAACTTCCGATCCCGGTCTCTTCAACAACCAAACGTTATTATAACACCGCGGTCTTAAAAATAGTTTGTACTTTAAAAACCAGAATAAAATTTACCATTTCAAACCCATAAATACGATATCATTTCCATTTCCGAAACAAATTCATTTTGATATTATTCTTATAAAACCCAAATCAATGATATCACTTATTTCAAATATATTTCTCTTCCAAAATCATACTGCTTTAAAAATTTTAATATCTGGAAACTAAACATTTGAATTATAGCTTTCAAAACATAATACTGCGAAATTCATAGCTTTAAAACCATAACTTCTGAAACTTGAATGGTTTGGATATTCAACAGTATATAGAATAAAATAGTTGATTTTATATTACTTTATAATATAATTTCTGCAAATACACAATTTATCTATTTAAAATTTTGGTCTAAACCCCATAAATTTATATTCACCTTTAGTTTCAATAAAACACTTCGATTTCAGTATATTCAAACTTCGAGTATTTAATAATTTCAAAACTAAGATTGGAATTTATATTCAACAATTTATTATCCTATTATTTAGTTTTGAAAAGTCACAAAATAAATCCATAAAATAAAACTCGAATTTATAACAATTTAATATCTCCTTCGATTTAATTATACTAGAAATACTCATTTAATTTATCTTGAATAAAAATCCAGTTATAATATCATACCTTTTTTTTTTAAATTTCCAAGCTTTGATAAGTTTTACATCAACTTATTGAGTGAATTTTTTGAAATAAGTTCCATTCAAATAAATTTCAAATTTTACCTTCCAATCTTAATTGATTTAAATCATTAAACTCCATTATTCAACTTATTTATTTTATTTAACAATTTCATAGCTTAAATTCAATAATTTAACTATGTATGTATATAAAATAAGATTTTATATAAGATCAAAATTTAATATTTATTAAACCATATCCTATCCAAACCATAAAATCATTTCAAATATATATATATATATATATATATATATATATACACCGAGGTGCCTGTATATAATTTTCTATCCTATAGTCAAGTGATACAGATATTTATCATTTCAATCCGCAATTTAAAAAAAAAATTGCGGTTGTATATCATTTCAAACCACAATCCTGAATGAGATGAAAATGCATAATAACTTGCATTTCATACAAAATAAGTAAAAAAAGCATCCATTCATCCAAATATCAATCATCAACCATTTTTCCAATCATCATCTAATTTAAACAAACATCAATATAGAGCGTATAAAATATAACAGGTAATAAATAAAAGGTATTAACCAACAGTTTATATTCAATAATAAATTTAATAACTGTTTAACTAGCAGTTTAAATGCAAATAAATAAATTATAATTGCCAGTATATATGCAAAAATAAAATTAAATAACAGTTAAACTAAATAAATGCAATTTAACCGAGATGATGAATAAAACAGGCCAAACAGTCATAAATAAATTTCTACTCATATCCTAAATCAATTTAACAAACATAAGAAATTTTAGAAGTTGTGAGTGGGTTAAAACACTCACCTTTTGAATTTAAATTGAATTTAAATTCAATTTAAACCCAAAAATATGACCGTCTTAGAATTTGTCCAAACCAGCGTCATCAAGTCCGGAATTTCAATACGATCTTAACAAAAAAACCATGTGTAAATCAAATATCGTATGTGAAAGACATGGTGATTTATGTGATTGAATCAATTATAAAAATTAAGTTAAAAAGAGAACATATTCACTAAGTGCCACGACAGCACAAATTTTTTTTACGCGTGCTTTCCTCATGTACTGTAAAACGTGAATAGCACAGGATGGCCACCGAAGTTGACCGCCTACCGTTCCCAAAGTACGCCGCTTCGACCCAAAATCACCGCCCCTTCTCGCTTCCTCATGGCCGGTCGTACCTCCTCCTACACCGCCCCGATAGCTCCGCCCCCAAGAGGTCGCGTCGCCATCAAAACGAATAGCCGTCGGTTTTAATTTAAAACCTTAATCCACAAATTGATGCAGATCTAATCGTCAAATCGACAAACCAATCATATAGATGTGATCCCCTCGGCTTCCTCTCCAAAACTCAAAAAGGGTTTTTCGATCCGACAAGTTTGATCGCGGTGATGATGAGCAGCCGGGATTAAAACCTTGATTTCTGAACAATCGAAACTCGAATCGAAAAACGAATTGCACCATTGAATTACGCTCGTCGAGAGCATCAACATATTTTTTTGAGTTTTTCTGAGGACTTTGAATTTTTGACTTTTGATTTTGGATTGTAATTGGATTTAGGGTTCGCATCCATTGAAGAAGAAAGGAGCTGAGGAAATGAATGCACAAATAAATGAGAATAGATGGTGGCTAGGGTTTATAATTGGGTTTATATAGGTAGGTTAGAAACTTGAATAGATGGATCGGGTTGGATATACGTGCAAACTCCAAAATGGCCCAAAAAGCCAGTTCTGATCCCAGAAGGAAATTGGGTAAACTCATATATCAAAATAGGTGTTTTAAAATATTTTAAACGCAATGGAAAAGGTTTCAGGTTCAAATTGTGTCGTATGAAGAAGTTATGCTAAAATCAATATTTTTAATTTTTTTTCAATTGATTTCAATTGCATAAATTTCAAGGCGTTTCGAGTCCGTACGATCAAACGTGTGACGACCCGGAATTTTGAGCAATATCAATTTAATAATCTTTGATAATAATTAAATTGATTTGATCATTTTATGTTATAAATTGACAAGTTAAATCTATTTTAAAGGTTAATGATAATAATTTGTTAATATCTATTCATATTTTTCTTTGCAATATGAATAGGCAAGATTAAATTCTTTTGAAAGCTAATAATAATTTGATTTTGAATTATTTATTTTGGTAAATAAGAAGTTTTAATGTAATAAGACTTTGTATTCAAATTATAATATATATGAATGTATATATATTGTGATTTGATATTTGTTTTAAAATTTAATTTGGAAATTAATAAATTAATGTTAAAATACTGTTCTATTTGAAATGTGTATATATATTTGTATATATATATATATATATATATTTATATATATATATATATTTGAAATAGGAATTATTAATTTGAATTTAATAAGAGTTTTCAAACTTGAATATATTTAGTTTTGAATTTAAAATGATAATTTGATTTAATGACTTTAAATTGATAACTGAGATTTAAATTTAAATTAACAAAGTTAATTCAATATTCATGATAAATATGTACTTTAAGCTTTTAAATAAGATTTAATTTTAAAAATAGAAATTTCAAACATATAAACATTTAATTTAATTTAAAATGTAAGTTACTTGAATGAATACTTATTAAAATATATGTATGTACATTTTATATTATATAAATATATATAAGGCTTAAATAAGTTATTAAAAATAAAGTAATATTTTAAAAGAAAAACATTAACTAAACATAACAACACTTGTAAACAATTTAGTATGGGTTGAGACAAATGTATATTAAGTTGCTTAGGTGTAGATTAATCAAAGCATAAGAGGTGACAAATGTCATTTTTTCTTTAATAATTAAATTTAAGATTTAATTGTAGATAAAGATAGTTTTATTTGCAGCTGAAAAACATTTTTTTTATTCAATCTCAAAACTGAATACAAAAGGCAAAATACAAATTGAAATCAAAAAGAAGAAATCACTTTCTTCTTTCAAACAAAAGCAAAATACAGATCTGGAAAATGCAAGAGCTAGAATCAATCAATTCAGCAATTAATCAACATGCAAATGCAAGGATGTCAAATGCAAGTTCTTCATCAACATATTAATCAATCAGCAGCATTCTTATGCAAACTTCAATTGACAAATTCTGATTCAAAAATAAAAGAATGCAAATCAAAACAAAGTTCAGGAAAGAAGAAAATAAAGAAGAACAATCTGCAAACCTGGAAACTCAATCAAATGCAGCAGTAAATCAACATGCAGTAGAATTAATAAACATGATGCAAGTAAAACTTCAACATGCAAAGTTAGGAAACATCAAGCAGTACTGGAATCAAGAAATTCAAAGGGCATGCAAGTAAATTTCAGAGCCTGGAAAATGCAGCTCTGTTTTCTGCTTTTTGCAAAGGTGAGTAAATAAATTTTAAAAACAGATTTAAACTTGAATTCTATTTTGGATTGTGGATAAATATCATGTTGTTGCTTGGATATCTGAATTGAATTTAATATATGTTTGTATGTGAGTGTTTGATTGCATGCTTGAGTATTTGGGTTGAAATACCTGTATTGATTAAAAGATTACAGTATTTATCAAACAGTTCAACCACATGATAAAATCAATAACTTGATATTGGATTCGAATTTGACTTTGATTTATATATAAAAGATGTTTGTAATTATCTAACTTATCATCTAAAAATGCTTGTAGGTTTTAAAATTGAATAACTAGTTTAAAATATTCAAGTTTACAGTGAAATTTCAAATTGGGTCAAAAGTTTTTGAATTCAAACTTGAGTTTCGATTTCATAATCATAATGCATATATGAAATCATGATTTTAGGAACTTGAATCACAAATTTTAGATCAATAAATTGTGAGAATTTGGAGTTTTTGTGTTTTGAGTATTTTGACCAAATTAAGGTGATTGACGGCAAGGTGGTGTACGGAACTTTGCATGGAGGTAGAGTGGCCTAGTGTGGTCTCTGGAAAAATATGGAGGGGGTCGGTCGTTGGCTATGGCGGCGGCGGGTGGCAATCTTAGTCTGGTGCCCTAGATTTATTACGGCATGAAACAGTGGTGATTTCACCACCACGAGGTGATCGAGTGGTGCGGCCTTCGAGTTGATGAAGGTAGGATGGGTGACGAGTCCATGGCTGTAGGAGTTGGCACTCAAGGTGGGCAGATGGTCGAGAGGGAACTCGGTGGTAGGGATGAAGTGGAAGGTTGCTTCAGGAATTTGGGGGTTCGAACACTCATATTTCGATGCTTGATCGAAATTGGATTTCTGGGCCTCGAATTTAGATATTGGGGACGAATGCGACTTGATGGAGGCTTGTATGGTGATCGCCGTTGATCGGCGAGGCGGTGCACGTTTTCGTGCACAGGTTGTGCAACTGTGATGTTGCGTTTGCAGGTTGGGAAGGAAGAAAGGGGAAGCACTCGAAGTTTTCAGCGTGATTTGTTGTGTGGAACTCGAAGCATGAAGGCAGCAGGGGGAACTCGGGGAAGACTCGGGGTGATTCCATGTTTTACTCGGGGTAGGCGGGTTTAGCAGGGTTACTCGAATTTATATCCAGGCTTTAGAGCTTAGTGTTGAAGTTAATAATGCAAAGAATATTTGTTGTGGAAATAAAGTTTTTAAAACAAAGGTGGAATAAGTTTTCAGATTGAAATTGTTTTCTAAGTTATGTTTTAAACAAGTTGATATATTTTAAATATGGGGTTTTAAAATAAAATGAGTTGATTTTAAAATAAAGATTGTATTTAAACTTTATTAAATAAATTTGGAAAGGTTTTAAAAATTTAAAAGTTCAAATCTTAAAATATGTTTAAATTATAATTGATTTCCAAATATTATTATATTTTAATGAAGTTTAATGGTTTAGAATTTGATAAACAATTGTATTAAAGATTATCTTTTGTAAGTTTGAATTTGATTTAATTAAAGATAATTAGACTTGTAAAACTTATTGAGATAATTAAATCATTTTTATTTATCAAGTTTTATTTGTTAATAAATGATTTAATTAAGATAATGGTTTCTTAATTAAGAGTTTTATAATATAATAAGTTAAGAATCATTTAATTAATTTTAAATGATTTAGTTAAATAGTTAATTAAATAATTAACTTATGATTAATTAAGATAATCACTTTGGATTAATCTAATTACTTAGGGAAGTAATTAAAGTAAATAAGAAATTATATTTTTCTACTTTATAAAATGTCAAATTCTATTTTTTAAAAGCAGTTAGTTATTAATAAAATTGAATACTTAATTATGCAAGAGTTTTTAAAGATAAGTGAATATTGTTGTGTTTTGAAGTAAATTAGATTTTGAAATTTAAATTACTTTAATTCAATAGTATTAGTGATGGAACTAATTAATTAATTTAGGTTAATTAATTGTTTATCACTTATGAATTATTTAATGAATAATTAAGAATTAAATTTATTAACAATTAATTAATTTATTAATTAATTTAAGATTAATTCATAAGTAATTAATAATTGATTAATTAATTGATAATTGATTAATAATTTAGTAATTTAGAAGTTAATTAATAAATGGATTAAGAGTTAATTAATTAGGTGATTAAACATTAATTAATTTATAATTAATTGTAAATTAATTAAGGGTTAAGATTTAATTAATTAATTAATTAATTAAGGTTAATTTATGAATAATTAATTAAGTAATTAAGATTAATTAATTTGTGTTAAATTAATAATTAATTAATAATTAATTAATTAAAGTTAATTAATTATAAATTAAGGGTTAATTAATAACCAATTAAGAAATGATTAATTTTTAAATCAAAGTTTAATTAACAAATAATTATGGTAATTAATTGATAATTAAATCAAGATTAATAATTAATTAAGTAGTAATTAATTAATAATAAAATGATTAAGAGGCGATTAATTAATTAAATAATTGGGATTAATTAATTAATGATTGGTTAAGTAAGATTTAGTTATAAATTCTTAAGTAATTAATTTAATTTAAATTCATTAAATTAATTATGATATGAATTAAGTAATGCTTGCTTGTGGATGATAGTTTGGATTGATATCTGTATATGATTGATATCTGTTGAATGATAGTTGATATATTCTATGATGGAATATTGGATATCTGTGATGAGATATTGTTTATATGTGATGGACATTGGTTGTTATCTGTTGATAATATTGTGTGATGTTATGTTCAAACCTGAATTGAATTGTTTAAGTTAATTAGACAACTTGGACCTAAAAGACACGCTTTGGATTTCGATGAGACCGGGATCGGGTTTCCATATTTGGATATCCGAAAACCACATCGATTCCAAATAACGATAGGTCGTGAATGTTATGTGAGAGTGAAGACTCGAGGTGTAAGGGCTATACGTCAGTATAACTCTGTGGGTGATTCCGTAATGAGTTTGACGGAATAGTGCTTATAGATTCGAGATGGTGGTTTTAGAGTGCAAGGGCTATGGTCGTTGACTCTGAGGGTGATTCCAAAACGAGTGCAACGAGATAGTGCCTTCGGTTTCGTTCGAACCCGGAACGAACTTGTATGGATTGAATGCTTTCAGCACATCGTCAGGTGGACGATGAGCATTCTAAGATAATATGTCCTATAAAGGTAATCGCAGCCTCAAGCCTCATCAACCGGGAATGGCTAAAACAGGGGAGGTGCAGCAAGGCTTCGTGGGTCGCGCCCACTGGAGGGCAAGATACATCCCTGTCTAGAGGTCCCTTTATATTTCGGCTGTGTGGGCAGTTGGTCTGCAGCCAACTGCGGGGTGGTCTTGTTCGGGACCGTTCAGTAAGGAACGGTGCCGGTCTTGTGTTGCAGGGGATGAAGGGAGTAATCCTCGGTACGGTGATCTAGGCCACGTACTGTGACGGGCGGTACCCCAGTAGCCCTGCCATTGTTGGAAACCCATTTTCCCTACGAGACCCTACGGTTTTGTTTGTATTACCCACTTTTGTGGCTAGTAGCTGGAATTTAATCATGTAACAATTTCGGCTATTTCATATTTATTTGAAAACCCTAGACACTATTATAATATCACTGGATTTCCTATCAAATGTTTTGGTTAGCGTAAGGTAAAAACTTTTCCATGTTTATGTGTGGGAAGTCTTACGTGATACCTTTTCTTTCAAAGGTTTTTCTAAAGTTAAGCAATCTTAAACCGTTTACTCACACCAGACCCCTGTCTGACCCGAGTGTTTATTTTCTGTTTTATTAAACTCTTGGGTACTCATATTATATATGAGTAGTCAAGTGATTCAGGTTATCTCTTGACGAATTCTGGAGGAGCTTTGGAGCAGGAGGCTTCAGCATGTAGATATGATTAGAGTTTCCGCTGTGTTGTTGTCTGTTGATGTCTTGTATTGTATTAGACAGAATGTTATAACTGTCTATATTGAGATGTTTAGTTATGTACTCTGATGTATATGATACTCTGTATATGTTCTATATTATATTTAAATCGTTCCGCTGTGAGATTCTGATGTGTTGTTTTCTCTTTCTTCTCTTTCTTTTCTTCTTCTATCCCTTTCTTTCTTAATTAGTGATGCGATTTTCCGAGAGTGGAATTTCGGGTCGCTACAGCTGGTATCAGAGCATTAGGTTGAGTGAATACCTAGGCTCTGGAGTGGCGTCTATCTTGAGAGAGCGTACTTGTAATTTTTTTATATAAATATATATTTATATAACTACCTAATATGTTGGGTTATCTGCTCGGATTTGCCAACATAGGTTATAAAGGTAGATAAGGTAGAAGTGTGTGGAACACGACTACCACTTTTCGTTGAGGTTTATATGTTGTGGTTGGAGGTGTTTATCGAGATTGTAGACCTAATACTGTCTCGAATAAGTTTTGTGGATTGTAGAAAGGATTTCTTTGAGTCCAGAGGAAGTCTTTTTCCAAGAATTGGAGTATATTCTTGAAGTGTGAGGTTGATTTGCTCTCGAGTGAGCGGGATTTCCTTGAGTTGAGTTGTCAGCTAAGCCGAAGCTAGTGGTGGTATCTTGATGACTTCAAGAGGGAATAGCTGTGTGGTGAGATGAGATGCAGTATCCATAGATGGTTCTGAAGATGTTTCTTTTGGAGCCAGATTTAGATGGTGTTGGAAGAGCATTGATGTCTGCTGCAGGGAAGGTTCAGATGTTTAGAGATTCTTTGGATCTCAAGCAAGGATGTTTTAGAGGAATTGGATGTTAATTTTGAGTTTTAAGGAGACTAAGGTCGATGAGTTACCTCATTTCGGACATGGTCTCATTTGTTTTTCTTAAGAAGATAAGTAGCTGGTGTTTCTTTTAGCGCCGAGTTTCTTGAGGAGATGTCGACCCGTCTCAAGAATTTTTAGTGGAATTGAGTGATAGTTTTGTGTTTCAAGGAGCTTTTGGTTAAGGATGATCTTTTGGTTTAGCTGTATCATTGAAGTGAAGTTGGAAGTAGCAGTATGGATCTGTTTCTTCGATGATTCAGTAATCTTTGGGATTCTACTATCAGCAGACCCGGCAGATAGTGAAAGCTTATTTTTCTTTGGATGGCTCAGCAGAGCGAGATATTTGTTGGAAGTGATCTATCAGTTTCTGATAGGTGAGCCATTCTTGAAGATTGATCTTGATTTGGGAAGCTGTTCTAGTTGGGGAGACAGTTCTTTGGAATCAGAACTGAGTAGGATCGCAAAAGTGACTTGCGATTAGTTTGGGAATCTTGGAGCATTCTTTGGTTTGAGATTGAGGCATCTCAAATAGAGGTGAAAGATATGGAAGCTATGGAAGTAGTCGGAGGTTCTCTAGATACTTTTTTGAGGAATTCAGAAGTCTACCTGAATCGGAGATTGAGTTCTCTTATCAACTTGGATTTCCTAGAGCACTATTGATGGTTCAACCATATAGTAGGATGACTCTTAAAGCGAGAAGAGTTTGGTGAGGCGGCTCAGGATTCTTTGGATTGATCATCTTATTCTAAGTTGAGATTCTGATTGAGATGTTTTGACCAAGTGGAAGGGTCACTTAGATTTTATGAGTCGGATGAACTGTGTATGGAAAAAGATTTTTGCTTGTGTTCTTCGATAGCATTTTTATCTGCTCTAGATCAGAGTTGTGCAGCGGAAGCAAGTTGGCAGTTATTCTTGTATGGAGCAACCGGGAGTTGCAGTAAGGAATTTCTACAGGAAATTCAAGTAGGAAGGAATTTTCTGAATTTGGAAGGTTTGGTTGTCAAGTACAACTGTTTGGCTATTTAGATTTGAGATATAGGTTTGAAGTCCATTGATGTTTGTGGTATAGAGCTGTGGATTGGATTTCAGCAGATTAATTTTGGGATGTGCAGTTAGAGTTTGGATATTGATTTGGTTTTATCCAAACAAACGAGATATAAGAATGAGTAAAACTGGAAAGTTAGCTCTGGAGGTATTGTGAGTTGTCTGAGTTCTCTGAAGATTTGATTTTGATCTACAGGATTGAATTGCCAGTTTGGACAGCTGGAATTCATTGTATTTCACATATCTCTGAGGAATATGTGTATGATTCTTTGAGTAATAGAATCAGCAGTTCAGAAGAAATCTGGTGGTTGAGTTGGTTTTGAGTTTAGTCTGATATCTTGTTTAGATTTGAAGAATCAGGTAAGGGAGTTCTTGGTTTTAGTAGTGTAGTTAGTTAAGATTTATAGAGCGAGTATTCCAGTATAGGTATCTGGAAACTCTTAATAATATTAGGAAGTTCTATTCAGAATTTTGTCTGATAGATGAAATTATTTGTTTGTTTGTTTGAATTGGTTGCTTTGATTGATAATGTATGATTGTTTGTGTGATAGTTGATAGGAATTTAAATTCTTTAACTGGGTTATTAAATTATCTTTGCTTTTAAATTTCGGGGACGAAATTCTTTTTTAAGGGGGGAGGAATGTGACGACCCGGAATTTTGAGCAATATCAATTTAATAATCTTTGATAATAATTAAATTGATTTGATCATTTTATGTTATAAATTGACAAGTTAAATCTATTTTAAAGGTTAATGATAATAATTTGTTAATATCTATTCATATTTTTCTTTGCAATATGAATAGGCAAGATTAAATTCTTTTGAAAGCTAATAATAATTTGATTTTGAATTATTTATTTTGGTAAATAAGAAGTTTTAATGTAATAAGACTTTGTATTCAAATTATAATATATATGAATGTATATATATTGTGATTTGATATTTGTTTTAAAATTTAATTTGGAAATTAATAAATTAATGTTAAAATACTGTTCTATTTGAAATGTGTATATATATTTGTATATATATATATATTTGTATATATATATATATATATTTGAAATAGGAATTATTAATTTGAATTTAATAAGAGTTTTCAAACTTGAATATATTTAGTTTTGAATTTAAAATGATAATTTGATTTAATGACTTTAAATTGATAACTGAGATTTAAATTTAAATTAACAAAGTTAATTCAATATTCATGATAAATATGTACTTTAAGCTTTTAAATAAGATTTAATTTTAAAAATAGAAATTTCAAACATATAAACATTTAATTTAATTTAAAATGTAAGTTACTTGAATGAATACTTATTAAAATATATGTATGTACATTTTATATTATATAAATATATATAAGGCTTAAATAAGTTATTAAAAATAAAGTAATATTTTAAAAGAAAAACATTAACTAAACATAACAACACTTGTAAACAATTTAGTATGGGTTGAGACAAATGTATATTAAGTTGCTTAGGTGTAGATTAATCAAAGCATAAGAGGTGACAAATGTCATTTTTTCTTTAATAATTAAATTTAAGATTTAATTGTAGATAAAGATAGTTTTATTTGCAGCTGAAAAACATTTTTTTTATTCAATCTCAAAACTGAATACAAAAGGCAAAATACAAATTGAAATCAAAAAGAAGAAATCACTTTCTTCTTTCAAACAAAAGCAAAATACAGATCTGGAAAATGCAAGAGCTAGAATCAATCAATTCAGCAATTAATCAACATGCAAATGCAAGGATGTCAAATGCAAGTTCTTCATCAACATATTAATCAATCAGCAGCATTCTTATGCAAACTTCAATTGACAAATTCTGATTCAAAAATAAAAGAATGCAAATCAAAACAAAGTTCAGGAAAGAAGAAAATAAAGAAGAACAATCTGCAAACCTGGAAACTCAATCAAATGCAGCAGTAAATCAACATGCAGTAGAATTAATAAACATGATGCAAGTAAAACTTCAACATGCAAAGTTAGGAAACATCAAGCAGTACTGGAATCAAGAAATTCAAAGGGCATGCAAGTAAATTTCAGAGCCTGGAAAATGCAGCTCTGTTTTCTGCTTTTTGCAAAGGTGAGTAAATAAATTTTAAAAACAGATTTAAACTTGAATTCTATTTTGGATTGTGGATAAATATCATGTTGTTGCTTGGATATCTGAATTGAATTTAATATATGTTTGTATGTGAGTGTTTGATTGCATGCTTGAGTATTTGGGTTGAAATACCTGTATTGATTAAAAGATTACAGTATTTATCAAACAGTTCAACCACATGATAAAATCAATAACTTGATATTGGATTCGAATTTGACTTTGATTTATATATAAAAGATGTTTGTAATTATCTAACTTATCATCTAAAAATGCTTGTAGGTTTTAAAATTGAATAACTAGTTTAAAATATTCAAGTTTACAGTGAAATTTCAAATTGGGTCAAAAGTTTTTGAATTCAAACTTGAGTTTCGATTTCATAATCATAATGCATATATGAAATCATGATTTCAGGAACTTGAATCACAAATTTTAGATCAATAAATTGTGAGAATTTGGAGTTTTTGTGTTTTGAGTATTTTGACCAAATTAAGGTGATTGACGGCAAGGTGGTGTACGGAACTTTGCATGGAGGTAGAGTGGCCTAGTGTGGTCTCTGGAAAAATATGGAGGGGGTCGGTCGTTGGCTATGGCGGCGGCGGGTGGCAATCTTAGTCTGGTGCCCTAGATTTATTACGGCATGAAACAGTGGTGATTTCACCACCACGAGGTGATCGAGTGGTGCGGCCTTCGAGTTGATGAAGGTAGGATGGGTGACGAGTCCATGGCTGTAGGAGTTGGCACTCAAGGTGGGCAGATGGTCGAGAGGGAACTCGGTGGTAGGGATGAAGTGGAAGGTTGCTTCAGGAATTTGGGGGTTCGAACACTCATATTTCGATGCTTGATCGAAATTGGATTTCTGGGCCTCGAATTTAGATATTGGGGACGAATGCGACTTGATGGAGGCTTGTATGGTGATCGCCGTTGATCGGCGAGGCGGTGCACGTTTTCGTGCACAGGTTGTGCAACTGTGATGTTGCGTTTGGAGGTTGGGAAGGAAGAAAGGGGAAGCACTCGAAGTTTTCAGCGTGATTTGTTGTGTGGAACTCGAAGCATGAAGGCAGCAGGGGGAACTCGGGGAAGACTCGGGGTGATTCCATGTTTTACTCGGGGTAGGCGGGTTTAGCAGGGTTACTCGAATTTATATCCAGGCTTTAGAGCTTAGTGTTGAAGTTAATAATGCAAAGAATATTTGTTGTGGAAATAAAGTTTTTAAAACAAAGGTGGAATAAGTTTTCAGATTGAAATTGTTTTCTAAGTTATGTTTTAAACAAGTTGATATATTTTAAATATGGGGTTTTAAAATAAAATGAGTTGATTTTAAAATAAAGATTGTATTTAAACTTTATTAAATAAATTTGGAAAGGTTTTAAAAATTTAAAAGTTCAAATCTTAAAATATGTTTAAATTATAATTGATTTCCAAATATTATTATACTTTAATGAAGTTTAATGGTTTAGAATTTGATAAACAATTGTATTAAAGATTATCTTTTGTAAGTTTGAATTTGATTTAATTAAAGATAATTAGACTTGTAAAACTTATTGAGATAATTAAATCATTTTTATTTATCAAGTTTTATTTGTTAATAAATGATTTAATTAAGATAATGGTTTCTTAATTAAGAGTTTTATAATATAATAAGTTAAGAATCATTTAATTAATTTTAAATGATTTAGTTAAATAGTTAATTAAATAATTAACTTATGATTAATTAAGATAATCACTTTGGATTAATCTAATTACTTAGGGAAGTAATTAAAGTAAATAAGAAATTATATTTTTCTACTTTATAAAATGTCAAATTCTATTTTTTAAAAGCAGTTAGTTATTAATAAAATTGAATACTTAATTATGCAAGAGTTTTTAAAGATAAGTGAATATTGTTGTGTTTTGAAGTAAATTAGATTTTGAAATTTAAATTACTTTAATTCAATAGTATTAGTGATGGAACTAATTAATTAATTTAGGTTAATTAATTGTTTATCACTTATGAATTATTTAATGAATAATTAAGAATTAAATTTATTAACAATTAATTAATTTATTAATTAATTTAAGATTAATTCATAAGTAATTAATAATTGATTAATTAATTGATAATTGATTAATAATTTAGTAATTTAGAAGTTAATTAATAAATGGATTAAGAGTTAATTAATTAGGTGATTAAACATTAATTAATTTATAATTAATTGTAAATTAATTAAGGGTTAAGATTTAATTAATTAATTAATTAATTAAGGTTAATTTATGAATAATTAATTAAGTAATTAAGATTAATTAATTTGTGTTAAATTAATAATTAATTAATAATTAATTAATTAAAGTTAATTAATTATAAATTAAGGGTTAATTAATAACCAATTAAGAAATGATTAATTTTTAAATCAAAGTTTAATTAACAAATAATTATGGTAATTAATTGATAATTAAATCAAGATTAATAATTAATTAAGTAGTAATTAATTAATAATAAAATGATTAAGAGGCGATTAATTAATTAAATAATTGGGATTAATTAATTAATGATTGGTTAAGTAAGATTTAGTTATAAATTCTTAAGTAATTAATTTAATTTAAATTCATTAAATTAATTATGATATGAATTAAGTAATGCTTGCTTGTGGATGATAGTTTGGATTGATATCTGTATATGATTGATATCTGTTGAATGATAGTTGATATATTCTATGATGGAATATTGGATATCTGTGATGAGATATTGTTTATATGTGATGGACATTGGTTGTTATCTGTTGATAATATTGTGTGATGTTATGTTCAAACCTGAATTGAATTGTTTAAGTTAATTAGACAACTTGGACCTAAAAGACACGCTTTGGATTTCGATGAGACCGGGATCGGGTTTCCATATTTGGATATCCGAAAACCACATCGATTCCAAATAACGATAGGTCGTGAATGTTATGTGAGAGTGAAGAATCGAGGTGTAAGGGCTATACGTCAGTATAACTCTGTGGGTGATTCCGTAATGAGTTTGACGGAATAGTGCTTATAGATTCGAGATGGTGGTTTTAGAGTGCAAGGGCTATGGTCGTTGACTCTGAGGGTGATTCCAAAACGAGTGCAACGAGATAGTGCCTTCGGTTTCGTTCGAACCCGGAACGAACTTGTATGGATTGAATGCTTTCAGCACATCGTCAGGTGGACGATGAGCATTCTAAGATAATATGTCCTATAAAGGTAATCGCAGCCTCAAGCCTCATCAACCGGGAATGGCTAAAACAGGGGAGGTGCAGCAAGGCTTCGTGGGTCGCGCCCACTGGAGGGCAAGATACATCCCTGTCTAGAGGTCCCTTTATATTTCGGCTGTGTGGGCAGTTGGTCTGCAGCCAACTGCGGGGTGGTCTTGTTCGGGACCGTTCAGTAAGGAACGGTGCCGGTCTTGTGTTGCAGGGGATGAAGGGAGTAATCCTCGGTACGGTGATCTAGGCCACGTACTGTGACGGGCGGTACCCCAGTAGCCCTGCCATTGTTGGAAACCCATTTTCCCTACGAGACCCTACGGTTTTGTTTGTATTACCCACTTTTGTGGCTAGTAGCTGGAATTTAATCATGTAACAATTTCGGCTATTTCATATTTATTTGAAAACCCTAGACACTATTATAATATCACTGGATTTCCTATCAAATGTTTTGGTTAGCGTAAGGTAAAAACTTTTCCATGTTTATGTGCGGGAAGTCTTAGGTGATACCTTTTCTTTCAAAGGTTTTTCTAAAGTTAAGCAATCTTAAACCGTTTACTCACACCAGACCCCTGTCTAACCCGAGTGTTTATTTTCTGTTTTATTAAACTCTTGGGTACTCATATTATATATGAGTAGTCAAGTGATTCAGGTTATCTCTTGACGAATTCTGGAGGAGCTTTGGAGCAGGAGGCTTCAGCATGTAGATATGATTAGAGTTTTCGCTGTGTTGTTGTCTGTTGATGTCTTGTATTGTATTAGACAGAATGTTATAACTGTCTATATTGAGATGTTTAGTTATGTACTCTGATGTATATGATACTCTGTATATGTTCTATATTATATTTAAATCGTTCCGCTGTGAGATTCTGATGTGTTGTTTTCTCTTTCTTCTCTTTCTTTTCTTCTTCTATCCCTTTCTTTCTTAATTAGTGATGCGATTTTCCGAGAGTGGAATTTCGGGTCGCTACAAAACGACAAGTCCGATCGCTACGAAACTTGAAACATTATTGTAATTCATCATTACTGTGAAGACCCAAAATTTTTTGAGAATAAAAATTACTTTAAAGAAAAAAAACAGGAAATGGAAAATAAATACCAAGAGTGAATGAAGTAAATAAGTGAGAGAATGATAGTTAGAGAAAATAAAAATGGGGAGGAAAAATAGCTGAGTAAAGAGGAGCATTATATTCACATATTTTATGTGTGTATTATATGTATTATATGAATAACCAAAGAATAAAATGAATATCAGAAGTAAGTGAAGTAATTATGAAAGGGGATAATTATTTTTTTATATACAGTGATGAGGGGAAAATGATTTGGTATAAAAATGAATTCGAAAATTCACGTGACTTGTATATATGTGAATATTGTATAGAAAGTATATATACATATGATCAGAGAAGTATGGGATGATAAAATAAAAATCCTCTTGATAATTAAAATGCATAAAAATCAGTCGAGAAATATTTATGAGTGTGAATGCATTTTTTTGAAATAAATCAAGAGAGAAATAAATGATAAAATAGGTAAACTGAAAATTAAACTTATAAAAAGAAACATGAAAAATAACTCGAGTATAATAAAAAATTACATTGTCAAGTGGAGTCATAGGAAAAAAATGTGCAGGTAAAAATCATGCAAATAGCATGCATTCAGAAAAGAGAAAAAAAACTGTTTAATCAGAAATAGAAATCAAAAGAAAATGGCATATCTAGCCACAACTGCACACACCTAATTCTCTGAGTAATGCAAGGTTAAAATGGGTTTTTCCTTTAGTAAAACCCTAGTAAAATGATTTAAATCAAAAGGGAAAGTAAAGGTTTTCTCTGAGGGAAAAACAGGAACACATTAAAAAAAGAGGAAGAGCTCACACTGTTTTCAAGCTTAGGCATTCTCGGGGAAAAGAAGAGAAAGGTGAGTGATAATCATTTATGAGATTTAAGGCATTAAGACCTAAGTAAGGCAGCCAATTATTTTATATGAAAATCATATTATGATTTCTGTTAATCTTTATTTCTCTGAATAAATATATGATGATCCTGAATGGCATTTTGGTTGAATTTTTGGTTGCTGTTTTGATTTGTTTTTGGTATTGTCTATTTTTGTTTTGAAATTTGTTTAATCAATCATACAACCTGATTACATAACTGAGTTTATGACTCAGTTTTTATAAGAGAATAATTTGATTAATTTACTGAGAAATAGGGTATTAAGTAAAAATGGATTAGGCAGTATGAACAAAGAGGTTTGTGCTCATGTCTAGTTCATTTTAAAAAAAAATTGATATGAACAAAGTAATATTGTGAAAATGTGCTGAATTGTTCAGATCAAAATCCAATATGTTTATGGGGTTTTCTCAAAAACCATATCCTATGTTCACAGTAAAAACAAATATGGTATTTCTTATAATTTCAGTAGATTTATATAAGCAAAGAAAAATTTCTAGAAACCATTGTACTAGCAAGTTTTAGAAAAAGGTGATCTAGCAGAAATGAATTTGAAATGGGTTGTGAAATTTTGCATGAATGTTTGGTATGTTTGGATATGATTTATAAGGAAATTAAAATTCCTGACTTATGAAATGAAGAAAGGAATACAAAAGTATTTCTGGAATTAAAAAGGAAAATTCCTCAAATGAATATATAAACATGGTCTCTAAATTACAAAATAATTTAGGAGTAGTGCCTTGATCCATTCATCATCAGGTGGATGATGGGTATGTGCATGACTTGTTCAAGTCCTGAAGGCCTCTGTGCAAAGGTTAACAGAATTGAGTCCTTTGCAATGCACACTTTGTGTTCAATGGCAAGAGTTTAGACCATATAAAAATGTAAAATGGAATTGGAAATGAAGGTTTGGAATTTAAGAGTTTAAATCCATAGGAGTTTTGTACATGTACAATTGAACAAATTGGATGAATGACTGCTTGAATGTATGCTTGATGTATAGGTTTAATTATACATATGCTAAAGCTTAATATGGAACTGGAAAGCATCAAACCCTATATTATCTCTGCACAGTCTTAAAGAATTTTACAAGTTATTTTTAATATTGGGTTCACTCATACCAGAATTTTAATCTAACCCTATTTATTGCCCTTGCAATATTTGGGGTGTCTCATTTTATTGAGGAAGCTCAAAATATTGTTGCAGGTAGAGATGTATGAATAGCTTGCTTGCCTGGAAAATTTGAAGACCTACTTGAGTTTTTAAAAAAATGCAGCAGTTCATTGTAATAAAGATAGCTAGGCAAACTTTCTTAAGTCTATGCAGACCTTTCAGTATTGTAGTGGCTTTGTTCATTTGAAAAGAATTTGTAAAACTTAAATATTATATGTGTCTTGAGCTACTGATCTAAGTAACTGACTTTGATGGTTTCTGGTGGGTTGTGATGGAGAAAATTATGCCATGTAATTTAATATGTGGACATGCTTTCTTTATCAAAGTTTGTTAAATTTTTAAATAGAAAAGTTGCAGTAGTTTACGGATAAGCATGTAGCTAAAAATTGTTAAGTGATAATTGAATCTGGCATTGGCTAACCAGAAGAGCTTGACCATGACTTACAACTGATATAAGACCATGAGAAGCTTGAAATCTTAACCTGTTAATTCTCCTTGAACATCTGATTTTCTAGTAAATAATTTTGCATTATATTGTATAGTAAAAATGAAATAAATGCTTTATACTTATAATCTGGAATGCAACTATATTGAACTGAGCTTAGCTAACCACCTATTTGGTTTAAGTTAAGTGAGTTTTGTCTTTAACAAACCTGTTGAAAAAAATGCACTGCTATGTAGTCGACCTAGATATTAAACATGCTAATAATCCCACTTTTTGATTGATCACTATCATTTGTTTTATAATATGAGAACCTATCAGTACCCTTCTCAAAATGTTCATCTTAAAGTATGCATTAGACTGACTTTGATGTTGCTCCAATCATTCTGTTTTCATATACTTGCATGTCTATATCTGGTATGCTAGATTAAGTTAGCATTTTGCTTGCCTGTAGTTTTTCTTCTGCTTGGTCTATAACATACTTACCACCAAATGTTCCTAAGATTATTACCAACATTGTAAATTAAGACATGAGTATATTTACCTGACATAATCATTGTTTGAATAAGTAATAAGCACCCCGGGATAAATTCTCAAACTTGAGTTGTTTTAGTACTTTGCATAAATTCAAAGGAAAACAATAAGCAACAAACTCCTAGATTCCCAGACATTAAAAGCATGAGTAGTTAATCCATAAATTAAATTATTAGGCCATGAAACAAGTTGTGAAGTAAATCAATTAAATAACTATTAAGAAATAAAAAAAGTGGTTATCAGAATTAAATAATAATCAAAGAGATGGCTATGTGACACAAAATCCCTTGAATATGAGAAACATTATGTGATCAAATTTCTTTGCTAATTTAATTACTCTGATAGGCAAAGAAACATTTATATATCTTCATATATATAAATGACATGATTGGATTGAAAGACTGATATTTTTATATTGGTAAAATATGGATCTTGGGGAAATGAATTAAAGAAGTGACCACAAAAAAAATCACTAAAAATCACATAAATTAGAGTAAAAAGAAATGGGTCATTTCAGTTAGCATCAGAGCTATGTTGTTAAAACATAGCATAAATGTATTATCCAATCTTTTTGTATGGATAAAATTCTAAAAAAATATAATATATACATACAATAATGATAGAAATAAATATCCACAGTAGAAATAAATTGCAGAAAATAATTAAATTAGAAATATGACAAACTAGGTATGCCATTGAATAGTGAACCATGGTAGGAAGACCATCAGGCACTGGAGCTGGACCCTCTAATGCAACACCATTAATTAATTTGCAAGATTTGGTGAGAGCATTTACGGAAGGAGCAGTGCAGAGGGAAGAAAATCCTCATGAGGAATTAGCTAAGTTATTGAAGGCATTCTCAAATTTAGGAGGCAAAGATTTTGAAGGCACTGAAGGAGTTATGGGTGTGCAGACATGGTTGAGAACTCTAGAAAGAGTATTTGCAGATATGCAAATCAATGATCAAAGGAAAAGGCAGATAGCTTCTAGGAGACTCAAAGGAGCAGCATTAGATTGGTGGGAGGTGATCATCATAGGAAGGCCAGAAAATGAAATAACATGGGATCAATTCAATGAGATGCTTGAGGCAAGGTTTGTCCCAGCAACAGCTAAGGCAACATTGCTTAAGGAATTCATAAGGCTGAGGCAGGGACCAATGAGTGTGACTGAATACACTCAAAAATTTGAGTGTTAGTCTAAGTATGGAATATGCTCATAGGAAATGAAGAACCAAAGAATTCAGGGTTCATTCAAGGGCTCAATGCTAGTTTGAGTAGAGCAACGTTACCATACAAGACAGGACATTTGATCAAGTCATAGATCTTACTCTATCTTTTGAACAACATGATAAAGCCAGAGAAAAGTTTAGGAACATGAGGGCCAATAGTCAAAAGAAAGGGAAAAATAGGACACATCCTTATGATAAAAAGAATGCAGACAAGAAGGTTGAAGGAGCAACTAGTGGGGAAGTTAAGAAGAAGATTGCTTGTTATAATTGTGGCAAAGAAGGACACATGAGTAATAGGTGTCAAGCAGCCAAGAAGGCACCATTTAGCTGTTATAACTGTGGGAAAGAACGTCATATTAAAAAAACTGCCCAGAGTTTAAGAAAGAGCAAAGGTAGGAGCATTGGAAACAAAGGCAAAGGCAAATGCAGAAGGAAGCTCTGGACAATTGGAAGGTATACTTCTAATTAAAAGTTACCCAATCACAATTATATATGACACTGGATCCACACATTCTCTAATATCACAAGACATAGTGGATAAATTAGCTCTCACATACAACAAAGTTGAAAAACCCTTGTTTATTCAAAGTCCCCTGGGTAGCTCTTGCTTGCTAGGATCAAAATGTTTGGGAGCATAATTAAACATAGGAGGAAATGTGTTTGAATCTGATTTGTTTGTATTGAAATACCCTGGAATAGGAATAATTTAAGGGGTAGATTGGTTGGGTAAATTCAACAATTTTGAATTTAGAAAATTTGACTATATCTTTGAAAACAGAAAATGGTAAAAATATTTTAGTCATGAGTGAAATAGCTAAAAAAATTGTCTTAATCAAATATGGAGTACGACTGAGAAGGAATTAATTTTAGAAAACATAGAAGTAATAAGAGAGTATCCAGATGTTTTTGGAGAGGTGGTAGGGGTACCAGATAATAGACAGTTGAATTTCAAATAAGGTTAATTCCTGGATCAAGTCCTATCATCAAGAAACCTACTAGAATGGGTCCAAAAGAATTAATAGAATTGAAGCAACAGCTGGAAGAATTGGAGCAGAAAGGGTTCATAAGGCCTAGCAGTTCAAACTGGGGTTCTCCAGTGGTGTTTGTGAGAAAGCATGATGGTACACTAAGAATGTGTATTGATTATAGAGAACTAAATAAAGTCACCATCAAGAACAAATACCCACTCCCAGAATTGATGATCTATTTGATCAATTAAATGGAGCAAAGATCTTTTCATGGCTGGATTTAGCCTCTAGGTTTCATAAGATGAAGGTAGAGGAAGAAAGCATTAAGTATACTGCCTTCAACACAAGGTATGGGTTATATGAATTTTTGGTGATGCCTTTTGGATTGACAAATGCACCATCATATTTTGTAGATTTAATGAATAGAACATTTAGAGATTTTCTAGACAAATTTGTGGTTGTCTTTATTGATGACATATTAATGTATTCAAAATCAGAAGAGGAACATGCAAGGCATTTGCATCTGACTTTGTCAAGACTAAGAGCACATAATTTAAAGGCAAAATTTAATAAGTGCACCATTTGGCAAAATGAAGTAAACTTTTTGGCGCATATTATTTCTCAACAAGGAATTAGTGTAGACCCAAGTAAGGTTATGGCAGTTCAATCATGGAACAGGCCCAAATCAGTGACTGAAGTGAGATCACTTTTGGGAATGGCAGGCTATTATAGGAGATTTATAAAAGACTTTGCGAGAATAGCCATTCCATTGACCAAGCTAACTAGAAAGGAGCAGCCATATGTTTGGACAGAGAAATGTGAACAGGCCTTTACATTATTGAAGAAAGCATTGATGGAAGCTCCAGTTTTACAAGTACCAGAGGAAAACGAAGGATTAGTAGTTTACACAGATGCTAGTGGATCTGGACTAGGGGCAGTGCTCATGCAACATAGTAGAGTCATAGCATATGCATCAAGGCAACTCAAGCCAAATGAAACTAGGTATGCAACACATGATTTAAAACTAGCTATTGTAGTATATGCATTGAAGCTATGGAGAAACTATTTATTAGGTGCTAAGTTTGAATTGTTTACAGACCATAATCACTTAAATACTTGTTTTCCCAAAAAGACTTAAACATGAGGCAACATAGGTGGGTAGAATTTCTAGCTGCCTATGATCTTGATATATTATACACCCCAGGAAAATCTAATAAAGTGGCAGATGCATTAAGTAGACATCAAGCAAAATTGGCAAGCTTAATGATGGCTGAGTTCAGGGATTTGACAATCCTTAGTGAGGTGGAAATAAAAGGAGAAACTAGTGTATCAGATAAGACACACAGTGAGATGATTGTATATGGTAAATTAATTCTCATTTCTTTAAAGTCAACACTCATTGATAAAATAGGACATATGCAGAATCAAGATTCAAATTTGAAGGAGAAAAAGAACATGATATCACAAGGCATGACAGTGGAAAAATATGAGGTAGATGATAAAGGATACTTAAGGAAAAAGGGGAAACTCTGCATATCAAATGTAGAGGAACTGAAACAAGAAGTTATGGATGAGCATCACAAAACAAAATATACTATACATCCAGGTGGTACAAAAATGTACCATGGTCTTAAGAGGAATTACTGGTGGCCAGGGATGAAAGGAGTAGTGACAAAATATGTGGTAAATTGCTTGACATGCCAACAAGTAAAGGCAGATTATCAAAGACCCTCGGGCCTATTGCAACCTTTAGAAGCGCCTACTTGGAATCGGGAAAGCATATCAATGGATTTTGTGGATGGTTTGCCAAGAACAAGAAGAGACAATGATAGTATTTGGGTAGTGGTTGATAGGCTTACAAAAACAACACACTTCATTCCTATAAATTCAAACAGAAATGCCTATAAACTAGCTCAGTTATTTGTGAAAGAGACAGTGAGATTGCATGGCATCCCCAAGACTATCATTAGTGATAGAGATACTTTGTTTACTTCAAGGTTTTGAAGTAGCTTTCAAGAAGCTATGGGGATAGAACTAAGCCTAAGCACAGCCTACCACCTACAAACAGATGGGTAAACTGAGATTGTTAATAAGGTTTTAGAAGATTTGCTTAGAGCATGCATACTTGATTTTGGAGGCAACTGGGAGGATCATATTTATTTAGCTGAATTTTCTTATAATAATAACTACCAGTCCACCATAGGAATGGCTCCATTCGAGGCTTTGTATGGAAGCCTTATTTATCTCATGCATGTTGGATGGAGGCTCGTGAAAGAGTATTGCTTGGACCAGAACATGTGAAGGAAACTTCTGCAAGAATTGAATTGGTAAGGCAATGAATGAGGGTAGCACATGAAAGACAGAAAGTATATGCAGATAAAAAGATGAGGCCAGTAGAATTTGAAGTAGGAAATTATGTATTTCTCAAAGTTTCACCAATGAGGAAAATATTGAGATTTGGCAAAGCAGGGAAACTATCACCAAGGTATATGGGACCATTTGAAATTATTGATACAATAGGGACTTTGGCTTATAGGTTGAAGTTGCCAGAAGAATTGAGTAGTATACATGATGTATTTCATGTACCTCAATTAAGAAAGTGGGTGCATGATAAGGAAACTATTCTTGAATCTCCTACACATGTTGAAATTCAAGAAAATCTAGTTTATAAAAAGGAACCAGTGGGCATTGTGGCTAGAGAAGAAAAGAAACCGTGAAATAAAATAATTAAACTAGTTAAAATCCAATGGTGTTTAGATGGAAATGACTGCACATGGGAGGCTGAAGATAGGATGAAGGATAAGTACCCTAATCAATTTTCTGCTTGAAGGTATGTCTAGAACTGTAATAACTTTAAATATTACTTAAGTGTATTTGACTGATCTTAGATGAATGAATTTCTGATATGTTTGAAATATACTAATAAACCAATATATAATTGTGGGACACAATTCCTTTTAGGAGGAGAGTATGTGAAGACCTAAAATTTTTTGAGAATAAAAATTACTTTAAAGAAAAAAACCAGGAAATGGAAAATAAATACCAAGAGTGAATGAAGTAAATAAGTGAGAGAATGATAGTTAGAGAAAATAAAAATGGGGAGAAAAATAGCTGAGTAAAGAGGAGCATTATATTCACATATTTTATGTGTATGTATATATGTATTATATAAATAACCAAAGAATAAAATGAATATCAGAAGTAAGTGAAGTAATTATGCAAGGGGATAATTATTTTTTTATATACAGTGACGAGAGGAAAATGATTAAGTATAAAAATGAATTCTAAAATTCACATGACTTGTATATATGTGAATATTGTATAGAAAGTATATATACATATGATCAGAGAAGTATGGGATGATAAAATAAAAATCCTCTTGATAATTAAAATGCATAAAAATCAGTCAAGAAATATTTATGAGTGTGAATGCATTTTTTTGAAATAGATCAAGAGAGAAATAAATGATAAAATAGGTTAACTGAAAATTAAACTTATAAAAAGAAACATGAAAAATAACTTAGGTATAATAAAAAAATACATTGTCAAGTTGAGTCATAGGAAAACAATGTGTAGGTAAAAATCATGCAAATAGCATGCATTCAGAAAAGAGAAAAACAAACTGTTTAATCAGAAATAGAAATCAAAAGAAAATGGCATATCTTGCCACAACTGCACACACCTAATTCTCTGAGTAATGCAAGGTTAAAATGGGGTTTTCCTTTAGTAAAACCCTAGTAAAATGATTTAAATCAAAAGGGAAAGCAGAGGTTTTCTCTGAGGGAAAAGCAGAAACACATTAAAAAAATAAGGAAGAGCTCACACTGTTTTCAAGCTTAGGCATTCTCGGGGAAAAGAAGTGAAAGGTGAGTGATAATCACTTATGAGATTTAAGGCATTAAGACCCAAGTAAGGGCAGCCAATTATTTTATATGAAAATTATATTATGATTTCTGTTAATCTTTATTTCTCTGAATAAATATATGATGATCATGAATGGCATTTTGGTTGAATTTTTGGTTTCTGTTTTGATTTGTTTTTGGTATTGTCTATTTTTGTTTTGAAATTTGTTTAATCATTCATACAACCTGATTACAGAACTGAGTTTATGACTCAGTTTTCATAAGAGAATAATTTGATTAATTTACTGAGAAATAGGGTATTAAATAAAAATGGATTAGGCAGTACGAACAAAGATTTTTTGCTCATGTCTAGTTCATTTAAAAAAAAATTGATATGAACAAAGTAATATTGTGAAAATGTGTTGAATTGTTCTGATCAAAATCCAATATGTTTATGGGTTTTTCTCAAAAACCATATCCTATGTTCACAGTAAAAACAAATATGGTATTTCTTATAATTTCAGTAGATTTATATAAACAAAGAAAAATTTATATAAACCATTGTACTAGCAAGTTTTAGAAAAAGGTGATCTAGCAGAAATGACTTTGAAATAGGTTGTGAAATTTTGCATGAATGTTTGGTATGTTTGGATATGATTTATAAGGAAATTAAAATTCCTGACTTATGAAGTGAAGAAAGGAATACAAAAGTATTTCTGGAATTAAAAAGGAAAATTCCTCAAATGAATATATAAACATGGTCTCTAAATTACAAAATAATTTAGGAGCAGTGCCTTGATCTATTCATCGTCAGGTGGATGATGGGTGTGACGACCCGGAATTTTCGAGCATTTAAATCAGAATATTTAATTGATGTTAGATAGTTAATATAATAACTTTAACTTGAGATACGAATATTACGATTTATTTGACACTTAAATAACTGAATTAAATAATTTGGAGTTGGGTAAATTATTGAATCTGGAGTTTTATGCTTGTTGAAAAATAATTTAATGACTTATAAAAATTTATATCGATAATATGGAAATTAGTCAAAGTGTTAAAATTGATTTTGGAGGTGTTTTGTTCGGTTTCGAAATTTAAATCATTTAAATTGAATTTAACAATAGCCTTTCGAGGCACAGTCTCGGAATTTGACAAAACCAGTGCCATTGGATCCGTAATATTGTATTCTTATCGGATTTCAAATTTCGTAGTAATTGGAGTTGCTGTGTGAGCGTACGATTAGTTAACGCGTTGAAAATTTAATAAACCTTTAGTTGATCAAATTAATATCATCGGTGCGCTCTTAAACACGCTTTTCTTTTTATATTCAGTTGAGATTCTTTCTCAACCAGCTACCCTCCCTTCATATCGTTGTCTCCTCTCGTACATAAAAACATCATCGCGTCCCCTTTCAACAGACAACATTCCAGAGCACGCCATTCTCTTGTTTTCCACTATTTCTATAAACCCTTCCTTTCCTTCAGTTAAAAAAAAAATTGAAATCGAAATCAATGGCCGATAGAAACATTCCCTTCTTCCATTCTGTTCGATCGAGAAATCTAAAAAAAAAGAGAGGGAGAGAGAATCTCATACGCGACAACGTTTAGGGGAAGGACGGATTGATATCGTGATTCAGGCCACGAGAGACGAAGGGAAATCGAGAGGCGCGCGAATAGGAATTCGCGAGTGACAGGTCGCGACTACTGGCGACTTTGATGCGAGGCAGCGAAGTGGGTGGGCAAACGGCTAGGGCGGCCTCTAGTTCGATTTTGGGGTCGCGATGGAGGAACTGGCGGCAACTCGAAGTGCGAGCTTGAGTTCGAGCGCGAGAGGCCGGTCGCGAGCATAAGGATCGAGTCGACGTTGGCTTAGCTGAGGTATATATCTTTATTGATTGATATCTGTATGTATATTCTCGTAAAAATATCTATAGAAAAGAAATTCCCAGTATATGAAATATATATATACAAGTATGAATAAATGTACTGGTATGTGAGGTATAAATTACAACTCATTTAATTTCAATTTGCATTCTAGTTTAAAATTTGATGCTGGATTTGAATTTAATTTCAGGAGTTTTAAAAATATAAATATAAGCACAGAGGAAAAAAAAGATCTTAACCTATATGGATTTCAGATTATTTTTATAAGTATAATTTCAAAATAAAATAAATATATATTTGTTCAAGGTTTGGGAAAATACAGAGATTTTAAATATTGAGAAGTGTATATAAAATTTGATGTTTAACCTATATAGATTATTTTTATAAGTATATAGTTCAAAAGAATAGATTTACCCATTTTAAATCTACTGATATATTTTTGAAATAATATTGTATGGAGATAACTATATTAGATAAACTTAATTAAAATTTATTCTAGATACGAAGGATTATTTAAAAGGAAAGATTAGATTAAAATGAATTATTATTTAGTAAATTATTGGTTAACTAAATTCATCTAATTGAAATTTTATTGTTAGTTAATTTAATTTGTTTATGGGATTATCTTAGATGTTAATTAGTCATATTGTGCGAGGTTAAAACTAAATCATTAGTTGATTGGATTTTATTAAAAAGAAAATGAATAGTTGAGTAAATTTTTAGCCAATTAAATAATTTAATAAATTGTATAAATTATTATACAAGGTCAAGTACTGTGAAGAAATGGACTGGTCTGGAGAGGACTGCATAATTAAAATCAAAGGTGAGTTAATCTTACTCGGTTTAAATTTAAATTTAAATGATTAAATTTAAATAATTGTTTGGATGGTTGAATTGATCGATGAGATATAGTATGATACTTTGGAATTGGTATACTATATTGTGCTAACGTCCGTGGATGCAGGGAAAACAGGTTGGAGGGATCCAACTGGATCCCTCAACATTTATTTTAAATTATTTAACATCCTCTGTGATGATTATTTTATATTCTATGATGAGTTGTATTTGAATATTGATTGTTATGGTTCGATTGGATATAACTGGGTATGATGGATTACCAAAAATATATACATTGGATTTTGGAAAGAAAATAAAAGAAGTGAATTTGTAAGAAAAATAATTATATAAATTTGGATAAATTTAAGAATGAATTGGAAAAGAAACAAAGTGACTTTAAAATCCTGATAAATAAATCCTGAATATAGGAAGGTAAAATTTCGAATAATCGGAAGATTAATGAATTTTAAACTTCAGTATTATTATTGTAAAAGAACAAAACATTTATTTAAATTTTAAGATTCAAATTATTAAAAAGAGTAAAGAAGATATTTGAATAATAATAATAATAAAGTCCATAACTAATGAATCTGGAAATGAATTTATTTTAAATGGAATAAATTGGAAATCAATTTGGGAAATTGATTTGAATGATTGAGATTTGTAATTCTCCCTGGACAACCAAGTACGTTTTCAAAGTAAATTCTTAAATATAAGTTAAAAGATTTTAAAGTTTTTTTTAAAAGTATGTTTTGTAAAATTTATTATTCTAATATTTAAAGCCTTAAGTAAGTATTTTCTTTCAATCTATTATAAACAGTAATTATTTAAAGAATGACTTAGTATTATGTTTTAAAAGTGAAAACCTAGTTTTATATTTTATAAAGTAACCTCATTTTCAAATATTCATATACTATGTAGTTTTAATAAATTATTAAAGTAATTTTAACTTGAATGTTTTAAAGTATATTTTTAAAAGTAAACTGTTTTAAATTAATTTAGAAAATCTAGTTTTGTGCTTGGAGATTCCAGTTGAAATGGAAATACTTGGAATTTATTCTGAGAAAGGCAGATAGTTTTGAAAACTGTTTTCAAAGGAATTTGAAAAGTGAAAATATATCTTGTGAAGATATTTTTTCAATAAATAAATAATTTGGGGAAATTATTTATTGTTTGATGGATATTTGTGAATAAAAATTGATAGTTAAATAACCGACTATCAATATTGGACAAATGCGTTGATCGTTTCGAAGAGACCGGGATCGAGATTTATTTCTCGAAAACCACTTCGATCCGGTTTGCACGTTTCGGGGAAAACGATTTTGGATTCGAAGATGGAGCAGTGAAGTGCAAGGGCTAGTCGCTATTAATCCTGAGGATATTTCCAAAATAGATGTAGTAGGAATAGTGCCTTCGGTTCCGTTCGAACCCGGGACGGACTTGTATGGATGAATGCTTGCGAAACATCGTCAGGTGGACGATGGGCATTCTAAGGAATATATTCTAAAAGGTAACGCTTAGCCTCAAGCCTCATCAAATGGGAATGGCTGAAAATCAGGGGATATGCAGCAAGGCTTCGTGGGTAGCCCCCACTGGAGGGTGAGGTCATCCCTGTCTAGATGTCCCTTTATTTCGGCGAAGTGGGCGGTTGCTGATCCCAACCGCGGGGTGATCTTGGTCGGGACTGTCCAGTAAGGGATGGTTCCGGTCTTGTGTTGTAGGGGAGTTAGGGTGGCTCCTCGGTACGCTGATCTAGACCAGGTACTGTGACAGGTGGTACCCCAGTGCCTAGCCATTAGTTGGAATCCATTTTCCCTACGCGCCCGTACGGTTTTGATTGTGCCCAACTGTTGCTGAAACGTGAGATGCAAGCATTTCAGCTAGATTCTATTTACTTTCTATAGACACTATTATAATATCAGAGGATTTCTATAAAAATTGTTTTAGCTATTTAAGGTAAAAACCCGACATGTTTATTTGTGGCATGGTCTTATGAGATGCTTTTGTTTTCAAAGGATTTTTGAAACTTTAAAATAATCAATTGGGTGTGATTTTCTCACGCTGGTATTCCAGACTGACTCGGGTATTATTTAACTGTAATGCTCGGGTCAGACCGAGTATTATAGGATACAGGATGATGCTGTGGAGCTCAGGAGACGAGCTGGATGACGATACGTACTCTCGTACTTGTATATATGAATATATTTCCGCTGTGTTGAGTTGTGGTGTATCCATTTGTATGACATTGATGTTGAGCTGTGATTGATGTACTCTGATAATGTAATATATAGATAAAAATATTTGATGTTGAGTAAAGATTATTTATTATCTATTATATTTTATTCTGCTGCGATGGTTAGATTCCGATGTTGTTTTCTATTTTCTTCTTCTACCTCTTCTTCTTTAACCCAAATGGTTCGTATTTCTGTACAACTTGAGTTGATTCAGGTAGAATAGTGTTGACTCAAGGGGTACGAATTTTCGGGTCGTTATAATGGGTATGTGCATGACTTGTTCAAGTCCTGAAGGCCTCTGTGCAAGGGTTAACAGAATTGAGTCCTTTGCAATGCACACTTTGTGTTCAATGGCAAGAGTTTAGACCATATAAAAATATAAAATGGAATTGGAAATGAAGGCTGTGGAATTTAAGAGTTTAAATCCATAGGAGTTTTGTACATGTACAATTGAACAAATTGGATGAATGACTGCTTGAATGTATGCTTGATGTATAGGTTTAATTATACATATGCTAAAGCTTATTATGAACTGAAAGCATCAAACCCTATATGATCTCTGCACAGTCTTAAAAGAATTTTACAAGTTATTTTTTATACTGATTTCACTCATACCAGAATTTTATTCTGACCCTATTTATTGCCCTTGCAATATTTGGGGTGTCTCATTTTATTGAGGCAGCTCAAAAGATTGTTGCAGGTAGAGATGTATGAATAGCTTGCTTGCTTGGAAAATTAGAAGACCTACTTTAGTTTCTTAAAAAATGCAGTTGTTCATTGTAATAAAGATAGCTAGGAAAACTTTCTTAAGTCTATACAGACCTTTCAGTATTGTAGTGGCTTTGTTCATTTGAAAAGAATTTGTGAAACTTAAATATTATATGTGTCTTGAGCTACTGATCTAAGTAACTGATTTTGATGCTTTATGGTGGGTTGTGATGGAGAAAATTATGCCATGTAATTTAATATGTGGACATGCCTTCTTTATCAAAGTTTGTTAAATTTTTAAATAGAAAAGTTGCAGTAGTTTATGGATAAGCATGTAGCTAAAAGTTGTTAAGTGATAATTGAATCTGGCATTGGCTAACCATAAGAGCTTGACCATGACTTACAACTGATACAAGACCATGAGAAGCTTGAAATCTTAACCTGTTAATTCTCCTTGAATATCTGATTTTCCAGTAAAGCGTTTTGCATTGTATTGTATATTAAAAATGAAATACATGCTTTATACTTATAATCTTGAATGCAACTATATTGAACTGAGCTTAGCTAACCACCTTTTTGGTTTAAGTTAGGTGAGTTTTGTCTTTAACAAATCTGTTGAAAAAAATGCATTGCCATGTAGTCTACCTAGATATTAAACATGCTAATAATCCCACTGTTTGATTGATCACTATCATTTGTTTTATAATCTGAGAACCTATCAGTGCCCTTCTCAAAATGTTCATCTGAAAGTATGCATTAGACAGATTTTGATATTGCTCTAATCATTCTGTTTTCATATACAAGCAAGTGTATATCTGGTATGCTAGATTAAGTTAGCATTTTGCTTGCCTGTAGTTTTTCTTCTGCCTGGTCTATAACATACTTTCCACCAAATGTTCCTAAGATTATTATCAATAGTATAAATTAAGACATGAATATATTTACCTGACATAATCATTGTTTGAATAAGTAATAAGCACCCCAGGATAAATTCTCAAACTTGAGTTGTTTTAGTACTTTGCATAAATTCAAAGGAAAAACAAAAAGCAACAAACTCGTAGATTCCCAGACATTAAAAGCATGAGTAGTTAATCCATAAATTAAATTATTGGGCCATGAAACAAGTTGTGAAGTAAATCAATTAAATAACTGATTTGAAAAATAAAACAAAAAAAGTGGTTATATCGGAATTAAATAATAATCAAAGAGATGGATATGTGACACAAAATCTCTTGAATATGAGAAACATTGTGTGATTGAATTTCTTTGCTAATTTAATTACTTTGATAGGCTAAGAAACTATTATATATCTTCATATATATAAATGACATGATTGGATTGAAATACTGATATTTTTATATTGGTAAAATATGGATCTTGGGGAAATGAATTAAAGAAGTGACCATAAAAAAAACTCACTAAAAATCACATAAATTAGAGTAAAAAGAAGTGGGTCATTTCAGTTACGGATCTGATGAAACTAGTTTCGTCGAAATCCGAGTAAGTGGCCAAAATGGCTATTTTTATATTAATTAAATAAATTAAGAATTTGTAAATAAATCCAATTTTTATATTTCAAATTTTAGAATTGGAAATTTTTATCACTTAATAATTCTTAGTCATTTATCCAAATTTAAACAATTTAGATGTTTCTTAAATGCTGATTTCATTATTAATTTCAAGGTAAAATTTCAATTTCACTATATTTACAAATTATAAATTAAATTTTGCAATAATCCCCTTTAATTGACTTTCATTCAATTATTCCATCTATTAGTATCCAATAGATGGGACTACCATTGGATTCATACTTTATTTCGTAAACATCTCCCAAATTTCATCTAAATTTATATTTACCTAATATCTAAATATTTAATAACTAACTTACCACCTTTAAATTCAATATTTATAAACTATATATTTTTGTCATTTCTAAACCCTTAGATAGTTAAAATAACTAAAAGCAAATTCACATATAAATTTAGTGTCAATTATTCCAGTAAATACAGTTTTCAAAGGTTACTTCAATTAATCCAATTAATTGCAAACTAATTCCAATAAATTTGATTTTTTTTATTAAAAACTTAATATTAAACCAATCATTACTCAACTAACACAGTTAAAATTGTTTTATATTTCATTACACTAATATTTTCCAGTTTTCATCTTTTATTTGCATAAATTACTGTATTTCAATTATATTGGAATTTTGTCAATTTTACTCCTAAATTAAAATTTTAAAAAAAATATCAATTAATTATTTCATATTGGTTTCATTCTTCTTATTACATTAATTATCATATTATGAACGGAATTTTACCTTGGTTACATCTTATTGAATTCAACATTCTTCACTTACCAATTTATTTCACATTAACTACAATAATTTAGTGGATTAATTGAAATTTATTTCAAATCAAACTTAACAACTAATAAAATAAGTAACGTACAATAACTATTGTCATTAACTCTTAATTACACTTTTATAGGTTCATTATTTACACACCAATATTATAGTTACTTACATTAACATAATTCCTTAATTTATTCCAATTTCCATTTCAATGTTTTTATTACAAAATAAATTTAATACTTTCCTTTCTCGTATTAAATTATACACCTATATAATCCTTTCCACTATTCATTATTTAGAATTATATTAAAATTTCAATCTCTTGTAATAACTCATTTATTATACATTTGCATATCAATAAACAAGGTTCCAAATAAATAAGGTTTATTAAAGTCAATCTTGATAATTAAGTCTATTACAACCAATGTAATATTTCATAGGTTAATTATTAACCTTTACTTCATTACCAATTATAACAATTATATTTCCTTATTAATTTAATTCCCAAATCTAATAAATATGACAAATTTAATTAACGGAATTTACGGGTCGCTACAATCTCCCCCACTCAAAACTCTTCGTCCCCGAAAAGGAAAAGAAGGGAAAATAAGAAATAAGAAATTAATATATATTTCTTAAATATTAATTTATAAAAAAATAAGCTAACAAAATAAAATAAAATATACCAATTTATACCAATTTAAAACTTTTATACAAAAATTATTAAAGTTTGTAAAACATTTTCAAATTTTTCTAAGTCCAAAATTTACGGAAAATTTTGGCAGAGTCTCCTTTGTACGGAGAGGCTCGGGAGAAAATATAATATTAAATATAACAAAATATCACATATAATATCCAAAATATTATATCCCAACACGGGAAAATATATAAAATAGCGCTATAAACCGTAATCCGAAAACGTACCTATTCGTCGGGCAATTTACGTTTATTTTATGGAACCAAGAGCAGTAGCAATTGCTTCCATAACCTGCATTTCACTTATAAAATCCAAAGGGTTAACAATTTATGTAAAGTGAAATATTTAAGTGGTTTCAATCGTTAACAACAAATCAATACAACAACCATCAACTTCAACAAACAGCATACACAACAAATACAAAAAAACCATTCAATCAAACAAACAAATAGTTGTTCGGGTTCAAAACTTTTAAATTGTACGGAATGAAGTACAAACTACTAGCACATCATTTACTCAACAGTCTTAGATAAAACTAAATAGATTATACATTTACCCAAATCCAAATTTTAAAGTATCTTACCCAAACAACCATAACCAAACAACAACAATTCCTACTAACAAATCAAATTAACTTATTATTAATTTTATTTCATACATTAGTTGTTTGATTTCCTTTCTTTCATTCATTCAGGGATTACTTAAATTTTTCATTTATTACTCACAGTTATTCACTTTATTTCTACCAAAATTTTTCACTTATTCATATCATGAATTTTTCTTTTATTATTTTATATCCATTTATTCACTGCTTAACTTTATTTATTTACAGTATTCATCTTCCTACTAATTTTATTTTTAAATAGCTTCAACTGTCTACTTAAGTTCATTATCATTCATTTATACTACTTCATTTCATTTATTTATCAATTTTTTTATTACTAAATTCCATTTACAATACTTACTTTTCTATTTTAATTTGTAGTCTTTTAAATTTAAACTTAAGTTTATAACTCTATACCACCCATTCTAATAAAAAAAAGCAATTTATTGAACACTTTCATTACATACTTTTATTGTACAGTTTCCATTACATTTCTTATTAAACATTTCAACTTTTAATATTTGGTAAGTTATATATATGCTTTTAAAGAATCTAATTGAAAGTTATACAAGCTTTCTCATTTCTTTTTAATTAATTCATTGTTCAATAAATTTTTACCCTTTTTTCTTATAAGTTACAATTTCAACTTCCTTTTATTTCCTTTATAACTTAGCCTTAAATCTCTTACCTAAATTAGGGGTTTCAATTATTGATTACTCACCTTCCATTTCACTACAATAATTGAAACAATTTAATTAATGGAGATTTAAGAATTTTATACCGAGTTAAATTTCAAAATATTTAAAATAATAGATAAATATATTCTTACAACTTATATATCTCTAATTATATTTAAAACAATTCAAAATTTATATTTTTTTTCAAAAATGAATCTGCAGTAGAACTACTTCAGTGGCCTTTCCCTTCGAAACTCGAAAATGAAAGTCGATGATGCGGCCGCCATCACCGAAATTATTTTCCAGCGACAGAGAGGAAAGTACAAAACTTATTTTTTTTCAAAATCTTCTTTAAAACAATTCTTCCGAATTATATTAAATATTTATATCAGAAAATACTTATAAACAATATTATTATATTCCAAAATTTATTCGAAAAAATTTCAGAACCCCGGATCTTAAGTTCTAAATTTCCAAATTTCATTTATTTTATTTTTCAGTCTTATTTCTATTATTATTTATACACTTTATTACCTAACAACCAATCTGTTGCAGCCAAATATAGATATCATTTGAAAAAAAATTATATATAGAAAATATAATATGCAAAATTATTTCATTCACCTATATAAAATAAATATTATGTCGGTCTGTCCTATTAAGTGTTTAGAAATCCCTATTGATGTCATAGCGTTCCATGCACCAACTAGAATTTATAAATACAAAACGGAACAGATTAACGCAATATTAAAACCTTTTTAACACTAGCAAATACGCTCTCTCATATATATACACTCAGCGACTCCTATAGGGTATTACTATCCCATTAGTAAAGAGTCAAACCCCACAAAGCTAAGGTTTATCGCTAAACCAAAGCTCTGATACCAGGTGTAACATCCCGCCTTTTCGCACGCTTTAAATCCACACACGTGCCAATTCAAACCATACGGAAGGGCGGATTGTTATGAGGTAAATAAGAAAAAAAACAAGAAAAATAAAACACTACGGAATCTCACAACAGAAGGATAAAATATAATAATCAATATACAATTCATAAAACTGTTTAAAAAACATTTGATTCTTCTTTATACAATAAATATTAGAGTTCACATACCAATAAATATTAATGCAGCGGAATACAGTGTGTAGTGGAACCGTATAGTTTATAATAATAATAAAATCTCCGTTGTAGCAACCCGAGATTTTTCACCAATTTATTATCATCATTAAATGATTAACGTTGATAGCTATATGCTGTTTGGAATTCTTATCGGTTGGCATTCTTTTCATAAATTTGTTTAAGAATTTTTTATCGGGCTTTAAAATTTTTGTTTTAGCCCATTTCTTTTGCACCGTGATGGTTACCAAAAGAGAATAACCGGCCTCCACTTTTTATTATTTTTCGTTCGAACCCTAAGTAAAACGAACGAGAGTAAATAAATGGCGGCCTCTCGTTCTTTCCTTTTCAGCAGCTAGGGCTTCGATTTCGCTCGTCTTTGTGAGTTCGTCGCCGTCTCGACAAGGTGAGTAATTAAATTTACTCACATCTAATCCAATCTTAATATAGTGTTTCTGCAATTCGATGTCGATTTGATATTGTTTTATCTTGGCCATTTGTTTTCGTGGTCTTCGACTTCGACTTGATTTCTTTGGTGTTGATTTTGATTATGGCTTCTATTGTTCGACTTTTTGTCTGACATGGTCACGGCATCGATTTGTTTTTGGATTCAGTCAAATATTGAAAATTAAAAGGGGCTGCTTGATTTTGTTCACCCCTGTATACTACGGCTTTGACCGTCCTTGTGTTCATCCCTGAGCAACTTTGCGTATTTCTCTGAGCTTATGTTCATGCTGCAACTATGTTATTCACTGTGCTCATTATAGTCAAGGTCATTTTTGTATGTGTTGATGATTTTTGGCTCGGCATTGATATGTGCCTTAATTCAATTTTGTTGGCGTTGATAATTTAGGTTTGTCGACTTTGGCTATCTTTCGGCCACTCGACTTTGGTAAAACTTGTACCTCTGATTCATTTTGTCAGTTACCTCGATCAGAGGTATTTGCTGAATTAAATTGCATACCTGTTCGTGTCGACATTTACACAGCTGCACTTGTATATGTATACCATCTGGACTTGTTGTATACATCCAGTGTAGCAGCTTTTTGTCTCTTGTTGCTTGTACTTTGGTCTTGTCTCAATGATGCAATATGTTGTTTCATTTACTGATGATAGTGTTGCTTTGCTTCACTGCTCGATCCTGCATCACTATATGGTTTGTTGTTACACATGTTTATATGGGTACTGCCCATGTATTTTTCACTGTGTTCACTTACTTGTTTGTTCATATAGCTCATTTTGCATTCATTGTCTTGCCACCTCTGTTTGCATTCTGTTGAGTATGCATTTTTACCACCAATGTGTATGTAGCTCATTTTGCATTCCTTGTGCTCAAGTCTGATATTTGTGGAGGTGGCTCTGTCCTGTTTCATGTTGTACCTCTGTCCTCTTTCATGTTGCATATTCTCTGTTGCCTTGAATTGTTGCCACAACGTTCATGTGCATTTTCTATTTAAGTGAAACTGATTTCGAGATGTATTATTGGAAACTTGAGTTTCACTGAGCATTGTGAATATTACTTTACCACTCAAGTCATTTTGCCAATGCCTGCTGTCTTGACCTGTTGCAACTGCATTTCCCATGGTGGCATTCATTCTCTACTATTCTGATTATGATGCAGTGTTTATACATGGTTATTTAAAGCCATTTCATGGTTGAGGCTGTGACACTGGTTGATGCACTTGCCTGACCTAGTTTCATTCCTCTTTGAGTCTGTTGAGCTTTGCATTGCATTGACTTATAGACTTCTGTATCAACGTGGTCCACTATACCAAAGTTGTCGTCTTCTCTTGACCATTTTGGCATTTGCCTTGTCGTGTTCGAAATTGTATACCTACCATTGCGCTTTGGTGCTGCAGTTGTGTTGAGTCGCTGACTTGACCTCCTTGCATTTTGTGGTAGTTTGTTACCTTTTTGAATTCTACAGTGTTATTACATCCACTTGTTTGTTGCATTTGTTCGCACTCCGAATTCTTGAGCTTTGGCCTTTGTGCCTTGTTGCTATTCTGTTGTGGCGAGGCAGTGCATGCGTGCGTGCACTGCAGCCACACGGTAATGACAGTTTTGAATTGATGTTTCAATTTTCTTGGATTGTTTTATGTGTTCAATTCATATTCTGGAATTGATGTCTTATTGGGTTTCCAAATCTTAATCGATTTCATTCGATTTTATTCACGTCTTCGTACGTGAATTCTTGTGATTGATTGTCTCTACAATCATTTTTGTGTTTCATCAGTTTTTCGTGATTTTCATTGATATGCTTTATCAATCTTTGGACAATAGCGAATTTGCGTGTTATCACCTTTCTAGGTGAACTTGGATCTTTGAGAAGATTCTTATGATATTGATTTATCCGTTGTTTATTTTTCAATTTCATACTTATCATGGTATGATTTTATGGTTATTATACATTTATGCCATACCTTTTATCCCATCATGTCGTCTGATATTTTCAGTTAGACTGACCCGGGTATTATCTTCTTTGGAATAAAATACTCGGGTCAGACCGAGTATTTACAGGTTGTAGATTTTTAGCTTCGGGTTGCTGCTTGAGCTATGAAGTCCTTTCATATCTTTTGGAGTAGTTGTCATTTGTAGTAGTCAATGTTATTGTATAGGAAGATATGTATTCATGTATGTTATATACGAAAATGTACTTGTATCTGTAACTTCCAGAGTCGACTGTTGTAGTTGTATCATATGTACCTTGTCAAATGTATTGTAACCGACATCAGTTATTATATATATGAGACTTTTCTGTTTAATCTGTGTTCCGCATTTATTTATATTATCTGCGTTATTATTTTATATTCCGTCCTATACTATTATAGCCACCGTGTAGTAGCTTTGAGTTTGTATTGGTATGTCGGATTTCCTCCTGAAATAGAATGCATGTTTTTACTATCTGACATATCGGTGCTCACACAAAGCAACTACACGGATGGTCGCTCCTCAACAGCCTTATTCTCCACGCTAGCTGACAGCACTACACAGTAGTGTTCTTGGCTAGCGTGGGCATAGAGGTGGGGCGTCACAGCTTGGTATCAGAGCCTGGGGTTTAGGATGAATATAAAACATACTAGATGGAACATGTGTTACAACTATTTGTCGATGTTTTATTTCTCATCTTTGCCTATGATTATTTTTGACTGTTAGGTATGAATCCTAACGCTTATTCATATGCATTTGATTTTGATTTTTGGAAGTATATTGGCTTCTACCTTCGTTTACTTTTCGAACTCAAGTTGGGTTTTTGATGGCGATGATGTTGATTTGCACTCGACTATGGCCATTAATTGTTGACTTCGACATTAGCTTGTTTTGTTACTTTCGTTGAAGTCATTTATGCATTTATGCTCGTTTCGCTTTGTTTTTCCAATTGTTAGTCGATTCCTCTTTACCGATTAGTTGTTATCACCTTTGTCGACTTTGATAACTTCTATTTCTGAAATTTTTGGGTATTTTCACTTTGATGGATTTGGAATCGAATTCTTCGGATTTTATTCACGTCTTCGAATGTGAATCTTAGTGAATTGATTTGGTTTTCGAATTTAATCAATTCTTGATTTTTCCCGAATTGTTGCTATCATTTATTAGCAACGTTGATGACCTTTTCTTCGGGATTTTTGTGAACATACCTTTCGATGAATTCGGTATCGATTTCTTTGGATTCTATTCACGTCTTCGTATGTGAAATTCTTGTGATTGATTGTTTCTACAATCATTTTTGCGATTTGTCACTTTAAAAATATAAAGGTTTCAAAACTAGTAGTAAAGATCAAAACTCTTTTATCAAAATGTTTTCAACTCTATTTTCTATATCAAACTTTTTTCCTAAGCCGTTTTTCAATCTACTAGTATATACAAGCCTTTACCTCACTCGGATGAGAAATCTAATTAAACGTCTTAGTAAAACAAGTGGTATGAAACGCTTGCGTTTGCTTCGTCGGTTAATTCTTGGACTTATTCGATTGAACCTCTTGTGACAATTTTATTAGTGAAGATTTAAAGTTTGTTCGTAAATATTTAAGTTAAGCAAGTGGTTATGGGACATGAAGCTAAACTTTTATATTCACTAACTTAGTGTAATTGACACTTCTTGATGATCATTGACAGTCATTTTTGTGTTTTAGACTAGCAACTGCGCGATGTCTTTTTGTCTGCAAGGGAGACTAGACCCCGCTTTTGTGATGTTTCGCCATCGCATTTGTGTGATGTTTCGCCATCACATATGTGGGGTAGCGCCCCACGGTCTTCGGGCCATTCATGTGTCAAAATTAATGGTTGACCACCATGAGATAGCGTCTCGTTTTGTGATACCGGTTGGTGAGTTTTCATGCTCCCATTTTGTGATAGGCCTTCCCTTTTTTATGATTTAAACTAGCGATTGTGCGATGTCTCTTTGTCTACGAGGGAGACCAAACCCCGTTTGTGTGATGTTGCGACTCACATATGTGGGGTAGCGCCCCACGGTCTTCGGTCCATTCGTGTGTCAAAATTTAATGGTTAGCCACCATGAGATAGCGTCTCGTTTTGTGATACTGGTGTGTTGAGTTTTCATACTCCCGTTCATGTGATAGGCCTCCCCCCTATTTTGTGTAGTTTCTGGTTTTCGTGTGTCGAATTCTGGAATTTCCTTCTTCACCTATTTTTGTGATTTCTATTTATATGATTTATCAATTTTTGTGCATAGGTGAATTAGTGTGTCATTTACTGGATTTCTTGAGATGATTTCTAGAATTTGTGCTTCACCAATTTTCATGATTTCCATTGATAAGTTTTATCAATATTTGTGCATTGGTGAATTTGTGTGTCATTGACTTTTGTGATTGACATTGATATAATCGTCAATATTTATGGTTTGGTGAACGAAATAAGGAGTATGACATTTCCTTTGATTCTTGTGTAGATTGGTGATATTGATTTATCTCTTGTTGATGTTCTTTTACATAGCATTTCGCTTTGCGTTACACGTGTAGGTGAGTTTTCACGCTCACGTGTAGTTGAGTTTCTATGCTCCTGTTCTTGCTTTGTGTTACACGTGTTGGTGAGTTTTCATACTCCCGTTTGAGTTTTCATACTCCCGTTTGAGTTTTCATACTCCCGTTTGAGTTTTCATACTCCCGTTTGAGTTTCCATACTCCCGTTTTGTGATTTCTAGATTTCTTGTGTAGTCTTCTGGAATTTGTGTTTCACCAATTTTCGTGGTATCTATTGATATGTTTTATCAATTTTTGTGCATTGGTGAATTCGTGTGTCATTAACTTGTTATGAATACAAGTTTAGGGTATGATACCCCTTTCTATCTTTGAGAAGATTCTTGTGACATTTTTGACAAATGAAAATTCATTGGTATTATATTTTGATGCCAATTGCTACTGATGTTGCTGTTTTAATCACGTGTTTTAAAATTTTTTTATCTTCCAAATTGTTTCAAAATAAAAATAAAAATAAAAATTATTTTCAAAACTTTTACAGTTTACGCTTTCAAAAGATTAAGGAAGCGATTTAAACATTTCGGAAAAAACGAGGACTATGACCCCTTTCTTTTACTGATTCGTTTAATTCCGGACTTATCCGTTTGAGAATGTGAAATGCTATTTTAAAATACATAATTTTGCACATTCAAGGAAACGATGAAGTGAATTAAACCATTTAGTAAAACTCGTGTTTATGGGGCATGTGTGTTTGCTATTTCGGTTAATTTCGGACTTGTTAATTGAATATCTTGTGTTTCTGATTATCGTTTTTGATAGCCAGATATTTGTGTTTCAGATTATCGTTTTTGATAATCAGATATTTGTGTTTCTGATTATCGCTTGTGATAATTAGATATTTGAGATTTGGTTATCGATTGAGATAATTAAATATTTGTGGATTTGATTATCGTTTGAGATAATTAAATACTTTTCGATCTGATTATCGTTTTTGATAATCTTGTTATATCTGATTATCGTTTTTGATAATCAGATATTTGTGTTTCTGATTATCGTTTGAGATAATCAGATATTTGAGATTTCTGATTCTCGTTTTGGATAATTATATATCTGCAATTTTGCGATTTGCGAATTTTGTTTTCTAATTATATTTGTTGATAATTAGATTTTGCTGTTTTCTAATTATCGTATCGATAATTAGATATTGTTGTTTTGTGATTTCCTTATTCTAATTATCTAATTGATAATTGAATATTGCTGATAATTGCATTCATCCAGTTTTGTGTTTTCTGAATATCTATTTGATAAATAGATTTTGCTGAGAATTTGAGAATTTCTTTTATGAAATTAAAAGATGATTTTTGTGATTGTATTGCCCATTGAGTGCTTTAAGAATTCTGGTCGATGCGCTTGATCAACGATTATCGATAGGAATCTCTTAGACGCTTTGATGAGACAATCAGACACAGTAAATTGAATTTTAAAATGAAAATTTTTCTGAAAAGATAATTACATAAAGTAAATCATAAATTTCGAAAGTTTTAACTTTTCGGAAAAGAATATTATTTAAAACAACTCTTTTCCGATACTTCTGTTCTTGTGATTCCCGAGGGAACCAAGACTTTATCTTTTGAACCAATGCTAATCGTATTGGGTTGCATGCCATTCTCTTGCAAAGGGGGACGTGATGTTCCTTGTGTTCCTAAATCATTAATGCCTATTGAGACTAGATATGCCACTCATGATCTAGTGCTCGTGGCTGTCGATTTTGCTCTTAAAAATGTGGCATCATTATTATTGGGTGAGAAATTTGTTCTCCACCCTGATCATGAATCTTGAGGATTCATCGAGCAAACACATTCAAGCTTACTCTTTCATGCTCTTTATGATGAACTTCCTATTTCGAATTTCTTCATCTTGTGATGATATGCTCTTTGGTTGTTACCTTTTGTCCATTCGTTCCTTGTGATTGCGAGGACGCAATTTCTTTAAGGAGGGGAGTCTGTAACAACCCGAGATTTTTCACTAATTTATTATCATCGTTAAATGATTAACGTTGATAGCTATATGCTGTTTGAATCGGTTGGATTTCTTTTCATAAATTTGTTTAAGAATTATTTATCGGGCTCTAAAATTTTTGTTTTAGCCCATTTCTTTTGTGCCGTGATGGTTATCAAAAGAGAATAACCGCCCTCCACTTTTTATTATTTTTCGTTCGAACCCTAAGTAAAACGAACGAGAGTAAATAAATGGCGGCCTCTCGTTCTTTCCTCTTCAGCAGCTAGGGCTTTGATTTCGCTCGTCTTTCTGAGTTCATCGCCGTCTCGACAAGGTGAGTAATTAAATTTACTCATATCTAATCCAATCTTAATATAGTGTTTCTGCAATTCGATGTTGATTTGATATTGTTTTATCTTGGCCATTTGTTTTCGTGGCCTCCGACTTCGACTTGATTTCTTTGGTGTTGATTTTGATTATGGCTTGTATTGTTCGACTTTTTGTCTGACATGGTCACGGCTTCGATTTGTTTTTGGATTCAGTCAAATTTTGAAAATTAAAAGGGGCTTCTTGATTTTGTTCACCCCTGTATACTACGGCTCTGACCGTCCTTGTGTTCATCCCTGAGCAACTTTGCGTATTTCTCTGAGCTTTTCCTCATGCTGCAACTATGTTATTCACTGTGCTCATTATAGTCAAGGTCATTTTTGTATGTGTTGATGATTTTTGGATCGGCATTGATATGTGCCTTAATTCAATTTTCTTGGCGTTGATAATTTAGGTTTGTCGACTTTGGCTATCTTTCGGCCACTCGACTTTGGTAAAACTTGTACCTCTGATTCGTTTTGTTAGTTACCTAGATAAGAGGTATTTGCTGCATTCAATTGCATACCTGTTCGTGTCGATATTTACACAGCTGCACTTGTATATGTATACCATCTGGACTTGTTGTATACATCCAGTGTAGCAGCTTTTTGTCTCTTGTTGCTTGTACTTTGGTCTTGTCTCAATGATGCAATATGTTGTTTCATTTACTGATGATAGTGTTGCTTTGCTTCACTGCTCGATCCTGCATCACTATATGGTTTGTTGTTACACATGTTTATATGGGTACTGCCCATGTATTTTTCACTGTGTTCACTTACTTGTTTGTTCATATAGCTCATTTTGCATTCATTGTCTTGCCACCTCTGTTTGCATTCTGTTGAGTATGCATTTTTACCACCAATGTGTATGTAGCTCATTTTGCATTCCTTGTGCTCAAGTCTGATATTTGTGGAGGTGGCTCTGTCCTGTTTCATGTTGTACCTCTGTCCTCTTTCATGTTGCATATTCTCTGTTGCCTTGAATTGTTGCCACAACGTTCATGTGCATTTTCTATTTAAGTGAAACTGATTTCGAGATGTATTATTGGAAACTTGAGTTTCACTGAGCATTGTGAATATTACTTTACCACTCAAGTCATTTTGCCAATGCCTGCTGTCTTGACCTGTTGCAACTGCATTTCCCATGGTGGCATTCATTCTCTACTATTATGATTATGATGCAGTGTTTATACATGGTTATTTAAAGCCATTTCATGGTTGAGGCTGCGACACTGGTTGATGCACTTGCCTGACCAAGTTTCATTCCTCTTTGAGTCTGGTGAGCTTTGCATTGCATTGACTTATACACTTCTGTATCAACGTGGTCCACTATACCACAGTTTTCATCTTCTCTTGACCATTTTGGCATTTGCCTTGCCGTGTTCGAAATTGTATACCTACCATTGCGCTTTGGTGCTGCAGTTGTGTTGAGTCGCTGACTTGACCTCCCTGCTTTTTGTGGTAGTTTGTTACCTTTTTGAATTCTACAGTGTTATTACATCCACTTGTTTGTTGCATTTGTTCGCACTGCGAATTCTTGAGCTTTGGCCTTTGTGCCTTGTTGCTATTCTGTTGTGGCGAGGCAGTGCACACGTGCGTGCACTGCAGCCACACGGTAATGACAGTTTTGAATTGATGTTTCAATTTTCTTGGATTGTTTTATGTGTTCAATTAATATTCTGGAATTGATGTTTTATTGGGTTTCCAAATCTTAATCGATTTCATTCGATTTTATTCACGTCTTCGTACGTGAATTCTTGTGATTGATTGTCTCTACAATCATTTTTGTGTTTCATCACTTTTTCATGATTTTCATTGGTATGCTTTATCAATCTTTGGACATTAGCGAATTTGCGTGTTATCACCTTTCTAGGTGAACTTGGATCTTTGAGAAGATTCTTATGATATTGATTTATCCATTGTTGATTTTTCAATTGCATACTTATCATGGTATGATTTTATGGTTATTATACATTTATGCCATACCTTTTATCCCATCATGTCGTCTGATATTTTCAGTTAGACTGACCCGGGTATTATCTTCTTTTGAATATAATACTCGTGTCAGACCGAGTATTTACAGGTTGTAGATTTTTAGCTTCGGGTTGCTGCTTGAGCTATGAAGTCCTTTCATATCTTTTGGAGTAGTCGTCATTTGTAGTAGTCAATGTTATTGTATAGGAAGATATGTATTCATGTATGTTATATACGAAAATGTACTTGTATCTGTAACCTCCAGAGTCGACTGTTGTAGTTGTATCATATGTACCTTGTCAAATGTATTGTAACTGACATCAGTTATTATATACATGAGACTTTTCTGTTTAATCTGTGTTTCGCATTTATTTATATTATCTGCGCTATTATTTTATATTCCGTCCTAGACTATTATAGCCATCGTGTAGTAGCTTTGAGTTTGTATTGGTATGTCGGATTTCCTCCTGAAATAGAATGCATGTTTTTACTATCTGACATATCGGTGCTCACACAAAGCAACTACACGGATGGTCGCTCCTCAACAGCCTTATTCTCCGCGCTAGCTGACAGCACTACACAGTAGTGTTCTTGGCTAGCGTGGGCATAGAGGTGGGGCGTCACATCCGTCTTCGTCCTCCTGAAATAAAATCTTCAAATCCTGAAACGCTCGGACTGACCCGAGCGAATTGAAAGGACAAAACACTCAAGTCAGAACTAAAAGATCTTATGTAAGTTAAATTAACTGAAATAAATATGAGTGCAGTAACTCAAAAGATGCTCGGGATTTACATCTCTTAAGGATCCGTTAAACTATTTACTATGTAGTATATTTCTCTAATATAATAGTGTCTAATTGTAAAATAAATTTACTTTTTAATAGCGTTAAGGGGTTACCCATATAGCTCTTAACACAAATAATGCCAATAGTCTATACAGTACCGTAATACCTCCTGATCGGGAGGCTATCAGAGGATACTCCATAGGTACGACACAAATAGAAACTCGTAGTAAAGGCTCGGTATGGTAGGTGACACGGCACAACTAGGTAATGCCAGGCTAGATATACCAATTACGCATCTGGGATGGTGGAAACGCGCAGCTACCGCCCACCTCGAACAAACTCCCCCAAAATCAAAATAAAGGTGGCCACTGAATCAATCCAAAGTCAAAGTATAGTATCGAAGAGGAGTGTCCGATCAGAGGAATGACCTCATTGGTCCGAGAATCGCTTATATTTTAGCCACCTTATGCAAACTAATGGGAGTCGGGTCCACATATTTACCTCAAAGGAAACGCCGCCACTATCCTACTTCATTCTGGAATCTCCACCGCGTACACGGTTGTTAAAGTGGTTTTCGGAGATGGCAGAGAGTATCACAATTTCTGATCACGGTCTCTTCAGCAACCAAACGTTATTATAACACCGCAGTCTTAAAAATAGTTTGTACTTTAAAAACCAGAATAAAATTTACCATTTAAAACCAATAAATACGATATCATTTCCATTTCCAACACAAATTCATTTTGATATTATTCTTATAAAACCCAAATCAATGATATCATTTATTTCAAATATATTTATCTTCCAAAATCATACTGCTTTAAAAAAATTAATATCTGGAAACCAAACATTTGAATTATAGCTTTCAAAACATAATACTGCGTAATTCATAGCTTTAAAACCATAACTTCTGAAACTTGAATGCTTTGGATATTCAACAGTATATAGAATAAAATAGTTGATTTTATATTACTTTATAAAATAATTTCTGCAACTACACAATTTATCTATTTAAAATTTTAGGTCTAAACCCCATAAATTTAGATTCACCTTTAGTTTCAATAATTTCAATATATTCAAATTTCGAGTATTTAATAATTTCAAAACTAAGGTTGGAATTTATATTCAACAATTTATTATCCTATTATTTAGTTTTGAACAGTCACAAAATAAATCCATAAAATAAAACTGAAATTTCTAACAATTTAATGTTTCCATCAATTTAATTATACTAGAAATACTCATTTAATTTATCTTGAATAAAAATCCAGTTATAAATATCATATCTTTTTTTTTGAATTTCTAAGCTTTGATAAGTTTTACATATACTTATGGAGTGAATTTTTTTAAATAAGTTCCATTCAAATAAATTTCAAATTTTACCTTCCAATCTTAATTGATTTAAATCATTAAACTCCATTACTCAACTTATTTTTTTTATTTAACAATTTCATAGCTTAAATTCAATAATTTAACTATGTGTGTGTATAAAATAAGATTTTATATAAGATCAAAATTTAATATTTATTAAACCATATCCTATCCAAACCATAAAATAATTTCAAAAATAATTATATATATATATATATATATACACCGCGATGCATGTATATAAATTTCTATCCTATGGTCAAGTGATACGGATATTTATCATTTCAATCCGCAATTTAAAAAAATAAAAATGCAGTTGTATATCATTTCAAACCGCAATCCCGAATGAGATAAAAATGCATAATAACTTGCAGTTTATACAAAATAAGAAAAATAGCATCCATTCGTCCAAATATCAATCATCAACCATGTGACAACCTTGTATTTTTTTTTTATATTTTAATTATTTTGATTTTAAAAAAAACTTATTTTACTTATTTTAAATGATTAAATTTTATTACTTAAATATAAATCTTGATTTTATATGAAATTATAATTCCAAACTTGTGTAATTTGAATATGTTCCTGAAATGTTGATTTTGGTCAAAATAGTCAAACTTTGACTTTTGACTTAAAATTTTAAAAGTTTAAATTTATAAAATTTATCTTTTATTATGAAATTACATAAAATTCTAAGAACACCACTTTTCGTTTCGTTGAAAACGGAGTTAAAATGTAAAAGTTATGTACATTTCAATTTCTAGTATAATTTGTTTTATTGTGCAATTTTGCCTATTTTAAATTTTATAAATCATATTTTTCTTTCTTATATTTCTTTTAATACGGGTAGATATGTTAATTTATGTATATTTTCATCTCTAAATATTTTAAAAATAATAATAGGATTTTTCTAAAATTTACTATGATGATTTCCTATTTTTTAAAGGCTGCTTCCTTTTTCTGCTATTTTCTTCGTCTAAACTATATTTTAATTAAAATTTATTTATTTATTTTGTGAATTCATTTTATTTTGTGTTCTTATCTTTATTTATAAATATTTTTAAGTACATAAAAATTTTTCCAAGTTCATTGCACTTATTTTTCATATTTTCAGGACTAGTTGTAAATTTTGCTGTTTTATTTAATTAAACTATATATAATTAATAATTAATTTATTTATTATTGTTTATTTACTAAATTTTCGTATTTTTATCTGGATTTATATATATATTTCAGTTATTTAAAATTAAAAAGAATTTAGTGGAAATTTGAAAGGTTTTGTGACTCTTTAGTTGCTTAAGTCTCTTTGTTTTCCCACCTTTTCATTTTCTAACTCTTGCATTCAATTGAGGCCAACCATATCTCATTTCTTTCAGCTGATCACATATCATTTGCACGTAAACAAATGTCCTCCTTCATCTCCTAAAAACTCACGGCACTTCAAAGAAAAATATGGCTTCCATTCTCCTCTCATCTTCTTCCTTTTTCCATTTGTTTGCCTTGATTTTTGCCCTGCTTCTTCATGCTTTGCTCAGCCTAACCTCTCCACCATCAGCTCCACCATCTCCTCCACCATCTAAAGCAGCTCCTCCTCCACCTCCTATGACATTAACCAAGTTTTGCCCATCCATTGAGGTTAGCATCACAAACTTTGCACCAAACCCCTTGAAATTGCCTAGCCTAGCCATATACTCCACTATCTCCTTCATATCTTGCCTTGGCCACCTCCTATTGTTCCACCACCACCACGATACAACCTTTGACCCTCCACCTACCCACTGTCCAGACCTGAACCAGATCAGGCCGTGGCCTCCCCATGTTGAAAACTCCACAAAAATTGCAAGCAAACCCTTAAAACTAGCCTAGCCGAGCCTTAATGCCAATATCCTTTCACATACTCCTCTTGGCCACCCCTAGAACCACCACCACCAGCAACCACATGACCTTTGGGTGCTGCTATACCATCACTCTCCACTGTCTAGATCTGGAGTAAGTATAGCCAGCCCAAGTGTGCCATAGGTCGAGCCAAATATGGACCAAAATCCTTGTTTATGCCTTGTAGTCATAGTTTCATGTACACATACCTTTGCACCATCATCAAATCCATGATACGCTGACCTGTTGCATCCAAACCTGATCCAAAACCATTCCATTACAGTGCTTTTCCAGTCCATAGCTGAAGCATACAAAGGTGAATGCAAGTGCAAAAGTTCTAGCTTTGAATTGTGTACTTATTCCTAGCATTGTTTTGTAATATCTTGGTTTATAATTCATGTTTGTTATTGTTTGTTTGATTTGTATTCAAGGGAATTAATCCTTGGCTCCTCCATTCGTATCTGTGTCATGCTTTTGTGCTTGTGTAGATTCCGTTCGTGAAATTCGTTGTTGTGTCTCCAGCTCAAACCGGTGAGTTATTCTCACCAGACAATCTGTACCTATATAACTGATAAACCTACACCATTTGAATCTGTAAATGTATTGCATCATGTTATAACTGCTATATTATGACCATATGATGTTTACACCTGTTATTACACCTGTTATATCACTTGTTACTGTTTATTATGCTATTCTGTTTATTTATATCAGTTTATCACACTGCAAGTTCCCTTTTGATTAGAATCACTATGGGTTGAAATGATATATACCCGAACGGACTTTGGAATAAGGGAAAATTGTTATGGGCTGAAATGATAGGCCTGAATGATTTTCAAATCATTTATTTAACTTGGGATTGCGGGTTTGAAATGATAAAACCCGGATTTTTCTTTTTAAACTGCGTATTGAAGTGATACATATCCGTATCACTTTACCTAGCGTAGAAAATTATATATAGACCCGTAGTTAATATATGTTTTCCTAAAATCTTTAAAGTTATTTTAGAAATGTAAATATTATATTATTTTGATTTAAATATAATTAAAAAGGATTTTTGTAAAATATTATTGATTTTATGAATAATTGTAAGTGAATTGAATTAATGGAAAAGTTAGAAATTTTGAACGTAAGTTATTTTGGAAAAATTGATTTAATTATAATTGGAAATTTAATTGAATATGAATTTATGATAATTTGAATATAATTGAATTTAAAGTGATTTTATATCATATTAATGATTTTTAATAAAGCTGAAATGTGAAATGAATGAATATTTTAAGTTGAAATTTTGAAATATAACTAAAATTCGAAATTTATGAAATTGACTTGAAAGGGAAATTTTAGTTAAGTAAATAAAAATAAAAATAAGTTATATTTGATAATTTTAACATAAATGTTAAGTTGAAATTTAATGTAGTGAATCTAAAATTGAACATTGCATTTTGATAAGTGAATTATTATTAAAACTTGATTTTTGAATGGAAATTGAACTTTATAAAATCATGAACTTGAGGAAAATAAAATGATGTTTATAAATGTGAAATGTATGATTTTATAAGTTAAAAAATGTTTTAAATAAAAATATAATTGGTTGAGAAATTTTATTGAATATTTGAAGTTAATTTACTGCATTTTTGAAATTCTATTAATTACAATGTGAATGATATTACAGCATTGTAAATGCTGTAGTTGACGATAATGAACTAAAAAGCTAAATTGAATTAAAAGCTATTATAGAAAATTTTTGTAAGTGCTATAATTTTTGAATTTAACTAAGTTTATTTGAAATTTAAGTAAACCCTATTACAACATTTTAAAATGTTGTCTTTTGTTAAAGTGAACTGTTTTGAATGTATTTTTCCGTAGCATTTTCTAAATGCCACGAAAAGTGAATCTTTACTGTTTTAATAAACTTAAGTGAATAAATGAACGTTGAAAGTTGAAATTTTTGGAAGTTTAATAATTTAATTAGTAAACATAATAACTTCATTTTAGTGATTAAAAATGATTTTTGGAATATAAACTGTTTTGAAATATGAATTGAAATGGTATTTTAAATTGAATAAAATGAATAATGATATTGAAATGAATGTGGTTGTGAAAAGAGATGATATTTTGATATATTAAATGATTGAAATGTGGTTTCGAAAAGATATGATATATTGAAATGATTTGAAATGAAGTTTTGAAAGATATGATATTCTGGTATATATTAAATGATTCGAAGATGAAGTTTTGAAAGTTATGATATTTTGAAATTAAGACGATTTGAAAATGAAGTTTGAAAGATGTGATGTTTATGTATTAAAAATGATTTGAAATGACTTGATAATTATTTTGATAAATATTGAATTTGGAAGATATGATGTTTATGTATTAAAAATGATTTGAAATGACTTGATAATTATTTTGATAAATATTGAATTTGGAAGATGTGATGTTTATGTATTAAAAATGATTTGAAATGACTTGATAATTACTTTGATAAATATTTGAATTGAAAGATATGGTATGATGATATATTAAAATGGTTTGGAAATGATTTAATCTTTATTTTGATAAAGATTTGGGTTGAAATGATATTTTATTTTGAAGTATAAAATATGTTTTAAAGTTATAACTACGGGTTATAATAACGATTGGTTGTTAAAGAGACCGGGATCGGATATTGTCTTATAGCCGGCCAATACCGAAAACCACTTTAACAACTGTGTACGCGGTGGAGATTCCAGAATGAAGTAGGATGGTGGCGACGTTCTCGAGGTATATTACGTGGACCCAACTCCCGTGAGTTGGCATATATGACTAAAACAGGAGCTATACCGGGCTACACAAAGGGTCGCACCCTTTCATCGAGCATGCTCCATCGGAAACCATTCTATTACTTTTATGATTCGATTCAGTGGCGCCACATTTGATTCGGGGGTATTGTTCGAGGTGGGCGGAAGCTGTTGGCTTGCCGTCACCACCGGTCCGGGAGTGCAAACGGTGTATCCACCCTGGCATTGCCTCGCGTGCCGTGTCATATCCTTATATCGAGCCCACTACGATTTTGGTTTTAAAGATCCGACATCGTTAAGGTTCACCATCCCCTTAACGCTATTTTCTATATGATTATACTTTACTGATTAGACACTACTGTATATAGCGCAATATACTACATAGTAAATAGTTTAACGGATCCTTAGAGGATGGGCGGTCCCAAGCATCTTCTAAGTTACTTGTACCTTTACTACAGTTCACTTGAGTTGGTTTACATTGTATAAGTATGTATGTCCTGACTCGAGTGTTTGTATTTTTATTTACGCTCGGGTCAGCCTGAGTTATTCACAGATTTGGATTTCCACTTTCTGGAGATTGGAATCGCTGGAGATTATCTACTTGTCATGTTTATCTTTTGAAACCTGTTGTTCCTTTCAGCGCTTGTAGTAGTTGACTTCTACGAAGTGAGACTTCTTTTGTACCTTATTTCCTCTATTATATTTTATGTAACTCTGATATTTTTATATAGTAGCTTCATGAACTACTACTTCTTTAGCTTCCGCTGCACTATTATTACTCTGTGTCTGTGAATCTATGATTTTTATTTACTGTATATTCTGAGATTTGCCAAATTTTTATTTACAACGCGGTATTTTGAGCAATTTAATTCCGGCATGAGTGTCTACCTATACACTTATAATGGATGCGAATGGTTGAAAATACCACGGTTGTTACAAACCATTTTTCCAATCATCATCTAATTTAAACAAACATCAATATAGAGCATATAAAATATAACAGGTAATAAATAAAAGGTATTAACCAACAGTTTATGTTCAATAATAAATTTAATAACTGTTTAACTAGTAGTTTATATGCAAATAAATAAATTAGAAGTGTCAATTTATATGCAAAATAAAATTAATTAACAATTAAACTAAATAAATGTGATTTAACTGAAATGATGAATAAAACATGCCAAACAATCATAAATAAATTTCTACTCATATCCTAAATCAATTTAACAAACATAAGAAATTTTAGAAGTTGTGAGTGGGTTAAAACACTCACCTTTTGAATTTAAATTGAATTTAAATTCAATTTAAACCCAAAAATTTGATCGTCTCAGAATTTATCCAAACTAGCGTCAGCCAGTCCGAAATTTTAATACGATCCTAATAAAAAAAACCACGTGTAAATCAGATATCGTATGTGAAAGATATGATGATTTATGCGATTGAATCAATTATAAAAATTAAGTTAAAAAGAGAACATATTCACTAAGTGCCACGTCATCACAATTTTTCTTTTTGCGCGTGCTTTCCTCATGTATAGTAAAACGCGAATAACACAGGATGGCCGCCGAAGTTGACCCCATGCCATTGCCAAAGTACGTCGCTTCGACCCAAAATCACCGCCCCTTCTCCCTTCCTCATGGTCGGCCGTACCTCCTCCTGCACCGCCACGACATCTCCGCCCCCAAGAGGTCGCGCCGCCATCAAAACGAACAGCCACCGATTTCAATTTAAAACCCTAATCCACAAATTGATGTAGATCTAACCGTCAGATCGACAAACCAATCATATAGATATGATCCCCTCGGCTTCCTCTCCAAAACTCAGAAAGGGTTTTTCGATCCGACAAGTTTGATCGCGGTGATGATGAATGGCCAGGAAGAAAACCTTGATTTCTGAACAAACCGAAACCCGAATCGAAAAACGAATTGCACTATTGAATTACGCCGGTCGAGAGAATCAACATATATTTTTTTGAGATTTTTCTGAGAACTTTGAATTTTTGACTTTTGATTTTGGATTGTAATTGGATTTATGGTTTGCATCCATTGAAGAAGAAAGGAGCCGAGGAAATGAACGCACAAACAAATGAGAATAGATAGAGTCTAGGGTTTATAATTGGGTTTATATAGGTAGGTTAGAAACTTGAATAGATGGATCGGGTTGGATATACGTGCTAACTCCAAAATGGCCGAAAAAGCCCGTTCTGATCTCAGAACGAAATTGGGTAAACCCATATATCAAAATAGGTGTTTTAAAATATTTTAAACGCAACGGAAAAGGTTTCAGGTTCAAATTGTGTCGTATGAAGAAGTTATGCTAAAGTCAATATTTTCAAAAAAAATTCATTTGATTTCAATTGCATAAATTTCAAGGCGTTTCGAGTCCATACAATCAAACGACAAGTCCGATCGCTACGAAACTTAAAACATTATTATAATTCACCGTTACGGATCTGATGAAACTGGTTTCGTCGAAATCCAAGTCAGTGGCCAAAATGGCTATTTTTATCTTAATTAAATAAATTAAGAATTTGTAAATAAATCCAATTTTTATATTTCAAATTTAAAATTGGAAATTTTTATCACTTAATAATTCTTAGTCATTTATCCAAATTTAAACACTTTAGATGTTTCTTAAATGCTGATTTCATTATTAATTTAAACGTAAAATTTCAGTTTCACTATATTTACAAATTATAAATTAAATTTTGCAATAATCCCTTTTAATTGACTTTTTATTCAATTATTCAATCTATTAGTATCCAATAGATGGGACTACCATTGGATTCATACTTTATTTCATAAACATCTCCCAAATTTCATCTAAATTTATATTTACCTAATATCTAAATATTTAATAATTAACTTACCACGTTTAATTCAATATTTATAAACTATAGATTTTTGTCATTTCTAACCCCTTAGATATTTAGAATAACTAAAAGCAAATTCACATATAAATTTAGTGTCAATTATTCCAGTAAATACAGTTGTCAAAGGTTACTGCAATTAATCCAATTAATTGCAAATTAATTCTTATAAATTTGATTTTTTTCGATTACAAACTTAATATTAAACCAATCATTACTCAACTAACATAACTAACATTGTTTTATATTACATTACATCAATATTTTCCAGTTTTCATCTTTTATTTGCATAAATTACTGTATTTCAATTATATTGGAATTTTGTCAATTTTACACATAAATTAAAATTTAAAAAAAATCTCAATTAATTATTTCATCTTGGTCTTCTTATTACATTAATTATCATATTATGAATGGAATTTCACCTTGGTTACATCTTATTGAATTCAACATTCTTCACTTACCAATTTATTTCACATTAACTGCAATAATTTAGTGGATTAATTGAAACTGATTTCAAATTAAACTTAACAACTAATAAAACAAGTAACGTACAATAATTATTGTCATTAACTCTTAATCACACTTTTATAGGTTCATTATTTACACCCCAATATTAGAATTACTTACATTAACATAATTCCTTAATTTATTCCAATTTCCGTTTCAATGTTTTTATTACAAAATAAATTTAATACTTTCCTTTCTTGTATTAAGTTATACACCTGTATAATTCTTTCCATTATTCATTATTTAGAATTATATTTAAATTTCAATCTCTTGTAATAACTCATTTATTATACATTTGCATATCAATAAACAAGGTTCCAAATAAATAGGGTTTATTAAATTCAATCTTGATAATTAAGTCTACTACAACCAATGTAATATTTCAAAGGTTAATTATTAACCTTTACTTCGTTACCAATTATAACAATTATATTTCCTTATTAATTTAATTTCAAAATCTAATGAATATGACAAATTTAATTAATGGAATTTATGGGTCGTTACAATTTTGTAGGTCAAATCTCAGATTTGTAGCCACAAGATTGAAGCTTTGTGGAAGAAAGAACTTCAAATTACCTTCTCTAATCTTTATTTGGTTGATTTAATTCTTGAATTTGCAGCAAATTGATTAAAAATATAATTTTTGTTTGAGGAGGCCATTGCTTTTCTTATTTCTATTTACTGTATAAGCTTTTGAGAAGAAGAAGTAAAAGAAAAAAAATACATACTGTTAGTTTTTCCTCTCATCAGAAGCCTCCACATGTTGGGTTTTGGATTCAAACTTGACCTATAATTCAACCAAAAATACTTAGAGAAAATTACAAAGGAATGTACATATTATAACTTATATTATTACTATATGCACACTTTTCTTTATTTTAAAGCCAAATAAAATGCATACAACCATTTTTGTGAAAAGTAAATTGCTATTTGATTATTTTATTTCAACAATTGTTGAAATAAATTAGAAATTGTTGAAATAATTGAAATAAAATTGTTGAAGTAAATTCTATGTATTTGATTAAATTAGAGTAAATTTCTATTACCGAAGTCCGCAAGTAGTGGCGTAGTGGTAAGATACTTGCTTCCTGGTAAGCAGGTCGCAGGTTCGATTCCCGTCTGCCCTACTCCCAATTTCAAGGCGCAGAGGTGGGTCCCCATAAATCCTACCAAAATTGGTTGGGGGCATCAAATCTCTGTGCTGGGCTGGCTTAAATCCCAACTGTCTGTGGTCAGACCAGGCAGGAGGGGGCTCCTCCTATCCCTTCGATTTCATCAGGGCTCTGGGTTGAGTTTTTAAAAAAGAAATAATTACCGAATATTTCAATTTATTTAAGCCAAATACATATCCAATCAATATTTAATCCTATATTTATACCCAAATAACCAAAATAAATTTTCAAATTTATTTTCCCCTTTTTATTTACAAAATTCATTGTTTATTCCAAATAAACAATTTAAAATTTTCAATTATATTTTAATTTAAAATATTAAATTATAACTACCGTTATAATTTAATATTAACAGGTAATCTCCAAAGCTAAGGTTGTTACAAAGTGTTAATGTGTCTCCCATACCGCACGTTCATACTAAACGGTTTACTAACCAATAGTCAATTCCACACTCAAAGCGGTACAAAATTTACCTCATCTCATCGGTAAACTAGACCCGAAGGTCAAAACGATCAAATGAATAGATTAGGAATTAACTGAAAAGATAAATGCACGTGTTCATAGCACATGTTTTATCAAATCATTTAATTCTCCTCCCTCTTTCCTCGAAGTGAAAAATTGTGTGTTTTATATAGAAATTTAGTTGAAGAAAACGAGTTTTAGGATCATTTCGAAATCGCTTTAGAAATTGCCTTTAAAATTTTCTTATTACAGAGTATATAATTTTATACTAAAATAATATATCATAATAATTTCAAAAGCCCATTTATTTGAAAAACATTTTTGAAACACATTGTTATAACTATGTATGAAATCCAGAAAGAAATATCAAGAAAACATCGAAATAACGGAAATTACAACAAGTACTATCCGTTTAAAGCAAGACGTGACTCAATATTCGGCAGCAGGTTTGAACAAGTTAACAGTGTCAAAATGATTTGAAATTTTGCAAGAATGTAGTCCAATGTTCCTACTTCGATCTGAAAAAGAATAATTCAAATCCAGTTTGAAACGAAGAATCTGCTTCGTTTCAAAATTGGACCAAAATAACGTTTTAAACACTGAATTACAGCAAGCTGCGAGCACAAGTTCGACAATAAATAACAATTCAATCCAGATTGTCGTGAAATTTTACTTGAATGTAAATAAAACTCCTGCTTCAATCTACAAAAAGAATCACCCAAATCCGATTTGAATCAAAGAATCTGCATCCTTTCAAAGTTGGACCAAAACAAGGTTTTAAACACCGAAATACAACAAGCTGCGAGTACAAGTTCGACAGTAGTTTCGAAATAGCAAGCGAAGCCAGATTGTGGTGAAATTTTATAAGAACGTAATTCAAAACTTCTACTTCGATCTGCAAAAAGAATCACTCAAAGCATGCTGTCTCAAACATGGACTCGGGCCATATTTGCAACAGTTAAAAAACAAAAAATGTGCAGGCCTGAAACTAACCTGGGTTCAAATTCCAGGAATAAAACAGAGGAACAAATGGCATCAGATTGAGCTCAAAGTTGGTACGTGTATACTAGAATTTTTCATATTTCAAGCAAATTTTTTTTATTGAACTCCAGTAAGAGATGAATGAGATATGCTATATCAAACATGGACTCGGGCCATTTGCAACAACTCAGAAAATAAAATGTGCACCGAAAATTTTCAGGCTGTGCCTTGATTTTACAGTGCAGTTTTCAGGCATCATACGAATATGTTTTACAATGAAATTTGGCTTGCATATACTACAACACACTGGCTATTAATTGAAGAAAATCCGGCAGCATTTTGTTGCCAGAATTGGGAGAAATTGATGTGCAAAGTGCCATACAAATTCAGATTTCACCAAAAACAAAATATGAACATAATATTAATGGGTTGAAGCTATTTTCGGTTAGATTCTGGTATTTTGAAGCTTTTTCCTCAGCTAGCAATTATGAGCAGTAACTCACCTTTGATGTATCATAGCAAATACCTGAATCAATGGAGAAAGATTGAATCTTGGGTTGAATTTGAGCTTCTAAAACCTATAAAACTATGAAACAAATGCATGCAAGAAAGAAGAAAGCAATTAATAAACAATCTACACAAATTAGATATTTGATGAAATATTAGGTTTTAGATTTTAGATTACCGGTAGATTTAGCTTCAAAATGATTTTTAAAACACCAAATTTGAGTCTAATTTGATGGTTTTTGGCTAGTGTTTTGAAGTTTATAAAGTGGTTTTTTTTCCTTTTTATCTTATTTACTGGAAAGAGGAAGAAGAAGGTGAGTAAAAGAAAACTATGTATAGAAAATTGTTTTTCTCACTTTCCCAATAACAGCTAAGTACTAATGGGCCAAATGGACTCAAAGATTGAAAGCAAAAAAAATAGGCTAAGGTTTCTATTTAATTCACACTTATATCAAAATGTGTTCATGTATACCCTATACACAAAACAAAATTTTATTTCCATTCAAACTTTCACATAACAAAGTATGTAAATTTACATACTTATGAAAAAACATATTTCATACTATATAAAAAGATTAATTTTAATTTTTTAAACATTTTTATTATTAAATCCTTTATTTTACAAAAATACACAATTTCCACAAATAAATGCACAAAACCTTATTTTTTAACTTATAAAATTCCACAAAATATTTTTCTTGCTTAGAAAAATATAACTAACCATTCTAAACTCAAATTCATAATTAAAACTCATTTTTACAACAATTTCCGCCTTTATATTTAAATAAACAGCCTTTAAAAATCAAATACTTCCTTTAAAAATTATTAAAAGTAGTAATTGGCAATAACTAATAAAATTGTTGCATTTTCTCTTAATAAAAACCATTTTCCATTTACTATTAACCCAAACAAATAAAATAAAGTTTCAAACCTTATTTTCTCATTTTATTCCAAAATTCATTGTTTATTCCAAATAAACAATTTAATTTCTCCAATTTTATTTTAATTCACAAATTAAATTATAACTACCATTATAATTTAATATTTACAGGTAATCTCCAAAACCAGGGTTGTTATAGACTCCCCCCTTAACAAAAAATGCGTCCATGCAATTTATATAATGGAAGTTATCTATAACACCAATTTCATCACAACAAGATTCAAATCAAAAGGTAGGATCCTAGATATTCACCCTCAACTGAGGATGAAAGCGATCGGGACAAGTTTGCTCGGCAAATCCTGTGGTTTCCCAAGTACAATACTTAGGGATAGCGGACCATAGAATTTCATAAATTCTTATTTCGAAGGTGTTTAATCATCGAAAGAACTGTAGGAATAGAATTCGACACATACACAAGTCGGTGAGACTCGTGATCATGCAACATAAGTGAATTAACAATCGAGATTAAATCTCGAAGATATAATGAAATTAGGTTACCTGGAACATATTATGAATACCCAAAACTGAACAGAAAACGATGCATGAAAGTAATCGAACCAAGGCGTTCAGTAATGGTATATGATCCTATGTAACTAAGAGCCAACTTTTCGAACATACTGAAACGTACTTAACTCCTTTAAAGGAGTAACCCAAATAAGAACAATCATCAAAAGAGTGTTAAACAAAAGATAGGTGGGATTTCAAGCTACCACCATAACACATGACTACATGAATGCAAGTCATCACAAGAATCGCACTAAGGCAAGACACACAAGAATGGATTACAAGAAATTTTCTCAAAAATTTGTTATCAGAGTTTTCACTCAAATCCATTTTCATTTATACACAAACTCAAACTTCAATACTTGAAAATTTTTGAAGTCTCTTACTTAAATTTTTAATTCAATCATCTTTACTTTAAATTTAAAGTAAATTAAATTAGAGTTGTTCCATACTCTAATTCCAAAAATAAATATACTACAATAAGTAATATATATTTTTTCCCATTAATTTTATCAAATTTCAAACCATTTCACATTATGATTAAAAAGGACACTTATTAGACCCTTCATCGATGGCTCTAAATATTCACTATTTAAATTTTCTGAAATTTTTTCTAAGCATTTACTTTTTTGTATAATTCGGCGGGCTCTCCTCTGCATGGAGAGCCCTTTACAATTTTATAAATATGAATTATAGATATACATCGACCAAAAGATCGAAACACAATACATACATACACACACACACTGTTTGCACAAAAAATGGACAAACACCTCAAAGTCGTGTGATTTAGTTGATTTTATGTTGTTCTTAGCGGTTTGGATGATTTATGCAAATATTTAAAAAAAAGGGACTAAACTGTAAAGGACACACAGATTTATAGTGGTTCGGCCAGAACGTACCTACTTCCACTTTATATGTTATTCTCTCCTTTCTTTCAGATTACAAGTACAAAGCTTTGTATACAAGTATATGAAAGTTGTTTGAAAGTTTCTTCCGTGCTTGAGCTCTCAAACTTGTCTGCCATTGTTGTACCCCTTCCCCTCTATTTATAGAGTGAGGTAGGGGGCAGGGGTCCTGGACGTATATAGCTGCTGATGGGCCTGGGCTGAAGCGATCTGGCCTGAGAGCGTTCTGGTTCGGCGAGGCTTCATTCGGCGTGGAACTTGGACCGGTGATGGAATGGACCGGTGGCAGGTCGACTCGGTGGTGATGAGGAAGGGATTGGTTCGGCATGAAGGCGTTGTTGGTTCGGTAGAACATGGGGGAGAGGTGGTTCGGTCATAGTTGGTTCGGTAGCTTGGAGGGAAGGTGGTTCGGTTGTAGTTGATTCGGTAGCGTGGAGAGAAGGTGGTTCGGTTGTAGTTGATTTGGCGGTGTTGGTCAGGTAGTGGGTGTATGGTGGACCGGTGGCTTTGGTTCAGTTGAGGGGTGGTTCGGTGTTGCGTGGAGAGTGTTGGTTCGGCTAGGCATGGGTACCGAATGGACATGGATATCGTATGTAAAGGGTGATTCTGGACGAAATTGCTGCTCCTTGGCCTCGTGATCTCATGGGTGAGAATCCGCCCAACATTTGCCCCCCAAAGTGGGGCACATGCCTGCATGTGTCGCGCTTTGTTTTCCTGTAGTTGTAATAGCTCCATTCGGTTTCTAGGGCCGAACCATCTGGTCCGGTTATCCTGGGCTCGCCTATAAGTAGGGGAGCCACGCTTTCGTTTTTTCCTACCGAGTGTGATAGCCGAATCAACCGAGTGCCGAATCAACCTTAATTGTTTCATACAGCCGAATCGAACGAGTACCATAGCTCTCCTAACTGCCGAACTAGGTGAGTAGCCGAATGAACACATACACCTGAATTGCCGAATGAACACGTACACCTTTAATGCCGAATGTAACTCGAAAACTTGAATTTACGAGTGAAATCCCAAACTTGTATGCACTTGCTCGCTTACATTTCTGTGCTCCTTGTTCTAATATCATATTTTTCTTGTGCCGCAGATAAATGTCTCGCAAAGCGGAAACTCGATCGGATAGTATGAAGTCCAAGGATAGGGGGGAGTCTTCTTCCGTGCCTCCAGCCCAGCCAGGACCGGTGCGACATGGACCTGCCCCGAGGTCGCTAGTGGACGGGTATGGTCCCCAAGAGCTTCTGAACTCTCCTCCCGATTGCTTTCCGAGCTCTCTCAGAGAGGAGCAACTTGACGTTATCTCCCGCTCCTTCGGGATTGATAGGGCATGCATGCTGTTGCCGGGGGAAGGAGTGATGCCGTATGATCCCCCCGAAGGCTACTTTGCTTACAGCAGATATGATTGCATGTGTGGTGCTATCCCGCCTCTCAACGCTTAGATAGTTAGCTTCATCACATATCTGAAGGTGGCTCCATTCCAGCTTCAGCCTAATTCCTACGCCATTCTGGTGAGTCTTTTCGTCATCTTTCAGAGGAAATATGGGCGTCCCCCTTCCAACCGGGAGATCCGGTATCTGTACAACTTAAGAGGCTACAAGAAGGGGTCTCCATATATCAGTTTGGAAGCGGCCGTGCCCTTCAAGCCTGTTCTGGATTTGTACTCGAAGTTCAGTATGTTTAAGAAGGAATGATTTTTCATTAGGGATGACTCTTTTTCTTTTCGCCTTTTCACTTCCGGCTGTAAGTTGAACTTCATTTATATTTTCCTTGTCCCGATCGCAATGATTCTTCTTATATGCTTTCATTTCTTTCTAGCAACAGGTGGCTTTGCGATTGTGGAGACTGATTCCTTGGCTCGGATGGCTACTGAAATAAAGGCCATTTCGGGAAGGGATAGATCGGCTTCTTTCCTGATCAGGAATGCCACTCTCCTGGAGTATAACTTGATTCTACCACATCAATCTGTGGTTAAACAGAGAGATACAACCGAGGAGAGGGCTGCTAAAGCCAAGGATGGGGCTACTGCGAAGAGTAGCAAGAGGAGACCTTTCTCGGTACCCCCAGCCGTTGGGGGAAAGAAGCTTAAGAAGTCTGACGGACCCTCTCCTAGTACATGTCCAGATATTCCGGAGGAGGAAGGTGGAGAGGAGGAAAGAGACGAAGGGGAGAGCGGAGGAGATGGAGAAGGTGAAGGACAGGGTGGTAGTGGTGCCGGGGCTTTGTCTTCTGAGCAGGCAGGGGAGATCCATGAGTGGACGGATGATGCCTTCCGCCAGGCTTTTGAAGGGTTGGAGGAAGGATCAGCCTCGGTGAAGAAGGCAAAGGAGGTTGACAAGGCTGGGGCTGGCGCCGATCTATTCCCTAAGGGTTCTTCAGCTGAGGTGGCTCCAGCGATTCAAGGTGAACTCCTGACGTCTGCAGATTCCATTTATGATAGGGACTTAGGAATATTTTATGGTTAGCTTCCGTCCTGGACTGAGATTCAGGACTTATTGCAGTATTCTCCTTCTCCGCAGGGTTTGTATAACAGACATGCCTTCTCATTCTTTTTAAGTTAACATATTTCTTGAATTATGGACTCTTGTATGTTCGTAACACTTGTTCTTTATTACAGGGGCAGGCGAGGTGGCCAAAACTTCAGACGTTCGACACCGCCTGGAACAATACAAGTTACTTAGAGCTTTTGCCAAGCCTAAGCCTCCCACTAGTCGTCCAGGAGACGTAGTTAGCTACCGTCCTCTTCTTGGGTTCATCGAAGAGAGTATTCAGAAAAAGAAGAGGAGTCGCTCCTTATTTGAATCTTCACCCAGTCCGCAGCTTCCTCCTCAACCTATTCATGATATCACGGAGGAGGACACTGAGCATATTCCCTCCTCGCATCTGTCTGAAAATCCTACCGTTATCCGCATAAGACGTCCCGACGTGCCTCGCAATCCCTTTGCCGGCCACCCGGATTTGGACCCCAGTTCTCAAGATATCTTATTTGGCGAGGCCACGGGTGAGCATCTTCTCCCCCGCAATCCCATGGTTCGGGTTCTTGATGAGGCTAAGTCCCTAGACCTGGATCTGCTCACTACTCGGATAGCTGCTATGGAGGACGAAGCCAAGGCCAACATTGACCGGGTCACGGAGGAGGTCAAGAAGTTGATGGAGCACCATGCTCGATTGGCTAGGGCTGGGGAGGAAGTCGGGAGTGCTAACATCCGGCTGCGGTTACAGGTTTCCGATCAGGCCAAGCAGCTTGCCGATCAGGCTACCCAGATTTCTCAGCACGAGGCAGCCTCCAGGCAGTTGAAGAAGAATCTGGAAAAGGCCAGCAGGGCAGAATTATGAAAAATGGAGGCTTCTTGCAAGGGACGAATTGATATGGCCATTGCGATGGTGGATGAGGTTCGGAATGCGGATCTTGAGCGGATTGAAGAGTTGTCTGGGAGGCTTGAGGCCGCAGAGCTTGCTCAGGCTAAGCTAAAGGAAGAGATGGAGGAAATGAGGAGGTCTCTCCAGGTTGACCGCTTGAGATATCGATCGGAGAGGGATGTTGCCGTCGCTAAGTTGTTGTCCTCCGAGGCCCGGGTGAGGGAGTTTGAGGAGAACGAGGGGATGATGAATGAGATGCTGCAGGATATGTACTTCCGTACCTGGAAGCAGGGTAATCTATCCTGGATGGATGACTATCCCCGGATCATGGCTAGGATATATCTCCGGGCTTTGGAGGAGGCCAAGGCTGATGCGGATAAGGAAGGTGGAGCATCATTCAGGATGGACGTGGTAACCGCCCAGTTCTCGAAGGAGGAGAAGGTAGCGGTGAAGGAGGGGATGCAGCTGCTTGCTGCGGAGGAAGCGGGTGTGCAGTTGGCGGATGAGGATCAAGCGGTGGACGTTGGTGAGTCTCTCTTCTCTTTCTCTTTTCTTTTTAGATTTTCATAACTTGATCGCTCACTGTTTGCTTAATGAATTCCTCTTATGAATTGGACAGGTGGGACTTCCGGTCAACATGCTGGGAGCTCCGATCCTGCGGCTAAGTAGGCTTGGAGAGTTGGCAGGATGAGGGCGAAGCGTGAACGCAGCTGGTCACCTTTTGATTTCTTTTTATTGCTGTTCATGTTAGTCCAAAACATTGATGTAACTGGAATAATATTGTTTGTGATAATGATGTTATGTAATCTCATAATATAAGCTGATTCCTTTGTGTTGGAATGTTATTGCTATTTTGCTGTGCTGTGTAAGTGATGTAACTATGCATGTTCCTGATGCCAAGTTTTTTGCTTAAAGTATAATTTTCTCATTTTGCAATGTAAATGTGATGTGTGAATATGAACTGCAGTTATGCATTAATGTATAAAAGTAGAAGGTACCACCCTTCGTGTTTCGGCTGTGGACGGCAACTTCGTGCGCCCTGTAAGACTAAGCACGGAATGCTGTTGAGTATCTCGTCGTCCGATTGTAAGTTTCTGTTCCCATTAGCAAGCGTTCCCTATTTCATGTCCTGTACTTTCAAGTACCGTTACGGAGAATAAGAGAAAAGTTTTAAATGAAATTGAAATATAGGAAAAGTAAAACTTCCAGTCACGGAAGGCCGTCGATGTGCTTAAGTTCGTGGCAAACAGGTTTTTTAGTCACTTTCCCTAGTTGTGGGTCTTAGAGACATTTGTCACCCAACTTACGCCTCTGCGGGGAGTTTTCTTTTTCACCACAGCCGTACTTAAGACACATCGGAGCCGATCGCGCACAGTAACTACCCGGGCCATTATGGCCCGTAATCGCGGATATTATTCGATTTACTGTGGCCGGCTAGCGTGGGGGCCGATCGTCAATTGTGAACTGCCCCTGGCTAGCCACACCTTATGTTGGGGCTTATGATCGGTTCACAGTCGCCGGCGAGCCGAATCGCTGTAATAAGATGTCATCGGCTATAGTCGGCCTTTCTTATGATGACTTATACTCGGCTTATTACAGTCGGCTTTAAGGGCCGAGGCAAACAATGAGTTAACTCGCGGTAGAGGGATACCGGAGCAAAGTGTCTCATTGGCGAGGGCATAGGAGCGTAGCGTACCTGTTGGATTTTGTCCAGGTGGAGTTGTGTTGTGAAGTTCTGAATTGAAATGTCATCTGCAAAGGATTTTGTTCAACAACAAAGGATAAAGCTTAACAAGCAGCCAAGATATAAAGGAAAAAGTTAACAAGAGCCAAGTTTTTTAAAGTGGTTCGGCACGAAAATGCCTACGTCCACTTTCTCTTTGTTAATTCACTTCATATGGGCAGTACAAGTTAAGAAAAGTATCGACGGAGGTGTCGGATGTTCCATGCCCTCTGGAACACCTCTCCGTCCACTGTTGACAAAATATAAGCTCTGTTGTGGAGATCTTTATGAATTACATATGGTCCGTCCCAGATTGGATCCAGCGCTCCTGGGCGCGGAAAGATTCGCTTGAGGACAAGATCTCCTTCTTGTAAGCTGCGATGTTTGACTCTGGAGTTGTATAGTGCTGCCACTTTTTGTCTGTGAGCTGCCGCTTTGAGTGCTGCATCATTCCTTCTCTCCTCAATTAGATCCAAAGACATGTGGAGGAGTTCTTCGTTTTCTTCCGGTTTGTAGTGGATCCTACCGTGAGAGGGCACTATAGTTTCAACCGGGAGCATAGCCTTCGATCCGTATGCCAAAGAGAAGGGAGTATGCCCTGTTGAAGTTATGTAAGATGTGCGATAGGCCCAAAGTGCCGTAGGAAGTTCGTCCACCCAAGCGCCTTTTGACTTTTCAAGTTTCTTCTTGATTCAGGTTTTTAGGATCTTGTTGACAGCTTCGACTTGGCCGTTTGCCTGGGGATAAGCCACGGATGAGAAGCTTTTGTGAATCCCGTGCTCTTGGCACCAGTTGGCGAATTCTTCGCTGTTAAATTGAAGCCCGTTGTCCGATATGATCTTGAGTGGGACTCCGTATCTGCACAGAATATTTTTGATCAAGAAGTTGATAACTTTGGTCGAAGATATTTTATTTATTGGTTCCGCCTCCACCCATTTGGTGAAATAGTCAACGGCCACTATAGCATGTTTGGCTCCGCCTCGGCCTGCTGGCAGTTCGCCAATTAAGTCAATTCCCCATGCTGCAAAGGGCCAAGGGCTGGTCATTTGAGTAATTTCATTTGTTGGCAGCCGAGGAATCTTAGCAAATTTCTGACATCTGTCGCATCTTCTGACGAAGTCTAAAGCATCTTTGTTCAAGGTGGGCCAGAAATACCCATATCGGAGTATCTTCTTTGCTAGGGTCTGCCCTCCGGTGTGGTCTCCACAACTTCCCTGGTGGATATTGGATAGAATTTCCTTGGCTTCTCTTTCAGCAACGCACCTCAATGAGGGGTTAGAGAAGCCGTGCCGATAGAGGATGCCTTCTTGTATCGTGTAGCGGGAAGCTTTCCTTAAAATTTTCTTAATTTCACTTCGCCCGTCGGGCAGGGTGTCGTTTTGTAAGTATTCCCGGATAGGGGTCATCCATGTTTCTTCTTCGGTTGCAGCTATCAGATTTACTTGCTCGAAACTCGGGGTTAGTAGCCTTGAGACAGTTATCGCTCCAGAAGTGGTATCATCTCCCATGCTAGCTTGCTTTGCCAGCTCGTCGGCTTCTTGATTTTCTTCTCGAGGAATGTGTTTGATCGAGTAGTGCTCCAATTGATTGAGCAGCCGCTTGGTCTTTTTCAGGTATGCCGTGAGCCGCTCTCCTCGAGTCTTGAACTCCCCTAGTATTTGATTCACGATGAGTTGTGAATCACTATGAAGACATAAGGAACTAATTCCGATCTCCAGGGCGAGCTCTAATCCGGCTATTACTGCTTCATACTCGGCATCATTGTTGGTGGCGGTGAATTCCAGCCTTAGTGCATAACGCAACTTTCCTCCCCTGGGAGTGATGATCACTACGCCTGCCCCCGAGGCTTGTTCGTTCGATGCTCCATCTACGGAGAGATTCCACTTGATTCCTTCTGCTACTTCAGATAGGTCCTTACCTTCGCTAGTAGTGAATTCGGCAATGAAATCAGCTATGGCTTGCCCCTTGATAGCGGTGCGAGGATGGTAAGTGATATCATATTGGCTTAGTTCGATGCACCACTTGAGTAGTCGCCCAGAGGTGTCAGGACGATGGAGCACTTGCCTCAATGGTTGGTCGGTTAGGACTCTGATGGGGTGAGATTGGAAATAGTGTCGCAGCTTCCTTGATGTGATTAGTAAACAGTACGCCAGTTTCTCGAGTTTGGAATACCGGGCTTCTTCTCCTGTGAACCTTTTGCTTATGAAGTACACTAGCCGTTGTGTGCGGTTTTCTTCTCTTACCAAAGCGGCGCTTAGAGCATGGGGAGACACAGCAAGATATAGGTATAGTTCTTCACCTTCATTCGGAGTCGAGAGTACTGGTGGCCGTTGGAGGTGCTCGATAAGGTTAAGGAAAGCTTCTGAACATTCGTCGGTCCACTCGAATTTTCCTTTGTCTTTCTTCAGGGCTTCGAAGAAAGGAATGCATTTGTCAGTTGCTTTAGAGATGAATCGGCTTAGGGCGGCCACCTTCCCGTTTAGGCTTTGCATTTCTTTCCGAGTGGATGGTATTTTGATATCTTGCAAGGCTCGGACTTGTTCGGGGTTTGCTTCGATCACTCTGGCATGGATGATGAATCCCAAGAACTTTCCTGATGACACTCCGAAGGAGCACTTTAGAGGATTCAGCTTCATTCCATATTGGCGGAGCACTTGGAACATCTCGTCCAGGTGGCTTACATGATCGTTGGCTTTTCTTGATTTAACCAGCATGTCATCCACATAGACCTCCATAGTTCGTCTTATCAGTTCTGCAAACATCTTGTTGACGAGACGCTGATAAGTAGCTCCGGCGTTTTTTAGTCCAAACGGCATTACCTTGTAGCAGTACAATCCTCGGTCAGTGATGAAGCTAGTGTGGTCTTGATCGGGGGCATGCATAGGGATCTGATTATATCCTGAGTATGCGTCCATAAAGGATAAGAGTTCGTGTCCGGCAGTGTTGTCTAAGAGTTGGTCGATTCAGGGGAGTGGGAAGCAGTCTTTCGGGCAAGCGTCATTTAAGTTGGAGAAATCAATGCATGTTCGCCACTTCCCATTAGCTTTCTTTACCAGTACCGGGTTGGCGATCCATTCCGGGTAGATGGCTTCACGTATGAAGTCATTGGCAAGTAAGTTCTTTACTTCTTCCTCGAGGGTTGTTGATCGTTCCGCCCCCATGCTTCTCTTTTTTTGTTTCACTGGTGTCTTGGTAGGGTCGATGTTCAATGCGTGGCATGCTATATCCGGGGAGATTCCAGTCATGTCAGCATGCGTCCATGCAAATACATCTAGGTTGTGGCGGAGAAAATCAATGAGTTGATTCCTTAGTTCTGCTTTTAACTGAGATCCGATCTTCAATAGTTTACTTGAGTCATGTTTGTCTATAGATACAAACTCCATAGCCTCTACAGGCTCGGCAGTAGCCTCCTCCTCTCCGTCCCTGGGATCTAGTTCGTTGAAGGGATCACTTGTATATTGAAGAGGAGGGGCTTTCTTTAGTTGCTATGCTTCCAAGCTTTTCATGCAGAGAATTGTCTCTGCATTCTTCCCTCTATCTCTCCTGCGATTATTGCGAAGTTCGGTTACATAGCAGTCCCGAGCGGCATCTTGATCTCCTTCTACTTCTCCCACTCCATCATCCGTCGGGAACTTCATCTTCAGGCACCATGGGGCGAGGACGATTTGGAAGTCGAACAAGGCTGGTCTCCCCAAAAAGGCATTGTAGGACGAGTGGTTGTCTATCAGCACGAATGTTTGTTTCCGAACGGCGGAGCGGGGATGACTTCCCAATTCAACAAAGAGATCCAATTGTCCGAGGGGCATCTTCGCTTCTCCAATGAAACCATGTAGCGGTTTGTTGCAGGGAGACACGTCCTTCATTGACAGCTTCATTTTGTCGAAAGCATGCTTGAACAGAATATTCACTGAGCTTCCAGTGTCTACTAGGATTCGAAAAACTTTAGCTGGGCCAAACCAGGCAGAGATGATCATAGGATCCATATGAGGGTATTGCCTTCCTTCTAGGTCGCGCCCACTGAATGTGATGTCATTATTTTCCCTCCGCTTAGGGTGGCGTTCTTCCATAACAGAATTGACGCAGTCTCCCTCGCTTCTGAGTGAGTTTCCTTATCTTTCCATTTCTGCCCAGCTCTTGTCGGCGATGTGTGGCCCTCCAGATATTGTACGGACCACTATCTTCCCTTAGCTGGAACCGCTGGTGTTGCGATTTCCTCCGCCTGTCTCTGGGTGGAGCTGCCCTGGGTTCTCCTTAGCGGGAGGTGGAGTCCTATCCTGGCCCTTTACATAGCGTTCCAGCCTCCTTCTCCTGATATGTTCTTCAATTAGGTCTCGGAGATGGCGGTATTCATTGGTATCGTGCCCATGAGACTCGTGGAAATGGCAGAATTTTCCGGACTGGATTGTGCGATCTGACTCTTTCTTGTACAGGGGGCGTTTGTATGTAAGTTCGTCCTGGGTGGCCAAGAAGATGTTCTCGACTGTTTCATTCAAGGGAGTGTAAGCGTCAAATCTCGGTCCTGGTCGGTACAAGCGCTTTTCTCCCTTCTTGCCCCTTGCATTGTCTCTGGAGTCGTTTCTCCGAATGTCCTTCGCTGCGGCGGGGGCGTTTCCATGAGCCGTCTTAGCCTGTGGTCCTGTCTGCCTTTCAGTGGCAGCCTCTTCGAGTCTCATGTACTTCCCGGCTTCATGGAAGAAATCGGGCAAGGTAGCTGGTTTTTCTTTAGTTAATCTTCTAGCAAACTTGGTATCTGGGTGCACACCACTACAGAGGGCCATTAGGGTGAGTTTCTCATCAGCATCTTGGGCTGCGGCCGCTGCGGCGTTGAACCGGGTTAGATATTGTTGCAGTGTCTCTCCGGATTTCTGTTTGACAGTAGATAGAGAATAAGCATCCTTGGGTTGTTCCACATGAATGCGGAACTGGCTAATAAACTTCTCCTTCAACATTTCCCATGAACTGATAGATCCTTGGGGTAAATGGCAGAACCAGGAGGTAGCTAGGTCTGCTAGGAATAGCGGAAAGCATTTACACAACACTCCTTCCGTTGCTCCGCTCATAAGCATATGCTGTGTGTATCTCTGCAAGTGTACAACGGGGTCGGAAGTTCCCTTGTACGGTTCCATCGTCGACATTTTCCATTCTCGAGGGGTGATGGCGGTTTCGATGTCGCGGGTGAAAGGGCTGGTTACCCTAGCACCTATCCCACGATCTCTTTGGTCCCGTTGGATGCATTCTCTGAACAATCGTGCCATCCTCTCATCAGAATATGGGGCAGATAAGAAAGAGCTTGGTTCTTCCCTGCGGGATCGATCTCGTCCAGATGACCTGTAGGGATGGTATAGTCTATCACTTCTGACGTTATCCAGTGGCTGTCTTTGGCTGCTCGGATGCATGCTAGGACCAGCTACAGTTGCCCCCTGCCTTGATCTTCCCCTGTGGGATTCTGTTTCGAGCATTTCCATGGGGTCAACTTCGGGCTTGGTTCTAGCTCGGCTCCGTTCAGCGGGGTTTCCATGATTAGGCGGCATGACCGGTTCAGCTACATCCGACCCTCGCCTGGTGCCTCCCCGATTGGGTTCGGTTCCAAGCGCTTCCTCGAGTCAGAGTTCGGGCTGAGTTCGGGCGCGACCCCTATCATTGTTGTTCCTGTTGATAGCTTCTTCGAAGAGGGAAGACCTTTGTTGTCTCTGAGATCCTCCAGATTGGGACTCACCCCACGATTCAGTGTTGCGGTTGGATTCTTTGGCATCCCTCAATCGTGACATGAGTTGGTTTACCAAAGCTTCTTGTTGGGATGCGAAGCGGTTAGTTACTTCAGTCACAACTCTGTCTAGATCTGCCCTAGTGATTGCTGCCGGTTGTTCCACGGTAGGGGCTGTCGGATTTGCCTGATCTGCTGTCGTAGTGGGATGGTTCTCTTGATCTGGATCCACTGGATCTGGAGCGCTGCTGGTTGCAATGTTCTTTCCCTTGTTGGTGTCTTTTCTCGGCCTGGAAGTCATGTTTCCTAGGCAATGAAAGGTGCTATTGGGAAAGAAGGTTGAATGAGGGAAGCTGAAGCTTCGAGTTCCAAGTTCTCAGTGAAAGCACCAAAAATGTTTGCACAAAAAATGGACAAACACCTCAAAGTCGTGTGATTTAGTTGATTTTATGTTGTTCTTAGCGGTTTGGATGATTTATGCAAATATTTAAAAAAAAGGGACTAAACTGTAAAAGACACACAGATTTATAGTGGTTCGGCCAGAACGTACCTACGTCCACTTTATATGTTATTCTCTCCTTTCTTTCAGATTACAAGTACAAAGCTTTGTATACAAGTATATGAAAGTTGTTTGAAAGTTTCTTCCGTGCTTGAGCTCTCAAACTTGTCTGCCATTGTCGTACCCCTTCCCCTCTATTTATAGAGTGAGGTAGGGGGAAGGGGTCCTGGACGTATATAGCTGCTGATGGGCCTGGGCTGAAGCGATCTGGCCTGAGAGCGTTCTGGTTCGGCGAGGCTTCATTCGGCGTGGAACTTGGACCGGTGATGGAATGGACCGGTGGCAGGTCGACTCGGTGGTGATGAGGAAGGGATTGGTTCGGCATGAAGGCGTTGTTGGTTCGGTAGAACATGGAGGAGAGGTGGTTCGATCATAGTTGGTTCGGTAGCTTGGAGGGAAGGTGGTTCGGTTGTAGTTGATTCGGTAGCGTGGAGAGAAGGTGGTTCGGTTGTAGTTGATTCGGCGGTGTTGGTCCGGTAGTGGGTGTATGGTGGACCGGTGGCTTTGGTTCGGTTGAGGGGTGGTTCGGTGTTGCGTGGAGAGTGTTGGTTCGGCTAGGCATAGGTACCGAATGGACATGGATATCGTATGTAAAGGGTGATTCTGGACGAAATTGCTGCTCCTTGGCCTCGTGATCTCATGGGTGAGAATCTGCCCAACACACACACACACACACACACATATATAATTTAACACATAAACACTTAGCAATTCATATCTTTCATTTTTATCGTTTAAAATATGGGCATGCTTACTTTTATACTTACTATTTTGCTAATTAATCGTACAAATATCCTCTTGCACCTGCATCTAACTTATCGAAACATATTAGCATGCACTTATAAACATATGAAGCATTAAAATCATAGTTCAAAAAGACAACAACTCAAAACTTCAAAATTTTAAATTCCAACCTACTATGAAGTCTCAGGCTTTTGATACAGTAAAACTCATAATCTGATAATACTCATAAAATAAAAGTTATTCTACTCAGTTCAAACTTTCCAAAGATATAAAGATCATCAAAACTGGATTTACGCTTTGAAAGTTATGCCCAAGTTACTTCCATCTTTAAACTCAGAAATTATAAAAAAGGACAGAGATGTCCATCAGTTTTCAAACACATTTTTGAATAACTAAACTGAAAAAAAATTCAAAAGCAATATAAAGATGATTGCTAGCTTACTGATACTACTCTCTTTTGAAAAAATAATGGAGTCATTTGGATTTGTAAATCATAAGTTATCGCTGTTTTAAAACAGCACTTTTCAATCAAAATTTTCGGACACAATTTTAGATCAAAAATCTTTTCTCTAAAACATTTATTACATGATCCTTTTCTCCGAAAAGCCAAGACATCTAGAATTACACTATAATACATACAACAAACTTTCAAAATGGTTTACGAAGAAAACTTTTTCATACTTAACAAACAAGTCTTTTAAAAGAACACTACAAGAAAAATAGCTTTTTATAGCGTTTAAAAAACGTTGTAAAAGGATACGATGGCATTTTTGTAAACGCTGTATATCAATTAGTTGTAATATGTCAGGGATCTATAATAGCAACCTCGGAATCGCCAAAAAAAACATGCTATAAATGATGTTACTTATAGAGTTTCTGAATTACTATTAAATGGACGATTCAGGACATACAAGTACCTTTCTATAGCAATTGTAAACGTTGTAGTTATGTCATTACCTGATTATTATAGCAATTATAAATGCTATAGAAATATCATTGGCTGATTATTATAGCAACTGTAAATGCTGTAAAAATGCTATAGAATGTTTACTAGTCTTTCATGGCATTATTTACTTGCCATGAAAACTGTTTAGTCGTTGCAGAATATTTTTATTGCACTAGCTTAACGCTATAATATGTATAGCCATGACAATTTGCTTTCCTATCATTAATATAAAAAGGATGTAATATACGGTATTTCACACAGTATTAACAATTAAGCATAAAAAATATATATGAATAAAAGCATTTCATGCACAATATTAAGCATATACGTAATTTTATGACTGTTACATAATTGCAAATTTCACAATACATACAACAAGTTTACACACTTCTAACCACAAACTCAGACCACAACATTATCTCAAACTCCATTATTTCCCACTGTTCAAACTATCAGTGCAAGCTCGCATCTTCATTACACATAACAACTTTTATACAACACTGTACACATCTTTCTTCATCACAAAATGCACTGTGCACATCTTTCTTCATCATAAACATACTGGCACCATCCTCTCAGACTCTTCAAGTCACCTAAAAACAACACCTTCAACAAATAATCCTCTGCCCTTCATACAAGCCTACTACCCTTCATACATACTGCCTAAGATCCACTCCAGTAAAACTCTACCTGCTTCACTTTAAATTTGTCTACTGCACACTTCGTCAATCACGCTGCCTCCAAAACCTGTCATGACCTGATGCCTGACCACCCATAACCCCTTTCAACCCCATTTGCAAATATATTTTTATGCCTTCCACCATAGCGTAAACCAAGAGCATCATTTGCTCAATAAAGGACAACACTGCAGACTTACAGTAGTGTTGCAATAATTCTCCAATTTGCTTATATATGGTTACCTGTAGCTCCCATGTAAACGAAGCGGTAGTCGGAGCAGTTTATTTCATTAGCATTGTGATTGCTGTAGGTAACTTGATGCATAGAATAATTGTCAATATATTGATTCAGACAATCATCAGCAAAAGAATGTGGTGTTGTGTAAGCCACAATCTGGATACCCCTGGAAATGAACAAAATTTAAGTAAACTAGATGCAAGAAAAAATTAGCCTAAGTCGATGGAATGGATTGTGATTTGATATGAGTTTAATTTATTTCTTTATTGTGCATAAGCACTCACATAATCTTCTGATATACAAAATATGTTGCAGGATGAAGGTTGGACTGAGTGGTAGATACAACTAAATCTTACTATAAAGTACCCAAATATTATGGAAAAGGCCAACCAGTGATTTTGTTGATAAAGATACTCAATTATACCTTATCAAAATGCCAGTCCTTTAGATATAGTAATGTTTGACTATCGTCACTATAAACCAAATTGTTACCATGATTTTTTGCAGAAAGTCCAAGCCAGCGATCTATGAATTGTGAGGCAGACAGTTGTAATCTCTTCTGATCAGTAAACTCTCTTGTACAACTTTTCTGCAACCTGCATAAACACAATTCAGCAATATCGCATTAACATATGTAAGCCAAGTTTCCATTTTCCATCATGTCATTTAAACTAAAATATTATAAGGATATCTTGGTCAATAATTGTTTTAGAAACAACATAACCACTTTAACGTTTTCTCCTTATCAAATTATCCTGTCTTCAAAAATTTCCCCTTAGCCTATCATGCCCTTTATCTAATTTGTTTCTCCCTTTAATAACCACCCAAATCAATTCTCCTGGTTTTTAGACTTTCCTAGTGGTATAAATGCAATGTAATATGGATTTTTTTTCTCTCTCTCTTTTTGGAAAATGAAACTAATATTGTGTGTTTAACTTCTGTAACTATCTAAAATTGTGTATTTAAAGCCTTATCTCCAACCTTGGTTATATCATACTTTACTCGAACTCCAATTTTTAAACCCAAACCAACAATTTCTATTTTTGACAATGTTCTTATCAACAAACGTCTAAGATACCATGATAAATAAATAAAATTTGTTCAACGTCATCACAATAAACGTATCAGATTTATCAATTTGGTGAACATTCCTTATTTTCTTTTGTGAAAAGATTAAAGTTGAAAATGAAAATGAAGTACAAGAAACTTCTGATCCTGTTCTTATGAAAATGAAAATGAATGACATCTGTGACGTTAACTTCATCAGTAAAAGTGCCTGCATATACATAGAGAGGTGGTGTTTCTATGTCTCCATAGTCTACTCTTATGCTTTGCAATGCATATTGCATTGTGATTTCCAATTCAATGAGTATAATTGAACCATTATGTGTATAAGTCACATAAAAAACTTCTAATATTACATTTGTTAGTTTGAATAGGTAGACATTATTAGGGAGTCGCATATGTATAAAAAAAGTGTAACATGCAGTTAATTTTACATCGAAGTGTGATATGTGAAATGTAAATAAATTGTAAAAACTACTCGTCTTCTGCTATGTCAACGCTGATAATATACAACATAAAGAGAAATTAAGTTTCCTAATGATAACACTGATAAGCTTAAAATAAATGTAACCATATACATAGAGAAATGGATACTTACTCTGTTGAGTACCATAAATAGTCTTTATGATCCCATGTTGTGCTCAGTTGCTCTGTCAATCCATTTTTTGTGAATGTATTATCAGTAAGAGAGTTTGTACTTTCAACGTATGAAGTCCAAGAAAACCCGCTGATTGGTACCATTTTTAGGTATATAGTTGGAGCAGATACATGCATGTTAAATAAGTGATTTTCAATTGACTATAACTAATAAGTCCAAGCAGTTTTATAATGTTTATTGACGTTTTTGTATGCACATTTTAAAAATACACAATAAACATTGAAAATAGTCAGTGAATATATATAGTCAGTGCAGTATAACTTTATCTTATGTAAATTTGACCAAGATGTGACACTCGTGTGTTGATATGGATGCCAATCACTATGCAAAAAATTTCAGCGACACTTCTATGCTTTCTATATGCAAAAGAAGTTTTAGAAATGTCCTGGAGTTGAAGCATTTATAAACTATAGATGTTACTTCTAATTCTATATTTAAAACCCAAGTTGAAGCATTTATTTATTAAAAAAATTCTATGAAGTATAATACTTCAAAGACCAAATTGGATTGCTTGCTGAAATAATCAGGTATATAACATAAAGGAAATTACTTGCTGAAAATAACTAAATAATATTATTAATTACCTTTACGTGATGAGAATTTAGGCTAACTTTGCTCCATCACAGCATGAGCCGGAGTCCCAAACGTAGGGTGAAGCAACGCATCCAGCCCAGTAAAGGCGCTTAACCAAAGTCCACAATCTTCAGATTACCTATGATATTGATAAGGCAAGAGCTAAATAGCATAAAATTCAGGAATCTTCCCAATTTTTATGCTATTCAACTATGCCTCATCAATATCATTTAGGCGTTATACCATAGTGACAACATCTATGATTGATGTAAACGCACCTGTGTTAAAGCTTATAATTCGGATTTTACCAAATTGGGATTATTTGTTGTAAACGCACCTGTGTTAACATCTATATTCATTCACAAAATATATCATAGGTTCAGTCCCCATAGTCCAAGCCACTTGAGCACAACAAACACATAGTAGAAAAAAACATATATAATGATTGTATTTTCTATCCACAGTCCATGCAGAACTGAGACGACCCGACTTTCTACCACCAGAAAATCGCATCATCTTTAAGAAAGAAAGGGGTAGAAAAGAGAAAAGATAGAGAAGAAGAAAGAAACAACATCAGAATCTAAACAGCGGAAGGAATAAATTATATTAATCACATGATACTTTACATAGTATCATATACATCAGAGATACACAGCATAATCAAATCATACTAGACAGTTATAAACACCTGTCTAGTTATACAACTCAATACAACAACTCAGAGAACAAACAGCGAAATACTCTATAGCTATACGCAGAAGCCTCCTACTCCATTGCTCCTTCAGAATTCGTCAAGCCAACTTAAAATCCTAACCAGAATCCCTTGGCTACTCGTAAAAATTAGAGTACCCAAGAGTTTAAGAAAACAGAATAAACTCCGGGTCAGACATGGGACTGGTGTGAGTAAACGGTTAAAGTTGCTTAACTTTGAAAACCTTATTGAAAGAAAAGGTATCACATAAGACTTCCCACACATAAACATGTAAAAGTTTTTACCTTACCCTAATCAAAACATTTGATAGGAAATTCAGTGATATTATAATAATGTCTAGGGTTTTCAAATAAACATGAAATAGCCGAAATTGTTACATTGATTAAATTCCAGCTACTAGCCACAAAAGTGGGTAATACAATCAAAACCGTTGGCACTTATTGGATTTTGGATTCCATACAATGGCAGGGCTACTGGGGTACCGCCCGTCACAGTACGTGGCCTAGATCACCGTACCGAGGACCACCCCCGATCCCCTACAACGCAAAGCCGGACCCGTTCCTTACTGAACAGTTCCAAATAAGACAACCCCGACGGTTGTAGCTATTCAACCGTCCACACAGCCGAAATAAAAGGGACCTCTAGACAGGGGTAAATCTTACTCTCCAGTGGAGGCTACCCACGAAGCTTTGCTGCACCTCCCCTGTTTTTGCCATTCCCGGTTGATGAGGCTTGAGGTTACGATTACCTTTATAGGACACATCACTTAGAATTCTCATCGTCCACCTGACGATGTTCTAAAAGCATTCAATCCATACAAGTTCGTTCCGGGTTCGAACGAAACCGAAGGCATTATCTCGTTACACTCATTTTGGAATCACCCTCAGAGTTAACGACAATAACCCTTGCACTCTGATTCACCATCTCGAACCTATAAGGACTAATTCCGTCAACTCATTACGGAATCACCATAGAGTTATATTGACTCATAGTCCTTACACCTCGAGTCTTCACAAAGCTCCACTTTGACTCACGACCTAACGTTATTTGGAATCGATGTGGTTTCGGATATCCAAATATAGAAACCCGATCCCGGTGTCATTGAAATCCAAAGTGTGTCTTTTAAGTCCAAGTTGTTTTAAAGGTTTTAAAACAATTAAATTCAACTATCTATATACACATAGAATAGATAATTCACAAATCACAATTCATAATCAACATTATCAAGTAACAGGTAATCCACATCATAATAGATAATCCATATATCAACATCCCAATTGATAATCTATGTAATCATCACAATGCAACCAAGTATTCATATAACACAACCATACTTATCTCATTACTGAGATCACAAAGCATTTAAGACAATCAATGTCATCCATTCATAAGCAATGATTTACTCATACCACAATATAATTAATTTAAAATGAGTTAAATTAACTATCTCTATCTCTAATTAATTTAAAGTGAATTAAATTAATTACTTCATCTATAATTAATTTAAAATAAATTAAATTAATTACTTCATCCAAATATATCTTGCTTACTTATTCTTCAATTAAACAAATTAATTAATCATCCTAATTAATTAACCTTAATTAATTAACTCTTAATCAAATAATTAATCCTTAATTATTCTCATTAATTATATCAATTAACGAACCTTAATTAATTACTTCCATAGATTAATTAACTATAATTAATTACATTATTTCTTAATTAATTAATCATGCTTAAATTAATTACTTTCAATTAATCAACTATAAACAGTAATTTATTATTCTTAATTAATTTAATTACTTATAAATCCTTTGATTTATTACACTAAGTAATAAACTCTTAATTACTTCAACAAGTAATTATCCTTTTTAAAAATTACTTCCCAATCAGTAATTTACCTTAACTCAATTACCTCTGTAATTCATCAATTACTTACCTTAAGTAATTAGCCCTACCAAAACTTATTAAGTAATAATACTTAATCATTTATCAAGTGACTATTCTTAATTAATTAACAAATTAATTAATTTACTTGATCAAACTCATCTCATAAACAAAATTGAGTAATTCATTCCTTAATTACTCATTAACCAAATTAATCTTTAATTAATAGATTAATTATCTTCAACTATTAATTAATAAACCTTAACTATTAATCAGTTATTTAATACAAAGTAATTAATCCCTAATTACTTTTATAATTAATTAATTAAATTTAATTAACTAATTAATCAACTCTTAATCATTAATTAATAAACTTAATTATTAATTAACAATCTTAATTACAAATTAATTAATCCATAAGTAAAATTAATTCTTAATTACAATTAATTAACCTTAAATAAAAATAGTTAATTAATTCTTAATTAACTAGCATTATATTTTAATAATCCTTTAATTATTAATTAAGAAAACCCAATTAAAACTTAATAACACCTTTATTAATTAATTACTATTTTAATTAACTCTTAATTACTTAATTAGTAAGTAATTATAATTTAATTAATCATTTGTCATTAATTAAATCATCATCTTAATTAAATAAATAATTATACTTAATTAATTACTTAATTAACCCATTTTAAAATAATAATTAAACAAATTAATTAACTTAAAGTTTCTTAATTAACTATCTAATTACAAATTATTAATACTTAATTATTATTTAAGATAAAACAATTATCTTAAATAAATCTTGAAATCTTTACTTAACTTAATTCATAAATTAAATTAAATTATAAAGAAATCATTAATTACCTTAATTATTAATTAAAAATACTAATTCCAAGTTAATAAATTACCTTAAACTTTAATTGTTAATTTTAAATCATTTTTCCACTAATTAATAAAACATTTACTTAAAATTCTTTTTTATTTTAAAAAATAAGTTTTGAAATAATATTAACTTACAACGTTTAAACAAATCATACCAATCCATTTATACAAACACTTCAATTTAAAAAAAACAAGAATTTTAGTTTAACTTAAACTATTTAAAGTTAAACTTAATTTATTTTAAATTTGAAAAGTTGATTGAACATTTTAGCTTGGGTTCAATCCATGAATACTAGAATTCAAATACAAAGTAATTTTTTTTTTAACAAATTTGATTTTTAAAAAGTTTAAAACTGTTTAAATTAAAAACTTAAAAACTGTTAAACAAAACAGTTTGACACACAGCAAAAGCCCAGAACAACGCGAGATATAACCCGAGCCACACCAAATTTTCTCGTGCTTTTCCCCGAGTCTCTACCGGAGCTAAAACCCAATGTCACAAATCCAAAACAAAACCAAAACACATAGACAACCACCAACTTCCCCCGTGCAACCTGCACCAATGCCGGCTCCACTCCGACAAATTTCGAACCCACAAACAAGCCATTCCACCAATCCACAGGCCTCCACGACCATCCAAACTCCAACATCTGCCCCAATTTGTATTCGAGCATTCTTGAGGTACAGAACCCAAACACCCTCATCAGTAAACCCCAAAATCAACGCCTCCGATCAACACTAATCGCCACCACTCCGGCCATATGTCATTGACCCACCATGCATTATTCCCCCCAAAAATCATATAACTCGATGCGAATTTGTGGTTGGAGTAATAAATTTACAGCAGACCCCAAAAACTAGGTTAAAAATTAATTTGAGCAAATTCAAAACTTCTCAGTGATTTAAAAATTCATTAACCATTTTTGCAACACTCCCTAATCTAAACACTAACTCCATGAAGTATCTCAAGCATTCCAGATGCAAGGATCACCGGTTAAAGACCAAAACTCAAATTGCAGGAAACCCCCAAGTACTCCCTCACTACAATTTTTAAAAATTATAAACTTCTTTCCAAAATTCATACTTTCAAATGCCAATCTAGATCATATAGTTATTTCATAAAATTTTCACATTTGGTTTCAACATTTGTTAATAAATTGGTTACTGCATTTTTGATTTCCAGGTACATCTTCAAAAAAAACAGAGACTTAATTTTTTTTTGTTCACATTTTATACTTGAACTACCCTGTTTTAGTTTTGAAACTATGACTTAACAGTTTTTGAATGGATTGTTTGAGAATTTAGTCTTTGTCTCAGGTTCTATAGTAAAATACAGAGAAGAAAGAAAAAAAATCAACATGCACAGATTCAAGCTTCACAATCAAAGCTTGCAGATTTGTCTACACAGATATAGACTTGTGTATATATAACTAACATCATCACAACTTATATGGAATCAGATATTTTCTGCTTTAGATTTTATAGTAAAATGTTTACTCACCTCATTTAGAAATGCAGTGCAGGGTTTTAGGAGAAAGAACAGGAAATTGCAAAATGCTTGAATATGAAGATGAACCCCTTTTCTTGTTACATTGCTTCAGGTTTGTTCTGAATACTTGCTAGCTTAACTTTTTACTTCAAATTCCCTCCTTAAAACTTGCATGCATATGCAAAATTGAAGCAGACATTGAAATGCAGTTTTGACTTGATAGCTTTGCAAAAATACTTGAAAACATGATGCAGATTTGGGTTTTAAACTGTGATACTTTCAGGTTTTGGTAATAGGGAGTAGAGTTGGAGTTTGAAGAGTGTTTGCAAAGCTTTATTCATTTTGCTTCAGATTTGCATTCACAAGAAAATGATGCAAATTTTGTTTGAGGAGGTTGTTTTAGGTATGATCATAGAATTGATTCAGGTAATTTTTTTTACAGATTCTTGAATTTTAAGGATTTCTGGTTTTGGGTGTTTGAATGAAGGTTGCATTTATGGTTTTTTTTGTTTTTCTTTTAAGCATGAACAAAAATTTAAAGAAAATGAGGAAGAGTGTTTAAATAGGATAATTTCAGATTTATATAAATTAAAAAGAAAATTTAAAAAGAAAAAGGACACTTGTCTTTTACTTACACAAATGGTTGCAACACTTGTTATCAAAGTGTTTTAGAAATGAACACTTGTCAATATTAAGTTTTATTCTAATTCTAAAGAAATTTAAAAGCATTTTAAAATTATTTTTCCTAATTACTAATGTGTTTTCTAAATTTTAAGAATGCTTCCTAATCAAAATTCTAATAAACAAATACAATTTTACATTTAAAAATGTATGCTAAATTTATATGAAATAAAATCTTTAAAAAGAATGAAACCAAATAAATTTTTAAATAAAGTTAGATACATATTTCAAACTCATCTTAAGTATGCTATTTTAAAAGCCTTGTATTCATTTTTATTAAATAAATACAAATAATATTTCTATAGATAAATTTCTATAAAAAAACAAATAAACAAATCTTATTTTTAATTAAAAACATTATCTATATAAATTTAAAATTCAAACTATATTATCATTTTATTTTAAGATGTATGTTTATCCTTTAAATTCAAATTTATATTTCAATTCAAAGTCAAACTAAAAAATCAAATCTAAAATAAATTTAAATAAATATAAACATCTATTTTTAAATAAGCACATTATTATTTACAAATAATATATCTTATTTTAAAATCAATTTAAAATACACAGATTTAAATACACAGATATAAATGTATTTTAAACATACTTATAAATTTTGAAAACAATATACCAATTTATAACCATAATTAAAATATTACTTGGTTAATTATCTTTGAAAATAACAATTTATCAATTTTAAATAATTAAATTAAGAGATTATCAGCATTTTAAACTCCTGGAAATTCCAGGATATTACAATCCTCCTCCCTTAACAGAATTTCATCCTCGAAATTTAAAACGAAGATAATCCAAAGTTTATTTTATTTTCAACCAATTCAAATATTCATAACAGCCATACACTATCAATCAAACTGACAATTTCATCCAAACAACCTATTCAAACAAATAAACAACACTAGCTATCCGGACAGAGATCCAGATAAACTTCCTAAAATTATCTCGAGTTTCCCCAGACACAGGGATACTTGCTCTACTATACCCAAACTAGCTATACTTATAAGCTACTGAGTTCCCACTCAGCTAGATCTATAATCTACACAAGATATCAAACCAAAGACAAGTCTGATCAACAGCTAAAACCTTCACGGAACTACTGGTCGCAAAACCAGTGATGGACCAAAATACATAATCTCTCAGAGACACGTGAAATATTTTGAATTCCAGTCTTCCAAACTGGCAATTCAACTCTTCAAACCAAAGCACTAATCTCTACAAAACTCAGAAAAATCCAATATCCAAGATACTGTTCTCTTTCCACTAATCAGAACAATTTATCCTTGACCAACTAATCCATCGAAGAAACAGATCCTCACTGCTGCTTCTGAATTCCACTTCCAGGAAATGCTAAGCCAAAAAGATCTTCCTGCTGAAACACAGAACACTCCCGAGCTACACCGCTAGCACAGATGCCAAAGACTTCTTATCCAAAGTTCTTTGAAAAACTCAGACCTTCAACTAAACACGTACATCCTGCTGAACTCAGCTAGAACTCCGAAGCAGACACACTTCCTTAAACTTGATCCGAAAGAAAACATCTCCGGAGACATCCATAGTCACTGCATCTCATCAGGCAGCTACTACTTCCTGAGGTATCAAAATACAATTACTTACTTCTGCCCAACCGATAGATCCAAATTCTACTCATCAAACTTCAGAAATAAACTCCGAACCTTAACAGGTTTCCTTCAGAGATCAATGAAATCTTACACCAAACTACAAAGATTACTCGAGACGGTATTAGGTCTATAGTCTCGACAAATACACTTCCAACCTCAAACATTCAAACACCAACCAATGGTAGTCGTGTTACACACACCCCTACCTCATCTACCTTTATAACTTATATTGGAAAACCCAAGCAGGTAACCCAACAGATAGGTAGAAATATATACATATATATATATATAGTTATATATAAAAATTACAAATATGCTCTCTCAAGAAAGACATCACTATAGAGCCTAGATATTCACTCAACCCAATGCTCTGATACCAAATGAGACGACCCGACTTTCTACCACCAGAAAATCGCATCATCTTTAAGAAAGAAAGGGGTAGAAAAGAGAAAAGATAGAGAAGAAGAAAGAAACAACATCATAATCTAAACAACGGAATGAATAAATTATATTAATCACATGATACTTTACATAGTATCATATACATCAGAGATAGATAGCATAATCAACTCATACTAGACAGTTATAAACACCTGTCTAGTTATACAACTCAATACAACAACTCAGAGAACACACAGCGGAATACTCTATAGCTATACGCAGAAGCCTCCTGCTCCATTGCTCCTTCAGAATTCGTCAAGCCAACCTAAAATCCTAACCTGAATACCTTGGCTACTCGTAAAAATTTGAGTACCCAAGAGTTTAAGAAAACAGAATAAACTCCGGGTCAGAGATGGGTCTGGTGTGAGTAAACGGTTAAAGTTGCTTAACTTTAAAAACCTTATTGAACAAAAAGGTATCACGTAAGACTTCCCACACATAAACATGGAAAAGTTTTTACCTTACGCTAATCAAAACATTTGATAGGAAATTCAGTGATATTATAATAGTGTCTTGGGTTTTCAAATAAATATGAAATAGCCGAAATTGTTACATTCATTAAATTCTAGCTACTAGCCATAAAAGTGGGTAATACAATCAAAACCGTTGGCACTTATTGGATTTTGGATTCCATACAATGGCAGGACTACTGGGGTACCGCCCGTCACAGTACGTGGCCTAGATCACTGTACCGAGGACCACTCCCGATCCCCTGCAACACAAAGCCGGACCCATTCCTTACTGAACAGTTCCAAATAAGACAACCCCGATGGTTGAGCTATTCAACCGTCCAAACAGCCGAAATAAAAGGGACCTCTAGACAAGGGTAAATCTTACTCTCCAGTGGGGGCTACCCATGATGCTTTGCTGCACCTCCCCTGTTTTAGCCATTCCCGATTGATGAGGCTTGAGGTTACAATTTCCTTTATAGGACACATCACTTAGAATGCTCATCGTCCACATGACGATGTTCTGAAAGCATTCAATCCATACAAGTTCGTTCTGGGTTTGAACGAAACTAAAAGCGTTATCTCGTTACACTCATTTTGGAATCACCCTCAGAGTTAACGACAATAACCCTTGCACTCTGATTCACCATCTCGAACCTATAAGGACTAATTCCGTCAACTCATTACGGAATCACCCACAGAGGTATACTGACTCATAGTCCTTACACCTCGAATCTTCACAAAGTTCCACTTTGACTCACGACCTAACGTTATTTGGAATCGATGTGGTTTTCGGATATCCAAATATGGAAACCCGATCCTGATCTCATCGAAATCCAAAGCGTGTCTTTTAAGTCCAAGTTGTTTTAAAGGTTTTAAAACAATTAAATTCAACTATCTATATACACATAGAATAGATAATTCACAAATCACAATTGATAATATCATAATAGATAATCCATATATCAACATCCCAATTGATAATCTATGTAATCATCACAATGCAACCAAGTATTCATATCACACAACCATACTTATCTCATTACTGAGATCACATAGCATTTAAGATAATCAATGTCATCCATTCATAAGCAATGATTTACTCATAGCACACTATAATTAATTTAAAATGAATTAAATTAACTATCTCTATCTCTAATTAATTTAAAGTGAATTAAATTAATTACTTCATCTATAATTAATTTAAATTAAATTAAATTAATTACTTCATCCAAATATATCTTGCTTACTTATTCTTCAATTAAACAAATTAATTAATCATCCTAATTAATTAACCTTAATTAATTAACTCTTAATCAAATAATTAATCCTTAATTATTCTCATTAATTATATCAATTAATGAACCTTAATTAATTACTTCCATAGATTAATTAACTATAATTAATTACATTATTTCTTAATTAATTAATCATGCTTAAATTAATTACTTTCAATTAATCAACTATAAACAGTAATTTATTATTCTTAATTACTTTTAATTACTTATAAATCCTTTGATTTATTACACTAAGTAATAAACTCTTAATTACTTTAACAAGTAATTATCCTTTTTAAAAATTGCTTCCCAATCAGTAATTTACCTTAACTCAATTACCCCTGTAATTCATCAATTACTTACCTTAAGTAATTAGCCTTACCAAAACTTATTAAGTAATAATACTTAATCATTTATCAAGTGACTATTCTTAATTAATTAACAAATTAATTAATTTACTTGATCAAACTCATCTCATAAACAAAATTGAGTAATTCATTCCTTAATTACTCATTAACCAAATTAATCTTTAATTAATAGATTAATTATCTTCAACTATTAATTAAAAAACCTTAATTATTAATCAGTTATTTAATACAAAGTAATTAATCCCTAATTACTTTATAATTAATTAATTAAACTTAATTAACTAATTAATAAACTCTTAATCATTAATTAACAAACTTAATTATTAATTAACAATCTTAATTACAAATTAATTAATCCATATGTAAAATTAATTCTTAATTACAATCAATTAACCTTAAATAAAAATAGTTAATTAAATCTTAATTAACTAGCATTATATTTTAATAATCCTTTAATTATTAATTAAGAAAACCCAATTAAAACTTAATAAAACCTTTATTAATTAATTACTATTTTAATTAACTCTTAATTACTTAATTAGTAAATAATTATAATTTAATTAATCATTTGTCATTAATTAAATCATCATCTTAATTAACAGTTAATTAAATAAATAATTATACTTAATTAATTACTTAATTAACCCATTTTAAAATAATAATTAAATTAATTAATTAACTTAAAGTTTCTTAATTAACTATCTAATTACAAATTATTAATACTTAATTATTATTTAAGATAAAACTATTATCTTAAATAAATCTTGAAATCTTTACTTAACTTAATTCATAAATTAAATTAAATTATAAAGAAATCATTACTTACCTTATTATTAATTAACAATACTAATTCCAAGTTAATAAATTACCTTAAACTTTAATTGTTAATTTTAAATCATTTTTCCACTAATTAATAAAACATTTACTTAAAATTCTTTTTTCTTTTTTAAAATAAGTTTTGAAATAATATTAACTTGCAACATTTAAACAAATCATACCAATCCATTTATACAAACACTTAAATTTAAAAAAAACAAGAATTTTAGTTTAACTTCAACTATTTAAAGTTAAACTTAATTTATTTTAAATTTGAAAAGTTGATTGAACATTTTAGCTTGGGTTCAATCCATGAATACTGGAATTCAAATACAAAGTACATTTTTTTAACAAATTTGATTTTTAAAAAGTTTAAAACTGTTTCAATTAAAAACTTAAAAACTGTTAAACAAAACAGTTTGACACACAATAAAACCCCAGAACCACGCGAGACATAACCCGAGCCACAACCAAAATTTCTCGTGCTTTTCCCCGAGTCTCTACCCGAGCTAAAACCCAGTGTCACAAATCCAAAACAAAAACAAAACACGCAGACAACCACCAACTTCCCCCGTGCAACCTGCACCGATGCCGGCTCCACTTCGACCAACTTCGAACCCACAAACAAGCCATTCCACCACTCCACAGGCCTCCACGATCGTCCAAACACTAACATCTACCCCAATTTGTATTCGAGCATTCTTGAGGTACAGAACCCAAACACCCTCATCAGTAAACCCCAAAATCAACGCCTCCGATCAACACTAATCGCCACCACTCCGGCCATATGCCACTAACCCACCATGCATTCTTCTCCCCAAAAATCATATAACTCGATGCAAATTTAGGGTTGTAGTAATCAATTTACAGCAGACCCCAAAAACTAGGTTAAAAATTAATTTGAGCAAATTCTAAACTTCTCAGTGATTTAAAAATTCATTAAACATTTTTGCAACACTCCCTAATCTAAACACTAACTCCGTGAAGTATCTCAAGCATTGCAGATGCAGGGATCACCGGTTAAAGACCAAAACTCAAATTGCAGGAAACCCCCAAATACTCCCTCACTACAATTTTTAAAAATTATAAACTTCTTTCCAAAATTCGTACTTTCAAATGCCAATCTAGATCATATAGTTATTTCATAAAATTTTCACATTTGGTTTCAACATTTGTTAATAAATTGGTTACTGCATTTTTGATTTCAAGGTACATCTTCAAAAAAAACAGAGACTTAACTTTTTTTTATTTTTTTTGTTCTCAGTTTATACTTGAAATACCCTATTTTAGTTTTGAAACTATGACTTAACAGTTTTTGAATGGATTGTTTGAGAATTTAGTCTTTGTCTCAGGTTCTATAGTAAAATACAGAGAAGAAAGGAAAAAAACAAAAAAAAACAAAATCAACATGCACAGATTCAAGCTTCACAATCAAAATTTGCATATTTGTCTACACAGATATAGACTTGTATATATATAACTAACATCATCACAACTTATATGGAATCAGATATTTTCTGCTTTAGATTTTATAGTAAAATGTTTACTCACCTCATTTAGAAATGCAGTTCAGGGTTTTAGGAGAAAGAACAGGAAATTGCAAAATGCTTGAATATGAAGATGAACCCCTTTTCTTGTTACATTGCTTCAGGTTTGTTCTGAATACTTGCTAGCTTAACTTTTTACTTCAAATTCCCTCCTTAAAACTTGCATGCATATGCAAAATTGTAGCACACATTGAAATGCAAAACTGAGTTGATAGCTATGCAAATATACTTGAAAACATGATGCAGATTTGGGTTTTAAACTGTGATACTTTCAGGTTTGGTAATGGGGAGTAGAGTTGGAGTTTGAAGAGTGTTTGCAAAGCTTTATTCATTTTGCTTCAGATTTGCATTCACAAGAAAATGATGCAAATTTTGTTTGAGGAGGTTGTTTCAGGTATGATCACAGAAATGATTCGGGTAAAACTTTTACAGATTCTAGAATTTTAAGGACTTCTGGTTTTGGGTGTTTGAAGAAGGTTGCATTGATGGTTTTTTTTTTGTTTTTCTTTTAAGCATGAACAAAAATTTAAAGAAAATGAGGAAGAGTGTTTAAATAGGACAATTTCATATTTATATAAATTAAAAAGAAAATTTAAAAAGAAAAAGGACACTTGTCTTTTATTTACACAAATGGTTGCAACACTTGTTATCAAAGTGTTTTAGAAATGAACACTTGTCAATATTAAGTTTTATTCTAATTATAAAGAATTTTAAAAGCATTTTAAAATTATTTTTTCTAATTACTAATGTGTTTTCTAAATTTTAAGAATGCTTTCTAATTAAAATTCTAATAAACAAATACACTTTTAGATTTAAAAATGTATGCTAAATTTATATGAAATAAAATCTTTAAAAAGAATGAAACAAAATAAAATTTTAAATAAAGTTATATACATATTTCAAACTCATCTTAAGTATGCTATTTTAAAAGCCTTGTATTCATTTTTATTAAATAAATACAAACAATATTTCTATAGATAAATTTATATAAAAAAACAAATAAACAAATCTTATTTTTAATTAAACACATTATCTATGTAAATTTAAAATTCAAACTATATTATCATTTTATTTTAAGATGTATGTTTATCCTTTAAATTCAAATTTATATTTCAATTCAAAGTCAAACTAAAAAATCAAATCTAAAATAAATTTAAATAAATATAAACATCTATTTTTAAATAATCACATTATTATTTACAAATAATATATCCTATTTTAAAATCAATTTAAAATACACAGATTTAAATACACAGGTATAAATGCATTTTAAACATACTTATAAATTTTGAAAACAATATACCAATTTATAACCATAATTAAAATATTACTTGGTTAATATCTTTGCAAATAACAATTTATCAATTTTAAATAATTAAATTAAGAGATTATCAGCATTTTAAACTCCTGGAAATTCCGGGATATTACAAGAACCATAATCCATGTCGAAACATGCATTGAATGCATCAAAAAAGTCAGTCCTGTGAATCCTTTATCACCAAAACCTTGCATGGAAAACAATCATCAAACATAAGTACACTACATAGAACCAAGGCCATGCATATATGCAAGCACATTCAAAGAAACAAGACCATGCACATCATAGGACAAAGCGTGCTAGAAAAACGATAGTGAACTAAGGAGAACAACACCCTCAACTAAAACCAACTGACTACTCTAAAAACAAAGCAGAACAATGCTCAAATGGAGTTACCTACTTTAACGCAAGAGTTATCTACTTTAATGCAGGCAATATTTTAGATTACTTCAAAACAACAATGTTTCCAGCAGCAATTGCTCCAATTACTAGATCGATATGCAGCAATTGCTCTCAGCAATAAAGCCGATAAGATGTGTTAGCTCAGATACAAATACACAGGAAGTTGAAAACCCAAAAGTGTAGAATAACTTACATTGTGGCTTTACAACAAGAAGAAACTTCTCGCTCTTCTTCATTGTCTTGACAGCTTTGGCAAGTGTAGGATAGAAAAACGCTAGAATACATTTTTATTGTTAGTAATAGCTCACATAAAAATAATGCTCCTTCCTCAAGGCATGCTTCATATTATACTGAAAACAACATTGAACAATATTAATTCCATGCCTTCTACATTGAACATTGAATACATCCATAATACATACTATGAAGGTACATATTTTTGGTAATAATATACAACATTGAAAAATTTTGGAATTTTAAATCATATAGAAGTTTGTAACAGTTCCATACCCAAAACTTCATTATGGTCTTTAGGATTCCCCCATCCATAAATAAATTAGTATGCAAGACTAGGACAAGTACACTACCACCTACAACTAGCCCTGTTACTTCTAAAATCTGAATGAACAATGCACTACTGATGTTGGATTATTAGCAATCCCAATCCTTACAATCTAACATCAAATTCGTAGGCAGCTTGTTTTCTTTTAGATTCAAAAGAAAACTAATTTGTAGGCAGCTGCTAGTGAAAAACTAATTTGCTTCAACAGAAAACTAGTTCGTAATCAATTGAATAACATTATTTCATTTGCAAACAAGGAAAATAATCACAAGCCAAGAAAAATTGAAACCTAAAAATAATAAACAGCAAACTTTCTAACTCATTTTCATGTACATCACTTATATATAATACTCTCTTCACCAATGATTTCCAAAACCATTCAGAAAACTTTAATTAAATCATTACACGCACAACTAAAAAAAAAACAGAACTTGAAAAATATACCTAAAGTCAAGTTCGCAAGTTGAAATCACTCTTCGGTCGAGCTACAGAATAATGCTTAAGGTGCCTTGAGGAATCGCGCTTTAGCTTCACTGAGATTCACATTTTTGCTTCGTGAAGGAATCGGCTTTGTAGATGAATGTCACGGTGAGCTTTGAAGAATAGAGTTGGTGGCAAAATCGAGCTTTCAAACCGAGAAGAGGTTCGTGATTGAAGACGGTTCGTGTGAGTGGAGAGGAGATTCATAGAGGCAATTATTGAATTTGGAAGCGAAGGTAAAAGGAATGTTTGGCGGCTTAGGAATAAGAAGGGAAAGAGGGAAACCTAAAATTTCACCGCCAGATTTTCGTTTAAGTTAAAGATTGCGTGAACATAAGCTATGGTTTACCCTAATTATCATTAACATATAAAACTATAGCAAGGGATGTTTTTGTGCAATCCCTACTTGCTATTAGTATAACATTTTCTTGTAGTGGAAGACTCATATTTTAATTACGATAATTACTTTCTTATATTTGTAAGAAACAATTATCTATCCAAACTAGACGTTGGAATTACATATTGATTTTTTTTAAATTGCTTTCATAATTAAAAATCTTATCTTGTTGCTCTATTTATTATTATTTCTAGCTTTTCAAAAAAATTTGCATTTTATAATAAATGAATCTTTTATATTCAATTTTCTCTTAATCCACAAAGGTAAACATTTATTTTATTACCACTAAGAACTAGCCCAGGTTGATACTTAATTCAAACTTGTTTTTAATTGAACTTCACAAATACATAATTAACAAGTTTTTAACACTATTTAAATTCATAACCACACTTACTCTAATGGTTTTGCTCCTTACTAAATTTCATGATAATTCAAAAGAACTAAATTAGCATTTTCTTAAATTTTCCCAAAGGCATACTTTCTTTTCACTTGTTATTCATCAAATGATTACATGTTTAAACTAATCTTCATAACTATCCTTTTACTTTTTACTAAACCTCATTCCAATCGATATTTTAGTTTTCTAAACAATTCATTTTCTTAGTTTGAATACTTTGTTTTATTAATCACTATCACATGATAGTCTCATCCAATTAAGGTATTTCCTTAGTTAAAATTATTTGCCACATAAATAAATTACCATAAGGTAATATTTTCTAGAAATACTTTACCCAAAGGCTCACTTAAGCATTTTAAATTTTCCATGTATGTAAACTTTCACAAACATGTAATATAACCAATAATGAATACAATTTATTTGAATGAAACCATATTCAAATTTTCCAATTATCAATTTATAAAATGATAACATCTAACTAATACATTTATAGTGAATGACCTTATCAAGGACTGCAAAGTTGACCAAGATAAACATTGCCTCTCCATTGCCCTCTATGTCACACTATTTCCATAAGTCCTTAAGTATGTATATAAAATACATATCTCAAATGGCAATTTAGAAATTTTCAAAATCATTGCAATACTATATATATTTTTGCATTCAACATCCATACTAGTAAATATTGTTTATTGCCATTTCAAAATCATGTATCACATCGCCCCGTAAGTGTTTAGGAATCCCTATCGATATCGATGATCAGACACATCACCAGAGTTGTTAAAATACTTATTAGCCAATTGACAAAAGAAATTATAAAACCTATTTTGATTTCTTAAGGAACCTTAAACTTGGTTGTAACAACGTTTATTTTCAAAACATAAAACATTTTCTTATTATACAACCATATAATCAATTCATAAAAAAATTAAGTTATATACATAAGTATATCTCTTGTTAGAAAGATTTTCCATTCACATGGATGCTTTCTTTCCCAAAAATTCTTTTAGTAATTTTAGTTCTCTAAAATGCATCCATGAAATTCTTAGACATTAAATTTTTATTTCATTTTAACCTTTGGTTAAATTCCACTTATGAATTATATTTCATTTTCGAAATTTAACCTTCCCAATAATTCTTGGGTAGCTACAACTTAAAGACACAAGTTCTTATCATTTGCATTGAATAGGTTTCTAACTCTCAATTATATCACCTAGTCAATATTATTTCAAAAATTACTACGCTAACAAACATCCATCCAATTATCGACCAAAAAAGCATTTATTAAAAACAAAAAATTAAATGTGCCCAGCGAAAACGGTCAAACCATTTCCGCTGCGCAACTCTAATCATTAAGGATCAAAACACATAATTTAAATCTAAGAAATCTGAGATCTAATTTCTACTATTTTAAAAATAGTGATATTTAAAACCCTTATATTGTTCAAACTTATTATCCATTCTAAGAAAATGAAAAGACAAAAGGCACAATTGAGGAATATGATAGTGGAAAACTATGTTATCACTTGTATTATACTTGGATGTACAGTAGTATGTGTTTATATTATGTGTTTATCATATTTTGTTCTAAGCTCAGCTCTGATACCAAGCTATAACGCCCCACTCCGAGACCTACACTAGCAAAGAGTATTAAAAGGTAATACCGTATGCTAATACGGAGAATAGAGTTGCATAGGAGCGACCATCTATAGCGTTGTCTTAACTATCTACTGAATACGTCGATAAATGTAGCAAATGTTTTTTTTCAGTTGGATCGATATATCCAATAGATATTTAATACAAAACTATAATTGCTATAAGATCTAATAGAACAAAATATAACAACTCAAATGTAAAGCACATCACAGAACAGTAAATCATCATATACATGTACACATATACAGATACATCACAGAGTATACAAAATGATACATGTCAAGTGGAGTACCAACCACAATATACAGGCGGGTCAAAACAATATACATATCAGAGTTACAACCAAAAATGACTACAAAAAAAGCTATAACAAAAAGAGCTAACAGAATAGTCCATGCGAAAGAAGAATAGGCTAAGTCCAAATGCACCTAACTTGAAACACCTCGGTCTGACCCGAGTATAAAATACACGGGTCGGTCTAGCTAAGCAAATCAATTAGATAAGCTAAATGATAATGAACATGAAAGGTCATAAGTACCACGAATATCTCTAAAAAAAGATAACTCGATCATCTAACAAAAGATGAATCATAACAATCCTCATATCATCGGCAACTCAATAAACAAAGGGTATAAATATCCTAAATCAAGCCAAAAAGGCAAATAACAAATATCAGTGAAGGTAATACAAGTTTCCACAATGTAATTGCTATATATCGAGCGGTTCAAAAGACCTACTCTAAAAGGCGATGCTCTAGTGAAATATAAATATCAATGAAACAAAAGATGCACGTGCTCAATACTGTATAAACAAGGATCCACAATCCCAAAGGTGACAAACCCAAGTATCTCTCGAGCGGTGATGAAGCACCAGCTCCAAAAGTGATATTGTAGGGAAACAAACCCAAAGGGAACAACCCGAAGGCACAAACCTGAAGGCACAACCTCGAAGGCAGCAAACCCCTAGGCACAAACCCAAAGGTACAAACCCGAAGACAACAAACTGTAGTGGCGAAGGTCCGTAGGCTCAGTACTGGTCACCACTAACTGGCAATATGTGTCACAAACTCCTCGGATAGGAACCCGCAAAGTGTTAACGTGTGTCCCGTACCACATGTTCGCACTAAATGGTTTACTAACCATTAGTCAATTCCACACTCAAAGCAGTACAAAATTTACCTAATCTCATCGGTAAACCAGAACCTAGGGTCAAAACGATCAAACGAATATATTAGAAATTAACTGAAAAGATAAACGCACGTGTTCCTAGCACGCATTTTATCAAATAATTTAATTCTCCTCCCTCTTCGCTTGAAGTGAAAAATTGTGTGTTTTATATAGAAATTAAGTTGAAGAAAACAAGTTTTAGGAACATTTCGAAATCGCTTTAGAAATTTCCTTTGAAATTCTCTTATTGTAGAGTATACAATTTTTATACTAAAATAATATATAATAATAATTTCAAAAGCCCATTTATTTGAGAAACATTTTTAAAACACGTTATAATAACTGTATATGAATTCCAGAAAGAAATATCAAGAAAACATCTAAATAATGGAAATTACACCAAGTATTATCCGTTTAAAACAAGCCGTGACTCGATATTCGACAGCAGGTTTGAACAAGTTACTAGTGTCAAAATATTTTGACATTTTGCAAAAATGTAGTCAACTTTCCTACTTCAATCTACAAAAAGAATATTTCAAATCCGATTTGAAACGAAGAATCTGCGTCGTTTCGATGTTGTACCAAAATAAGGTTTTAAACACTGAATTACAACAAGCCGCGAGTACAAGTTAGACAGTAGTTTCGAAATAGCAAATCAACCTAGATTATCGTGAAATTTTAAATGAATGTAAATCAACACTCCTACTTAAATCTTAAAAAAATCACTCAAATCCGATTTGAAACGAAGAATCTCCATCGTTTCAAATTTGGGCCAAAATAAGGTTTTAAACACTGAATTATAGCAAGCTGCAAGTACAAGTTCGACGGTAGTTTCGAAATAGCAAACCAACCCAGATTGTCATGAATATTATAGGAATGTAATTCAACACTTTGAATTCAATCTACAAAAAGAATCACTCAAATCCGATTGGAAACGAATGAGTTATATTGTCTCAAACATGGACTCCGGCCATGTTTGCAATAGTTCAAAAACCAAAAATGTAAAGCCTGAAACCGTCCTGGGTTCAACTTCCAAGCATAAAACAGATGAACAAATGGCATAGGATTGGGCTCAAAATTGGTATTTATAAACTAGGTAACTTCCTTTTTCAAACAAAAAAGAATTATTGAATTCCAATAAGAAATGAATGAGATATGATATCTCAAACATGGACGCAGACCATGTTTGCAGCAACTCAGAAAACAAAATGTGCATAGAAAATTTTCAGGCTGTGCATTGATTTTACAATGCAGTTTTCAGGCATCAAACGAATATCTTTTGCAATGAAATTTGGCATGCATATACTACAACACACAGGCTATCAAATCAAGAAAATTCGGCATCATTTCGTTGCCGAAATTGGGAGAAAATTATGGGAAAAGTGCCATACAAACTCAGATTCCACCAAAAACAAAGTATGAACATAATATCAATGGATTGAAGCTATTTTCGGTTAGATTTTGGTATTTTGAAGCTTTTTCTTCAGTTAGCAATTGTGAAGTAACTCACCTTTGATTTATCATATCAAGTACCCGAATTAATGGAGAAAGATTGAAGCTTAGGTTGAATTTGAGCTTCTACAAACTGTAAAACTATGAAACAAGTGCATGCAAAAAAGAAGAAAGCAATTACAAACAATCGTTCACAAATTAGGCTTTTGATGAAATATTAGGTTATAGACTTTTGATTACCTATAGATTTAGATTCAAACTGGTTTTTAAAACACCAAATTTGTGTCTAATTTGATTGCTTTTGGCTAGGGTTTTGAAGTTTATGAAGCGAGTTTTTTTCCTTTTTATCTTATTTACTAGAAAGAGGAAGAAGAATGTGAGTAAAAGAAATGTACATAAAGAAAATTGTTTTTCCACTTTCTCAATAATAGCTAAGTACTAATGGGCCAAATGGACTCAAAGATTGAAAGAAAAACAAATAGGCAAAGGTTTCTATTTAATTCACACTTGTATCAAAATGTGTTCATATATAAACTATACACAAAACGAAATGTTATTTCCTTTCAAATTTTCACATAACAAAGTACGTAAATTTACATAATTATGAAATAACATATTTTACACTATATAAAAAGATTAATTTCAATTTTTTAAACATTTTTATTTTTAAAATCTTTTATTTTACAAAAATACACAATTTCTACAAATAAATGCACAAAACCATATTTTTAACTTCTAAAATTCCACAAAAATATTTTTCTTGCTTAGAAAAATATAACTAAACATTCTAAACTCAAATTTATAATTATAACTCATCTTTACAACAATTTCCACCCTTTTATTTAAATAAACAGCCTTTAAAAATCAAATACTTCCTTTAAAAATTATTAAAAGTGGTAATTGGCAATAATTAATAAAACTATTGCACTTTCTCTTAATAAAAACTATTTTCCATTTATTATTAACCCAAACAAATAAAATAATGTTTCAAACTTTATTTTATCATTTTATTCTAAAATTCGTTGTTTATTCCAAATAACCAATTTAATTTCTCCATTTTTATTTTAATTCACAATATTAAATTATAACTACCATTATAATTTAATATTTACAGGTAATCTCCAAAACCAGGGTTCCCCTTAACAATATTGCATCCACATAGTTTATATAATGGAAGTTATCTATAACACCAATTTCATCACAACAAGATTCGAATCAAAAGATAGGATCATAGATATTCACCCTCAACAGAGGATGAAAGGATCAGGACAAGTTCGCTTGGCAAATCCTGTGGTTTCCCAAGTACAATACTTAGGGTTAGCGGACCATAGATTTTCATAAGTAGAACATATGGAGCGTACCCGCTGAGTATTATTGTTGCATATCTAGGACATGTTGATTCATATGTGACAAGTGTTGTATATGTTGTAACTCTGATATATATTAAAGTGTATTTGACAAGTACAGTGTTCCTTTGTATAACTATTATCTATGTGTTATTATATTTTGATCCGCTTCGAATGTGAGGTTTCTGTGTCTTGTTTCTGTTTTCTTCTTCTTTCTCTTTCTTCTTTTCACTAACTATCTGGAATTTTCGGGATTGAAATTTCTAGGTCGTTACAATATCAAAAAGAGTTTTCTCGTATCAAGCATGTTTACCTATCATAAGAAGAAATCTCCTCTAATTGTGAGATTGCATTGTGTGTATGGCGGGAGGTCTTATGGTAGTTTCATTTTCCAAAAGTATATCGGATTTCTTTAAAAAAAAAATTGTACAAACAGCTGTTTTTCTTACTCATACCAGTCCCATGACTGACCCGGAGTTTATTATTCCCTTCCTAAACTCTGATGCCCACAATTTTCCACATTGGCAGCCTAGAATCAGCTTATCCGTGTTTTTGGAGCTAGCTTGGATTTAGAAGTCTTTTGGAAGATGTCGGATTTTGGAAAGCCTTTGGTTTGGAAATCTTTTGAAGTGTTTAGAGTTTTAGAAGACCTTATCGAAGTTGAAGTATGTTGGGAACTTTTTGAAGACTCTGTTGTCGTTCCGCTGTGGTGTTTTTATTATTCTGTTGTTGTGTCTATGATGTTTATTAATGGTATCATCTTTTGTTTCCGTTGTTTACATTCATCTAATGTTGTTATAAGCTCCATCCGAACTGGAATTCAACGCTTGAATCTTCTACAGTCGAATACAAGCGAGGTATTTGATGTTGATTTTCAATCGCTGGATTTCGGGTCATAACAAGTGGTATTAGAGCTAAAGGTTGAGTAAGTGGTATTAGAGCTAAAGGTTGAGTAAGAACTTTAGCTAAGGAGTATAACACATTAGATGACTCGTTAGAGATAAGGTTAGAAATACCCTAGAATGAGTATATCCCCAAGATATCTCGTCCGTATGGTCTAAATCAAGTTTTCTTACTATTTACAAACAGTGAGAATGAGCACCAAAAGAGAACGAGATAAAGGATGGGGAAATACCACTACAATTGGTCAAGTCCCTGCAACAGCAGAAGAAGCTATTCCCACTCAACCTCAGCCGAATCTGGCTGATCTATACCGAAGTTTTTCCAGGCTTGGTGGAAAGCCGTTCACTGGCAAGGAGTCTATTGTCAAAGCAAAGGCTGGATTCGATCGTATGAAAGAATTTTTAAAGGATTGAAGTTTGAAGATGACCAAATGCGAGTGATAGCTTCTTGGAAACTCCAAGAGGAAGCTCTAGCCTGGTGGAAGGCTATTACAAATGATGAGCCGGAGGATGAGTTCTCTTGGGGTTGATTTAAAGAGGTGTTTGAGCAGTGATTTATGCCATCTGCTGGTATCTTTAGAATGTACCAGGAGTTTGTAGACTTGAAGCAGGGAAGTTTGTCATTTGAAGATTATTTGAACAAATTCAGCGAATTATCTCGTTTTGGTCCAGAGTTGGTAAATGCCCAATGAAGAAGAATGAAAGATTCATTCGGGAAATGAATAAGAAGTGCCATGAGAGAATGACAGCCCACGTGTAAGAATCCTTTTCTAATTTGATCGATATGTGTTATAGATATGCTACACTGGATAAGTAGGAATTTTTGGAGAAGAAAGGAAGTTCAAGCAATCCGAATTGGAAGAAAGGAAGTTTGGACAGAAGAAACCGTATTAAGGCAAGGAGAAAAATAGTAATCAGGAGAACCAGGCAAGGAACATTACCTATTACAATTGTCAGGAAAAGGGCCATTATTCAAACGATTGCAAAAAGATAAAGAAACAAGTAAAGAAAAAATAAACCTGTGAAGATAAAGTTAAAGAACCAAGGAATGTTTTACTGTCATAAGCCAGGTCACGAAGCTAAAGTTTGCCTGAAAAATAAGCATGCTCAAGTGGCGAAGGTGTAACTTCAAAGGCAGACAAAGGAAAAGAAGTTTTAGAAGGAAACATTATTATTTATGATAGAGCTGTTAGAGTTTTGTTCGACACGGGAGCAGCACATAACTTTATCTCCCAACAAACCGTAAATGAATTAAAACTTAAACCTAAATATTTTGACGAGCCCATTAGCGTGAAGAATCCGGTTAGTGGTCCTACGAATCTTTGCCTACGATGTAGAGAAGTTCCTATCTCGTATTCTCATCATCAATTTCCTATCAGTCTCTTTGTCCTCGATTTTTAATGAATTTGAAATCTTACTCGGAATTGACTGGCTAACGAAATACGAAGCCAAATTAGATTGTAATAGTCGAACGATTTCAATCAGAACCAAATTTGTGAATTTCTTTGAAATCTCTTGTGAGGATCCGAGTCCTAAAAGAGATAAGCTGATGTGTACCTTGGGGTATCACGAACCTAGTTTGGAGTCCATGCCTATTGTCCAGGAATTTCCATACGTATTCGAAGAGGTCAATTCTTTAACCCCACACAGAGAAATTGAATTCAGAATTGACTTAGGACCCAATGCTCGTCCTGTTGTTCATGCAAGCCATAGGAGTCCTGTTGTTCATGCAAGCCACAGGATGGCAACAAGGGAAAGGATAGAACTTGTCAGGCAAACCCAAGATTTGCTAGAGAAAGGATTAATGCGTCCTAGTGTTTCCGATTGGGTTCAGCTGTGGTGTTCGTAGCCAAGTCTGACGGATCCTTGAGATTGTGCGTGGACTACCGCGATCTCAATAAACTAACTCTCAAAAGAAAATTCCCTTTGCCTAGATCGACGGTCTATTTGATCAACTACATGGTGCTCGATTCTTTTCGAAGATGGATCAGGCTCAAGGATTCCATCAGTTACGAATTACTGAAAACTGTGTTCACTTAACTGCTTTCAATGGTCCATACACATTCTACGAATGGTTGGTCATGCCTTTCGGACTAACCAATGCTTCCGCATACTTCGTAGACTTAATGATCCATGTATTCCCAGAAGTGTTGAATAAATTTGTTCCTGTGTTTATTGACAATATTTGGATCTATTCCAAAACCGAAGAAGAACATGCTGAACATTTAAGAAATTTTCTATCGATATTGAGGAGGAACATTCTATTCATCAAATTTTCCAAATGCCATTTTCGGGTCAAGGAAGTTAGATTTCTCGGGCATATCGTTAATGAAGAGGGAATTTCTAAAGATCCAGGTAAGGTTTCCACTATTCCAGACTGGAAGCAACCTACAACTCCAAAAGAAGTTCGAAGTTTTTTCGGTTTAGCAGGATATTAACGGAAGTTTGTTTAGGATTTTTCTAAGATAGCTAGTCCTTGACTAAGCTGACTATGAAGAATGCTAAATTTGATTGGACTCCAAAATGTGACGAAGCATTCCCGGAGCTGAAGAGAAGATTGACTACTGCTCCCGTTCTCACTATTATGAATGGGAATCAGGGCTTCTCCGTTTACACAGACGCTTGTGGTGATGGTGTAGGTGCTGTACTAATGCAAAATGGTAGAGTCATTGCCTACGCGAGTAGAAAATTGCGACCACATGAGAAAAACTACCCAACCCATGATCTCGAGCTTCTAGCTGTTATTTTCGCTTTGAAAATCTAGCGTCACTATCTTCTGGGCAAGAATCACTTTTAGCTTTCCTAACGATTTAAGAGTTTAACTTAACTTAATGAATATACTTAATAAACCCTCTTTCTTTTAGGTGAAAATTTTGAATTATTCACCGAACACAAATCTCTGAAGTATCTCTTTACGTAGAAGGATTTCATTCTGAGGCAATGACATTGGTTAGAATTCCTAGCGCCATACAACCTAGATATTCAGTATACGCCCAGAAAAGCCAACGTAGTAGCAGATGCTTAGAGTAGAAGGCATGCTGATCTCACTTATCTGGTTGTCTGTAACAACCCTGTATTTTGTGATTTATTTTAATTGTTTATTTTAATTATTTTAATTGAATTTCTGATTTTAACTTTTATTTATTAAAATAAATAAATTTTGTTATATTAAATATATATTTTTACTTTTATGTGAATTATAATTTCAAACATGAATAAATAAAATATTTTCAAAAAAATGTGAATTTTGGTCAAAATGGTCAAACTTTGACTGTTAAATTTAAAATTTCAATATTTTTACTTTTGAATTTTATCTTTTATTATGAAAATAAATTAAATTTCAAGAATGCTGCTTTTTTCGTTGAAACCCGATGTATATTGTGAAATTTATGCTCTTTACAATATTGTATATAAATTTATTTATTCAATAAAATTGTTTGTTTTATTTTATATATATAATATTTTTGTTTGTCATATCTTATTCTAATTTGTGTATATGTGTATAATATGTCATGCTATGTACAATTTTATTTTTAAAAACATTTTTTATGCATTGTAGTTTATTTTTCCAAAAACTAGTTATATTTTGTTTTCAATTTTCAATACTAGTTTACATATAATAAAGTATTTTCTTATACTTTTCTACATTTTTCTAAAATTTGTTTATTAGTTTCATTTCACCTTATTTTCTATTCATTTTATTTTATTCACATGATTTTTATTTATTATATTTTAAAAAAAGAAAGGTGGAAATTTCAAGAGACTTTAGCCTTTTTAACTTTTGACTTTTCATTTTCCACCCCTTCAAATTTTGGGCCGTCCTTTCCCTAGCTATAGCAGTGACTTCTTCTTTTTCAATTCACGTAAAAAAACTCTTTTCATTTCACTTCTCATGTATGGTTTTAGATCTGAAAGGAAGAAGATAATGGTTCTTATATTTTTTCTACTCGTTCCTCTTCTTTTTATTGATTTTACTTTGAAAATTGCCTTGTCTCTTCCATGCATTGCGCAGCCATACTCCTCCACCACCTCCTCCGACCAACTCCACCACCATCCATGGCCACTTCACCCTCCTCCCCCTCTGTCTTGACCAGGCCGTGACTTGTCTTGGATGGTTTCACCACAAACTCCACAATCACCTTGAATTTGCCATAGCCGAACCCTTTATGCCACACCACTTCAATTCACCTACATCACCTCCAAAGCCGCCACCACCTGCTCCTCCACCACCTCAGGCCACCACTCTAGACCCCATTCGACCTTCTCCTAGCATGGCCGAGCCCACATCAGTCAAGGCCGAACCCAAAGCGTGCACCAAAATCACTTATTTTCCTTAAACACTTTGTATTCCAATGTCATAACTTCCACCACTTCACACTTGCTAGCCATGCATATTGAACCTATACCCGACCCAGTGCACCACTTTGGTCGAGCATACAAGACCACTAGACCGAGCATATGATGGTTGGGGCAATGGTCAAATCATGTTGTAGTTTGTTGCTTTATTTTAAATTTTTTTCATAAGTATATTTGGGTTGAAATCATATTTATATTTGTCATGTTTTATGTGTTGTTCACAAGATCACTAGCTTGGTTCTCTTCCCACTCGATTCTAAAGTCGTATCATCTTGCTTTTTGGAATTCGTTATGTGCTTTGTCTTGCTATCTCCAGCTTTAAACAAGTGAGTAATCACACTTGACATATATACTTATATAATTAGTGAATTTGATCACAGGTGAATGTGTAGAAAATATTATATTATGTCATACCTGCCTATGATATGAATTATATGATGTTAACCCTATTTATAAACTTGTCACATCATCTGCTATGTTATAGTTAGTTACATTGTTCATTTATATTTGTTTATCACTGCAAGTTTCCTGTAGAATAGAATCACTATGGGTTGAAATGATACGTACCCGAAAGAGCTTTAGAATAGAGAAAAATTGTTATATGCTGAAATAATAGGCCCGAGCGATTTTTATTTATTTTATTTTAACTTGGGATTGCGGGTTTGAAATGATATATTATCCCTATCATGTGACCTAGGTTAGAAAATATTATACAGACCCGTAGTTAATGAATATATTTTTCTGAAAGAAGTTGAAGTATTTTAAAAATATTAATTTATGATAATTTAATTTAAATTTGAATGATTTTTTTATAAAGTGTTAATGATTCTGTGCAAGTTAAAAATATTAAATAAATGAATAGTTTAGTTAAAATTGAAAATATAACTTAAATTTGGAATTTGAAAAGTGAAATTTTAAATTAAGTAAATGAAATGAAAAATAAGTTATATTTTGAAATGGTAATTTAGGCTTAAGTGTTAAGTTAAATTTTAAAATATATAGAATATAAATTGATAAGATTGAATTTAATAGTTAAATTATTTAAAAAAATTGATTTTTGTATAAAATTTAGTTTATAAAAATCATAAATTAAAGGGTATTTAAGTAAGTGTTCTAAAAGTGTAAAATATGATTTTTATAAGTTAAAAATGATTTAAATTAATGTTTAAATTGTTTATGAAATTTGTATTAAAAATTTAAAATTGAATCAACAGCATTTCAGAAATGCTATCTTTCTGACGTGAAGGATCCTTTACGGCATTTCTAAGTGCTGTAATTGGTACAAATGAACCATAACTAAAAATGAACTAATGGGTATTATAGCACTTTGTAAGTGCAATAGTTGTAGAACACTAAACTAAAACCTATTACAGTAGTTTTAAATGCTATCTTTGTAAGATTGAATTGTTTATAAATGTAACTTACCATAACATTTTCTAAATGCTGCGAAAGTTGAAATTTCACTGTTTTAATAAATTTAAGTGAATAAATGAATTGTGAAAAGGCTAAATTTTTGAGAATTTTATATTTGATTATTAAATATAATAATTTCATTTTTAAATGGTTTAAATAGAATATTTAATTTGAAATATAAACCATTTTGAAATGTGATTTGGAGTGGTATTTAATTTTAATAAAAATGAATGAGGTTTTTGGAAGGATATGATATTTGATATTTTGGAATGAATTTGGAATGATATTGATTTTTTGAAATGATATTTGATTTTCGAAGTATAAAATATCAATTTGAATTTTTAACCACGGGTACACTTCTCTATATGCCTTATGATTTGGATGTACAACTTCAAATTGAGAGTGTGACTAGAGGTGAGCGATTGCTGCAGCTCTACACTACTCTAGACACATTAACGCTGTTATTTGCATAGTTTACTTTAATATAGACATTTCTATGATAGCATTTCTTACTGTTAAATTTGTGGTTTAACTGATCCTTAGATGATGGGCGATCCCAAGCATCCTTTAGGTTATTCGGCATTACTACTACAGTTCACTTGAGTTGGTTTACAATATATAAGTACGTATATTCTGACTCGAGTGTTTTGTATTTTATTTTACGCTTAAGTTAGCCTGAGTATTCATAGCTTAGCTTTGGATTTCTTTTCTTGAGTTAGGAATCACTGGAGACTTTGATTATCTAGTTATTCATCTATTTCTATTTCAGTTCGTCTATTTCAGCTCTTGTATTAGTGAATTATATGTATATCGGATTTCTATAGTGTTTGTTTTCAGACTAAAATTTTGTATTTTGTTTTGAGACTTTGTCATAGTAGCTTCATGAACTACTATGGTATTTTAATTTCCACTGCGAGTTATTTTGTTCTTTCTATGTCTGTGATTTTGTGATTGTTTTCATTTGCTCCAAATTAATTTACAATGTGTTATTTTGAGCAATTCAAGTTCAGCATGTGTGGATGCGAATGGCTGAAAATAGTGGGTTGTTACATTTGGTATCAGAGCTTTGGTTTTAGGCAAACCATAGCCTACGGGCAAAAACTCATTAGAGATAGGGTAGAAATACCCTAGAATGAGTAAAATCTATCTCAGAATCATTTCTTTGTGAGTGGACATATTTCGAAGTATAAAATGATTTCCAAATGATTTTAAAGGATTTTCGAAGATTGTATTGGTATAAAAAATTTCTTATTTTCAAATCAAGATTTTTTAAACTTCATCCCTTAGATATCCACCTTGTTAGTAACCTCTTGGTTAGGATTCTTATCAATTAGGATTCCTTGAACATTGGAACGCTCCCACTTGTTCTGAAATCCAGTCTTGTCTTTTCTATTTTTATCCATTTGATTTCGGGGCATTCCATAACTCCACTTTGAATGATCTCTATAAAGATCGGTGATTCCGCAAATCTTTGAATGATTTTAAAGGGGTGAAACTCCTTTTCAATTGGCATTGATTCATAGGAGATTCTATACCCTCGGTTTACGATGCTATCTACCTTGTGTTATAAATGGATTTTATCTCTGGCAATCGAATGTCAATTTTCCTTAGATTTCTACATTGCTTATGTTCCAGAAGTCACGGTTGACCTTGTTATGGTCGTCCACGATTTATAAAGGCTTATCCATCTTTTACTTGGTAACTAAATTATCTCATCTTCATTCGAGCTTATTTTCGAACCAAAATTCTATTTGGTTAGAGTTCCTCTAAATATGAATCTCTGTTTGTTTGAAACCCATCCTTGAATCATCCCTTGGAAAATTTGTGTTTGGTTGTACTTTGAAATTGTGCATACATCGAAATTATCATTTTGATAAGGATGACCGCATTTTATATATAAAGGTGAAATGTTTTCGATAAGGATTATATACCTTTTAAAAATGAATTTTGAAGTTTAGAAAGGATTTGAAATTTTGAAAATTTTATAAGAATTTGATTTATATAAAATTGATTTATAACTGAAGGGTTCTGAATTTGAATTTCGAGGGATCGAATTCCTGTGTTTTGATATCGGTTTTAAGATTTTGGAAAATATATAATAATAATATGATTTAAAGATATTTTCTGAATAAGAAATGTTTCAAATGTATTCGAATGAATTCCAATGATTTCAAAGAGATTTCAAAGAAGTTTCAAGAAAATAGAAGTCCAGAACTCACTTGTGTCGCTGAAAAATAATTTCGGTGATGAGTGCACGCATCGTCGACATTGATTTTCGAGTTTCAGAGTGGGAAAGAGGCCACTTTAGTAGTTTTGCTATGCGATGATTTTGCGAAACCAAATTTTAATTTCAGATTTTGAAGTATGGTTTGACATTCGAAAGATATATGTATGTATGTGTGTATATATATATATATATATATTTTTTTTTTTTGAAAATTGGTTAATTGAATTACTAAACAGGCTTTGCGGCCCAATAGCATTACAAATATATCACAGGCCGACATAACATAGATCAGTCAATATAACTTCCATACTTTCCAAATTGGGGCGATTATGGCGGCTACCAATTCCCTGGTGGAGTTCGTTCGATCAATTCCATCTTCTTCAACTTCTCCAGTAGTTGTTTTTCTTGTTCCGATGCAATGGTAAGTTTCTTTGTCGGAATTCTTCCAATTACAGTAGCAATTTCTCTGTTGATTAGCTTTGTAATAGTTAAAGTGTCTTGCTTTTTGTTTTCAAAAGTCCTGCCGTTCCGCTCCTTCCAAATGAACCACAAGCTGACTGTGAGGCCAATTTTTCCAATCTCCTTCATCAAATCAGAGAGGTGACTCCTACTGTGCAGGTATTCTAATTCCTCTTTTAGGTTTGTAGCGCATTTGTTGAGTTGGAGTCTGCATTTTTGGGTGTTCCAGATTCTTTTTGAATATTCACAGTCAAAGAAGATGTGGTCATGTGTCTCCTCTTCTATGCAACAGAAATTACATTTTGAGTCATCCAAAATCTTCCATTTTTTTAATCTGTCTTTTGTTGGAAGTTTTCTCATTATCGCTTTGTAAAGGGTGTGAGCCATTTTGGGAGGGATAGATTTGCTCCAGACAACATCAGACCAGATAACTTCTGTATTTTTTTCTCATGTTTCTTCCCAGATGTCTTTGAACTTGAACTGATCTTTCATGCTAGCCTTCCATACCCATTTATTTTCAGAATTATCTGTATAAATGTATTTCTTCCTGATTTCCTCAATATAGTTAAGAGTTATTGAATGATTATTGCATTTCCAAGTACCATTATCCACTATTTCAGCTACCCTCCAATTAGGAGTACCATATGCTCAGTCCTCGAGTTTTAGATTTTTTTGGTATAACCTTATCTATTGGAACTGATTTACTGATTTGTTGGTGATTTCCAACTTTTGGATTTTTAAATATGATTTCTCCAACTATTTGAAAATTTGAGCACTTCCAAATCAAGGTTTAATTTTCAAAGCTAAGTAATCCCGGGAAAATATACATCATTCGATTAAGTAAATGAGTTTGAAACTGTTTTGTTAAGTAAATGAATAAAATTATTTTGTATTATACTGATATGGAATTTAATTTTGGAATGTTTTTAATAAAATTTAGTTTTAAATAGTTTGAAAAAGGTAAATTTATCTTTTGAATGGAAATAAATAGTTTAAAGGTTTTAAAAGGGATAGTCACAAACTTGGAAATCATTTTGGGTATAATTGATTTTAAGAAAGATGTTTGGTTTTGAAAATAGATTGGATAGTAAAACTGCAGTATTTGTATGATGGTTTTGGGAATGAATTTGTTTGACTCAAATTTTGTTGATTTGGAAACCATGGTTATTTCTAAACCTATTGTTTCAAGAAACTTTGAAACTGAATATATGTAATTTGGAAGAAATGATTTGGCGAAATCATATATGATTGTGAAATTGAAACGTTATTGGAAGGAATTGAAATTGAGAACTTTGTTTTATTAAATACTTGATTTGGGAGTTACCGAAATTATATAAAATTGATTTGCATAAGTATAAAGTTGATTTGAAACTATCGTCTTGAAAAGGTACTCAATTTGGAAAGTGAAATCTTATATAATCGAAGTTTATATAAGTGTGATTTGATATGCTATTGATTTTGGAGAGTATTCGATTTGAAAATAAAATCTTATATAAAATGGACTTTATATAAATATGATATTTGAAAGTGATTTGGATAGGTACTATATGATAATTATTTTCGAAGTAAAGATATGGAAAGTGCCTTCTGCTTGATATCCGCTTTGTGGCCATACTATGGATTCATTCTATCAATATTATTCTCTCTGTTTTAGGTTTTCCGGATATGATACTCGAATGTCCATAGAATTGCATGGCGATCTCCATGGTCTTATGAGCGCGACCACATAGTGTAATTCGCCTGGCTGAGATGTCCTAGGGGTTCGGTGTTTCCTGGGGGATCCAGGCGTAACCATTGTGTATCCTGCGATCTATGTATGTCGTATTAATAGCGAAATCCGCTGGTTGAGATAGCTTAAGGGTACGGATGTTTTATGGGGGATCCAGGCGTAACCATTGTGTATCTGCGGTCTACTAGTCATCATGGCCAATTCACAGGCTGAATAACTTACAGGTAAGGATGTTTCCAGGGGGATCCAGGCGTAACCATTGTGTATCTGTGATTCATGGTTAGACAAATATTTTGGTTTGGTTGATTGGTTTGGATTGTACTTTCCATATATGTTTTTTTAAGTTTTCCAGTATTTTCACTGTGTTGAAACAATTCTACCATGTACTTGGAGAATTCTATCTTTGTGCCTGATCAACGCATAGCCCGAGTATGCAGGAACGAAGCTAAACTTGCTAAGACATTGAGTTATAAAAGTATTTTGATAAAGTATTGTGCAAAGGATATTTTGATCATTTATTTTACTTTTCCAAATTATTTAAAAATGTTTTAAATACTATTCACTTCGAACTAACAAATTTGAATCAAATGACTATTCATCATATTATACAATGTTATAAATATATGCAATAGTTTCAAAAATATGGTTCATCCTTGCCTTCCAACCTATTTTTCCTTCTACCTACTCCTACCTTCTTCCTCTTCGAGGGCCCTTTCCAAATTGCGGAAAGAGTTGGTTCTTTGGCTCATCGTTTGGATTTGCCCGAGAAGCTTTCTTGAGTGCATGATGTATTCCATGTCTCTCATCTTCGCCGGTATCTTTATGATCCATCTCTTATTGTTCAGCCTTCTGCTCTTGATAGTTGGATATTGAGCCTAATCTGACTGTCGAGAGGAAGCCACTTCGTATTGTCGATAGAGGTATGAAGCAGCTAAGAAGGAAATCTGTTATTCTGGTCCAAGTACAGTGGAGTATTGATGATCGAAATTGTACCTAGGAGATGGAGGAGAGCATTCGTGCTTCGAATCCGGAATTATTTATTTTTCAGGTACTATTTTCTTTGTCTGTCTTGCTTTTCCTTATTCTCCTTATTCGTTCTTTTCGAGGACGAAAATATTTGAGTGGGGGAGAGTGTAACAACCCTATATTATTTTATTTATTTTAATTGTTTATTTTAATTGAATTTATGAATTAAACTTTATTTTATTTATTAAAACGAATAAATTTTGTTATATTAAATATATATTTACTTTTATGTGAATTATAATTTCAAACATGAATAAATAGAATATTTTTCAGAAAATGTGAATTTTGGACAAAATGGTCAAACTTTGAATTTTAAACTTTAAATTTAAATTTTTTAATTTTATCCTTTATTATGAAAATAAATTAAATTTCAAGTATACTGCTTTTCGTTTCATTGAAATCCAATTTATATTGTGAAAGTTATGTTTTTTACAATATTGTATGTAAATTGATTTATTTAATAAAATTGTTTGTTTTAGTTTATATAAATAATATTTTTATTTGTCATATATTAATCTAGTTTGTGTATATGTGTACAATATGTCATGCTATGTATATATTTTATTTTTAAAAACATTTTTTAAGTGTTGTAGTTATATTTTTCCAAAAACTAGTTATATTTTTTTTCAATTTTCAATACTAGTTACATATAATAAACTATTTTCTTATACTTTACTATATTTTTCTAAAATTTATTTATTTGCTTCATTTTCACATTATTTTTTATTAATTTTATTTTATTCACATGATTTTTATTTTGTTTTATTTGAATAAAAGAAAGGTGGAAATTTCAAGAGATTTTAGCCTTTTTAACTTTTGACTTTTCATTTTCCACCCCTTTAAATTTTGGGCTATCCTTTCCCTAGCTATAGCCATGACTTCTTTTTTTTCATTTCACGTAAAAAATACTCTTCTCATTTCACTTTTTGCATATCGTTTCAGATCTTAAAGGAAGAAGTTAATGGTTCTTATATTTTTCTACTCTTTCCTCTTCTTTTTATTGATCCTTTGAAAATTGCCTTGCATCTTCCACGCATTGCTCGGCCATACTCCTCCACCACCTCCTCTGACAAACTCCACCACCATCCACGGCCACTTCACCCTCCTCAACCTCTTTTCTAGACAAGGTCATGACTTGTCTTGGATGGTTGCACCACAAAACTCCACAATCACCTTGAATTTGTCATAGCCGAACCCTTAATGCCACACCACTTCAATTTCCACATAGATCACCTCCATAGCCACCGCCGCCTGCTCCTCCACCACCTTTTGCCACCACTCCAGACCACACCCGACCTTCACCTAGCATGGCCAAGCGCACATCAGTCAAGGCCGAACCCAAACTGTGCACCAAAATCACTTATTTTCCTTAAACACTTTGTATTCCTATGTCATAACTTCCACCACTTCACACTTGCTAGCCATGACTATTTTGACCTATACTCGACCCAATGCACCACTTTGGTCGAGCATACAAGACACCTAGGCCGAGCATATGATGGTTGAAGCAATGGTCAAATCATGTTGTAATTTTTTTTTTTGTTTTAAATTGTTTTCATAAGTATATTTGGTTGGAATCATATGTATATTTGTCATGTTTTATGTGTTATTCACAATATCACTAGCTTGGTTCTCTTCCCACTCGAGTCTAAAGTCATGTCATCGTGCTTTATGGAATTCGTTGTGTGCTTTGTCTTGCTATCTCCAGCTTGAAATAAGTGAGTAATCACACTTGACATATACACTTATATAATTAGTGAATTGATCGCAAGTGAATGTGTAGAAAATATTATATTATGTTATACCTGCCTGTGATATGAATTATATGATGTTAACACTATTTATAAACTTGTCACATCATCTACTATGTTATATTCAGTTATATTGTTCATTTATATTTGCTTACCACTACAAGTTTCCTGTAAAATAGAATCACTATGGGTTGAAATGATACATACCTGAACAGACTTTAGAATAGAGAAATATCGTTATGGGCTGAAATGATAGGCCTGAACGACTTTTATTTATTTTATTTTAACTTGGGATTGCGGGTTTAAAATGATAGAACCCGGATTTTTTTGTAATTACGGATTGAAATGATATATTATCCATATCATTTGACCTAGGTTATAAAATATTATACAGACCCATGGTTAATGTATATATTTTTCTAAAAGGATATAAAGTATTTTAAAAACGTTAATTTACAAAAATTTAATTTAAATTTTAATTTAGATGATTTTTTATAAAGTGTTATTGATTTTGTACAAGTTAAAAATGTTAAATAAATGAATAGTTAAGTTGAAATTTGAAATATAACTTAAATTTGGAATTTGAAAAGTGAAATTTTAAGTTAAGTAAATGAAATGAAAAATAAGTTATATTTTGAAATGGTAATTTAAACTTAAGTGTTAAGTTAAATTTTAAAATATATTGAATAGAAATAGATATGCTTGAATTTAATAAGTAAATTATTTGTAAAAAATTGATTTATGTGTAAAATTTAATTATCAAAATCATAAATTAAAGGGTATTTAAATGATTGTTTAAAAGTGTAAAATATGACTTTTGTAAGTTAAAAATGATTTAAATTGAAGTTTAAATTGTTTATGAAATTTGTATTGAAAATTTAAAATTTAATTAACAACATTTCAAAAATGCTATGTTTCTAAATTAAAGGATATTACAGCATTTCTAAGTGCTGTAGTTGATACTAATGAACCATAGCTAAAAATGAACTAATGGCTATTTCAGCACTTTGTAAGTGCTGTGGTTGCAGAATACTAAACTAAAACCTATTACAGCAGTTTTAAATGCTATCTTTGTTAAATTGAATAGTTTTCAAATGTAAGTTACTGTAGCATTTTCTAAATGCTGCGAAAGTTGAAATTTCACCGTTTTAATAAATTTAAGTGAGCAAATGAATTCTGAAAAGGCTAAATTTTTGGGAATTTAATATTTGATTATTAAATATAATAATTTCAGTTTTAAATGGTTTAAATGGAATATTTAATTTGAAATATAAACCATTTTGAAATGTGATTTGGAATGGTATTTAAATTTAGTAAAAATGAATGAGTATTTTGGAAGGATGTGATATGTTGATATTTTAAAAAGAATTTAGAATGATATTTAATTTTTGAAATGATATTTGATTTTCGAAGTATAAAATACCATTTTGGAATTTTAACCATTGGTATACTTCTCTATATGCCTTGTGATTTGGATGTACACCTTCAAATTGAGAGTGTGACTGGAGGCGAGCGATTGCCGTAGCTCTGCGCTACCCTAGACACATTAACACTGTTATTCGCATAGTTTACTTTAATATAGACATTTCTATGATAGCGTTTATTACTGTTAAATTTGGAGTTTAACTGATCCTTAGAGGATGGGAGATCCCAAGCATCCTTTAAGTTATTGTGCATTACTACTATAGTTCACTTGAGTTGGTTTGCACTATATAAGTATGTATGTCCTGACTCGACTGTTTTGTGTTTTAATTTACGCTCGGGTCAGCCAAAGTATTCATAGCTTAGCTTTGGATTTCTTTTCTGAAGCTAGGAATTGCTGGAGATTTTGCTTATCTAATTATTCATCTATTTCAATTCATCTATTTTAGCTCTTGTATTAGTGAACCTATATGTATATGGGATTTCTATAGTGTTTGTTTTCAGACTAATATTTTGTATTTTGTTTTGATACCTTGTTATAGTAGCTTCATGAACTACTATGGTATTTTAATTTCCACTGCGAGTTATTCTGATATTTCTGTGTCTGTGATTCTATGATTTTTTTCATTTGCTCCAAATTTATTTACAATGCGGTATTTTGAGCAATTCAAGTCCGGCACGTGTGGATGCGAATAGCTAAAAATATCGGGTTGTTACATTGTCACTCCTAGTCTTCTTGAGAAGATCGCTAGTAAGCAGAAAGAAGACGAGTTTCTTTGAGGAATTTGTAAAGAATATGTCAAGGTGAAGATTCCAATTTTAGGATCGATAATAATGGAATTATAAGACTGGAAGGCTGGTTGTGTGTCCCAGATATCATGGATTTAAAACGGGATGTTTTGGATGAGTGTCACAAGTCCAAACTTAGTATCCATCCAGGAGTTAATGAGATGTATCGGGATATCAAAAGAAATTTCTGGTGGAAAACAATGAAGAGGGATATATCTATATATGTTAGTCATTTGGTAACTTGTCATCAAATTAAAAGTGACCAAAATAAAATGGCCGGTTTACTCCAACCATTGGAGGTACCTAAATGGAAGTGGGATTAAGTGTCTATGTATTTTATAGATGGGTTGCCACGAACTCGGAAAGGTAATGAAGCGATTTGTGTTATCGTGGATCTTTTGTTTAAGATTGCCCACTTTATTCCAATGAAATCTACCCGAACAGCGGCAAGTTTGGTAGTGCTATATATAAAAGAGATTATCCGTCTCCATGGTATACCTAGTAGTATAGTGAGAGATCGTGAATCTTCACTTGTAAATTTTGCGAGGCATTTCAAGCCGCATTAGGAACTAAATTAAACTTCAGCACTGCTTATCACCCGCAGTCTGATGGGCAGACTGAAAGGATAAATCGAATCTTAGAAGACCTTTTGCGCGCTTGTATTCTTCACTTTGGCGGTTCTTGGGAGGACCATTTTGCATCTGGTTGAATTTTCATATAATAATAGCTATTAGGCCAGTATTGAGATGGCTCCTTTCGAAGCTTCATATGGTCGTTCGTGTCGATCAACTGCATGTTGGATCGAGTCAGGTGATAGACTCGTTCTTGGACCAGATATGATAAAGGAAGCCATTGAGAAAGTTGATTTTATTCGAAAGAAATTGAAAACGGCTCAAGTCGTCAGAAAAGTTATTACGACCACATGAGAAGATCTTTAGAATTCCAGGTTGGAGATTCTGTTTTCCTTAAAGTTTCTCCAATGAGGGGAGTGTTGAGATTTGGGAAGACTGGTAAGCTGGCACCACAATATATCGGTCCTTTTCCTATACTAGAAAGGATCGGTCCTTTAGCATGTCGAGTATAGTTACCCGACTGGTTATCTGGCAACAAAATGTGTTTCATGTTTCACATCTTCGGAAATAAGTGCATGACCCAGACTGTATTATTGAGGAAGCTGCACAGTAGGATTTGGAGATCTCACCAAATTTGACAGTTAAAAGAGAACGGCTAAAGATCATTGATCGTGATGAAAAGCAATTGAGGAATAAAGTTATGAAACTGGTTAAAGTACAGTGGATTGGTGATCCAAATGACTGTACTTGGGAAATGGTGGATAACATGCAGAAGTCCTATCCCAATTATGGAGTGGATATTCCGGCTTGATTAGTAAGCCATTTCTCTATCTTTTCCTGTATTCTTATATTCTTTGTTTGTCTCTCTTTCAAATTTCGAGGACGAAATTTTCTTAAGGGGGAAATCTGTAACATCCCAATTTTTATCAAAATTAGTAATTAATATAAATTTTGGAATTAAATTAAAATAAATTTGAAAGTTTCAAAATAAATTAATTAAGTGTTGATTTGTATATTTGAACAAAATTTTAATTTACATTTTAGTTTAAGGATTCAAAGTAATAAATATTTTAAAAATTACTTGGATTTAAATATATTATATGGGTAAAATTTGAATTTGAATTTAAAAATTTAATAAATATCTTAATGGAATAATATGGATTTAAAATAATGTATATGTGATTTATTTAATGTGTAATTTGTTTTAAAACATTTTTCTTTTAAGCTATACACATTTAATAAAGGAGAAATGTATTTATAAAATGAGAAAAATGTAATATTAAATTTATTCAAAGCCTTTAATTCATGCAAAAAACAAGTGTTGGATTTTTAACACAACTATTACAAGTGTAATTCATGAAACAAGTAGTTTAACAAGTGTAATGATCTTGTAATTAAAATGAACAAGTGTCATTTTGTTTTTATTTTTGAGAAAAATTAATAAAAATAGAAAACCAAGTTATATAAACTTCCTTCTCTCCTCCCTCTTATTTCTTTACCTTTATTTTTAGAAGCCTATACAAACTTTAACATTAGAAACCAGAAAACTAAAAATAATCAAACAAAAAAAACAAAAGATTGAAGACAAATACAAACTATTTCGAAACCTGGAAATCAAAGAAAAACCATAAAAAATAGTAATCAAACAACCTCTGTCAATTTGCAAACCTGAATACTAATTCATCTCAAACCTGAATCAAAGTATAGATTCAACCAACATCTAGCAATCAAGCAAGTTACAGATCAAAGCAAGATTCAATTCCCTGTCTCAAATTCAAAACTAACTTTGAGGTTCCTCTGTTCAAAAAAAAGGTGAGTAAACCCTTAAAGATCTTGAGTATTATGTGTTGTTTGTGATGATGCTTGAAATAAATTGCAAAGTATTGATATGCATGCAAATATATGTAGATATTTATAAACAGAGATGACTATGCATGTCTGATATCAGACACATTTGCCTCTAGTTGTTCCCAGGTTTCAAAAAACCTATTCAAAATTCGATTGTTCCTTCCCTGATTTTTGTTAGGCTTTAGGATTCAAACAAAAATTATTTTTTTAAACATGTTTTATTTTTTAAAAACAAATTTAAGAAAAATGAATCAACGTTTCTTCTGAAAATTTGAAAATACAGGCAAACTTGAAATATGTTAAAAATTCAATTATCATGATCTCTAATTTCAAGTATATCAATTTAAATATTTTGAAAATAATGATTTTTAAAAGTAAATTCATAATTTTTAAGCAAGTATTCCCAGAGAAATGTAAGGATGAAAGGATTCGAGATTTTGGTGATTTTTGGTGATCGGCGACATATTTTTTCTCGCGATCATGGCTGAAGCTCTCTGGGAGGATGGGGGGTTCGAGAAAAATGCTTGGAAAAATTTCCAATCATTATGGTGGCTAAATTTTGTTAATCTAGGGATTTAACCCATGTTTTGGGCGAAGCCGAATATTTGATTGTCGCGGCTTCATCAGAGTAGCGGTGTTGATCGCATCTATGCCAATCGAAACGTGGGAAGCAGGCGATGCTCTGACCGGAATCTCGTGACCTCTGGTGGCCAGAGGTGATAAAGCGAGGCAGTTTTTGGTGATCGTAGTTTGTTACAGTTTAGGTCAGGATGCTCGATTTTGCTTGGCTCAAAAATTCGTTGATCTAGGTGTTCTGAAGGATTGGGTAGATGGTTGTAGACTTGTGGAAGGTGTTGGCAATGGCCAGAACGCCGACGATCGGCGGTGCACATGCACTTATGTTGGTTTGTGTTAGTAAGTAATAGTTTAGGGGAAGAAAGGTTTAACTCGAAGTGGTCTTTGGGAAATCAGGGTGCTGGCTCGAGGAAGGTCTCGGGTATTTTTGAATACATGCCAGGTGATAAAAACTTAAACAAAATTCTAAGTTTTAAAACGAAAATTTGGGTTAGCTCGGGGACGACTCGAAGCAAACACGCATTCGTCTCAGGGAGCACTTGGGTAGTTCTCGGGTTTGTGGCAAAATAGTTTTCAAGATTTCAAAATAAATTCAAAATTTAAACATTTTTAACCCATGTCTTAAGATAATTATTTTGGTCAAATTTGCATTAATAAAGGTTTTAAGTAAGTTATTTTTAAAAAGTAATTAAGTTTAATTTAATAATTATGTGATCATTAATTATAAATTAATTCTTAATTTATTTTAAATAAATAATGTAATTAAAAGGTTAATAATTTATAATTAAGGATAAATCTATTTATGTAATTAATTAATGAAAGTAATTAAGATTAATTAATAATAATTAAGCATTAATTAATAATAATTAATTAACCTATAAATTGATAATTAAAGCTAAATTAAATGATAATTAGGGTTAATTAATTATTAGTTAAGATAAATTAATTGAAAATTAAGGATTAATAAATAGTTAAGGATAATAATTCATTAATTAAGGCTAATTAGTGAAAATAATTATGTGATTAAGATTATAATCACACGATTAATTCATCTTAATTATAAATGATTGATTATTATTGAATGCTTTTTATTGATTGATATCCCTGATATATGGTTGCAATACTACGTGATATGAATTGCTTTGTGCTGAGCTATGACATCTGTGAATATATTACTATGTGAATGTGAAATCCCCTTGGCCCGTAAAACGACATTTGAATTTCGATGCGACATGGAGTCTGATTCCAATTGTTTACCTGAAATCCACATCGAATCTTAGTGGATAATCTTTGTGATTGATATATCCACGTGTTTTTGAAATTAAGCGCCCACTAATCGGTTTAGCCGGGAGAGGATTTTGTGTCATATAACCCATTCTGAATAATGATATAACGAACTAGAGTGCATTTGAAGACGGAGGTGAAGACCAGGTGTTTTCGAGAACGATAGGATAACCTGTCGAATGACTTTGCACTGAATTGCTCCGGTATAGAGATCTCCATATGTGATGGGGAGTCCGGTTGGGATTGTCGATGCCTGGATTGCAAGGGCTTCTTTCTTTATCGGACGATGTGCCTTCAGTTCCGTTTGAACCCAGAAAGGACTTCTATGGTTGTATGTCTGACGTTACACTTTGAGATATAATGCTGATTTCTTTCAAACACATTTCTTTTGGTGGTGGAGAATTTATTCTCTTAGCTTAACACTTATCTCGGAGACGTACGAGCTCAGAGGTTACGTAGTTGATCGATATTAGTGATATACTCCCAATTTGGTAGTGTGGCATGCTGAGTGATGCTGATCATTTGTTGATTGAAGCATGGCTTTTGTGAAAAGCGTAGCTTTGTGGACGAGACTTTGTCGAACCTTACAACCTGGAAATGGTCGAAACATGAAAGTTGCGGCAAGGTTATTAAGGGTCGCACCCCTAGGGTATGTCCATTTTCTTGTGGACAAAAAGTGGTATCATGGTATGGAGCCCAGATATTTAACTGTGTGGTTGTTGCTATTTGTTGGTGAATCCCAGGATAAAGGCGGTAATGACCAGGGATAGCATATTTGTAGGTGTTACCTAATTACAGAGGTAACCCGGCCATGTGTTGGCAGAGATCAGTTTAGGTTCTTGGGGACATCCCTCAAGCGGCGTTCCATTTGGTAAGGAAGTTCCTTAGTCTGACCATTTGTTGGAAATCCAAAGAAACAATACGATACATGTACTGTTTTAGTTGTATAACCTACCATGCACTGTGGCGGTAACCTGCCATAAAACATGGTAGCTATAGTAGGCATACTACCAAATGTGTATGCTGGCTAAGATCAATATTATACTTTCGAAATGCTTTTCAACATTATGCACTAATAATAATATCAAAAAGAGTTTTCTCTTACAAAGCATGTTTGACTATCATAAGAAGAAATCTCCTCTAATTGTGTGATTGCATTGTGTGTGGGGTTGTGATGCCCCACTTCTATACCCACGCTAGCCAAGGACACTACAGGGTAATGCCGTCAACTAACACGGAGAATAAGGCTGATTAGGAGCGACCATCTATAGCATTGCTCTAACTATCTATTGAATACATCGACAATAGTCATACCAAGCAGATCGACATATCCAATGAATACTTAAAACAAAACCATAGGTGGTTAGAGGATCTATCAGAACACAATATGACAACTCAATGTAATATACATCACAGAACAGTAGATCATCATATACACATATACAGATACATAACAAATTATACAAACTAATACATGTCAAGTGGTATAGCAAACCACAATATACAGATGAGTCCAAAAGAATACATATATCAGAGCTATAACAAAAAGGACTACACAAAAGCTATAACAAAAAGGAACAAGCTGAATAGTCCATGCGGAAGCAAAATAGGCTAAGTCCAAAAGCACCTAACCTGAAACAACTCGGTCTGACCCGAGTATGAAATACACGGGTCAGTCTAGCTAAAAAAATCAGTCAGATAAACTGAACAACAATAACCTACAAGGTCACAAAGTATAACAAATATCTCTACAAGAGATAACACAATCATCTAACAAAAGATGAATCATAACAGAACAAGCCTCATCTCATTGGCAATTCAAATAAACAAAGGATATGAATATCCCAACCATTGAAGGTAACAGCGATATATCGTGTGGCTCAAAAAGACCAACACCGAAGGGTGATACCTAGGGAATATACATATCAATGAAACATCAGAAAATTTGCACGTGCTCAGTACTGTATAAACAAGGATCCATAAGCCCGAAGACTCCAAACCCAAATATCACTCGAGTGGCTCATAAAGACCTAACTCCGAAAGCGATACAATAGGGCAACAAACCCGAAGGCACAAACCCGAAGGCAACATATCCGAAGGCAACAAACTTGAAGGTGCAAACCCGAAGGCAACACACTCGAAGGCAACAAACCATAGTGGTGAATGTCCAAAGGCCCGGTACTGGACACCACTAACTGGCAGAAGTGTCATAACTCTCAAAAAGGAATCCCAAAAGTGGTAACATGAGTCCCATAACCACTCGTTCGCACTAAACGGTTTACTATCCGTTAGTTAATTTCACACTCAAAGCAGTACAAAGTTCACCTCATCTCATTGGTAAACCAGACCAAAAGGTCAAAACAATCAATCGAACAGGCCGGGGATTAATCGAAAAGATAAACGCACAGATTCATGGTCCGTGTTTTACTTAACCATTTAATCTCCTTTCCACTCCGCTCGAAGTGCAAAATTGTGTGAGTGCGTTTAAATAGAATTTATAAATTAGTGAAGCAAGCTTTTAATACAATTTAAAAGATTATTTTATAAAAACCCGTGGATTGAAATTAAAAAGGATCATCAAAGTCAAAATAAACGATGAGAACAAATATGATCATCACTAATCGATTCAAATTGGAAATTCGATCCCAAAAGGCAAAGTGGGATGAAACAGCAAATTCATTTGACTAAACAGAGAATTTAGTTGACAAAACAGCAAATTCAGTTGACTGAACAGAGATTTTCAGTTGACTGAATTCTGCGTGGAAACTTTCTGTTTCCTGGTTCAGTCGACTGAACAGAGAATTCAGTCGACTAAACCATGCCTGGGAACTTTCTGTTTCCAGATTTAGTCGACAGAACAGAGAATTCAGTCGACTGAATCATGCCTGGGTTGTTTTTCAGCCTTATTCAAATGAAGCGCAAACTCTTCCAAAATGCAACCGGACGAACATTGGCTCTAAGGGTTTATGCCAATAGGCAACTAGGCCCTATATGCTCCTCGATGCATCACCAAAACATGATTAAAACATCAAAGTTAGGATTTCAAAGATTTGAACCCAAAACACTAAAAATTGGAATATTCACCAATTCAACCCAAACCAAAAGCAAATGCACATGAATAAGTGTTAGGAATTCATACCTAACAACCAAAGATAATTATAGTCATAGATGTGAGATAAAAATCTCACATTTAACCCGAAACAAAGAAGAAGAAGCTCAGTCACAAGGAGAAGACCAACCAATCTCTACTTCAACCCAACAAGCTTCAATCTAAAATCAAAACAAGTATTTTCTAAGTTAGGTTTAGGAAACTTTCTAAAATTGAAGAGGAAAAGAGTTGGAGAAGATGAAGAGGAGGCTTACCAATAGCTCCTCTTTGATATTGGAGCAAGAATTCAAGTTTGCAAAGTAAACTAGGGCTTGGAATTTCTAATTCCTCTTCCTTTCCCTCATTTTCAGTTTTTAGCTTTAGTTTAGAAGTGAAAATGAGTGAATGGGGAAGAGAGGGACTGAGTTAGGTATTAAACTAGCAAATGGGCTGAACCCAAACCCAAAACCCAATTAGAAAAAGTAGCAAAATTCAACTTACTCCAAACATATCAAAGTTTATACTCAAAAAGATCGCAAACGTCATTTTGGACTCAATGGAAGTGGTATCGAGCCCTAATTCGGCCGTTTGCAAAAAGTAACATTTCAGACCCAAAAATACGACTAATGACGCTATATTTAAACAAAACATTTAAATATATAATCGTTAAATATGCGGGTTGTTACAGATCTCCCCTCCTTACAAAATTGCGTCGCCGCAATTCCCAGAGACGATATTTGTAACAACTACATACATACTTCATCCCAAAAAGAAAAGGAAATAAGCTTGAGATGAAAAGATATTCTCACCGTTGCCCAGCAAAGATAGAAAACCGGGATAAGATCGCTCGATAAACTCCCTAGTTTCCCAAGTACAGTCATTGGGGTTAGCGGACCATTGAACTTTAACGAGTGGCACGTCCTTGTTCCGAAGGTGTCGCACCTCCATGTCAAGTACGCGAATAGGCTGTTGTACAATAGATAAGTCTGGTGAGATCTCAAGTTCTTGCAAATCAGGAGAATCAATAGCAGAATCCGACTCTCGAAGACACTTTCGAAGTTGAGAGACGTGAAACATGTCATGAATGCCAGATAAATGAGCTAGAAGTGAAACTCTATAAGCCACACGACCAATACATTCAGTAATAGAAAATGGTCCTATAAAGCGAGGAGCTAATTTCCCAGTCGCACTGAAGCGCATCACCCCTTTCAAAGGAGAAACACGAATAAAGACAAGATCACCAACCGAGAATTCGAGAGGCTTCCTACGGTTGTCTGCGTAGGATTTCTGGCGGCTCTGTGCCTCTTTCATTCTCAAACGAATAAGATCAATCTTTACAGATTCACGAACAAAATCTGGACCAAGAATAAGCTTCTCCCCAGATTCCAACCAACAAGAAGGTGATCGACATGGCCTTCCATATAAAGCTTCGAAAGGAGCCATACCGATACTTGATTGAAAACTATTGTTGTAGGAGAACTCTACAAGAGGTAGGTGATCCTCCCAACTACCACCAAAATCAAAAATACAGATACGTAGAAGATCTTCCAAAATATGATTCATCCATTCAGTCTGTCCGCCAGACTGCGGATGATAAGTTGTGCTAAAATTAAGCTTTGTCCCCAAAGCTTGCTGAAGACTCTTCCAAAAATGACTCGTGAATAAAGGATCACGGTCACTCACAATAGAACTTGGAACACCATGAAGTCTCACGATTTCCTTGACATACAACTTAGCCAAATGCGAAGCAGTCCTATTAGACTTAACAGGAACAAAATGAGCAGATTTAGTGAGGCGGTCAACAATAACCCAGATACTAGAATGGCCCGATCTCGAACGAGGTAGGCCGTCAATGAAATCCATAGAAATCTGATCCCATTTCCACAATGGAATCCCAAGAGGATGAAAGAAGACCCGAAGGACGCTGATGTTCGGCCTTAATACACTGACAAGTTATGCAATTACTCACATAAATCACCACATCGCGTTTCATGCCTTCCTAATAATAAAGACGACGCATATCGGGATACATCTTACTACTACCAGGATGGATAGTATACTTAGAACGGTGACAATCATCAAGAATGCCATGCCTAAGCGCAAAATCAGAAGGCATAAAAAGACGATTCTTCTTGCGAAGACACCCATGAGAATCAATGCTGAAATCCCACAACGCCTCATCACAGGATCCAGACTCACAAAGCTGAATAAGATGCAACAAATCAGGATCACGCCACTGAGCATCGGCAATATGATCCAACGGAATGGGTCGAGCTCCCAAACTAAATAATAGAATAGGAGTATAGGTGAACCTCGATTACGAATTTCACAAAAAATAGAGTCTCAAGAATTTCCCGATCGGCAAGCATCATAGAAACAATAGCCGAATGTTTGCGACTAAGTGCACCAGCAACACGATTACCCTTTCCAGGGTTATACTGGATATCAAAGTCATATGAGGCAAGAAACTCGAGCCAACGTTGTTGTCTCATATTGAGTTCCTTCTAAGTGAACAAATACTTCAAGGATTTATGATCGGTATAAAGAATGAAGCGCTCGCCCAATAAATAGTGTCGCCAAATCTTCAAGGCAAAGACAATGGCGGCTAAGTCAATATCATGAGTGGCATAGCGAACTTCATTCGAACGCAGTTGCCTAGAAGCATAAGCAACTACCCGATCCATCTGCATAAGAACAGCACCGAGACTACTACCACACGCATCGGTGTAGACAACAAGATCATGATTCCCATCTGCAACCACCAAAATAGGAGCATTAGTGAGAAGTTCCTTTAATGACAGAAAGGAAGCTTCACCCTTGTCAGACCAATTAAAATGAATGCCTTTTCGAGTAAGGCTGGTGAGAGGAAGCACAACACGGGAAAAATCCTTAATGAACCGACGGTAATAACCCGCCAATCCAAGGAAACTACGAATATAATGCACATTCTCAGGCCTCTACCAATTCTGGATAGCTTCGATCTTTGAGGGTTCGACAGAAATGCCATCGGAAGATACAACATGGCCTAAGAACTTAACCTTATTCTCCCAAAAGTGGCATTTGGAGAATTTGTCTCTAAGCTGATGACGACGGAGAGTACTCAAGACAATTCTCAAATGATTAGCATGCTCAGCTTCAGACTGAGAATAAATAAGGATATCATCAATGAACACAAGGACGAGCTTATCGAGATACTCCCGGAATACTCGATTCATGAGATCGACAAAGAAAGCAGGAGCGTTCGTCAAACCGAACGGCATAATGAGCCACTCAAAAGAACCATAACGAGTGCAGAAAGCAGTAAGAGGTATGCTATCCTTCACGACTCGTAACTGATGAAAACCCGTGGCAAGGTCGAGCTGAGAAAAGAACTTAGCACCACTCAATAGATCGAACATATCATCGATCCTAGGCAATGGATACCTATTCCTGATGGTTAACTCATTAAGCTTGCGATAGTCAATGCAAAGCCTATGAGTTCCATCAGACTTCTTCATGAAGACGACCGCGGATCCCTATGGAGAAAAACTGGACTGAATCAACTTCTTGGACTCAAGCTCTAAAAGCTGCTTCTTGAGTTCCTCATTTTCCTTTGTAGACATCCTCGTGGGAGGACGATTAACTGGCTGCGCGCCTGCAATGAGATCAATGCGGAACTCAATTGTCTGTTTGGGTGGCAAACCTGAAACAGGTTCAAAAACATCAGAAAAGTCACAAGCAACAGGAATATGAGTTATATCATCATCATCTCGCGAATCAAGAGAATGTAAAGCCATTTACGAATTATCCACATTCCGAAGAACAAGTAAAAGCTGAGTAGGCGAATTCGGATGTCGAAGATACAAAATTCTCTCCGAACAAATAATCCTGGCATCATATCTCACTAGCCAGTCCATTCCCAAAATCATATCAAATCCTAGACAAGAAATAACGTGCAGATTCGCACGAAAAGAAAAGCCACATAAAACAATCTCAAAATCATCAAAAAGCATACTAAGGATCGTGGATCCTCCAATAGGATTCGCAGTCCTTAAAGAAGTAACTAAACAAGAAACATCCAAGGATAAATCATCAACGAGCTTTTGCGATACGAAAGAATGTGATGCACCGGTATTGAAAAGAACTCGAATACTATGGTCATGAAATAAAATAGAACCTTCCAAAATAGATGGAGATGTACCTTTGGGCTGAGAAGGACCTTCAGAAGCCTTAGCGGCATTAAGCTTGCCAGACTTGGCACCAGCCGAAATAGTAGGGCAAGTGGAAACATGATGACCTTCCTTCTTGCAATAGCGATAGAAGAGAGGCTTGGAACAAGCTCGAATTATATGATCAAGAGAACCACAATTGAAACACTTTCGAATGAATGGTGTTCCAACAGACTGAGGCTGAGAATTAGAACCACCAGTCTTCTTCTTCTTAGAAGGAAAAGACTTGGACCTCTGAAATAGAAACTACTTCTTGTTGGGTTTCTTGGAAACCTCAACATCAACATCACTATCACACTCCTTCTCGACGGTCTCGAGATAAAGCGCAGAATCAACCAACTCCCTAAAAGAAAGCTTAAGCTGGAGCAACAAAGACTTCTAAAGATATTTCTTAAAACCAGAAACAAACTTCAAATTCTTCTTATAAGAAGTGCCAATGAATTCAAGACCATATTGAGATAAAGCCTCAAATGATGCAACATACTCAGAAATAGAAGATTTCCCTTGCTTCAACTCAAGGAAGGACGGGTCAATAAAACTTTTTCAGATTCAGGAATGAACTTGAGTTCGAATCGTCCCCGAAACTGAGTCCAAGAAAGAGTAGACTCATCAATTTCGGCTACAAGAAGCTCATACCAATCAAGAGCACGCCCTTGTAATAAGCTAGAAGTTACAAGAACTCTATCATGATTAGAAAGATCCATGCGAGAGAAGATACGCTCGCACGTGCAAAGCCAAGCTTGGACTTCAAGAACAGACTCGGAGCCCTTAAACGACTTTCCTCCAAGATGAGAAAAATCACTGCACTGACGTGCAAAGGCAGACTTGCGAGGTGGAGATACTCGAGGAGGAACTGGAGGCTGAGTGCTCCTAAACAATTCCAAAAACTGATCGGCAGACATATAAACGCCATCCGGATGTGAGCCACTGGATTGCCCAGCATCTGAATGTCGTCCCCTGCCTCTTCCAGCCATACGCTGAAAGTTAAGATAAGAACAAGATTATTCACAAGGTAGATGTCATTAATACAATTGTGGAATACTACGGAATGAAATGCATTCCTAGACGTATTCCCAACTTCTATCTAACCTTTGATGGTAGAAGGAATAGAGACAAGGTAGTTCAAAGATTTGTATCACTTATACACTTTGATGTACCGAAATATGTGGTTCTATTCTGTGTTTATCATATTTTGTTTTGAGCTCAGCTCTGATACCAAGCTGTGAAGCCCCACCTCTATACCCACGCTAGCTCAGGACACTACTGGGTAATGCCGTCAACTAACACGGAGAATAAGGCTGGTTAGGAGCGACCATCTATAACCTTGCTCTAACTATCTATTGAATACATCGACAATAGTCATACCAAGCAGATCGATATATCCAATGAATACTTAAAACAAAACCATAGGTGGTTGGAGGATCTATCAGAACAGAATATAAAATTCAATGTAATATACATCACATAACAGTAGATCATCATATACACATATACAGATACATACCAAAGTATACAGACTAATACATGTCAAGTGGTGTAGCAAACCACAATATACAGATGAGTCCAAAAGAATACATATATCAGAGTTACAACAAAAAGGACTACACAAAAGCTATAACAAAAAGGAACAAGCTGAATAGTCCATGCGGAAGCAAAATAGGCTATGTCCAAAAGCACCTAACCTAAAACAACTCGGTCTGACCCGAGTATGAAAGACACGGGTCGGTCTAGCTAAACAAATCAGTTAGATAAACTGAACAACAATAACCTGCAAGGTCACAAAGTATAATAAATATCTCTATAAGAGATAACACAATCATCTAACAAAAAATGAATCATAACAGAACAAGCCTCATCTCATTGGCAATTCACATAAACAAAGGATATGAATATCCTAACCATTGAAGGTAACACAAGTTCCACAAGGTAACAGCAATATATCGTGCGGCTCAAAAAGACCAACACCGAAGGGCGATACCTAAGGAATATACATATCAATGAAACATCAGAAAATTTGCACGTGCACAGTACTATATAAACAAGGATCCATAAGCCCGAAGACTTCAAACCCAAATATCACTCGAGCGGCTCATAAAGACCTAACTTCGAAAGCGATACTATAGGGCAACAAACCCGAAGGCACAAACCCGAAGGCAACATACCCGAAGGCAACAAACCTGAAGGTGCAAACCCGAAGGCAACACACTCGAAGGCAACAAACCGTCTTGGTGAAGGTCCGAAGGCCCAGTAATGGACACCATTAACCGACGGAATGTGTCATAACTCTCAAAAAGGAGTCCGAAAAGTGGTAACGTGAGTCCCATGACCACTCGTTCGCACTAAACGGTTTACTATCCGTTAGATAATTTCACACTCAAAGCGGTTCAAAGTTCACCTCAACTCATTGGTAAACCAGACCAAAAGGTCAATACAATCAATCGAATAGGTCGGGGATTAATCGGAAAGATTAACGCACAGATTCATGGTCCGTGTTTTACTTAACCATTTAATCTCCTTTCCCCTCCGCTCGAAGTGCGAAATTATGTGTGTGCGTTTAAATAGAATTTATAAATTTGAGAAGCAAGCTTTTAATACAATTTAAAAGATCATTTTATAATAACCCGTGGATTGAAATTAAAAAGGAATCATCAAAGTCAAAATAAATGATGACAACAAATAGGATCATCACGAATCGATTCAAATTGGAAATTCAATCCCAAAAGGCAAAGTGGGCTGAAATAGCAAATTCAGTTGACTAAACAGAGAATTCAGTTGACTAAACAACAAATTAAGTTGACTGAACAGAGATTTTCAGTTGACTGAATTCTGCCTGGAAACTTTCTGTTTCCAGGTTCAGTCGACTTAACAGAGAATTCAGTCGACTAAGCCATGCCTTGGAGCTTTCTGTTTACAGGTTTAGTCGACTGAATAGAGAATTCAGTCGACTAAACCATGCCTGGAAACTTTCCAGGTTCAATCAACTGAACAGACCATTCAGTCGACTAAACCATGCCTGGAAATTTAGTCGACTGAATCATGCCTGGGCTGTTTTTCAGCCTTATTCAAATGAAGAGCAAACTCTTCCAAAATGCAACCGGACGAACATTGGGTTTAAGGGTTTATGCGAATAGGCAATCCGGCCCTATATGCTCCTCGATGCATCACCAAAACATGATCAAAACATCAAAGTTAGGATTTCAAAGATTTGAACCCAAAACACTAAAAATTGGAATATTCACCAATTCAACCCAAACCAAAAGAAAATGCACATGAATAAGTATTAGGAATTCATACCTAATAACCAAAGATAATTATAGTCATAGATGTGAGATAAAAATCTAACCTTTAACCCAAAACAAAGAAGAAGAAGCTCAATCACAAGGAGAAGACCAACCAATCTCTACTTCAACCCAACAAGCTTCAATCTAAGGTCAAAGAAAGTATTTCCTAAGTTAGGTTTAGGAAAATTTCTGAAATTGAAGAGGAAAAGAGTTGAAGAAGATGAAGAGGAGGCTTACCAATAGCTTCTCTTTGATATTGGAGCAAGAATTCAAGTTTGCAAAGTAAACTAGGGCTTGGAGTTTCTAATTCCTCTTCTTTTCCCCCATTTTTAGTTTTTAGCTTGAGTTTAGAAGTGAAAATGAGTGAATGGGGAAGAGAGGGACTGAGTTAGGGTATTAAACTACCAAATGGGCTGAACCCAAACATAAAACCCAATTAGAAAAAGTAGCAAAATTCAACTTACTCCAAACATATCAAAGTTTATACTTTAAAAGATCGCAAACGTCATTTTGGACTCAATGGAAGTGGTATCGAGCCCTAATTCGGCCGTTTGCAAAAAGTAACATTTCGGACCCAAAAATCCGACTAACGACGCTATATTTAAATAAAACATTTAAATACACAATCGTTAAATATGCGGGTTGTTAAAGGGGTGTTAGGTCTTATGGTAGTTTCATTTTCCAAAAGCATATAGGATTTCTTTTATAATTGTTTTTTTACAAACAATTGTTACGTTTACTCATACCAGTCCCATGACTGTCCCGAAGTTTATTGTTCCCTTCCTAAACGCTGGATGCCCATAATTAATCACAGAGGCAGCCTAGAAGCAAGTTATCCATGTTTTTGGAGCTAGCTTGGATTTAGAAGTCTTTTGGAAGATGTCGGATTTTGGAAAGCTTTTGGTTTGGAAATATTTTGAAGTGTTTAGCGCTTTAAAAGACCTTATCAAAGTTGAAATATGTTGGAAACTTTTTGATGACTCTGTTGTCGTTCTGCTGTGGTGTTTTTATTATTCTGTTGTTGTATCTGTGATGTTTATTAACGATATCACCTTTTGTTTCCATTGTTTATATTCATCAAATGTTTTTATAAGATCCATCTGAGCTGGAATTCAACGCTCGAATGTTCGGCAGTCGAATACAAGTGAGGTACTTGATGACGATTTTCAATCGCTGTATTTCGGATCATGACAGGGACAAGTTATTATAACTGTCTGGACTATTTTGTTGATGATTGTACTCTAACATTTTGTATGTATATTAACATTTACAACTATTTTTGTATAAAATGATGTTATTTCATATTATATTTTGTTCCGCTGCGATTGTGAGATTCTGTGCTGTTGTTTTCCATTTCTTATTCTATCTCCTTTTCTTCTAAACCTTAACAACCTTGAATTTTCGGCACTCGATTGCTCGACACTCTATATAGTGAACGTATTAGTGTCGATTTTTGGGGTTGAAAATCTTTCTGCCCGTTACACTTGGCATCAGAGCCGAAAGTTAAGTGAGAACATTGGCTCTAGTGGGGATCACTCATTAGAGATAGGGGCAGTAGTAACCTAGAATGAGTTAAGAGTATTATATGAAGGTGTACTTGTTATTTTTTATGTCATTTTAAAAATGATTTTAAAAATGAATTTTGTGTAAGGTTATATTTTGATATATAGAGAAATAAATTTTCTAATTGTTATAGTATATATAGGTAATTGGTTGTTGTTATTAAAATTTAACAAAATTATAAAAATTTAGCGGTAATATATATATATATATCACCAAATGGAAATTTTGATAAGAATGAACTATACAAATAAGATAAGCTAAAAAAATGGATTCAAACTTGAATTTAACCCCGGAACATTCAAAAGAACTTTTAAAGTATTTGAAATAAGTTACCTTGATTGTATTGTTCAAATAAATTATGATGGAATGAATGGTGTGTTTGATTTCTAGGTATGATAATTATCGTAGATTGAGCATTGTGTCTTAATAAAAAAATGTGTATTACAGAATAAACAATAATAAAACAAGAGTGAAATGCTTTATGGAAGTAAAATTTATATAAGTATGACTTATAAACAAAATGAATTTAAGTTGTGAAGCTTTTAAATCTAGACCCAGAAGAATTTTGGAATTGTTTCATAGTGTTAAGAAAATAATAAGTAATATTATTTAGAATATTTATGAATATAGAAATCTTGTTTAAAACAAGTGTGTTGAAGATGAATATGTTTGAATTAAAAACCAAAAATGGTTTAAAATTGAAAGTATGACTTGACGTGTGAATGGACAAATATGATATATATATATATATCTGTGTGTGTGTGTGTGTGTGTGTATGTTATTTCAAAGTTGATTTGAAATAAATAACTGGGTGTTTAAGTTCTGAAATTCCCTCGGAATGAGATGTATAACCCAAAGACAAATGAGTTTTTGAACTTATAAGTGGAAAGGGATATTGATAAGAATTTAAATTTGGAGTGGAAAATTTAAATTGATTAAGAATGGATTAAATGAATTAAAATTTAACTTAGGGTAAGTTAAATAAGTTTTGAACCTATAATTTGAAATTGGTAAATTTCAAGACGAAATTAAGATTTAACTTATGGAAGTTAAATGAAATTAATGTAAAAAGGAAAAGGTATAGGTTTGATAAGGGGTGCAAAAGAAGTCATTAATACATGAATGGTTTCAAAACAATTTTCAAAAATATAAGCGGGTTTCGAATTCTAGAAATTGGTAATGAATGCTATTGATTGGTGTTTTAGATAATTTTGTTGTTCATTTACTTTGACATATCCTGTAATCAACCTGTTGTTAGTAACGGTATATATATAAAACTGTGAATTCGATTATTTTGAATGAATAAATACGAGGATTGATTCCTGAAATTAAATAAAAGTAAAACCTTATCCTGAAATTTATTTAAACGATCTTGATCCTTAGAAATCAAATTTAATTTATGGAAATGGAACCATTTTTAACTTAAAGTTTGAAATGATAAAACAAACTTGTTAACCGGAATTTGTTTAAAGAATCAGATTTAAAGATTTAATTTATAAATGTGGTAATCAATTGAATTCCGAAAAATGATTTGTTTAAAAAGATTTGAACCTTCACTTGAACCTTGCAATACGTTTAAATAAAGATAATTTGAATGAATATTTGAAATTGGGACTCGATATTTAAAATTATCAAAGATTTGGTTTGTTAAAGTAAATATTAAAGGTTGATTTGATTTAAGTGATTAAATCAACATTTGTAAACCGAACCCAAATTTATGTAAATCAAGATAGTTGAAAATTTTGAATGGAATTTGAATTAATTCAAAGGTGAAATTAAATTGAATTAAGTGGAACTGTAATCGAAGTCGAATTAGTTCAAATTTGAAATGGGAATTGATTTGATTGATGTTAATTCATGAATCTGGATTGAATTAATTTAAATGGAAACTGAAATTGATTTGAATGGAGATTGGAAATTTAATCAGTTTGACCCTTAAACTGTCTTGCAAATAAAACTATTTTAAATCTATCTTCTTAAATATTTAGATTATTCTGATCTCTTCAAGCTATTTACTATACAAACCATTCTTTTTAATACTCAATGTAACAACCCTAAATTTTCTAACCCGAAAATTCCAGATAGTTATGAAAAAGAAGAAAGAGATAGAAGAAGAAGAACAGAAACACCAAACATCTCACATTCGCAGCGGATAAAAAATAATAATAAATAATAAAAATTTACAAAAGAATACTATATCTGTCGATTATATTTAATATACATCAGAGTTTCACATATATACAGTCACTGAACATATACAATTATCATGTCTCAGATTATCAATAATATAAATACAGCGGAAAATACTCTATACGATATTGCCATTCAGCTCGCCTCCTGAGCTTCAGAACATCCTAACCTGAAAATCTGTAATACTCAGTCTGATCCGAGCATTACATCCACAGTAACACCCGGGTCAGGTTGGATACCAGCATGAGTAAACCAAACTAACGAGGAATACTAAATAAATCAACTTATATAATCCTGGGGTAACATATGTCAACTTATCCAATTCACAATTTGCTACAGACAATTCTTATTTCACATATCAACCCTAAATACCAAGCTCGGATAAAATCTCCAGCCCTTGATTTCACATATAAATTTACAAAGTCACACTTGTCATAGTCATAATTTATTTTCAAAATAAGAATTCTATGTGCTAAAATTTTGATTAAATAATCCAATTCATTTTAATCCATTCATCCAAACCTATCAATTTCTCATATCAATTTATAAGAAATTCGAAGTGGTGTCGGTTATCTTCCCAATACCCGATTCCAGCCTCTTCGAGTCCCATGTCATCCTAACCCAAGCTATCCGAATGAAATACGCAACATTTCATACCGGAGATATTAACTTATTCAAATCAACTAATACAAATCTATCATCCATAAGCAAAACTCATCACAAACAAATCAACACAGTTGATTCTAATTTATTTTCAATCCTCAATCGTTTAGGTTCTTTTATTAATTAGTTCCAAACAATTAATTGGTCAATCTTTTCTTTCGTCTCCATTCATCTTAATTAACACCTTGGATTAATTATCTTTCTAATCCATCCAAGAAATTTTATTTAATTAAATTCACGATATTAATTATTCTTACCAAAACAATGAGTAATCTTTAATTTTTCACAAATTAATTAACTAAAATCAATTACACTAATTCCTAATTACTTATATAAATTTTCTTCTAATAAGTCACTTATTATGAATGTAGAAATCTCAATTTAAACAAATCTTTAATTACTTCATTAATTATATGCATTACTGATTTCCAATTATATTTTAATTTATCTTAATCTAAATTAATTACATTAATTTGAATACCATATTAATCGTACTTGATTTATTTTATTAACTTCATGAAGTAATTACTTGTTAAACCATCCAATGATTATTCTGAACTACTTTCACTTAATTAATTAACAAAAACTAAATTAATTAATTCAAACACTTCACCACTAAATTAGTTAAGCCAAATCATTAATTAATTAACTAAATCAATTATTCATTTCAAATTTCCTACTAATTTAATGGATCACAACACATCAAGCCCTTTCTAAATCTAAAATGGAAATCATTTTCTTATTTATGGTTTAAGTTTAAAACAATTTAAAACCCCATATACTTCGAGTCAGTCCACAATTGACTCGAGAATCAATCAAAACCAAATCCACATCGTCATCAAAGCACATCCAATCAATTTAAGAGCTCAACTAATTATTTAAATCTAACCACTTAAATTTTAAATAATAATCCAACTTAGCGAGATTTACTCACCTTTGCATTTATGTGCACATCCACTTCAACCTCGAGTTGATTCCTTGATTATTGACCTTGAAAAATCATTTATATAGTTTATTAATAATTGGAATAATTAAATTATCAATTACCGTTTAAATAAAATTTGATTTACCAATTATTTTGTCCGAACCAATTTTCCAAAAATAAGTAATTGTTTCCTTTCTTTGAAACCCATACACTAAAATTAATTTATAGTTCTCAAAAACCTATCTTTATATATAAATTTGCAACATGTTAAAATTCCCTTTCTAGCCGATATATACATATTGAATTTCAAAATAGAATTGTTTTGAATCCTACTATAAATTTAAAACCTCATCTATATATATTAAATAAATTTAAGAATAACTACCTTACTGTAAATATTCGATCTATATATATATATATATTTCCTCTGCGTAAAAATTAAATGAATAAATGTTCAAGGAGGATACCTTACTGATTCGTGATCGAAATCTCCACTGCCTCTCCTTGTTGTGTCGACTCCCTCACAACTTCGTGCACGCTGCACTCGAATTCACTGTCGACTTCGATCCCCTAGCTCAAACCCTAAACCCCTAACTCGATTGCCTCCACAATCCAGATCTGCACCAAAGGCAGCTCCACCCAAACGAACATCCACATGCGACGCCGCGGCTTCGGCCTCTCTTCCTCACCAGGGTTCGACGTCGCGACTTGCTTCCAGACCAATCGAAACCCAACCCTGGTCACGACGCCGTTGCTGCCTCCACTCACGACTTCCACTCGCTCGCGACTTCCACTCGCTCCCCTCAGAGTCACTTCCCCTTTTCACGTTTCGCGTCCGCCCTTTTTTTTAAATGAATCGATTGGAAATGAAGGAAAGAGGTTCGGTCTGTGTTAAAGGTGAGAGAGGGGTCGGGAAAATAAAGGTTGGAGAAACTTCGTGAATACGCCTTATTAAAAAATTTAATATTTAAAAATATCTCGCTGCATGACACGAAATCCTGAAATCCGAATTAAACATACCTACAGACGCTCATAAGGTTTTACCCGCGTTCCGAACACAATAGAAAGCGTTTCGGAAGCTAATTGGAACGTAGGTGCGAATTACGGAATTAAAGGATCGATATAAATTACATCGATTAAAATAAATCTAAGAGTTTCGAGCTGCTAGGGTCAAACGACAACTCCGGTGGCTACGGAATTTGAAATTCGATAATAACTAACTATTACGGATCCAATGGAACTGGTTTCGTCAAATTCCGAGACTGTGCCTTGGAAGGCTATGCTCGGGTCAGACCGAGTATTACAGATTTTCAGGTTAGGACATTCTGGAGCTCAGGAGGCGAGCTGGATGGCAATATCGTATAGAGTATTTTCCGTTGTATTTATATTATTGATAATCTGAGACATGATAATTGTATATGTTCAGTGACTGTATATATGTGAAACTCTGATGTATATTAAATATAATCGACAGATATAGTATTCTTTTGTAAACTGTTATTATTTATTATTATATTTTATCCGTTACGAATGTGAGATGTTTGTTGTTTCTGTTCTTCTTCTTCTATCTCTTTCTTCTTTTTCATAACCATCTGGAATTTTCGGGTTAGAAAATTTCGGGTTGTTACACTCAAACTATCCTATATTAACTATTTAACTATTTTACAACCATACAAATTATTTTATAAATTCAAGCTTGTCACAAGGGAAATTATTTAAATTTAAATCACGGATTTAAACCAAATTATAATCCAAATTGTAACTGAAGCAATTCTGATTTGTAACCGAATCGGATATTGAAGCAAAAATGTTTTAAAGTGAAATAATATATCTTGAGAAATATATGGTGATAAAAATAAAAACCTGGATAGCACTATCACAGAAACTTATTTTACAAGAAGTAAGAAAATAGGACCAATAACTTAGTAAAAGAAATAGAATTTGAAAATTTTTATTTGGCATTAATAAGATTATATACCGGTTATATATTTAAACTTCCTTATTGAAATCATAACTAGAAGAAAAGATCTTTGAAAGATATTTAAGGATAAAGTGGAATTTATATAAGTATGAAATGATCCAAAAATTATTTAAGTTGAAAGAATAAACTTATATATATATGAATGGTTTTATGATAATGGAACTGAAAGGGTTTTTGGAACCCATTGATTTTGAAAGGCTTTTGATTTTGGCAAAAAGCAAATTTCGGGAACTTGGAAAGCCAGGTAGGAACTACTGATTTTGGGATATCGTTTTTGGAGTTTATATGTGATACATATAAAGAGTATGATTTGAAAGGTACTATATGTATATAGTATGAAATGTTTTGGGAATGCTATAAGGAAAAAAGCGCTCCCATTAAGAGTTGAAACTTATAGTAGGAGATGCACAGGGTGGTTCTACCCTGAGCCCTAAGGGGGTTCTAAATTTTGACTCCAGAGGACGTTCGGACAAAAATGTAGTTCATGTGGATTGTGGTTGGGTTAGCGTAATTCGAGGGTGCTGATGTCTACAGACACATTGGGGTTATGCTGTGATGGCAACATAACTTTGGCGTAACTGCGATCTACTGCGTTTCCATAGCGTAAGTCGAGTGGAAGTGATTGCCTAAAATCTACGTTTGATTTTGCTGGGAGAGCGATGTAACACTGGTAGATTGTGATCTATGTGGTTCCATAGCAAAATTCGTGTGGCACTAAGTGCCTACACTCTACATTAGGTTTCACTAGGATAGTGATGCAACCTTTGCGTAGTCTACGATCTATGTGGTGAAGTTTCATTTGGCAGCGTAATTCGAGGGCGCTGATGCCTATAGTTACATGGTTTTTGCTACGAAAGGAGCGTAACCTTGGGTGTAGCTGCAATCAGTCGCAGTTCCTATAGCGAAAGAGAGGGTGCGGATGTCTATAGTTTACTATGGATTTCACCGAGATGGCGCCGCAACCATCGTGCTAGCTACGATACATGGGTGGGGGTGATGATTTCCATAGTATTCTCAAAAAAGTTTTTCCAAGTTTTTTCACTGGGTGTTGAAATGGGTTTACTAAGTATTTATAGATTTTCGGTCCTATGCTTGATCGACGTATGACTGAATTTCTGTAAGAACAAGTATGGACTTGTTTGAACATCGAGTTATGAAAAGTATTTTTTTATATAAATGTAATTTGGAAATATTATGTAGTTTTAAAAGTGTTTTAGGATTGAAAAAAAAAGTTAAAATGTTTAAAAGGATGATTTAACTAAAAATAAAAATAAAATTTTTCGCTTTGTTCCTTTTCGAGAACGAAAATTTCTAAAGGGGGAGGAATGTAACGACTTAGGTTTTTTACGTCGGTTAATTGGGTATTTAAGTGATTTTAATTTTTATAATAGTGATTTTATTGGTCGAACAAATGTATTTTCTGTTGTTTAAAAATATCTATATCTGTAAATTGAGTTAGAACTATATTCAAATTTAAATTATAATATTTTGGGTATGATAAGTTTATACATATGTATGTAAGCTCCATCATTTAAGTCAAGATAAAATATCCATAAATACATATATAAATATATATATATATATATATAAATTCTTATGACGTGTGATCATATATATAAGTATATAAATGTATATATATGTATAGATGCTATATGAAGGAAAACATAAGGAAGTTGTATAAATGTGAATATGCATATAATGATAGAATAACCAAAAGAAATGAGTATGGGAAATATAAATGTATGTATAAGATAATAAATACATGTAATGTAAAGGTATATGTACATATGTTAAATATAGTAGTAGATAGGTAAATATAAATATGTTAAAAGAGGGAATAAAATTTACATAAGTGGCTTATATTGTTGTTTGTAACATAACTGAAAACTTACACAAGTAATAATGATAAGTAGATATGTATATGTATAGGGGTACAAGGAAAAGAAGCCAAACCATACTTGTATACATATGTATGAAGCATATATGTACGTACAAATGAATATATGGATGTAAACACAAGAGGGAACACATATTAAATGCACATTCCCTCAAGCACAAAAAACATCAAATCCCATTTCAAATAAAACACACCTTTTTTAAATGATCAATTAGGTCATTGAAAATCTCTAATCAAAGAAAATAAAATAAAAATAAAAACAAAAACAAAAAGAAAAGCGAAAAATTACCGTGTACAATAAAACAGAATGCAGCCTACACTATTATATATACCTCCACCCTATCTTCTTTTATTTCATTCATTCGAACAAGCTAAGTAAAATAGAAAGCCTACTACCATTTCAAACTTAAAAGAATCAAAACAACTCAATTTAACAGGGAGATATCATCAACAAAGCAAGCTAGCTGTAGTTCTTTTCAAAAGCAAATTTGTTTCGGCCAAAATATTCTGTAAGTAAACTTCTTTTTAAAACCAAATCTATCTCATAATACGAGTATGCTTAAAAGTGAAATAAAATAACAGAAATTAATGAGTTGCTTGCTTAAAAACGGATGTGTATATGCCTGTATATGGATGATTGTAAGGACTATACAACATTCTTACCTCTGTTCTGTTTTCTTTTCTATCATGTTTAATCTTTTAAAAATCTATATCTCTTCCTCTTCATAGTATTAGGTTATGACATTTGAAGGGTTTTTGTTTGCTTTCAACTGTACTTTATTTTAAAAATGATCCTGTAAAATATTATTAAGTAAAAAACACTATAAATATGAATTATAGTAGGTAACCAAATATTTCAAGAAATTCAAACATTTTAATTTATATTTTCATTGTTATAATTGGAATCGACATGGGAAGAAATGATTTTTAGTGGCATTTTCACGATTTTAGTACCTTATTTGATGAGGTGGAGAGAGATGGACAGTATTTGGTCATCGTCAAATTCCAGCGAACCTATTGTTGGTGGTTCATTGTTAGGCATGGAAGAGGGTAAAGAGAAGGCGCATTTGGGAAAAATGGTGGGAAATTTTCCCACGGCGTGGTGAAGTGCGGCGAACTTGGTTTAGGGTTTAGGAGTGCTTCTTGTTGGCTTCTGTTCATGGCCAAACTACGGTAAGGGTGAGGACGAAGGGGGCATGCGGTCCAAGGAAACTAGGTGGCATGGGTGGTGACGAACTCATGGGTGAAGATTGGCGGTGGGAGGATGGACGAGGTGGCAAGGCAAGGGGACACAGTGGAATTGTTGTTCATTATAGGTTTGGGCGATCGGAGGTTCTAGGAGTGGAGGAGTGTTCGGGTGGTCGTGACAGGTTTGCAAGGCCTGTCGGCGTCGAGCTATGAGTCACCGGCAATGTATACAGGTGCACATGCACAATGCATGCACGTTGCCTCCTTGAGTGCATGTGTAAGAGGAAGGGGAAGTTGGAAAAATAGAAAAAAGAAAGGGAGAGGAAGGATGGACTGAAATGAAAAAGAATGGCCCAAAGAAATACAAGAAAGAAATAAAGAAAATAGAAAGAAAAGGTAAAAGAAGGGACAAAAAAGGGAAAATCAAAGAAAGGAAATAAGAGGTGAAAATAAAAAAGTAAAATGAAGGGAAAAGGAAAAGAAAAGTAAAAGGAAAAAGGGAAATTGTATATGTATATATATACTTATATGACAACTTATTTTTTTCTTTAACTAAAGATCTATTTTCACTTTAAATTCATAATTGAAAGTTCAAAGATATCTCAAAATGGTAATTAGGTTATATTATCATTATTTGACATAAACTTATGGGAAATTCATGAAATTTATAATTTATTTTAGTTAATAAATTATTTAATTCACAATTAATTTCAATAAAGATATGAAAGAAATCGATTGAGCAAAATTAAAAAATCCAAATGTGTGATTGGTATGATAATAGTTATCAATCGTTAAATTGGTAACAATCTATATCTTGCCTTAACCTTATCGGAGGGTAAATTCAATAATTCTTGTTTTTACCATTAAGTGGTCAAACAAGTCTCTCTATATTTAAATAGTACCACCCAATATAATAAATTGTTTATTTTAAACAATTTACCCTTTTAAATTTATCACTTTGATTCGAAGATACCGGGATTAGATATCAGCATTATCCGTAACTACTTCGATTTGAACCTTTATGGGTTTGATTTTAGAATCTAATAGGCTGGAGTTGGATAAATAAGTAAATCTGACTATTTTTAAATGAGCAACTGTACTTGGATATTATATCAATGGATTTTTGTAATAAGTGTTTGGTCATAATCAGATAGAAACACGTCGTGTTGCACGAGTTACCCTTGTTTTCAAAAGACTTGTATACCTTAAGTATTTCAAATTAAATGGGTTTACTCATGCTGATTTCCAGCCTGACTCGGGTATTACTTTATTGTATTGCTTGGGTTAGACAGAGTGTTGCAGATTTTCAGGTTAGGACGTTCGAACCTAAGAAGACGAGCTGGATGGCAGAGACATACTGATTATATTCCGTTGTGTAGTATAGACTGTATAGACTGTATTCAAGGACAAGTTATTATAACTATCCAGATTGTTTTGTTGATGATTGTACTCTAATATTTTGTATGTATATTAACAGTTACAGCTATTGTTTGTTAAAGTGCTGTTATTTCATATTATATTTTGTTCCGCTGTGATTGTGAGATTATGTGCTATTGTTTTCTGTTTCTTATTCTATCTCTTTTTCTTCTAAACCCTAACAGCCTGGAACTTTTGGCACTCGAATGCTCGGCATTCTATCAGTGAACGTATTAGTGTCGTTTTTCAGGGTCTAAAATTTTTCGAGCTGTTACATTGATGGTCTAAGAACGTGCGACTGTGATTTAATGGAGGCTAAAATTAAAAAGGAAAATTTAATTATATTGTTTATCTTCAAATGTTTAAAAATTTATAACTTTGTCATAAGAGGTTGAAATCGCACGAAACAAGCGACTTTGAGTTCGTATTCGCGAGCACGATGGGATGTACTTGTTCTAGGATTTATTGGAGAGAGTGAAAATTTTAGTTAAAATTAAAGGCCCTTTTAATTTTAATTGACATAAATCGCTATAACGATGACAGCAATCAAAGTGAGAAAACTCCCTCTCTCTATCTAGCTTATATTTTTATATAAGTGAGAATAAATTTATTTTATGTCGTTGGATGATTTTTAGGATGATATATGATATAGTGTATATATATTAGTTGGTTTGGATATATTCCCACATATTTTAGCGGATGAGATCCTATAGTTCCCGTGTATGAGAGGGTGATCCTTTGTATGCGCCTTTGCCACGAAGCAGACATAGTACATATTTTCTCATATACATATTTGTTCTAGGTTATGGGTTGGTGGGATCCAACTCGATTCCTCATCGTTGTTGATTTTTATTACAAATATTGTTATATATGCTATTACCATGTGATATGTGATATTTGGATGCCATGATTAATAAAAATTTCATTATTTAGTACTTTTGCAGCATTGGGTCATATTTTGGAAATTTAAAATATTAAAATGATAATTTCAATTTAAAAAGGATTTCATAGTGATTTTGAAAATATATACGTTTTTAGTAAATTTTGAATTGTTGAAGAAATGGATTTATTTTAAATAAATAAAAAGTTATAATTTTTATGTTATAAAACTTACAGCTCTTGTGAGATGTAATCAAAATATGATTTTGGAAATATTGATTTAAATAATTGTTTAAATAAGTTAAATTGATAATTTTGAACTTATTATAAATGGTTTACATATAAGATTTATAAAATTAATATTTTATGAAGAAAGTAGTGGAATTATAAATGGTCTTTTGTAAATATCAGACATGGATCTATAATCAAATTTGTATATGGATTTGCAATTGAAATTTAGAAATGAATTTATGATGGATTTTATAAATAATAAGATTTAAAAGAATGAATTTGCAAATAAAGGATATTTATAATAAGTTAACATATAAGTGGATTTTGACTTACAAACGAGATAGAAATGGAATTTATAAACATTGTTTTATAAATCTGAAATCAATTTAAGTTGATAAGTTAAATATGAAAATTTATTAAAGGAATTATATTCATGATTCTAGACAGTGAACAATCCTCTAAATTAAATATGTAGAAGTAATGAATTTGGTAAAGGAATTATATTCACGATTTTAGACAGTGGATAATCCTTTAAAATTAGATGTGTAGAAGTAATGAATTTGGCAACGGAATTATATTCGCGATTTTGGACAATGAATAATCCTTTAAATAAAATGAATGTTTTGGATAGTGATATTGTAAAATGGAGTTTAAATGGTTTGAAAATAAAATGATTTGTAAATTTACTTATTATTAAAATAAGTATATAAAAATGTTTTCCAAATATCCAATAAGTGAAACGGTTTTGAATATTATCTTTATGAAGATATTTTGAAGTGAATAATTGAAAAGTGATTTGATTTATAAATGATTAATAAAAATCAGGCCTAGTGACTACTTATGTGATAGATTTTTGATGTTGTTTTGATTGTTAAATAATCAACTATCAAATTTGGCCATTTTAGTTTTTCAACTTGATGTAGAAACTAATTATTTGTACACTTATTACGTAATTGACTATGGAGGCTTGATTATCGTTTGTGTTGAGAATGTTGATTCACGTAGTGTGGAGTGATTACTCCAATCTATCGAGCTTCCTTCTTGGCCGAAGGATAGCAAGTTGAAAGTTGGAGATGTGATAAGTCTATGAGACTTAATTTCTGCGTGAGGTTGAGAAATGCTTTTGCATTGTTGGTGCAAAGAGACCGGGATCATATTTATTTGGAAACCACTTCAGGCCAACATATATATGACGATTGTGCAGATTGGTCGATGTATTAATATTTAGGATTTTCATAATGAAGGACTTCTTATTGATCATTTGGGGTTAAAATCCCAATATACATATAGTCGCAGTAGTCTCTTTATTATGAAATATCCATTACAAGGGTTGTCGCTACTAATCCTTTAGGGTGTGGTAGGAGAGAACCTTCAGTTTGTCCTTTTTCTGGACAACTTGTATGGATGAATGTCTGATATTGCATTTCTAAGATAACGTACATTGATTTTTACAAACGTACATCATGTGGTGACGAAGAAGGCAACTTCTCTTAGTTTAGCACCCTCCTTAAGACGTACGAGCTCAAAGGTTGTATTTCTGTGGAAGACAATTAGCAGTCAAGGGAAATGGCATTGTGGCATTCAAAAATGACGTGATTTGTGATATGTGAAAGGTAATCGATACATCTTTTGGTATCACTCCCTTAAAAACATCTGAAACAGGGATAGAAGCGGCAAGGCTAAGTGGGTCGCTCCTATTATGAGATGTCATTTTCTTCTAGATATCTTTACATGTTATGACGTTGTGTATTTGATTATTGTTGATGTACGCTTGTGGCCATGGATTATAGGTCTGTAACATTCGAAGTGATGACATATTCGGTACTATCCAAGGATGGGTAGGCCAATCAAGTGTTGTTTTATCCGCCGAGTATCTCGACCCTAGGTACCTCCCTCTAGATTTGTACCGAGATTTGGATCGAAAAGGTAGTCCCATCACTTAGTCATTTGTATGGAATCCAAAATCCACTACGAACTTGCGGTTTTTTTGTCGGCGTAATGAATAGCTCCGAAATGCTATATAGGTAACCATTTCGGATATATTAATATTATGTTTGCAATAGACACTATTATAATATAGAATGATTTGATATAAAGTGTTTTGGTTATCGTAATGTAAAAACATGTCCATGTTTGTGTGTGGGCGTGTCTTGCAAGATACTTTTGTTTTGAAAAGAAAAGTTTTGGTAATTTAATAAATTCAATTAAGATGTGTTTTTCTCACGCTGGTTTACCATAATGATCTAGGCATTCTTCCCTTTTAATGCTTCGGTCAGACCGAGTATATTTACATGTTTAGATTTGGTGCTTTTGGAGCTTCAGCGGGCGAGCTGGAGATCTTCATGTCGTATACACATATCTTTTTATTTTTCTGCTGCATTGCATTTTTGATGTAAATTATTAGAATTCTTTAGGACGAGTTATTATAACTGTCCAAGATGATGACTACTTATTGTGTACTCTGATATTGATTTATGTATATTATAGTTTTCTCTTTGTAAAGATTATTGATCTATGTCATATGTTATTCCACTGCGATGAGAGATTATGTACCATCTTGTTTCTTTTCTCTCCCTTCTTTTCTTCTCTTCTCTTCGACTTTCTTCTCTCTTTCTTCTTACTCTCTCTTTTCTTTCTCATGATCATCTGCATTTGGTGCGCTCTAGGTTGGACACGCGTGGTTTGGTGTCCCGTTCAGGAGGTGCCAAGTGTCGGTCGTCACATGTCAAGTATAGTATTAATGATTTTCAGAAACAAGTAAGAAATCAACACAATTAACATGTTCCTCAAATTCCTGACTTAACCATTCCCAGTCAAGAGGGAAGCCGGTAGGTTAGAGCTCTATTGCTTATGTCCTTACTCGAACATCAATCTTAACTCTCACAAGTAGATAAGCCTACTTCGTTGACTTTTAGTATTAAGCATAGTTAGTAACTTTTCAGAAAAGTAAGTAAACATGTAACAACCCGCATATTTATCGATTGTATATTTAAATATTTTATTTAAATATTTCATCGTTCGTCGGATTTTAGTCTGAAAACCTACTTTTTGCAAACAGCCGAATTAGGACTCGAGATCCCTCCCATTGAGTTCAAAATGCTGTTTCCAACCTTTTTGAGTATAAGCTTCGATATGTTTGGAGTTAGTCGAGTTTTTCTACCTTTTCACTTTGGGTTTGAGTTTGGGTTTCAGCCCATTGTTCCACCTTAAGACTCTAGCTCCACTCCAACTCTTCATTACTTCATTTCATATTCCTAACACTTCAAGCTAAAGTAAAAATGGTGGAAGAGATTGGAAATTGAAATTCCTAAGCCCTAGTCTTCATTAGAAAATCCAACTTCTAGCTCCAAATTCAAGAGAACCCATTGGTAAGCATCTCCTTCATCTTCCCCAACTCATTCTCTCTTTGATTTCAGAAAATTCCTAAACCTAATTTGGGAAATATTTCTCTTTTAAGCTTATAATCAAGCTTCTTGAGTTGGGATTGAAGGTGGTTGATCTTCCTTTGCTTTCGAGCTTCTTCTTCATTAATTTGGGTTCAAAGGTGAGATTTTTATCTCACATCTTTGTCTATAATTATCTTCGATTGTTAGGTTTGGATTCCTAACACTTATTCTTGTGCAACTGATTTTGGTTTGGATTGATTTGGTGTATATTCCAATTTTTGGTGTTTTGAAATCAAAATCTATGAAAATCCTATTGTGGATATTTGGACATTGATATTTAAGGCGTATCGAAGAGCCGTTTAGGCTGGGTTGTCGCCCGACGTAATTCCTTAGTCATCGTCGCTCGATCGAACGCTTCCGGTATTCGTTTGGCCATTTTTGGCCCAGGTTCAGGGAATGTCCTGAACCCTTCATTCAGACGTCTGAAACGTAATCTTCAAACGTCTGAATATTGTTCTGGGAAGATTTCTATTCCCAGATTCAGACGTCTGAATATATGATTTCAGATGCCTGAATTGGTTCGAATGGAACCAGACAGGAAATAGGCTAAAAAATGCCTATTTCAAACGTCTGAATTCAAGGATTCAGACGTCTGAATTCTGTTTTTGGAAAATATTTATTTTCCTGATTCAGACTTCTGAATCCTTGGTTTCAAACGTCGGAATCTGCACTCTTTTTGCCTATTTGCCTATTTGTTTAAGAATTCCAATTTAAATCGATTCGTGATGATCCTATTTGTTGTTATCATTTATTATGACTTTGATGACTCCATTTTAGGGATTTTTCAATATCCATTTCGATGGATTCTTTATCGGTTTCTTTGGATTTTATTCACATCTTCGTATGTGAATTTAAGTGATTAATTGTTCCTACAATCTTCTTTGTGATTTGTCGCTTTAAAAATATAAAGGTTTTCAATACTAGTAGTAAATATCAAAACTCTTTCATCAAATGATTTCAACACTATTTTATTACAAAACTCGTTCTCTTAAACCGTTTTCCAATCTATTATTATATACAAACCTTTACCTCACTCGTATGAGAAATCTAATTAAACGACCTAGTAAAACGAGTGGTGTGAAACGCTTGCATTTACTTCATCGGTTAATTCTTGGACTTGTTCGATTGAAACTCTTGTGACAATTTTCTAGTGGAGATCTACAATTTGTTCGTAAATATTTAAGTTAAGCTAGTGGTTATGGGACATGAAGCTAAGCTCATATATTTACTAGCTTACTGTAATTGACACTTCTTGATGATCGATGATGATCATTCTATGGTTTAGACTAGCAATGTGCGATGTCTTGTTGTTCATGTGGAGGACTATACTTCATTTTATTGAGCTTCATCTCATTTCTCGCTTGGGTCGTACCTATTTAGGTGCGTCAATGTTTATTTATGCATGGGGTGTATCTTTTAAGGTGCATCGATGCTAGACATTACATGGGGCGTATTTATTTAGGTGCGTCGGTGTTTTTCTTCGCATGGGTCGTACCTTTGTAGGTGCGTCGATGTTGATTTATGCATGGGGCGTATCTTTCTAGGTACGTCGATGCTTATTGATGCATGGGGTGTATCTTTTTAGGTGCATCGATGCTAGACATTACATGGGGCGTATCTATTTAGGTGCGTCGGTGTATTTCTTCGCATGGGTCGTACCTTTCTAGGTGCGTCGATGTTTGACTGTGCATAGGGCGTATCTATTTAGGTGCCTTGATGCCCGGTTTATGGAATACCGTTCCGTTTGGGATTGGCCATCCTTTTCTTGTGATTTCTGGATTTTGTGTGTTGAATTCTGGAATTTATGCTTCACCAATTTTAGTGATTTTCATGGATAAGTTTTATCAATATTTGTGCATTGGTGAATTTGTGTGTCATTGACTTATGTGATTGATATTGATATAATCATCAATATTTATGGTTTGGTGAACAAAATAAAGAGTATGACATTCCTTTTGATTCTTGAGTAGATTTTTGTGATATTGATTAATCTCTTGTTGATTTTCAATTACTTATATATATCACAGCTTGGCATTGTGATTATTATACGTTTAGTCATATCTCTTATTCTATATCATTTCATCTGATATTTATAGCTAGACTGATCTGTTTATTATTTTCTTATTAAATAATACTCGGGTCAGACCGAGATGTTACAAGTGCTTCTGCTTGACTTCACTTCTAGGATTATCTCCTTGACTTTTGGTTAACTACTTAGATTAGTAGTTTTTATTGTATACATTTGAGATATAGACTCATAATTGTGTACTTATTCTTTTGTATAGCACAAGTTGCTATTCTTTGTGTCATTGTGGATCTTTTAGACCACTACTCTGACGAACACTTTTATGTGTTATATATATTCATATCTATTTCCGCCTTTGTGATATGAATTATCTGTGACTGATTTGTGTTATGTTTGTTTCTATATTTGTTTCCGAAGATTATATATAGCCACTGTGTAGTAGCTTTGAGTTTGTGTCGGTATGTCGGATTTCCCCTTGAGATGAAACGCATGTTATATTTTATCCGGCATATCGATGCTCGCACAAGGCAGTTACATGGATGGTCGCTCCTCAACAGCCTTATTCTCCGTGTTAGTTGACAGCATTACACCGTAGTGTTCTTGGCTAGCGTGGGTGATATGAATTGTCTGTGACTGATTTGTGTTATGCTTATTTCAATATTTGTTTGCCGAAGGATTTATATAGCCACTGTGTAGTAGCTTTGAGTTTGTGTCGGTACGTCGGATTTCCTCTTGAAATAGAATGCATATTATATTATCTGACATATCGGTGCTCGCGCAAAGAAATTACATGGATGGTCGCTCCTCAACAGCCTTATTCTCCGTGTTAGTTGACAGCATTACACCGTAGTGTTCTTGGCTAGCGTGGGTATAAAGGTGGGGTGTCACAGCTTGGTATCAGAGCCAAACTTTGGAACAATACGAAATATTATAACAAGGATCATCGTCCTAAGTCTTTCTTAGGAGTCGTGCTTTAGGATTTTATTCGAGTCTTCGTACCGATTCATCCTATTTTCTTTATGATCCCTTGTTTTGTCTATCAAGATTGCTTGATATTTATTTTGAGAATAAATTTTTCTTCTTCTTACTTTCTTTCTTAAAGAAGAGAAATGGTTAGACCAGGCCATCCCAGCGCCGGTCAATCTAGTGCTACTCCTCGGGATGGAGTATTTATGTCTGCCCAGCAGCTTCTTGATCTAGTAAACAACGCTCAAGCAGCTGGACCCATTCCAGAGCATAGTCATCCTAGATCCGGTTTTGCACGCTTGTGCAGAGACTACACCGATTTGGGTGGAAGTCCATTCAGGGGATCCGAGGGTGTTATAGAAATTCAAGCTTGGCTCAAATCATGCGATCGTATCTTTTCTCGCATGAACCTTATTGATCTACATCGAGTCCAAGTGGCTTCTAGCATGCTCCAAGAAAGAGCGTTAGATTGGTATGAGCTTTTAATTTCTGAAATCGTTGAGGCGGATCTCACTTGGGAGCAATTCCGAGAAAGATTCGAATTGAAATTCGTAGCAGAGGCTGAAAAAGTAACTTTAGCACGGCGTTTTATTGGCCTTGTTCAAGGTAAATCTTCTGTGACAGAGTATGTCGCATCTTTTGAATCTCTTTCCAAATACGGGGTTGAATACATCAATTCCCCATTGAAGAAAAATCAGAGATTTGTCTATGGCTTGAATAAGAATCTTAAGAAGCCATTACTCCTGAAACTTGAAGTTTCATTTGATCAGCTTATTGATATCGCTCTTCGTCTTGAAGAGGCCGATAATGAGGGTGATGTTGAAGTAGTGCGTGCCCAACAAAACTTCGACAATAACTTGAAGAGGCCTATCAAATTCAAAGGCCCCAATTCTAATAAGAAAGGGAAGCAAGAAACCCCGGTAGCAAAAGTTTCTACCTCTAGTCGTGGGCAATGCTACAATTGTGGTTCCACGGACCACTATGCAGGGGCGTGTCCGAAACCTCTTTATTGTCGCTATTGCAAAAATTCGGGTCACCATATAACTCCATGTCCCATACTTCAAAGTAGGAAGGAGGGAAAGCTCAATGTAGTGCAAGCTCCTGGTAATGCTTCTCGTGGTCAAGGTATTTCTCATTTAATCCTTGATTACATTTGTTTTGTGATCATCCTTTCGAGTTCATGTTGATATGGGTTCATCTCATTATTTTTGTATCAAAAGAACTAGTTGATTCCTTTTCTTTAATCATTTTGGGCCTGATGACTTCTTTGAGAGTTGCGAATCTGGTTGGTGGATCCGCAACACTCAATTTTCTTTCTATTGATGTCGAAATTATTTTGTGTGATTTTTCTTTCCTAGCCGATTTTTTTACTTAGGCTTCGGAATTGATTTTTGTAAGGATTGGCTCAATCGTTGTGAAGCTCATATCCTATTTTTCGTGTGGACTATTCATCTTTGACATTTTCTATCTGTTAAGCAGATTTCTATCTTTTCTTGAGATTCCGATTTCAAATTCTTGAAGGCGTCATTTTATTCTTTAAGCCCTCAAGATGAGAAAAGTGTTGTTTCTCTTATCTAAATAATTTGTGAAACTTTTCTGTTATTTTTGAGTTTGTCTTAGGATTATCACCTAAGAAATCTTTTGTGTGGTGTTAAGGTCTTTCTAGTTCGACCTTGCCACTGATTTTCATTTGGTTACGAGTTGTGGGAGTTAGCATTCCACTTACCGCATTCCGCACCCGTTACGATTCTTATGAATGACTTATTATGTCATTCAGTTTGCCCATCTCGTTTCATCCATTTTATAAATCGAGTATTCTATGAATATCTCAATAATTTCATTCTTGAATTTATTGATTTTGGATGAAAACAGAAATTTAAAATTTTGCAAATCTTTTTCATAAGATTTATTTATAAGTACAATAGGATTTTGATCTTAAGCGAGCAAAGAATATTCTCAAAACTTTTAAGAGATATTTTCATCATATAAAAGATGATTTTGTGATTTTATTGCCCATTTAGTGTTTTAGAATTCTGGTCGATGCGCTTGATCAACGTTATCGATAGGAATTTCCTAAATGCTTAGATGTGGCAGTCAGACACAATAAATTGATTTATGTAAATTTTCTGGAAAGATTATTGCATAAAGATAAATGTAATTTTTAAAGTTTTAACTTTTCAGGAAAGAAGAATTATTTAAAAGAAGTTCTTTCTTTTCGATACTCTTGTTCTTGTGATTCCCGTTGGGAACCAAGAATTTATCTTTTGTACCAATGATAATCGTATTGGTTTGGATGCCGTCCTCTTGCGGAAGAGCACGTGCTATCACTTGTTCTTCTAAATCATTAAAAGCCGATTGAGACTAGGTGTGCCACTCATGATCTAGTGCTCGCGGCTATTGTTTTCTCTTTTAGAGTTTCGCATCATCATTTTTGGGGGAGAAATTTGTTCTCCACCTCGATCATAAATCTTTGGAATATTTATTTGCTCATAAGGAACTTCATGTCGACTCGAGTTCCTTGCATCTTATGATCTTGATATTCTTTATACTCCCAAAAAGGAGAATCATGTTGCCTATGCACTTAGTTGTAAGCAACAGGTGGTTGTTTCTTTGTTGATGACCAAATGAAATTATCTTTTTACCAAGTTCATCGGGCATTTTGATGTACTTTGTTTTATTGAGTTTCATCTCATTTCTTTTATAGACTTGCGTCTGATGTTCTTTTATGGTGTTCGGTTCATTGGACGTACCGTTTTTGTACTACGTCGGTGTTCGGAATTATTTGAACTTCGGATCATTGGAAGTACCGTTTTTGTACTACGTCCGTGTTTCGAAATTATTCGAGCTTTGGATCATCTGGCGTACCGTTATTGTACTACGCCGTTGTTCCAAATTATTCGAGTTCCTCATTTCTCGGGCGTACCGTTTCTGTACTACTCTGTTGCACCGGCTCAATTTTTCTATTATCCTTGACGTTTTCCACGGCTTTTAACTATGGAAATGCTTTTAAGTTTCCGATTTTTATTCTTGAGCTTGGTGTTATAGTAGAGATTGAAGTTTCACCATATTTGACTGAGGAGCAACATATTATTCTCTTTATGGTGAACTTTCTTTTTCAAATTTCTTTTGTGTTGATATGCTTTTATGGTTGTTACTCTTTATTTTCTTCTTAAGTATTGCGAGGACGCAATTTCTTTAAGGAGGGTAGTCTGTAACTACTCGCATATTTATCGATTGTATATTTAAATATTTCATCGTTCGTCGGATTTTAGTTCGAAAACCTACTTTTTACAAACAGTCGAATTAGGAGTCGAGACCCCTCCCATTGAGTTCAAAATGTCGTTTGCAACCTTCTTGAGTATAAGCTTCGATATGTTTGGAGTTAGTTGAATTTTACAACTTTTTCACTTTGGGTTTGAGTTTGGGTTTCAGCCCAATGTTCCACCTTAAGACTCTAGCTCCACTCCAACTCTTCATTACTTCGTTTCATATTCCTAACACTTCAAGCTAAAGTAAAAATGGTGGAAGAGATTGGAAATGGAAATTCCTAAGTCCTAGTCTTCATTAGCAAATCCAACTTCTAGCTCCAAATTCAAGAGAACCCATTGGTAAGCATCTCATTCATCTTCCTCAACTCATTCCCTCTTTGATTTCAGAAAATTCCTAAACCTAATTTGGGAAATATTTCTCTTTTAAGCATAGAATCAAGCTTCTTGAGTTGGGATTGAAGGTGGTTGATCTTCCTTTGCTTTCGAGCTTCTTCTTCATTGATTTGGGTTCAAAGGTGAGATTTTTATCTCACATCTTGTCTATAATTATCTTCGATTGTTAGGTATGAATTCCTAACATTTATTCTTGTGCAATTGATTTTGGTTTGGATTGATTTGGTGTATATTCCAATTTTTGGTATTTTGAAATCAAAATCTATGAAAATCCTATTATGAATATTTGGACATTGATATTTGAGGCGTATCGAAGAGCGGTTTAGGCTGGGTTGTCGCTCGACGTAATTCCTTAGTCATCGTCGCTCGATCGATTGCTTCTTGTATTCGTTTGGCCATTTTTGGCCTAGGTTCAGGGAATGTCCTGAACCCTTCATTCAGACGTCTGAAACATAATATTCAAACGTCTGAATATTGTTCTGGGAAGATTTCTATTCCCTGATTCAGACGTCTGAATATATGATTTCAGACGTCTGAATTGGTTTGGAACCAGAGAGGAAATAGGCTAAAAAGTGCCTATTTCAGACGTCTGAATTCAAGGATTCAGACGTCTGAATCAAGGATTCAGACGTCTGAATTCTATTTTTGGAAAATATTATTTTCCAGATTCAGACGTCTGAATCCTTGGTTTCAGACGTCTAAATCTGCACTCTTTTTGCCTATTTGCCTATTTGCCTATTTGTTTAAGAATTCCAATTTAAATCGATTCGTGATGATCCTATTTGTTGTTATCATTTATTATGACTTTGATGACTCCTTTTTAGGGATTTTTGAATATCCATTTCGATGGATTCTTTATCGATTTCTTTGGATTTGATTCACATCTTCGTATGTGAATTTAAGTGATTGATTGTTCCTATAATCTTCTTTGTGATTTGTCACTTTAAAAATATAAAGGTTTTCAATACTAGTAGTAAATATCAAAACTCTTTCATCAAATGATTTCAACACTATTTTATTACAAAACTCGTTCTCTTAAACCGTTTTCCAATCTATTAGTATATACAAACCTTTACCTCACTCGTATGAGAAATCTAATTAAACGACCTAGTAAAACGAGTGGTATGAAACGATTGAGTTTACTTCGTCGGTTAATTCTTGGACTTGTTCGATTGAAACTCTTGTGACAATTTTCTAGTGGAGATCTACAATTTGTTCGCAAATATTTAAGTTAAGCTAGTGGTTATGGGACATTAAGCTAAGCTCTTATATTTACAAGCTTACTGTAATTGACACTTCTTGATGATCGATGATGATCATTTTATGGTTTGGACTAGGAATGTGCGATGTCTCGTTGTTCATGTGGAGGACTGTACTTCATTTTATTGAGCTTTGTCTCATTTCTCGCATGGGTCATACCTATTTAGGTGCGTTGATGTTTATTTATGCATGGGGTGTATCTTTTTAGGTGCATCGATGCTAGACATTACATGGGGCGTATCTATTTAGGTGCGTCGGTGTTTTTCTTCGCATGGGTCGTACCTTTCTAGGTGCGTCGATGTTGATCTATGCATGGGGCGTATCTTTCTAGGTACGTCGATGCTTATTGATGCATGGGGTGTATCTTTTTAGGTGCATCAATGCTAGACATTACATGGGGCGTATCTATTTAGGTGCGTCGGTGTATTTCTTTGCATGGGTCGTACCTTTCTAGGTGCGTCGATGTTTGACTGTGCATGGGGCGTATCTATTTAGGTGCGTTGATGCCCGGTTTATGGAATACCGTTCCGTTTGGGATTGGCCATCCTTTTCTTGTGATTTCTGGATTTCGTGTGTTGAATTCTGGAATTTATGCTTCACCAATTTTAGTGATTTTCATGGATAAGTTTTATCAATATTTGTGCATTGGTGAATTTGTGTGTAATTGACTTATGTGATTGATATTGATATAATCGTCAATATTTATGGTTTGGTGAACGAAATAAAGAGTATGACATTCCTTTTGATTCTTGAGTAGATTTTTGTGATATTGATTAATCTCTTGTTGATTTTCAATTACTTATATATATCACAGCTTGGCATTGTGATTATTATACGTTTAGTCATATCTCTTATTCTATATCATTTCATCTGATATTTATAGCTTGACTGGTCCGTTTATTATTTTCTTATTAAATAATACTCGGTTCAGACCGAGATGTTACAAGTGCTTCTGCTTGACTTCACTTCTAGGATTATCTCCTTGACTTTTGGTTAACTACTTAGATTAGTAGTTTTTGTTGTGTACATTATAGATATAGACTCATAATTGTGTACTTATTCTTTTGTATAGCACAAGTTGCTATTCTTTGTGTCATTGTGGATCTTTTAGACCACTACTCTGACGAACACTTTTATGTGTTATATATATTCATATCTATTTCCGCCTTTGTGATATGAATTATCTGTGACTGATTTGTGTTATGTTTATTTCTATATTTGTTTCCGAAGATTATATATAGCCACTGTGTATTAGCTTTGAGTTTGTGTCGGTATGTCGGATTTCCCCTTGAGATGAAACGCATGTTATATTTTATCCGGCATATCGGTGCTCGCACAAGGCAATTACACGGATGGTCGCTCCTGAACAGCCTTATTCTCCGTGCTAGTTGACAGCATTACACCGTAGTGTTCTTGGCTAGCGTGGGTATAGAGGTGGGGCGTCACAAAACAATTAACCATTTGGCTATGAAGAAACTACAGATCCCTTTCTAAACCTTTTTTATACTTTAAAACCCTTTGTGTGACGACCCACATTCCGTAGGGTTAAATCGACAATTATCCACACATGTCCAACTTAAACAATCCATAATATTGATAATCAATGGGGTTAATTAACAGGAATAAGAGCAGAAGAAGAAAACAAACACAGTATCTCATAGCAGAACAATAAAATATAATAATCAAATAAATAGTTCATGAAGTTGTTTCTATTATACATTTGATTATAACCTATACAACATTTATTGGAGTTATACATGCATTAGAAATAAATAAAATGATGTAGCAAACAACATGATGTTGGAATAATAATAGTAATAATATACCAAATCTTCATCTTAGTCCTCCAGAAAATTCTTCAATAAGTTAAAAAACTTAGAGCTAACCCAAGCGTAATGAAAAGAAAAAATACTCGAGTCAGGACTAAAATATTCTTATGTGATTCAAATCGATAATGCATATAACGTGAGTGTCATGGCATCAGAGATGCTTACGGGTTTATACGTCTCCTATCCAATATATAATGTGCATGCAATAACTTAAGAAATGTTAAGAGATTTCCATCTCTTAAGGATCAATCAAAATATTTATATGTAGTAGAATACACTACATGTATAATGTCTAATCAATAAGTAAATGTTTTTCTTAGCGTTAAGGCTTTGCATTAATCACCGTTAACTTATTTTTAAGCATCGTTATGCAGTTTACATATAAAATATCAATTAAACGGTTAGTGGATAGGGATGCGCCGTGATACGACAACATTGAACCAAAATCTTATGGGCCTCGTATAGGGATAAAGTATGACAAGGCATGTGAGGCAATGCCATAGGTAGGATACTACCAATTTACTCTTCCCGGCTGGTAGCAACGCATCATAACCATGATCGCCCACCGCGTCCAACACTTCCATAAAATTGGAGGGTGTACACCAATCAATCACAATGTAAATGTTGGTAATAAGAAGAAGTGCGTTCGCTTAGAGTTGCTAACCCACTTCAATGGTACGGCTCCTGTTTTAGTCATTTCAAATTGGCACAAGTGCCAAGCAAATCCATTATCGTTCTCTTTCTTCAAATCTAGCAAATGATGCCAAATCAAATCACTTCGTTATGGGTCATCACACCACATACATAGTTGCAAATGTGATTCCAGTATTGACAGAGAGTATGCTCATATCCGGCCCTGGTCCCTATAACAACGAAACGTCGTCTTACACACCAGTTGGTACATTTACATTTCGAAAACAGTTCATACTTGTTATCAAAATATCATATTCGCTTCAAAATCAAATCTATTTCAAAATCATCATATTTACTCAAAATATACCATTTCAATTCAAAATCATGTTTGTCTGAATATCTCGATTTCAGTTCCAAAATTGCTTCGAATTTTAATTTGGTTTATAAGTTCATTTGACCCAATTCGTATTTAAATATATGATTTAAAAATAAACATTCCACCCTATTGACTAGCTTGAATTTTAAGAAAATAGTTTGAATAGTTTTAAAATAGCTTAAATGACTAAAATAGTTAAAATAGTGTACATGGTTAAAATAGTTAAATTGTTTAAATGGTTAAAATAGTTAAAAATAGTTTAAATTGTTAAAATAGTTTAAGTATTAAAATGGATTATAAAGTAAAATAGTTTGGAAAATCAAAATGATTTTAATATTTAAAGAATATAGATTCAAATAGTTTTTACTAAAATAATTCATTTGAAAATAGTTTTAAAGTCAAATCAATTCAATTCCAACTTCCCAATCCAAATCAATTCAATTTTCCTTTCCATCTATATTGATTCAATTTCGATTTCAATTCAAATCAATTTCAACTTCATTTCAACATAATTCAACTCCACTTTCAAATCCAAATAATTTAATTATAATTTCAATTTATATCAATTTCGAGCTCGATTTCAAAATATCGATTCAAAACATCTAAATCAAATTATCCTTCACTGTTAAGTTTAAAATCCTATCTTCAAATATAATTCAATTCCGAGCTCAATTTCGAAATATCGTTTTTATACCACTTTTACTCAATAATATTCAAAGTGAATAAAAGTTCAATCTTTTAAAATAAATTGATTTCCAACAGTTCAAATCATATTTTGATTATAACTTCAAAATCTTAGGCTTCATTTTTGAACAATTTCGTTTAACACAACTTAATTCCATTGTTTGAGCTTAAGTTCGAAAAAAATATAATTTCCATAAACCAAATTTTATTTCTTTAAATCCAAATAATTTTAGTAATTTCAAATAAAAAATTTAAAATCATTTAATTTAACCAATCCATTGTTCATATATAATTTCCTATCCTATGGGCAAGTAATCAATTATTCCAATTTAATGCTAGAGATGTATATATATCATTTCAATCCAAATCACAATGTTATATGTATATATCATTTCAACCTTTTTTTAATTTATTCAAATAATTAAATTTACAATTTATATACTATAAATAATATATAGGTTGGTCAAAGGATATATTAGAACAAATAAACATCCAAATCATCCAAAATATCAACCAATAGCATCCATCACAATCAATCATCCAAACAGTCAATATAGTTCACAACAATTTCATAGTGGTTAATATCGGGTGTTTTACTGGCAATTTAATTTCAATTTCAAATTTAACTGTCAATTTTAATTTCTACAGTAAATTCAATGACAATTAAATTTATCAAAATAACGATAAATAAATTCATATCACTTAATAATTTCAAATTTAACAACCATAAAAGTATTCTAGTACTTGTGAGCGTTATAAAAAACTCACCTTGAGTTTTCAATTTTAAATCAAATCGAACATTTTTCGATTTGATTTAAAATTTTAACTAGCTCAAAATGACTCCAAAATAGTTCCATGATGTAGTGCTCGTTGGCACGATTCTGTCGCCGCTTGTTTCATCCAATTCTGATAACGTATGAAAAAGATATACAGTTCTAAAGATTTCATGTTATATAATATAATTAATATTCATTTTTTTTCTATGCCCAAATTAGATATGGGCCATTCAATTACTTTAATCTCATCAGGGCCTCACTCACTTTCTTCTTCCATTCGTTCTTTCTAGGAGATAATACACGCAAGGAAATAAAAGAGCACGCACCAAGTTGCTTCCCGCTCCACCTACAACGCGTCGGAGATCGATCGGAGAGTGCCAAACGAAGCGCCTAACCACCCCGCACCATCGCCCAAAGGTCGGTCGAGCTTGGCCACCTTTCTTCATCGAAATCACACACGAATGTTGCGACTTCACAGCCAGATCTAGGCCACCATGAAGCTCCAATGACGATCATGACCGTTGTATTTAAAGATCTCACTGCCCTCTACAATATTGCAGTTCAAAGTTTTTCGAATCTGTTGATGGATTGCAAGAAAAAAGCCATTAAATTATAACTGGCGGCTATGTTTTATTTGGCTAGGGTTTGGAGACAACACGCATATTTGTATGCATATACCCATTATTTTATTATTATATTCAATTTTTCCGGACGAACTCCAAACGAAGCGTGCCGCCCGGCATTTATAATGTTTTAACCCTATTCCTAACATAATGGAACATGTTTCGAGGCCTAATTCGATCATATGGAGTAGATAGCTTTTTGAATCCAATTAAAATATTAAATTTTCAATATAAATTTTAATGTGTTTCAGTCCCCTACGACAAAACGTTAACTCCAAAAGTTAGGGAATCTGAATTACGATAATAATACACTATTACGGATCCAATGGAACAAGTTTCGTTGAATTTTAAGACTGTGCCTCGGATCACATTTTTTAACATCTCGATTATAATATAAAATTCCCAATTTCTAATTACTCACTCTTGAATCCAATTTTAAATGTTAACATTCTTCATTATTGTTTATATAAAATTTACATCAACTTTTGATATCATTTTCGATCATATTAAATTCAGAATTCAATTATTCAAATAATTTACAATATTAAATTTAAACAAAATAATTGTTAAACATTCAACAAATTTCAGTATTGGATTTTAAATGAATTCTAGTTATCACTTGTTACTTTATTTCCATCTAATGAATTCAATATTTATTATTTAATCCAACTATTGATTGTAACACATTCAATTCATAGCATCACCTTTCAATACTTGTTATTACTTAAAATTTTGAAATTAGTTTATTTCAAAATTTTATTCAAGTTCATACCCAATATTTACACTCAAAATCATTAAATTTTTATTTTTAACCATTTTTATTTAATAATTACATTAAATTTAATAATATAAAATAGCTAAAAATATGGGTCGTTGCACTTTCCAAAATGATATATACGGATATATATATATATATATGTATGTATATATATCTATGTATATTATTTATTTACAAAACTAGATATTAAATAAACCACTTTTAGAAGATATTTATCACATAAGATATAAAATAGTCCACATATTTTCTAAAAACCATATATACTTAAAAATGCTTTTAAAATAATTTTAAAATACTTACAATAGATTTTAAAACATTTACTCAAAATATTATTTGAAAATAAAAACTTTGTAATTTACTTAAAAACATGAAAAAAAACATGTTTTTTATATATTTACAAGTAAAAACATCTTCTTTAAAAATTCATAACCAATTCTTCAAAATTCATAAATAACTCAAACCAATTTAAAAATATTATAATCTGAGTTAGTAATTTTTTTCAAAAAGAATGAAATAAAATATTTAAATTTAAATATATTTTCAAACTTTTAAGTTCCAAAACTCAAGGCTAAATGAGGCAATTTTGCACAAGTGAAGTTTTGGCCACTTTTAGAAGTGTTACTTAATTTTTCACTATCCAAACATTTTATGAAAGCATGCATACATATAAAATACCATAAATATGATGAGAAACCCCCGAGGGTCCCTTTACAAAGTTTCATGGAAATCGCCAAAAATAAAGCAATTCCAAAGTGCATCCACAACGATTATCGCTATAAGTGCACTTTCAAATTCAAGTTCGATCTGACACAAAGTTCAACTACAACCTATGTGCTTTGTTTCAAGGTTATGCTACATGTTATACAAGTCCGTTTATATGAGTTACATATGCCCTTTTCTTTTAAAGCAAGAATCAAAACCAATGTTTCAACATATGTCAACATTAATTCAAATAACTTAAACACATTCAAACACAAATGTATATGTGTTATATTTTCAATCAAAGTGGTGAGTCAGCTTACATTTAACCAAACAAAAAAGCAAACCCAAGCAAGCCAAGCCAAACCCCACCTTGCAACCGCCTTCTTCCTTCCTTTCTTTGCTTTCACTTACCTTTAGGCTCTGCCACTTTCTAAGTGCTTATCTCCAATCCAAGTGGGAAGTGTTTGGCTTCGCTTCTTTAAGATCTATCTTGGTGGAAGGTCTTGTAATTTTATCCCAAATCATTAATCTAAATTCGAGTTGATCTGGTTGAGTTTATCAAGTATATTGTAACGACCCCATCGTGATGCCCGATTCAGAAAAGAACATTACAAGTAATGTTGTCTGCTAATCTGGAGAATACAGCTTGTTAGGGGTGATCATATGTGAATATATCTTTCTACTAACACTGACATGTCATTTGTACCTTTTTCACTTAATATCTAAACTTAATTTGACGAGTACAATATTAATACAAAGTAGTGGACACACGATTTCTCAAAATCAAAACAATATATCATATAAATAACAATCACAGATCATAGCGGAATAAATCTCAATTTTTACATATACAAATTATTTAGTTTATATAAAGATATTCTAAACTCAACTGTTATACCAGTTTAACAATTCTCTAATATCAATTGTACATCTTATAAACATATTCACAAATTTCCTAAATGAAACAAACTAAAAAATAAATCAAAAGTGTTCTTCTCTCTACTAGCCTAAACATTCAAATGTCAACTTGTCCTGTAACCGAAAAAGTCTCGGCCTAACCCAAGCAAAATAACACTTTGGTCTGCCTATCTCTAAATATCCAATAGGGTAAAAACAAGATATAACACAAGAACAAATAATATATATAGGTAATACAAATGTCTAAGAAATAAAAGTCATAGGATTTAACTTAGAACTCATCACGAGACATATGTTTATAAATTTAGGTCACGAACACAAATTAGGCACTAAACATTGAATTCCTAGAACAAAGCATAACATCTCCAAGCACCAAAATGTCAGTAATTTAATTTAGATTCCATCATAGGACACAAGAATATATATATATATATATATATATATATATATAACACAAAATAGTTACAAAATCCTAACTTTCAGAATCAAAGAGATCTCAATCCAAACCGATCGTAATGATCAACCAACACAATCGCAGTGATTGTACTCAAAACCCGTAATGAAGAAAAACAAATTGGTATCACATGAACCGATCCAATACCGAGGATCATACTTAGACTGGGAACACGGAATCACAGAACGGTCTTAAGGATAGTCCATACCGATCAAGGTGATCATTGAAACCATGACTCAATAACTCTACATTTTTTTAATATTATTATACTATTATGTTCGAAAAGAAATCCAAGATTAAACTTCTTAAGGATCTAGCAGCCACTTTCCGCACACCAAAAGAGAGTAAATTCTAAAGTGCCAAATACTATTACCTTCAGTAATCAGCAGAACTTAACCAATACGTCCTACATCGTATGGTGAAATCCAAGTACCTACTAAAAGCTAGTGAATATCACTTATTACATATACCATAGAAAAACCCGAACTACATTCTCTTAAGGATTTAGCGACCACTTGTCACACCAGAAGAGAATACAACTCTAAAGTGTTAAGTACTTTCCTAATACGGTCACAAGAATTTTACCAAGGCCTCCTATAATACCTGGTGGAATTCGAGTATTCACTAATGTGTTAGTAAATTCCACTCTGACATTATATTCAGTGGGTTGTGCCATATTCGATGAAGCGTGATTCAAAAGCATTAAACCAATCGATAATACTAAGTCGATTATTAGTACTCCTCAAATTATTGAATTAATATTCTCAAAAAATTAATTTGATTTGTAACTTATCAAAATATTACGTTATTGCAAATTGTCCCAAGAGTATTTATTTTAGAAAACAAGATTTTCCATATTCCAAAATCACATTGATTCTTTAAATTCCATAAGGCTATAATGTTTACAAACCATTTTTCGAAAGCCACCTATAAAAGTATTCATTTATTTGTGAATCCATAAATCAAGTTACAAAACCAATTTAGTATTCTAACAATTGGTTAAAACCTCGTACACTTATATTTCCAAAATTTGAAATCGCAAATCCATAAAATCATTTATAAAATTACTTAGACTACTTTAGAAAACAAGTTTGATATTTAGAACTTAAATAAACTCTCATTGGGAATTATATGTGTACAAAACAAAACATTTATTACATTAGAAAAATAGGTAGATTTAAATTTATAAATTTCCAAAACTTTGAATCAAAAATAATTCAAAGTCTATAAAGCACAAGAAATTCACTATTACAAGTTATAAGATTGTAACGACCAGTAGTTCCATAAGGTTTGATTTTCATATCACCTCTAAACACAATTTATAACGTAAAAAACTAATGGATATATATATATATATATCAAAATGATCACGACTAAACATATAAAGCACATTTAAACAACATCACAAACATAGCAACAACTCACAGGACACGGAAGATTTTAAGTTTTGAAACAACATTTCGACCCATTTATCCTTGGAATTTTCGAAAACTTATAATATAAAAGTTGTTCCTTAAAGTCTCATATTTCCATCAAAAATAATTTTGCATAAATTTTATTACGGTTAAAATTTTATGGCCAAAAAAATTCTCGGGTTTTAAATTCATTAACGTTGTCGTTCTTCTCAAAGCAGCGACAAAGAAATATAATTTCGACTATATAAACCTAAATATTTTGCAAAAATCAACTTGAAAGTTTTAAATAAAAGTCTAAGCTTTAAAATAAGAAAATGATCATCAAATTTGGACTTATGGCAAAAACAATTCTCAAATTTAAAATTCATTGTCGTTGTCTTTAATTCTCAGAGCAGTGGCAAATAAATATGATTTCTACTACTTAAACCTCAAAATTTTTGCAAAACTCAAAACTTCAAAATTTCAGAAAAAAGTCTAAGCTTAAAACACAAAAAAGAACATCAAATTGGGACATACGGTTCAGAAGTTATGGTCAAAATAATTCTTAAATTTTATGTTCGATGTCGTTGTCGTTGATTCTTGGGATATCATCATCAAAACGTATTTGCGTTCATATAAACTACAAAATATCACAAAACACAAAAACAAGAAAGTTGTAGCACATAGTCTAAGCTTTCTAGAACATCAAGAATGATCTAATTTAGATAAGTGTTGAAAAATTTATGGCCATTTTAATTTCAGGTTTGAACTCAGCCAATTATACAGGGCAGTGCGACATCATCAGTTTCAAACTCAATTTCGACCAAATAAACATCAGGATTTTGGAAAGTGATTAAAACTGAAGTTGTAGCTAACTGAAAGGTATTTCTTCTAGAAATAATTCGATCATTTTGGACCATTATACACCGAGATATCGCTATTTTATTATACCAATTTTTCAAATTCAATTTCGGCAACCATGTCATGTTTTCAAAAGAGCATTCATTTCAAATTTTCACATAGCAATGAAACTTTCAACAAATAATGTTTCATAACGGCAAAAAATTAATTTAATGTAACATCTAAATTACTAGTTGAATCAATCAAAATAATTATGCAAAAAATTTCAGAGATAGTAGTGAGGATTATTCACCTTGAATCTTCAATAGGTTTACCAAATACATCCATTTTCAACAACCTTAGTAGTAGCTCAAACATAAAACAACAACTAGAATCAAACACTGTTAAAACTAAAAATGATTGGTCAAAAGAATTAAAATAGGGTTTAAAAACCTTACCTTGATTTTCTAACAATTCCTTCCCCTTTAATTAGCTAGTTAGTTTCTAGGGTTGAAGAGGAACTAGGTTTTCTCTTGTTTTCTATTCACTGAAGATGGAATGAACGTACATGCAAAAGAATGAGAAGGGTAAATTATGTTTGGCTTCTCTAAGCTAGTGGGCTTGGATTAAAAATCAAGCCATTAGGATATTAAAGAATTTATTTAATTAATAAAGGCCCATATTTATTATTTTATGAAACCCAAAGTTTAATAGAACACAATACAAATGTACATCTTTATTTTAAACATCATTATAAATGCTAGTTATACTTTTACAATTATCATTTTTAAAATAAAATACTAACTTCCCTTTTATTTAAAACAAAAGATTCAAATTAATTTCATATTTTCTTTTTAACCGGTATTAAAAAATTCACAATTGGAATGCTTTGCAAATACTAATATTTCTTATTGATTTAGAAATAATCATTCTAAAAAAGTTTGTCTCTTATAAAGGAATAAAAATTCTAGATTAATGATTTAAATCCTCTAGTATAAATCTTTACTCATTTTATTTAATCAACTCAAAAAACAGGGTTGTTACAAAATCCCCCCCTTAAAGAAATTGCATCACGGCAGTTTCCTTAATGTAAGAAATCCGTAATATAAATTTTCTCTTGAAACAATTATTTTGTTAATTGGTTTCTAATTTTATTTCCAAAACGTTCTAATAAAATCACTCTAAATTATAACACTAATATAATTGTTTAGTTATCAAAATTTCTCTAAATTAGTCTAACGCCTCAAATTTGAAAAAAAAATCGCAAGCGTCTCCTTTACATGGATAGCATTTGAAAAATATACATTACAAATATAATTACATAATGTACATCACATCCAAAGGAAGAGCCATCCCATAGGAAAAAACACAGTCATACGTAATCCAAGATACGTACCATATATTTGAAATATTAGCGAGTCCGTTAATATTTCTTAAGCAATCAGTTTATAATCTTTTAAAAGAAAACTATTTAACTTTGAACACCTACATCTATCTCAAAAATTCATATTAGTATTTAATATCAAATTCATATCATATAGGAGATATTAACAAATCATGATTACACTTTAATTAGACTGACATCATAATATTCCATAATGAAAGGAACCTACACTTAATTTTCCAAATTTTAATAATTACTTGTGTCATACTGTCACGTTCGATGTTTAGGAACCCTTATCGATAACATGGCGTCCCATATATCGATCAGAATCCATAAACAATGTCCAGATAGGTTAATACAAAAGATAATCACAAGTTTAGATGCATTTATTTTATTACCACTAACATCCATGCATCCAATTTTAAATAAATGCAACCAAGCAATCAATTCCTAGCAATTAATTAGCCAGAACAGACATAATCAATCACTTACAGTGGAACAATTCAATATCTGAAATTCCACTGCACAATTTTGATAACTCCTAGATCATTTTAACATTAAACTTATTTACTCAAATTTCCCAATTTTTCTATTAAAAGAAAATAGTTCACTCTAATTTAATTCATTCCAATTAAAATTCTCAACTCTAAAAGATTTTACTCATTATTCTCTAAAGATTTTAATGTCATAAATTCCATTTTATCAATTTAAAATTTTTTAAATCAGCTTATGACCCAAATGATTATCTCAATAATCAATTTATATTCCTATCCCTAATTAGATAATTAACATAATTATCTACCACACATCCCAAGGGACATGACTCTAAGTCATGTAAGTCTCAGATCCGTAATATATGCTACAATGTTCTGACACCGCTCTGATACCAAAATGTAACAACCCCACCACGATGCTCAGTTTAGCGAAGAATATTACAAGTAATGTCGTCTGCTAATCTGGAGAATACAACTTGTTAGGACGATCGAATGTGAATATATCTTTCTACTAACACTAACATATCATTTATACCTTTTTCACTTAATATCTGAACTGAATTTGTCATGTTCAGTATTAATATAAACTAGTAGACACAACGATTTTTGAGAATTAGAATAATATATGATATAAATAATAGCCACAGATCACCGCGGAATAAATCTCAACTTATACATATATAAATTATTTAGTTTATAAAATGAAATTCTAAACTGAATTGTTATACAAGTTTAACAATTCTCTAGTCTCAATTTATATCTTATAAACATATTCACAAATTTCCTAAATAAGACAAACTAAGAAAAATCAAAAGTGTTTATCTTCTTGGTAGCCCAAACATCGAATGGTCAACTTGTCCTATACCCTGAAAGGTCTCGGCCTGACTCAAGCAAAATAACACCCGGGTCAGACTATCTCTAAATATCCAATAGGGTGAGAATAAGACATAACACAAGAACAAATAAAATATGTAGGTAATACAAATGTCCAAGAAATAACAGTCACGGGACTTAACTTATAACTCAACAAGAAACATATATTTATAAATTTAGGGCACAAACACAAATTAGGAAGTAAACACTGAATTCCCAAAAAAAGCATAACAACTCTAAGCACACAAATATCAACAATATAATTTAGAATCCATCACAAGGATATTTTTATTTATTTCACTAACACAGAATATTTACAAAACCCTAATTTCCAGGATCCAAAAGGTCTTAATCCAAACTGATTGTAATGATCGTCCAAAACAATCTTAATAATTACACTCTAAACCTGTGGCAAACAAATAAACAAATTGATATCACTCGAACTGACCTGATACCGAGGTAACGTACTCTAACCGAGAACACAGAATCACAGAATGATCTCAAGGATAGTCCATACCAATCAAGGTAATCGTAGAAACCATGACTCGATAACTCGACATTTATTTAATATTACTATGTTATTATGTTTGCAAAGAAATCCAAGAATAAACATTTTAAGGATCTACCAGCCACTAGCCACACACTAAAAGAGCGTGAACTCTAAAGTGCCAAATACTATCACCTTCAGTAATCACTAGAACTTAACCAGTACGTCCCAAACCGTATGATAAAATCCAGGTATTTACTAAAGCTATTGAATATCACTTATTACAGATACTATAGAAAAACTTGAACTACATTCTCTTAAGGATCTAGCAACCACTTGTCGCACACTAGAAGAGAAGTGTTAAGTACTTTTTCAAATACGATCACAAGAATTTAAACAAGGCATCCCATACTATCTAGTAGAATTCAAGTATTCGCTAATGGGTTAGTAAATTCTACTCAAACATTCTATTCAATGGGTTATGCTATATTCGACGAAGCGTGATTCAAAAGCATTTAAACCAATCGATAATTATAAGTCGATTATTAGTATCTCCACAAATTATAGAATTAAGACTGCGAAAACAATTATTTAACTTGTCACTTACCAAAATATATAGTTATTCCAAATTGTTTCGAGAGTATTTATTTTACAAAAAAAGATTTTACACATTCTAAAATCACATTGATTCTTTAAATTCCCTAAGGTTATAATGTTTGCACACCGTATATCAAAAGCCACTTATAAAAGTATTCATTTATGTGTGAACCCACAAATTCACTTTCAAAACCAATTTAGTATTCTAACAATTAGTTAAAACCTCGTACACTTATATTTCTAAAATTTGAAATTACAAATCCATAAAATCATTCTAAAAGTAATTAGACTACTTTAGAAAACAAGTTTGATATTTATAATTTAAGTAAACTCTCTTTGTGGAATTATTTGTGTACAAAACAAAGTACTTATATACATTTTCAAAATAGGCAGATTTAAATTTATAAATTCCTAAAGCTTTGAATCAAAAATGATTCAAAGTCCATAAAGCACAAGAAATTCACTATTACATACCACAAGATTATAACGACTAGTAGTTCCATAAGGTTTGATTTTCAGATCATCTCTAAACACAATTTATAACTTAACAAAGCAATGGAATATATATATATATATAAATCATTTAAAGCGCCTTTAAATAACATCACAAAAATAGTAACAAATCATAGGTCACGATAGATTTTCAGTTTTGCAACACCATTTCAACCCATTTATCCCAGAATTTTTGAAAACTGACAACGTGAAAGTTGTTCCTTAAATTCTTAGATTTCCCTCGAAAAAGGTTTTTTCATTTGGATTTATGGTTAAAAATTTATGGCAAAACAATTCTTAGGTTTTAAATTCGTTGCCCATGTCGATTATTCTCATAGCAGCGAAAAAGGAATATGATTTCGACTATATAAACCAAAAAATTGTGCAAAACTCAAAGCAAGAAAGTTTTAGATAAAAGTCTAATCTTTCAAATAAGAAAAAGATCATCAAATTTTGACATATGGTTCAAAATTTATAGCTAAAACAATTTTCAAATTTTAAATTCATTGTCGCTGTTATTTATTCTCAAGGCAACGACAAAGAAATATGATTTGGACTATATAAGCCTCAAATTTTGCAAAAATCAAAACATGAAAGTTATAGTAAAAGTCTATTCTTTCAAGAAAAGTTCATCAAGTTTGGACTTACGGTTCAGAAGTTATGGTTAAAATAATTCTCATATTTTAAGTTCACTGTCGCTGTCATTTATTCTTAGGACAGCGACACTAAAACATATTTTCAACCATATAAACTACAAAATATCCCAAAACTCAAAAGAAAAAAGTTGTAGCAGATAGTCCAATCTTTCCATAACATCAAGAATCATCTAATTTTAATAAGGGATGAAAAATTTATGGCCATTTTAATTTCAGGTTTAGACTTAGCAAATTACATAGGGCAGTACGACACCATCTATTTCAAACTCAATTTCAACCGATTAAACATCAAAATTTTGGAAAGTGATTAAAATTAAAGTTGTAGCTAACTGAAATCCCTTTCTACCAAATAGAATTTGATCATTTTAGATTATTATACGCTGAGCTATCGCTATTTTACTATAGCAATTTTTCTAATTCAATTTCAGCGACCATATCATGTTTACAAAAAAGCATTCATTTCAAATTTTCGCATAGCCATGAAATTTTCAGCAAAGAGTGCTTCATAAAAGCAAAAATTAATTCAATTTAACATCTAAAATACTAGTTGAATCAATCAAAACAATTATGCAAGCAATTTCAGAGATAGTGGTGAGGATTACTCACGTTGAATCCCCATTAGGTTTGCCAAATACATCCATTTTCAACAAACCCTAGCAGTCGCTCAAACAAAAAACAAACAACTAGAATAAACACTGCTAAAACTGAAACTGATTGGTCAAAAAAATTAAAACAGGGTTTAAAAATCTTACCTCCATTTTCTTGATTTTCTAACAATTCCTTCCCACTTTAATTAGCTAGTTAATTTCTAGGGTTAAAGAGGAATGAGGTCTGCTCTTGTTTTCTGTTTACTGAAGATGGAATGAATGTACAGGCAAAATAATAAGAAGTTTAAGTTATTTTCGGCTTCTCTTAGCTAATGTGCTTGGATTAAAAACCAACTCATTAAGATATTAAAGAATCTATTTAATTAACAAAGGCCCATATTTATTATTTTATGAAACCCAAAATTTAACACAACACAATACAAATGTACATCTTTATTTTAAACATCATTTTAAATACTAATTATATGTTTACACTATCATTTTTAAAATAAAACCCCAAATTTTATTTTGTTTAAAATAAAAGATTCAAATTAACTCCATATTTTCTTTTTAATCGACAATAAAAAATTTACAATTGTAATGCTTTGCAAATACTAATATTTCCTAATGATTTAGAAACAATCATTTTAAAATATATTTTTCTCTTATAAAGGAATACAAATTCCAGAATAATGATTTAAATCATCCAGTTTAAATCCCTATTCAATTTATTTAATCAACTCAAAAATTAGGGTTGTTATTTATTTTCTTTAGAACCTATGAGAAGAAGAAGACACAGAAGAAAGCTAGATTTTGCTTTGTAAATTTTTGATTTATCAATAAGGGCGTGCCTCTCCTTTTATGGCATTGAATGGTGTTGTCTAAGCTTGCTGTCATCCTTCCTACCATGCCATAGAAGGCTCACCACTCTACATGCCATCACTTCTCCTTTACATCACTTCCATTTGGTAAATTCCTTTAATACCACTTACATTTTAATATCACTTATCCATTTAGAACATTCTAAAATGTTCTATTTACTTTATGAAGAGAAATTTTAATATGTTGCTAGTATGTTGATTAGATCATTAGACAAGTGCAAAAGAGTTCGAATGTCTTATATTGATCAAAAAATTGTTTATCGATAAACCAACTTACGGTCACATTATCGATTGAATATATTTTGTGAACAATTTAAAAAAAAAAATCCTATCATTATTCATTAATTAAATAATGTTTAAAAAGGTTATAAAATAATATTTATAACACTTAATTATACTTCCAAATGTTTCAATATTCGAAGGCAAAGTGTTCGAATTTTTGGGTCGCTGCATTATCCCCACTTAGGACATTTTGTCCTTGAAATTCAAACAAGAACAATAATTAAAGGAGACGGAAGAACAAGATAGACGTATACAACATAATTTTGAAACTATATACAAACTAAACTACAAAAAGGTACATACTAAGCGCTCCAACTCAAGTGGTGAGTACATTACAAAAGGCATATGCTACTAAGATAAGATGGAAACCTTATTTATAAGCAACTCAAGACAAAACTTCCTCAAACTATCTTCCGTCTTTTTGGTACCACCCTGAGCATCCTTGCTCCAAAGCATTGTTAGGCCATGAGAAGATGATTTTGATGACAACAACGTTAGAATAAGATTATAAAATAAATACTAACATTATAGTTTAGATATATATGTATATGCAGGATTTAACCATGCAAGTACCAAGAATAAAGACTGTACGGTATAGAGATTCAAGATTGACGACATCAAGATTGAAGACTCATGAGTATCAAGATTATCTGAGTTCAAGATTTCAATAATAAGTAATTTAATTAGGAATTTTGTTAAAACTCCTAGAAAAGCACTGGCATCTTAAAATCCATTTTATTCGGGGAATGGAATCCACTTCGAGCCCATTAAAGGGATGGAACCCTAAGTAGGATGGAACCTATGAAAAATCTAGTGGAACATTATTTTGCATCCACTAACTATTATTCAAATGTTTTACAAAATTATATCTTGTTTTCAAAATCTTCCTTTTTAAAAAACAATCAAAAACATCTATCTTGGTTCTAAAATACTTTTAGCCTCAAAATAATCTTTAATTTCAAAATCAAATTACCCTTGGTTTTAAACTATCTTCTAATTATAATATATTTAACTTTTAATATTCATACTTAGATTTAAATATATAGAAAAAATTTATATATGCCAAAAAATTATTCTCTATATTTTTTTATGTATTTTAACTATAGCTAAGTATATTTATAAAGTTTAAAAATAGTTTTAATACAAGATGAAAGTTATTTTTAAAGAAAAACAAATTATCAAAAATTACAAAGACCTGTCGACAACCTCAATCTACCCTTGTCGACAAGGTAGCAGTTGATTTCAAAAATTTGAATTTTAAAAGAAGTTTCGTCATATCCTTTCACGAATGGACATGGTTGTTGTTCTACTATAAATAGGGGCAGTTTTAAATGAATTTATACATATATTTTCTTTGATTTCACACCTCTTCTTCTTCCATATTTTTTTACATATACTTTTACCATTATTCTGCCAAAATCACCATTGAATCTTACGAGATCATCTTTGGTTTGATTCTCTATCACTATCTCAACAAGATCTTAGTGCTATTCAGAGTTATAGGCTTCTTTATAATAAATTAAGCGAGAAAATGTGTGATTGTAGCCTATGAAATCAATCAAGCGAGAAAAGGTGTGATTGTAGCATGTGAAATCAATTTGGTGAACATGTTGCCCGTAAAATCAAGTATCTCTACCCAGAGGATTGTGATTCTGCAATGGTGTACGTCATGGCCTTGAAATCGAGGGTGTAATTGTAAAAATTGATTGTGAAAGGAAAACCGTACTTGTGTGCGGGACTGGATGTAGGGTAACTCCGAACAAGTATAAAATCTGGTGTGTTGTTTCCATTATTGCTTTTACTTTATTTCTGCAACTGTGTTTGATTCTGTGATCATATCTGTGTCTGAATATTGCATACATTTGTGTTCAATTTAATATAAACTCAAAAAGATTTAGTAATTCCTTAAAACACTATTCACCCCCCCCCCCCCTCTAGTGTTTATTCTATCCTTAAGATCCGTATTCCACATTTGTCACAATTGGTATTAGAGCAAGGTTTTCAAAGTCTTCATAATCTGATTTTTGAAAAAAATTAAAATGGCGTTTTTTTGATAAGATTATAACACTATTTTCATATGAATATGTCATAGAATCACCATGATATTTTTGTTTAAAACTATATTTAGTTATTTTGAAAAGTTACTTGATTCTTTAAAAAGTTATGTTCTTTTGCAGGAGAAGAGTTATGTCTAATGACCGTTGGTTAAAAGATACCAGATAATCATTCATCGATCAAGAAGAACAAATGGATATATAATGGAAATCGACAACGAAATGGGTAGCAGATCAATACAAAACTTTTGGTTCTCATCTACAACTTTACTTGATATTGTACTTCTCTCCATCTGCTTTGCAATTCCACTAGTTTCGTGCGAGTTCGTCAAGAAATGACCAAGTTATGGTCAAACGATGTTTTGGTGAACAAAGAGAAAAAGAAAGAAATAGTCAATGGAATTCTTCAAATTTCATCTAATGATTTGACTATTTTGCCCAAACCCTTTTTCAGATTGTAGTCCTTGTTCCTAAGGTCGTTTTGATGGGCGGATCATCAAATTTCGATCAAAATTGAGTGAGATATGACAATTTGAAGTTGGCTATCAAAAACTGAAAAACTGTGTACAGGATTTTCTACATTTCTCCTACTGATCGGCCTGTTGCACCACAATACCTTCTAAATTTGTCACTAAACTATTACTAGATCATAGCCCTTGCCTTCCTCTTCGATTTGCCGCTGGTTTCATCCAATTTCGTTAAGAACGAAGGATATATGCCTTCTAGAAGTTTGATAGTATATAGAAAAACTGAAAGAAGAATAAGAAGAGGATTTTTTATGAAAAGTGCTGACTGTTGGGCCTATTCATATTGATTGAAGTGTCCATTCATTCAAAATTAAAATTCAAAGTTTTGGTGCCAAGTTAGTCAATCTACTAAATTATTTGCATCTTTCTCAAACGGTCTTCAAATTCAGCAAATGAACATACTACGCTGATCAAAAAAACGAGCCCGTCACAATAGAACAGATCTTGTCGTCAAAATTTGAATGATATAAATGTATGGTTCATGGCAATGGAAGAACAACAAAATTAGAAAGAAGGAGGAGTGCAAAAAGTAATACATATGCAACAAACTTTAAAATATTTTGGTTTAAATATCTCAAAATCACCAATTTATTGTGATAACACTGGTACAATAAATTTATCCAAAAATACTACTCATCAAGCTCAAACTAAAGATATTGATATCAGACATCGCTTTCTTAGAGATAATATAGGTAAAGAAGTAATTACTCTCGACTATATCAATTCCGAGAACTAATTGCTTATATCTTAATAAAACCCTTAAATGAATCTATATTTACTAAATTAAGAAGAGAATTATGTATTTGTTCAATAACTGAAATATAGAATATAAATAACAAAGTATAATTAAAAATTAAATTAAAATAAATCAAATAGTAAAAATATAGGTTCCATGTCGACAACCCACTCTTACCCCTGTCGACATATAATGATTTTTTTATTTTTGAATTTTTCCCCCCAAAAATCAAATAAGTGATTATGTATTCTTCTTATTTCGAAATTTTGTTCATTCATTCTATCCTTTCTCTGATCTATCTTCTAAAAACAATTAAACACTGGCCTCCTCTTTCAAATCAAAAAAAAGTCAATCTTTTTGTTCCGTTCTCCTTCTACTGGACAATTTCAACGAACTACGCTTGTACGAGTGATGAAAATGGAGCATTCTTTGAAGGATGCAGTGCAACTAATGACTGAAATTCAAGTAATGCAACTTAGAATGGCCAAATAACAAGAATGGTGAGGCAAAACTCTTATAAATTTGCAAAAGTTTCTAACGGACAATCACGCTAATCCGATCTTGATTGATGAAGAATCCTCAGGAGATCAAGTGCAAGAGGACAGTGAGGAAGAAGAAGAAGCCTTCATGGAAGAAGAGAACGCTGAATATGACGACAAAGTCGTTTGCGTTGGCGAAGAGTGCTTTGACAAGGATGGAAATCTAGTCGAACAACGTGGAAATTTCTATTTCCACTACCCAAATTGCTCGATTCATAGATCTCCCATTTTTAAGGACACACATTAGTTTCATTTCTCTCTTTCTTATTGTTTTATGTTCCTACTTTTGTCTTCTACGCAAATGTAAATATAATAATATATAATTCATAAATAATTTGTGGTTTTATATTTGATTTCCCACATTATCACTATTACAAGTATTGTCGTATATGGATTCTTAGTTAGGATAGTTAGTAATTAAGGACTAAGTTTTAGTTTTAGAATTAAGCAACGATTATTTATGACAACACTATCATTATAATCACATGTCACATAGTACTATATTAAGGGGGAGTTGTATAGTTTAGAGTTAGTTTTTGTTGATGACAAAGGGGGAGAAGTATAAAATAGGATAGTTAAGCATAGATTAAGGGGGAGTTATTAGTTTTAGGGGGGGTTATTAGGATAGAAGTAATATTTTGTAAACAAAGGTAGTCATCATCAAAAAAGGGAGATTGTTAGTCCCTGAGAAGATGGTTTTGATGACAACAACCTTAGAATAAGATTATAAAATAAATACTAACATTATAGTTTAGATATATATATGTATGTATGTATGCTGGATTTAACCATGCACGTACCAAGAATGAAGACTGTACATGTAACAACCCGATATTTTCAGCCATTCGCATCCACACATGCCGGACTTGAATTGCTCAAAATACCGCATTATAAATAAATTTGGAGCAAATAAAATACAATCACAGAATCACAGACACAGAAATATCAGAATAACTTGCAACGGAAATTAAAATACCATAGTAGTTCATGAAGCTACTATAACAAACTCTCTCAAACATTATACATAATATCAGTCTGAAAAAAATATACAATAGAATCTCAAATACATAGCAGTTTATAAATACCAGAGCTGAAATATAACAACTGAAACTGAAAGGGAACAGATAACTAGACATGCAGAATCTCCAGCGATTCCTAGCTCCAGAAAAGTAATCCAAAGCTAAGCTGTAAATACTCAGGTTGACCCGAGCGTAAAGTAAAACACAAAACACTCGAGTCAGGACATATATACTTATATAATGTAAACCAATTCAAGTGAACTGAAGTACTAATGTACAATAACTTAAAGGATGCTTGGGATCGCCCATCCTTTAAAGATCAGTTAAACTATAAATTAAATACATCCCATGGTTAAAATTTCGAAATTGTTTATATTTAAAAACAAATTACTTCATTTTAAATCATAAAAATGAAGTTATTATACTAAATAATTAAATTATTAAACTTCCAAAATTTTAATCTTTCAAAATTCATTTGTTCACTTAAATTTATTAAAAACAATGAAATTCAACTTTCACGGCATTTAGAAAATGCTACAGAAAGTTACAATCAAAACAGTTCAATTTAACAAAAGACAACATTTAAGAATACTGTAATAGGTCACACTAGTTTTAAAGAAACTTAGTTAAATTCAACAATTATAGCACTTACAAAAATTCTATAATTAAATTTAGCCATTTAGTTCATTATTATCAACTACAGCATTTACAATTGATGTAAAATCATTTACATTAGAAACAATAGTATTTCAAAATATGCAGTTAATTAACTTCAAATATTCAATCTAATTTCATAAACAATTATACTTTTATTTAAATCATTTTCAACTTATCAAATCACATTTTTTCACTTTTAAAATTATCATTTTATTTTCCTTAAATAAATGATTTTATAAAGTTAAATTTCCATTCAAAAACCAATATTTAATAATAATTCACTTATTAAATTCCAACACTAAATTTAAATTCATTAAATTAAATTTTTACTTAAACTTAATTTTAAATTTCAAATGTAACTTAATTTCATTTCATTTACTTAACTTAAAATTCACATTTAAGCCAAATTCACAAATTTCCAATTTAAGTTATATTTCAAAATTTCAACTTAAATATTCATTCATTTCAAATTTTAACTTTATTCAAAAGTCACTAGTATATTATAAACTCATTTTTAAATTCATATTTTAATCAAATTATCATAAATTTATCATAATTTCATATTTAATTTAAATTCCATTTATAATTAAATCAAAATTTCCAAAATAACTTACATTCAAATTTTCTAACTTTTCATTAATTTATTTCACTTACAAATATTCAGAATATCAATAATATTTTATAAAAATCATTTTAAATTAATTTTAAATCAAAATATTATAATATTTACATTTCTAAAATATTTTAAAATTTTAGAAAAACATATTATAACTACGGGTCTGTATATAATTTTCTACGCTAGGTAAAGTGATACGGGTAATATATCATTTCAACCCATAATTTACAAAGAAAGCCTGGGTTTTATCATTTCAAACCCGCGGTCCCAAGCAAATGAAATAATTTGAAAATCGCTCAGGCCTATCATTTCAGGTCATAACGATTTTCCCTTATTCTAAAGTCCGTTCGGGTATGTATCATTTCAACCCATAGTGATTCTAATCTATAGGGAACTTGTAATGTGATAAACTGATATAAATAATAGAATAGCATAATATAACAGTAACATATGATATAACAGGTGTTTAAGCATGGTTTAACATCATATAATCATAATATAGTAGGTGTAATATGATAATGCAATATACAGATTCACAAGTGGTCAGTTTACTAGTTATATAGGTATACAATATCTGGTGAGAATAACTCACTGGTTTGAGCTGGAGACACAACGAAAAATGCACGAATGAGATCCAGACAAGCACGATAACACGATATAGAAATGATGGAAGAGCCAAAGTATCAATTCCCTTGAATACAAGTCACACAAAACAATATAATATACATAAGCTTTCAAATTCAAATACGACAAACTAAGATAGAGTTGACTGCACAAATCAAAGTAGAATAGCTTTGCTCTTGCTTCCAGCATACATTAGGCTCGGCCATAGGTGTAGTATAAGGCTAAAGCAAGGTTTTTGGGTCAGGTTTGGGTTGGGTATGGTCGTCCTACATGGTTAAAAGGTGGTGCAAAAGTGGTGGTGATGAAACAACAACATGCAATGCAACATACATGGATTCAAGGCCATAGCTAGGCTCGGCCAAGACCACCATGCGCACGGCCTTCACTGTGGGGTCCAGGTGATGACTTGGTAGAGGTTCCAGGTGGCATTGGAGGTGGTGGAGGTGGTGTTGGTGGCGGCCATGGGGTGTGGAAGGTGGTCGATACATGGTAGAGCTCGGCCAAGGCAAGTGTATGGAGTTTTGTTGGAATTTAGGTGATGGATCATCCACTTTGAGGCACGGGTTGGGGTTTGGCCAGAGTGGAGGTGATGATGTTGGAGTTCTCAGGTGGTGGTTAAGGTGGCAGGTTATGGAGAGGAGCTTGGCCGAACCTATGATGAAGAAGAACAAGTGCAAAATAATTAAAACAATACAAAAAAATAAAGAAAGAAAGGTAGATTTACCTAAACAAAATTCTCAAGCAAGGAGGCCGATTTTTTTTCTTCAGGAAATGAGAAAAAGATAATGGATGTGAATGAGGAAATGAGGGTCGGCTGAAAGAAGTGGATAATTATGGCTAATTGATGAAAAGTTGGGTTAAATGTGAAAAGGTGGAAGATAAAAGGCCATTGGAAACCAAAAGTCATAACCTTTTCAAATTACTTTTAATTTCTTTATATAAGTTTAAATATCTGAAATAATAATAATTTCAGTTTAAATTTCGAAAATATAACAAATTATTAAATAAAATAAGTAATTATTAGTTATATATGGTAAGAATAAGAAAATAGCACAAAATATGAAGACTAGTCTAGGAAAATTGAAAATAAACAGAATAAACTTTGTAAAATTTATATGGACTTGGAAAATGTTTATAAATAAAGATAATAAAATAAAATAAAAATTCATTCACAAAATAAATAAATAAATTTTAATTAAATATAACTTAAATGAAGAAAATAGCAGAAAAATAGAAATAGCCTTTTAAAAATAGGAAATAAATGCAATAAACTTTAGAAAAATTATAACATCACTTTAAAAAAGTTTTTAGAAATAAAGAATATAACTAACATGTCATATAACACATATTAGAACATGATAGGACAAATAAAATATTATTCATATAATTTAAAACAGACAATTTTATTAATAAATCAATTTACGTACAATATTGTAAAAAGCATAACTTTCACAATGCAAATCAGATTTCAATGAAACGAAAAGTAGTATTCTTGAAATTTAATATATTTTCATAATAAGGATAAAATTGAAAATTCAAATATTTAAATTTTAAATTCAAAAATCAAGGTTTGACCAGATTGACCAAAATCCACATTTTCTGAAAATATCCTATTTATTCAGGATTGAAATTATAATTTACACAAAGATCAAAATATGCTTTTAAAATAAAAAAATTATTCATTTTAATAAATATAATAAATTTTAAAATAAAATAATCAAAATAAAAAATTAAAATAAATCATAAAATTCAGGGTTGTTACACTCTCCCCCACTCAAATCTTTTCGTCCTCGAAAAGAATGAATAAGGAAAAGCAAGATAGAAAAAGCAAATAGTACCTGAAAAACAATTCCGGATCGAAGCAAGAATGCTCTCCTCCGTCTCCCAGGTACATTCTCGATCATCAGTATTTACACAGTACTTTGACCAGATTAACAGATTCCCTCCTTAGCTGCTTTGTACCTCTGCTGACAATGCGAAGTGGCTTCCTCTTGACAGTCAGATTAGGCTAATTATCCAACTATCAAAAGCAGAATGCTGAACCAAAAAGAGATGGGTCAAGAAGATACTAGAGGAGATGTAAGTCATGGAATACATCATGCACTCCAGAAAGTTTCTTGGGCAAATCTAAATGATAAGCCAAAGAACCAACTCTTCCCATAATACGAGAAGTACCCTCAAAGAAGAAGGTAGAAATAGTTAGAAGGGAGAATAGGTCGAAAGAAAAGTATGAACCATATTTAAAACTATATAAGTTTCAATTTAAAATTTTATATTTAACATTCTAAACTTTATAATCTGATAAATAGTCATTTGATTCAAATTTTTTAGTTCGAAGTGAACAATATTTAAAATATTTAAAATTATTTAGATAAGTAAAATAATGATCAAAATATCCTTTATGTAATATACTTTATCAAAATACTTTTATAACTCAATGTCTTAACAAGTTTACTTTCGTTCCTGCAGACTCTGGCTATGCGTTGATCAGGCGCAAAGCTAGAATTCTCTAGGTACTTGGTAGACTTGTTTTGAAACCCAGTGAAAATACTAGAAAACCCTTTTTGAAACAACAAATATGGAAAGTACAATCCAAACAAATCAACCAAACCAAAAACATTTGTCTAACCATGGATCGTAGACACACAATGGTTACGCCTGGATCCCCTAGGAAACAATCCATATCCATAAGCTTTCTCAGCCCTGCGAGTTACGACATAATGACTAGTAGAATGTAGGATACACAATGGTTAAGCCTGGATCACCCAGGAAACAATCTGTACGCCTAGGCCATCTCAGCCAGGCAGTTTCGCTACTAATGCGACCTACATAGATTGCAGGATACACAATGGTTACGCTTGGGTCCCCCAGGAAACAATCCGTACCCCTAGGCCAACTCAGCCAGGCAGTTGCGTTATGCAGTCACGCTCGTAAGACCATGAAGATTGCCGTGGAATTCGATGGACACATGAGTATCATATCCATAAAACCAAAATCAGAGAGAATAATATCGATAGAATGAATCCATAGTGTGGCCACAAAGCGGATATCATGTAGAAGGCACTTTCCATATCCTTACTTCGAAAATATGTATCATATAAAACCTTTCAAAATCACTTTCAAATATCATACTTATCTAAAATCCATTATATATAATATTTCATTTCAAATCGAATACTTTTCAAATCAATAGTATATCAAATCATACTTATATATACTTCAATTATATAAGATTTCAATTGACAAATTGAGTATGAGTACCTTTTCAAATCAACAGTTCTCCAATCAATTTCATACTTCTACAAATCAATTTTATACCTATACAAATCCATTTTATATAAGTTCGATAACTCCCAAATCACAGTATTTAGTAAAACAAGGTTTTCAATTTCAATTCCTTTTCAGTATCAATTTAATTTCAAAATCATATATGATTTCGCCAAATCATTTCTTCCAAATTACATATATTCAGTTTCAAAGTTTCTAAAAAATAAATTTAGAAAATAATCCAAATTTCTAAACCAACAAAAATTTAGGTCAAACAAATTCATTTCCATTTCAAACATATATTCACTTTCAAAAAAATCATAATACTTCCAAAGTTATAAATCTTTCGAAATCAAAATAGTTGAAATCATTACACTTTGAAAATCATAACCTTTCGAAATCATACATTTGAAATCATAAAACATTCCTTTAATTCTTCACATTTCACAAATTTATTCAATTAAACCCAAAACTAAAATTTTCAATTTTAATTTAATTCAAACCATCAGTTTCAATTCAATTTAGTTTTCCAACAAAACCATTTCAAATATTATCAAATTTCAAATAAAGATTTGATCCACAAAATAAACTATTCAATCTTTAATATTTTTCAAAGCTTAATTATACCGTATTCCAAAACTAAATTTTATAATTTCATATATCTCAAATTTTACTTCACTATTACTTAGTTTTTGAAATATTCATTTCATAAATCCATCATTTTTAATTAAACTCAAATTACAAGTAAACCAAATATCCTTTCATACAAATATAAACTTCAAATTTTCCTTTATCAAAATCAATTATCATTTCAAATTCACATTCATTATCAAAATAAAGATTAAATCATTTCCAAACCATTTCAATCGTCAAAATATCTAAAATGGTTACTAAATTTAAAACCATTTCTTTTAAAAACCTTTAAACTATTTATTTCCGTATGAAAAATCCAATCTACCATTGAAAAGATTATTGTTCTATATATACTTTATTCAAAACATTTTCAAATCTATATTTCATACCAGTATAAATCAAAGTAGCCTTATTTATTTCACTCAACAAACAGTTCCAACCAGTATATTACTTTATACTTTAATCATACAAAACTAAACTTATATTCTTTATCAAATACTTTATACCTTTCAAAATTTCTTAGCTTTGAAAAGTTGACCTTGATTTGGAAGCGCTTGAACCTTCAAAATAGTCGAAGAAATCATATTTTCAAATCCAAGAGTTGGAAATCATCAGTAAATTAGTAAATCAATTCCAATGGATAAGGTTATACCAAAACAAATCTGAATCTCGAGGACTGAACATCGGCTTATTTTAAATCATTTAATATATATACATATATCTTTTGAACATCAAACCATACTTCGAAATCTGAAATCAAAATTTGGTTTCACAAAATCACTCGCATGGCAAAGTTAAAAAAGTGGCTTCTCCCCCACTCAGAAACTCAAAAATCAATGTCGATGATGCAAGCATTCATCACCAAAATTATTTTCCAGCGACATAAGTGGGTTCTGGACTTTTATTTTCTTGAAACTTCTTTGAAATCTCTTTGAATTCATTGAAATTTGTTCGAATACATTTGAAACATTTCTTATTTGGAAAATATTTTTAAATCATATTATTATTATATATTTTCCAAAATCCTAAAACATATTTCAAAACACCGGAGTTCGATTCCTCGAAATTTAAATTCAAAACCCTTCAGTTATAAATCATTTTATATAAGTCAAATTCTTATAAATTTTCAAAATTTCAAATCCTTTCGAAATTTCAAATTTTCATTTTTAAAGGTATATAATCCTTATCGAAAACATTTCACTTTTATATACAAAATAAGGTCATCCTTACTGAAATAATAATTTCGATATATGCACGATTCCAAAATACAACCAAACATAATTTTTCAAGTGATTCAAGGATAAATTTCCAACAAATAGATATTCAATTTTTGAGGAACCTTAATCAAATAGAATTCTATTTCGAAGGTAAGCTCGAACGAAGATGAGATACTTTTATTACCAAACAGAAGATGATAAGCTTAAATAAATCACGGGCGACCTTAACCGGTCAACCGTGACTTCAAGAATATAATCAATACGAAAATCTAAGGCAAATCACATTCGATCGCCAGAGATAGAATCCGGGTAGAGTAGGAGATAGATAGCATTGTAAACCGAGGACATAGAAATCTCCGGTGAATCAATGCCAATTGTAAAGAAGTTTCACCCTTTGCAAATCATTCAAAGATTGGCGGAATCCAAAGTGGAATTGTGGAATGTTTCGAAAATCAAAGGAACACAAATAGGGAAGACAAGATTGGATTTTAGAACAATTCGAAGCATTCCAAATTCAAGGAATCCATACCGATAAGAATCCTAACCAAACGATTTCTAACAAGGTGGATAAACAAGGAATGAAGTTTAGAAAATCTTGGTTTCAAAGTAAGAAATTTTTTATATCAGAATAATCTTTGAAAATCGTTTGAAAATCATTTGGAAATTATTTTATACTTTGAAAATACGTTCTCTCACAAAGGAAGGATTCTGAGATTGATTTCACTCATTCTAGGGTATTTCTACCCTATCTCTAATGAGTTTTTGCCCCGCAGGCTAAGGTTTGCCTAAAACCAAAGCTCTGATACCAACTGTAACAACTCGATATTTTCAGCCATTCGCATCCATGCATGCCGGACTTGAATTGCTCAAAGTACCGCATTGCAAATAAATTTGGAGCAAATAAAATACAATCACTGAATCATAGACATAGAAATATCAGAATAAATCGCAGTGAAAATTAAAATACCGTAGTAGTTCATGAAGCTACTATAACAAACTCTCTCAAACATTATAAAAAATATCAGTCTGAAAAAAATATACAATAGAATCTCAAATACATAGCAGTTTATAAATACCAGATTTGAAATAGAACAACTGAAACTGAAAGGGAACAAACAACTAGATACGCAGAATCTCCAGCGATTCCTAGCTCAAGAAAAGAAATCCAAAGCTAATCTGTAAATACTCAGGCTGACCCGAGCGTAAAGTAAAACAAAAAACACTCGAGTCAGAACATATATACTTATATAATGTAAACAAATTCGAGTGAATTGTAGTACTAATGTACAATAACTTAAAGGATGCTTGGGATCGCCCATCCTTTAAGGATCAGCTAAATTATAAATTAAATACATCCCGTGGTTAGAATTTCGAAATTGTTTATATTTCAAAACAAATACTTCATTTTAAATCATAAAAATGAAGTTATTATATTTAATAAATAAATTATTAAATTTCCAAAATTTTAATCTTTCAAAATTCATTTGTTCACTTAAATTTATTGAAAACAATGAAATTCAACTTTCACGGCATTTAGAAAATGCTACAGAAAGTTACATTCAAAACAGTTCAATTTAACAAAAGACAACATTTAGGAATGTTGTAATAGGTTACATTAATTTTAAAGAAACTTAGTTAAACTCAACAATTATAGCACTTACAAAAATGATATAATAGCCTTTAATTAAATTTAACCATTTAGTTCATTATTATCAACTATAGCATTTACAATTGCTAAAAATCATTTACATTAGAAACAATAGCATTTCAAAAGATGTAATTAATTAACTCAAATATTCAATCTAATTTCACAAAAAATTGTATTTTTATTTAAAACATTTTCAACTTAGCAAATCACATATTTTCACTTTTAAAATTATCATTTTATTTTCCTTAAATTCATGATTTTATAAAGTTAAATTTCCATTCAAAAACCAATATTTAATAATAATTCACTTTTTAAATTCCAACACTAAATTTAAATTCATTAAATTAAATTTTTACTTAAAAATAAATTTAAATTTCAAATATTAATTAATTTCATTTTTATTTACTTAACTTAAAATTCATATTTAAGCCAAATTCATAAATTTCTAATTTAAGTTATATTTCAAAATTTCAACTTAAATATTCATTCATTTCATATTTTAAATTTGTTCAAAAATCACTAATATTATAAATTCATTTTTAAATTAATATTTTAATCTAAATTATCATAAATTTATCATAATTTCATATTGAATTTAAATTCCATTTATAATTAAATCAAAATTTTCAAAATAACTTACATTGAAATTTTCTAACTTTTCATTAATTTATTTCACTTATAAATATTCAAAAAATCAATAATATTTTACAAAAATCATTTTAAATTAAGTTTAAATCAAAATAGTATAATATTTACATTTCTAAAATATTTTAAAATTTTAGAAAAACATATTTTAACTATGGGTCTGTATATAATTTTCTACGCTAGGTAAAGTGATACGGGTAATATATCATTTCAACCCGTAATTTACAAAGAAACCCGGGTTTTATCATTTCAAACCCACAGTCCCAAGTAAATGAAATAATATGAAAATCGCTCAGGCCTATCATTTCAGCCCATAGCGATTTTCCCTTATTCTAAAATCCATTCGGGTATGTATCATTTCAACCCATATTGATTCTAATCTAAAGGGAACTTGCAGTGTGATAAACTGATATATATAAAAGAACGGCATAATATAACAGAAACGTATGACATAACAGGTTTTTAAGCATGGGTGAACATCATATAATCATAATATAGCAGGTGTAACATGATAATGCATTATACGGATTCACAAGTGGTCAGTTTACTAGTTTTATAGGATACAATGTCTGGTGAGAATAACTCATTGGTTTTAGCTGGAGACACAACGACGAATGTACGAATGAGATCCATACAAGCACAATAACATGACACAGAAATGAGTAGAAGATCCCAAGTATCAATTCCCTTGAATACAAGTCACACAAAATAAATAATATACATATGCTTTCAAATTCAAATACGATAAACTAAGATAGAGTTGACTGCACAAATTAAAGCAGAATTGCTTTGCCCTTGCTTCCAGCATACATTGGGCTTGGCCATAGGTGTAGTATAAGGCTAAAGTAAGGTTTTTGGGTCAGGTTTGGGTTGGGTATGGTTGGCCTTTATGGTTAAAAGGTGGTGCAAAAGTGGTGGTGATGAAACAACAACATACAAAGCAACATACATGGATTCATGGCCATAGCTTGGCTCCGCTAAGACCACCATGGGCATGGCCTTCACTGTGGGGTCTAGGTGATGTCGTGGAAGAGGGTCTAGGTGGCGTTGGAGGTGGTGTTGGGGGTGTCCATGGGGTGTGGAAGGTGGTTGATACACTATAGAGCTCGGCCAAGGCAAGTGTATGGAGTTTTGTTGGAATTTAGGTGATGGATCATCCACTTTGAGCCACAACTTGGGGTTTGGCCCGAGAGGAGGTGATGGTGGTGGTGTTCTCAGGTGGTGGTGAAGGTGGTAGGGCATGGAGAGGAGCATGGCTGAACCTATGATGAAGAAGAACAAGTGCAAAACAATTAAAACAATAGAAAAAAAAATAAAGAAAGAAAGGAAGATTTACCAAACATAATTTCTCAAGCAAGAAGGCCAATTTTTTTCTTCAGAAAATGAGAAAAAAATGATGTATGTGAATGAGGAAATGAGGGTCGACTGAAAGAAGTGGATAATTATGGCTAATTGATGAAAAGTTAGGTTAAATGTGAAAAGGTGGAAGGTAAAAGGCCATTGGAAACCAAAAGTCATAACCTTTTGAAATTACTTTTAATTTCTTTATATAAGTTTAAATATCTAAAAATAATAATAATTTCAGTTTAAATTTCGAAAATATAACAAAATATAAAATATAAATAAGTAATTACTAGTTATATATGGTAAAAATAAGAAAATAGCACAAAATATGAAGACTAGTCTAGAAAAATTGAAAATAAACAGAATAAACGTTGGAAAATTTATATGGACTAGGAAAATATTTATAAATAAAGATAATAACATAAAATAAAAATTAATTCACAACGTAAATAAATAAATTTTAATTAAATATAACTTAAATGAAAAAAATAGCAGAAAAATAGAATTAGCCTTTTAAAAATAGGAAATAAATGTAATAAACTTTGGAAAAATTATAACGTCACTTTAAAAATGTTTTTAAAAATAAAATATATATCTAACATGTCATATAACACATATTAGAACATGATAGGACAAATAAAATATTATTTATATAATTTGAAATAAACAATTTTATTAAATAAATCAATTTACATACAATATTGTAAAAAGCATAACTTTCACAATACAAATCGGATTTCAACGAAAGGAAAACTAGTATTCTTGAAATTTAATATATTTTCATAATAAAGGATAAAATTGAAAAATTCAAATATATAAATTTTAAATTCAAAAATCAAGGTTTGACCAGATTGACCAAAATCCACATTTACTGAAAATATCCTATATATTCAGGTTTGAAAATATAATTTACACAAAGATCAAAATATGATTTTGAAGTAAAAAATTATTCATTTTAATAAATATAATAAATTTTCAAATAAAATAATCAAAATAAACAATTAAAATAAATCACAAAATTCAGGGTTGTTACAGTGCAGTATAGAGATTCAAGACTGAAGATATCAAGATTGAAGACTCATGAGGATCAAGATTATCAAACAGTTCAAGATTTCAAAATAAGTAATTTAATTAGAAGTTTTGTTAAAACTCCAAGAAAAGGGATGGCATCTTAAAATCCATTTTATTCGTGGAATGGATTCCACTTCGAGCACATTAAAGGGATGGAACCCTAAGTAGGATGGGACCTACGAAAAATCTAGTGGAACATTGTTTTGTATCCACTAACTTTTATTCAAATTTTTACAAAATTATATCTTGTTTTCAAAATTATTTCAAAATCTTCCTTTAAAAAAATCAAAAAAATCTATCTTGGTTTTAAAATACTTTCTGCCTTAAAATAATCTTTATTTTCAAAATCAAATTATCGTCGGTTTTAAACTATCTTTTAATTATAATATATTTAACTTTTAATATTCATACATATATTTAAATATATAGAAAATTTTTATACATACCAAAATATTATTCTCTACATTTATTTATGTATTTTGACTATAGATAAGTATATTATAAAGTTTAAAATAGTTTTAATACAAGATGAAAGTTATTTTTAAAGAAAAACAAATTGCCAAAAATTACAAAAGCGTGTCGACAACCTCAATCTACCCTTTTCGACAAGGTAGTAGTTGATTTCAAAATTTTGAATTTTAAAAGAAGCGTTTGTTCGTTATATCCTTTCACGAATGGACATAGCTGTTGTTTTACTATAAATAGGGGCAGCTTTAAACGAATTTATACATATATTTCCTCTGATTTTACTCCTCTTCTTCTTCTTCCATATTTCTTTATATATACTTTTACCTTTACTCTTCCAAAATCACTATTGAATCTAACTAGATCATCTCTAGTTTGATTCTTTACCACTATCTCAACAAGATCTCAGTGGTATCCAGAGTTATAGGCTTCTTTGTGATAAATTAAGCGAGAAAAGATGTGATTGTAGCTTGTGAAATCAATCAAACAAGAAAAGGTGTGATTGTAGCATGTGAAATCAATTGGGTGAACTTGTTGCCTGTAAAATCAAGTATCTCCACCCAAAGGATTGTGAATCTGGAGTGGTGTGCCTCGTGGCCTTGAAATCGAGGGTGTAATTGTAAAAATCGATTTTGAAAGGAAGTCCATACTTGTGTGCGGGACTTGATGTAGGGTAACTTCGAACTAGTATAAAAAGCGATGTGTTCTTCCCTTTATTGCTTTTACTTTATTTCTGCATCTATGTTTGATTCTCTGATCATATCTGTGTTTGAATATTGCATACATTTGTGTTCAAATTCATAAGCACTTCTAACCTTAACAAAGGAATAAGCACACAATACTCAAATAGCATTCACAGCCACTAGTAAGCAAAGCTCATGGTTTGCTCAGGTTCAAAACTCTCCCATCACCCAAGAACGATAAAAAGGCCCGCTAAGCATACATATGTTCAACCGTCTTAGATCATTACTTAAATGATTATTCATGTTACCTCATAACAAATCGAAGATTCATTCTCCAAACTCTACATAAACCAACAGACTCGGTATACAAATATACTAAAACTCATACGATGCATGTGGACCATCCGTATGCAATATATGTTCTGATCACTTGCTTGATCACAAAGATTCCACTTCCAAACTAATATAGATCACTTGACCTCTCTAGTGCAGACTCCATTATGGTTCCTTGATTAGAAACCTCCGTTCTCCTTGCATATCCATATACTACGTTAGAAAACATCGAGATCATATCATGAATCTATATTGAGTGTTTGCCATCGAGAATTGAGTGAATAATCCTTGTTCAGACCTATGTAAACAACCTCAAAAACATGTACCTGAATACTGGATCAAGAACAGTTATGCAAATAAAATGATCTACGTACGACTCACATACTTATCCTTTTGGCTTCTTACCTACACTAATTCCTTTTTAATCATATCCATTTATACATTTGTATGTCATTTAATATGAAAACCATTTATGAATCATTTCATAAAAGCCTAACTTCATGTTTATAAATATTTTATAACTTAAGTTCAAACTGCTGTAATACTCCACTACATCCTAAGAGCATATAAAAAACATCATTTTATTTTACTTAACAAGCACGATCAACAATTTGAAGTTGTTTTAACTTACTACCTTTTTCAAATTCAAGTGTTATATAAACTCAACTTTATGCTTTCAAAAATAGTTAGCCACAAGTTCTATAATGATTTGGAAGTTTTTGCTTGTCAAAAATTACTGAAAAATCATTTTTTATTTTAACAAATGAAATTTACCGAACAACATATCATAACATGATATACATACCATGCAATCATAATGCATATGCTACATATGTCCATAGAATAACTTAACAAGAAAACTTTTGAACTAAACACTAGTTTTCATTTTAAACTATTCTCAAGTAATATATACATATAACTTTTGTTTATCAAATCGTACTTTTGGGATTAAATCAAAATTCCTTTTTTATAGTAACAACTTTATAGCATCCCTCACTCATAAACTAGAAAAAGAATGCTGATCATGCTGTGTCCACCATTGAAGCTATTTTCAAGCGACAAAAGTGAGTTCGATACATCCAAACCATACTTTGTGTACTAAACCAAAATCATTTCAAAGTAGTACCATGTAACGACCCAAAATTTCACCACTTTAATTTGTGAATGTTTAATTTATTTAAATATTCGACTAATTGTTTTAATAACTAAATAAATTTCTTTTAATTTCTAATTGATAATATAAATTTCATATTTAAATTCTGTTTATATAAATAAGTAGTTCGATGAAAAACAGAAAATGTGACCAATATCTGCTTTCTGGATTTCGTCTTTTTATCAAACGGAAAGTTGCTAGGAAGTTATTAAGCCATTGGATAGGAATTAGACAACATTTTAAATGTTTAAAATTTTTGATTTGGAAAGATAATATAAATAATAATAACAATAACAAGAATTTATAAAATATGATAATATGTACTTGAAATGAAAGTGATGGATGGGAAATCTAAAGATGCCTTGAGCGCAAAAATGAATAAAGTGCATAAACCACATTATTAACCACCGTATCTTCCTATGGGAGACTTATTGAAATAATGTGAGAGTTGAATATTTGAATTAATGGGTATTTTTGGTATTTAGCATTTTCTGTTTTATTTTATTTACTCCATCTTATATACAAATATATACACACATCACTCCGTCTTACTTTTTCTATTCCATCTCCATGAGGCTTAGACTCAATTTATTTTTGTAACAAACCTGTACCTCTATGGGCATAAATTTTAAACAAAATCGAAATCCAAGTCCATCAAAGCATATATCATTGGATTTGGTACCTACAAATAAGCAAGAACCTTATCAAAGATTGACAGAAATCTAAACTTACATTGGAAACAATAATAAGATAAGAATGCTAATTATGACCTCTACCTTGGAACTAATGGTATTCCTTGGAGAGCAGATTGCCACATTAGCATTGAGCATGAGAGAAAAGAAGAATTTCCATAACAAAGAACATCCAGCTCTAGTGACATGTTCCTCTATATTTTTCATATGGGTTGTATTAAGGAGGGGGGAAAGAATAATGTTCTGGTGACTGAAAAATTAAACTGTCCATAACATAAAATTACACCAATTGGTTTCCACTTAATTCTTATGTCCATTAAGGATAGCAATTCTAATCTAACCATGCATTGCACACACGATTACCACCTACCCCTATCCATAGTACAAAATACTAATGAAGGCTTATCAACCAACTTCCAAACCCAATGGCCACATTATACTTCTAAATATGAAGCGGGCTTCTACAATACTTTTAAAAAGAGAAATAGGCAGATTATGCCATTTACGATCTTACTTAAGGTAAACCCTGTCATTTAAGACCTATTTCCAAGTTTTTCCTAACAATGTTATCAATGGTTGGTGGGTCCTAGCTACAATACCTCTAACCACTATTTAAGGCTTTCGACATTTAACGTCCAACTATTACCGCATCTATCACCGATAAAATCATAGCCATGTAATAAATAGTACCCAAGCCACATAATATCTTTTGCTAGAAAATAGGCAGACTCTAGTCATTTAACCTTCATTAAGACAAACACGGTCATTTAAGACCTATCCCCAAGGCATGCAAATGGTACTGTTGTTATTACGGCTTTAGCAATATGAGAGACTGTAACCAAGCCATTTAATACTTCAAGTGGAAAATAGGTAGACTCTGACCATTTAAGACCTTAATTAAGGAAGACCCAATCATTTAAGACCTATTTCTAGAAGCATTCTTCTCAATGTTACTATCTAGCTGTCGTTTGCTTGGAAATCTCATTGGGCTACTTAATACTTCTTTTATAGAAAAGTGGTGGACCCTACATTCATTTAAGACCCCAATCTAAAGCAAACCTTCTTGAGATATCCATTGTCACTCTTAATTATAAATATGAAATCTCATTAAGTTACTTCTTTCGGTAGGGAGGTAGACCTTTCAGCTACTCAAGATCTCAACACTGAAGTAAACTCTTTTTAGAGACATCCTTATTTATTTATTTGGAATTTCACTAGGTTACTTAATACTTCCACTTAGAAGAGAGGCGGACCCTTCAACCATTAAGACCTTAAACCGAAAGCGAACCCCAAAGGAGATATCCATTGCCGCTCCTAATTCCAAATTTGGACCATTTAAGTATTCCAATTAAGAAAGTAGGCTTGATCTCTCATGTTTCCATGGTTCCTAGGAATAGTGATACCACACATTAGTAGTAAGTACACCCGACAGTTGGTCATCTCATAGTAAAGGACAGTCTCCTGTCGAGTGACTCTACTGACCTCACATCACTAACTTACTAAGTCCGGCTAATCGCCTAAGTCTTTATTTTTATTAGCTTAGGTAGACATTGGACTTAGCTTACTAATTCTCTTTTTATTTAAGGCAATAAGACTTACCTTAAATATTTATCTACCCCTAAATCCCCGTTTAATGCTCATAAATATCAGTGCTAGCACCAAAATTGGTCACTAACACCCTTAGAAAGATTGTGTAGAGAGAATAATGAAGAAAATAAACTGAAAAGGAGAAGAGAACATAAATTAAAATGCGGGAATTAAGGACACCAAATTTATAGTGGTTCGGCGCAGTGGCCTACGTCCACTTTGAAGTTGATCTTTATTTTACACTTGATACTTGATTACAGATACAATCCATTCTTAAGTATTAGAATAAAATTGTAAGGTAAAAGAAATATGTCTTGAATGAGGATTCAATGTGGCAGAGTCTCCCCAGTGCTTTTTAAAATCTGATCCCTTTTTTCTGTGCCCCTGCCCCTCTATTTATATATGAAGGTGGGTTGGACTTTCCTGGTGGGCCAGGCGGCTGTATAACTTGGTCCAAGTAGGACATACCCTATGTGCCGAGCCAAACAGGCCGAACGATTGAAATGCCGAACGCTCTCTGCCGTACCAAACGATCTCTTCGTTGAGTGGGAGGAATAGGCCGAACGGTCTTGTCCAGCCAAACACTACCCTTTAGTCGAACGAGATGAGATTGTGCGTACCGGCTTCAGTGGGGAGTACCTGTGCCGAACGATACTGAAGGCCGAACCGACGTCTTGGCCGAACGAACATAGTGTCGAACATACGGTGTCAGACCATGCTGGAATGCCGAACCATCTAGTCTTATCGAATGATGGCTTTGACCGAGCGTCTTCGAGAGCCGAGCAGCCTTTAGTCTTTGAACGACCCTATGTCGAACGTTCTTTTTTGGCCGAGCGATATTTAATACCGAGCACTCTTTTGATGCCGAGTGCAACTCTGAAATGCCGAACGATCCTAGTTGCCTGGTCGAATTTCCAAGTAACATTTTTCCCCCAAAGTACATCATGTGGTCGAACAGGGTGTGCTTTGAACCATGAGTTGGTGCAATGTCGAAGCCGAACGACACTAAAATTGCCGAACAAGATGTCCCATGCCGAATGATCTCTATGCCGAACGATGTTCTGTGCTTTGACCGGCTCTACCGGGCATGTTTTGTTCGAATGACATATATTTTTTGACCGGCCTTACCGGCAACAGCCCGTTCGTCTTCTTCTTCCTCCCTATAAAACCGTTTGTCCTTCCTCTTCCTCTCTTTTCTACTCCCATTCTCGTTATCTTTTTAAGAGCTTGCAACCCTAACCTGCTAATCGGATATCTCGGGCCTGATCAATCCTTCCCAAACTTCGATCTGTTAATTAGGTATTAGCCCTTCTAACTTAATCCCTTCCACGGTTAAAACTTAGGGATTTGTACATTTGAATTGTGGCCGAGATGGTTGCATTGATGGTCAGGGCTAAACGGTGTGTGGCAAAAGGAGGCGATCGTGGATGGTTGCACATGGGAGTTGTTGGAGGTGGCTAGGATGTTGCTCGGCCTGAATTGGGATGATTCGCCAAGCAAACTGTTCTAGTTGCTCGGCCTGGATGGAGGAAAAATGGGACGAATTTTTGGTTGGAGTACCAAATGTTGGGGTTCGGCATAATCTCAGTTCGGTGTGTCTCACCACATGCCGATCGGTAGAGGTTTGGGAGCATGAGTTAGTGGAGAGGTTAGTGGGTGTGACTTCGGCCGAAGGGGATTTTGGCCGAACGATGTTTAGTTGAGTGCTAACCAGTACGAACTATAGTTAGGCCGAACAATGGTTGTAGGCCGAGCGACAACTTCACCGAGCAACAACTTGGCCGAACAATCATCAATGCCGAACATACCAAGGCCGAGCTTCTTTACACCGAACGTCATATAAATGCAGAACCCATCATGCCGAACAATGCGTCACCGAACCATACGTAAATGCCGAACAATGTTTAACCGAACCATACAAAAATGCCAACAAACATAGTTGCCACACTAGTCAGGCCGAACAAACGATGCTTAGCCGAACCAATCATGAAACCCGAACAATGACATGCTGAACAGAACTCAAATGCCAAACATATTCCTATTGACTGGACATAACTTAATCCAACCAGAACAATTGCCTTGCCCAATTTTCATAACTGACTTATGACAGGAACTCCGGCATATTTGCTTATCGAACTGATTTGGACCGATAACCTTCTTATCATATAGAAATCTGAATTCTACCTGATGTAGTCGGATAACTTCCTTTGACATTATCTGAATCTGAGACTGTAATCGCCATAAAGAAAGCTTTTGGAAACGGTCAGTGATGACGGTCTTCGAAGGCGGTGATTTTAAGCTTAGTTTTATGTTAATAATTCCAAACTTTCAATGCTTATACACAATTGACTGCACTAGTTCACAAACCACGTGGGGTGGGGTTTATTCGTGTTGTTAACTCTAACATTGGTCATTTTTCAAGTATAGTTCATGCAGGTGCTTAGTTGAATCCACTATTTATTCAAGATGTCTAAAATATCCAGTTCCGCTACACTTTCTGACAGACCCGGGCCGTCTTCAAAGCAAACAGCCGCCAATACATCTGACCCATCAGTTTCTCCCGCTCATGACTGGGCTCCTGATACCTTGGAATCGTCGATCTTATTGGATAACCTGGTTGACTCACAGGCTTCGAGGGTCATCGAAGCCGCTCTTCAGCGGATATGTTCTATTCATGATATCCCGTTCTCCGACGTGTTAGCTCCGTCGGGGCACGACCGTCCACGTCTGCCCCAGCGGGATATACAGCGTGCGGCAAGTTCATGTGTTGGGTTAGCAGCATACCACCGTTCAATCTATTTCTTCAAGATGTGCTGCGGTATCTTGACGCCGCCCCATCACAGCTACATCCAAATGGTCACGCCTTCATCTATGGCACGTACGTGCCCTTTATGGTCGTCTTCTCTAGGCCCCCAACCCCTGGCGATATTAGGTACATATACATTACCAAGAAACGGGGAGACAGTCCCTCTTACATGTTTCTTGAGCCATATCGAAAGTGCCAAATTTTCACCGGCGCGTGGAGCAGCAAATTCGCCCAGTACAAACAGGAATGGTTTTACGTACGCTGCCCATAGGGTTTTGCGAGGAGATGGGTTGAAGGAAGTAAGTCTTCTTCCAGAATTGATGTCCGTTCCCAATCGGTTTTAAGCTTCTGCTAACTTATCGTTTCATCTTTTCAGATTCCATTCCACGTCCCGAGGGTCGAGGGTACTCTGATGCTGTCGAAGCCATTAGAGCCCTTCCTGCTGAGGAACGAGATATCCAAGCCCTCATTTCCAATGAGTCATTATCAAGGTTCGGTCTGCTATCTCCTGGCTGTCGGATTAGTCTTCCTGAGGGCACTCGCTTCCCAAACCCGTACCCGCTAAAGGGAAAAAACCGCCTGAATCATCTATTCGCCCGTACCGGAAGAGGGGGAAATTCCAAACGAGCCACCTCAAAAGCAAGGTGAGGATTTGGGCCCTGCGGTCGAAGTTCATGATATTGAAACGTCATCTTCCCCTTCGAAGGGGAAAAAGAAGCCGGCGTGCAAGTTGAGGAAGGAGCCTATCCAGCCAGAGAAAGAGGCTTCTTCACAGCACTTTGAAAGTTCTCTGAAGGGCTTATCGAACCTCTCCATTCCCGATGTCTTGTTCAACTATGATTTCAATGACTCGGAGTTGTTTAAATTTCGCTCACCCGCCAAGGGCGATGCGAGTGTCTCAGCCCCGAACCGATGGGAAAAGACTCACGTTAGCAAAGCCACAGGTCCGTCACGGGGGAACACTAGGACACACACGGACACGTGCACTTCACTTTGCATCTACTTTTCTTTCATCATTTTGTTTCCTCGCTGATTCGCTGTTGTTTGAATTCTTTGCAGGTGACATGGGGCGTTCGCACGGATATGACCGCCTTCGCGGTTCGTCGACTTTACGCCAATCCGATCGGGACTCAGGTCTCGAGAAGCGTGGAGACAGAGATAGCGACAGCAACCGAGATTATCATTCTCGGGACTCGTCATTCCGGAAGAAAACTCATTATCAGCCCGAACTCCACCAGGAGACCTCTTCTCATCAGGAGCGAAGCAAAGAAAAGCGCGGTCATAAGAGGTCGCATTCCGATGCTCCTCGAGACCAACACTCTGACTCCTCTTCTACCCGGCATTCTCGAGACTCTCATAGGAGGGGCGAACTTTCAAAGTCGCCTCCTCCCGCTCCAGTGACAGGCCCGACAGTGTCGGAGAAACTGACCGAACTCAAGGCCAAATTTACGAAGATTTGTTTTGATGGGCTAAAGTTTCTCCCAGCGATTCACCCTATACCCAGATATGTTAAGCAAAATGCCATTGCATGTACCAACGACGTCTATGTTCAACATGACGCATTCGTTCATCTGACTGAGAAGCTTTCTGAAGTCTCTATGGAGCGCCAGCATGAAATTGACCGCCTAAAGCTTGAAGCTATTCATGACAGGGATATCATTAAGGCCCAGGATGACGAGTTGACCACTTATAAGTCTGAGCTTGAGGTCGCCCGTCAGCGCGCTAAGGACACCGCCGAGGCTGTTTCCCGCCTTGAATTAACTCATAAGAAGGAGCTTGATGAGTCAGTCCAACGGTGTGGTGCTCTAGCTTTGGAGAAGGACTCCGTTCAGAAGGAGCGGGACATACTCAGCCAACGGGTCAAGGAACTCGAAGAGCAACTCCATGAGGAGAAGAAAGAAAAATTGGCCGCCCAGGTTGAGGCACAACACTATTGCGATGAGATCGTCGCCACCCGGCTCCTAAAGGAGAAACTCGAGAATGATTTCTCCAAAGTCGAGGCACTAAAGAATGAGGCTCGCGAGGAGGGCAAAAAGATGGCAACTTCCGACATCGAATCTCGCCTTGAGGCGGTCAGGAAGGAAGGTAGGGAAGAGATTAAGACTGAATTCGACCCGCTCATCGCTGAGTTCAATGCCTGGGTTCTCATGCATCGAGATCTAACTTTTTTGGGCGAGGGCTACCTTGAGTCTCTGATCGAGGCGTGGGAGACCCTTATTCAAATCAGGAAGGCCGAGAGCGGCATCGAAGAGGTCGATGAGGAAGCTTTGATTAAGGAGTTCTTGAAGGGAAAAGAACCTTCAAACCTATCAGCGGCTAAGGCCCTATACAGCAAAGGTTCCTCCTCGAGGAAAGGAAAGGAAGCAGTTATTGGTCCATCTGGCATCGTGCCCCCAGTTCATGCGCCTACTCAGCCGGCTAGCCGACCGGTACTTGATCCCTTCGAGCAGCACCTTGTCTACGACCCGGATGCCCCCGGGCTTGGCGTTCATGTTCTATCTCCCATCCCGGAGGGTGAGACCCCTCTGACAACCAAGATTCCATCGCCACTCGGTAAGCAACTTATTTGCTTTATAGGGTTTCTGTGTTTTTCTAGAAGCTGTCATGCTCTAACATTTGTTCTCTTGTGACTTTGTGTAGGTTGTTCTGACCCCGAGCCCACTCCGAGGAGCGATGTCGCCAAGGAGATAGAGAAAGAAATGAGTGAGGCTGCTCGAGTTGGCGAGGGTCCTGGCCCAGATGCCCAAGTAATCGGGGCACTCGATGAAGGAAAGTCTGATTCTTCTCCCGAGAGTTTTGAAATAGAAATCACGGGCGCCTCTGAGCATGCATCCGAGCCGAGTATGAAGGAGCGGCTCGATAAAGAGAAGGAAGTGACAGCCAGAGTTAAGGCTGAGCCTCGGGATGTGGACCTGGATGACCCCTTGACCAAACCGTTGAAGGTCATCCTACCTGGCGGGTCCAAGCCTATGGACATTCCCCCTACATCTTCGGTCGTCACCCCTCCATCAGGGAAGGATTCCATGTGTAAGCGCTCTGGGAAGGAATCATCCGGGAAGAAGTCAAAGAAACACAAGAAATGACCATCGTCCTCGTTTAACGAGAGTTAATTTTGGTCATGTAATGATTTTTGCAGACTGTGTAAATAGGCTGTCGACTCCGGACTTCAGAGCGCTTTTGTAGCGAAAAGCTTTTCAGGAATAAAGTTCAGTTTCTTTTTCTGTCTTTTCAAAAGATTCTTGTCATTCAGTTTTCTTTGTGATTGTGATTGTGAGTGAAATCTGAACTGCTGCGAATAACATAGACCTCCTGGTTCACCTTTACATAGCTTGGGAATTCTTTGGAGTTGTTCAATCACCATTCTGTGCTTCATGTATTTAAAATACTTCCTAGCCCGCATGTCAGGGACTCGGCATATCCAAGCCATTTTTGTCATAGTTCATATTCAAGGGGCTTGGAGATCTGAATCGCTTACATTCGAGTCCGCGCTCTGGGGACTTCGAGTAATCCAGTCCGCGTTCTGGGGACTTGGAGATTTTGGATGGTTTATACTAGCGTCCGCATTCCGGGGACTTCGAGTACTCCAGTCCGCGCTCCGGGGACTTGGAGATTTTGAGTCGTTTATACTCGAGTCCGCATTCCGAGGACTTCGAGTACTCCAGTCCGCGCTCCGGGGACTTGGAGATTTTGAGTCGTTTATACTGGAGTTCGCACTCCGGGGACTTCGAGTACTACAATCCACGCTCCAGGGACTTGGAGATTTTGAGTCGTTTATACTCGAGTCAGCACTCCGGGGACTTCGAGTACTCCAGTCCGCGCTCCGGGGACTTGGAGATTTTAAGTCGCTTATACTCGAGTCCGCACTCCGGGGACTTCGAGTACTCCAGTCCGCGCTACGGGGACTTGGAGATTTTTAGTCGTTTATACTCGAGTCCGCACTCCGGGGACTTCGAGTACTCCAGTCCGCGCTCCGGGGACTTGGAGATTTTAAGTCGCTTATACTCGAGTCCGCACTCCGGGGACTTCGAGTACTCCAGTCCGCGCTACGGGGACTTGGAGATTTTGAGTCGTTTATACTCGAGTCCGCACTCCAGGGACTTCGAGTACTCCAGTCCGCGCTCCGGGGACTTGGAGATTTTGGGTCGTTTATATTCGAGTCCGCACTCGGGGACTTCGAGTACTCTAGTCCGCGCTCCGGGGACTTGGAGATTTTACATCGTTTATACTCGAGTCCGCACTCCGGGGACTTCGAGTACTCCAGTCCACGCTCCGTGGACTTGGAGATTTTGAGTCATTTATACTCGAGTCCGCACTCCGGGGACTTCGAGTACTCCAGTCTGCGCTCTGGGGACTTGGAGATTTAAGTCGTTTATACTCGAGTCCGCACTCCGGGGACTTCGAGTACTCCAGTCCGCGCTCCGGGGACTTGGAGATTTTGAGTCATTTATACTCGGGTCCGCAATTTTGGGACTTCGAGTACTCCAGTCCGCGGTCTGGGGAGTTGGAGATTTTAAGTCGTTCCGCGGTCCGGGGAGTTGGAGATTTTGAGTCATTTATACTCGGGTCCGCACTCCGGGGACTTGGAGTTTTTCAATCGTTTATACTCGAGTCCGCACTCCATGGACTTCGAGATTTTGAGTCGTTTATACTCGGGTCCGCACTCCGGTGACATCGAGTACTCCAGTCCGCACTCCGGGGACTTGGAGATTTAGAATCGTTTGTACTCGAGTCCGCACTCCTGGGACTCCGAGTACTCCAGTCCGCGCTCCGGGGACTTGGAGATGTTAAGTTGTTTCTGAGCGTCCTTACGCTAGTCAGAATATCATAATTTTCAGCCGCTTGTCACAGGAATATCATACGCAGAGACATTAATCATTTATGAAAAAGGTGGCTTCAAGCCTTTATTAATGAGAGCAAGCTGAATTGTCTTATTACATGCCAAGAACTGGAAATGGAAACATACTGAAAATAAGTGCAACTACTGCATAAAGGAAATAGATTAAGTGTAGTAACGCTGCAAGTGCTCGCTGTTCCATGCTCGGGGGAGTGTCACACCATCGACGGTCGCTAGCTTCAAAGTTCCTTCTCCAAGCCTCCGTTCGACGACGTATGGACCTTCCCATGCGGGGTTCATATGTGACGGGACTGGAAAAACTCTATTCAAAGCGAGATCTCCCACATCAAAGATTCTTGGTCGGACTTTCTCATTATAATATCTCGCGACCTGATGTTTGTACGAGGCTGCTCTTAGATTAGCTTCTTCATGTTTTTCATCGATAAAGTCCAATGATTCCAGTAAGAGATCCTGGTTCGACGCGGGGTCGTAATGAGTCACCTGATGTGATGGGATTTCAAGTTCTACGGGTGTGACGGTTTCCGTGTCGTACGCCAATGCGAATGGTGTGTAGCCAATCGCGGTCTTGTGGGTAGTTCTATAGGCCCAAAGCGTTGTCGGGAGTTCATCTACCCACTTGCCTCTAGCTTTTTCCAATGCTTCTTCAATATGGACTTGATTATTTTGTTTACAGCTTCTACTTGCTGATTCGCCTTCGGTGAGCAACTGCTGCGAACCTTTTCTCAATGCCATACTTCTGACAAAATTCTTTGAATTCTTTGCTCTCGAATTGAGTCTCGTTATCTGTTATGATGGTCCGTGGAAGACCAGAGCGGCATATGATATTTCGTACAACGAAATTAATGACTTTCTTGGTAGTGATCGTGGCCATAGGCTCTGCTTCTGCCCATTTGGTGAAATAATCGACTGCCACTATTGTATATTTCGCGCCTCCTTTGGCTAAGGGTAAAGAACTAAACAGGCCAATTCCCCACATTGCAAATGGCCATGGACTAACCATTTGCGTGAGTCCCGTCGGTGGGGCTCTCGGAATTTTCGCGTATACTTGGCATTTGTCACATTTCCTCACATAGTCTGCGGCGTCGCGGTTCACGGTTGGCCAATAGTATCCATAGCGGAGGATTTTCTTTGCCAAAGTTTGTCCCTCGGTATGATGACCACACTCTCCCTCATGGACTTCTTCCAGTACCCGTTTTATCTCGTCATGGGCCACACACCGGAGTAAGGGGGTCGAGAATCCCCTGCGATACATTACTCTGCTCTGTATTACATAACGCGAGGCCTTACGAAGTACTTGGCATCTTTCGCTCCTCTTATCAGGCAAATCCCTATGTAGTAAGTACTGTTTGATCAGGGTCAACCACGATTCCCTTTCGAGTTCGGTCTCCAAGACGAAATCTATCTCCATCATGTCTATACTTGGGGCAAGCAGGGTCTCGACAGGGAATAATCTCATCTGCTGTGCATGCCAGTGCTTGCGAACTTTGCTAACGAGTCAGTTTGTCTATTCTATTCGCCTGGGACATGGGAGATGTCATAATATTCGAGACTTGCCAGTAGTTCTCGAGTGCGAGCAAGGTAAGGAGCCAGTCTCTGCCCTTTGCTTGATAGTCTCCCCGCACCTGATAAACTACCAGCTGTGAGTCACAGAAGATTTCGATGGACTTCACTCCCAACTCGATAACGAGTTTCAAGCTAGCAATCAATGCCTCATATTCGGCTTCATTATTTGTTGCTGCATCAAGCTTCAAAGTGTAGCAGATTGATCGGTCTTCTGGGGTTGTGAGGACGATACCTGCCCCCGAGCGATGGTCGTTAGATGCCCCATCGGTGTACATCTTCCATCGAACGGGAGGTGCGACCCTGTGTCCGCTCGGTTCATCTGAGAGAGTGAACTCGGCGATGAAGTCAGCTAGTGCTTGTCCTTGTATAGCCCTTCGTGGCAGGTAGGCAATGTCAAACTGACTCAACTCAATGTTCCATTTTAGCATCCTTCCGGAAGTTTCCGGTCGTTGGAGTACTTGTTGCAATGGTTGGTCAGTGTAGACACTGATCGAGTGTGCCTGGAAGTATGGACGAAGCTTGCATGATGCAATCATCAAGCAATAGGCGAGTTTCTCAATCTTTGGATAGTTCCTTTCTGCCCCCGTCAGGCGTTATCAACATAGTAAACTGGCCTTTGAACTCGGTCCTCCTCGCGGACCAGGGCTGTACTGATGGCATGTTGAGAGACCGCTAAGTATACGTACAACATCTCCTGGTCTACTAGTTTCGAGAGCACCGGGGGACTCTCCAAGTGTCTTACCAGAGCCCAGAACGCTTCGTCGCAGTCGGTGGTCCATTCAAAGTTACACTTTCCTTTCTTTATAACTTCAAAGAACGGAATACACTTGTCTGTAGCTCTGGATATGAATCGACTCAGCGCAGCCACTTTTCCGTTCAAGCTTTGCACCTATTTGATGGTTCTGGGTACTCGTATAACTCGGATGGCCTGGATCTTTTCCGGGTTAGCTTCAATTCCTCGTGCATTCACAATGAAACCCAAGAATTTTCCTGATGCCACGCCGAACGAACGTTTCAAAGGATTGATCTTCATCCCGAAGTGCCTCAGTATATCGAACATCTCTGCTAAGTCTCGGATGTGGTCGTTTGATTGTCGTGACTTCACAAGCATGTCATCCACGTAGACTTCCATCGTTTTTCCAATCTGATCTTTGAACATTCGATTTACCAGACGTTGGTAAGTTTCTCCTGCATTCTTCAATCTGAAGGGCATTACTACGTAGCAATACAACCCGACGTTTGTGACAAAGCTGGTGTGCTCTTGGTCCGGGATGTGCATCGGAATTTGATTATAGCCAGAATATGCGTCCATAAATGATAGTAACTCGTGTCCGGCTGTTGAATCGACCAGTTGGTCGATCCTTGGTAGCGGGAAACTGTCCTTTGGGCAGGCTTTGTTTAAATCAGAGTAATCGACACAAGTTCTCCATTTCCCATTGGCTTTCTTTACCAACATTGGGTTGGACACCCATTCAGGGTAGAGGGCGTCGCGGACGAACCCGTTGGTTTTGAGTTTGACCACCTCCTCTTTGAGAGTTGCGGACCTCTCTGGATCCATGCCTCTCCTTTTCTGTTTCACAGGGACGTGTTTTGGGTCTATGTTCAACATATGACTCGCAATTGCACGAGAAATCTCGTACATATCAGAATGTGTCCAAGCAAACACATCAAGGTTCACTCGGAGGAAGTCAATAAGGTTTTCAGCTGTCACGGGGTCTAGTCGTGATCCTATTTTAAGAACTCGTGATGGGTCGCTGCGGCTAACTGAGATGTCAATAGTTAGTTCAGCTTGCGCTGCACTCGTTTCCCTGGGTTCCCCATCATCATCTCTCGGATCTAAGTCTCTATGGATCCGAGAATGTTGCCCGAGCCAGGGCTCGGGCGTTAGTTGTCAATCATCAGAATTTTGGATGCGGACAAAGCTGTCCGCGACCTTTCCTTTCTCCCTACGCTGCGCTTCTCTGAGCTCAGCCACGTAGCATGCACGTCCGGTTGCCTAATCATCATGCACTACTCCTACTCCTTTGTCTGTGGGAAACTTTAACGTAAAACACCACGGGGCCAAGGCTGCCTTGAAGTCTGCGAGGGCTGGTCGTCCTAGGAATACGTTGTATGGTGAATCAACATCCAGCACTATGAATGATAGGATTCGCACTCTCCTGCGTTCTCCTTGTCCCAGTTCAACTGTAACTCCACATATCCTACTGCGTTTGTTGCTACGCCGTTAAAGCCATGGATTCGGGCTTTAGATGGTTTCAAATCCTTAGTCTCCAGCTTCATTTGGTCAAATGCTTTCTTGAAGATGATGTTAACGGAACTTCCGCAATCGATTAGAATTCTTCTTACGAATGCCGGTCTGATGCTCGCGGATATGACCATCGGATCGATAGTAGGGGCTTCCACCTTATCCGCATCTCTATTCCTTAATACAATATCGTCGTTCATCGTACGCTGCTGCTTTGCAGGAGATCCATCCTCCACATTTGAACAGCACTTAAACTCCGTATGTCTCATAGAATTAGCATATCGCTCCATCTCCTGCCAATTTATATCCGCGGGATGAGGTCCACCAGCAATTATGTTAATAACCAATCTTCCCACAATTCGAGCAGGTTGTTCTGGCTGGCGTGGAGCTGACCGCATTCGGGGTCTGATGTCTCCTGTTTACTGTCTGGCGAGTCTCTAACAAATTCCTGTAGCTTCTTCTGCCTAATCAATTTCTCAATAGCGTCATGAAGATTCCTGCACTCGTCAGTGTTGTGTCCGTAGGACTCGTGAAAGCGACAATACTTCCCAGTCCACTTCTGCTCCTCTGTTGATTCCTTTGGGCGTGGTTTTCTGTATTGAAAAGTGTTGCAGGTCGACAAGTAGATGTTCTCAAGAGATGTATTCAGTGGAGTGTATTCGTTGTAGGTCGGGATTCTTGACTTTCATCTCCCCGTTTCCTTCTTCTTCTTTTCGAGATCTCTGCCTCCAGTAGCTTTAGACTGCCCGGGCTCGTTCTGGACGTTGGCTTGAGCTTTCTCAAGGTTATCTCCGGTTGTCTTCGCAGCGATGTTACTCTTTACAGATTCCTGACCGGGCCCCGGTGCCTTGTCTTTCCTTGTCCACCGAGCTTCTTCCTTCCTTATGAATTGATGGGCTTTCGAATAAAAATGTTCCAGCATGGCCGGGGGCTTTCCTGCCAACCAATCTCCAAATTTAGAATTTGGATCCACTTCACGCATTACTGCCATCAAAATTGCATGATCATTAGGATTGCTCACTTCAGTAGCGGCAATATGAAATCTCTACAAGTATGCTTTCAGTGATTCTCCTGAAGCTTGGGTCACAGTTGACAAGGACATCACATCCTCGGTACGAGTGGTGTGTATCCTGAATTGTTCTATGAATTTTCTTGCTAATTCGTCGAAGCTGGAGATTGACCGTGGAGGAAGTCGAGTGAACCACATGGTGGCGATTCCGGATAAAGTTATCGGGAAGCACCTGCACTTGGTTGCGTCGTTGGCTCTTGCTGAATCCATTATCCATCCATACCTCATTACATGCTGCCTAGGGTCAGTTTACCCTTCATAGGCAGGAATGGTGGGCATGTTAAACTTCCTTGGGTATTCAGCCTGTATGATGGTATCTGTGAAGGGAGTATGACTCTTGGAAACTCCCCAATCTTCATTAGTCAATCCTTGGTTTTCTTTCATCAGCTGCCTAACCATAGCTGTCAAGTCGGGGTAGGTATGGAAGATGGAAGGTTGGGTTCTTTGGGATCCTGGTGAGTCTGGTGTCCAGCCTCTTCGCGAGCTTGATCCCTAGTCGATCGATTGGTGGCACCTGCTTGTGCACCTTCATCCTTGCGGCGTCTATGCCTAGGTGGTTCGTCGGATGAAGTCGAACTATCTTCTTCTGAGTAAGGGGTAGGGCTACCTCCAGCATTCCGTTGCTGCTGCTTAGTAAGCTGAATCATGAGGTCGGCATTGGTCTGCATTTTCTCAGCAAGTTGCCTCCTGCTTTCTCTAAGTTCTTTCATTAAGTCATTGAACTCTGCTAGGGAAACAACTTCCGCTTGATTTTGGTTGGAGGGTCCCACGCCTCGAATCGCTTGTTGCTTGCTAGGACCATCTTGTTGTATGCTAGCAGTTTCACGGACATCTGCACTTTGAGAGGCCGATCTGGTTCGTGGCCTTTCCATGATAGAGTTGTTGGCTGTAACTCTGAGTAGAATCAACCGATGCCTTATGAATGATTATGGATCTCCTTCGGGGGATTTACGCAATCCAGTAGCTACAAAGTCGATCCTAATAGCCTGAGAATTCAATTTTCAGTGAAAGCACTAAAATGTTAGCACCAAAATTGGTCACTAACACCCTTAGAAAGATTGTGTAGAGAGAATAATGAAGAAAATAAACTGAAAGGAGAAGAGAACATAAATTAAAATGCGGAAAGTAAGGACACCAAATTTATAGTGGTTCGGCGCAGTGGCCTAGGTCCACTTTGAAGCTGATCTTTATTTTCCACTTGATACTTGATTACAGATACAATCTGTTCTTAAGTATTAGAATACAATTGCAAGGTAAAAGAAATAAGTCTTGAATGGGGATTCAATGTGGCAGAGTCTCCCCAGTGCTTTCTAAAATCTGATCCCTTTTTTCTATGCCCTTGCCCCTCTATTTATATATGAAGGTGGGTTGGACTTTCCTGGTGGGCCAGGCGGCTGTATAACTTGGTCCAAGTAGGACATACCCTATGTGTCGAGCCAAACAGGCCGAACGATTGAAATGCCGAACGCTCTCTGCCGTACCAAACGATCTCTTCGTTGAGTGGGAGGAATAAGCCGAACGGTCTTGTCCAGCCAAACACTACCCTTTAGCCGAACGAGATGAGATTATGCGTACTGGCTTCAGTGGGGAGCACCTGTGCCGAACGATACTGAAGGCCGAACCGACGTCTTGGCCGAACGAACATAGTGTCGGACCATGCTGGAATGTCGAACCATCTAGGCTTGCCGAATGATGGCTTTGGCCGAGCGTCTTCGGGAGGCCGAGCAGCCTTTAGTCTTTGAATGACCCTATGTCGAACGTTCTCTTTTGGCCGAGCGGTATTTAATACCGAGCGCTCTTTTGATGCCGAGCGCAACTCTGAAATGCCGAACGATCCTAGTTGCCTGGTCGAATTTCCAAGTAACAATCAGTTTATCCATAAAATCCTAACAGACATTTCCTACGACATTTATATATGACTACTAATTTCAAATTGATAGACTTTTATACCTATTCTATTTTTATCAGTTCCGTTAATCCATTTTCCTTATTAAATTACTAAAACTCCTATATTTATTACCATTTATTAGAGATATATTCTTTTAAATTCTTTTCCCATTAGTTAATTATCCTAAACGTGAATATTACGAGCATGCGTCGTTGTTAGCTTTTTATTTAATTATTATAAGCATAGTAAATTACGTACACATATTTACTTTTATCAAACCTGTTATAGTTATATATCTTCACTAGAATATTCTTTTCCATGTTAAATTGTTGGAATCATAACTAAAAAGATATCTGTTATATTTCCATAAATTAGCCCAAAACAAAAGATTTAACTTTAAAATATAAAAGATTTCATCGTTTTAAATTATAAGGAACAATCATTTCTTTTTATTACTGAAAAGTACAGTTAAACTACAATGAATTCATACGTTACACATCTCTTTCTCTTTCAATTTGCGTCTATTCCTTGTTTGATCAAACGTTGTATCTTTCTAAAAGGGAAAGAAGTCAAACTAATTTACAGGTATTAAACGGATCTGAATTCCAACAATTCTAAACGTAGAAAAGTATACATTCCAATAAGACTAGGGTAACAATACAAATTTACAACATTCTTATGCAACCTATTTCAGATTTGAAATAAATTTCACTCAAATCATTATTCTGAATTTAAACTTTTGGGAATGATTTCTAAATCAGGTTGTAAACAATACTGAATCAATTCATAAACAAGAATACGTAGGTGATATTTACTATATTCGTATTATACTCTATTTATTTCCTACAACTCATTTACAATTATCCAATTAGGCATAAAAATCAAATAAACACCAATGAGATAATTTTCATACTATAACAATCTATAAACTTCCCACTCACCTTTTAAAAGCGATCTAAATATCCAAATCTGAAATAGAACATCTGATTCATTTTAAAATTCTTTTTAATCCAAGAGATATGTATAATAAGGTAAATACATACATTAGAATTACATATCTGAGAAAATATTTGGGATAGGGAGAGAAAATAGATACAAATATATATATATATTAATATATAAATTACCTCAAATACGCATATGGTTGATTCTCTTCTCCTTTTTATTAGATTTCTACGCTTCTACGACTTGATGAGTATATATATATATATATATACAAATACCTTGTGTTTATAAATTAGAAAGAATGTAGAGAAGAAGAAATGGCAGAGCATCGCTACTGCCTTGATAAAAATATGAGAAAAGAAGTGAGGGCTAGACCTGAATTTATAGACTTTGGAATCAACCAGAATTGTACGATTTAGAATATTAAATCTAGGTCTTTGCACCATAGGCTTACTAGAGCCGTCATGCACGAAGCGGTCGAATGCTTCCTTCCAAGGGGTCGACCGCCCCTGGTCAGCCGTTGAGGGTCAACTTGCGAGTACCAACTAATAAATTTAAATTGCTAATTTTTCTTATTTAATTATTTTCGTTTCGAATTCGTTTTTCATCGTAAATTCTTCGTGTGGACTCCGATCGAGAAACTCCAGACATGAAAGTTGTTCATAATTTTTCCACGAATGCAATAGTGCAAATTCTATGGTCAAATTCCATTGTTTGCACAAATTCCATTTTTGGAGCCTAATTAATTAACGAACTAACTAATTAAATAACTAACACCAAATTACGGGATGTTACATTCTTTCCCCCTTAAAATGAATTTCGTCTCGAAAATTTCACCCATAACTAAGTCATGGTTTTGGCTCCTATTTATCCTAAATTGCACAACAAATAAGTGTACAACAAATTTTGCAACCAAACACGCATAAATGCCTAGTGTATTACTGTATCACCACACAGAAAATATGTATGCAAAATTATTCTAAATTAGATCCCTATATGAATGCATTTCGTTTGAAAATATTTTTGAAAAATATGATGCAAACAACCTACATATATACCGGCAGTTCTATATGTATGCAACTTTTGGAAAAATCTTTTCTACAAAAACCCACATACTCCTACAAATAGATGTATGAAGCAATCAATTTTACATCCACTTCCTACCATCAAATTATCTAATGCATCGAAAAATTGCTTCCTAAACTATACTGTTATGCCCAAAAAAGGGATTTAGGTAGAGAATTAAACATTCTTACCACACTATATTCTTCATATTACCGTGGTATAATGGAAATTTCTTCGCTGCCCTAATTTACTTTAAATTTTCCACGCACAAAATGCGTAAGGAGGCTTACTTTCAAGCTCTAAAAACGGAATTGAGTTTAAATATACTTGCGCGCATTATCGATAAGGTATGGAAATTGAAATTTCAAGGCTAAAACAGCTTTTCCCTTGTTATTGCTTGCATTGATTGCATTGCCGACCCTAATACACAGAAAATTCGCAAATTGTAACGATCCAAAATTTTGGTTATTCGAAATTGGTATATTTAACTGATTTTAAATATTGAAAAGTTAATTTTGTAGATTTAATACGTTGAATTTCAAATATAATAATTTATTGCTAATAAATTATTGAATTAGATAATTAAAATCGCTAAAAGAATTTAAATCTTGGATTTTTATTTGGATAAAAATAGTTTGACGACTTATTAAATTTATATTATTAAAAATGAAGGTAATTGAACTTTTAAATTGGATTTAAAAGTGATTTATTTAAAATTCAAAATAATCGTTTTAATTAATGAGTAAAAATAGCTTTTCGAGGCACAGTCTCGGATTTCGACGAAATCAGTACCATTGGATCCATAATAACGTATTATTATCGGATTTCAAGCATCAAAGTATTTAAAGTTATCACTTGGTCGTACGGGATAGAAATGCTTTGAAATTTATATCAAAATTTTAATATAATAATTAGGTTCAAAAAGCTATCTTCTTCATACGATCGAATTAGGACTCGATACTTGTTCTATTGCGTTCGGAATAAGAGTATAACATTATGAACAGTTGGCGGCATGCCTCGATAGGGTTCGAAATTAATAGCATGATATTTAAATTTTTAAAAAACTTATTTTATTGATGGGACTAGGCAGCCAACATTCTTTCCTTTCAGCCCATATTATTTCTTGTCAACCGCACTTATATGCTTCAACCACCCTACTTTGTGATTGTACCCATCCTTCTCTTACAACCATGTTCTTTTACCTTCTTAAAATTTTCAAACAGAAAGAAAGAAAAAAAATTACGTTCTTCTTCCTTTATACACCATGCCTCATCCAACGGCAAAAACAATCGCCAAAGCCAATCTCGACATTTTTAAACGAATTCTCCAACTAGGATTTTGCTCATCTCGAGGTGATGGACTTAGTGAACGGTGGAGATTTTCGTTTATGTGGTGGATGTGTAGCAATTCCAGGTTTAATACCACTACAGGTTTTGGGTGATTGCGGCGTTTCAGTGGAGTTTGGAAGGACGGTGTCTGAAGGGAAAACGTAGACAAGGGGTGGGCACACCTTTGGCTGAAGTATGTGGTGAATTGATGACTATGGCGGCGATAATGTGAGGTTGAACGAAAATCATTTAATTGGGTTTTCATGATGGTAGCGACGTTGTTTAGGCCCGGGATGGTGGCGGGATGTAGTTTGAGGATGGGGTGTTCATTTGAACGTGTCACGGTGGCTGTTAGCTGGCTGAGGCGGCAGAGGGTTGCAATCAAAGGTGGGAGGTCGCGTGTTCAACACGAGAAGGGAGAGAAGAGTTTTAGTAGGTAACAAAATTTTAAATGATAATTAAGTGTATTAACTATGTCATTAAGAAATGTTACATTACTTAGATCACGTGATTTTTTAAATATGATAACTTACTCATTCGAAGTCAGATTCAATCAAAACGAATTGCCTTAGGATCGTATCATTGTATACTACGAGATGGGAATTTGTGGGTAGAAATTCAAGCTTGTTGAATTTTACCCTGGATTCAAACGTCGTTCGAATTCAGGCAGAACCAGAATGGGCAAGCGACAATAGATAATAAAAGTGAGTAAATTACACTCTTTTTGGATAATTGGGTTAATAGATAGTAAATAAAAAAATTGAGTTGACTTGATGAATTTATATATTTATCAATTGAATGTTATATATGTATATATATAATAGTGTGTATATATATTAGTAGTTGGATATATTTCCCGCCGATTGGAGCGAATGAGACCTTATGCACCTCACATAATAGCAGATGACCCTATATAACTACGATAGTGGGATTGGTATTTTATGTTATCCAACATTTGTGGATCTAGGGAAACAGGTTGGAGGGATCTAAGTGGATTCCTCAAAAATGTTGATTTTAATTTCATATATAGTGATATATGATGTGTTTGAATAATCTGTGATAGATTATTTGATGATTTAATCTATTGGACGCTATAGTAGCACTGGCCTAGATTTTGGGTTCTAATATACCATAAATATTATTTTTGAATTTTGAAAATAAATTAAAAGGAAATATTTTGAAGTGAAAATTTATACTGAGTTTTGGATTATTTAAAAAGGTATTGTGCTGGGTAAAATAAATGATTTGATTTTAAAATTGTACTTAACTATTTCATGAAGTAATTTAAATAGATATTTTAAAATGATGTATATAAATGACTTTTAAATAATAAATTTAAGTGATATTTGATTAAATGAAAAAAGGTTTTAAAAATCGAGATTTAAATAGATTGGGAGAATAAAGGGAATTTGGAAATAAATATAAAATTGGTTATACTGGATTTTGAATAGGATTTTTAAACTCAAAATGGAAGTAGAAATTGAGATTTGGTTTGTTTTGGAATATAGTTGGGTTATTTGAGAAATAGATTTAAAAACGAGATTTCAATTAGAAATCGATTTGTAAATGGATTTTTGTAACATAAATAGTATAAGCTAGGAATGAGTTTGGGAAATTTATAAACGATGTCTATAAATAAGTGGGATGATTATGAATTGGTAAATTGGAATTATAAATTCATAGTGAGAATTTATAGCGATATGGTTATTAGTCTAAAAGGAATAGTGCATTCTAGTTTGGAATTTGGGAAACGGAGATTTAAGAAAGTGGGGACGTAAATCGATTTGTGATAAATCGAGAGAGATTTATAAATATTACATTGGTTATGTTGGAATTGAGAAAAAAATATTTTTACCGAGAAATTGAGTTGTTTTAAAATGAGGATTTTTATTTATTGAACTATGTAATTTAAAACTATTTTAAACTTAAATTATTTCAAAATTTTGATTATTTAAATATTTAAGATTTATTTAAATGAATTCTAAGTTATAAACAAATTTGGTAAATCATTTAACAATTTTATTAATAATTGGAATTAGTTATTGATGTTTATTTTAAAAGTGTGTTGATATTTTGAATAATTATTTAACCATCTTTTTAAAATTATTATTATATAGGTATACATAGAATTTAAAAGTAATAAATTGGAATTTAATTATAATACTCTAAAGATTATGAATCGGATTTTATTGTACGAATGTGGTTTTGTAACTGAAATGTTATAGGAATTCTAGGAGTGTAAGAAAATTTCCAAAATAGTTAGGCTCGGTGTGACTCCCCACCTCTATACCCACGCTAGCCAAGAACATTACGGTGAATGCTGTCGACTAGCACGGAGAATAAGGCTGTTGAGGAGCGACCATCCATGTAATTTCTTTGCGCGAGCACCGATATGTCAGATAATATAATATGCATTCTATTTCAAGAGGAAATCCGACGTACCGACACAAACTCAAAGCTACTACACGGTGGCTATATAAATCCTTCGGAAAACAAATATTGAAATAAGCATAACACAAATCAGTCACAGACAATTCATATCACAAAGGCGGAATAAGATATGAATATTACACTAGAAAGTGTACATCGGAGTAGTGGTCTAAAAAGATCCACAATATCACATAAGAATAGTTACATGAACTACACAAAAGAATAAGTATACAATATGGAGTCTGTATCTCAAATGTATACAACAAAATAACTACTAATCTAAGTAGTTAACCCAAAAGTCAAGGAGTTAATCCCAGATGAGAAGTCAAGCAGAAGCACCTGTAACATCTCGGTCTGACCCGAGTATTATTTAATAAGAAAATAATAAACGGATTAGTCTAACTATAAATATCAGATGAAACGATATAGAATAAGAGATATGACTAAACACAGAATAATCACAATGCCAAGCTGTGATATATATATATATACTTAGTTGATAATCATCATGAGATTAATCAATATCACCAAATCTACACAAGACTCAAAGAAACGTCATACTCCTTATTTCGTTCACCATACCATAAATATTGACGATAATATCAATGTCAATCACAAAAGTCAATGACGCACAAATTCCAGAGGACTACACAAGAAATCCAGAAATCACTAAAGTCAATGACACACAAATTCACCAATGCACAAATATTGATAAAACTTATCAATGGAAATCACGAAAATTGGTGAAACACAAATTCTAGGAATCTACACAAGAAATCCATAAATCACAAAGGGGGGAGGCCTATCACAAACGGGAGCATAAAGCCCACCAACACGTGTATCACAAACGGAACGCTAATTCCATGGTCGCTAACCATCACAAATTGAGCCGAAGCTCCACAAACGGCCCGAAGACCATGGGTTGCTACCCCACAAAATTGAGTCGAAACTCCACAAAGCGGGGTTTAGTCTCCCTCGCAGACAAAGAGACATCACACATTTCTAGTCTAAATCACAAAGATGATCGTCATGATCAACGAGAAGTGTCAATTACACTAAGCTAGTAAATATATGAGTTTAGCTTCATGTCCCATAACCACTTGCTTAACTTAAATATTTACGAACAAACTGTAAATCTCCACTAGAAAATTGTCACAAGAGGTTCAATCGAACAAGTTCAAGAATTAACCGACGAAGCAAACGCAAGCGTTTCATACCACTCGTTTTACTAAGCCGTTTAATTAGATTTCTCATACGAGTGAGGTAAAGGTTTGTATATACTAATAGATTGAAAAACGGTTTTATAAACGAATTTGGTATTAAAATAGTATTGAAATCGTTTGGGGAAAGAGTTTTGATATTTACTACTAGTATAGAAAACCTTTGTATTTTAAAGTGACAAAGCACAAAAATGATTGTAGAAACAATCAATCACCAAATTTCACATACGAAGACGTGAATTAATTCCAAAGAAATCGACAACAAATCCATCAAAGTAGATACTCCAAAAATTCCAAAATAGAAGTCATCATAGTTGAATAAGTGATAACAACAACTAGGAATTAAAACGAATCGATATAAATTGGATACCAAGCAAAACTAGGCTCAAATAGGCACAATAAGGCAAATTGGTGCAGGTCAGTCGACTGACACAAAGGTCCAGTCGACTGAACCAGAAGCAGGGAAAAATAATTTCCTGCAGTCAGTCGACTGACCAAAAATTTCAGTCGACTGAATGCAGGAAAACAGAGGACCCGAGCCTCTGTTAGCTGCCTTCGGAATGCCTATGTGCTACAGCCAGTCGACTGACCCAAAGGTCCAGTCGACTGACTGGCACCAAGGCTGTTTTCTTAGCCTATGAAATGAAGATGCAATCTTCATCAAAATGCAATCGAGCAAGCACGGTCACTAAGGGTTTATGCAAATCGACTACCCGGTCCAATAAGCTCTTCGATGCATCACCAAAAACAAGTTCAAACAACAAAGCTATGATTTTTGAAGATTTGAACTCAAAACACTAAAATTTGGAATGTTCACAAAACCTATCCAAATCAAAATCAAATACACATGAATATGTGTTAGGAATTCATACCTAACAATCAAAGATAATCATAGACCTAGATGTGAGATTAAAAATCTCACCTTTTCACAAAATCGAACAAGAAGAAGCTTGAAAGTAAATGGAGAATCAACCTCTCTTCAACACAACCCAATTGAGCTTGAATCTAAGCTCAAAAACAAGAACATTCCCGAAATTAGGTTTAGGAATTTCTGAAATTGGTAAGAGAATAAGTTGGGGAAGAAGAAGAGAAGCTTACCAATGGGTTCTTCTTGAGTTTGGAGCTAGGAATTTGATTTGCAAGAGAAACTAGGGTTTTGGAGTTTTAATTTCCAATCTCTCCCACCATTAAAGCTCTAAAAACTGAAAAGAGAAGAGAATGAGGGTGAGTGGGGAAGAGTGGCTCAGATTTGAGCATAAGCTAACATAGGGCTGAGCCCAAACCAAACCCAAAGTGAAAAGTAGTAAAAATCAACTTTCTCCAAACATATCGAAGCTTATACTTAAAAAGGTCGCAAACGGCATTTTAAACTCAATGGGAGTGGTCCCGAGTCCCAATTCGACCGTATGCAAAAAGTAGCTTTTCGGACTAAAATCCGACTAACGATAAAATATTTAAATAAAATATTTAAATATAAAATCGATAAATATGCAGGTTGTTACAGACTCCCCTCCTTAAAGAAATTGCGTCCTCGCAATATTTAAGAAGAAGATATATATATATATAGTAACAACCATAAAAGCATACTCAACACAAAAGAAGTTTGAAATAAGAAGTTCACCTTAAAGAGCACGAGAAAGTAAGTCCGGATGTGTACGCTCGATGTACTCTCAAGATTCCCAAGAACAATCCTTAGGATTTGAAGACCATTGAACTTTAACAAGCGGAACATCTTTATTTCGAAGTCGTTTGACTTCCGAAGCAATGATACGAATAGGATGTTGCTCATAAGTTAAATTAGGCGAAACTTCAATCTCTTCCACAACACCGGGCTCAAGAACGGAATCGGAATCTCGAAGACATTTCCGAAGTTGAGAAACGTGAAACACGTCATGCATAGCAGAAAACTGAGCCGGTAATAAAAGGCGATAAGCCATGGAACCAATACGTTTGGTGATAGGAAATGGCCCAATATATCGAGGCGCTAGTTTTCCCGATCGACTGAAACGTACAACACCTTTCATAGGTGAAACACGAATGAACACAAGATCTCCCACAAAAAATTCTAATTTCCTTCTCCGGTTATCGGCATAGGATTTTTGTCTACTTTGGGCTTCTTTCATCCTATGACGAATAAGATCAGTCTTTTCTGTGGAATCACGAATAAAATCTGGACCTAAAACCAGCTTCTCACCGGCCTCAAGCCAACAAGAAGGAGATCGGCATGGCCTTCCATAGAGTGCCTCGAAAGGTGCCATACCAATACTAGATTGGAAGCTATTATTAAAGGAAAATTCAACAAGTGAAATATGATCTTCCCAACTTCCCCTAAAATCAAGAACACAAGCACGAAGAAGATCTTCAAGAGTTTGATTCACACGCTCGGTTTGTCCATCGGACTGAGGATGATAAGCGGTGCTAAAATTAAGCTTCATTCCCAAAGCTTTTTGAAGACTCTTCCAAAATCCACTAGTAAACAATGGATCACGATCGCTAACAATAGAAGTAGGAACCCTATGCAATTTAACAATCTCTTTGATAAAGAGCTTGGCCAAAAGAGGAACGGTTCGGTTAGACCGAACGGGAATAAAATGGGCAAATTTCGTAAGCCTATCAACAATCACCCATAAGCTATCATGAACCGAACGAGAACGGGGAAGGCCATCTATAAAATCCATGGAAATTTGGTCCCACTTCCAAATTGGAATTTCTAAAGGTTGCAATAACCCACCGGGCCTTTGATGTTCGGCCTTAACGAGTTGGCAAGTCATGCAACGCTTAACGAAGTTAGCGATGTCAAGTTTCATTCCCTCCCAATAATAAAGTCGCTTCATATCCGCGTACATTTTACTACTACAGGGATGAATGGTAAATTTAGATCGATGTGAATCTTCTAAAATGTCATTACGAAGATCACTAATATTTGGTACGATAAGTCTACCAAATTTTCGAATGCCGCCACGAGAATCGATATCAAAGTCTTTTAGTCCTGCAATATCAACTATATCCTTAATATTTTGGCCAAGAAGAGCCAATTCGGGATCTAGCCTTTGAGCTTCAAGAATGCGGTCCAAAAGAGAAGGATGAGCCTCAAGGCTACATAAAACAAGAGATGAACATAAATCGGATACGCGGTCTCGAATTTCACAAGTGGATAAGATCTCGAGATCGTTCCATTCGGATATCATTATAGAAACTACTGCTTGTTGCTTACGGCTAAGAGCATCGGCGACACGATTACCCTTACCGGGGGTATAAAGAATATCAAGATCATAAGGTGCAAGAAATTCGAGCCAACGCTGTTGACGCAAATTAAGTTCCTTTTGAGAGAATAAATACTTCAAGGACTTATGATCGGTATAAAGAACAAATCTCTCTCCTAAAAGATAATGACGCCAAATACGAAGGGCGAAAACAATAGCCGCGAGCTCTAAATCATGAGTGGCATATCTAGTCTCAGCAGGCTTCAATTGCCTAGAAGCATAAGCAATAACACGTTCTCTTTGCATAAGAACGGCACCCAAACCAACGCGACTAGCATCGGTATAAACAACGAAATCTTGATTCCCCTCGGGAATAACAAGAACAGAAGCATCTGAAAGGAGTTCTTTTAGTTTCTGAAAAGAAGTTTCACATTTGTCCGACCAAATGTATGTAATACCTTTCTTCGTTAAGCTAGTGAGAGGCAAGGCAATCTTAGAAAAGTCTTTAATAAAACGACGATAATAGCCCGCCAATCCAAGAAAACTACGAATCTCTGTCACTCTCCGGTCTCTTCCAATCTTGAATCGCTTCAATCTTTGAAGGATCCACGGAAATTCCGGATTCGCAAATAATATGACCGAGAAACTTCACACGAGATTGCCAGAAGTGGCATTTAGAAAATTTTGCCTTTAATTGATTACTCCTAAGAGTTTCCAACACAATCCGAAGATGTTTTTCATGCTCCTCCTCGGTTTTTGAATACTCAAGAATATCATCGATAAAGATGAGAACAAACCGGTCGATGAAGTCTTTGAAAACTCTATTCATAAGGTCAACGAAATATGCCGGAGCATTCGTTAGACCAAATGGCATAACAAGCCATTCATAAGATCCATAACGAGTACAGAATGATGTCAAAGGAATACTATCCTCTGCAATACGAAGCTGATGAAATCCAGTAGCTAAGTCTAATAGTGAAAAGACTCTAGCACCACTAAGTTGATCGAATAGATCATCAATCCGAGGTAAAGGATACTTATTTTTGATAGTAAGATCATTAAGCTTGCGGTAGTCAACGCAAAGCCTAAGTGTTCCATCGGATTTCTTCACAAAAATAGCTGAAGCTCCCCAAGACGAGGAACTAGAGCGAATAAATTGCTTCGTCTCCAATTCAGATAATTGTTTACGCATCTCCTCGTTTTCTTTATTGGACATACGATAAGGAGGACGAGTGATAGGTTGAGCTCCAGGAATGAGACTAATTCTGAACTCAATTGCTCGCTTAGGTGGTAACCTAAAACGGGATCGAATATGTCGGAAAATTCACAAACGACGTGAATAAGAGAAATAATATCACCCTCGTCGTCATCATCGTCATCACGAGGATTTAAAGAATACAAAGATGCAACCAAGCTGGAATCTGAATCTTTAAGATTAATAGAAATCTGCTTAACAGATTGAGGATGTCGAAGATGAATAGTCCGCTCAGGACATAGGATTGAGCTTCATAACGGTTAAGCCAATCCATTCCCAAAATCATTCCAAAGCCTAAATATCGCATGACATGCAAATCGGCTCGGAAAGAAAAATCACACAAAATAATCTCGACATCTTTACACAAAAAACTGATTATTGCGGATCCACCAACCGGATTCACAATTCTCAAAGAAGTCATTAAACACAAAACATCCAAAGAAAAAGTATCAAGAAATTCTTTTGATATAAAAGAATGGGACGCACCCGTATCAAAAAGAACTCGAATAGGATGATCACGAAACAAAATAATTCCATCTAGAATAGAATGAGGAATAACTTGGCCACGAGATGTGTTGCCAGGGGCTTGAGCAACATTTAACTTTCCCTCCTTCTTGCCCAGAAGCTTGGGGCATGAAGATATAATATGACCGGGAACTTTGCAGTAGCGACAAGAAAGAGACTTTGGGCACTTGTTCGCATAATGGTCCTTTGAACCACAATTATAGCATTCCCCACGACCAAAGGAAGAAGTCTTTGCCACAGAGGTTGCTTGCTTCCCTTTCTTATTGGGATAAGGGTCTTTGAATTTGCTTGGCCTCTTCTTGTTGTTGAAGTTTGGTTTGTAACCCACCACTTCAACATCATTCTCCCTATCCGCCTCTTCAAGACGAAGAGCAATATCAACGAGTTGGTCGAAAGAAACTTCTAATTTTAGAAGTAATGGCTTCTTGAGATTTTTGTTTAAGCCATAGACGAATCTCTGGTTCTTCTTTAAAGGGGTGTTGATATATTCAACCCCATATTTGGAAAGCGACTCGAAAGAGGCGACGTAATCAGTCACAGAGGACTCACCTTGAACAAGGTCTATAAATCGTTGAGCCAATGTCACTTTCTCAGCTTCCGGTACGAATTTCAACTCGAAGCGTTCTCGGAATTTCTCCCAAGTGAGATCTGCTTCATTAGTTTCAGAAATAAGAAGCTCGTACCAGTCCAATGCTCTTTCTCGGAGCATACTTGAGGCCACCTGAACTCGGTGAAGGTCAATAAGATTCATGCGAGAAAAGATTCGATCGCATGACCTTAGCCAAGCCTGTACTTCAATAACAGTTTCGGAACCTTTGAATGGCTCCCCACCCAAATTAGTGTAATCGCTACACAAGCGTGCAAATCCCGACTTTGGGTGAGTTGGTTCCGGGTTAGCTCCAGCTGCTTGAGCATTTGTCACTAAATCAAGAAGCTGTTGAGCAGTCATAAAAACTCCATCCTGGGGTGGAGTGCTAGACGGTAAGGCTCTGGGGCGGCCTGGTCTAGACATTTTTCTCCCTTTAGAAAGAAAGAAGAAGAAGAAAAAGGTTATTCACCAAATTGAATATCAAGCAATCTTGATAGATAAACAAGGAATCATAAGGAAAATAGGATGAATCGGTACGAAGACTCGAATTAAATCCTAAAGCACGACTCCTAAGATGGACTTAGGACGATGATCCTTGTTATAATATTCCATATTGTTCCGAAGTTTGGCTCCGATACCAAGCTGTGACGCCCCACCTCTATACCCACGCTAGACAAGAACATTACGGTGAATGCTGTCGACTAGCACGGAGAATAAGGCTGTTGAGGAGCGACCATCCATGTAATTTCTTTGCGCGAGCACCGATATGTCAGATAATATAATATGCATTCTATTTCAAGAGGAAATCCGACGTACCGACACAAACTCAAAGCTACTACACAGTGGCTATATAAATCCTTCGGCAAACAAATATTGAAATAAGCATAACACAAATCAGTCACAGACAATTCATATCACAAAGGCGGAATAAGATATGAATATTACACTAGAAAGTGTACATCGGAGTAGTGGTCTAAAAAGATCCACAATATCACATAAGAATAGTTACATGAACTACACAAAAGAATAAGTATACAATATGGAGTCTGTATCTCAAATGTATACAACAAAATAACTACTAATCTAAGTAGCTAACCCAAAAGTCAAGGAGTTAATTCCGGATAAGAAGTCAAGCAGAAGCACCTGTAACATCTCGGTCTGACCCGAGTATTATTTAATAAGAAAATAATAAACGGATCAGTCTAACTATAAATATCAGATGAAACGTTATAGAATAAGAGATATGACTAAACATAGAATAATCACAATGCCAAGCTGTGATATATATATATACTTAGTTGATAATCATCATGAGATTAATCAATGTCACCAAATCTACACAAGACTCAAAGAAACGTCATACTCCTTATTTCGTTCACCATACCATAAATATTGACGATAATATCAATGTCAATCACAAAAGTCAATGACGCACAAATTCCAGAGGACTACACAAGAAATCCAGAAATCACTAAAGTCAATGACACACAAATTCACCAATGCACAAATATTGATAAAACTTATCAATGGAAATCACGAAAATTGGTGAAACAAAAATTCTAGGAATCTACACAAGAAATCCAGAAATCACAAAGGGGGGGAGGCCTATCACAAACGGGAGCATAAAGCCCACCAACACGTGTATCACAAACGGAACGCTAATTCCATGGTCGCTAACCAATACAAATTGAGCCGAAGCTCCACAAACGGCCCGAAGACCATGGGTTGCTACCCCACCAAATTGAGTCGAAACTCCACAAAGCGGGGTTTAGTCTCCCTCGCAGACAAAGAGACATCGCACATTGCTAGTCTAAATCACAAAGATGATCGTCATGATCAACGAGAAGTGTCAATTACACTAAGCTAGTAAATATATGAGTTTAGCTTCATGTCCCATAACCACTTGCTTAACTTAAATATTTACGAACAAACTGTAAATCTCCACTAGAAAATTGTCATAAGAGGTTTAATCGAACAAGTCCAAGAATTAACCGACGAAGCAAACGCAAGCGTTTCATACCACTCGTTTTACCAAGCCGTTTAATTAGATTTCTCATACGAGTGAGGTAAAGGTTTGTATATACTAATAGATTGAAAAACGGTTTTATAAACGAATTTGGTATTAAAATAGTATTGAAATCGTTTGGGGAAAGAGTTTTGATATTTACTACTAGTATAGAAAACCTTTGTATTTTAAAGTGACAAAGCACAAAAATGATTGTAGAAACAATCAATCACCAAATTTCACATACGAAGACGTGAATTAATTCCAAAGAAATCGACAACAAATCCATCAAAGTAGATACTTCCAAAAATTCCAAAATAGAAGTCATCATAGTTGAATAAGTGATAACAACAACTAGGAATTAAAACGAATTGATATAAATTGGATACCAAGCAAAACTAGGCTCAAATAGGCACTGTGACGACCGCCCATGACTCCCGCACCAAAACAATGGAATAGTGCGCTGAAGGGCGTGCCGGGTAGTCATGGACAGTAGTCAGGGTAAAATAAAACAGCAACCTCTATCGTACAACTCACAGCGCTTGGATAAAATACAATAGAGAAATATATAGTGAAGCTCCATAACAGAAAAATCATCATATAAGCATCGTAAGTAAATTTATACAAACATGAATCATCCATACATCAAAGCCTCACTACAACACTCAATCAGATATAACAGCGGAACACCCAGTATATATAGTAAGAAAACTAGTATGCAAAGCCTCCTGCTCGTCTTCGTCATCATCAGCGTAAATCTCTAAGAACAGCACCTGTCACCTGCTACCTAGTCTGCCCATCCCAACATGGATGAACAGCCCAAGGCAATAAGAGGAGACATAAAACCTTGAGTCAGACAAAGTCTTAGTGAGCAGTAAATCAACTATCAAACATACCAAAAGAGCATAAAGGATAAAAGGAATAGGAACCAAACCATCCCACTCCACCTCTTTCTACAATGATAGCTCCCAGACACACACTAAGGAAAAGCAAACATAATATAGCAGATAATTAAAGTAAAGCGATAATCACTCGAGTCAAGGGCGATGCTTTCCAAATACAAACCCCCAAGGCCTAAACCAAGATCAGATAAGCACCCAGAAAATACCGCTCTTGAGACCGAATGATAATACAACCAAACATCCATGACTCTGGCTATCACTGTTTTCATTGCCATGATTCTACCGTTAATTGAATGACCACCTGTCAAGGGCTAATGGTAACCCCGGTTCTAGACATAACTCCGCACGTCGTCGCAGCCCGTGCCTAGGAATTTTCGCAACTACCCAGAGTACTAGCACGTCGTCGCAGCCCGTGCTTGGAACGTCGTCGCAGCCCGTTCCAACGTACTCTTGCTTTGAGCATGCTAGAACCTTCAACAACGATAAGATCTTAGCCTCCTAGTCATCCTCCTCGACGACTATTTCCATACTAGCTCAAGCGCCTCTCAAGCTAACCATTATCACCTACCCGGATCGCATTACCGAGTTATCAACATAACTTTGCACGTCGTCGTAGCCCGTGCTTGGAACGTCATCATGACCCGTCCCATCTCAACATCACACTTTGCCTCATCGCATCGTAGCAAAGTCCCATCTCGATCTCATGCTTTGCCTCCTTGCATCATGGCAAAGTCCATCGTCATCGAATCCATCCATATGAGCTTCCACATCCGCTTCATACGCCATAGGCAGCTTTCAACATTCAAGAGCCTTTCCACTTAGCTTCTGAATCATCTTCAACCATCTTGTTCCAAATCTATCAACTAGATAGCTCATTCACAACAATTAATCAAGGCAAACATTAATCCAAACAAATAAGTACTCAATCAAGATCTAATTAGGCATTTATAACCAAAATGGCAATTTCGTAAATAAATGAGCATAGAACTAACATACATGAATCATGGGTTTTTAGCATAGATCTAGCAAATATAAAACATGGGTTTTGTTTCTATAACTTAATAAATGAACTTGCATAGGTAAACATCTTCACAAACAATGGATCTATACTTGGATCTAAGGAAAAATGCACAAAATCACTATCTACAACACTCCAACAAATCACCAATCCAATATACTCCTTTGGGTCCGCGTGAGAGATAACTACCACTCACCAAATCACCTAAACACCTCAAAAACTAAACACTTCAGATCTGGACAGCGAAGATCAAGGCTTGATCCGGCGAAATCTCGCTTAAAACGATGAAATCTAACTTCGTTGGATGAAGATCTTCAACTTTGGTACTTGAATCTTTGATCTCGATCTTCGATCTTGGATGGATGTTAGAACTAGATTGGAATGGAGAAAAGAAGATGAAAAAATGTTGTAGTCGAGTTCCCAAAATGGCAGCACTTCGTTGCTTCAAAAACCGGTGCCAAAAAGTGAGCTGAACCCCTCTATTTATAGGCTGGAAAAACCCTTATCTCGGCCGTCCCTAAGTCGCCGCCGACCTAACCTTGCCAACCCAACACTCTGCCGACCTAACACTCCTTGCCGACTTATCACTAAACCAGATGCCGACCCAACCCAAAGCCACATTGCCGACCTAGCAATATACCCGACCTACCGACCTAACCACATACAGGGGTAACCACTAGGTCGCTATATGTTAGACCAGTAACTCCCTTAGGTCGGTCAGTTCTTAACTCGGCCAAACTTTAACTCGCTCGCTTCTTAAGGTTGCCCAAACCCCTAAACCACTTATCCCGTTAAGTCGGCAACACTGTTAAGTCGGTCTCCCTTATGAGCCGGCCAACCTTTAAACCACTAACCCCCTTAAGTCGGTCAAGCACTATAGGTCGGTCACTACCTTATCTCGGTGACCTTTTAACTCGGTAATACGTTAGCCTTACTAACCCGGCCATCACGACCCAAGCTTTAGGTCATCTACCCCTTAACTCGGCTAAGCCTATAAGTCGGTCATGACTCAACACTACACATGAGTTAACTCCCCATTCGACTCATGCTAGAGACACCATAAACAATACTAACGACCTGAAAATTCTACGATTTATCGACACGTAATATACGGGTCGTTACATTCTCTCCCCCTTAGGAATTTCGCCCCCGAAATTCCAAGCAAACATCAGCAATCAAAAATATTCTGCATGCCTACCATCCATAGCAATCAACAAACCATGCATCCAATTCTAGCCTAGCATGCAGAATTCTAAGACTTAGAACAAGCTACAAATTCATGAGATGTCACGACACCTTAGGGCCATACCTTGAAGAGTTCAGGATGAGCTGCCTTCATCCTCTCTTCCTCCTCCCATGTACAGTCGTTAACATCATCACTCCATTGTACCTTGAGTAACGTAATCGTCTTCCTCCTAAGCTGTTTCGTATCGGTTTCAACAATACGAAGCGGCTTACGAGGTCTTCTAAACACTGGATCAACCTCCAAGTCTTCACAGCTATCAGCAGAAACCACCGTAGTTGGGTCATGCACATACTTCCGTAGATAAGATACATGAAAAATATTGTGCACACCCGCCATCTTTTCCGGTAATTCCAATCTATAAGCGAGCTTTCCAATTCGCTCGATAACCGGGAATGGTCCAACAAATCTTGGAGTTAACTTTCCTTTCTTCCCGAATCTAATAACACTCTTTAACGGAGAAATCTTCACAAAAACCATCTCACCTACGACGAATTCCAAATCCTTTCGACGATTATCGGCATAACTCTTCTGACGATCTTGGGCTGCCTTCATTCGTTGCCGAATGATCTCTATACAATCTGAAGTCTGTCGAATCATCTCTGGCCCAAGTATCAACTTTTCTCCAGTTTCCAACCAACATGTCGGAGAGTTACACGGTCTTCCATATAATGCCTCATATGGTGCCATTCCAATACTCGACTGATAACTGTTATTATATGCAAATTCCACCAAATGAAGGTGATCTTCCCATGATCCTCCGAAGTCCAAAACACAAGCTCTGAGAAGATCTTCCAAAACTCGGTTAACCCTCTCAGTCTGACCATCTGTTTGAGGGTGATAAGCTGTACTCAAACACAACTCAGTTCCCAAAACTTCCTGGAAGCTCTTCCAAAATCCACTTGTGTCTCGATCGCTCACTATACTCTTCGGAATACCATGGAATCGAACTATCCACTTAACATACAATTCAGCCAACTTCGATGCAGTCCTAGTTGATCGAACAGGAATGAACCTTGCACTCTTTGTCAAACGATCTACTATGACCCAAATCTCTTCATTTCCTGCTCTTGTCCTAGGTAGACCATCGATAAAATCCATTGACACTTGCTCCCACTTCCATGTAGGAACTTCTAATGGCTGAAGCAATCCACTGGGCTTCTTCTGCTCAGCTTTCACCAACTGGCAGTTCATACATTTGGAAATAAAATTTCCAACATCCTTCTTCATGCCTTCCCAGTAGTAAGTTCTCTTCATATCCCGATACATCTTATTCCCACCTGGATGAATTGTCAACTTCGAGTGATGACTTTCCCTTAGAACTTCATCTCTCAATCCATCAATATCGGGAACAACCAGTCGTCCTTGCTTTCGAAGCCGACCCTCTCGATCGATCTCGAATCCTTTATCCTTCTCTGGTTCCAATCCAGATTCCAAACCACGGATAATCCTGACAAGCTTATCGTCTTGCTTTTGGCTCTCGCCAATCCTTTCCACAAGAGTAGGTCTTATCGATAAGTTTGCCAACATCTCAGGTTCCAATTCACATCTAGGCCTGAAGTCAAACTCAGCCAAATACTTGAGACTCTTCCACTCCGAAAACATGGCTCCCAATCCTGCATGTCTTCGACTTAACGCATCTGCCACTGCGTTTCCTTTTCCCGGAGTATAGGCTATACCAAAATCATATGATGCTAGAAACTCCAGCCACCGTTGCTGTCGAAGATTCAAATCCTTTTGGGAGAACAGATACTTCAACGACTTATGATCTGTAAACAACTCGAATCTAACTCCCAATAGATAATGTCTCCACATCTTCAAAGCAAACAAAATTGCCGCTAACTCCAAATCATGAGTCGGATAATTCCTTTCATGCGGCTTCAGTTGTCGACTTGCATACGCAACAACTTTATCCCTCTGCATTAGCACTGCTCCAAGCCCAGTGCCACATGCATCGGTGTAAACCACCATCTCATCATTCCCACTAGGAATAGTCAAAACAGGAGCACTCGTCAGTCGCTCTTTCAGGATTACGAAAGCTTGCTCACACTTATCATCCCATCTGAACACTTGGTTCTTTTTCGTCAATCCTGTCAACGGTGCAGCTATCTTGGAAAAGTCTTTAATAAACCGACGATAATATCCTGCTAATCCAAGAAAACTTCTTACATCAGACGCATTCTTAGGTCTAACCCAATCCTGGATTGCTGCCACCTTAGCGGGATCAACCGCTATTCCATTTCCAGAGATAACATGGCCTAAGAACCTCACTTCACTCTTCCAGAAGTGACACTTCGAAAACTTAGCCTTCAGCTGATGTTTCCGCAAGATTTCCAAAACAATCCTTAGGTGCGTCTTATGCTCTTCTTCAGTTCTGGAGTAAACTAAAATATCATCCACGAACACAAGCACGAACTTATTCAACTGATCTCTGAACACTCTATTCATAAGATCCACAAAATATGCTGGCGCGTTAGTCAATCCAAACGGCATTACCAGCCACTCATAAAATCCGGACGGTGTCCTGAAAGCAGTCTTTGGCACACTATCCTTTGCCACTCTCAACTGGTGAAATCCCGTTGCCAGATCCATCTGGGAAAACACCTTAGCCTCGTGAAGTTGATCAAACAAGTCATCTATTCTCGGCAATGGATACTTGTTTTTCTTAGTCAACTTATTTAGCTCACGATAATCCACACACAACCTCAACCATCCATCCGCTTTGGTTGCGAACACAACTGGTGCACCCCATTCAGACATACTTCTCCGAATGAATCCTTTCTGCAAAAGGTCATCAACCTGCACCCTCAACTCTAGCTGCTCCCTAGGCGCCATCCGCCTAAGAGGCATCACAACAGGTCTGGCTCCCTCAACTAGATCGATACGAAACTCGATCTCCCTATGCGGCGGCAACCCTTTGACTTCGTCAAAGACATCCTCAAATCCATTCACAATAGGCACCGATGACAGTCCATCCCGTGGAACAACCAGCGAATACATGAAGCTCATGAAGACGTCTTCCTCATGCTTACATCGTATCACAACCTTTCGCCCTTCCACATTCCCGACTGTCACCTCGAGCCTCTCACAATCAATCCTTGCCGCATATTTCCTAAGCCAGTCCATACCCAAAATAATTCCGAACCCCGCAAAGTTTAGAACAAAGCAATCACAAACAAACGAGCAATCATGACTCGACACAACTAGACCATGGCATACCATACACAAACATGACGAACCCCCAACTGGATTAGTCACAACCAATGGCCTATCAACAATATCCGGTCTCAAACCTAACCGGTCTACCAAATCATTACAAACAAAAGAATGCGACGCTCCAGTATCAAACAACACTCTAACTGGAACACCACAAATAGAAAGAGTACCTTGAACCACCACACCCTTCCCCTTCACTTCAGCAGTAGGAGCTTTTGAAGATGACGGCACAGCTCCCAAAGCATAAGCTTGCACAATCTGCCTGTCCTTCCTCGATTCTGGACAGTCCTTCCTGAAATGCCCTGGTTTATCACAGTTGTGGCATTTCGCCGGTGCCCTTGGATTCCTACAATCCTTGGAGAGATGGCCCTTCTGCTGACAATTATAGCAAATCACCTCGCCCTTCGGCTTCTTCTGGACATCCCTACCCTTCTGTTGCTGCTGCTTCCTCTTTCTATTTTCACTCCGCTGTGGTTTAGATCCTTCCCTGGTTACAGCAACAACAGAACTTTCCTTAGGAAACAAACTCTCATGCCTGAGAGCTTTCTCCACAAGCTTCTCAAACGGATCATCCAAGTGATCCACCAACTGCCTCCCAAGATAAACATCCAAACCGGTCACAAACTTCTCGTTCTTCTGATAGGGAGAATCAATATACGATCTGGCATACTTGGACAAAGTTTCGAACTCAGAAATATACTCAAGAACTGGTCTCCCACCTTGCTTGAGTTCTACAAACCTCTTGAACAAAACAGACTTCTGAGCCGTAGAGATGAACTTGGCTTCAAATCTAACTTGGAATTGCTCCCTAGTGATCTCTTCTTCTGGAGTATCGATGGTGATAGAATTCCACCAATCAGCAGCTCTTCCCTGAAGCTGTCTCGATGCAAGCTTCCTCTTAGTTGCATCCTCAATCCCTAAGTCACCAAAGATTCTTCGACATGCATCAATCCATCTCTGCACCTCAATGGTCGACTCCGTCCCCAAGAAAGCTTTTCCTCCAAGAGCAGTATAATCCTTACAAAGCTTAGCAAAATCCACCGGCCTTGGAGCTTGGACTTGAACTCCCACATCCGCTGATGATCCCGAGGCTGGTATCCTTTTCATGATCGAAGTCATCATCGCTTCGAACATAGTTCCATAATCAACAGCCCCTTCATCGGCACGGCCTTCCCTTGCAGCTGGTCTCCCTCTTCGACTCATCCTTAATATCTGCAATAAGAATGATTAGAACACCTTAATAAACAACTGCATAAGGAGTTCAAATCCTTCTAAGCTACTATATTATATATAGTAATTATCCATCAAAATACAATTACGTCTCTCATACGTAGTTACATCAGCGAGCATTGGCTAAAATCGATTAACCAAAGCTCTGATACCAAATGTGACGACCGCCCATGACCCCGCACCAAAACAATGGAATAGTGCGCTGAAGGGCGTGCCGGGTAGTCATGGACAGTAGTCAGGGTAAAATAAAACAGCAACCTCTATCGTACAACTCACAGCGCTTGGATAAAATACAATAGAGAAATATATAGTGAAGCTCCATAACAGAAAAATCATCATATAAGCATCGTAAGTAAATTTATACAAACATGAATCATCCATACATCAAAGCCTCACTACAACACTCAATCAGATATAACAGCGGAACACCCAGTACATATAGTAAGAAAACTAGTATGCAAAGCCTCCTGCTCGTCTTCGTCATCATCAGCGTAAATCTCTAAGAACAGCACCTGTCACCTGCTACCTAGTCTGCCCATCCCAACATGGATGAACAGCCAAGGCAATAAGAGGAGACATAAAACCTTGAGTCAGACAAAGTCTTAGTGAGCAGTAAATCAACTATCAAACATACCAAAAGAGCATAAAGGATAAAAGGAATAGGAACCAAACCATCCCACTCCACCTCTTTCTACAGTGATAGCCCCCAGACACACACTAAGGAAAAGCAAACATAATATAGCAGATAATTAAAGTAAAGCGATAATCACTCGAGTCAAGGGCGATGCTTTCCAAATACAAACCCCCAAGGCCTAAACCAAGATCAGATAAGCACCCAGAAAATACCGCTCTTGAGACCGAATGATAATACAACCAAACATCCATGACTCTGGCTATCACTGTTTTCATTGCCATGATTCTACCGTTAATTGAATGACCACCTGTCAAGGGCTAATGGTAATCCCGGTTCTAGACATAACTCCGCACGTCGTCGCAGCCCGTGCCTAGGAATTTTCGCAACTACCCAGAGTACTAGCACGTCGTCGCAGCCCGTGCTTGGAACGTCGTCGCAGCCCGTTCCAACGTACTCTTGCTTTGAGCATGCTAGAACCTTCAACAACGATAAGATCTTAGCCTCCTAGTCATCCTCCTCGACGACTATTTCCATACTAGCTCAAGCGCCTCTCAAGCTAACCATTATCACCTACCCGGATCGCATTACCGAGTTATCAACATAACTTTGCACGTCGTCGCAGCCCGTGCTTGGAACGTCATCATGACCCGTCCCATCTCAACATCACACTTTGCCTCATCGCATCGTAGCAAAGTCCCATCTCGATCTCATGCTTTGCCTCCTTGCATCATGGCAAAGTCCATCGTCATCGAATCCATCCATATGAGCTTCCACATCCGCTTCATACGCCATAGGCAGCTTTCAACATTCAAGAGCCTTTCCACTTAGCTTCTGAATCATCTTCAACCATCTTGTTCCAAATCTATCAACTAGATAGCTCATTCATAACAATTAATCAAGGCAAACATTAATCCAAACAAATAAGTACTCAATCAAGATCTAATTAGGCATTTATAACTAAAATGGCAATTTCGTAAATAAATGAGCATAGAACTAACATACATGAATCATGGGTTTTTAGCATAGATCTAGCAAATATAAAACATGGGTTTTGTTTCTATAACTTAATAAATGAACTTGCATAGGTAAACATCTTCACAAACAATGGATCTATACTTGGATCTAAGGAAAAATGCACAAAATCACTATCTACAACACTCCAACAAATCACCAATCCAATATACTCCTTTGGGTCCGCGTGAGAGATAACTACCACTCACCAAATCACCTAAACACCTCAAAAACTAAACACTTCAGATCTGGACAGCGAAGATCAAGGCTTGATCCGGCGAAATCTCGCTTAAAACGATGAAATCTAACTTCGTTGGATGAAGATCTTCAACTTTGGTACTTGAATCTTTGATCTCGATCTTCGATCTTGGATGGATGTTAGAACTAGATTGGAATGGAGAAAAGAAGATGAAAAAATGTTGTAGTCGAGTTCCCAAAATGGCAGCACTTCGTTGCTTCAAAAACCGGTGCCAAAAAGTGAGCCGAACCCCTCTATTTATAGGCTGGAAAAACCCTTATCTCGGCCGTCCCTAAGTCGCCGCCGACCTAACCTTGCCAACCCAACACTCTGCCGACCTAACACACCTTGCCGACTTATCACTAAACCAGATGCCGACCCAACCCAAAGCCACATTGCCGACCTAGCAATATACCCGACCTACCGACCTAACCACATACAGGGGTAACCACTAGGTCGCTATATGTTAGACCAGTAACTCCCTTAGGTCGGTCAGTTCTTAACTCGGCCAAACTTTAACTCGCTCGCTTCTTAAGGTTGCCCAAACCCCTAAACCACTTATCCCGTTAAGTCGGCAACACTGTTAAGTCGGTCTCCCTTATGAACCGGCCAACCTTTAAACCACTAACCCCCTTAAGTCGGTCAAGCACTATAGGTCGGTCACTACCTTATCTCGGTGACCTTTTAACTCGGTAATACGTTAGCCTTACTAACCCGGCCATCACGACCCAAGCTTTAGGTCGTCTACCCCTTAACTCGGCTAAGCCTATAAGTCGGTCACGACTCAACACTACACATGAGTTAACTCCCCATTCGACTCATGCTAGAGACACCATAAACAATACTAACGACCTGAAAATTCTACGATTTATCGACACGTAATATACGGGTCGTTACAGGCACAATAAGGCAAATTGGTGCAGGTCAGTCGACTGACACAAAGGTCCAGTTGACTGAACCAGAAGCAGGGAAAAATAATTTCCTGCAGTCAGTCGACTGACCAAAAATTTCAGTCGACTGAATGCAGGAAAACAGAGGACCCGAGCCTCTGTTAGCTACCTTCGGAATGGCTATGTGCTACAGCCAGTCGACTAACCCAAAGGTCCAGTCGACTGACTGGCACCAAGGCTGTTTTCTTAGCCTATGAAATGAAGATGCAATCTTCATCAAAATGCAATCGAGCGAGCACGGTCACTAAGGGTTTATGCAAATCGACTACCCGGTCCAATAAGCTCTTCGATGCATCACCAAAAACAAGTTCAAACAACAAAGCTATGATTTTTGAAGATTTGAACCCAAAACACTAAAATTTGGAATGTTCACAAAACCTATCAAAATCAAATACACATGAATATGTGTTAGGAATTCATACCTAACAATCAAAGATAATCATAGACCTAGATGTGAGATAAAAAACTCACCTTTTCACAAAATCGAACAAGAAGAAGCTTGAAAGCAAATGGAGAATCAAGCTCTCTTCAACACAACCCAATTGAGCTTGAATCTAAGCTCAAAAACAAGAACATTCCCGAAATTAGGTTTAGGAATTTCTGAAATTGGTAAGAGAATAAGTTGGAGAAGAAGAAGAGAAGCTTACCAATGGGTTCTTCTTGAGTTTGGAGCTAGGAATTTGATTTGCAAGAGAAACTAGGGTTTTGGAGTTTTAATTTCCAATCTCTCCCACCATTAAAGCTCTAAAAACTGAAAAGAGAAGAGAATGAGGGTGAGTGGGGAAGAGTGGCTCAGATTTGAGCATAAGCTAACATAGGGCTGAGCCCAAACCAAACCCAAAGTGAAAAGTAGTAAAAATCAACTTTCTCCAAACATATCGAAGCTTATACTCAAAAAGGTCGCAAACGACATTTTAAACTCAATGGGAGTGGTCCCGAGTCCCAATTCGACCGTATGCAAAAAGTAGCTTGTCGGACTAAAATCCGACCAACGATAAAATATTTAAATAAAATATTTAAATATAAAATCGATAAATATGCAGGTTGTTACACTCGGGAACTTCGAAAATGAATCTGAATCCATTAAAGGGGTTATAAATCGTTAGTTGATATATATATATATATATATATATATATATATATATATATAAGTGTAATTTATATTTTTTGGAAATTTTAAAAGGGAATTAATAAAACTTTGGAGATTTGTGACATCAGACGGAGTATCCATAAGTATTGGAATTAAATGGCTTTGGGAATATTCTAATTACGAAATGATTTGTATAGAATATTTTCTAAGTAATGAATTATAAGTTGGATTTTAAAATATTTCTAAGTGTTGATATGGGTTAAAAATCCTATTATGGAATTTGAAATCCTTTTCAAATATTTAAATACTGGAAGGAATTATATATACACACACACAGATATATAAATATATATATACCTTTGTGAATACATTTTTAAGTAGATGTTGAAAAATATATAATATGGGCCTAGTGACTGCTTATGGGTGTTATTTGATAGTTAAATAACCGACTATCAAACCTTGGCAAATTCGTTGATCGTTTCGAAGAGATTGGGATCAGATTTAATTATTCGAAAATTATTTTGATCCAGTTTGTGCGTTACTAATTGTGATGTCTCAAGGCTAATGGAGATGGTGATTTTGGAGATTCGATTTGTTTAGACCCAAAACAACTAGTATGGATGAATGCTATCATTGCATTGCTTGCCTGGAAGGCAGTGTTAGCATTCCAGTTATGTATGTTATTCTAAACGTAAAACATAGTCTAAAGCCTTATCAACCGGAAATGACTAGAATAGAGGAGATGCAGTAGAGCTAAGTGGGTCGTGCCCAATTAGGGTATGTTATCACCTTTCCAGATACCATCTGATACACTATATTATAATTATGGATATTGTTGTGCATGGAAAAGAGAGCGCTAGATAAGTGTGGAAACACCCAGGGTTGTAACATATTCGATACTATCCAAGTCAAGGGTGGGTCGGTCATGTGTTGGTAGGGGTTCCAGATGAGGTCCTCGGTACATTTTTCTAGAGGTGTACTTTGGCGGGCGGTACCCTAGTAGTCCAGTCATTTTATGGAATCCACTATCCACTACGAGCCTGTATGGTTTTTGTTATATACCAACTATGATGAAACGTGTTATGCAAGCATTTCAGCTATTTGCTGTAACGACCCAGAATTTTTGATAATTTAAAAATTGGATATTTAATTGAATTTAAATATTAATAAATGAAATTCTTAAGTCGAATAATTTTATTTCGAATTTCTGGATTTAATTGGACAATTAAATCGATAATTTAATAAGTTAAATTCCAGAAATAGTTAAAAAAATCAAGTTAATATGATTGAAAATGATTTGTAAAATTTTGTTATATCATATTGGGGTTATAGAAATGTTACAGAACTTTTAAAATTGAATTTGGAGTTAATCTGTGAAAATTGAATATTTTAATATTTAATTATCGACTGAAAAATAGCCAATTTTTGAACAGTCTCAGAATTGAACGAGACCAGTTCCATTGGATCCGTAATAGTTAGTTATTATCGGATTTCAATTTTCGTAGCAATCGGAGTTGTCGTTTGACCGTGGCAGCTCGAAACGCATCGAATTGTTTTTAATTATAATTTGGCGAGTTAAAATAGTCATTTTTCAAACGGTCTCGGATTTCGACGAAACCAGTTTCATCGGATCTGTAATGTGATATTATTATAAGATTTCAAATCTCGTGTCAATTGGATTTACCGTTTGTCCGGGGCAAGCTAAAACGCCTAGAAAATCGTTTAAATCGATTTAATTCAAATTGATCGTTTATAGCCGTATCTCGCACAGATGATCGAATTAGCTTCCAAAACCTGTTTCATTGTGTCCGGAACGTGGAAAAACCCCAAGATCTCCTGTTGGAACGCGTTGTTTGGAGATCGTTTGAGAAAATGGTTTATAGGTGATTTGGTATTAAAATAATAATAATAATTGTTTATAAATATAAGTTTTCTTCAGTAAAACCCTAATCCACTTTAGTAGCCGCCGCTTATAACTTTAATGGCCAAAATGTTCTTTCGTTTTCCCCCATTTTTCTCTACATCCACTCAATAATTTCAAAAACCCTCAAATAGAGAATCGTAGAGCACTCCAAGTACTCCACATCCAACGGTGATGATCATCATCGGAGGTCAGGATTCGCCAGAATCGTGTGGCAAAGGGGTGCCGTTCGCACGCAAAAAGAGGGAGCAAGGGGCGACCGAGCTCTGAGATTTTTGGGCCGAGCATTAGGTTGGAGTGGAGCTTCGAAATGGCGCAATCTGATCGTGGTGGAAGTCGATGTGGAGGTGGCGGCAGTTAGGGTTTCGCGTGTGATATATGGGTTCGGTTGCGTATTTCCTGAGGGAAGAATATGCTACGCGCGTAAGAGATGGGGATGGACGGCCTAACTTTGAAGTTTGAAATTCACGGCTGAGATGGCAAGGTTATAAAAAATATAGAGAAATTGTAAATAAATAAATAAAAAATTAAAATCATACAAATATTTGAAGTGTTGTATCTTTGTCATGCGAGGTCAGAATCGGACAAAACTTTTTGCGTTGCATTCGTATCGTCGAGCTCTTCGCGATGGAGCTGGATTGGAAAATTGTGGAGCTAGCAAAAATTTCGGGTAAAATTAAACGCCCGTTTAATTTTATTTGAAATAAAACGCTACGGATTGCTATCGGAAAATCAAGGTGAGAACTCCTCACTCAATCGAACAGATCGAATTAAATTTTAAATAGTTAGATTTAAAATTTTTGAATGATGATTTCAATTATTGATTGCTATTTGATTGTGATAGTAGATATAGTAGGATATATCTATATATATAGCAATATATATATATTAGCCTATGTATATATTGTAATTGATTGATTTCCCGCATTGTATAGCGGATGAGACCCTATTGCGCCGCCTATTAAGCGGATAATATTTTAAAAATCCCATATACCGCGATATTCCACCTCGAAGTGGGATTGGTATTGTGCTAACATCTTTGGATGCAGGGAAACAGGTTGGAGGGATCCAACTGGATTCCTCACAAATATTTATATGATTATCGATATTGTGTGATTATTGATATCATATCGATATATGATATTTGTGCCGTGATTGACTATTCGATGCTGTTGCATCATCGGATTCATTTTTAAAGTTAAAAATAACGATTTTGAATTTAAAAGGGTTTTTAAAGTGATTTTTCATAGAATATGTTTTATTAAATTTTTGTATTGATTCATTTTAAAATAAATAAACTTATAAATTTTTATGTTATAAAAAAAAATTAACATTTTTATGAAATATGACATAAAGGTAATTTTTAAAATACATAGATTTTTATAAAATAGTTAAATTGGGATTTTGGATAAATTTTATTGTCGGTTTATATAAAAGATTTTATAAATGGATATATGTGAATTAAATTTATTGGAATTCTGAAACGGGTTTATAAAGTGTTGAGTTGATGAATAAAATGAATTTCATTAAAATTCATAGATTTATAAGTTGTGAAAGTTATCAAATGAATAGATGTGGAAAATAAAAGTTTTATAGGAAATTAACTTATAAACTGGCTTTTGCGCATTTAAATGGGATACTGATAGAAATAGTTAATAAAAGATATTTTTATAAGTTGGAATTGAAAGAAAATATATAAAGTAATCTTATAAGTAATAAGATTTAAAAATTTGTGAAGTTCAAAGGAACGATTTGGTAAATAAATAATATTATAAGTATTCAACTTATAATATAGATTTTGGTTTATAATTGGGTTATATAAATTGAATTGGATTTAATAAAAGAGATTTATAAAAGTCAAAGTTATAAATAGAAATGGAATTTATTGACATTGTTTATAAATTCGAAAATCAATTGAATTTGATCAATTGAATATAAAAGTTATTAAAGGAGTTATATTCACGTTTTTGAACAGTGAATATATCGTTAAAATAAATTGGATATCTTTTGGGAAAAGGATGTTTTAAATAGAATTTAAAACGAGTTAAAGATGTTTTAAAATGCATCAAGTATCGAAACATAGATTTCAACATTCATTGTTGAAATAGACGTTTTCGAGAAATAGAGGGAAATGAAAACATAGATTTCAACATTTATTGTTGAGATAGACGTTTTCGAGAAATAGAAAGAAATGGTGGACTATAACACTGTTGTTATAGTAAATGATTTCCGAAAGGAAATATTTTTGTATAGTATTGGGATTTATATATCTATTTAATTTCGAATCCCTATACTAGTGATTTTGGGTTGTCGTAACGATGTTTTACGCAACATTCGTTTTAACCCAAGTAAATGTGAATAAAAGAACATTTTTCCTTAAGGAATGAAAAATATACTTAACTATGGTTTAAGTATACCGAATATTTTCAAATGGTGAAAATAAATAATATTTGTGAATCACTTACTTTTAAATAAGTATGGAATTGTTTTTCCAATATGAAATGGAATGTTTTTAAGAATTTATCTTTTTGAAGATAAATTGGAATTGAATATTTGAAATCTATTGAAAACTGTAGATCAATAGATAATTTGAAATATAAATTCACTATGGAAATTATAAATGAAAAGGGAAAATTGGTTTTCAAAATAAACGTTGTTTTTTTTTTGAAGTGTGGAAAATTTTATATCTTGTAAAGATATTTTTGGGAAAATAAACAATTTGAGAAATTATTTGTAATCTGGTGATGTTGCGCATCTTTATTGATAGTTAAACAACCGACTATCAATGTTTACCTTTAAATAGGTATTTGTTGTGATTGTTTGAATTGGATGCCACACTTCTTTTTAAATAAGCGCTCACTATTCGGGTTAACCGGGAAAGGACCATGGGGTCGTATAACCCACTCCGAATAGTGATACGTCGTTATGAATTACATTTGAAGACCGATGTTGAAGATCGGATATTTGTGAAAACGGATGGATTACCGTCGAGTTACTCTGCATCGGCTGATCTCCGATACAGAGGTTTATCACCCTTAGTGACGGGATGTCCGGACGTGATTAGTGAATATCCGGATTTGCAAGGGCTTCTTTGGAAGTGCCTTCGGTTCCGTTCGATCCGGGAACGGACTTGTATGGATTGTATGTCTGACGTTACAATTTGAGATGTAAAGCTGGTTTCTATCAAATATATTTCTGTTGGTGGCGGAGAATTTATTCTCTTAGCTTAACACCCTTCTCTGAGACGTACGAGCTCAGAGGTTATATAGTTGATGGTTACTAGTGATACATTCCCGAATTGGTAATGTGGCATACCGAGTGATGCTGTGAAATGATCATTGGTTGATCGTTTGTGATAGGATCATCTGTTTGATCGTCTATCTTGATGATCATTGCTTTGATCATTTGTTGACCCAAAGCACTGCTTTTGTAAAGCGTGGCTTTGTGGACGAGACTTCGTCGGACCTCACACCCCGAAAATGGTCAAAACAGGAAGAATGCGGCAAGGTTATTAGGGGGTAGCACCCCTTTAGTGTATGTCATTCCTTCTGGATAGAGGTGGTATCATGGTATGGAGCCCAGGTACTTAACCTATGTGGTTACTGCAAATTTATTACTTTGTGGTTGTTGGAAATCGGGGATCCTCGGATATAGATCGGTTACGATCGGGGAATGACATATTCGTGTCAGTAGTTACCCAGTTAGGGGTAACCCGGCCTTGTGTTGGCAGAGATCCGGTTAGGTTCTCGAGACGTCATTCCATAGGCGTTTCCATGTGGCAATGGGAAGTTCCTTGGCCTGACCATTTGTTGGAAATCCAAAGAAACAATACGAGCCTTGTACGGTTTTAGTTGTATTACCTGCTATGGAATGTGGCGGTAACCTGCTATTGAACATAGTAGCTATAGTAGGCATACGATAATGGTTGTATGTTGGCTAAGATTTATATTCTACTTTCGAAATGATTTTTCTACACTATGCACTAGCAATAATATCAAATGCTTCTTTTTAATGCGTATCAAGCATCTTTGACTATCATAAGGAGAAATCTCCTCCGATTCTGCGTTTGCATTGTGTGTGTGTGCGGGAGGCCTTATGGTAGTCTCATTTTCTAAAAAGCATTGCGAATTTTCTTTTAAAAATTATGCTATTCCTTGTTTTAAAGATAAATAACTTTTTTAGTTCTCACACCAGTCACATGACTGACCTGGAGTTTATTGTTCTCTTCCTAAACTCTGGGTGCCCACCAATTTCCACACGGGCAGTCAAGAGTCAGGTTTATCAGGTTATTCTGGACTTTAGAGTGCTATGGAGCTCAGGAGGCGAGCTGCATATCGAGACGTACCACTTGTATATGATATTATCCTATTTATTATTCCGCTGTGTATTCTGTATGAGGACAAGTTTATATAACTGTCCATTGATGTATTGACTCTGTTGTCTATTGTTGTTGTAAACTCTGATAATGATGTAATGTATAAAAATGTATAGTTCTTTGTTTTAATGATATTCATGTATCTATTATATGTTGTTCCACTGCGATTGTGAGATTCTGATACGATTCTGTGTTACATTCTTTTCTGTTCTGCTTTTTCTTTCTTTCTCTCTCTTCTTCTACCTCTTTCTTCTTCTTTAACCATAACTTTTCGGTTTTTCGGCAATGAAAAATCGTAAACGTTACATTTGCTAATTTACTTTCTATATAGACTATTACAATATCAGATAATTTTGATATAAAATGTTTTGGTTATCGTAAGGTAAAAAGCCATCATGTCTATGTGTGTCATGGTCTTATGAGATATTTTTGTTTTTCGAAGGATTTTGAAAATAATAATAATTCAAATTGAGTGGGTTTCCTCATGCTGGTTTTCCAGACCGACTTGGGTGTTATTTTAATATAATGCTCGGGTTAGACCGAGTATCATAGATTCATGATAGGATGCTATGAAGCTCAGAAGTCGAGCTGGATAAAAGAGGCGTATTCTATGTACTTGATTATATTCCCCTGTGTATGTAGACTGTATAGTCAGCACTGGTAAGGACAAGTTATAATTGCTATCCAGTATTGATTTGTTGATTTTTGTACTCTGATGGTGGTATATATAAAAATAATTATAGTTCTTTCATATAAAGATAAAGATATGCTATTATCTATTATACATTGCTCCGCTACGATTGTGAGATTCTATGTGTTGTTTAGTTTTCTTCTTATTAATTTTCGTTTTCTTTTCCCTTAACTAACGGGTTTTTCAACGTTCATTTCCTCGGCATGTAATATGGTGGAAGTATTAGTGTCAATTTTCGTGTAACGACCCGCCTTTTCGCACAGTTTAAATCGACGGTAAACCACACACGTCCTACTTAAACCATAGAGAATTGCAGATTGTTGTGGGGGTAAATAAGAAAAAGCAGGGAAAGAAGAAAAATAAAATAGAATCTTACAGCAGAACGATAAAATATAATAATCAAATAAATAGTTCATGAAGCTGTTTTACAAAACATTTGATTATACTTATACCATATATATTAGAGTTACACATACCAGGAAATATTAATAATGCAGCGGAATACAATAGTGTAGTGGAATAATATAATGGATAATAGTAATAAAATTTTCGTCTTCGTCCTCCAAAAAAAGTCTTCAAATCCTGAAATGCTCAAGCTGACCCGACCGAATTGAAAAGACAAAACACTCGAGTCAGAACTAAAAGATCTTATGTAAGTTAAATCAACAAGAATAAATATGAGTGGAATGGCATCAGAGATGTTTACGGGATTTGACATCTTCTATCCAGTGTCTAACGTGACTGCAGTAACTTAAGAGATGCTCGGGATTCACATCTCCTAAGGATCCGTTAAACTATTTACTATGTAGCAATATTTCGCTATTATAATAATGTTTATAGTAAAATATACTTACTTTTAAATAGAGCTAAGGAGTTTCCCAATCTTCTCCTTAAACACAATAATAGTCCCAGTAGTCCATCCAATATCATAGTCCCTCCTGATCGGGAAGCCACCAGAGGATACCACACGAGCTACGGGAGAAAACCAAACTCGTACAAGGCGCACTAGCGTAGGTGACACGACACAACTAGGCAATGCCAGGGTAGATATATCGATTACGCTTCCGGGTCGGTGGTACCGTGTAGAGCGAAGCTACCGCCCACCTCGAGCCACACCCCTAAATCAAAAAAATAAAAAGTGGCCACCGAATCAATCCAAATGTCAGAGTATAATATCGAAGGGATGTGTCCGATAAAAGGTGCTACTTTCTCAACCTGTCAATCGCTCCTGTTTTAGCCACCTTATGCCAACTCATGGGAGTTCGGTCCACGTATATAACTCAAGGAACGTCGCCACCATCCTACTTCATTCTAGAATCTCCACCGCGTACACGGTTGTTAAATTAGTTTTAGGAGTTGGCAGAGAGTATGACAACTTCCGATCCCGGTCTCTTCAACAACCAAACGTTATTATAACACCATGGTCATTTCAAAATAATCATACTTCAAAACTAGGATATAATATTCATTTCAAAACCATATAAATACGATATCCTTTCCATGTCAAAAACTGAATCATTATGATATCATTTTAAAGAAATCCCAAATCAATATAATATCATTTTTATTTCAAATATATCCTTTTTCCAAAATCGTAGCACCTTTAACTTTATACAATTCGAAACCAAACATTTGAAATATAACCTTTCAAAACATAATCCTTCGAATTTCATAGCTTCTAAACCATAACTTCCACAACTTAAATGGTTTGGATATTCAAACAGTATATATAAAATAAAATAGTTTGATTTTAAAATTTCTTTAAAAAGTAAAATAATTTCCTCGACTCTGCACTTTTATTCACCTTAAATTAAATCTCGATTCATTACTTTCAACTCACCTCCAGTTCCAATAAACTATTTCAATTTCAATATATTTCAAACTTTGAGTATTAAACAATTTCAAAACTAAGGTTGGAAATTACAATTCAACAATTCAATGTACTATTATTTAGTTTTGAAATATTTGCATAATAAATACATTATTATTTAAATAAAAATCAAATTACAAATAACTAAATATTTCCTTCAATGTATTTGTACATGAAATATTCATTTAATTCAACTTGAACAAAAATCCAGTTATAAAAAATCATACCTTTTAAAATTTCTAGTTTAATAAAATTTACATCAACTTATGGAGGTAAATTCTTAAATAAGCTCAATTTCAAATACATTTCCAATTTACCTTCCAATCTTAATTTATTTAAATCATTATAACCTCTATATTAAAGTATGATTTAAATACTTAACCATATTTTATTTTAATAAAATCAAACTCCATTATTAAACTTATTATTATTAAACAAATTTATACATAGCTTAAATATATGAATTTAACTATATAAAAAAATTATATATAAAACAAAAAAAATCAATATTTATTAAACCATATAATTATATCCAAAACCATAGAAATCATTTTCAAAATATATATATATATATATATATATATATATATATATATATAGACCGACGGTGTCTATATATAATTTTATATCCTATGGTACAGTGATACAGATATTTATCATTTCAATTCGTAATTTAAAATAAAAAATATGGTTATATATCAATTCAAACTGCAATCCCGAATGAAATAAAATGCATAACAACTTACAGTTTGTAATAATATGTGATACAACATTCATTCATCCAATATCAATCATCAACCATTTATCACAATCATCATCCAATCCAAACAATAACATCAATATAGAACAGATAATAAATAACAGGTAATTACTGACGGTTTATATTCAATAATAAATTTAATAACAATTTAACTGGTAGTTTGTATGCAAAATGAATTAAATAGCAATTTATTTCATTAAATTCAATTTAAGTGGAATGATGATAAAATATGCCAAACAGTCATAAATAAATTTCTAATCACATCAAAAATTAATTTAACAAACATAAGAAATTTTAAAAGTTGTGAGTGGGATAAAACACTCACCTTTTGAATTTAAATTGAATTTAAGTCCAATTAAATCCCAAATTTGAATAGTCTCCAAATACATCCAAACCAATGCCAAAATGTCTGGAATCAAAATATGAACCTAGCGGAGAAAACCGCACGTGAAACGGACCTCGTATGTGAAAGTTGTTAAGGTTTGAACACTTGAAAATTAAAAATTAAAATAGATTTAATAAAATAATCACTGATACACGTCACCTTGCTTGCACAGTAGCTTCACTCGCAAACTACAGCAGCCCAAAAACGCGCGAACTCTACTGAAGCCGCCGCCTACATCGAACTTCATCGAATTTTCGCCATCGCCACACTCGATTCCTTTCCAATCCAATAGCGCCGCTGGCATCCTCAGCCTCGGCCGCCCCCAGACCCCACAACGGCACCCCCGTTGCATCGATGGGCTGCTCACCGCCGCCTCACAATTGACCACGTACAAGCGAACTCCGGCCTCCAGATGACGAACCAAGGTAAGATCTACGACCTGCTCTGTAGCCACTACAAGACAGAACTTCCCGATCGACCCCTAGTGGAAGATCCACCGTTGGATCGACCAAAATTCCATACGAACGGCCGAGAATGATTTGCGACTTCAGGACAAATGGTGATTCAAATTGAATAACGAATCACAGAATTGAGATGCGCTCATCGAGACCTTCAGTATATAATTTTCTTGAATTTTTTTGAGGAGTTAAAAATTTCAATTTGATTTTTGAATTGCAACTGGATTTAAAATTGTACAGACAAATGAGAAATAGAGGTAGTCTAGGGTTTATAACAAGGTATTTATAGACAAGGATGAAAAGAATAGATGGACCCGATTTATAAATGCGCCGAACGATGAATGGCTCGAAAAGCTCGTTCTGACTCCGGAATGAAATTTGGTCAATCCATATATCAAAATAGATGTTTTAAAATAATTTAAACGCGAAGGAACAGGTTTCAAGTCCAAATTCCATCGTATGAAGAAGTTATGCTAAAATCAAATTATTCCAAATTGATTTCTCTTCACCTCCAATAATCCACACATCTCAACTTAAATAGTACAAAACACAAATCATTAATGGAGTATATGTATATATATGAGAATCATCACAGAATCACAGAAATACATCATAACAGAATAGTGCAGCGGAATTACAACATAGTCATAAGAGTAGTTCATGAAGCTACCCATAAATACAACAATGTCTCAAATAAAATGAAATAGAACAACATAGATGTCCAATAGTCCAAATAGAAAGAGCAATACTGATAAGGTAAAGATAATGATAGTCTTCGGGTCTTCAGCTCCAAGTAGCACAACAACAGAAATCCTCAGACTGATCCGAGCATATGCACAAACAAATACTCGAATAAGGACATATATTCTTATACAGATAATATGGTTCATATTTGAAATAGTAATAACTCAAAGATGAATGGAATAACATCTTTCAGGATTCGTTAAAATATCTATACATAGTAATGTACGATAAGTAGATAATGTCTAACAGTAAAATAAAATATCAAGATAGTGTTAAGGCGTTACCATTGCTCCCCTTAACACATTTTATATAGCATTATAGACTATACAGCACTGTAAACTCCACCGTAAACTAGTGGGATATCAGGGAGTACTCTATAGGTATAATACAAAACAAATTCGTAGTGGTCGCGTATAGGGATACAAGTATGACAAGGCACATGAGGCAATACCCAAGGTAGTGAAACTACCGTTTGCCTGATCCGGACTGGTAAGAACGCATCGCCGCAACGATCGCGACACCGCGAAACAGCATTCCAAATTCAAGGGTGCGCACCAATCAATAACAACAAATGAGTAGTTTACGACGAAGTGTGTTCGCTCGAGGTAGCTAACCCCATTTAGCCCGGCAGGGCTCCTATTTTAGTTATTTCCAATTTGACACACAAGGCTATCCATTATCATTCTCTTTCTTCAATCATCACGTACGTCATTCCAACCACTTCATTCTGGATCACACTCCACGTATAGTTATTAAAGTGGTTTCGGTTTAGACAGTGAGTATGTCCCTAAACGATTCCGGTCTCTTTAATAAACTTCGTAATTATTACACTAATTGGTCATTTAAAATATTTCAAACCAAATCAAATACAATTCCAATTAGAATTTGTAATTCAACATTTCATTTGTCTTCCTAAATCAATTTCCATAATTTACATTTCAAAACTTCCAAATTACCATTTCAATACTCTATAATTCAATTTCAAAATTTGATTTAAAACAATTCAAATATTAATTTAAATTCGTATATAAGTTTCATTCCGTAATCGTTTATCATACTTTAATTTACATTCAAATAAATTTAAATTCATTTATCAATTTCATTCAGTATTCATTAAATTAATTTATCATTTAAAACAATTCCTTTTTAAATTCCAACCCATTAGATCAATTACTTAAGTTCAACTTCATTATATCAAAGCTTACAAATTTAATTAAGTTAAATTCCTTAAATCAAATTCTTTAAATTACAAGTCCTACATTTGTCTAAATAACGTATTTTATTTCTTGTTAAAGAAATTCAATTTCATTTATTTATTTACTTAGTTACAAATTTCAAAACTCAGTTAATAAAGAATCTTAGTTTCACTTATTCATGAAGTTCAATTTCACTTAAAAAAATTCAATTCAATTTAATTATTAAATAATTCAATCTTATTCAACTATAAAATAATTTCAAAACTTAATTACTAACTAATTCCAAAACTTAATTGTTAATAATTCCAAATTTAATTTTTAAATAATTAATTTTAGAACAATGTTCTTTCATCAACTACTATGTTAATATTTCGATTCAGATTATTAAAAATTAACATTTTCAATTCATAAAAATTCAAATTCTAACATCATTTCAAAACATTATTATTTATTCAAAAAAATCTTATTTTATTTTTAAATCAAATTATTGACCAATCGGGTTTTATTTAATTCTCTATCCAAGTCAAAGTTTATTTGGGTATTTATCATTTCAACCCGATTCCATTTCAATTCAAAAATCAAAGCATAGCAAAGGGAACTTGCAGTGTGATAACTGGGATGGTGTCAAAGTAAATAAACAAGCAATAGCAACCCCCAATAACAATCCAATAATTATTTATATAATCCTAAAATAATCGTATTAATTTACATTTGTTGTTTATGCAAATTAATGTAATTATTTCTAGAATCTACACTATCATTTCATGTAGATTAAAGATTATTACATTAATATCTATACGGTTCTTCGCTTGATATTCATTATTCAATTTGTAACACATCAATTATGTAACATACATTCAATGGTTCAAGGTGTAGTTAACACTATTTCTACGTGTCAATTTATTTAACATTTAAAGGGGGTCATATTATTCATATTTAACTAATCAAATTCAACACATATATCAATTTTAAATTACTAACTATCCTATATCAAATTCAGTTGCATATTATTTATCACTTTAACATTTACAATTAACGTCCAATTTCAACATCACACAACAATCATTTATCAACCAAACTTGTATAAGAATATAAGTCGTGAAAATTAATTCACCTTTGGTGGTTAAAGAAGTTGACAGCGAAGCACGAAAAAGCACGAATAGAGACGGTACAATACGAACAAACAGACACTGTAATTATCGACAAAAGAAAGATGATATTAATTTAATGAAGTTCATATATAATTGTTTAAAAAAAATATTATATAAATGCGCTTGCCGGTGACGAAGAAAAGAACGAAAGCTGAAAATCGATGCTGCTGCAAAAGGGCTTAATCGATTGCTTCTGCACACAATAAGAAAGAGGAAAGTGGTTACTATTTCAGTAACAAAATAAATGCTACTATATATTCTTTTAGCAACAATTTGAAAGTGACAGTGCACTGCCACTATTGCATAAAGCAACAGTACACTATTACTTTTTCTATTCACTACACAAAGTCGAGACTTCAAAATGTAAGCCTGCATTTCCAAATAGTGATTCATCCCCCCTCCCCCTTTTCCAAAAATTTTATTGTTTCTTCCATAAAACAGTGCCTCGACCTCCAACACAAATAGATACAACAACACTCCCTCAATACGCACGCACATTTTTTTATTTTTTTTATTTTTACCAAGCCAAGACAAAAATAAACTTGCAGTTCCAAACGGTGATATTCATCACTTTCAAAATATAAACCTTCACCCTTTCGCACTCACACAGTACCATACACACACACGCTGCACACACCAAAACACATGCATGCACACGATTATCTTCATGCACACGCGTGCACGAAGTGGCACAGGCAAGGTCAGGGGCCGGAAGTGATGCATGAGTCAGGGCACGGGCTGAGTCGTTGCGCCTCACGTGCGCGCGAGGAGGGAAATAGAGTGGTTTAGGGAGGAGCGGGTTGTGGTTCAGGGAGGAGCGATGGTGGATGGCAGCTGCAGGTCGTTGGAGGGACGGTGCCGTCTGGGAAGGCGTGTCGGCCAGAGGAAGCATGGGCGCGTGCGTCTACGCGTGGTGAATGCCGAGAGAGGCAGTGCTCGGTCGAGCTTGGTACGAGGCTACCTGAAGATGCAGCCGAGCAGAGGCGAATGGAGTGGAGGAGGGGTGGAATGGTGGGGGGCAGTGCGCATGGAGTGGTGAGTTGCGTGTGCTTATGGAGAAGGAGAGTTAGCAAGCTTTTGTTTTGTCCATTAATTTTTCTTTTCAGAAAAGAACACAAAGAATAAGGAAGAAGAAAGGAGGATGAGGGAAGTACCTGAAGAAGTTTGTGCAAAATGAAACGGTACATTTCTTATTAAAATTTAGAAATTTAAAGTAAGAATAAATGTTACTTTGCAACCCGATATGTCACTTCCTTTCCCAATGCTAACGCCTAGCTTCAAACTACACCATTTATTACACCGACTGAGATTATATTTTTCAAATTTCAAGTGGATGCGGGCTAATGATCATGGGCTGAGAATGGTTTAACCGGTCCGTCTGAAACGGTTAAATTAACGCGACTATTTTTACGTCGGACTTCGATTTGCACGAATGAATATGCTGTTTTGATCAGCGCGATGAGGCGCTTTCAACGGTACATACATAATTGCGATATGATAGTTTTATAAAAACTCGAATTTTAAGCTGAAAAAATTGTTCGATTTACAAAACAATTGAAATGGAACAGGCGATGATGGTATTTGACGAAACGAATTACGATGTCTTGATCAGATAAATTTTTACAACATTACTGTGCAAAAATATTTGGATTCGAAAGATAAATTTTAGCAGCTTAAAATGAACTGATATACAGTAAAACGCAAACGAAATTTACTGCAATATTTTACGACGAAACTTTTTCTATATTCATGGCTATCTGGATGCATCTTATAAATGAAGTTAGGACATTAATTGAGATCGTATATAAATTTCAAATTTTTATATTAAAATAATGAATTTAAAATTGAAAATTGGATCGGAAATTCAGGGTTGTTACATAGCTTAAATATATGAATTTAACTATGTATAATTTTATATATATATATATAAAATCAAAAAAATCAATATTTATTAAAGTGTATAATTCTATCCAAAACGATAGAAATCATTTTCAAAATACATATATATATATATATATAGATCGACGGTGTCTGTATATAATTTTCTATCCTATGGTCAAGTGATACGGATATTTATCATTTCAATCCGTAATTTAAAATAAAAAATACTATTATATATCATTTTAAACCGCAATCTCGAATGAAATAAAATGCATAACAACTTGCAGTTTGTAATAATATATGATACAACATCCATTCATCCAATATCAATCATCAACCATTTATCACAACCATTATCCAATCCAAATAATAACATCAATATAGAACAGATAATTAATAACAGGTAATTTCTGCCAGTTTATATTCAATAATAAATTTAATAACAATTTAACTGGCAGTTTATATGTAAAATGAATTAAATAGCAATTTATTTCAATAAATTCAATTTAACTGGAATGATGATAAAATATGCCAAACAGTCATACATAAATTTCTAATCACATCAAAAATTAATTTAACAAACATAAGAAATTTTAGAATGTATGAGTGGGTTTAAACACTCACCTTTTGAATTTAAATCCAATTTAAATCAAAAACATGAATAGTCTCCAAATCCGTCCAAACCAGTGCCAAAATGTCCGGAATTCCAATATGAACCTTGCGGAGAAAACCGCGCGTGAAACGGACCTCGTATGTGAAAGTTATTAAGGTTTGAACATTTGAGAATTAAAAATTAAAATAGATTTAATAAAATAATCACTGATAAACGTCACCTTGCTTGCACAGTAGCTTCACTCGCAAACTACAGCAGCCTAAAAACACGCAAACCCTACTGAAGCCCCCGCGTAGACAGAACTTCATCGAATTTTCGCCGTCGCCACACTCGATTCCTCTCTGATCCAATAGCGTCGCTGGCATCCTCGGCCTCGACCGCCCCGCTAGACCCCACCTCGGTACCCCGCTGCGCTGATGGGATGCTTGCCGCCGCCTCACAGTTGACCATGTACAGGCGAACTCTGGCCTCTAGATGACGAACCAAGGCCAGATCTATGACCTATTTCGCAGCCTCTACAAGACAGAACTTCCCGATCGTCCCCTAGTGGAAGATCCACCGTTGGATCGGCTAAAATTCCATACGAACGGCCGAGAATGATTTGCGATTTCAGGACAAACGTTGATTCGAATTGAAAAAACGAATCACAGAATTGAGATGCGCTCGTCGAGAGCTTCGATGTATAATTTTTTGAATTTTTTTGAGGAGTTTGGAATTTCAAATTTATTTTTGAATTGCAATTGGATCTAGAATTGTCTGCCATTGAAATATGGAGGTGAAGAGGAATTGTACACATAGACAAATGAGAAATAGAGGTAGTCTAGGGTTTATAACAAGGTATTTATAGACAAGGTTGAAAAGAATAGTTGGACCCAATTTATAAACGCGCTGAGCGAATAATGGCCCGAAAAGCCTGTTCTGACTCCGGAATGAAAGTGGATCAATCCATCTATCAAAATAGATGTTTTAAAATATTTTTAATGCAATGGAACAGGTTTAAAGTCCAAATTCCATCGTATTAAGAAGTTATGCTAAAATCAAATTTAATTTATTTCAAGGCGTTTCAAGCCCGTACGATCAAACGACAAGATCGATCGCTACGAAACTTTGATCCTACAACAATTCACCATTACGGATCCGATGAAACTAGTTTCATTGAAATCCGAGTCAGTGGCCAAAATGAGTATTTTCCAGTTAATTAAATAAATTAAATCACTATTTAAATTCAAACTCTATAATTCATAAATTTTATCATCTTGTATTACTTTAGTAATTTATAATTCTTTAAAACCAATTCCCATATCAATTTAAAGTAAATTAATTCACCAATTATAGTATTTATTCATTTACTTAAAATAATCCCTTTATTATAAATTGAATCCAATTAATTTTAATAAACTCCAATTAAACAGATTAGATTCAATTCCAACCCTTTAATTGAGTCTATTATTACTTTGTAATGCAGTTAATACTTGTCTCACATTTCATTCCATTTATATATTCAAATTTCCAGCTTCCATTTGTATTAACTATTATTTCCAAATATATTGAAGTTGTCAAATATATACATCTGTTAAAATTAAAACCTCAATTAATTCATTCAATAGGTTTCATTCCTTCATATTAACTTATGAATAAAATGTGCATTCCCGTTGCTTTATTACATTTACAGTTCTTACCCACAGAAATGAGACATTTATTTTCATTTAAATGTAATTGTTTTCCAATTAATTTGGTAGACTAGATATATTCTGGCAATTTATGATGATTGTTACCATAGCCTTAAAATTTCACTTAGGCTTATCATTTTAATTATTTATTATAATTACTTACATCCTATGAATTTATTCTATTACCATAAAACATACATTAATTCATATATTCATACAATACTTACCATTATTTATTTATAATAAAATCTCATTCCCAAATATAGCAGTTATAACAAATTAATAGGACAGTTAAATAGTAACTTTCGACCGTTACTATTACTTTGATTCACATTAATTACAATTAATATTCTCAATAAATTTATTTACTTGTATGTTCATTCTTCCGAACCAATTACCATCTATTATATTATTTCACACATTAATTCAATAATTACATTTTCTTCCTCATAACCCATTTATAACCAAGTCATAACATTTAAATTATTTTATTAACTAGAATTTCACTCAAGTTCATTATTTAATAACTTGCATTAAAAATTTCCTTATTTACATCTAATTACTGTTAATAATGTGTTATTACATTAAGTAATTCAATGCTTATCTTTTATTTTCTCATATTCAATTTATATCCAGGTATACACTTTCACTACTTCATTTATTAGAATCTTATTCAAATTACTAATAATTAGTTTTTATTTTTTAATTACATTGTTATATTTCATTTTAGCGTTCATTTCAATATTAAATTATAAGTTTTTATTTCTTACAAGATCTAATTACAAAAATCTTATTAAAATGACAAATTTAATTATCGAATTTACGGGTCGTTACACAATTTTCGACTGTCAAAAATCTCTGTTGTTAAATTTGGTATCAAAGTTGAAGGTTAAGCAAGAACCTTGGCTTTAATGGGGTTACTCATCAGAGATAGGGTCAGTAGTATCGTAGAATGAGTTTAAGTGTATTAATAGATATGAGAGCGCATTTGTTAGTGATCTAAAAATTGTTTTATATTGTGTTGGTTGATCTATTAAGTGGCTTATGGATTCTAGTCAGTACGAGTAATTGATAGGGATCTTTAAACACTTGAGCAGTCGACATGGTATTGTTTTGAAATTGGGTTAATGAGATAATTTTACCTAGGTTATATTTTATATATAAAGAAATAATTATTAAATAATTATTATATGGTGTGTTTTTTGTTAGAGAATATTGTTATCATTGGTTGATTGTTGTTAATGATCGAATAAAGATTGATACTATAATGTAAACAAGATTAATAGTTAAGAAGGGATTTTATATAACAAAGTGAGGGTATATGAATATATATCTTATAAATGTGATTTATAAATTGAAAGGGATTGAAATTTCGCAAGTATATTATAAATATGGTTTATAAAAGTAATTTATAAAATAAAAGAGTTCTAAAGACTGGAAATTTGGAAATTTAATTCCTACTGGTTTTGAAATTTGTTTTTAAAAGGGTTTGGGAAAAATAATAGAGATATTAATTGGGAAATATTTCTCAAATACTTTTGAAGTGTTTTAAAGGAATTAAAGAACTGAACTCCCTTGGGTCGTTGGAAAATAATTTCGATGATGACTACAGCATCATCGACGTTCATTTTTGAGTTTCCAAGAGAGGAATTGCTATCATTTGAATTTTGTTTGGTAAAACTATTTTTCGCTTGAAATTCAAAAGAAAATTTTGATATACCAAGGGATTGTGAGTGTGTATGCGTGTGTGTATATGATTTCAAAAGTGGTTTGAAACACTTTAGCACGAAGGGTTTAAACTTTGGAATTTTCATCAAAATGTATTGTTGAAAATATGAGGAAATGTGTTTAATCACTTATAAAATTAGAAAATTGGTAAGAAATGTTTTAAATATGAATGAAAAGAAATTTTTGAAATGAATCTTACTGTAAGGTAAGTTAAATAAGTGGAAATAAACATGAGAAGAGTTAAATGAAATGTTTATAATCTTAAGTAGAATTTATAATTCATTAATGGATATAGTATCATGTGAAAGGTGTTAAATATGAAAATCGGATTTGAGTTTAAATAGATATAGACTTAAGTTGTATAAAATGTTTTAAATGAACTTTAGTAAATAAATTCTATGGAATGATGTTTAGGTGATAATAGTATTAAGGAATATATTATGTAAAGAAGTGAATGTGAGTAGATAAGGGAATGTGAAATCAAACAATCCAAATAGTGATTGCGAGTAAGTGAATATAGATGAAATGAATAAGAATAAAAAGGGAATTGGATTTAGATAATAATCAATTGGAAATAAATACATAAGTTGTACGTATATTATTTTACTCGCATATCGGTTTGATCCAGGTTCGAGTACATGGTTTTGAGATGTTTTACATCGATCCGAGTTAGGATTTTTCACTCGATTTTGGACGGCAAACACTGGTTATGGATTTTTGATTGATTCTGGAATTCTCTATCATAGTATATGGCTATGCAAGGAGAATGACGGTTTTTAATCAAGAAACCAGATCTGAGTCCGCACTGGAAAATTGTGTGAACAGTACTAGTTTGGAAATGGAATTGTGTGATCGTGTGAGCGATCAGATTTAATATTGCAGATGGATGATATATATACATTGCACGATTTTAATAAAGCAATATTGGAAATTTAAAATGAAAAATAATATGATTATGAACTATATGGTTGGATAGCATCGGTAAATAAGATGCATGCATATAAAAGCAAGAGCTAATTGATGTCTTGATTTTAATATAAAATTTGATTGCTAGACGAAAATGTACATGCTTAAATTTTTGTTTGAATTTGATGGTTTTATGATTGATCCACTTGGCTTTTATTTTCTTTGATTATTTTAGTTCCATATCGGTGTTTTGTCGTTGTTTTGAACTAGCCGCGAAAAGGAGATGCTGGTGAAATTTTTCAAAAATTTAAGGACTTAGATAATTTTTTCGAAAATTTTAAATAACTAAAATTTGAGTTTAGATTACATCTTGAAATGATTGAGTAATATTATTTGGAATCTGTGGATGGATTTGGAAATTAGTAAAGTGATGATATGGTTTCAACAAATTGATTTTGAGGAGTTGTTTCAACCAATTGATTTTAGGAAAGTTAATGGGTATTGAGCATTTTTCCCACGTTGGCAATTTCGGGAAGGAAATTCTTTTAAGGGGAGAGGAATGTAACGACCCAAGATTTTAATTATTTGAAATTGGAATATTTAATAGATTTTAAATATAGAAAAGTTAATTTTATAGATTTAATAAGTTGAATTTCAAATATAATAATTTATTAATAATAATTATTGAATTAAATAATTAAAACAGTTAAAATAATTTAAAAGTTGGATTTTTATTTTGATAAAAATTGTTTAAAGTCTTATTAAATTTATATTAATAAGAATGAAGGTAATTGAACTTTTAAATTGGATTTAAAAGCGAATTAGATAAATATTTAAATAATTCGTTTTAATTAACGAGTAACAATAGCTTTCCGGGACACGGTCTTGGACTCCGACGAAACTAGTTTCATTATATCCGTAATAATGTATTATTATCGGATTTCAAATTTCGTAGCATTTGGAGTTATCATTTGGTCATATGGGATAGAAACGCATTGAAATTTATATTGAAAATTTAATATAATGACTGGGTTCAAAAAGCTATCTTCTCCATACGATCGAATTGAGACTCAAAACTTGTTTCAAAGCGTTTGGAATAGGGGTATATCATTATGAATGCTTAGGGGCATGTCTCGATCAAGGTTCGAAATTAATAATTAGATCTTTTGACTTTTTAAATAATTTATTTCCATTGATGGGACTAGGCAGCCTACATTCTTTCCTTTCAGCCCATACTATTTCTTTTCAGCTGCACCTATATGCTTCAACCACCCTACTCTATGATTGTACACGGCCTTCTCATATAACCATGTTCTTTTCCTCTCTTAAAATTTTCAGACAGAAAGGAAGAAAAAAATACATTCTTCTTCTTTTATTAACCATACCTCATTCAACTGCACATAATCGCCCGAGCCAATCTCGACGTTTTTGGACGAAGTTGCCAACAAGGATCTTGCTCGTCTCAAGGTGATGGACTTAGTCAACGATGGAGATGGGTTTTTACGTGGTGGATGGGTGGCGGATCTAGGTTGAACGGAGCTATAGGTTTAGGGTGATTGCAGCGTTTCGGTAGAGTTTGGGGGGATGGTGATTGAAGGGAAATGTAGGGGAAGGGCAGGCGCACCTTCGGCTGAAGTATGGTGGCGAATGGTTGACTATGGTGGCGGTATTGTGAGGTTGAATGAAAAACATTTAATTGGGTTTTTGTGGTGGTGGTGGCATCATTTAGGCCGAGGATGGCAGCGTGGTATTGCTTGAGGATGGGGCATTCATTTGAAGGTGTCGTTATGGCTGTTGGGTGGCTGAGGCAGTAAAGGGTTGCGGTCAGAGGTAGGAGGTCACGTGGTCAACGAGATAAGGGAGAGAAGAGTTTTAGCGGCCAACAAAATTTTAAATCATAATTAAGTGTTGTAACTATTTTATTGAGAAATGTTATATTACTTAAATCATGTAATTTTTAAATATGATAACTTACTCGTTTAAGGTCAGATTCGAACAAAACGAGTTTCCTTAGGATCATATTGTAGCATACTACGAGAGGAATTGGGTTGGCGGAAATTTAAGCTTGTTGAATTTTACCTTAGACTTAAACGTCATATGAACTCAGATAGAACCAGAATGGGCAAGTGACAACAGAAAATCAAAGTGAGTAAATTCCACTCTTTTTGGACAACTGGATTAATAGATAGTAAATAAAAATTTATTTTTTGGTAGATTGGATGAATTTATATATTTATCAGTTGAATGTTATATACATTAGTATATATATTAGCAGTTGGATATATTTTCCACCGATTGGAGCGAATGAGACTGGATGTGCCCTGTATAATAGCGGATGATCCTATATTACCGCTATATCCTGCCTTGAATCAGGATTGGTATTTTATGTTATCTAACATATGTGGATGTAGGGAAACAGGTTGGAGTAAATATTATTTTTGAATTTTTAGATGAAATTAAAAGGAAATCTAAATGTGAAATATTTATATTGAGTTTTGGGATTATTTGAAAAGGTACCGTGCTAGATAAAATAAATGGTTTGATTTTAAATTTGTACTTAACTATTTCGTGAAGTAATTTAAATAGAGATTTTAAAATAATGTATATAAAATATTTTTAAACAATAAATTAAGTGATATATGTTTAAATGAAAAAGGGTTTTAAAAATCGAGATTTAAATAGGTTTGGAGAATAAAGGGAATTTGGAAATAAATATAAAATTGGTTACACTTGATTTTAAATAGGATTTTCAAATTTGAAATGGAAGTAGAAATCGAGATTTGATTGGTTTTGGAATATACTTGGGTTACTTGAGAAATAGATTTAATCATGAGATTTCAATTAGAAATCGATTTGTAAATGTATTTTTGTAACATAAACAGTATAAGCTGGGAAAGAGTTTGGGAAATTTATAAACGATGTTTATAAATAAGTGGGATGATTATAAATTGGTAAATTGGAAATACAAATTCATAGTGAGGATTTATAATGAGATATGGTAATTGGTTTAGAATGAACAGTGGATTCTTGCTTGGGATTCAGGAAAAGAGGATTTGTGATAAATTGAGAGAGGTTTATAAATATTGTATTGGTTATATTGGAATTGAGAAAAAAAATATTTGTATCGAGAAGTTGAGTTGTTTTAAAAGGAGGTTTTTATTTTTTAAACTATGTAATTTAAAACTGTTTTAGCCTTATAATATTTTAAAAAGTTAGTTATTTAAAATTTATTGAAATGAATTCTAAGTTATAAACGAATTAAATTGGTTAACAATTTTATTAATAAATTGGAATTAGTAATTGATGTTTATTTTTAAAGCGTTTTGATATTTTAAATAATTATTTAACCATATTTTTGACGTTATTACTATATAATATATATAGAATTTAAAAGTAAGTAATTGGAATTTATTTATAGTACTCTTGAGATTGTGAACTAGATTTTATTGAATGGATGTGGTTTTATAAGTGAAATATTATAATAGGAATTTTGGGAGTTTAAGGAAACTTTTCAAAATAGTTAGACATGGGAACTTCGAAAATGAATCTGAATTAATTAAAGTAGTTGTAAATCATTAGTTGAATTATATATATTAGTGTAATTTATATTTTTTGGAAATTTTAAAAGAGAATTAATAAAATTCCGAAGATTTGTTAAAATGTCCATAAGTATTCGAATTAAATGGTTTTTGGAATATTCTAACTATGAAATGATTTATATAGAATATTTTCTAAGCAATGTGTGATAACCCGGATTTCTGAACATCGGTAATTGATAATATTTGGGTTAATTAATAAAAATGCTGAATTATAGATTGAACAAATGAATCTGATCATAAATATTTATATTTGGATAAATAATTATTTGATCATATCTTAATATAATCACTTAAAATTGACAAATTATTCTTTTAAAGATAAATAATAATGATTGTTTATATATGTAAATTATTTAAAATTTGGCAAAATTGTTAATTTTAAATCAATAATATTTATGTGTTGTTATTAAATATAGATAAATAGAGTTTAAAAAAAGTAATTATCAATTTCTAATTGAATATGGGTTTGTTTAAAATATATGTATTTATTTTGAATTGATCTTGAATTGGATTTTTAATTGAATTTAAAGTTGAATTTGAATTTAAATTTAAAAGAAGTATATCTTATATATATATTTTGTTTCAAAAATTATATTATATATGATTTTATTTTGAATATAGTTGGTTTTTGTTTTTATTTTATTTCAAAGAACTCTATTTATGAGATTTAGAAAATACTTATTAATTAGTAAATAAATTCAAAGGCTTTTATTTAACATTGAAAACATTTAAACATAATTAAAATTACTTAATGATAAGTGTTAATAGATTAGAGTATGAGTGTAACATGTGTAATGTAATTAAATGATGATATGGACAAATGTTAAGTAAATTAACAAGTGTCTCATTTTTCATTTTTATTTTCTTTAATTTTAGTAAATTAAAATTAAATCTATATAAACATACACCTTCTTCTTCATTCCTTTTTCCCCTATCTCATTTTCAAAAGCAAGAAGAATAAGCTAGTAAATTTACAAACCTGAAATTGTATCAACATCCACTCTTTCAACTTAAAATTAAAACAAAGAATTAAATTCTTTTCTCAAATCTGTAAATATTTTTTAAAATCGTGGGTTATCACGCAAGCACTCTTCTCATATTTTAAAGCTACATCAATTCAGTTCTAAAAGAGCTTCATCATTTCAAAAAAGCAATTTAGTTTTCAAATCAAAAGTTTAGGCATCTCAACTAGAAAAAGATTTTCAGCAATTCAAAGTTTCAAGCATTTTTTTTCAAAAGCTTTCCAGCTTTAAGCACTGCTTCAACTCTATCAGGTGAGTAAACCTTTCTTTAAAATCCGTTTTAATCTTTGTTTATGTTAAGATAGGTGATAAATCTATATAGAAATGTTTTAATGTGGTTTGCATGGTTGCTTTATCTGGAATATATATTTTAAACTGCTCTGTTTATATGTGTACATGCCTGAGTGTATGTATATTAGACTCTGCTATGATCACAGACTCAAAGATAAAACAACTGAATTCAAGTTCTCTTTATATATTCAAATTTAAGTTATGATCACTAAAGAATAGATGATTGTATGAATGTAATAGTGTTTTTAAAAAAATAAATCCAAGTGTTTATATTGCGTATTTATTTCTAAAGTGGTAAATTACAGTAACAATAAAAAATAAGTCGAAAATCAATAAAAATGATTTCATGTTTGGATTTCATAAATGGGTTCGTGGTGTAAAATCATGAATTTTAATATGGGTTTCGTGATTTTTAGTATTGTATTTGGTGAGATTTTTTAAGATGAACGCTTTGTGTATTTTGTTCGATTGCCAATGAACGTCGTCGAAGTTTGGGACGCGGTATGGTATAGAGGAGGTTGGAGTGCCGTTGATTGAGTGAAAAATGGTATGGAATTTTTCTGATGGCCGGAGTTGGTTGACGAAGGTGATCTAGGGTTTTGGCTTTAGTTTATGTTTTCGAGATACTTGAGGTGGTTATGGTTTCAGCAGTGCATCGGGGATAATCGCAAAGGATAGGATTGCGGTGTGGGGTCATGGTGATGCTCTGGACGAAGGGCCATAGGTTCCAGTTGACGTGGTTGTCGTCGGTGAGATGTGTTGTCGTTGTGAGTTCGTTCCAAGATTTGCTCGATTAGCTAATTTTTGAATACAGGCGTGGTAGATGATGTTGGGTGGTCAGAACATTCAGTGAGGTCGTAGGCGACTGGAGGGTGGTCGCAATGATGATCGAAGGTGGTTGTAGTGGACGTACACATGCACGTGTTTGGTTCTTATCTGGGTTGGTTTGGGCTTTGAGGAAGATGAAGCCTTCTCGTGTGTTGCTCGAGACTTTTGCGTGGTCGACTCAGAGTTGGTAGTGAAAGCAAATGACTCATGTTTTGCTCCGGGTTTTTCATTTATTAGGCTCGAGTTTCTATGTAAATGAACCTATGTTTTAAAGCAAGAAAAATTCAAGTTTTCAAGCTTAAAGAAAAAGGTACAAAATTTTAAAGCATAACCAAAACAAGTTTCAAAGATAAAAGTAATTATCAAATGCTAGTGAAGTGTTTAAACAAGTTTTGAATATTTAAAATTATTATTTACTTATTGTAATTAAGAATAATTATTTAATGATGTAATTAGTGGATAGTTAATGAATGTAATTAAGAGATGAATCATTAACTAGAGTTTCGGTGATGATTAATTGGTTAATTAATTAAGGTAATTAATTAGAGATAATCACTTAATTATGAATTAGTTAAGTATAATTAATTAAAGAAGTAATTAATAGATAATTACAGGATGTAATTAATTAAAAGAGAAATTACTTAATAAAGTAATTAGAGTATAATTACTTACTGAAAGTAATTAAGGGTTAATTACTTAATGTAATTAATTTAGTTAATTAAGTAATGCGATTGATTTAAGTTAATGAATATGATTAATTTAAGATTAATTACTAAATACAATTAGTTAAAAAGTGTGATTAATTAATGAAAGTAATTAATTAAGGCTTATTAATTAATGTAATTAAGGATTAATTACCTAGAGTAATTAATCAAAGGTAATTAGTTAAGGAGTTAATTAATTTAGGTAGGTAATTACAGCATAGTTAATTATTTTTAAGATTAATTAAGGATTGATTGATTAAGGAAACTAGTCAAGGGATTAATTAATTTATGAGTTGATAAATTGAAAGATAATTAATCAATGTAACTGATTATAGGATGATTAATTTGAGTAATTAATTAAGGATAATTGCTGTGAATGGTTAAGGATAATTAATTTGTGAAATAAGTTAACGCTATCTACTTAATGTAATTAAAGTATAATTAGTCAAGGGTGATTAATTAAGATGGATAATTAATAGATGGTTAATTAATTGGTTTGTAATTAATTAATGTAAGGTAATAGTAATCAAAGTGATTAAAGATTAGTAATTATTTTAATTGGAGATAAATTAAATTAATTTTGGAAGTGATCAATCTTGCTTATGAATGATTGAATGATGATAAGTGCCTTGAATTGGATGATATCTCTGATATGAAATGACTGGTGATAGGATATGTTTGGGTGGACAGTGATAATGTGGTTATCTATCGATGATGAATTGTTGTGTAAAAGTGACATCTTGTATTTAAAGTGGAATTGTATTTCACTTGAATAACTTGGGTTAAGATGGTATTGAATTCGAAGAGACCGGGGTTGGGTATCAGTAAATACCCGAACCCACATCGATTTGTATCCTACAATGATTCTTTATATATTGATATGTGAAATCAATAGGCTTAAATGGATTAATTTAAATGACTGGACCATTTAAAAGTAAGTAAAGGTACTTGGGGATCGATTTATGAATATAAGTGTTGACAATAACAAGTTGTGAACTTGTAGTGTTGAACGAGTTACCCCTGGTTTTATATAATTTCGATGCATTGGAATTCCTTTTTAGAAGAGTTTACTCACGTTGGTTTCCAGCCTAACCCAGGTATTACTTTGATGTAATGCTCACGTCAGACCGAGTACTACAGATTTTCAGAAAAGGACGTTCTGGAGCTCAAGAGGCGAGCTGGATGGCTGGAACGTATGGAGTGTATTCCGGTGTGATATATTGTCGTTCGTCTGGGACATGTTGGTTGTATCTGTCCAGTGTTTGTGTATTTGATGTAACTCTGACGTATTAAAGTGTAAGTTGACAAGTACTGTTTTCCTTTGTATAACTATTATTGTTTGATATTATATTTTGATCTGCTGCGAATGTGAGAATCTGTGTTTTGGTGTTTCTGTTTCTTCTTCTTCTTCTATCTCTTTCCTTCTTTTCCCTAACTATCCGAAATTTTCGGGATCGAAAATCTCAGGTTGTTACATTTGGTATCAAAGCAGAAGGTTAAGCAAGAACCTTGGCTCTAGTGGGATTACTCATTAAGGTTAAGGTCAATAGTACCCTAAAATGAGTTGAGTGTGTGTGTGTGTGTCTATATATATATGTATATATATGTATATATATGTGTGTGTATAAATATATGTATATATATATATGTATATATATGTGTGTGTGTGTATATGTATATATATATATATATATATGTATATATATGTGTGTATATATATATCTATGTGTATATATATATATATCTATGTATATATATATATATATATATGTATGTGTGTGTGTGTATGAGAGCGTACTTGTTATTTTTACATAATGGTTTTAAAAGTAAAGGATCTTTATATAAGTTTATATATAAAGCAATGATTCTTATAACCACTATATATTAAGGTAATTGGTTGTTTTATTATTTGAAATAAAATAATGAGAGTTTAGTGGTAATAATAATACAACCAAACTTAAAATTTAATGAACATAAGTTTGAAATAGATTCAAACTAAAACTAAAATCCTGAATTTTTAAAAGTGATTTTAAAATAAGATAATAATGAAATGTTCTAGGGATGTAAAACATTTAGGTAAGTATGACTTTTAAATTGGAAAATGAAGATGATCTAAATTGTGAAGTTTTAAAACCTAAGTCCAAAAACATTTGAATTGTTTCAAGGTGTTGAAAGAGAAGAATAAATAATAATATTCAGACTATTTTTGAATGTGATCTTATTTTAAAATAAGAAGTTGTTTAAAAATTTTAAAGGAATTTGTTTTGAATTAAAACCAAGGATGGTTTAAATTATTAAATTTGGCTTGGTGGGCCAAGAAGTAAATATGTAAATGTGTGTGGATATATATAATATCACGGATGATTTGAAATAAACTCTAAGGTATAGAGTTTTGATTCTCCCTGAAGTGTGAAGTAAACGCCCAAAGTAAAATGAGTTTTGTAACTTTTAAGTGATAGAAATTTGAAATAGAGGATTCAAATTTGAGTAAGGTTAACGGGATTAAATTGAATTTAACTTAAAAGAAGTTAAATAATTTTGGAATGAACAACCTGATTTGGAAATTTCAAGATGAAATTGAGATTTAACTTGGAAAGTTAAATGGTTGATATGAAACGGGAATTTGTGTGATCTCAAAATGGGTTTGAGAATTTGGAAATTGGAAATGGATGGATGTTTAAAAATAAATTGGATGATATCATCCTATTGATATCAATAATCTTTAAACTGTGAAATAGATTTGTTCTAATGGAGAAATGGATTATGTAATATATCCATTATTGAGATAAATGAAAATTAAACTTTAATTTGAAATTAAGGATATGGAATCACTCTGAACTTAAAATTTGAATGTTAAGAATTGAATTTGTAAATTTAAAATTATTTTAAAATCGGTTTTCAAAGTTGGAAGATAAAATTGTTTTGGACTCTTATTTGAACTTTGGGATAAGTTAGCTAAAGATAATTCAAAATGGAATTTTGAAATTCGGACTTAGAATTAAATTGTTTAAAGATTTTGATTGTTGATTTAAAACATGAAGGTTAATATGATTTAAGGGCTTAAAACAACATTTAAAATTTTACTCGAATTTATATAATACGAGATGACTTAAAGTAGAAATTTAAATAGAATTAGTTCAAATTGAATTTGATTTGAATTAATTAGAATTATGATTGAAGATGTATATGTTTAAAATTCAAATGGAAAAATTGAATTGGATTAATCTGAAATGAAAATGGAGATTGAATGAGTTGAAATTCAAATGGGAATCGATTTGAATTTGGGAAAGAAAATTAAAGTTAATCCAAATTAAATTGGAATTGAATCAATTTAATGGGATGGGAAATTGATTGAAATGAAGATTGGGAATTAAACAGTTTGGCACTAGACTATTTTCAAAATAAGTTGTTTTAATATAAACCTATTTTTCCTAGCTATTTACTATATATATAACCTTTCTTTTTAAACCCCAAATTATCTTATATTTATTTTATAACAACTTTTGGAATTATTTAGCTATTTTGCAACTGTTTTATAACTAGTTACTATTTTACAAGTATTTTGCATTTATCTAACTATTTTATAACCGTTTGTCTATTTTAAAACTACTTAACTATTTTACAGCTATTTTACAAAGTAGTAATTATTTTTAAACTACTTATCTTTTTTAACCTTTCAAGATATTTTATAAATTTAAGCTGGTCAGAGTGCAAACTGTTTATGATTAAATAAGCATTAGAGATAAGAATTGAGGTGATAATCCAAATGGAGATTGAGGCAACTATGAATAAGTAAATAGAATCATAAGTGAGTGCGATTAGAAAAGAAATTGATTTAACTGATAATCAATGATGATAAATACGTAGGATGTATTTGATTATTCTATTCACATAGTGATTGATCCAGATTCGAGCACAGAATTTCAAGATAATATATCGATCCGAGTTGGGATTTATCACTCGATTTTCAACGGCGAACCTGGATATGGATTTTTGATTAGTTTTGAAAATTCTCCATAATAGTTGTGACTATGCAAGAAGAATGACAGTTTCTGATCAAGAAACCAGATCTGAGTCCGCACTAGCAGGTCGGGTGGACGATACTAGTTCGAAAGAGAAATTGTGTGATCGAGTGAGTGATCAGATTGATATAGCATACGGATGATAAGTGTACATCGTACGGGTTTGAATGAAATTGATATTGAAAATTTATGGATAAGAATTGTAAAATGTTTTTGAAACGACAAATATATTTTATGAAATATATGGTGAAGTAAAATGGAAATTGGAAATTTCTATGTTGAAAGGTTCACTTTATGAAGAAAAGTAACGAGAAATCAAATTTGAATATTTGATTTGGAATAGACAAAGTTATGTATCTTTGTTATATATATGATAAAACTCCCCTTATTGAATCTATAGAAAGAAGAAAAGAGTTTTGAAAGTATTTGAAGTATAAAAACAGAATTTATACAAGTTTGAAGTGATCCAAAGATTTTTAAAGGTTATATATATCTATATATATATAAAGGATGTTTTGAGAATGATTTTGAGAAAAAGGTTTTTGGAACCTTTAGTTTGGAAAGACTTTTAATTTTTTGGTAAAATCAATTTTGGAAATTTGGAAAGCCTAGATGAGAATTATCGATTTTGGGATAATCGATTTTGTGAAAAGGTGATTTATATGAGATTCATACTAGGTGTATGATTTGGAAGATATTATATGTGTACAGTATAAAATGTTTTGAAAATGGCTCCAGAGAAAAAGAATCTCCCTTGAAATGAACTTCTTAGGAGTACCATTGGTTGATACCGCCTTGAGCCTTAAAGAGGGGAAGGCTCTAAAGTAGATACTGTGAGGAAGTCTGGACAAACTGAAGTTCCTGAGGATTATTGGGTGGAGAAAGTCGAGGGCGCTGATGCATACAGAGACATTGGGTTATGCTGTGACGACAGTGTAGCTCAATGTCACTGCAATCTACTACAGACCATGGCGAAAGTCGTGTGTGCTACTGTGGGCCAATAGTCTATGTTTAATTTTACAATGGTAGACTGCGACCTATGGTAATATAGTGAAAATCGTGTGTGCTGCTGAGAGCCAACAGTCTATGTTTGATTTTACATCGGTAGACTATGACCTACGAAGACATAGCGAAAGTCGAGAGGCCGTGAGAGCTTAAGGCTACATTAGAACTTGACTGATGTAGTCTGCGACCTATGTGGGAGTGGAGAAGCTTCATTTTTGGCAGCGAAATTTGAGGGCGCTGATGCCTACGGTTACATGGACTTTTGCTGTGATGGCAACGTAACCCAGGATGTAACTGCGATCTGTAGCGGTTTTCATGACGCAATCGAGTGGCGCGAAGTGCCTACAGCTATCTATGGATTTTTCCGGGATGGCAATGTAACCATTGGGTTAACTGCAACCATGGTTGGGGGTGAGGATTTCCAGATCACCAAAAGATGTTCCCTTTATTTTCAAAAAAAAATGTTTTCTATATTTACAATAAAATTATTTTCTAAGTATTTTCACTGGGTGTTGGAAACGGGTTTACCAAGTACTTATAGATTTTCAATCCTATGCTTAATCAACGTATGACCGAATTTCTATGAGAACAAGGATGGATTGGTTGAGAATCGAGTTATAAAAAGTATTTTTATAAAATAATTTTTGTAATACTATGCAGATTTTAAAAGGTGTTTTAAAAATTCCTAATAAAAGGGAGTTTAAACCAATAATACTTATGTGTTGTTATTAAATATAGATAAATTGTTTAAAAAAGAATTATTAATTTCAAACTGAATTTGGGTTTGTTTACAATATATGTATTTATTTTGAATTGATCTTGAATTGAATTTTTAATTGAATTTAAAGTTGAATTTGAATGTAAATTTAAAAGAAGTATATCTTTTATATTTTGGTTTAAAAATTATATTATACATGATTTTATTTTGAATATAGTTGGTTTTTATTTTTATTTTATTTGAAAGAACTCTATTTATATAGATTTAGAAAATACCTATTAATTAGTAAATAAATTCAAAAGCTTTTATTTAACATTTAAAACATTTAAAAATAATTAAAATTACTTAATAACAAATGTTAATAGATTAGAGTATGAGGGTAACATGTGTAATGTAATTAAATGATGAAATGGACAAATGTTAAGTAAATTAACAAGTGTCACATTTTTCATTTTTATTTTCTTTAATTTTAGTAAATTAGAATTAAATCTATATAAACATACATCTTCTACTTCATTCCTTTTCCCCATATCTCATTGTCAATAGCAAGAAGCATAAGCCAGTAAATTTACAAACCTGAAATGGTATCAACTTCCACTCTTTCAACTTAAAATTAGAACAAAGAATCAAATTCTTTTCTCAAATCTGTAAACATTTTTCAAAATCCTAGGTTATCAAGCAAGCATTCTTCTTAAATTTTAAAGCTACATCAATTCAGATTTAAAAGAGCTTGATCATTTCAACAAAGCAATTCAGTTTTCAAATCAAAAGTTTAGGCATCTCAACTAGAACAAGATTTTCAGCAATTCAAAGTTTCAAGCATTTTTTTCAAAAGCTTTCCAGTTTTAAGCAACTGCTTCAACTCTCTATCAGGTGAGTAAACCTTTCTTTAAAATCCGTTTTAATCTTTGTTTATGTTAAGATAGGTGATAAATCTATATAGAAATGTTTTAATGTGGTTTGCATGGTTGCTTTATCAGGAGTATATATTTTAAACTGCTCTGTTTATATGTGTACATGCCTGAGTGTATGTATATTAGACTCTTTTATGATCACAGACTCAAAGATAAAACAACTGAATTCAAATTCTGTTTATATATTCAAATTTAAGTTATGATCACCAAAGAATAGATGATTGTATGAATGTAATAGTGTTTTTAAAAAAATAAATCCAAGTATTTATGTTGCGTATTTATTTCCAAACTAGTAAATTATAGTAACAATAAAAAAATAAGTCAAAAATCAATGAAAACGATTTCATGTTTGGATTTCATAAATGGATTCGTGGTATAAAATCATGAATTTTAATATAGGTTTCGTCATTTTTAGTATTATATTTGGTGAGATTTTCTCAGATAAACGTTTTGGGTCTTTTGGTTGATTGCCAATGAACGGCGTCGAAGTTTAGGACGAGGTTTGGTCTGCAGCAGGCCGGAGTGCCGTGGATCGAGGGAAAAATAGTGTGGAATTTTTTTGATGGCCGGAGTTGGTTGACGAAGGTGATCTAGGGTTTTGGCATCAGTTATGTTGTCAAGATATTTGAGGTGGTTGTGCGTTCGACTGTGCATCAGGGCCAATCGCAAAGGATGGGATCGCGACGTGGTGTCATGGTGATGCTCTGGAGGAAGGACCATGGGTTCCAGTTGATGAGTTGTTGTCGACGAGATTGGTTGTCATTGTGAGTTGGTTCCAAGATTTGTTCGATTAGCTTATTTTCGAATTCAGGCGAGGTAGACGATGCTGGGTGGTTAGAACATTCAGTGAGGTCGTAGGCGACTGGAGGGTGGTCGCAATGATGATCGAAGGTGGTCGTAGTGGACTGCACGTGCACATGTTTCGTTCGTATCTAGGCTGGTTTGGACTTTGGGGAAGATGAAGCCTTCACGTTTGTTGCTCGAGACTTTTGCGGGGTCGACTCGGAGTAGGTAGGGAACGTGAATGACTCGTGTTTTGCTTCGGGTTTTTCATTTATTAGGCTCGGGTTTCTTGTGTAAATGAACTTCTGTTTTAAAAGCAAGATAAATTCAAGTTTTCAAGCTTGAAGGAAAGGTATAAAGTTTTAAAGCATAACAAAAACAAGTTTCAAAGATAAAATTAATTATCAGATTCCGGTGAAGTGTTTAAACAAGTTTTAAGTATTTAAAATTATTATTTACTTATTGTAATTAAGAATAATTATTTAATGACGTAATTAGTAGATAGTTAACGAATGTAATTAAGAGATGAATCATTAACTAGAGTTTGGGTGATGATTAATTGATTAATTAATTAAGGTAATTAATTTTAATTAATTAGTCTAATTAATTAAAGATAATCACTTAATTATGAATTAATTAAGTATAATTACTTAGAGAAGTAATTAATGGATAATTATTGGATGTAACTAGTTAAAAGGGAAATTACTTGATAAAGTAATTAGAGTATAATTACTAAATGAAAGTAATCAAGGATTAATTACTTAGTGTATTTAATTTAGTTAATTAATTAATGTGATTGATTTAAGTTAATGAATGTGATTAATTTAAGATTAATTACTAAATATAATTAATTAAAAGTGTGATTAATTAATGAAAGTAATTAATTAAGTATTATTAATTAATGTAATTAATTAATAATTAATTTATGGAAATAATTAAGGATTAATTACTTAGAGTAATTAATCAAAGGGTTAATATAATTAATTAAGGAGTTAATTAATTAAGGTAGGTAATTACAGGATAGTTAATTACTGTTTATGATTAATTGAGGATTGATCGATTAAGGAAACTAGTCAAGGGATTAGTTAATTTATGAGTGTGATTAATTGAAAGATAATTAATCAATGTAAGTGATTATTAGACGATTAATTTGAGTAATTAATTAAGGATAATTACTGTGAATGGTTAAGGACAATTAATTTGTGAAATTAGCTAAGGCTATCTACTTAATGTAATTAAAGTATAATTAGTCAAGGGTGATTAATTAAGATGGATAATTAATAGATGATTAATAAATTGGTTTGTAATTAATTAATGTTATGTAATGGTAATCTAAGTTATTAAAGATTAGTAATTAATTTAATTAGAGATAAATTAAATTAATTTTGGAAGTGATCAATCTTGCTTATGAATGATTGAATGATGATAAGCGCCTTGAATTGGATGATATCTCTGATATGAAATGATTGTTGATAGGATATGTTTGGGTGGACAGTGATAATGTGGTTATCTATCGATGATGAATTGTTGTGTGAAAGTGACATTCTGTATTGAGAGTGGAATTGTATTTCACTTGAATAACTTGGGTTGAGATGGTATTTAATTCGAAGAGACCGGGGTCGGGTATTAGTAAATACCTAAACCCACATCGATTTGTATCCTACAATGATTCTTTACAGATTGATATGTGAAATCAATAGGCTGAAATGGAATAATTTAAATGATTGGACCATTTAAAAACAAGTAAAGGTACTTGGGATCGATTTGTGAATATAAGTGTTGACTATAACAAGTTGTGAACTTGTAGTGTTGAACGAGTTACCCCGGGTTTTATATAAGTTCTATGCATTGGAATTTCATTTTAGATGAGTTTACTCACGCTGGTTTCCAGCCTGACCCGGGTGTCACTTTGATGTTATGCTCGGGCCAGACCTAGTATTACAGATTTTCACGAAAGGATGTTCTGGAGCTCAGGAGGCGAGCTGGATGGCTGGAACGTATGGATTGTATTCCGCTGTGATATATTGTAGTTTGTCTGGGACATGTTGGTTGTATCTGTCCAGTGTTTGTGTATTTGATGTAACTCTGATGTATTAAAGTGTAAGTTGACAAGTACAGTTTTCCTTTGTATAACTATTATTATTTCATATAATATTCTGATCCGCTGCGAATGTGAGAATCTGTGTTTTAGTGTTTCAATTTCTTCTTCTTCTTCTATCTCTTTCCTTCTTTTCCCTAACTATCTGAAATTTTCGAGATCGAAAATTTCGGGTTGTTATACAATGAATTATAGGTTGGATTTGGAAATATTTCTAAATGTTGATATGTGTTAAAAATCCTGTTATGGATATAAGAATTTGAAATCGTTTTCAATATTGAAATATCGGAAGGAATTAATATGTGTCTTTGTAAAGATATTTCTAAGTATATGTTGAAAATTTTGTAATATGGGCCTGGTGACTTCTTATAGATGTTATTTGATAGTTAATAACTGACTATGAAATCTATCCAAATTCGTTGATTGTTTTGAAGAGACTGGGATCATATTTAATTATCTGAAAACCACTTCGATCTGATTTGTGCATTGCGAATTGTGACATCTCATGGATAATGGAGATGGTGATTTTGGAGATTCGGTTTGTTCATACCCCCAGAACAACTTGTATGAATGAATGCTATCATTGCATTGCTTGCTTGGAAGGCATTGTTAGCATTTCAAGTTTGAATGTTGTTCTAAAGGTAAAACGTAGCATCAAGCCTCATCAACCGAGAATGACTAGATAGGGGAGATGCAATAGGGTTAAGTGGGCCGCACCCAACTAGGGTATGTATCACCTTTCTAGGTACCCTCGGATATATTATATTATAACTATGGATATGGTTGTGCATGGAAAAGTGAGCAGTCGATAAGGGTGGGAACTCCCAAGGTCGTAAAATACGGTACTGTCTACGTTAGGGGTTGGCCGGTCCTATGTTGGTAGGGGATCCAAGTGAGGTCCTTGTTACATTTTTATAGAGGTGTACTATAGCGGGTGGTGCCCCAATAGCCCGGTCATTGTATAGAATCCAGTATCCACTACGAGCCTGTACGGTTTTAGTTGTGTACCAACTATGCTGAAATGTGACATGCAAGCATTTCAGCTATTTTCTAATTTACTTTCATTATAATATCAGATGATTTTGATACAAAATGTTTTGGTTATCGTAAGGTATAAACCAATCATGTTTATGTGTGGCATAGTCTTATGAGATACCTTTGTTTTTCAAACAATTTTGAAAATAATCATAATTTGAAATCGAGTGTGTTTCCTCAAGCTGGTTTTTGAGGCTGACTCGGGTGTTATTTCATTATAATGCTCAGATCAGATCGAGCATTATAGATTCAGGTTAGGATGTTATGAAGCTCAGGAGTCGAGCTAGATAATAGAGACGTATTCCATGTATTTGATTATATTCCGCTATGTGTGTAGACTGTATAGTCAGCACTGGCGAGGAAAAGTTATAATTACTATCCAGTATTGATTTGTTGATTGCTTTACCCTGATGATGGTTTGTATAAAAACGATTATAGTTCTTTTATATAAAGATATGTTACTATCTATTATATATTTTTCTGCTGCGATTGGGAGATTCTATGTGTTGTTTAGTTTTCTTCTTATCTATCTTCTTTTTTTCCCTTAACTTTCGGGTTTTCCAGTGTTCAACTCCACGGCATGTATTACGGTGGAAGTATTAGTGTCGGTTTTCAAGGGTCGAAAATCTCGGTCGTTACACCAATTCTAACTCTATTTGCCTTCCCTTCGCCTAAAATATGGCCTTCAATATCAAAGTTTTCAAAAACATCTTTATAAGATTTCAAATTTTACGTCGTTTGGAAATAAAATACAAAAATATTTAGACGCACATTTTCCCTTAAAATCGCATTTTGAGCAGAAAATCTAAAATAATTTAAGGGCCAGAATAAATAAAACAGAAAAAAAATTCTTACCGTTTCCCTTTCTTTTTCAAGAAGGGAACTTTTCAAATGAAGGAGAAATTTTTTTCAAAAATCTTTCTCAAAAAATTTGGTAAATCAAGCGATAATTTCAGCGTAGTGGGAAGTCGTTATGTGCTAAACGGGTAAGTCAAATTTCAACATCCTACAACTAACCTTTACCCTAAAATTAGACATTTTATTTCAAAATGTCAACACATCTATTATTAAAAAAATAGCTTTAAAGGAACATGAGCAATGACCCATGAAATATAAACACTTTATCATACCCATCGTTAAAATTCCCAACTATTCTAAACTTCCAGTCTTATATTGCTTTTACTCTTAGTTAAATATCTTTATGAGATTCCCATATTTATATTGCTTCTCTACTATGCATATATATATATACGTGAGGTTCGCATATCTAGAAAATAACACAGAAAATGAATAGAAACACAAAATATCATGCGTGCCTTTTATAAGAGACAACTAAGGGTTTTACGACCCAACAACTTAAAAGAAAAGTACAAATGCTGGAAATAAAAAGATACAACAAATTCTAAATAAAACAGAACAAATGCTAGAAAGGAAAAGATAACAACACCCTAAATCCAAAAATAATTCCTACTGACTACGAGATGCATTGATGTGCGGCTGGAGCTCGATTCACTACTGCGACCCCTGAATAGTCGTAGCATGTCGGCTATACACCCAAACCTCATACTGTTGGCACTACTGGTTTTGCTGACGAATTTGGAATTGCCATCTTCCTAAGTAAGGATCTAATGATGGCACAAGGAATCTTCTAAAAAAATACATTTCCATGGAGGTTCACCTGTGTTACCTAAAGACAAGAGTGGATATGTTAAAGTACATAAAGTGACTCCATGGAGTGCTAATAACAAATCGAATCAAAAGGGTGCAAGTCCAATTAATGGTGATGCCACCAATACTAGCATAGGTGGTCTTCCACACTATATGATAAATCCATTCGTAACCTTATGTCTTTGGGATGACATTGTGCCGAATGATGCACATAATCAGATGAGCAGTCAGACATAGATTATCCATCTTCCAAACATCGACATCCTAGGAAAAGATCTGCTACAAAACTGTTGAGTCGGTCACTTCAAAATCATTCAAGTCCACGTCCCTTGTGGAGACCTCCAAAATCTCAACGAGATCATCATTAGTAAGCTCAATCAAGTTACTCTTCACCTCCAAACGAATCAAACTATTGCCTTTGTCAAAAAGACAGATGCAGCATTAGTATCATTTCATTCAAAGGTCTCGAAGCAGAGGATCAATGCAAATCCTACCGTGATGGCTAGTTCGTCCAATCCAACAGTGGCAAACCATTCTGCTCATTTTGGTAAGTATCTTCTTGAGAGTTGAGACTATATTGGTCAAGGAAAACTGGTAGTGTGGAAAGGTGTCTTGGGTTAAGAAGTGATCGGAGGAAGGAAATCAAATTTAGATCTGGAGTAGTGGTGGGGCGAGATCTAATGTGCAAAAGAAGCACGAAGAGGAGGCGACGCTGCTGCTCCTAGAGAAAAACGACATCGCCTAGGAAAGGAACCGAGGAGAAAGGTTGATACTTGGATGAGGAGGAAGATAGAGATTGGGTTTGGCGTGTTGAGGAAGGAGAAACAAACAATAGGGGAAATACGGACATGACTTTTATAGGCTTGTTATTGGTTCAAGTTGTGCCAAACTTGTTAACTAGTAGACCACTTTAGGTTTATTGTCGAGTGGCCATCTATTAGATGGGCTTTGGGCGTTAATTTAACGTAGGCCCAATTAGAGTAGGATTAAATAATAATTATCATTTTGCGTAGTCTTCTTAGAATCGACACAATCCGAAAAACTCATCCTCATCATGGTAGTGTCAAAGCCTACCGCTTAGTCCCGAACCATGCTCCAACGATTCATAGTAGTATTAACAAAGCTGCTACGACGATGAACAGTTCTAAAAACCCAAAAATATTCTAGCTGCAATTTCCTGCCTATTTCGCATGGAAATATTTCTTCCAATAGCTGGTTGGTACAACAACACTTTAAACTACATACCCTAACAAAATTGAATGTTATTTCTATTTCGTCTGCACCATAAAGAGAGAAAATATAAAACCCTCGATCTGATAAATCAGAAAATCACTAAGCTAAATATAAGCTCCTTTATATCCATATCTAAATAATAGAAATCATTTCATACCAAAATATTCCTTAAAAGTCAAATTTATATATACAAATATTTCAGGGTTTCCAATTACCTTTTTAAAACACAAATTTCGCAAATTGGAAAACTATTTTCTTGCCAAAAATCAACATCAAGCCTTTACTGATATATACATATAAATATTTAAGGATTTACATAATTAATCTTCTATAAACTAAGAATTTCTAAACACAACCATCTTAGTGGCATATGTATTCCGCTGAAAATTAAATTTCAAAACTTTCCCAAAACAAAATTTCCAAAATAAATCCTTGGGAAAAGAAATCTTTTAAAAACCCCTTTTTTCAAAATCTAAGGCATTTCCATAATATACCTTATAAAAAATCTCTTATAGGTTTTAGACTAAGGAATTAACACTGATTATTCAAATAAAGATCATGTTTTCCATCAAAGAGGCGATCAATGAATGCATCATAGTAAAATTTTACTTCTTGACATGCTATATACAGACTCTAATTTCCCGTCTATCTGGAATAAATGTGAATCTTTGAGTGGAACTCAAAATCCAAAATCACAAAGTAGTTAGACTCTTAACCGCAAGTCAAACACCTCCAATCTTGGGATTCAGCCATATGTCGTATTCATGCTCTTCATCAATAGCGCTTTACGCATTGCCAGCACTTCGTGGGGTACTTCGTAGTCGACGTGAAAATCTTAACTCTAAGATATTTCCAACACATAGTTGCTATCCCATTTCTTTAGAATGGAACTATAACTACTTCTATACTCAGAACTCTTAGAATCTAGTGTAGAAATACAATATTAATAGATAGGAAAGTACGAATACATTCTCTCAATTTATCATAATTCCTCTAATCTACTAACCTAGGCTATGATACCAAACATAACTACCCATTCCTCTATGGGCCTAAATTTCTACAAAAATTGAAACCTAAATACATCAAAGCACAGATCATTGGAATTGTTACCTACAAATAAGCAAGAGCAATATCAGAGATTGATAGAAATATAAACTCACGGTAGAAACAATAATAGGATAAGAATATTGATTATGGCCACTATCTTGGAACTAATGGTATTCCTTGGATAACAAATTGTCACATAAGGATCGAGCATAAGAGAAAAGTAGACTCTCCAACAATAAAGCACATCTAGCTTTAGTGACATTTTCCTCTAAATCTATTATGTGGGTTGTAATGAGGAGGGGTCAAAACAACGTTCTGATGATTGGAAAATATAAATGGTCCATAACATAAACTTATACATATTGGTTTCCATTTAATTGTTGCATCCATTAAGGTTAGCAATTCTAATCTAACCTTGCATTGCACATACAATTACCACCTACCGCTCCCCAAGGTACAAAATACTAATGAAGCTTAATCAACCACCCAATACCTCCAAACCCAATTGCCACTTAATACTTCTAAATATAAGTGGGCTTCTATAATACTTTTAAAAAGAGAAATAGGCAGACTCTGCCATTTAAGACCTTAATCAAGTTAGACACAGTCATTTAAGACCTATTCCTAAGGTGGCTTCCTAACAATGTTGTCAATGATTGGTGGGCCCTAGTTATAAAACCTTTAGCCACTATTTAAGGCTTTTGACATTTGATGTCTAATAGTTACCGCAATTCATCATCGATAAAATTATAGCCATGTAATAAACTGTAACCAAGCCACCTAATACCTTTTATTAGAAAATAGGGAGACTCTGGTCATTAAGACTTTAATTAAGGTAGACTGCATCATTTAAGATCAATCCCCAAGGCGTGCTTTTAAATGGAACTATTGTTATTACGGCTTTAGAAATGTGAGAGACTGTACCCAAGCTACATAATACTTCCAAGTGGAAAATAGGCAGACTATGGTCATTTAAGACCTTAATTATGTTAGTCCTCATCATCTAAGACCTATTTCAAGAAGCGTGCTCCTCAATGGAACTATCTAACTGCAATTGCTTGGAAATCTCATTGGACTACTTAATACTTCTTTTATAGGAAAGTGGAGAACCCTACAATCACTTAAGACCCCCAATGTGAAGTGAATCCTTCCCAAGATATCCACTATCACTCTTATTTATATATATGGAGTCTCATTAGGTTACTTCTTTCGGTAGGGAGGCGTACCTTTCAGCCACTTAAGACCTCAACACTAAGGTAAACCTATTTTTAGAGGCGCCCTTATTTATTTATTTTGAATCTCACTAGGATACTTAATACTTCCATTTAGAAGAGTGGCGGACCCTTCATCCACTTAAGACCTCAAACCAAAAGAAAACCCCTAAAGAGATGCCCCTCACTGCTCCTAATTTCAAATTTGGACCATTTAATACTATTTAACTAAGAAAGCAGGCCCAATCTCTCATGTCATCATAGATCCCAGGATTAGTGATGTCTCACATCAGTAGCAAGTACACCCGACTACTGGTAGCCTTAAAGTGAAGGGAAGTCTTTCATCAAGTGACTCTACTAACCTCGCATCACTAACCTTCTAATTCCAATTAACTATCCTAGGTCTTTATTTATATTAAATTAGGTAGAAATTGGACTTAGCTTACCGATTCCCTTTTTATTTAAGGCAATAAGATTTACCTTAAATATTTGTCTACCTATAAATCCCTGTTTAACACTTATAAATGTCAATTTGTCCATAAAATCATAACGGAAATTACCTAAGACATTTATGTATTATTACTAATTTTAAATTAGTAACTTCTATATCTAATCCTCTTTTATCAGTCACATTAATCCATTTACCCTATCAAATTATTGCAACTCCCATATTACTACAATTTATTAGACTTACAACCGTCTAAATTCTTTTTCCATCAATTAATTGCCCTAAACATGAATATTATGTGCAAGCATCGTTATTAGCTTTTTATTTAGTTATTATAAGAACAGTAAATTACGTACATATATTTACTTTTATCAAAAGGAGAAGAGATTAGAATAACTAAATAGATTAGATTTATAGATTTGAGAAGAGATTTGGGATAGGGGAGAAAATAGATAAAAATATATATATATATATATATATGAATATATTAATTACCTCAATGCGCATATGGATGATTTTCTTCTCCTTTTTGTTAGATTCCACTCTTCTCCGATTTGTATGAATATACATACAAATATCTTATCTTTATAATTAGAAAGAATGTGGAGAAGAGGAAATGACAGAGCTTTTATACTACCTCCATAAATATATGAGAAGAGAAGAGAGGGCTAGGCCTGAATTTATAAGCGCTAGAATCAACCGGAACGGTACGATTTAAAATATTAACCCTAGGTCATTACAGCCCAACTTTACTGGAGCTACCATGCACGAAGCAGTCGATCGCAGCCCTCCCCAACGTTGACTGTCCTTGATTGATTACTCTAACATGTGGGTCTACATGTGAGACCAAGCTAATAGATTAAAAATGTTAATTTTTTCTTATTTTATTATTTTCGTTTCGAATTTTTTTGGCCCATAATTTCTTCATTTAGACTTCAATCGCAAAAATCAAAATAGTGCTTAGAATTTCGCCACGAACGCAATGATGCATGTTCCATTGCCAAATTCCATCATTTGTACAAATTCCATTTTCAAAGCCTAAACTAATTAAATAACTAACGCCAAATTATGGGTGTTGCACCTTTTGTATTTTGAGCTCATTTTACCCTACTGATTGCACCATTTCCTATTTCCTTTGCTTATCCAGTAAACAAAATATGCAAATCATGTTTAAAAATTTCAAAAACGAATCCATTGCTCAATTAAAAATCCATAAATAAAATTATGAGTTTGTTATTGCAATATTTTCCTTATAGTATGGACTTTGAAGAACTCCATTATATTTAGGACGCTTAAATTAGGCATGGCCGAACATGATGAGCTACGGTTTTGTTTTTCGAGGTTCTAATTAGAGATAGAGGATTTGGACGTCAGCGTGGGATTAATTAAGGTGAGAGATGCTCGGAGTATCATTTTGGTAGATTACGATGCTTGGTTGGTGATCATGAAATGTCAAGGTCATGAGGGGAGCAGTTTGAATGAGTTTTGACTAGGGAGGGGTAAGGTGTCGGGGATGGGGGGCGAGTGTCGAGCGAGGCGAGGGGAGGTTGGCAGTGGGTTTGGGTTGGCGACTAGATGTTGTGGGGGGCGAAGCACATGCATGCCATACACAAAATTTCATCAGGATGTTTGAATTCTGAAGGAAGGAGGAAGAAGGCACTGTGCAAGGCGGGTCAGGTTGGAGATAGTATGGGCCAGGTCCACATGCTATTGGGTGAGGAAACCTTTACATTATTTATTTTAATATCTATGAATTAAGTTGGTTAAAACTTGGACTATCATAACTCATTCATAAGAAATCCAATTAACACACGTATTTTTGCGTTGAAATCGTATTAATGAGTATAACGTTATTGTATAATTTGTTGCTAAATTTGAAATGTTTATAAATTATGACATAATAATATGGATAGAATTTAATTATTTATTTTAAATAATAACATTGGTAAATTTATTATACCATATCAATGATATCTATTTGGCCAAATAAAACACCATTAGGTTAAATTGAATTGAATAGATTATTATAGACATCTATTGTGCAAAATAAATATTGTTCTATGCTTGCTAAGGAAAACTTTATTTTATGTAATTAATTAATATATGGATTAGTTGGTAAATTAACTATTGATTGTTAACTATTGAGTGACAAACACTTGGTAGCCTGGTCGTATTGAATATGACATAGACTCTAAAACCTTTTGAGATATGGAAATAAATGGTAGCTTGTTTAAGTACCATAGTGATCACTAAGCCTCAATCTATACAATGTTTTAAATCTGCCTATTATCATAATTGAAATTCCTTTAAAGTAAATTTCATTTTATTTAACAAAAAATCAAAGTAAATTATATTTTTAATTGTAATGTTTAAGTTAATTATTATTTTATTAAAGATATTTTGGTGTTAATTATAATTAATTAAGGATGTTTTTAAGTTTGTAAATTTTTTTAATTAATAGGGTTAAAGTTAATTAATTCTATAATGTTGTTTAAAGTTAACTAATTATTTGTTTTAGTTTCTTTAAGGTTAGTAAATTATTCTATTAAAATTCTATAGTTGATTAATTATTTTAATGAAAAGTTTTAAGGTTGATTAAATACATTAATCAAAGAGGTTTAAGTTGATAATTTTGATTTATGAGGTTAAAGTAAACTAATTAATTATTTAATAATGATGGTTAATACCACAGGTACCCTGACCCGACTATATTGGACTAGTTAAGCAAGACATACTCAACTGTTGTCAAGAAGGGTGACCGTAAAGTAGTGGTTGTAGGACTTAAAAATCAAGTTCAGATAGTTATACGAATCCCTGATTGAACAGAGTTGATAGACAGACAACGCAGGGTGTTAGAAATATGGAAACTAGTTTGGATGGAGTAGGGATTGGCATATTCATTTGTCAACATAGATAAAATAATAGAGGCATCGGTATAACAAAGTGAAACATAGTGATTTGTATCTTTATTTGAATGGATAATCAGCATGAGAAGTGTAGAAGAGTGTTTGCACAAAAAATGGGCAAACACCTCCAAGTCGTATGATTTAGTTGATTATATATGGTTCTTAGCGATTTGGGTGATTTATGCGAATATATAAAATAGATGGACTAAACTATAAAATACACACAGATTTATAGTGGTTCGGCCAGAATGTGCCTACGTCCACTTTATATGTTATTCTCCTTTTCTATTCAGATTACAAGCACAAAACTTTGATTACAGGTATCTGAAATTTGTTTGAAAGTTCTATCCGTGCTTGAGCTCTCAAACTTGTCTGCCATTGTTGTACCCCTGCCCCTCTATTTATAGAGTGAGGCTGGGGGCAGGGGTCCTCGATGTATATAGCCGTTGGTGAGCCTGGGCTGAAGCAATCTGGCCTGGAAACTTTGGTCCGGCAACGCCATGGTTCGGTGGAGAGTGGTATGTTGTTTGGACCGGTGGTAGGTTGGGAGTGAGTTTGGTTCGGTGGTGGTTGGTCCGTCTAGGACTCGGAGATGGGTTGGTTCGGTGGTGAAGCGGTCCGGTTAAGTGTGGAGGTAGGTTGGTTTGGTGGTGAAGTGGTCCGGTGATCTGGTTCGGTGGCGTTGGACCGGTAGTGGATGGAAGGTGGCTGGTTCGGTAGTGAATGGAGTGGTTTGGTTCGGTGAAGGTGGATCCGGTAGTAGGTGGGAATGGGATTGGTTTGGCTTTGAAGGGAAGGGGGTTGGCTCGGCAATGCATGGAGAGGAGATGGTTCGGCATTGCTTGGAGAGGGACGGTTCGGTAGTGAAAACGTGGCCAACATTTGCCCCCCAAAGTAGGGCATATGCCTGTATATGGCGTGCTTTGTTTTGAGTAATGCCAGACCAACTGGTCCGGTCATTGATTCTTGCTTATAAATAGGGGCCCAACGCTTTCGTTATTCAGCCGAGCCAACCCCTTGTTTTTGCCGAATCGAAATATTATCTTCGCCGGACCAAACGTGTTAGCCGAATCAAATTCCTATCCTTGCCGAACCAGGTGAGAACCTTTTTTGCCAAATGGGTTTTTGTTTTGAATTACCGAATGGACTCGGTAACTTGACTTGCCGAATGAACCTTGTGGGTTGTAAGTACCGAATGACAATTTCATACTTGAATTGCCGAATGGAGTGTGTGCCTTGACCACCGAATGAGACTACACAGATAAGTGCCGAATGAGCCTTATATACTTGAGTTTTTATGTTTTGAATTATGAGTGAATTTCCGGACTACATATACTTGCATGTTTATGTCTCTATATTCCTTGTTTTAACAGTATGTTTTTCTGGTATCGTGGATAATGTCTCACAAAGTGGAAACTCGATCAGAAAAGAGAAAATCTACAGACAGAAGAGAGTCCCCTGTGGTGCCCCCAGCCCAGCTAGGACCGGGACGATAGGGACCCACCCTGAGATCACTAGCGGACGGATATGGTCCTCAAGAGCTTCTGAACTCTCCTCCTGAGTGCTTTCCGAGCTCTCTCAGAGAGGAGCAGCTTGATGTTATCTCCCGCTCCTTTGGGATTGATAGAGCACGCATGCTGTTGCCAGGGAAGGGGGTCATGCCATATAATCCCCCTGAAGGATAATTCGCTTATAGTAGGTGCCACTGCATGTGTGGGGCCATTCCTCCAATCAATGCCTGGATAGTTAGCTTCGTTACTTATTTGTAGGTGGCCCCCTTCCAGCTCCAGCCCAACTCCTACGCTATCTTGGTGTGCTTATTCGTGATTTTCTCAGTGAAAGCACCAAAAATGTTTGCACAAAAAATGGGCAAACACCTCCAAGTCGTATGATTAGTTGATTACATATGGTTCTTAGCGATTTGGGTGATTTATGCGAATATATAAAATAGATGGACTAAACTGTAAAAGACACACAGATTTATAGTGGTTCGGCCAGAATGTGCCTATGTCCACTTTATATGTTATTCTCCTTTTCTGTTCAGATTACAAGTACAAAACTTTGATTACAAGTATCTGAAAGTTGTTTGAAAGTTCCATCCGTGCTTGAGCTCTCAAACTTGTCTGCCATTGTTGTAGCCCTGCCCCTCTATTTATAGAGTGAGACTGGGGGCAGGGGTCCTGGATGTACATAGCCGTTGGTGGGCCTGGGCTGAAGCAATCTGGCCTGGCAACTTTGGTCCGGCAACGCAATGGTTCGGTAGAGAGTGGAATGTTGTTTGGACCGGTGGTAGGTTGGGAGTGAGTATGGTTCGGTGGTGGTTGGTCTGGCTAGGACTCGGAGATGGGTTGGTTCGGTGGTGAAGCGGTCCGGTTAAGTGTGGAGGTAGGTTGGTTCGGTGGTGAGGTGGTCTGGTGATCTGGTTCGGTGGCGTTGGACCGGTAGTGGATGGAAAGTAGCTGGTTCGGTAGTGAATGGAGTGGGTTGGTTCGGTGAAGGTGGATCCGGTAGTAGGTGGGAATGGGATTGGTTTGGCTATGAGGGGAAGGGAGTTGGCTCGGCAATGCATGGAGAGGAGATGGTTCGGCATTGCTTGGAGAGGGACGGTTCGGTAGTGAAAACGTAGCCAACAAAGAGGGGTCGGCATATGTGCTCGTGCTTAGTTCAACGTGACTTGTTAGTGAATAAGGGATCGACATAGTTCCTCGAACCGGAGAGATCGGCATAACATTTCTGGCATGAAAGGGATCGGTGCAGTGTTGCAACACGGGAGGGATTGACATGTTATGGTGAGGACTAAGGATTGTATGCAAATGACTAGGAATCAACATAATATCCAAAGGCAAGAGGGATTGACACCTTGTGATGAAGTTTGGAGAATACAAATGGATGGCGTAACAGAAGGTTCGACAGAGCACAATGGAACCAGAGAGATAGGCACAACCTATTAGAGGGATCGGCAGAGATAACTTTAGTGTAAATTCGAACTAAAGATCAAGTGAGAGCTCGAGCTTCATACATCCAATCATCATGACATTTGACATACCACCATATTTGAGCATAAGGAAGCTACCATAGGGATCACTACCCTAAATTCAACATATGGAGGGATCAGTACCGATCCCTCTCCATTGAGATTTGGGCCTAGTGCTCCTTATGGTGGGCCTAAATAGATGAGGAGATCTTGTTGCCGAAATTCCAGTTAGATTTATGGTTGCCTTCACTTATAAATACAGGCGTAGGGGGTCATTATAAGGATCTTTTGTGTTGTTGGTTAGATAACCCTATTGTTGTAATCATATTCCTCCATTATTCTCTTTTCTTTGTGCTTCTTACTGTAATCACGATTATTATAAATCAATAAAGAGAATATTCAAAGTGGACATAGATAATCAACGCCGAACCACTATAAATCTTGTTGTTCTTGTTTTCCGCTATGGTTTTCTTGTTAATTTGATATATACCTCTATTTTAATTTAGTTTCTTCATTTATTTCTCTATATAAATCTATTCTTGGTTGTTTGTGGCCATTTGGTTGCAAACATTTTGGTACTTTCATTGAGAGCCTGATTCTCAACCGGGTAGGATCCCTTTGCTGCTACAAGATTAAGGAAATCCTACGAAGGAGATCTAGATTCATATTCAAAAGCTTGCAGGTACTACTCATATTTACTAGAATCTAAGCAAAGAAGTCTAGAACGGTGAACAATACCAAATCAACTTCCCAGAATATTAATGCAAATGAAACTGCCAGCATTCAACAAGATGCTCCAAGCAAATAGCTTGCAAATTTGAATGAGGAGCATGCTGAAGTCCAGAACCCCACTGATTTTATAACTAGAGTTGAATTCAATAGCTTGATGGAGGATTAATGGAGAACCGTGAGCAGCTGAACGAGCAAATCTGTAACATTCTTCGATTTTTGCCAAGTCTAGTTTGATAATTGAATTAATTTTTTAAATTAAAATTGTGAATTAAATAGATTTTTTCTAAAATAAAACAAAATACTGTTTGTTTATAAATATTAATTTCAAATTTAATTAAAAATTTATTTGAAAATTTGAGAATGAAATATAAATTGTGTTTGAATTTTCTAAATTAATAAGTATCTTTATTTACTTTTAATTTGGAATTTGATTTAAAAATTGTATAAGTACAAAACAAAGTGTGATTTTGTAATTTAATAAATATCTTGAATTTAAAATTTCTATATATTTGAAACTAATAAATTCTTGTTTCTTAAATTTGGTAAATGTGCGTTTTGATTTGAAAGATATATAAGTATAAGTAATTGAAATTGTCTTTTGAAAATAAATAAGGAAACATGCATATGTAAAATTGGCTTGTAAATTTATAAATTAAGATAAGTAAGGTTTAAATTATAAAATTATAAATTTACTTAAGTTAAGGGTTTAAACACAATATTAAATCACATTGGACATTTGTAAAATAAGGAGATAAGTAGTATTACAAGTGTTAGCTAATTGTACAAGTGGAAAGTCCTATTCTCTAAAATTTCTTAATAATGTGAATCAAAAGAAAGTAAAACCAGACCTGAAACAAAAAGAAAAATCAAAAGCCTGAAGCCTGAAAATATTTCAAAATTTGATCAAGGCATACAACAAGTAGCATCTTAAATTCAGATGCATATCAATCAAATCTAGATTCAAGTTTTCAATCTAAAAACAAAAAGAAATCAAAGCTAAGAAATGGCAAACAACATCTTCAACCTGAGCATGATTCAAATCTTAAGCAAGGCAGCTGATTCAACCAGATCAAAAGCCTGTAAACTCAAAGTAGAAACAGAAATGAAAATATAGAAAATAAAAAAACATCATTAACCTGAAATTCAAAGCAAAACCAAAGCTGGGGAGAAAACAACAAAGCTGAAGCATTTATTCACAAGCTAAGGATCGAATCCAAGTTCCAGTTTTCAGTTCAAAAAGTTGAGTTCTCTGTTTCAATACCTATAGGTGAGCAAACTAATCATTTAAGTTTGGATCTATGATTTATTTTGATGTGGTTGCTTATTGTTATTGAGATAGATGCCTGCATGTGTATATAGGTGTGTGTGCGTGTAGGGATTAAAATGTGTATGTACAGGCATATATACATGTTTTTATGTTTACAGACAAGAAACAAAAACTAAAATCATAATCACATCCTAAAATCATAAATAGGCTTACGTGTATAAATAGAAAATGATTGTAAGTGTATAATTTTATTTTTAAAATGATTTCCAAAATTTTATATTGATTAATCATTTCAGAATTAAAAATTTATAGTAATAATTTAAAATTTGTTCAAAGTGATGTATCTGGATTTCAAGTTTTAATTACATAAATGGGTTCATATTTCAAATTCATGATTTTTGATGATAAATTCTTGATTTTTAAGTTGGAAAATCTCAAGCAATCGCGAGTTGAACAAAAAACTTGTTTTGGGCAAATTCCGATGATCGGTGTGATAATGGTTGTTGAGTTTGGGCCCGTAGCAGGTTGGTGTGTCGTAGATCACTGGAAAAATGGTGGAAGGGTTTATAGGTGGCGGTGGCGATGACGTGACTCAATTATAGGGCTTAGACCTAGGTTTTAGATAGGGTCGGAATTTGATAAACTGCATCATCGTCAAGGGATGTTGGGCGATCACACCTAGGGGAACAGGTGCTGGGGACTCAGGCGAAGATCCTGATGAAGTGGCGAGGGTTCTGGCGATGGATGGCGTCATAGCGAGGCATTTCCATGCAATTATTTTTGATTCCAGTTGGCTCAACCACGCTCGATTTTGATTTTGAGCTCGAACGTAGGTCTGGGTGGTCGGGGTTGATGGAGGAGGTCAACCATGATATGTGGGTGATCGCGACGTTGGTCGGAGGCTCTTCGATCAAGTGTACATGTGCACGTGCATTTTGGAAGTCTGGGAGAAGAAGAAGAAAAAGAAAGTTGGAACTCGAAGTCGATCTCAGGGAAGGAGGGAAATGTCTCGGGGTTTGCTACCGAGTGTATGCGGATATACAGCAGTTTTAGAGAAAAGAATGTTAAGATAAAAATGGTTTTTTTAAAAAAAAAAGAAAAAAAAAAGTGGCTCGAGAAAGTTGGGTAGTGGGCTTGAAGTGGTGTTCGAGAAAATTGAGAAATGGCTCGGGTAGAATTTTTGTCGCCGGGTTTTAAAGAAAATATTGACCAAAGTGTCAATAAAGAAAGTTAACAAGTTTTATTTTAAAATAACGTTAACAGGTTTTAAATAAAAATTTGATCATGTTAAAAAGAATAAGTTTTTGAAAAGGATATAAACCAAATTTCCAAAGTAATTTATAAAAAAAGTTTCAAATAAGTTTCCAAAGATTTAAATTTAAAGTTTTAATGTTAAAATTGTTTTGTTTAAAGTAAATTATATTTTCGAATATATAATTGACTTCTAAATGGTTTCCAATGAAATATAGAAATAAATTTTTAATTTAAATAAAGAATTCATTCTTAAATTAGTAGGAGTTGAGATTAAGTAAGAGTAGTTGATTAATTCAAATAAATAAAGTTAATTACTTATTGAGAATTAAGGGTAACTACTTAATGAAGTAATTAGTGGATAGTTAATGAATTTAAGGTAAATCATTAACTAGTGGTTAATTAAAGATAATTAATTAGTTAATCGAATACAAATAAGTTAAATCAAGAAGTTAACCAAATGTTTTAAATTGTTAAGTTAAAGTTAAGTTAACTTATATTGTCAATGATAATTAAATAATTAATGATTTATAATTAGTTAAAATTTTAAGAAAAATTAATTAAGAATTAATTTATTAATTATTGTAATTAATTAAGAATAATTAATCAAAGGATTATTTATTAATTAAAGGTTAATTAATGATTAAAGAGTAATTAATCAAAATGGTTTGTAATAAATTAATGATTAATTAACTAGGATTAGAAATTTATTCATAAGTAATTAATCTGATTTAAATAAATCAGATAATTAATTGATCTTACTCATGGATGTTAGGATTCTATGGAGTGCTTTGAATTGATTGATGTCCCTGATTTGCGATAATGTGTGATATGAATTATTTTGTTTTGTGAACTGTGATGTAATTAATTATTTGTAATGTAATTTATTATCTATGATATATATCTATGATCTGTGAATGAAAGATAAGCATTATAGTTTATACCGCTTATCAAATATATTACTATATTTGAATCTGTAATGGTTGATGTTGTCGCATTATTCTGTGCAAAACCCCTGGACCATACTATACACACACAAATATGGATTTCACGAGGAAATCAGTTAAGTCACAGATATTTAAATTTAATAATTTGAAAAGGTTTTAAAGTTTGAATTTTGAATCCAAATAGTTTTGGAAATGAAATTGAGTTAAATTTGAAAAGTATTTGAAAAGGAGTTTTGAAGATAAAAGTTATTTTAAATAACTTGATTTAGTTTGAAATCTGAAATATTTTGATTTGAGTTTGAATTCAATATTTGAAATTGAATTCATTGATTTGGAAATTTTGGCTTAGAAAGATTATACAAGTTATAAAGGTGTTTATATGGGTTTTTAACTATTTAAAAAGTATTGGTTTGGGAATTTAAATTTAAACCCAAGTTTATACTTGAACGGCTTTAACTTAGGTAGGTGTAATCAGTTTTTCCCAAAATGAAACTATTTGTTTCAATTAATAATAGCTTTCATATAAGGAAAGGGTTTTCAATTTGTGTTGAAAGATTTCAAATCGAATGGAAGTAGTTTTGAAAACTGTTACCAAATCTTTGTGAAAGATGGTCAAACCTTGATTTGAAAATTGAAGAGCATTTAAATGGTGTATCTTTTACATAAAAGATTTGGAATGGAATTGTTTTGTGAAAATGATTTTGAAAGCTATGAAATGAGTCTTTGATTTAATGCCGGATGAGTTAATCCAACATGAAATGGAATCATTTTGAAAGGCTATGAATGAATCTTTGTTAAAGATTGGTGTCCTTGCTTTAAATCGAAAGGTGGTTTTAAAGATAAATCTTTTGTTTAAAAGTTTAAAGTGTGGAAATTGTTTAAGCCATTGAAGATTTTTGAAATGAATATTTTTGTTTAAAAGATTGGAAATGGTAATTTGTTTAAACCATTTGAAAGAAATGATTTGGATTTTAAGTTATGACTTAACTGAAATACCAATATCCATATGTTTTTAAATATTGCGCTCATTATTCAATTTAGCCGGGAGAGGACCTTGTGTCATATAACCTATTCCGAATAATGATACGACGATATGGATAGCATTTGAAGACCAATGGTGAAGACCGGATACTTTCGAAAGCGAAAGGATGACCTGTCGAATGTCTCTGCACCGACTGGCCCCGGTGTAGAGATTTGAGCACCCATTGTGATGGGGAGTCCGGACGTGATTAGAAATTGTCCGAATTGCAAGGGATTCTTTGGAAGTGCCTTCGGTTCTGTTCGAACTCAGAACATACTTGTATGGATATGTGTCTGACGTTACACTTTGGGATGTAAAGCTGGTTTCTATCAAATACATTTCTGTTTGGTGGTGGAGAATTTATTCTCTTAGCTTAACACCCTTCTCTGAGACGTACGAGCTAAGAGGTTATGTAGTTGATGGTTACTAATGATACATTCCCAATTTGGTAATGTGGCATACGAAGTGCTACTGATCATTTGTTGATCGAAGCATGGCTTTTGTGAAAAGCATAGCTTTGTCGACGAGGCCTCATCGAGCCTCACCACTCGGTAATGGTCGAAACAGGAAAGATGTTGCAAGGTTTCAGGGGTAGCGCCCCTAGGGTATAACCATTCCTTCTGGAAAAGGATTATATCATGGTATGGAGCCCAGATACTTACTCATGTGGACAATGTAGTATATTTATTACTGTGTGATGTTGTTGGTGTAGAGGGCCCTTGGATAAAGTTCGCAAATGACCGGGGGTGGCATATCTTAGGTTTTACTTCCCGGGAACGGGGTAACCGGCCTTGTGTTGGCAGAGAGCCGGGTAGGTTCTCGGGGCGTCCCTCCGGAGGCGTTCCCATGTGGAGATAGAAAGTTCCTTAGCCTGACCATTTGTTGGAAATCCAATCATCCAATACGCGCCATGTATGGTTTTAGTTGTAGAACCTACCATCTAATATGGTAACTATAGTAGGCATACTATAATGGTACGTATGCCGGCAAAGATTAATATCACACTTTCGAAAATGTTTTCTACACTATGCACTAATAATAATATCAATGAGTTTTCTCATATAAAGCATATTTGACTATCATAAGAAGAAATCTCCCCCAAGTGTGCGATTGCATTGTGTGTGCGCCGAGAGGCCTTATGGTAGTTTCATTTTCCAAAAAGCATTGCGGATTTCAATATAAATTCTTTATTGTTTCTTAAAAGATAAAATGTTTTTGTTTGCTCATACCATTCCCATTGTTCCCTTCCTAAACTCTGGGTGCCCACAATTTTTCACACGGGCAGTCTAGAGTTGGGTTTTTTAGATAGTAGATATCGATTAAGTAGCTTTCAGCTTTCTCTTTGGTATTCTTTGGAGATTTTGGATATTGAAGTATTTGGTTAGAACGACTGATCTTTCTTAGCTTGGTACAACTTGATGGTGGTTCTCGCTTATTAGATTGGAGATAGAGCCTTTGCAGTTTGATATTGGAGTTATCTCTTTTGCTATTTGTTTTCCGTTGTTGTTTATTGTCTCTGATATTATTGTATCATTTTGATATCATTGTTGTATATCATTGGATATTGTATTCATTGGAGTTGTATATGATATTCATTTCTTTTCTTCCCCTGTGTTGTTATACTTGATGTGTTATAAGCTCCGGCGAACCAAATTCAACGTTTGGATCTGCGGCATTTGAATATGAGTATCGTATTCGAGGCCTATTTTCGAAGGTCGAGTTTGGGTCGTTACAAGTGGTATCAGAGCTGAAGGTTGAAATTTAGCTCAGAAGTATAACACATTAAGTAACTTATTAGAGATAGGGTGAAGTATACCCTAGAATGAGTATATCCCAAAGATACCCGTCTGAATGCCTCAGTAAATTCTCTTACTATCCACTGATAGTGAGTATGAGTGCAAGAAGAGGACGAGATATGGGATAGGAGAGTACCACTACAAATGGTCAGTACCCTGCAATAGCAGAAACAACTTTCTTTATCAATCTCCTTTGATTCGTCTTTTCAATTCTTTCATGATTCCTGGCAGCTCAAGGAAGAAGCTTTGATATATTTGCATGGGAATCAAACTTCAGATGGGTCAAAATTGTTTGTTTGGATGAATTGTTTGCTTTGGTTGCTATGATTGATAGGTATATTTTGGTTATTTAAACTAAAAATTTTGGATTGCATCCATATATCTGTTTATTCTGTTGGGTCCAAGTATATTCTACGAGTGGTTAGTTATCCTTTGAACTAATTAATACCCCTGTATAATTCGTAGTTCTGGTGACCCGAGTGTCTTGTATTGAATGAGTTCGTTCTCATAATTATTATTGATATTCTGATTTGGGAAGCCAAATGCAGAATAGATATTCAGTTTGATCCGGTGATTCATCTCTCGATCTTTCTATATTCTTTCTTGTCTCTCTTGGAAATTTCGAGGATGAAATTTTCCTAAAGGGGGAATATGTAGCATTCCCCAATTTTTGCCAAGTCTAATTTGATAATTGGATTAACTTTTGAAATTAAAATTGTGAACTAAATAGAGTTTTTCTAAAATAAAAAAAATATTGGTTGTTAATAGATATTAATTGAAAATTTATTTGAAAATTTGATAATAAAATATAAATTGTGTTTGAATTTTCAAAATCAATAAGATGTATGTTTATTTACTTTTAATTTGGAACTTGATTTAAAAATTGTATAAGTACAAAACAACGTGTGATTTTGTAATTTAATAAATATCTTGAATTTAAAATTTGTATATATTTGAAACTAATAAAATATTGTTTCTTAAATTTTGTAAATGTGCATTTTGATTTGAGAGATATATAAATATAAGTAATTGAAAATATCTTTTGAAAATAAATAAGAAAACATACAAATGTAAAATTGGCTAGTAAATTTATAAATTAAGATTAAGTAAGGTTTAAATTATAGAATTGTAAATTTGCTTAAGTTAAGGGTTTTAACACAATATTAAATCACATTGGACATTTGTAAAATAAGAAGATAAGTAGTATTACAAGTGTTAGCTAATTGTACAAGTGGCAAGTCCTATTCTCTAAAATTTCTTAATAATGTGAATCAAAAGAAAGTAAAACCAGGCCTGAAACAAAAAGAAAAATCAAAACCCTGAAACCTGAATATATTTCAAAATTTGATCAAGGCAAACAAAAGTAGCAGCTTAAATTCAGATGCATATCAATCAAGTCTAGATTCAAGTTTTCAATCTGAAAACAAAAGGAAACCAAAGCTAAGAAATGACAAACAACATATTCAACCTGAGCATGATTCAAATCTTAAGCAAGGCAGCTGATTCAACCAGATCAAAAGCCTGTAAACTCAAAGTGGAAACAGAAATGAAAATATGGAAGTTCAAAGAGATACCAAATCTGTGGAGAAAACAACAAACCTGAAGCATTTATTCAACAAGCTAACTATCAAATCCAAGTTTCAGTTTTCAGTTCAAAAAGTTGAGTTCTCTGTTTCAATACCTACAGGAGAGCAAACTACCATTTAAGTTTGGATCTATGATTTATTTTGATGTGGTTTCTTATTGTTATTGAGATAGATGCCTGCGTGTGTGTATAGGTGTGTGTGCGTGGGGATTAAAATGTGTATGTACAGGCATATATACCATTTTTTTATGTTTACAGACAAGAAATAGAAACTAAAATCATAATCTCATCCGATAATCATGAATAGGCTTAGGTGTATAAATAGAAAATGATCGTAAGTGTATAATCTTATTTTTAAAATGATTTCGAAAATTTTATATTGATTAATCATTTCAAAATTAAAAATTTACAGTAATAATTTAAAATTTGTTCAAAGTGATGCATCTAGATTTCAAGTTTTAATTACACAAATGGTTTCATATTTCAAATTCATGATTTTTGATGATAAATTTACGATTTTTAATTTGGAAAATCTCAAGCATTCGCGAGTTGAACAAAAAATTGTTTTGGGCAAATTCCGATGATTGGCGTGATAATGGTTGTTGAGTTTGGGACTGTAGCTGGTTGGTGTGTTATCGATCACTGGAAAAATGGTGGAAGGGTTTATAGGTGGCGACGGCGACGACGTGACTCAATTTTAGGGCTTAGACCTAGGTTTTAGATAGGGTTGGAATTTATTAAACTGTGTCGTCGTTAAGGGTTGTTGGGCGATAGCACCCAGGGGAACAGGTGTTGGGGACTCAGGCGGAGGTCCTGATGAAGTGGCGAGGGTTCTGGCGATGGATGGCGTCATAGCGAGGCATTTCTAGGCAATTATTTTTGGTTCCAGTTGGCTCAACCACGCTCGATTTTGATTTTGAGCTCAAACCCAGGTCTAGGTCGTCGGGGTTGATGGAGGAGGTCAACCATGATATGTGGTTGATCGCGACGTTGGTCGGAGGCGCTTCGATCAAGTGTACATGTGCACGTGCATTTTGGAAGTCTGGGAGAAGAAGAAGAAGAAAAAGAAAGTTGGAACTCGAAGTCGATCTCGGGGAAGGAGGGAAACGTCTCGGGTTTTGCTACCAAGTGTACGTGGGCATACAACAGTTTTAAAGAAAAGAATGTTAAGATAAAAATGGTTTTTTTTTTGAAAAAGAAAAAAAACGTGGATCAGGAAATTTGGGTAGTGGGCTCGAAGTGGTGCTTGGGAAAATTGAGAAATGGCTCGGGTGGAATTTTCTTCGCCAGGTTTTAAAGAAAATATTGACCAAAGTGTTAATGAAGAAAGTAAACAAGTTTTATTTTAAAACAACTTTTTAAAAACGGGCTTTAAATAAAAATTTGATCATGTTAAAAAGAATAAGTTTTTGAAAAGGATATAAACGAAATTTCCAAAGTAATTTACTAAAACAAGTTTCAAATAAGTTTCCAGAGATTTAAATTTAAAGTTTTAATGTTAAAATTGTTTTGTTTAAAGTAAATTATATTTTCAAATATATAATTGACTTCTAAATGGTTTCTATTGAAGTATGGAAATAAATATTCAATTTAAATAAAGAATTCATTCTTAAATTAGTAGGAGTTGAGATTAAGTAAGAGTGGTTGATTAGTACAAATAAATAAAGTTAATTACTTATTGAGAAATAAGGGTAACTACTTAATGAAGTAATTAGTGGATAGTTAATGAATTTAAGGTAAATCATTAACTAGTGGTTAATTAAAGATAATTAATTAGTTAATCGAATACAAATTAGTTAAATCAAGAAGTTAATCGAATGTTTTAAATTGTTAAGTTAAAGTTAAGTTAACTTATATTGTCAATGATAATTAAATAATTAATGATTTATAATTAGTTAAAATTTTAAGAAAAACTAATTAAGAATTAATTTATTAATTATTGTAATTAATTAAGAATAATTAATCGAAGGATTATTTATTAATTAAAGGTTATTTAATGATTAAAGAGTAATTAATCAAAATGGTTTTTAATCAATTAATGATTAATTAACTAGGATTATAAATTTATTCATAAGTAATTAATTTGATTTAAATAAATCAGATAATTAATTGATCATACTCGTGGATGTTAGGATTCTATGGAGAGTTTTGAATTGATTGATGTCCCTGATTTGTGATAGTGTGTGATATGAATTATTTTGTTTTGTAAACTGTGATGTAGTTTATTCTGTGATGTAATTAATTATTTGTGATATATATCTGTGATCTGTGAATGAAAGATAAGCGTTATAGTTTGTACCGCTTATCAAATTTATTGCTGTATTTGAATCTGTAATGGTTGATGTTGTCGCACTATTGCGTGTAAAACCACAGGACCACAATATACACACACAAATATGGATTTCATGAGGAAATGAGTTAAGTCACAGATATTTGAATTTAATAACTTAAAAAGGTTTTAAAGTTTGAATTTTTAATCCAAATGGCTTTGGAAATGAAATTGGGTTAAATTTGAAAAGTATTTGAAAAGGAGTTTTGAAGATAAAAGTTATTTTAAATAACTTGATTTAGTTTGAAATCTGAAATATTTTGATTTGATTTTGAATTCAATATTTGAAATTGAGTACAATGATTTGGAAATTTTGGCTTAAAAAGATTATACAAGTTATAAATGTGTTTATATGGGTTTTTAACCATTTAAAAAGTATTGGTTTGGGAATTTAAATTTAAATGCAAGTTTATACTTGAATGGCTTTAATTTAGGGAAATGTAATCAGTTTTTCCCAAAATGAAACTATTTGTTTCAATTAATAATAGCTTTCATATAAGGAAATGGTTTTCATTTTGTGTTGAAAGATTTCAAAGAAGTAGTTTTGAAAACTGTTAACAAATCTTTGTGAAAGATAGTCAAACCATGATGAAAATTGAAGAGCATTTAAATGATGTATCTTTTATATAAAATATTTGGAATGGAATTGTTTTGTGGAAATGACTTTGAAAGCTATGAAATGAGTCTTTTATTTAATACCGGATGAGTTAATCCAACTTGAAATGGAATTATTTTGAAAGGCTATGAATGAATCTTTATTAAGGGTTGGTGATCCTTGCTTAAATTGAAAGGGTGTTTTAAAGTTAAATCTTTTGTTTAAAAGATTTAAGTGTGGAAATTGTTTAAGCCACTGAAGATTTTTGAAATGAATCTTTTTGTTTGAAAGATTGGAAATGGCAATTTGTTTAAACCATTTGAAAGATTAGTTTTGGATTTTAAGTTGTGACTTAATTGAAATCCCAATATCCACATGTTTTTAAGTATTGCGCTCATTATTCAATTTAGCCGGAAGAAGATCTTGTGTCATATAACCCATTCCGAATAATGATACGACGATATGGATAGCATTTGAAGACCGATGGTGAAGGCCGGATACTTTCGAAAGCGAAAGGATGACCTGTCGAATGTCACTGCACCGACTGGCCCTAGTATAGAGATTTGAGCACCCATTTTGATGGGGAGTCTGGACGTGATTAGAAATTATCCGGATTGCAAGGGCTTCTTTGGAAGTGCCTTCGGTTCTGTTCGAACCTGGAACAGACTTGTATGGATGTGTGTCTGATGTTAGACTTTGTGATGTACAGCTGGTTTCTATCGAATACATTTCTGTTTGGTGGCGGAGAATTTATTCTCTTAGCTTAACACCCTTCTCTGAGAATTACGAGCTCAGAGGTTATGTAGTTGATGGTTACTAGTGATACATTCCCAATTTGGTAATGTGGCATATGAAGTGTTGCTGATCATTTGTTGATCGAAGCATCGTTTTTGTGAAAAGCGTAGCTTTCTAGACGAGGCATCATCGAGTCTCACAACCCGGTAATGGTCGAAACAGGAAAGATGCGGCATGGTTTCAGGGGTAGCACCCCTAAGGTTTGACCATTCCTTCTGGAAAAGGGTAGTATCATGGTATGGAGCCCAGATACTTACTCATGTGAACACTGTAGTATATTTATTTTCATGTGATGTTATTGGTGTAGAGGGCCCTCGGATAAAGGTCGCAAACGACCGGGGGTGGCTTAGGTTTTACTTCCTGGGAAGGGGGTAACCGGCCTTGTGTTGGCAGAGAATTGGGAGATTCTCGAGGCATCCTTCCAGAGGCGTTCCCATGAGGCAATAGGAAGTTCCTTAGCCTGACCATTTGTTGGAAATCCAATCATCCAAATACGCGCCTTGTATGGTTTTAGTTGTAGCACCTGCCATCTAATATGGTAGCTGTAGTAGGCATACTATAATGGTGTGTATGCCGGCTAAGATTAATATTATACTTTCAAAAATATTTTCTACACTATGAACTAATAATAATATCAAAGATTTTTCTCGTATAAAGCATATTTGACTATCATAAGGAGAAATCTCCCCCAAGTGTGCGATTGTATTGTGTGTGCTGGGAGGCCTTATGGCAGTTTCATTTTCCAAAAAGCATTGTCGATTTCAATTTAAATTCTTTGTTGTTTCTTAAAAGATAAATATTTTTGTTTGCTCATGCCAGTCCCATGACTGACCTGGAGTTTATTGTTCCCTTCCTAAACTCTGGGTGCCCACAATTTTCCACACGGGCAGCCTAGAGTTGGGTTTTTTAGACAGTAAATTTTGATTTAGTAGCTTTCAGCTTTCTCTTTGGTATTCTTTGGAGATTTTGGATATTGAAGTCTTTTGTTAGAACGACTGACCTTGCTTAGCTTGGTACAACTTGATGGTGGTTCTCGCTTATTGGACTGGAGATCTTTGGGGTTTTGAGCCTTTGCAGTTTGACATTGGATTTATCTCTTTTGCTATTTGTTTTCCGCTGTTGTTTATTGTTTTTGATATTCTTGTATCATTATGATATTGTTGTTGTATATCATTGGATATTGTATTCATTGGATTCGTATATGATATTCATTTATTTTCTTCTGCTGTGTTGTTATACTTGATGTGTTGTAAGCTCTGGCGAACCAGATTCGACGTTTGGATCTGCGGCATTTGAATATGAGTGTCGTATTCGATGCCGATTTTTGACGGTTGAGTCAGGATCATTACAAAATCCTAACTAATGCTGACCTAATGAACTAGATTGCCCAACAGCAGCTTAGAGCGCCAGAAGGGATCTTGCTTCTTACCCGGTGTCGGAGAGTTCAGCCTCATCAGAAGATGAACATCACACGCATAGACGTCACAGAGTCGATGGTGAGTAAGCTTGGACGTCAGAGCATCGCCTGGCATACCAACATGGTCAGCCAAGATGGATCGGTGCTGATCCCTCCCTATAGATCGGTACAGATCCCTTTTGCAAAGGAGGGGTCCCCCAGATGCACTTAGGAAATTGCTTCGGGGCTGTTTCCAAAGTCTTGGATGTAGGATTCCATTTGAATGCTGACCAACTACCTTTCCGGAATAATGATGAGATGAATGCTCAAGGTGCACATCAAGAGGATGGTAGACCGAGGGGGCATGAAATGGCCCATAGACATCGACCACACCATTCACATGAGGTGGAGTGCGACCATAACTTAGCACCACAAATCCAGACACCGGACTTATCGGCGATGTTCGGATAGCTGGTGAAGGAAAACCAGGGTTTGACGAATGATGATTGGGGAATTTTGAGGAGCCATACCACTTTTTACTAACAACATTTTATATGTGGAGTACCCGAGAAGGTTCAACATGCCTACGATACCTTCTTACGAGTGAAAAACCTTACTTGAAAAAGATAATATTTTTCCAAGAATAAATTGAGTTCTGCTTCTTTCTTGCTCCTAGATTGTTTCTACTATTTTTAATGTCTGTTCTTGGCGAAACAGAGGATATTTAGATCGGGGAGAAAATAGGAAAATTCCATATGAACCAATATGTTTGACAAGACCCCATGCAACACATTATGAGGTATGAAAGGTTTATGAACTCAACGAGAGCCAATGGCGCAACCAAATGTAGATGCATTCTTACAACCAACTTTGGGATTGTAACGATATGGTTTGCAAGATTAACTCCATAATCAGCTTTAAGGTTTGGTGACCTGGCAATAAAGTTTGTGGAGTAGTTCCGGATTTATGCAGCCCGTCCTAAAGACATGATGTCACTATCCAGCATAATCTAGGCTCCAAAGGAATCGCTGAAGGACTATTTGGAAAGATTTCATATTGCCGCTACAGAAGTCAGTAACCCGAATGACCATGCTATACTAATGGCTGTGACGAGAGGGATTTATCTGAAATCCTAATTTGGTGAACTGCTAGTTGGAAAACCGCGGACCACATTAGAACGCTTCTATTCAAAGGCTGCTCAGTTTATGAGGAAGGAGGAGACAGGTCCACTAGAAAATGCAATGTGGTCGGACTAAGAGGAGAAGTGGTATAAATCAACATTGTAATAAAACAGTCTGATGATAGTTCTAGGAAGGTTCACGTTATTGTTCAAAATAAGACGAATCAATAGAAGAATAACGGTGAAGGAAAGTACTACAGATTTCATGAGTGTTACAAGAATAATACAAATGAGTGCAAGCATCTCCAAGATGCTATCGACAAATTGATACGGGAAAAGTAGCTGCAGAAGTTCGTGGAAACTCCATAGGATGGCAGATAGGGGACATCTGACCCCAATCAAGGACAAGCTCTGCGTAGGGCTAAGGAGCTTGTGCCGATCGGATGAAGATTAGTGACAAACACGATAGCTAGAGGACCGCATCCTGTGGATAGGAGTTGGCAGGAAATGAAGCACTACGCTAGCACGATGAGGCGAATAGATTTAAGTATTGTTCAAATACGGAGGACGAAACTCCGGCAAAGCAACAACGTACAATGATTAATGATGCAGTCTTCGGTGGCAGGGATGTAGATAGAGTAAAGGCTCCTACAATTGACCTGATGGTTATTTCTGCTATGATTGGCCTTGCTTTGGGGGGAAGAATTTTGATTGATTGTGGAAGTTAGGTAAACATTATTTTCAAGAAGGCTTACGATCAAATGAGAATGGGGGATAAAGATTTGAAGCCATCTAAAGCTCGTATGCACGGTTTCAATTGTGCGGTGACTTAGATAGTTGAATATGTGGTGTTACCAGTCAAATTAGGGGATGGCGAACATGGGAGAGTGCGGATCCTGCCATTCATTGTTTTGGATGTTGAATCACCGTACAATGTTTATCTAGGATGACCGATCCTGGCTGAATTTCAGGTAGCTCTTGCCCTATGGTGTTTGACTATGAAATTTCCTACTTAAAATGGAGTAGGAGTGGTGCAAGGTGATCAGGCGATTGAACGTGCCTATTTTGTGTCTAAGCTGAGAGAAGCTCGGCGTAAGGAGAAGGCAAAGGTTGTTGACAAATCTATCTGCACCCAAGTTAATAAAGATTGAAAAATGGCATATAAGCCTTGGCTTGGGTGTCATAGTCGATTCTATAGAGATATAGATCCAAGGGACGACGAAAAGGAGCCCAAGAAGACAAAGGCAACATCGGTTGAGCTGACGATTGATATAATAGTTAGCCACAACGACCCATCATGGGTCTTGAAGATTGGATAGCAGTGTAGCCCCTCGATGATGAGAGAACTTGCTGATTTCCTCTGATTGAATCTGCATGTATTATCTTTTACTCATTTTGAGATACTTGGGATCTCGCCTGCTATCATGAGTTATGCATTAAATATCGATCAGAAGTATGTTTTGGAAAAACAGAAAAGGCATGGCATGGATCCTGAGGGATCCGTTGCTCTTAAAGAGGAAGTGGATAAACTGAAAGTCAATGGGTTTATACACGACGCCCTCTATCCTGAATGGATATCTAATCCCGTCTTGGTGTAGAAGGCGAATAGGAAGTGGAGAACATGCATCGACTATTCAGACTTGAATAAGGCGTGTCAAAAATATAGTTTTCCCCTTCCAGGGATTGATCTGCTAGTTGATTCAACTACAGGGCATGAATTGTTATCCATTGTTGATGTACCCGGGATATAACCAAATCCTGATGCATGTCCCCGATCAGGAACACACCAACTTTGTGATGGATGTTGGATTATACTGTTACGTGGTGATGCTGTTTAGGTTGAAGAACGCTGGAGCAACCTATCAACGCTTAATTAATAGGATGTCTAAAGACAGATTGGGAGGACAATGGAAGTCTATATGGATGATATGCTCGTGATGTCACAATGGTAAAACAACCACATTTGAGACTTGGCAGAGATGTTTGACATCCTCTGATTTTATAACATGAAGATCAATCCTTTGAAATGCTCATTCGGTGTTGCATCAGGAAAGTTCTTGGGCTTTATTGCCAATGCTCGAGCAATTGAAGTTAATCTAGAAAAGATTCGGGCTATTCAAGCACCCAGAACTATTAAACAAGTCCAAAGTTTGAATAGGTAGGTTGCTACTTTAAGTAGATTTGTCTCCAAGGAAATTGACAAATGCATTCCTTTCTTTAATTTGATTAGGAAGGGAAAGAGAAACTTTGAATGGGTGCGGGATTGTGAAGACACTTTTCCAGCTCTGGCGAATCATTTAGAGAGAACCCCAGTCTTGTCAAAGCTGGTAGATCATGAGGAATTGTACCTTTGTTCGGCAATATAAGCACATGCTATAAGTGTCGCCTTGTTTTGCGAGGAGAACAAGATTTAGAGGCTGGTCTATTATGTCAGCAAGCGGTTAACAGGAACGGAAAGGAATTATCTAAAGATAGAGAAATTGGCATAATGCTTGATAATTGCATCATGGAAACTTCGTTCATACATCCAGGCACATCTGGTCAACATTTACACTGACCAACTGTTACAAGGGGCTCCACGGCGACCTGGGACATCTAGAAGGTTGGTTAAATGAAACATTGAGCTTAACTAGTTCGACATTACATATCTTCCCCGACGAGCCATCCAGGGTCAAGCGTTGGCAGACTTTATTGCAGAATTTACCATTAAAGACGAGCTACCTAAAGGCAGCAGAATGTCTATCGTGCGATAGAAGTTGTACGGTGATGAAGCATCTAATGGCCACTGTTTTGGATTTGGGATTCTGCTTGTAACCCCTAAGAACCGATCAATTTGCTATGCTTTGAAGCTTGATTCACTATAAACAATGAGGCTAGGCATTGAAGCGTTGATTGCTAGACTTAAAATTTGCTAGAGAGCTCGAAGTAAGATCTCTTGAAATCTTTTGCGACTAATAATTGATAGTGTATCAAGTCAGAGGGGACTATCAGGCTAAGGGAGAATGACTTGTACCTTACCCGAGTTTAAGAGTTGTTAGCGGATGTCGAATACTATGGCATTTCTCTTATCCCACATAGGCAAAACAGAGAGGCTGGCTCATTATCTAAGTTCGTCGATACCGCTTACGCGCAACAGATGGGTTGGTTCTGGTTGTGATATTACATACCCAAGTATAAATATGATGGAAGCAGATCAAGTACTAGAAGCAGAATCTGAAAGTGAATCATGGATGACTGCATTTAAAGATTACTTGTTGCATGGAATCCTGCCTGAAAGAAGAAACGAAAAGCGACAAGTCCTTTGCAATATATTATACAAGAAAGAACTATGTATAGAAAAGGGTTTAAAGTTCCCTTACTCCAGTATATTGCCCATGAAGAGATAAAATGTGTTTTGAAAGAAGTTCACGAGGAAGAATGCGGCGATCACACTGGCGTGCAAACTCTGGCAAAGAAGATAATCCATTACGGATACTATTGGCCAATTGTAAATCGGGATGTTGCTAATTATGTGAGATGGTGTGACAAGTGCCAGATATATGTGAAGGTCACGAGTGCTCCATTGGTAGAGATCACGCAAATGGTCAGTCCATAGCCATTCACTATGTGGGGTGTTGGCATCATCGACTCTTTGCCAATCTCTAAAGGCGGTGCGAAGTACGCTATTGTCATGGTTGATTACTTCACCAAATGGGCCGAGGCACAAACGTTAGCCACAATTGAAACCAAGAAATTAATCGATTTCGTTATTCGAAACATCATATGTCGCTTCGATCTTCCATGAACTATCATAACAAATAATGGGACTCGGATCTATAATGTCGAATTTAAAGAATTTTGTCGGAGATATCGCATTGAAAAGAGGTTTGCATCGATCGCTCACCCCTAGGCAAATGTTCAGGTTGAAGCTGTAAACAAAGTTATCAAGTCTATTCTAAAATATAATTTGAAGAAGGCTAGAGGCAAGTGGGTGGATGAACTTCCTATGGCACTTTGCGCCTACAGAACCACTCACAGGTCTGTAGCCATACTCCATTCGCTCTTGCTAATGGCACTGAAACTGTTATTCTGGTAGAACTGAAGTCCCCTCTCATGGGGTGACTTAATATGACCCAAAACGAATAAAGACCTTCTCTTGGAATCCTTGGACGTTATAGATGAGAAGCGTGAGGAAGCCAATTTGAGAGCAACTGCACACTGATATCGAGTCGCCCGATATTACAACACTAAAGTTCGATCGATTACCTTTGAAGATCTCGTCCTAACAAGTGCTTTTCTAACTGCGTCACACATGAATCAGACATGATAATGACCGTATGTCATTGAACAGAGGCTTGGAAAAGGAACTTTCAAGCTAGCGACTGTTGATAGCTTTACACTCCTAAGAGAGTGGAATAGCAATCATTTAGGACACTGTTTCACTTAGAACATTTCCTTTGCATTTCAGTTCTATTTACTTTCTATATTGGCTTTAGGATTCGATTTCTCCAAATATGCTATAAGGAAGAATAATTTGTTCTTTTCCATTTGATGAATAAGGACTCGAACTTCATTTGCTTATATGACTATCGTTGCATTTTATGCTAAGCACATAATGAAATTGATAGATATCAATATATGTGATATGTGAACAGGCATCAGAGTTTGAAACCAATCAATCACAATGATCCCCGATGGGAACGAACAAGATGAGCTTCATTACTTTGCTCGATTAACAATTCCCACGAATAATCCGAAGGATGGGATACACAATAGGGAACAAATGTGGCGGGTAATCCAGAGATTGAAAAATTCCTGCTCGGACGGTGGGACTGAAACTAAATCGAGGCTACCAAAAGAAGTATAAACAAATTGACGGATTCCGACCGCCTATAGAAAACTCTAAGTCCCTCGTATGCGGACTGGAGTATAAACATAAATCGAGGGAATACCAACTGCCCATGAAACAGCTCTAAGTCCGTAGAGTGCGGACTGGAATATGAACATAAATCAGGCGGATACCGACTTCCCACGAAACAACTCTAAGCCCCTAAACTGTGGACTGGAGTATAACCATAAATCAGGCAGATACAGATTCCCACGAGGAAATTCTAAGTCCCTAGAGTTGAAATTGGAGTATAAACGTTCGCACGGATGTCGACTACCCACAAAACAACTTTAAATCCCTAGAGTGCAGACTGGAGTATAAAAACAAATCAGGTGGATATCGACTGCCCATAAGAAAACTCCGAGTCCCTAGAATGCAAACTAGAGTATAAACGATTCGGGCGGATATCGAGCACCCCTGAGAAAACTTTAAATCCTCAGAGTGTGGACTTGTGTATAAACAATTCGGGTGAATACCGACTGCCCAAGAAACAACTCTAAGTCCCCAGAGTGCAGACCAGAGTATAAACAATTCGAACAGATATCGACTGTCCATGAACTCTAAGTCCCCAGAGTGCGGATCAGAGTATAAATAATTCGAGCGGACACCGTCTGGTCATGAGAAAACTCTAAGCCCCCAGAATGCGGACTGAAGTATAAACTATTCGGGTGTGGACCGATCACCCACGAGAAAACTCAAAGTCCATGGAGCGTGGACTGAAGTATAAACAAATCGAGAGGGAACCAACGGCTCTTAAAATAATTCTAAGTCCCTAAAGCACAGACTAACATGTATACTCCAACAGAAAAATGAACAGATTCCGACTATTTCTATCCCACCAACTCCGACTTGAAACCAAATGGCGGAATGCAAAGTACTGAAGACTGGATATGACAACTCACTATAGCTCTGATTTAACATTTTTTACGACTTAAGGCAACTACCGTAGGGAGGCCTTGAGATAGAGACATAGGATTGTTAATGGAATTTGCAATCTATGAATTACAAGTACACTAATATGGGAAGTAACCATTCAACGCAAGTTCCAAAATTCCAGTACAATTCATTTAAAAAAAAGGGGATTCGTATCCGAACACCTACGACTGAGAAGAAAATAATCACTCAAATTACGTACAACGTTATGAAGTAATGGCTATACTTTTTCGACTTTCCCTCCCTCTTTAATTTTTCAGGAGTGGAGTTGGTTGAGCTTCTCTTCCATATCATTTTTCCACCCTTGGCCGGAATGCTTGAAGTAGGAGGAGGGATTTCACCTAGAATCATCCCGTTTGGTGGAATAACTTACAGTGGCACAAGGTCAAGATCTTAAACTTCCACCTCGACGGGCTCACCTTTAACTTTACGCTTTGACTTCTCCTCCTCCTCGATCTACTCCCTTATACTAGTTTTAATAGTGTGCTCCGAAGCACCTATGATCATTGCATCTTTTGAATCATCTGTAGGGGGCGAATCTTCGAGCTTATCTTCATCAAAAGCACCGATGACTTGAGCATCGGTCCCTATGATATCAACAACGGTCTAGACTTCGATCGTCTTCTCCTGCTACTTCATGGTGGCACAACTCCTAGGAGTCTGGTCAGGGCTTAGAAGACCTGCAAAAAATTTTTAAAGCATAGACATTAGTTGAAAGACATTTCCTATGGAAAACAAAAAAAATTCAAATTCGAAGAAGTTCGGTATGATATTAGCGCCCTTCAGACATTCTATAGTCAATGGAGTGCTTCCTTCGAGTATTGTAGATAACATATGTGGTCCAAAGCCAGGCTGTTTGGATCATAACCAAGGTTTTACTCCATATCATGACAAGACGATGGTTCAGCTATTTGGATAGGAGAGGAACCCTTAGGACTGGCACTAAGAACTGCCGATCCCTACTCACTATCCCTAGATGGGATCGGCATGTCGAATGCCAATCCCTCCCTATATACAAAATTATAAATAAAATAAATATAAATGAAATATAAAAAGTAAAATAATAACATAAATGAATGATGGAAAATGAAGTGAAAAGAAAATAAATGGAGGACAAATGAAAGGCGTTAGGCGATCGTTATCGCAAAGGTTCGACTGCAAACACGAGCTAACATAATGCTATAAAAATTGGAATGACCTGTGAACGTTCAAACACGTCTGGGAGCCAATAAAAGAAACATGCATGTGGATATGCACAGGAACAATTTAAAAGTTCGACTTTTTGAAATCAATTAACAATGCAGTCAAGCCTGAAAATCTCAAGTTTGAGATCCAAAAAGATAGAAGGAGGCCTATAAGCCCCGCATGGCCGAATTTGTATATGCTGAAGGGATGCGACATCGAACTTATATTATTAGAAGTTGATGAAGAAATAGAGGTCATCCAGGAAGTTGGATGTATTCCTTTCCGGTAACTTGGACTTTTTCCGATTCAATACACATCATGTTACTCACAAGACGTACTTTAGGGGATATGTGTTACCCAGTATCCTGACATGGCTATATTGGACCGGTCATGCAAGACAGACTCGACTATTGTCAAGAAGGATAACCGTGAAGCAGTGGCTATAGGACCCAGAAATAGTATTTAGACAGTTACATGAATCCCGGATTGAACAAAGTTGATAGACAGACAACAACGTAGGGTGTTAGAAATAGGGAAACCAGTTTGAATGGAGTGGGGATCGGCATAGTCATTTATTAACATAGATAAAATACAAGAGGGATCGGTATAACAAAATGAAACATAGGGATCGGCATGTCTATTTGAATGGATAATCAACATGAATAGTGTAGAAGAGAGGTCGGCATAGGTGATCGTGCCAAGTCCAACATGACTTGTTAGTGAATGAGGGATCAACATATTATCCTAGAACGTAAGGGATGGGCATGAAGTTCTGGCACGAAAGGGGTCGGTATAGTGTCGCAACATAGGAGGGAACGACATGTTATGGTGAGGACTAAGTGTTGTATGTGAATGATTGGGGAACGACATAATATCCAAAGGCTAGAGGGATCAACACCTTGTGATGAGTTTGGAGAATACAAATGGATGGCATATCAAAGGGTTTGGCAAAGTACAATGGAACTAGAGGGATCAGGACAGCCTATTAGAGGGATCGGTAGAGGTAACTTTGTTGTAAATTTGAATGAAAGATCAAGTAAGAGCTTGAGCTTCATACATCTAATCATCATGACGTTTGAGATACCACTATATTCGAGCATAAGGAAGCTACCATAGAACGATGCCATAGATCCAACATATGGAGGGATCTGTATCTATCCCTCTCCATTGAGATTTTGTCCTAGCTCCCTATGGTGAGCGCATATGGAATAGGAGGTCTTGTTGCCAAAATTCCAGTCAGATTGGTGGTCACCTTCACCTATAAATATAGGCTTGCGGGGTCATTCTGAGGATCTTTTACATTGTTGGTTAAATAGCATTATTATTGTAATCAACTTCCTCCATTATTCTCTTGTCTTTGGATGCTTCTTATTATAATCAAGATTATTGTGAATCAATAAAGAGATTATTCAATGTGGACATAGGCAATCAATGCAGAACTATTATAAATCTTGTTGTTCTTGTTTTCCATTGTGATTTTCTTGTTAATTTGATATATTCCTCTGTTTTGATTTAGTTTCTTCATTTATTTCACTATACAAATCTATTCTTGGGTGTTTGTAGCTAATTTGGTTGCAAATAATTTTTTTAGTTAACTAATTATATTTAATTAGTGGTATTTATAGATAATTAGATGGCGTAATTGATAAAGTTTAAAGTTAATTAAATGGTAACTAATTGTGTTTAATTTAATAAAGTGATTCATTTAGAAGTGCTTATAAATAATATTTTATAAATAAAGCTAAAGATAATAAGTGATATTCTATAATTATAATATAACGAATTTATAGGTGATACTTTATACTAAAGGAAATGGAGTTTAAAGGCTATTTAATTATAAATAAGTTTGAAGATTTTGGTTTTAATATAGTAATAGTTGCCATGGATGCAGTTTTGGAACTCCGGGATTTCTTTACATTGAAAAGTTATCTATCTTAGACATTTGAAAACTCCTTTCATGTAGGATTTAGGAAAGTTATAAAATCAATTTAACAAGTGTTTGAAAATTTTAATATATTTTAGTAATTATTAAGTATTCGGTTTAAAGAATTTGAATAAGAGAAGGACAAGTATTTGGGTTTATAGTAAACAATGTTTTAAGGAACAGTTGTTTTTATCCAATCTAATACGGTTTGGAAAAATATGTTATCTTCCTTGGTTTTATGGATATACTTATCCCATTAAGATAAGTATATGGTTTTATTTTGTAGGCATTGAAAATATAGTGTTTTTTGAATACACTTATTTCGTTGAGATAAGTATATGGAAATGGATTCCAAGTATTTATATAGTATTTTAATTAATAAAAATATTAATTAAAGAGTTTAGTGGTTGTTTATGGTCTTAAGAAAGTTTACTTTCCTATGAAATTAAATCTATAATTGATTATTATCAATTTGATAGTTAAATAATCGACTTCAAATCTTGGCCTAAATAATCCTTCTTGAATTCGGTGGTATGGAAACTCTCCATACTTAACACTAAAGGATATAACTCCAGAAATATCTAGGAGAAACACGTGAGTTATATGACACACGCATCTTAGATGATGTTGTACTATGCGTTTGAATCCCATTCTGTTCTCCTAGGACAAATGATAGGAGATCCGTCCATATAAATGGTTAGGCGGTGATTCATGCTCCTATGTATTAGCTGTATATCTACAGAAAAACCTGAGTTGAGTTTACCAAAAAATTGTCGATTGGTTTAGGGGCACCCGGCAAGTAGAGGAGTGTGCTTATATGAGATGACTCGAAACCGTACATACTCCAAAATCGTTTATGTGTTCTATGGAGGAGTTTCATGATCTATTGAGATGTGCGGATCTATATGGGATTCTGAGAATTGTTAAGGCGCGAGAATCCATATGTGATTCCGAGAGCTGTTGAGATGAGAGAATCCATATGTGATCCTATGACCTGTTGAGGTATGGGAATCTACGTGGGGTTCCAAGATCTGTCTCAGTAGCAATTCGTGTGCTGGAATGTCGGACGTAGCCTTACCAGCGAAAATAACTAAAACTAGAGATAGAAGGCATAGCCAATAGGGTCGGCAAACTTATAAGGTGCATGCGACTCCCTTTTGGAGATACTCATATGGACGTGCATGCGGGAGCGATGCACTCGACCTTAGCGCGACCGACTATGTTTTTCTATGGTAGATCACTAGATATGTATGCTACTTCAGAAGGATTCCTCTAATCCTTGTGCATAAGGACCATTCCCAGAGGTTTTGAGGGCACCTCCATGGAATCCAACATAATTAGTGATTGCATCTTAGCAGTTTTTGATTGTATACCTATTATTGTTGTGATATACACTCACAGACATCACAGTTACTTGATTATTATATTTCTACCCCTAAACTGTATTATAATATCGATGGATTTTATAATAAATATGGTTTGATTATCATAAGATAAAAACCCTTTCGTATTTATGTGCAATACAGTCTTACAAGATACCTTTATTTCAAAAGATTTTATAACACTAAGTAATCCATTTGATTGTGTTTCTCAAGATGGTTTTGCCAGACTAACACTAGCATTGTTTTCCTAAAATGCTCGGGTCAACTTGAGCATATTTTTCAAATTCAACAAGACATTTTGGAGCTTTCATAGGATGTGCTCGATGCCTCCAAGACGTACTCACATATTTTTCTTTTATCTTCCGTTGTTTATTCTTTTGTATTTATCAGCAATTATAAAGACATATTGTTATAACTATCTTTGGTTGATGATGGTATAATTGTACTCTAATTGATGTACGTATACCAAAGGTCAAATTTTCTGCTGTAATGATCATTTGTATATTATATGCTACTCGTCACGTGTTGTATGATTATGTTCTGTATTTTCTTTCTTTCACCCCGATGATCTGTCTTTCCGGCACTTGAATGTTTGACACATGAATACCCTGGATGTACTAGCGTTGGCTTCTAGAGATCAAATAGGAAGGTTGTTACATGTGGTATCAGAGCTAAAGGTTAAGCGAGAACCTAATACATAGCTGGCCCCATCCGCCAAGCTATGTATAAGAGTGTATTTGTCGGTCTTATAAAAAAAAATGTAATGTTGATTGATCTATTGAGTAGTTTGTGAATTTTGGTCGATGCATCCGCTCAACGTTATAAATAGAGGTTTCTAAACACTTAAACAAGACCAACTAATACAATATCATTTTAAGAATTATTAAATTAAATAATTTTACTTAAATTATATTTTATATATAAAAGAAATTTTTTTTATTTTCAAAAATTGATATCATTATTTTGGAAATATTGAATATTAAGATATTATAATATTCATAATTTTCATTTATTGTTTGATTAGTTGTGCTCAGCTAGCTATGAAAAGTTTTGACTTTTACTACATGGGTTGGTTAGATAGTAATTTTGGGGAACATTGAAACAAACAGCTTGTGAAATCGGTTTCACGATTTGACCATAACGTGTTCGGTGTTAATGTTGGGTTAAAATTAAATTTTAGTAAGAAATAGTTCATTATAATAAATAAAGTTATACATGTGTGAGAAGAATTTATATAAGGAAGTGAAATTATATAAGTATGATTTAGAAATATGATTTATATATAAAATGGATTTAGACTGAGAATTTGAGAATTTAAATCCCAATGCTTTTGAAAATACATTTTCAACCTTTGAGAAGACAAGAATAATATTATCTGATAGTATTTACGAATATAAATATTTTAAAAAAGACTAGAAGAATACAAAAAGCACTAAAATCAATTCGGTCGTTGGAAAATAATTCCGATGATGACTGCAACATTATCGATGTTTATTTTTGAGTTTTTAAGTGACGGATTGCTACCATAACGGTCTTATTTCAAGTGGTTTTGTAAAACAAATTTAAGTTGAATGCAAAGATATGATTTGATATCTTAAGGATATATGTGTGTATTATATATATATATATATATATATATATATATATATAATTTCAAAATTGATTTGGAATAAAACCCGGGTATTTAGTTCTTAAATTTTGGTTAAGTTATTATACGGAACCATTGTAACCTATGCATTAGGGTATGTTTATTTTGCATCTAGTTATGACAGATTATTTGATAGTTTTCATATTTTAAAAGGAAATGAAATTTTCAACGCTTTTGGACAACGAAGTCTCCCAAATTGATATAGAAATTGGAGCTAAATTGTTTTTGTGAATTAAAAGAAAACAAGTTCTTGTAACTTATAAATTGAAAGAGAAGTAAGTTAAACTAGTTTAAATTTGTTGACCACCTTGGTTAAATAAAACAAATTTGACAATTACATACACACACATACTCTTAAGATATAATACGGTATTGTACAAGTTTTAACTTAAGTAAAATCTATGAAATGTTTCCATAAATGATTTTAAAAGTGAAGGGGAATTAGTATAAGTATGAAGCTAATAAGAATAAGTACATAAGTTGTACTAATATCGTTTTGTTTACATAACTATTTTCGGTCCGAGATTCAAGTGCCTAACTTTTAGGTGACTCACGATGATCCAAATAAGGATTTATCACTCGATTCTTGATGACAAATACTTGGTGAGGGTTCTTGGTACGGAACCAAAGTTTTATATCATAGTATATAGCTATGGAAAGAAAATGAAAGTTGTTAATCAAGGAGCCTGATAAGCGTCCGCATTAAAGAAGTCAGGTGAGAGATACTAGTTTGGAAGAGAAATTATGTATTCGAGTCAAGGATTGAATCAGATATTGCTTATGGTTTTCTACATACATCGTATGGCTTTAATATGATTATATGCTTTTGATATTAGAAATGCAAGTTAATAGCTCAGTTTGAATATAAGAGTTTTATGAGACTAAGGGTTCGAAGACACTTTTCTTCCTTTGGGAATTTCGAGGATGAAACTCTTTTAAGGTGGAAAAATGCAACGACTTAGAATTTCACTGCTTTAATTTGTGAAAATTTAATTTATTTAAATATTCGATAAATGGTTTTAATAATTGTTTGCACCAAATTTGGTCAAAATACCCAACAAAGTTCTAGTAAAGATCAAATGAAGGATAAAACTAAAAAAGAGTAGAAAAGTAAAGCTGAACGTAAATATTTATGGTGGTTCGACAATCTTGGCCTACGTCCAATTGGTTCTTTTATTGATCTTGCACTATTTGTTTGATTATAAGCGATTCGGATCAGTTGGGATCTAGTAATAAAAGAATAAAAAATAGTAATGGCAAAGCCTTAGCAGCAAAAAATAAAGATTCTGATTATCGAGAATGGTTAATGTATTTATATGGAAAGATTACTGAATATCTTCTTGAAATTTCGCAGGTAGAATCTTATGGATTAGACAAGGCCACCTCAAACTTTTCATGGCCCGACTCCAAGGATAGGGGATCGGCTACGATCGTTCCAAATGGCCATGTGGCACCATGTGATCACTCCAGTAAGTCAGCCTTCATGTTGGCTTTATGTTTCCAAAGTTAGTTTACATAGTCGTCCACATGTTGTTTGGAAATATCGATCTATTTCTATTGAATTAGGCCGATACGATCTAATCCCCTACATAGAGGAAGTGATATGATCTGGTCCTCTACCTAAGGGAAGTAATACGATCCAATCCACTACATAGGAGAAGTGATTCGGTGCAATCGTCTGCCTAGGAGAAGTGATACGATCCAATCCATTATCCAGAAGAAATATCAATCCATACTTAGCATATTCCGAAGGTTCTATCGCTTGGTCTTGCTTGATTTCTGCTTTGTACATTATCTAAGCTTGATCTTTGGACTCCATAATCATCCCTCCGGGCTACTTGCCTTGTCTACCATTGCGTCTAATTTGTTAAGCTAGTCTGGATATAGCCGGGTCAAAAGGTCGGATATCACTTGCCCCCCAAAGAACATCTTATTTCAAACATGCATGCTTTGAATCAAAGCAAGTTTGAGTTGCCGAAATGGATTCCATTTAGTTTTCTGAAAATTCGTTATCCTTTTGTTAAGTTATCTCTCCAAAAAGTTGTATCTCTTTCTATTTACTGTGACGCTTGGTCGACATCTGTCAATATAAAACTAGAGTGCAAGCTCTCAATTATTTTTTGTGCTTGGTTCCATTGAGCTTACCGGTTGAGTTAACATGCCTCGGTTATTTGAGCTAGTTCTCTCTCTCAAGAGTTCTTGGTAGTAATTTAATTTGTACAGATTCAAGAAATCAAATGTCGAGTGTGCACACGCAAGCATATATTCTCTGTTGTCATTAGCTACCAAGCAAGTTTAGATGGCAATAGGTCATTGTCAATTTCCACCAAACTGCACTCGTAGTTTCATCAATCATTTTTTTAACGAGTGGGATTTAGTACCGACCCTTTTAGGGGGTTGGTATGATCACATAAGCACACGTTTAACGCTCAGACCCGTTTACGAAGGTGCGTAGCGTACTGAGTGAAAACACGTACTTTTCATTTTGGATTATTGGGCTACGTATGGTATAACCCGCATAATCAATCCTTTATTTCCATTTTCTATCATTTTCTTACATTCATTCCACTTTGCAACCAATCTGATCCCTCATCCTTCTTCACTTTCTTACACCGATCCTTTCTTTTTTATTCATTCAGTCATTTCCAGTCTATTGGCAAATGAACCCATTCCATTCCTTCAGCTGCCATTAAAGAGCTCATGTTCCTAACCTCCAACAACATCAAATCTTCAATCGACTAGGCCAAAGCCCATATCCAAAGTACCTCTTCTTGTTCATGCTCTAAATCCAATAATCATCACTTCTAATTGATTAATTCTCAGAATCGAATCCCTCTTGAAGCCCTAGCCTGATCCGCTAAGGTGTCACTTAATTTCATTTTGAAATTCATCACCATATATGTAGGTAGGTATTGGACTGGAGTGAGTATATGGATTGGTTGTAAGCATGGGATCAATGTTAATGTTTTAGAGATGAAGTGAGGTATGGGATCAGATGTTAATTAGTGCAGGGTGTTTAGTATTGATAAGGGGTGGATGAGATGGCATTGCAGATAAATATGGGATTGGTATTGTTATGGAGGAGATGAAGTGGAGTGGCAGCAAGCAAATGGGATCGGTCGTGGGTCAGAAGCATAGGGGATGGGATGCAAGTATGTTGGAGACGATGTTGAGTCTGAATATTTGATATGATTGAATGCATATGTGGTCTTGGTATTGAGATTAAGATGGTACCATGTATTTATGAAGATTGCAACATAATATCGTTGATGATTCAAGGTTGCTTGTTGTTTTTGATTAAATAAAAAACTATTAGAGTTTTGTTGATTGGATGAACAGATTGATGTTTTATTGTAGTTGTTTGTTCATTTTTATTACTAATGTTTGCTCAATGATATGGAGCCTTTGTGTTAGTGAAGAGAGAAAAAAATCCTCTATGATAATTGATTGAAACCGATCCCTATATAATTGATCTTCTCCAGTCATCGTGAATCATGTTTAAGGATCGGTATTCTATTTATCTTCTCTTATCACGTAAATATTCACATGTACATATTTAGGGATCGGTATTCCATATTTGCTCATGGGCACACACTCGCAAGTGAATGTCTCCTTGGTATGGGATTGGTTACGATCCCAAACTTGGGTGAATTTACTTATATATTTTTGCGTACTCCTAGATTATGTATGAACAAGTTTTCGTATAAGTATATATGATTTGTGACCTTGGACTCGAATGCATGAACGTGTATGCCCATATAGACTTGAACTTAAAAGTATGAACACGCTTGTTTGTTTGAAGGTGAATTTAGATGTATGCATATTCCCTGAATGTCGATGACATGCTCTTATGTGCCGATAGTCGATCCTTAAAGTTAAACGTAACTTTCACGTATACCCATCGACGTGAAATCCAGTTAGGATGGTCAATGATTATGGTCACTTCAGTCAAATTCCAGACAGTGAACTATACAACACTGCATAACACATCACCGCACTAGATTACACTTAGCATGGAGGAACATGTTAATCAATATGTTAACCTAAATAATGGATCAATGACCTGGTTTGAGTGTGAAAGCACCAACCTTGTTCTCACAGAGCAATAATATAGAAAAAATGTATAAAAAAAAGCAGTAAAAGGAAGAAGACAAGAAGATTTTTATAGTGGTTCGACTATTAACGAAGCCTACATCTACTTTATAATTTCTACTATAGACCAATTACTATTACAAAAAGTGTTTGATTACAAAGCTCTTGATTATCCTTAGCTAGATTGAATCTCTAAGGTTTGAATCCATAGGATAATTCCAGTGAACCCCGTTAAAGATTGTTATAAGAGAGGTAAAGAATGAAGAAAGCTTTCAGCAGAGTTTCAGCAACCAGTACCGAGAAGATTCCGTTTGTTTTGCAGATAGGATGGTAGTCACCAATTGTTTGCAGATGGACATTGAAGGAATCAGTAAAGCTTGGCTCGTGACCCGAAACAAAAGCATAGATCGCTAGCAATCCATAGTATTAGCTTGGGCGCGAGCTAATTACTTAGCCTCGTTTTCTGCTTTAGTCTTTTCGGGGTCGTGCTTATCACATGTTCATGTATGGATCGCTGGCGGTCCATAGCATATAGATCGCTAGCGATCATGGGTATAGCTCAGAGTCAACTTGTCCTTAGTGGATTTTTCCATTTTTTCTCGGCTCTCTTCAACTTGTTGCTTTCGCCCTTTTGGTTGAGTTCCGAACCATTCTGACATCATCAAGTTGTTCCATCTTCTCTTGGATCCTGCTGGGGTTAAAACCTTAGATAACATTTGCCCCCACAGAGTAAGTCTTCGTTGGAAACAAGGCGTGCTGTGCAAGTTATCGGTTTTAGTCTCTGCTTTATGAATTCCAAGTAATCATGTTAGGGTTTTGTGAATGAGAGTTGGGTCATGTTGCTACTGGCTTAGTTTTGATCTTGACTGCCATTACTTTTCATAACAAATCGAATTTCTCTCTATAGCTTCTTGATATGCTCCAAAATTTTATGTAAATGTCACTGGGTGAATTGGAGATAAAGTCCATATGGCTTCATGGATCGCTAGCGATCCGTAGATGATGGATCGCTAGTGACCTTATAATATAGTGTTTTAGGCACCTTTATTATGGATTGCTAGCGATCCATCATAGCGATCCCTAGATGATGGATCGCTAGTGACATAATGACTTAGATAATTATTTGGCACTTCTTTCCTCCCACTTAAGCTATTGAGCCGACCTATCTCCTTAGTTTTGCGCGACCCGAGCTTTTCTTCCTTCGTGTGATTTGAGCTTCTTGTAGCGATTTGACAGTTCGATTGATCGACCCAATCCATCATCTCCTGAGATTCGGCCTTTCCCAAGCCTCTGTCGTGACTACTACACCTTCTCAAATCGCCATCAATCAAAAACCTAGTTCTACGCATGCTCTGGATCACCGCTGACCTAGCCTTAGATCGTCATTGACCTGTTCTTGAGCCATTGATCCTATGTCTTCGACCGATTCTATGTTTAGAGTTTAATCAGCGATAGGTTCGATAATTACAATCTTCGTTTAATAACGTGATGGCGAGGTTGCATTCGTGATGTTTGTAGTGAGGAATCTGAGTCGATTGTGGCTTAATGGAGGAAGATAGTAAATTGAGTCTTGAGTTCCTCTCGAAATGCCATTCAGGTCTGCCTTAGTGCTTGACATGTTTTGCTGTCTCCATCCATTGAGCCGGAATTGTCTTATTCAAAGTTCCATAGCTGATATTGCACGAGACATTGCAAATTAGTCCTAGCTCTTTCGAAGAATTTGGACTTATCTTACTTGCTTTTGTATGCTCGGTGTCCCTGTACTGAAAAGAATTTTCTATGTTGCTTCGAACAGTGGATCCATTATCGATTGTTGATCGATAATAGGTAAGTGTAGAGGAAGTAAAAACAAAAGGAAACGATATGGGAAGTTCTTTTCTTTTTCTACTACGAGCAAACTACCTACATAGGATAGAGCATTTGTAGTGTTTCGAACACCGAGCTCACCACCAATAGACAGCACAATGCACTTGCCTCGACACATACTTGAAATCCGATTTGTCAGCACAAATCAATGTTTCCCTGAAATTCAAGTGTTGTAGGGGAAGCTATTAGTTTAGACTACAATCAGCTGGCCGTTTTAGATGTTAGTTATGTTGTCTAGAATGCGGTATCCTTCTTTGCATCGTAAGTTAAGCGGAGGAAGCCCGACACTTTCGAGAGCTGAGTCGTCGTCCATCGCATTTTCTTCTTCTACCTCTCAGGCTGAATATGGCCAGTTGGTCCCAGTAGGTTTAATCTTGGATCGAACTCCCCCTAATTTTTAGAGTTCTTCTCAACCAGCCGGAGAGAGATTTTTCTGCAATTTCTGCTAAGTCCTTGCATAACACCTGCACGCAACATGGCATACCAGAGCCAGAAGTATGCCTTCTAGAGAAGAACGGGTTCCCTCACGTGCCTCCTTGGAGATATACCGCTTGTCATCGGTATATGTGTCTGAATGGAGTTATGCCCCCTTTCAACAACTTTTTGCGCGAGACTCTCTCGAATTTAAGCATTTCTCCATTCCAGATTCATCCTAATGATTATGCCATCCTAACTTGTTCGTAGGTCCTCTTCATGCGAACATTTAATCGGGCTCAAAGCTTTGACGAGTTGCGATACTTTCTTTCATTCAAGCGGAGATATGAGTTTCCATCTTTGATTGTAATCGACGCTCAAAGGAATCAAAAAATCACATTAGACTGCAGAGCAACCTATCCCAGTTTAAGACCCGTCATTTCCTCGTCAAATGCCTCGAGGGGTTTAATTGTGTTTGGACAATGGGGGATAAGTTCTTTTCCTTACTTATTGGATTTCGACATGTTACAATGGAGTTTCTGACAAGTCGAATGCTTCATGTAGTTATCCCTAGGTCAAATATGGATGTGTCTCTCGATGAAGTTTTTTGCACCCTAAAGGCTATCGATGCTGAGGAATGATCCACCAAAGTCTTGCTGACCAATGAAGACCTGCTCCGATATGGATTATTGCATCCGAGGAGATCCGTCATTCCAGTTTAACTCCCTTCTCCTTCTTGATCCAAGGTTCCCACGCGATCCACTTCCTCTTCTCATGGTTCCAAGAAGGCGCTTCTCAGGAGAGAGAGGGCTTGTTCGGAGAATCGGCCGAAGAGGCTTGTAGTGGAAGAGATTTTGCTGCGACTAGAGTTAGCTTCCCAGGCAGAATGCCTTCGATTCTAGAAGAATGAGAAGATGAGTTTAAACAGAGAGAAGGCAAAGCCGTGATGGACAAAGAAAAAGAGGAGGGGAAATCGGGAGTAGTAGCGATGAGTCCATTTCTAGCGATGATTTCTTTGCAAAATCCGATGACGGGGACTCTGAATCGTGTGACGAGAATCCAAGGATGAATCTTGTTATTCTGAGGCTACCTTCTCCGGACACGAGTGATAAAGACGATGCCCTAGAAGTTGGAGGACGTCAGGATTCATCTAGTAAAGATCCAGGCATGGGGTTTTGAGATTTGAGTGATATTTACATCGATTTCAATGCACTCATGGGGGAAGATTTCAAATTTAAGGAGGTTCCCCCTCGTCTGGGCTATGTCTCATCTAAAGTTTGTCTAATTCCTTCCACGGTGCCTGCCCGATTAGGTTTGTGACATCATTTTAGCCTCTCCTCCCAAATACATCATACACTTAACTAGGGTCACACTCACTTGTACACACACTTTTCATGTTTATTTTCCATTTCTTAAACCTATTATTTCTACTTCGTGTTAGGTATAACGAGAAGACGTGAACTTTATGATGATTTGAGGAATTTACCAACTTCCAACGCTGGTATAAACGTTCTTCTGGCCGCCACCAGCCCTGTGAGACGAAGGAAGAGTATAGAAGAAGAAAAGATCTAGAGGCCGAAACTCGTCGTCGGGACGAGAGAGAGCGCAGCCGAATATACAAAGGCGGGTATAAAAAGAGGAAGACTTTCGACGATAAAGAGGAGTCATCAAACATTTCTAAATTTGATTGCAGTTACCATTCTTGGAACAACAATCTTTAGTTATGACGCTCTCTTCAACGGATCAGGAAATCATCGTTACTTCGGTCCCCGATCTGCCTACAACTTACATTCCATCATCTTTTGTTGCTTTTTCCCTTGGTATTCACATCCCCAGCAAACATCCGCCTATATTCTTCCTTTCGATCCTTTCAGGCTTAAGGTGGCGCTCCTCAGATAGATTCTAAGGGGGGTTTAGATTGATTGTGATTTTTTTTCGGTTCGTAGGTATTCTTACATGCCACATCTTTAGGCTATTGTGAACAATTTAGAACAAGATGAAGTGTAGGAGAAATTATGCAAGCAACTTGTAGATACATACGAACTATTTGCACCAATATTGGTCACAAACCACGATAGTAGTGAATGCACCAACGTTTGGACACATATCATTAATATCCAATCGCAGATCTCAGATCTAGATTAAGTAGAGAGTAAATTGAAGAAATAGAAAATGAAAATGAGCAAGAAAGTAAAGAACATAGGAGTTTAGAGTGGTTTGGCTATCTTCGGCCTACGTCCACATTGAATTGATCCATTGTATACCTTTCGCATTGAGATTACAGTTACAAGCCTTTGAAATTAATAAACAAAATGACAAAGTTTTGCGTATCCGAGAAGAAGAAGATCCCTCTTTTAGTTTCCATAAGACTGCTATTTATAGATGAAGATCTAAAAAAACCGCCACAAAACCTGGAATACATCTTCTCATGCGTAGGTGGGCCCGCCAAATCGATTCGGAGTGATTTTGGATCGATCAAGGTACAATTCGTATCAATCCAAAATGGCTCCAATCAAGCTGGGATCGATTGTGAACATTCTTGAGTCCATAAGGAAGCTTCTGTGAAAATTTCATCACATTAGGACTTACCATTAGTGAGTTATGATCGATTCAACATCTAGTTTGGAAGTAGGCTGGTCATTTCGTATTGATCGATTGACATCAATCGCCTTCGTATCCATCTTATTCCCATATCCATAGCCATAGCCTCCACATCAATCCGAGTTCCATGCCTAAATCCAAGTTGAGCGTTTCATTACTTGACCGCTTCCACAGTGTCCATCGATACGAAATATAGAGCCTTCGTATCCGTCAATGCTTGGTATCCATCATGTTCCGTTGCCCTGTGTCCATCTTTTCATATCGATCCCTGAATGCTCACTACCCTTCGTGTCCATCCCTTCTTTTTATCGATCCAAGCACTTTAGAAATGTATGCTTTCATATCCATCGGTTTCCCATTCCTTCGTATCGATCCAGCCCTAATCGATACCAAATGTGCCAACAAGTTCTGCCGCATTTATCGAACGATGCGTAAGTATCGGTACAAACCCATAGCCATCAAGTCTGCATCCGTCCAAGTCTCGCTTTTTTGTATCAATCCAGTGTCACGTTCTTCTTATCCATCTAGCACGACGGCTTTCATATCGATCTAGTACCATATTCTTCGTATCGATCCCATGCTTCAATCGAAATGAAATGCATCGAGACAATGACTGATCGATCCAAACTAAATTCCAAGCGCACGCATTAGTCCGAACCCGTATCCATCCTGATAACAATCCATATCCATGCTAATCGGCATGAAAGCATTGACCCGAAGTACATCCTTGATCGATACGAAAGTATCGATCCGAAATAAATAGCCAAGCCCATGTTGATCTATACGAACCATATCGATGAAAACTAATTTCCTATGAATATTGATCCATCCATAACTTGAGCATACAAACTCCGATTGACCTGAAATTTGAAATGCAGCCTCAGCTAGCCTTGTTTATCATTCTCTATCCATCCCACCTTGATAGGAACTTGGTCCAATTCTGACAGTGTCGATCATAGCTTTGTTTTCAATCGATCTCCAATCCTTATTCCATCCTTTATAGCTAATTTTTTGATATCCCGGCTTTGTCCAAAAGAGAGGTCACATTTTCCCCTAAAACATGCCTTGCGGTAGGAAGGCACGTTTTGAATAGCTTTAAATCCATCATCCAAATTCATATTCCATCCACGGCCATACACCCCAATCCATAGTGAAATCAATTATCAAGTCATTCTATCCAAGTGCCATAACCATATCCTTGTCTAAATTCATGACTGCTCCGAGTCGATATCCTATTCCAAATCTAGTGACCAAATCCATAGTCAATTCCATAGCCATTCGAACTTGTCAACCGAGTTTTAATCAATCGATATCCAGAATCCAATAACAAAATCCATGATATCTTCGGGTAGATATCCAAATCCATGACCGCTTTGATCCCTTATCTAAATCCGAGACCACTCCAAGTCTACGGCCAATCCTTGGTCATTCATAACCTAAATCCGAATCCATGACCTCTCCATGTCTAAATTCAAATTCGTAGACCTTGCAATGTCATCTTATCCAAGTCTGGGACCACACTAGGTCCAAATCCAAATCTAGGACCTCTCCGGGTCACTTTATACTCTCCAACCTCAACTCTCCCGTCGAGGACTTATATATTTTCCAGCCTCGACTCTCTGGTCGACGACTTTTATATTCTCCGGCCTCGACTCTCCGGTCGAGGACTTTTATATTCTCCAGCCTCTACTCTTTGATCAAGGACTTTTATATTCTTCGGCCTCGACTCTCCGGTCGAGGACTTTTATGTTCTCCGACCTTGATTCTCCGGTCGAGGACTTTTATATTGTGTTCGAGTCCATTCCATCGCTCTCCGGCGAAGGGACTCGTACTTGCGATTACTGCCCTATCTCTCCAATCGGGATCATAACTGTGAAACCTGTATTATTTATTACGCTAATCCAGATCCAATCTACACAAAGTCCAGTTGACAGAACAAAAGTCCATACAACCAAGAAAATCAAATGTCCATAGTACCAAGAAAGAAACCAGAGTCCATAGAAAATGGAGAAAAAACAAGATTTCATAAACCCAAGCATCACGGTTTATCATCATCACAGAGCTTGCCTAGGGACTCTCGATCCTGTAAAAGTGCATTTGACTTAGTTGTACCACTTTGGGGTTTATTAGTCATTCGAAGCCATAAATCAATTCAATTGATAAAAAGCTGATGAAGTTTCCTAGATCCAGTGCCATCTTTGCTTGAGGTAGGTGGTGGCCGCTCTTGTTCTACTACCACATCTCAATTCCTTATGTACTACTGCAATTGTCCATTCCATACATGTTCCTCAATGACATCCTTCAGATGCCTATAGTCATTTGTGATGTGTCCATTCAGCTTGTGGAATAGGCAATGCTTTTCCGATGCCCGCCCATATTCGGAGGTTTCCCTTTTTGTCGGCATTCGATACTGGAGGTGTCCTCGAGTATCCAAGTAAATTATTTCTAGAGTTTCAGTCAAATCCGTGTATGAAGATGCCTTCATACCTTTTTTGATGTGTGTCATTCACCTTCCTTTTGCCTCTATCCTCTTTGTTTGAATCCTTACATGGTGGATCTCTACTTTTTGTTGATTAAACTTCAGCCTCTCTCCCCTCTCACTCGGCCTTTGCGTCTTTCTTCTTTATGGTAAAACTCTCCGAGATCCATCGAGGGATCCCACACCAATGATATCTTGAAATCTTGACCATCCACAATTCCTAAGACTATTGCCATCGAAACCATCGACAGATCGGGTTGATCCATCGAAGCCACTTATGCATTGAATCCGGTCAAGAAATCCCTAAGTAATTCTCCCTTCCACTACTTCATCAATGTCAAAGTCATCACGTTCTTGGGTCTAACTATGTGGACCCGAAACTGCCTCATGAACCTCTCAATCATCTTTGTCGATGTGCCAATAGAGCCGCTCTCCAGTTATCTAAACCATAATGCTAATATATCCATCAAATAAAAAGGGAAGCACCATGTCATTACTTCCTCCGATGCCCCTAGAATCTCCATATGCCTCATGTACCTCGTCAAATGAACAGCGGAATCCGTTCTCCCATCATACATCTCCAGCGTTGGTAGTTTGAAATCCGAAAGATTCCTAGCCTGGCTGATCACAGAAGTGATGGGACCCCTGTTCACGTCCTTCAGATCTCTATTCACCAATCCTTCCCTCATATCCTGTTTGATCATGCCTACTAAACTGTCATTGTCATCAAGCGGTAGCCTCTATCTACGATCTCCAACTTGCCCCTCGAGTCCATGAGGGAATCTAGAACCTGTCCTTCTGGGTGAGCATCCATATCCTGATCAACACCAAATTGTGTGCGTCGTCTGGATCCTTCCTCGAATTGAGCCGACATGGTCTGTCGGTATGCCCCCGAGTGTAGGAGGTGCTTCTGATGGTCCTGCCCTATCCTATATCATGTTTGCTCAAAGCTCCTAATCCTAATTACAAACTATCTCCACTCCTACTGCTCCAGCTTCATGATCCTTTATCCCAGCATTTCCTGCAGTTGCATTCTCTTGATTCTGCACTCTAGCTTGTTGCACTTGTCAGAGTAGGTTCTTCATCATCTACTCCTACCTTTCTAGCGTCCCTTCGTGCACAGCATCCATCAACATCTCCATCTCATCTCTGGTGATGAAATCTGAGGTCTGATTAGCTTTTGAAAATGCCTCCTGACTTCCTTCAGCTGACTCCTTTCTATCCTCAATCTACTTGTTAATTGCTTAGCCATAGCTTCAGATCCAATCCTTTAAGTTTCCAATTCTGAACTCCAAATCCGACGTAGCGGCCGCTAGTTTTTCTTAGTGAAAGCACCAAAGTGTTTTCACCAAAATTGGTCATAAATCCCGATAGTAATGAAAGTACCAGTGTTTGCACATAAATCTTTAATATCCAGTCGCAGATCTCAGATCCAGATTAAGTAGAGAGTAAATTAAAGAAATAAAAAATGTAAAATGAACAAGAAAGTAAAGAACACAAGACTTTATAGTGGTTCGGCTATCTTCGACCTACGTCCACATTGAATTGATCCATTTTATTCCTTTTGTATTGAGATTACAATTACAAACCTTTAAAATCAATAAACAAAATGACAGAGTTTCGCCTAGCCGAGAAGAAGAAGGTCCTTAAAGTTTCGATAGGACTACTATTTATAGGTGCAAATCTGAAAAAATCCACCCCAAAACCTGGACTTCTCATGCGCAGGTGGACCCGCCAGATTGATTCGGAGTGATTTTGGATCGATCTATGTATAATTCGTATCGATCCAAAATGGCTCCAATCAAGCCAAGATGGATCATGAACATGCTAGTGTGCATAAGGAAGCTCCTAGAAAAATTTCACCACATTTGGACTTCCCATTCATGAGTTATGATTGATCCGACATCTGGTTTGGAAGGGCTGGTCATTTTGTATCGATTGATTGACATTGATCGCCTTCGTATCCATCTCATTCCCATATCCATAGCCACAGCCTCTGCATCGATTTGAGATCCATGCCTAAATCCATGTTGAGTGCTTCATTACATGACCGCTTTCTTAGTATCCATCGATACGAAGTACAGAGCCTTCGTATCCACCAATGTTTCGTATCCATCACATTCCGTCGCCTTATGTTCATCTTTTCGTATCAATCATCGAACGCTAGTTGCCCTTCATATCCATCCCTTCTCCATACCGATCCAACCACTATGGAAATGTACGCTTTCGTATCCATCGGTTGCCCCTTCTTTCGTATCGATTCAGCCTTGATCGATACGAAATGTGCCAACAAATTCTGTCACATTCATTGATCAATACATAAGTATCGATACGAACCCATATCCATCAAGTCTGCATCCGTCTAAGTCTCGCTTCTTTTGTATTGATCCAGTGTCACATTCTTTTTATCCACCTAGCGCCACAGCTTTCGTATCGATCCAGTACCATGTTCTTCGTATCGATCTAATGCTTCGATTGATACAAAATGCATTGAGATGAAGACTGACCAATCCATACCAAATGCTAAGCGCTTGCATTTGTCCAAACCCGTATCTATCCTAATAATAATCCATATCCATGTTGATTGATACATAAGCATCGATTCAAAGTACATCCCTGATCGATATGAAAGTATCGATCCAAAGTAGATAGCTGAGCCCATGTTGATCGATATGAACCATATCGATACGAACTAAGTTCCCATAAATATTAATCCATCCATAACTTGAGCATACAAACTCCGATTCACCTGAAATTTGAGATGTAGCCTCACCTAGCCTTGTTTATCATTCTCTATCGTTCCACCTTGATTGGAGCTTGGTCCAGTTCTGACGGTATCGATCATAACCTTGTTTCCAGTTGATCTCCAATCCTTATATACATCCTTTTTTAGCCAAAAGACAGGGTAACACGAACCGCAACAATTTTCAGGAATTCCCCTCTTTTGAATCAGAGAAGGATGATTTTCAAAAGATGTTAACGAAGCTCTATGCTAGGATCAAACAGCTGGAGGAGGAGAAAGAAGCGGGTCTTTGAGAAATCAAAAGGAATGCCAACTTGCTGAAGGAATTAAAAGAGGCCCACGAGATGACTGAGATCGTCTACAAGGACGAAATACATAAGACCCACACAGAAGAGGCCAAATTGAAAGAGGAGGTCGCCACTTGCAGTGCGACAATTGAGGCCCAAAAGAAAACCATTCCCAGTCACGATCTTCGTCAACACCATCTTCGACTAGGCTGAGACAAATTCCTAGCTGCAAGATCAAGTTGCACGGCTCAGCACTGACAAGTCTCGCGTTGAAGTTGAAAAGGCCGATATTATAGTGGATTATCTGGAGCTTCAGAAGCTTTCAAAAGGAAGATGCAGAAGATGGATGAGACCATCTTGAATTTTTATGTCAACTCTCTACTATATAAGGGGAGTCTCAGCTACTTAAGCCTTAAATTCCCACGCATTCTCAATCTGGTTTGGGAGGAAATCCTATCCTGCTTTCGTGACGTCAGTGACGCCTATACTAAGCAAGATTTAGAAATTTCCTACCTCAATGTTGAGTTAAAGAATACATTGCTAGAGGGCCATGAGATTTTACCGCTTGAGAGGGAGAATGAAGCTACTAATGCTGCCATGGCTATGGCTGTCGAAGCGCTTATGGAGCCTTTCATTTCTAGCGCCCACAAACCATCGGGGCAGCCCCGTGATCCGTCAAAAAGTTCTAAGGTTAAGGTTTGCCCTCACATTGTTGAGCCATCGAAGGATGGTGAAGGCGATGAATATGAAGTTGAAATTCTTGGCCATTCTTCCAACGCAAGTAATCCTCTTGTTTCACTCAAGTTCGGAAGCTTTAGCTTACACCACAAGAGCAGGAAGAATTTAATGCTTTCATGTATGATCCTATACAGACGTCTACCTTATCTATTGACCTGCCAATTTCCTCGAGGCTTGGACCTAACGCTATTTTCAGTGCTTTCATGCTCGTTTATGCTCTTGCTCATGTCTCCATGCCCGTGTCTAGTTCACAGTCGAGGCCAGAGTCCAAGAAGATCACCGCACTTCGTGGCTTGGATGACCCTTCTGTATCTTTGGAAGGTGATGCAACGACGGTCTAAATTAGGGAGAAGGTGTAACAACCTTGGTTTTGGTGATTACCTGCAAAAATTAAATTATAATGGTAGTATAATTTAATAATATGGAAATAAAATAAATTGGAGATAGAGAATTTTTTAAAACTGTTTATTTTGAATAAATAATGAGTTTTCAATAATACAAATGGAATTAAGATGTTAATGATGGTAATAAATGATGAATAATGGTAATATGTCAATTTGGGCATTAATTGAATTAACTAAGTGAGATAAAAGAATTTAATTCAATAATAATCTGTTGAAATAAGTAAATAATATTGGAAATAAATGTGAAATGTGAGAAATAAAGTATGAAAACTTTATTATGTTTATTTGTGATAAAAATGAACGTTACATGGTTTTTATTTGATAAAATACAATAATTTTGCAAATTATTGCCAAATGTTAAGTTTGGTCAATTTTAATGAAGTATTAAAATTTATTATGATGTATTTTATAAATAAAAGGGTGGAATACTGTTTAAAAATAATATTTGGATGTAAAATATTTTTAACATGGTTTGTTAAGACAAAATAAACAAGAGAAGGATTTTACGTAATTTTTGTTGTTAAAATATTGATTTATTTGAATGAAAGTTATAGATGAAGTATTTAATTAAAAATGAGAATTTAATGATAAAATAATTTTAAATGGTTAAAATAACTTTTACATGTGGTAAAATATTTTGTAAACATAGAACATGTTAGTTTGATTTTATATAAAATTGAAAAATTTGAGAATATATGTTGTTTTGGGTAAAATATATGTGCTTTAGTGTTAATTAGTACTATAGGCTAATTATTTCTTTTTAGGTCTAAGCCCATTAACCATCCTAACAAAGAAGAAAATAATATTCTTCTTAGAAATTAGTACGTACAGTAAATTGTAAAAGTGGAGAAACCAGAAAGAAGCTAAAACCTATTTCTCCTTTGAAACCTGAAACCCAAATGTCATTCTCTCCAAATCTGTGGAAAATTAATCAGTTGAAATCTTTTAAACAGGTAATCCATTCAAAAAAAAACGAAGATCTACTCATCTATTTCTGGTTTTGAGAGATTGTTATTTGTAATTGGTTTTCTTCTTGCTGCATGTTTCCCTCTTTTCAAGTTTCAGGTTTCTATAACAAATTCATGATAGAAGATTCAAGCTTGCAAATCTAATTCGCTAAAAAACATATAAGGTGAGTATCAAAACTCACATTTTCTAGCTTTGATTGAGATTTCAAGGTAAGAAATCTCAATTTTATTTGTTGCATTTTCATTTGTGTATTGCTGTCAGTAAATTAGGTACAGCCTTTTCGTTTTAAATCGGAATTTCATTTTCTATGATGTTCTGGAAAGCTTGAAAAGAGTGTCATAACTTTCATGTTAAACACTTACGAAAATTTTGAGCATAAAGGGTAGAAAATTCCAATTCAAACTCGCTGCCCTATCACTGTAAAACTGTGACTTTCAATGCTAAGTACTGTTGGTAATTAGGGCATAACGTTTTCGATTTATTTCCAAATTTGACGATTCTTGATGATCCTGAAAATCTAGATTATCTTCTACAACTTTTATGTTTTGAGTTTTATTAAATTTTGACGTTTACATGGCCGAAAGTTCATATTAGTGTTGCTGTCCCGAAACTAAAACGACAGCTGTAGTGAAATTGAAATCTGAAATTTGTTTTGACCATATCTTTCACGTTTTTTATCCAATTTCAATAATTTTAGATGTTATAGAACGCTTTCACTTTGTGCTAAAAGTTTCATGTTTTAAGTTTTTGGAAATTTCGAAGTTAGCTTGGTCTAAACTGTATTTTTTTGTTGCTGTCCCGAGAGCAAAACGACAGCAATAACAATCATTGACCTGAGAATTGTATTAGATTATTTTTGCTCTCATTCTTGTTTGATTTTGTTGTTGTTTTTGAGATGTTTTGAGAGGTATGATACCCATCAATATGATAGTCATGTTTGGAGAATTTGAAATTCAAATTTAAATAGAATTTGAATTGGTTTTGGGTTAAATTTAAATTGAATTCGTATTGAATTCAAGTTATCGGTCTTGAGTTATCTTTCTTGTTTTTCATTGTTTTCGAGCACAATTTTCACTAAACCATTTTTGAAGTGATTTTTTGAGATAAATGGATGTTTTAAGTTATTATTATATATTTTTAAAATTGTTTTTTAATATAAAATCTATTTATTACCTATAATAAAGGAATTTCAAATATTGGTTTTGTTAATCTTTTCGGGAAATAGTTTTAAAAGATTATTTTCTCTAGTAAACTATTTTAAATATAAAACATACACTTTTATACTATTCGAATGTATAAGAAATAAAACTAAACGATTTAGTAAAACACGTGATATGGGACATGTGCGTTTACTATTTCGGTTAATTCCGGACTTGTACGATCGAAGCCATTTGAGATTATTGATTCGGAGATGTTCTGCCATTTTATGGCATATTTTGAATTTTATAATTCCTATTTATTGGAATTACTTAAGATGGCCAGTATTTGGCAAGTATTATGGTTTGAGATCTCCTATGTAGGAGTATGGTCGATGAGAACCATCACGATGTTTTATTTACTTACCCATGATATAAGGCAAATCTTGAGTATATGATTTCATATTTTGAGATTTATGATTTATGAGGAACCATCACGATGTTTTCACTTGTCGATGAGATGAGACAAGTTAAGATGTCATTTAATATTTGTCGATGAGATGAGACGAGTATGTTATCTCTTTACCACTTGCCAATGAGATGAGGTGAGATATGATTTTCTGAGTTTTATGATGTTCCTAGTGTGGCATCGACTAGCGGCTAGTAAACCGCTAAGTGCGAACGAGTGGTATGGGACACATGTTAACACTTTTCGGATTCCTATCTATGAGTTTGTGACACCTTCACGATGTATACCTAACAAAACTGCTTCGAGAGGTATTAGCGGCCTTGTTATGAGGAGGAACTGCTTAGGAAGGTGTTAGCGACCTTGTTACGACTGACAAAATAGCTTGGAGAGGTGTCAGCGACCTTTTCATGAGGACGAACTGCTTGGGGAGGTGTTAGCAACCTTGTTAGGGATGACATAATGGCTTGGAGATGTGTCAGCGACCTTGTCATGAGGACGAACTGCTTTGGGAGGTGTTAGTAACCTTGTTTGAGGCTTCGGCCGTCTGAGTTTAGCACGTGCAACATTGCTTCGGCATTGCAATCGGGGATTTGGCCAATTCGGGTTTTCTAAGTTTTTTTTATTTTAATGTGATTCCACCATTTTAAGATGTTTTATTTCATTAATAGCCTAGTGCTATATAAGACGTTTTGTATGTGGTGATTTCGTTTATGATGTCTTTAACTCTTATTGAGTTCCTTGATTTATGAGTTTGGATGATTTCATGATTTTATAGGATATTCTGGGTTTTGCCATTCTGGCGAGTTGAGATATATATACATTTATACCAATAAGATGAGGTATAATTAAATTTGAAGATTCTTCTATATTTGAGTTTTGGATCATCCTATTTGAGAATGTTTTAGGTTGCCATTTTGGCAAGAGTTTGTATTGATGTTTCTCCTTATGAGGAGATACGGTCGTGGAAATTATGTAGACATTTTGGGATGTCGCTGATGATATGAGGCAAATGTTTATATTATTGAGTATTATTATTAAATTCACCTTTTTTAGGTCTTTGTATACTTAAGTGACATTAGTTCACTTAAGTCATGGGTTGTATTCTTTTTGTTGCCTTTTCTCATTCGAAAAGAATTATCACCTTGTGTCTTATGCTTCATATTATCGTCTATCCTCATTAACTGATTGTTTTAGTAAGACTGACCCGTGTATTTTATACTCGGGTTAGACCGAGTTATTTCAGGTTAGCTATCAGTTACGGGACTTAGCTTTGATGCTTCTGCTTGGAATTAGCCTAGCACTTTTCTGTAGTTTATATTTCTTTCCGCTTGACTCTGATATGTATTTGATTAGATGTATATAGTGTGGTCTCTGTACCACTTTTTTGTATCAGTTTGTATCATACTAGGATCTATCTATGTATATGTATTTATATATATGATGATTATTGTTCCATGATGTGATATGCATTCTGTTATTGTATTTTGTTCTGATAGATCCATTAGCCATCTATAGTTTTGTATTAAGCATTTATTAGATATGTCGATTCACTTGAAATAGAGAAAAAAATGTAGAGAATTTATGGATGTATGCAATAGACGTTTAAGACAAATTATAGATGGTCGCTTCTAACCAGCTCTATTCTCCACATTAGCAGACAGAATTATCCAGGAATTCTCTTTGTTAATGTGGGTCTCGGGGTAGGGCGTCACAAATTGGTACCAGAGCTGAGTTTAGAACAAAATATGACAAACACAGAACAGAAGCATATATGACGATACATCCAAGTATAGTAAAGTGTTACAAATTCCTTGATCTCTGGTCCTTAGCCTTTTTTGTATCTTTTGAAGTGGATAATTGGGATATGTCGAGGAATATATTTTATTCTATAGTATTCCCAAATTAAATAAATGATATCATGTCTTAGGAATAATCCTAATCGTGATTATCTTATTGGAATCCTCTTTGATATGGGTGCTTGACACCTATCCGTATCGGAGAAATGTATTGATACTTTTCGTTTGTTCTTGTCTTGTTGTTCTTTGAGGATTGCAAATCCTATTGAGGGGATCCGCAATAGTTGGGTGAGGTGTTTGAGAATTTTATGGGTGTTCCTTGTAGCTTACCTTTTCGTGCGTATTGGCACGCTATTTTCTATCTTGATTTTCTATCTTGAGTTTGGAAAGATTTGAGATGGAGTGACTTGCACATTATTAAGACACATTCTAAGATTCAAAGGATACTGTATTTTGGTATCCTAATTTAGTCGATTTGTTGTCTTTTGTTTTTCAGAATGTTAGTAATGATTCCGAAGTCTCCGTGTTCACTCTTCAGTTAGGAGATGTTAATGGTATATCTTGAATTCTAGTCGTTTTGACTCTGTGGATTTCTGTGAGTCCGTTTTGAGTATGACACCTAATCGGGCAATTGAATAGTATTGACTTCATTTTCGGTTCTTAGCCTTTCAGTCATCCCCCCACGAGGATGTCCACAAGGGAAATGAGGTGATTTATTGAATTTATTTAATATTGTCGTTCTTGCCTCCTTTTGAGATATCCTCTTTGGATACTCAATTGTTGATATACTTTGAGAAATTACTTCACTCGAAGTAATGATATGTTGTTAGTGTTCTTCTTCTCATTCGAGAAGATATCTTAACCTTAGTCTTATATCTCGTTGATTATTTTTTATCCATAAGTGGTGCTAGGGCCATTGCGGAGCTTGACCTTACACTGATTTTCATGATCTACGAGTTATGGAGGATAGCGTTCCTCTCATCGCATTCCACATTCGTATGGTTCTTGTGAGTGGTTCGTTATACCGTTCGGAATAACAAGCGCTCCGGTCTATTCCATCAGTCTTGTGAAGTGAGTATTCTGGGAATATCTTGATGGGTTCTTCTTGTATTTTTGATTTTGAGTATAAGTTGTAATTAAATTTTCAAATCTTTCAAATTGAACATAAATTTTGAGAGAATTGGATTTTGGTTTTGAGAACAACAAATAATATTTTGAGTATTATACATGAGGTATTTCTTTTAAAGAAAATAAATTTTTGTGTTGGGTTTTCCTTCTAGTACATTAAGAATTCTGGTCAATGCGTCTGGCCAACGTTATCGATAGGGATTTCCTAAACGCTTTGATGAGACAGTCAGACATGGTAAATTGAGTTTTAAAAAGTAAAGTTTGAAAGTAATTAATATGGAAGAGTATTAATTTTATTTTTAATGTTTAATTAAACCATTGAACCATAGTGAGTGTTGGATTAGTGGTGGGGCAGTTTTGATCATTCAATCAACTCGGCAGCCAATCAATGAGGTCATTCACTATGAATGAATGGCGAGGTAGTACCCTTAAATTTTTGAAATTTATGAAATTGAATATGGTAATTTTGGTAAGTAAAAGTAAATAATTCTAATTAAAGGGATGTCTTAAATAGAAGAAAAGATCATTTGATTCTTTCATTAATAAAATGATGTACTTATGGTAAAAGAATCTTTGGGTTGGGAAATTAAAATATTAATTGAACATTTTAGTACCAGCTATTAATGATCACTATAAAAAAATTTGCCACTTATTTATTTGAGTAATAGTAGAAGATGGATATAAAACTCTATCTTAAGAGAAAATAAAGAAGTGTTGGTTTAGAACATTTAGTATAAATTGGTGAACTAGTTTTTGTTTTAAACTTAAATGGTATTAATACTTACGGGTTTGAAATTGAAAAATTCTTTTGAAAACAAGTTTAAATTAATTATCAACTTTAATTAGTTTTATGTTGATAATTAGATGGAAATTTAATTTTTGTGAGTAGTGGAAATGTGAATTTGGATTGTTTTGATAAAAAACAATTCATTTAGTATAATCATTCTAAATTGTGTTAATAAATTTAAAATTTATAAATATATCCCAAAAATATATTTTGGTGGATAATCAATAATCGTTTCTTGATAATGAAAGAGGTTAGTTATCTCTTCCAAAATGTGTTTTCATAGTTAATTGTTTTTAAAGCTAGATTTCGGAGTGTAATGAAAGTATTTCCACTTAATAATAATGTTTTATGATGATTACATAAGTTGATCATAATTTTGTACGTCTTAGCTATCCGAAAGAAAAATATATTTAATAAACGATGTAGCAAAACGTTTGCTTAAAAATGCAGTTTGAGCTTAAAATGGTTTAAAAGATGAAATTTCATTAGAAAAGTGCTATACTAGAACAGCGATAACTTTGGATTTATAACTCCAAATAAGCTCAATCTTTTTGCAAACAAAAGAGGTTTCAGTAATCTATAAATTTTATTTTTACTACTTTTAAAGATTTTGCATTTTGCTGAGTCTAAAATAAGTTTGAATGTTGATATGCAGTTCTGCCCTATAAAAAATTCTCTAAGATTAAGTTGAAAGTAAATTTAACATAACTTTCAAACCGTAAATCCGATTTTGGTGAACTTTTTATCTATGAAAATCTTAGATTTAGTAGAAGAACTTTCATTTTATAAAGTTATTCAGATATTATTGTTTGCAAGGTCAACAGGTCTTCTTTACAGCGTGTCTAAAATGAAATTGATTTACTTCGCCTTAATAATTAAGTGTGGCACTTTTTATTTATGAACATGAACTAATATCATCTATTTGAGTTGAGTACGGGTGAAAAGGATGGTTCGGCTATATTTTGAGTAAAAATGTATATATAAGTTTATGCAAACACACATTCAAAATGCTAAAAAGGAAGGTATGTTTTTGAATTAATTTTAAAGTGTTAAATGATGATATATATTATGTGTTCTTGACTAATGGTCGATGTATATTATATAAATCATTTTAATACTGTATACTGCCCTCCATACAAAGGAGACTCCGTCGATTTTTTTGAAAATTTCTAACATATTAGAAATTTGAGAAATAAATTGAAAATAATATGTTGCAAACTAGAGTATACCTATGGAAGAATTAGACAATAAAAAACTTAAAATTTATTTACTCTAATAAAGAGGAATGAATTTAAATTTAATATCTAAGTAAGAAGTATTGAAAATTTTCAAGTGTTGAAAATTGAGAATTTTAAATCTTAAAGACAATGGGTTGGAAAACTTTAAAAATATTTGTTTAGTAAACCAGGAGTATAAAAATCCATTCCTTGTGTTTTTTTTTTGCCTTTGCGCAATTATCTAACGACTTGCATTTATGCGGTCGTTTGGGTTGGTGGTATTAAAGAAACCACCTACCTCTAGTTTACCTCTACTGTTGTCAATCTTTTATCTGTGTGATTCCTTTCATAGTGACACATAGAAGGTTATGTCAGTAATTATCTAGTTGGTTAGAATCGGGATAAAGTTATGTTAAAATTCTGACTCTATTCGAGAAGCTTCTGAGAAATCAATCTCACTCGATTAATCCTTTATGTAGCATTCTGTCTGTGTTCTTATTTCGAATGTATGACGTCTTCGAAATTATAGCGTATTACTCCTATTTTAAATCCAATGGTTCGATGATCCCTATGCCTACACTTGGAAAACCATAGAATTAATCAAGCAATCTTATCTTGGTTTTTTATCATCTTGTGTTGATGGTGAGAAATTTTAAACTCAAGCCTGTCTATCTTCCTTTGCTAGATGAAATAATTGCGTTGAATACAACTCTTCTTTTGAAATTGCGAGGACGCAATTTTTATAAGGGTGGGAGTTTGTAACAACGTTGGTTTTGGTGATTACCTGCAAAATTTAAATTATAATGGTAGTATAATTTAATAATATGGAAATAAAATAAATTGGAGATAGAGAATTTTTTAAAACTGTTTATTTTGAATAAACAATGAGTTTTCAATAAATAAAAATGGAATTAAGATGTTAATGTTGGTAATAAATGATGGTAATATGTCAATTTGGGTATTAATTGAATTAACTAAGTGAGATAAAAGAATTTAATTCAATAATACTCTGTTGAAATAAGTAAATAATATCGGAAATAAATGTAAAATGTTAGAAATAAAGTATGAAAACTTTATTATGTTTGTTTGTGATAAAAATGAACATTATATGGTTTTTATTTGATAAAATGCAATAATTTTGCAAATTATTGCCAAATGTTAAGTTTGTAAATTTTAATGAAGTATTAAAATTTATTATGATGTATTTTATAAATAAAAGGGTGGAATATTTTAAAAAAATAATATTTGGATGTAAAATATTTTAAACATGGTTTGTTAAGACAAAGTAAACAAGAGAAGGATTTTATGTAATTTTTGTTGTTAAAATATTGATTTATTTGAATAAAAGTTATAATTAAAGTATTTAATTAAAAATGATAATTTAATTATAAAAATAATTTTAAATGGTTAAAATAACTTTTATATGTGGTAAAATATTTTGTAAACATAGAACATGTTAGTTTGATTTTATATAAAATTGAAAACTTGAGAATATATGTTGTTTTGGATAAAATATATGTGCTTTAGTGTTAATTAGTACTATAGGCTAATTATTTCTTTTTAGGTCTAAGCCCATTAACCATCCTAACAAAGAAGAAAATAATCTTCTTCTTAGAAATTAGTACGTACAGTAAATTGTAAAAGTGGAGAAACCAGAAAGAAGCTAAAACATATCTCTCCTTTGAAACCTACAACCCAAATTTCAATCCCTCCAAATCTTTATGGAAAATTAGTCAATTGAAACCATTTAAACAGGTAATCCATTCAAAAAAAACCAAGATCTACTCTTCTATTTCTGGTTTTGAGAGATTGTTGTTTGTAATTGGTTTTCTTCTTGCTGCATGTTTCCCTCTTTTCAAGTTTCAGGTTTCTATAACTAATTCATGGTAGAAGATTCAAGCTTGCAAATCTAATTCGCTAAAAAACATATAAGGTGAGTGTCAAAAATCACATTTTCTAGCTTTGATTGAGATTTCAAGGTGAGAAATCTCAATTTTATTTGTTGCATTTTCATTTGTGCATTGCTGTCAGTAAATTAGGTACAACTTTTTGGTTTTAAAGCGGAATTTCATTTTCTTTGATGTTCTGGAAAGCTTGGAAAGAGTGTCATAACTTTCATGTTAATCACTTACGAAAATTGTGAGCATAAAGGGTCGAAAACCCAATTCAAACTCGCTGCCCTATCACTGTAAAACTGTGACTTTCAATGCTAAGTACTGTTGGTAATTATGGCATAACTTTTTCATTTAATTTCTGAATTTGACGATTCTTGATGATCCTGAAAGATTAGATTATCTGCTATGACTTTTATGTTTTGAGTTTTGTTAAATTTTGATGTCTACATGGCCGAAAGTTCATATTAGCATTGCTGTCCCGAAACTAAAATGACAGCTGTAGTGAAATTGAGATCGGAAATTTGTTTTGACCATATCTTTCACGTTTTTTTTATCCAATTTCAATAATTTTAGATGTTCTAGAAAGCTTTCACTCTGTGCTAAAAGTTTCATGCCTTAAGTTTTTGGAAATTTCGAAGTTAGCTTGGTCAAAACTGTATTTTTTTGTTGCTGTCCCGAGAGCAAAACGACAATAATAACAACCATTGACCTGAGAATTGTATTAGATTATTTTTGCTCTCATTATTGTTTGATTTTGATGTTGTTTTTGAGATTTTTTGAGAGGTATGATACATATCAATATGATAGTTAAGTTTGGAGAATTTGAAATTCAAATTTAAATAGAATTTGAATTGTCTTTGGGTTAAATTTAAATTGAATTCGTATTGAATTCAAGTTATCGGTCTTGAGTTATCTTTCTTGTTTTTCATTGTTTTCGAGCACAATTTTCACTAAACCATTTTTGAAGTGATTTTTTGAAATAAATGGATGTTTTAAGTTATTATTATATAGTTTTAAAATTGTTTTTTAATATAAAAACTATTTATTACCTATAATAAAGGAATTTCAAATATTGGTTTTGTTAATCTTTTCGGGAAATAGTTTTAAAAGCTTATTTTCTCTAGTAAACTATTTTAAATATAAAACATACACTTTTACACTATTCGAACGTATGAGAAAGAGAATTAAACGATTTAGTAAAACACATGGTATGAGACATGTGCGTTTACTATTTCGGTTAATTCCGGACTTGTACGATCGAAGCCATTTGAGATTATTGATTCTGAGATGTTCTGCCATTTTATGGCATATTTTGAATTTTATATTTCCTATTTATTAGAATTATTTAAGATGGCTAATATTTGGCAAGTATTATGGTTTGAGATCTCCTATGTAGGAGTGTGGTCGATGAGAACCATCATGATGTTTTATTTACTTGCCCATGATATAAGGCAAATCTTGAGTATTTGATTTCATATTTTGAGATTTATGATTTATGAGGAACCATCACGATGTTTTCACTTGTCTATGAGATGAGACAAGTTAATATGCCATTTAATATTTGTCGATGAGATGAGACGAGTATGCTATCTCTTTACCACTTGCCAATGAGATGAGGTGAGATATGATTTTCTAAGTCTTATGATGTTTCTGGTGTGGCATCAACTAGTGGCTAGTAAACCCCTAAGTGCGAACAAATGGTATGGGACACACGTTGACACTTTTCGGATTCCTATCCGTGAGTTTGTGACACATTCACGATGTATACCTAACAGAACTGCTTTGAGAGGTGTTAGCGGCCTTGTCATGAGGACGAACTGCTTAGGGAGGTGTTAGTGACCTTGTTACGACAGACAAAATAGCTTGGAGAGGTGTCAGCGACATTTTCATGAGGACGAACTGCTTAAGGAGGTGTTAGCGTCCTTATTAGGGCTGACATAATGGCTTGGAGAGGTGTTAGCGACCTTGTCATGAGGACGAACTGTTGGGAGGTGTTAGCGACCTTGTCTGATGCTTCACCATCCGAGTTTAGCATGTGCAGCATTGCTTCGGCATTGCAATCGAGGATTTCGCCAATTCGGGTTTTCTAGGTTTTTTTTTGTTTTAATGTGATTTCACCATTTTAAGATGTTTTATCACATCGATAGCCTAGTGTTATATAAGATGTTTTATATGTGGTGATTTCATTTATGATGTCTTTAACTCTTATTGAGTTCCTTGAGTCATGAGTTTGGATGATTTCATGAATTTACAGGATATTCTGGGTTTTGCCATTCTGGCGAGGTGAGATTGAGATATATGTACATTTATACCAATGAGATGAGGTATAATTAAATTTGAAGATTCTTCTATATTTGAGTTTTGGATCATCCTATTTGAGAATGTTTTATGTTGCCATTTTGGCGAGAGTTTGTATTGATGTTTCTCCTTATGAGGAGATATGGTTCGTGGAAATTATGTAGACATTTTAGGATGTCACTGATGATATGAGGCAAATGTTTATATTATTGGGTATTATTATTGAATTCACCTTTTTGAGGTCTTTGTATACTTAAAGTGACATTAGTTCACTTAAGTCATGGGTTGTATTCTTTCTGTTGCCTTTTCTCATTCGAAAAGAATTATCACCTTGTGTCTTATGCTTCATATTATTGTCTATCCTCATTAACTGATTGTTTTAGCTAGACCGACCGATGTATTTTGTACTCGGGTCAGACCGAGTTGTTTCAGGTTAGCTACAAGTTACAGGACTTAGCTTTGATGCTTCTACTTGGAATTAGCCTAGCACTTTTGTGTAGTTTATATTTCTTTCCGCTTGACTCTGATATGTATTTGATTAGATGTATATTGCGTGGTCTCTGTACCACTTTTGTGTATCAGTTTGTATCATACTAGGATGTATATATGTATATGTATTTATATATATGATGATTATTGTTCTATGATGTGATATGCATTCTGTTATTGTATTTTGTTCTGATAGATTCATTAGCCACCTATAGTTTTGTATTAAGAATTTATTGGATATGTCGATTCATTTGAAATAGAAAAAATATAGAGAATTTATCGACGTATGCAGTAGATGTTTAAGATAAGATTATAGATGGTCGCCCCTAACTAGCTCTATTCTCCACATTAGCAGACAAAATTATCCAGGAATTCTCTTTGTTAATGTGGGTCTCGGGGTGGGGCGTCACAGAAGGAAATTCAAACTGAGCATCCATGCAAGACTCAAAAACAACTGGTTGCCATCAAAAAGGAAAATGTTGAAGCAATCAAGGTATCGTAGAGCTTTCGTAAGTTACAGAAGTATAAAACGAATTAGGGCGAATCTTATAAGAAGGCTGCACAGTAGGAGGAGGACATTAGCGTTGAAGATATTGTTGACATTACTGTTAGTGACACCACTCCCAAGGTGAAACAGAAACTCCAAAAAAGAGGCGAAAAGGGGAGTGGTTGAAAGAAGCGCTTAGAAGCTTGGGTGGTAACTAATCTGATTGTGATTTATTTTTTGTGTTGTTTTGTTCAAGTGCAGAGTTTTCACTTTGTGTTTTCGTTGTGTTGTCCATATTTTTATTTTGTTGGTTGGCGTTGTGTGGGCACGAAACACATGTTTAGACCTTGTATAAAACAAAGTTATAATACATTATTGATATTTTGGCTGTACTCTTACTTATCTGTTCATATGTGTTCTGTGCACTTGTGCTTGTATTGTTTACACTTAACTAGTTCTGTGATTACTGCCAAAGTTCTTTGTTTGGAGTAACAATTCTTTGTTTGGAGTAATAAAACTTGTGAAATTATTGTTTTTAAGTATTTTTATATAAGTGCTGGTGTATTCCCTCCCCCCTCCCCCCCCCCCCCCCCCGTTTAATAGGGTTGCTTACTTCGAACGATAAACAAATGATCGGTAACTTAGGGTTTAAATAGTTTGCATATTAACACTTAAAATTTGACTAAATCACAATTCAATTTCTCCCCTATTAGAAGTTTTGTGACTGTAGCACGTAATCCAAGTTTTTTGCAATATTATGGTAAGTGTGCAACATATGCATGTTTTAAATGTGCACATTGTATAAGTTAATTGTGCGCGGTTACACTTATCAATGTTTAATGTAATTGTTTGTCATCGAGCGTCAGCGGTTGGGGTTTCCAACTGGTTTGCAACACACCAATTTTATTGGAGTCGTGCCCATTGCTTCCAACAATTGGAGTTGAATCATGTTATTTTTTATGGATAAGCTCCCTTGTATTGCCAAGGCAACTCCGGGAATTGAAAGCGCAGGCGGCTTATGGGATGAGTAGATTTTAGGATCGATATGTCCCTTCGATTTGGAAGGATTTTGGCGCTCGTCGGTGTTGCATAACTTCGGGTAATGTGAGGAGTATACTTTTTAAGAGTGTGATTTCACGGCGATGCTCCTCGGTGTTGCTGATCTTTAGGCAATATGAGGAGCTTACATTTTAGGTGTGTGATTTCATGGCTTCGAGAGTCAATGCGTAGCTTATGAGACTGATATGATCCGTTGGTCCAGCACGGTTTTAGTACTCCTTGTTGTTGCCTATCATCGGGCGACATGAGAAGTTTAAGTTGAAAAATTGTTGCGTGGCTCATTGGATGCGCAGCTTTTAGTATTCCTCAATATTTCCTATCTTCAGGCAACGTGAGGAGTTTATGTTTTAAAAGTTAGAGCACCGCTTATGAAATGCACGGCTTTTCGCACTCTATAGTGTCGCATATCTTTAAGCAACGTGAGGAGTGTAAATTTTTAGAAAATTCAGTATGCGGCTTATGAAATGCGCGACTTTTCACACTCCTCGGTGTCGCCTATCTTCAGGCAACGTAAGGAGTGTATGTTTTAACCTTCTTGATGTTGCCAGGGAAACATTGACTTTTAGAAGGCGAAGATCGGGTTCCGCCGATCCAACCGTTTGAGTTGATTTCGCTACACTAATTTGGACTTTTAATAGCATTTAATAAATGCTATTAAAGGCTTTTATAGCGTTTCTATGAACATTGTATATCAACATGTTGTTATAAGTCCGTGACTTGCGATAGCAACACAAAAAACGCTCTAAACGAGGTCTTTTAACAGCAATTGGAAAATGCAGTAAATTGTTTTAATGGCCTTTTTGCACATGCTGTAAAAAAACATGTTATAAATAGGAAGGGTTGTAATGGCCTACTATTTTGAACCATTCAAATCGACAATCATCCACGCATGTTAGACTTGAATTGCGCAAAACAACATATTATTAATTTATATTTGGCAAAACTTAGCATATACAGTAAATAAATCAATCATAGAATCATAAACACGGAGTTATATAACAATATGCAGCAAAATAGGTAAATAGTAGTTCATGAAGCTACTATAGAACATCAAAGTCTGAAACAAATACAATAGAAATCCCAAGTACATAGAAGTCTCAAATACAAAATGCAAATGACAAATTTGAACGTAGACAACTGGAAATAACTAAAATGACTACAAAACTGAATAGATAAAGATGGATCTCCAAGTAAAGCTCCAAGCTCCAAAGGTGATTCTCAAATGTTGTGACACTCAGTCTGGCTCGAGCATAAAGAAAAACACAAAACACTCGAGTCCGGATTAACATTCTTATGCAAGTAAATCAACTCAAGTGAAATGTCCAAGTGAATAAAGTATAACTTAAAGGATGTTTGGGATTCCCATTCTTTAAGTTTCCGTTAAACTATCTACATACATAGTACAATACACTACATATATAATGTCTATAGTAAAGTAAAATATTAAGATAGCGTTAAGGCGTTACCCATATCTCTCTTAACACATTTTTATATACTCCCACATTCTATACAGCACAATAATTCCTCCATAAACTGGAGGGCTACCAGAGGGCATTCCTTAGGTACGGTACAAGCTAAACGAGTAGAGGGCGCGATAAGGCATGTGACAAGGCACGCGAGACAATGCCAGTGTAGGATTCTACCATTTGCACTCCCGCACTAGTGGTAACGCATAGCATCTACTAACGCCCACTTGGAGATACACTTCCAAATCAAAGGTGCACCTAATCAAATCATAAGGTAATAGAATAATATCGAAGAAGCATGCTCGACTGGATATGCGACCTCACTTGGCCCGGTATAGCTCATGTCTTAGCCACATCAAGTTGACTCGTGGGAGTCAGGCTGCGTTCACACCTCATGCGGACGTTCGCCAAACCATCCTACTACATTCTGGAATCTCCACCGCGTACATGGTTGTTAAAGTGGTTTATGCTATTGGAAGAGAATATGACAATATCCGATCCCGGTCTCTTTAACAACCATACACTTATTTCACCCCATGGTCATTTTACAAAATCACATTTCTAATCATTTCAAACAGTTCATCTTTCATACCAAAATATCGTATTCATTACAATATCATATCACTTTCAAAATCATACACTTTCAAAATCATATCACTTTAAATCATATTCATTTTTGAAATCATATTCATTTTCGAAATCAATATATCAAAATATTTGCATTTAAATCTATTAAATCTAAATCATAACAGTTCCAACTTAAACAGTTTAAATACTGAAAGTAGATTATATACTGAAATAGAAATAAATTAAAAATAGTTTACATATTAAAATAGTTTATATATTAGAAATAGTATATATTTAAAATATATATATATATATATCAAAAATAGTTCAAATAGAATTGTTTCTTCCAATTTCACAAATCAATTTAAATCAAATTTAGTTCCAAAAATTTAATTCAAATCAATCTTATTTCAAAAATTTCAATTAAAAGGGTTAAAGGTTCGATTCAAATTATCATTAAAACCAATTTAATTTATATCTATTTCAAATCCAGGTTTGAACTACAAAGTTAAACCACTTCCATTTCAATAGGTTTCATAGTTTAAATATTCAAACAATTTACAATAATTCAATTTTATAAATTTCATTTATATTTCAAAATTCAATTTTCATTTTTTTAAATATGAAAATATTCACTTGATCATTTTTAATAATATTTTAAAAAAATAAAAAAAATTACAAATTTAAATAAAATCAATAGTTGAATATCTAGCTTCAATTATATTTAATTCTAAATATTTACTTAATCACCTTTTTTTATAAGCATTTAAATAAAGCCTCAAATTACAACTTTAAATCGAAATTAAGTATTCAATTACAGTTTTATTTTAAATTTGATTATATTCATTTAATCACCTTTGATCAAAATCCAGTTATCAAGTTATAAAAATCATATCTTTACAATCTCAGATCAATAAGTTCCAAACCAATCTTTATTTAAATTTAATTATCAATTAAGTCAACTTTGCTTTACATTTCCAACCTCTATTTATTAAAGTTCTTACAAAAATCTATTTAAAATATTAATATTAATTTTTAAATAAATATTTAAACATATTATAAATATATAAAATCATTAAAAAAATCTATTTACAATATTAATATAAATTATAAATAAATATTTAAAACATATAATATATATTATTTAAGTTAATTCTTATTAAATTTTATTATATTAATTATTGTTTAATTAAATATTATTATTATCAAATCTATTTTAAATCTTTTTTGTATATTTTAAAAATAATAAAGTTATAAGAAAAAATTTATAATTTACATTCTAAAACTTAACTTACAATTTTAAATTTTCCAAAATAAATAATTTTAATAAATCTAAATTTTACACACATATTAAAATTAAAAACTCTATCAATATTTAAAAAATCATTATTTATTAAAACACATATTTTTTCTTTTCCAAATTTTGAAAATCATTTAAAATAGACCAATAGTGGTCGTATATAATTTTTATCCTGTGATCAAGTGATATATATATTTATCATTTCAATCCGTCATATTTTAATATTTTATGGGTGTATATCATTTCAACCCGCAATCCTAAAATTTTAAATCAATAGAATCTCTTGGGTTTATCATTTCAATTCATAATTGATCTTTCCATATTCTATAAAATCATTCGGATATGTATCATTTCAACCCATAGGGAATTCCTGTCTAGCAGGAACATGTAGAGTAAGAACAGTAGAATAACAATAAAATAACATAACATATCGGCGATGATCATAAATCATAGTTAACCAAATTAAATATCAGATATATACAACAATGTTATGGTGTCATATATCAATCATAGGTGAACCAATTAAATAATAACATATCATAATTCAACTACTTAATTACTAACAAATTAAATTTTAAAAACACATTTTAATCATCATTTCATGTAAACTAAATTTACAAATATAAGAATGTTAATGGTGAGTGATTGCTCACTTTTCGAGGCTAGAGAAATAACAAGAATGAAGAAGGTGACACAGACACGCACATGGATAAGCGACCAAGTGCCGCCCCTCCCCCCCCCCCCCCCGGCTTGGCTTTGTCTGTTTAAGCTTAGTTGTTCTTGGTTGCTTTCATCCTTATGGACTATTTTCTTTGGCTTTGAGGCTGCTCGCATGATCACGGAATTGGTTCTCGATGGTTCTTCGGCTGCTTCGGTTGGGTGTTGGTATTATGGCTCTTTTTCTCCGCTCTCGCTTTTGCTGTTCTTTGGATGCCGGGCATTTTGTTTGTTCCTTTCTCCCATGGGCGCTTTGTTTGGACTCTGGCACGGAAAGGCGGTCTTCCGACATCGTCATCGGGCGGTGGCTTTGTCGGAGCTCGATGACGATGTTTGATGGATGGTGGTTTTTCTGGAGCTCATCGACTGTGTTCCTTGCCAGTTCATGCTGCACTCTACCGTTCTGTCTCTTGGGGCCTTTGTCTTTTTTCTTTCTTTTTTGTTTTGGTCTTTACTTGATCGATATTGTTGATCTGCTTTGCTTTTCGGTTATCTGTCAGACATGTTGACAGCCTTTTGTTCTCGTTAATAATACAATGTTCTTGAAAAGAAAAAGAAAAAAAGAAAGAAAGAAAAATGGATAAGCGACCAAGCTAGAAAATTGTTGTTGAACGAATCCGGATAGCCGCAAAGCAAAACGAGCGAACTAGTACTGATGAAAATAAATTAATAGCTTAGGATTGATAGAACAGTAAATATATTATATGTACACACACATAAAATATACATATACCCTTTTTTTCACAGGCACAATATTGAATTCAAAGGAATATATATATACACACACCTTTGCTCTTTTCTTTTTTTCTTTCTTCTTTTTTAGAACATACGGAGTTTCTAAGAGTGGTTTGGAAAGAGGGCTTGGTGGATGGCTGAAGGCGTGCTGTCTGGTACAGCGTAGTAGTGGTAGTAGTGGTTCTGTGTTCGGCTGAGGCTCCTTCTGCGCATTCGGTCTGGGAAGTAAAATATGGGTAGCTGGTGTGTCGTGCAGACGAGGCGGAGAGGTAAATCTGCATGTCAGGTGCTCGGTAGGGGAAGTCTTGGGCAGTGGAGGCTTGCGTGAGTTGTCAGGGTTGCTCGGTGATGGGGGAATGGGAAAGGGGATCTGCTGTGTTGGTCGAGGAGGGGGTTTGAGATGCGGAGATGGGCTGTTGCATGGGCCCGTGGAGGAAGGATGGTGTGGCTACCAAGTGGCTTAGATGATGGGTCTCGGCTATGGGTAGTTACGTTAAATGGTGGTCAGAGGCCGGATCAATGGAAGTGGGTGCTTGGGTTATGGAGGATAGTGACTGGACTGTGACTGGGCAGAGCAAGAGAGGTGTGATAGTGCTGGGAAGCCTGTTGGTGAGGTGGGTGATGGAGGGCTTTGCAATGGAGGTAGAGCTCTGGTGGCTGACAGGGAGGACACGACAGGCTAAGGTGCGGGTGGCAGTGCAAACAAAGCGCGGTTGTGGTGTAGAGTTTGGTGACGTGGGTTGCTGAGCTTGATGGTGTGAGGAGAATGGGTGTAGGCAGCATGCGCGGGGATGGGAAAGAGGAAGTCGGAGCAGATGAAGTGGTTGGCAAAATGATGGGTTTGGAGCGAGCGAAGGGGAGCGGATGAGAAGGCAATATGGAGGATGAGCATGCGGCCTACAGGAACGAAAATGATAATGTTTTATATATAAATATAAATATATAAAAAAAAATTGTTCAGACCGAAATGGAATAGAAGCCTATTGAAATGGAACCCGTAGAAAATGAAATGAACCAGAAATTATATTAAATGTTGGGAATAATGGAGGTTAGCAATTTAATTTCCAAAAATATAAAAGGCTAGTGTCTATTAGATCTCTCATGGAGATCAATTGAAAAGACATGGGAAAACTAAAAGGCTCAAAACAGGTACCGAACGGCTAACCGTTTTATCAGATTTCACCGTGTATCGGTCTTCGAAACATACAAATGAATATATTGTGAATATCAACACGATGAGATGAACAAGATGGTACACAGATATGAGCGATATAACCAAATTGTCAAAACTCGATTTTTTTCGCCGCCGAAAGTGCTGTTAAAATGCCAAAAATAAGATAAAGGGGCTAGAGCAATCCAAATTTTGCGAAACGAAATATGTCGTCTCACTCAAAAAATGATTTACAATGTTCTTATATAAAAATATTCAGGTTTTCAAAAATACTTATTTTCAACGAATTTAACTGATTTTAAGTTGAAATTGAGAATTACACAACATAACTAACTTATAAATTTTCCGATGAAAATCTGATACTTGCTTCATTTAAAAATAGACGTATTTCAAATATCAAATTTTCATTGCTAAAATTTAATTGTTTAATTTCATGAAAAATTTAGTTAATTACGTTATAAAAATCGTTAAAATTTATGAGTCCTTACAAAGGTTATTAGACTGCAAGAATAAAACGCTATATAAGATTCCTAACAATAGTGTTTTACCAACGCTATGAAAACTCTCTTAACAATAGCATTTTCGGACTGCTATCAACAGTTGCATATTCTATCACTTTCAAAACGCTATTGTTACCTTTTATAGCATTTTTAATGCAATCATCTTATCGCATAAGATTTTCTATGCTTCTTTTTTACGTTTCAATGCATATATGTATAATGGATTTAAATATCACTAAATAGTAAAACAAAATTAAAATATATAACAACTACAACTCAATTCCCACCCAACATGTCCAAACAACACTTAATAATACAAATACATATATAATAAGCAAACTATGTCCAATTGAAGAAACTTATATATCATCCGACGCTCACCATCGTCCTCATATAGACCAGAAGCCTCTCAACACGCTCAAAGTCATTGTGGAGCAAGCTACCATCAAAAGGTAGTTGCCGTGGAAGCTCATATAGATCTTTGGGTGAAGAAGAACTTAAAAAAATCATCAATTAAACGTGTGCTAACTTAGAAAATGATGCAACGTGCAGTAATGTATATGACGATCTTTGCTTATATAATATTTATCTGCCATATATCATTATGCAGTGGATGGACTGACCAATTCATATATATAAACTTAAATTTGTTTTGAAAATTTTAGACATTGTTAAATGGTTAGACACATCCACAGATCATGGCATTAGACATGAAAATGATTTATACAATAGAAGTCGGTGTACCTGCAACATTGGAAAACTTGGATCCATAATTAGACTGAGCTTGTGCACTGTGAACGTGACTCGTAGTATCAAAATACAAGTTCTCATAAAATTGCAAATAAACAAAAATGCAAGTTAAAATGACATGTGTATTCTTAGCATGGCCTTAGGAATTATTGAATTTAGTACTACATCAATTAAATGACCATACAAACAACAATTCACATTGAGATCATAAAATATCCCAAAACATAATACAAAAATAGTCATGGTGTTAATTACAACCTATACAGAAGAATTACAATGTAATGGAAAACAGTGGAATAATATGGATTACTCTCTGTGCAACTAACTATCAACATCTAAAACAAGATATGATAATAGATTATGATATGGTGGAACAATACACTAATTAATAATTAATCATCATTTAAATTTAGATCACTAAAACAAAAAAGGCCCTTTAATAGCATATGGAATTTAATTAATTTATATGGAACATAATATATATATATATATAACTTTATTAACTTAGTTAATTTTTATAAAATTAAATTGAATTATATTAACTTTAGTTAATTTAAAAAAAAAAAGTTAATTTATATAATCATATGGAAACAATATCAATAACATATGGATTTCCTGAAATGGATGTAAATTTTGTTTAAAATATTTATTCAACAATTGCATGTATATTGTTATAAACTTATTAATTTTTATAAAACTAAATTTTATTTTATAAACTTATTTAATTTTAAAAAACAGTTAGCTTATTTAATTATTATAAAACATAATTAACTTGGATACTTATTTTAAACTTAGCTAATTTGTTATTGTCATTATTGTTATTATCATTATTATATTATATTACTAATATTATTATATTATTTTATTACTATTATTATTATTATTCTAAGTTTAGTTAATTTCGATAAACTTAATTAATTTCTAGAAAACTTAGTTACAATAGTTAATTTTTATAAAAATTAGATAATATTTATAAAGCTTGGTCAATTTTTATAATAATTTAACAAAGATTTCAAAATAGAGAACATGATTTTTATAGAACTAATTTTTATAAAACTTAATTAAATTTTATAAACTTATTTAATTTTAGAAAAACTGCTAGCATATTTATTTATCATAAAACTTAATTACCTTAGTTACTTATTTTAAACTAATTTAATTTATTATTATTATTATTATATTACTATAATATTATTTTATTACTACTACTACTACTATTATTATATCATATTATTTATTATTTTATTACTACTACTACTACTATTATATCACATTATTATTCTTATTTTAAATTTAATTAATTTTTTTAAACTTAATTAATTTTTATTAAACTTAGTTAACTTAGTAAATTTCTATAAAAATTAGATAATTTTTATAAAACTTAGTCAATTTTTGTAACCATTTAACAAAGATTTCCATTTAAGGGACATAATTTTATCAAACTAAATTAATTTTCATAAACTTTAGTTAATTTAATTAAAAAAATTAAATTTTATTGATTTTTGTAAAACTCTTTAACTTAGTTAAATTTTATATAACTTAGTTAATTTTTATATCCTTTAATTAATTTTTATAAAACTCACTTAATTAACTTAGTTGAGTATTTATAAGACTTAGTTTTTAAAGTAATTAATTATCTTTAGTTAACTTTAATATAACTTAGTTAAATTTTATAAGAATTAACTAATTTTTATAGACTTTTAGATAATCTAGTTAAATTTGTTTAAAACTTGATAACGTACTTAACTTTTGTAAAATTAGTAAATTTTTATAAATTAAGTAAAAAAATAATTTTAATTATTTTTTATATAACTTAATTATCTTAGTTAAATTTTTATACTTAGTTATTTTTCATAAATTTATTTAAATCTATAAAAATTTATTAATATTCAGATATTAATTTAATTTTATAAAACTTAGTTAATTTTCAGAAAATTATTTAATTTTTATAAAATTTGGTTAACTTAGTTAATTCTTCTAAACATTGTTGATTTTATAAACTTATCGGATTTCATGAATTTTCGACGGCACCTCCTTTACGCGGTTAGTGCTTTCCCGCACACCCCCAATTCAATATACATTTACATGATCAAAATAAGATCAGATTTATGTCATATATATAAACAAAAATATACTTCATAATAGCGTACACATTCAAATGCATAAAAAATTACCTTTGCTAGCAATCTTCCATATAGCAAAAGAATGTTTTGTGTGGCTATATAACAAAGTAAAGGGAATAATTAAGGTGCAAATCTGCAGAAGAGTTATGTAATTATGCAAAAGGTGCAAATGCCAATATTATTTATCAAGTAATATTTACACACTTAGAGATAAAGCGCAAGTTGTTCCATAAGATGAACGAAAAATGAGATTCATGATAATTCATGTCTTCTAGTCAGTAATCGCTATTTCATTCAGTATTGGAAAGTAAAGTATAGCTACACCATAAGACAGTGTTTTTGCATTAAAAATTGAAGCTCGATCATAAACACAACTAGTCTACCTAAAGAAAAAAATGAATAAATACCCAACATTTATATCCTTTCTCTAGTAGCCATTTTGTGTGCAAGTTGCTCTAGTTGCTGCTAAGAGCGGGCGCTGTTGGTTAACTGAACCAATCGACTAATTTAAACTGCTAACTCGTGAAAATTGACATATGATTATATGCATGTTCTGTTTTCCTTACTACAGGGGCATTAATATTAAAAAAAATCATCTACTTTTTAAGACTCATGTTTTATATGGAAACTAGCTCGTCCTTATACTTTGAATTCTATAATTCCACTGATATTTCCTACACGGTGTATGGTTAGTTATAGCAAAAATGGGCACACACTTATATTCAGTCAACCATATATGCAATTTATCGAAGCGTTCTAGCTGATCAAATAATCTTTATAAGGCAAGACCATATATTTACCAATAATTTACCGGATGCGGGAACTGTCTATAAGCTATATCTAACAAACTTGGCCATATAAGAAATACAAACAAATTTCTAAGTAAAAAGAAAAGAAAACTGATAGAAGAGCTCCTACTACTCGAGTTCCCATTCCAAGGGCGAGATAACTATTCATAGGTCTACGTTAAAAAATACATTATAGTCAATGTTATATACACACGAACATTGAATAGACTTCCGAATTCAAAATTCTTAGTCAAGCAATAGACTTTTATAACGGCTACCTATATAACATTTATACAACATGCAGAACTAAAATGCATTTAAGTATTTATACATCTTTAAAATTTTGTACCTAAAAAGAAATAACTTATACTTACTATTGTTGCACGAATAGAGAATTATGTATGCTAACAGTGAATTAACTGAATTCACCATGTATCTATAAAAATTTATCTATATAAAATTTATACAACATCCAGATTAAAAAAATCTAATTGACCATGTATTTTTAAAAATTTGTATATGTATATAACTAATAGAGAAAACAAAAGGTTGATCTGTTAAGTACAAAATGAATTGTCCAATTAAAAACATATTCACATGTCGAACCTAAGGTTCAATTAGCTAGTCTAACTCTAAGTCATAAACATTCTGCTGAAAGTTAGGTTTATTAGCCTATTCCTCATATTTCATTTGACATGTTAACTTTTTGATACAACATAACAAATTGTAAATGCATCAGGCACTAACCTATCAAAAAGCTTGAGTCTAATAATCACATCGGCAATATTTGAGTTGGCTTTCCCCATAAGTTGGAACAATTATTCTTTTCATGTTAAGATTTTCAGTCTTTTCCATAAAGCTATTTATACATGTAAAATCAACTGTAATATCATTATTAGTGTGCATCCTATATGTTGCATGGCATCACATAAATATATATACAATTCATATCCTTATTTTAAGATAATTGTCTATTTAATTAATATTTATACACTACTTACAAAATATAAATTTGATAACCGATGATGGTTTATATTTTAACACCAATGCTCCACTTGATTTTTTTTCTTTTTATTTACATAACCTCGTTCGGCTGAATTAGGTAAACTACAGTCAAATAAATCTAGAGAGTTAAACCGACATTATAAATATGGATTCTCAAATGATTACTTCGAATGTGACAGGGTTTTTGGAATAAGGTATTTAAAATAAAAATAAGTTTTGATGAATAACAATGATAGAAAATTTGAAATCACACAATAGATAAATAAAATTCAATATCAGCTGCTAAAATATGATAACAATCTGAGGTAATGGTCAAGATGTTTGGAGTAAGCCCACTGTCAACCAAAACCCACATGGCATGTAGTATCTTTTTTGATGCAATGTGATTACTAGAGACATGCTTAAATATATAAAAATAGTGAAATGAAAATACAGCTGTAATTTAAAATTAGAAAATAACCATTAATGCAAGAAAGGAAGGTCTATTTTTGTCAAAACGGAAGCATTAGAGCATAATATTCTTGAGTATAAGAGGTATACTTACTTATCTATGCTTAACCATGATTCTAGGGGGACTTAGAGGGAAGTCATTGTCAAGTAACAAGCATTATCCCATGTATACAAAGCTTTTTTAATTTGATATCTCCAGAACTGACATGATCTCCAAAACAAAAGCTGACATACAAATACAGCATTTAGAATAGAAAATAAACCAAACATACGTCGATGAATTTATCTCTACGGTTAAATACTTAAAATAAAATTTATCAATAAAAAAAACCTTGCGCAAAGTGTAAGGCAAATGTACGAACATAACAGCAAAAAGGTCACACACAGATAGACGGTGCTAATACTGTTAACGAAATAGTTACTTTGATATTACAGTTTACAAAGTAACTGTGTTAAGTTACCATAAAATAACTCCCAATAAGAACCATGGAATTTTTTTAAGAATCCATTATCAAGAATGATATGCATATTATAATGCAAGTTTTGTATATGAATATCATGAATCATCATTTATACCAAATAATTATCTGGAATATTAGGCACTGGAAACACACATTCATATGATATGAGTAAAAAGCTAAAAAAGAAAGGAGAAAAAAGACATGTATTCTGCACTTAAGTAAATACTTGAATGTAGCTCGACACTGAAATACTCCACACCCCTTCATATGCCCAAAAGGATACATTAAAAGGTGTGGTGCGTTGTAAGTATAAGTAAAGCTAACAGAGACCAAGAGTTACGAGGAAAAAACAGCGGAAAATAAAATAATAACTTATTTAAAATAAAACTTCATATTTACTTCATAAATAAGTCAAATACAAAATACAACGCCCAAATATCAAAACCCATCACGTCGTATGGAATAAAAACTCATAGTCTCAAAATCAAAGTATGTAATATCCCTCAAAATAAGCCAGTACAAAAAAAGAACTAAAGCTAAAATAAAAGAAATACATAGTAGAGAACCCCTTCAAGCAACCTTCAAGCAACTGCAATCTACTGCCCTCTCCCTTGATTTCCTATAGGGGGAAAGGAAAAACAGAGGAGTGGGTCAGACAAAAAGTCTGGTGAATGATAGTAATTACTAGAGTTTTAAGCAACATAAAAGTAATAGTCCCTACAACAGTTCTAGCATAAATAAGGGAAACAATAGGAAATAGGAAAGAGATAAACTGCATATAAATACGATTAAATGCTGCTCAATTTATAAGATAGGTTAATTTTGATTGCTTGCGCTAGTCCTTGATTTCTGCTTCGATTATACTGAATTCTTAATCCTGTAATTAGGCTGTGACCCAAATTCTACCTTTTTTGATCGCCCTACTACTCCATAGACCTTACTACGGACCAAATGCTATACGTCTCCCTACATAGCAGCCAATGGATCTACGAAAGATGCACAAAACACCCACTGTAGATCCGGACAACATATATAGCTTCCTACACAGAAGGCAATGGTGTCAACAAAAGACGCTCATACCAAGCGCTTGGAACACATAGTGATTACTGAGCAGCAGACTAGAAGTTGCACACGCAACTGCCACCACACTTATGATACCTTTTGCTCCACCTATAGTATCTTCTTATTAGCTCAAACTCCAGCATATGTGTGCCCCTCATATCACTTCAGACTAATGTGAGATCACTGTGTGTCCATAGAAACTATAGGGGAAATGTTATTGGCATTGGTCTATCATCCATAAAATATCTAGTTCTGCCCCACTTCTATTTGACCAATTACTACCATTCTTAGCATAAGCGTGCCCTCGTCTCGCTTTATTCCAATGTGGGATATCGTTTTGTCAAATAGGGAATGTTATATGGTATAGGTTTTGCTTTCATATGTTCTTATTAACTTAGATAAATTATTTAAATAAGCCTTTATTATCATCTTTACTTTCTACGCTTATTAATTTATCCTAGGTCTTAAAATAAGATTCATTCTATTCTTTTTCTTATTATAACCTATGTTATAATCATGTTTTTCACTTAACCCAAGGTCTAAGTGTGAAAATAAGCTTCTTTCATTTTTTATTTTTTTTAGTTATAATTCTACATGATAACTAAGCCAATTAATTAGTCCAATTCTAATCATAATTAGGCATAATTTCAATCTAATTCCATTTATATTACAGTCCAATTCCATTATTTAATACAGTCTTTATAATTTACATTTATTTTCTTCATTTCATATTCTTACTTATATAACCCATATTCACATTTAATTTATTCTAATCCATACACGAAGAAAAAGAGGAAGAAGAGAATAGACGCTTGTATAAAATCTAAAACATAGAAAAAGTTGTAAATAAGCAATAAATAACAGTAAATGAACTTAAATACTATGAATAAACTTTAAATAAATAAAAGCTATGCTTAACTTTAATAAATTATAATTAACTAAAAAGAATAACAATAAGGGAATAGACTAAAAAATAGATCTAAAATTGATAAAAAGGCTATTCCAAAATTTTAGTAAAACTACAACTATTGGAAACCCTATTATTTTAAATTACTCAAAGAAATCTTAAAATAATTACAATCACTCACTTCCGGTCCTAAGCTCTTCCTGGATCCACTTGGATTTGTGAAATAATTTAATTTATAATGATTTTCTCCTTGGAAAAATTATTCCGTTTAGGGCCCTTCATAGAAAGGTGAACCCAATTGGAAAAAAACCTAGAATGAAAAAAAGTGTAAGGTATGAAGGTCTATTTATAGGGGTAGAAGTTGATCTCGGACCGTTGGATTTGGGGATTGAATAGGATGCATCCACATCATAGGCTAAATGGGAGCTATCGGATGCAAAAATAGATGGATCAAATTAGCCAGAAGAATGCAAAACACGTCATCAATAACCGCTGGAACATTCAAACGTATGAACATTCGTTCGTGCGTAATTAGCAGAGGTGGGTCGACCAAGCGGTCGACTGCCTTGGTTCCCAGGTCGACCCGCTGGTCGACATACCCTTTAATTTTGTATTTTTGTTTTTTCCTTTTCTTTCTCGATTTTTGTTTATTTTTTTCTCGTTCATATTAGCTGGGTTTATGACATTCTATATATGGAAATTGAACAAAAAATTACCACAGACACAATGGTGCAACTCCCGTGGCTCAATCTTGATAATTTCGCAAAGTAATTTTATTATTTAATTACCCAACGAATTTATTATTATGAGTCAAATTTCAAGTTTTTACATTCTCTCATCCTTAAAGGATTCGTCCCTGAAATCTCTAAGGATAAAAGAATGGACTAAATGTTTTCATCCAATTCTACAACCAACTACTCAGTCATCAACCATTCACCCATTGTCCTTAAGTTTTTCTAATGCCACTTATGATACTTATGCAATTAGTGTGGTGTAAATGACCCTAACTAGCACAAAAGATTAGGCGGTCCATTGATTCAATTGACCTCCTTTTACGCAATCATGTTTATGCCATGTATCCAAATGAATACAAAAATTCCTAAAGATAACTGATTGTTCTATATGCATGCTACAACCATCATCCAAATGCAACAACCATGTGGTAAACATACACTTATGAGAACCATGGAAATAAAGTAAAAATGCGTATATATCCATATGCATATGCTCTAGTGTCCTAATTAGGCCGATCCCTAAGGAATAATAATGCCTAGTGTACCTATATGCATCCATTCGCATCCACTAGCAAACACTTACAACCGATAGCGTACATTATTCATAACATGTTCTTTTAACATAATTACATCAAATCCAACCATCCAAAAGTTAAATTCTATGTTCTACCCTACCAAAGCATAATAAATGGAGGAACCTATTCAAATCTAAAGATGGAAAAAGAAATTCTAAAGCTTACTATCAAAAAGATGAGGATAGGAAGTAGAATCTTCTGTTCTGCTTCCCAAGTAGCATTTGCAACATCATCTCCCATTGCACCTTCACCAATGGAACCTCCTTATTCCTTAATCTCTTGATGTATCTTTTAATAATCTTCGTGGGGGTACGCCAAATAGAATCTTCCCTTTCTACCTCCACCTTCTACAACAAACTAGGCTCCATAACCTTCGTAGAATCATGTAAGCACTTTCGTAAGTGCGAAACATGGAAAACATCATGCATTCCTGCGAGCCCATCGTGTAGCCTTACTCGGTAAGCCATCTTCCCAACTCTCTGTGATAGGAAACGGTCCAACAAATCTAGGGACTAACTTTCCATTTGATCCGAACCTTACCACCTTCCTAAGAGGGGATACTTTGATAAAAAATAAGTCTCCAACGTCAAACTCTAAGTCTCTCCTCCGCTAATCTGCATAAGACTTCTGCCTGTCTTGAGCAGTCTTTATCCTCCGCTTAGTAAAATCCATCTCTTAGATGCCTACCTAACCATATTGGGCCCAAACAATAACTTCTCTATAGACTCAACCCAACATGATGGGGACTTGCAAGGTCTCCCATATGAAGCCTCAAATGGTGCCATCCCTATGCTTGCTTGATAACTATTATTGTAGGCAAACTCAACCAACGGAAAATGCTATCCCAAGTACCTCCAAAGTCAAAAATGCACATCCGTAGCACATCCTCAAGCACCCTATTTAGCCTCTCAGTTTGGACATCTGTCTGGAGGTGATAGGCCATACTCAACCTAAGTTCGTCCTTAGCACCTCCTGTAAGCTTCTCCAAAACTCACTAGTGAAAATAACATCTCTATCACTAACAATGCTAGAAGGAACTTCGTGTAGACGAACTATCCCTCAAATATACAAGGATTCCAAATATGAAGCCATATGATTACTCTTAAATGGGATGAAGTGGGCACCCTTGGTCAACCTATCAACAACCGGCCAAATTCCAGTGTTCCCCTTCCTAGAGCGGTGTAAACCATCAATGGAATCCACAGAAATACTATCCCACTTCCACTCCAGCACATCTAAGGGCTGAAGTAATCCATCGGGTTTCTACTACTCTGCTTTTACCCTTTAGCATATGAGACACTTAGCTATGAATTCTACTACGTCGTTCTTCATGCCACCCCAATGGAACATCCTCTTTATATCCCGATTCATTTTATCACCACTCGGATGAATAGTCATACAGGAATGGTGCACCTTCTTCAAAACTTCTCTTAGCAAGTCACTTGCACATGGAACACAAAGCCTCCCATCTCTCTTGCCGCCCTCTGCTATCAATGGAATAGCGTTGGAGATGTCTCGAGACCTCTCCTCGGCTAATCCTATCCATAATGACCAAAAGCTCCGAATCCTCTCGCTGCCTCAAGCCAATCGGATCCATAAGGGTGGGCCTCATCTCTAACGTCGCCAACAATCCGGGTGTAATGTCCATAGAGGGCTTAAAATCAAATGTTGAAATAAACCCCATCCTCCACTCTACCAACACAGGACTAAGGGTTGCTTTCCTTCTACTCAATGCATCAACAACCACATTACCCTTGCCAGGGTTATAAGCAATCTCAAAACCATATGAGGCTAGAAACTCCATCCACCTCTTTTGCCTCAAGTTTAAGTCCTTCTGTGAGAATATATAATTTAATGACTTGTGGTGGGTAAAAAGATCAAACCTCTCTATAAGAAAATAGTGCCTCCAAGACTTGAGTGCAAAAACTATGGCAGCCAACTCCAAATCATAGGTATGGTATTTCTTCTCATGTGTCCTCAACTGCCTACTACCATAACACACTATCCTCCTTTCTTGCATCAACGCCGCTCCTAGACCCATCCCACATGCATTAGTGTATAAAGTGAAAGGCTTAGCTCCATTGGATAAAACTAACACTGGTGCACTAGTAAGGGCTCTCTTAAGCTTCGTGAAGGAATCCTCACAATCCACGTCCTATATGAAAGCTTTATTCTTCTTGGTAAGGTGCATGAGCGGTGCTGAAATCTTGGCAACGTCTTTAATAAACTTCCTTTAGTAGCTAGCCAATCCTAGGAAGCTCCTAGCCTCAGTGACTTTCTAGGGGGCATATCAAACTTGCACTGCAATAAACTTGGCCGGATCCGCAGCCAAACCTTCCTTTGAAACTACGTGCCAAAGGAAACGTACCTCCTCTCTCCAAAAATAACACTTCGAAAACTTAGCTCTCAAATGATGACTATGAAGTGTGCGAAGAACTTCTTTTAAATGAATAGCACGCTCCTCCATATTCTTAGAAAATACTAAAATGTCATCCACGAATACAACCACAAACTTATTAGGACATCCCTAAAGACATAGCTCATCAAATCAACGAAATAGGATGGAGCATTGATTATCCCAAATGGCATAACCAACCACTCGAAGAATCCATCCGGTGTCTTAAAGATAGTCTTATCTATGCTGTCATCGGCGACTCTAAGCAGATGGAATCCCATGGCAAGATCAAGCTGAGAAAAAACCGAAGAACCTACCAACCAGTCAAACAGATCATCTGCCTAGGGAGTGGATACCGGTTCTTCTTGGTGGGCATATTTAATTCTCTATAATCCACGCAGAGCCGGAGAGAATCATCCGCCTTAGTGGTGAAGACGACTGGTGCTCCCTACTCCGATATGCTCCTTTTTATGAATCCCTTCTCGAAAAGCACACAAATCTGCTTGCTTGATTCTTTCCTCTCCCTAGGTGCCATGTGCCTCACATGTAACGCTACTAGTTAGCATTCTCGGTCAAATAAATCCTAGAGTCAATCTCTCTTCTTGGGGGTAATCCCCTAACCTCCTCAAAGACATCATCAATCTCTAACGAAAGAAACCGAATGCTACTCTAATGATGATGAATCAAGGTAGTATAAGAAGCTCGACATAACTGACCCTTACGGGTCGCAGGATACCTCTAGATTCCTACCACTACAAGTCTCGAGTCTAATGACTCGTCTCTCATAATCTAAGATAGCTCTGTATGTGAATAGCCAATCCATCCCTAAAATCATCCCACACGCCGAGAATCCAAAACATAGGCGTCGGAATCAAGTTCTACGCCTAGAATAAAAATTTTCAAACCCCTACAAGCCATATATAAGTGTGCCGATCCTTTTATAGGGTTTGAAATAATAATGGGTCTACTACTAATAATATGTCCAAGCATAAATAATCCACTAGAGAACTAGAGAAAAAAGAACGTGATGCTCTAGAATCGAATAAAGTCCGAATGGAAAAATCAGATATAGAAATCAAACCTTCAGCTATGACTTTCCTACCTCTATTTGGAATGCTACTAGAAGGTGCTGTGTCTAACGCCTATATTTGTGCAATTGGTACACTCACTCCCTGACTAGCTCTCTGGGGACAACTCCTACTCATATGACCGGGTTGCCTACAAACATATCACTTACCCTTCATCTTATCCTTCATGTAATCCTTGGCCATATGTCTAATATTCCCACCACTATGGCACTTTACTCCCTTCTGAATCTTCTTCTAAGGACCATCACCTTTCTTCTTCTTCATATTCTTTTCCCACCATTTCTTCTTTGAACCTTTTGACTTAACCTCCTCTTTATACTCTCCCTCCTTGAATGTATCCGATATAAGCGCTATCTAGACGAAAGACTCATAAGTATCTCCCATCAATATATGAGTCAGCAATAATCACTGAAGGGGTTGATTCAATCCCTTCACAAACTTCATAGCTTTCTTGTGTGGTGTGTTCACCAAATCCATGCCAAATCATGACAGCTCATTGAACCGATTGATATATTCCTTAATAGACAAACTCCCTTGCTTCAAATTGATAAACCTCTCCAATTGAATACTCTCTTTCGCCTAAGACAGAAATTTCCTGTCAAATCGGTCCAGGAATACATCCCAAGTAACATTTCTACCTTCCAACTCTATCAACTTCCACCAATAAGATGCCTCCTCCTCCAGCTGCCAAGTGGCTAGCTAAACTTCATAGCTGCCAAGTGGTCCATATGGATGCCAGTAAATTTGGCCCAAGTTTGGATCGGGATAGAATTAACATGGCATGACAATCAAAGCTATGAAAGCCAACAATCCAAATTCAAAGTCAGTTGGAGTTCACATGCCCAAGATATGATCGATGCAAGCCAAGAAAATCAACTCCTTCGTATCCATTCTCACTCGTATCCATCGAATGTCACTTCTTTTCATATCCATCAAACACCCTTGTTTTGTATCCATCTAAGACATTCTACTTCATATCCATCAAAGTTAACCTTATTCGTATATATCAGAAGGCATCATTTTGTATCGGTCCTATCCTTATGTGCTTCGTATTGATCATGTCATTAACAGATGTCTGTTTTATATCAATCTCTTCTCATCTGCCTCGTATCGATCTTCCTCCAACGGTATGAGGAGTAGCAGCCTGTGAACATCCACTATCGATACAAGACCGTCCCCTCCTATCTATACAAACCAGTCATTCACTTCGTATCGACAACCAATTGATCGATACAAATGGGAGTGTGAGCTATCGATGTGATCTCAACTCAAATAAGCGCTATGAAGTGGGTGATAAAGGATCGATACAAACAAGGTTAAGCTAGATCGATACGAACGAGGCACATCCAAGGGAAAGCTCGGTCGCTTGGCATGAAAAGTGGATCAATCCTGAAAGTTAGCGCGTCATCGGTCATCACGTGCCAAGAAGATGTGTATGAAAGCAATGCAAACAGAAGTGATGCGTACTCGACAACCTTCAACAAATTCAAAATTACATCGATCATAACTCAAAATCTACAAGTCCAAATGCCATCAAATTTTCAAAGGAGCTTGCATAGAACCCCAAGAATGTACTTGACAAATTTCAGCCTCAAAGGGCTATTTTCGGATCGATACGAACTCAATTCGTGTTGCATCCAGATCTAGTCGAAATCACCTGAACTCGCTCTCGTGGGCCTACTCGCATGAGAGAAGAAATCTTCCAAGATCTAGGTGAAATACTTGCTGCCTTCCTATAAATAGTGACCCTAGACCTGTAGAAAAGAGACTTTTGGCTTCTCTATGCTGACATTCTACCGGAATCATTTCTAGACAACTATTGTACTATTGTAACATTTTGTAATCATTGAGTGAAAATCAATAAACATCAAACATTTCATAGTGAACGTAGAAAATTCACTGAGTCACTCTAAATTTGCACGTTTCCATGCGTCTTCTTTTCTGTTGATTAGTGTGTTTGTTAGATCTACCTCATTTTACATTTACTTTATTCATTTTATCTCTTCAAACACATCTGAAGAGTGTTGTGTCCAATTTTGGTACAAACACTTTGGTGCTTTCACTAAGAAAACACAGTTTTTCTCCTACTTATTGGATCTACTACCAATATTGGATTAGGAAAATCTAGGAATATCGAAGTTATTCCATCATATTTAGATTAGTACCAAGTCTAGGAGAGAGATTCGATATCCATCATGGTCAACACTAGGACTACCTCAACAACTGCAGATCCAGAGGGATGGGACAGACAGAACCCCGCGCAACTTCCTCCTGCCGACCAGAATTTGTCGGACCTTCGGGTCCACAAGGCCCTGTCACTAAGGAAGGGTTTAACTGCTGATGCAAGAGCTAGTGAAAAGCCACCAACAGCTTACTCAGAAACTATGTGCTAACGTGGAATTGATCAATCGACTGAACCATAAAAGACGAAGGAGATCCAAAAGGGATCAGGCTTCCTATTCATCCACTGAGAGTTCAACCTCTTATGACTACAATCACCGATCCATTCACCCACGACTGGAAGGAAGCTATACACAAGCCACTGGACATCATCGCACATCGAAACATAGGCAACCGAAAGTTGGCCCGTCAACCAGTTATCAGACCGGATCCTCCTCCTAAGGAGGTACTGTTCCTTATCACACTACTGACAACTACGCTGCTACCGCCGCTATTGAATTGGGAGTTGACACTCGAAAATGAATGGAGCCGACCCACCGTGAACGCAATTATAATCCTGAATCTTATGCCCCTAAAGACCTAGAATAAAGGAGGCGAGATATGGACCGTCAACCGCGAGCGGCCCATCCATGCATTATGGAACCCGATCACACCTTTGCTCAGCATACCCGTAATGTCCAGATGCAAGATCCCAACAATGATCTGCCAAAGTCAGGGTCTCACCAATGAAGATTGGGGAATCCCCCAGAGTCATACCCTTTTTACCGATGATATCCTCTACGCTGAACCGCCTCAGCGATTTAGCATGCTAATTCTACCTGTTTATAAAGGGAACCCCGACCAAAACTAGCACATTTTAAAGTACGAATGGTTAATGAATGATGCAAGGGCTGATGATGCGGTAAAATGCCGAAGTTTCCAGATCTCCTTAGAGGACATAACAACTATGTGGTTTACTCGTGTACTACCTCGATCTATCTCTTGCTTCGACAAGTTGGCAACGAAGCTTGTTGAATAGTTTTGGATGCGTGTCACAAGGCCTTAAGATATTAATACCTTGTCCAGCGTCACTCATGCTCCCGGAGAGACATTCAGACATTATCTGGAGAGGTTTCATGCTACATGCGATGGGATTAGTAATCCTAATGACAACTTAATTCTGATGGCAATGACTAAAGGGACGATTCTCGACTTCGAATTCAGTAACTGGTTGGCCGAAAAGCCTCCTGTGTCATTGGAGCGTTTCTACTCCAAGGCAGTTCAGTTCTTGAGAAGAGAGGATGCGAAACATTCTAGGAAAAATGATGATGTAAGGCCCAGTATGGAAGGAATCCAGAGAAATGTCACTGTAAAACAAACCGAGGAGAGTTTTGGAAATGTGCAATTAAATATACACAATAATCAAAGTTAACTGAAAGGCGATAAAAATCAATACAGGAAACGGAATCAGAATCGTGGGCCACGATGTAGTGCTCCTATGTTTGGCATTTATACACCGTTAATTACGTCTTTGGAAAACGTGTACTTGCAGACCTATAATACTATCCAATATAAGAAACCTGCTTCGAAACAATCATCAGAAAAACATATTCAAATGGGGAACTTTTGTAGCTTTCATGATAGCTATGGCCATAACACAAATGAGTGTCATCATTTATAGGATATTATCGAGAAGTTGATATGAGAAAGAAAGTTGGAGCAGTTTGTTCGGGCACCGCAATATGGAGTGCGAGCCCATCGTATCAAAACCAAATACCAAACCAGGAAAAACTGGAGAAACCCGCTTATACCGGCGAAAGGCTAATGGTTAATACTGTTAGCGGTGGTCCTCATCCATCTAATCAGAGTTGGAGGGAAATGGAGTCGTATGCCAGCTCTATTAGGCATGGAAGCTTCGAATGTTGTAGCAACTTGGAAGATGGGGCTTCGACCAAACAATAGAAAACTATGACAGAGGACATCGTATTTTGGAACAGGGTTGCTGATAGAGTCGAAGCCCCAACCATTGATCCACTTTTCATTTCAGCCCAAATAGGTCCTGCCTTGATGAAGTGGATCTTAGTGGAAAGTAGAAACTTAGTGAATATACTATTTAAGCGAGCTTATGATCAGATGAAGATGGAAACGAAAGATTTGAAGCTCTGTTAGTCTCGTGTCTATGGCTCCAACGGAAGTGTGGCTATACCCATCGGGTTATTGTAGATACCAGTGGAGTTAGGAGTGGGAGAACGCTGGAGAGTCTGGATATTATAGTTTATTGTATTGGATATAGACTAACCGTATAATGCTTTTTTGGACCGACCATCCCTAGTTGAGTTCAGAGCTGCTATTACCCCTTGACGTCCGAATCTAAAATTTTCTACCGACAATGGAGTTGGAGTCATTTAGGGAGACCAGGCTACTGGACGAGCCTGTTATGCTGCTGAGATACAGGAGGAACAACGAAAAGAAAAGGCAAGGACGTGGAGGAATCTCTCCGCGCTTGCTTTTAAGAAAATTAATGGCTAATGCCTGGGCCAAGGTATGGGCATCCCAACCAATTCCCATGGGATCTTGACCCAAGAGATACTGAAAGTGAAGATGAAAGTAAAGACAGTTAGGCTTCCATGGTAGAGCTAACGATCAATGTTCTGATCGATGATAGTGACGACTCTAAAATGGTAATGATTGGATCTCGGCTAAGCCAACAGATGCAGGAGGAATTGGTTGAATTTCTTCGGGCAAACCTCGACGTGTTTGCCTGGATGCATTCCGACATGTGTGGGATCTCCCCGGACATCGCGAGCCACACATTGAATATTGGCCCGCGACACATTCCGGTCAAGCAAAAAAGGCACGATATGGATCTAGAGACATCTGCTGCCCTTAAGGAAGAGGTAGTTAAACTCAAGTCAAACGGGTTTATCCAAGATGCATTATATTTGGAATGGGTTTCCAATCCTGTATTTGTCAAAAAACCTAATGGGAAATGGAGAACATGCATTGACTACTCAGACTTGAATAAAGCTTGCCCTAAAGACAGTTTTCCACTTCCCCAAATCGATCATCTCATAGATTCGATGGCAAGACATGAACACTTATCCTTCATGGATGCATATTCTAGCTACATCCAGATACCCATGCACTTGGTCGATCAGGAGCATACCAGTTTCGTCACCGGTCTGGGACTTTACTGCTACAAGGTCATGCCCTTTGGACTCAAGAACGCCGGGGCAACCTACTAACGGCTATTTAATCGAATGTTCGCTAACCAGATTGGAAAAACCATGGAGGTATATGTATACGACATGCTTGTGAAGTCGTGATTCTTCACCGATCATATCAAAGACCTGGAAAAAATATTCAACATCCTCCGATAGTGCAGAATGAAACTCAACCCGTTGAAGTTTCACTTTAGGGTCGCTTCTGGAAAGTTCCTTGGATTTATCGTCAATGCCCAAGGAATTGAAATTAATCCCGAGAAGATCTGGAAAATCAGAAATCTTGAGACTCCAAGAACTATAAGCAAGTCCAAAGCCTCAATAGGAAAGTAGAAGCACTTAGCAGGTTCATTTCGAAATCCACCAACAAATGCATTCACTTCTACGATCTGATCAAAAAAGGAAAACAGAATTTTGAATGGACTACGGAATGCGAGGTCCATTCCGAGCGCTGGTTCAACAACTTCCCACACCACCCATTCTGTTAAAAATTATTGATCACGTGAGATTGTACATCTACGTCCGGTGTCAGAAAGCGCAATCAGTGTTGCCTTAATTCGGGAGGAGGATCAGATACACCAACCAGTATATTACATTAGCAAACGACTGACCGAGGCAAAAAGAAATTATCCGAAGCTGGAAAGGTTGGATTATTGTCTTGTAATTGCCTCGAGGAAGCTCCATCTGTATTTCTAGGTTCATGCTATCACTGTATATACTGACTAGCCGTTACGATAGGTCCTTACGTGGCCTGAGACGTCAGGTAGGTTACTCAAGTGGAATATCAAGTTGAGTTAGTTCGACATCACCTACATTCCAAGGCGATCTACCCAAAGACAAGTCCGGGCAGATTTCATCACTGAGTTCACTATCTCGGAGGACTTGACCGAAATCAGTGAATCTCTTAAATATGTGTGGAAGCTACATACTGATGGTGCATCAAATGACTGTTGCTGGCATCAGGGTTTTACTTGAAACTCCTGAAGGCCGAACTATATGTTATGCTTTAAAAATTGATTTTCGTGCGACCAATAAAGAGGAAGGATATGAAGCCCTATTCGTTGGATTAAGGCTTTCTAGAGATTTGAGAATTATTGCTGTAGAGATTTACTATGATTCACAATTGGTTGTGTGCCAAGTTTGGGGGGAGTACCAGGCCAAAGACCAAAGGATGGCAGCTTATCTCGCTCTCATTCAGGAATATTGAATTAGTTTGATTATTATGCCATCTACTGCATACCCCAAGAACGCAATCAGAAAGCCGTTCTTTGGCAAAGTTAGCCAGTACCGATGAGGCACAACAAATGGAACTCGTTCCCATAGAGACATTATCTTCCCCGAGCATTGATCAGATAGAAACAAACCGGGTATTTGAAGTCATTCCCGATAAGGAGTCACGGATGACTCCGTTCAGAAACTATCTCGAGCATGGAACCCTACCGGAGCGTTGGAGTGAAAAAATACAAGTTCTTCGAAAGGCTTCGTGGTTCACTATTCAGAATGGAGTCATGTATAGAAGAGGGTACTTTGTTCCTTTACTCCAGTGTATCGCCCACGATGAAATCAAACGAGTATTGCATGATGTACACGAAAGAGAATGCAGCGATCATACTGGGGGGCAAGCTCTTGCTAAGAAAGTGCTCCGACATGGATACTATTGGCCGACAGTAAATCGTGGTGCACCGGATTGCGCTAGAAAATGTGACAGATGTCAGAGGCATGCTTGGATTCCGAGAGCACTGCCTACCGAAATAACTCAGATGGTCAGTCCTTGGCCGTACGCAATATGGGGCATCGACATTATTGGTTCTCTAACTCTAGCCAAAGGTGGTGCGAAGAACGCCATCATTGCAGTTGATTACTCTACCAAGTAGGCGAAGCCGAACCTCTTGCTACTATCACAATGAAGAAGGTGATCAACTTTGTTATACGCAACATTATCTGTCGATTTGTTCTCCCATGGTATGGACACACTTGCGTGAATTCGGGCAACGGCTACATAACATCATCACTGACAACGGAGTCCAATTCGACGATGTTGAATTTAAAAGTTTCTATCAATGATTCCACATCTAGAAGAAGTTCTTTACACGTGCACACCCTCAAGCGAATGGACAGGTTGAAGCTGTTGATAAAGTCCATTCTTAAGAAACGACTGGTAAAGACCGGGATCAAATGGGTCGATGAGCTCCTTATGTTCCTATGGGCTTATCGGAGAGCCCATAAATCCACGACCAGCCACACTCCATTCTCTTTTTCCTACGGTTTAGAAGCTGTTATTCCAGTCGAATTGGAAGTACCTTCTCACCATGTAACGTATTATGATACGAAGGCGAATGCTATATTACTTGCCGAATATCTTGACATGTTGGATGATAAGCAAGAAGAGGCTGATTTGAGGGCAGTCGTGTATCGAAGTCGAGTCACCCGATCGTATAATGCTAAGGTCCGACTCCAAACCTTTGAACTCGGCGATCACATCCTTCAAGAGAATTTATCCAGTTCCTTCACCTATGAAATAAACCTGGGAAGGGTCATATGTCATTGCAGTATTATTCATTTAGTCTTCATTTTACTTATAATTTTTTTATGGATTTAGAAATTTGGATTTGTAATAAGGCTACTGAAATTGCAGTATTTTTCTATTCCAGCAATAAAATGCAATCTCTTCGAGCCAGAGCAGTGATTTTAAAATGCATCATATGACCATCACATTGCACGGAGAGCTAAGTTCCATCCTACGGTGGGATTTATTCAAATAGGGAGTGACTATGATATGACTAGTCACTCGCTAAGTGAAACCCGAGCTCGGGGGCAAGTTGTCGCATTGAAGCCAAAAAAGGATTGATGTATGACAATCCTTTAACTAACTCCAGATTCCTAGAGTGACAACTTGAGTATAAACTTATAAATGCAGTTTTGAGGAGGGTGGATCCGTCTACCAAACGAATTCGTCCGTATTCAGACCAAGTTCGAGGAGGATGGATCCGTCCATCTGACAACCTCACTTGATAACTCAGGGTGGATGTGAATCGACCATCCATGATCCCGATAGATCCATCATTCTTGAAGTGCGAATAAAATTCTAAAACTTAAAACAGATGTGATCGACCGTCTGTTAAATAACTCCTGATTCCTGGAGTGCGAACTGGAGTAGACACATAAAAATAGGTCTAACCGACCACCCATCGACTAACTTTATGTCCCCAAAGTGCGAACTAGAGTATAAACATAAACCGGGTGTGATACGACCACCCGTAAGACAACTCTAAGTCCCCAGAGTATGGATTGGAATGTAAACACAAATCGGGTGTGACTGACTACCCACAAACCGATACAAGTCCCCAGAGTGCGGACGAAATTCTAAATATAAAATGGTTGTGACTGACCACCCACGAATCAATCAAAGCCTCCAAAGTGCGGAAGAAACTCTAAATATAAAACTGGTGTGACTGACCACCCGTAAGGTAACTTAAGCCCCTGGAGCACGGACATATCTCTAAACCTTAAGCGAGCATAACCAACCGCCGATGAACAAGTGCAATCACTAGAGTGTGGATGCAATCATCGATGGATGAGTGAGTGTGATTCAACCACTCGAACTCTCTTGTTTCAGCCTCGATTCAACAAATTTAAGCTTGATCTATTGAAGGCGAAATGCAACTATCAACCGATCTTTTTAATTTATCCCAAGAACTGGGGGAATAACTTGAATACCAGCTAATGATCGAGATAGTGCACTATTGGAACTCGACTTAACTTTCAGCCCTGACCCAAAGCCATAGCTTCAGAACTTAACAAATAACTCAAGTCTAATTCACAGGCTAAAACTTCACAAGTGTATTGAATCGAAGTTCGAACGCTGAAACACTAAAGCAAATAAATACAAACTACGCCGAAGACAAAATGGAATTTTATTTCAACTATTCTTGGAAGAGAAAGATAAGTACAAAAGAATCCTTCATAATTCTACAAGCAGGGGCCGAACCCGCATCTATACAAGCCTACAAGAAACAAAAGGAAATTATCATCTATCAAAAATGCACTAAGAAGACATGATTATTCTCTCCTCTTTTTCTTCTTTTTCTTTGATATTGAACCGCTGGAACTACCAATCGGATGCCTCTTCGAGCCCTTGCTTTTTGGCAGTAGATTTCCAACCGAGGGAACTATGGTAACCTCTTCCTCAGAACTCACATGAATTGGAATGCTTTCTTAAGGCACGGTCGGAGGAATAGGATCAACGTGAGAAGATGAGAGAGATGCACCGGTGTCAACAATAGTGCCACCAGAGGAACTGGACCAGGGCACGCCATCCAACCTCCAATACCAATGGCCCGTGCGGCTGCCTCCATCTCAGCGTTGATCTGTGGTATGATCTCTACTTCATGAACTATTTGGCCATCCTCGGGGAAGCTGCCGGTTGGACCCGAGGAGCTAACCATGGATGCACCTCCACCCATAACAAATGGAAGATCGGCAAAAGGGTTGCTTTGGTGGCCAAGAAGCTCCTCCATCATCTGCTCATCAAAAGTAAACGTGCTCTCCTGTGCTCCATCGGTTGGTGCAGTGGCCCTTGTAGTGGTCGCTTTTGTTATGAGGGCCTCATGCGCGTGATGCGGCTCCATGATTGCAGGGGCACGGCTGATGTAGCTCCTATCACTGAATAAAGACACAGAAAATGTTGTCAACAATTACTTCAAGCAAAGCTATTGACTTTGAATGAGCATGAGAAATGCTCAGAGTACCTTCCTCAGATTGGCTGCGATGGCGGAGAAGCTTCCGAGACATGCTTATGAGTTGGAGACAACTACGGTTGATCGGGAGTGTATGCGGGAATAGATTGAGGATCTTACTCAGAAGTAGATTCGGGCAGGGTTGGCATAAGAGTCTCGGAACCCACATCATGGTGCTGAATGTCAGAACATTCTCCAGCCTCCAAATGCTGAGTACTGGTGATGTCGTAGAGAACTCCTCTCTCATCCTCGCTCAATACCCTATTCTCCAATTCAAATTCATCTATAGGTTCGACTTGATGCTCTGTGTTTTCATCTTCCACTAAGAGGCACCAAGCGTTGTATAAGTGTGAAGGATAGTTTTCGAACCAGGTTAAATTTCGATGCATCAGAACATTGGCGTTGTATGTAATGAGAAGATCTTCGATTTCAGCCTCTAACCTGTACTCAGCCGCTTTCACTTCATTCTCAACCCTAGCTTCGGCTTCCTAAATTTTGAGCGGCCGCATCCCTTTCATCCCTAAGCACCAAAGCCTGTTCACATGCTTCCTGGGCGGCTTTGTTTGCATCGCCTTTCTATTTGATGATTTCAGCAAGTTTGACTTTAAGCTCTTTAAGCTCCTTGTTCCTTTCGGCCATAACAGTGGTGGTTCGATGCCCCATCTCCTCTACCAAGGCTAAGTGCATCTGCCTCATCTCTTCCATCTGTCGAGTTACCTCATCAGCCATTTTGTTGGCCTCTTTCTTTGAGTTTCTCACGGACTCATACCCATTATTAAGCACCTGGACCATGCGGTCCTTCTGAGCGAGATCGATCCTTAATTTTTTGAATGTCTTCACCCGCTCAAAAGCTACTGTTGATACTTTATCCGCGGTCTTCATCCATTCACGGTATTGGCTGTGAAAATTGTGAATGTAGTCATATTTCTTAGAATGCTCATCGTCCGCCTGACGATGTGCTGAAAGCATTCAATCCATACAAGTTCGTTCCAGGTTCGAACGAAACCGAAGGCATCATCTCGTTACACTCATTTTGGATTCACCCTCAGAGTTAACGACGATAACCCTTGCATTCTGAATCTTCATTCTTCACTTCAAATCCACGATCTATCGTTAATTTGGAAATGATGTGGTTTTCGGATATTCCGAATAAGGAAAACCGATCCCGGTCTCATCGAAATCCAAAACGTGTCTTTTAGGGCCAAGTTGTCTATTTAGTCTTAACAATGAATTCAATATTAATATGCACAGATAGATAATTCACATCTCATAATAGATAATCACATTATCATCATAAACAGTTAACTAATATCATCATCCAAACAGATAATTAAATATTATCATACTTAAAACATACATCCATATCACATAGATATTATCCATCTCATTTCTGGGATTACAATCAAACAATGAAATATCAATATCATCCATCAGCAATGATTTATGAGTCACAATTTATAATTAATTTAAAATGAATTAAATTAATTACTTCCATTTTTAATTAATTTAAAATAAATTAAATTAATTATTCATTCCATAAATCCTGCTCTCACAATCATTAATTAATTATAAATCAAATTAATTAATAATTCTCTAATTACAAGAGTAATTTAGTCTTTAATTAATTCTCAAATGAATTATTCTAAATCATTCATAATAGATTAACATTTAATTACTTTCCTATTAATTATTCCTTGATTTACAATTCTTAATTACATCATTAATTATATTAATTGATGATCTTCAATTTATATTTAATTATATTATTTAAATTAATTAAGTGATTAATCTTTACTTAAACACAATTATTAATCACCCCTTGATTAATAACAAACCAGTAATTAACTACCCTTAATTTCTTACTAATCAATCCATGATTAATTATTTCCATAAATTAATCCTTTGATTAATTACGAAAGAAATTACTCAAATTACTTCACTTACAAATCATCTTGTATTAACTTCATCAAGTAATGATTATCCAATTACTATTCTGAGTAATTATGCTCCATTAATTACACTAAGTAATTACACGTACCAAATCCTCAAATGATTTCTAAAATTTATTAATTAACATAATTTAAATCTTATTATCAATTACCTATATATATATATATTCAAATTAGTCATCTTTGATTTAAATATCTTTTGCAACATTCCAGTAATTTCCTTAATTTATTTACAATAAATTAATCTTGAATAAATCCATTTATTAATTACATTTATATCGATTTATTACCATTTAATTATCTTGTTGATTTATTATTCCCAAATAAATCAATTTCTTAATTACATTTCATTTGTTTATTATATTAAGAATACAAATCTTCAGACTACAAATATTAATCCTCTTGATTAATAACATACAGTAATTAATCATTCTTAATTAATTACTTCTCAATAATAAGCTTAATTAATCCCTTGATTAATTTTAAGTAATTATATTCCAATTACTCCTATTAACAACATCACCCAATTAATTACATCCCGTAATTATCCTTCAATTACTTCTCTAAGTAATTTAATTTCAAAAATATCGGTTAATTAAACTAGATTAATTAACTCAAATCAAATCAATTTACTCAATAAGTAATTAATTTCTTAATTACTTTTTCAAATAAATAATTTACATTTAAACTATTACAATGATTATTATTGAATTAATTAATCAAATTAATTCATTAATTATAAATAATTTAATTATTTTCTTCTAAAATAATTAACTTAGTTAATCATTATCAATTATAAGTTTGATTAACCATTTAGAATTTATTAATTTAAATCAAAACCTAATCTATGGTTCTTAATCACATATTAGTTAATTAACTCATTAATTAACTTTAATTACTACTTTTAAACTTATAATTACAAAATTAATTAATATCCATCATTAATTATTATTACTTAATTAACTTAAAAGTTAATACATATAAAACTCTAAAACTTCATGAATTAAAGTAAAATTCCAATATGTTTAAAACATTTATTTTAAATTACTTTCTAAATAAAACCAATTTATTCTTAATAAAATTTTATAACTAATTTATTATATTTTCAAAACCCCTTTGCAAACTCACATGTTTATTACAATCAAAACGTATTTGAATAAATTTAAATTATAAAACTTTATTTTATTCCAAATTTAGAATTTCATATCTAAGTCCTGATTTTTATCTTTGGGGTTAACCTGTTTTCAACCTTCCCTAACCAGTTTTAAATTTTTATTCGATCTCAACACTAGTTGAAAATACTTTAAGTGTTAATCAATTTTAAGTTATTAAAATAATTTAAATTTTGAAAACTTTACTATTTCCAACTATATTCAAAACTAACTTAAATCCATTATTTAAACTTTATTTTAGCACTAGCTTTTAGCCTTGATTTTAAATTTTTAAAACAAAAGTTTCAAAAACAGTTGAAACTGTTAAAAACTTGTTACAGGTTTTACAAACCTATAAACTAATATCCCGAACCCCCTTGGTTTGCTTCGAGTAACACGCGAGTTTCCCCGAGAATGTCGACCAGCTGCTTCAAGTTTTTCACCAGGCGCGCGCGAATGAAATAAGAAAGACAGAACGTGGAAAAAAACACAACCTCACCTCCCCTCAAACCTGTCAGCGCCGCCCTCCCCCAACCCTGACCACCTGGCGACCAGCAGCTCCGGCCATGAACGCGACTATGACCGAGCTACCCCCTCACAAAACTCCACGACACTCGATCGCCTGATGGTGACGAACAGAACCAAACACTTCAACCACTACAACTGGGTTTTCGTGCAAGAATTTTCTCAGAAATTTGGGTTCCAGATAAAAATTTAAGTTGTTTTTATCTATCTAAATTTTTTTAAACTTATTTCATAATGTTACAAACATCTTTTATTCAAATCTTAATTTCATTCATCAATCACCAAGGGTGTAAATGCTTTTTAAAAGTAAAGTTTTGTTTTTCCAGAGTATCAGAGAGCAAGCACAGAAACCTGAAGATCTTGTATATATATACACAGGCTTAATCACCAAAACATGTATCTATCTCACCCAAAGCAAAGTCTCAAATTCTAATCATACAACTAGATTGAAATTTAAGTTATTAAATATAAAGTTACTCTCTTGCATTTGTGAAAGAACAGAGGCTGTCAATGCCCAAATATACAATCCAAACATGCATGTTTACAGATATTCTTAATACTGAATTATCACTATATATGTGTAAACAAGTAATCATCATCACAGAGCTTTACAAACAATAGAAAACTATTTATTTAGTTTTGATTTAAAAAGTTACTCACAGATATGCGAATGAACAGAGGCACTTTTGTTGAAACAGGCTTGAAAACAACTGAAACTTCACTTTTGCTTTGCTTCTTGAATTTTTGTTTAAGTTTGAGATAGTTTTATTTCATATTTTAGTTTGTAATGAAGTTTATTTTACTTTTTAATCAGTTCGAATTGAATAAGGTGAGACTGCTTTATAGAAAGAAAGAAGACATGGTTATAATTATGTTTCATACACTATAACAATATTTGCATACAATCTTTTGTTTGTATAGATTTTTTTTCCAGAGATATTTGTTAATGGTGGCTGATATGAATACAATTGTGTAGTAAAAAGTTTTTTACATTAATAATTTTTGTTTGTTTGCTTAAAGATATTTAATAATGTCTTCCTTCACAAGCTTCATATATACATATTTTTTTGTTACTGTCTATATTTCGTTTTACTTAATTTGGCCTGCACACTTTATATTTTTATATCTTCATTTTGTTTTATTTCAGCCTGCACACCTTAGATTTGTTCATTAGCCTGCATATTATTTCACTTGTTTGTATAACATGTATATTTTTGTTACTGTCTTTGCTATTGTTTTTATCTTTATTTTGTTACAGTCTTTTACTTCAGGTTCATGCCTATCATATTTAAGTGTATTACTTATGCAAGCCTACAGATATTCTTATTTTTATTTGGTGAATGAGACAAGAACATTGAGGCAAGCATTCAATGTTATTGCCTTTAATATATTTATACTTATATTTGAAAAGTATGTGAATGTTAGCATTTTTGTTTTGTTGTTTGAAAACTAATTGAACTGTATAGTTGTTATATTATTGTAATTTAACTAATGTACTACTTATATTTTGCCTAATTTATCTTATAGGCTTGTATTTTTATATGTGCATTTTTATTTTATTTATTCTATAAAAACACATTTATCAATTTGAAATGATAGATAGAATAAATTATCCTTTTATTATAAGCTACATATTTATTAATGTATGTTAATGTATTGATTGAAAAAATTATATTTAAAACTCATATATATTTAAAATTCATATTTTAAATCAAGCTATACTAAAAAGAAAACAAAAAAAATCCTTTTGTTAATAAATTTAAATTTAAACTTAAGTTAAAATAAGTATCAAATTATATAAACATTTACTTATGTATTTAAAATCACATATATTTATTTATTTATTTAGCTTTGAAAAGTTTGTATTAAATAAAACATAATTTCTAATTCACTAAAATGTATATTAGAATTTAAAACATAATTTATTAGTTAAACTTTAAAACAAAATCTCATGTATTTGCAATGTATACAAATATATACATTTATAAATAGAAAACAACCAATTAATTTTAACAGATATCATTTACCAATTGAATATTTATTAAAAGAAAAGTATCAATTCATATTTAATTAACAAAATATATCAAATCAATTTAATATTTAATGCAGATTATTAAATTGATATTGCTAGAAAATTTCGGGTTGTCACATTCCTCCCCCCTTAAAAGAATTTCGTCCCTGAAATTTAAAAGAATAGGTAATTTAATAATATATTTAAGATTTTAATTAATTTTAAACCATAAGCATATATCAATCACATGCTAACAATCATCATAACCAAATCTACTCAATCAACAAAGCAAACTATCCAGACAAAATTCTGGATAGAGCACCCTAGAGTTTCCCAGTATAATACCGGAATACTCGATATATAGAATCCAAACAGTCTATACTACTAATATATAGAACTCCTTTGAATCAGAGAAAATTCATACAAAATTAAATCTCTAACTCCCAAATCCAAATTCCTTCATCTCTTATCCACAAATTTCTTCTGATGATCCAGAGCTGCCTTCAACCTACTGATCAGCTCAACCTTCGCTGATAACTCCTAAAACAATCTGAATCCAAAAACAATCCAGTAGAATGATCTCCTCAAGACCAACCAAAACCAAGAACTAAACCTTTTCTATCCTCAGTAGAAAACAACTTCTTCTTTCCAGAAAAGAAAAACAGATGCACTCCCAACTGCTTCCGCTGCACAACTCTGATCTAGGTAGATGAAAATACTGATGATGCACATAAGCATAAACTGGACAACACATGACAAAAATATGATTCAACGGATCCAAAATAAAACTTAGAAGTTCCTCCAAAATCTGAGCTGCTTTACCAATTCCTCTCTCTAGAAACCATTCTATTACTAAGCTGAACCATCGGCACTACTTCTGAAATCCAGTTGATACCAAACTCAACTCCTCAGATGCTAAGGCAAACCACTGAATTCTTCAAAAATATTCAGGAAAAGATTTTCTGCCATCCCAGAGAATACTTAACTATCGCAAGTCATTTTTGCGATCAACCCAGGCTAATATCCAAAGAAAACTGTTCTCTCCTTACCAATCTGAACAGCTTAAACTTATCCAGCCAATTCATTGAAGAAATGGTTTCACAAAACTGCTTCTGGACTTCACTTCTAAAGAACTGCTGACAGATGAACTCCTCGCGTGCTGGTAGAACAATCTGAGCTGCAACACTGCTGCTGATGCCAAAAATTCCTTAATCCAAAATTCCTCGGAAACTCAGGCCTCAAAGTCAAACACAACATTCTTCTGAACTCAAACTCAAAACTAATGCAGACACTCTTCCTTACCCAAAATCCTTGAGAACTTCTTCGGAAACAATCCATCGCTACTACATCTCAACACACAACTACTATCTCTTGAGGTTCCCAAGATAATATTCTAGCTTCTGCTCAACTCACAAAAATCCAATTCTACTCATCTAGAATTGTACTACAAAATGGACTCCAAACCTTAACAGTTTTCCCTCCAGAGATTAGGTGAAATCCTTACGTCACAAATTTACTCGAGACGGTATTAGGTCTACAGTCTCGTCAAATATACTTCCAACCATAGGTAGTCGTGTTATACACACCACTACTCAATTTACCCTTATACTTATATTGGAAAACCCGAACAGGTAATCCAACAAATAGATAAAAATATATATATATCAAAATTACAAATACGCTCTCTCAGGAAAGAAATCACTCAAGAGCCTAGGTATTCACTCAACCTAGCGCTCTGATACCACTGTAACGACCCCACTTCCTACGCCGAGGAAGTAGTATCGTTTTTAAGAAAGAAAAGGGTGAGAAAATAGAAAAAATAGAGAAGAAAGAACAACAACATCAGAATCTCACAGCGGAACGAATAAAATATATTAATCACATAAGTATTTACATAACATCAATCAGAGTGATACATATAGTACATCACATACTAGACAGTTATAAACACCTGACTAGTTAATACGACTCAATACACCATACATCACAGAGATACCACACAACGGAACTATATATATATCTAAAACGCTAAAGCCTCCTGCTCCATTGCTCCTCCAGAATTCGTCAAAGCTAACCTGAATCCCTTGGCTACCCGTAATCAATTAGGTGCCCGAGAGTTTATGAAAAACAAAAACAAACTTCGAGTCAGACATGGGTCTGGTACGAGTAACAGGTTAAAGTTGCTTAATTTTGAAAAATCCTTTGAAAACAAAAGGTATCACGTAAGACTTTCCACACATAAACATGGAAAAGTTTTTACCTTACGTTAACCAAAACATTTGATAGGAAATCCAGTGATATTGTAATAGGTCTAGGGTTTTCAAGTAAATAGAAAATAGCCGAAATTGTTACATCTATTAAATTCCAGCTACTAGCCACAAAAGTGGGTAATACAATCAAAACATTAGGCACTTATTGGATTTTTGTAACGCCCCACCTCTATGCTCGCAATAACAAAGAGTTTTAAAAGAAATACCGTCTGTTATCACGCGAAGAATAAGGCTGGATAGGAGCGGCCATCCGTAGTTAGGCCTTTCACTAGTATTGGTTATTTCGATAGGAGTGGTATATATTTTTATTTTTTCTTCATCTTTTATTTATTTACTCCCATCGACATACCCAATTCCGGTATAAACGAACTACGATGGTTCATAATAGTTTAGGACAATAAATATAATAATAACACAGATAATATAAATGCGGAACACAGATAAAACAAAAGTCTCATATATATATATAATAACTGATGTCAGTTACAATACATGTGATACAGTTCATATGATACAACTACAACTGTCGACTCTGGAAGTTACATATACAAGTACATTATCGTAAATAATATACATGAATATACAACATCCTATACTAAGACAACGACTACTCCAAAAAATATGAAAAGACTTCATAGCTCTATCAGCAACCCAAAGTAAGATATCAACAACCTGTAAATACTCGGTCTGACCCGAGTATTACATTCAAAAGAAAATAATACATGGGTCAGTCTAATTCAAACTCAGTTATTAGTGCACAGAAGCAATAATAATTAAATAGCCAATAGACGACAGTCAAAATAAAACTCGTCTACCCAACCCCTTCAATAAGAGAATCGGATGACGGTGGATATAACACGTAGCAGTGTTAAACAACAATCAGTAAATCCACATTATCAACGAAGATAAATTAAAAAGGATTATCAATAAAGATAATTTAAAAAGCAACAGAATTGCCTAAACGGCAATTAACGACAAAACCTAATTATTAAATAAATAATTAGAAACTCATAATCTAATTTTCAAAAAGATAATTAGATATCAACGAAATCATCAAATTAAACCAAATCAAATGCAATTTCAAATATTGAATTGAATTCACAAAACAATTCAAGTAATTAAAATATCGATTGAAAATGCAATTTCTGTGTGGCTGCAGTACACGCACGCGTATACTGCCTCGCCACTACAGTATATGATGTCACAACTTTCTGCACAAGGTCAAATCCGAGCTACAGGCTGGATTCAACACAGGTATATATTCAAATGAAATGGCTAAGATATAAAATCAAGCTTCGACCATGGTTCAAATAAACCAACAAAACAGAGACTGCACAAATGAATCTGCAGCAAGGGGATGGCAACAAGCATGCCACAGTTTCGAAATTTAAAGACGAGCACCACTCTAACTAGAGGTACTCCTGAAGTATACAAACTGTCAAACCCAAAGAAGCAAACAAAGATATAGCTAGAACCAAACAGCACTTCAAGGCATAGTTCAGTAGTATATAACCTGAAAAGGCAGTGTTACAAGCTACAAGGGTAGCGACAACTTAGAATAATGCCCAGGTAGCAAGCAGTATACAACCTGAACCAACAGAGCATGGAGACTCGAATGACCAAACGCACATGACAGTGACATGATGAAGCAGTACAAACAAATGAATAAAGGCAGAACAGGGTCAACCCAGTTTTAAAACAATCGATGCACGAATATCTAATTGAGAAAGACAGCATTCTCATCTCAAAAATAGTTTTCACTAATCAAGATATATTTTCCAAACCAGTCAAGGATGCTACAGAGCACCAATGACCAGAAGCAATATACGTAAATGGCCAGAGTCGAGAAATAAATGATATCAAACAAAGTCAAAGCCAATATCAACAAGGCAAAGTCAAAGACAATTTCTTTCTTTTTTTTTTTCTTTATACCAAAGAAATTTTAAAACTATCAGAGAAGCAAATGAAAATCAACAAACCATGGATAACTAGACGAAGCCGACATTTAAAACTCAATTTGTCTCAAAGAATGATACCAAAACCCAATTGCATGGAGACTGCATCAAGTACACCATTCAGAGGTAAGCATACATATATACACCAGTTCGAATAAACAATGCGAGCCCAAATCGAAGTGTGCACGAGTTGTAGCAATATGCAACTTGGTATAGCATATACACAATGATACTTAACAGTGGATATCAAACATCAAGTCATGAAGGTACCCAAAAGGATATAAGTGCATAGTGCAGTGAAACCAAGTCATGAATGCAGACGACAACTACACATATAGTTCAAATGTGAAGACAGTGCAGACAGCACATACCAAATGAAATATCACCGGAGCATATATATGTAAACATGGAATGGTGATATAGCTATTTAAAGTGGATATGCAAGTGCAAACTCAAGTGGCGCATAATATTTGGTTAGTTGTCCTACAGGTGGATAGTGCATACTACTGAAATGCACGCACGAATTAGCAGTGCTACTGGTGGGCAGTGCATACACATGAAGTCAAAGAACGAGACAAACACACTTGAACTGATAGAGGGAGCAAGTGGCTTCAGGAAGAACAAAGCTCAAAATTTCACTTTAGCATGTAATTACAACTTGCAGTGATTACAAGTGAGTGACCACAAAACTATTCCATAAGGAGATGAACACTAAAATCCTCAAATGCATACCTAAATGCTCAGATGACAAAGTTCACAAAAGAAATCAACAATAGCAAGTTCAACCTCAAAAGTCAAAATCACCACGTAAACCACATCATAAACCGAAGTCAAAAGATAGGAATCGAACAATTCAGATTCGAAACCGTGGTGCCAAAGAATCAAGTATTCAAACCAAGTCACAGTTCAAAACCACATGAATTGAAAAAGTCAGTAAAATCGTCAACGTCCAACCATAATCAAATGGCCAAAACATAAGTTTGAAACTGTTCAAAAATCCACCATAGCAGCATAATTGAAACAGAGTATCAATGTATACGAATATTTACTTAAATCAGAGAAAACTTCAACAGTCAAATGAAATTATACGAAATGGATAAAATCAGAGAAATCATCTACAACGAAACACAATCAAACTATCGAAGCACTATACCAAGCACGAATTAGGTGTGAGTAAACAATTTACTCACCTTTGTTTTGTCGCGCACGAATCGAAGATTGATAATTGCGAGTCGAAGGCGCGAAAATCAAAGGAAGGAGTTGAAGTCGAGGCCACCAGAATCGAGCAGTTCGAGATCGAAACCCTAGCCACCATTTTTGTTTCTCTCGTTTAGTTTAGGGTTGTAGAACGAAAAATGTATTCAGGGTCGGGGTTTTTTTTTTCGAATGAAATTATAATGAAAAGGGGAACGGTATTTACAATAAATAAGTATCACGTCCCCAATTAGTAAAAGAGAGACGAGCCAATAAGATTTTTAAAGCCCACCTAATTCTTTAACCAATTTCTTAAAGAATTTTAACCTAATTAAAACTCTCACTATCAATTAGCTAGCATTTTAATCGTTTAATGACGATTATAAATCAATATGAAATATCCGGTTGTTACAGACTCCCCTCCTTATAAAAATTGCGTCCCCGCAATTTCCATAATTAAAGTCGTCACTAGCAATAAATTTTCTAACATAAACTGGTTATGCCAGAAAATGAAGGCAGAGAATTCAAACATCAAGAAATCTTTTAATTTCAATAAAAGAAATTCCAAATTCTAAACAAAATCTAACTATCAATAGATAGTCAGAAAACAACAACAAAGGCCTAATTATCAAAAACGATAATCAAATCAACAAATATTGGATTATCAAAAACGATAATCAAATCTCAAATCAACAATTATTCGATTATCAAAAACGATAATCAAATCAACAAATATTCGATTATCAAAAACGATAATCAAATCAACAAATATTCGGTTATCAAAAACGATAATCAAATCAACAAATATTCGATTATCAAAAACGATAATCAAATCAACAAATATTCAATTATCAAAAACGATAATCAAATCTCAAATCAACAATTATTCGATTATCAAAAACGATAATCAAATCAACAAATATTCGATTATCAAAAACGATAATCAAATCAACAACTATTCGATTATCAAAAACGATAATCAAATCTCAAATCAATAATTATTCGATTATCAAAAACGATAATCAAATCAACAAATATTCGATTATCAAAAACGATAATCAAATCAACAAATATTCGATTATCAAAAACGATAATCAAATCTCAAATCAACAATTATTCGATTATCAAAAACGATAATCAAATCAACAAATATTCGATTATCAAAAACGATAATCAAATCAACAAATATTCGATTACCAAAAACGATAATCAAATCTCAAATCAACAATTATTCGATTATCAAAAACGACAATCAAATCAACAAATATTCGATTATCAAAAACGACAATCAAATCAACAAATATTCGATTATCAAAAACGATAATCAAATCAACAAATATTCGATTATCAAAAACGATAATCAAATAAACAAATATTCGATTATCAAAAACGATAATCAAATCAACAAATATTCGATTATCAAAAACGATAATCAAATCAACAAATATTCGATTATCAAAAACGATAATCAAATCAACAAATATTCGATTATCAAAAACGATAATCAAATCAACAATTATTCGATTATCAAAAACGATAATCAAATCAACAAATATTCGATCATCAAAAACGATAATCAAATCAACAAATATTCGATTATCAAAAACGATAATCAAATCTCAAATCAACAATTATTCGATTATCAAAAACGATAATTAAATCAACAAATATTCGATTATCAAAAACGATAATCAAATCAACAAACATTCGATTATCAAAAACGATAATCAAATCTCAAATCAACAATTATTCGATTATCAAAAACGATAATCAAATCAACAAATATTCGATTATCATTAACGATAATCAAATCTCAAATCAACAAATATTCGATTATCAAAAACGATAATCAAATCAACAAATATTCGATTATCAAAAATGATAATCAAATCAACAAATATTCGATTATCAAAAACGATAATCAAATCAACAAATATTCGATTATCAAAAACGATAATCAAATCAACAAATATTCGATTATCAAAAACGATAATCAAATCTCAAATCAACAATTATTCGATTATCAAAAACGATAATCAAATCAACAAATATTCGATTATCAAAAACGATAATCAAATCAACAAATATTCGATTATCAAAAACGATAATCAAATCAACAAATATTAAATTATCAAAAACGATAATCAAATCAACAAATATTCGATTATCAAAAACGATAATCAAATCAACAAATATTCGATTATCAAAAACAATAATCAAATCAACAAATATTCGATTATCAAAAACGATAATCAAATCAACAAATATTCGATTATCAAAAACGATAATTAAATCAACAAATATTCGATTATCAAAAACGATAATCAAATCAACAAATATTCGATTATCAAAAAATTATCAACAAATATTCGATTATCAAAAACGATAATCAAATCAACAAATATTCGATTATCAAAAACGATAATCAAATCTCAAATCAACAATTATTCGATTATCAAAAACGATAATCAAATCAACAAATATTCGATTATCAAAAACGATAATCAAATCAACAAATATTCGATTATCAAAAACGATAATCAAATCAACAAATATTCGATTATCAAAAACGATAATCAAATCTCAAATCAACAATTATTCGATTATCAAAAACGATAATCAAATCAACAAATATTCGATTATCAAAAACGATAATCAAATCTCAAATCAACAATTATTCGATTATCAAAAACGATAATCAAATCAACAAATATTCGATTATCAAAAACGATAATCAAATCAACAAATATTCGATTATCAAAAACGATAATCAAATCAACAAATATTCGATTATCAAAAACGATAATCAAATCAACAAATATTCGATTATCAAAAACGATAATCAAATCTCAAATCCACAATTATTCGATTATCAAAAACGATAATCAAATCAACAAATATTCGATTATCAAAAACGATAATCAAATCTCAAATCAACAATTATTCGATTATCAAAAACGATAATCAAATCAACAAATATTCGATTATCAAATACGATAATCAAATCAACAAATATTCGATTATCAAAAACGATAATCAAATCAACAAATATTCGATTATCAAAAATGATAATCAAATTTCCTAACATCAAATATCTAATTATCACAAGCGATAATCAGAACTCATAACATCAAATATCTAATTATCACAAGCGATAATCAGAACTCATAACATCGAATATCTAATTACCTGCAGATAATTAGATTCAACATATATCTAGAATCAATTAAGATAACTAGAAAATCAAACATAAAAGGTTGGATCGATCCCATCATATGGCGAGTTTTAGCTACGCCGCACGTGCATCTCATATGGCCGAAGCCTACCAAGTACCCATCATAATTTTGGCGCCCACCATATGACCCGAAGGTCCAATATATGATCCGAAGGTCTGGTACTGGTATTTGACCCGAAGGCCCATCATAGTGGCTCGAAAGCACACGAAAATCATCATATATTCAATTAACGAGTCCAGAATTAACCGAAATAGCAAACGCACATGTCCCATACCACGTGTTTTACTAAATCGTTTGATTCTCTTCATCGTTTCCTTGAACGTGTAAAATCATCAAAATCATCAAACAGCATATGTTTCAATTAACGAGTCCGGAATTAACCGAAATAGTATAAGTGTGATTCCATACTCCGCACTTTTGCTACATCGTTTAAATCTCTTCATCGTTTCCTTGAAAGTGCAAATTGTGTATTCCAAAAATAACATTTCACATTCTCAAACGGACAAGTCCGGAATTAAGCGAATCAGTAAAAGAAAGGGGTCATAATCCTCGATTTTTCTGAAACGTTTAAGTCACTTTCTCATTCTTCTGAAAACGCAAACTGTAAAAATTCTGAAAACAATTTCATTTATAATAATTTACATTCTCAAACGAACAAGTGCGGAATTAAGCGAATCAGTAAAAGAAAGGGTTCATAGTCCTCGATTTTTCTGAATCGTTTAAATCGCTTCCTCATTCTTTTGAAAGCATAAACTATAAAAATTTTGAAAAACAATTTTATTTTTAAAACGATTTGCAATCCGTGATAAAAACAGCAACATTAGTGACAATTTCAATAAGAAAATTGTACTTCTCAAAACGCCGTAGAAACGGATCTCAAAATCAGCATTGCGGGATAACCGCTTGAAAATCCACTTTAAAATATGACGGATACCGAAGTCAAAGCGACAGTAATTTTTAAACGTCAAAATCTCATCAAAATAATTCACATCAAAATACAATATCAGTGAATTTTCATTCATTAAAAATGTCAACAAAACACCTTGCTTCAAAATATAGCATTGGTGTAAAAATCCCGTTATAAGAATAACGGCAACAATATACGTTTCATAACCATGCATCGGTTCAACGTAAAATTAGTGTAGTAACGTGCAACATAAATTTGCACGTATACCGTAAAATGAACAAAGGAATCATTCAAATATATCTTCAATGAAGATAATTCAAAACAGAAAAATCTAATCAGATATGATTAGCACCAAAGAAAACCAGCAACAATTTTCAACAAATCAAACCACTGGTTAAACAACATAATAAAATTAAATTCATTTTCATATTTCGATTTTTAAATCAAAATAATTATCAGCTGTACTCAGCGAAGCAGTCTTACTGTTTCTGCTGCGCACTCTGATAAACAGAACACAAATCAATCAATCATCAAAACACAGTTTCACCTTTATTTTTAAATAAAGCTATTTAAAAATTTCATCATAATTTCAAAACTTTAGTTTTGACTCAAAGTACAAAATATCGATTAATAGTTGTAATACATGTTCCATCTAAGTTATGTTTTATATTATGTCCATAAACCCCAAGCTCTGATACCAACTGTAACGCCCCACCTCTATGCTCGCAATAACAAAGAGTATTAAAAGAAATACTGTCTGTTATCACGAAGAATAAGGATGGATAGGAGCGGCCATCCGTAGTTAGGCCTTTCACTAGTATTGGTTATTTCGATCGGAGTGGTATATATTTTTATTTTTTCTTCATCTCTTATTTATTTACTCCCATCGACATACCCAATTCCAGTATAAACGAACTACGATGGTTCATAATAGTTTAGGACAATAAATATAATAATAACACAGATAATATAAATGCGGAACACAGATAAAACAAAAGTCTCATATATATATATAATAACTGATGTCAGTTACAATACATGTGATACAGTACATATGATACAACTACAACTGTCGACTCTGGAAGTAACATATACAAGTACATTATCGTAAATAATATACATGAATATACAACATCCTATACTAAGACAACGACTACTCCAAAAAATATGAAAAGACTTCATAGCTCTATCAGCAACCCAAAGTAAGATATCAACAACCTGTAAATACTCGGTCTGACCCGAGTATTACATTCAAAAGAAAATAATACACGGGTCAGTCTAATTCAAACTCAGTTATTAGTGCACAGAAGCAATAATAATTAAATAGCCAATAGACGACAGTCAAAATAAAACTCGTCTACCCAACCCCTTCAATAAGAGAATCGGATGACGGTGGATATAACATGTAGCAGTGTTAAACAACAATCAGTAAATCCACATTATCAACGAAGATAAATTAAAAAGGATTATCAATAAAGATAATTTAAAAAGCAACAGAATTGCCTAAACGGCAATTAACGACAAAACCTAATTATTAAATAAATAATTAGAAACCCATAATCTAATTTTCAAAAAGATAATTAGATATCAACGAAATCATCAAATTAAACCAAATCAAATGCAATTTCAAATATTGAATTGAATTCACAAAACAATTCAAGTAATTAAAATATCGATTGAAAATGCAATTTCTGTGTGGCTGCAGTACACGCACGCGTATACTGCCTCGCCACTACAGTATATGGTGTCACAACTTTCTGCACAAGGTCAAATCCGAGCTATAGGCTGGATTCAACACAGGTATATATTCAAATGAAATGGCCAAGACATAAAATCAAGCTTCGACCATGGTTCAAATCAACCAACAAAACAGAGACTGCACAAATGAATCTGCAGCAAGGGGATGGCAACAAGCATGCCACTGTTTCGAAATTTAAAGACGAGCACCACTCTAACTAGAGGTACTCCTGAAGTATACAAACTGTCAAACCCAAAGAAGCAAACAAAGATATAGCTAGAACCAAACAGCACTTCAAGGCATAGTTCAGTAGTATATAACCTGAACAGGAAGTGTTACAAGCTACAAGGGTAGCGACAACTTACAATAATGCCCAGGTAGCAAGCAGTATACAACCTGAACCAACAGAGCATGGAGACTCGAATGACCAAACGCACATGACAATGACATGATGAAGCAGTACAAACAAATGAATAAAGGCAGAACAGGGTCAACCCAGTTTTAAAACAATCGGTGCACGAATTTCAAATTGAGCAAGACAGCGTTCTCATCTCAAAAATAGTTTTCACTAATCAAGATATATTTTCCAAACCAGTCAAGGATGCTACAGAGCACCAATGACCAGAAGCAATATACGTAAATGGCCAGAGTCGAGAAATAAATGATATCAAACAAAGTCAAAGCCAATATCAACAAGGCAAAGTCAAAGACAATTTTTTTTTTCTTTATACCAAAGAAATTTTAAAACTATCAGAGAAGCAAACGAAAATCAACAAACCATGGATAAATAGACGAAGCCGACATTTAAAACTCAATTTGTCTCAAAGAATGATACCAAAACCCAATTGCATGGAGACTGCATCAAGTACACCATTCAGAGGTAAGTATACATATATACAGCAGTTCGAATAAACAATGCGAGCCCAAATCGAAGTGTGCACGAGTTGTAGCAATATGCAACTTGGTATAGCATATACACAATGATACTTAATAGTGGATATCAAACATCAAGTCATGAAGGTACCCAAAAGGATATAAGTGCATAGTGCAGTGAAACCAAGTCATGAATGCAGACGACAACTACACATATAGTTCAAATGTGAAGACAGTGCAGACAGCACATACCAAATGAAATATCACTGGAGCATATATATGTAAACATGGAATGGTGATATAGCTATTTAAAGTGGATATGCAAGTGCAAACTCAAGTGGCGCATAATATTTGGTTAGTTGTCCTACAGGTGGATAGTGCATACTACTGAAATGCACGCACTGATTAGCAGTGCTACTAGTGGGCAGTGCATACACATGAAGTCAAAGAACGAGACAAACACACTTGAACTGCTAGAGGGAGCAAGTGGCTTCAGGAAGAACAAAGCTCAAAATTTCACTTTAGCATGTAATTACAACTCGCAGTGATTACAAGTGAGTGACCACAAAACTATTCCATAAGGAGATGAACACTGAAATCCTCAAATGCATACCTGAATGCTCAGATGACAAAGTTCACAAAAGAAATCAACAATAGCAAGTTCAACCTCAAAAGTCAAAATCACCACGTAAACCACATCACAAACCGAAGTCAAAAGATAGGAATCGAACAATTCAGATTCGAAACCGTGGTGCCAAAGAATCAAGTATTCAAACCAAGTCACAGTTCAAAACCACATGAATTGAAAAACTCAGTAAAATCGTCAACGTCCAACCATAATCAAATGGCCGAAACATAAGTTTGAAACTGTTCAAAAATCCACCATAGCCGCATAATTGAAACAGAGTATCAATGTATACGAATATTTACTTAAATCAGAGAAAACTTCAACAGTCTAACGAAATTATACGAAATGGATAAAATCAGAGAAATCATCTACAACGAAACACAATCAAACTATAGAAGCACTATACCAAGCACGAATTAGGTGTGAGTAAACAATTTACTCACCTTTGTTTTGTCGCGCATGAATCGAAGATTGATAATTGCGAGTCGAAGGCGCGAAAATCAAAGGAAGGAGTTGAAGTCGAGGCCACCAGAATCGAGCAGTTCGAGATCGAAACCCTAGCCACCATTTTTGTTTCTCTCGTTTAGTTTAGGGTTGTAGAACGAAAAATGTATTCAGGGTCGGGTTTTTTTTTTCTTTTTTGAATGAAATTATAATGAAAAGGGGAACGGTATTTACAATAAATAAGTATCACGGCCCCAATTAGTAAAAGAGAGACGGGCCAATAAGATTTTTAAAGCCCACCTAATTCTTTAACCAATTTCTTAAATAATTTTAACCTAATTAAAACTCTCACTATCAATTAGCTAGCATTTTAATCGTTTAATGACGATTATAAATCAATATGAAATCTCGGGTTGTTACAATTTTGGATTCCATACAATGGCAGGGCTACTGGGGTACCGCCCGTCACAGTACGTGGCCTAGATCAACGTACCGAGGATCACTCCCGACCCCTTGCAACACAAGGCCAGAACCATTCCTTACTGAACAGTCCCGAACAAGGTAAACCCCGCAGTTGGCTGCAGACCAACTGCCCACACAACCGAATATAAAAGGACATTTAGACATGGGAATATCCTTGTCCTGCTTGGGCATGACCCACCTAACCTTGCTGCACCTCCCCTGTTTTAGCCATTCCCGGTTGATGAGGCTTGAGGTTACGATTACCTTTATAGAACATATTTCTTAGAATGCTCATCGTCCGCCTGACGATGTGCTGAAAGCATTCAATCCATACAAGTTCGTTCCGGGTTCGAACGAAACCGAAGGCATCATCTCGTTACACTCATTTTGGAATCACCCTCAGAGTTAACGACGATAACCCTTGCATTCTGAATCTTCATTCTTCACTTCAGATCCACGACCTATCGTTAATTTGGAAACGATGTGGTTTTCGGATATTCCAAATAAGGAAAACCGATCCCGGTCTCATCGAAATCCAAAACGTGTCTTTTAGGGCCAAGTTGTCTATTTAGTCTTAACAATGAATTCAATATTAATATGCACAGATAGATAATTCACATCTCATAATAGATAATCACATTATCATCATAAACAGTTAATTAATATCATCATCCAAACAGATAATTAAATATTATCATACTTAAAACATACATCCATATCACATAAATATTATCCATCTCATTTCTGGGATTACAATCAAACAATGAAATATCAGTATCATCCATCAGCAATGATTTATGAATCACAATTTATAATTAATTTAAAATGAATTAAATTAATTACTTCCATTTTTAATTAATTTCAAATAAATTAAATTAATTACTCATTCCATAAATCCTGCTCTCACAAACATTAATTAATTATAAATCAAATTAATTAATCATTCTCTAATTACAAGAGTAATGTAGTCTTTAATTAATTCTCAAATGAATTATTCTAAATCATTCATAATAGATTAACATTTAATTACTTTCCTATTAATTATTCCTTGATTTACAGTTCTTAATTACATCATTAATTATATTAATTGATGATCTTCAATTTATATTTAATTATATTATTTAAATTAATTAAGTGATTAATCTTTACTTAAACAGAATTATTAATCACCCCTTGATTACTAACAAACCAGTAATTAACTACCCTTAATTTCTTATTAATCAATCCATGATTAATTATTTCCATAAATTAATCCTTTGATTAATTACAAAAGAAATTACTCAAATTACTTCACTTACAAATCATCTTGTATTAACTTCATCAAGTAATGATCATCCAATTACTATTTTGAGTAATTATGCTCCATTAATTACACTAAGTAATTACACATACCAAATCCTCAAATGATTTCTAAAGTTTATTAATTAACATAATTTAAATCTTATTATCAATTACCTATATATATTCAAATTAGTCATCTTTGATTTAAATATCTTTTGCAACATTCCAGTAATTTCCTTAATTTATTTACAATAAATTAATCTTGAATAAATCCATTTATCAATTACATTTATATCGATTTATTACCATTTAATTATCTTGTTGATTTATTATTCCCAAATAAATCAATTTCTTAATTACATTTCATTTGTTTATTATATTAAGAATACAAATCTTCAGATTACAAATATTAATCCTCTTGATTAATAACATACAGTAATTAATCATTCTTAATTAATTACTTCTCAATAATAAGCTTAATTAATCCCTTGATTAATTTTAAGTAATTATATTCCAATTACTCCTATTAACAACATCACCCAATTAATTACATCCCGTAATTATCCTTCAATTACTTCTCTAAGTAATTTAATTTCCAAAATATAAATTAATTAAACTAAATTAATTAACTCAAATCAAATCAATTTACTCAATAAGTAATTAATTTCTTAATTACTTTTTCAAATAAATAATTTACATTTAAACTATTACAATGATTATTCTTGAATTAATTAATCAAATTAATTCATTAATTATAAATAGTTTAATTATTTTCTTCTAAAATAATTAACTTAGTTAATCATTATCAATTATAAGTTTGATTAACCATTTAGAATTTATTAATTTAAATCAAAACCTAATCTGTGGTTCTTAATCACATATTAGTTAATTAACTTATTAATTAACTTTAATTACTACTTTTAAACTTATAATTACCAAATTAATTAATATCCATCATTAATTATTCTTACTTAATTAACTTAAAAGTTAATGCATATAAAATTCTAAAACTTCATGAATTAAAGTAAAATTCCAATATGTTTAAAACATTTATTTTAAATTACTTTCTAAATAAAACCAATTTATTCTTAATAAAGTTGTATAACTAATTTATTATATTTTCAAAACCCCTTTGAAAACTCACATGTTTAATTACAATCAAAACGTATTTGAATAAATTTAAATTATAAAACTTTATTTTATTCCAAATTTAGAATTTCATATCCAAGTCCTGATTTTTATCTTTGGGGTTAACCTGTTTTCAACCTTCCCTCAACAGTTTTAAATTTTTATTCGATCTCAACTCTAGTTGAAAATACTTTAATTATTAATCACTTTTAAGTTATTAAAATAATTTAAATTTTGAAAACTTTACTATTTCCAACTATATTCAAAACTAACTTAAATCCATTATTTAAACTTTATTTTAGCACTAGCTTTTAGTTTTGATTTTAAATTTTTAAAACAAAAGTTTCAAAAACAGTTAAAACTGTTAAAAACTTGTTACAAGTTTTACAAACCTGTAAACTAATATCCCGACCCCCCTTGGTTTGCTTCGAGTAACACGCGAGTTTCCCCGAGAATGTCGACCAGCTGCTTCGAGTTTTTCACCAGGGCGCGCGCGAATGAAATAAGAAAGACAGAACCTGGAAAAAAACACAACCTCACCTCCCCTCAAACCTGTCAGCGCCGCCCTCCCCCAACCCTGACCACCTGGCGACCAGCAGCTCCGGCCATGAACGCGACTATGACCGAGCTACCCCCTCACAAAACTCCACGGCACTCGATCTCCTGATGGTGACGAACAGAACCAAACACTTCAACCACTACAACTGGGTTTTCGTGCAAGAATTTTCTCAGAAATTTGGGTTCCAGATAAAAATTTAAGTTGTTTTTATCTATCTAAATTTTTTTAAACTTATTTCATAATGTTACAAACATCTTTTATTCAAATCTTAATTTCATTCATCAATCAGCAAGGGTGTAAATGCTTTTTAAAAGTAAAGTTTTGTTTTCCAGAGTATCAAAGAGCAAGCACAGAAACCTAAAGATCCTGTATATATATAAACAGGCTTAATCACCAAAACATGTATCTATCTCACCCAAAGCAAAGTCTCAAATTCTAATCATACAACTAGATTGAAATTTAAGTTATTAAATATAAAGTTACTCTCTTGCATTTGTGAAAGAACAGAGGCTGTCAATGCCCAAATATACAATCCAAACATGCATGTTTACAGATATTCTTAATACTGAATTATCAATATATATGTGTAAACAAGTAATCATCATCATAGAGCTTTACAAACAATAGAAAACTATTTACTTAGTTTTGATTTAAAAAGTTACTCACAGATATGCGAATGAACAGAGGCACTTTTGTTGAAACAGGCTTGAAAACAACTGAAACTTCACTTTTGCTTTGCTTCCTGAATTTTTGTTTAAGTTTGAGATAGTTTTATTTCATATTTTAGTTTGTAATGAAGTTTATTTTACTTTTTAATCAGTTCGAATTGAATAAGGTAAGACCGCTTTATAGAAAGAAAGAAGATAGGGTTATAATTATGTTTCATACACTGTAATAATATTTGCATACAATCTTTTGTTTGTACAGATTTTTTTTCCAGAGATATTTGTTAATGGTGGCTGATATGAATACAATTGTGTACTAAAAATATTTTTACATTAATAATTTTTGTTTTTTTGCTTAAAGATATTTAATAATGTCTTCCTTCACAAGCTTCATATATACATATTTTTTTGTTACTGTCTATATTTCGTTTTACTTAATTTGGCCTGCACACTTTATATTTTTATATCTTCATTTTGTTTTATTTCAGCCTGCACACCTTAGATTTGTTCATTAGCCTGCATATTATTTTACTTGTTTGTATAACATGTATATTTTTATTACTGTCTTTGCTATTGTTTTGCCCTTTATTTTGTTACAATCTTTTACTTCAGGTTCATGCCTATCATATTTAAGTGTATTACTTATGCAAGCCTACAGATATTTTTATTTTTATTTGGTGGATGAGACAAGAACATTGAGGCAAGCATTCAATGTCATTGTCTTTAATATATTTATACTTATATTTGAAAAGTATGTGATTGTTAGCATTTTTGTTTTGTTGTTTGAAAACTAATTGAACTGTATAGTTGTTATATTATTGTAATTTAACTAATGTACTACTTATATTTTACCTAATTTATCTTATAGGCTTGTATTTTTATATGTGCATTTTTATTTTATTTATTCTATAAAAACACATTTATCAATTTGAAATGATAGATAGAATAAATTATCTTTTTATTATAAGCTACATATTTATTAATGTATGTTAATGTATTGATTGATAAAATTATATTTAAAACTCATATATATTTTAAATTCATATTTTAAATCAAGCTATACTAAAAAGAAAAGAAAACAAATCCTTTTGTTAATAAATTTAAATTTAAACTTAAGTTAAAATAAGTATCAAATTATTTAAATATTTACTTATGTATTTAAAATCACATATATTTATTTATTTATTTAGCTTTGAAAAGTTTATATTAAATAAAACATAATTTCTAATTCACTAAAATGTATATTAGAATTTAGAACATAATTTATTAGTTAAACTTTAAAACAAAATCTCATCTATTTGCAATGTATACAAATATATACATTTATAAATAGAAAACAACCAATTAATTTTAACAGATATCATTTACCAATTGAATATTTATTAAAAGAAAAGTATCAATTCAGATTTAATCAACAAAATATGTCAAATCAATTTAATATTTAATGCAGATTATTAAATTGATATTGCTAGAAAATTCTGGGTTGTCACAGAAAACCACTTTAATAACTATTATACGCGGAGTGTTGATCCCGAATGAAGTGGATGGTTTGGTGAACGCGTTGATTGAAGAAAGTGAACGATATTGGATGACCCCTGACATGACTAAAACAGGAGCCGTGCCGGGCCATTGAGGTTCGCCATCTCTAGCGGACACACTTCTTCGATACCATATCTATTACTTTTGTGATTCGATTTGGGTGCACCCCTCGATTTGGGAGTGTTGTTTCGCGGTGCCGGGCCATCTCTAGCGACCACTACATTTTGTTTTATGTTATACCTATGGGGTACCCTCTAATAACCATTAGTTTACGGTGGGGTTTACGGTGCTGTATAGACTATGGCATTATAAAAATGTGTTAAGGGGAATTATGGTAACGCCTTAACGCTATTTTAATACCTTTACTTTACTGTAGTCATATTATAATAGCGTATTGTACTACATAGTAGATAGTTTAACGGATCCTTGAGAGAAAATCCTCTAACATCTCTTAAGTTATTGCACGCACGTTGACACTGGATATGAGATGTCAAACCCCGTAAACATCTCTGACACCGTTACACTCATATTTATTTACGATTGATTTAACTTACATGAGGATATTTTAGTCCTAACTCGAGTGTTTTGTCTTTTCATTATGCTCGAGTCAGACCTGAGTTTTTCAGCTTATTGAAGATCTTTTCTGGAGGACGAAGTCGAAGATTTATACTATTCTATTATTATCTTTGCATAATATCGCCTGCTGCATTATTTTATTTGTTTTGTTGTATATGTATAACTCTGATAAATGTTGTATAAATAATGATCAAAGTATTGTAAACAGCTTCATGAACTGTTTATTTGACTATTATATTTTATCGTCCCGCTGCAAAATTCTGTGTTGTTTCATTTCCTTTATTTCCCTTTCTTTTCTTTTCTTATTTACCCCAATAACCATCTGCACTTTTGAACGGTTTGGAACCGGCGTGTGTATTTGATCGTCGGTTTGAACTGTCCAAAAAGGTGGGTCGTTACGTTACATTACAGAAAATTAATTTCAACACAGAATAAATTTCATCACAGTTCACAAAGCAAAATAATTCATATCACACATTATCACAAATCAGGGACATCAATCAATTCAAAGCACTCCATAGAATCCTAACATCCATGAGTGAGATCAATTAATTATCTGATTTATTTAAATCAGAGAAATTACTTATGAATACATTTCTAATCCTGGTTATTTAATCATTAATTAATTACTAATCATTTTGATCAATTATTCTTCAATCATTTATTAATTTACAATTAATAATAAATTAGTTAAACTATAATTATTATTTAAACAACCACTAATCATTGAATGATTATCCTTTTAATTAATTTATTATTCTTTAGTTAATTATTCTTAATTAACTCCATTAATTAATTACTCCTCAACTAATTTCCATTTCTTATTCACCTTTACTAATTAATTAACCTTTATTTATTATCTTTTAATCAATAAATTAATCATTATTACTTAACACTTGTATTAATTTCCATTTCTTAACATTTGAATCGTTTAATCAATAAATTAATTTCCATTTCTTAACACTTGTATTAATCTCCATAACAAGATGCTTACACTTGTTTACATATAGGTATTTTATGTCTTTAACCTTGTCTTATTTTTATTTACAATTTTTATTTTAAACTCTTTTCATTTTATTTTCAAAAGATAATTTTATAAATTTTTATTTTCAAACCCGTATGTTAATAAATTTACACTTTTGTATCTCATACTTTTATAACTTATCATATCTTTATGTTTATATCTATGCATTTTTCAATAAATTGCACTTATACAACTTATTAAAAAAATGATTTGAAAGTAAATTATATTTCAAACTGTTATACCTTTAAATAAGTATTTATCCATATACATAAATAAATAAATATGCATATATATATATATTGGATTTTATTATTATTTTTTAAATAGTTTTTTTGAAATTTACCATATTAAATTCAAATATACTTTCAAATACATATTATATATGTATGTTATATATTTGACAACAAATCTCTGTTAATTTTAAAAGATAGAGTTTTTCTTTCAAACCCAATTTTATTTTAAAAATATTTATTTTCTTTTGAATTATAGAACTAAGATTCTTTTTGAAATCTTCTTTATAAACATTAAAAAAACAACCAAACAGCTTATTTTGTTTGGGAAAACTCTAATAAATCCATAATTAAATTCGAAAACTAAATTTAATTGTCAAATTTATTCTAGCTAAAATCCGGGAATGTTATAGATCCCCCTTTAGAAAATTTCGTCCTTGGAATTTGAAAGTAGGGAGACAACAAAGAAATATAAAAAGATAGAGAGATGAATTACCAGATCAAACTTAATATCTATTCTGCATTTGGCTTCCCAAATCAGAATATCAGTAAATAGATATAAGAACGAATCAAGATACTCAGGTCACCAGGTCCATGAATATACAGGGATATTGATTAGTTCGAAAGATAACTAACCATTCATAGAATACAGGACCCCAATAGAATAGACAGATATATATGGATATAATCCCAAAACCTTTAGTTTAAACAACTAAAATATATCTATCAACCATAGCAACCAAAGCAAACAATTCTGACCCATCTGGAGTTTGTGTCCCATGCAAATATATCAAAACTACTTCCTGGAGCTGCCAGGAATCATCAAAGAATTGAAAAGACGAATCAAAGGAGATTGATAGAGAAAGTTTGTTTTCGCTATTGCAGGGTAACGACCATTTGTAGTCGTACTCCCCTGTCCTCTATCTTGTCCTCTTCTTGCACTCATACTCACTATCAGTGGATAGTAAGAGAATTTACTGAGGCATTCGAACAGATATCATAGGGATATGCTCATTCTAGGGTATACTTCACCCTATCTCTAATGAGTTACTTAATGTGTTATACTCCTGAGCTAAAGTGTCAACCTTCAGCTCTGATACCAAAATGTCACGGTCCAAATTCCAGCGTTCGAAAATCGACATCCGTACTCCACTTGTACTTGAATGCCGCAGATTCAATCGTTGAAATTCGAATCGTGCCGGAGCTTATAACACAATAAGTAAAACAACACAGCGGAAGAAAAGAAATGAATAATATTGATATACAACATTCGATACAACAGTGTGTTGAATATGCGCTTTGCGCTATATGATTTTTGTTTGATGATAATAAACATATATATATATATTCATTTAAATGTATTTGTTAATGTACTATTTTTCATAGAATAAATAAATATTTGTTGAATAAAATAAATTACACAGAATTCGAATTTGAATTCAAACAGAACAAGTTAAACAGATTTTGAATTCAAACAGAAATTTTATTCAAACAAATATTTTGAATAGTATGTATTTGGTTAAATAAATATCTGTTGAATAAAATTAAATTACACAGAATTCGAATTTGAATTCAAACAGAACAAGTTAAACAAATTTTGAATTCAAACAGAAATTATTATAAAACAAATATTCATTACAATTTTAAATAGTACAATTTCATGCTCTCACTATACATATACATTTTTGATTACAATCACATCACATTTCACATTTACAGTTAACCTCACTACATATCACTCACACTCGTATTTTGTCTTCAACTGCATTCCGGTTTGAATCCAGCATCTGAGTAATCTGCAAAAATATTTTCAAACGCAGTAAAATTGAAAGAGAAATATTTTTGAAATTTAAAAGAAACGATGATTTTGAAAACATTGTTTGCCTCAGTTATTTGGGTTGTTCGTCATCATTTTTGACTGTGCAATATCTGTGCATATCAGTATTTTTATCAGGGACAGGTAACTATAAGTGGCTGCAGTACACACGTGTACATTCGTATACGTGTGCACTGCCTCGCCAACTTGTGTGCAAAAAATCAAACAAAAGCACAGAAATCAAAAACAAGGTCAAACCCAAGATAGGTTCAACTCAAGGCAAATAGACAAAGCAATTGACTACAAACAGTTCCAGTTCAAGCCACAAGTGTACATGAATACAACTCGACTGCAACAGTACAGTCATGAAGACTGCAAGGACATGAATGCAACAAAGTTCAAAATTGCATCAAAAGCAGTTCAATGTGGATAGCAACAGCAAAAAGGGACTGCAACAAACATGTATGCAGCATCAAGTCAGAACACAGTGAAAACTCGAGTCACAGTACAGGCCAAGACTACTGCATGCAACATGGAATGCAAAAACAATGCACCACTGCAAATTCAAACAATGTCCAAACAACAAACATGAAAATGAACCAAAGTAATACAGCAGCCCCAAAATCAGTGACACAACAACAAAAGTGCAACAGATCAAATGGCACAGTGCACCACTGATTTGAAGAACATATGAATAAAGAACACAAGTACAAGCAATGTGCAACTGCAGTGATACATAGGCAACATGAAGCAATGCACATGTCACCAGAACATAATGAAGGCTGCAGTGAAGCATGTACATGAGTGGACTGGACTACAACTCGACCAAATGGCCAACATAACATGCAGTGCTGTGCACAAAAGCTACAATGGACTGCACAGATGTATTCAAGTCCAGCAACATGAACACATGAGAATGGACAAGGCACAAATCAAGTTGCAGACTCCAAGTTACAAACTCAAATGCAAACAGGAATAAAATATGACAATGCAATATGGTGAAGCAGCATTGATACAGCATAAGTCAAGACAGCTACAACACAAGTACAGGTGAAACCATACTTGACACAGTGGCAAGACTAGAAGCACACGAGTTAATGAAGACTGCATGAATCAAGACCACACAGTGCATATATGTCAAACATGAATGCCACGACTTCAAATGAAGACCAACAAGTTACATGATGAACAAGTGCAAACTGAATGTAACAAGCATGAATAGAGTACAGTGTCACTCTCATGTATGCAACAGATAATGAAACAAGTTGCACCAGACCAAGTTCAAGTAAAAGGGCAACATACTAACTTAAACAACAACAATGAACCAGAGCCAAGAATATATGTACAGTATGGCAAATACAGGTACAAACAACAGTGAGCACACTCATATGAACAAATGCAAAGAACAGTGAAGCATGCACATAGGCCACCAGTGAAACAAAGTAATATATACATGAACAAGTGTAGCATCTGTTACAGTGAAAAAAAGCCCAAGTCAAGATGGAGTTACAACAATGCATCAGTGAGGAACACAACAACAATGAATACTGCAACAACAAAATGGAGACGGCATCCCACAATATCCAGAAGTTTAGAAAATCAAATGGCCGAAGTAAATACTCAGTATCAAGGCCGAAGTGACAGTGAATCGCAAATTCAATGATGAACAAGTCAACAAAGTGAAAATTCACGAAATCAGTATTGTCAAAGTCAAACAAGTGTTCACCGTGATAGCCAAATAAATTGATCACGAAATCAAATCAAAGCCGTGTGAATCAAGCTACTAGAAATACGAAATTGACAAAGTCAGATTTTATCACAAGCATCCAAGTGTAATCGAGTGGCCGAGATAAACAAATTGACAAATTCAAACACGAATTCGAATGCATATGTAACCCAATCATCACTGGCAAATTAAATTATCGAGTTCAAGTATCAACTTAGAAAAACAAAAGGAAACAGTACATACCGAATTCACAAGCAACGAACTCGATCGAGCAACTGCAAAATGAGCAATAGTCAACCATCAGAGAAGCAGCGAGCTAGGGCAACATATCACAGATCAATTGAAGAAACCGAAGCCCTAATTGGAACAAAGAGCCGAAGCCCTAACTGGAACAAAAGGGAACGAAGCCCTAATCAGAACGATGCAGCCATTATTTCTCACGAACGAGACAAAAGAGGATCGGGTGAAATAAGGAAGTGGGCCGGTCTTTAAAAAAAAAGAGGGGGTTTTTGTTTTCTTTTAAATTTAAGGCTTCTTTATATTGTTAATTAGTTTTAGGGTTATTGTCTATTGTTTTTTAAATTATTGTTTTTTATTTTACGAATCAAAGAATTAGTAAATCACCACCTAGGTTTAGGTAGTGTCAGATTGTCTATTTTGAAATAGTTCAGTGAGCAGGGTGTGCGAGTTTGCAAAGCTCTATAGGCGGGAGCAGTGTTTGCGAGTAAGCGAAACTCTATAGGCGGGAGCAGGGTGTGCGAGTCTAGTAGAGTGTTTGTGAGCGGGAGCAAAAGGGTTTGCGAGTCTAGTAGAGTGTTTGTAAGTGTGATACTGTTTAATTCTAATAGAAATCTGTGAATGCAGCAGTAGGCAGGGGTTGCCGAAGCTGAGTAAATTTTGTGCGTGATTTACTTTTCAGCATATTTATTTCTGCTATTATATTTCTGTGTTTAATTCGAGAAAATTTGCTATAACCCTATTCACCGCCCCTCTAGGGTTAATCTAGATCCTACAAGTGGTATCAGAGCCCGGTATATTTTTTATTTAACTCTAGAGTCATGAGTCTACAAAATAATGCTTTTTCTGAGGGGCAATCTATTGCTAGGCCACCCATGTTTAACGGGAACGATTATGCTTATTGGAAAGTTAGGATGAGTATTTATCTTAGTTCCGTTGATTATGATGTTTGGGATATTATTGAAACTGGCTATAAACCTCCCACTATAATCGTTGGTGGTACTGAGATTCCTAAACCTAAGGATAGGTGGGATGCTAACGATAAGAAATTGAAAACGACAAATGCTAAAGCTATGAATGCTTTGATATGTGCTCTTGATAAAAATGAATTTAATAGAATTTCTCATTGTACAACAGCACAGGAAATATGGCATACTTTGGAGGTGACACACGAAGGAACTTCTCAAGTCAAGGAGTCTCGGCTAGCCCTATTCAGCAATGAATACGAAAACTTTGTAATGGACAAAGGCGAGAGCATAAAGGATATGTTTGGACGCTTTTCAACCTTGGTATACAATGCTAGAGCGCTTGGGAAGGTATTCACTGAGGTAGAGCTTGTGCGGAAGATACTACGAGTTTTACCAATGAACTTTGAGGCAAAAGTCACAGCAATCCAAGAATCGAAAGATCTGAGCAAACTAAGCATGGAGGAGTTGATTGGCAACTTGATGACATATGAGCTTGAGTTAAAAGCAAAGGAAGAACGCAACAACTCCGAACCAAAGAAGAAGACGATTGCCTTAAAAAGTAAAGAAGAAAGCGATGAAGAAGATCCAATTGAAGAGCTTGCAATGGCTGTCAATAATCTTAGAAGATGGTCTAGATTCAAGCCACGCAAGAAGAAAACAAAGGGCAATAGGTCAAAAGATTCCGAAAATTCCGATAATGAACTGACATGTTATAACTGCAACAAGCCTGGCCACATCAAACCAAAATGCCCACTTCTCAAAAACAACAAAGAAAAGAAAAAGGCGAAGAAGGTATTTGCAGCGACTTGGGATGATGAATAAGGAGAGGAAGCTTCGGATAGCAGCCCAGAGGAGGCTAACTTGTGTTGCATGGCAAAATCAGAATCAGAAGCAACCTCCGACGAATCTAGTGAGGCAGGTGAGTTTTCTTATAAAGAACTTGTTTTTATGTGTTCTGATCTTACTAAGGTAGTGGATACTCTTGAATCTAAAATTGAAAAACTAAAATCTGATAGGAGAGAATTTGCTCGTGAAAATTTTAGGTTAAAAACTGAACTTGAAAATATTCAAAACCTAGAATGTAAAAAATGTAAGATTTTAGATTCAGAATTATCAAAACTGAGGAATAACTTTGAAAGTCTTGAAAATGAAAACTTGAATCTTAAGGAAACCATCGACACTAGGAGAAAGGATTTTATTAATCGATGCACCTCACTTGTCACTGAAAATTCAACATTAAAAACCAAAGTCCGAAATCTTGAGAAATCTTTGAATAACTTTTCAAGAGGCGAAAAATCTTTCAAAATGTTATTTGGAAATCAAATTTTTGCTAACAATAGAAAAGGACTAGGCTTTGGGAAATCACAAAATAATGATAATGCAAAAAGTAAAAGTGTTTTTGCTCGATCTGAAATAATTGGAAATCATGTTGAAAATCGTAGTCATAGAAACACAAAATTTAATCAAGTCAATTTAATGTGCACGTTTTGTAGAGAATTTGGACATAATCGAAATAATTGTTGGTATAGACCCAAACACGTGAAAACTATACCAATTTGGGTTCCAAAAGGCACAAATATAAAATCTTTGAAAGTCAAACAAATTTGGGTGCCAAAAGGAACATATATAAACAGTTTTGAGTCTCCAAAAACATATTTTTCATATTCTGCCACTAACAACAATGGACCTATAAAAACAAATAGGTCACACAAATCTTTTATCGTGTAGGTGTGGTGGCAGGCTAAGGAACAACAACAGTGTTCTCTGGATTTCGGCTGTTCCAGAAACACAACGGGCGACAAAGCAAAGTTCCTTAGCCTAGTATAAAGGTGACAGAATCACAATGGGCAATCACGAAAAATTATCGTAAAGGTAAAACAGGTAATTGTTTTTAAATGTGATTATCTGCACCATACTCTAAATTAAAATCAGCCAATATTGAGATGAACAAAAGATGATGATTTTGATGCTATGATTTTTTAAAATATTGACTAACCATCTTTAAATAGAATTACTTGGAGTAATTATGATGGTTGACTGATTCGGACTTAATTGATATGATTTTTTGACTTGTTCTTATTTATGACATTAATTTGTGCTTAATTGATGACCAATCAGATTTTCAATTTTGAACTAATTTATATAAATTTGTTTGGTCAAATGCTGGTTACTCATGCTACACGTAGATATATTGGTTCTGACATTTTGATCACTGCTTGTAAATTTGCACGATTTCAAATTCATGAGAAAAAGGATTTTAAGAAATTGTTTTTGAAATAATTATGATGTTGATTGACTGTTGATTACTCATGAAAATAATTGTTTATCCTCTGGTTTCTGAAATTAACATCATGATATTTGTTTGAGTGTTAACACAGCTTAAATTCAAATTCAAAAGAATGATGTTTTGAAATTTTTGGTGCACATCTCATGGTTTGATTCAACAAGTGAATATTGAGTGAAATTTAAATTCAGATGCGGATTACACTGGTAATATAGTTGATAGAAAAATTATTAGTGTAACGTGATTAATTTTTGAAACATTCATTTGCTGCATCGTTTTTTTTTTCAAAGAAAATATCTGCATATTTTTCACTTGAAATAATTTTCAAATAGCAGAAAATTTTCTTATAAAACTCCCCTCAAGAAAATCATGTTTGACCATATTTACAGCTTAATCATTTTTGAAAAATTGATTTTATAATTTTTAATTTGATTTTAAATGACAAATTTGACTAATCTGACTCCCTTTGATTATCGAAAAGATAAATAGTGATTGAAAAAGAGATGAGTGTTGATATTTATCATATATGATAACTCGAGAAAGTATAATTAGAAAATTTCTTTAGAATTTCATAACAAGAGTTATAAAAACTTTTTGTTGGGTAATAATTCCATGACCATTTCTATTTCTATCATCTTTCTATCGAACATCACTCATCAAGATCATATTTAGTATGTAAATTTGTGGTAGTTTACAAAGGAAATCATTTGTTCTTCAATATCTTAAATCTGTGAAGGAAATTATTTGTGCTTCAACTTATTATATTTAGCAATAAAAATAAATATCCAAAGTATTCACTCTCATTTAAAAGTCCTCACGGTTATGCATGGGTGAATTACTTGGATTTTTGATTATGTGCTTCCATGCTCATTTAAAAGTCCTCACGGTTATGCATGTATGGAACGCATATTAAAAATAATTGATTTAATAGACAAGTTGATTCTAATCCCATTTAAAAGTCCTCACGGTCATGCGTGGTTAGAAGATACTTGATTTCATTTTTTAAATTAAATTGGAATACTACTAATCTCATTTAAAAGTCCTAACGGTTATGCATGGTTAGTAGATATTCAAATTTCCAGAAATAAATATACCACAAATAGACATATCTATATGAATTTTTGATGATTCTATCTCCATCACCTCTGAAAGTGGAATATGCGCTTGACAAGGGTAATTATGATTTTTGTTTGAGTTTTATTGAGATTTGATATTTATATTTAATTGAGTTAAATGTTTGATTCATGTCTATCACTTCATCCCTATTTTATAACACTATTATTCTTTTGCTGATAACAAAAGGGGGAGAGAAAAGTTAAGATTTTGTCAAATAGAATCAAGCAAAGGTCAAATAACTTTCAATTTGCATATAGGCTCATTTACATATTTTTATTTGTATGCATATATGTAGGGGGAGCCATATATGTAGGGGGGTATCACATAAAAAGGAAGCATTCAAATAGGGGGAGCAAATGAAATTATCAAATACATTTAATATATTCAAAATCTTAAATATATGTTTGTTATCATCAAAAGGGGGAGATTGTTGAATATGCGCTTTGCGCTATATGATTTTTGTTTGATGATAATAAACATATATATATTCATTTAAATGTATTTGTTAATGTACTATTTTTCATAGAATAAATAAATATTTGTTGAATAAAATAAATTACACAGAATTCGAATTTGAATTCAAACAGAACAAGTTAAACAGATTTTGAATTCAAACAGAAATTTTATTCAAACAAATATTTTGAATAGTATGTATTTGGTTAAATAAATATCTGTTGAATAAAATTAAATTACACAGAATTCGAATTTGAATTCAAACAGAACAAGTTAAACAGATTTTGAATTCAAACAGAAATTTTTATTCAAACAAATATTCATTACAATTTTAAATAGTACAATTTCATGCTCTCACTATACATATACATTTTTGATTACAATCACATCACATTTCACATTTACAGTTAACCTCACTACATATCACTCACACTCGTATTTTGTCTTCAACTGCATTCCGGTTTGAATCCAGCATCTGAGTAATCTGCAAAAATATTTTCAAACGCAGTAAAATTGAAAGAGAAATATTTTTGAAATTTAAAAGAAACGATGATTTTGAAAACATTGTTTGCCTCAGTTATTTGGGTTGTTCGTCATCATTTTTGACTGTGCAATATCTGTGCATATCAGTATTTTTATTAGGGACAGGTAACTATAAGTGGCTGTAGTACACACGTGTACATTCGTATACGTGTGCACTGCCTCGCCAACTTGTGTGCAAAAAATCAAACAAAAGCACAGAAATCAAAAACAAGGTCAAACCCAAGATAGGTTCAGCTCAAGGCAAATAGACAAAGCAATTGACTACAAACAGTTCCAGTTCAAGCCACAAGTGTACATGAATACAACTCGACTGCAACAGTACAGTCATGAAGACTGCAAGGACATGAATGCAACAAAGTTCAAAATTGCATCAAAAGCAGTTCAATGTGGATAGCAACAGCAAAAAGGGACTACAACAAACATGTATGCAGCATCAAGTCAGAACACAGTGAAAACTCGAGTCACAGTACAGGCCAAGACTACTGCATGCAACATGGAATGCAAAAACAATGCACCACTGCAAACTCAAACAATGTCCAAACAACAAACATGAAAATGAACCAAAGTAATACAGCAGCCCCAAAATCAGTGACACAACAACAAAAGTGCAACAGATCAAATGGCACAGTGCACCACTGATTTGAAGAACATATGAATAAAGAACACAAGTACAAGCAATGTGCAACTGCAGTGATACATAGGCAACATGAAGCAATGCACATGTCACCAGAACATAATGAAGGCTACAGTGAAGCATGTACATGAGTGGACTGGACTACAACTCGACCAAATGGCCAACATAACATGCAGTGCTGTGCACAAAAGCTACAATGGACTGCACAGATGTATTCAAGTCCAGCAACATGAACACATGAGAATGGACAAGGCACAAATCAAGTTGCAGACTCCAAGTTACAAACTCAAATGCAAACAGGAATAAAATATGACAATGCAATATGGTGAAGCAGCATTGATACAGCATAAGTCAAGACAGCTACAACACAAGTACAGGTGAAACCATACTTGACACAGTGGCAAGACTAGAAGCACACGAGTTAATGAAGACTGCATGAATCAAGACCACACAGTGCATATATGTCAAACATGAATGCCACGACTTCAAATGAAGACCAACAAGTTACATGATGAACAAGTGCAAACTGAATGTAACAAGCATGAATAGAGTACAGTGTCACTCTCATGTATGCAACAGATAATGAAACAAGTTGCACCAGACCAAGTTCAAGTAAAAGGGCAACATACTAACTTAAACAACAACAATGAACCAGAGCCAAGAATATATGTACAGTATGGCAAATACAGGTACAAACAACAGTGAGCACACTCATATGAACAAATGCAAAGAACAGTGAAGCATGCACATAGGCCACCAGTGAAACAAAGTAATATATACATGAACAAGTGTAGCATCTGTTACAGTGAAAAAAAGCCCAAGTCAAGATGGAGTTACAACAATGCATCAGTGAGGAACACAACAACAATGAATACTGCAACAACAAAATGGAGACGGCATCCCACAATATCCAGAAGTTTAGAAAATCAAATGGCCGAAGTAAATACTCAGTATCAAGGCCGAAGTGACAGTGAATCGCAAATTCAATGATGAACAAGTCAACAAAGTGAAAATTCACGAAATCAGTATTGTCAAAGTCAAACAAGTGTTCACCGTGATAGCCAAATAAATTGATCACGAAATCAAATCAAAGCCGTGTGAATCAAGCTACTAGAAATACGAAATTGACAAAGTCAGATTTTATCACAAGCATCCAAGTGTAATCGAGTGGCCGAGATAAACAAATTGACAAATTCAAACACGAATTCGAACACATATATAACCCAATCATCACTGGCAAATTAAATTATCGAGTTCAAGTATCAACTTAGAAAAGCAAAAGGAAACAGTACATACCGAATTCACAAGCAACGAACTCGATCGAGCAACTGCAAAACGAGCAATAGTCAACCATCAGAGAAGCAGCGAGCTAGGGCAACATATCACAGATCAATTGAGGAAACCGAAGCCCTAATTGGAACAAAGAGCCGAAGCCCTAACTGGAACAAAAGGGAACGAAGCCCTAATCAGAACGATGCCGCCATTATTTCTCACGAACGAGACAAAAGAGGATCGGGTGAAACAAGGAAGTGGGCCGGTCTTTAAAAAAAAAGAGGGGGTTTTTGTTTTCTTTTAAATTTAAGGCTTCTTTATATTGTTAATTAATTTTAGGGTTATTGTCTATTGTTTTTTAAATTATTGTTTTTTATTTTACGAATCAAAGAATTAGTAAATCACCACCTAGGTTTAGGTAGTGTCAGATTGTCTATTTTGAAATAGTTCAGTGAGCAGGGTGTGCGAGTTTGCAAAGCTCTATAGGCGGGAGCAGTGTTTGCGAGTAAGCGAAACTCTATAGGCGGGAGCAGGGTGTGCGAGTCTAGTAGAGTGTTTGTGAGCGGGAGCAAAAGGGTCTGCGAGTCTAGTAGAGTGTTTGTAAGCGTGATACTGTTTAATTCTAATAGAAATCTGTGAATGCAGCAGTAGGCAGGGGTTGCCGAAGCTGGGTAAATTTTGTGTGTGATTTACTTTTCAGCATATTTATTTCTGCTATTATATTTCTGTGTTTAATTCGAGAAAATTTGCTATAACCCTATTCACCCCCCCTCTAGGGTTAATCTAGATCCTACACAGTGATGCAATATTAATCAATATCTGAGATACAAGATAATAATACTACAGCGGAAAAACAATATCATATAGCTGCGGAAAACAAATAGCCAAGAGATAACTCCAATCCAATTCTCCAAAACTAAGACTCCAAATCACAAGCTCGAACCACCGTCACATTTCACCTAGATGAGCAAGCCCAGTCCGTGAATCCGAAGACTCAAAATAATTCCAAAGAGAAAGCTGAAGATATCGAATCGATATCTATATCTGAAAAACCCAACTTTAGACTGCCCGTGTGGAAAATAGTGGGCACCCAGAGTTTATGAACGGAACAATAAGCTCCAGGTCAGTCATGAGACTTGTATGAGCAAACAAAAAACATTTATATCTTTAAAACAAGCAAAATAATTTAAATTTGAAATCCGCAATGCTTTTTGAAAATGAAACCGCCATAATGCCTCCCACCACACACACAATGCAAGCGCAGACTTGGAGGAGATATCTCCTTATGACAGTCAAAAATGCTTGATACGCGAAATCCTTTGATATTATTTCTATAATTTCATAGTGGAAAACATTTTGAAAGTATAATATTAACCTTATCCAGCATAGACATTTCGTACTATGCCTACTATAACTACCATCTAAACAGTGGGGTGCCACCATAAGTAGATGGCAGGTTATACAACTAAAACCGTAAAGGGCGCGTATTGGATGAATGGATTTCAACAAATGGTCAGGCCAAGGAACTTTCCATTGCCACATGGGTACGCATCTGGAGGGACGCCCTGAGAACCATTTCTCAGTTCTCTGCTAACACAAGGCTGGCTACCCCCTTCCCAGGGAATAAAACCTAAGATATGCCACCCCCTTTCCTTTGGGACCTTTAACCGAGGATCCTCAATACTAAAAACATCACACGGTAATAAATATACTACAGTGCCCACATGAGTGAGTATTTAGGCTCCATACCATGATACTACCCTTTTCCAGAAGGAATGGTCATACCCTAGGGGCGCTACCCCTGAAACCTTGTTGCTTCTTTCTTGTTTCGACCATTACCTGGTTGTGAGGCTCGACGAAGTCTCGTCGACAAATCTACGCTTTTCACAAAAGCCATGCTTTGATCAACAAATGATCAGTAGCATTTCGTATGCCACATTAACAAATTAGGAATGTATTGCTAGTAACCATCAACTACATAACCTCTGAGCTCGTACGTCTCAGAGAATGGTGTTAAGCTAAGAGATTAAATCTCTACAACCAACAGAAATGCATCTGATAGAAACCGGGTTTACTTCGCAATGTGTAATATCAGACACACATCCATATAAGTTTGTTTTGGGTTCAAACAGAACCGAAGGCACTTTCGAAGAAGTCCGTGCAATTCGGATAATTTCTAATCACGTCCGTACTTCCCATCACAATGGGTGCTCAATTCTCTATACCGGGGCTATTCGATGCAGAGACATTCGACAGGTCTTCCTTTTGCTTTCGAAGTATCTGGTCTTCACCACCGGTCTTCAAATGCTATCCATATCGTTGTATCATTATTCGGAATGGGTTATATGACATAAGGTCCTCTCTCGTCTAAACCGAACAATGAGCGCAATATTTAAAAACATACGGATAATGGGATTTCAGTTAAGTCACAACTTTAAAACCCAAAACTTTTCTTTCAAATGGTTTTAAACAAATTACCATTTACAAATCTTTTAAACAAAAAGATTTTCTTCCATAAACCTTTCAATGGTTTAAACGATTTCCACACTTTAATCTTTTAAACAAAAGACTCATTTTTTTAAAAACACCTTTCAATTTTAAATAAGGTTCACCAATCTTTAACAAAGACTTATTCTTAACTTTTCAAGTCAATTCCATTTCAAGTTGGATTAACTCATTCGGTCTTTAAATTAAAGACTCATTTTACAGCTTTCAAAATCATTCAATTTCAAATTTAAAATCTCTCAACATAATTATTATTTGTAACCACTTATTTCTGTTTTGGAAAACCCGATTTTATTTGGACGAGTTAAAGCCTTTCAAAAATAAACTTGGGTTAAATTTAAGTTCCCAAACCAATAAGTGGTTAAAAACCCGTATAAACATCTTTATAAACTTATGTAGTCTTTCCAAGCCCAAATTTCCAAATCATTGAATTCAATTCCAAATATTGAATTCAAACTAAAATCAAAACATTTCATATTTCAACTAAATCAAGTTATGTAAAATAACATTTATCTTCAAAAACTCTTTTTCAATATTTTTCAAATTCAACCCAATTTAATTTCTAAAATCAATTGAATTCAAAATTCAAATTTTAAAACCATATTAAAATATTAAATTCAAATATCTGTGACTTAAACTGATTTCCTCATCAAACCCATATTTATGTGTGTATATTATGGTCCAGGGCTTTTACACAATAAAAGTGCCACATCATCAATCAACACAAATTCAAATACAGCAATATAGATTTAATAAGCGGTATAAACTGTAACGCTTATATTTGATAAGTGGTACAAACCAATTGTAACGCTTATCTTTCATTCACATATTACAGGTATATATCATAGATAATAAATTACATTACAGAAAATTAATTTCATCACAGAATAAATTTCATCACAGTTCACAAAACAAAATAATTCCTATCACACATTATCACAAATCAGGGACATCAATCAATTCAAAGCACTCCATAGAATCCTAATATCCATGAGTGAGATCGATTAATTATCCGATTTATTTGAATCAAATAAATTACTTATGAATAAATTTCTAATCCTGGTTAATTAATCATTAATTAATTACCAATCATTTTGATTAATTATTCTTCAATCATTTATTAATTTACAATTAATAATAAATAAATTAAACTATAATTATTATTTAAACAACCACTAATCATTGAATGATTATCCTTTAATTAATTTATTATTCCTCAATTAATTATTCATAATTAACTTCATTAATTAATTACTCCTCAAATAATTTCCATTTCTTAATCACCTTTATTAATTAATTAACCTTTATTTATTATCTTTTAATGAATAAATTAATTATCATTAATTACTATTGATTAAATCTTAATCACCATCATAAATTAAATCAATTCTTAACTAACTATCTTAATTAGTTTATCCTTAATTGCAATCAATTAAATCTTAATTATTTTTATAAATTAATTACTTCTTAATTAATTAAAAATTAACTTCACATTAATTTACCTTGATTACTTCTTAATTAATTATGATTTCTTGATCACTTTAAGTTAATTAACCTTTACTTAGTTATTCTTAATTTAATTACCTTAATTAATTAACCACATAAATTTATTATTCTTTTAAATTAATTAACCCTTTAATTATTTTTATTAAGTAATTAATTACATTAATCTATTTGAATTAACCCGAAATTAATCACGATAATAAATTTTCTTTAATCAATTTCTATTTGAAAATACTTAAGAAAATAATTATTCGAAACTCAAAAAAACAATTTTTTTAAACATGTTTTTAATTTAAAATCAATCTTTGAAAAACTCGACTCAACTCGTTTATAATTTAAATTCAAAAACTCGGTTTATTTTATTTTAAAAACTTATTTATTTTTATATACTTTAATTATTTTGTTTTATTTTGAAACTTACTTTGCTTTTGAAACCTCAACATTTTGTTTTGTTTGAATCCTTAAAACCCAAGCCAGATGCCTGAATACACGAGATTGACTTCGAGGAATCCCACATCTCTTCTTCCCCGAGCAACTTCCCAGTTTCCCTCGAGTTGACCAGACGCCAAGCCTTCTTCCCAAACCACCCAACAATCACTGATACAATCGATACACTGCGCACATGCACCCCTATCCCGATCATCTCCCATCGACGCCGTGACCACCCTTACGTTTCCGATGACCATCTCACCCCATAAGATCACTCAGAAACTAAAATAACCTATCGTCTCAAAATCAAACACATTGAACCCAAACTGGAACACAGAGCATAACCAAATTCGTCTCGATGCCGATGATCTAAGCCACCCTCAACTTGGCCATTCCACCCAGGGCTTCGTCTTCAACCCACCGCGAGTCTCCCCAGGTCCGATCCCCTCCGGCCCCATGACGACGGTGCAGTTCTAGTTTAAAAACAGACAAGCAAACTAGCTATTAAAACCTTAAAACAACATCGTTCCCATGCCTCGATCATTTAAAAAAATCAAATCGTACTTTTCCCTTAATCGTGGATGCTCACACAATCTTCACCGATGACCACAACATCCAATTCATCGAAAGTTAACAAGAATTTACAAAAATCCCTTTTTAGTTCAAACCCAAAATTCCCAATTTGTACTTACCAAAAAATCTTAATTTTTCCCTTAGAATTCGTGATTTTGTAATACGAATCCGTTTTTAAAGCCAAAACACAAAATCAGAATCATAAATTTTTGACTTAAATTAAGTTTTTACTGTAAATTCTAATTTTTTAAAATGATTGTTCACTGAATGCACGTGATTTTATTTTAAAAATGATATTACTAAACTACAATCATTTTACCTTTAAAGATTATAGCTTGAACATGTTAAATATGAAGTTATGATTTTTATTAGATGAACTATGAGCCTGTAATATCAACAGAGAACAAAATATAACCATCCATTCCATAAATACAGAGGAATTAAACTATTCTTCTCGGATAAACTCATCATACTTTCAAGAATTATTCAATATCAAGATAAAATGTTAGGTTAAAAAGGTTTGCTCACCTTGCTATGAAGTTGAACAGAGAACAAAATGTTGAGCCTGAACTTGGATTTGTTTTATGATTTCCAGGTTAAAGACTTTGATTCAGTTTTGATTGCTCTGATTTTTCTTTGATTTACCACAAATTTGCTTTTGAATCCATAGCTTAAATTGTTTGTTCCATGATTCAACTTACTTCTTTTGCTTCAGATTTCAGGTTGAAGTTTTGAACTTCCTGGGATGAATTTGCACATGCTTGATCTGGAAATTTGTATCTGACCTGAAGCTTTATTTTTTGAAATCATTGCTTTAGAATGATTTAGATTTTGAAATAGCTTTACTGCTTTAATTTGAATCCTGATCTTGTTTATTTGCAACCTTAAGCTTGAAACAATTTGATCTTTGTTTTGTGTTGTAACTTCTAGTTTGAATCAGTTCTAGTAGTTGTTACTCAGGTTTTCAAATGTTTTAAAGAAGATGGGGCTAATTTCTTGCTAACTTTTAAACATGTATTTCTAATTTAAATTAAAAGAAAATTTTAACTTTTGCCACTTGTAGTTACAACTAACACTTGTATTAATCTCCATAACAAGAAGCTTACACTTGTTTACATATAGGTATTTTATGTCTTTAACCTTGTCTTATTTTTATTTACAATTTTTATTTTAAACTCTTTTCATTTTATTTTCAAAAGATAATTTTATAAATTTTTATTTTCAAACCCTTATGTTAATAAATTTACACTTTGTATCTCATACTTTTATAACTTATCATATATTTATGTTTATATCTATGCATTTTTCAATAAATTATACTTATACAACTTATTAAAAAATGATTTGAAAGTAAATTATATTTCAAACTATTATACCTTTAAATAATTATTTATCCATATACATAAATAAATAAATATGTTTATGTATATATTGGGTTTCATTATTATTATTTTTAAATAGTTTTGTTAGAAATTTACCATGTTAAATTCAAATATTTTTAAAGTACATATTACATATGTATGTTATATATTTTAAAACAAATCTCTATTAATTTTAAAAGAGAGAATTTTTCTTTCAAAACCAATTTTATTTTAAAAATATTTATTTTCTTGTGAATTACAAAACTAAAATTCTTTTTGAAATCTTCTTTATAAACATTTAAACAAACAACCAAACAGGTTATTTTGTTTGGGAAAACTCAAATAAATCCACAATTAAATTCAAAAAATAAATTTAATTGTCAAATTTATTCTAGCTAAAATCCGGGAATGTTATAGATCCCCCTTAGAAAATTTCGCCCTCGAAATTTGAAAGTAGGGAGACAACAAAGAAATATAAAAAGATAGAGAGATGAATTACCTGATCAAACAGAATATCTATTCTGCATTTGGCTTCCCAAATCAGAATATTAATAAATAGATATAAGAACGAATCAAGATACTCAGGTCACCAAATCCACGAATATACAGGGATATTGATTAGTTCGAAAGATAACTAACCATTCGTAGAATACAGGACCCCAATAGAATAGACAAATATATATGGATATAATCCCAAAACCTTTAGTTTAAACAACAAAAATATATCTATCAACCATAACAACCAAAGCAAACAATTCATCCAAACAAACAATTATAACCCATCTAGAGTTTGTGTCCCATGCAAATATATCAAAACTACTTCCTGGAGCTGCCAGGAATCATCAAAGAATTGAAAAGACGAATCAAAAGAGAATGATAGAGAATATTTGTTTCCGCTATTGCAGGGTATCGACCATTTGTAGTCGTACTCCCATGTCCCCTATATCGTCCTCTTGCACTCATACTCACTATCAGTGGATAGTAAGAGAATTTACTGAGGCATTCGAACGGATATCTTAGGGATATGCTCATTCTAGGGTATACTTCACCCTATCTCTAATGAGTTACTTAATGTGTTATGCTCCTGAGCTAAAGTTTCAACCTTCATATATGATACCAATATGTCACGGTCCAAATTCTAGCGTTCGAAAATCGACATCCGTACTCCACTTGTACTTGAATGTCGTAGATTCAATCGTTGAAATTCGAATCATGCTGGAGCTTATAACAAAATAAGTAAAACAACACAGCGAAAGAAAAGAAATGAATAATATTGATATACAGCATTCGATACAACAATGATACAATATGAATCAATATCAGAGATACAAGATAATAATACTACAGCGGAAAAACAATATGATATAGCAGCGAAAAACAAATAGCCAAGAGATAACTCCAATCCAATACTCCAAAACTAAGACTCCAAACCACAAGCTCGAACCACCATCACGTTTCACCTAGATGAGCAAGCCCAGTCCATGAATCCGTGTAACGTACGCGATTTTTCGTTGCCGAAAAACCGAATAGTTATGGGTTTTAAAAAAGAAGAAAAGAAGAAGAAAGAAATAGAAAATTTAGATAGGGAAAAGAAAATAGAAAATTTTAAAATAGAAGAAAAAGAGAATAGAGAGAAAATAGAACATAGAACGGAACAGAAAACAACAGAACAACATCAGAATCTCACAATTCGCAGCGGAACAACATATAATAATAAATGAATAATCTTTAAACAAAGAACTATATCAGTTATTACATTACATTTCATTTCATTACATCATCTCATCATATCATCAGAGTGTACAACAACAAACAAACAGCGGAAAAAGAAATACTATATAAGTAATACTCCATGCCATCCCGCTTGCCTCCAGCAACTCCTGAATATCCTGATAAACCTTAACTCTTGACTGCCCGTGTGGAAATTGGTGGGCACCCAGAGTTTAGGAAGGAAAACAATAAACTCCAAGTCAGTCATGCGACTGGTGTGAGAACTCAAAACAGTTTATTTATCTTTAAAATCAAAATAGAGAGATATTTTTATTTCAATTCGCAATGCTTTTAAAAATGAGACTACCATAAGGCCTCCCGCACACACACACAATGCAAACGCAGAATCGGAGGAGATTTCTCCTTATGATAGTCAAAGATGCTTGATACGCATTTAAAATAACATTTGATATTATTACTAGTGAATAGTGTAGAAGAAATTCATTTCGAAAGTAGAATATAAATCTTAGCCAGCATAGACATTCCGAACTATGCCTACTATAGCTAACTATGTTCAATAGCAGGTTACCGCCACATTCCATAGCAGGTTATACAACTAAAACCGTACAAGTTTCGTATTGTTTCTTTGGATTTCCAACAAACGGTCAGGCCAAGGAACTTCCCATTGCCACATGAGAATGCCTCTGGAAAGACATCCCCGAGAACCAAACCGGAACTCTGCCAACACAAGGCCGGGTTACCCCTAACTGGGTAACTACTGACACGAGCACGCCATTCCCCGATCGTAAACGACCTTTCTCACGGGATCCCGAAAACCAACAACCACAAAGTAATAAATTCGTAGTAACCACATAGGTTAAATATCTGGGCTCCATACCATGATACAACCTCTATCCAGAAGGAAATGTACATACCCTAAAGGGTGCTACCCCTCATAACCTTGCTGCATCTTTCCTGTTTTGACCATTTCCGGGGTGTGAGGCTCGACGAAGTCACGTCCACAAAAACATACTTTATACAAAAGCCATGCTTTGGGTCAACAAATGATCAACACAATGATCACTAAGATAGACGATCAAATAAACGATCCTATCACAATAATCAACACAATGATCATTTACAGCATCACTCAGCATGTCACATTACCAAATTGGGAATATATCGCTGATAACTTCAACTATATAACCTCTGAGCTCGTACGTCTCAGAGAAGGGTGTTAAGCTAAAGAATAAATTCTTCGCCACCAACAGAAATATATTTGAAAGAAATCGGCTTTATATCTCAACTTGTAATGTCAGACATACAATCCATACAAGTCTGTTCCGGGATCGAACAAAACCGAAGGCACTTACAAAGAAGTCCTTGCAATCCGGATATTCACAATCCTGATCGGATTCACCATCACATATAGAGAACTCTATACCGTAGCTACTCGGTGCAGAGTAAATCGACAGGTCATCCTATCGCTCTCGCAAATACCGGGTCTTCAACACCGATCTTCAATGCAATTCACAACGACGTATCACATATTCGGAATGGGTTATACGACCCCATGGTCCTTTCCCGGTTAACCCGAATAGTGAGCGCTTATTTAAAAATAAGTGTAGCATTCACATTCAAACAATTCACATCAAATACCCATTCAAAGGGAAATATTGATAGTCGGTTATTGAACTATCACTGGATATGCACACATCACCAGTTTCCAAATAATTTTCCAATTATTTATTTCACAAAATATCTTTACAAGATATACAATTTCAATACTTCAAAAATAAATCAATATTTATTTTTTTAAACAACTTCCACTTCCTTTATAAATTCCTTAGTGAATTTATAATTCCAAAATATCAATGAATATTCGATTTCGATCATTCATTTCAATTTATCTTTAAAAAGATCAATTCTAAATATCACTTCATATTGGAAAACATTTCCATACTTATTTAATAAGTAATTCACAAATTTTATTTATTTTCAACACTTAGAAAATATTCAATATACTTAAATCGAAATTAAGTATATATTTCATTCTTTAAGGAAATCATTCTCTTAAACATATTTATTTGGGCCAAAACGAATGTTGCGTAAAACATCGTTACGACAACCCAAAATCACTAGTATAGGGATTCAAAATTAAAATAGATATATAAATCCCAATACTATACAAAACATTTCCTTTCGGAAATCATTTACTATAACAACAGTGTTATAGTCCATCATCTCCTTTTATTTCTCGAAAACGTCTATTTCAACAATAAATGTTGAAATCTATGGTTTCGAATCTCAACACATTTTAAAACATCGTTAGATCGTTTTAATTCTATTTCAAATATCACATTCAAAACAATTTCTTTAACATCTTATTCACTATTCAAAAACGTGAATATTCTACGTTAACCAATTTTATCACTTCTATTCATTTTATTTCAAAGGATTATTCACAGTCTAAAACGTGAATATAACTCCATTTATAAGTTATAACAATTAACTTATCAAAATAAGTCATTTGCGAATTTATAAAACAACGTTTATAAATTCCATTTCTATTTATTTATAAAAACTTCCTTTTTATAAATTCCTTTACTAACCTATTCCAGTTTATAACTGTGACGCCCCACCTCTATACCCACGCTAGCCAAGAACACTACGGTGTAGTGCTGTCAACTAGCGCGGAGAATAAGGCTGTTGAGGAGCGACCATCCGTGTAATTTCTTATCACACGGTGGCTATAAAATGATCTTCGGAAACAAATATAGGAGTAAGCATAACATGCGAATCAATCACAGATATCCATATCACAAAGGCGGAAAGAGATATGAATATATATCACATAAAAGTGTACATCAGAGTAGTGGTCTAAAAAGATCCACGATAATACAAAAGAATAGCAACGCGTGCTATACAAAAGAATACAACTATGAGTCTATATCTCAAGTGTAAACAACAAAAGCTGCTAATCTAAACAAGTAGCCAAAAGTCTGAGTAGTGAATCACTGGGGGAGGAGTCAAGCAGTAGCACCTGTAACATCTCGGCCTGACCCGAGTATTATTTATAAGAAAATAATAAACGGATCAGTCTAGCTATAAATATCAGATGACATGATATAAAATAAAAGATATGGCATAAACATAAAATATCCATACTGACATACTACTATAAGTATGCAATTAACGATCAACAGGAGATCAACCGATAAGAGATAAATCAATATCACAAGAATCTTCTCAAAGATCCAAAGAGGGCATCATACCCTAAACTTGTACTCATGACAAGTCAAAGAGATAAATTCCAGAAATCAACACAAGAAATCCAGAAATCATAAAAAGGGAAAGAGGCCTATCACATGACGGTCCGAAGACCATGGGGAGCTACCCCATATGGATGAGTCCGAGTCACCCGAATGAGGTCAAGGCTAACCAAAAAGCAAAAAGGTATGTGTGAGTGAAATCACACAAGTGGTGTCTAGCCTAACCTTGCAATGAAAGAGACATCGCGCAATTGCTAGTCTAATTCATAAAGCGATCATCAAGATCAACGAGAAGTGTCAATTACACTAAGCTAGTAAATATAGAAGTTTAGCTTCATGTCCCATAACCACTTGCTTAACTTAAATATTTACGAACAAACTGTAAATCTTCACTAATAAAATTGTCACAAAAGGTTCAATCGAACAAGTCCAAGAATTAACCGACGAAGTGAACGCAAGCGTTTCATACCACTTGTTTTACTAAGTCGTTTAATTAGATTTCTCATCCGAGTGAGGTAAAGGCTTGTATATACTAATAGATTGGAAAACGGTTTAAGAAAAGAGCTTTGTTATTAAAAATAGAGTTGAAATCATTTTGTTGAAAGAGTTTTGATATTTACTACTAGTATTGAAACCTTTATATTATAAAGTGATAAATCACAGAAGCGATTGTAGAAACAATCAATCACAAAGGTCACGTTCGAAGATGTGATAAAAATCCAAGGAAATCAGCTCAGCAAGTTCTGTTGAATATTTTTCAGATAAGTCCCCTACGGAGGGGGGGTCCAGGGGGGTGGCAACCCCCCAAGGTGGGGGTGCGGGGGCAACGCCACCGCTTACGGGGTTCGACCTGCCCGGTCAGGTCGTGGGGGTCCAGGGGGCAGCGCCCCCGGCGGGGTGCGGGGCAGCGCCCCGTCCAAAACGGTACGACCTAGTGAAGACAAAATGAGGTCTAATGACCTAAAATTTAAGGGTCCAACGACCTATAGGTTCACGCGACCTAGGTGGAATGCGACCTACGAGATAGGCAAGTGGAACGACCTAAAGATGAATGGGTCGAACGACCTAACGTGAGCACAGGTGAAGCTACCTATCGGTCCAACGACCTAAGGGGAAAAGGCAACCTAGGTCTAACGACCTAACTGCTCACGACCTAAAGGTCTAAAGGGTCAAACGACCTAGTGGTGCTCGCGAGTTAGCCGAAGCGAGCGACCTAAGAGAGACGAGCGACTTAAGGAACTCGCGACCTAACATTTGAATAGGTCAAGCGACCTAAGTTGTCAGGCGACCTAAGGTCTTACGACCTAACGACCTACGGTCTAAAGGCCACGCGACCTAGAGGATCTGCGAGCTAACGAGGCCAACCTAAGGTGCAAGCGACCTAAGGGACAACGGGCTAAAGTATGGTACGCGACCTAAAAGATGGCGCGACCTAAGGTGAGAGCAGGTCGAGCGACTTAAGGCGATGCGCGACCTAAGACCTAGCGACCTAAAGGGATGCGCGACCTAAGAGAGGCATAGGACCTAAGCTCAAATACGAGCTACGAGCTAGCGACCTACGACCTAAGCTCAAATGCGAGCTAAGGCCTACGACCTAAGGCCCTAACGTACTAACATTTGTCGCGACCTAAGTGGTGACGACCTAACAAGGAAAGGCTGAGCGACCTAACGCTGCAGAGGGGATTTAAGGCCAGAAACGACCTAACTTCGAAGTGAAAATTCAAGGCAGTGCGACCTAGCGCGCTAACACACGAACGACCTAAGTGTTAGGTCGCGAGCGACCTAACTCCGAACACACGAAAATGGCCAGAACGACCTAAGTGCAGAAAATTCACCAAAACGCTAAAAATTGGAGTTTTTCGCCAATCCAATCCAAACCAAATGCAAATGTGCAAGCAAAAGTGATAGGGAATCATTCCCAACAGTCCAATATAGTTATAGACTAGATTTGTGAGATAAAAATCTCACCTTTGCTCCAAAACCCAATGAAAATGAAGAACAAAGCTTGAAGGCAAATGGAGAAGCAACCACAAGCTTGAATCCGATGTCTTCTTCTTGAATTTGGAGTTGAATGTTGGAGTTGCAATAAAACAAAGATTTTGGAGTTTTAATTTCTCATTCCATTCACCATTTTTGTTGAAGCTTTAGTGTTAGGAAATGAAATGAAGCAATGAAGAAGAAGGGGGTGGAACTTGGGCCTAATGGGCTAAAAGTCCAAACCAAAGGCTCGAGTGAAAAAGTGGTGAAATTCCACTAACCCCAAACATATCAATGTTTATACTTAGAAAATTGCAAACGACGTTTCGAACTCAATGGAAGTGGTCTCGAGTCCTAATTTGACCGTTTGCAAAACGTAGCTTCGGACCAAAATCCGATTAACGATAAAATATTTAAATAAAATATTTAAATATAAAAATTGATAAATATGCGGGTTGTTACAGACTCCCCTCCTTAAAGAAATTGCGTCCTCGCAATATATAAGGTGGAAATAAGAAGTAACAACCATAAAAGCATATTAATACTAAAGAAATTTGATATTAGAAGTTCACCTCAAAGAGCAGGAGTAAGCAAGTCCGGATGTGTTCGCTCGATGAATTCTCTGGATTCCCAAGAGCAATCCTTAGGATTTGTGGACCATTGAACCCTCACAAGCGGAACATCTTTATTTCGAAGCCGTTTACCCTCCGAAGCAATAATTCGAATAGGATGCTGCTCATAAGTTAAATTCGGCGAAACCTCAATTTCTTCCACAACAGCAGGCTCAAGAATGGAATCGGAATCCCGAAGGCATTTCCGTAATTGAGAAACGTGTAACATGTCGTGCATAGCAGAAAACTGAGCCGGTAATGCAAGGCGACAAGCCATGGAATCTATACGTACGGTGATAGGGAATGACCCAATATATTGAGGCGCTAATCTTTCCCTATCAACGGGAACATACAACACCTATCATAGGTGAAACACGAGTAAAATTCTGGACCTAAAACCAGCTTCTCACCGACCTTAAGCCAACAAGAAGGAGATTGGCATAGCATTCCCTAGAGTGCCTCGAAGAATGCCATACCAATACTAGATTGGAAGCTATGATTATAGGAAAATTCAATAAGAGAAATATGATTTTCCCAACTTCCACAAAAATCAAGCACACAACACGAAGAAGGTCTTCCAGAGTTTGGTTCACACGCTCTACTTGTCCATCGGACTGGGGTAATAAGCGGTGCTTAAATTAAGCTTCGTTTCTAAAGCTTTTTGAAGACACTTCCAAAAATCCACTAGTAAACAATGGATCACTATCGCTATCGATAGAAGTAGGAACTCCATGTAATTTAACATCTCCTTTAACAAAGAGTTTGGGCCAAAAGAGGAACGGTTCGGTTAATCCGAACGGGGAATAAAATGGACGGATTTAGTAAGTCTATTTACTATAACCCATAAGTTATCATGACCCGAACGGGAACGGGGAAAGACATCTATAAAATCCATGGGGATTTGGTCTTACTTCCAAATTGGAATTTCTAAAGGTTGCATTAACCCACCAGGCCTTTAGTGTAGGGCCTTGACAAGATGGCGAGTCATACAACACTTAACAAAATTAGCGATATCAGATTTCATTCACTCCAAATAATAAAGTCGCTTCATATCTACGTACACTTTACTACTTCTAGGATGAATGGTAATTTTGGAACGATGTGAATCTTCTAAAATATATTGACGAAGATCACAAATATTTGGTACGATAAGTCTACCAAACTTTTAAAGGTCGCCACGAAAATCAATATCGAAGTCTTTCTAACTTTCAATAAGAATTTTATCCCTACAACATTGGCTAAGAAAAGCCAATTCAGAATCTAGCCCTTTGAGCTACAAGGATGCAGTCTAAAAAGAATAAAGAACCTCTAGACTTCATAAAACAAGGGATGCATATAAATCGGATTTCATGATCTCGAATCTCTCAAGTGAATATAGTCTCGAGATCGTTCCATTCGGATATCACCATAGAAAACAACTACTTGTTGCTTACGACTAGTGCATTGGCAACAAGATTTCCCCTTTCAGGGAGTATATAGAATATCAAGATCATAAGATGCAAGAAATTCGAGCCAATATGGTTGACGCAACTTAATTATGAGAAATAGATATCCCAATGATTTATAATTGAGGTAGAGAACAAATTTCTCCACCAAAGACGATAATGCCAAATATTGAAAGCAAAATCAATAGCCGGGAGTACCAGATCATAAGTGGCATTCCTAGTCTCGATCGGCCTTAAAGATTTAGAAGCAAAAGTGATTGCACGTTCTCTTTCGCAAGAGAACGGCATCCAAACCCATACAATAAGCATTGGTACTAAGGTTAAAGTCTTGGTTCTCTTCGGGAATCACAAGAATAAGAATATTGAAAAGAAGGAATTTTGTCCTCTTTCCCAAAAAGTTAAAACTTTAAAAATCACAATTACCTTTATAGAAAAATTTATATTTTACAAGTCAATTTATTGTGTCTGATTGTCTCATCAAAGCGTTTAGGAAATCCCTATCGATAGCGTTGATCAAGTGCATCGACCAGAAATCTTAAAACACTAAATGGGCAATACAACACAAAATTACCTTTTTATAGGAATTTAAAATATCTTCTTAAAAGATTTGTAAAATTTTAAATTTCTATTTTCATCCAAAATTAATAAATACAAGATTGGAATTATTGAGATATCCATAGAATACTTGATTTATAAAATGGATGAAATAAACTGGATAAACTGAATGACACAATATGTCATTCATATAAATCATAATGAGTGCGGAATGCGGTATGTGGAAGGCTAACTTCCGCAACTCGTAGTGATTGAAATTCGGTGGCAAGGTCAAACTAGAAAGACCTTAACACCACTTAAAAGGTTGCTTAGGTAACGATCCTAAGACAAACTCAAAAATATCGGAGAATTCTCAACCGATATGAATGAGAGAGATATCTCTTTATTCAATATGTGAGCTTAAAGAATAAAATGATGTCATCGATTTGAATTCGAAATCACAAAGGAAAAATATGAATCTGCTTAACAGATTGAAAATGTCGAAAAAGGAATTGTCCATTCGGAACAATTGGATATGGGCTTCAAAGTGATTAAGCCAATCCTTTCACGCAAATCAATTCCGAAACCTAAGCAATGCACAATACGCAAATCGGTTCGGAAAGAAAAATCACATGTAATAATTTCGACATCAATAATAAGCAAATTGAGTGTTGCGAATCCTCTGATTCGGATTCACAATCCTCAAAGAAGTCATCAAGCCCAAAATATAAAAATAAAGAGAATCAACAAGTTCTTTTGATAAATAAAAATGATGAGGGAAACCCATATCAAAAAGAACTCGAATCGGATAATCGCAAACAAATGAAATCAAGGATTAAATAAGGAATACCTTGACCCAGAGAAGTTTCGTTAGAAGCTTTTAGCTTTCCTTCTCTCTTACTAGGTCGTGTGGGACATGTAGACAAGTAATGGCCCGAGCCCTTGCAATAGCGGCAATAGAGGGGTTCCGGGCACTAGGTTACATAATGGTCTGAGGAACCACAATTGTAGCATCATTTACGACTAGAGGTAGATGGCTTGGCTACCGAAGTTTCTGGTCCCACCTTCTTCTTACTTAGAAGTATGGGGCAGACAGAAATATGATGACTGGAATCTTTGCAGTAACGACAAAAGAGTGGTTCCGGACACTCCTTCGCATAGTCGTCCCTAGAACCATAGTTGTAGCATTTTCCACAATTAAGGATTGGAGTCTTTGCTCCAAAAATAGGTTGCTTCACCTTCTTATCGGGATGAGGGCTTTTGAATTTAATACGCCTCTTCTTGGAAATCCCAATATCACTATCAATTCCTTTATCAGCCTCTTCCTCTTGTAGAGTGATATCTACAAGCTGGTCGAAAGGAACTTCTAGTTTCAAAGGTAAGATCTTTGTGGTATTCTTACTCAAAGCACAGATAAACTCTTGATTCTTTACAAGATCCAAAATTTGTTGGGCAGACATGAATGCGCCATCCAGAGAAGGACTACTGGATTGACCAGCGCTAGGACTGCTAGAACTAACCATTTCTCTTCCTTAAGAAAGAAAGAAGGAAGAAGAAGAAGAAGGTTATTCACAAAATGAATATCAAGCAATCTTGATAGGTAAAACAAGGAATCATAAAGAAAATAGGATGAATCGGTACGAAGACTCGAATTAAATCCTAAGGCACAACTCCTAAGAAAGACTTAGGACATGATCCTTGCTAGATTATTCTACATTGTTCCGAAGTTTGGCTCTGATACCAAGCTGTGACGCCCCACCTCTATACCCACGCTAGCCAAGAACACTACGGTGTAGTGCTGTCAACTAGCGCGGAGAATAAGGCTGTTGAGGAGCGACCATCCGTGTAATTTCTTATCACACGGTGGCTATAAAATGATCTTCGGAAACAAATATAGGAGTAAGCATAACATGCGAATCAATCACAGATATCCATATCACAAAGGCGGAAAGAGATATGAATATATATCACATAAAAGTGTACATCAGAGTAGTGGTCTAAAAAGATCCACGATAATACAAAAGAATAGCAACGCGTGCTATAAAAAAGAATACAACTATGAGTCTATATCTCAAGTGTAAACAACAAAAGCTGCTAATCTAAACAAGTAGCCAAAAGTCTGAGTAGTGAATCACTGGGGGAGGAGTCAAGCAGTAGCACCTGTAACATCTCGGCCTGACCCGAGTATTATTTATAAGAAAATAATAAACGGATCAGTCTAGCTATAAATATCAGATGACATGATATAAAATAAAAGATATGGCATAAACATAAAATATCCATACTGACATACTACTATAAGTATGCAATTAACGATCAACAGGAGATCAACCGATAAGAGATAAATCAATATCACAAGAATCTTCTCAAAGATCCAAAGAGGGCATCATACCCTAAACTTGTACTCATGACAAGTCAAAGAGATAAATTCCAGAAATCAACACAAGAAATCCAGAAATCATAAAAAGGGAAAGAGACCTATCACATGACGGTCCGAAGACCATGGGGAGATACCCCATATGGATGAGTCCGAGTCACCCGAATGAGGTCAAGGCTAACCAAAAAGCAAAAAGGTATGTGTGAGTGGAATCACACAAGTGGTGTCTAGCCTAACCTTGCAATGAAAGAGACATCGCGCAATTGCTAGTCTAATTCATAAAGCGATCATCAAGATCAACGAGAAGTGTCAATTACACTAAGCTAGTAAATATAGAAGTTTAGCTTCATGTCCCATAACCACTTGCTTAACTTAAATATTTACGAACAAACTGTAAATCTTCACTAATAAAATTGTCACAAAAGGTTCAATCGAACAAGTCCAAGAATTAACCGACGAAGTGAACGCAAGCGTTTCATACCACTTGTTTTACTAAGTCGTTTAATTAGATTTCTCATCCGAGTGAGGTAAAGGCTTGTATATACTAATAGATTGGAAAACGGTTTAAGAAAAGAGCTTTGTTATTAAAAATAGAGTTGAAATCATTTTTTTGAAAGAGTTTTGATATTTACTACTAGTATTGAAACCTTTATATTATAAAGTGACAAATCACAGAAGCGATTGTAGAAACAATCAATCACAAAGGTCACGTTCGAAGATGTGATAAAAATCCAAGGAAATCAGCTCAGCAAGTTCTGTTGAATATTTTTCAGATAAGATCCCCTACGGAGGGGGGGTCCAGGGGGGTGGCAACCCCCCAAGGTGGGGGTGCGGGGGCAACGCCACCGCTTACGGGGTTCGACCTGCCCGGTCAGGTCGCGGGGGTCCAGGGGGCAGCGCCTCGTCCAAAACGGTACGACCTAGTGAAGACAAAATGAGGTCTAATGACCTAAAAGTTAAGGGTCCAACGACCTATAGGTTCACGCGACCTAGGTGGAATGCGACCTACGAGATAGGCAAGTGGAACGACCTAAAGATGAATGGGTCGAACGACCTAACGTGAGCACAGGTGAAGCTACCTATCGGTCCAACGACCTAAGGGGAAAAGGCAACCTAGGTCTAACGACCTAACTGCTCACGACCTAAAGGTCTAAAGGGTCAAACGACCTAGTGGTGCTCGCGAGTTAGCCGAAGCGAGCGACCTAAGAGAGACGAGCGACTTAAGGAACTCGCGACCTAACATTTGAATAGGTCAAGCGACCTAAGTGGTCAGGCGACCTAAGGTCTTACGACCTAACGACCTACGGTCTAAAGGCCACGCGACCTAGAGGATCTGCGAGCTAACGAGGCCGACCTAAGGTGCAAGCGACCTAAGGGACAACGGGCTAAAGTATGGTACGCGACCTAAAAGATGGCGCGACCTAAGGTGAGAGCAGGTCGAGCGACTTAAGGCGATGCGCGACCTAAGACCTAGCGACCTAAAGGGATGCGCGACCTAAGAGAGGCATACGACCTAAGCTCAAATACGAGCTACGAGCTAGCGACCTACGACCTAAGCTCAAATGCGAGCTAAGGCCTACGACCTAAGGCCCTAACGTACTAACATTTGTCGCGACCTAAGTGGTGACGACCTAACAAGGAAAGGCTGAGCGACCTAACGCTGCAGAGGGGATTTAAGGCCAGAAACGACCTAACTCCGAAGTGAAAATTCAAGGCAGTGCGACCTAGCGCGCTAACACGCGAACGACCTAAGTGTTAGGTCGCGAGCGACCTAACTCCGAACACACGAAAATGGCCAGAACGACCTAAGTGCAGAAAATTCACCAAAACGCTAAAAATTTGAGTTTTTCGCCAATCCAATCCAAATCAAATGCAAATGTGCAAGCAAAAGTGATAGGGAATCATTCCCAACAGTCCAATATAGTTATAGACTAGATTTGTGAGATAAAAATCTCACCTTTGCTCCAAAACCCAATGAAAATGAAGAACAAAGCTTGAAGGCAAATGGAGAAGCAACCACAAGCTTGAATCCGATGTCTTCTTCTTGAATTTGGAGTTGAATGTTGGAGTTGCAATAAAACAAAGATTTTGGAGTTTTAATTTCTCATTCCATTCACCATTTTTGTTGAAGCTTTAGTGTTAGGAAATGAAATGAAGCAATGAAGAAGAAGGGGGGGTGGAACTTGGGCCTAATGGGCTAAAAGTCCAAACCAAAGGCTCGAGTGAAAAAGTGGTGAAATTCCACTAACCCCAAACATATCAATGTTTATACTTAGAAAATTGCAAACGACGTTTCGAACTCAATGGAAGTGGTCTCGAGTCCTAATTTGACCGTTTGCAAAAAGTAGCTTCGGACCAAAATCCGATTAACGATAAAATATTTAAATAAAATATTTAAATATAAAAATTGATAAATATGCAGGTTGTTACAATAACTCAATTATAAACTAAAAGTTCATATTATAAGTCAAATGCTTATAAAACGATTTTTTTACAAAATCGTTCCTTAGAATTTCATAATTATAAATCTTATAACTTATGAGATTCAATTATTTACCCAAGTCTATTTTTTAATAACTTTACAAATTTTATAAACCTACTGTTTATAAAATTCCATTTATAACTTCACCGTTTATAATTCTATTAATTTCATTCTTTAATGAAATTCATTTTCACTTCATTCAAACACTTATAAAAACTCGTTTTATAATGTCTATATCTCAATTTATAAATATCCATTTATAAATCTCTTAATATAAATCAATTTATATTATTCTTTTAAAACGTCTTTAAATTCCTTTATAATTTCACCATTCTATTGATTTATAAAATAATTAAATTTCATAAATTCTATATTTAAACTTTTCACAATAAATCCTAAAATATCTCGATTAAACTATTTTGTAACTCAATAGCATCATGTTCTCAAAAACTCAGTTTTTAACTATATTTCTCAAAAAATCATAATTTTTATAACTTTAAAAATTATAACGTTTATTTATTTAAAATGAATCAATTCCAAAAATATTTTATATTTTCAAAAATCACTTTATAAATCATTTTAAAATCCCAAAATCTGGGTCCAATGATGCTACACACCAAATAGTCAATCACGACAACAACGATATCATATATCAATATGAAAATCCATCAAATATCAAAATATCTGAAATCAAATAAAAACTGTTGAGGAATCCAGTTGGATCCCTCCAACCTGTTTTCCTGCATCCAAAAACATTAGCACAATACCAATTTCGCTCCAGTACGAAATTATCGCGGTATATGTTCTTATTAAATATTATCCGCTTAATAACGGCGCAATAGGGTCTCATCCGCTAAAAAAATGCGGGGAATCAACAACTGCAATATATACATATGCCAATATATATATATTGATATTATATATAATACCAATTTCACTGTTTATGAAATATTCGCGGTATATGTTTTTAATAAATAACATCCGCTTACTAACGGCGTATAATGTCTATTTTAACAATCAATAGATATTAATCAACATTCAAACATGCATTCAAATATTGTAAATCTAACTATTTAAAATAAAATCGAAACTGATTCGATTGAGTGAGAAGTTCTCACCTTGGTTTTAATTTCCGTTTTAGCGATTTATTTCGAATAATTTTACCCAAAATTCTCACTAACTCCAAACGACTCCAAACCAACTCCATCGCGTAGTGCTCGTCCATACGATTCCAACGCAACTGAGTTTGTATTTTTTCGACCTCGTATGAAAAAGTTATAATATTTTAAAGTTTACACGTATTTAAACTAATATAAATTTACAACTTTTAATTAAATTTTAAACCTACTCAAACATGGGCCGTAGGATCCAAGCCCAAGCCATCATAGCCGCACTTCCCTTTCTCCCCAACCTTCGTTCACGCGCGCGTTCCCCTGAAGAAGCCGAACCCAACATATAGAATTAGGGTTTAAATCTTGCACCATTTTTACTTCATGAAATTTCGATCAGGGAGTTGCAAATCAAAGGCCTCAACATGCTCTAACTTCGGCCAGAGCAAGGGTGAACTTGGCCTCACCCACGGCCTCGTATGGCGTGCGCAAGTCAAAGCAAACGCAGCCCCTAATCTCCCACCACATCACTCCAAATCGCATCTCCACCGTTCAGATCGTAGCTCTCATCACCCTCTACATCTTTCATGTTGAAAGTTTCGTCTAATTGATGATGGATTGGAAGAAATCGAGGGGGAAATGAGATTGAATTCTGGCCGTTCAGGGGGGGGTGGCGGCTGTGCAGTTTTGATTAGGGTTAGGGTTTCTTTTTATAAAATTTTGAGATAGTGGGCTATTTATAGAGAACCGATCGACACTATTCATCCGGAAATTCCAAACTCCGATTTACGCGCCGAAACTGACGTACCTAGGGTTTATCCCGCATTTCGGACACAATGGAACAGGTTTCGGAAGCTAATTCGGAAGTATGTGCGAGTTATGGCTATAAACGCTCAATTTAAATTAAACCGATTTAAGTCGATTTTCTAGGCGTTTTAATTTGTACCGGACAAACGGTAAATCCAATGGACTTGAAATTTGAAACCTTACAATAATATCACATTACGGATTCGATGAAACTGGTTTCGTCGAAATCCGAGACATTTTGAAAAATGGCTATTTTCACTCGTCAAATTTAAATTAAAAATAAATCGATGCGTTTCGAGCTGCCACGATCAAACGATAACTCCGATTGACACGAAATTTGAAATCCGGTAATAACTAACTATTACGGATCAAATGGAACTGGTTTCGTTCAATTCTGAGACTGTCCAAAAATTGGCTATTTTCACTAGTCGATTTAAATATTAAAATATTCAATTTTCACAAATTAACTTTTAATTCGATTTTAAAAGTTCTAAAATATCATTCTAACTTCAATATGATAAAATAAAATTTTACAAATCATTTTCAATCATATTTAACCCAATTTTCAATTATTTCCATAATTTAACGTATTAAATTATCGATTTAATAATCCAATTAAATTCAATAATTCAAATAAAAATTTATTTGACTTATAAATTCACTTATTAATATTTAAAATTAATTAAATATTCAAATTTTAATTTCTAAAAATTCTAGGTCGTTACAATCTTCCCCCCTTAAAAGAATTTCGTCCTCGAAATTACAAGTAAGAAAAGTTATAGAAGTTATTAATTTTCCAAAATTCATAGTTAAATTTCTCACCATACTTTACTAAGTTTTCAAATCATACTTAGTTATCTTTTCAAAAACAATTACTATTGTTTAACTTTCAATTCCAAAACAAAGTTATAGTTTTCAAAAAAATTCTAAATTTCTCAAATTTTTCCTAACGCCTTAAATTTTCGGAAAAATTCGCCATAGTCTCCTTTGCGCGGCTCGATCCGAAAAAAAAATGACAGTATATATATCACAAATATACATCTCATCAAGTAATGAGGCATCCCGCAGGGAAAAAAGTGTAAAAGTACGGTATGTAATCCGAGATATGTACCTTATATTTTATTAGCAAGCATATACGGCTAATATAGCGCAAAAGCGAGCTCCAAATGCGAAGCAAACGCGATCCGCACCTACTAATCACTCAACAAACAACATGAGAATCATGCATGTAGAAAATAGTATCAATACACATCATATAGCAACATAATAACTATATATGTCACATAGCAAATGCATGTAAAACAACAAATGCAAACATCAACCAACTAACATCCATAACCAATAAATATTCATTCATATTCTCATTAATATTCAATGAATTGGTTTTCAATTTAAATCACATTAGATTCATTAACATTGGATGTTTACTAACATTTATTTTCAATTAGTTTATATTCACTAATTCATATTCAAGTTGGTTCACTACCAAATCAATTTTAATTCTATTCAAATTTATTTACTTCTAATTTGAATTCAATTACATAGCTTTAAATTTCACTAATTCACTTTCATTAATACTTAATGAATTATATTCAATCAATCAACTAACAACCATATAACAATCAATGTATATTAATTACAACCAAATTCTTTTGCTTACAATTGGTTTAATTTAATTGATTTTCATTTAATCTTTCAACTTTCTAATAACATTAGATTTTAATGAATTAACACTTACATTCATTATTTCATATCAATTATTCACATTCAATTGATTAATATTCAATTCATTAATTCAATTCAATTACTACAGTTGAATTTTCATTTATATAACTCTTAAGTCATATTTATTTAATCCACTTGATTATTTACAACTCATATTCATATAATTTTACTTCTTATATATATAAGTTTATTTCACAATTGTAAATCACTTTAATTATAATTCAATTCTTATAATTCTTTTGCTTATACAATTATTCTTTTATTAAGATTATTCGAACAACTAAACAATCAGCTTATATACACTTTAATAATTCTGAAAAATTATTTCTTTATATATAAAATATACTCAAGTAAAATTATTTCATCTACCCAATTTAAAGATCAATACTGTGTCGAATTGTTCTATTCAAGTGTTTAGAAACCCCTTCGGCATAGTTGTCGAGACCATGCTGAGGAAAGTTCATATACCACTCAATAAACCAACCATCACAATATAAAACAATTTTATATTCACTAACAAATACGCTCTCATTGCTATTATTACACTCAAATTCATTCTAGAGTACTGCTGACTCTATCTCTAATGAATAATACCCAACAGAACCATGGTTGTCGCTTAACCATAAGCTCCGATACCAAATGTAACGTACGCGATTTTTCGTTGCCGAAAAACTGAATAGTTATGGGTTTTAAAAAAGAAGAAAATAAGAAGAAAGAAATAGAAAATTTAGATAGGGAAAAGAAAATAGAAAATTTTAAAATAGAAGAAAAAGAGAATAGAGAGAAAATAGAACATAGAACGGAACAGAAAACAACAGAACAACATCAGAATCTCACAATTCGCAGCGGAACAACATATAATAATAAATGAATAATCTTTAAACAAAGAACTATATCAGTTATTAAATTACATTTCATTTCACTACATCATCTCATCATATCATCAGAGTGTACAACAACAAACAAACAGCGGAAAAAGAAATACTATATAAGTAATACGTCATGCCATCTAGCTTGCCTCCAGCAACTCCTGAATATCCTGATAAACCTTAACTCTTGACTGCCCGTGTGGAAATTGGTGGGCACCCAGAGTTTAGGAAGGAAAACAATAAACTCCAAGTCAGTCATGTGACTGGTGTGAGAACTCAAAACAGTTTATTTATCTTTAAAATCAAAATAGAGAGATATTTTTATTTCAATTCGCAATGCTTTTAAAAATGAGACTACCATAAGGCCTCCCGCACACACACACAATGCAAACGCAGAATCGGAGGAGATTTCTCCTTATGATAGTCAAAGATGCTTGATACGCATTTGAAATAACATTTGATATTATTACTAGTGCACAGTGTAGAAGAAATTCATTTCGAAAGTAGAATATAAATCTTAGCCAGCATAGACATTCCGAACTATGCCTATTATAGCTAACTATGTTCAATAGCAGGTTACCGCCACATTCCATAGCAGGTTATACAACTAAAACCGTACAAGTTTCGTATTGTTTCTTTGGATTTCCAACAAATGGTCAGGCCAAGGAACTTCCCATTGCCACATGAGAATGCCTCTGGAAAGACATCCCCGAGAACCAAACCGGAACTCTGCCAACACAAGGCCGGGTTACCCCTAACTGGGTAACTACTGACACGAGCACGCCATTCCCCGATCGTAAACGACCTTTCTCACGGGATCCCGAAAACCAACAACCACAAAGTAATAAATTCGTAGTAACCACATAGGTTAAATATCTGGGCTCCATACCATGATACAACCTCTATCCAGAAGGAAATGTGCATACCCTAAAGGGTGCTACCCCTCATAACCTTGCTGCATCTTTCCTGTTTTGACCATTTCCGGGGTGTGAGGCTCGACGAAGTCACGTCCACAAAAACATACTTTATACAAAAGCCATGCTTTGGGTCAACAAATGATCAACACAATGATCACTAAGATAGACAATCAAATAAACGATCCTATCACAATAATCAACACAATGATCATTTACAGCATCACTCAGCATGTCACATTACCAAATTGGGAATATATCGCTGATAACTTCAACTATATAACCTCTGAGCTCGTACGTCTCAGAGAAGGGTGTTAAGCTAAAGAATAAATTCTTCGCCACCAACAGAAATATATTTGAAAGAAATCGGCTTTATATCTCAACTTGTAATGTCAGACATACAATCCATACAAGTCTGTTCCGGGATCGAACAAAACCGAAGGCACTCATAAAGAAGTCCTTGCAATCCGGATATTCACAATCCTGATCGGATTCACCATCACATATAGAGAACTCTATACCGTAGCTACTCGGTGCAGAGTAAATCGATAGGTCATCCTATCGATCTCGCAAATACCGGGTCTTCAACACCGATCTTCAATGCAATTCACAACGACGTATCACATATTCGGAATGGGTTATACGACCCCATGGTCCTTTCCTGGTTAACCCGAATAGTGAGCGCTTATTTAAAAATAAGTGTAGCATTCACATTCAAACAATTCACATCAAATACCCATTCAAAGGGAAATATTGATAGTCGGTTATTGAACTATCACTGGATATGCACACATCACCAGTTTCCAAATAATTTTCCAATTATTTATTTCACAAAATATCTTTACAAGATATACAATTTCAATACTTCAAAAATAAATCAATATTTATTTTTTTAAACAACTTCCACTTCCTTTATAAATTCCTTAGTGAATTTATAATTCCAAAATATCAATGAATATTCGATTTCGATCATTCATTTCAATTTATCTTTATAAAGATCAATTCTAAATATCACTTCATATTGGAAAACATTTCCATACTTATTTAATAAGTAATTCACAAATTTTATTTATTTTCAACACTTAGAAAATATTCAATATACTTAAATCGAAATTAAGTATATATTTCATTCTTTAAGGAAATCATTCTCTTAAACATATTTATTTGGGCCAAAATGAATGTTGCGTAAAACATCGTTACGACAACCCAAAATCACTAGTATAGGGATTCAAAATTAAAATAGATATATAAATCCCAATACTATACAAAACATTTCCTTTCGGAAATCATTTACTATAACAACAGTGTTATAGTCCATCATCTCCTTTTATTTCTCGAAAACGTCTATTTCAACAATAAATGTTGAAATCTATGGTTTCGAATCTCAACACATTTTAAAACATCGTTAGATCGTTTTAATTCTATTTCAAATATCACATTCAAAACAATTTCTTTAACATCTTATTCACTATTCAAAAACGTGAATATTCTACGTTAACCAATTTTATCACTTCTATTCATTTTATTTCAAAGGATTATTCACAGTCTAAAACGTGAATATAACTCCATTTATAAGTTATATCAATTAACTTATCAAAATAAGTCATTTGCGAATTTATAAAACAACGTTTATAAATTCCATTTCTATTTATTTATAAAAACTTCCTTTTTATAAATTCCTTTACTAACCTATTCCAGTTTATAACTCAATTATAAACTAAAAGTTCATATTATAAGTCAAATGCTTATAAAACGATTATTTTACAAAATCGTTCCTTAGAATTTCATAATTATAAATCTTATAACTTATGAGATTCAATTATTTACCCAAGTCTATTCTTTTAATAACTTTACAAATTTTATAAACCTACTGTTTATAAAATTCCATATATAACTTCACCGTTTATAATTCTATTAATTTCATTCTTTAATGAAATTCATTTTCACTTCATTCAAACACTTATAAAAACTCGTTTTATAATGTCTATATCTCAATTTATAAATATCCATTTATAAATCTCTTAATATAAATCAATTTATATTATTCTTTTAAAACGTCTTTAAATTCCTTTATAATTTCACCATTCTATTGATTTATAAAATAATTAAATTTCATAAATTCTATATTTAAACTTTTCACAATAAATCCTAAAATATCTCGATTAAACTATTTTGTAACTCAATAGCATCATGTTCTCAAAAACTCAGTTTTTAACTATATTTCTCAAAAAATCATAATTTTTATAACTTTAAAAATTATAACGTTTATTTATTTAAAATGAATCAATTCCAAAAATATTTTATATTTTCAAAAATCACTTTATAAATCATTTTAAAATCCCAAAATCTGGGTCCAATGATGCTACACACCAAATAGTCAATCACGACAACAACGATATCATATATCAATATGAAAATCCATCAAATATCAAAATATCTGAAATCAAATAAAAACTGTTGAGGAATCCAGTTGGATCCCTCCAACCTGTTTTCCTGCATCCAAAAACATTAGCACAATACCAATTTCGCTCCAGTACGAAATTATCGCGGTATATGTTCTTATTAAATATTATCCGCTTAATAACGGCGCAATAGGGTCTCATCCGCTAAAAAAATGCGGGGAATCAACAACTGCAATATATACATATGCCAATGTATATATATTGATATTATATATAATACCAATTTCACTGTTTATGAAATATTCGCGGTATATGTTTTTAATAAATAACATCCGCTTACTAACGGCGTATAATGTCTATTTTAACAATCAATAGATATTAATCAACATTCAAACATGCATTCAAATATTTTAAATCTAACTATTTAAAATAAAATCGAAACTGATTCGATTGAGTGAGAAGTTCTCACCTTGGTTTTAATTTCCGTTTTAGCGATTTATTTCGAATAAAATTAAACGGACGTTTAATTTTACCCAAAATTCTCACTAACTCCAAACAACTCCAAACCAACTCCATCGTGTAGTGCTCGTCCATACGATTCCAACGCAACTGAGTTTGCATTTTTTCGACCTCGTATGAAAAAGTTATAATATTTTAAAGTTTACACGTATTTAAACTAATATAAATTTACAACTTTTAATTAAATTTTAAACCTACTCAAACATGGGCCGTAGGATCCAAGCCCAAGCCATCATAGCCGCACTTCCCTTTCTCCCCAACCTTCGTTCACGCGCGCGTTCCCCTGAAGAAGCCGAACCCAACATATAGAATTAGGGTTTAAATCTTGCACCATTTTTACTTCATGAAACTTCGATCAGGGAGTTGCAAATCAAAGGCCTCAACATGCTCTAACTTCGGCCAGAGCAAGGGTGAACTCGGCCTCACCCACGGCCTCGTATGGCGTGCGCAAGTCGAAGCAAACGCAGCCCCTAATCTCCCACCACATCACTCCAAATCGCATCTCCACCGTTCAGATCGTAGCTCTCATCACCATCTACATCTTTCATGTTGAAAGTTTCGTCTAATTGCTGATGGATTGGAAGAAATCGAGGGGGAAATGAGATTGAATTCTGGCCGTTCAGGGAGGGGGGGTGGCGGCTGTGCAGTTTTGATTAGGGTTAGGGTTTCTTTTTATAAAATTTTGAGATAGTGGGCTATTTATAGAGAACCGATCGACACTATTCATCCGGAAATTCCGAACTCCGATTTACGCGCCGAAACTGACATACCTAGGGTTTATCCTGCGTTCCAGACACAATGGAACAGGTTTCGGAAGCTAATTCGGAAGTATGTACGAGTTATGGCTATAAACGCTCAATTTAAATTAAACTGATTTAAGTCGATTTTCTAGGCGTTTTAATTTGTACCGGACAAACGGTAAATCCAATTGACTTGAAATTTGAAACCTTACAATAATATCACATTACAGATCCGATGAAACTGGTTTCGTCGAAATCCGAGACTTTTTGAAAAATGGCTATTTTCACTCGTCAAATTTAAATTAAAAATAAATCGATGCGTTTCGAGCTGCCACGATCAAACGATAACTCCGATTGACACGAAATTTGAAATCCAGTAATAACTAACTATTATGGATCAAATGGAACTGGTTTCGTTCAATTCTGAGACTGTTCAAAAATTGGCTATTTTCACTAGTCGATTTAAATATTAAAATATTCAATTTTCACAAATTAACTTTTAATTCGATTTTAAAAGTTCTAAAATATCATTCTAACTTCAATATGATAAAATAAAATTTTGCAAATCATTTTCAATCATATTTAACCCAATTTTCAATTATTTCCATAATTTAACGTATTAAATTATCGATTTAATAATCCAATTAAATTCAATAATTCAAATAAAAATTTATTTGACTTATAAATTCACTTATTAATATTTAAAATTAATTAAATATTCAAATTTTAATTTCTAAAAATTCTGGGTCGTTACAATCCGAAAACTCCAAAGAATTCCAAATAGAAACCTGAAGCTATCGAATCGATATCTATATCTGAAAAACCAAACTTTAGACTGCCCGTGTGGAAAATAGCGGGCACCCAAAGTTTAGGATGGGAACAATAAACTCCGGGTCAGTCATGGGACTGGTATGAGCAAACAAAAAACATTTATATCTTTAAAACAAGCAAAATAATTTAAATTTAAATCCGCAATGCTTTTTGAAAATGAAACTGCCATATGGCCTCCCACCACACACACAATGCAAATGCAGACTTGTAGGAGATTTCTCCTTATGACAGTCAAAAATGCTTGATACGCGAAATCCTTTGATATTATTATTATAAGTGCATAGTGGAAAATATTTCGAAAGTATAATATTAATCTTATCCAACATAGACATTTCGTACTATGCCTACCATAGCTACAATCCAAATAGTGGGGCGCTACCATAAGTATATGGCAAGTTATACAACTAAAACCGTAAAGAGCGCGTATTGGATGGATGGATTTCCAACAAATGGTCAGGCCAAGGAACTTCCTATTGCCGCATGGGTACGCCTCTGGAGGGACGCCTCGAGAACCATTCCTCAGTTCTCTGCTAACACAAGGCCGGCTACCCCCTTCTCGGGGAATAAAACCTAAGATATTCCACCGTCGGTCCTTTGGGACATTTAACCAAGGATCCTCAATACTAACAACATCACAAAATAATAAATATACTACAGTTCCCACATGAGTGAGTATCTGAGCTCCATACCATGATACCACCCTTTTCCAGAAGGAATGGTCATACCCTAGGGGCGCTACCCCTGAAACCTTGCTGCATCTTTCCTGTTTCGACCATTACCTGGTTGTGAGGCTCGATGAATTCTCGTCCACAAAGCTACGCTTTTCACAAAAGCCATGCTTTGATCAACAAATGATCAGCACCACTTCGTACGCCACATTACCAAATTGGGAATGTATCACTAGTAACCATCAACTACATAACCTCTGAGCTCGTACGTCCCAGAGAAGGGTGTTAAGCTAAGAGATTAAATCTTCACCGCCAACAGAAATGCATTTGATAGAAACCGGTTTTACATCTCAAAGTGTAATGTCAGACACACATCCATACAAGTCTGTTCCGGGTTCGAACAGAACCGAAGGCACTTCCGAAGAAGTCCTTGCAATCCGGATAATTTATAATCACGTATGGACTTCCCATCACAATGGGTGATCAAATCTCTATACCGGGGCCATTCGGTGCAGATACATTCGACAGGTCATCCTTTCGCTTTCGAAAGTATCCGGTCTTCACCACCGGTCTTCAAATGCTATCCATATCGTCTTATCATTGTTCGGAATGTGTTATATGACATAAGGTCCTCTCTCGGCTAAACCGAATAATGAGCGCAATATTTAAAAACATATGGATAATGGGATTTCAGTTAAGTCACAACTTTAAAACCCAAAACTTTTCTTTCAAATGGTTTTAAACAAATTACCATTTACAAATCTTTTAAACTAAAAGATTTTCTTCCAGAAACCTTTCAATGGTTTAAACAATTTCCACACTTTAATCTTTTATATAAAAGACTCTTTTTTTTAAAACTCCTTTCAATTTTAAATAAGGTTCACCAATCTTTAACAATGATTTATTCATAACTTTTCAAATCAATTCCATTTCAAGTTGGATTAACTAATTCGGTCTTTAAATTAAAGACTCATTTTACAGCTTTCAAAATCATTCAATTTCAAATTTAAAATCTTTCATCATAATTATTATTTGAAACCACTTATTTCCGTTTCGTAAAACCCGATTTTATTTAGACGAGTTAAAGCCTTTCAAAAATAAACTTGGGTTAAATTTAAGTTCCTAAACCAATACTTTCTAAGTGGTTAAAACCCCGTATAAACATCTTTATAAACATGTGTAGTCTTTCCAAGCAAAAATTTCCAAATCATTTAAATCAATTCCAAATATTGAATTCAAACTCTAATCAAATATTTCAGATTTCAACTAAATCATGTTATTTAAAATAACTTTTATCTTCAAAAACTCTTTTTCAAATAATTTTCAAATTCAACCCAATTTAATTTCTAAAATCATTTGAATCCAAAATTCAAATTTTAAAACCATTTTAAAATATTATATTCAAATATCTATGACTTAAACTGATTTCCTCGTGAAACCCATATTTGTGTGTGTATAGGGTGGTCCAGGGGGTTTACACAATAAAAGTGCCACATCATCAATCAGCACAAATTCAAATACAGCAATATATATTTGATAAGCGATATAAACTATAACGATTATATTTGATAAGTGGCACAAACCAATTGTAACGCTTATCTTTCATTCATAGGTCATAGGTATATATCACAGATAATAAATTACATTACAGAAAATTAATTTCATCATATAATAAATTTCATCATAGTTCACAAAACAAAATAATTTATATCACACATTATCACAAATCAAGGACATCAATCAGTTCAAAGCACCCATAGAATCCTAACATCCATGAGTGAGATCAATTAATTATCTGATTTATTTAAATCAGACAAATTACTTATGAAAATTTCTAATCCTGGATAATTAAACATTAATTAATTACCAATCACTTTGATTAATTATTCTTCAATCATTTATTAATTTACAATTAATAATGAATTAAGTAAACTATAATTATTAGTTAAACAACCACTAATCATTGAACGATTATCCTTTAATTAATTTCTTATTCTTCAATTAATTATTCTTAATTAACTCCATTAATTAATTACTCCTCAATTAATTTCCATTTCTTAATCACCTTTATTAATTAATTAACCTTTATTTATTAACTTTTATCAATAAATTAATTATCATTAATTACTATTGATTAAATCTTAATCACCATCATAAATTAAATCATTTCTTAACTAATTATCTTAATTAATTTATCCTTAGTTGCAATCAATTAAACTTTGATTATTTTTATAAATTAATTACTTCTTAATTAATTAAAAATTAACTTCACATTAATTTACCTTGATTACTTCTTAATTAATTATGATTTCTTGATCACTTTAAGTTAATTATCCTTTAATTAGTTATTCTTAATTTAATTACTTTAATTAATTAACCACATTAATTTATTATTCTTTTAAAGTAATTAACCCTTTAATTATTTTTATTAAGTAATTCATTACATTAATCTATTTGAATTAACCTGAAATTAATCATGATGATAAATTTTCTTTAATCAATTTCTATTTGAAAATACTTAAGAAAATAATTATTCGAAACTCAAAAGAACAACTTTTTTAAACATGTTTTTAATTTAAAATCAACCTTTGAAAAACTCGACTCAACTCGTTTATAATTTAAATTCAAAAACTCGGTTTATTTTACTTTAAAAACTTATTTATTTTTATATACTTTAATTATTTTGTTTTGTTTTGAAACTTACTTTACTTTTGAAACTTCAACATTTTGTTTTGTTTGAAACCTTAAAGAAACCCAAGTCAGATGCCTGAATGCACGAGATTGACTTTGAGGAATCCCACATCTCTTCTTCCCCGAGCAACTTTCCAGTTTCCTTCGAGTTCGACCCGACGCCAAACCTTCTTCCCAAACCACCCAACCTTCACTGATACAATCGATACACCATGCACATTCACCCCTATCCCGATCATCTCCCATGACCTGACCACCCTTACGTCTCCAATGACCATCTCACCCCATACGATCACTCAGAAACTAAAATAACATATCGTCTCGAAATCGAACACATTGAACCCAAAGTGGAACCCAGAGCATAACCAAATTCGCCTCGATGCCGATGATCTACGCCACCCTCAACTTCGCCATTCCACCCAGGGCTTCGTCTTCAACCCACCCCGAGTCTCCCCCAGGTCCGATCCCCTCCGGCCCCATGACGATGGTGCAGTTCTATTTTAAAAGAGACAAGCAAACTAGCTTTTAAACCCTAAAACATCATCGTTCCCATTCCTCTATCATTTAAAAAAATCAAATCCAATTTTTCCCTTGACCGTGGATGCTCATACAACCTTCACCAATGACCACAACATCCAATTCATCTGGAGTTAATGAGAATTTACATAATTCCCTTTTTAGTTCAAACCCAAAATTCCCAATTTATACTTACCTAAAAATCTTAATTTTTCCGTTAGAATTCGTGATTTTGTAATACGAATCCGTTTGTAAAGCCAAAACACAAAATCAAAATCATAAATTTTTGGCTTAAATTAAGCTATTACTGTAAATTCTAATTTTTTGAAATGATTGTTCACTGAATCCACCTAATTTAATTTTAAAAATGATCTAAATTACAATCATTTTACCTTTATAGATTATAGCTTGAACATGTTAAATAGGAAGTTATGATTTTTATTTGATGAACTATGAGCCTGTAATATCAACAGAGAACAAAATATAACCATGTATTCCAGAAATACAGAGGAATTCAACCATTCTTCTCAGATAAACTCATCATACTTTCAAGCATTATTCAATATCAAGATAGAATGGTAGCTTAAAAAGGTTTGCTCACCTTGCTATGAAGTTGCACAGAGAACAAAATGTTGAGCCTGAACATGGATTTGTTTTATGATTTCCAGGTTAAAGACTTTGATTCAGTTTTTATTGCTCTGATTTTTCTTTGATTTACCACAAATTTTCTTTTGAATCCATAGTTAAATTGTTTGTTCAAGGATTCAACTTGCTTCTTTTGCTTCAGATTTCAGGTTGAAGTTTTGAACATGCTGAGATGAATTTGCACATTTGGCATCAGAGCATATGGTTAAGCGACAACCATGGCTCTGTTGGGAATTACTCATTAGAGATAGAGTTAGTAGTACTCTAGAATGAGTTTGAGTGTAATGATAGCTATGAGAGCGTATTTGTTAGTGAATATAAATTGTTTTATATTGTGATGATTGGTTTGTTGAGTGGTATATGGATTCTGGTCAGTACGAGTAATTAACGTTATTGATAGGGATCTCTAAACACTTGTACAGAATAATTTGACACGATATTGTTTTAAAATAGGGTAAACGAAATAATTTTACCTTGGTTATATTTTTTATATAAAGGAATAACTTTTCAGAATTATTAAAGTGTATATAAATTGATTGTTTGGTTGTTGAATAAGTTAAATAAAAACAACAGCTATAAAAGAATGAATTGTATAAGCAAATGAATTATAAGTATAAAGTTATAATTAAAATGATTTACACTTGTGAAATAATCTTATATATAAGAAGTGAAATTATATAGGTAAAATATTTATAAATGTGATTTATAATCTAAAAACAAAATTCTAGAGAAGTGTTTTGAAAGGATTTGATATTTTAGAAAATTGTTTTGGAGAAATTAAAGCTCTAAACTCTTTCCGGTCGTTGGAAAATAATTACGATGATGATCGCGACATCATTGGTGTTCATTTTCGGGTTTCCAAAAGAGGGATTGCTGCCAAATTGTTTTAAACGAAAGTTGTTTGGAAAATTTGGATTTGGTTTTGGAAATTCAGAAGATAATTTGAATTGATTTCAAAAATGGTTTTGAAAGGTTGAAAAGACTCTAGAATCCCATTTAAAATATTTATGGGAATGATAAATGAGTTGATAACTTATACAATTTGAATTTTGATAGAATAAATTTAACTTAAAGGATGGAGTTAAATTAAAGGAAGTGTAAGTGAATCAATAAAAATCCTAGTGGTAATTGTTGAATATAAGTTGTACAACTTATGAAATGAGAAAATGAAAGTGAAACAAATTGTTAAAAATGGTTAAACAATTTTGTTAAGCAAAATAAAGCTGAATTTGAATAAGTGATGAAAATTTGACTTTGGTAAAAGTTAAATAGAAATGAAATCTGAATTGGATTTATAAGTGGAAATTTAAGTGAAGTTGAACAAATGATGTTTGAAAGAGAATATAACTTAAGTGAAGTTGAATAAAGTTGATTTTGGAATCGAAGTAAATTAATCAAGAGAAGTGATGAATTTGAACTTGAGTTATATAAATGAAATTCAACCTTATATTGTTAAAGGAATTAGCAATTGAATTGATAAATGGATGAAATATTAATCAATCGAATGTAAAAGAATTGATATGGAATAATGAATGTAAGTGTAAATGCATTAGATGCTAATGAAGTTGAGAAATTGAATAAATTGAATGGAAGTCAATTTAATATAAACCAATGTAACGTTTCGAGAATTGTAAATTAAATGTAAATTGAATAAATTTGGTTATATTGGATATACATTGTTTGTTATATGATTGTTAGTTGATTTCATAAAATTCATTAAGTGTTAATGAAATTGAATTAAGGAAAATTGAAAGCTATAAATCAAATTGGAAGTTAAGTGAATTTGATTTGAATGTGGAAGTGAACCAACTTGAATGTAAATTAGTGAATGCAAACAAATTAAAATTGAATATGAATGAATGTTAGTAAATCCAATGTTAAATCAAATGTGATTAAATTGAAAACCAATTCATTGAATATTAATGAGAAGTGAATTTATATTGATTTGGTTATGGATTTGTTGGATGTTTATTGGTTGGATAGTTGTTGATGGTTGCATTTGTTGATTGAATGCATTGCTTTGTTGGCATATGTAGTTGTTACGTTACTATATGATGTATATTGACATTATTTTCATATATATATATTTCTCATTTGTTTTTTGAGTGTTTAGTAGGTGCAGATTGTGCTTGCTTCGCATTTGGAGCTCGCTTTCGCGCTATACTAGCCGTATATGCTCGGTAATAAAAAAATAAGGTACATATCTCGGATTAAATATCGTACTTTAACAATGCCTCATCACTTGATGAGATGTATATTTGTGCCATATATATTGTCATTTTTTTCGGATCGAGCCGCGCAAAGGAGACTCTGGCGAATTTTTTCGAAAATTTAAGGAATATTTTTGAGAAAATTAGGATTTTTTTTTGAAAACTAAGTCTGGATTTGGAAACTTAGTAAAGTTATTGTAAGAAGTTTAACTATGAATTTTGGGAAAGTTAAACACTTAAGAGATTTGAAAAAAAATCCAATTTGAAAGGTTTGTTTTGGAAATTTAATGGATTCTGTAATTTTTTCTTACTTGGTAATTTCGAGGACGAAATTCTTTTAAGGGGGAAATTTGTAACGACCCAGAATTTCTGTCAATTAAAATTTGTATACTTAATTGTTTTTAAATGTTAATAAGTGAAATTAAAAAGTCGAATAAATTTTATTTCGAATAATTGGATTTGATTGGATAATCAAATCGATAATTTAATAGTTGAAATTGCGTAAATAATTGGAAATTAGGATAAATATGATTGAAAATGATTTGTAAAATTTTGTTTTATCATATTGGAGTTAGAACAATGTTATAGAACTTTTAAAATCGAATTTAAAGTTAATTTGTGAAAATTGAATATTTTAATATTTAATTGACGTGTAAAGTTAGCCATTTTTCAAACAGTCTCGGATTTCGACGAAACCAGTTTCATCGGGTCCGTAAAGTTATATTATTGTTAGGTTTCGAATTTCGTGTCAATCAGATTTACCGTTTGTCCGGGGCCAGGGAAAACGCATAAGAATTAGTTTAATCGATTTAATTTGAATTTGATCGTTTATTTCCATAACTCGCACATATAATCGAATTAGCCATCGATACCTATTCCATTGTGTCCAAAACGCGGTTAAAACCTAGAAACGCCGGTCACCGTGCGAGATTTGGAGTTTAGAAATTTGGAAATGGATAGTGTTTTGGCGAAATTCTATAAAAGGACCCCCTTTCTCAAAAATCACTCAAACCCTAATTCCTTTGCATCAGCCGCCACTAATGAAATCGATAGCCAGAAACTTCTCTTCTTCTCCCCTCAATCACTCTCAATCCGCATACAACTAGCAAGAGCTTTCAACTAACAAATTGAAGAGCACGGAGAGTGCTTGAGATCCATACGGCTCCTTCGTCGAATCGTCGACCAGAGATGAAGAAATTAACCCACATTTGCACGTCGTTTGGGCACGATTTTCGAACCATAGCCGGTACCGAGTTGCACGTGTTTGATGGTGAAGGTGGAGCTCGACGTTGGCTTCATAGTGGTGGTAGTTGATCGGGCTGAAGTGTTGTGGTGGCGGCTCGTTATTCATGAAAGAGAGGCGGCATGGGTTCGTTTTTCACGAACGTGAACGGGGGGAGAAAAGAAGGCCGGTGCGGCCACGATTTGATAGGTTGGAATGGGCAGCCTGGATTGCATCTAGGGTTAGAAAAGGATTAAATGTAAACTAATTTATATTTAAAATTCGTTCAAACTTTAAAACATCGTATCTTTGTCATACAAGGTCCGTTTTGGACGAAACGAATTGCATTTGCTTCGTTTTGTCGAGCACTACGCAATGGAATGGGATAGGAGTCGTTTGGAGCTAGTTTAAATTTCAGGTAAAATTAAATGCACGTTTAATTTTATTCGAAATAAAACGCTGAAACTGAATCGGAAACCAAAGTGAGAACTTCTCACTCAATCGAATTATTTCGATTTAAATTTTAAATAGTTAGATTTAAAATTGCTTGATTGTATGATTGAATGATAAATTATTATCTATTGTATAGTAATAGACCCTATATGCCGTATAGTAAGCGGATGTTATTTATTAAAAACATATACCGTGATAATTCCATCTTGATTGGAATTGGTATTATATATGTACTTGGAGTTTCCCGCATTATATAGCGGATGAGAACCTATTGCGCCGTATAATAGCGGATAATATTTTATAAATCCTATATACCGTGATATTCCGTATTGGAACGGAATTAGTATTGTGCTAACATCTGTGGATGCAGGGAAACAAGTTGGAGATATACAACTGGATTCCTCACCAGTATTTATTTGATTACAGATATTGTGATATTTGATTGATTATCATATCGATATATGATGTTTGGAAGTCGTGATTGACTATTTGGTGTGTTACATCATTGGGCCAATTTGGAATTTTAAAAGGATTTTAATGTGATGATTTTCAAATTGAAAAAGGTGATTTTTTTTTAAAGTATATGTTTTATTAAAATTTTGAATTGATTCATTTTAAATAAATGTTAAAAATTTAAAGTTATAAAATTATAAAATTATGATTTTTGTGAAATATAACCAAAGTGTGATTTTTCAAATAAATAGTTGGTTAATTTATAAAATGATTTAAATTCGGATTTTTGAATTATTATAAACGGTTTGTATAAAAAGATTTTTAAACTTGGTATTTTATAAATTAAAAATATCGGAATTATAAAACGAGTCTTGACAAGTGTAAAATGAAATAAAAATGGATTTCATAAGTGAATGAAATATGTAGATTTATAAATTGTGAAGCTATAAAATGAATAGATTTTTGTAAAATAAAAGATTATAAGTAATTAACTTATAAATTAGATTTTGGTATATAAATTGAGTTATAAACTGAATTGGTTATTAGAGGAGATTTATAAATCGAAGTTGTTATAAAATAGAAATGGAATTTATAAACGTTGTTTTATAAATCCGTAATCAAATAAATTTGATAAGTAAATATAGAAATTATTAAAGGAATTATATCCATGATTTTGGACTGTGGAAAATCCTTTAATTAAATATGTGAAAGTGTTGAATTTGGTAAACGATTTATATCCACGATTTTGGACAGTGGATAATCTTTTGATAAAAGTGTAGAAATACTGAATTGGGTAAATAAGGTATATTCACGATTTTGGACATTGAATATATTATTAAATAAAATGGGTATGTTTTGGAGAAGTGATATTATAAAATGAAGTTAATAGTTTTAAAAGATGTTTTAAAATGTATTATGAATCAAAACCATAGATTTCAACATTCATTGTTGAAATAGACGTTTTCGAGAAAGAGAAGGAAATGGTGGACTATAACACTGTTGTTATAGTAAATGGTTTCCGAAAGCAAATGTTTTATATAGTATTGGGATTTATATATCTATCTTAAATTCAAATCCCTATACCAGTGATTTTGGGTTGTCATAACGATGTTTTACGCAACATTCATTTTGACCCAACTAAATGTGTTTGAAAAGATGTTTTTTCTTAGAGAATAAAATACATACATAACTGTGATTTAAGTATATTGAATATTTTCAAACGTTGAAAATAAATAGATTTGTAAATTACTTACTATTAAATAAGTATGGAAATATTTTTCCAATATGAAATGAACATTTTGGGAATTATCTTTTTAAAGATAAATTGAAAATGAATATTAGAAATCGATTTGAAAATCGTATATTCATAGATATTTTTGGAAATGTAAATTCACTATGGAATTTATAAAAGAAAAGGGAAATTTGTTTAAAAATAAATATTGATTTATTTTTGAAGTGTGGAAATTATACATCTTGTAAAGATATTTTTGGAAAATAAATAATTTGGGAAATTATTTGGAATCTGGTGATGTTGAGCATGCCTATTGTTAGTTAAATAACCGACTATCAATATTTCACTTTAAATAGGTATTTGTTGTGATTGCTTGAATTTGAATGCTACACTTATTTTTGAATAAGCGATCACTATTGGGGTTAGCCAGAAAGGACCTTGGGGTCGTATAACCCATTTCGAATATGTGATACGTCGTTATGGATTGCATTTGATGATCGGTGTTGAAGACCGGATATTTTTGAAAACAGAAGGATTACCGTCGAATGAATCTGCATCGGCTGATCTCCGATATAGAGGTTTTATCACCCTTAGTGACGGAAAGTACGAACGTGATTAATCAATATCCGAATTGCAAGGGCTTTTTTGGAAGTGCCTTCGATTCTGTTCGAGCCCGGAACAGACTTGTATGGATTTTATGTCTGACATTACAAATTGAGATATAAAGTTGATTTCTTTCAAATAAATTTCTATTGGTGGCGGAGAATTTATTCTCTTAGCTTAACACCCTTCTCTGAGACATACGAGCTCAGAGGTTATATAGTTGAAGGTTATTAGTGATGTACTCCCAATTTGGTAGTGTGATATGCTAAGTGTTGTTGAGCATTTGTCGAACAATGCACAACTTTTGTATAAAGCGTGGCTTTGTGAACGAGACTTCATCGGACCTCACACCTCGAAAATGGTCAAAACAGGAAGGATGAATCAAGGTAATTGGGGGGTAGCGCCCCTTTATTGTATGACATTACTTCTGGATAGAGGTGGTACCATGGTACGGAGCCCAGATACTTAACCTATGTTGTTGCTCCAAATTTATTACTTTGTGGTTGTTGGAATTGAGGATCCTCGGATATAGATCGGTTACGATTGGGGGATGACATATTCGTGTCAGTAGTTACCCAGTTAGGGGTAACCCGGCCTTGTGTTGGCACATATCCGATTAGGTTCTCAGGTCGTCTTTCCAGAGCCGTACCTATGAGGCAATGGGAAGTTCCTTGGCCTGATCATTTGTTGGAAATCCAAAGAAACAATACGATCTTATACGGTTTTAGTTGTAGAACCTACCAATTACTTAAGGTGGTCACCACTGTTTAGATGGTAGTTATAGTAGGCATAAGTGCGGAATGCCTATGCTGGCTAAGATTTATATCTTTATTTTCAAAATGTTTTCTGCACTACGCACTAGTAATAATATCAAATGTTTCTTTTTAATGCGTATCAAGCATCTTTGACTATCATAAGAAGAAATATCCTCCGATTCTGCATTTGCATTGTGTGTGTGTGCGGGAGGCCTTATGGTAGTTTCATTTTCCAAAAAGCATTGGGAATCTATTTTAAAATATCCCTTGGTTTGTTTTAAAGATAAATAACTGTTTTTAAGTTCTCACACCAGTCCCATGACTGACTCGGAGTTTATTGTTTCCTTCCTAAACTCTAGGTGCCCACCAATTTGCACACGGGCAGTCTAGAGTTAGGTTATCAAGATATTCTGGAATTCAGGAGTTGCTGGAGGCAAGCTGGATGGCATGGCGTATTCACTAGTATAGAGTATTTCTTTTCCGCTATTTGTTGTTGTTTGTTGTTGTACACTCTGATGATGTAATGTAATGTAATATGATGTAATATAATAACTGATATAGTTTTTTGTTTGAAGATTATTCATTTATCTATTATATGCTGTTCCGCTGCGATTGTGAGATTCTTATATTGTTTTCAGTTTTCTTTTTCTTCCTTCTCTCTTCTTCTATCTTTTTCTTCTTCTTTAACTATAACATTTTGGTTTTCCGGCATTCGATTGCTCGGCAGTTGATATAGCGGACGTATTGATGTCGGTTTTCGAGCGTCGAAAAGTCGCATTCGTTACATTTGGTACCAGAGCATATGGTTAAGCGATAACCATGGCTCTGTTGGGAACTACTCATTAGAGATAGAGTTAGTAGTACTCTAGAATAAGTTTAATTGTAATAATAGCTATGAGAGCATATTTGTTAGTGAATATAAATTGTTTTATATTGTGATGATTAGTTTGTTGAGTGGTATATGGATTCTGGTCAATACGAGTAATTAACGTTATTGATGGGGATCTCTAAACACTTGTACAGAACAATTTGACACGATATTTTTTTAAAATAAGGCAAATGAAATAATTTTACCTTGATTATATTTTATATATGAAGGAATAATTTTTCAGAATTATTAAAGTGTATATAAATTGATTGTTTGGTTGTTGAATAAGTTAAATAAAAACAACAGCCGTAAAAGAATGAATTGTATAAGCAAATGAATTAAAAGTATCAAGTTATAATTAAAATTATTTACACTTGTGAAATAATCTTATATATAATAAGTGAAATTATATAATACAAGATTTATAAATGTGATTTATAATCTAAAAACAAAATTCCAGAGAAGTGTTTTGAAAGGATATGATATTTTGGAAAATTGTTTTGGAGAAATTAAAGCTCTAAAATCTTTCCGGTCGCTGGAAAATAATTTCGATATGATCGCAACATCATTGGTGTTCATTTTCGGGTTTTCAAAAGAGGGATTGCTGCCAAATTGTTTTAAATGAAAGTTGTTTGTAAAATTTGGATTTGGTTTTGGAAATTTAGAAGATAATTTGAATTAATTTCAAAAATGGTTTTGGAAGGTTGAAAAGACTCTAGAATCCCATTTAAAATATTTATGGGAATGATAAATGAGTTGATAACTTATACAATTTGAATTTTGATAGAATAAATTTAACCTAAAGGATGGAGTTAAATTAAAGGAAGTGTAAGTGAATCAATAAAAATCCAAGTGGTAATTGTTGAATATAAGTTGTTTAACTTATGAAATGACAAAATGAAAGTGAAACAAATTGTTAAAAATCATTAAACAATTTTATTAAGAAAAATAAATCTGAATTTGAATAAGTGATGAAGATTTGACTGTGGTAAAAGTTAAATAGAAATGAAATCTGAATTGGATTTATAAGTGAAAATTTAAGTGAAGTTGAAAAAATGATGTTTGAAAGAGAATATAACTTAAGTGAAGTTGAATAAAGTTGATTTTGGAATCGAAGTAAATTAATCAAGAGAAGTGATGAATTTGAACTTGAGTTATATAAATGAAATTCAACCTTAAAGGAATTAGCAATTGAATTGATAAATGGATGAAATATTAATCAATCGAATGTAAAAGAATTGATATAGAATAATGAATGTAAGTGTAAATCCATTAGAAGCTAATGAAGTTGAGAAATTGAATAAATTGAATGGAAGTCAATTTAATATAAACCAATGTAACGTTTCGAGAATTGTAAAATTAATGTAAATCGAATAAATTTTGTTATATTGGATATACACTGTTTGTTATATGATTGTTAGTTGATTATATATAATTCATTAAGTGTTAATGAAATTGAATTAAGGAAAATTGAAAGCTATAAATCAAATTGGAAGTTAAGTGAATTTGATTTGAATGTGGAAGTGAACCAACTTGAATGTAAATTAGTGAATGCAAACAAATTGAAATTGAATATGCATGAATGTTAGTAAATCCAAAGTTAATGAATCAAATGTGATTAAATTGAAAACCAATTCATTGAATGTTAATGAGAAGTGAATTTATTTTGATTTGGTTATGGATTTGTTGGATGTTTATTGGTTGGATAGTTGTTGATGGTTGCATTTGTTGATTGAATGCATTGCTGTGTTGGCATATGTAGCTGTTATGTTACTATATGATGTATATTGATATTATTTTGATATATACATATTTCTCATTTGTTTGTTGAGTGTTTAGTAGGTACGGATTGCGCTTGCTTCGCATTTGGAGCTCGCTTTCGCGCTATATTAGCCATATACGCTCGCTAATAAAAAAATAAGGTACATATCTCGGATTAAATATCGTACTTTTACACTTTTTTCTCTGCGGGATGCCTCATTACTTGATGAGATGTATATTTGTGATATATATATACTGTCATTTTTTTTCGGATCGAGCCACGCAAAGGAGACTTTGGCGAATTTTTTCGAAAATTTAAGGCGTTAGAATATTTTTGAGAAAATTGGGAAAAAAATTTTGTTTTCTTGAAAACTAAGTCTGGATTTGGAAATTTAGTAAAGTTATTGTAAGAAGTTCAACTATGAATTTTGAGAAAGTTAAACACTTAAGAGATTTGAAAAAATCCAATTTGAATGGTTTGTTTTGGAAAGTTAATGGATTCTGTAATTTTTTCTTACTTTGTAATTTCGAGGACGAAATTCTTTTAAGGGGGGAAGTTTCTAACGACCCAAAATTTCTGTCAATTAAAATTTGTATATTTAATTGATTTTAAATGTTAATAAGTGAAATTAAACAGTTGAATAAATTTTATTTCGAATAATCGGATTTAATTGGATAATTAAATCGATAATTTAATAGTTGAAATTGCATAAAAAATTGGAAATTGGGTTAAGTATGATTAAAAATGATTTGTAAAATTTTATTTTATCATATTGGTGTTAGAACAATGTTATAGAACTTTTAAAATCGAATTTAAAGCTAATTTGTGAAAATTGAATATTTTAATATTTAATTGACGTGTAAAATTAACCATTTTTCAAAAAGTCTCGGATTTCGACGAAACCAGTTTCATCGGGTCCGTAAAGATATATTATTGTAAGGTTTCAAATTTCGTGTCAATCGGATTTATCATTTGTCCGAGGCAAGGCAAAACGCATAAGAATTAGTTTAATCGATTTAATTTGAATTTGATCGTTTATTTCCATAACTCGCACATATGATCGAATTAGCCTCTAAAAACTATTCCATTGTGTCGGAACGCGGGTTAAACCCTAGAAACGCCGGTCACCATGCGAGATTTGGAAATGAATAGTGTTATGGCGAAATTCTATAAAAGGACCCCCTTGCTCACAAATCACTCAAACCCTAATTCCTTTGCTTCAGCTGCCACTAATGAAATCGATAGCCATAAACTTCTCTTCTTCTCCCCTCAATCACTCTCAATCAGTAGACAATTAGCAAGTGCTTTCAACTAACAAATTGAAGAGCACGGAGAGAGCTTCAGATCCATACGGCTACTTCGTCGAATCGTCGACCAGAGACGAAGAAGTTTACCCACGTTCGCACGTCGTTTGGGCACTATTTTCGAACCATAGCAGTGACCGAGTTGCACGTGTTTGATGGTGAAGGTGGAGCTCGACGTTGGCTTCGTAGTGGTGGTAGTTGATCGGGCTGAAGTGTCATGGTGGTGGCTCGTTAATTCATGAAAGAGAGGTGGCATGGGTTCGTTTTTCACGAACGTGAACGGGGGGAGAAAAGAAGGCAGGTGCGACCACGATCTGATGGGTTAGAATGGATGGCCTGGATTGCATCTAGGGTTAGAAAAGGATTAAAATGTAAATTAATTTATATTTAAAATTCGTTCAAACTTTAAAATATCGTATCTTTGTCATACGAGGTCCGTTTTGGACGAAACGAATTGCATTGGCTTCGTTTTGTCGAGCACTACGCAATGGAATGGGATTGGAGTCTTTTGGAGCTAGTTTGAATTTCGGCTAAAATTAAACGCACGTTTAATTTCATTCGAAATAAAACACCGAAACTGAATCGTAAACCAAGGTGAGAACTTCTCACTCAATCGAATTGTTTCAATTTAAATTTTAAATAGTTAGATTTAAAATTGCTTGATTGTATGACTGAATGATCAATTATTATCTATTGTATACTAATAGACCCTATGCGTCGTATATTAAGCGGACGTTATTTATTAAAAACATATACCGCGATAATTCCATCTTGATTGGAATTGGTATTATATATGTACTTGGAGTTGATTTCCCGCATTATATAGGGGATGAGACCCTATTGCGCCGTATAATAGCGGATAATATTTTATAAATCCTATATAACCCGATATTCCGTATTGGAACGGAATTGGTATTGTGCTAAAGTCTGTGGATGCAGGGAAACAAGTTGGAGGGATCCAACTGGATTCCTCACCAGTATTTATTTGATTACATATATTGTGATATTTGATTGAATATCATATCGATATATGATGTTTGGAAGTCGTGATTGACTATTTGGTGTGTTGCATCATTGGGCCAATTTGGAATTTTAAAAGGATTTTAAAGTGATGATTTTCAAATTGAAAAAGTCATTTTTTTAAAGTATATGTTTTATTAAAATTTTGCATTGATTCATTTTAAATAAATAAATGTTAAAATTTGAAACTTATAAAAATTATGATTTTTGTGAAATATTACCAAAGTGTGATTTTTGAAATAAATAGTTGATTAATTTATAAAATGGTTTAAATTGGGATTTTTGAATTATTATAAACGGTTTATATAAAAAGATTTATAAACTTGATATTTTATAAATTACAAATATTGGAATTATAAAACGAGTTTTTATAAGTGTTAAAATGAAATAAAAATGGATTTCATAAGTGATTGAAATATATAGATTTATAAATTGTGAAGCTATAAAATGAATAGATTTTTGTAAAATAAAAGATTATAAGTAATTAACTTATAAATTAGATTTTGGTATATAAAATGAGTTATAAATTGAATTGGTTATTTGAGGAGATTTATAAATCGAATTTGTTATAAAATAGAAATGGAATTTATAAACGTTGTTTTATAAATCCATAACCAAATAAATTTGATAAGTAAATATAGAAATTATTAAAGGAATTATATCCACAATTTTGGACTGTGGAAAATCCTTTAATTAAATATGTGTAAGTGTTGAATTTGGTAAACGATTTATATCCACGATTTTGGACAGTGGATAATCTTTTGATAAAAGTGTAGAAATACTGAATTTGGTAAATAAGGTATATTCACGATTTTGGACAGTGAATATATTATTAAATAAAATGGGTATGGTTTGGAGAAGTGATATTATAAAATGAAGTTAACTGTTTTAAAAGATGTTTTAAAATGTGTTATGAATCAAAACCATAGATTTCAACATTCATTGTTGAAATAGACGTTTTCGAGAAAGAGAAGGAAATGGTGGACTGTAACACTGTTGTTATAGTAGATGGTTTCCGAAAGGAAATGTTTTATATAGTATTGGGATTTATATATCTATCTTAAATTCGAATCCTTATACTTGTGATTTTGGGTTGTCGTAACGATGTTTTACGCAACATTCGTTTTGACCCAACTAAATGTGTTTGAAAGGATGTTTTCCTTAGAGAATAAAATACATACTTAACTGTGATTTAAGTATATTGAATATTTTCAAATGTTGAAAATAAATAGATTTGTAAATTACTTATTATTAAATAAGTATGGAAATATTTTTCCAATATGAAATGAATGTTTTGGGAATTATCTTTTTAAAGATAAATTGAAAATGAATATTAGAAATCGATTTGAAAATCGTATATTCATAGATATTTTGGAAATGTAAATTCATTATGGAATTTATAAAAGAAAAGGGAAATTTGTTTAAAAATAAATATTTATTTATTTTTGAAGTGTGGAAATTATATATCTTGTAAATATATTTTTGAAAATAAATAATTTGGGAACTTATTTGGAATCTGGTGATGTTGAGCATGCCTATTGATAGTTAAATAACCGACTATCAATATTTACCTTTAAATAGGTATTTTTTGTGATTGCTTGAATTTGAAGGCTACACTTATTTTTGAATAAGCGCTCACTATTCGGGTTAGCCAGGAAAGGACCTTGGGGTCGTATAACCCATTCCGAATATGTGATACGTCGTTATGGATTGCGTTTGTTGACTGGTGTTGAAGACCGGATATTTTTGAAAACGGAAGGATTACCGTCGAATGACTCTGCATCGACGGATATCCGATATAGAGGTTTTATTACTCTTAGTGACGGAAAGTTCGGACGTGATTAGTGAGTATCCGGATTGCAAGGACTTCTTTAGAAGTGCCTTCGATTCTGTTCGAGCCCGGAACAGACTTGTAAGGATTGTATGTCTGACATTACAAATTGAGATATAAAGCTGATTTCTTTCAAATACATTACTACTGGTGGCGGAGAATTTATTCTCTTAGCTTACCACCATTATCTGAGACATACGAGCTCATAGGTTATGTAGTTGAAGGTTATTAGTGATATACTCCCAATTTGGTAGTGTGATATGCTAAGTGATATTGAGCATTTGTCGAACAAAGCACAGCTTTTGTATAAAGCGTGGCTTTATGGACGAGACTTCGTCGGACCTCACACTCCGAAAATGGTCAAAACAGGAAGGATGCAGCAAGGTTATTAGGAGTAGCGCCCCTTTAGTGTATGTCCTTCCTTCTGGATAGAGGTGTCATCATGGTATGGAGCCCAAATACTTAACCTATGTTGTTGCTGCAAATTTATTACTTTATGGTTGTTGGAATTGAGGATCCTCGAATATAGATCGGTTATGATCGGGGGATGACATATTCGTGTCAGTAGTTACCCAGTTAGTGGTAACCCGGCCTTGTGTTGGCAGAGATCCGATTAGGTTCTCGAGTCGTCTTTCCAAAGGGGTACCCATGTGGCAATGGGAAGTTCCTTGGCCTGACCATTTGTTGAAAATCCAAAGAAACAATACGATCTTGTATAGTTTTAGTTTTAGAACCTACCATTTACTTGTGGTGGTCACCACTATTTAGATGGTAGCTATAGTAGGCATAAGTGCGGAATGCCTATGTTGGCTAAGATTTATATCTTTACTTTCGAAATGTTTTCTGCACTATGCACTAGTAATAATATCAAATGTTTCTTTTTAATGTGTATCAGGCATCTTTGACTATCATAAGGAGAAATCTACTCTGATTCCGCGTTTGCATTGTGTGTGTGTGTGCGGAAGGCCTTATGGTAGTCTCATTTTCCAAAAAGCATTGCGAATCTATTTTAAAATATCCCTTGGTTTCTTTTAAAGATAAATAACTGTTTTTAAGTTCTCACACCAGTCTCATGACTGACTCGGAGTTTATTGTTTCCTTTCTAAACTCTGGGTGCCCACCAATTTCCACACGGGCAGTCTAGAGTTAGGTTATCAGGATATTCTGGAATTCAGGAGTTGCTGGAGGCAAGCTGGATGGCATGACGTATTCACTAGTATATAGTATTTCTTTTCCGCTGTTTGTTGTTGTTTGTTGTTGTACACTCTGATGATGTAATGTAATGTAAAATGATGTAATGTAATAACTGATATAGTTTTTTGTTTAACGATTATTCATTTATCTATTATATGTTGTTCCGCTGCGATTGTGAGATTCTGATATTGTTTTTAGTTTTTAGTTTGCTTTTTTTTCTTCTCTCTTCTTCTATCTTTTTCTTCTTCTTTAAACATAACATTTTAGTTTTCCGGCATTCGATTACTCGACCGTTGATACAATGGACGTATTGATGTCGGTTTCCGAGCGTCGAAAAGTCGGATTCGTTACATTTGGTATCAGAGCATATGGTTAAGCGACAACCATGGCTCTGTTGGGATTGACTCATTAGAGATAGAGTTAGTAGTACTTTAGAATGATTTTGAGTGTAATAATAGCAATGAGAGCATATTTGTTAGTGAATATAAATTGTTTATATTGTGATGATTGGTTTGTTGAGTGGTATATGGATTCGGGTCAATACGAGTAATTAACGTTATTGATAGGGATCTCTAAACACTTGTACCGAACAATTTGACACAATATTGTTTTAAAATAGGGTAAATGAAACTTGAAAAAATCAAACTTAAAAAATGGCGAATCAATCAAATCCAGGAGGGGAGGACGAGGAGGAAGAGGGCTGGACTAGGGTGATGGATCGGAGAAAGAGGCAGGCGACTTCAGGTGTGAATGGGCAGAAAGGGATTCGAACTGCGGTGGCTGATCATGCTAAGGGAAAGTCAGATCTACATGTACCTCGGGTAAAGATGGAGGATCAGATGAAGGTGAATAAGTCAGCGATCGGATCAGGTGTGTTTGCAAAGTCTACACCTAGAAGCTGGTGTGATCTGGTCAAAGGGAAAAAACAAGGTGAAACTATTCAATACTTTGATCCAGTAATTGTTAATGATAGAAAAACAGCAATAATTGGAGAGGAGGAGCTGAACTCAGCAGAGAAAATGTGGTCTAATTCTATTCTTATATATTTGGTGGGGAAAAGACCGTACTATATGTTTTTCAAAGCATATATAAGAAGAATGTGGCTTCCAAAAGGTAAATTTGAAGTCTTTGCTAGGGATAATGGTTTCTATCTTGTTCAATTTGAATTAGCAGAAGATTGTAAAAAAATACTAGAAGAAGGACCATGGATGATGGATGGGAAGTTCATTATCATGAAAAAATGGAATAGTTCTATCAAATATGAAAAAGATCTATTGCTATCCATTCCTATTTGGGTGAGATTTCCCAATCTAAATTTTGCATATTGGAATCATATTTCACTGTGTAAAATTGCTAGTACTATTGGTAGACCTATTGCAATGGATGAGCATACCAAAAATAGGAGCAGAATTGCTTTTGCCAGAATGCTCATCGAAGTCGATGCGTCTTTCAAATTTGAAAAGGAAGTGCAAATCAAATTGCCTAAAGGTGATTGCGTAATGCAAAATGTTGAATATGAATTTATACCTCCAGTTTGTCAAAACTGTGTATGCTTTGGTCATGTGAATAATGAATGCCCTATAACATTTACGCAACAATGGATACCAAAGCCTACAACATTAAACAACGAGACTGATAGCATGGACATTGTTTCAGAGGAAAACACAAACCATCAAACTCTTTACATCAATTCAGAAGGAATAGTACATCACAATGCAGAAGTTATTACAATAGAAGAGTCCAATGTTCAAGATCATACATATAATAAGAATAAAGATGTTTCTCCATCAGACACAACTGCTTTGAATGTTGAGACATCTCAGATATCATCAAAGAATCCTGCAATTGCAATTGCAGCCCCGCCATTAACTGAAACAGAAGGATGTGGTTCACCTCCACAAATCAGCATGGCTGCTACAATTGCAGAGGAACCCTATGCTGGTCTCTCTGATATATCTCAAATACAAAGCATTTCAGAAGGAACACCTACAAGTTATAAGACTCCGGATCCAACTGCACTGACGTCATCGACAAAAGCCTCAGTCAGTCTATCATCATCAGAGAATTTATGTAACAGGGAGTTATCAAATCACAATGAAAATGTTTTAAATAATTTACACCCTCAAATTTCAGATCTAACAACTGTAGTGCTTAATCCTTTTCAGGTGCAGAAAGACATGAAAGACTCAAAAGTGGAAGCATCTTCTTTATCTCAATCATGCATCAAACCCACATACCCTTCAACCATTAATCCTCCCAACAATTCACCTAAAAACCTCACATCCATCAATCCTGAGTTTGAAAAAGTGCTTACAGAAATAAAAGGGAAAAAATTTCGTGAAAAGAAAAAGAATAAAGTGATTCATGATAGTGTGACTCCCACTATAAGGACCAGGAGTCAGGAAAGTTCATCCAAATAATGTCAATCTTGTGTTGGAATGTGCGGGGTCTTAACAAGGCATCACATGTTTTAGAGGTAAAAAACATTGTTTTCTCGCAAAAACCTTCTATGTTTTACTTAGTTGAAAATAAATTGGGAAGAAATAAAATTCAGCTGTATATGGAATCGTGGGGAAATAAATGGACATGCATAAATAACATTGAGTATCATCACAAGTGCAGAATTCTTATTATGATCAACTCAGATATTTGGAGCAGTTACGTAATTTCTATGAGCAAACAACATATTACATGCATGCTAAATAATACTGCAGGGGCTCAATGTATTGTTACAGTCATCTATGCATTAAATCTTGAATCCGAAAGGAAAACTTTATGGAAACAACTGGAAAACGAAGCAAACACTTTTATTACACCTTGGTGCATCATAGGGGATTTTAACTGTGTTAGATTATTGAAGGAAAAAATGGGAGGAAATAAGTTGACAACCAGAAACATTCAGGAGCTTAACAATTTTATCAACTCTGTAGGGGTCAAAGAACTCAGTATTTCAGGGGTTAAGTTTTCATGGAGATCAGGGCCTAAAAAAAATATTGCTACAAAGATTGATAGACTTTTATGCAACATTGAATGGATGAACATGTTCAAAAATTCTCATGCAAAATATTTAGACCTATCTACCAGTGATCATGTACCTATTATGTTCCACTTTAATTGCACACAAACATTAGAAGGTCCAAAGCCATTTAAATTCATGAATCATTGGGTCATGTGTGAGGGGTACAAAGAAGCAGTTGAAAAGTGTTTTATTTTCCCTGAAGAAAATCAGTTATTCAACCTTATTCAAGTGCAGAAAAATATCAAAAAGGAAATTAAAAGATGGTGCAAAGGAAAAAATGATTTACAGTCACAGATATCAAAATGTAAGCAAGAGGTCAACACTGCTTTACAGATATTAGAAAATAACCATAACTCCTTAAATGCACAAAATCTGCATGATGCTCAAGTAGAACTGGCAAAAAATTTGAAGCTGTTAGCAATGGACAATAAACAAAAAACAAAATGCCAACGGATCAAATGGGATGATAGTTGTTCAAAAATTTTCTTTGCAAAACAAACAACCAGGAGATTTGTCAACAGCTGTCACAACATTATAAAAGAAAATGGAGAAGTAGTCAAAACTCTAAAAGAGATAGAGGAAGAGGCTGTCAAAAATTTTTCCAACATATATAATAGAGGAAACATAATTGATCAGTTCCCCAATATCACTCCAAAAAGAAAGATAAATGAATGGGGAAAAGTTTTCCTTAATGCTACATTTGAGGAAAAAGAATTAAAAAGAGCCATTTTCAGTGTACATAATGATATTGCTCCTGGATATGATGGTTTTAATGCAAAATTCTACAAAAGACATTGGGATGAATTAAAAAAACCTCTTTTAGAAGCTATGCAGTCTTCTTTTGATAATGGCAGAATAGTGAGAGAAATTAATCACACTATTATCTCCTTAATCCCAAAAGTTAAAACCCCAGAATCTGCTTCAGATTTCAGACCTATAGCATGTTGTTCCATGCTGTACAAAATCCTATCTAAAATGTTATGTGACAGAATGAAGTTTGTTCTTGGAGAATTAATATCTGACAATCAAACAGCCTACTTACCAAACAGGCAAATCAAAGATGGGATAATTATTGCACATGAGCACATCAGAAATTTTAACAAGCATGGCAGTAACAAAATGTGCATAAAGGTGGATCTTAAGAAGGCATATGACTCAGTGAATAGATAATTCATCCTGCACATGATGAGAAGCATGGACTTTCTAGCTAAATGGATAAAAATAATTCATGAAATGATAAGTACTCCTAGTTATTCTTTTTCTATTGATGGATATCATAAGGGATATTTTACCGGGAGTAATGGTTTAAGACAAGGAGACCCCTTATCCCCTTACCTTTTTACTTTATGCATGGAATATTTCACTCTGTTGATGGATGCTAAAGCTACTAAAGGAAAAGTAGAATCAGTTATCAAGAACAATTCTAACATAACACATCTTATTTATGCAGATGATCTGTTAATTTTCATAAATGCAACTGTAGTTGGAGCCAAATCTGTTAAAAACTGTTTCAAAAAACTAAAGAAAGTGACTGGCTTGGAAATGAATAATCTCAAAACCCAAGTTTTTTTCAACAAGTTTTGCAACAATAAGGATCAAGTGCTTAACATTCTGGATATTCAAGAAGGAGAACTACCTGTCAGGTATCTTGGATTACCTTTATCTGTCACATACATCAAACATTCAAATTGTAAACAACTTATAGACAGAGTGTCAAATAAGATGCATGGTTGGGAGAGCAAATTTCTCACAGTTCCAGGTAGAATTGAACTAATTAAAGCTGTTGTTTATCCAATGGTCAGTTTTTGGATGCAATGTTTCATGCTACCTAGCTTAACTATCCATAAAATCAATCAGTTATGCAAACAATTTATCTGGAAAGGCAAGAAAGTAAAATACCATGGGAAATAGTCACAAGTGTTAAAGCTGAAGGAGGGATAGGGTTGAAAAAACTGTCAGATATAAATAATACTTTCTGCATCAAAAGAATATAGGAAACTCTTAACAATTCAACTTACAGTGCTAAGTGGCTTAATGTGAAATATGCAAACAATAAGACTTTGTGGGAAGCTCACTTTAGTAACAATTCCTCATGCACTTGAAAAAAATGTTATATCACAGAAAAGATGCTCAAAAATTAATCGATAGAAGAATTGTGGATGGCAAATCTACTAGTTTGTGGTTTATACCTTGGATTAATGGTTCAACCTTATTGGAGAAATTGGGGAATGAAACCTTATCATACTCAAGAGGACATAACCACAAGGTAGATCAAATTATATCTGGTAATAGTTGGAGGCCTGAAAACATCTCATATCTTGGTAATATAAGTGAGGAAATAAGACAAATACCCATATATCATGATAAAACAGAAGATTATTGGTTTTGCACAAACAGTAAAAATGGCGTTTTTTTCTTTTCATGATGCGTGGAATGAGTTAAGAGTCAAACATCAGAACATCAATTATTACAAAATCATATGGAATACCATCTCACTCCCAAAAATGAATGTATGCTTATACAGAGCTATATTCAGCTTCCTACCCACAAAGGACAAACTACAATTGCAAGGAATGACTGAAGATAATATTTGTGTTTTGTGCAAAAGGGAAGTAGAAACATGTAAACATCTATTTTTCAACTGTTCTTTTTCTAAGCATGTGTGGTGTTGGATCAGAACCATGATGGGGGACCCTATAACACATAGAAATGTTCATATTTCAATCACAGATGCCATTGCATATATAACTCACAAATTTGCAGCTAACAACATAAAGAAAGATATCATAATAGCTGCGCTTAGCTCCTCTGTTTGGTTTATTTGGAAAAGCAGGAATTCTATCATTTTTAACAATGAAAAGATAGAAAAAATCACGGCCTGTAATACCATAAAATCCAATGTTCGTGACATTATCATTAATAGATCCAAGTTTTTCAGTCAAAGCATGATTAACGCTGATGATATCATTCAAAAATGGGAGATTTTACCTCTGCGAGTTGACACTACCTTGACCGAAAACCCCAACTTCCCAAATACAGCATCATCCTCAAGATACATGATTGATAGAGAAGATAATGAAACTAAGAGCTCGAGATTGTCTAGACGCACTGATAGTATTATCACTATCGCTAAAAGAGAAGAAAGATTGCCTGGTAGAGAGAATGAGCCGCCATGATTTGCTAGGTTTTCACAAAGAATTTAGGGCATTGGTTATGAGTATACGGGTCGCTTAAATGTCCATCTGTTTTATTATGTATATGCTGTGTATGTAATGTTTTTGACATTATCAATAAGTGTTTGAACCTTTTTCAAAAAAAAAATATGGTAAATGAAATAATTTTACCTTGATTATATTTTATATGTAAAGAATAATTTTTCAGAATTATTAAAGTGTATATAAATTGATTGTTTGGTTGTCGAATAAGTTAAATAAAAACAATAGCTGTAAAAGAATGAATTGTATAAGCAAATGAATTATAAGTATAAAGTTATAATTAAAATGATTTACACTTGTGAAATAATCTTATATATAAGAAGTGAAATTATATAAGTAAAAGATTTATAAATGTGATTTATAATCTGAAAATAAAATTCCAAAGAAGTGTTTTGAAAGGATTTGATATTTTGGAAAATTGTTTTGGAGAAATTATGTAACATCCCCCTTTTCGCACGCTTTAAATCGAAACACGTGCCAATTCAAACCATACAGAAGGGCGGATTGTTATGGGGTAAATAAGAAAAGCAAGAAAGAATAAAACAAAACAGAATCTCATAGCGGAAGGACAAAATATAATAATAAATATATAGTTCGTAAAACTGTTTACAAACATTTGGTTCTTCTTTATACAATAAATATCAGAGTTCACATACCAATAATATTAATGCAGCGGAATACAGTGTAGCGGAACCATATAATATATAATAATAATAGTAATGAAATCTTCGTCTTCTTCCTCCAGAAAAATCTTCAAATCCTGAAACGCTCGGACTGACCCGAGCGAATTGAAAAGAATAAACACTCGAGTCAGAGCTAAAAGATCTTATGTAAGTTAAATTAACAGAAATGAATATGAGTGCAGTAACTCAAGAGATGCTCCGGATTTACATCTCTTAAGGACCCGTTAAACTATTTACTATATAGTATATTTCGCTATTATAATAATGTCTAATTGTAACATAAACTTACTTTAAAATAGCGTTAAGGCTTTACATTTTCCACCTTAACACATTTATATATTCCCATAGTCTATAGAGTACCATAATCTCCCCCGTACTGGGCGTCGTCAGAGGCCACTCCATAGGTATGGTACAAAACCAAAATCATATACGACGCGATAGGGTAGGTGACACGGCACAACTAGGCAATGACAGGGTAGATATACCAATTACGCATCCGGGCTGGTGGTAACGCATAGCCGCAGCTACCGCCCCCCTCGAACAAACTCCCCTTAAAATCAAAAGTAAAGGTGGCCACTGAATCAATCCAAAGTCAGAGTAGTATTGAAGAGGAGTGTCCGATAAAGGGCGCTAACCCCCTTGGCCCGAGAACCGCTCCTGTTTTAGCCACCTTATGCCAACTCACGGGAGTCGGGTCCACGTATTTACCTTAAAGGAAACGCCGCCACCAACCTACTCCATTCTGGAATCTCCACCGCGTACATGGTTGTTAAAGTGGTTTTCGGAGTTGGCAGAGAGTATGACAACTTCCGATACCGGTCTCTTCAACAACCAAACGTTATTATAACACCGAGGTCATTTAAAAATAATTATGCTTTCAAAACCAGAATATAATTATCCATTTCAAAACCCATAAATATGATATCATTTCCTTTTAAATCCCAAATAAATATGATATCATTTTATTTCAAATATATTTCTTTTCCAAAATCATGCCACTTTTAAGATTTATAATACCTCGAAACCAAATATTTGAAATTTAACTTTCCACATAATACTTCGAAATCCATAGTTTTAAAACCATAACTTTCAAAACTTACATGATTTGAATATTCAACAGTATATAAAATAAAATAATTGAATTTAAAATTTCTTGTAAAGTAAATAATTTCCACGCCTTTACAATTTTATTTACTTTATATTCAGTCTAAACTCATAACCTTTAGATTCACTTTCAGTTTCAATAAAAACACTTAGATTTCAATATTTTCAAACTTTGAGTATTTAATAACTTTCAAAACTTAGGTTAGGAATTTCTATTCAACAATTCATTGTCTTATTATTTAGTTTTGAAACGTTTACATAATAGATCCATAACAATTTAAAATAAAACCCAATATATTGACACTAAATATTTTCTTCCATTTATTTATACTAGAATTATTCATTTAATTTATCTTGAATAAAAATCCAGTTATAAATATCATACCTTTAAAATTTCCAAGATTAATAAGTTTACACCAACTTGTGGAGTTTAATTTTTAAATAAGCCCAATTCCAAATAAATTTCCAATTAAATTTCCAATCTTAATTGATTTAAACTATTTGAAACTCTATATATACACAATATCTTAAACCTGTACTTCATCATAAATATAAATTATCAAACTCCATTTTTCAACTTATTTATTTCCATTTAACCAATTCATACATAGCTTAAATTCAATAATTTAACAATATATGTATATATAAAATAAGATTTTATATAAGATCAAAATTAATATTTATTTAACCGCATCCTATCCAAACCATAGAAATCATTTCAAAAATAATTTTATATATATACCGTGGTGCCTGTATATAATTTTCTATCTTATGGTCAAGTGATACGGATATTTATCATTTCAATCCGCAATTTAAAAATAAAAATGCGGTTGTATATTATTTCAAACCGCAATCCCGAATGAAATGAGAATGCATAATAACTTGCAGTTTATATAATATGGAACACATCATCCATTCACCCAATATCAATCATCAACCCATTTTATTTCAATCATCGTCAATTTAAACAAACATCAATAGAGCATATAAAACATATCAAGTATCAACGAATAGTTTATATTAAAAATAAATAAATAAATAACTGTTTAACTAGTAGTTTATATGCAAAATAAATAAATTTTAATTGTCAATTTATATGCAATAATAAAATTAATTAACAGTTAAATTAGATAAATGCGATTTAACTGAGACGATGAATAAAATAAGCAAAACAGTCATAAATAAATTTCTACTCATATCCTAAATCAATTTAACAAACATAAGATAACTTAGAAGTTGTGAGAGGGTTAGAACACTCACATTTTGAATTTATATTGAATTTAAATTCAATTTAAACCCAAAAATTTGACAGTCTCCAAATCCGTCCATAGCAACGCCAAAATGTCTGGAATTCCAATACAATTCCAGAAAAATAAACCGCGCGTGAATCCGAGCTCGTACGCAAAAGTTATGAAAATTTGAAAATTGGAAAATTCTGGTCCTGTGTCAACTTCGGATTCGACTTCGGTGCGCCGCCTCAAATCCCTGGTGCTTGCTTGAAGTTTTTTCCAAAACGACCCGGAGCGACCCGGGTCATTTTCTTCCTGACCTGAAGTAGATACAGCGTTTTTGCCTCTAAAACTCAAAGCGTGACTCGACGTGGCTGTAGATCCAAATTTTTTTTTTTTGAAACTAAATTAAAATTAATTTTTTGGAATTTGGGAATTAGGTTTTTTTTCTGCCATTGGAATGAGGAGTTGAGAAGGAGATGTACGTATAGAAAAATGAAAATAAGGAGTGGCTAGGGTTTATAACGGGTTATATATAAACAAGGCTAAAAAATAATAGATGGATGGGATTGGTATACGCGCTGAACGCTAAATGGCCCAAAAAGCCCGTTTCTACTCCGGAATGAAATTGGGTCAACCCATATATCAAAATATATGTTCAAAAATATTTTAAATGCGATGGAAAAAGTTTCACATCCAAATTCCATCGTATGAAGAAGTTATGCTAATTCAATTTTTTTCAAATTGATTTAGATTGATTTAAATTGCATAAATTTCAAGGCGTTTCGAGTCGGTACGATCAAACGACAAGTCCGATCGTTATGAAACTTGAAATAATATTATAATTCACCGTTACGGATCCGATGAAATTGGTTTCGTCGAAATCCGAGTCAGTGGCCAAAATGGCTAATTTTATATTAATTAAATAAATTAAGAATTCATTAATAAAATCCAAATTTTTCTTCTTCTTAAATTTGACAAATTTTATTACCTTTATATGTCTCAATCAAATTACAATGTTTTAAACAATTTGAAGTTGATTAACTTCCCATTTCATTTTCAAATTTTCATTTTTATTAAATTTAGAAATTATTAATTAGGTTTCCAAAAATTTCATTGAATTAAATCTTCATTCTTATTATTCAATCCATTATGGCCAAATGGATGAAATTAACACGCATAAATATTTTTCAATTTCGACTAAATTTTCAATTAACGTAAAAATAAATGTTTAATTTTTACTTAATTGCAAAAACTCAATTACCTTAATTCTTTATATTCATATAATAAACAAATCTTGATTTACAATCTTTTCATTTACCCATAATCATATTATAAATGGAATCTACATTATCTTCAATTATTAATTACCATCAGTTAAGATCTTAACATTTGTTCCATAAATTTATTTTCCCTGAATTATTTATTGCATATATCTAATTCCAATTTCATAATCACATTTAAACCATTAATTGGTATTGCATTGACATTTAACTTACTAGCTTATATCAACACTATTGTCATTATTTGCAAATGGATTACCAAATTTAGTCACTACCCTAAATAATTAACGTAAATTAAACTCCATTAATTCCACTGATCTAACTTTCATTCAATTAATTAATGATTCCCTCGGTTAGCAATAACGTAACATTTTCATTATTTGTATTGCAAATAATTCAAAATTCAATTCCTAATTCTTAATATCCTCTAAATTACAACTTCCAAACATGGTATTAATCATCATTTACGTACGTCTAATTATTTTAATTCACATTAACATAGTAAATAAATTACCTTTAATGAAATCTATCCCCCAATTTATTATATGCAATAAATTTTGAACTTACAACAGTTTCAATTAATTATTTATATTTACTGCGATTGAATACCAAAATTTATTTACCACATCAAATAAATGAACAATCTATATTCTTTGTCACCTATTTTCTTTTAAATTCAGTTATAAGTTTGTTACTTACCAACCAGGTTATAATAACACTAATATTTTTTAACCCACTGCTATATATGATATATTTGCATCACATACTTGAATTTTTCAATTTCATCTTAATTCCAATTCACGGTAGTATAATTTCTTACTATAAACCCATTTATAATTTGCAGACCAATTAATTAGTTTCAACTAAATAGATTGATTCAATTCAACTCTTTTATTAAGTCTATATAAACCAATATACTATTTCATTGGTAAATGTTTATTTCAATTATTCCTTTATTACTTACAAATCTTATTTCATTCATGAATGCCATCATTTATCAATTATTACATAATTTTATTAATTTACATTCAGTTACAACTAAATTAATACACTGTCATTTGTAAATTAAATGCTTACAATTTATAAGCTTTCATTCCAAACAATATTTCAATTTGTACCGGACATTGATTTAATTCAATTTACTATTTAATATTATTAATTCACTAACTAAATTCACTAATTACCTTTGTTCTCTGATATGCAACTCTTAGCCTAGTATAACAATTTACATCACTTAAATTTATTTGTCATTTTGTTTCAAATGTAAATACTTAGCCTTATATTCCCATGGTTTCATTTCATTCTTAGCATTTGCTTCATTATTAATTATAAATCCTTATTTTTTCTAAATTAAATTTACGTAAATCTTATTAAATGAAAATTTTAATTAACGAAAATTACGGGTAGTTACACTCTCCCCCACTCAAAACTTTTCGTCCCGAAAAGGAAAAAGAAGGGAAAAGAAGAATTAAGAAATCAATACCATATCAAATATTAAATTTATAAACAAATAAATTTACAAAATTAATTTAGATAAAATACAATAATTTATAATCATTAAAATTTTTTTTATACTCAAACTAATAAAGTTTGGAAAACATTTTCAAATTATTTTCTAAGTCCAAAATTTACGGAAAATTTTGACAGAGTCTCCTTTGTACGGGGAGACTCGGGTGAAAATATAATATCAAATATATCAAAATATCACATATAATATCCAAAATATAATATCCCAACACGGGAAAATATATAAAATAGCGCTATAAACCGTAATCCGAAACGTACATATTTGTCGGGAAATTTACGCTTAATTTATGGAACCAAAAGCAGTAGCAATTGCTTCCATAACCTGCATTTCACTTATAAAATCCAAAGGGTTAAAAATTTATATAAAGTGAAATATTTAAGTGGTTTCAATCACTAACAACAAATCAATACAACAACCATCAATTTCAACAAACAGCATACACAACCAATACAAAGCAACCATTCAATCAAACAAACAAATAGTTGTTCGGGTTCAAAACTTTTAAATTGTACGGAATGAAGAATAAACTACTAACGCATCATTTACTCAACAGTCTTTGATAAAACTAAATAGATTATTCATTTATCATAATTCAATTTTAAAGTATCCTTGCCCAAACAACCATCAACTAAACAACAACAAATCCAAACAATAATCAACTTAACTTATTATTAATTTCCTTTCATACCTTTGTTGTTTGATTTTCTTTTTATTTATACAGTGATTTATCTTTTAAATTTACATTTACTCATTAAATGTTTGCTTCATTTATTTTTACTTATTACTTACTATTATTCAGTTCCATTTATTTCGTTATAATTATTCATTCACTTATTATAGCATGACCTCTTTTATTTACATTCATTTATCAATAGTATTCATGTCCCATTCAATTTCTTAGCATTTCCATTTTGTTTACTTAAGTTTATAATCAACTATTTGCAATACTTACCTTTTATTATATTTACTAATAGTAAAATTTCAATTATAACTTAACTTATCCAGATATCATCACTTCTTATAAATAAAAGCGATTAATTGAACATCTTCATTACATACTTTTACTTGTATAATTTCCATTATATTTTCTTATTAAACATTTCAAATTTCAAATATTTGGTAAGTTATATATATGTTTTTAAGAATGGAATTAAAATCATACAAGTTTCTCTTATTTCTTCAATAAATCTACTGTTCAATAATAATCCTTTATTTCATAGGTTACAAATTTTAAATTTTATTTAATACCATTAATAACCTAGCATTAAACATCTTATTTCATTTAGGGTTTCAATTATTAATTACTTAGATTCCACTTCACTAGAATAATTGAAACTATTTATTGTGGAAACTTAAGAACTAAATACCGGGTTAAATTTCAACTTATTTTAAAAATAATAGGTAAATATATATACTTACAAATTATAAACCCAATTATATTTAAAAGAAATTAAAAATTCACTTTTGTTTATCAAAATAAATTTGTAGTAAAACTACCACAGTGGCCTTCCCACTTCGAAACTAGAAAATGAAAGTCGATGATGCGTGCACTCATCGCCGAAATTATTTTCCAGCGACAGAGAGGGGAGTACATAACTTATTTCTTTTCAAAATTTCTTTTTAAACAATTCTTTCAAATTATATTGAAATATTTATATCAGAAAATACTTCTAATAGTATTATTATTATATTCCAAAATCAATTGAAAGAATTTCCAAAACCCCAGAACTTAAGTTCTAAATTTCCAATTTTATTTTCCATCTAATTTCATCTATTATTTATAAATTTTATTATCTAACAACCAATATATTGCAACCAAATATATATCTTATTTAAAAAACAATTATTTTATATATAGAAAATATAATAGGCAAAATTATTTCATTCACCTATACTAAAACAAACATCATGTCGGTCTGTCCTATTAAGTGTTTGGAAGTCCCTATTAATGTCACAGAGTCCCATGCATCAACCGGAATTTATAAATACAAAAGGAACAGATTAACACAATATTAAAACACTTTTATAACACTAACAAATACTCTCTCTCATATATATACACTCAGCGACTCCCATAGGGTGTTTCTACCCTATTGATAAAGAGTCAGACCCCACAAAGCTAAGGTTTATCGCTAAACCAAAGCTCTGATACCAGATGTAACATCCCGCCTTTTCGCACGCTTTAAATCGACACACATGCCAATTCAAACCATATGGAAGGGCGGATTGTTATGGGGTAAATAAGAAAAACGAGAAAGAATAAAACAAAACAGAATCTCACAGCGGAAGGATAAAATATAATAATAAATATACAGTTCATAAAACTGTTTACAAACATTTGGTTCTTCTTTATACAATAAATATCAGAGTTCACACACCAATAATATTAATGCAGCGGAATACAGTGTAGTGGAACCATATAATATACAATAAAAATAGTAACGAAATCTTCGTCTTCTTCCTCCAGAAAAATCTTCAAATCCTGAAATGCTCGGATTGACCCGAGCGAATTGAAAAGACAAAACACTCGAGCCAGAACTAAAAGATCTTATGTAATTTAAATTAACAGAAATGAATATGAGTGCAGTAACTCAAGAGATGCTCGGGATTTACATCTCTTAAGGATCCGTTAAACTATTTACTATGTAGTATATTTCGCTATTATAATAATGTCTAATTGTAACATAAACTTACTTTTAAATAGCGTAAGGCTTTACATTTTCCACCTTAACACAGTTATATATTCCCATAGTCTATAGAGTACCGTAATCTCCCCCGTACTGGGCGTCATCAGAGGACACTCCATAGGTAGGGTACAAAACCAAAATCGTATACGACGCGATAGGGTAGGTGACACGGCACAACTAGGCAATGACAGGGTAGATATACCAATTACGCATCTGGGCTGGTGGCAACGCATAGCCGCAGCTACCGCCCACCTCGAACAAACTCCCCCTAAAATCAAAAGTAAAGGTGGCCATCGAATCAATCCAAAGTCAGAGTAGTATCGAAGAGGAGTGTCCGATAAAGGGCGTTAACCCCCTTGGCCCGAGAATCGCTCCAGTTTTAGCCACCTTATGCCAACTCACGGGAGTCGGGTCCACGTATTTACCTTAAAGGAAACGCCACCGCCAACCTACTCCATTCTGGAATCTCCACCGTATACATGGTTGTTAAAGTGGTTTTCGGAGTTGGCAGAGAGTATGACAACTTCCGATCCCGGTCTCTTCAACAACCAAATGTTATTATAACACCGCGGTCATTTAAAAATAATTATGCTTTCAAAACCAGAATATAATTATCCATTTCAAAACCCATAAATACGATATCATTTCCTTTTAAAACCCAAATAAATATGATATCATTTTATTTCAAATATATTTCTTTTCCAAAATCATGCCACTTTTAAGATTTATAATACCTCGAAACCAAATATTTGAAATTTAACTTTCCACATAATACTTCGAAATCCATAGTTTTAAAACCATAACTTTCAAAACTTAAATGATTTGGATATTCAACAGTATATAAAATAAAACAATTGAATTTAAAATTTCTTGTAAAGTAAATAATTTCCACGCCTTTACAATTTTATTTACTTTATATTCAGTCTAAACTCATAACCTTTAGATTCACTTTCAGTTTGAATAAAAACACTTAGATTTCAATATTTTCAGACTTTGAGTATTTAATAACTTTCAAAACTTAGGTTAGTAATTTCTATTTAACAATTCATTGTCCTATTATTTAGTTTTGAAACGTTTACATAATTGATCCATAACCATTTAAAATAAAACCCAATTTATTAACACTAAATATTTTCTTCCATTTATTTATACTAGAATTATTCATTTAATTTATCTTGAATAAAAATCCAGTTATAAATATCATACCTTTAAAATTTCCAAGATTAATAAGTTTACACCAACTTGTGGAGTTTAAATTTTAAATAAGCCCAATTCCAAATAAATTTCCAATCTTAATTGATTTGAACAATTTGAAACTCTATATATACACAATATCTTAAAGCTGTACTTAATCATAAATATAAATTATCAAACTCCATTTTTCAACTTTTTTGTTTCCATTTAACCAATTCATACATAACTTAAATTCAATAATTTAACAATATATGTATATAAAAAATAAGATTTTATATAAGATCAAAATTAATATTTATTTAACCGCATCCTATCCAAACCATAGAAATCATTTCAAAAATAATTATATATATATATACACACACACTGCGGTGCCTGTATATAATTTTCTATCTTATGGTCAAGTGATACGGATATTTATCATTTCAATCCGTAATTTAAAAATAAAAATGCGGTTGTATATCATTTCAAACCGCAATCCCGAATGAAATGAGAATGTATAATAACTTACAGTTTATATAATGTGGAACACATCAATCATTCACCCAATATCAATCATCAACCCATTTTATTTCAATCATCGTCAATTTAAACAAACATCAATAGAGCATATAAACATATCAGGCATCAACGAACAGTTTATATTAAAAATAAATAAATAAATAACTATTTAAATAGTAGTTTATATGCAAAAAAATAAATTTTAATTGTCAATTTATATGCAATAATAAAATTAATTAATAGTTAAATTAAAATAAATGCGATTTAACTGAGACGGTGTATAAAATATGCAAAACAGTCATAAATAAATTTCTACTCATATCTTAAATCAATTTAACAAACATAAAATAAATTAGAAGTTGTGAGTGGGTTAAAACACACTTACCTTTTGAATTTAAATTGAATCTAAATTCAATTTAAACCCAAAAATTTGAAGTCTCCAAATCCATCTAAGCCAACGCAAAAATATCTGGAATTCTGATACAATTCCTGCAAAATAAACCGCGCGTGAATCCAAGCTCGTACGCAAAAGTTATGAAAATTTGAAAATTGGAAAATTCTGGTCCTGTGTCAACTTCAGGTTCGACTTCGGTGCGCCGCCTCAAATCCCCGGTGCTTGCTTGGAGTTTTTTCCAAAACGACCCGGAGCGACCCGAGTCATTTTCTTCCTGACTCGAAGTGGCTGCAGATCTGATTTTTTTTTTTTGAAATTGAAATTAATTTTTTGGAATTTGGGAGTTAGATTTTTTCTTCTTCCATTGGAATGAGAAGTTGAGAAGGAGATGTACTTATAGAAGAATGAAAATAAGGAGTGGCTAGGGTTTACAACGGGTTATATATAGAAGAGGCTAAAAAATAATAGATGGATCGGATTGGTATACCGCTAAACGCTAAATGACCCGAAAAGCCCGTTTCTACTCCGGAACGAAATTGGGTCAACCCATATATCAAAATATATGTTTAAAAATATTTTAAACGTGTTGGAAAAAGTTTCACGTCCAAATTCCATCGTATGAAGAAGTTATGCTAAAGTCAATTTTTTCCAAATTGATTTAGATTGATTTAAATTGCATAAATTTCAAGGCGTTTCGAGTCGGTACGATCAAACGACAAGTCCGATCGTTATGAAACTTCAAATACTGTTATAATTCACCATTGCAGATCCGATGTAACTAGTTTGGTCGAAATCCAAGTCAGTGGCTAAAATGGTTAATTTTATATTAATTAAATAAATTAAAAATTCATTAATAAAATCCAAATTTTTTTTCTTAAATTTGACAAATTTTATTTCCTTTATATGTCTCAATCAAATTACAATGTTTCAAACAATTTAAAATTTTAAAGTTGATTAACTTCTCATTTCAGTGCCAAATTTTCATTTTTATTAAATTTACAAATTATCAATTAAGTTTCCAAAAATTTCATTGAATTAAATCCTCATTCTTATTATTCAATCCATTATAGCCAAATGGATGAAATTAACATACATAAATATTTTTCAGTTTCAACTAAATTTTCAATAAATGTAAAAACAAATGTTTAATTTTTACTTAATTGCAAAAACTCAATTACCTTAATTCTTTATATTCATATAAATAAACAAATCTTGATTTACAATCTTTTCATTCATCCATAGTCATATTATAAATGGAATTTACATTATCTTCAATTATTAATTACCATCAGTTAAGATCTTAACATTTGTTCCATTAATTTATTTGCCTTGAATTATTTACTGCATTTATCTAATTCTAATTTCATAATCACATTCAATCCATTAATTGGTATTGCATTGACATTTAACTTATTAGCTTATATCAACACTATTGTCATTAATTGCAAATGGATTACCAAATTTAGTCACTATCCTAAATAACTAACGTAAATTAATCTCCATTAATTCCACTGATTTAACTTTCATTCAATTAATTATTGATTCCCTCAGTTAGCAATAACGTAACATTTTCATTATTTGTATTGCAAATAATTCAAAATTCAATTCCTAGTTTTTAATATCCTCTAAATTACAACTTCCAAACATGGTGTTAATCATCATTTACGTACCTCTAATTATTTTAATTTACATTAACATTAAATAAATTACCTTTAATGAAATCTATCCCCCAATTTATTATATGCAATAAATTTTGACCTTACAACAGTTTCAATTAATTATTTATATTTATTGCAATTGAATACCAAAATTTATTTACCACATCAAATAAATGAACAATCTATATTCATTGTCACATATTTTCTTTTAAATTCAGTTATAAGTTTGTTACTTACCAACCAGGTTATAATAACACTAATTTTTTTATTCCACTGCTATATATGATATATTTGCATCACATACTTGAATTTTTCAATTTCATCTTAATTCCAATTCACGGTAGTATAATTTCTTACTATAAACCCATTTATAATTTGCATACCAATTAATTAGTTTCAACTAAATAGATTGATTATTTTCAACTCTTTTATTAAGTCTATATAAATCAATATACTATTACATTGGTAAATGTTTATTTCAATTATTCCTTTATTACTTACAAATCTTATTTCATTCATGAATGCCATTATTTATCAATTATTACATAATTTCATTAATTTACATTCAGTTACAACTAAATTAATACACTGATTTCATTTGTAAATTAAATGCTTACAATTTATAAGCTTTCATTCCAAACAATATTTCAATTTGTACCGGACATTAATTTAATTCAGTTTACTATTTAATATTATTAATTCATTAACTAAATTCACTAGTTACCTTTATTCTCTTATGTGCAACTCTTAGCCTAGTATAACAATTTACATCACTTCAATTTATTCGTCATTTTGTTTCAACTGTAAATACTTAGCCTTATATTCCCATGGTTTCATTTCATTCTTAGCAATTGCTTCATTATTAATTATAAAATCATTATTTCTTCTAAATTAAATTTACGTAGATCTTATTATAATGAAAAATTTAATTAACGAAAATTACGAGTCGTTACAAATTAAAGCTCTAAACTCTTTCCGATCACTGGAAAATAATTCTGATGATGATGGCGACATCATTGGTGTTCATTTTCAGGTTTTCAAAAGAGGGATTGCTGCCAAATTGTTTTAAATGAAAGTTGTCTGGAAAATTTGGATTTGGTTTTGGAAATTCAGAAGATAATTTGAATTGATTTCAAAAATGGTTTTGAAAGGTTGAAAATAATCTGGAATCCCATTTAAAATATTTATGGAAATGATAAATGAGTTGATAACTTATACAATTTGAATTTTGATAGAATAAATTTAACTTAAAGGATGGAGTTAAATTAAAGGAAGTGTAAGTGAATCAATAAAAATCCAAGTGGTAATTGTTGAATATAAGTTGTTTAACTTATGAAATGAGAAAATGAAAGTGAAACAAATTGTTAAAAATGGTTAAACAATTTTGTTAAGCAAAATAAATCTGAATTTGAACAAGTGATGAAAATTTGACTTTGGTAAAAGTTAAATAGAAATGAAATCTGAATTGGATTTATAAGTGGAAATTTAAGTGAAGTTGAACAAATGATGTTTGAAAGAGAATATAACTTAAGTGAAGTTGAATAAAGTTGATTTTGGAATCGAAGTAAATTAATCAAGAGAAGTGATGAATTTGAACTTGAGTTATATAAATGAAATTCAACCTTAAAGGAATTAGCAATTGAATTGATAAATGGATGAAATATTAATCAATCGAATGTAAAAGAATTGATATGGAATAATGAATATAAGTGTAAATCCATTAGAAGCTAATGAAGTTGAAAAATTGAATAAATTGAATGGAAGTCAATTTAATATAAACCAATGTAACGTTTCGAGAATTGTAAATTAAATGTAAATTGAATAAATTTGGTTATATTGGATATACATTGTTTGTTATATGATTGTTAGTTGATTTTACATAATTCATTAAGTGTTAATGAAATTGAATTAAGGAAAATTGGAAGCTATAAATCAAATTGGAAGTTAAGTGAATTTGATTTGAATGTGGAAGTGAACCAACTTGAATGTAAATTAGTGAATGCAAACAAATTGAAATTGAATATGAATGAATGTTAGTAAATCCAATGTTAATGAATCAAATGTGATTAAATTGAAAACCAATTCATTGAATATTAATAAGAAGTGAATTTATATTGATTTGGTTATGGATTTGTTGGATATTTAGGTTGGATAGCTGTTGATGGTCGCATTTGTTGATTGAATGCATTGCTGTGTTCGCACATGTAGTTGTTATGTTACTATATGATGTATATTGATATTATTTTCATATATACATATTTCTCATTTGTTTGTTGAGTGTTTAGTAGGTGCGAATTGCGCTTGCTTCGCATTTGGAGCTCGCTTCGCGCTATATTATCCGTATACGCTCGCTAATAAAAAAATAAGGTACATATCTCGGATTAAATATCGTACTTTTACACTTTTTCCCTGCGGGATGCCTCATCACTTGATGAGATGTATATTTGTGATATATATACTGTCATTTTTTCAGATCGAGCCACGCAAAGGAGACTCTGGCGAATTTTTCCGAAAATTTAAGGCGTTAGAATATTTTTGAGAAAATTGGGAATTTTTTTTTAAAACTAAGTCTGGATTTGGAAACTTAGCAAAGTTATTGTAAGAAGTTTAACTACGAATTTTGAGAAAGTTAAACACTTAAGAGATTTGAAAAAATCCAATTTGAATGGTTTGTTTTGGAAAGTTAACGGATTCTGTAATTTTTTCTTACTTGGTAATTTCGAGGATGAAATTCTTTTAAGGGGGAAGTTTGTAACGACCCAGAATTTTTGTCAATTAAAATTTGTATATTTAATTGATTTTAAACGTTAATAAGTGAAATTAAACAGTCGAATAAATTTTATTTCGAATAATTGGATTTAATTGGATAATTAAATCGATAATTTAATAGTTGAAACTGCGTAAACAATTGGAAATTGGGTTAAATATGATTAAAAATGATTTGTAAAATTTTATTTTATCATATTGGAGTTAGAACAATGTTATAGAACTTTTAAAATCGAATTCAATGTTAATTTGTGAAAATTGAATATTTTAATATTTAATTGACATGTAAAATTAGTCATTTTTCAAACAGTCTCGGATTTCGACGAAACTAGTTTCATCGGGTCTGTAAATTTATATTATTGTAACGTTTCAAATTTCGTGTCATCGGATTTACCGTTTGTCCGGGGAAAGGCAAAATGCATAAGAATTAGTTTAATCGATTTAATTTGAATTTGATCGTTTATTTCCGTAACTCGCACATGTGATCGAATTAGCCTTCGAAACCAATTCCATTGTGTCCGGAAAGTGGGTTAAATCTTATAAACGCCAGACACCGCGCGAGATTTGGAGTTCAGAAATTTGGAAATGAATAGTGTTTTGGCAAAATTCTATAAAAGGACCCCCTTGCTGACAAATCACTCAAACCCTAATTCCTTCTGCCGCCACTAATGAAATCGATAGCCAGAAACTTCTCTTCTTCTCCCTTCAATCGCTCTAAATCCGTAGACAATTAGCAAGAGCTTTCAACTAACAAATTGAAGAGCACGGAGAGAGCTTCAGATCCATATGGCTACTTCGTCGAATCGTCGACCAGAGACGAAGAAATTAACCACGTTCGCACGTCGTTTGGGCATTATTTTCGAACCATAGCCATGAACGAGTTGCACGTGTTTGATGGTGAAGGTGGAGCTCGACGTTGGCTTCGTAGTGGTGGTAGTTGATCGGGATGCAGTGTCGTGGTGGTAGCTCGTTAATTCATGAAAGAGAGGCAACATGGTTTCGTTTTTCACGAACGTGAACGGGGGGAGCAAAGAAGGCAAGTGTGGCCACAATCTGACGGGTTGGAATGGACGGCCTGGATTGCATCTATGGTTAGAAAAGGATTGAAATGTAAATTAATTTATATTTAAAATTCGTTCAAACTTTAAAATCTCGTATCTTTGTCATACGAGGTCCGTTTTGGACGAAACGAATTGCATTGGCTTCATTTTCTCGAGCACTGCGAATGGAACGGGGTTGGAGTCATTTAGAGCTAGTTTGAATTTCGGGTAAAATAAAACGCACGTTTAATTTTATTCGAAATAAAACGCTGAAACTGAATCGGAAACCAAGGTGAGAACTTCTCACTCAATCGAATTTTTTCGATTTAAATTTTAAACAGTTAGATTTAAAATTGCTTGATTGTATGATTGAATGATAAATTATTATCTATTGTATAGTAATAGACCCTATACGCCATATATTAAACGTATGTTATTTATTAAAAACATATACCGCGATAATTCCATCTTGATTGGAATTGGTATTATATTTGTACTTGGAGTTGATTTCCCGCATTATATAGCGGATGAGACCCTATTGCATCGTATAATAGTGGATAATATTTTATAAATCCTATATACCGCGATATTTCGTATTGGAACGGAATTGGTATTGTGCTAACGTCTATGGATGCAGGGAAACAGGTTGGACGGATCCAACTGGATTCCTCACTAGTAATTATTTGATTATAGATATTGTGATATTTTACTGATTATCATATCGATATATGATGTTTGGAAGTCGTGATTAACTATTTGGTGTGTTGCATCATTGGCCCAATTTGGAATTTTAAAAGAATTTTAAAGTGATGATTTTCAAATTGAAAAAGTGATTTTTTTTTGAAGTATATGTTTTATTAAAATTTTGAATTGGTTCATTTTAAATAAATAAATGTTAAAATTTTAAAGTTATAAAAATAATGATTTTTGTGAAATATAACAAAGTGTGATTTTTGAAATAAATAGTTGATTAATTTATAAAATGGTTTAAATTGGGATTTTTGAATTATTATAAACGGTTTATATAAAAAGATTTTCAAACTTGATATTTTATAAATTAAAAATATTGGAATTATAAAACGAGTTTTTACAAGTGTTAAAATGAAATAAAAATGGATTTCATAAGTGAATGAAATATGTTTATTTATAAATTGTGAAGCTATAAATTGAATAGATTTTTGTAAAATAAAAGATTATAAGTAATTAACTTATAAATTAGATTTTGGTATATAAATTGAGTTATAAATTGAATTGGTTATTAGACGAGATTTATAAATCGAAGTTGTTATAAAATAGAAATGGAATTTATAAACGTTGTTTTATAAATCTGTAATTAAGTAAATTTGATAAGTAAATATAGAAATTATTAAAGGAATTATATCCACGATTTTGGACTGTGGAAAATCCTTTAATTAAATATGTGAAAGTGTTGAATTTGGTAAATGATTTATATCCATGATTTTGGACAGTGGATAATCTTTTGATAGAAGTGTAGAAATACTGAATTGGGTAAATAAGGTATATTCACGATTTTGGATAGTGAATATATTATTAAATAAAATGGGTATGTTTTGGAGAAGTGATATTATAAAATGAAGTTAATTGTTTTAAAAGATGTTTAAAATGTATTATGAATCGAAACCATAGATTTCAACATTCATTGTTGAAATAGACGTTTTCGAGAAAGAGAAAGAAATGGTGGACTATAACACTGTTGTTATAGTAAATGGTTTCCGAAAGGAAATGTTTTATATAGTATTGGGATTTATATATCTATCTTAAATTTGAATCCCTATACTAGTGATTTTGGGTTGTCGTAACGATGTTTTACACAACATTCGTTTTGACCCAACTAAATATGTTTCAAAGGATGTTTCCTTAGAGAATAAAATACATACTTAACTGTGATTTAAGTATATTGAATATTTTCAAATGTTGAAAATAAATAGACTTATGGAATTATTTTTCCAATATGAAATGAACGTTTTGGGAATTATCTTTTCGAAGATAAATTGAAAATGAATATTAGAAATCGATTTGAAAATCGTATATTCATAGATATTTTGGAAATGTAAATTCACTATGGAATTTATAAAAAAAGGGAAATTGGTTTAAAAATAAATATTGATTTATTTTTGAAGTGTGGAAATTATATATCTTGTAAAGATATTTTTGAAAAATAAATAATTTGGAAAATTATTTGGAATCTGGTGATGTTGAGCCTGCCTATTGATAGTTAAATAGCCGACTATCAATATTTACCTTTAAATAGGTAGTTGTTGTGATTGCTTGAATTTGAATGCTACACTTATTTTTGAATAAGCGCTCACTATTCGGGTCAGCCGGGAAAGGACCTTGGGATCGTATAACCCATTCCGAATATGTGATACGTCGTTATGGATTGCATTTGATTATCGCTGTTGAAGACCGGATATTTTTGAAAATGGAAGGATTACTGTCGAATGACTCTGCATCGGTCGATCTTCGATATAGAAGTTTTATTACCTTTAGTGACGGGAAGTACGGATGTGATTGGTGAATATCCGGATTGCAAAGGCTTCTTTGGAAGTGCCTTCGGTTCTGTTCGAGCCCGCAACAGACTTGTATGGATTGTATGTCTAACATTACAAATTGAGATATAAAGCTAATTTCTTTCAAATACATTTCTGTTGGTGGCGGAGAATTTATTCTCTTAGCTTAACACCCTTCTCTGAAACATACGAGCTCAAAGGTTATGTAGTTGAAGGTTATTAGTGATATACTTCCAATTTGGTAGTGTGATATGCTAAGTGCTGTTGAGCATTTGTTGAACAAAGCACAGCTTTTGTATAAAGCATGACTTTGTGGACGAGACTTCGTCGGACCTCACACCCTGGAAATGGTCAAAACAGGAAGGATGCAGCAAGGTTATTAGGGGGTAGTGCCCCTTTAGTGTATGTCATTCCTTCTGGACAGAGGTGGTATCACGGTATGGAGCCCAGATACTTAACCTATGTTTTGCTGCAAATTTATTACTTTGTGTTTGTTGGAATCGAGGATCCTCGAATATAGATCGGTTATGATCGGGGGATGACATATCCGTGTCAGTAGTTACCCTGTTAGGGGTAACCCGGCCTTGTGTTGGCAGAGATTCGGTTAGGTTCTCGGGTCGTCTTTCCAGAGGCATACCCATGTGGCAATGGGAAGTTCCTTGGCCTGACCATTTTTTGGAAATCCAAAGAAACAATACGATCTTGTACGGTTTTAGTTGTAGAACCTACTATTTACTTATGGTGGTCACCACTGTTTAGATGGTAGCTATAGTAGGCATAAGTGCGGAATGCCTATGCTGGCAAAGATTTATATCTTTACTTTCGAAATGTTTTCTGCACTATGCACTAGTAATAATATCAAATGTTTCTTTTTAATGCGTATCAAGCATCTTTGACTATCATAAGGAGAAATCTCCTCCGATTCTGCGTTAGCATTGTGTGCGTGCGCGGGAGGCCTTATGGTAGTCTCATTTTCCAAAAAGCATTGCGAATCTATTTTAAAATATCCCTTGGTTTCTTTTAAAGATAAATAACTGTTTTTAAGTTCTCACACCAGTCCCATGACTGACTCGAAGTTTATTGTTTCCTCCCTAAACTCTAGGTGCCCAACAATTTCCACACGGGCAGTCTAGAGTTAGGTTATCAGGATATTCTGGAATTCAGGAGTTCCTGGAGGCAAGCTGGATGGCATGGCGTATTCACTAGTATATAGTATTTCTTTCTCGCTGTTTGTTGTTGTTTGTTGTTGTACACTCTGATGATGTAATGTAATGTAATATGATGTAATGTAATAACTGATATAGTTTTTTGTTTAAAGATTATTCATTTATCTATTATATGTTGTTCCGCTGCGATTGTGAGATTCTGATATTGTTTTCAGTTTTCTTTTTCTTTCTTCTCTCTTCTTCTATCTTTTTCTTGTTCTTTAACCATAACATTTCGGTTTTCTGGCATTAGATTGCTCGGCAGTTGATACAGTGGACGTATTGATGTCGGTTTTCGAGCGTCGAAAAGTAGCATTCGTTACATTTGGTATCAAAGCATATGGTTAAGCGACAACCATGGCTCTATTGGGAATTACTCATTAGAGATAGAGTTAGTAGTACTCTAGAATGAGTTTGAGTGTAATAATAGCTATGAGAGCGTATTTGTTAGTGAATATAAATTGTTTTATATTGTGATGATGGGTTTGTTGAGTGGTATATGGATTCTGGTCAATTACGAGTAATTAACGTTATTGATAGGGATCTCTAAACACTTGTATAGAACAATTTGAAATGATATTGTTTTAAAATAGAGTAAATGAAACAATTTTACTTTGATTATATTTTATATATAAAGGAATAATTTTTCAGAATTATTAAAGTGTATATAAATTGATTGTTTGGTTGTTGAATAAGTTAAATAAAAACAACAGCTGTAAAAGAATGAATTATATAAGCAAATGAATTATAAGTATGAAGTTATAATTAAAATGATTTACACTTATGAAATAATCTTATATATAAGAGGTGAAATTATATAAGTAAAAGATTTATAAATGTGATTTATAATCTAAAAACAAAATTCCAGAGAAGTGTTTTGAAAGGATTTGATATTCTGGAAAATTGTTTTGGAGAAATTAAAGCTCTAAACTCTTTCCGGTCGTTGGAAAATAATTCCGATGATGATCGCGACATCATTGGTGTTCATTTTCGAGTTTCCAAAAGAGGGATTGCTGCCAATTGTTTTAAATGAAAGTTGTTTGGAAATTCAGAAGATAATTCGAATTGATTTCAAAAATGTTTGAAAGGTTGAAAATAATCTGGAATCCCATTTAAAATATTTATGGAAATGATAAATGAGTTGATTACTTATACAATTTGAATTTTGATAGAATAAATTTAACTTAAAGGATGGAGTTAAATTAAAGGAAGTGTAAGTGAATCAATAAAAATCCAAGTGGTAATTGTTGAATATAAGTTGTTTAACTTATGAAATGAGAAAATGAAAGTGAAACAAATTGTTAAAAATGGTTAAACAATTTTGTTAAGCAAAATAAATCTGAATTTGAATAAGTGATGAAAATTTGACTTTGGTAAAAGTTAATAGAAATGAAATCTGAATTGGATTTATAAGTGGAAATTTAAGTGAAGTTGAACAAATGATGTTTGAAAGAGAATATAACTTAAGTGAAGTTAAATAAAGTTGATTTTGGAATCGAAGTAAATTAATCAAGAGAAGTGATGAATTTGAACTTGAGTTATATAAATGAAATTCAACCTTATATTGTTAAAGGAATTAGCAATTGAATTGATAAATGGATGAAATATTAATCAATCGAATGTAAAAGAATTGATATGGAATAATGAATGTAAGTGTAGATCCATTAGAAGCTAATGAAGTTGAGAAATTAAATAAATTGAATGGAAGTCAATTTAATATAAACCAATGTAACGTTTCGAGAATTGTAAATTAAATGTAAATTGAATAAATTTGGTCATATTGGATATACATTGTTTGTTATATGATTGTTAGTTGATTTTATATAATTCATTAAGTGTTAATGAAATTGAATTAAGTAAAATTGAAAGCTATAAATCAAATTGGAAGTTAAGTGAATTTGATTTGAATGTGGAAGTGAACCAACTTGAATGTCAATTAGTGAATGCAAACAAATTAGAATTGAATACGAATGAATGTTAGTAAATCTAATGTTAATAAATCAAATGTGACTAAATTGAAAACCAATTCATTGAATATTAATGAGAAGTGAATTAATATTGATTTGGTTGTGGATTTGTTGGACGTTTATTGGTTGGATAGTTGTTGATGGTTGCATTTGTTGATTGAATGCATTACTGTGTTAGCACATGTAGTTGTTATGTTACTATATGATGTATATTGACGTTATTTTCATATATACATATTTCTCATTTGTTTGTTGAGTGTTTAGTAGGTGCGGATTGCGCTTGCTTCGCATTTGGAGCTCGCTTTCGCGCTATATTAGCTGTATACGCTCGCTAATAAAAAATAAGGTACATATCTTGGATTAAATATCGTACCTTTACACTTTTTTCCCTACGGGATGCCTCATCACTTGATGAGATGTATATTTGTGATATATATACTGTCTTTTTTTTTCCAGATCGAGCCGCGCAAAGGAGACTCCGACGAATTTTTCCGAATATTTAAGACGTTAGAATGTTTTTGAGAAAATTTGGAATTTTTTTTTCTTTTTTGAAAACTAAGTCTGGATTTAGAAACTTGGTAAAGTTATTGTAAGAAGTTTACCTATGAATTTTAGGAAAGTCAAACACTTAATAGATTTGAAAAAATCCAATTTGAATGGTTTTCTTTGGAAAGTTAATGGATTTTGTAATTTTTTCTTACTTGATAATTTCGAGGATGAAATTCTTTTAAGGGAGGAAGTTTGTAACGACCCAGAATTTCTGTCAATTAAAATTTGTATATTTAATTGATTTTAAATGTTAATAAGTGAAATTAAACAGTCAAATAAATTTTATTGAATAATTAGATTTAATTGGATAATTAAATCGATAATTTAATAGTTGAAATTTCGTAAATAATTGGAAATTGGGTTAAATATGATTAAAAATGATTTGTAAAATTTTATTTTATCATATTCGAGTTAGAATAATGTTATAGAACTTTTAAAAATGAATTTAAAGTTAATTTGTGAAAATTGAATATTTTAATATTTAATTGACGTGTAAAATTAGCCATTTTTCAAACAGTCTCCGATTTCGACGAAACTAGTTTCATCGGGTCCATAAAATTGTATTATTGTAAGGTTTCAAATTTCGTGTCAATCGGATTTACCGTTTGTCCGGGGCAAGGCAAAACGCATAAGAATTAGTTTAATCGATTTAATTTGAATTTGATCGTTTATTTCCGTAACTCGTACATATGATCGAATTAGCCTCCAAAACCTATTCTATTATGTCCGGAACGCGGGTTAAACCTTATAAACGCCAGTCACTGCGCGAGATTTGGAGTTCGGAAATTTTGAAATGAATAGTGTTTTAGCGAAATTCTATAAAAGGACCCCCTTTCTCACAAATAACTCAAACCCTAATTCCTTTGCTTCAGCCGCCACTAATGAAATCGATAGCCAGAAACTTTTCTTCTTCTCCCCTCAATCACTCTCAATCCGTAGACAATTAGCAAGAGCTTTCAACTAACAAATTGAAGAGCACGGAGAGAGCTTCAGATCCATACGGTTACTTCGTCGAATCGTCGACCAGAGACGAAGAAATTAACCCACGTTCACACGTCGTTTGGGTACTATTTTCGAACCATAGCCGTGACCGAGTTGCACGTGTTTGATGGTGAAGGTGGAGCTCGACGTTGGCTTCGTAGTGGTGGTAGTTGATCGGTCTGAAGTGTCGTGGTGGTGGCTCGTTAATTCATGAAAGAGAGGTGGCATGGGTTCGTTTTTCACGAACGTGAACGGGGGGAGAAAAGAAGGCAGGTGCGGCCACGATCTGACGGTTTGGAATGGACGGCCTGGATTGCATCTAGGGTTAGAAAAGGATTAAAATGTAAATTAATTTATATTTAAAATTCGTTCAAACTTTAAAATATCGTATCTTTGTCATACGATGTCTGTTTTGGACGAAACGAATTGCATTGGCTTCATTTTGTCGAGCACTGCGAATGGAACGGGATTGGAGTCTTTTGGAGCTAGTTTAAATTTCGGGTAAAATAAAATGCACGTTTAATTTTATTCGAAATAAAACGCTGAAACTGAATCGGAAACCAAGGTGAGAACTTCTCACTCAATCGAATTGTTTCGATTTAAATTTTAAACAGTTAGATTTAAAATTGCTTGATTGTATGATTGAATGATAAATTATTATCTATTGTATAGTAATAGACCCTATACGCCGTATATTAAGCGGATGTTATTTATTAAAAACATATACCGCGATAATTCCATCTTGATTGGAATTGGTATTATATATGTACTTGGAGTTGATTTCCCGCATTATATGGCGGATGAGACCCTATTGCGTCGTATAATAGCGGATAATATTTCATAAATCTTATATACCGCGATATTTCGTATTGGAATGGAATTGGTATTTTGCTAACGTCTGTGGATGCAGGGAAACAGGTTGGAGGGATCCAACTGGATTCCTCACCAGTATTTATTTGATTACAGATATTGTGATATTTGATTGATTATCATATCGATATATGATGTTTGGAAGTCGTGATTGACTATTTGGTGTGCTGCATCATTAGGCCAATTTGGAATTTTAAAAGGAATTTAAAGCGATGATTTTCAAATTGAAAAAGTGATTTTTTTTAAAGTATATATTTTATTAAAATTTTGAATTGATTCATTTTAAATAAATTAATGTTAAAATTTTAAAGCTATAAAAATTATGATTTTTTTGAAATATAACCAAAGTGTGATTTTTGAAATAAATAGTTGATTAATTTATAAAATGGTTTAAATTGGGTTTTTTGAATTATTATAAACGGTTTATAGAAAAAGATTTTTAAACTTGATATTCTATAAATTAAAAATATTGGAATTATAAAACGAGTTTCTACTAGTGTTAAAATGAAGTAAAAATGGATTTCATAAGTGAATGAAATATATATGTTTATAAATTGTGAAGCTATAAAATGAATAGATTTTGGTAAAATAAAAGATTATAAGTAATTAACTTATAAATTAGATTTTGGTATATAAATTGAGTTATAAATGGAATTGGTTATTAGAGGAGATTTATAAATCGAAGTTGTTATAAAATAGAAATGGAATTTATAAACGTTGTTTTATAAATTCGTAATCGAATAAACTTGATAAGTAAATATAGAAATTATTAAAGGAATTATATCCACGATTTTGGACCATGGAAAATCCTTTAATTAAATATGTGAAAGTGTTGAATTTAGTAAACTATTTATATCCACAATTTTGGACAGTGGATAATCTTTTGGTAAAAGTGTAGAAATACTGAATTGGGTAAATAAGGTATATTCACGATTTTGGACAGTGAATATATTATTAATTAAAATGGGTATGTTTTGGAGAAGTGATATTATGAAATGAAGTTAATTGTTTTAAAAGATGTTTTAAAATGTATTATGAATCGATACCATAGATTTCAACATTCACTGTTGAAATAGACGTTTTCGAGAAAGAGAAGGAAATGGTGGACTATAACACTGTTGTTATAGTAAATGGTTTCCGAGAGGAAATGTTTTATATAGTATTGGGATTTATATATCTACCTTAAATTAGAATCCCTATACTAGTGATTTTGGGTTGTCGTAATGATATTTTACACAACATTCGTTTTGACCCAACTAAATGTGTTTGAAAGGATGTTTCCTTAGAGAATAAAATACATACTTAACTGCGATTTAAGTATATTGAATATTTTCAAATGTTGAAAATAAATAGATTTATGGAAATATTTTTCCAATATGAAATGAACGTTTTGGGAATTATCTTTTCAAAGATAAATTGAAAACAAATATTAGAAATCGATTTGAAAATCGTATATTCATAGATATTTTTGAAATGTAAATTCACTATGGAATTTATAAAAGAAAAGGGAAATTTGTTTAAAAATAAATATTGATTTATTTTTTAAGTGTGGAAATTATATATCTTGTAAAGATATTTTTGAAAAATAAATCATTTGGAAAATTATTTGGAATCTGGTGATGTTGAGCATGCCTATTGATAGTTAAATAACCGACTATCAATATTTACCTTTAAATAGGTATTTGTTGTGATTGCTTGAATTTGAATGCTACACTTGTTTTTGAATAAGCGCTCACCATTTGTTGGAAATCCAAAGAAACAATATGATCTTGTACGGTTTTAGTGTAGAACCTACCATTTACTTATGGTGGTCACCACTGTTTAGATGGTAGCTATAGTAGGCATAAGTGCGGAATGCCTATGCTGGCTAAGATTTATATCTTTACTTTCGAAATGTTTTCTGCACTATGCACTAGTAATAATATCAAATGTTTCTTTTTAATGCGTATCAAGCATCTTTGACTATCATAAGGAGAAATCTGCTCCGATTCTGCGTTTGCATTGTGTGTGTGTGTGTGTGGGAGGCCTTATGGTAGTCTCATTTTCCAAAAAGCATTGCGAATCTATTTTAAAATATCCCTTGGTTTGTTTTAAAGATAAATAACTGTTTTAAGTTCTCACACTAGTCCCATGATTGACTCGGAGTTTATTGTTTCCTTCCTAAACTCTGGGTGCCCACCAATTTCCACACGGGCAGTCTCGAGTTAGGTTATCAGGATATTCTGGAATTCAAGAGTTGCTGGATGCAAGCTGGATAGCATGGCGTATTCACTAGTATATAGTATTTCTTTTCCGCTGTTTGTTGTTGTACACTGATGATGTACTGTAATGTAATATGATGTAATGTAATAACTGCTATAATTTTTTGTTTAAAGATTATTCATTTATCTATTATATGTTGTTCCGCTGCGATTGTGAGATTCTGATATTGTTTTCTTTTTTCTTTTTCTTTCTTCTCTCTTCTTCTGTCCTTTTCTTCTTCTTTAACCATAACATTTCGGTTTTCTGGCATTCGATTGCTCGGCAGTTGATATAGTGGACGTATTGATGTCGGTTTTCGAGCGTCGAAAAATCGCGATCGTTACACAAATATCATAAATATACTATTATTAAATTATAATTTCACTTAATAAGTTTTATCTTTTATAACTTATCACTATGAAATCCCAGTTTAAATTAAAGTTATTCATTCTTTATGAATATTGAAAGTCCGCATACCAAAGTATGACATTGGAGTAGATTGTCAGGTGTTTTAACTCCAATATTTGCATATCGAAAACCTCCACAACAAAGATAGAAAAAAGTAGTAATAAAAATAGATATCATTGACGCCCTCTTTGTTGTTTTTTTTCTACAGGTGGTGATTTCAATGTATTCTTCGTTTGAGAAAAAAATGTTTATTGAAATTTATTATATATTCATCTTTCCAGGTGGAAAAATAAGCAATTTTTCTATTTTTTACCTGAATTTCTACTAAAAATGTGGGTATGGGTCAGGCAAACGCGATGTCACTAGGTCTGAAGGTAAAACAATGATATTGATTTGTGTATACTTAGCAAAATCACAACAAATTAAAACAAAAAAAAATCAGATGTATGACCTGAAACCCATATACCCTGGTAACTAGATTATAACCAAAGTTTACAACGTGCTATATTGGTACGATATTATGATGTAATTCAAGAGCACGAAATAAGGGAAGTAATCAAGCAGGTGGAAAGTGTAAACAATGCTTAGAATAACTTCCAATTTGGCCAAATTCAATTGTTTACCTAAAAGAAGACGAGGCCAATAAATACCGGCTGAGTAGCAAAACCAAAACTCTCAAAAAGATCCTTTGAGTTCCTTACAAGGGTATATCCTCCAAATTGTAGAATGTAAGTGATTGCTCAACAAATGCCAAATTAAACTCTATATCACAAATTTTGTAAAAATATTATGCTTTAGAATCTTTCGGTGCATTATGTTGTCACACCTTTATAGCCAACCAATGTTTATTTAGCACTTTAAAAAGTGCTTCATGCAAAATAAAATATTAAACAATAGAGAATATGAATGCAAATAGAAAATCTACACTTAATTCGACACAATCGAGTTGTTAGATTTTCTTATGGCTGATAATATAAGATACATTTTGTAACGACCCGATTTTTCAACGCCCGAAAATCGATATCAATACGTCCACTGTATTAAATGCCGAATAATCGATTTCCAGAAAAACGGACCATTAGGGTTAAAGAAGAAGGGAGTAGAAGAAGAAAATAGAAAACAATATCAGAATCTCACAAACGCAGCGGGACAATATATAATAGACAAATGATTGAATGTTTATACAAAAGAACTGTATCTGTTATATACATTACATCATCATAGTACAACAAAATCAACAACACAATTCATGACATTTATGATAACTCGTCCTCCCAAAGTTGAATACACAGCTGATATGTTACAGCGGAATATACATCTACGGAAATACACCTCATCATCCAGCTCGTCTTCTGAGCTCCATAGCAGTCCATCCAGAATCTATACTCCATAATACTCGGTCTGACGCATTACAGTTAAATAACACCCAAGTTGGTCTGGAAAACCAGAGTGAAAAAACACAATCAATTGGATTATTAAAGTTTTCAAAATCCTTTGAAATCAAAGGTATCTCGTAAGAACACGCCACAAATAAACATATCTGGTTTTTACCTTATGATAACCAAAACATTTTCTTATCAAATCCTCTGATATTATAGTAGTGCATATATACAAATATTTATTCAAATAGATAAAATTGTTACATTCGTTAAATTCCAGCAATACTAGGTTCTACAATCAAAACTATAAAGGCACATAGGGAGAATGGATTTCCATCAATGGCAGGGCTACTGGGGTATCGCCCGTCATAGTAAGTGGTCTAGATCATTGTACCAAGGATCCATTCTGATCCCCTGCAACACAAGATCAGAGCTGCCCCTTTCTGGATAGTCTGAGTAAGATTACCCCACGGTTGGGATCAGCAACCGCCCACACAGCTGAATAAAAGGGACATCTTAACAGGGATGGCCTTAACCTAATTGGTTGATAGCCAATTAGCCTTGCGTGCACCTCCCCAGTTTTAGCCATTCACGTTTGATGAGGCTCGAGGCTATGCATTACCTCTTTAGAACACATTCACTTAGAATGCTCATCGCCCTCCTAACGATGTTCTGATAGCATTCGTCCATACTTGTCCGTTCCGGGTTCGAACGGAACCGAAGGCACTACTCCTACTACATCCATTTTGGAATCACCCTTAGTATTAGTAGCGATTAGGCATTGCACTTCACTGCTCTATCTTCGGCTCCTAGCTCTTGCCTTCCTTACGAAAACGTTCAAGCCAGATTAAAGTAGTTTTTGGGAAATTAATCCTGATCCCGGTCTCTTCGAAACGATAAGCGCATTGACCAATATTCATAGTCGGTTATTTAACTATCAAATAACATCCACAAACAACCATCAGGCCTTAATAATTTTCCAAATTATTTGTTTCAAAATATCTTCACAAGATATTTTCCTACAGTTCAACCCTTTAAAACAGTTTTTAAATCACTTTTCTCTCGCGGATTTTTTTTTCAAATATTGTTTACTTCCACTGAAAAATCACCAAGTCTAAATACTTAGATTTTATAATAATTTTAATCACTTTATCCAAAAATATATACTTTAAAATACTTAAAATAAAAACAATTTAAAACATTTTATTTAAAATACTTTATGAAATTTATAATAATTTCTTATGTAAAACATAAGCCAAAACAAATATTAAAATAAAATTTATTCTATAAGGTATAAATGTTAAATAATTATCTTTTGAATCATAATACTAGTTAAACCATTAAAATAATTACAATGATAATTAATTTAAATAAATATTTACTTTAAAATTATAAACAATTTAAAATAAATCATTCTCCAAAACGTTCTTTTAAAACCCCTTGTAAAACTCTAACTTGTACTAGGAAATTTTCCTTCGAAAATATACTCGCCTTTTCAAGGAAATACACTTTCCTTTCTACACCTTTAAAAATAAACCACTATTTATTTTTAAACAAATCACCCTTCCATTATAAATTCTCATCCGGAATTTATACTTCCATATTATCCTCTGATAAATATTTCACTTTATTTATAAATCCCGTTTATAAATTTTATAATCTCATTCTCCTTTAATCCAGTTCCGAACATTTAATCAGTCTTCAAATCGATTACAAAACTAACTCCATTTAAAAATAAATTCCTATACTTATCAAAATTTATTGCGAAACCCATTAGTTCCATATTCACTCCTTTATTTAGATTTTAAAAATATTATTTAAATCTAGAATATTAATTTCATATTAAATTTCAAAATTCTCCCTTTATTTTTCAATCATTTTAAATCTTAAAATTTAAAATAAAATTCTTTAATTCTTAGGCAGTATCACTTAAGCCACAAGAACCCTTTTAATATTATTTATTTAAAATTTATATCTTTATTTCCATACTCAAAATTTATTTAATAGAATTAAAAATCAAAGTTTAAATTCTTTTTTCCAAATTCAATCTTATTTTTACCCAAATTCACTATATTATTTTACTTAAAAATTTCCTTTTTTATTCCGTTTAAAAAAGTTATATATTTTTCATCGTCTCAAATACTAATATATATTCAAACAAGCCATAGCATTCAATAATTTAAATTCCCAATATAATCAATAAAATCATCACAAATTATCACGGATTATCAAATAAATCACATCGATGAAAATAAAATAAATTCAAAGTTTTGAGGAATCTAGTTGGATCCCTCCAATCTGTTTTCCTATATCCACAGACGTTAACACAATATAAAATACCAATCCTACTTCGAGGTGGAATATCGCGGTATATAGGGTCATCCGCTATTATGCTGGGTGCATAGGGTCTCATCCGCTATATAATGCGGGAAATCAACCACTCCAATATATATATACCACATCCAACTAATATTAAATTATCAATTCAAGCAAACAACCAATAATTTAAATTTAACTATTTAAATTTAAAAGGGTATCCAAATGAGTGAGATTAACTCACTTTTGATTTTTGTTTTGCAATCCACTTCAATTCCGTCTTGATTTCCCAGTTTATGACCTTGTATAAACATTATACGATTTTTTTATCAATATTCGAATCAATTGAACAATTAAATTTCCATTTGATAATTTTAATTAACCAGTGATTTATTTTAAACAAATAATTTAATTTTAAACTAATTTCCTTTTTAACAAAATAGTTTAGCAACTAAATAATTAAATAATTTAATTAAATAAATTAATTTCCAAAAATACACTATTTTTAAAATAACCTAGTAAATTAGAAATGTGTATATTTACTTTATTAAAACTATGTATATACTTAAAATCTGTGTAGACCTCAAAGTCAAAATTTATATAAGCTTCTAAACATTTTAAAACCCTAATATACATATATATATATATATATATATAAAAAAAAATGAAACTTATCTTTACTATTAAAATCAACACCGAGCTATATATATTTCTTTCTTGTAAATAACAGGAACAGTACCTTGCCTTACTGTAAAATAAATTCTCTATAATATATATTTGTAAAAATTAAAAAATTTAGGCTTTTAATATTCTTCTTTGCATGCAAACTATAGTTTCTAATATATATATATATATAGATCATATAAAAATTCACTTAAATTAAGGAAATTACTACCTTACGAGCGAACTCTACGACGTGGCCTATAATCAAAGTCGATCGTGTTCAACCCCATGCCGTACACTACAACTCCACGAACCCTGATGTCATGCACTCCAAAGCCACCACGTCGCCTTTGATCGACAGTGGACTCACCATCACCACGAAGCCAATCTTCGAAATGAACCAACGCCTCCACGTACATGTAGAAATCCCAAGCCCAAATCGACAATTTCGCCACGTGAAACAAGGCTCGAACTCGCCATCTCGATCGACCGATCTCTTTTAAGTTACGAATTGAATTTCCTCGATTGATTAATTTACAAAAAAGAAGCCCTGATTTTTATTTTATTTTTGTGAAGAGGGAAAGGCTTCGTTTCAACAGGCAAGAAGAAGAAGGGCGTACGATCTGATTTGTGAATGAAGAATAAGGTGAGGTTGTTTTTTTTAAGTACTCGGCATTATTATCTTTTTCAAGATTTTATTATTTTCTCTACTAAATAAAAGAAGGAGAAGGGAACATTTGCACGCGATTAGAAAAAGGTAGGCTCAATTTTTCAAAAAACATTGTAGGGTGACTGGAGAAAAGAAAGAAAGGGTGTAGATGTGAATTTGGTCAAATATTATATTCAAATTTAAATTTTAAATCGTTGGAATTACACAACTCAAAATCTCGACCTACTATCGATGTGTGCCGCTAGACGTTTATAATGTTATACCCCTATTACGAACATGAAGGAAAAGGTTTCGAGACCTAACTCGATCATATGGAGAAGATTGCTTTTTGGACACAGTTATTAAATTAAATTTTGATATAGATTTCAACACGTTAATCTACCGTACGGTATCACGACAACTACAAAAGCGACGAAAATTGAAATTCGAGCATAATACACTATCATGGATCCAATGGAACTAGCTTCGTCGAATTCTAAGACTGTGCCTCGGGAGGTTATTTATATATATCAATTTAAACGATAAATTTTCAAAACTAAAAAAATACTTTCAAATTCAAATTTAAAACTTCTATTATCTCCAGTATTGTAAATATAAATTTTCCAAGTCTTTGAAATATTTTTAACCAGTTTAAAAACCAAGATTCACTATTTCAACCAATTTTCAATTATTAAATTCAATAACTTAACTGCCAAATAAACAGTGACATTTGATATTCAAGTTAAACAAACTTTCAAATATTTAAAACTAACTAAATATTCCAATTTCAAATACCTAAAAATTCCAGGTCGTCACATTCCTCCCCCATTAAAAGAATTTCATCCCCGAAATTACTTGGTAAGAAGAATGGTGCATAACCCGTTAACTATATTCCCAATCCAAATAGTTTTTAACAACCTCCCAAAACCAAATAGTGTCAACAACTTCTCTAAACATCTTTTTATTGAAGACACACTATCCATCTTATTAGCATCCCAAACTTATTTATAGGTTCCACCAATATCACTTACTCAACAATTCAAATTTAAACTTAAAAACCAAAATTTTAAATTATCAAAATTTTTCCATAATTTTTCTAACTCCGTAAATTATCGAAAAATTTCGCCAGCGTCTCCTTTGTGCGGCTAGCTTGGCATAACTACAATATGCCCCTACGGGCCCCCGGATTTCAAAAGAAAACAAAAGGCCAAGTAGCTAGATTAGAAAACAAAAGGTCAAGTAGCTAGATTAGAAAACCATCAAATTTCATACAGAAATTTAAATACATACCTTTTTGTTGAGCAATTCAATTTATCTTCGGAAATCAAAAACCGTAATTTCTTTCTGTTTTTTAAAAATCTGTATATCTAATGTAGCAATAATATCCAATCATAGCTTTCAAAATCATTTTATGAATTCCTTTTTATAAAAGTTTCAATACGTATTTCATTCAAGCCTGCACGATGTACATATATCATCCGTACGCAATATTAATTCGATTGCTCACTCGATCACACAATTTCACTTCGAACCAGTATCTTCACTCAACTTCCTAGTGCGGACTCAGATCTGGTTTCTTGATCAGAAACAGTCATTCTCCTTGCATAGCCGTAAACTATGATAGAGGGTTTCTGAACCAATCAAATATCCATATCCATGATTCGCCATCGAAAATCGAGTGAAAAATCCCAACTCCGATCAATATAACTATCTCGAAATTCTGTGATCGAATCTGGATCGAATCGTTATGCGAATAAAATAATACAAGTACATCCTATGTATTTATCTCAATTGATTATTAGCTACATCAATTCACTTTTCTTTTATTCATATTTATTCTGGTTTCTATTCCCCTATCCACACTTATCATCTCACACATCTTAATTATACCTTCATTCAAATATTAACTTAGAATATTTTTCCAATATCAAATTTTACTTAAGAATTTCACCATTTCTTAAGTCATTGAAGATTTTATGCACCTCTTATAACTACTATAGCTACACCACTTAAGCCTTCACATCTAATTTCATTTAACTGAATTTCTAATTCCCTTTCTAAATTCAATTCACCTTTCATTTTTAAATATTGAATTCAATTCATTCAAACCATATTTAGTTAATCATTTCTTTAATTAGTTCCACTTACTGATTTATTTTAAATCTCAATAATTTTCATTTCCAAACTTTATTATTTTAGTTTATTTCGAACTAATTATTCAACTTTACTTAACCCAATTCAAATTGAATTTCAAATATTCAGTTTAAATTCCATTTATTTACAATTTAAAGTAGTTTGTTTCATTTCCATATTTATTTCAAACTTAATGAATTTTTATTTCAATAGGCACTTTACTTAGTCTTTTTATATTTTCCTTAAAATTCACCTTTATTTTTCCTTTATTCAGTTACACTTTAATTTAAATTAAATTCTATAAGTTTCGCAACTTATTTGCTTTTCATTTGCTAATTTCTTTTAATTTACGTCATTTAATTGTCTTACATTCTAACTTATTTCATTTCCTTACTTATTTCCAAAATTTTAACTCTCCTTAAGTTAAATTTTACTCTAAACAAATTTCAAATTTTCATAAGTTTCCAAACTTATTTATTATTCCATTAACATTTTTAATAAGATTCCAGATTCTTTTAAACAATTCCTCAACATTTCAAAATCATTCTTGAAATCAATTATACCCGAACCAAATCATTCCTTGCACTCCAAAATCAAACCCAATTTTGCATACAAATACCAATTTAAAACATTTTGGCGGCAATTCCTCCCTTGGAAACTCGAAAATGAACATCGATGATGCTACAGCCATCACCGAAGTTATTATCCAGCGACCGAAAAGAGTTCACCCTGCAAAAACCCCTTCAAATATTTTTAAATTTCAAATCTCACCAGATTTTAAATCCAATTCAAAATATTTCTAACACAATATCACTATTATTCCTCCAAAACCTTTGAAAACCATTTCAAAATCAAAGGAATTTAAACTTTTACCAACTACTCTAGAATTTTATTTCAAATAATAAATTACACTTATAATCTACATTTTCGAATTCTGTTTTGTTATATAATTATTTCATTAACTTTTGTTTATATTTTCCAGTTCTTACTCAATTTCCACTTAACAATGATAATAATTCAATATTATCATCTTCTAATAACCAAGTAACCATATATAACTATAATAATTTGTAGAAAATTATTTCTTTTATATAAAAAAATAATTTGGGTAAAATTATTTCATTTACCCTATTTTAAAACAATACCGTGTCTGTTTATCTTGTTTAAGAGTTTAGAAACCCCTATCGATGACATGGCGTCCCAAAGAGCGGCTAGAATCCATAAACACACAACTGATAAGTCAACACAATATAAAAATATTCACTAACAAAAATGCTCTCATATCTATTAATACACTCAAACTCATTCTAGAGTACTACAGACTCCATTTCTAATGAGTAATCCCCACCAGACCTAAGGTTCTCGCTTAACCTTCAGCTCTGATACCAAGTGTAAAGACCCGATTTTTCGATGCCCGAAAACCGACATCAATACGACCGTTGTATTAAATGCCGAACAATCGAATGCCTGAAAAACAGACCTTTAGGATTAAAGAGGAAGGAGGTAGAAGAAGAAAATAGAAAACAATATCAAAATCTCACAAACGCAGCGAAACAATATATAATAGATAAATGACTGAATCTTTATACAAAAGAACTGTATTTGTTATATACATTACATAATCAGAGTACAACAAAATCAACAACACAATTCAAGACAGTTATGATAACTCATCCTCCCAAAGCTGAATACATAGCTTATACGGTATAGTTGAATATACATCTATGGAAATACGCTCCGTCATCCAACTCATCTCCTGAGCTCCACAGCATTCTATCCATAATCTATACTCTATAATATTCGGTCTGACCCGAGCATTATAGTTAAATAACGCCGACTCAGTCTAGAAAACCAGAGTGAGAAAACACACCCAATTGGATTATTAATGTTTTCAAAATCCTTTGAAATCAAAGTTTTCTCGTAAGAACGTGCCACAAATAAACATGTCAGGTTTTAACCTTACGATAACCAAAACATTTTCTTATCAAATCCTATGATATTATAGTAGTGTCTATAAACGAATACTTATTCAAATAGCCAAAATTATAACATTCATTAAAATCTAGCAATGCTAGGTTCTACAATCAAAACCGTAAAGGCATGTTGGGAGAATGGATTTCCATCAATGGTAGGGCTACCGAGGTACTGCCCGTCACAGTATGTGGTCTAGATCATCGTAACTAGGATCCACTCCGATCCCCTGCAACACAAGACCAGATCTAACCCTTACTGGATAGTTCGAATAACATCACCCAGTGGTTGGGATTAAAAATCGCCCACACAACCGAATAAAAGGGACATCTAGACAGGGATTACCTCACCCTAATTGGTTGCTATCCACTTAGCCTTGCCTGCACCTCCCCTGTTTTATCCATTCTCGGTTGGTGAGGCTTGAGGCTATGCATCACCTTTTTGGCACACATTCACTTAGAATGCTCATCGTCCTCCTGACGATGTTCTGATAGCATTCGCGCATACAAGTTCATTCCGAGTCCGAACGGAACTGAATGCATTACTCCTACTACATCCATTTTGGATTCACTCTCAGGATTAGTAGAGATTAGCCCTTGCACTTTACTACTACATCTTCGACTCCTGGCTCTTGTCTTCCTCACGAAAACATTCAAACCGGATCGAAGTGGTTTTCGAAAAATTAATCCTGATCCTAGTCTCTTCGAAACGATCAACGCATTGGCCAATATTGATAATCGGTTATTTAACTATCAAATAACATCCATAAACAACCATCGGGCTTTAATAATTTTCCAAATTATTTGTTTCAAAATATCTTCGCAAAATATTTTCCTACACTTCAACCCTTTGAAATAGTTTCCAAATCAATTTTCTCTTGCGGAATAAATTTTCAAATATTGTTTATTTCCACTGAAAAATCACCAAGTCTAAATACGTAGGTTTTTGAAATAATTTAAATCACTTTATCCAAAGGTATATAAATACTTAAAATAAAATCTATCTAAGACACTTTATTTAAAATACTAGTTATGAAATTTATGATAATTTCTTATGTAAAACTTAAGCCAAACTAATTTTAAAATAAAAGTTATCCTATAAGGTATAAATATTAAATAATTATCTTTTAAATCATAATCCCAGTTAAACCTTTAAAATAATTACTAATACAATTAATTTAAATAAATATTTACTTTAAAATTCTAAAAAATTTAAAATAAATAAAATTCTCCAAAACATTCGTTTAATTCCCCTTTTTAAACTCTAACATATACTAGGAATTCTTCCTTCGAAAATATACTCGGCTTTTCAGGGAAAGTGCTATTTATTTTTAAAAGAATCACCCTTCCATTATAAATTCCCATCCTAAATTTTTCCTTTCAAATTATCCTTTGATAAATATTTTACTTTATTTATAAATCCTGTTTATAAATTTTATAATCTCATTCTCCTTTAATCCAGTTCCAAACATTTAATCAGTCTTTAAATCTATTTTAGAACTAACTCCATTTTAAAATAAATTCCTTTACTTATCCAATTTTATTACAAAACCTACTAAATCCATATTTACTCCTTTATTTAGGTTTTAAAAATCTTATTTAAATTTGAAATATTAATTTCATATTAAATTTCAAAATTATCCCTTTATTTTTCCAATCATGTTAAATCTTAAAATTTAAAATAAAATCCTTTAATTCTTAGGCAATATCACTTAAGTCTCCAAAACCCTTTTATTTTTATTTATTTAAAATATCTATCTTTATTTCCATACTCAAAATTTATTTAATAGAATTTAAAAAATCGAATTTTTATATTTTTTTTCAAATTTAATCTTATTTTTACCCAAATTCACTATATTATTTTACTTAAAAATTTCCCTTTTAATTTCCTTTAAAAAACCAAACTTATATATTTTTCATTCTCTCAAACACCAATATATATTCAACCAAGCCATAGCATTCAATAATTTCAATTCCCGATATAATCAATAAAATCATCACAAATTATCACGTAAATCACATCGCTGAATATAAAATAAATTCAACGTTTTGAGGAATCAAGTTGGATCCCTCCAACCTTTTTCCGTACATCCACAGATGTTAACACGATATAAAATACCAATCCCACTTCGAGGTGGAATATCGCGGTATATGGGTCATCCGCTATTATGCAGGACGCATAGGGTCTCATTCGCTATATAATGTGGGAAATCAATCACTCTAATACACACACACACACACTGTTGTATGTAATATACCACATCCAACTGATATTAAATTATCAATTCAAGCAAACAACCAATAATTTAAATTTAACTATTTAAATTTAAAAGGGTACCAAATGAGTGAGATTAACTCACCTTTGATTTTTGTTTTGCAATCCACTTTAATTCCATGTTGGTTTCTCGTTTATGACTTTGTACAAAAATTAGTTGATTTTTTATCAATATTCAAATCAATTGAACAATTAAATTTCCATTTGATAATTTTAATTAACCGGTGATTTCATTTTAAACAAATAGTTTATTTATAAACTAATTTCCTTTTGAAAAAATATTTTAGCAACTAAATAATTAAATAAATTAATTTCCAAAAATACACTATGTTTAAAATAACCTAGTAAATTAAAAATGAGTATATTTACTTTATTAAAACTACGTGTATACTTAAAATCTGTGTAAACCTTAAAGTCAAAATTTATATAAGCTTCTAAACATTTTAAAATCCTACACATATATATATATGTATGTATGTATGTATGTATGTATGTAAAATGAAACTTATCTTTACTGTTAAAATCAACAATAAGCTATGTATATTTATTTCTTGTAAATAACAGGAACAGTACCTTGCTCTACTGTAAAATAAATTCTCTATAATATATATTTGTAAAAATAAAACAAATCTGGGTTTTTTAAATTCTTCTCTGCATGTAAACTATAGTTTCCAATATATATATATATATGTATGTATGTATGTATGTATGTATGTATAAATATTCACTTAAATTGTGGAAATTACTATCTTACCGGCGAACTCCATGACGCGACCTGCAACTAATGCTGATCGTGTTCAACCTCGTGCCGCACACAGCAACTCCACGAACCCTGATGTCATGGCTCCAAAGCCACCACATCGCCTTTGATCGATGACGAACTCACCTCCAACACGAAGCCAAACTTCGAAATGAACCAGCTCCTCCACGTATATGCAGAAATTCCATGCCCAAATAGATAATTTGGCTGTGCGAAAAAGGGTCGAACTCGCCATCTCGATCGATCGATCTCTTCTAAGTTACAAGTTGAATTTCCTCGATTGATTAATTTATGAAAAAGAAGCCATGATTTTTGTTTTATTTTTCGTGAAGAGGGAAAGGCTTCGTTTGAACAGGAAGGTAGAAGAAGGGCGTGCTATTTGATTTGTGAATAAAGAATAAGGTGAGGTTAGTTTTTTTAAATAATCGGCATTATTACCTTTTTCAAGCTTTTATTCTTTTCTCTGCTGAATAAAAAGAAGGAGAAGGGAACATTTGTACGCGATTAGAAAAGGGTAGGTGCCATGTTTCAGAAAACACTATAGGGTGACTGGTGAAAAGAAAGGAAGGGTGTAGATGTGAATTTGTATATTTAAATTTAAATTTTAAATCATCTCGAATTACGCACTCAAAATCTCGACCTCCTACCAATGCGTCTCGCTAGGCGTTTATAATTTTATACCCCTATTACGAACTGGAAGGAAATGATTTCGAGGCCTAACTCGATCGTATGGAAAAGATGGCTTTTTGGATCCAGTTATTAAATTAAATTTAAATATAGATTACAACGCATTAATCTACCGTATGGTCACACGACAACTCTAAAAGCTACGGAAATTGAAATCCAGTAATAATACACTATTTGTATCCAATGGACCTGGTTTCGTCGAATTCCGAGACTGTGCCTCGGAAGGCTATTTGAAATATCAATTTAAATGATAAATTTTCAAAATTAAACAAAACCCTTTCAAATTCAAATTTAAAACTTCTATTATCTTCACTATTATAAATATAAATTTTCCAAGTCGTTGAAATATTTTTAACCAGCTTAAAAACCAAGATTCACGATTTCAACCAATTTCCAATTATTAAATTCAATAATTTAATTTTCACATAAACATTGATACTTGAAATTCAAGTTAAACTAACTTTAAAATATTTAAAACTAATTATTTATTTCAATTTCAAATACCCAAAAATTTTGGGTCGTCACACATTTCTACTGGATATTTTTTTACTTACTGAGATAATAGGTGAGATTGAGTTAAGAAGCCAAGTTAACTCACAAATCACACATTCAGTGCGTTGCATATTCTTTTATTTTAACAACTTAATCATGTTTAATTTGTTTTGGATTATCAACCAAGTATGCATCTCAACTTTTGATGGCATTATGATTTTCTACATTAAGTTAAAATGGGATTATCTACTAGCAGAACAATGGAATTATAATCCCAAAAATAAAATGAAACTTAAATATGGATTATCTATCTTCATTATAGACTTAAATTTTTAGTCATCTTCAAGTAGAACAGGTTGCATGATACTAACTTTTGTATTGAACCAGCGATCCATCTTCTAGAAGTTCATAAAAACCTAGCTTCCATTAAAATCACTTTACATTGGAAGAACTTAAGATATTTAGAAAGAGTATTTGAATTAAAACTAATATGAATGGAGAAAGAACCATATTAGCTAATAAATATTTTATATGCTAAATTTTGCTTTAGAAAAGACCAGTATCCTAGGAGATTAAACACAACAGCTTCTTCAGATTTAATAATAGTATTGACTGAGGCATTTGCCTCAATTAGGCAAATGCCTGAGTTGAACATGGATTTTCATGAGTTATATCGTACAAACTACAAAACAAACTAATACAAACTATAAACTTGGTAATGTTGGTGAATCTGATCTTAAATGCTACTTCTGCATGAAAGTTTATTGCATTTAAAAAAGAAAATGAAGACATTTCTACATTTTAGATAATACTTCCAAATTCGAGCTTCTGGAAACAAAACTTAAACTGTAGAAAAACTGAATCAAAGCTCATATAATCAAAAGGACTAAAAACAAACTTGCACCAAAGTAAAAACTTGGTCATTATAAAAATGAAGCAGAAAATAGAAGAACTAGAATAAAAAGAAAACCAAATACTTGAAAGGAAATTGATAAACCACTTAAATTTATCATCAGACTTAAAAGGCTTATAGCTTAATTATAGAAAATCAAATAAGATCAGTAATCCTTTTTGATGATTTTTATTATGGATCGGTATATCAAGCTCTAAGTAGTATTCATATGTTTCACAAAAGATATAACTCTTCAAATCTGGTTATCGACTTATAACATTTCAAATCTATAATGAAGTTTTACTGGATTTTCATTTTGTATATCACCATCTAGCATAGGCTATAGGTACACCGATAATGATAATTTTGAATTAGAAGTTTTAACAATAAGTTATTAAAATAATTGGGCATATTATATTATGTTAAATGAGGCGCATTATTATAGGATTTACAAAATTAAGAAGTAAAGGAAGTCGACGTTAATAAATAATCATGTATACAATCGATGCAAGTTTAACTATTTCCTCATTCTTAGCATTATTCATATGCTTAAACATATAACCTCTTACTATTCCTTATTTAAACGAAGTAAATCACACACTTGTAAGAATCACTTAACTGTTACTAGCTCAACTAACCCCAAATGTATATTTAAAAATGACCAAAATTACCAAATGTAGATGGAAAGAGCTGTCATCTTTCAGTATTAATTCAATCTTTCAAACATAATTGAATTATTTCCATAAATTCTAGATGATTAATATAAATCTAAATGAAAATAAAGCTCAATTCATTAAAAACTTTCATCTCCATAGAATTCATGGAAAACCTAAATGAAAAGAAAACTCGATTCATTAAAAACTTTCATCTTCATAGAATTTATGGAAAACCTATATGAAAACCTAAAAGTAGATAGTAAGATCTAAACCAGATCGATTTTATATACCCAATTCATAGCAATAAATACATTATCAAAGGGAAAAGGTTTTCAAAAATGATAGTTCATCTATGTACAGTAAAAGAACCATAGAATGATCGATAAAAATGAAATAAGTAGAAAAATACACCTAAATGCAGTCGAAGTTGGGGATCGAAGGAGCTACTTCAGCATTTTTGAAGAATTGGAGCTTCAACAGGCTAGATAAGAGAAGAAAAGTGGCATCGCCGCTTCAACGAAGTTTATGGACTTTAAAACGAATATGAGTGCTCGTAAATTAGGGATTTTAGGAGGGAAGGGCAGGAAGAGGGATACGAGGGAAAAGGAATAAGAAAGAGGATATGCAAAAAAAGTGCCGCCAACGCTTTACTTTATTTTCATTAATAATGTTGTGAATAGAAGTTATGTTTTTAATCTCAAAGAGTACTAAATAGATAACTATAGTAAGACACATTTGAATGCTATTGATGTTTGCTATTGATAGATCATTTTCTTGTAGAGTTTGCTTTTGTCGACCCGGCGGGTACTTATTATGAATAAAGTTTTGTTTTAAAAGCAAATAAATTTTTATTAAGGAAGCGGGGCAGATTTTTGTCTATTTACAATGCCCCGGGAATCTTGGGATGACTTATTTGCTGAAAAATAGAAAGTACATAAGGTATTTTTCAAATGAAGTAACGACAGAGCAATTCATTATTCCATGCCCTAGGAGTTTGGATTCCGTTGATGGTTGTTAGTTTGACAGTTCCATCCCTTAGCTTTTGATTGATGACATATGGTCCTTCCCAGTTCAGTGCGAAGGCCCCCAGGACGAGGTAGATTCGCTTGAGTGCAAGATCTCCCACTTTGAAGGTTTGGTTGTGAACTTTTTAGTTGAAGTATCGTGCGACCCTTTTTTGGTGAGTAGTAGTTCCCAACTCGGCTTCTTCCCTTCTTTCGTCAATCATATCTAGCAATTCGAGTAGAAGCTGCTCGTTTTGTTTTGATTAAATTTTGTCTTCAGTGCAAGGGGACTTCTAATTCGTCAAGAATCATTGATTATAAGCCATATGCTAGAGTGAATAGAGTGTGGCCAGTTGCCGCTTTGTGGGCAGTTCCATAAGCGCATAGTGCAAGTGGAAGTTCATCAACACAATTTCATTTTGCTTTAGTTAGTCACTTTTTGATAGTGGAGTTGATGATCTTGCTCATTGCTTCTACTTGCCCGCTTGCTAGCGCATAAGCTACCGTGGAGAAGCTCTTCTCAATCCGGAAGCATTTGCAGAAGTCTTTAAACTCGATGCTTTTGAATTGAGTTCCATTGTCAGTGAAGAATTTCTGTTGCATGCCAAACCTACAAAATAATGTTTTTAGTAACAAAAGTAATGACTTTCTTTGTGGTTATAATGGCCAACGGTTTCGCTTCAACCCATTTTGTGAAATAATCAATTGCAACAATAGCATATTTGGCCCTTCTTTTACTATTCGAAGGACGCCGATCAAATCGATCCCCCATATTGCAAATGGCTATGAACTGACCATCTTCTTTAGTTCTATTGAAGGAGTTTTCTAATTTTGCTGAATTTTTAGCAGTGATCACATCTTCTGACGTAGTCTGCAGCATCACGGTTTATTGTTGGCCAAAAGTATCCATGCCGGAGGACTTTCTTTACAAGGTTCTACCCTCCAATGTGGTCTCTGCATTCGCTTTTATGCACTTTCTCTAAGATTCGTCGGGATTCGTCATCGGACACACATCTAAGAAGGAAGGTCGAGAGTCCCCTTCGATAGAGTATTCAATCTTATATAATGAATTCTGATACCTTTCGAAGAAGCTTTTTCCATTGATTCAGGTCAGTCGGACGGGTCACTGCAAGTAAATAGTCCTTTATCGGTGTCATCCACATCTCTGGTTTGATGGTGATCTCGAGGATCCAGTCGACATCCATTTCGTATAAGCTTGGGGTGATTAGAGTTTCAACAGGGACTAGCCCTAAGGACTGAGCTTCTACGGAGCTTTCTAGTTTAGCCAAATAATCTGCCTTAGTGTGTTGCTCCCGTGGAATGTGAGTTATGGCGTAATGTTCGATGTCGCTTAGCAGTTATTGCACCTTAGATAGGTATGGGGCAAGATTCTCCCCCTGAGCCTGGTATTCCGCTTTTACTTGGCAGATGACTAGTTAGGATGTGAACAGATTTTATCTTGAGCTCTTTCATAACTTTTAGTCCTGCTATCAACCCTTCGTATTCCGCTTCGTTATTTGTAGCAGGGAACTCCAAGCGCAAAGCATAGCAAATGGATCATCCTTCGGGGGTTTCAAGCACTACTCCTACCCTCAAACAGAGGTTGTTAGATGCGCCATCGATAAAGAGTCTCCATTGCATGTCCACTTCCAGTTGTATTTCGTCCTCGTCGTCTCATATAATAAATACGACGATGAAGTCTGCTAAGGTTTGCTCATTGATGGCCTTCCTTGGGTGGTATGTGATATCATATTGAATCGGTTTTATATTCCACTTGAGAAGTCATCCGGAAGTTTCAAGCCGATACAACACTTGCTATAGGGGCTAGTTAATTATTACTTTAATTGGACGAGCCTAAAAGTATGGTCGTAACTTCCTAGATATAATCTAGAGACAATAGGTTGGATTTTCCATTTTTGGGTAATTTTTCTCGGTTGTGGTGAACCGCTTGATAATTAGTACACATGTCATTTGGTTTTCGCTTCTTCACACACAAGAGTGGTGCTCAATGCATGATGAGAGATTGCAAAGTAAATAGAAAGGTCTTCTCCAACCACGGGCATTGATAGGATTGGCGGAGCTTCCATGTGCCGCGGCAATTCTTCGAAAGTTGATTGACAAGCTTCACTCCATTCGAAGTTTCCTTTCCTTTCTTCATTGCATCAAAGAATGGTATACACTTATCTGTAGGTTTTGAGATAAATTGACTTAGTATTGTGAACTGTCCGTTCAGGCTTTGTGGTTCCTTCTTATTTTTCGGAGCTTGGACTTCTCGTAGTGTCGTTATTTGTTCTGCATTTGCTTCAATGCGCTGGCACTTATAATGAATCCTAAGAATTTCCAGAGGCCACTCCGAAGTGACATTTGAATGGATTGAGTTTCATTCTGTACTTTCGGCGTATCTCGAACATTTCAACGAGATTATCCAGGTGGTTGGCAATCGCTCATGATTTGACCAACATGTCATCATGTAAACCCCATAGTTTTCCCAATTTTGTGCTTGAACATGGTATTTACCAACCTTTGATAAGTTGCCCGGTGTTCTTCAAACCAAAAGGCATTACCCTATAGCAGTATAGGCCCAGGTCGGTGATGAAGCTGTCTTTCGAGCAAGCTTTGTTCAAGTCCAAGTATTGATACAAGTTCGCCACTTCCTATTGGTCTTTTTGACTAAGACCTGTTAGATACCCATTTAGGATAAGTCGTATCATGGATAAAACCGTTGGTCATTAACTTGTCCACATCTTCCCTTAATGTCTTGGACTGTTTAGGACCTAGGCTGAGCCTTTTTTGCTTTACGGGTGTAAGCCTAGGGTCAATGTTGAGCGCGTGGCATGCGATTTTTGGTGATACCCCACATATATCGGAATGCGTCCTTGCGAACGCATCCAAGTTGACACGAAGAAATTTAGTAAGTTCCAACCGCATCTTATTTCCAAGGCGTGATCCAATTTTCAAGACTTTAGTGTTAGTCCATGAGATGATTGTTTTGATGACAACAACCTTAGAATAGGTTTATAAAATATAAATACTAACATTATAGTTTAGAAATATATGTATATGCAGGATTTAACCATGCAGGTACCAAGAATGAAGATTGTACAGTATAGATTTCTAGAGATCAAGAATGAAGACTCATGAGTATCAAGATATCAAGAATATCAACATTATCAAGAGTTCAAGATTTCAAGAATAAGTAATTTTGATTAGGAATTTTTGTTAAAACTCCTAGAAAAGAACCGGCATCTTAAAATCCAATTTATTTGTGGAATGGAATCCACTTTGAGCCCGTTAAATGGATGGAACCTACGAAAAATCTAGTGGAACATTGTTTTGAATCCGCTAATTTTTATTCAAAATGATTTTACAATATTATATCTTGTCTTTTCAAAATGTTTTCAAAACCTTCCTTTTAAAAGAATCAAAAACATCTATCCTGATTTCAAATACTTTTAGCCTCAAAATAATCTTTAATTTCAAAATCAAACTATTCTTAGTTTTAAAACTATATTAAAATATAATTAACTTTTAATAAGTATACTTAGATTTAAATATAAAATTATATATATATATATATATATATATTATTCTCTATATTTACTTTTGTATTTTAACTATAGTCAAGTATATTTATAAAGTTTAAAATAGTTTTTAATATAAGATTAAAGTTATTTTCAAAGAAAAACAAACCACCAAAAATTCCTTTAGGATGTCGACATGCTCAATATACCCATGTCGACATTGTGTCAGCTAATTTCAAAATTGAAATTTCAAAAGAAGTGTTGATTCGTCATATCTCTTCACGAATGGACATGGATGGTTTTCTTCTATAAATAGGGGCTGCTTTCAACGAATTTTTAATCATATTTTCTGGTTTTCATCTCTCTTCTTCTTCCCCATTTCTTTATACATATTCCTACCATTACTCTACCGAAATTAACATTGAATCTAACTAGATTATCTCTGGTTTGATTCTCTATTACTATCTCAACAAGATCCTCAGTGCTATTTAGAGTTATAGGCTTCTTTGTAATCAGTTAAGCAAGAAAAGGTGTGTTTGTAGCCTCGAAAATCAATCAAGCGAGAAAAGGTGTGATTGTAGCCTTAGAAATCAATTGGGTGAACTTGTTGCTTGGGAAATCAAGTATCTCTACCCAGAGGATTGTGAATCTGAAGGGTGTACCTCGTTGCCTTGAAATCGAGGGTGTAGTTGTACAATTTCTTTTGAAAGGAAATCCGCACTTGTGTGCGGGACTGGATGTAGGGTAAATCCGAACTGGTATAAAATCCAGTGTGTTCTTTCCTTTTCTGCTTTGACTTTATTTCTGCATTTGTGTTTGATCCTGTGATCGTATCCGTGTCTGAATATTGCATACATTTGTGTTAAAATTAACAAAAAATCAAAAAGATTTAATAATTCCTTAAAACACTATTCTCCCCCCTCTAGTGTTATCCTAGCCTTAAGATCTGTAATCTGCATTTCTCACATTTGGTATCGGAGCGAGGTTTTCAAAAGTTTCATAACCTAAATTTTGAAAAGTTTTCAAAATGACTACCAACACTTCTACTGTTACTAACACTAGTATCCTTGTCACTAGTTCATTTGCAGAAGGTCAGTCTACTGTCAGACCACCACTTTTTAATGGCAGTAACTATGCATATTAGGCATGTAGAATGAAAATATATTTACGATCTGTAGGATTAGACACTTAGAATATCACAGAAACTTAATATTCTGAACGCACAACTGATTTTGCATAGTGGACCGCTGAGCAAAAGACTGTTGCACAAAATAATTCTAAAGCAATGAATATTCTGTTTTGTTCACTTGATAGAAATGGATTTAATAGAGTGTCAGTTTACAAGTCTGCATATGAAATCGGAAAAACTTTGCAAGTTACCCATGAAGGAACAAGCAAAATTAAACAGACCAAAATTTCCATGCTCACAAATCAGTTTCAATTATTTAAAATGAATTCTAATGAGTCTATTTCAGATATGTATAGTAGGTTTCAGGATATTGTGCATTCTCTAATATCCTTAGGAAAGGAATTTTCGGAAGAAGATCAAGTCAGAAAGATTTAAATTCTCTTACTCCAGAATGGCATCAAAAGACACTTGAGATCGAAGAGGCAAATGACATCAGGACCTTAAAGATAAAAGAATTAATTGGAAATCTAATGTCGCTTGAAGTCCAAATTATCGGGAGAAGAGAAAGCGAAGCATCAGAAAAGAAATCAATGGCATTTAATGCATTGATTGATGGATCAGACTCAAACAACGATAATGATGAAGAGATAGCCTTTATGACTAGGAATTTTCGGAAATTTCTGAAATACAGAAAGATAAATAATCTCAAGAGAAATAACTATAAGAACTCTGAAAATCAGAATGAAGTGCCAAACAATGTCAAATGTTTCAATTGTGATGAACTAGGCCATATCAAAAGAGACTGTCCGTATCTGGAGAAGCAAAATCCTCCTATAAACAATGATTCATTAAAGAAACGGAAGCGTGCATTTACTGCTACTCTAGATGACTCAAACTTTTCCTCAAGAAATGATGATCAGAAGACAGATAATTCAAATTTTTGTTTCATGGCAGTTCACGACTTCGAAAAATTCAAAGAAACGGACTCAGAAAAAGATACACATTTACAATACAATTGGTTGAAATTGCATGCTTAGAATTAGATGCTTGATTGATTGATTTTGAATTGTTGTGTTATTTTAATTTAAATTTTTTTTACTATTATTTTATTATATTTTAACATTATTATTATTATTAGTATAATAATATATTATGGAATACTATTCCAGATATATATATAGACATTAAAAATAATAAGTGTGAGTATATACATATATATTAGAGTACTTAGGAAAAATAAATTCACAAGGACATGTCGACATGGGTACAGAATTTGAAATTCAAAATTTGAATTCAAATATTTGTATTTCCCTCCACCTTTTCACCTCATTCAATTCTCTGAAAAGGCATTGTTTGACCAGAGAACATGTCCTTTGAGAATCTATTTATTCACTATCTTTATCACATCTTTTCACTCTCATTTTCGAATTCAAACTCTCTCTTCAAAAATTCAAGCTCTCTACTCTCTACTCTAATGGCTTCTTCAAGCAACCCCTCCACCATGAGAATTTCCTGAAAGATAAAAGTGGAACTCTTCAATGATCCGTAAGATATAAAAGCATACATCAATTATGCTAACTATGCAAAAGTCAATCCCGGAAAGTTTGCTATATTTCAAAATTTCTCTTCTTATGAAATAGATTCACCTTTTGCAAACAATAAAATTCTTAATCATGTTGATACTTTTCAAAATGAATTTGTTTGTTATCCAAATCTTTATAAAATTTTCTGTGCAAATTTAAACCGTGGATTTTATATTGGAAACGATGATGAAATTTGGAGTAGTGTCAAAGGCACTAGAATAGTTTTGAATTGTGATATTTTGGGTACCATACTCAATTGCAAGAGTACGGGATGGATCTTTCCAATTTTAAAATCGATGAAAATGATCGTGAGACATTTCGTCACATTTTCAAAGGAAATGATAATTTTGAATTCAAAAATCGAAACTTTCGGCCAAAAGCTAGAATTGTCAATCTTCTTTTACGACATACTTTGACCCCAAGATCGGGAAATTTTAACAATCCTACTTCGAAAGTTTGCAAAGCACTTTTTGCTATTTTTGGAAACTATGATATTAATTGGGCCTAAGTTATTTTGGATGAACTTCGTCCCAAAAATCTTGAAATGGATGAGAATACTTTGTACATGGAATTTATCTCACCCGGATTTTTAACTTTTTTGGAGTGGATTTCAAAGGAGAAAATTTTGTTTCTAGAAAAGTTTTCAATCATTCCAACATTTCGCTTATGAAAATTCCATTTGTTTTTCAACCTTATGAGACTCTTGCCAAAAAGGAAGAGCGTTTGGCTCATGAGGAGATGGAAGAAGAGGAAGAGGAAGAAGAAGGGGATGAAATGGAAATTGAAGAAGAAGAAGAAGGTGAAACTTCTTTGGAAAGAATTGACTATCCTTCTAATCCATCCAACAAAACTCTTCTCAAAAACCAAAAGGCCATTTTTGAGAATCAACGATTCTTAAACGATCCGTTAGTAAGAAGTTGGACAAAATTTCATCCAAGATGAACAAGTTTATTTCCAAAGTCAGCAAGAAGCTTGGATTATCTTCATCGTCATCATCCTCTAACTAGTTCTACCTTTTCATATCTCGTTGTATTAGTTTTAGTTTATTTTGATTTGAATGTTCGTGTAGTTCTTTGTGTTTAATCGTTGTATCGTGTTATCATGAAATGAAATTGAATTCATTTTCTGTTATTAACTTATCTTATATCCATAATAAATGTTAGTATATTATATAAATATATATGTATATATATACACAATTATTCACAAATTCAAAATAAGTCATCAAAACTCACTGGACCATGTCGACATCCGCCAATGACCATGTCGACATGTGCTGGTCAGAAATGACATTTCATTTTGAATTTGAAATTTGAATAACTACCTTATGTCTATTCATTTCAAACGAATTTCTACACCTATAAATACCTATTTCATCCAGAATTCATCACTCAATATTACTTCTTATCCACTTTGTCTCTCATTCTTCTCACAAACTCGAATATGGCCAATCCAATTCATAATTTATCCGAGAATCTTGAAGAAACTCTTAATTCTTCCAAGAATATTCTTTCTTTCAGTCTTCGTAACTAGCGACACTTAGAATTGAGTCAAATGCAGATGATTAAAGAGGAAGAAAGACATTTCGATGCAATACGATGGATGATTACCTCCCTGCACAAGGATGATAACGAAGCACATCCTCCAGTCTCTCTCGCTAATGATAATGAAAATTGGGATGCCATTAAAGCAGACCCTATATTTGGAAGAAGGATGGGTGGAAGTTCCTCGTAATGTTTGATTTGATTGGTTTGTTTGATTTGGTTTGTTTGATTTGAATTGTTGGATTTGATTTGGTTTAATTTGAATTGATTTGGATTGATATTTGGTGTGAAAAACATGTATAAATATGCATTAATATTTATATGAACTTTAATTAATTATCATGTCTATCAGTATAATTATCCCTTAATCTATGTGTTACATACTCCATTTGTATAGTTTATTAATGCAGGTACTTTAGTCCAAGAATGAGGTGGAGTTATGTAGTTTCGAGATTATATAGTTTCTAGATTATATAGTTTGGAGTTAGTTTTTATGGATGACAAAGGGGGAGAAATATAAAATAGGATAGTTAGGCATAGATTAAGGGGGAGTTATTAGGATAGAAGTAATATTATATAAATAAAGTTGTCATCATCAGAAAGGAGGAGATTGCTAGTCCGTGATATGATGGTTTTGATGAAAAAAACCTTAGAATAGGATTATAAAATATAAATAATAACATTATAGTTTAGAAATATATGTATATGGAGGATTTAACCATGCAGGTACAAAGAATGAAGACTGTATAATATAGAGATTTGAGATATCAAGAATGAAGACTCATGAGTATCAAGAATATCAAGATTATCAAGAGTTCAAAATTTCAAGAATAAGTAATTTTATTTAGGAATTATTGTTAAAACTCCTAGAAAAGCATCGGCGTCTTAAAATCCAATTTATTTGTGGAATGGAATACACTTTGAGCCCGTTAAAGGGATGGAACCTAAGTAGGATGGAACCTACGAAAAATATAGTGGAACATTGTTTTGTGTTCGTTAATTTTTACTCAAAATGATTTTACAATATTATATCTTGTTTTTTCAAAATGTTTTCAAAACCTTCCTTTTAAAAGAATCAAAAACATCTATCCTGATTTCAAATACTTTTAGCCTCAAAATATTCTTTAATTTTAAAATCAAATTATTCTTAGTTTAAAACTATCTTTAAATATAATTAACTTTTAATAAGTATACTTAGATTTAAATATAAAAATTTATATATATTACTCTCTATATTTACTTATGTACTATAGTTAAGTATATTTATAAAGTTTAAAATAGTTTTTAATATAAGATAAAAGTTATTTTCAAAGAAATACAAACCACCAAAAATTCCTTTGGGATGTCAACGTGCTCAATATACCCATGTCGACATAATGTCAGTTAATTTCAAAATTCAAATTTCAAAAGAAGTGTCTATTCGTCATATCTCTTCACGAATGGACATGGCTGTTGTTCTTCTATAAATAGGGGCTGTTTTCAACGAATTTTTAATCATATTTTCTGGTTTTCATTCCTCTTCTCCTTCCACATTTCTTTATACATATTCCTACCATTACTCTGTCAAAATCAACATTGAATCTAACTAGATTATCTCTGGTTTGTTTCTCTATCACTATCTCAACAAGATCTTTAGTGCTATTCAGAGTTATAGGTTTCTTTGTAATCAATTAAACGAGAAAAGATGTGATTGTAGCCTTAGAAATCAATCAAGTGAGAAAATGTGTGATTGTAGCCTTGGAAATCAATTGCGTGAACTTGTTGCTCGGGAAATCAAGTATCTCTACCCAGAGGATTGTGAATCTAGAGGGTGTACCGCGTTGCCTTGAAATCGAGGGTGTAATTGTACAATTGCTTCTTAAAGGAAATCCGTACTTATGTGCGAGACTGGATGTAGGGTAACTCCGAACCAGTATAAAATCCAGCGTGTTCTTTCCTTTACTGCTTTTACTTTATTTTTGCATCTGTGTTTGATTCTTTGATCATATCTGTGTCTGAATATTGCATACATTTGTGTTCAAATTAACAAGAACTCCAAAAGATTAATAATTCCTTAAAACGCTATTCACCCCCATATATTGTTTATCCTAGCCTTAAGATCCGTAATCCGCATTTCTCACATTTAGTAGGGTAGTCCACATCGATTGGGATAGACATCGTCAATTCTACCGTTACTTCCCATTCCTCCCCTGAACTCTTCTTTCTAGGATCTAAAGCCTTGTCAAATCGACTATGGTCCCCAAGCTAGGGGTGGCTCTGTAGTTGCTATTCAAAAGGTTCACGAATGTAGAGAGCTCTTTTGTAAGGAACTGCCTTTCTTACATCTAAATACGACACTTAATACATCCATGATATTCGTGTGCCGATCATTTAAGTGTCCGAAAGATCGGTCATTTGGGCTGAAAGAAAGAAGAAAGAATAGAATCTCATGATACGTGATGAGTAATATATAATATAAACCAGTCTTTAAGAAAATAAATTATCTTTATTTTACACATCATCAGAGTACATGCCCAGTTAGTCTGGTAAAACCAGCATGGGAAAAGCTCAGAACAAATCATATGAATTACTATATTTGAAAAACCTTTCAAAATAAAAAGTATCTCATAAGACCATGCCGCACATAAACACAAACGGGTTTTTACCATATGATAAGTGATGAAATCTTGTGGTATTATAATAATGTCTAAGGGTTCGAAATAAATATATAAAATAGCTAAAATGCTTACATCTCACATTCCAACATAGTTGGGAACAATCAAAATCATAATTGCTTATATTGAAGATTGGATTCCATAATATGGCAAGGTAAGGGACTACCTTTTGATGATACACCTCTAGAAATGTACCTGAGGTCTACAGACGCATTTGCCCCTCTGCTATACAGAGCTATCCTGCCTCATTAACATGAGAAGATGGATTATCTTATCCTTTTAAGACCAAGGTCTTCTACTACAACGGTGCTTATGAGGAAACAAACACTAAAAGGGACAATCTAGAATGGGATGATGGCTCCTAATGGTAGCTAACCACATGGCTAACACTGCCCTCTAGGCGGAGAGGTAATGCTAGCATTCATCCATACAAGTTGTTCCGGGATCGAACAAGCATTCAAATTTTTTCTATCTTCCATTTTGGAATCACCCCAGGAAAAATAGTATAGCTCCATATCATACTTTATCACAAATGTTATTAGTTTGGAGTGGTTCAGATAAATCCGAAACCGATGTCTCCAAACTAAGCGGAAATTTTCAACTGACTCAATTTCGGGTTTTTGGAAGTATGGAATAAGTATTTGAGTCCTCAATGAGAAACTCGAATTTACAATTATACATTCTGAGCCAAAATAGGTCAAGGTTTGATAGTTGGTTATTTAACTATCATATGAACAAATAACAACAATTTAGAGATTTAATTATCCATAAGAACCACTAAGACTCAAAATAATTTTTTCGTTTATAAAAACCTCTTTTCAAAAGTGTTTATCAAAAACATCTATAAACTTATCACACTAGCTTAAGTATATTAACGAAACATTTGTGAAAGGTTTCCCATTGACAAATCACATCAAAAAGTATCAAATCACTCCAAACACCATTAATAAAATAATTTCCTAATTATTCTTTAAATATTTTTGAATGTAATAAATTTTAAACCATTATCAAAGGGATAAAATGAAATGGTGGATTTCACAAGTTTTGGAAAAAGGCTTAGTAACCACAATGGTTCATATTTTTGTTGATTTTAACTCTCCAAGTTAAAATAATAGCAAATGGGGTTTGTTATGTTAAACGCATGTCCAAGTTAATATAATAGCAAAATAGTTTTTCGTTCTGCTAACAGATGTCAAATGTAACTTTACTGGTAGAATGGTGATTTATTATGCTAAACAAACGACATTGAGTTTCATATTCGATGAAGTTACTTAAAGGTAATCGACAAAGAAATACCTTAGATTTTAAAATACCCTTTGAAACGAATTTGCTTAAAACAAAAATCCAATTTTTGGAAATAAAATGTTTTAAACCTTTAAACTTTTATTTAAAAATAATTAAATAACATTTAAATTCTTTATTAAGTAACAATTGACCTTTAAATAATTAAACAATAATTAAATATTAAATAAATAATTAAATAATAATTATTCTTAAATAATAATTATTCTTAAATAAGTAATTAGATAAAAGTTAGCTTTTAAATAAGTAATTAAACCATAAATAAATCTTTAATTAATTATTAAATAATAATTTAAACTTTTAAATAATAATTAAATATTAATCAACCTTAATTAATTAATTAATTAATCCATAATTAAAACTCAAATAATAAATAAAGATTAATTTAAAACAGCTAAAATATAATTAATTTTAAAATAAAATCCTAACTTAAATATAAATTGATTAGAAATTAATTAATAATTAAACACTTTCTCAAATAAATAAATAATTTAATTAATTTTAATAAAATAATAATTAATACTTAAAAAATAAATTAAATAATAAATTAAATATTAATTAACCTTTTATTATTTAAAAAATTATAATTAACTTTCTTAAAAATAATGAAGTACTAATTACCATAATTTAATTAATGACTAAGTACTAATTACCTTAATTAATTAATCGTTAAATAAATAAAGAAATAACTAAATAAATAAATAATAATAATAGCTTCTAAATATTTTTAAATACGTTTGAAAACACTTTCCTAAAAGATTGTTAAGTTAAAAACATTTTAACTTCAAAAAGAGTTCGTTGTTCACGAACTGCATTTATAGCGATTATCGTTATACGACCTAAAATTTTAATATCTTTTTTATACTCTAATATCTTTCAAAACTCTATCCTTTATGATTAACTTACTTTTATAAACCTAGAATAAAGTGTAGAAAATAATGATAATATTTTTTTTAACTTTTATAAAACATTTCCATAAAATAAATATAGAAAACAAACTTTTGAATCAAAGGATCTCCATGTTGAAATTTAACAACTCAGCATACTAACTTTTCATGTTACATAACTATAAGGGCATGGAAAAAACATATAATATATATATACATACGCCATCACAATGCACCACAAAAAGATTCTAACTTTCAAACCTCACCAACCCTTTTAACCTTAATTTCTATTTTGAATGTAAATCACAACATTCATAAGCACATGTATATCCATACAAAGCAACACCATATCAACCAATCAAATAAGGAATTTACGTCAAAATATACATCATATCACCCAAAAATAACATATTTTTCAACCAATTATGAGCAATAAATTTTTGTAAATTTTAAAGTTTTAAACTTAAGGTAGAAAGAGATTTTTGTTCCCAAAAGTCGACTAAATCGAAGAACCTTTCTTCGAACTTGAATATGACCTAGAACTATGCTTTGACTTTGGAAAATGTGGTTTTTGGAGGCCTTTAAGGCTTAATATGGTTCGGCCTTGAGGAATTATGGCTCAGCCTTGAGTGTTTTTGGAGGATCTAGGCTTGCTTTTTAAGAAAAGTAGTAAAGGAGAATGATTTAAGCAAATGTTTCAAGTATTTAGAAATAAAGTAAGTAAGAATTTTTAGCTTAACAAATAAGAGTGGAAGCCATGAAAGATTATAGGAAGCAGATGTAAGTTTTCATGAATGGAAATGAATAAATGAAAAAATAATTAAGAAATTTGGTTTTATGTAGAATATATAACGTAAATTACCAAAATGCCCATGTATTTTGCCCTCCATTCCCCATTTGCCACCTCATCTTGCCCTTTACATCACCATGTCTACATACATGGGCTTGTCCTCCTCCTTGTATCTTACTCCAACATGTAATAAATGCAATCTTATACTTTGTTTAGCCATATTTTCACCTAAAGTCTTTTCATGTTTCGATAAGCATCTTTATATTACATACTTAAACATATATACATTTATATATATCTGTGTGTGTGTGTGTAAGTTTTATAAACTCTAACTAAACATAAATACATGTGTATATTTATATCATAGAGTACATACTAATGTTACAACAATTTCGGCAACTTTTAACTGACAAAAAGTGGAAATTCAGAAAACGAATTCCGGTCACATTTTCAATTTTTCTTCGAACTAAATATTTTTTAAACAAATTTTAAAACTATTTCGCCGTCATTATTTATAATTTAAGAAAGTTTTATTTTTATTATAAAATCTATTACTTAAATATTTAAATTTAATTAAATATTCTCAAATTAAAGCAGTGAAATTCTCGGTCATTACACTCTTCCCCCTTAAAGAATTTCATCCCTAAAATTTTACCACAACCTTAACCCAGAAACAACAATCTCTTGCATAACTAACACTATACATCAATCTGTATGATGTATATAGATCCTTCTTATGGAAAATCTGATTTGATCACTTACTCGAATATATAGCTTTATTTTCGAACTAGTATCTTTTACCTGACTTCCTAGCGCGGATTCTAATAAAGCTTCTTAATTAGAAACCATCATTCTTCTTACATAGTCATATAATATGATAGAAAACTTTGGTTTCATTATTAAGAACCCTTATCAAGTGTTCATCATCAAAAACCGAGTGATAAATCCTTATTCGGAATGGTGTCAGACACCTCAAGTCATATACTCAAATCATGGATCGAGAATTATATAGATAAAAAAAGAAGGATCTACATACAACTTACATACTAATATAATGGTCCTTACTACATAATTACTTATTATCCTCCCACACCATACTTATGAAAACTTTTCATAAAAATTTCAAATTAGACTCAAACATTTTAAATGTTATAACTTATTGAAACCTTTCATAGAATCATTTAAAATTTATTAAGTTATATAATACTCTCTACATCCTAAGAGTATGTACAAAACATCTGATCGTAATTATATTCATCTTTAATTATTTAGATGTATTCCCCAAAATAATTTGGGCCTCAAAATCAATTCGATCAATATAACCTCTTTACCCAATCTGTTTGGTATGTAGCTAGGATGCTGGTATCTAAATTCTGTCCTAGAGTCTACTTCTCTTTTAACCCTTCTAAGGTAAAGGTGTTTATTAGCCGACTTAATAACATCAAATAAAATTTATCTCCTATGTTTTAAAATTCAAAAAGACATGGTTTAATAAAATATACCTTATTAAATATTCTCATTAAATTAATTCAATTCTGACTTTATTTATTAACCTACTCTCTAATCAAATACCTTATGATTGGGTCAACCCTTACCCTATTGAGTTTGACACAATATAAATTCACGAACCATATTGGTTAAAGTACTAGTTTAACCTGCAAGTCTAAGAGAGATAAAACATTAATTATAACCAATTTACAACAAAGAATAACAAAGGGAACATTATACTTACATATATGACATCGTTCAAACTGACAACCCTAGATACATGCCGAGTAACTCCATCAGAGAATGGAAGTACACTCCAAAAGATATGATACAATAGAAGACGTTAAAAAAAGAAAACTTAGGATACTACTTCCTAATACTAGCCTTAGACCTTCCTAGTTCTAGACCAACCTTTCAATAACTTCCATTCCCTTTGTTGCTACTAAAGTGGATGGTGTTGAAATGAGAACAAAAGGCCTACGCTGCTCTCCTTTTCTGAGCATAGGACAATCTTTGACAAAATGACCTTTTTGATGGCAGTAATAACAATCCTTTGGTGCATTCCCTATCTCTAGCTTTGGTGCCTTAGCGATCTTTTCTATTATCACTTTTATTTTCTTACCTAACTTACATTCCTGAACAAAGTTATTATATTTCCCACATCTGAAGCAATCATGTTTAGGCACAAAAGTCTTGAGCATGCGCTTCTTATTCCTAATTGGTGTAGTAGACAGCTTTGGAGATAAATCTTCACATCGTAGAACATTCCTTATTACCTTCTCGAATGATCCTTGAATATAATTCATCATGTCTCTACGTAACTTATCATACAATCCTAGCCAATATTAACCTCGATGAGAGACTTAGTATCGTTGAACTTACTTTTACCCAAAATCTCAAAGTCACGACATAGAAAAGAAAAGTTCATTAAGGCTTGCTCTTGCGGTCTTTTCTCAACAACATACAGCTTAGATTCAAAAATACTAGTATTCATAATTCTTTGCTGACTGAATTCATATTAAATACCTTATAATAATTCCAAGAAAAGATTGTACAAAAATTATTTAACCTTGTCTTTCCACTTTTCAAAGGAAAAACAATGTAAAGCTTTAATAGTTGTTCTATAATTTTAAAGAATGATTTTAGAAAAACCAACACTTAACCCGCCTTTTGGCAAGGTTGTAGGAAGGCGGATTTAACTAAGTCGATTTCTTAGTTATCGAGGATGGAATGCGGTAGGTTTGAGTCAACTAGATGGATAGGTAACGTAGCATGTTTTGAAGTCACTCGGCATGTAAGTCATTCGGCATGGAAGCCGCTTGGCATGGAAGTCGCTCGCCATGGAAGTCGCTAGGCGTGGAAGTCGCTCGGCATGGAAGTCGCTCGGCATGGAATTCGCTCGGCATGGAAGTCGCTCGGCATGGATGTCGGTCGGCATGGAAATCGCTACAGGAAGTCGCTACAGGAAGTCGGCTTAATAGGAAGTCGCTACAGGAAGTCGGCTTAACAGGAAGTCGCTACAGGAAGTCATGTCGTTCAGCATGGAAGCCGCTCGGCATGGAAGTCGCTCGGCATGGAAGTTGTTCGACATGGAAGTCGCTCGGCATGGAAGTCGTTCGGCATAGAAGCGGCTCGACATGGAAGTCACTGGGCATGGAAGTCGTTCGGCATGGAAGTCCATACAGGAAGTCGCTACAGGAAGTCTGCTTAACAGGAAGTCGCTACAGGAAGTCTCCATAGGAAGTCGCCACAAGAAGTCGCTGTAGGAAGTCGCTCGTACCATGATGAAGGATGTTGGCTCGGGTGTGGCCCTAATGGGCCCAGACTGCTAAGGAAGCCCTGTAACTCGCGATTTGCCAATAAATACAGCATCTGGGCTTCAGAAAGGGGATCTTCCTTTGGCTCTCTAGTTTTTTATTTTCTAAGGCTAGGACTACTTTGAAGTGTTGTAACTGTAATCGATTATTACAATAATAGAAAGAAAACTTCTGGAGTGAATGTAGGCCGGAGTTAGTTGAACCACTTTAAATTCTGTTGTTCTCTATTACTTTCTTTTTAATTTGACTTTTCATCATATTATTACTCTCTATTCTATCTGTTATATGTGACTGTTAGTTGGTACTTTCATTTATATTTGGGTGTTAGTGACCAATTTTGGCCTAACATTTTTGTGCTTTCATTTAGAGATGAACTCAGGAATTTTGAAGCTAGGAACTTGGATTTTGGAAAACAATGGTTATGCCATCAACAAGGAAGCAAGTTATAGAAAGGAGCAATCATGATGGAAGTCAAGAGGCTTCCTCTAGAGATGGATCAGGTGGAGCATCCATCTACATCACCATAGAGGATATGGAAGCGACGATGAAACGGAAAGAGGAGATGATGCAGGATCTTCTTAGGCAATTTGGACAATCAGGAACTATAGGTGCTTAAGATCTTGGAGCAGGACCAGAGGAACACAGCTAACAGGCAGATGGAGTGATTCAGCAGGGGGCAGCTTCCAATCAACAAATAACTAACAATCTAGATGGAATTAGGCTCGGGGGAACACCACCAGGAAATGCTGGACCAATCCATGGAGGGAAACCAGATTACACTGTACAGCCCGACGCCAATAGGAATACTGGAGTACGTGACGAGGAGTATGAGCCAGGATTCCCTCGTGAACTCGAAAGACAGATTGAAGGCAGCGGACAAAGATTACAGCTTGGAGACAACGACAGATTAGCAGAGATGGTTAGAAAAGCTATAAGAGGTGGATTGGTAAATAAGGTCTTGAAGGATGTGAATAGGAGTCCCTTTACTCCTACTATCAGGCGAGCTAGGAGCCCATGAGATTTTAAGCTACAAGTATTGGAGAAGTATGATGGGAAAAGGATCATGTCGTTCATTTGATAAGGTACATGAGGCATATGGAGGTACTGAGAGCATCGGATGAGGTCATGGCTCGATGCTTCCCTTTGTATTTGACGGATATCGTAGCTATGTGGTTCAGACAACTGGAGATTGGTTCTATAGACACTTGGACCAAACTAAATGAAAGGTTTATGAGGCAGTTTTGGGTCCATATAGTCAGACCTAAGAACGTAATGACCTTAACATTGATGAAGTAATGGAAGGGAAGTCGCTCAGGGACTTCTTAACCAGGTTCAACGCAGTGGTAGCCTCAGTGGATCAAACCGACCCATCAATGGTTTTGATGGAAGTAGTCTCGGGAAACGCGGATAATTCGGATGTCAAGATATCATTGGAATGGGACCCATTGGGATCTCGAGGAGTTCTACCATGAGGCGGTAAGGTTTCTGGGATAGGAGGATATGCAGGCTGATAGGGTAGGGAGAGAGGCTGAAGCTTATGTAGTGAGGGGTGAAGGTCCAACCATGGAGGATCCAAATAAAGGCGATAAAGGAAAAAGGAAACCAAATGGAAATAGTGGCACTTCAAACAGGCCTCGAAGGGAGTCAAATTTTTCTTTTTCATAGACTTAACTAAGACTCTAGGAAGGAATTACCTGGATACTCGAGGGTGCCTCCAATATCGAAGGGTGGCAAAGGGAGAGCCTTCTAAATATGAGCGGACATCGGGAAAGCATTGCCTATTCCGTGAGCTGGATAGGCACAATAAAAAAACTGTAGGCATTTGAGAGATATCATTGAGGAGCATGTAAGGAATGGTCACCTACGGCAGTATGTAAGAATCGAGCTGTGGCGGTGGGACAGGAGCAACTATCGCATACCTCGAACGAAGATGGCACTGGGCATAGGCAATGTCAGCTCATTATCGACTAAACTGATTTATGGTTTTAAGTAATAGAACTCAAAGTAATACCGCCAGGTTACTTACACACGTAAGAGATCGAAGATGGTCCCTAAGCGTGCTTTGAGATGATGAAAAATTATACTACTTAAGTCTACGAAATCCTATTTTATTTCTATTTTTCTGCAAATTCTGGCTTCTTCTGTGGCACTGTGGACATTTAATTCCTTTCGTTGTACGAACTTCTGCTTCGATAACTGGATTCTGTAACAATTGGATTTGGATCGGTATAATAAATAATACAGGTCTAGTGATCACGATCCCGACCGATGAGATGAGGCAGTGATCTCAAGTTACGTGTCCCTTCTTCGGAGAGCGATGGAATGGACTCGAAGAGAATATGAAAGTCTTTGGCTGGTGAGCCGAGGCAGGTGAATATCAAAGTCCTTGGTCTGAGAGCCGAGGCTAGAGAATATCAAAGTCCTTGGCCGGAGAGTCGAGGCCGGTAAATATCAAAGTCTTTGGCCGGAGAGCCGAGGCCGAAGAATATGAAAATCCTTGGCCGAAGAGCCGAGACTGATAAATATCAAAGTCCTTGGCCGAAAGACCGAGTCCGGAGAACTCACAAGCCTTTGATCAAAGAGTTGAGGCTGGAACAGGGTAAATTGACCCAGCGAGGTCTACAGATTCAAGGTTAAAACCGAAGAGGTCACGAATTTAATAATATCATGAACGGGATATAGACTTCGGATATAGGATTTGAGGCTATTCAAAACACACCTTCCTACAGCAAGGCATGTTTTAGGGGCCAAAGTGTTAACCCGCTTTTTGGTAAGGCTGTAGGCAGACGGATTTAACTAAGTCGATTTCTCAGTTATCGAGGATGGAATGCGGCAGGTTTAAGTCGACTGGATGGATAGGTAATGCAGCATGTTTGCAAGTTGCTCGGCATGGAAGTAGCTCGGCATGGAAGTCGCTCGGCATGGAAGTCGTTTGGCATGGAAGTCGCTCGACATGGAAGTCGTTCGGCATGGAAGTCGTTCGGCATGGAAGTCGTTCGGCATGGAAGTCGCTCGGCATGGAAGTCCCTCGGCATGGAAGTCGCTACCGGAAGTCGCTACAGGAAGTCGGTTTAACAGGAAGTTGCTACAGGAAGTCGACTTAACAGGAAGTCACTACATAGGAAGTCTTTACAGGAAGTCACTATAGGTAGTCGCTACATGAAGTCATACCGCTCGGCATGGAAGTCGCTCAGCATGGAAGTCGTTTGACATGGACGTCGCTATAGGAAGTCGCTGCAGAAAGTCGCTATAGGAAATCGCTGGGCATGAAAATCGCTCGGCATGAAAGTCACTTGGCATGGAAGTTGTTCGGTATGGAAGTCATTACAGGAAGTCGCTACAGGAAGTCGCTACAGGAAGACGGCTTAACAGGAAGTCCCTATAAGAAGTCGCTATAGGAAGTTGTTGTACGAAGTCGCCACAAGAAGTCGCCACAGGAGGTCACCATAGGAGGTCGCCATAGGAAGTCGCTACAAGAAGTCGCTCGTACCATGATGAATGATGTTGGCTCGGCTATGGCCCTAATAGGCCCGGACTGCTAAGGAAGCCCAATAACTCGGGATTTGCGTATAACTACAGCACGAGGGGGTTCCGAAAGGGGATCTTCTTTCGGCTCTTTGGTTTTTTATTTTCTAAGGCTAGGACTACTCTGCAGTATTGTAACTGTAATCGATTATTACAACAACAAAAAGAAAACTTCTAGAGTGGATATAGGCCAGAGTTACCCGAACCACTATAAAATATGTTGTTCTCTACTGCTTTCATTTTAATTTTGATTGTTCTTCATATTATTACTCTTTACAGACATTTTATCTATTATCTGTGGCTGTTAGTTGGTACTTTCATTTACGTTTGGGTGTTAGTGACCAATTTTGAAGCTAACACCAACAATAACCAAAATCATTAAAAACATACTACACATAATTTCCTAAAAGTACCATATATACTAAGGGTTCTTCCCAATGAACTTATCCAAACTATGGTCCTCCAGACCTACCCATGGGTATTTCCTCCATCTTTTCCCTCTTGCGGGGGATGATTTCTTAATAATTACCCCGGCCTACTGTACTTATTCTAAAATAGGCAACACTTCTTGATGTGCCCTAGCTGATGGCGGAAAATGCAATTTTTTCCCAAACTTTTGGAACCCCTTGCTCCCTTACTCCTATTGTACAATAGTCCATGGTATGTCCTGTCTTATGACACCAATAGGAAGTAATTTCTTTTCCTTTCTTGAAAAACTTCCTCAGAGGGGACCTTCTTCTAATTTGTTCTCCAGGGCTTCTTCCAGTGCGGTAGAAATTTCCTCTTTTTGCGATTGTTGATACTGCTTTCTAGAGAGGTTGTTGGCTTCTTATGATCTTCAAAAACTTCTACCTCCAGCTCCACAACTACTTTGACGACTTGACAAACATCCCTACCATCCATAGAGTCTATCCTATTTGTTTCCTTTTCCCATCCATTTCCTCCTTGTGTACTCAATTCTTACTACCTAAATATGATAAGATATCTTTAGGATATATTACCAAACGAGATTTATATTGGAAAAGATATCGCGTACAAATGATAAACAAATTTTATCATTTCCTAGCAATAATCACAACAAAATAACTATATTAGTTTTGAAAATTAGTCTCTTTTTTTATAAAATGTAATCCTAGGTGAAATTATTTTATTTACCAAATTTAAAAGAATGTTATGTCGGTTTCCCTTGTTAAAGTGTTTAGGAACCCCTATCGATAACATGGCATCCAACATCTCGATCAAAATTCATAAACCACTCAACTGATAAATCAACACAATATAAAACATTTTATAATCACTAACAAATACGAGCTCTTATATATAATACACTCACTCGTATTAGGTTCTCACTTACCCGGTCTTATGAGTTTACCTTACCAAGGCCAAGGTTCTTGCTTAACCTTACGCTCTGATACTAAGTGTAACAATATGCCTTTCTCATACCTAAAGATGACAATTAGTACATCCACGGTATTCATGTGCCGATCATTTAAGTGTCCAAAAGACAGGTCAACAGGGATGAAAGAAAGAATGGAATCTCACAATACGTGACAAGTATTATATAATATCAACAAGTCTTTACGAAAAGAAATTATCTTTATTAAACATATCATCAGAGAACATTAAACTATTATCAGCCTGAACAGTTATAACAGCCCGCCTTACAATTGCTAATAGATAGAGACAAAAACAAAACTAAAGAAAATAGCGGAAGAATATAAAGTACGTGAATACATCATGGAGAATCTAGCTCATCACCTGAAAGCTCCAAAGGATCTACCTAAATCTGGAAAATATGCTCGGACTCACCTGAGCATTATAAGAAAACAATGCCCGGGTCAGTCTAATAAAACTAACGTGAGAAAAGCTCAGAACAAATCATATGAATTACTACATTTGAAAAACCTTTCAAAATAAAAAGTATCTCATAAGACCACACCGCACATAAACACGAAGGGGTTTTTACCTTATGATAATTAAAAAATTTATTATGAAATCCAGTGATATTATGATAATGTTTAAGTGTTCAAAATAAATATATAGAATAGCTGAAATGCTTGCATCTCACATTCCAACATAGTTGGGCACAATAATAATCGTAATTTCTCGTTTTGGAGATTGGATTCCGTATGATGGCAAAGTAAGGGACTACCTTCCGATGACACACCTCTAGAAAATGTTCCTAAGTGCGACATACACATCTTCCCCTCTGCTACACAGAGCTGGCCTGCACTTTTAACATGGAAAGCTCGATTACCTCACCCTTTTGACAACGAGGCCTTCTATCACCATGGTGCTTGCATGTAAACCAACTCTAAAAGGGACAATCTATTACGGGATGACGGCTCCTAATGGTAGCTAAGCACATGGCCTGGCTGCATGCCCTGTTTTTGCCATTTCTCTGAGTTATATGGCTTGTGAGGTCACATTTTTACCTCTTCTACTAGCATATCATCTTGGAATGCTAACATTGCCCTCTAAACAGAGAGGAAATGCTAGCATTCGACCATACAAATTGATTTGGGATCAAACATTCATCCATATTTTTACTACCTTCCATTTTGGAATCACCATCGGGAAGAATAGTATAGCTCCATATTATACTTTATCACGAACGTTATTAGTTTGGAGTGGTTCATATAAATTCGAAAGCCGATGTCTCCAAACTAAGTGGAAATTTCTAGCTAACTCAATTCTGGTTCCATGGAAGTATAGAATAAGTATTTGAGTCCTCACTGGGGAACTCGAATATACAATTATACATCCTGAGTCAAAAAAGGTCAAGGTTTGATAGTCGATTATTTAACTATCAAATAAAAAAACAATAATCCATAGATTTAATTATTCATAAGAACCACTAAGCCTTAAAATAGTTCTTTCTTTTATTGAAAACCTCTTTTCAAAAGTGTTTATAAAAAACATCCATATACTTATCTCACCGACCTAAGTATATTCACAAAACATTTATGAAAGGTTTCTCATTTACAAATCACATCAAAAAGTATCAAATTACTCCAAACACCTTTAGTAATATAATTGCCTAATTATTCTTTAAATATATTCAAATGTAATAGACTTTAATCAATTATCAAAGGGATAAAATGAAATTTTGGATTTCACAAGTTTTGGAAAAAGGCTTAGTGACCACAATGGTTCTTATTTTAATTGAGTTTAGCTCTCAAAGTTATAATAACAGTAGACGGGGTTTTTCATGCTAAACACATCTCCAGGTTAATATAGTAGCAGAATGATGTTTCGTTCTGCTGCAGATACCAAATATAACTTAATTGGCAGAATGGTTATGTATTCTGCTAAACAAACGTCATTAGGTTTCATATTCAAGGAAGTTATTTAAAGGTGATTGACAAAGAAATCCTCTAGATTTTAAAATACTCTTTGAAAGGGAGTTTCTTAAAATGAAAATTCGACTTTTAGAAATAATATGGATTTAATCCTTTAACCTTTTATTTAAAAATAATTAAATGACATTTAAATTCTTTATTAAATAACGATTGGCCTTTAAATAACTAAACAATAATTAACTATGAAATATAAATAAATAAATAATACTTATACTTAAATAGTAATTAAATAATAGTTAGCTTTTAAATAGGTAATTAAACCATAAATAAATCTTTAATTAATTATTAAATAATAATTTAAACTTTTAAATGACAATTATATATTAATCAAACTTAATTAATTAATTAATCCTTAATTAAAACTCAAATAATAAATAAACTTTAATTTAAAATAAATAAAACATAATCAAATTAAATCTTAACTTAAATTTAACTTGATTAGAAATTAATTAATAATTAAACACTTTCTTAAATAAATAATAATTTAATTAATTTTAATTAAATAATAACTAAAAATTAAATAATAAATTAAATAATAATTAACCTTTTATTATTTGACAAATTATAATTAACTTTCTTAATAATTATTAAATACTAATTACCCTAACTTAATTAATTATTAAGTACTAATTACCTTAATTATTTAATTAATTAATTAACCATTAAATAAATAACTAAATAAATGGATAATAATTTATTTTAAATATTTCTAAATATGTTTGAAAACACTTTCCAAAAATATTTTTAAGTTATAACGTTTTAACTACAAAAAGAGTTCGTTTTTCACGAACTATTTTTATAGTGATTATCGCCATACGACCTAAAATTTTAAAATCTTGTTTATACTTTAATGGCTTTCAAAACTCTAACATTTATTATTAATTTACTATAAACCTAGAATAAAGTGTAGAAAACAAAGAAAAGATTTTTTTTTATGACTTTTATAAAACATTTCCAAAAAATAATGTTAGGAAATAAGCTTTTGAATCAAAGGATCTCTATGTCGAAATTTGATAACTCAACATACTAACTTTTCATGTTACATAACTATAAGGGCATGAACACAACATGTATATATGCCATCACAATGTACCATAAAAAGAACCTAAATTTCAACCCTCGCTAACTCTTCTAACTTTAATTTCTATTTTAATTGTAAATCACAACATTCGTAAGCACATGAATATCCATACAAAGCTTCACCATTTCAACCAATCAAGCAAGGAATTCACATCAAAGTATACATTATATAACCCAAACAATAACATACTTTTCAACTAATTATGAGCAATAAATTTAAACTTAAGGTAGAAAGAGATTTTTCTCACCAAAATTAGGCTAAATCAAAGAACCTTCCTTCGAACTGGAATGTAACCAAGAATTATACTTTGACTTTGGAAAATGTGATTTTTGGAGGCCTTTAAGGCTTATGGTGGTTCAGCCTTAAGGAATTATGGCCCAGCCTTAAGTGTTTTTAGTGGAGCTAGGCTTGCTTTTTGAGAAAAGGAGTTGTTGTAGTAAAAGAGAATGATTTAAACAAATGTTTTAAGTATTTGGAAGCAAAGAAAGTAAGAATTTTTAACTCAACAAATAAGAGTGGAAGCCATGAAAGAGTATTGGAAGAAGATGGAATTTTTCATGAATGGAAATGAATAAATGAAAAAAAATAAGAAATTTGGTTTTATATAAAATGTATAAAGTAAATTACTAATATGCCCGTGTACTTTTCCCTCTGTTCTCTGTTTGCTACCTTATCCTGCCCTTCACATCGCCATGTCCACACGAAGGACTTGTCCCCCTCCTTGTACCATACTTCAACATGTAATAAATGCAATCTTGTACTTGGTTTAGACATATTTTCACCTTAAGTCTTTTCATGTTGCCATAAGCATCTTTATATTACATACTTAAACATATATGCATATATATATATGTGTGTGTGTGTGTGTGTGTGTGTATGTATATGTATGTATGTATGTATGTATGTATGTATGTTATAAAATTCTAACTAAGCATAAAGGTATGTGTATATTTATATCACAGAGTACACACTATTGTTACAAAAATTTCGATAACTTTTAGCCGACGAAAAGCCAGAAATTTAAAAAACGAATTTAGGTCACATTTTCAATTTTTCTTCAAACTAAATATTTTTTTAAACAAATTTTGAGAACTATTTCACCATTATTATTTATTATATAAGAGAGTTTTATTTTAATTATAAAATGTATTATTTGAATATCTAAAGTTATCTAAATATTCTCAAATTAAAGTGGTGAAATTCTTGGTCTTTACATCTCACTACATCTGTCCTTTTCCCTTTTTATGGATTCATTTAACTCTGTAATGTAACATTATCTAGTGTTGCACCGATCAAATTTTGCCACTCTGATTACATTTGCAGTAGGAAAGTTCATGGTTAGGCAACATGGGGTTTGGGCTATTCTAAAATCTGTTAGAATGGCCCGTCCCAAGAATGGCGTTATATGTGGACATTTCGTGCACAATTATGAAAGTCTGAATGAGGGTGACTCTTCGATCACCCTCTCCAAGTTCCACTGGTTGGTCGATTGTCCCTACAGGTTGCTTGGGTTCAGCCGTGAACCATTCGAACTTCATTTGATCAAAAGTTCGTTTGAAAAGTATATTTACAAAGCTGCCACTATGGACCAACACTTGTCGAACAACAACGGGACTGTTTCCTACTGTAATCACTATTGGATCAAGAATTCGGGTTTCAATCACTTCATTTTCCCAATTTCAAAGCACTATGTCATCACTCAAGACTTTAAACAACTTGGATGGAGTTTCATGTTCTATTGTGAGACATGATTCCTTTGGAGCGTGCTTCAACAAACTTGCATAGCACTCCATCTCTCCCCAACTTCTTTACGCAGGGTATGGTCCCCAAGATATTGTTCCAATAGTAAGTTTTTAGTCAGTTTGTTTGGACCCTTCTTCACTTGTTTCGGCTTGATTCCTTCATTCTTTAGGAGTCCAAGGAGCCGCGGCTTGATCAGGGTTCTATGACTTTCTCACGTACTGCTGGAGTTTGTTTTCTCGGATTAATTCTTCAGTGAGAGTCTTCAAATGGCGGCATTCCTTTGGGTTATAACCATGAGTCTCGGTAGAATTTTCCTAAGCATTCTTGCTGCTCAGTTGCTTGCTTCCTAAGGAGGTTTTTGTATTTCTCAGTCCCTTGTATTGCAAGATAAATATTTTCTGGAGTGTCGTTTAGAGGGTTATAGGCTTCAGGCCTGAACCCTTTAAGCCTTCATTGTTTCCATTACCATTTTTTTTATTGGAGTTTTGATTTTTCCTTTTTTTTTTCCATCTTTCCATGTGACTTCTTCAGTAGTTCCAGAAGCATGCGCATTTTGATTCATTGCTACATCACTCTATTCGATGTTCATTGGTTGAACACTAGTAGACTTCCTTTCGAGTTCTTGCGCTTCCTCCAATCTTAAGTATTGACTTGATTTACGATTGAAGTCTTTCCTTGTGGTAGGTTGCTTCATCTTAATCCACTTTCCGAATTCAGTCTCTGGGTCAATGGCATGGACTAGTGCCATAAAAACCATGTCCTCATTGAGGTTGCTTACTTTCGTCACTAAGGTATTGAACCGGTTCATGAAAGATATTAGCGATTCGTTGCATCCCTGGAATAGTCCAAATAGGAACATGACATCTTTTGGTTGTGCGGTATGGAGCCTGAACGGCTTGAGGATCTTGTTGCTAATTGGTCAAAAGTAGAGATAGATCTCGTTGGAAGCCTAGTGAACCACACAGACACAATTCCTTCAAGAAAGATAGGAAAACACCTCCACTGAGCAGCTTTAGAGGCATTAGCTCCATCCATGTACCAATTGTACTTGTACAAATGGGGTTTTGGGTCCTTTGTCCCGTCGTAGGACGGAATAGTTGGTGACCCGCCTTTAGGCAAGGCAATATACTGGCGGATTTAACCCAAACGAGTGCACAATGATCAACTCCGGATTTTCACATATAATAAACATGATCGTCAAGCCAGAATATAGCATAGTTGACAAGCAAACAACACAAGATATTTCAAATATGGTTTTGGCAAAGCGTGAGTTGCTTCAATTTGCTTGGGGTCTGCTTCGAATCACCTTCATGTTTGCTTCAGGTTTCAAGGCATGTTACTTTGAGTCATAGGGCCACCGACTTTGGGTCTTTGGGAAAATAGCATGGCTATGAGGACTCCAGGAGCTACTTTAAGTTACTAAAGGGTCTAGTTCAGGTCAAAAGGGCGGTTACTTCGAGTCGAAGCCATGAATCGATCAGGAACCAAGGTACGTTCAAATTTCGTATCCATGTTACTTGTATCCATCAAGTTTGCACTCGTTTATTTCCTATCCATCGGACAAATGCATTTCTCACATCGATCAAGGTTGTTTACTTCGTATCGATATATGTTTTGTATTGATCCATGTTAATATATGTTTCGTATCAATCAACCAGATGATCGACGCGAAACCCAACCCTTTTCAATGATATGAAGTAGCCCACAATTATCTACTTTGTATCGATCATGTTGACGTATAATTCACATCGATCAAACAGACGATCAATATGAAATTATCACTTCCCATTGATAAGAAGCCAACACCAGATGATGATACGAAGAGTGCACACTAGCATCGATATAAAAGGAATGGTACATGATGGATACAAAAAGCATGGTCAGACAAAAGAAGCAGTCGACGAGCATGAAAAGTGGATCTCTCTGATTCCTCGAACCACGTAATCAATACACATTCAATTGATAAGAGTGTCTTGGATACAAAAGGATCAATATGAGGCTACCAATAAGAACGTGACAGCCTACCTACGATATCAATCTTGGATCGATCAAAACTTGAGATCTACAACTCCTAATGCGCTCAAATATTCATTGTAGCTTACATACCACCGAAGAATGTTCATAATCGATCCCATCGTCGTTGGACCAATTTTGGATCGATATGAAATACCTAGGGATCGTTCACAAACCACCCTGGATCGATCACGAGGGCCTACCCACATATGAGAAGGAGTATTCCGAATTCAAAGTCAGATATTTCCATGTCACGCTTATACATAACAACCATATGGCTCTAAAAAAATGGATCTTTTTGGCTCTTCTACGCCGTTACTCTGCTGAACTCCATTGTAATTCGGATATTATCAATTGTACTCTTGTAAATAAGTATAGAATCATCAATAAAACAGCAACTCTTCATAGTGGACGTATGCTACAACGTCGAACCACTATAAATCTTGTCTTTCTACTGCTTTCCTTTTAATTTGTTGAGTGCTCTTCATATTTATATTATCTACATACTTGCTACCTGTAATCTATGATTGTGAACGGGTGCTTTCATTGGCAATTAGGTGTTTATGATCAATTTTTGTGCAAACATTTTGGAGCTTTCACTGAGAGTTGAACTCAAGGATTCTATAACTTAGAGTTTGGATCTGAAAGCTTAAAGTCTTGGATCTGGAAAGCTTTGACGAAGCAATTAACAAGAAGGCAAAGAGCGGAGAGACGTCAGCATGAAGGAAGTGAGGAAGAATCCTCAGGAGCTGATTAGACTTCAGCCATCATCACAAGAGACGAGATGGAGATGATGATGGAAGCCATGTAGGAAGGAATGCTGAAAAGACAAGAACAGATGATACAGAACCTACTCCAACAGATTAGACAAGCTAGAGTGTAAAATCAAGGAAACACAACTATAGGAAGCGTTGGAAATAGGGATCAGGAGCATGGAGTAACTGGGATTCAGAATGGAGCGAGACCATCAAGAGTAGTCTATGAGCTAGAGGGCATGCCCTCGGAGCAAATAGATACAATCCTTGGCAGGATACCAGGCAAAACTGTGCAACATGGCATTGATAGGGGAATGGATGCTCGTCCAAGAGAGAAGATCCCAAGATTTGCCCGTAACCTCGGGTGTAGAATGGAGGCAACAGACAAGGACCCCCACTTGATGATAGTGATAGATTGGCGGAGATGGTCAGACAGCCATGAGAGGTGGATTAGTGAATAGAGATATGGAAGGTGTGAACAGGAGCCCATACGCTTCCGCAATTAAGCAGCTAGAAACCCTCCAAAATTCAAGCTACCAACATTAAAGATGTATGATGGGAGGATGGATCCTGTAGTTCATCCGATGAGGTATATGAGGCACATGGGTACCGAGGGGCATCGGAGGAGGTCACGGCTCAATGCCTCCCATTGTATTTGATGGATATAACAGCACTGTGGTTCATACAATTAGAAAGTGGCTCCATTGGAACATGGATTGTGTTGACCGAGAAGTTTATGAGACAGTTTAGAGTACACATTTCAGGACCCAATAATGTGATGAGTTTGACAAAACTGAAGCAAAGAACCAGGGAATCTTTGAGGAGTTTTCTGACACGATTCAATGCAGCGGCAACATAGGTGGATCGACCTGATCCATCCACGGTTCGATGGCAACTCTATCTAGCATAGCTGGCAGAATAGAATTCAAGAATTCATTGACAAGGAATTCACCCATAGTCTTGGATAATTCTACCATAAGGCAAAAAGGTTCCTACGACAAGAGGATGAAAATGCTAAGATAGAGGAAGGAGACGGATTTAATGTTTATGCAGTCAAAAGCGGAGATCCGCCTGGAAAGGATTCAAGAAAGGATAGAGGGAAATGGAAAGCAGAAGAGAGTTGTGATGAGTCAAATCGACCGCAAAAGGAGTTGAGATTCACATCTTATTCAGAGCTGAGCGAGACTTTGGAACAAATCTACCAAGACACTAGGTGGGAGGTTCCCTACCAGAGGCTAATGAGGAGGGAACTGACAAACAATGAGAGGAAATAAGAAAAGTACCGTTTATTCCATGAGTTAAGCGGAGACAGTATGAATGATTGCAGACACTTGAGGGATTAGATAGAAGGGCATATCCAGAACGGTGTGCTATTATAGTATGTGAGGAGGCGAGCAGCAATGGTGCAGCAAGAACGACCACCATCTACATCAACTGAGGATGGCTCAGGATCAAGGCATCATCTTGTCATCAACTGATTGAAATAATGAAGAATTAGTCGCAAACTCCACACTAGTGCTGTTAAGTCACTTACAGATGTACAGGATCACGAACGATCCTCAAGCGAGCTCTGAGAAGGCTATCAACCGCGTTAGTATTGGTGTCTACACTTGGACATCTCCGTTTTGCTTTTGTTTTCTAATTTTTTGCATCTGGACTTAATTTGGTTGGACAGTTGGTTGTAAGGCTCATTTTGAATGTAAATCTGGTATTTGTAATTTCATAATGGCTAAGTCAGTTACACATGCACGGGATCGTGAACGGTCCTTTGGAATGCTCTGAAATGGTGATAAACCGCCATAACAAACCATTCGGAAACTCACTCGAACGTAAAATCTGACATTAATGATACTAAGTCCCCCCGGGTACACATAACTCGCCTCGAACGGCACCCGACCTTGAATGGTCACAATTTGCCTCCAACGGCACCCGACCTCAAACAGTCACATACCCCTCGCGAATGAACACTATTAACAGTTAGGTTAGATTATCAACCTCTTTATAGGTCATTAACAAGATACGAAAATCTGTCTTATCAAGCTACAGAACACACCTCCTTATCGCAAGTCATGTTTTGGGGGGCAAAGTGCTAACCCGCCTTTAGGCAAGGCAACATACAGGCATATTTAACCCAATCGATTGTACAATGATCAATGCGGGATTTTTACAGATAATAAAAATGATCGTCAAGCTATAATATAGCATAACCGACAAGAAAACAGCACAAGATGTTTCAAATATGGTTTCGACAAAGGTTGAGTCGCTTCAAGTTGCTTTGGGTCTACTTCGAGTCACCTTCATGCTTACTTCGGGTTTCTAGGCATGTTACTTCGAGTCAAAGGGACGCCGACTTGCGGTTTTTCAGAAATTAGCATGGCTACGAGGAATTCAAAAGCTACTTCGAGTCACTAGAGGGTCTACTTCGGGTCAAGGAGGCGGCTACTTCAAGTCAGAGCCCTGAATCGATCAGCAACCAAGGTCCCTTTAAATTTAGTATCCATATTACTCGTATCCATCAAGTTTGCACTTGTTTCTTTCCTATCCATCAGATAAATGCATCTCTTAGATCGACCAAGGTTGTTTACTTCATATCGATATATGTTTCGTATCTATCCATGTTAATATATGTTTCATATCGATCAACTAGATGATCGATGTAAAACCTAACCCTTTTCACTAATATGAAGTAACCCACAGTTATCTACTTTGTATCGATCATGTTGATATATATTTCATATAGATCAACCAGATGATCGATATGAAACTATCACATTCCTTTGATACAGATCCAACAGCAGATGATCAATACAAAGAGTGTACACTAGCATCGATACAAAAGGAATGGTACAAAATGGATACGAAAAGCATGGTCAACAAAAGAAGCAGTCGACGAGCGTGAAAAGTGGACCTCCCCGGTATCCTTGAACCACGACATCAATACACATACAATTGATACGAATAGCATGGATACAGAAGGATCAATACAAGGCTACCGATACGAACATGAAGTCCCTCAAATTTTCATTGTAGCTTGCATACCACCAGAAGAATGTTCATGATCGATCCCATCGCATTGGAACACTTTTGGATCGATATGAAATACCTAGGGATCGATGAAGAATCGATCCTAAACCACCCTGACCGATCACGCGGGCCCACCACATGTGAGAAGGAGTATTCCGAATTCAAAGTCAGATATTTCCATGCCACGCCTATAAATAGTAGCCGTATGCCTCTAGAAAAGGGATCTTTTTGGCTCTTCTACACCCTTACTCTATTGAACCCTATTGTAATTCGGATACTATCAATTCTAATCTTGTAAATCAGTAGAGAATCGTCAATAAAACAGCAACTCTTCAAAGTGGACTTAGGCTACAATGTCGAACCACTACAAATCTTATCTTTCTACCTTTTCCTTTTAATTTTTAAGTGTTCTTCATATTTATATTCTCTACATACTTGATATCTGTAATTTGTGATTGTGAATGGGTGCTTTCATCGGCAGTTGGGTGTTTGTGACCAATTTTGGCGCAAGCAGTTGGCATTGTCAATTTTTCTAGATACTTCTCATTTAAGATTTCATCGGTGAAGGGAGTCTGACTTGGTGCAGATACCCATTCATCAACTCTCCTTTTTTTACTCTCGTCCATTAATCATTTGACCATGTCTGCTGTGTAAGCCTCGGATGTTCGGTAATCCTGGGGGCTACAGCCAGTCACTACACCAAGTGTTTGGCTTCACAAACGGTCTTGGTGAGTGGGTTGAAGCCTAGGCTCTCCTGTCTTTAGGAGAGGCGCTACCACGGGATCCCGTTGGCTTATAGTTGTTCTGACTGGGGCATTTTGGATGTTCCTAGCATCATTGAATGCGTTGACATTCTTTTCCAACTGATTGTCTCGCTCTCCATCTTCTGAGTCGGAGAGGTCTGTAGCTATGTCTTCTTGCAGGGTCTTTACCCCTTAGTTCAAGTTCAGAGTTGGTTGCCTTGCAGCAGGCAGGGTACTGTATTTCCTTCCATGTTGAGTCCCATGGCTCCTGTTGTTACTCTTTATTGCGGATGTTTTCCATTTCCTCTGTTTAGACCAGAAATAGAGGAATTTTCTTGTTCTATAGCAGCCATAGGTTCATGCATAGTTCTTGGAGTAGGGTTTGACTGTAAGGTTAAGAGAGTTTAAGCTTATCCATCAGAGCCATCTAGATACTTTCCATTTTTTGGTTGATCTCATCAACTATCTTATTTAGCTCATCCCTGATAAAAACTTCATGCTAACTGGAGGATGTTGGCGCCTGATTTCTTAAGTCAGCACCATTTACTTCAGTTTGTTAAGGGTTAATGTCTTCTCCAGCTATCACTACCCCTATGGACCTTCCATAGGCAGTTCTTCTTCTTCCAAGAGCCATTGATTCCAAGCAATATATTTTTCAAGCAAAGATTGATGATCTAACTTCTGGACCTATCTGATCCAAAGTAGATAGCTTTATCTGGATCTTGAGTTAGGTTCTCAGTGAAAGCATTGAAATGTTAACCCAAAAAATGTATCAACACCCTAGTTTTAGTGTAAATCACCAGCCTTGTTCTCATAGAGCAATCATACAAATAATAGATTAGAAAAAATGCAATAAGAGGAAGAAGACAAGAAGTTTTTATAGTGGTTTAGCCGTTGGCGAAGCTTATGTCCACTTTATAATATCTATTATAGATGATTACTGTTACAAAAAGTGTTTGATTAGAAAGATCTTGATTATCCTTAGCAAGATCGAATCTCCAAGGTTGGAATCCATTGGAGAATCACAATAAACCCGTTGGAGACTGCTGTGAGGAAGGTGAAGAGTGAAGAAAGCTGCCAGCAGAATTTTAGCAACCAGTCCCGAGAAGATCTCATTTATGTTGTTGATAGGATGGTATTTATAGAGATCGGAGGGGTATTGGGCCAAGCATGGTCGCCCGTTGCCTGCATATGGACGGGGAAGGAATCAATAAAGCTTAGCTCGTGACCCAAGCCAAAAGCATGGATCGCTAGCGATCCATCGTTTATGGATTGCTAGTGATCCATGGTATTAGCTCGGGCGCAAGCTAATACTTAGCCTCGTTGTCTAGTTCCATCTGTTTGAGGTCGCACTAGTCCCATGTTCACATATGGATCGCTATCGATCCATAGGGTATGGATCACTGGCGTTCCATACACTTAGCATGTTTTTGGATTTTGGCTTTTGAGCTTTCTTCGTTATCTTGCGTCGATGTTGCTTTGTTTTGATGGCGATTTACTAACTAGTTGTACTTAGCTACTGATTGGACTAGATGGATGCTTGTCTCTTGGTTTATTTAACTCGGAATCTCATTAAGCTCAATCACTACTCTAGTAGTATGGATTAGATCGTGATGCAAGAAGATAACTTTAACTCTGAGCAATACCCATGAATTGTTAGCGATCCATGTCCTTAGAGATTTTTCCATTCTTTTTCTTGGCTCTCTTCGACTTGTTGCTTTAGCCCTTTTGGTTGAGTTCCGAGCCATTTTGATTTCATTAAGTTGTTCCTTCTTCTCTTAGATCCTGTTGGGTTAAAAATTCGGATAGCATCATCTAACAATGACTATCCATTGAATTTAATAGTTATGGGTTCTAGATGCTTCGAGAGATTATCTAAAATGACTCGCATTTGCTTTAAATTTGAATCGACTTGTGTATTTGGGTAACGCACTTTGCACTAAATGTAGTCACGATCTATTGTTCACTGTTTGGATTGGAATGATAGGTAGTCGCTTATGTGCTAAGGCATTGATCGATGGTTCTTTCTTTAGGCATCCTTTCGGCTGTAGCCTCAAGTCATTTTAAACGCTAGGCATTAGTCACGATACTGAGCGGTCATAGTCAGCTTTTGGCTGGTCATGTTTTTGGATTTGCTTTTTATAGATGTACTGCTTGGATGATCGAGTCTCGTCCTAGTTATGTTTATACTCTTGCCAAAGCTTTGAAGACTTAGATTTGATTGATAAATGGTCTGTTTACATCCATCTTGATTCTCACTCGTTCTCCTAAAGTCAAGGGCAAATGTCGATAAGTGGATAGGCAAGTCATGTGCGCTTTAATTTATACCTTTTCTGTCGAATCTGAGGTCAGAGTTTGTTGATGGAAGGCTGAGTCATGCCTATTTTGGATTATATCCTAGTTTCTCCTTCTCGAGGGAAGATTTTGATGCTTCGTCAGATTATGGGCATGAGCTGACTACTGGACGGTCAATCATGTCCACTTTTGTTGCAGATATTGCCATATTTTGGGTAGGAACTAAAGAATGGTTAGTCAGGTTACATCCATTTTATTATTCATGCTTCCCCTATCAAATCAAGGAAAAGAATTGAGCGATGGATGGTCTGATCACATCCATTTGTTGTTGGTGTGGATCGAAATTGAACGTCGATTCGATGACACGATATAAAAGGTTTGGGTCGATAATCCCATCGATCCGGTGGTATGATATAGTCAGTCGTCCATATTTCGAATGTCACTCTGATTGGTTTTGTATTATGGCCTCTTTGTAGTCATTGCCTTAAGTCGTAAAGAACACTAAACCAGAGCTACAATGAGCTGTCATATTCAGCATTTAGTGGTTTGTACTCCTGCCCCCAGTCTTGGTTAGCAGAGTTAGTTCATGGATGGTTGAGTCATACCCTCTTGAGTTTATACTCCTGCTATTGGATTAGGTCAGAGTTGATGAATGAATGGTCGAGTCATATCAATTTATTGTTATATTCATGTTCGCGCTCTGAGGACTAGAGTTTATCAATAGGCCGTCAAAACTCATCCATCTTTTTTATGTTTATACTCTTGTCCGTTCTTGGGGAATAAAGTTTATTGATGGGCGGTTAGTCACATCCATTTGGTGTTTGTACTCCAGACCGCACTTTAGGGACCTGAGTTGGTTAATGGATGGTCGAACCGTGCCCACATTTTTTATACTCCAGTCTGTACTGGGGAACCAGAATTAATAATGGATGGTTGAACCACATCTGATTTTTGGTTTGGTTTTTTTCTTGTCGATGTCTGGGCTAGGCTTAAATACTCATCGTACTTCAGCCACAAGCTGGGTCGTGAATGGACGGATCACATCATTCGAGGATTGGACGGTCAAATCACGTCCAGTTTAAGCTTGAGCTCTCAAACTGCCCCTGTCATTTGGGGTAGGATTCGTTGCATAGATGGCCATTCCATGACCACTTTTGTTTAGATCCTATTTCTACCGAGCCTTAGGATTAAAATGAGTGTTCTAGCGAATTTCGAGTTCGAGCAGAGGAGCATATGACCGGACCACATCCATTTTGAGTCCAGTCTTTGCCTCCATGTTAGGAGAAAGAGTTGGAGAGCGGACAATCAACTCACATTCATTTTGAATTTCTACTCTAGTCAGATCATGGTCAGAGTTAGTGAATAAACGATCGTGTCACATTTATTTAGAGCTAGATGGTCAGTCACATCCATTTTAATTTATCTTCTTCCATCAGATCAAGGGTTAAAATAAGCTTAGGAGCAGTCAAGTCATGCTCATATAGTTTCATACTCCTCCCAATGCATCCAAGGTGGGCGTTGGATAATGAATACTTAAGTCAACTCCTTCATGGTTTATTCTCCTATCCACGCTCTAGGGGCCAGAGTTATCCAATGTACGGTTGGGTCATATCCATCTTTGTTTTGTACTCTTATCCATGCACTGGGGAACAGAGTCATTCAATGGGTGCTCATTCATGCCCATCTTTATTTTATACTCCTATTCATTCTTTGGGAACCGAGTTGATCGATGGACAGTCGGACCATGTCCATCTTTTTGTGTTTATACTCCAGTTTGCACTTTGGGAACTAGAGTTATACGATGGGTGGACATTCATACTCGTTTTTATGAGTTTATACTCCACGTGTTGAATCAACGTAGGAGTTGTTGAATGAACGGTTGAGTCACGTTTATTTGTGGAATTGAATTCTACTCCCTAAAACAAAGGACAAAAGTCGGTGAGTAAACTGTCAATTCACATCCACTTAGTGATTGTTTCTTTACCTATCAAGTCAAGGAAGGGAGTAAGTGGATGGCTGGATCACATCCATGTTTGGGTTGGAGGTTAAGTCTTGTCCAATTTTCTTCAAACTCCTCTTGGAAAATCAAGGAAGAGAGTTTTTGTGTGAACAGTTGGGTGAACTCCACCTTAAGTTGCAATCGTGCCCTCGTGTCAAGGTCAATGGTTGATGAGTAGATGGTTAGTCACGCCTACTTTAGGTCGAGCACCCAAACCTCCTTCTATGCTTAGGGCATAAGTCGATGTGTGGATGGCTAAGTCACTTACACTTCTAGTTGAATCCCAGTCTCGTTGAGGTTAGGGAGAGGCATAAGTATCCTGGCGAACTTCAAGTATAAGTTAGGGAGTAGATGGTCGGGTCATATTCACTCCAAGTCTTTCTTTGGTCTCTAACTCATGTGTGGAGGTCGATAAGTGGACGGTCAGTCACATCCACATTGCATTTGTGTTTGACCTTGTTGGGCTCTGAGCAAGGCATGGTGTTTTGTCGGAATTGAAGCACGGAACAGGAGGTGGATAGTCGAGTCACACCCACTTTCAATTTCGAGTTCTTCCCCCAAGTCAGGAGTGTAAGGTAGCTCATGATTGGTTGACTCGTGCTCATCTTGTTGAAACTCCCAAGGTCTGATCATGGTCTATGGAGGTAGTTTGGCACCAACGTCTAGATACTGGGTCACCTACATCGTTCGCATGTCAAATTTAATTCAAGTTTGTCATACTTCACAACATATGTGACGACCCGCCCTTCTCGACCCTCGAAAATTGACACAAAATACTCCACAGTATGATATGCCGACAATCAAGTGCCGGAAGAGACAGATTTTGAGGAGAAAGAAAGAAGATAGAAGGAAAAAGGAACTAAACAATATCAGAATCTCACAATCACAGCGGAACAAAATATAATATATAATATCAGATCTTTACACAAAATGAAAACTATATCTGTTTTATACAATATATCATCATAGTATCAAAGAAAAATAACAAATTCCAGCCTGACAATTCTATACAATCACAACAGTGGATAATAAAAGTACGGATAATATGTCTCGGACTCCAGCTCCTCTACTTCTCCATAGCATCATATCCTGAACATATAATACTCGGTCTGACCCGAGCATTATAATGAAATAACACCCGTTTCTGTCTGGGATACCAGTTGATAAAAATACACCCATTTTGATTATTAAAGTTTCAAAAATCTTTTGGAAAACAAAAGCATCTCGTAAGACCACGCCAGAAATAAACATGTTGGATTTTTACCTTACGATAGCAAAAGCATTTTTTTATAAAAATCCTCTGATATTATAATAGGGTCTATATACAAATACTTATTAAAATAGCCGAAATTGTTACATTCATTAAATTCCAACAACTAGCCACAGAGTGGGTAATACAAATAAAACCATAAAAGCACGTAGGGAGAATGGATTTCCATCTAATGACTAGGCACTGGGATACCACCTGTCTCAGTACGTGGTTTAGATCAGTGTACCGAGGACCACTCCCGATCTCCTGCAACACAAGGCCGGGACTACCACTTACTGGATAATCCAAAGTAAGGGCACCCCATGGTAGGGATCAGGAACCGCACCACTAAGCCGAAATAAAAAGGGACATCTAGACAGGGATGACCACACACTGAAATGGGTGCTACCCACCTAGCCTTGCTGCATAACCCCTGATTTTCAGTCATTCCTGGTTGGGCTTGAGGCTAAGCGTTACCTTTTAGAACGTTTCGCTTAGAATGCCCATCGCCCACCTGATGATGTTTCGAAAGCATTCATCCATACAAGTCCATCCCGGGTTCGAAGGGAACCGAAGGCACTGCTCCAACTACATCCATTTTGGAAATATCCTCAGGATTACTTATTTAAAAAAATTACTTAATTACTTAATTAAATATTTACTTTCACTTAAAAACAACTAAAATAATAATAAATTCTAAAATATTTTAAAAACACCATTTGCAAAACTTCCTAGTTTATACTTAAAAGTCTTTCTTTAAAACGCGCTTAGTTTCCAGGGAAAGATACACTTCCTATCCTTTAAAAATAAATCTCGCTATTGTTTAAAACAATTCATATTTTCCTTTTTAAATCACATTTTCAACACTTCAAATTTTCAACCAGTTTCTTAAATTTAATTCCTTTTAAATTATTTACTTAAGAATTTCTTTTATTTCCTTTAAAACCCAATTTATTTTATTTAAATTCAAATTCCCAGATTGTATTCACCCAATCATGGCACAACACAATTAATTTTCAAAATTAATCTATCACAGTATATAAATAGAACACAACATAACAAGATCTAAATAAATTTATCACAGGATATAAATGAGATATATCACAGAATATAAATAAAGCTCTATTTGTGAGGAATCCAGTTGGATCCCTCCAACCTGTTTCCCAGCATCCATAAATATTAGCACAACTAATAAATATCGATTCAATCTGATAATAATTATCATATTCAGCTAAACAACCAATGAAACATTTAAATATTAGCTATTTAAATTAACCGGTATCCAGATGTGAGTGAGATTAACTCACATTGAGTTTCGACGAGTGTTTAGATTTTGAATTAAATCTACCGTGATCGATTTAGCCCAAAATTCTGCTAACTCCAATCATCTCCAAACTTGTACTGCAGTATCGATCATGTCGTTGCGATTCTGGCACCACCAGTTTCGCTCGATTTCGACCTCGTATGGATGAGATATGTTATTACAAAGTTTTTAATACAATTTATTAAACAAATTCTCTTTTTATTATTATTTTTCATACCAGATCCAAACAAAACCGTCAATTCCAAATGCCAAAATCCAAGCCGCAACCTTATCTCCTACATCGCGCATTCCTCAAGCTTCGAAACCCAACGCCGTAGCCATTTTCTGATTTGTCGCTCCCTCTCCGATCCACTATTGAACGATCGGCAACCACCACGCGAAGCGGCCACGTGAGCTCCACCAATGATGAGGAAAAGAACGAGCCTGGCGTCCTCTAGCTCGAGCAAACCCAGTTCGAACAGCCGGCACACGTAGAGGAATTTTGGCTTCAAACGACGATTACAACCAAGATCCACCGTAGGATCTGTTGCTCGATACGTTCTTCTATTTTCATTTAGGAAGTTTTCTCAAATACGGCCTGGATCGAGGAAAAAAAGGAGAAAGCACGAGTATTTTGGGCCATGGAAATGTTGTAAATGACGGCCGTGAGATTGGATCTAGGGTTTTCTCTTTAAACGTGTATATATAAACGTTTATTAATATTAATTTAATATTAAATCCATTACAAAGCAACTTTTCAAACGATCTCCAAATAACGTGTGCCGACAGGCATTTCTAAGGTTTTACCCATGTTTCGAAAACAATGGAACGTGTTTCGGAGGCTAATTTGGTCTAATGCGCGAGTTATGGAGATAAACGATCAGTTTTAAATTGAATTGATTAAAAAAGTTTCTAAGCGTTTTGAGCTGCCAGGGTCGAACGACAACTCTAATTGCTACGAAAATTGAAATCCGATAATAACTAACTATTACGGATTCAATGGAACTAGTTTCGCCAAATTCCGAGACTATGCCCCGGAAGGCTATTTCAACTCGTCGATTAAATCGAGCTATTTTCAAAATCGTCGAAATCACTTAAAATTTCACCTTTTAAAACTTTACTAACTTATTTATAAATCATATAGAATCTATAATCATATTTGAAACCATTCTGATTCATTTTAAATTAAAATTTAATCATTTGCATTATTATATTGTTAAATTCCATTATTAAATTAATATAAAATTCCAAATTCAACCTATCGACTTTTAATTCCATCCAACAGTCCAATATTATAATTCAAATCCAAATAGACTTAAATTAAATTTCAAAATCTATTTTTATATCTATTTACACCATGAATCACCAATTATCCCAATTCTAATATTAAATTATTATTATTCAAATTTCAATTAAATTCCCGTATTTGAAATTTAACTAATTCTACTAATTTAACCAAAATCATTTTACTTCAAAATCAAATTCAAAATTCATATTTAATATTTGAAATGAATTAAATGTTCAAAATAATGACTAGAAATTCTGGGTCGTTACAACATAATTACATAAAGATGGAACTACACGACCTAATGGCCATTTTATTCAAAAATAGAAAGAACAAAGTCTATTTAGTGAAGCACTTTAATGCAAATCAAATAAATCTTATTGATAAGAGAAGTAGTGCTCACTATTCCACTTTGTTCCAGCCCTTCTCAACTGGAAGTCGACCGTTGACGGTCCAATTGATAGCCAAAGATCTTTATTAGTAAGGCTCAAACTTTCCCTTCCAGCCATCCCATAGGGCTTTCATATACCATTGAAGCTTTTCTTTTTGGACCAGCTCTTTGAATTACATTACGGAGGTAACTACGATTGCCTGTGATATAGCCGTATGTATCTTGAATTATGCAATAGTTTTTTGGATTTCTTTTAGGTTTCGGTGGACTCTCTTGGGGCTGGCTTCCTGTATTGCTCTAAGTCGTGAGTCTATAAGTGGATATTTTGCTTGAATCATTCAATGGAGTGTACGCATTAAATTCTGGGATCTTGGGTCATCTCCTAGAATCCAATTCCTCATTTAGGGCATCATCATTGCTCTCGTTTTTAACCTCTTCGGCCAACGGGCCAGCACTGTTCTTTTTTCTAGTCAGCTGTGCCTCCTCTTGAATAAATACTGGTTCCCTTTATAGTTAAAAACAATCCAAGGTGATAGGAGGCTTGCCAGCTCTAGCCATAAAAATCTATCTTGGGGTCGATTCCCTTATCAATGCCGTTAGTATGGCATTCTCGCTAGGATTGTTTACTTCGGTTATGGCGATGTTGAACCTTTGAAAGAAGTTTTGAGCAGCTCCTCAACATCTAGAATAGGTTTGACAGTGACATCGCATGTTTAGAGCATGTCTCTTGTATTCGGAATTTCTCAACGAACTTTTGCACTGGCTGGTCGAACGAGGAGATGGACCTGGATGGTAATCGAGTAAACCATATGGCCGTTGCTCCTTCTAGAAAGATAGGAAAGCATCTGCTGATTGCACTCGTTACTGTTGATCAATATGCGCTTATATGATATTAGTTTGATGATAATAAACATATATACATTCGTTTAAATGTATTTGTTAATACACCATTTTATTTTTCATAGTTTAAATAAATATTTGTTGAATAAAATAAATTACACAGAATTTGAATTCAAACAGATATTTTATTCAAATAAATATTTATTACATTTTTGAATAGTACAATTTCAAGCTCTCACTATAAATATACAACTTTGATTACAATTACATCACATTTCATATTTACAGTTCACCTCACTACATATCACTCACACTCGTATTTATCTTCAACTTCTTTCCAGTTTGAATCCAACATCTGAGAAATATGCAAAAATATTCACTAACGCAGTAAAATTGAAAAATAAATATTTTTGCAATATAAAATAAAATGTGAATTTTGAAAATAATATTTGCCTCAGTTATTTGGGTTGTTCGTCATCATTTAAATTTGAATTCATCATACACGAACAGCGTGTGACATACACAGTGTATCACTGTATATGCCACAAGGCCGTGCACACCGAAATATACACTTGATCGATTTACAGGGACAAGTGAGCACAGGTCAAACCTAAATACGGGATTCAACTCAAGTGCAATAAAACAATGTCATTCAGCACAAGGTCAAATCCAAGCCGGATTCAACTCAGGTGAGAATTAGAAATATAAACAAAATGCAAAGGTCAAGCACTACTCAACTCAATGCATCAACAAAAGTCAAGACCGCAAATGAAATACAACTCACATGTATGGACCAGTAAACCATGCTTAACGATGAACTTGTGGTCATAAACACAGTGACATGCACAGATGCATTCAAGAACAGCAGCCCCAAAACCAAGACAGTAGTGTGCAACTCGAGTTTCAAAAGAATCAAAGTAACACAACAACAATAATGCAAACAACAAATGAACAGTGCAAGCATGAAGTATGCACAGCAAATAATGTACACCGGTGAACAAGTATGGCAGGAGGCAAATGCACACATTACAACAGACTCAAGGCAACAAAAAATGGCCAGACACAAGACATGGGGGCACTGGACTACAGCTCGACCAAATGGCCAACATGATCAAGAAATATAAAATGCAGTTTGGTGTGATACGAGCTCAAGACAGTACAACTACAACTCGATGCAACTGACACAAACAACTACAATACCATCAAGCTACAACTCAAATGAAACAACTCCACTGACTCAAATGAACATACTAAACAGCACAATCGATGGTAGATTGTTTGCCTACTAAACATGTCATGGATATTCCAAAAGAACTACACTGCCCACTGTGCAATCGAGTAATGCAAGATGCTGCACTCACAAGCAAATGTTGTTTCAAAAGCTACTGCGACAAATGTAAAAGAGATTACACAATTAGTAGGGATAAGTGTGCTAAACTGCAACAAGACATAAACAATATGAATGCAAGAAATACACTACAATGAATACAGGCAGTGCAACAGAGCTACTCCAGACCAGGGCATATTGAAGCAACACTCAAGTAAACACTATAGGCCGTGACAGTAGCAAATCAAACCATAACAGTACAAAACCGATGTCAAACTCAGGTGAAGACATGAAAAAGTTTAGCCAGAAAATCATCAACTGGGCCAATGCACAACAGTGAACAAACAAAGTATTTTAAAACCAAGTCAAAGCCGGTGGAAATCAAAATGTCGCAAAAATCAAAAACATACTACATAGCCAGAGCCATAAGCCACAAAATCAAAGCCGAGAAGTAAACACGATCAGTGAAGACGGAGTTCAACATCAAGGTTGATCAAGCCAAAAATTCACGTAATCAAAACATGGCCGAAGTCAAAGTATGAAAAATTCAGAACCTTAAGAATCAAGGTATCGAACCAAGCCAAAATCAATACCGTAAGATTCAAGTAATATGAACAAGTCAGAAAACATCTCAATCATCAAAACAAAATCAAGTGGCCGAGATGAATAGTGTGACAAATTCAAATGATTTATACGAACGCAAAAATAGGGTTTTGAATCCTATATATAACCCTAATCATCATCGGCAATCATATAGGGATTCGACCTCAAGCAACAGAGAACAATATCAATAACTCGAATCAAAGGTCGAGCAAAAATCAACATCGAAAAAGGAAAAATCGCATACCATTTTTGACAATTAACTCGACCAAATTGAGGTAGCCGTGAAGCAAAGAGAAGAGAGCATCGATCGACCAAGCAAGAACGAAATCATCATTCGATCGTGCCAAATTAAGTCGGCAACTTCAATTTTTCCAAGCCCTAATTTTAGAGACGAACGAAGATCGAAGCCGCCATTTTTTTCAAGATATTCAGAGTGAAGAATAAAAAAAAGGACCGGGCTAAGGAAAACAAAGAAAAGGGACGGCTTTGAAAAGTTTTTTTATTTTATGTTTAAAGGGTTATAGGTTTTAAAATTAGGGCTATTTTATTTTAAATTGTTTTTAATTTGTAATTTTCTTTTTTAAACCGTTTAATTTCTAGTCGTGTGACTAGGGGACAAGCTACGTGGCGTAGCTTGAGAATTCGCAACTCAGTGGCTGAGTTGTGGCAGGGTTTTGAGCGTAGAGTTAGATTAGTCAATAGCGGGTATAGCGAGTTTACGTGTGTAAGCGAGGGACTATCTAATTTCTAGTAGAAACCTTGGGGGCATCACGTAGGCAGGGTTTTGCCAAAGCTGGGTAAATTCTGTGTTGTTCTGTTTTTTCTGTTATTTATATTCTGCGATATCTATGCTGCTATTCTGTGATCTGAATTGAATATTTTATAAGCTTCCGCGATTAATTTTTATAATTGACACTACCACCCTATTCACCCCCCTCCCTCTAGGGTGAAATCGATCCTACAGTTACTCTAGCGGAATCCATGCCCCGTTCATATTTCATGAGATATAGTCCAAGGTCGATTTTCCCTGAGCATGCCGATATGGTTGGCATGTTGAATTTACGAGGATACTCTACACATAGTCTACAAACTTAATGGCTTCAGTAAATGGATTATGGCTTCGGGACTCTCCACGATCATCATTGGTTTGGCTTTGGCTTTTCTCACAAGTCGTAATACTATGGATGCCAAGTTAGGTCTCTGGATGTTGGTCAATTGGGAGTAGTCATCATCTACCCTTGAAGCTTGGCTTGGTAATCCATCCCGGTTTGTTCCATATTGCCTTGATTCCACGGCTTCTAGGAGTACATTTAAGTTATAGTTCCTTCTTTGTTCCTTGATGGCAATTCAATAGATGTCGCTTAGTTCCTGGTGCCTCGGTCAGTCATGAGGAGTTGAAAGAATGCACCTCTTCAATTTGCGTTCTGAATCCAGAACACGGGAGTTTCATGTCATCATGACAGAGGAGGGGTCGATCACCAATTAGAGGGATTGGTAAAGTGGAATTGGTAGAGAGATACTGGTACTTATCCCCTATTTTTGGGTTAGATCGATATGGAGTGACAAGGAAGACCCGAAAAGGCTACGTTTCAAATTTCCAGTCACTTGGAGTTCGTATGCGCGATGTATGGTCAAAAGAAGATGGATTGGTGTTAATGGTTCAGTGGTAATTTACTTGGACCTCGACCCAAGAAAATTCGCTATTTGTTTGGAGTCGGCACATGGTTTTCTTAAAGTCGCAGCAATTTAAAGTTCTAGGTCAATGACGAACGATGGTTAGAGTCATTTGCATGTGTGCTTGGGGTTCACTAATGAACCATGGGTATGGTTCGGTGACGAGTGGCGCGTGGAGTCAAATTCGTGTTTTCTTGAAGAAAATCTTGATTTTACCCGAGTCTTACTTCGGGCTGGAATTTCCAGAGTTTTCTTTAAGTCAAATGAGTGATTATGTTGGGTTTGACTTCGAGCCAATCCTAAAGTGAGTTTTTAACAATAGTTTTGACGATTTTCGATGACGACCACTTGTGAACTTGATGGTGGTAGTTCCATGATGAGAAGTACGACTTCAATTATGGATAGCTTAGTTCAAGAGGCAAAGTAAGAGATGACGGGTCAGATCGAAAGGGTAATTAGAGGCGGGTTATGAGGACTTTGTCCTTTTTGATCTGTTTCTATGATTCTATGTGAGTCTCATGGAGCTCTCTCTACAGTCTATCTATATTAGTATTACTGATCACTTCAGAAGGGGGCTGCGTGCAAGGGACTCCCTAATGCACTCCATCGTCTAAAAGAGTGATCTCCGTGTTCTATACTGCTTCGTCGGCAGGTTGTAAGGAGGTAGCAATGGCCTTTTTCTTCCTAGAAGCCATTATAGATAGCTTCCTTTTAGATGTTCTTCAAATCTGAGTAGAAACGAAAACTAGTCGGTAGAAATCTGGATTTATCTTAGGATATGGGAATCCACATGTTGATGATGAGATGCAATCAAGTTAAGAATACATTCTTAGTGAAAGCATAAAAATGATTGCAGCTAAATTAGTAACAACACCAATAAAGTTCTAGTAGAGGTCAAATGAAGGATAAAATTAAAACAGAACAGAAAAAATAAATCATACACAAATTTTTATAGTGGTTTGGCAACCGTGGCCTACATACACTTTGTTCTTTTATTGATCTTGCACTAATTGCTTGGTTATCAGAGATTTGGATCAGTTGGGATCCAGTATTACAAGAATAATGAATAGTAATGGTAGAGTCTTAATAGCACAAAATAAAGGTCCCCATTATGGATAACAATTGTTGTATTTATAGAGGAAGATGAGTGAATATCTGCTTGAAATTTCACAGATAGAATCTCATTGAGTAAACGAGGTCAACTCAAAAGTTTCATGGCCCAACTCCTAAGGATAAGGGATCGGCTTCGATTGGTACAGATGGCCATGTAGCACTGTGTGATTGCTCCAGTAAGTCTGGTTGATGTTTAGTTCATGTTTCCAAAGTTAATTTACACAGTCGCCCACATATTATTTGGAGATATCGACCAATTTATTGAGCTACTAGGCTAATACGATCCGATCCCCCTGCCTAGGGAAGTAAAATGATAGGATCCTCTTTCTAGGAGATCTGATACGATCTAATCCCCTGCCTAGGAGAAGTGATACGATCTGATCCCTTGCCTGGAAAAATACCAATCCATACTTAGGATATTCCAAAGAGTCCATCGCTTGGTCTCACTAATCACTGCTTTATGCCATTATCTATGCTTGATCTCTAGACTCTATGATCATCACTCCAGGCTACTTGCCTTATCTACTGTCGAGTTGAATTTGTCGAACCGATCTGGATATTGCCGGGCCAAAAGGCCGGATAACAATAATTAAATAACCCTCATTTAATTTATAGCTAATAATTGAAAATTAATTTTTAATTTTTTTTACATAAATAATAGTTCGATGAAAAACAGGAAATGTGACCGAAATCTTTTTTTTTTGAATTTTCAACTTTTTATCGAACAGCAAGTTGCTAGGAACTTGTTGAGCTTTCAGATACGAATTAAAAAACATTTTAAATGTTTAAAAATTTTAATTTGGAAAGAGAATATAAATAATAATACTAATAATAATAAGGATTTAAAAAATTTAATAATTTATATTTGAAATGGAAGTGATGGATGGGAAATCTAAAGATGCCTTAAGTGCAAAAATGAATTAAGTACGTAAACCCCCCTATTAACCCTCGTATCTTCTTATTGATGACTTATTGAAATGATGTAAGAGTTAAGTTTTTTAATTAAGGGGTACTTTTGGTATTTATCATTTTGCATTTTATTTATTCCATCTTATGCACATATATTTACACATATCTCTCCATTTTATTTTTCATATTCCATCTCCATGATGCATAGCCTGTATGTGCATACTAAGGAAAACGATAATTTGTGTAATTAATTAATTTGTGGATTAATTAATATGGATTAAGTGATAAATTAAATGTCGATTCTTAATTGTTGAGTGCCAAAAGCTTAGAAGTCTCGCCATATTGAATGTCACATTGACATATGAACCATTTGATATACAAAAACAAATTATAGCATGTTTAAATACCATTATGATCGTTAAACTCAGTCTGCACAATGTTTTAAGTTTATTGATTATCTTAATTGAAATTTCATGAAAGTTATTTTAATTTTATTTAATAAAGTTTCAAAGTTAATTATATTTTTATTTATAATGTTTAAAGTTAATTTTTATTTTATAAATGATATTTTAGTGTTAATTATATTTAATTAAGGATGTTTTTAAGTTTGTTAAATTTTTTTAATCAATAAGGTTTAATTTATTGAATTATATTATTAATGTTGTTTAAAGTTAATTATTGCTTATTAAGATGTTTTAAGATTGACTAATTATTCTATTGAAATGTTTTAATTGGTTAATTATTTTAATAAAAAGGTTTAAGGTTAATTAATTAAATTTAACAAAGTGGTTTAAGTTGAGTATTTTGATTTATGAAGTTAAAGTAAATTAATTAATTATTTACTAATGATGTTTTAGTTAATTGATTATTTAATTAATGGTGTTTAAAGTTAATTAGTCAGTGTAATTAATGAGGTTTAAAGTTAGTTAAATGGTTTAACTTATTGTGTTTACCTTAATAAAGTGAATCATTTAAAAGTGTCTATGAATAATATTTTATAAATAATGGTGATGATTATAAGTGATATTTTATAAACATAATACAACAGATATATAAATGATATTTTATAATGGAGGAAATGGAGTTTAAAGGCTATTTAGTAATAAACAAGTTTAAAGATTTTGCTCCATATAGCTATTGTTGCTATGGATACAGTTTTGAGATTCAGGGATTTCTTTACATTGAAAAGTTATATGTCTTAGCCATTTGGGAACTCCTTTTAAGTACGATTTAGAGAAGATATAAAATCAATTTAAGAAGGGTTTGCAATTATTAATATATTTTAATAATTATTTAGTAATTGATTTAAAGAAATGTTTTGAATAAGAGAAGATAAGTGTTTGGGTTTATAGTAAACAATGTTTTAAATAATAGTTATTCTTGACTCAATCAAATATGGTTTGGAAAAATATGATATCTTCCTTGATTTTCCTTAAATTTAATATATGGTTAAATTTTCTATGTATTGAAAATATAGGTTTTGTGAATATACTTATTCCATTGAGATAAATATATAGAATTGGTTTCCAAATATTACAAAGTATTTTAATTACGAAAAATATTAATTAAAGAGGCCCAGTGGTTATTTATGGGCTTAAACAAGTTTAGTTTCCTATGAAATTAAATCTGTGATTAATTGTTGTCCATTTGATTGTTAATAACCGAATATCAAATCTTGGCCTAAATAATCCTTCTTAATTTTGGTGTTATGGAAACTCTTCATACTTAACATCGAAGGATATAACTCTGAAAATATCTATGAGAAACTTGTGAGTTATATGGCACAGTCATCTTCGACGATGTTGTACTATGTACATAAATACATTTTGTTCTCCTAGGACAGTGATAGGGAGATCTGTCCATACAAATGGTTATGGGGTGATTCCTACTCCTATGTATTGTCTGTATAGTCCCAAAAGAACTGGAGTTGAGTTTACCAAAAAAATCATCGATTGGTTTTGGAGCATCCGGTAAGCAAGGAAGTGTACTTATATAAGATGTCGCCAAACCATAACCACTCCAAAACCATATACGTGTTCTATGGAGGAGTTGCTTGATCTATTGAGGTGTGGGGATCCATGTGTGATTTCAAGACCTATTGAGATGTGGGAATGCATGTGTGATTCTAAGATCTGTTAAGACGTGCGAATCCATGTGTGATTCTTATACCTATTGAGGTATGGGAATCCCTATGGGGTTCTGAGATCTGTTCAAGTAGTGATTCATGAGCTGGAATGTCGAACATAGCCTCACCAGTGGTAATGACTAAAAACTAGAGATATGAGGCTTAGCCAGTAGGGTTGGAAAATCCATAGGGTGCATGCGACTCCCCCCTAGAGATACTCATATGGATCAGCATGCAGGAGCGATGCACTCGGTCTTAACGAGACCAACTATATTTTTCTTATGGTATATTACTAGTAGGGATGTACGCTGCTTTTGAAGGATATCTCTGATACTTGTGCAGGAGGACTGTTCCCAAAGATTCTGAGGCCCCTTCCATGGAATCCTACACAATTAGCGAACGTTAGCAGTTTTCAGTTGTATACCTTTTATTGTTGTGATGTACACTCATAGACAACATAATTGCTTGATTATTATATTTCAATCCCTAGACAATATTATAATATCAGTGGATTTTATAATAAAAATGGTTTGGTTATCGTAAAGTAAAAACCCATCCATGTTTACGTGCATGTGGTCTTATGAGACACCTTAGTTTCAAAAGGTTTTATAACATTAAGTAACCCATTCGATTGTGTTTCTCACGCTGGTTTTACCAGGCTGACCTGGGCTATTTTTCCTATAATGCTTGGGCCAGTCCAAGTATATTGTTTAGATTTAGTTCGATACATTGGAGCTTTCAAGAGACAAGCTTGATGCCTCCAAGACGTACTCCTATATTTTTCTTTTATGTTCCACTGTTTGTTCTTGTTGTGTTTATCGAAAATTGTGAGAATAGATTGTTATAATCATCCTAGGTTGATGATAGTATTATTGTACTCTGATTGATGTGTGTGTAATAAAATTCAGTTTTTCTTTTGTAAAGATCATTTGTGTATTATATGTTACTTGTCATATGTTGCAAGACTATGTTAAAATTCAGTTTTTATTTTATAAAGATCATTTGTATATTATATGATACTTTTCACATGTTTTAAGATTATGTTTTGTCTTTTCTTTCTTCACCCCCAATGATATGTCTTTTGGCACATGGATATTTAGTATGCGAATACCGTGGATGTATTAGTGTCGACTTTGGGGATCGAAATGGCAAGTTGTTACATACTTCGTATAATAATACTAAGTATTATGATCTTAATTTTGTAAACGAATTTCCTAAATTTTTACATTCATATAACATTATTATTATTTTTGCCAACATCTTGAAAAAAACTTTCAAGGACACCGATTTTAAGTTCTCGAATTCCCTATTAAAATCCTTTTTGTTTTATAAACCAAACTTGTATAAAATTACTTTCTTATATGAACTCTTTTCACCAATATCTATTTCCAAAATACTCTATCCTTCTTTAGATATAAGCCCAACATAAATCTAGGTCTTAAAACCGAGTCGACCATTTTGACCACTTTTCCTATTTGGCCTGGTAAGTAGCTAAGAAGAGTAGGATGCCGGTATCCAAGCTCAGCTCGATAGCCTCTTTTCCTTAGATGCCCTTAAGGTAAAAATGTATATTAATCGACTTAATTACATTGGATAATTTACTTAACAAAAATGCTCAACCAATTTAAAACTTATCTTTCATAAACTACTTCATATAATACAAGCTAAATATTCATTACTAGCATTCATAACCCATACTATGGGTTTACTAAATATAGATACAATACTTATCTACAAGATACGATACTAAGATACAATATTTTTATAGAAGATACGATACTAGGATATAGAAAACACCCCTAGCAAACACACCTTGATACTATCACAGAGGGATCACCCCATCAGAGTCCTCCATTGAAGGTCCCTCTATATCCATGTAACATGCATCACCATTAGATATCCAACCCCCTAAATTTCCAATCCCTTCAGGCTCTGCCTCATCATTAGCCTATGTCCACACATCATTGTGAACCTCCTTTGGTTCTTCCTCATCCGCAGCTAGGTCGTCCTCTATTGGTCCTTCCATCTCTCATGTAATGTCTTCTTCATTTTCAAATACAAGCTCCTCCTCCGGATCCTCATCCTCCTCATATTCAAGGTCCTCCTCATCCTCAGATATCGTAGGATCAAGAACCTCCATAACCTATTTAGCCATGGCATGCCTGAATAATTCCCTGGCCCTCAACTGGCTCTCTCTCTATATATATGGGATACCATGTCCTAAAACCAAGACAGCAAGAATTTATAGAATCACATACTAAGCTTTTAAATTTTACCCATCTTTGGAACTTAATTATTTTATGTTTTAATTCACAATGTTATCATCATCTAAACAATGCAAAACTTCTTTTAGGACACAAAATAATAGAGTTATTTCAACGAAAGGATTACTAGAAGGAGTCCTAAGGAATAATTGTGAAGTCTAGTTTTAAAAATACAAATACTCTCTCATATGTATATCACAATTGACTCATTCTAGGGCATCGCGTACTGTAATAACCCTAGTTTTGGGGATAAATGAGAAAATAAAGTTTTGGGAACTTTATTATAATAATTTGAGTAAATAATGAGTGGAAGATGATCTTTATTGGGTGATAAAGCAATAATTTTATTAATTATTGTCATTGCTTCTTTTAATAAATTTTAAAAGAACTAGTTAATTCTTAAAAGGTGTTATATTTAATAAAAAGGTGAAATTTGGTTTAAAAATATGTTTTGATTATGAATTGGAGTTTAAAGTGGTTTTCCATATTTTTTCGAAGCAAGAAAACAATTTTTGTTGTATTTTAGAAGTTAAAAATGTGAACTTTTGCATTTATTGGTGAAAATTGTGTATTTTTGTAAATTAAGGTTTATGATAATATAATGTCTTAAAAATAAAGATTAATTTTTTTTATATGATAGAAAATATTCTATTTTGTATGTATATAAATCTACATATTTTATTTGAGTGAAAACTTGAAAATATTGGTTGGTTGGATCCATTGCTTTAGTGTTCATATGTATTAAGTGTTGAAATAAATAAACATAGGCTAATTATTCAGTTTGGGTCCAAACTCATTATTTCTTAGCCCAACTTGTTAGTAAACTAGAAAGGAAAAAAGAAAAGTGTACGTACATTTCTTTTTCTTCCTGCTGCATTTTCCAGAAGGCTTTAGAGAAGAGAAGCTCATTCCCCCTTCAAACCCTAGCTAAAATCTTCAAATTAAAACTCAAACCTTGTGTTTTTAATATCAAATTGAAGCTAAATCTACAATTGTATAGGTTGTAGAAGCTTAAATTCAAGCCAAACTTCTTCCTTTTAGCGAATAATCTGGGTTGTTGTTTCGACATAGCAAGGTGAGTTGAAAACTCACAATCTCTAGCATAGATTGAGATTTCAAGGTTAGAAATCCCAATTTCATTTTTATTACACGTTCATTTGAAAACCACTGTCAGTAAATTGGGTATAAATTTTTCGTTTTAAATCGGAATTTGATTTTTTTTAAAGTTCTGAAAAGATAGAAGAAAGTGTGATAACTTTCATGTTTAATACTTTTGCAAATATTGTGCATAGACGGTCGGAAAATCAGATACAAATCGTTGTCCTGTCATTGTAAAATTGTGACTTTCTGTTTTATATGTTGTTGGTAATTTGATCATAACTTGTTCGTTTGATGTCCAAATATGATGATTCTTGAAGTTCTGGAAACCCGGGACCATGTTGTAAAACTTTCATGTTGTATGTTTTCGAAAATTCTGTGATTCAACGGAATAAAATAGGGTTTGAAACTGATACATGCTTTACTGTGTCAAATTTCTAAGTTGAAATCTGAAATAAAAATGATCATAACTTTTTATTGGTAAGTCATAATTGAGTGAGCTTTTTTCCAGTTGAAAGGAGTTTTATAAAGAACAACTTTTGTATTTTGTGTTTTGCATAATTTTGAAACTTAAATGTTCAAAAACTTGTTTTTTTATCGCTAGCCTGTTGATTAAATGACAGAATTAACAAACTCAAATCTGAGAAATTGTTTCAATCGTAACTTTTGAATCATATGTCTGAATTAAATGAACTTTTTTTTGTTCAAAAGAAAAATCATTTATATACAACTTTCATGTAGTGAGTTTTCTGTAATTTAGAAGTTACCTATGTCAAAATTGAATTTTCTTTCAGCTATTCCAAGAGCAAAATATACATTTGATTTGTGTTTGAAGCTCAAACAAAATTAGACATTACTTCATCGTTTCTTAACCGAATTAAATAATTTTGGATGTTCTGAAAAGCTTAGATCGTGTGCTATAAGTTTCATTCTTTGTTTTTTTAATTTTAAAGTTTGCTTGGTCGAAATTATGGTTGTATGTTGATGTCCGGAGAGCAAGATGACAGCAACAAACATTCATTGAACTTAGAATTGTGCTTAATTGTGCTCACATTCTTATTCGATTTTAATGTTGTTTTGAGATGTTTTGATAGCTATGATGCCTATCTATAGGCTAGCTATATTTGGAGAATTCAAAACTCAAATTTAAATAAAATATAATTGATTTTGGGTTAAATTGATTTGAATTCGTAATGAATTCAAATTATCGGTCTTGAGTTATCTTTTCTGTTTCTCATTGTTTTCGAGCATGGTTTTCACTAAACAATTTTGAAGTGATTTTTTGAAATAAATGGAAGTTTTAAATTATTATTATATAATATTTTAAAATTATTTTCTAATATAAAATCTATTTATTTCCTATAATAAAGGAATCTCAAATATTGGATTTATTAATCTTTTCGAAAAAAAGTTTTAAAAGCTTGTTTTCTCTAGTAAACTATTTTAAATATAAAACACACAATTTTGCAATATTCGAACGTATGAGAAGGAGAATTAAACGATTTAGTAATACACGTGGTATGGAACATGTGCGTTTACTATTTCGGTTAATTCCGGACTTGTACGATCGAAACTATCTGGGTTATGATTTCTGAGTTACTTAGCTAATTTATGGAGGATATTTGAGATTATAATTCCTATATTTAGGAATTATTTGGGAAGCCCAATATTTGGCGAGTTTTATGGTTTGAGATTTCTACTTTTAGATTTATGGTTTATGAGGAACCATCACGATATTTTCACTTTTCAATGAGATAAGACAAATTATGATGCCATTTAATAATTGTCGATGAGATGAGACGAGTATGGTGTCTCTTTATCATTCGCCAATGAGATGAGGCGAGATATGATTTTTTAAGTTTTATAATGTTTCAATGTGGCATCGACTAGCGGCTAGTAAACCGCTAAATGCGAACATGTGGTATGGGACACACATTAACACTTTTTGGGTTACTATCCGTGAGTTTGTGACACATTCACGGTGTTTACCTAACAGAACTGCTTTGAGAGGTGTTAGCGACCTTGTCATGAGGATGAACTGCTTTGGGAGATGTTAGCGACCTTGTTAGGGCTGACAAAACGGCTTGGAGAGGTGTCAGCAACCTTGTCATGAGGACGAACTGCTTTGAGAGCCTTGTCTGAGGCTTCGGCCGTTTGAGTTTAGCACGTGCACCATTGCTTTAGCATTGCAATCGAGAATTTGGCCAATCCGGTTTTTTTGAGTTTTCTGTTTTATTGTGATTTCACCATTTTAAGATGTTTTATTACATCGTTAGCTTAGAGCTATATGAGATGTTATGTATATGGTGATTTCATTTATGATGTTTTAAACTCTTATTGAGTTCCTTGAGTTATGAGGTTGGATGATTTCATGATTTTATAGGATATTCTGGGTTTTGCCAGTTTGGCGAGTTGAGATTTAGATTTATATAAATTTATACCGAGGAGAAGAGGTATAATTGAATTTTGAGATTCTTCTATATTTGAGTTTTGAATCATTATATATGAGAATGTTTTATGTTTTCCATTTTGGTGAGAGTTTGTATTGATGTTTCTCCTTTTAAAGAGATTTGGTTCATGGAAACCAGGTATACATTTTGGGATGTCGCCGATGATATGAGCCGAATGTTTATATTATTTGAGTGTTATTGTTGAGTTTACCTCTTTTGAGGCCTTTGTATACTTAAGTGACATTGTTTCACTTAAGTCATGAGTATTTGTTCTTTATTTTGCCTCTTCTCATTTGAGAAGAATTATCACCTTGTATCTTATGCTTCATATTATCGCCTATCCTTACTTACTGATTGTTTTAGCTAGACTGACCCGTGTATTTTATACTCGGGTCAGACCGAGTTGTTTTTGGTTAGATATCAGTTTCAGGACATAGCTTTGATGCATCTGCTTGGATATCAGCCTATCATTTTTGTGTAGTATACATTTCTTTCTGCTTGGCTCTGATGTGTATTTTGAATCGTTGTAGATAGTGTGGTCTCTGAACCACTTTTGTATATCGTTTTGTATTATATTGGGATGTATCTGTGTATATGTATTTATATATATGACGATTACTGTTCTGTGATATGATATGCATTCTATTATTGTATTTTGTTTTGATAGATCCATTAGCCACCTATAGTTTTGTATTAAGTATTTATTGGATATGTCGAACCACTTGAGTAGGAAAAAAAATAGAAAACAATTGTCGACGTATTCAATAGTTATTTAAGACAATGTTATAAATGGTCTCTCCTAACTAGCTCTATTCTCTGCATTAGCAGACAGAATTACCCAGTAATTCTCTTTGTTAATGTGGGTCTTAGGGTGGGGGCGTTACAGCTTGGTATCAGAGATGAGTTCAGAACAAACTATGATAAACATAGAACAGAAACATATATTATGGTACATCTTAGTGTAATACAAGTATTATGAATCCCTTAATCATCGTGTCCTTTACCTTATCCTGTCTTTTGGAGTAGATAATTTGGGATATGTCTAGGAATATATTTCATTCCATAATATTTCCAAATTTAATTGATGATATTTTATCTTGGGAGTAATCCAAATCATGATTTTTTATTCAAGTCCTTTTCAATACGGGTGCTTGATACCCATCCGTAACGGAGGAATTTTTTGATGCTTTTCGATATCCTCCTCTTGTTCTTTTGTGAGGATTGAGAATCCTATTGAGTGGGTCCACGATATTTAGCATGATGTATTAGGATTTCGGATTATTTCTTATATCATATCTTTTCATGCGAATTAGCACGCTCTGTCTAGAATTTGGAGCGTTTGAGATGAAGTGGCTTGCCTATTATCAAGCCACATTCTATGATTCGAAGAATACTATATTATGTATCCTAGATCGGTCGATTCGTTGTTTCTTATCCTTTGAAATATTAACAATGATTCCAAAGTCTCTATAGTCACTCTTGATTTTTTAGATGTTGATGATGTATCTCGAATTCCAATCATTGTGACTTTGTTGATTTCTATGAGTCTGCCTTGGGTATGACACCCGATCGGGCAATCGAGTATTGTATTGACCTCCTTTCCTAATCTTAGCCTTTAGATCATCCTTCCATGAGTGTGTCCACTAAGGAATGAGGTGATTCGTTGATTTTATTTGTTATTGCCATTCTTACTCCCTTTTGAGAAGAAGTAGTAAATTATGTTTTCAAATTTTTCAAAAAATATATATTAAAGATATGTTTCTAAGGGAAATTGGATTATATTTTTGAGAACAACAAAGAATATTTTGAGTATTATATATGGGGTTTTTCTTTTAAAGAAGATGATTTTTGTGTTGGTTGTCCATCTAGTGCTTTAAGAGTTCTGGTCGAGGCGTCTGGCCAACGTAATCGATAGGAATTTCCTAAATGCTATGTTGAGACAATCAGACATGGTAAATTGAGTTTTAATAAGTACAGTTTGAAAATAATTAACATGGTGGAGTATTAATCTTATTTAAAATGTATAATGAAACCATTGAACCATAGTGAGTTTTGGAGGAGTAGCGAGGCAGTTTTGATCATTTGATCAACTCTGCAGCCAATCGATGAGGTTATTCGCTATAAACCAATGGCGATGCAATACCCTTATATTATTTGGAATTTGAGAAATTGAATATGTTAATTTGGGTAAGTAAAGTGAATCATTCTAATTAAGGGGTTGTCTTAATTAGAAGAAAATATCGTTTGATGCTTCGATTAATAAAATGATGTATTTAAGGTAAAAGAATACTTTAGTTTGAAAATTAAAATATTAATTGAATATCTTAGTACAAGTAATTAATGATGACTATAAAAATTTATTTTGATGGATAATTAATAATCATCTCTTGATAATGGAAGAAATTAGTTATCTATTTAAAAATGATCTTTCATAATTAATTGTTTTAAAAGCTAGATTTTGGAAAGCAATGAAAGTATTTCCACTTAATGAAATGTTTTATGATAATTACGTAAGGTTGATCATAATTTTATATGTCTTAGCTTTCTAAGGAAAAAGAGAATTGTTTACTGTGATTTAGAAAAAAGCTTGTATGAATTTGTAGTTTGAAATTAAAATGGTTTGGGAGAATTTCAAATTTCAAATTGATTTTAAAGGCTGAAATTTCATTTAGAAAAGTTTTGTACTGAAATAGCGATAAGTTGAGATTTGTAAATCCAAATGAGATGAATCTTTTTGAAAATGAAAGAGCATTCAGTAAGAAATAAAGTTTGTTTTTACGACTTTTAAATATTTTGCCTTTTACTAAGTCTAAAATGAGTTGGAATATGGATAGGCAGTTCTGCCCTATTACAAAATTCTCTAAGATTAAGCTGAAAGTAAATTTGACATAACATTCAAACCCTAAATCCGATTTTGATAATATTTATATTGCTGGAAAGAATAAACTGAGTAGAACAACTTTTATTTTTCAAAGTTTTTCAGATTTTGTAATTCTCTGGGTCAAAACGGGACTTCTTTACAGCGGGTCTGAAATAAAATTGTTCTATTTCCCTCAATAGTTAAGTGTAGCATTTCTTATTTATGATCATGAACTAATATCATATATTTGAGTTAAGTACAGGTGAAAAGAAGATTGTTGGACTATATTTTGATAAAAAAAGTATATATATAAGTTTGTGCAAACTAGCTAAAAAAATGCTAAAAAGGAAGGTATATTTTCGAATTAATTTTAAAGTGTTAAATAATGATATATATTGTATTTCCAACCTAATGGTCAATATGTATTATATAAATCATTTTTATAATATTGTATACGACCTCCGCACAAAGGAGACTTCGTCGATTTTTTTTTCCAGAAATTTCTAGCACTTAAAAAAAAATTGAGAAACGAATTGAAAATAATAATAATATGTATTGCCAATTAGAGGATGAACAACTTAAACTTTATTTATTCTAATGAAGAGTAATGAAGTTAATTTAAAAATCTAAGTAAGAAGCTTTGCAAATTTTCGAGTGTTGAAAATTAAAATTTTAAATCTTGTAGATAATGGGTTGGAAAACTTTAAGAATATTTGATTAGTAAGAGAGAGTTTAAAAATCTATTCCTTGAGTATTAACTTGCCTTTGTGCAATAATTTTACAATTCGCAATTATGCAATTCTTTGAGTCTAGTGGTATTGGTGGGAAAACAACCTACATCTTGTGGGTTATTTTTCTCGTAATAGTGGCCAATATTATATCGGTATAACTCCCTTCGTAGTGTTATAAGGAAAGTCGTACTGATTATCATCTTGCAGGCTGTAGTTTGGGATAAAGTTATGACTAAATCCCGACTATGTTCATAAAGCTTCTTAGGAATCAATCTCACTCGATTTACCGGTTGCGTAACATCCTATCCTTGTTTTTCTTCAAATGGGAAATGCCTTCGAAATAGGGATGTATTGCTCATAGAAATTCAATGGTTCGTAAATCTTGGTAATTTCACTTGGGAAACCTTAGAATTAATCGAGCAATCTTATCTTAATTTTCTATCATCTTGTTTATAGGGTGATAAAATTTTAAACTCGAGCTTATCTATCTTCCTTTGATTGTTGAAATAAACGTGTTAATACAAACTCTTCTCCAAAAATTGCGAGCACGTAATTTTTATAAGGGGGTAACATGTAATAACCCTGATTTTGGGGATAAGTGAGAAAATAAAGTTTTGGGAACTTTATTATAATAATTTGAGTTAATAATAAGTGGAAGATGATCTTTATTGGGTGATAAAGCAATAATTTTATCAATTATTGTCATTGCTTCTTTTAATAAATTTTAAAAGAACTAGTTAATTCTTAAAAGGTGTTATATTTAATAAAAAGGTGAAATTGGGTTTAAAAATATGTTTTGATTATGAATTGGAGTTTAAAGTGGTTTTCCATATTTTTTCCAAGCAAGAAAACAATTTTTGTTGTATTTTAGAAGTTAAAAATGTGAACTTTTGCATTTATTGGTGAAAATGGTGTATGTTTGTAAATTGAGGTTTATGATAACATAATGTCTTAAAAATAAAGACTAATTTTTTTTATATGATAGAACATATTCTATTTTGTATGTATATAAATCTAACATATTTTATTTGAGTCAAAACTTGAAAATATTGGTTGGTTGGATCCATTGCATTAGTGTTCATATGTATTAAGTGTTAAAATAAATAAACATAGGCTAATTATTCAATTTGGGTCCAAACACATTATTTCTTAGCCCAACTTGTTAGTAAACTAGAAAAGATAAAAGAAAAGAGTATGTACATTTCTTTTTCTTCTTGCTGTATATTCCAGAAGGCTTCAGAGAAGAGAAACACATTTCCCCTTCAAACCCTAGCCAAAATCTTCAAATTAAAACTCAAACCTTGTGTTTTTAAAATCAAATTGAAGCTAAATCTACATTTGTACAGGTTGTAGAAGCTTAAATTCAAGCCAAACTTCTTCATTTCAGCGAATAATTCGGGTTGTTGTTTCGATATAGCAAGGTGAGTTGAAAACTCACAATCTCTAGCATAGATTGAGATTTCAAGGTTAGAAATCCCAATTTTATTTTTATTGCATGTTCATTTGCAAACCACTGTCAGTAAATTGGGTATAACTTTTTCGTTTTAAATCAGAATTTGATTTTTTTTAAAGTTTCGGAAATCTAGAAGAAAGTATGACAACTTTCATGTTTAACATTTTTGCAAATATTGAGCATAGACTGTCAGAAAATCAGATACAAATTCGATGTCCTGTCATTCTAAAATTGCGACTTTCTATGTTATATGTTTTTGGTAATTTGATCATAACTTGTTCGTTTGATGTCCAAATATGATGACTCTTGAAGTTCTGGAAACACGGGACCATGATCTAAAACTTTCATGTTGTATGTTTTCCAAAATTATGTGATTTAACGGATTAAAATTGGGTTTGAAACTGATACATGTTTTTGCTGTGTCAAATTTTTAAGTTGAAATCTAAAATAAAAATGATCATAACTTTTTATTGGTAAGTCATAATTGAGTGAGATTTTTTCAGTTGAAATGAGTTTTTATAAGTAACAACTTTTGTGTTTTGTGTTTTGCATAATTTTTAAATTTATATGTTCAAAAACTTGTTTTTTTATCGCTAGCCTGTTGATTAAATGACAGAATTAACAAACTCAAATCTGAGAAATTGTTTCAATCGTTACTTTTGAATCATATGTCCGAATTAAATGAACTTTTTTTTGTTCAGTAGAAAAATTATTTATCTACAACTTTAATGTAGTGAGTTTTCTGTAATTTTGAATTTAGCTATGTCAAAATTGAATTTTCTTTCAGCTATTCCGAGAGCAAAATATACATTTGATTTGTGTTTGAAGCTCAAACAAAATTAGACATAACTTCTTCGTTTCTTAACCGAATTAAATAATTTTGGATGTTCTGAAAAGCTTAGATCGTGTGCAATAAGTTTCATTCTTTGTTTTTTTAATTTTAAAGTTTGCTTGGTCGAAATTATGGTTGTATGTTGATGTCCGGAGAGCAAGATGACAGCAACAAACATTCATTGAACTTAGAATTGTGCTTAATTGTGCTCACATTCTTATTCGATTTTAATGTTGTTTTGAGATGTTTTGAGAGCTATGATTTCTATCAATAGGCTAGCTATATTTGGAGAATTCAAAACCCAAATTTAAATAAAATATAAATTGATTTTGGGTTAAATTTGAATTGAATTCGTAATGAATTCAAGTTATCGGTCTTGAGTTATCTTTCTTGTTTTTCATTGTTTTCAAGCATGGTTTTCACTAAACAATTTTGATGCGACTTTTTAAAATAAATGGAAGTTTTAATTTTTTTTTATATAATATTTTAAAATTATTTTCCAATATAAAATCTTTTTATTTCCTATAACAAAGGAATCTCAAATATTGGATTTATTAATCTTTTTGGAAAAAAGTTTTAAAAGCTTGTTTTCTCTAGTAAACTATTTTAAATATAAAACATACAATTTTGCACTATTCGAACATATGAGAAGGAGAATTAAACAATTTAGTAATACACGTGATATGGGACATGTGCGTTTACTATTTCGGTTAATTCCGGACTTGTACGACCGAAACTATCTGGGTTATGATTTCTGAGTTACTTAGCCAATTTATGGCGAGTATTTGAGATTATAATTCCTATATTTAGGAATTATTTGGGAAGGCCAATATTTGGCGAGTTTTTTGGTTTATGAGGAACCATCACGATGTTTTCCCTTTTCGATGAGATAAGACAAATTACGATGCCATTTAATACTTGTCGATGAGATGAGACGAGTATGGTGTCTCTTTATCATTCGCAAATGAGATGAGGCGGGATATGATTTTTTGAGTTTTATGATGTTTCAATGTGGCATCAACAAGCGGCCAGTAAACCGCTAAGTGCGAACGTGTGGTATGAGACACACATTAACACTTTTTGGGTTACTATCCGTGAGTTTGTGATACATTCATGGCGTTTACCTAACAGAACTGCTTTGAGAGGTGTTATTGACCTTGTCATGAGGACGAACTTCTTTGGGAGGTGTTAGCGACCTTGTTAGGGCTGACAAAACGGCTTGGAGAGGTGTCAGCAAACTTGTCATGAGGACGAACTGCTTTGAGAGGTGTTAGCAACCTTGTCTGAGGCTTCGGCCGTCTGAGTTTAGCACGTGCAACATTGCTTTAGCATTGCAATCGGGGATTTGACCAATCCGGGTTTTCTGAGTTTTCTGTTTTATTGTGATTTCACCATTTTAAGATGTTTTATTACATCGATAGCTTAGTGCTATATGAGATGTTATGTATATGGTGATTTCATTTATGATGTTTTGAACTCTTATCGAGTTCCTTGAGTTATGAGGTTGGATGATTTCATGATTTTATAGGATATTCTGGGTTTTGCCAGTTTGGCGAGTTCAGATTCAGATTTATATAAATTTATACCGAGGAGAAGAGGTATAATTGAATTTGGAGATTCTTGTATATTTGAGTTTTGAATCATCATATATGAGAATGTTTTATGTCTGCCATTTTGGTGAGAGTTTGTATTGATGTTTCTCCTTTTAAAGGGATTTGGTTCATGGAAACCAGGTATACATTTTGGGATGTCGCCGATGATATGAGGTGAATGTTTATATTATTTGAGTATTATTGTTGAGTTTACCTCTTTTGAGGCCTTTGTATACTTAAGTGACATTGTTTCACTTAAGTCATGAGTATTTGTTCTTTCTTTTGCCTCTTCTCATATGAGAAGAATTATCACCCTGTATCTTATGCTTCATATTTTCGCCTATCCTTACTTACTGATTGTTTTAGCTAGACTGACCCGTGTATTTTATACTCGGGTCAGACCGAGTTGTTTCAGGTTAGAAATCAGTTTCGAGACATAGCTTTGATGCATCTGCTTGGATATCAGCCTATCATTTTTGTGTAGTATACATTTCTTTCTGCTTGGCTCTGATGTGTATTTTGAATCGATGTAGAAAGTGTGGTCTCTGAACCACTTTTGTATATCGTTTTGTATTATATTGGGATGTATCCGTGTATATGTATTTATATATATGACGATTACTGTTCTGTGATATGATATGCATTCTATTATTGTTTTTTGTTCTGATAGATCCATTAGCCACCTATAGTTTTGTATTAAGTATTTATTGGATATGTCGATCCACTTGAGTAGGAAAAAAAATAGAAAACAATTGTTGACGTATTCAATAGTTATTTAAGACAATGTTATAGATGGTCGCTCCTAACTAGCTCTATTCTCTGCATTAGCAGACAGAATTACCCAGTAATTCTCTTTGTTAATGTGGGTCTTAGGATGGGGCGTTACACCTACCCTATTTCTAATGAGCCATACACAACCCAAGCAAGGTGTTCGCTTAACCTTATGCTCTTACCAAATGTAAAGACCCGAATTTTCAACCCTCGACGTCAATTCTAAAACATCTGTTGTATTCATGTTTCGAAGAACTAAGTGTTGGGAAGATAGAAAGTTAGGGTAAAATAAAAAATAGCAACAAGAAAGAGAGAACACAACATCAAAATCTCACCAGTAGAACGATAATATATAATATCAAAAGAACAGTACAAGGAGTTGCCCTAAATACAGAAATTATAAAGTTACAAAACATAAATACTGTCATCAACTGGGTTAGTTTAACTGCCTACCCTCACAGTGCTAGTATATAGAATTCAGAATTGTAACTAAAATAAGAATACTATAGTAGGTAATCATTCAGAACTTCTCCATAAGCCACCAAACAACCAAAGATAAATCTGAGAATATGCATGAGCCGACTCAAGCATTACAAGAAAATAAAATCTGCATCAGTTTGTTAAACCAGCATGAGAAACTCAAGAAATAATTGGGATACACAATAACACCTCTTTGAGATCGTATGGATCTTCGTAACAGTTTTCCCCTCAAAGCAACCAACCGTTCATTAGCTTAATATAGTGATATGATAAATAGTGTCTAGGGTGTAGAATATAAATCATATCAAATAGTTGTAATGCTCATATTGATCACACCATAACAATATTAGCTTGCATTCAATATCGTCGAGGTACGTTCACACATTGGATTTTTTCATGGAGATCTCTTTGGAGAAGTCGAATCTAAACTCCATGCACAAGGGTAAGAAACTACCTTCTAAGCGCCGTATATCTCTAGATAAAATTTACGATTAAGGTAAACATAAGCAACCCATCGTCCAAACATAAACATAAACAACGTGAACCAAATATCATCAACTCCCGTCGGCCGACAATCGATAAGTATCTCTAGATATGGAGTTGATAGTACACTAACACAGGTTGGTTAAACCTCAAGTTGTGCATGCTACTCTATTTTCTACCATTTTAGATGTCAAGGTTACATCTGACATCTTTCATACGAATCTTCATCACTCCATTAGAATTGGAATCACCAAATGTATTCTATGATCTCAAACAGATCACGAATCGCCATATGGATTTAAGCATCTCGATCAGATCTCAAATCTCCATATAGATTCCCGCATAAGCCCTTCGATGAATGCTAACACTGCCCTCTCTCTTGGAATACTCCTCAAGATTGATAGTCCAACATGATAGCATCGTTTGAAATGTTAGTGCCAATATTTATAATCACAACACGATGGTCCAACACGATAGGATTAACAGTTCAACTCTATAAAATTTCACTTCTCCACTGCTCCTAAAACAATGAAACTTATATGCTAGTTTTGAAGTCATACTGAATAAGTAAATGTTTACCGATCCCTGTCTCTTCAAAACAAATTTGATAGATTTTCAGTAAATTCAATTCTGGTTCTTCCATAAGTAAGCAAAATCTGGAGACGTTTCGTATCAATACCCCTTCCTGAGGGTTCTCAATAGTATGAAATCGTGATGCCTTTCGATACTTCTTAAGTCATGTCAGGTCAAGCTCAATAGTCGACTACTCGGCTATCTGGTCAAAAGCAATTGCTTATACAAATCAATATTCGTATACTTAACTTGTTTCCAACATTCCAACTTAACTATTCCTCGACCAAGAGTGAAGCCAAGTATGTTAGAGCACTTGTTGCATATCAAAGCCTTGCATAAACACTTCATTCTTGAATCTCACAAATAGATAAGTCTACCACATTGACATTTACTATTAAGTATTATACTAATGATTTCCATAAACAAGTAAGAAATCAACACGATTAATATGTTCTTGACATTCCCGACTTTACTATTCCTCGAACAAGTGGGAAACTAGTAGTTTATAACTCTATTGCTCATGTCCTTACTCGAACATCAATCATAACTCTCACAAACAGATAAACCTACTTCGTTGGATTTTAGTATTAAGCATAGTTAATTAATTTTCAAACAAGTAATTAAACAATTAATCATTTGGCTATTAAGAAATTATTAACTCCTTTCCAAACCTTTTGTTTATACTTTTAAAACCCTTTTTTTGAAATTTGGTCATTAATTATATAATACATGTATATTAAAATAAACGCGTAAACTATAAATGTTATGGCAAAAATATTCAATATAAAATGTCTAATTGAATAACATAAAATTACGTAAAATGTAAATTAATTTATTTAATTAGTTAAATAAGATTTAACAAATAATATTTGTATAGGATTATACATTAGACTATCATGTAAGTTGATTAAATTATAAAAGTTATACTGTAATTAAAACTTATAGAATATGAATGTATAATAAGATGTGGAAAAATAAGAAACCCAAATTAGATTTAAGGAATAAGTATATATATATAGGAGATGTGTCTAACACTTGAATCACGAGGGTATTTCATAAGAAAAACATTAATCCATAAGTCGATATCACTCAATTAGACATGCTAAAGGTTATGAACCTTCGATATAAATATTGTCCTCATCTATTTATACATGATATATTAATTACACTCCTTAGTTGTTGATATTCCTCGAGCCAAGGATGTTATGTGTTGTGCTATCATTATATTGAATAGACGAGGTAAGATATATGCATGTATTTGTTGATACTCAAGGTATGTGCATTTATACTTAGGCTGGGGCAAAAATGGTAGGTCGAGTGCATAATCTCTTCTGATTTGTTAATATTCCTCAAGGTAATATAAGATTAGGACTATATTATAGGTGAGAAGCTGCATATGATGCAATGAAAAAGTGTTATCCATCGCTTGCAGGCCTATAATTTGTTGGTGTTTCTCAAGGTTAAATCTCGAGGAAAGCGAGTCCTAACACCCACTATAGAAGCCAAATACTTCTATGTTTCGTCTTAATGTTAAAGAAACATAAAATTCTAATGAGAGCCATATTAGAAAATTAAAATGGTAACTTTAACATTTTCTAGTATCGTATGTATAAATTGAAATATTCTACATTGATAAATTTGTGCAACTAATAAAGCTGGTAAAGTGTTTATGAATTAAAATATACACATGAACCGAATTAAGATTGAAAAAAAAATACCTACTAATATTATTTTGCATGTTATCAATTCAAGAACCATGCACGAAACTAATTTTACCATTATTAAATACATTCGTAACTTGATCATTTAGGTGTTCATTTTCCCACGACTATGTATTGTCCTTTATGAGTTCCAAACTCTACAAACAATACATGGATATGAATATTTAATCCATATCCAATCACATGTAAATGTTATAGGTGAACGGTCTTAATTTGTAATGTATTAAACCCTAATATAAATTAGTTCATTCAAAATAAGTTCGTAATGTATAAAACCTAGATGAAATTAGTTCATTCATAATACGCACGCAAACCATGGCATGAGAATGTGTATTCAATACGATTTGTTACAATAATGATCTTGTTGTGTTAAATGTAACATTAGACCAAAATATATAATATAAATCTAAGAATTCAATCATTGAAATATCAGTTTGATTAGTTTATGTAAAATGCAACTTACTTAATATCCTTAAATTTTAAGGATGAGGAAATAAATTTTTTGAAATAGTTTGATATGATATTATAGTAAGGATTTCTTCCAAAATGGTTCGTCCATTGAAAAAGGAAAGTGAATATACAAGAGTGGATGTAACCTAAGGTGTGGTTGGTATGAAGAGAGTGAATGTTTACTTCTACTTCAAAAAGAAACATCGAAAACATGAATCGTAAAATAATAATAGTTAGTTAACATGGAATGAGAAATATGATTTCTACTGTAAAATATATTTTCGCATTGGAAATTATTTTCTATAAGATTTATTTCTTTAAGTTTTAGATATGATCTAAAAATTCTCGGATGTAAACTGATTACGGTAAATAAAATAAATACCCCGTATTAATTGGTTGAATGTAGTTTCATATTTCGTATGTTATTATAGTGATGGGGGAAATTGGAGTATAGCATAAGCGCTTCTTACTGGATGCATCAAGTTACAAGAAATTGTTTTCAAAACATACCAAATATTATTTATGACACTGTAACGACCCACTATTTCATCAAATTCGCATCCGCACATGTCGGACTTGAATTGCCCAAAACAATATATTGTAAATTTTATATTTGGTAAAACTCGGTATATACGATAAATAAATCAATCACAGAATCATAGACACGGAGTATTACAACAATGAGCAGCGGAATAGAATAAATAGTAGTTCATGAATCTACTATCAGAGTTTGAAATAAAATACAATAGAATATCTCAAATATACAAACGGATGACAAGTTTTGATAAAACAACTGGATAGCTGAAAGATGAATAGATATAGATGGATCTCCAAGCGAAGCTCCAAACTCCAAAGGTGAGTCTCAAATGCAGTGACACTCAGTCTTCCCCGAGCGTGAAGCAAAACATAAAACACTCGACTTAGCATAGCATTCTTATATCAGTAAATCTAACTCAAGTGAAATGTCAACTGAAATACAAGTAAACTAAAGGATGTTTGGGTTATCCATCCTCTAAGGATCCATGGAACTATCTACTATGTAGTAATATACGCTATTATAATATGTCTATAGTAAAGTAAACTATTAAAATAGCGTTAGGGAATTACCCATATCCACCTTAATACATTTTATGTAATGTCGTAGTCTGTACAGATACTGTAAACTCCACTCGCAAGTGGGCAATCAGGGAGAACTCCATAGGTACAAAACAAAACAAACTCGTTGAAGGCGCGATTGGGCATGCGATAAGGCACTTGAGACAATGCTAGGGTAGATATACTGTTTACATATCCGGACTGGTGGTAATGCATAGCAGCTACTACCACCCATCTCGTGACACACTCCCAAATCAAAGCTGCACCCAATCAAATCACAAAAGCAATAGAATGATACCAAGAAATGTGTCCGATAAGAGGAATGACCTCACTTGGCCCGGCGTTGCTCCTGTTTTAGCCGCATGAAGCTGACTCACGAGACTCAGGCTACCTAAATACCATATAGAATCGCCACCAAACTATCCTACTTCATTCTAGAATCTCCACCACGTGCATAGTTATTAAAGTGGGTATCGGTATTGGCAGAGAGTATGACAATATCTGATCCCGATCTCTTTAACAACCAAACGCTTATTTCACACCATGATCATTTCATTTCAAATAATTCATACTTCAAATCAAAATATCATATTCATTTCAAAACCATATCAAATTTGATATCATAATTCACTTTCAATAATATTTATTTCCAAAACCTAACACTTTAAAATTTGTATCACTTTTCGAAATCATAATACTTTTGAAATCATAAAAATTTTGAAAACATAACACTTCTACCTAATAGTTTAACTATTTAAATAGTATATATATTAAAGTAGGTATAAATTAAAATAGTTTATATATTAAAATAATTTGTATAATAAAAAGAGTTTCCTCCAATTTCACAAATTGATTCAAATCAGCTTAAATTCTAAAATTCAATTTAAATCAAACCTTATTCAAACTTTCAGTTTAAAGGATTAAAGGTTCAATTCAAAATCTTAATAAACCATTTCAATTTTTACCACTTTCAAATCTTGGTTTGAACTATCTCTCCTATTCCATTAAGGTTCGAGTTAAAATATTCAAACGTTTGTAATGTAAATTTCACTTATATTTCAACATTTAACTTTAATTTCATTCGTATTGGAAAGTATTCACTAAATCATTTAAATAAAAATTTATTAAAATCCTAATTTATAAATTTAAATCATTATTCAATCTCAGTTTTATTTAAAGTTGAGAATATTCATTTAATCGCCTTTTACCAAATCAAGTTATAAATCATATCTTTCGAAACCTCAAAATCAATAATTTTAAATCAATTCTTATTTAAATTCATTATTAACCAATTCAAAACTCCAAATCAACATTAATTTAACTTCCCAACCTTTATTATTAAATTTATAAAAATCTATTTTTAAAATAATAATAGAAATTTAAATAAATACTTAAACAAATTATAAATTAATTAAATTAAATTTTATTAAATTAAATCTTGTTATTAAATTTATTTATGTGAAATCTTATTTTATACATGTTTGAAAATAATAAAATTTAAGTAAAATTTAATAATAAGATTTAATTTACATTTTCAAAACTAACTTATAAATTAAACTTTCCAAACATATTGTTTTAAAAAACTAAAATTTAGACATATATAAAATAGCATTTATATATTATATTTTCAAAATAAATATCTATTAAAAACCATATATTTCCTTTCAAAACTTTGAAAATTATTTTGTTAGAAATATAGACCAACGGTGTCCGTATATAATTTCTATCCTATGGTCAAGTGATACCAATATTTATCATTTAAGTTTGCAATTTAAATATCTATGGGTATATAACATTTTAACCCGCAATCCCAAAAATTAAAACCAATGAAAATTGCTTGGATTTATCATTTCAACCCATAACGATTTTCTCTTATTCTACAAGATTGTTCGGGCAGTATCATTTAAACCTACAGGGATTTCTAAATTATCTGGGAACTTGCAGAGTGAGAACAAATATGATAATAATATAACATATTAACAACAGGCATATATCATCAGCGACAAATTAAATAAAATATAAACAATAGGATATGGTGTCATATCTCACAGGTGAACAGATACTAATAATGCATATCGTATATAAAAATTATTTAATTAACACTTTAATTTAGCAGCATATTAAAATTGTCGCTTCAAGTGAAATCAAATTTAATAAATATAAGAATGTTAACCGTGAGTGATTTCTCACCTTCCGAGGCTAGAGAGATGAACGAGAATGGAAGTGAACAGACACCGATACGCACAAGGAACACAGACAACTAGGAATTTTTGCAACAAATTTGATATTGAAAAAGGATAAGTCAAGACGGGCACGAGATTGATGAAACAAATACATTACATATATATATAAATTTTCTAAAAATAACATTCAACTTAAACACCTATCAAAATAAAATCTATATGCATACATACATTCTAAACTAATATCCAAGAAAATCTTAATTTTAAAATTCGAAAATCAATTATTATAATAAAATTAATATAAATATACTTTGCTGTAATAAATATATTGGCTCAAACAGATCATATAAAACAGATATAATATACATATATATACTACTATATATGCATATATATAAACTCATGGACTTGTTATATTTTAAAATCGGTTTTAAACACACACACACACACAAAAACACACACATATATATGAAATCAAACTCGTATCTACTAACCTACATAACCCAATATATAATTATAGGTATAAACTTACATACTCACAATAAATAAAAAAATAGAAATTATAAAACCCGATATGACTTATATGTAGATCTTACCTAACTTAAATAACTTGTATATATTTATATGCAATAGATTATACATGTATATACATATATATGTATAACTCATATATCACAACGACTAAATATACGGATATAAATATACATTATATATAGAATACAGACCACATGACTTATGTGAACATCGTTTTGCATTAACAACGCATAAACATATGCGGACACCATATAAGATTTCTACAAAATGCATATTCATTGTTATAAATCTATTTAAAATATTAATGTAAGTTTTTTTCTTCAAATAAAATACTTTATATATCCAACATAATATACATATGCAGGTTAATATATATAGAAGAAAATCAACTCAATGCATACTAACATGCAACTTATATATAATGTATAACATTTATAGAGCATAACATATTATATATTTAATTATTTGTATATACAGCAAAATCAAAATTTTAATTTTTTTTACCCTTTTTAAAGTTCCATATATATATATATACATGCATACATCAATATGAATAGCTAAAAGCTATTGAAGGTCGAAGGAGGTACGGCCAGAGGTGGCTCGGGCTTGAGAAAAATAAGGCGGAGGGGAAAAGCATGGTGAAGGGGATGTCGAAGCTTCAGTAGTGGAAGGGCTGTTGGCCGATGCAGATCTAGGTTCGCGAAGGTGTGCTCAACGATAGAGCAAGCTGCTTCCACGGCCCGGACGAGGTGGAGGGTCGGTTGAAAGGAACAAGGTAAGTGGAAGGGGGAGGTGGCGTCTCGAGATTCACGGCATTAGTCAGTGGAGAGAGATGCTCGTAGGTAGGAGATGGGAATGGTTTCGGCAACAGGTGAGTTCGAGTAAATTCCAGAGGTGGTCATAATGGCTTGAATGCATACTACCATTATATATTGCCTTTTTTTCTTAGGCAAGGTAAAATTGGCAGGGAAGGGAGGTGAGAGATAGACAAGAAAAAGTGACAGCTAATCAAAATTATCAAATAGTAGAAGGATGGGAAGTGAATAGTTCTGAAAAGGGAGGGATGCAGTTATATTGTTTGAATGGCAGAATCGATGAAAGTAGGAAACGAACCATCATTTATTTTTATAACATAGGAAGGGCAATGTCAAGCCCGAGAATTTTAGGGAATCATTAAAGCAATTTATCTGATTCCTTGGGCGGCACGTTAGATTTTTGAAAAGGCATGGTAAGATAAAAGTCACAATTTATGATACCGTTACAACGAAATGTTCAATCATTTCGTTGAACATCAGGTCTCAAAATATAGAAATAAATATACTGCTAAAATCAGCATGACAATGCGAATAGAACAGTAAACAGATATCAGCGATACGATTGTCGTATCAAAAATCGATAATCGGTACCGGAAATGCTGCTAAAATGGCGAAAATAAGATAAATGGAGCAATAACAGTCCAAATTTGGCGAAATGAAATATGACGCCTCACACAGAAGATGATTTGCAAGTTTATTATATAAAAATATTCAAGTTTGAGAATTATTTTATTTTCATCAAATATTAACTAATTCAAATTTAAATAAAATTATACAACAAAATAAACTTCCATATTATCTGATGAATATTTACCGTTTGCTATGTTTAAGAAGACATATGCCAAATATCAAACTTTTATTTCCAAATTTATTATTTAAAAATTCACAAAATTTCAGTTATTTATGTTATTAAAACCATAAAATTTATGGGTCGTTACAGACATTATAACTATTTTAGTATTGATTGAAAATATACATGGTTCTACTTTAATATGAATATTATGAATATTCATTACAAAATAAATCTATAATAGAAGAATTTTTTTCGAAACAAAATGATGCATTAGAAAATACAGAAATATCCAATTTTTACGATTACTTGAAATAATGGACTAAGCCATAGTTCTGAGAAATAGTCCTTAAATCTTATGATTATGAATCATATGGTACTATTGAATTGTATATCAAACAATAAAGGGTAAAGCACCCATTCAATAGGAGTGAGATAAGAGTTGGTGAACTTTTTAGATTGATACATGTAGATCATAACTTAAATGATACAAAAACTATTTCATATACTTTGTTGAATTCATTAATGAATCATCATAGACATGAACATGTGTATTAAATAAATACGTAAGATGCCTATATTAGGTTCATAAAATATAAATGTAACGATAAGAAAATTTATCAATTTAATATATTATATTTATTTTTAAAATATTCCAATATAGGATTTTACAACAAAAGTTATAGAGTTTTGAGCAATGATAATTGTATAAGTATTTACAAAATACCTACTTAGGAAAAATATCGATAAATTTACCGAAAATCGTTTTATCAATAAAACAGTTTTTAAACCAAAGTGATCACGCATGACTTTGGATAGATACAATTAATTTTAAATATAAATAAGGATAAGTAATAAAATGGTTTATTTTATTTTTGAGAAACTTAATGTATTTATGACATCATTAATGTTGTCATCGTTTTAATAGTAGATTAATGAATTTAAAATGGGATTAATGATTCAATTATAAATATTCAAATGGGTTTTAAAATGGTATTATGTAATTTTAGTTAGTTATAAAGTGATAATGAATCATTTATAATAGTCTTATAAAGTTATATATTCGATTTGAAAATATGAGGAAAATTTGCAACGCTTTATCTGTATAACAACATTTTTGTGAACAATTGATTTATATTGACTTATATGGTCTTATAATTCAAATGTGATCATTATAATTTATTTATAATGATATGAAATCAGTTTTCAAAGTTTGTTTACAAATATATGTAATTTAATGTATAAGTGAAAATGTGACCAGAAATTGGTTTTATAATTGGCAACGGTTTATTGAACGGAAGTTGTTCAAGATCAATGCAACGTAGTATGTCATGTGCACTTATATAACATGGTAATACACACCCTAAAACATACATTCATATATATGCACACACACAAAACACATTTGTATATTTATATATACATAAAGTTAAAAATATTAAAATATTTTCCATTTACTTACTCTTGAAGCATCCAAAAGTCAAACGCACATGCTAGGAAGTGACGTAGCGAATATGGCATATGGAAGCACTTAGAGGGGGGAGTAATATGTTTGGTGATGTGAAAGAAGGGTTGTGGGCAAGGTGTGTGTTTCGTCCATGAAATTTAGATATTTTTTCACACATTTTTCCAATAAACAACTATGCATTCCTTAACATTTATACAGACCATTGTCCTTCTTCTTCTCTATTTTCCAGGATTCTCTAACGGCTTCTTATCATATGAAATTAATGACAAAGTGTCAAGGGTAGAATATGAAATTATCTAAGCAAGTATAGTATATCAATCCACTTCAAAATCAAGTGAAAAACCACTTCTCTTCCCACTTATAACTCATGACCTGTGACAACCCGACTTTTTCTCCACAAAATGTCGCATCATCTTGAAGAAAGAAAGGGTTAGAAAAGAGAAAAGAAAGAAGAGAAAGAAGAAACAACACTAAAATATCAACAGCGAAACGAACAAATTATACTAATAACATAAGTATTACATAATATACAGCATCTATCAGAGTTACACAACATGCACAACATATACTAGACAGTTATAAACACCTGTCTAGTATTTACAACTCAACAAGAGATACTAACACAGAGAACACACAGCGGAATCTAAATATCTACAACGTAGAAGCCTCCAGCTCCATTGCTCCTCCAATATTCGTCAAAGCTAACCTGAATCCCTTGGCTACTCGTAAAAATTTGAGTACCCAAGAGTTTAAGAAAACAAAAGATAAAATCCAAGTCAGACATGGGTCTGGTGTGAGTAACGGTTAAGGTTGCTTAATTTTAAAAAAACCTTTTGGAAAGAAAGGTATCACGTAAGACTTCCCACACATAAACATGGAAAAGTTTTTACCTTACGATAACCAAAACATTTGATAGGAAATCCGGTGATATTATAATAGGTCTAGGGTTTTCAAGTAAATAAGAAATAGCCAAAATTGTTACATCTATTAAATTCCAGGTACTAGCCACAAAAGTGGGTAATACTATCAAAACCGTTGGCACTTATTGGATTTTGGATTCCATACAATGGCAGGGCTACTGGGGTACCGCCCGTCACAGTACGTGGCCTAGATCACCGTACCGTGGATCACTCCCAATCCCCTGCAACACAAGGCCGAAACCATTCCTTACTGAACAGTCCCGAATAAGACAACACCGACAGTTGTTGCAATCAACTGCCCACACAACCGAATAAAAAGGGACCTCTAGACAGGGGAAAATCTCGTCCTACTTGGGCATGACCCACTTAACCTTATTGCGCCTCCCCTGTTTTAGCCATTCCCGGTTGATGAGGCTTGAGGCTACGATTACCTTAAGAGAATACATCTCTTAGAATGCTCATCGTCCACCTGACGATGTTCTGAAAGCATTCAATCCATACAAGTTCGTTCCGGGTTTGAACGAAAACGAAGGCATTATCTCATTACATTCATTTTAGAATCACCCTCAGAGTTAACGACGATAACCCTTGCACTTTGAATCTTCATCTTCACTTGAGATTCACGACCTATCGTTAATTTGGATGATGTGTTCTCGAGTATTCAAATATGGAAACCCAATCCCGGTCTCATCGAAATCCAAATCGCCATCTTTTAGGTCCAAGTTGTTTTAATGTTTAAAACAATTCAATTCAATATTATCTATATACACACAGATAGATAATACACAATATCACAATAGGTAATCAACATTATCATCACAACAGATAATCTATCTTATCATCCCAAACAGATAATTCATATTATCAACTCAAATGCAACCATAGCATCCAAATCACACAGCATCACTTATCTCATATCTGAGATCTCAACCATTCAGGGTAATCAGTATCAATCAACATTCATAAGCAATGACTTATTAATCACCATTTTATAATTAATTTAAAATGAATTAAATTAATTACTTCTTCCCTAATTAATTTAAAATAAATTAAATTAATTACTTCATCCTTATAAATCTTGCTTACATATCCATTAATTAATTACAAATCAATTAGTTAATTAATTAATTAATTACCCTCAACAAATTACCCTAATTAATCTTCCTTGATTAATTATCCTTTAATTACATTCAAGTAATTAGCCTTAAATTAATTTCACAATTTCCAAACCAAATTCAGAAATTAACCTGTAATTACTTCATAAATTAATTGATTATAATTAATTACATTAATTCTTAATTAATTACGTTAACTAATTCCTTCATTTATTATATGTTCTTAATTAATCCATCCTTAATTACATCATTAACTATATAAACTAATGATCTCTAATTATATCTATTAATAATTACCCTACTTAAATTAAGTAATCAATTATCCATATTGATTAATCACTCTTGATTAATCACATTAAGTAATTAATTAAATCTCTTTATTATTTTCAAAATAACTTTATTAATCAAATCCTAATTAATTACACTAAGTAATCAATTTTTAATTACTTCCTTTAAGTAATTATTCTGCATACTAATTTCATATTAATTACACAAAGTAATTAATTTCCAAAACTCCTTCATTACCCAATTTATCCTTCAATTAAATTACCTCAAGTAATTTATCTTCTTAATTACTTCACTAAGTAATTATTCATTATTAATTACAGTAGGTAATTACTTCTTAAATTTCTCAAACGATTATTTTAAATTAATTAGACTTAATTATTAACTTAACTAATCAAAATAAACTTAATTAATTACAATTAGTAATTAATTTCCTTAATTACTTCCATTAAGTAATTACACTTAAACAATTCTCAATTGATTATCTTTAAATTAATTAATCCAATAAATCATTTAAAATTAATCACATTAATTAATTATTAAATAATCCTAAGTTAATGACCTTCATTAACCAATAACAAATCTTTAATTACTTATCTAAAGTAATTAACTGAGATTAATCAATATTAATTACAAATTAATTTATCTATAAACCCATTTAATTAATCTCTAATTATTGAATTAACCAAGTGATAATCTAAAACTTAACTAATTTAACATTACTTGATTAATAAATTCAAATCATTAATTTAATATAAAATCTTATCTAAATAATGATTTCTTAATTACAATTTAATCAATCTTATTTAACTTATTAATCCTTTAATTAACTAAATAAAACCCTTAATTATTTAATTAAGTAACCCGAATTTATTAATTAATTAAATTAATTAATTACAAAACTCAATTTCCTTAATCATTTAATGAATTAAAAATTATTAAGTTCTAATTAATTTTATAATAAACATAAATCCTATTCATGATTTAATTATCGTTATCAAAGTAATTTAAAAATAATTTGCTTTTAAATTTCATCTAAATTCCATTTTAAATTAAGATTTAAAATGAATCAAATTTTAACTTAAACAAGGTTAAGTATTCAAAGTCTTTTAATTTCATTCTAAAGAATTACTTATCTTCTAAGGTAAATTTAAAAATAGTTTAACCAATATTCAGTTTAAATAAATTTAAAATATACTTTATATATCTCAAGTGGTTTTGAAACGTTTAAATTCAAAATCTTATTTTTATTTCAAACTAGAATTCATATCATACTTTGAATTCATATTCAAAAACTTAAATTTAAAATCCTATTTAAATCCCATATTCCAGATTTTAAAAGACATGTTAAAAAATACTTTAACATTCAACCTATTTCCAACATTAGAATTTATAAGTTTTATTTTCTTTTTAAAACTTTAAGATTCAAATTCAAATTTGAATTCAGATTTACAATTCAGATTTTAAACTTAAATTTAAAATGTTGTTTTAAATCTCATTTCAGATTTTCTAAAACATTTTATAAAATAATGTATAAATTTTTAGTTGTTAAACATTCCATTTTTATAAAAAATCTATTTGTTTGAAAACTAGAATTCAAATTCATTTTGAATTCATATTTTAAACTTGTTTCAAATTTTGGTTTTAAACCTGCTTTGCTTCTTTTATTTAAGATTTAGTTTAAATTTAAAAACCTACATACTGTCAGGTTTCAGAAAAACCTGAAACTAAAAAAAAAACACGAGCTAGAACCTAAATTACTCTGAGTCAACCTCCTCTCTACTTTGGGCAAAATATCCATGTGACCCGAGCATTTTACAAGAACAACTCACCCATGCCAGAATCCTTCACCAGCAAAAAGAAATGCACGGTGCACGTGCACCGTGACGTTGATCACATGCGGCCTCTCACCATGGCTTCAATTCATCGACAACCACCCATGCTCCAATCTACGATCATCAGAACTTCACCACTCACCTGGAATCAAAAACCAACCTCACTGCAAAAACCTAGAAACACAGAACCTCTTCAAAGCCCAAACCTATCAACGGCCAGATTATCCCTCTCCGACCACCTTAAATTTGAAACTCCGGCCACTTCCTCGTCATGGACCCATCTACCCTTCTTCAAAACCTCTTCACACTCGAACAACCATAGAGACAGAAATGATCAAATTCATATACATGAACATAAACTAGGGTTACATAACTAAATCACTCACCGCTGCTAACCCAATGATTTATCCACCAATTTGATAATTTTTCTGAAATGCCTGATCACTCTACTACATCCAGAAGAAACTTCAAACCTTCAGATTTCAAGATCATTAAAATTTCCCAAATTCCTCTTTTTAATCATCACAGAACTGCTTCCCAATTCCCAAACTAAAAATTTTGTTTTCTGATTTAAAAATCATGTTTCCATAAATGGTTTCAGATCATAATCTTAATTTAATAAATTAAGGAATTTAAGTTTGAAACAAACTCTTGTTTTTCTGATCATTTTGGGTTTCCAGAGAAAGTTGTGTTTGATTTAACTTAATTAAAATTTCAAACTTAAACTTAAGATCACACAATAATTTTGTTTGTAACTTAATTCATAACAATAATTAGATCAAAAGATAGGGGATTTAAATCATGTTCAGAGCCTACGAACAAAACTGGATAAACACACATATATACACAGCAGGTATTCTTTAAAAAAAATCATATCAAATTGTCACTTGTATATTCATGTAATACGTATTCATTTCAAATATATTAACATGCAACCAAATTATGTTTTTAAATTTTAAAAAAAAAGTTACTCACCAGTTTTCTTCAGAAAAACAGAGCCTCCATTAGAAATGAAAGAGCTTTTCAATCCGGTCTAAAAATCATATGCATGCAGGCTTGAAAAATGCTTTAATTTTTGAAAAAAAAATGGAGACCTGAGATGCTTCAATTCCAGGTTGTTGCTGAAAATTTCCAGAGGAAATGCAGTTGCATGCAGGCTTTGATATCTTTGGGTTTTTGAAAAATGCAAACATCTGATTTATGCAGGAATTGAATTACATGTTTGAAAATGTTGTTTCAGGTTTTTGGTTTGCAATTATAATTTGAGGGGTGAAATTTTAGATTTGCTTTTGAGGAAATTTTTAAGTTTCAGATCTTTTCTTCTTTGATTCACTTAGCTTTGGTTTGAAAAAGAGAATGAAGGGAAAATGAAAATGTTTATAAGGGCTGAAATTTATTTTAATCAAAATAAAGAAAAATATTAAAAAAAAAACAATGACACTTGTCATGATCCTTTATACTTTAATGAACACATGTAGCTTGATTATTTCATAAGTTAACAAATGTCTTATTTATTTAAATTAGTTATATATTTAAATGTTAATAAAGGATTTTACTTTAATTTATTTTATACTTGTATAAATATATATGAATTTCTTATTTAAAGAAAATGTAAATAAAACAAATTATAAATTAAAACTTATTCAAATATTTTTAAGAATATATTAATTTGAACTTCAAAATTAAATTCCAAATCCAAATTAAACTTTTGAAATCCAAAGTAAAATCAATTTATTCAATTTAAAATGATAATTCTATTTTCTTATTTTAATTCTTTTTATATTTATGTAAAAATAATACATTATAAATATGGCTTGAAAATAACAATTTTAACAAATTTTAAATGATTTATAGAAGAGATTATAAATCACTTTTATTAAATGAATTAAGATCATATATTATATTGTAATTTAAACTTATATATAAAATTTTCAAAACATATTTATCAAATAATATTTAAAAAGAAATAAAACAAACTTTTTATTTAAATTTAAAAATTAAGCTAAGATAAACTTTAAACAGTTTAACATTTATTTTAAGTATTTATAAATCATGTGGTTATTGATTTAAATAACTTTGAAAACCTTAAAACTAATTTAAAACATAATTTCCTAATTACTAAATATATTATTAGAATTTGTTGGAAACAAAAATTTATTTATTTATTAAATTCCAAAACAAAGATTACCTATAATATACACAAATATATATATACACACATTATAAATAGAAACATTTATTTAGCTTTTAAAAGATAAAATCTCAAAATTAAATATTTATTTAATCATATTATTAAATCAATTCATATTTTATTGATCAATTATCATCAAATCAATTTAATTTTATATAATGATTATTAAATTGATATTGTCCAAAATTCCGAGATATCACATTCCTTCCCCCTTAAAAGAATTTCGTCCCCGAAATTTAAAACAAAAGTAATCTAATAATCTATTGAAAGATTTTAAATTTTAAAACACAAGCATATATCAAACATATGCTAACAACCATAGCAATCAATTCACCCAATGAAACGAAATTAACTATCCAGTCAAAATTCTGGATAGAGTTTCCTCGAGTTTCCCAAGTAAACATCGGGATACTCGCTCTATAAAATCCAAACAATCAACACTACTAAGCTACAGAGCCCCTACTCATCTAGATCTACAACTGAACAAGACATCAGACTACAGACAAGTCTGACTCAAAAAACCAAATCTCCCAAAACAGCTAATTCTAAAACCAGAAATAGATCATACATGTACTCCCTCAGTGATACGTGAAACACATCGAATTCCAGTTGTCCAAACTGGAAATTCAATCCAGAAAACCAAACACTTATCCATAACATAACATAGAAGAAATCCAAAACATCTCGAAGCTAGCTTATCAAATCTTACCAAAATTTATAGCTCCTAAAACCGGGGAAAACTTATCCAAAACCAGATTCCCGACTTTAGATTCACAAAATCCTTCGGACGATCTCGGGCTGCCTACTTCCTACCTGATCAGCTCAATCCTCGCTGATGTCTCAAGAAATAAACTGGACCAAACCTAATCCAAAAGAATGATCCTCCCCGATCAACCAAGATCAAGAACAAACTCCACTCACAACCATCAGAAGAAAACAAACTTCTCCTATCCGGGAAAAGAAAAGCAGATGCACTGTGATGCCCCACCTCTATACCCACGCTAGCCAAGAACACTACGATGTAATGCTGTCAACTAGCACGGAGAATAAGGCTGTTGAGGAGCGACCATCCATGTAATTGCTTTGCGCGATCACCGATACGTCAGATAGTATAACATGCATTTTATTTCAAGAGGAAATCTGACATACCGATACAAACACAAAGCTACTACACAGTGGCTATAATAATCTTCGAAAATAAATATAGAAATAAGCATAACACAAATCAGTCACAGATAATTCATATCACAAAAGAGGAAGAAGATATGAATATATAACTAACACATGAAAGTGTATATCAGAGTAGTGGTCAAAAAGATCCACAATAATACAAAAGAATAGTAACACGTGCTATACAAAAGAATACAACTATGAGTCTATATCTCAAGTGTACGTAACAAAATAAACTACTAATCTAAGTAGTTTGCCAAAAGTCAGATTACTGAATCCCTAGGGAGAAGTCAAGCAGAAGCACCTGTAACATCTCGGTCTGACCCGAGTATTATTTAATAAGAAAATAATAAACGGATCAGTCTAACTATAAATATCAGATGAAACGATATAGAATAAGAGATATGACTAAACACATAATACTCACAATGCCAAGCTGTGATATATAAGCAGTTGAAAATCATCAAGGGATTATTCAATGTCACAAAATCTACACAAGAATCACAGAAACGTCATACTCCTAATTTAGTTCACCAAACCATAAATATTGACGATAATATCAATGTCAATCTCAAAAGTCAATGACACCCAAATTCTAGAATTCAACACACGAAATTCAGAAATCACAAAAGTCAATGACGCACAAATTCACCAATGCACAAATATCGATAAAGCTTATCGATGGAAATCACGAAAATTGGTGAAACACAAATTCTAGAAATCATCTCAAGAAATCCAGAAATCACAAAGAGGGGGAGGCCTATCACAAACGGGAGCATAAGGCTTGCCAACACGTGTATCACAAACGGAACGCTAATTCCATGGTTGCTAACCATCACAAATTGAGCCGAAGCTCCACAAACGGCCCAAAGACCATGGGTTGCTACCCCACCAATTTGAGTCGAAACTCCACAAAACGGGTTTAGTCTCCCTCGCAGACAAAGAGACAACGCACATTGCTAGTCTAAATCACAAAGATGATCGTCATGATCAACGAGAAGTGTCAATTACACTAAGCTAGTAAATATATGAGTTTAGCTTCATGTCCCATAACCACTTGCTTAACTTAAGTGTTTACGAACAAACTGTAGATCTCCACTATAAAGTTGTCACAAGGGATTCAATCGAACAAGTCCAAGAATTAACCGACGAAGTGAACGCAAGCGTTTCATACCACTCGTTTTACTAAGTCGTTTAATTAGATTTCTCATACGAGTGAGGTAAAAGTTTGTATATACTAATAGATTGGAAAACGGTTTAAGAAGCGAGCTTTTTGCTAAAATAGTGTTGAAATCATTTGGAGAAAGAGTTTTGATATTTACTACTAGTATAGAAACCTTTATATTTTTAAAGTGACAAATCACGAAGAAGATTGTAGGAACAATCAATCACTAAAATTCACATACAAAGATGTGAATAAAAATCCAACGAAACCGATAAAGAATACATCAAAATGGATATTCAAAAATCCCTAAAAAGGAGTCATCAAAGTCATAACAAATGATAACAACACATAGGAAACAACACGAATCGATTAAAGTTGGAAATTCAAACAACTAGGCGAAATAGGCAAAAATGCAGCAGGTCGGTCGGCCGGCTACAGAGCTCGGTCAACCGGACCCTGTTCTCAAAATTCCTCGAGAAGCAGGTCGGTCGGCCGAACACTGTACTCGGTCGACCGAACCTTAAACAGGGAAGTGTTTATGCACTTGGCAGCAGGTCGGTCGTCGGCTACCGAGCTCGGTCGACCGGACCTGTTGCCAGTCCCCTCCCAGTCCATCCAATTGAGGCCCAACCTCCACCAAATTGCATTCTCTCGAGCAATGGCACTGAGGGATTATGCCAATCAACTACCCGACCCTATATGCTCCTCGATGCATCACCAAACACATGTTCAAACATCAAAGTTATGATTTATAAAGGATTGAACCCAAAACACCAAAAATTGGAATATTCACCAAATCAATCCAAACCAAAAGCAATTGCACACGAATAAGTGTTAGGAATCCATACCTAACAATTGAAGATAAATATAAGCATAGATGTGAGATAAAAATCTAACCTTTTTACAAAATCAAACAAGAATAAGCTTGAAAGCAAATGGAGAATCAACCTCTCTTCAACACAACCCAAATGAGCTTGAATCTATGCTCAAAACAAGAACATTCCCAAAATTAGGTTTAGGAATTTCTGAAATTGGTAAGAGAATAAGTTGGAGAAGAAGAAGAGAATGCTTACCAATGGGTTCTCTTGAATTTGGAGCTAGGAATTTGAGGTTGAAAGAGGAACTAGGGTTTTGGAGTTTTAATTTCCAATCCCTCCCACCATTATTGCCTTAGAACTGAAAAGAGAAGATAATGAGGGTGAATGGGGAGGAGTGGCTCAGTTTTTTGAGTATAAGTCCAAACATAGGGCTGAACCCAAACCCAAACCCAAAGTGAAAAGTAGCAAAAAAACCAACTTTCTCCAAACTTATCGAAGCTTATACGCAAAAAGGTCGCAAACGGCATTTTAAACTCAATGGGAGTGGTCCCGAGTCCTAATTCGACCGTATGCAAAAAGTAGCTTTTCGAACTAAATTCCGAGTATTGATAAAATATTTAAATATAAAATCGATAAATATGCGGGTTGTTACAGACTCCCCTCCTTAAAGAAATTGCGTCCTCGCAATATTTAAGAAGAAGATATGTAGTAACAACCATAAAAGCATATTCAACACAAAAGAAATTTGAAATAAGAAGTTCACCTCAAAGAGCGCGAGAAAGTAAGTTCGGATGTGATTGCTCGATGAACTCTCTAGACTCCCAAGAACAATCCTTAGGATTTGAAGACCATTGAACTTTCACAAGCGGAACATCTTTATTTCGGAGACGTTTGACCTCCGAAGCAATAATTCGAATACGATGTTGCTCATAAGTTAAATTCGGTGAAACTTCAATCTCCTCCACAACACCGGGCTCAAGAATAGAATCAGAATTTCGAAGAGATTTCCGAAGTTGAGAAACGTGAAACACGTCATGGATAGCAGAAAATTGAGCCGGTAATAAAAGGCGATAAGCCATGGAACCAAAACGTTCAGTGATAGGAAATGACACAATATATCGAGGCGCTAATTTTCCCGATCGACTGAAACGTACAACACCTTTAATAGGTGAAACACGAATGAACACAAGATCTCCCACAGAAAATTCTAACTTCCTTCTTCGGTTATTGGCATAGGATTTTTGTCTACTCTGGGCTTCTTTCATTCTATGTCGAATAAGGTCAATTTTCTGTGTGGAATCCCGAATAAAATGTGGACCTAAAACCAGCTTCTCACCGGCCTTAAGCCAACAAGAAGGAGATCGGCATGGCCTTCCATAGAGTGCCTCGAAAGGTGCCATACCAATACTAGATTGGAAGATATTATTATAGGAAAATTCAACAAGTGAAATATGATCTTCCCAACTTCCACCAAAATCAAGCACACAAGAACGAAGAAGATCTTCATGAGTTTGATTCACACGCTCAGTTTGTCCATCGGACTGGGGATGATAAGCGGTGCTAAAATTAAGCTTCGTTCCCAAAGCATTTTGAAGACTCTTCCAAAATCCACTAGTAAACAATGAATCACGATCGCTAACAATAGAAGTAGGAACCCCATGCAATTTAACAATCTCTTTGATAAAGAGCTTGGCCAAAAGAGGAACGGTTCGGCTAGACCGAATGGGAATAAAATGGGCAGATTTAGTAAGCCTATCTACAATCACCCATAAGCTATCATGACCCGAACGAGAACGGGGAAGGCCATCTATAAAATCCATGGAAATTTGGTCCCACTTCCAAATTGGAATTTCTAAAGGTTGCAATAATCCACCGGGCCTTTGATGTTCGGCCTTAATGAGTTGGCAAGTCATGCAACGCTTAGCGAAGTTAGCGATGTCAAGTTTCATTCCCTTCCAATAATAAAGTCGCTTCATATCCGCGTATATTTTACTACTACCGGGATGAATGGTAAATTTAGAACGATGTGAATCTTCTAAAATTTCTTTACGAAGATCACTAATATTTGGCACGATAAGTCTACCAAATTTCCGAATGCCGCCACGAGAATCGATATCAAAGTCCTTCAAACCTTCAATATCAATCTTATCCTCAATATTTTGGCCAAGAAGAGCCAATTCGGGATCTAGCCTTTGAGCTTCAAGAATGCGGTCTAAAAGAGAAGGATGAGCCTCAAGGCTACATAAAACAAATGATGAGCATAAACCGGATACGCGGTCTCGAATCTCACAAGTGGATAAGATCTTGAGATCATTCCATTCGGATATCATCATAGAAACAACAGCTTGTTGTTTACGGCTAAGAGCATCGGCGACACGATTACCCTTACCGGGAGTATAAAGAATATCAAGATCATATGGTGCAAGAAATTCGAGCCAACGCTGTTGATGCAAATTAAGTTCCTTTTGAGAGAATAAATACTTCAAAGACTTATGACCGTGTAAAGAACAAATTTCTCTCCTAAAAGATAATGACGCCAAATCCGAAGAGCAAAAACAATAGCCTCGAGTTCTAAATCATGAGTGGCATATCTAATCTCGGCTGGCTTCAGTTGCCTAGAAGCATAAGCAATAACACGTTCTTTTTGCATAAGAACGGCACCCAAACCAACGCGACTAGCATCGGTATAAACAATAAAATCTTGGTTTCCCTCGGGAATCACAAGAATAGGAGCGTCAAAAAGGAGTTCTTTTAATTTCTGACAAGAAGTTTCACATTTGTCCGACCAAATGTATTTAATGCCTTTCTTCGTCAAGCTAGTGAGAGGCACGGCAATCTTAGAAAAGTCTTCGATAAAACGACGGTAATAGCCCGCCAATCCGAGAAAACTACGAATCTCTGTCACACTCTACGGTCCCTTCCAATCTTGAATCGCTTCAATCTTTGAAGGATCCATGGAAATTCCGGATTCGGAAATAATATGACCGAGAAACTTCACACGAGATTGCCAAAAGTGGCATTTAGAAAATTTTGCCTTTAATTGATTATTCCCGAGAGTTTCCAACACAATCCGAAGATGTTTCTTATGCTCCTCCTCGGTTTTTGAATACACAAGAATATCATCAATAAAGATGAGGACAAACAGGTCGAGGAAGTCTTTGAAAACTCTATTCATAAGGTCAACGAAATAGGCCGGAGCATTCGTTAGACCAAATGGCATAACAAGCCATTCATAAGATCCATAACGAGTACGGAACGATGTCAAAGGAATGCTATCCTTTGCAATACGAAGCTGATGAAATCCAGTAGCTAAGTCTAATTGTGAAAAGACTCTAGCACCAGTAAGTTGATCGAATAGATCATCAATTCGAGGTAAAGGATATTTAATTTTTGATAGTAAGATCATTAAGCTTGCGGTAGTCAATGCAAAGCCTAAGTGTACCATCGGATTTCTTCACGAAAATAGCCGAAGCTCCCCAATGCGAGGAACTAGAGCGAATAAATTGCTTCGTCTCCAATTCGGATAATTGTTTGCGCATCTCCTCGTTTTCTTTATTGGACATACGATAAGGAGGGCGAGTATAGGTTGAGCTCCAGGAATCAGATTAATTCTGAACTCAATTGCTCGCTTAGGTGGTAATCCTAAAACGGGCTCAAATATGTCGGAAAATTCACGAACGACGTGAATAAGAGAAATAATATCACCCTCATCAGCATCATCGTCATCACGAGGGTTCAAAGAATATAAAGATGCAACCAAAGCGGAATCCGAACTTTAAGAATAACAGAAACCTGATTAACAGAAAGTGGATGTCGAATATAAATAGTCCGCTCAGGACATAGGATGTGAGCTTCATAACGATTAAGCCAATCCATTCCCAAAATCATTCCAAAGCCTAAATAACGCATGACATGCAAATCGGGTAGGAAAGGAAAATCACACAAAATAATCTCGACATCTTTACACAATAAACTGATTGTTGCGGATCCACCAACCGGATTCGCAATTCTCAAAGAAGTCATTAAACACAAAACATCCAAAGAAAAAGTATCAACAAGTTCTTTTGATATAAAAGAATGGGATGTTCCCGTATCAAAAAGAACTCGAATAGGATGATCATGAAATAAAATAATTCCATCCAGAATAGAATGAGAAATACCTTGGCCACGAGATGTGCTGCCAGGGGCTTGAGCAACATTTAACTTTCCCTCCTTATTGCCCTGAAGCTTGGGGAATGAAGATATAACATGACCGGGAACTTTGCAGTAGCGACAAGAGAGAGACTTTGGACACTTGTTCGTGTAATGGTCCTTCGAACCACAATTATAGCATTCCCCAAGACCAAAGGAAGAAGTCTTTGCCATGGAGGTTGCTTGCTTCCCTTTCTTATTAGGATAGTGGCCTTTGAATTTGTTTGGCCTCTTCTTGTTGTTGTTGAAGCTTGGTTTAGAACCCACCACTTCAACATCATTCTCCCTATCCGCCTCTTCAAGACGAAGAGCGATATCAACGAGTTGGTCGAAAGAAACTTCTAATTTTAGAAGTAATGGCTTCTTGAGATTTTTGTTTAAGCCATAGACGAACCTCTGATTCTTCTTTAAAGGGGTGTTGATGTATTCAACCCCATATTTGGAAAGCGACTCGAAGGAGGCGACGTAATCAGTCACGGAGGACTCACCTTGAACAAGGTCTATAAATCGTCGAGCCAATGTCACTTTTTCAGCTTCTGGTACGAATTTCAACTCGAAGCATGCCCGGAATTGCTCCCAGGTGAGATCCGCTTCATTAATCTCAGAAATAAGAAGCTCGTACTAGTCCAATGCTCTTTCTCGGAGCATACTAGAGGCCACCTGAACTCGGTGAAGGTCAATAAGATTCATGCGAGAAAAGATTCGATCGCATGACCTTAGCCAAGCCTGTACTTTAATAACAGTTTCGGAACCTTTGAATGGCTCCCCACCCAAATTAGTGTAATCGCTGCACAAGCGTGCAAATCCCGACTTTGGGTGAGTAGGTTCCGGGTTAGCTCCAGTTGCTTGAGCATTTGTCACCAAATCAAGAAGCTGTTGAGTAGTCATAAAAACTCCATCCTGGGGTGGAGTGCTAGATGGCACGGCTCTGGGGCGGCCTGGTCTAGACATTTCTCTTCCTTTAGAAAGAAAGAAGAAGAAGAAAAAGGTTATTCACCAAATTGAATATCAAGCAATCTTGATAGATAAACAAAGAATCATAGGGAAAATAGGATGAATCGGTACGAAGACTCGAATTAATCCTAAAGCACGACTCCTAAGATGGACTTAGGACGATGATCCTTGTTATAATATTTCATATTGTTTCGAAGTTTGGCTCTGATACCAAGCAGTGACGCCCCACCTCTATACCCACGCTAGCCAAGAACACTACGATGTAATGCTGTCAACTAGCACGAAGAATAAGGCTGTTGAGGAGCGACCATCCATGTAATTGCTTTGCGCGAGCACCGATATGTCAGATAGTATAACATGCATTTTATTTCAAGAGGAAATCCGACATACCGATACAAACACAAAGCTACTACACAGTGGCTATAATATTCTTCGGAAACAAATATAGAATAATCATAACACAAATCAGTCACAGATAATTCATATCACAAAGGCGGAAGAAGATATGAATATATAACTAACACATGAAAGTGTATATCAGAGTAGTGGTCAAAAAGATCCACAATAATACAAAAGAATAGCAACACGTGCTATACAAAAGAATACAACTATGAGTCTATATCTCAAGTGTATGTAACAAAATAAACTACTAATCTAAATAGTTTGCCAAAAGTCAGAGTAATGAATCCCTGGGGAGAAGTCAAGCAGAAGCACCTGTAACATCTCGGTCTGACCCGAGTATCATTTAATAAGAAAATAATAAACGGATCAGTCTAACTATAAATATCAGACGAAACGATATAGAATAAGAGATATGACTAAACACATAATAATCACAATGCCAAGCTGTGATATATAAGCAGTTGAAAATCATCAAGGGATTATTCAATGTCACAAAATCTACACAAGAATCACAGAAACGTCATACTCCTAATTTAGTTCACCAAACCATAAATATTGACGATAATATCAATGTCAATCACAAAAGTCAATGACACCCAAATTCCAGAATTCAACACACGAAATCCAGAAGTCACAAAAGTCATTGACGCACAAATTCACCAATGCACAAATATCGATAAAGCTTAAAGATGGAAATCACGAAAATTGGTGAAACACAAAATCTAAAAATCAGCTCAAGAAATCCAGAAATCACAAAGAGGGGGAGGCCTATCACAAACGGGAGCATAAGGCTCGCCAACACGTGTATCACAAACGGAACGCTAATTCCATGGTTGCTAACCATCACAAATTGAGCCGAAGCTCCACAAACGGCCCGAAGACCATGGGTTGCTACCCCACCAATTTGAGTCGAAACTCCACAAAACGGGGTTTAGTCTCCCTCGCAGACAAAGAGACATCGCACATTGCTAGTCTAAATCACAAAGATGATCGTCATGATCAACGAGAAGTGTCAATTACACTAAGCAAGTAAATATATGAGTTTAGCTTCATGTCCCATAACCACTTGCTTAACTTAAGTATTTACAAACAAACTGTAGATCTCCACTATAAAGTTGTCACAAGGGATTCAATCGAACAAGTCCAAGAATTAATCGACGAAGTAAACGCAAGTGTTTCATACCACTCGTTTTACGAAGTCGTTTAATTAGATTTCTCATATGAGTGAGGTAAAGGTTTGTATATACTAAAAGATTGGAAAACGGTTTAAGAAGCGAGCTTTGTACTAAAATAGTGTTGAAATCATTTGGAGAAAGAGTTTTGATATTTACTATTAGTATAAAAACCTTTATATTTTTAAAGTGACAAATCACGAAGAAGATTGTAGGAACAATCAATCACTAAAATCCACATACAAAGATGTGAATAAAAATCGTACGAAACCGATAAAGAATCCATCAAAATGGATATTCAAAAATCCCTAAAAAGGAGTCATCAAAGTCATAACAAATGATAACAACACATAGGAAACAACACGAAGCGATTAAAGTTGGAAATTCAAACAACTAGGCGAAATAGGCAAAAATGCAGCAGGTCGGTCGGCCGGCTACAGGGCTCGGTCGACTGGACCCTGTTCTCAAAATTCCTCGGGAAGCAGGTCGGTCGGTCGAACACTGTACTCGGTCGACCGAACCTTAAACAGGGAAGTGCTTATGCACTTGGCAGCAGGTCGGTCGGCCGGCTATAGATCTCGGTCGACCGGACCTGTTGCCAGTCCCCTCCCAGTCCATCCAATTGAGGCCTAACCTCCACCAAATTGCATTCTCTCGAGCAACGGCACTAAGGGATTATGCCAATCAACTACCCGGCCCTATATGCTCCTCGATGCATCACCAAACACATGTTCAAACATCAAAGTTATGATTTTTAAAGGATTGAACCCAAAACACCAAAATTTGGAATATTCACCAAATTAATCCAAACCAAAAGCAATTGCACACGAATATGTGTTAGGAATTCATACCTAACAATTGAAGACAAATATAAGCATAGATGTGAGATAAAAATCTCACCTTTTTACAAAATCAAACAAGAAGAAGCTTGAAAGGAAATGGAGAATCAACCTCTCTTCAACACAACCCAAATGAGCTTGAACCTATGCTCAAAACAAGAACATTCCCAAAATTAGGTTTAGGAATTTCTGAAATTGGTAAGAGAATAAGTTGGAGAAGAAGAAGAGAATGCTTACCAATGGGTTCTCTTGAATTTGGAGCTAGGAATTTGAGGTTGAAAGAGGAACTAGGGTTTTGGAGTTTTAATTTCCAATCTCTCCCACCATTATTGCCTTAGAACTGAAAAGAGAAGATAATGACGGTGAATGGGGAGGAGTGGCTCAGTTTTTTGAGTATAAGTCCAAACATAGGGCTGAACCCAAACCCAAACCCAAAGTGAAAAGTAGCAAAAAAACCAACTTTCTCCAAACATATCGAAGCTTATACAAAAAAAGGTCGCAAACGGCATTTTAAACTTAATGGGAGTGGTCCCGAGTCCTAATTCGACCGTATGCAAAAAGTAGCTTTTCGAACTAAATTTCGAGTATTGATAAAATATTTAAATAAAATATTTAAATATAAAATCGATAAATATGCGTGTTGTTACATGCACTCCCAAACTGCTTCCGCTGCACAACTCTAATCTGGAGTAGAAAAGAATGCTGACGAAGAACACAAGCACAATTGGACAACACCACCAAGAGAAAATCTCTGATATATAAGAGAAAACTTAGAAGTTCCTCAAACCTGAGCTGCTTTATCAAACTCCATCTCAAGGAACCCACCTTCAACTAGTTGAACCACCAGTACCACTCTTGGAATCCTGGTCGATAAGAAAACTAAATCTCTAGATGCGGACAACCTCTGACTTCCCTAAAATCATCTAGAAAAATCTCCAACAATTCAAGAGAATACTCAATTACCGCAAGTCACTTTTGCAATCAATCCAAACTAAAATCCAAAGGAAACTGTTCTCTCTTTACCAATTAGAACAGCTTATGCTGGTCTTGCCAATCCATCGAAGAAATGGATTCTACTCTACTGCTTCTAAACTCCACCTCCAGAAAACTGCTAAGCCAAAAAATTATGCCGACATACAGAACACCCCGAGCTGCACTACTGACACCAATGCCAAAGGATTCCCAATCCAAAACTCTTCGAGGAACTCGGACTTCAAACCAAACAGAAACACCCTGCTGAACATAGTCACAATACCAAAGCAGGCCTACTTCCTTAAACTTGTTCCAAAGAAATCATCTTCGAAAACATTCATAGTCACTGCATCTCATCACGCAGCTACTACTTCCTGAGGTATCAAGATACCACCACTCGCTTCTGTCCAGCCAACAGATCCAAACTCTACTCATCCAGTTCAAAGATGAACTCCGATCCTTAACAAGTTACCTTCATAGATCAATGAAGTTCTTACACCACTGCAAACACACTTGAGACGGTATTAGGTCTACAGTCTCGACAGATACACTTCCAACCTCAAACATTCACACTCCAACCAATGGAAGTCGTTATACACACCACTACCCCAATCTACCTTTATAACTCATATTGGAAAACCCGAACAGGTAACCCAATAGATAGGTAGAAATAAATAAATATATATAAATATATTAAAAATTACAAATACGCTCTCTCAAGATAGACACCACTCCAGATCCTAGGTATTCACTCAACCTAAGGCTCTTATACCAACTATGACGACCCGACTTTTTCTCCACAAAAAATTCGTATCATCTTGAAGAAAGAAAGGGATAGAAAAGAGAAAAGAAAGAAGAGAAAGAAGAAACAACACTAAAATCTCAACAGCGCAACGAATAAATTATATTAATAACATAAGTATTACATAATATACAACATCTATCAGAGTTACACAACATACACAACATATACTAGACAGTTATAAACACCTGTCTAGTATTTACAACTCAATACAACTCAACAAGAGATACTAACACAGAGAACACACATCGGAAACTAAATATCTTCAACGCAGAAGCCTCCTGCTCCATTGCTCCTCCAATATTCGTCAAAGCTAACCTGAATCCCTTGGCTACTCGTAAAAATTTAAGTACCCAAGAGTTTAAGAAAACAAAAGATAAACTCTGGGTCAGACATGAGTATGGTGTGAGTAACGATTAAGGTTGCTTAATTTTAAAAAAACCTTTTGGAAAGAAAGGTATCACGTAAGACTTCCCACACATAAATATGGAAAAGTTTTTACCTTACGCTAACCAAAACATTTGATACGAAATCCGGTGATATTATAATAGGTCTAGGGTTTTCAAGTAAATAAGAAATAGCCGAAATTGTTACATCTATTAAATTCCAGCTACTAGTCACAAAAGTGGGTAATACAATCAAAGCCATTGGCACTTATTGGATTTTGGATTCCATACAATGGCAGGGCTACTGAGGTACCGTCCGTCACAGTACGTGGCCTAGATCACCGTACCGAGGATCACTCCCAATCCCCTGCAATACAAGACCGGAACCATTCCTTACTGAATAGTCCTAAACAAGACAACCCTGGCAGTTGTTGCAATCAACCGCCCACACAGCCGAATAAAAAGGGACCTCTAGACAGGGGAAAATCTCGTCCTACTTGGGCATGACCCATTTAACCTTGTTGCACCTCCTCTGTTTTAGACATTCCCGGTTGATGAGGCTTGAGGTATTACCTTAAGAGAACACATCTCTTAGAATGCTCATCGTCCACCTGACGATGTTCTGAAAGCATTCAGTCCATACAAGTTCGTTTCGGGTTCGAACGAAACCGAAGGCATTATCTCGTTACACTCATTTTGGAATCACCCTCAGAGTTAACGACGATAACCCTTGCACTTTGAATCTTCATCTTCACTTGAGATTCACGACCTATCGTTAATTTGGATCGATGCGGTTTTCGGATATGCAAATATGGAAACTTGATCCCGGTCTTATCGAAATCCAAATCGCCATCTTTTAGGTCCAATTTGTTTTAATGTTTAAAACAATTCAATTCAATATTATTTATAAACACACAGATAGATAATACACAATATCACAATAGGTAATCAACATTATCAACACAACAGATAATCTATATTATCATCCCAAACAGATAATTCATATTATCAACTCAAATGCAACCATAGCATCCAAATTGCACAACATCACTTATCTCATATCTGAGATCTCAACCATTCAGGGTAATCAGTATCAATCAACATTCATAAGCAATGACTTATTAAACACCATTTTATAATTAATTTAAAATGAATTAAATTAATTACTTCTTCTCTAGTTATTTTAAAATAAATTAAATTAGTTACTTCGTCCATATAAATCTTGCTTACATACCCATTAATTAATTACAAATCAATTAATTAATTACCCTCAACAAATTAGCTTAATTAATCTTCCTTGATTAATTATCCTTTGATTACATTCAAGTAATTAGCCTTAAATTAATTTCACAAATTAATCATTCCAAACCAAATTCAGTAATTAACCTGTAATTACTTCATTAATTAATTAATTATAATTAATTACATTAATCCTTAATTAATTACATTAATTCCTTCATTGATTAATTGTTCTTAATTAATCCATCCTTAATTACATTATTAGTTATATAAATTAATGATCTCTGATTATATCTATTAATAATTACCCTATTTAAATTAAGTAATCAATTATCCATATTGATTAATCACTCTTGATTAATCACATTAAGTAATTAATTACGTTAAACTAATTACATCTCTTTATTAATTTCAAAATAACTTTCTTAATCAAATCCTAATTAATTACACTAAGTAATCAATTTTTAATTACTTCCTTTAAGTAATTATTCTGCATACTAATTTCATATTAATTACACAAAGTAATTAATTTCCAAAACTGCTTCATTACCCAATTTATCCTTCAATTAAATTACCTCAAGTAATTTATCTTCTTAATTACTTCACCAAGTAATTATTTATTATTAATTACATTGGGTAATTACTTCTTAAATTTCTCAAACGATCATTTTAAATTAATTAAACTTAATTAATTAACTTAAATAATCAAAACAAGCTTAATTAATTACAATTAGTAATTAATTTCCTTAATTACTTCCATTAAGTAATTACACTTAAACAATTCTCAATCCAATAAATAATTTAAAATTAATCACATTAATTAATTATTAAATAATCCTAAGTTAATGACCTTCATTAACCAATCACAAATCTTTAATTACTTCTCTAAAGTAATTAGCTAAGACTAATCAATATTAGTTACAAATTAATTTATCTATAAAACCCATTTAGTTAATCTCTAATTATTAAATTAACCAAGTGATAACCTAAAACTTAATTAATTTAAAATTACTTGATTAATAAATTCAAATCATTAATTTAATATAAAATCTTATCTAAATAATGATTTCTTAATTACAATTTAATCAATCTTAATTAAATTACTAATTCTTTAATTAATTAAATAAAACCCTTAATTATTTAATTAATTAACCCAAATTTATTAATTAATTAAATTAATTAATTACAAAACTTAATTTCCTTAATCGTTTAATGAATTAAATATTATTAAGTTCTAATTAATTTTATGATAAACATAAATCATATTCATGATTTAATTATCTTATCAAAGTAATTTAAAAATAATTTGCTTTTAAATTTCATCTAAATTCCATTTTTAAATTAAGATTTAAAATGAATCAAATTTAACTTAAACAAGGTTAAGTATTCAAAACCTTTTAATTTCATTTTAAAGAATTACTTATCTTCTAAGATAAATTTAAAAATAGTTTAACCCATATTCATTTTAAATAACTTTAAAATATACTTTAAATACTCAAGTGGTTTTGAAACATTTAAATTCAAAAACTTATTTTTATTTCAAACTATAATTCAAATCATACTTTGAATTCATATTCAAAAACTTAAATTTAAAATCCTATTTAAATCCCATATTCCAGATTTTAAAAAACATGTTATAAAATACTTTAACATTCAACCTATTTCCAACATTAGAATTTATAAGTTTTATGTTCTTTTTAAAACTTTAAGATTCAAATTCAAATTTGAATTCAGATTTATAATTCAAATTTTCAACTTAAATTTAAAATCATGTTTTAAATCTCATTTCAGATTTTCTAAAACATTTTATAAAATAATGTATAAATTTTTAGTTGTTAAACATTCCATTTTTATAAAAAAATCTATTTATTTGAAAACAAGAATTCAAATTCATTTTGAATTCATATTTTAAACTTGTTTCAACTTTTGGTTTTAAACCTGCTTTGCTTCTTTTATTTAAGATTTAGTTTAAATTTAAAAACCTACATACTATCAGTTTTCAGAAAAACCTGAAACTAAAAAAAACAACACGAGCTAGAACCTAAATTACTCCGAGTCAACCTCCTCTCTACTTCGGGCAAAACATCCATGTGACCCGAGCATTTTACAAGAACAACTCACCCATGCCAGAATCCTTCGCTAGCAAAAAGAAATGCACGGTGCACGTGCACCGTGACGTTGATCACCTCCGGCCTCTCACCATGGCTTCAACTCATCAACAACCATCCATGCTCCAATCTACGATCATCAGAACTTCACCACTCACCTGGAATCAAAAACCAACCTCACTGCAAAAACCTGGAAACAAAGAACCTCCTCAAAGCCCAAACCTGTCAACGGCCAGATCTCCCCTCTCCGACCACCGTAAAAATTGAAACTCTGGCCACTTACTCGTCATGGACCCAGCTACCCTCCTTAAAAACCTCTTCACACTCGAACAACCATAGAGACAGTAATGATCAAATTCATATACTTGAACATAAACTAGGGTTACAGAACTAAATCCCTCACCGCTGCTAACCCAATGATTATCCACCAATTTGATAATTTTTCTGAAGTGCCTGATCACGCTACTACATCCAGAGGAAACTTCAAACCTCCAGAATTTCAAGATCATCAAAATTTCCCAAATTCCTCTTTTCAGTTCATACAGAACTGCTTCCCAAATCCCAAACTAAAAATTTAGTTTTCTGATTTAAAAATCATGTTTCCATAAATGGTTTCAGATCACAATCTTAATTTAATAAATTAAGGAATTTAAGTTTTAAACAAACTCATGTTTTTCTGATCATTTTGGGTTTCTAGAGAAAGTTGCGTTTGTTTTAACTTAATTAAAATTTTAAACTTGAACTTATGATCACATAACAATTTTGTTTGTAACTTAATTCATAACAATAATTATATCAAAAGATAGGGGATTTAAATCATGTTCAGAGCCTAGGAACAAAATAGAATAAACACACATATATACATGGCAGGTATTGTTTAAAAAAACTCATATCAAATTGTCACTTGTATATTCATGTAATACGTATTCATTTCAAATATATTAACATCCAACCAAATTATGTTTTTAAATTTTTAAAAAAAGTCACTCACCAGTTTTCTTCAGAAAAACAGAGCCTCCATTTGAAATGAAAGAGCTTTTGAATCCTGTCTAAAAATCATATGCATGCAGGCTTGAAAATGCTTTAAATTTTGATAAAAATGCAGACTTGAGATTGCTTCAATTCCAGGTTGCTTGCTGACAATTTCCAAAGGAAATGCAGTTGCATGCAGGATTTGATATCTTTGGGTTTTTGAAAAATGAGAACATCTTATTTATGTAGGAATTGAATTGCATGTTTGAAAATCTTGTTTCAGGTTTTTGGTTTGCAATTATAATTTGAGGAGTGAAATTTTAGATTTGCTTTTGAGGAAATTTTTGAGTTTCAGATCTTTTCTTCTTTGATTCACTTAGCTTTGGTTTGAAAAATAGAATGAAGGGAAAATGAAAATGTTTATAAGGGCTGAAATTTATTTTAATCAAAATAAAGAAAAAGATTAAAAAAACGATGACACTTGTCATGATCCTTTATTCTTTAATAAACACAGGTAGCTTGATTATTTCATAGGTTAACACATGTATTGTTTATTTAAATTAGTTATATATTTAAATGTTAATAAAGGATTTTACTTTAATTTATTTTATACTTATATAAATATATATATGAATTTCTTATTTAAAGAAAATGTAAATAAAACAAATTATAAATTAAAACTTTTTCAAATATTTTTAAGAATCTATTAATTTGAATTTCAAAATAAAATTCCAAATTCAAATTAAGCTTTTGAAATCCGAACTAAAATCACTTTATTCAATTTAAAATGATAATACTATTTTCTTATTTTAATTCTTTTTATATTTATGTAAAAATAATACATTATAAATATGGCTTGAAAATAATAATTTTAACAAATTTTAAATGATTTATTGAAGAGATTATAAATCACTTTTATTAAATGAATTAAGATTGTATATTATATTGTAATTTAAACTTATATATAAAATTTTCAAAACAAATTTATCAAATAATATTTAAAAAGAAATAAAACAAACTTTTTATTTAAATTTAAAAATTTAGCTAAGATAAACTTTAAACAATTTAACATTTATTTTAAGTATTTATAAATCATGTAGTTATTGATTTAAATAACTTTGAAAAACTTAAAATTATTTAAAACATAATTTCCTAGTTACTCAATATATTATTAGAATTTGGAAACAAAAATTTATTTATTTATTAAATTCCAAAACAAAGATTATCTATAATATATACAAATATATTTATATGTACACATTATAAATAGAAACATTTATTTAGCTTTTAAAAGATAAAATCTCAAATTAAATATTTATTTAATTAGATTATTAAATCAATTCATATTTTATTGATCAATTATCATCAAATCAATTTAATTTTACATAAAGATTATTAAATTGATATTGTCAAAAATTCTGGGATATCACATGACCCATACCATTCCAATCGAAGTCGAGAGCAACCACTTCACCAAGCTAAGGTTGTAGCAAGTGGGAAGGAAGAAGAAAGTTCGAGAAGCCCCGTAGCAAGAAAAATGGGAGGAAGTGCTGCCGGAATCGATTCTAAACACTATGGAAAAGATTTTAGGAGTGGAGACATAAGTGAGTGCTCATATTATTTACATTTAGATAATAATTATATGAATGTTTAAATTATAAATTTAAATGCACGTTTGATAACTTGAATGGTTATATGGTTGATTATATGGATGTTGATATGGTTGGTGACTTGGTTGTGATAAATTACGAGAAAAAATAATAAAAATGGTTAAGTAGTCAACCATGATTAATAAATATAAAATGAATTCATATAACATGTGTGTGGATTTTATTGATCCTCTTAATGATTTTAAAATATAAAAAGTTTGAAAGGATATTACAATAATATAATATTATGAAATGGTTTATAAGTGAATATGAGATTTAATATGGAAAATATTTGTTTAAATGATTTAAAATGGGTTATAAACATTTTATAAACAATAAAACTCAATTTGGAGAAGTTTTGAGAAGTTATGAAAATTAAGTCAAAATAAGGTGCGTTGCACAATTGTAGTTCAGGATTTCACGCAGTAGAATTCAAACAACTGTAGAGAATGGAATAAAGATCGGAATTCTTCGATATAAAAAATTTCCAGACTATTATATCCATAATTTTAAATGAAGGAAGAAAAATCAAGATTTCATCTTGTATATTTTTGAATAAATCCAAAACAAGTTTTCAAAATAATCGCAGTTTTGCTGCTCGGAATCCATAAAACGAAATCCTTTAAAATTTTATTTTTTTAGTTATTTAAAAGATGGAATAAATTCTATAAGTCTTTTAATTTTTTTTAAAATTTGTGGTATATAAATGAATTTTCAAAATGATAGTAAAGTTGTTTTAAACAAATAAGCTTTTAAAACACTATTTTTATAGCAATTTTCCGCAGCACTTTTTAATAACATTTGCAAACAATGGTTTTAACTTTGTTATTCTTTCCTAAATATTTTGTTAAACTTTTCAGCTAGAAAATTAAGTAATTAGACATGATTAAGAGGCTTAAAAATGACCATGCGGAAACAACTAATATGTTTGTTCCTTTTGTGAGTGTCACAGAAAATTTGACCGAGTAATAGGACAGATTGAAGGGAAAGCTCGGATGCTCTAAAATAATTAAAATTTAATTAAGCATGTTAAAATATTTAGAGTAAATCAAATAACTTGACCACTTATGCATGACACAGAGGTAGTCTCTAGGCTTAGTTATGAAAACCAATTGCTTGCCCTCCCTAGCTACTTGGACTAGCTCGACGGAGGGGATAGTAAATTTGATTTATTAGGATCAAAAAATTTCCAAAGTATAACTTTCCAATTTAAATAACTTGTATTGCAAAGAAATTATCTTCTTATACTTGGTATGAAATTCCAAAGAGGGAAACTGTATTATCCGTGTGAATTTAATGTGTGATTTCACTATTATCAGATGGATAGTAAAGGTTGAATATAAAAATTGATATTGAGTGGAATTATTATAATTTCCATGACCCTTTTTACTCAATATTGTTTTCCAATATGAGAATTAAATAAACGATTGAGAAATATTTTCCTAAATAAAAAGTGAAATGATTTGGAATCATTTCAAGATTCAAAAAGGTTTAATTAACAAAATGATCTAATTAGTGAGGCTTAATGATTTCACATACTTTTAAAAAGATAAATGGAATAATTAAAAATAATATGTCTCTTTGAGATATATACGAATGAATAAAAAGATAAATTGAATTGAATGATGATTGATAACCACGTATAAACTTAACGTCTTTTTAATCGATAATCGGTTCAGAGGAACCAGTGTCGGATTTGGGTAATTCCTATCTGAATAGCACTTCTAACCAATGTACACATTCGAAAGTGAAGACATGTTGTGTAACGACCCAGTATTTTCAACCATTCGCATCCGCACATGTCGGACTTGAATTGTTCAAAATACCGCGTCGTAAATAAATTTTTGGCAAAACTCAGAATATGCAGTAAATAAATCATAGAATCACAGACACAGATATCAGAAATCTCGCAGCGGAATTTAAAATACTTAGTGGTTCATGAAGCCACTAAACATCTCAACCAAATAAATTTTTACATGGTTTAGAATCTCCGATACAGTTTAAAACATCAATAGAAATCCAAATATTCCAAAGTCCCCATTAAATAAATAAGATATAGACTGAAAGATTTTGCCAGCAGCTCGAAAGATCTACAGAATGTCCTAGCTCTGGGAAGAAAACTGAAACTGCAACTCAGGCTGACCCAAGCGTAAAATAAAACATAAACACTCGAGTCAGGACATACATACTTATATAGTGTAAGTTAATTCAAGTGTACTGTAGTATAGAGCAAGTAACTTAAAGGATGCTTGGGACCGCCCATCCTCTAAGGATCCGTTAAACTATTTACTATGTAGTAATATCTCGCTATTATAATAATGTCTATTAGTAAAATAAACTTACTTTTTAATAACGTTAAGGGGTTACCCATATAGCCCTTAACACAGAATATATTCCCATCGTCTATACAGTACCGTAATCTCCCCCGTACTGGGCGTCGTCAGAGGGCACTCCATAGGTATGGTACAAAACCAAAATCGTATAAGGCTCGCTATGGTAGGTGACACGGCACAACTAGGCAATGCCAGGGTAGATATACCAATTGCTATCCGGACCGATGGAAACGCGCAGCGCGCAGCTGCCGCCCACCTCGAACAACACTTCCAAATCAAAGCTGCGCACCAAAACAATCACAAAAGTAATAGAATGGCATACGAAGAAGTGCGTCCGATCAGAGGTGCTACCTCATTAATCCGAGAATCGCTCCTGTTTTAGCCACCTTATGCCAACTCACGGGAGTCGGGTCCACGTATTTACCTCAAATGAACCGTCACACCATCCTACATCATTCTGGAATCTCCACCGCGTACACGGTTGTCAAAGTGGTTTTTGGTATCGACAGAGAGTATGCCAGATATCCGATCCCGGTCTCTTTAACAACCAAGTGTTATTATAACCCGTGGTTACAACCTTTAAAAATGGTATTTATATTTTGAAATCAAAATAAATTTCAAATACCTTCAATATCAAAATATTGTTTTTAAACATTAGTCATTTTATAAAAATACCATTTAAATCTATTCAATTTATTTAGGAATTTATTTCCCCTTTTTACCAAATTTTAAAGTTAAATTCTTCCTTTAAAACCATCCAAAGTCAATTTCTTATTTTTATCAATTACATATTAAATTCCAAAATTTAGGCCTTTTCCCCTAAAGATTGTTTCCATAATTTTAATTTTTAAATAATTCAAAATCCCAGTTTCTGTAGCACTTATGAAATGCTACCTAAAGTCTATAGGTTAAAACAGTTTGTTTATAAAAGACAGCATTTAAGTGCTGAAAATAGACTATTAACTTAACCATCAAGTTTTAAATTCCCAATATAACTTTTTATCAATTTTTCTTCTTAACTGAAACCTTATTTTTAACAAAATTCAAAAATTCCCAAAATAAGTTATATTCCAAAATTTATTTAAACATTTATTTATTTATTTAACATTTTTAACTCATTCAAAACATTATAAATCTTATAAAAATCCTTTAAATATATTTAAACCATAATATTATAAACTTCCATTTTAAAATAAATTTAAAATATTTCTGAAAAACATTATATAAACCACGGGTCTGTATATAGTTTTCTAGCCTAGGTCAAGTGATACGGATTTATATCATTTCAATCCGCAATTTACAAAACCCCGGGTTCTATCATTTCAAACCCGCAATCCCAAGTTAACAAATCAAATTTTAAACAATTAAATAATATATATGGATAATAATTGTCGTTCAGGCCTATCATTTCAGCCTATAACGATCTCAATTTACAGGGAACTTGCAGTGATGATTTAACAATAAATAAGCATTAAATAATATAACTGCAACTATATTACAACAGATAAACAACTGATTAGGTGTCAATTTAAAATGGGGTTTAACATCATACATTATATTACAGACAGATGACATTTAATAAATAATTTACAAATACACTTGCGATAATTCACAGAAATATAGGTATGTTTGTCTGGTGAGAAATAATCACCTGAATGCTGCAGAAAAATTTTATAAAACGAAAATCCCGAAATAAGAGTATAGAAAGCATGATCAATTTACAACGGAAGCAACGACTTGATCAAAATCTAGAAAAAAATCCAAATAAAACCAATACGCGACTTAAATTTACGGTTAAAGCAAATATTTTGAAACAACTGGAACGAATGGAGTAAAAGAAATTTTGGTTCAACTTTTGCTCGACTGCCTCACCCCACATCCCGACCCCAACTTCATAGGCTTGGCAATACTATTTATTATTATTATTATTATTATTTATATATATATATATAGTTTTTTTTCTTTTTTTTTTTTTTTTTCCAATGGCATGTCCCTTATCTAGTTTGAAAAATATGCATTTACACAAAACTTGCGTCTCTGCCTAATGCAAACTCTCTCTGTTCATAAATACAACACGTCTCTGCCACTTTAATTTCAAAACATTATCGAATTCAGAAACATAAAAATTTAAATTTTTAACCATTCTTAACTTATAAAATCATATTCCTGCTTCGGAAAAATGTTCATTTGGATACCATTTATCTTATGATTAAATAAAATAAATTTTTTAAATAAAATATCCAAATTTACTATGAATCACTTGTAAGTCAGAATTTCCCGATTTTACTTAACTTGTATATATATCTTTCCAAATAACTTTACACTTAATTTAAAAATACCCACTTCCTAAATAAAACTAAATTCTCATTTATTTACTTAACTTAACAATTTTATTTAAAACCAAATTTCCAATTTTCAAGTTAAGTCATAAATGGAAATTTCACCTTTCCATTTGAAAACAACATTTTCAATTATTTACTTACAAAACACATCCGTTCCATAATTTTTTTCCCTTTTATAGTTAATATACACTAAATTTTCTTCACAACTTTATTCATTTAGACATCAATTCAACTATGATTCAAGTTAAATAAAAGTTATTCCCAAATGTTCCATTTCAACCGTCTTTCATTTTAGCAATTCAAAGTACATTATTTATTACCAAACATATCCATTTTCGGAAATAACTTTTATTAAAATTTCTAGGTTAGATTTCAACTCCATATTAAATCAAATTTAATTATTATGTCATTTATCGTAAATAAAATCTTTAAATTCACTTTAAAACCAATTATTAACTTACAAAAATTTAACTTATAGAAAACAAAACACCTTTAAAATTTTAAAGCCTTAAGTCAAATTTTTAGTTAAATTACATAAATTTTATTTCAAAAATACTTAATAATTTTTAGAAAAATATTATAATATATTAACCATGGGCTTGTTCGGGATATAAGCTCGGTTATGAAAACTTAGAGGGAAGTAGCCGAGCAAGGCAAAAGGGAAACAGAGAACAACAAGAAGAAGAAAGGGAAAAACTGGAAGAAGAAAAGAAAAAGTAAAACCATTACCTGATAGAGGCTTCAGCACAAAAGAAGAAGAAGGCTAAACTATGAGATGCAGAGGAAAGTTTTGGACGAGGCTATGTATTTATAAAGAGGAGTTGCTTTGTATGCAAGGAAGTGAAGTATACTTGGTCCAAAATGGAACATAGGCACGGCATGCAGGGAAACAAATAGGTGAAAATTGGCAAGAGATCTCTAAAAAAAATATGCGCGATTTACTTTCTAGTTTGTTATGCTTGAACGTTGTTTCTTTTTTTTTCATGGATAAGCTTGCGTGATTTTAGGCAAAACGGTCAGCGAATATAAATTTGCTCTGTATTGAAAAGGCAAATGAAATAAATATTTACATAATTTTCTTGATCAGTTGTACGAAAATTTGCAAAACAAATTGCAGTGGGAAACAAGAAGCAAGAGATATGGATTCGTGCTTTATGAAATAGAGGAGCGTGATTCATTATTCCTAGTTATACGAAAATCTTGATTAAATACATGCGTTGATTACTTTCCAGTTTCTTTAGTTTGAACGTTATTTTATATGCGTGATTTATGCTGCCAATTTATGAAAATTTGATTTCAATATTTTATACCATTTTATAGTTGCGTGATCAGCTATATGAAATTTTGATCTTTATTTTGATCGAATTAAATGAAACGGCAAGAATTGGCAAAGATTTTGGAATGAAAAAGTCATATACAAAAATTAAAACCCAATTGACAACTATGGAAAATGTAACGTTTACTATAAACTACTAACTGATATTTTAATCTATACAGATATAAATATGATTTTTAAAATATGCCAAACCGACGCAATGCAAAACACCTAAATTTATATAAAATAACTTTTTTAGTTTATACGTTTATTACGTTACTTATACCATAAATTTTACGCGTCCTTTAAACGCGAAATCCAACAGTTCATTAGTACACTAAATTTTTTTTACAAAGTTATTACTTAAACTAAATTCGCTTACAAATTTTTGTATTTTAAATATACAAAATTCATTTTTTATTAACATTTCGAATTTGAGTTGTCTTTTAACAAAATTTAAAAACTTCAAAATTTTCAGTTTATATTTAGACTTTTAGGAAATGATTTAATCAAATTAATATTTATATAAATTAGGAAGTAAATTTTACTGGAAAGAGAAAAATAATGTAAGAGATATGAGTAAAGAGAAAAACGCATATGAAATAGGCAAGCAGATAGGAGAATGGATACTGCGCATGACTGAGATTTAGGAGAAAATTTTGTTTTTTTGAAAAATGCAAGAAATAATTTTTGTTGAATGGAAAAAAAAATCTATGAAATCAAATTTTTAAAGTAATGCGTTGAATTTAGAGGCAACATATTTGATTTGAATGCTAGAATATTCCTTCCCTCTAAAACACATGCCACTGATAAATTTACTCATTTACACTAAGGTCATATTTTTAAGAATGTGTACCATAGCCATAATATTTTATGCCCAAAATATACCGAAATAACGGATTAAAATTCTATATATATATATATATACATATATATATATATATATATGTACGGTATTTATTCCCTAAATTTACGCGCCCTTTATAACGCGTAATTACCCAGTTCATTTATATACTAAAAAAAAAATTCGAAATTCTGACCGTGTTGAGACTCAAACTCATGACCTGTCGTGAATAGCCCAAATGTCTTAACCACCTAAGCTATTGATGTTTTCTTAATTAAAACTTGATTTTGCTAGAAATTAAGTTATTTACCATCTTCGACAAAAACCCAAATTTCCAAATTAAAGTTAATTCTTAACCATGTCAAAATTTCAAAGATCTTATTATTTAATTAAAAATTTGGTCAATTGTTTTTTTTTAATCACTTTAAATAAACCCCAAAGTTTTTAAAATACAAGCGAAAAATACTTGTTAAAAAAAATTGGGCTGTTACATGTTGAAGAGATGATTATTAAAGACCGAAGATCTTCAAAATGTTGGGATTGCTGTGACGAGTCCCAATGGATTGCCCCATAATATATTTATATGGTAATGTGCCTACATTATGAAATCTATGTTGTATTGAAGACCGAAGTTCTTCATAGCGAAAGGACTGCTTGTTGACATTCTCTGGGTTGCTCATAATATAGAGATATTTACTATTGTAGTGGTACTTTGTGTTTTGAAATCTCTGTAATGCAAGGACTACTCGCTACTGATCCTAAGATGTGTAGGAGGAGTGCATTTGGTTTCATTCAGTCCCAGAACAAACCTGTATAGACAAGTGTCTGACAGTGCATTTCTGATCATATTAATTGATCTCCACCAAAATATCATCTGCTTGGTTGTAGAGGAGGCAACTCCTCTTAGCTTAACACCTTTTCCTGAGACGTACGAGCACAGGAGTTATACGCTTATAGAAATCAATTGTATGATTATGGAATGGCAACGTGACATTCAAAGTGGAACCTGTTATGAGAAAGGAAAAAGCATGCCTTTGTGAAAAGCAAAACCTGAAGAGCCAGTTGCATACAATACTATAGATGATAGTCTGGCAGATTCAAACCAGGACCTAATCGAAGTGTAGCTAGCATGAAGTAACTAGCCTAGCTCCGTGAAGTTATATCTCAGGTTTGAAGTTTATTGGAGATCATTTCCCAAGCTACGGATGAAGCCAGGATTTTTATGGATTAACCAAGAATGATCCATAGAACAGTCCAAGTCATCAGAGAATATTCAGTATCTTGAGATACATGAAGCAAATTCATGTGATACCTTCAGGGCATCAATAAAATGGAAATGGAAGAATACCATAATGATCGTGCATCCCAAAAAAGAAGTGGGAGGAAGAATGATCATTATGCACCGATCGTTATTGGATGGTTCGATATAGGATCTGTGTACTTCAGTGTGTGTTCTATCTTTGATCAAGATTAACCCATATCTTGAACTTTACAAATCAGCATGAAGCCAAATTTTAAGAGCAACATCAAGAAGCCTGTGGAACCCTCCAAGAATGATCGCAACTTGATTGGAAAAAATAAAAATGATCGGTTATCATTAGGCTGGTTATTCCAACCATCAAGATATCACTACCGATTGATGTGATGGGCTCCACTAGACCTATAGAGCCTTCTTGCAAAATTTCAACCCGATCCATGAGCGTCTTCTGCTACAAATACAACAGGCATAGCTTCAAAAGGGGGATCTTTCTTCCAGCTGCGGAGGCTCTGCCATTTTCATTCTTTATTCTTATACCAATGGATCCAAGCTGATCTAAACATCTTTGTAATTGTAATCAAACGAAAGATCAATAAAGATATGAAGTGGATGTAAGCCAAGATTGCCGAACCGTTATAAAAATCTCTGTGTTCATTTACTTTATTCTATTTGGCTTTTTGTTCCATTCTTTGTTTAATCTCCATGAGATTCTATGGGTGTTGATGCCCCATTTTGGCGTCAACATTTTTGTGCTTTCATTGAGAAATGAACTCTTAGCTCGATTGGATATCATTTTCTACTGGTGAATTTTGTTGTTCGTGAGATAGATCCAGCTTTGATCGATTGGTTTCTTATTCTGCTCAGATTGGAAAGATCTAGATGGAAACTATTCCCCCAGGCCATAGAAGCCAAGTCCACCTCCCTTGCAGAAGAAGAAAGTCAGGAGATTAATGACCAATTAGCCATGTGTTTCATGAAAGGCACACACGTTCAAGTTTGGAAGGATATGTGAACGATCGCCTATCAACCATGACCGATACATATGCAATGAACGTTCGTTCATCATGGATCCCTATGCCCTAACACCTTAAACGATTATTTCCTACAGTGGTTCACATTGATCGTTTCAGCAACTTAGATTTGGCCAATTTCATTTTAGCATGATCATTTTTCACTGATCGTCCCTAAATGATCGTTCTTATACGACCGTTCCAACTAGTCCCCTCACTAATTAATACTAATCAATCGTTTCTTATACGATCGTTCCAGTGGCAAACTTGATCGATTATTCCACTTCCATCCTTATAACTGACCATTTTTTGTTAGCGTATCCACCAACAAACATTGAACTATTGTTGTTCATAGACGATCGATTTAATAAGATCGTCGCAAGATCACTGAACCGATCCTTTTTATTGACATATCCACCTATAAATGTTCATCTATCTCCTCTTCCTTTTAGGGAAATTCAGCAAGTTTTAGCATCTTCCTAGATAAAATGTTTCAAATTCTTCAGTGCTAGCATCGTATGTTTTGTCTTTGTGGGGAGGTATACATGAATGAGATATAAAATTCATTGAAGCTACAAGTACAAAGGCAAGCAAGAATTGAGAACCCCAACGTTGGCCCAAAGAAAGACTTAGGTAAAACTATGGTTTTCCCCAAGCAAACGCAAAAGTGACTTCAAGAGCCGATCACTAGGCCTTCGAATTTATTGATCTCGAGCAAACCAATGATTGATTCATAGCGAACCGATTGTTGACTCCAAGCAATTGCCAGATTTTCTCGGGTCCAACTCCAAGTAATTTACCACCAGCCCGTAAGTACCATTCCATCTTGACTTGTGCGCATCTTCGATATGCATATGTTATTCACAAGAAAAATAAATAACAGTAGCTTAAGGACGTACTGGATTGACGATGAAAAAAACATCCTATTCCTATAGATAAAAAATTTGATGATTAATTGTACCATACGCAGTCTACTCCCGGTGGAGAAGGGCTTGGACAGAATGGAATAACGAGCATATAACATCGCTTCAATTATTAATGGGATTGATCCCTATTGCTTTTGAATGATCCTTATTTTAATTTCAGCTATGTTGTGAACTACGACGAACTTGAACTAAACTACATCCAAAATGATGTAGGTGACCAGGTACTCTAGGTTGGCCACTAGCTAATCTCCGCAGACTGTGACAAAGTCTGTTGGGCTTTTATCAAGGCGAATGTGATTCGACCGTTCAACAGCTAATGTATGCCCTTAACTCGGGACATCGATACATGGAGTGGAAAAACCCGGCAAGGTCATAATCTAATAGAACGTGGACACGATTGACTGTCCATTCAGCAAACTTCATATTAAACTTGAAGTAGCCGTGATGATTTCCTATCTGTCAACCACGGCTCTTAACACATGTACATAACTGCACCATGAAACGGATGTGACTTAACTGTCCACTCAATAACTCTCTACCTCCATTTGCTAGAAAGAATACGAAGCAAATTGTACAAGACTTGATTATCCAACCCTAGCATGGATGTGATCCAACCATCCATCATTTACCTCCTTCTTTGACTTGATTGGAAGAGCTACAATCACCAAGTATATGAGAATCGACCGTCCATTTGTCAAGTTTCATCCTAGACGATAGGGGCAGAATTCCTTTCCATGGACGAACTGGAATGACTATTCGCTTGACAGTTCTGACCTCAACTTAACAAAAAGTATAAATCAAAGATGGGTATGACTAGCCACCCATTGAGAAAAATCTATGTCCCCAGAGTGCGGACTGGAGTATAAACAATTCGGGTAGGAAAACGATAGCCTTGGGTGGAAATATGACTGCCAATGCGAAAAATCTAAGTCCCTAGAGGGAGGACTGGAGTAAAAACAATTCGAGCAGAAAAATGACTACCCCGGGTGGAAAAATGACTACACATGAGAAAACTCTAAGTCCCTGGAGTGCGGACAGAATATAAACAATTCGGGTGGAAAAACGAATGACCATGAAAAAAACCTAAGCCCCCAAAGTGCGGACTAGAGTATAAGGAATTTGAGCGGAAAAAAGATTGCGCTCGGTGAAAAAACGACTTCCTATAAGGAAATTTTAAGTCCCTAGAGTGCGGATTGGAGTATAAACAATTCGGGTGGAAAAACGACTGCCCACGAGAAAACTCTAAGTTCCCGGAGTGCGAACTAGAGTATAAACAATTTGAGCAGAAAAACGACTGACCGGTAGAAAAATGACCACCCACGAGAAAAATCTAAGTCCCTAGAGTGCGAACTATAGTATAAACAACTCGGGCGAAAAAACGACTACCTCAGGTGGAAGAGTGGCTGTCCACGAGAAAACTCTAGGGCCCCGGAGTGCAGATCGGAGTATAAACAATTCGGTCACCAAAACAACTGCCTCGGGTGGAAAAAGGATAGTCCCTTCGTAGAAAAACGACCGCCCATGAGAAAACTCTATGTCCTCGGATTGCGGATCGAAGTATAAAAAATTCCGGTAGAAAAACGACTGCCCCTTGTGGAAAACGACTGCCCCTTAGGTGGAAAATCGATTGCCCACGGAAAACTCTATGTTCCCAGGGTGCATACTAGAGTATAAACAATTCGGGTGGAAAAATGACTGCCCACGAGAAAACTTTAAGTCCTTGAAGTGCGGACTGGAATATAAAAAATCGGAGCATGAATGACCGCTTGCAAAATTACTCCAAGCCCACAAAGCGCGGACTGAAGTCTAAATTCCAGGGATCGATGAACGGATTATGACTATTCTCTATCCCATAATCTCCAACCTGAAATCGACAAGATGAGTACAAACTACTAAAAGCTGGATATTACAGCTCACAAAAGCTTTGGTTCGGTGTTCCATACTACTTAAGGCGATGATTGCATGGAGGCCATAATGCAAAACTAATCGAAGCGACAACCAAAGTTTCGGGCAATTGAGAATATAACACCGCTGGGTCGACGATCAATAACGATCCTCACCAAGCACAAGCGGACATGGCTTGGACATCCTTCGAAAAACTTCGATCATCAAAGTGCAGATAGAAGAATAAACCATAAATGAATGTTACTTGGCTATCCATTCTTTAAATCCTCGTGTAGAGTAAGGAGACACTTGCACCAAAAGACGTGACTGACCGTTCAGTACGCAACTCACGCCCGAAATCCGACAGAGCATTGAAATGTAACCCTTAAAAAAAGGCCAGAATATTTTCTGCTCAGCTTCTATCACTTAGCTTGATTCCATGATTCGACAAGGAAGAGTATAAAGCTAAAAGTAAACGTAACTTGCTTTTTATTTATCGATGCATACCCTAGACTTGAGGGAACGAGAGAAAACAAAGATGAATGTGAATCAACTATTCATTTATCATCTTTGAGTCTTTTGAAGATTAGGTGGGAGTATAAACACAATTGTAACGAGGCTTGACCATCCACGCAATACATTTATCAACCCAAGACTGAGGCAGAAGTGTGACTGTCCAAGGAATGACAGTGATAACTCGACACTATGGCTCATATGCATTGTTTACAATGACTTGAGGCTATGAACTTAGGGAGGCCTAGAGATGGATTAATAAAATTAGTGTTTAATTGAACAAACAACAAGCCATAAGTTCACAAAATGAAAAATGTTACAGTTCAAACATTTGAATAAGCAAATACAGAAATCGCACGTAAGAGAAAAAGAATTCCTATTCACATGGAACAAGTTGTGCATCACACAAGTCTACTTAGAATACAAGACAAAAGTGAAGGGCCATGCCCAAACAGATACAACTAGCAAAAAAAAGAAATGATCATCTGAATTGTTTACATGTCCAAGATTACTTTTTGGATTTTTTTTGTCCTTCTTTTTCTTCTTTGGAGTGGTTTCCTATGAACTAGCGCTCGATTTCCTCTTTGATCCTTTGTCGCCTTGGTCTTTCTTCAAAGGAGTTTCCTCAACTATATGGACCGAGGCGGTACCGTCTTTGGATGTAGGAGGGATGGGGGCATCTAGCACCAAAAGCATGTGGGACGTCATTTGGAGGAATTGCCCCTCCAGGAGGGATCGTTTGAAGTGGGGAAGGAATCAGTTCACCTAGGACCGACTCAAAAGGCTCATCCTTTACCTTCCATTTTGAAAGCTTCTCTCGTCCAATCCACTCTTTCATACTGAGCCTCCTAGTGAGATCGAATGAACCCGTGATCACGAATTATGCATCGAAAGGGATTTTGTGATGCGGGTCGCTTCCCTCCTTGAATAATGCCTCTATGAATTGATCGTCAGAAACGAAGGCATCTTTGCAAGCACTTTGAGTGGAGGCCGAAATTATGATTGTAACAGACTCTATTGCGGCCATTTGTGACTCTCCTAAGGCTCTTGAGAAGGGAGAGGAGCAATACTTGACAAGTCCAAAGATAATAAAAAATAGGCAAGGAGATTAGAAATATTGAAAGATAACATCCCAAGTTTATGAGAGAAGGGAAAAATCGACAGAATACCTTCTGCAGTGTGAATTCCAGGTTATTCCAAAGCGTCATCAAAACTATGCTCGAGGACCGGAGATAGGCGCGATTTGTCCAGATCATACCCGAGGATAGTCGAGGAGCTCACCATAGAATTGGTCATAACTTGAGACATCAGAGACAATTTAGCTGTATTATCAAAATGCGCCGATCCGAATCCTTCACCCACTTCATGCAAAGGAGCAACCACGGATTCTTTCTGAAGAGAAGCTTGAATGTCATGCAAAATTTTGGGTTTATCGCCCAATTGCACTTCTCTCTCATGTTTGGCTACATGGACATCTTCTGAGGCATGAAGTCTCTTCTCTTCCACGGTAAGAAATTCCCGAGCACAATGAAGCTGGTATGAGTATTCTTCGTCAAGCCATACAAAATTCCTATGCCTGAGAATGTTTGCATTGTAGAGAATGAGAAGAGGGTCAAGCTCATTCATTACATCCTCTCTCACATTGTTTTTGGTCGTCTTTATCTCACGTTGAATGAGCATGTCAACATTTATGGCCTTTTCAATAGCCACATCTCTCTCAAGCCTAACACGAACCAACTTTTCGTAGGAGTCTTGAGCGATCTTCTGAGTGTCATCCTTTTCTTTAGTCATATATTCAAGTTTGGCCTTGAGCTCGGCTATTTCCTTCAAAGTCGTAGAATCATTGTTTCGATCCGTGTCTCGCTCGAGTGTAATCTCCTGTTTCCGATAATGCTGTACTTGAACCATATCGAGATGATCGGACTTCATCTCTTCCATAGATTTCATGGCGGCGCCAGCTTTTCATTTAGTTTCGGTTAATGTGGTGCTAAAGGCCTCTCATTCGTCAAAGTGTCGATGATTATCTTATTCTAGGCCTCTTGTCATTTTAGTTTTTTTATTTCTACCGCATCTTTGAAGGAGACCTTTGGCATTTTTTCGCAGCCTTCATCCATTCTCAATATTGCATGTAGAACTAAGTGACACAATCGATGGTCATTTTATGAACATCATCGGGAACCCTCTTCAAGTTGGGAGGAAAATAGAATCTCTCAAAGCATAAATTTAGAAATTCCTATCGAAATTGCGCCATATGAGAATTTGGATCAATTAGAAGATCGTTAGAAGCAGCTTCAACTCCAGTACTTTCTTTTCTGGGTCTATGGACGACGGTGTATTCGCCATGGCGGTGGTGATCGCTCGGCCATTGAGACTAGATGGAGCCAAGGATTTTGGAGGCATTGGAGTGGTAGAAGGGCCGTGAGGGGGATCGATGGGAAGATTCCACACTCATCTAGTCTTTCAAGACCTTTTTGAGGAGGAAATCTCTATCTGTGTACATCCTGATAAGCCTATCCCTATAGTCTTTATCCTGATAAGCCCTAACACAGCTGGTGCGATAGATAAGATCATGATATTCATGGCTGCCGCAGTATTGAATGGTGAAAGTGTGTGTGAGTGGCCTAGTGCAACCCTCTGACAGGCCATGTGCAAGTGTTTTGCTCACCGGCATAACCTCCCCTTTAGAAGTAGGGATCTCCATGCCAATTCTGGTGGGAGACTCTAACCCTCCAATGCTTATGTCAATGAAATGGTAGGCATCGAGATCATGTTTATTGGTAGATCGAACAGAGGGTCTAGTGGTAGATTGATCGATGACTTAGACTGGCCAGAGAGGCGACTCCTCGGGAGCCAATGTGCAAATGTTTTCTTTTTCTCTTGACCACGATCTGGAGTTGTGTAACTTGTGAGGACCCAACACCAACCCCAGGATTGGATCTATCATCACCATGGTCAGGTGCATCTTCACCATATCCTCCGGCACCAATATCAGCAGACTCTTGAGTACCTGTGACTGGAGGCACCACGGGACCATATTGATAATCTCTTTGACTAATTTGTGGCCCATGATCTGATCCCAGCTGTTTGGGCAGTCTTAGTTAGCCCCACACTGAGCCCTTCTTCTATCAAGCTGAAAGTGATGAAATGTTCGTCCCCAAGCAAGAATTCGATATTTCGATCCTTAGTTGGAGCGTTCGTCAAAATTGAGACTGCCTCATTGTAAATATCACTGCTAGGCCGGGGTAACGATGCTCATAAATGATTAACATCGTTAGAATGCAACTTGGATATTATTTTCCTATGTTATTATCAAACTCATGGTTAATACTTACGCCTTTGTAGCCATTGTCGAGAAAAACCAGGCAGGCAGAGAAGGAAGAACCATTTTCTCTTGAGGGCACTTAATATAATCCACGTGCCAGTCAGAATTTGGCATCTCCTTGCTGACTCAAGGAAGGTGAAAGATAGATTCCTAGTCCGCTGTTTGAAAGTGAAAAGAAACCAAATGTCTTTGATTGTGGGAGGTCGGTGTAGAAACTCCACTAATACCATATAAGTACAATTTAGAAGTGCATAACCATTTGGATGGAGTTATGCATGAACTATCCTTAGATAGTGCAAGATTCATTGGATATATGAATTGAAAGGCAGGATGCACCCCACCCAGCACATAAATTTGTTACATGCTATATACTCTCTGGGAGGTCTATGAGCCTTCCCATCTCGAGATGGAACCAACACATCGCCAAAATGAATTCTGCGCCTTATGTAAATCCTCTTGAGAGCATTTTCTTTATTTAAGCCACTGAATCAGGAGAATTTTTGAGGATGGCTGCATCCTTTAAAGAGTCGAGCGCCGGTTCGATAACTTCTGGTGGAAAAATGGAAATAATTTCAGAAAGGTCAAGTTGAGAACCCAAGCCTTCAAAATGTTTTGAATCAAGGTTGAGTGGCAAACTATCAGACTCGGTCGCCGAAATAAACTCAACGTCGGAATTGGTCCTATGCGAAGATGATCCAGCCGACTTGATTGCGGAGTGCCCGAAATGTCAAGATTCCTGTACTATCAAACTTAGTGAAAATCATAATTAGAAGAAATAACCTATACCTCCAATGCATAGTTAGTGTAAGTGTAGTGTGATAAGGTGCTGCTCAGTATAGTAATAAGTTATGCAAAACCGAAGACAGAAAAGGCAACAAGACTTAAATTTGTTTAGAGAGACCGTCATTCCGACCATCTTAACTGTACCTACATGTTATCAGGAAATGATGCAGCTTGAATTTCATGGACGATTGTTAGCCAAAAGAAATATGATTATTGTCTAGGTTACAGATGTGTTTTAACTCGATAGTTAAAGTTTTTCATTCGTTACATTTGTTCTAAGGCATTCTACTACCGACCAGGAAGTTCGTATCAACATTTGCTCCAGTATGAAAAACTAGAGCCCGCCGCTTAGTCCAAGTTAATCTATTTTTACCATTTTATGAGAAAAGAGAAGAATGGTTCTTATGTGGAGTGAAAGCACTTTGTTTTATATAGTTCGATCGGTCTAAGTGTTCCAAAGGCCAAATGTTCTGGAATTACTTTACCGTCGATCGTTCCCTACGGCAATAGTAGCTGATCTCCAACATCGATCCCACCCACCGATCATGCTCATGTCTAAGTTCTAGTCGATCTTTTGCACGCAGTTGCCAAGCTTCATCATTCTAGAACCTCGCCAACCGTTCATGAGCGACCATGTCAGGTCGATCACATAATTCCTTTATCCCCACAACTTCATCTACCTCGGAGAATGACTGACTATCCAAACAGTTCGTTATCTCTGATCAAAGTGTGACGACTTGGAATTTTTATCCTCTTGAGTTTGAATATTGATTTTTTAATATTCAATAATACAGTATTTTAACCAAAATAAAATCCTTGTTAAATGATAATTTGTAAAAATAAATAGTTTTAAACCAAGATAATATTTTGAATTTCCATACTTTATTTATAAAATTTAAAATGAATTATCTTGGAATTTCTTATATATATATATATAACAACAGGAATTGATATATAAATTAATAACAAATTCATAGCAAATAAAAGTGAATAAAAATGAAATATTATAAATAGAAATGATTATGGTATATGAACAATATAGTATATTATAATTAGGAAGAGCTTAAAATTGGATTTTCATATGTGTAAACACAAACACGGACACATATTAGTTAAGAAGGATATATATAAGTCCAGAAAGGAAAAACATAGTATTTATGAACAAATAAATGTATTATATTAATAATATATAGTGAAAAATAAAAGAAGAAATATATATATGATAACATATGATGAATATGAGGAAAAATTTATAAAATCATTTATGAATCATTTTTAATAAGAAATTTCCTTTTTAAGAAGAGTTAATGAAAATGTTATTTTTATAAAGATACTATTGAAAATTTTTCATTTGCTCTGAAATAGACATTTTTAAATATAAAATGAAAAGTAAAACATAAATGTTATTTCATTAAAAATGGAATGACAAGACTTTTAGTGCCTTGAGTTATATACTTTAAATTTCAAAATATATGAATATGAAGACTTAAAATTTGTTTTATACCACTTTATATCTCTTGTTTTTCAAAATATATATGTATGAAAGTACGGTTAAACTCAAATAAATGTAAATAAAAGAGGGTAGTTTTGCATACATATGTAGACATGTACATTGTCTGATTTAATATAGGAACGACCAAAATACATATTCTTACTTCTTTTCAACTCAATAACATATCACCTCAAATTTTCTTTTCAATCCATCAACGTATACATCATTCTCCTTTGCAAAACTTTTGTGTGTGTATGTGCGTATATATGTCGGGTCTTGTGTGTTTATGCTCAGTTTTGTAAAAAAGCCTGTAAACAAAAATACACTGTAAATAAAAAGCTCTGTGATAACAAAAAGAAGCAGCTTGCTTTTTCAATCCAAAACAAAATAGCAAATCACAGTAAAAACAAAAAGAAGAAAAAGCAATTCTATTCAAATCCGAAGCAAGGCGACAGTATCAGGATTTGTGGATCATAAGCTAAGTTTAACTGAAATATCAAAGATCAAAGCAATGTTTAAGGTGAGAATTCAACTTTAGAAAATCTGGAATTGTTTTATAATGCTCTGTCACATTTACAGAGTTGGAAAACCATTGTCATACAAGTTCAAAATCTTTTTCTCTCAATCTGATTTGAATTTGTCGATGATGCCAATTGATAAAATGTTTGATTTTGAGTTAGATCACACGTAAAATAGTTTGAAGCTCGTTCTTTTTGTATATTGTGAGAAATTTCAAAAATACAGTAGGCAACCCAATTTTTTACAAAATTCAATTGGTTCAAAACATCAAATCGAGCATGCGTTGTGATTGTTGTATAAAGATAAGATTTTTAGTGTAAAAATCCTTATTTTTAATAGCATAGTTTTTATGAAATTTGAAGATGATCGAAATCCACTAAAAAAATAATTTCAGGCGATATGGTAAATGAGAGGAGGTGAGGCTTGGTCGAGGAGAAGCATGGTGGCATGGGTGAGAGATTCACCGCGGCGCATTTTCGAATTTGGCTTTGATTTGAGTTGGTGAGGCCTTTTTAGGGTTTAGGTTGAGTTTTTATTCGGTTCAGAAATGGGTTTCCCGAATGCACAGTAAGGCGTCGGGTAGGGTCGTGGTGGGCTTGGAGGTGCTCGGGGTGTTGGAGATTTAAGTGGCGCAGGAGGCATGGGTTATAGGTAATTATGGTGGCCATAGGAGGAAGATCACCGGGCGTGTTTTCAATTTGTATACGGCCGTGCTCTTCGAATTCCGCCAGAGACGTTCGAAAGGGAAACTATGAGGTGGATGTGATCAAGCATGGGAAGAGACACTTGTTCATGGTCGTGGAATAGTCGCTAGCTGTTCGAGCCGATCGTGCACATGCACGTGTGCACGGAGGTGACAAGAGTTGAACTGCAGGTGGAAGTTTTGGAAAATGGCTGTGTGTCGCGATCTATGTTTGGTTCGATTGGAGTCGATGATCTCAGGTCCAGTTTGGTGTTGAATTGATTTGACCTTGGATTTGATCGAGTACGAACGTGGGCGTTGGAATTTTGTGTTTTCCGTTGGGAGGCGTTTTGTTTCCAGGTAAAGGAAGAGGTGAGCCAGGAGAAGGAAGGGTATGTTTTCTTTTGATAGGAAATATTAGGCTTCGGCCTAGGTAATTAAGTAAAAAAAGAGAGAAAAAAAAAAAGAAGGGTGGGCTTCGGCCCAAGGAGATGTAGGAAAGTTTTTAAATATAAAATGTTAATATATATATATATATATATATATATATATATATATATATGTGTGTGTGTGTGTGTGTGTGTGTGTGTGTGTATATATGTATGTGTGTATATATATACACATAGATATGTTTGTAAATTTTAAAACGTTATAACTTGTTCGTACAAATCCGGATTTACGCAAGATTCATTGAAATGAGTTCGTATCGACGAACAATACATCGTCGTATGAACTGTTGTCGAGTTTGAATAAGTGAAAATTTATAGCAATTTGAAATGGACAGAATTTTAAGTGATCAAGTTAAACAAGCATCGTCATTTAAATTTATATCAACTGTCTATTGAAGTTATTTGGCCAGATAGAAATAACGACGAGTTAATTATGTTAATTATGATGTTTTGACATATATTTAGCGGAATAAAACACCGTTCCATTAACTGTATTTAATTGGACCCCTGTTGGCAAATTAAATCACCGTTTTGCCATTATTACCGAATATATATTTGTTGGACATTGATTAGCAGAAATAAACCCTGTTCTGCTATTATATTTGTACGGACATCTATTTATTATCCTGATAATTATATTAGGATATATGATTTTGAATTAATTGTTAAAAATAGATTGTTGTGAATATCTGTATCTGTTATTATAGATTGTTATGCAATGAATGGTAACTTGACTAAGTACCACTGAAATTAATAAATCTTTTTCCGATTTGGAAGTGTCCTTTGAACCAAATTTGTTTAAGGATGTTTAATATTTATAAATGATATTTTAAAGTTAACTAATATTATTTGAAAATGATTTAAATTTAATTATTTTATTATTTTTAAAAAACTATTATTAAAGAATTTAATTATTTACCTCAAAACTATTTAATTATTGTAAATGTTTAAAAATATATTTAAATTCTGTAAAGGTTATTTTATAAGGATTTAATTTAAAGTAAATTATTACTTAAGGATTTATCAGTATTTAGATATTATTATTATTTCAAAATTAACTTGTTCAAATATTAATAATGTTTTAAAAATAATATATAGTATATAGTAAATTTTTGTTGAAGAGTACTTTCCTAATTTAATTTGCAAAAATTTATGTAGAAACTTTATAAGTATTATTTTAAGATAATTATTAAATAAAGTTTCCGAAAAGTAACGGTATGCATTCTTGGCGCAATCAAGAGGTAGAGACTGCCTAAAGTTAAGTTTGGATTTCTCTAAGATAGAGACGTAATTATTGAGTTGCGAATCCATGGTTGATACCGCATGGTACTTTCCATATTAATTTAAAAAGGGTTTCAAATATTTTCGAAGGAAATGTTTTGTGAATATACTTATTCCGATAAGAAAAGTATATACCTTTTTGATAAAGAGATTTAATTATTGAAATTTAAATTAAATAAGGCTTAGTGATTTTTAGTAGGAAATGGAATCTTTGGTTGAATGGTTGTTTATTTGATAGTTAAATAATCAACTATCAAATTTGGACTGAAACGTAACATTGGAAATATCTAGGAGAAATATGGGAATACAGTTACCGTTTGAGGTGCTATACTGTACGTATAAACTCGTTTCGTTCTTCTAGGACGATTATAAGAAAATCCATCCAATAATGGTTAGGATATGATTTTCGATCTTATTTTCGTCTGTTTATTTCTTAAAGAGCCGGGGTTGAGTTTATTGGAAATATCGAAAGTTGTTTCGAAGAGATCGAGATTGGATAGGTTATCCGAAAACCACTTCGATCTAACAAATACGTTTTCGAAGTGAAGACAAGAGCATAGAATCGAAGATGGAGCATTAAAGTGCAAGGGCTAGTCCCTATTAATCCTGAAGATGATTCCAAAATGGATGTAGGAGGAATAGTGCCTTCAGTTTCGTTAAGACTTAGAACGGACTTGTAGGGATGAATGCTATCAGTACATTATCATTGGAGGACAATGAGCATTCTAAGTATAAATTCCGTAAAAGGTAATTGTAGCGTCAAGCCTCATCAACCGAAATGACCGAAAATCAGGAGAGATGCAACAAGGCTAAGTGGGTCGCAGCAATTAGGGTATGTTTATCGCATTTCTAGATACCCTCGGATACTATAAATATGGTGCATGGGAAGGAACTCGGAAAGGGTGGGAACACCCAAGGTAATAGCATATACAGTACTATCCAGGTTAGGGATAGAAATAGTCTTGTGTTGTAGGGGATCCCGGCGAGTTCCTCGGTACAATTTTCTTGATGTGTACTATGATGGGTGGTACCCCAGTGCCTAGTCATTGTATGAAAGTCCATTCTCCAATACGTGCCTTTATGGTTTTAGTTGTAGAGCCTAGTATACTAGAATTTATTTAATGTAACAATTTCAACTATTTGACTAATTTTTTGTACTTGGACCCTATTATAATATTACTGGATTTTCTATAAAAGGTTTTTGTTATCATAAGGAAAAAACCCTTCGTGTTTATGTTTAGTGTAATTTTACGAGATACCTTTGATTTTAAAAGGATTTTTGAAAGTTATAATAATAAAATTCCTTATGATTCAAATTCTCACGTTGGTTTTACTATACTGACCCATGCATGGTTTTTTCCTAATTGCTTTGGTCAAACCAAGCATATTTCCAGGTTTAGATGGATACTTGAAGCTAAAGAAAAGGAGTTGTAAGCCCAGAGACGTATTCACATAGATGGTTATTTTTTCGTTGCATTATAGTTGTGTTTATTGGCAATTGTGAGGACAGAGTGTTATAACTATTCATATTGAATAGGCTAGTCTGCTCTGATTTATGTCTGTATACGTATAAGATACAATTTTGTTTTATGTAAAGATTTGCTCTATATTATAGATTATCCATTTCCGCTGTGAGATTCTATGTTATTTGATTTTCTTTCTATCTTCTTTCTATCTTTTTTCTACTTTCTTTTCTTACTATCCACCTTTCTATCCAATTTGGACTGGGCATGTGTGGTAAATTGTCAGTTCGAACTGTACGGAAAAGTGGATCGTGACACAAAGTAAGATACTTCTTCTCCATTCTACACGATCGTAAGTAAGGAGAGAGAAGGGACGATCCCTTAAGCAAACTAGAAATCGTGAAGCAAGTGCAAAATTCTTTCTATCCAGATTCAAATCTGGGAAGGAGGCTAACGAGATGATCTAAAGAGTGGCGAGTTTGTTACATTTACTGGAAGATCGGCAGGAATGAGCGACGGAGCTTGTTTTGTTTTTTCTTCGAGAAAAAAGTATAGGGCAAATGAAGGAGAAATAACTAAGTATTAGGCCTTATACAGGGAGCGGTCTATGTCGAATGTTTTCGATCTGTAGAGTTTAACCGATCGTCCCATCGATCTTCCCACGCTCAAAGTTTGTGCTAATCCATCCTAGCCTTTATGTCGACCGACCCTTTCCCAAGCCATGTGTCGATCGTCTTTCATTCCAATCCTATGTCGGTCGTCCCTTACTTACGCCTTTGATCGATCGTTTCACTACCTAACATATGGCGATCAATTCTATTATCACAAGTGCTTTGAATTTTTTTAAAAAAAACAAAGGAGAGATATAAAAAAATGATGACAAATGATGAAACGAATTAAAGAGGAATGATGAATGATCATGAGAATTTGATTGCAAACGCAAACATGCAGAATATCATAAAAATAATCAACGACCGATGGACGTTTGAAAACATCCGGGAGCCAATGACATAGATGTTATATGAATATACATGAGAACAGTTTAAAAGTTCAGCCTTTTGAAATCAACAAAATTCCAATCTAACTTGGAAATTTTGAGTTCAAGAATGGATCAGATAAAAGAAGGCTTGTAGGTCCCGCGTGACTAAATTCGTATACGCAAGCAGAATACTACATCGAATTTATATATTTAAAGTTGATAAAGGAATAGCGATTGATCGAGAAGATAAATGGACTTTGGCAATTCATACTTTTCTCGATTCAAAGCACGTCATCTTATTCATAAGACATACTTTGTGGGACTAATGTTATCCCACCTTTTGGCGAAGCCGTAATATCATCGACTCGACCAGGAATAGATAGTCGACAACCTAATGAGTCAGTTACATACATTACTATAAACGATAGTCGGGCAGATCTGAACCAGGACCCAATCGAAGTGCAACTAGCATGAAGTGACTAGCCTGGCCTCTCAAGTTATATCTTTTGTTTGGAGTTCAATAAAGTTCACATGCTCAAGGTACGGATGAAGCAAGGATTTGTATGAATTAAGAATGATCCGTGGAATAGTCTAAGTCATCGGTGAATATTCAATATCTTGAGATCCATGAAGCAAATTCATGTGAGACTTTTAGGGCATCAATAAAATGGCAAGGGGAGCATAAAATAACGATCATGCATCGCAAAATGTAAGTGGGAAGAAGGTCGATTATTATGCAACGATCATTATTGGATGGTTTGTAACAACCCATAATTTTGTAAATATTTTAATTAAGTTTTACTTGAAAATGTTGTTTTTTTAAAAAGTAAAATTTTCAATAATTAAATTTTTAAGTTAATAAGTTTTGGTAAAAAAAAAAGTGGGAAAAAAAACTTATTGTAATTTAAATTTAGCCTTAATTAATGTAATATTTATGTTATTGATTCAAATAGAAAACATATGTAGTTTATTAATGTTTGCATGCGTTCATTATTTAATCCCAATCTTTTGGTTTTTGCATACTTTTGTTTAAAGTTAAAAAAAGGGGGGCTTCTTTATAAAAATAACTTAAATTTATTACAAAATATTACGATTCCTTTTATTTCCTTTTAAATTATAGTTAGACCTTAATTTATTGCTTAATATTAAAGAATTCACTAAGTTATAAATTTTAACACAAAGATGTTGTATTAAGTTTAAGACATTATTTACAATGATTCGTATATACATATGTGTGTGCGTTAATTTGGCTTAAGATTTATAAGATGGACTTGTACGCAAAGTCATAACTTTTTTAATCTTAAACCCTTTTAATCTGGAGATTAGGTTCAAAATTGTTGTCTTTAAATTTAGGCTCATAAAATAGTGAAACTTAATTTTAACACATTTATATGTATAAGTCTATTATATATATATATACGTATACGTATATGTTTTTAATAATACTATGACCAATAAAGATATATGAAGGAAACATCATCTTTGTACACAATCTAATATTGCACTTACATAATTTACTGTAGAATACATTTGGACATAGTTACATTCCATGCCATGAATAAATCGCGCAACCGTTAATTAATGCAATGCAGGGAAATCATTTTCTTCCTTTACGTCTAAAATTTGAAAATTTACATGCCGTTTTCCCCTGATAAATGCAAGCTTCCTATCTATAACACGTTCTAAACGAATTATAATTTTTGCCTTTATTCCTAAAAAAATTGCCATGCACTTTTAAAAGAGGAAATTCAACCGTGCCTTGTCAATGCGTTTAAAGATATTTCACCTTCCATTTATTTTAATAAGTATAAAATCTTGTAAATCCATAACCGGTTCACATATCAACTTTTCTCCTTGCCTTTCCTTTCACCATTATCAACGCAAGATTTAATTTATACAACACTTTCGAGATTTATGATTTCCTTACCGTTCACATTTTTGATTTTTTTGCCATTCCTTTATCAAATCAATGTACGTTACTTTGTTAGATATTCATGATACAAGTGCATGCGTGCATGCTTTTTGATAGTCAGGGCTGTGTCCTATTGTAGCAGAAAGAGCAAGTGAATTTTTATAAGTGCAGTTGTGTAGTAAAAAAAAAAGAGAAGTAAAATAGAATGGATAGGCCGAGCACCACTTTTTGAAATAATATCTCAACGATTTATCCACTGTTTTAGTATAGAGTGCGTTCATATAACTCAAATAAAAGGTGGGTTGAGCAGTGAGAACATGGCCAAGATGTGGGTGGAGTGGTCGAGAATTTGGGTCAAAATTTTCTTATTCTGTTTTCAATAATCATAGTAAAATGCGAATACTTAGTTTTTCATTCATCTTGTTCAAGATTTGAATCAAGACGTTGCCTCCACGGAAATCTGATCGTGCCGTTTATACGTTTCTTTATCAAGTGATACAATCGTTTGAATCTAATTTTCTGCAGCTTCAAGGTGAGTATTTCTCACCTGACAAACATACCTATATATCTGTAGATTGATAAAAAGTGTAATTGTAAATTTATTTTATTTAATTGTATCTACCTGTGATATAAACTTATGATGTTAAAACCCCATTATTTAATTGACCCATCATCAGCTGTATCATCTATTGTTATATTGTTGCAATTAGATTTTTTTTATTATTTACTGCAAATCACTACAAGTTCCCTGTAGAATAGAAATCGTTACAGGCTGAAATGATAGGACTGAACGATACTTACTTATTTATGCATTCATTTATTTATTTAGTGATTTATTTAACTTGGGATTGCGATTTTGAAATGATAGAACCCGAGTTTTCTTTGTAAATTGCGGATTGAAATGATATATATCCGTATCACTTGATCTAGGCCAGAAAACTATATACAGACCCATGGTTTATATAATATTTTTCTGAAATGTTTTAAAAATATTTTAAATGGAAAACTTATAATATTCTGGTTTAAATTGTATTTAAATGATTTTTATAAAATTTATAATGATTTTTGAATGAGTTAAATGTTAAATAAATGAATGTTTAAGTAAAATTTTGAAATATAACTTATTTTGGGAAATTCTGAATTTTTGTTAAAAGTGAGATTTTAGTTAAGTAAAATAATTGATAATAAGTTATATTCTGGGAATTTAAAACTTAATTGTTAAGTTAATAATTTAATTAAAGAAATGGGAATTTAATATTTGGATTTAAATAAGAAATTCATAATAAAATTTGATTTTTTGTATGAAAATTTACTTGTAAATTCATAAAAATATGAGTATTGAAATTATGACCTCATAATGTGAAAATATATGATTTATAAGTTAAATATGATTTAAATAAAAATTTACTTAGTAATGAAATTATAGTTAAACCTCGAAATTTTAAATATAAAGGATATTATAGCATTTTTGAATGTTGTAGTTAAATTTAAATGAACTTAAAGGCTAATTTGAACTAAAAGCTATTATCGCACTTTGTAAGTGCTATAGTTGATAAAGATAACTAAAATTTAGTTGGAAATAAAGAAATCTATTACAACACTTAAATGCTGTCTTTTGTAAATGAACTGTTTTAACCTATAACTTTAGGTAGCATTTTATAAGTGCTACATAAACTGAATTTTTGATTGTTTTAATAAAATTTAATAATCTTTAGGAAAAGGGCTTAAATTTTTGGAATTTAGTATGTAATTATTAAAAATAAGAAATTGACTTTAAATGGTTTTAAATGTGAGTTGAAAGGCAATTAATTCCTAAATAGACTGAATAGATTTAAATGGTATTTTATATTAAATAAAATGACTGATGTTTAAATAAATGATGTTTGAAATGATATTATGATATTGAAATGTATTTGAAATTTATTTTGATTTTTAAAGTATAAATACAATTTTTAAAAGTTGTAACCATGGGTTATAATAACGTTTGGTTGTTAAAGAGACCGGGATCAGATATGGGCATACTTTCTGTCGATACCGAAAACCATTTTGACAACCATGTACGCGGTGGAGATTCCAGAATGAAGTAGGATGGTGGTGACGTTTTCGTTAAGGTAAATACGTGGACCCGACTCCCATGAGTTGGCATAAGGTGGCTAAAACAGGAGCAATTGACGGACTAATAAGGTAGCACCTTTGATAGGACGCACTTCTTCGTATGCCATTCTATTACTTTGTGATTGTTTGGTGCACACCTTTGATATGGGAGTGTTATTTGAGGTGGGCGGTAGCTGCGCGCTACGCGTTACCACCGGTCCGGAAGCATAATTGGTATATCTACCCTGACATTGCCTAGTTGTGTCATGTCACCTACCCTAGCGCGCCTTATACGATTTTGGTTTTGTACCATACCTAGGGAGTGCCCTCTGACGACGCCCATTCCGGGAAAGATTACGGTACTGTATAGACTATGGGAATATATTATGTGTTAAGGTGGAAAATGTAAAGCCTTAACGCTATTTAAAAGTAAGTTTATTTTACTATTAGACACTATTATAATGGCGAAGTATTACTACATAGTAAATAGTTTAACGGATCCTTAGAGGATGGGCGGTCCCAAGCATCCTTTAAGTTTTTTTCTCTATATTACAGTACACTTGAATTATTTTACACTGTATAAGCATGTTTGTCCTGACTCGAGTGTTCATATTTTATTTTACGCTCGGGTCAGCCTGAGTTGCAGTTCAGTTTCATCCCGGAGCTAGGATTTCTGTAGATCACTTTCAAGCTGCTGGCAAACTTCCCTTCTAGTTCTTTATCTAAAATTTTTAAATCAAGACTAGTGGACATTTGGATTGTTCTACTGATGATTTAAAACTACATTTGGATTAAAGAATATGTAATTTTTATTTGATTGAGACTATTTATAGTGGCTTCATGAACCACTAAGTATTTTTAAATTCCGCTGCGAGTTTTCTGATATCTGTGTCTGTGATTCTGTGATTATTTATTTACTGTATATTTTGAGATTTGCCAAATTTTATTTATAACGCGGTATTTTGGACAATTCACCGACATGTGCGAATGCGAATGGTTGAAAATATCGGGTCGTTACATTTGTTATCAGAGCTTTGGCTCTAGGCAAAACTTATAATGTATGGTAAATTTGATTTATAAAATCACTTTCATTCGAGCTTGAATCTCTTCCTTTTCGAGTTTTGGAACGTTCCTTGCGGTTCCGAAGTTCATTCGTGTCCCTCACTATTCATTTTCTTTCGATTCTGGAGTATCCCATAACTCCACTTCGGATGATCTTTATAGTGAATTGGCGGTCTCGCCATTATTCTAATAAAGGGGTGAAACTCCTTTACAATTAGCATTGATTCACTAGAGATTTATATTTATCCTCGGTTTAGATGCTAGTATCTTTGGTTATTATGAACTCTATCTCTTCAGATCGAATGTAGATTTACCCCAGAAAATCCACATCGATCTTATTCTTAAGTCGCGGTTGACTCGGTTAAGGTTGCCCGCGATTTATATAAACTTATCTGGTTCCTTATTCTGTTATTTAATCATCGGATCTTCTGGTTCCAACCTATCTTTAAATCAAAATTCTCGTTGATTTGAGTCCTTCAAATTTGAATCTCTATACTTGTTTTGAAAAATTTGTTCCTATATTTGGGAAAAATCTAATATTATATATATAAGTATAATTTTCAGAATTTAACTAGTTGTTTAGAGATAATAGTCTTTGATTTTATTTATGGTTTTGTAAACCATTGGTTTTGTCTTATATAAATAATTGAACTATAAAACATGGTTATAAATTTATTTGGAAACAGAAATGAATTTAAAACATGAATTTAAGAATTTAATTTCTGATAGTTTCAAACCTTGTGTTTAAAGTCTTAAAAGGATATATTATTATTTAAATTATTTTCGAATAGAAATTTGTTTCCAAAGAATTTTAAAGTTTTAAAAATTAGTGCTCTTCTCTTTGTCACTGGAAAATAATTTCGGTGATAACTGCAGCATCATCGACATTCATTTTCGAGTATCGAAGTGAAGAGACCACGCTGTAGTTTTGCTTCAAAAATTTAATTGATTTGAATTTCTAAAATATGACTTAATTTATAATATATATAGATATATGATTTAAATTTGATTTGACATATACTATATGTATGTATTTATTTATCTCTGCAGTGTTTGAAGTTAATTGGAAATTTAATTCATAAATTTATGTTAAAGGGTGATTCTAATGATAAAATAAAGTCAAATTTTGAATGAATATTTAAACTTGAATAATAGAATTGGAAGTTTTTTTACTTGTAAAATATTAAATTGCATGCCAATATAACATACCTAAATCATTCAGAAATTAACTGTGTAATTGGATAATGTACAATATAAAAGGATTTTATAAATAAAATTTGAGTGGTTATAATAAATGTTATACACTTAAAGTTTCAGTTACAAAAAGACAAATATAGGTAAATAGAATAAAATAATAATTGAATAATATACAATATCAAATGGTGTTAAAGGAAATTTAGAAATAAATTGGAATAATTAAAATAAATGTAATCTACTTAATATGCGCGATAAGATATAGTAAGTAGAATATATTTAATAATAATCTGGAATAAAGAAGAATTAAATTTGTTGAATAAAAGATGATTATTATAAATGACTATACAAATTTATGATTTTAGAAATTGTTAATTTCAAAATAATTGGATAACAAGATAATTAATTTGGAAATAGTTAAGATTGATTTAACTTCAGTAAAAATCAAATGAATTAAATCAATTGTTGAATATTAATTAATTTAAATTGAATTTATATGGTTTAAACCAATAATTCCATTTTGAGTTTCAATTTAGTTTTCTTTCAGGGTGTTTCTATTCTTCTACCTCCTTTCTTTTCGGGGACGAAAAGTTCTGAGTAGGGAAGAGTGTAACAACCCATAATTTTGTAAATATTTTAATTAAGTTTTACTTGAAAACGTTGTTTTTTTTTAAAGTAAAATTTTCAATAATTAAATTTTTAAGTTAATAAGTTTTGGTAAAAAAAAAAGGAGGGAAAAAAACTTATTGTAATTTGAATTTAAGCCTTAATTAATGTAATATTTCTGTTATTGATTCAAATAGAAAAAATATGTAGTTTATTAATGTTTTCATGTGTTCATTATTTAAATCCAATCTTTTGGTTTTTGCATACTTTTGTTTAAAGTTAAGAAAAAAAAGGGGGGCTTCTTTATAAAAATAACTTGAATTTATTACAAAATATCACGATTCCTTTTATTTCCTTTTAAATTAACGTTAGACCTTAATTTATTGCTTAATATTAAAGAATTTACTAAGTTATATATTTTAACATAAAGATGTTGTATTAGGTTTAAGACATTATTTACAATGATTTGTATATACATATGTGTGTGCGTTAATTTGACTTAAGATTTATAAGATGGACTTGTTTGCAAAGTCATAACTTTTTTAATCTTAAACCCTTTTAATCTGGAGATTAGGTTCAAAATTGTTGTCTTTGATTTTAGGCTCATAAAATAGTGAAACTTAATTTTAGCACATTTATATGTATAAGTCTATTATATATATATATATATATATATATATATATACGTATACGTATATGTTTTTAATAATACTATGACCAATAAAGGTATGTATGAAGGAAACATCATCTTTGCACACAATCTAATATTGCACTTACATAATTTACTGTAGAATACATTTGGACATAGTTACATTCCATGCCATGAATAAATAGCTTGTTAATGACATTTAATTAATCAATCATTTGATAAGAGAAAGAATGAAAGGTTTCTCTCTCCATATGCATAATTAAGCTCTAGATTAATTACCTGTTCTTAGGGAAAGAAACGAAAGGTTTCCTTAATTCTTGCCTTTTTGTTTTCCTAACATTTGTTCCTTTCTAGCCATTCATTCCTTTAGTTTAGCCGTATATTTTGCCTTGCAATTCACGTACAAGTTTCTCTTTTTCTCATCTTCTTTATTTTCTCATTTCCTAAGAGAGAGAAAAATACTACAAGCACTTTATTCTTTTATTTATAAAACCTTGGAATTTATTATAATATAAATTTTTAATTTGAGTAAATAATTTCCCAAAATTCTATAATAAAAATGAAAGTTTCTGAAATTTTTAACTTTGTTAAGGATAGATTTAATTGGAATTTTAAATAAAGAAATGGATTATCTACTTTCTTTAAAAATGAGTAATATTTTTTGAATAATAAATTTCATTGGAAATGGTAAATAAATCAGAATAATGTAAACATGTTAAGGAGTAACTTTTAAGAATTCGGTGTATTAATAAACTGTTAAAATTACGTGTTTATAAGGGTACGACATTTAATGGAATAAATAACATATAAAATAGGAAAACGTATTAATTAAAAAACGTTACTTTGTATTAATTTGGGGGTATTTTATTGCGTCGGTTTTGCGAATTTTAAAATTCATACCACAATATCTATATGAATAAAAAAAATCAGTTAAAGAATTGCTTTAGCCAAAAGTTACACTTTCCATAGCTTTCATTGGTCTTAAGTTGGTATAAAATTGTGACGCCCCACCTCTATACCCACGCTAGCCAAGAACACTACGGTGTAGTATTGTCAACTAGCACGGAGAATAAGCCTGTTGAGGAGCGACCATCCATGTAAGTTCTTATCTCACGGTGGCTATAAATAAGCTTCGGAAACAAACATAGAAATAAGCATAACACAAATCAGTCACAGACATCCATATCACAAAGGCGGAAGAAGATATGAATATAAAACTAACACATGAAAGTGTACATCAGAGTAGTGGTCAAAAAGATCCACAATAATACAAAAGAATAGCAACACGTGCTATACAAAAGAATACAACAATGAGTCTATATCTCATGTGTTTACAACAAAAACTGCTAATCTAAATAGTTAGCCAAAAGTCAGAGTAGCTAATCCCGAGAAGAAGTCAAGCAGAAGCACCTGTAAAACCTCGGTCTGACCCAAGTATTATTTAAGAAAATAATAAACGGATCAGTCTAGCTATAAATATCAGATGACATGATATAAATTAAAGGATATGGCATAAACATAAAATATCCATACTGACATACTACTATAAGTATGCAAATGATGATCAACAGAAGATCAATCAAAAAGAGATAAATCGATATCACAAGAATCTTCTCAAAGATCCAAAGAGGGCATCGTACCCTAAACTTGTACTCATAACAAGTCAATGACATAAATTCCAGAAATCAACACAAGAAATCCAGAAATCACAGAAAAAGGGAAAGAGGCCTATCACATGACGGTCGGAAGACCATGGGGAGCTACCCCATATGTGTGAGTCAAAATCACACAGATGAGGTCTAGACTAACCAAAAATCAAAAAGGTATGTGTGAGTAAAATCACACAAGTGGTGTCTAGTCTGACCTCGCAAACAAGAGACATCGCACAATTGCTAGTCTAAATCATAAGAATGATCGTCATGATCAACGAGAAGTGTCAATTACACTAAGCTAGTAAATATAAAAGTTTAGCTTCATGTCCCATAACCACTTGATTAACTTAAATATTTACGAACAAACTGTAAATCTTCACTAGAAAATTGTCACAAAAAGGTTCAATCGAACAAGTCCAAGAGTTAACCGACGAAGCAAACGCAATGGTTTCATACCACTTGTTTTACTAAGCCGTTTAATTCAATTTCTCATACGAGTGAGGTAAAGGTTTGTATATATTAGTAGATTGGAAAACGGTTTAAGAAAAGAGCTTTGTTATTGAAAATAGAGTTGAAATCATTTTGTTGAAAGAGTTTTGATATTTACTACTAGTATAGAAAACCTTTATATTTTAAAGTGACAAATCATAGAAGTGATTGTAGAAACAATCAATCATAAAAATTCACATACGAAGACGTGAATAAAATCCAAAGAAACCGATAAAGAATCCATTGAAATAGATATTCAAAAATCCATAAAATCGACCGAGAAGCCAAAGATAGTCTGTCTCGAAGAGTGGTCAATCTCAGCATCTCAACAAAGCAAGTTCTGTTGAATGCTTTTCAGATAAGATCCCCTACGGAGGGGGGTCCAGGGGGGGTGGCAACCCCCCTAGGTGGGGGTGCGGGGGAAACGCCACCGCTACGGAGTTCGACCTGCCCGGTCAGGTCGCGGGGGTCCAGGGGGCAGCGCCCCGACCAAAACGGTACGACCTAGTGAAGACCAAAGGAAGGATAGGATCGAGCGACTTAAAGGCTTTCGACCTAAAGAGTCATGACCTAAAGGAGTAAGCGACCCTAAGGAAACTCGCGACCTAACATGGCCGAGCTAAGGTGAGGTGCAACTCAACCAGGTAAGCGACCTAAGGGAGACGAGCGACCTAAGGAACTCGCGACCTAACAATAGCACAGGTCAAGCGACCTAATGTTTTAAGGCCGAGCGACCTAATTAAACTCGCGACTTAATGGTGTGAAAGGCGTGCGACCTAAAGTGTTACGACCTAAGGGTCGAGCGACTTAGTGGAACAAGGTCATACGACCTAATACTTGTAGTAGGGTTGGACGACCTAACGGAGTAAACGGTCGAGCGACCTAACAGGTTATAGGTCATGCGACCTAGTGGGTTAACGGCCTAACAACCTAAGGGTTATAGGCCCAACGACCTAACGGGTTATAGGTCCAACGACCTAGCGGGTTAGAAGGTCATGCGACCTAAAAATGGAAGGCAAGGCCGAGCGACTTAAAGAACCAAGGCCACACGAGTTAATGCCTAACGACCTGACGACCTACGACCTAAAGGCCCACGACTTACGACCTAAGGAGCCAGAGCGAGCGACCTAAGGCTGTATAGGGGATTTAAGGCCAGAAATGACCTAAGTGTTTGCGACCTAACGACCTAAAAGCCCACGACCTACGACCTAAGAGCCATACGACCTACGACCTAATTCCGAGTGCCGAGCGACCTAACGTTGTAGGCCATTTTAAGGTCGGAAACGAGCTATTTTGAGGCCGAGACTTTTCCACGCGAACGGCCTAGCATAGGCAGAACGACCTAAGTGTAGAATTTCACCAAAATCACTAAAAATTGGAGTTTTTCGCCAATTCGATTCAAACCAAATGCAAATGTGCATGCAAAAGTGATAGGGAATCATTCCCAATAGTCCAATATAGTTATAGACTAGAATTGTGAGATAAAAATCTCACCTTTTCACCAAATTTATGAAGAAAGAGCTTGAAGGCAATGGAGAAGCAACCACAAGCTTGAATCAATGTCTTCTTCTTGAATTTGGAGTTGAATGATGAATTGCAATTGAATTTGAGCTTTGGAGTTTTAATTTCCCATTCCCTCCTCCATTTTTGATAAAGCAAATAGAATGAAGTTATGAAGAGAAGGGGTGAAGGTTGGGTCTAAATAGGCTAAAAGCCCAAACTAAAGTCCAAAGCGAAAAGTAGCGAAATTCCATTAACTCCAAACATATCAAAGCTTATACCCAAAAAGATTGCAAACGTCATTTTGAACTCAATGGCAGTGGTCTCGAGTCCTAATTTGAACGTATGCAAAAAGTAGCTTTTCGGACTATAATCCAACTAACGATAAAATATTTAAATATAAAATCGATAAATATGCGGGTTGTTACAGACTCCCCTCCTTAAAGAAATTGCGTCCTCGCAATATATAAGATGGAAATACAAGTAACAACCATGAAAGCATATTAACACAAAATAAATTTGAAATAGGAAGTTCACCACAAAGAGCAGGAGTAAGCAAGTCCGGATGTGTTCGCTCGATGAATTCTCGGGATTTCCCAAGAGCAATCCTTAGGATTTGAGGACCATTGAACCTTCACAAGCGGAACATCTTTATTTCGAAGCCGTTTGACCTCCGAAGCAATAATTCGAAGAGGTTGCTGCTCATAAGTTAAATTTGGCGAAACTTCAATTTCTTCCACGACACCAGGCTGAAGAATAGAATCGGAATCTCGTAGGCATTTCCGTAATTGAGAAACATGAAACACGTCATGCATGGCAGAAAATTGAGCTGGTAATGAAGGCGATAAGCCATGGAACCAATACGTCCAGCGATAGGAAATGACCCAATATATCGAGGCGCTAACTTTCCCAACCGACTGAAACGTACTACACCCTCCACAGGTGAAACACGAATAAAATCTGGACCTGAAACCAGCTTCTCACTGACCTTAAGCCAACAAGAAGGAGATCGGCATAGCCTTCCCTAGAGTGCCTTGAAAGATGCTATACCAATACTAGATTGGAAGTTATGATTATAGGAAAACTCAATAAGAGAATTATGATTTTCCCAACTTCCACAAAAATCAAGCACACAACACGAAGATGGTCTTCAAGAGTTTGGTTCACACGCTCTGTTTGTCTATTGGACTGGGGAAATAAGCGGTGCTAAAATTAAGCTTCGTTTCTAAAGCTTTTTGAAGACACTTCCAAAATCCACAAGTAAACAATGGATCACTATCGCTATCAATACAAGTAGGAACTCCATATAATTTAACAATTTCTTTTAATAAAGAGTTTGGCCAAAAGAGGAACGATTCGGTTAAACCGAACGGGAATAAAATGGGCGGAGTTAGTAAGTCTATCTACTATAACCCATAAGTTACCATGACCCGAACGAGAACGGGAAAGGCCATCTATAAAATCCATGGAGTTTTGGTCCCACTTCCAAATTGGAATTTCTAAAGGTTGCAATAACCGATCAGGCCTTTGGTGTTCGGCCATGACAAGTTGGCAAGTCATGCAACACTTAACAAAGTTAGCGATAACAGATTTCATTCACTCCCGATAATAAAGTCGCTTCATATCTGCGTACATTTTACTACTACTTGGATGAACGGTAATATTAGAACGATGTGAATCTTCAAAAATATAATGACGAGGATCACAAATATTTGGTATGATAAGTCTACCAAACTTTCAAATGTCGCCACGAAAATCAATTTTTGAAGTCTTTCAAACTTTCGATATTAATTTCATCCCCACGACCTTGGCTACGAAGAGCCAATTCGGGATATAGCCCTTTGAGCTTCAAGAATGCAGTCTAAAAAGAAGGAGGATCCTCTAGACTACATAAAACCAGGGATGCACATAAATCAGATTTTTGCGATCTCGAATCTCACAAGTGTATAGAGTCTCGAGATCGTTCCATTCGGATATCATCCTATAAACAACTGATTATTGCTTACAACTAAGTGCATTGGCAACACGATTTCCCTTCTGGGAGTATAAAGAATATCAAGATCATAAGATGCAAGAAATTCGAGCCAACATGGTTGACACAAATTATGTTTCTTATGAGAAAATAGGTATCCCAATGATTTATAAACGAGGTAGAGAACAAATTTCTCCACCAAAGATGATGATGCCAAATATTAAAAGCAAAATCAATAGCCGCGAGCACCAGATCATAAGCGGCATACCTAGTCTCGATCGGCTTTAAAGATTTAGAAGCAAAAGTGATTGCACGTACTCTTTCGCAAGAGAACGACATCCAAACCAATACAATAAGCATTGGTACTAAAGTTATAGTCTTGGTTCCCTTTGGAAAACACAAGAATAAGAGTATCGAAAAGAGAGAATTTTAATTTTCTTTTCTCAAAAGCTAAAACTTTCAAAATCACAATCACCTTTATAGAAAAACTTACATTTTACAAGTCAATTTATTTTGTCTGATTGTCTCATCAAAGCGTTTAGGAAATCCCTATCGATAACGTTGATCAAGCGCATCGACCAGAATTCTTAAAACACTAAATGGGCAATACAACACAAAATTATCTCTTTATAGGAATTTAAAATATCTTCTTAAAAAGATTTGCAAAATTTTAAATTTCAATTTTAATCCAAAATTAATAAATACGAGATTTGAATTATTGAGATATTCATAGAATACTCGACTTATAAAATGGATGAAATAGACTGGATAAACTGAATGACACAATATGTCATTCATATTAATCATAACGAGTGCGGAATGCGGTATGTAGAAGGCTAACTTCCGCAACTCGTAGCGATTGAAATTCGGTGGCAAGGTCAAACTGGAAAGACCTTAATACCACTTAAAAAGGTTGCTTAGGTGATAATCCTAAGACGAACTCAAAAATACCGGAAAATTCTCAACCGATTAAGAATGAGAGAGATATCTCTTTACTCAACATGTGAGCTAAAAGAGCAAAATGATGCCATCGATTTGAAATCGAAATCACAAAGGAAAAATATGAATCTGCTTAACAGATCGAAAATATCGAAAATGAATAGTCCTTTCGGAAAAATTGGATATGGGCTTTGCAATAAGCCAATCCTTTTACGCAAATCAATTCCGAAACCAAAGCAATGCATAACATGCAAATTGGTTCGGAAAGAAAAATCACATGAAATAATTTTCGATGTCATTAAAAAGCAAGTAGAGTGTTGCGGATCCACTAATCCGGATTCGCAATCCTCAAAGAAGTCATCAAGCCCTAAGCATAAAAAGAAAGAAAATCAACAAGTTTTTCTGATATAAAAATGATGAGACGAACCTATATAAAAAAGAACTCGAATCGGATAATCGAAAACAATGTAATCAAGGATTAAATAAGAAATACCTTGACCCAGAGAAGTTCCGTTAGAAGCATTTAGCCTTCCTTCTCTCTTGCTAGGTCGCTTGGGACATGTAGACAAGTAATGGCCCGAGCCTTTGCAATAGCGGCAATAGAGAGGTTCCGGGCACTTAATTACATAATGGTCTGTGGAACCACAATTGTAACATCATTTACAACAAGAGGTATGTGGCTTGGCTACCGAAGTTTCTGGTTCCACCCTCTTCTTGCTTAGAAGTATGGGGCAGACAGAAATATGATGACTGGAATCTTTGCAATAGCGACAAAACAGTGGCTCCGGACACTCCTTTGCATAGTGGTCCTTAGAATTACAATTGTAGCATCCTCCACGATTAGGGATTGGAGTCTTTGCTACAAAAGTAGTTTGTTTCACTCTCTTATTGGGATTAAGGCTCTTGAACTTAATATGCCTCTTCTTGGAAGTCCCAATATCACTATCAATTCCTTTATCAGCCTCTTCCTCTTGTAGAGTGATATCTACAAGCTGGTCGAAAGGAACTTCTAGTTTCAAAGGTAAGATCTTTGTGGTATTCTTACTCAAAGCATAGATAAACTCTTGATTCTTTACAAGATCCAAAAGTTGTTGGGCAGACATGAATGCTCCATCCAGAGAAGTGCTACTGGATTGACCAGCGCTAGGACTGCTAGAACTAACCATTTCTCTTCCTTAAGAAAGAAAGAAGGAAGAAGAAGAAGGTTATTCACAAAATGAATATCAAGCAATCTTGATAGGTAAAACAAGGAATCATAAAGAAAATAGGATGAATCGGTACGAAGACTCGAATTAAATCCTAAGGCACAACTCCTAAGAAAGACTTAGGACATGATCCTTGATAGATTATTCTACGTTGTTCCAAAGTTTGGCTCTGATACCAAGCTGTGACGCCCCACCTCTATACCCACGCTAGCCAAGAACACTACGGTGTAGTGTTGTCAACTAACAAGGAGAATAAGCCTGTTGAGGAGCGACCATCCATGTAAGTTCTTATCTCACGGTGGCTATAAATAAGCTTCGGAAACAAACATCGAAATAAGCATAACACAAATCAGTCACAGACATCCATATCACAAAGGCGGAAGAAGATATGAATATAAAACTAACACATGAAAGTGTACATCAGAGTAGTGGTCAAAAAGATCCACAATAATACAAAAGAATAGCAACACGTGCTATACAAAAGAATACAACAATGAGTCTATATCTCATGTGTTTACAACAAAAACTGCTAATCTAAATAGTTAGCCAAAAGTCAGAGTAGCTAATCCCGGGAAGAAGTCAAGCAGAAGCACCTGTAACACCTCGGTCTGACCCGAGTATTATTTAAGAAAATAATAAACGGATCAGTCTAGCTATAAATATCAGATGACATGATATAAATTAAAGGATATGGCATAAACATAAAATATCCATACTGACATACTACTATAAGTATGCAAATGATGATCAACAGAAGATCAATCAAAAAGAGATAAATCGATATCACAAGAATCTTCTCAAAGATCCAAAGAGGGCATCATACCCTAAACTTGTACTCATAATAAGTCAATGACATAAATTCCAGAAATCAACACAAGAAATCCAGAAATCACAGAAAAAGGGAAAGAGGCCTATCACATGACGGTCCAAAGACCATGGGGAGCTACCCCATATGTGTGATTCGAAATCACACAGATGAGGTCTAGACTAACCAAAAATCAAAAAGGTATGTGTGAGTGAAATCACACAAGTGGTGTCTAGTCTGACCTTGCAAACAAGAGACATCGCACAATTGCTAGTCTAAATCATAAGAATGATCGTCATGATCAACGAGAAGTGTCAATTACACTAAGCTAGAAAATATAAAAGTTTAGCTTCATGTCCCATAACCACTTGCTTAACTTAAATATTTACGAACAAACTGTAAATCTTCACTAGAAAATTGTCACAAAAAGGTTCAATCGAACAAGTCCAAGAGTTAACCGACGAAGCAAACGCAAGCGTTTTCATACCACTTGTTTTACTAAGCCGTTTAATTCAATTTCTCATACGAGTGAGGTAAAGGTTTGTATATATTAGTAGATTGGAAAACGGTTTAAGAAAAGAGCTTTGTTATTGAAAATAGAGTTGAAATCTTTTTGTTGAAAGAGTTTTGATATTTACTACTAGTATAGAAAACCTTTATATTTTAAAGTGACAAATCATAGAAGTGATTGTAGAAACAATCAATCATAAAAATTCACATACGAAGACGTGAATAAAATCCAAAGAAACCGATAAAGAATCCATTGAAATAGATATTCAAAAATCCATAAAATCGACCGAGAAGCCAAAGATAGTTTGTCTCGAAGAGTGGTCAATCTCAGCATCTCAACAAAGCAAGTTCTGTTGAATGCTTTTCAGATAAGATCCCCTACGGAGGGGGGTCCGGGGGGGTGGCAACCCCCCTAGGTGGGGGTGCGGGGGAAACGCCACCGCTACGGGGTTCGTCCTGCCCGGTCAGGTCGCGGGGGTCCAGTAGGTAGCGCCCTCGGCGAGGTGTGGGGCAGCGCCCCGACTAAAATGGTACGGCCTAGTAAAGACCAAAGGAAGGATAGGATCGAGCGACTTAAAGGGTTTCGACCTAAAGAGTCATGACCTAAAGGAGTAAGCGACCCTAAGGAAACTCGCGACCTAACATGGCGGAGCTAAGGTGAGGTGCGACTCAACTAGGTAAGCGACCTAAGGGAGACGAGCGACCTAAGGAACTCGCGACCTAACAATAGCACAGGTCAAGCGACCTAATGTTTTAAGGCCGAGCGACCTAATTAAACTCGCGACTTAATGGTGTGAAAGGCGTGCGACCTAAAGTGTTACGACCTAAGGGTCGAGCGACTTAGTGGAACAAGGTCATACGACCTAATACTTGTAGTAGGGTTGGACGACCTAACGGAGTAAACGGTCGAGCGACCTAACAGGTTATAGGTCATGCGACCTAGTGGGTTAACGGCCTAACGACCTAAGGGTTATAGGCCCAACGACCTAACGGGTTATAGGTCCAACGACCTAGCGGGTTAGAAGGTCATGCGACCTAAAAATGGAAGGCAAGGCCGAGCGACTTAAAGAACCAAGGCCACACGAGTTAAGGCCTAACGACCTGACGACCTACGACCTAAAGGCCCACGACTTACGACCTAAGGAGCCAGAGCGAGCGACCTAAGGCTGTATAGGGGATTTAAGGCCAGAAACGACCTAAGTGTTTGCGACCTAACGACCTAAAAGCCCACGACCTACGACCTAAGAGCCATACGACCTACGACCTAATTCCGAGTGCCGAGCGACCTAACGTTGTAGGCCATTTTAAGGTCGGAAACGAGCTATTTTGAGGCTGAGACTTTTCCACGCGAACGACCTAGCATAGGCAGAACGACCTAAGTGCAGAATTTCACCAAAAACACTAAAAATTGGAGTTTTTTGCCAATTCGATTCAAACCAAATGCAAAAGTGCATGCAAAAGTGATAGGGAATCATTCCCAACAGTCCAATATAGTTATAGACTAGAATTGTGAGATAAAAATCTCACCTTTTCACCAAATTTATGAAGAAAGAGCTTGAAGGCAATGGAGAAGCAACCACAAGCTTGAATCAATGTCTTCTTCTTGAATTTGGAGTTGAATGATGAATTGCAATTGAATTTGAGCTTTGGAGTTTTAATTTCCCATTCCCTCCTCCATTTTTGATAAAGCAAATAGAATGAAGTTATGAAGAGAAGGGGTGAAGGTTGGGTCTAAATAGGCTAAAAGCCCAAACTAAAGTCCAAAGCGAAAAGTATTGAAATTCCATTAACTCCAAACATATCAAAGCTTATACCCAAAAAGATTGCAAACGTCATTTTGAACTCAATGGCAGTGGTCTCGAGTCCTAATTTGAACGTATGCAAAAAGTAGCTTTTCGGACTATAATCCGACTAACGATAAAATATTTAAATATAAAATCGATAAATATGCGGGTTGTTACAAAAATCTTTATTAGAGTAACGTTCACAAATTTGTCCAAACTCCATCTCCATTTCAAAGACAAATATTATTACTTGCAGTTACTTTTCTTAATTCGCTCAACTTATTTAAATTGCAAATCGCACAACCGTTAATTAATGCAATGCAGGGAAATCATTTTCTTCCTTTACATCTAAAATTTGAAAATTTACATGTTGTTTTCCCCTGATAAATGCAAGCTTCCTATCTATAACACGTTCTAAACGAATTATAATTTTTGCCTTTGTTCCTAAAAAAATTGCCATGCACTTTTAAAAGAGGAAATTCAACCGTGCCTTTTCAATGCGTTTAAAGATATTTCACCTTCCGTTTATTTTAGTAAGTATAAAATCTTGTAAATCTATAACCGGTTCACATATTAACTTTTCTCCTTGCCTTTCCTTTCACCATTATAAACGCAAGGTTTAATTTATACAACACTTTCGAGATTATGATTTCCTTACCATTTACATTTTTAATTTTTTTGCCATTCCTTTATCAAATCAATGTACGTTACTTTTGGATATGTGGTCCAAGATACCATTGCAAAAATTAACTATTTGATTTAAATAATCTTTGCCTTATAAAAGCAATAATTCAACATCCCATATCAAAGCAAAAATATTTGCCTGCCTTTTTGTTCGCATTGATTTGCACACATTACTTTTCTTTGCGTACAAAGCTTCTGCCTATAAATACAAACCTCATATCACATTTCCTCACCTCAAAAATTGTCTGCATCTCCATCTACTTCTTTCTTTTTCGTGAGCAGGGAATCAGGTAATGGTTTATTTATTTTTCCTTCCTTCTTCTTTTGTTTTGTTATATTTTGTCATACACTTCATGCTTGGCCGCACCCTACCCCCTCCATCACTACTGTTGCCAACTCCTCCTCCAAGCCGATCCTTTTTGTAACGACCCGTAAATTACGACGATTTAATTTATTTAATAGAATTTTGTAATAAAAATTTAGTAGAAATAATAAAAGGTGATAAATATATATTGAACGATAATTTAACAATGGTAATTTAAGCCTTTGTTTGTAATATGAATAAACTTTTCAATAAAAATTGGTGTAAGTATTGTACCTGAATATAATGAGAAGATAGAGAATATAAGTAAGGCATTTAATTAGTTAAGTGTAAATTTATGGGTATAATAACAATTCGTATACATTACCTAATTAATCTGTCAATTAATTTGTTAAAAAAAATCAAAACCTTTTAATTTGGAAAATAATTTGATGCATATTGATAAGCGTTACTTTAACGATTAATTTTAAAGTGATGGGAAGAAAATAAGTAAAGTTATGTAGTAATAAATAAATAAAAATATCGCAATAAATAGGAAACTGACATAACATTTATTTATATGAACGTTACTTATTGATTTGAGAGTAACGGAAGTGTGAACGTAGAATAAAATAAGCGTAGATTTATGTTAGGTAATTATTGAGAAGATGGGGAATAAGTTGTAATAATATTAATTAAAAATTTATGCGTAAAACATGTTATGTAAGATATATTGATTCCATTTAATAAATTGAGGATTAATATTATCGAAGAGGATTAAATATGGTCTCAATGTAAATTTAGATAAGTTTTGAAATAAAGACTAATTCCATTCAGAAGATGACAATGGGTGCAATATTTTGATTTGCAAGCAATAGTAATAGGTTACATGTTTAATTGGTTGATAGAATTTGAATTCAAATAAATGTTAATACACTAAATAAAGGTTACATTAATATGATAACTAATACAACGTCTAGAAGTTTAATATAGAGTGTGTTAAGACGTAGAAATGGAAATTAGGAAGCAGTTGGAATTAAATGAAATTTTAGGTGTATTTATGAGAAATTTACGTACAATTAAAAAGGCGAATGAAATAAATACCAACCAGTTTTAGTGAATAACGGGATCTAAACCTAAATAAATAAATTCCCTGAAATTTAAGTTTTAATTTTTGATAAATTGGATTTGTACTTTAATATTGAAAATTTTGGGATTATTCAAAAATAAGTTAATGTAGGAAGTTGTTAAAGGATTCTGAATTTACCAAGTGGTCCAAACTGACAAAATTTGTAAATAATTAAAGTTGGATTGTAAATCAGATTCAATTAACCTATTATTAATTTATTTGCTTCGAATATAAAAAGTAATGATAGGGTTAATTGAAATTAAGGGTAGTTTAATTTGTATGTTATTTGGGATTAAGGAAAGATGGGTGGATATTAGGAGTTATATACTTAGATCATTCAATTTATTTGGATAACATTGTAATAAATGTAATTAAATGTACATTTACGTGAAATATAATACCATGCTTAATAGATTGCTAAGTTGTATATATTAAAGGGAATTTTATTAATTGTTTTTAAAAAAAACCTTAATTAATATGGTTGATAAATTTAATATAAGAAAAACCAATGAAATTCTTGGGAATAATGTAGGTTAATATGAGTTAGTAGTTAGGGTAGTGACTAAAATTGGTAATACATTGCAATTAATGTTAATAGTGTTGACATAAGCTAATAAATTTAAATGTTAATGCAATACCAATTTATGTATTTAAGGTGATTGCGAAATTGGAATTTGATAAATGCAGTAACTAACTCAGGGCAAATAGATTTTATGGAATCAATAAAAGATAGGTAAATTTAATGATTGTTTGGTGGTAATTTAAGCATGAATGGGAATAAATCGGGCAATAGTGAGAATTATTAATTATTACCCATCAATTTATTTAGAATCTAAATCAAATGCAACATTCGTTGTTATTTGTAGCTTATAGGTGGAAATAACGTAAACTTTATTCAGAATATGATAATTAGTTAGATTAAAAGAATGGAAGGCAGGATATATGGATTCATTTGGATTTAGAACATGATAATTTGAATTTATTGAATTTATTGGAAACTGAATAGAACATTTTATGTGATTGAAATTAAAGTTGGAATTCAGAGATGTTTTAGGAATTTCCATCTATAGGATACCAGTAGATAGGATAATTAAATGAAAGGTCAACTAAAGGATTTCTGCAAAGTTAATTTATAATTTGTAGATAAAATAAAATTGAAGTTTTACGCTGAAGTTAATAATGTACTCAGCATTTAAGAAACATCTTAAATTGTATAAATTTGAATAAACAATGAAGTAATAAATAATAATTATTAATAAAATCCAAAATTTGGTAACCCGTTTTCAAATTAATGATAATTAGTGTTGGTATAGGCTATTTATTTAAGTAACAGTGCGATGCCAAAAAAAATGGATTGGAAGTAGTTGCGAAATATAAAAAAATATATTTTAATAGGGAATTTAAATGTATATATACATAGAAATGTGGATTTTTATAGTATGAAAACTTTGTCAATTTACAATATTTAAATCTATTGAGAATGAATAAAAATCTAAGATAATTATTACGGTAATTTAGAAATTTAGTTGAAAATGGAAACTTATCTATGAATTTGGAATTTAATGAAATTGTGAATTTATATTGAAACTTATAAATGAAGCATCTAAATTTACATTTGTAAATACGTTTAAAATTCAATGTAAATGTCCGAGGAAGAAATTAATTTATTTACTAATCGGTAACGTATCCAATTAATATAAAATATTCTGGTGGGCCAACAACCGTTTTGCGCGTTTATGATTCGTGCCCACCTATCCTATTTCACTTTGTCTATTTATAGGCTGTGTAAACCCTAGCCTCTATCTATCTTCATTTCTCTCTGTGTGTTCTTTTCTTCAACTTCTTCTCTTCCAATGGCTGCAAAATTTCTAGATCCAATTATAGTCCAAAGTAAATAAAAAATATATATTTCAAACTCCTCTAAAAATTCCAGAAAAATTATATGTCATAATTCTCGAAGAGCGTAATCTGTTGGTACTGTCCGTTTTTTTTATTGGTGCTGTAGCGTGCTCGAATTTGAGAAGAAGGACGTGGCCTGTGACGTGGCATGGTGATGGGGTATATTTGTTTATTTTGCTTTATTTAATTTTTGTTTCAATCGAAATTTTCGAATAACTTTCTCATACGTAGTCCGATTCATGCGAAATTTTTTTTTGTTAGGATCGTAATTAAATTCCAGATCTGTTGACGCTGGTTTGGACTGATTCGGAGACCGTCGAATTTTTGAGTTTGAATTGAATTTAAATTCGATTTAAATTCAAAAGGTGAGTGTTTTAACCCACTCACAATTTCTAAAATTTCTTGTGTTTGTTAAATTAATTTTAGATATGAGTAGAAATTTATTTATGACTGTTTGGCATGTTTTATTCATTATCTCAGATAAATCGCATTCATTTAATATAACTGTTAATTAATTTTATTTATTGCATAAATTTGACAGTTAGAATTTATTTAATTGCATATTAACTGCCAGTCACAGTTATGTTAAATTTTTATTTCATATTAACTGCTAGTTAAATTTACGTTTATTTTTGCATATAAACTGCCAATTAACAGTTATTAAATTTATAATTGATACCATTATTTATCACCTGTTATGTATTGATGATTGTTTGAAATTAGATGATGACTGTGATAAATGGATGTATGATTTGATGGATGAATGGATGATTAATTTTATTAATTGCAAGTTGCTATGCATTTCATTCATTCGGGATTGCGGTTTGAAATGATATACAACCGCATTTTTATTTTTAAATTGCGGATTGAAATGATAAACATCCGTATCACTTGACCATAGGGTAGAAAATTTTATACAGGCACCGCGGTATATATATATATATATATATATATATATAATTATTTTTGAAATGATTTTCATGGTGTTGTAAAGCTATATATATGGTTTATGGGTTTTGATTTGGTTATTAATAAAGGTTATTTATATATAGTAAATTCCGGGTTTTAAACTTTGTATAAAATGGATTTGAAGTATAAATAAAGTTTGATTTTTTGAGATCAAGCATTTATTTGAAATTTAAATTCTAGAGTTTTAATGACTTAAAAGAGAATAAGGTTGAAGATGAATATTAAGTTAAATTGGAATTTAATAAAAAGTTAGAATTTTTAAAGGATATGATTTACAACTTGATTTTGTGTAGAGTGATTTAAATGAATATCAGGTTGATTTAAATGAATATATAATAAATTGCAAGAATATCCAGTTATGTGAAGATAAAGGTGTTACTTAGATTATACTGAATTCATTAAGTAAACATTTCAAGTCTAAATAATAAGTAATTGAATTTGATATATATGGGTTTGTCAAATGAGTTGTTTTTGAAATGGTGAAATATTTAAAGCTTTGAAACATAAGAATTAAAATGGTATTTGGAAGTTTAAATCGATATTTGGAATTGATTTGTGAAATGTAAAGAAGCTATTTTTTTTTATAAAAGTAATCTAATATTTGACCATTTAAGAGATGGAAACTTGTTTCAAAGTTATGATTTTCAAGGTAGTATAATTTGAAATTTTATATTCAAGAGTTTTGACCTCTAAATATTTACTTTGAAAACCCTATGATTTTGGAAAGTATATATATTGGAATAAAATGATATCGTATTAATTCGGGTTTTAAAAGGAAATGATATCATATTTATATAGTTTTGAAATGGATATTTTATTCTGGTTTTAAAGTATAATTATTTTAAATGACCGCGGTGTTATAATAACGATTGGTTGGCAAAGAGACCGGGATCGGATATGTTCATACTCTCTGTCGATACCGAAAACCACTTTGACTAACCGTGTACGCGGTGGAGATTCCAGAATGAAGTAGGTTGGTGGCGGCGTTTCCTGTAAGGTAAATACGTGGACCCAACTCCCGTGAGTTGGCATAAGGTGGCTAAAACATGAGCGATTGATGGGTTAATGAGGTAGCGCCTCTGATCGGACACTTCCCTTCGATACTATACTCTGACTTTGGATTTTTCGGTGGCCACCTTCACTTTTGATTTCTTTGATGTGGAGAGCTTGTTCGAGGTGGGCGGCAGCTGCGCGCTGCGCGTTTCCATCGTCCCAGAGCGTAATTGGTATATCTACCCTGGCATTGCCTAGTTGTGCCGTGTCACCTACCCTAGCGCGCCTTATACGATTTTGTTTTGTACCATACCTATGGAGTGCCCTCTGACGACGCCCAGTACGGGGGAGATTACGGTACTGTATAGACCATGGGAATATATAAATGTGTTAAGGTGGAAAATGTATAGCCTTAACGCTATTTAAAAGTAATTTCATTTTAAAATTAGACACTATTATAATAGCGCAATATACTACATAGTAAATAGTTTAACGGATCCTTAGGAGATGTAAATCCCGAGCATCTCTTGAGTTACTGTACTCATATTTATTTCTGTTAATTTAACTCACATAAGATCTTTTAGTTCTGACTCGAGTGTTTTGTCTTTTCAAATTCGCTCGGGTCAGCCGATCGTTTCAGGATCGAAGACTTTAGCTCTAGAGGACGAAGACGAAGATTTTTATTATTAATATTAATTATATTCCACTACACTCATATTGTTCTGCTGCTTTTTCGTATGGTATGTGTACTCTGATATGTATTGTATAAATAAAATCAAAGGTTTTGTAAAACAGCTTCATGAACTGTATATTTGATTATTATATTTTATCCTTCCGCTGTGAGATTCTGTTTATTTTTTTTCTTTCTCCGTTTTTCTTATTTATCCCATAACAATCCGCCCTTACGTATGGTTTGAATTAGCATGTGTGTCCGTTTAAATCGTGCGAAAAGGCGGGATGTTACAGTTGGTATCAGAGCTTTGGTTTAGCGATAAATCATGGCTTTGTGGGGTTTGACTCTTTATTAATAGGGTAGTAATACCCTATGGGAGTCAATGAGTGTATATATGAGAGAGCGTATTTGTTAGTGTTATAAAAAGGTTTTAATATTGTGTTAATTTGTTCCGTTTCGTATTTATAAATTCTGGTTGGTGCAAGGGACGCTATGACATCAATAGGGATTTCTAAACACTTAATAGGACACACCGACATAATATTTGTTTTTAATATAGGTGAATGAAATTTTTTTGCCTATTATATTTTTATATATAAAATAAAAAATTTCAATTGATATTTATAATTGGCTGCAATAGATTGATTGTTAGGCAATAAAGTGTAAATAATAATAGAAATAAGATTGAAAAATAAGATAAATGAAATTTGGAAATTTAGAACTTAAGTCCGGGGTTTTTCTTTTGAATGATTTTGAAATATATTAATAATTCTGTTTATAAGTATTTTCTGATATAAATATTTAACATAATTCGGAAGAATCGTTTTAAAGAAGATTTTTGAGAAAATAAGTTTTGTATTTTCCTCTCTGTCGCTGGAAAATAATTTCGGTGATGGCGGCCGCATCATCGACTTTCATTTTCGAGTTTCGAAGGGGAAAGGCCACTGTAGTAGTTCTACTGCAGATTCATTTTCGAAAAAGATATAAAATTTTAATTGTTTTAAATAAAATTAGAGGTATATAAGTTAGAAGAATATATTTATCTAATATTTCAAAATAATTTGAAATTTAACCCGGCATTTAATTCTTAAATTTCCATTAATTAATTGTTTAAATTATTGTAGTGAAATAAAAGGTAAGTGATTAATAAATTGAAACCTCTAATTTAGGTAAGAGATTTAATGCAATGTTATAAAGGGAAATTTGAAATTTGTAACATATGAGATAAAGAGTAATATTGTTGAACATTAAATTTAATTAAAAGATGAGATAAAACTTGTATAAGTTCATCTGCATTTTCTTTAACATATATAACTTACCAAATATAAAAAGTTGAAATGTTTAATAAGAAATGTAGTAGAAATTTGTACAAGTAATAGTAGGTAATGAAGCATTCAATGAATTTGCTGTATTCAATGACTTAAGATATAATTGAAATTTTACCAAGTAAATATAAATAAAGGTAAGCATGATAGATAGATGATTATAAAACTTAAGGAATTAAAGTAAATAAATAAGGACATGCTATTATAAATGAATGAATAATTATAACAAAATATAAGGAACCAACATGACCCGAGTTAATGGAATTGAATAATTGTAAGTAATAAGTAAAAATGAATGAGCAAACCTTTGATAAGTAAATGTGAATGAGAAAAAAATCACTATATAAACAAAAAGGGAAATCAAACAACTAAAGCATGAAATTTATAATAAGTTAGTTTGGTTGCTGGTTTGAATTGTTATTGTTTGATTTATGGTTGGTTGGGTAAGGAAATTTGAAGTTGTTGGATGAATAAATAATCTATTTTGTTCCATCTAAGACTGTTGAGTAAATGATGCACTTGATAGTTATTTTTCATTCCGTACAATTTCAAGTTTGAACCAAACAACTATTTGATTGTGTGATTGTATGGTTGTTTTGTAATTGTATGTATGTTGTTCGAGGAAATTGATGGTTGTTGTATTAATTTTGATGATTAGTGATTGGAACTACTTAGATATTTAAATTTTGGACTTAGAAATATTTTGAAATGTTCTCCAAACTCTAATAAATTTAAGTATAAAAAGATAATGTTGTAAATTTGTATATTTTAAGAAAAGTAACAGATATTGTAAATTTAATTGTTTATAAGGTAATGTTTTGAATAAGGTATGTAGACTCTAAATCCTTCTTTTCCCTTCTTTTTCCTTTTCGGGGACGAAAAGTTTTGAGTGGGGGAGAGTGTAACGACCTATAAATTTCGACGATTTAATTTATTTAATAGAATTTTGTAATAAAAATTTAGTAGAAATAATAAAAGGTGATAAATATATATTGAACGATAATTTAATAATGGTAATTTAAGACTTTGTTTGTAATATGAAAAAAAAATTCAATAAAAATTGGTGTAAGTATTGTACCTGAATATAATGGGAAATAGAGAATATAGGTAAGGCAATTAATTAGTTAAGTGTAAATTTATGGGTATAATAACAATTCGTATACATTACCTAATTAATCTGTCAATTAATTTGTTAAAAAAAATCAAAACCTTTTAATTTGGTAAATAATTTGATGCGTATTGATAAGCGTTACTTTAACGATTAATTTTAAAGTGATGGGAAGAAAATAAGTAAAGTTATGCAGTAATAAATAAATAAAAATATCGCAATAAATAGGAAACCGACATAACATTTATTTATATGAACGTTACTTATTGATTTGAGAGTAACGGAAGTGTGAACGTAGAATAAAATAAGCGTAGATTTATGTTAGGTAATTATTGAGAATATGGGGAATAAGTTGTAATAATATTAATTAAAAATTTATGCGTAAAACATGTTATGTAAGATATATTGATTCCATTTAATAAATTGAGGATTAATATTATCGAAGAGGATTAAATATGGTCTCAATGTAAATTTAGATAAGTTTTGAAATAAAGACTAATTCCATTCAGAAGATGACAATGGGTGCAATATTTTGATTTGTAAGCAATAGTAATAGGTTACATGTTTAGTTGGTTGATAGAATTTGAATTGAAATAAATGTTAATACACTAAATAAAGGTTACATTAATATGATAAGTAATACAATGTCTAGAAGTTTAATATAGAGTGTGCTAAGACGTAGAAATGGAAATTAGGAAGCAGTTGGAATTAAATGAAATTTTAGGTGTATTTATGAGAAATTTACGTACAATTAAAGAGGCGAATGAAATAAATACCAACCAATTTTAGTGAATAACGGGATCTAAACCTAAATAAATAAATTCCTTGAAATTTAAGTTTTAATTTTTGATAAATTGGATTTGTACTTTAATATTGAAAATTTTGGGATTATTCAAAAATAAATTAATGTAGGAAGTTGTTAAAGGATTCTGAATTTACCTAGTGGTCCAAACTGACAAAATTTGCAAATAATTAAAGTTGGACTGTAAATCTGATTCAATTAACCTATTATTAATTTATTTGCTTGGAATATAAAAAGTAATGATAGGGTTAATTGAAATTAAGGGTAGTTTAATTTGTATGTTATTTGGGATTAAGGCAAGATGGGTGGATATTAGGAGTTATATACTTAGATCATTCAATTTATTTGGATAACATTGTAATAAATGTAATTAAATGTACATTTACGTGAAATATAATACCATGCTTAATAGATTGCTAAATTGTATATATTAAAGGGAATTTTATTAATTGTTTTAAAAAAAAACCTTAATTAATATGGTTGATAAATTTAATATAAGAAAAACCAATGAAATTCTTGGGAATAATGTAGGTTAATATGAGTTAGTAGTTAGGGTAGTGACTAAAATTGGTAATACATTGCAATTAATGTTAATAGTGTTGACATAAGCTAATAAATTTAAATGTTAATGCAATACCAATTTATGTATTTAAGGTGATTGCGAAATTGGAATTTGATAAATGCAGTAACTAACTCAGGGAAAATAGATTTTATGGAATCAATAAAAGATAGGTAAATTTAATGATTGTTTGGTGGTAATTTAAGCATGAATGGGAATAAATCGGGCAATAGTGAGAATTATTAATTATTACCCATCAATTTATTTAGAATCTAAATCAAATGCAACATTCGTTGTTATTTGTAGCTTATAGGTGGAAATAACGTAAACTTTATTCAGAATATGATAATTAGTTAGATTAAAAGAATGGAAGGCAGGATATATGGATTCATTTGGATTTAGAACATGATAATTTGAATTTATTGAATTTATTGGAAACTGAATAGAACATTTTATGTGATTGAAATTAAAGTTGGAATTCGGAGATGTTTTAGGAATTCCCATCTATGGGATACCAATAGATAGGATAATTAAATGAAAGATCAACTAAAGGATTTCTGCAAAGTTAATTTATAATTTGTAGATAAAATAAAATTGAAGTTTTACGCTGAAGTTAATAATGTACTCAGCATTTAAGAAACATCTTAAATTGTATAAATTTGAATAAACAATGAAGTAATAAATAATAATTATTAATAAAATCCAAAATTTGGTAACCCGTTTTCAAATTAATGATAATTAGTGTTGGTATAGGCTATTTATTTAAGTAACAGTGCGATGCCAAAAAAAAATGGATTGGAAGTAATTGCGAAATATAAAAAAATATTTTAGTAGGGAATTCAAATGTATATATACATAGAAATGTGGATTTTTATAGTATGAAAACTTAGTCAATTTACAATAGTTAAATCCATTGAGAATGAATAAAAATCTAAGATAATTATTACGGTAATTTAGAAATTTAGTTGAAAATGGAAACTTATCTATGAATTTGGAATTTAATGAAATTGTGAATTTATATTGAAACTTATAAATGAAGCATCTAAATTTACATTTGTAAATACGTTTAAAATTCAATGTAAATGTCTGAGGAAGAAATTAATTTATTTACTAATCCGTAACGTATCCAATTAATATAAAATATTCTGGTGGGCCAACAACCATTTTGCGCGTTTATGATTCGTGCCCACCTATCCTATTTCACTTTGTCTATTTATAGGCTGTGTAAACCCTAGCCTCTATCTATCTTCATTTCTCTCTGTGTGTTCTTTTCTTCAACTTCTTCTCTTCCAATGGCTGCAAAATTTCTAGATCCAATTACAGTCCAAAATAAAAATAAAAAAAAATATATTTCAAACTCCTCTAAAAATTCCAGAAAAATTATATGTCATAATTCTCGAAGAGCGTAATCTGTTGGTACTGTCCGTTCTTTTTTGATTAGTGTTGTAGCGTGCTCGAATTTGAGAAGAAGGACGTGGCCTGTGACGTGGCATGCTGATGGGGTATATTTGTTTATTTTGTTTTATTTAATTTTTGTTTCAATCGAAATTTTCGAATAACTTTCTCATACGTAGTCCGATTCATGCGAATTTTTTTTTGTTAGGATCGTAATTAAATTTCAGATCTGTTGACGCTGGTTTGGACCGATTCCGAGACCGTCGAATTTTTGAGTTTGAATTGAATTTAAATTCGATTTAAATTCAAAAGTTGAGTGTTTTATCCCACTCACAATCTCTAAAATTTCTTGTGTTTGTTAAATTAATTTTAGATATGAGTAGAAATTTATTTATGACTGTTTGGCATGTTTTATTCATTATCTCCGATAAATCGCATTCATTTAATATAACTGTTAATTAATTTTATTTATTGCATAAATTTGACAGTTAGAATTTATTTAATTCCATATTAACTGCCAGTCACAGTTATGTTAAATTTTTATTTCATATTGACTGCCAGTTAAATTTACGTTTATTTTTGCATATAAACTGCCAATTAACAGTTATTAAATTTATTTTGAGTATAAACTGATAATTGATATCATTATTTATCACCTGTTATGTATTGATGATTGTTTGAAATTAGATTATGACTGTGATAAATGGATGTATGATTTGATGGATGAATGGATGATTAATTTTATTAATTGCAAGTGGCTATGCATTTCATTCATTCGGGATTGCGGTTTGAAATGATATACAACCGCATTTTTATTTTTAAATTGCGGATTGAAATGATAAACATCCGTATCACTTGACCATAGGGTAGAAAATTTTATACAGGCACCGCGGTATATATATATATATATATATATATATATATATATATATATATATATATAATTATTTTTGAAATGATTTTCATGGTGTTGTAAAGCTATATATATGGTTTATGGGTTTTGATTTGGTTATTAATAAAGGTTATTTATATATAGTAAATTCCGGGTTTTAAACTTTGTAAAAAATGGATTTGAAGTATAAAATAAAGTTTGATTTTTTGAGATCAAGCATTTATTTGAAATTTAAATCCTAGAGTTTTAATGACTTAAAAGAGAATAAGGTTGAAGATGAATATTAAGTTAAATTGGAATTTAATAAAAAGTTAGAATTTTTAAAGGATATGATTAACAACTTGATTTTATGTAGAGTGATTTAAATGAATATCAGGTTGATTTAAATGAATACATGATAAATTGAAAGAATATCCAGTTATGTGAAGATAAAGGATTTACTTAGATTATATTGAATTCATTAAGTAAACATTTCAAGTCTAAACAATAAGTAATTGAATTTGATATATATGGGTTTGTCAAATGAGTTGTTTTTGAAATGGTGAAATATTTAAAGCTTTGAAACATAAGAATTAAAATGGTATTTGGAAGTTTAAATCGATATTTGGAATTGATTTGTGAAATGTAAAGAAGCTATTTTGTTTTATAAAAGTAATCTAATATTTGACCATTTAAGAGATGGAAACTTGTTTCAAAGTTATGATTTTCAAGGTAGTATAATTTGAAATTTTGTATTCAAGAGTTTTGACCTCTAAATATTTACTTTGAAAACCCTATGATTTTGGAAAGTATATATATTGGAATAAAATGATATCGTATTAATTTGGGTTTTAAAAGGAAATGATATCATATTTATATGGTTTTGAAATGGATATTTTATTCTGGTTTTAAAGTATAATTATTTTAAATGACCGCGGTGTTATAATAACGATTGGTTGGCAAAGAGACCGGGATCGGATATGGACATACTCTCTGTCGATACCGAAAACCACTTTGACTAACCGTGTACGCGGTGGAGATTCCAGAATGAAGTAGGTTGGTGGCGGCGTTTACTGTAAGGTAAATACGTGGACCCAACTCCCGTGAGTTGGCATAAGGTGGCTAAAACAGGAGCGATTGACGGGTTAATGAGGTAGCACCTCTGATCGGACACTTCCCTTCGATACTATACTCTGACTTTGGATTTTTCGGTGGCCACCTTCACTTTTGATTTCTTTGATGTGGGGAGTTTGTTCGAGGTGGGTGGCAGCTGCGCGCTGCGCGTTTTCATCGGCCCGGAAGTGTAATTGGTATATCTACGCTGGCATTGCCTAGTTGTGCCATGTCACCTACCCTAGCGCGCCTTATACGATTTTGTTTTGTACCATACCTATGGAGTGCCCTCTGACGACGCCCAGTACGGGGGAGATTACGGTACTGTATAGACTATGGGAATATATAAATGTGTTAAGGTGGAAAATGTAAAGCCTTAACGCTATTTAAAAGTAAGTTTATTTTACAATTAAACACTATTATAATAGCGCAATATACTACATAGTAAATAGTTTAACGGATCCTTAGGAGATGTAAATCCCGAGCATCTCTTGAGTTACTGTACTCATATTTATTTCTGTTAATTTAACTCACATAAGATCTTTTAGTTCTGACTCGAGTGTTTTGTCTTTTCAATTTCGCTCGGGTCAGTCCGAGCATTTCAGGATCGAAGACTTTAGCTCTAAAGGACGAAGACGGAGATTTCTATTATTAATATTAATTATATTCCACTACACTCATATTGTTCCGCTGCTTTGTCGTATGGTATGTATACTCTGATATGTATTGTATAAATAAAATCAAATGTTTTTGTAAAACGGCTTCATGAACTGTATATTTGATTATTATAGTTTATCCTTCCGCTGTGAGATTCTTTTTAGTTTTTTTTCTTTCTCTGTTTTTCTTATTTATCCCATAACAATCCGCCCTTACGTATGGTTTGAATTGGCACGTGTGTCCGTTTAAATCGTGCGAAAAGGCGGGATGTTACACTTTTACTTGACAAACTTTGTTAGATATTCATGATACAAGTGCATGCGTGCATGCTTTTTGATAGTCAGGGCCGTGTCTTATTGTAGCAGAAAGAGCAAGTAAATTTTTATAAGTGCAGTTGTGTAGTAAAAAAAAAAAAAGAAGTAAAATAGAATGGATAGGCCGAGCACCGCTTTTCGAAATAGTATCTCAACGATTTATCCACTGTTTTAGTATAGAGTGCATTCGTATAACTCAAATAAAAGGTGGGATGAGCAGTGAGAACATGGCCAAGATGTGGGTGGAGTGGTCGAGAATACAGGTCAAAATTTTCTTATTCTGTTTTCAATAATCATAGTAAAATGCGAATACTTAGTTTTTCATTCATCTTGTTCAAGATTTGAATCAAGATGTTGCCTCCACGAAAATATGATCTTGCCGTTTTTACGTTTCTTTATCAAGTGATACAATTGTTTGAATCTAATTTTCTACAGCTTTAAGGTGAGTATTTCTCACCAGACAAACATACCTATATATCTGTAGATTGATAACAAGTGTAATTGTAAATTTATTTTATTTAATTGTATCTGCCTGTGATATAAACTTATGATGTTAAAACCCCTTATTTAATTGACCCATCATCAGCTGTATTATCTATTGTTATATTGTTGCAATTATATTTTTTTTTTATTTACTGCAAATCACTACAAGTTCCCTATAGAATAGAAATCGTTACAGGCTGAAATGATAGGCCTGAACAACACTTACTTATTTATGCATTCATTTATTTATTTAGTGATTTATTTAACTTGGGATTTCAGTTTTGAAATGATAGAACCCTAGTTTTCTTTGTAAATTGCGGATTGAAATGATATATATCCATATCACTTGACCTAGGCCAGAAAACTATATACAGACCCGTGGTTTATATAATATTTTTCTGAAATGTTTTAAAAATATTTTAAATGGAAAATTTATAATATTCTGGTTTAAATTGTATTTAAATGATTTTATAAAATTTATAATGATTTTTGAATGAGTCAAATATTAAATAAATGAATGTTTAAGTAAAATTTTGAAATATAACTTATTTTGGGAAATTCTGAATTTTTGTTAAAAGTGAGATTTTAGTTAAGTAAAATAATTAATAATAAGTTATATTCTGGGAATTTAAAACTTAATTGTTAAGTTAATAATTTAATTAAAGAAATGGGAATTTAATACTTGGATTTAAATAAGAAATTCATAATAAAATTTGATTTTTTGTATGAAAATTTACTTATAAATTCATAAAAATATGTGTATTGAAATTATGACTTCATAATGTGAAAATATATGATTTGTAAGTTAAATATGATTTAAATAAAAATTTACTTAGTTATGAAATTATAGTTAAACCTTGAAATTTTAAATATAAAGGATATTAGAGCATTTGTGAATGTTATAGTTAAATTTAAGTGAACTTAAAGGCTAATTTGAACTAAAAGCTATTATAGCACTTTGTAAGTGCTATAGTTGATAAAGATAACTAAAGTTTAGTTGGAAATAAAGAAATCTATTACAACACTTAAATGCTGTCTTTTGTAAATGAACTGTTTTAACCTATAACTTTAGGTAGCATTTTATAAGTGCTACGGATACTGAATTTTTGCTTGTTTTAATAAAATTTAATAATCTTTGGGAAAAAGGCTTAAATTTTTGGAATTTAATATGTAATTAATAAAAATAAGGAATTGACTTTAAATGGTTTTAAATGGAAGAATTTAACTTTTAAATGTGAGTTGAAAGGCAATTAGTTCCTAAATAGACTGAATAGATTTAAATGGTATTTTATATTAAATAAAATGACAGATGTTTAAAGAAATGATGTTTGAAATGATATTATGATATTGAAATGTATTTGAAATTTATTTTGATTTTTAAAGTGTAAATACCATTTTTAAAAGTTGTAACCACGGGTTATAATAACGTTTGGTTGTTAAAGAGACCGGGATCGGATATGGGCATACTCTCTGTCGATACCGAAAACCATTTTGACAACCATGTACGCGGTGGAGATTTCAGAATGAAGTAGGATGGTGGTGACGTTTCCTTTAAGGTAAATATGTGGACCCGACTCCCGTGAGTTGGCATAAGGTGGCTAAAACAGGAGCGATTGACGGACTAATAAGGTAGCACCTTTGATCGGACGCACTTCTTCGTATGCCATTCTATTACTTTGTGATTGTTTGGTGTGCACCTTTGATATGGGAGTGTTGTTCGAGGTAGGTGGTAGCTGCGCGCTACGCGTTACCACCGGTCCGGAAGCGTAATTGGTATATCTACCCTGGCATTGCCTAGTTGTGCCGTGTCACCTACCCTAGCATGCCTTATACGATTTTGGTTTTGTACCATACCTATGGAATGCCCTCTGACGACACCCATTCCGGGGGAGATTACGGTACTGTATAGACTATGGGAATATATTATGTGTTAAGGTGGAAAATGTAAAGCCTTAACGCTATTTAAAAGTAAGTTTTTTTACTAATAGAGACTATTATAATAGCGAAGTATTACTACATAGTAAATAGTTTAACGGATCCTTAGAGGATGGGCGGTCCCAAGCATCCTTTAAGTTATTTACTCTATATTACAGTACACTTGAATTATTTTACACTGTATAAGTATGTATGTCCTGACTCGAGTTTTCATGTTTTATTTTACGCTCGGGTCAGCCTGAGTTGCAGTTCAGTTTCATCCCGGAGCTAGGATTTCTGTAGATCACTTTCAAGCTGCTGGCAAACTTTCCTTCCAGTTCATTATCCAAATTTTTGAAATCAAGACTAGTGGACATTTGGATTGTTCTACTGATGATTTAAAACTATATTTGGTTTAAAGACTATGTAATTTTTAATTGATTGAGACTATTTGTAGTGGCTTCATGAACCACTAAGTATTTTTAAATTCTGCTGCGAGTTTTTTGATATCTGTGTCTGTGATTATTTATTTACTCTATATTTTGAGATTTGCCAAATTTTATTTACAACGCGGTATTTTGAACAATTCAAGTCCGACATGTGCAGATGCGAATGGTTGAGAATATCGGGTCGTTACATGGTTCGACATAACGATCAGTGTACTTCAGCGTGTAATCTATCTTCGACCAAGATCGACACACATCGTACAATCTACAACTCAGAACGGCGCCAAATTTTAAGAGCAACACCAAGAAGCCTATGAGATCCTCCAAGAATGATTGCAACTTGATTGGACCAAAAAAACGATTGGCTATCATTGGGGCGGTCATTCCATACCATCGAGATATCGCTGCCGATCGATGTGATGGGCTCCACTAGACCTAGAGAGATTTCTATTAAAGTTTCAATCCGATCCATGCGGGTCTTCTGCTATAATTACAGTAGGCGTAGCTTCAAAAAGGGGGATCCTTCTTCCTGCTATGGAGGCTCTGACATTTTCATTTTTATTCTTGTATTAATGGATCTTAGCTGATCCAAACATCTTTGTAATTGTAATAAAATGAATGATCAAAAAAGATATGAAGTGGGTGTAGGCCAAGAATTTCGAATCACTATAGAAATCTATGTATTCATTTACTTTATTCTGTATGGCTTTTAATTCCATTCTTTATTTAATCTCCATGAGATTCTATGGGTGTTGATGCCCATTTTTGTTTTCAATAGGTAGTGTAGTAAGTGCAGTTCCAAGTAGCCAGTTGAGATAAGTGATAAGGCTACCGAGAATTTTTGTTGCTATGCGTAGAATTAAGGAAAAGGCCATTAATTCCCTATCATGTTAAAAATACAATTCCAATACAAGCTTAATGGTTTTGATTGTAGTCCCGAAATAGATGTAATGCTTTGCAAACTTTTCAGCTACCTCTTTTGGTATCATATATTCCATCCAATATATTCTGCTAACCTAGTTTGGATATATTACCATAGTCCGGGTATTGATGCTTTCTTTTTACATATTTATCAGAAAGTGTTTTCATACCAATGCCATTAATAATATATCAAAGTGATTTTCCAAATAAAGTATTTTGGTTATCGCAAGGTAAAAACTTGTCCGTATTTATCACCGACATGATCTTACGAGATACTATTCTTTTCAATGGTTTTGTTTAGTGCGCATCTATGACTCTGTCATATGTTTATGGTTTTAGTTTCTTATGTTGACTTATCAAGCCTGATCCGAGTATTTTTAATACTCGAGTCAGAACTGAGTAGTTTCAGGTTTAGTTGAAGAAGCTTGGAGTTTCCAAGGAGAACTGAAAATTTTCAACTACGTATGGAGTTTCCAAGGAGAACTGAAAATTTTGTAAGGAATGAGGGTTTATAACTGTCTAGGCGAATCTAGATTAGACTCTGATATTGTATTCAAAATTTTCCATTGTAAAGATTATTGTTGAAATAATATACGTATTCCATTTGTGTGAGATTTCGTTCTATCTCCATTTTCTTTTTCCTCCAAAATCAAGCTTTCTGGCACTTGGATTCGTTGTATGTGAATACCAAGGATGTATTACTATCGATCTTCGAGGGTTAAAAATCTGGTTCGTTAGAATAAAATAGAAGTAAATAAAATAATGTGAAAAAGAAAATAAAATGATTCAATTTGTTCAAATAGGCAAGTATATTGGAATAAGTTCCAAATATACCTAAAAATGAATAAAGATTCAAACTCAAAAGTCACTTCTCTTTACAATATATAATGATGTATTGATAAGGAGCAATAAAACTTTGTTGAATAAAACACGTTTGATAAATGAGTGGAGTTGAGTTAACTTCATTTTGTAATGTCATATACTAAGGATAGTATGTAAGGTTAATATTAATTTCATATAAAATAGTATACAAACTACTACAAGTTTGGTTTTTTTAAGAAACCCCAACATATCCTATGTCAGGAAGTTGACAGGTTGTGTGAGTTGAATGACTGCACCTAATGATTATTTATGGTCATTTTGCATGGACAACCATAAAGGAGTTTGGGACATATGAATATTAATTGACCAAATTATTTTGAATATAAGTTTCATAAACTAAAACCAAATCAATTTTATATAAATACAAGGCAATTCATAAAATGTGTATGAATACTTATTTCATTGCACTTAGAAATAATTTTTGTTTCAAGAAACACCAATTTCACAATGAAGGAATTTATTTTAGAAATTATTGGTAGTAAATTGGACATGGATATGATTCAAAGATGAAACTGATAACATAGGATAAAATGAATTTAAGCAAACCTAAAAAACACAACGCATTAGAGTATCTAATAAGTAATCTTACACACCGATGAGAAACTATGAGTTTCTTCCCAATAACAAGAATTTATAATCCTCATTTGTCAATTAAACGATTAACTATATTGAATCTGCTACATGGTATGATGCACAATCTGAAAGGATACCTAATACATTATCAAAATATGATTTTGATAGTTGAATACCTAAAGGAATATGATCCATCGGCTATAAATGTGTCGTCAAGATAAAGACTAATTCAGTTGGAATATAATGAGAAACATTGATAAGAATAACATCATAAATATCAATCATTTTAGGACATATATGTTAAAACATAAAATTCCAAATAATGATTTGGATTAGACTATTTTCACATAACAACCAAAGTGTCTCGATGTCAGTGGGAACGATATTGAGTTTGTAGGTTTTTGGACATGATACAAGAACTGATATGAAAATCTCTTTGATGATCTGGAATTTATCGCTTTGATTTGAGAATATTTAACTAAATTTAAATATTTAATTAATGGTTTTAATGATCAAATAATCCTCTTTTAATTAATAAATAACGATGGTGAACACATTATATGAATTTATTAACAAAAATATATACTTTGAAGTAAGTTGAAAATGTAACTAGAAAATATTTAAGTGATAATTAATTTTTTATTCAAAAAAAACTCTTTAAATAATTTGGAACTTGTATAGTAACAAATGAATACATATAATAACAGTTCAAAGTATATCAAATGGATTAATTAAATTAAAAGTAATTAGATAATTCTAGAATGCAATTAGTAAGTAATAAAGTGAAGTGGAAACTTTTTCCTCTTTATTTAAAAATTTAAATATCAAATGATTTAATTGATGGTACTTAGTGGCATATGGGTGCATATGGGTTATAATCTTTTCCACCTCCTAGTCATTTCAATATTTCATTTTTTTTTTTAATTTTTCAAAAGTTTTCAAAGTTAGAAAAACAAAAATAGTTTATTTGCTTATCTTCCTTCTAAACTTCTTCAAATCTTCTCCAACTCTCTTCAAACTCTAGTATAATTCTTTGAACAACATTACAAAGACTTCTAGCAAGTCAAAACATGAGAGAAACAAAGAAAGGGGTTTTCTAGGTGGGCCATGAGCAACATAAGGTTGTAGGAGGCTTGGTCTTGGGTTCATAAAATGAAAGGTGTTGGCTTTGGGTTTTGCTGATGGTAGGAGGTCGTTCCATAATTCTAGAGCTTTGTGGTGGTTGTTAATATGGTTTGAAAGTGAAAATTCTAACTTTAGAAGTTTCTCTTTTAAATATATATATTTTGGATGAAAAAAAATCTAAGCTTGTTTGATGTTAAAAACAAACATATGATGATTGAATTTCTATGTGATGTTGTATGTTGTAGTGCTTTGGAAAGATGTTTTATTTGCTGGTCAAAATAGCATATGTAATGGACTTGAAACCATGGACTATGGACTTATATTGTAGAGCATATGTAAATGTGGTCTATGGACTTGTTATGATTTAATGCACAACCTTGAACAAAGAACATGAGGATTAGTATGGGACTTGGACTTGAAATGGAAGTAATCGTATAAAAATAGTCAATATAGAAGCATTTTGATGTCATGCATTTTATTTGTATTTGAATATGGTGTTTCCATGTGCATAATGTTCTATATATGATTTCCTATGTTTCTTGTGACGTGATATGAAGTTGAGAATTATTACATGGCTTGAAAGTTGACTTCTTTGATGTAAAAGGGAATTGCACATGATGATGTGCTAAGGTAGTCGCTAAGCCTCTTTTTGAGTTTGAAAAGTTATACTTATGGATTTTTAATCCATGTCAAATTTTATTTGAAGTATAAATGTTTCAATATTTATAATAGTACAAAATATAAAAAGAAATGGAGTTTAAAACCTATTTGATTTATAAAACTATTACAGCCCGCACCTCACTTAACGTAGATATTGTCCCCAACTTAGTCACCTTCACCTCATGGGCCAAGCCAAGGTGTGGGGTTTTGTCCTCAAAAGTCCTCGACGTTGTTATGAGGTGAAGGCTTTGGTAAATAAACACCAACTTCATAGTCTTTTTCCATGATGTGGGACTATTATTCCCATTTTGATGCGGTTTTACAATCTCCCCCTTTAGAGCCCAACTTCCTTATTGGCTCATGAATACAACATCACACAGGCATCCTGGCTGTAACACATACTGACCACAAATCCGGCTAGGTATGGCTCTGATACCATGTAACGACTCGCATCTCACTTAACGCAGATATTGTCCCCAACTTGGGCACCTCCGTCTCATGGGCCAAGCCAAGGTGTGGGGTTTTGTTCCTCAAAAGGCCTCGACCTTGTTATGAGGTGAAGGATTTAGTATAAAAGCACCCACTTCATAGTCTTTTTCCGCGATATGGGACTATTATTCCCATTTTGAAGGGGTGTTACAAAAAAAAAGTTTTAAGAGTTATGGTCCATATAGCGATAGTCGCCATGGATGCAGTTTTGAAAATCTACGATTTTAGTAGATATAAAAGGTTATCCACTTTAAATTTTTGTAAATTCTTTTTAATTTTTTTATATTGGTTATATAAGTATTTCAAAAGATTTTGAGGTTTTAATTTTTTTTTTTAAAATGGTATTTAGTAATTTTAAAGTAATGGTTTTTCATATAACAAAACTTGTTTATTTTAGAAAGGAGTTTTTAAACAATAGTAAGGAATTGTTTTAAAATTGCATTTTATAAATAAAGGTTTAAAGATATTTGAGGTATAAAAGGATTTAATTTGAGATGTTTAAACAAGTGCTTTATTTAAAAAAAATCCCCTTACTTTTCAGAGTTGTATTCTCTTTTAAAGAGAATGGATTTTAAGTTATAACTTGAATGGAAGTTTAAAGTTTGTTTATAAGTATTTTAAAAGAGGTTTAAAATTAATATATTGATTTAAAGGGTTCATTTGATATAATAGAAACAGTGGTGTTGCTATGAAGAAAAGAACCTTACCTTTTCAAATCAAATGTGGTTTTAAACAAAGATTTTAAAGTGAGATTCTATATGGAAATTTCAAAAGATTTATAAGGTTTAAATGAAAATTTTAAAGAAACCAATATTCGAATTTTAGCAAAACATTTTAGGAAGTGGAAAACGAATTTTAGTTCATATCTCTCTTGGTTTTAAATGAAGTAGCATACAGAATTTATGAATTTTATACTTGACATTAAGTTTCAAGGTAAGGAAACTTCTACAATCCTTAAAGATAAGAATATTGTACGGTCAAGGTTTGTGAGGTAATAATACCCCAAATTGAATGGCTTCAATGTTATCCGAAGGATGTTTAAGTTTGAAATCGAAGATTGATGTTTAGTATATTAAGTATTATTTCCATATGCGAACTCAGTTACTTATTGAAATTAAGTACTCCTATAGTTGGCACTAAAAGATAATGAGTCGATTGACATCTGTGATATCTAGAATCGAAGTGCCTAAGCAAGGATCTAACTTACTTAGCTTCATTTCTAGGTGAGGGATAGAGTAAGTTTGAGAACGTTGGAAATGTGAGAAGTGCAGGAGATTGGATTTCCATAATTGGTCTTTATAATTTGTGATTGTATGGAAAATCTACTTTTCATATTTAACACCAAATTTAAGGTATGAAAACTCACCTTTATCATCAGAATTAAGAATGAATGTCGAGTAAATTTCTCTAACTTCTCCAACTTCATTGTTAATCAAAGAATAGTCCCTATTTGAAATCAGAAAGTTGTGGTATGTAAATTTATTCTAATTTCCATACGATCAATTACTTAAACCATAAGAAAAGTGGTTTGAGTTTATAGTAACAATGTTTTTAAATAACAATTGTTTGGCCCATTTAAATATGATTTTGGAAAAAGGAAAACGTTTTCTAAGTACGAAAGTGTAGTACTTTGTGAATATATTTATACTGGTGAGATAAGTATATAGATATTATTCCAAGCCTTGAAATATTATAAATGAATAATGAATAAGAAACATACATATATACATCTTTTGCAAAGGGTATTTTAATACAAGTATTTACAAAGTGATTTTTAATCAATGAAAGGATTAATTATAAGGTGTTTAGTGGTTGCTCATGTGCTTAATCATGCTTGGTTTCCATGTGAAATTTAATCTCTGGGTTTTTTTTTATCTGATAGTTAAATAAGCGACTATTAAATCTTGGCCAAAATTTAAAATTTTCGGTTCTGTTTGGAGAGACTGGGATCGAATAAGTTATTCGAAAACCACTTCGAAGACGCATAAGCGTTCGAGTAGTAGATATCTTGAAGATAGTGGAATCAAAGATGGAGTTCTTTGAAGTGCAAGGGCTACTTGCTACTGATCCTGATGGTGATTCCAAAATGGTGTGGTAGAAGTAGTGCCTTCGTATTTCATATCCTGAACCACTTGTATGGATTAACGCTGGCATTACGTTGTGCCTGGAGGGTAGTGTTAGAATTCCATAAAAGAAAAAAGGGTAATTATGGCCTCACAACCCGGTATGACTAAAACCAAGGGATGTGTAGATCTATATGGTTCGCTACCATAAGGAGCATCATTCCTCAAATCTAGATCGATTTTTATGGATTTTGGTATGCAAGTGCATGGAAAAAGGGTAAGGCTGGGTGCATGTTTACAACCTCGGTGTTCGAGAGATGATGTAATCCGGCTATTTCATGTTCGAGGGGTATGCCAGCTCTTTGTTTGTGGGGGTTCAAAGTGGGCCCTTGGTACATTTTATCTTGAGATGTAACTTGACAGGCAGTGCCCTAGTACTTTGTCATTATATGGAATCCAACCTCTAATACATGCCTTACGGCTTTAGTTGTAGAACCTAGTACTAATTAATGTTATTACGGGTAACCATTCTAGATATGTTATATATAAATTTTAAACCCTAGACATTATTATAATATCACTAGATTTCTAATATATAAAAATTGTTTGGTTATCGTAAGGTAAAAACATGTCCGTGCTTACATGCATCGTGATCTTACGAGACACCTTTACATTTAAAAGGTTTTATAAATATAAAAATCCATATGATTTGAGTTTCTCAAACTGATTTACCAGACTATTCCAGGTGTTATTTTCGTATAATGCTTGGGCCAGACCCAAGTACTTTTCCAGAATTAGTTGGAAGCTTTGGAGCTTTAGGAGATGAGCTGATGCCTCAAGACCTATATACGTATATTAATTTCTAGTGCATTTCTTGTTTTGTACTTATCTGCATTTGTGAGTACATGCTATTATAACTGTCAAGGCTTGTAACGACTTGGAAATTAGTATAAATTTTAAAATATTAATTTTAATTATTGTGTAGAATATGGTTAGAAATGAAGCATTTTCAATTATTACTGTAAATAATAATAATAACAATAAATTTGTTAGAATATAAAACACTGTCTTAGATAAAATTCTAAAACAACTAATCTTTATTGAAATGGAAGGTGGTAAAGCGTGTTAGAATATAATTTAATAATATTGATTGAATGTAATTGAATACTATATTAATGCTATTTCAATCAACTGTAATAATAAATGTTACTTAAGAATGGGATAAACAATATTCTAAATATGTTAGCATACAACAAGAAATCAATTATTTGGTAAGTAGATTTATACTCCTTATGTAAACAATAAATTAATAGATATGAATTACTGAGTTGTAACAATTGATTTATTCTTCATTAATACGCTTCGGAATTTATTTTGTAATCAACGGAATTAAATGTAGTTGAAATCTTTCAAATAATTTGAAAGGGAACATCAATTGTAATTAATGAACGTAATAATAAACACAAGTTTGAATTAAAATAAAAGAGTAAGTTGAGGAAATAAAAGAGAAACATATGCTTTAATTGAAAGCGAAATTTGATGTAATATAAAGAAGCTGTTAATTGAAATAAAAGGATAAAACATTATTTGAATTATTTAATATTGAATAAATTGGAATTAAATCTTTTAATTAAGGTAAAGAGTAATAGATGGTAATTGATTCAGTTAAGAATAAGCAACATATGTTGAATTGAATAAAATGAACTTTTGAATGAAGATAAACCAATGTTAATAAAATGAAGGTTCGATTTAGTCGATTTTAAAATATATTATTATTTGAATTTAAATAAATTTAATGGTTAAAATTTAAGAACAAATTTTGGAATATTGAGTAATATATTTTTACAAATTCAATGAAATAGAAAATTTTCCAAAACTTTGAATTTTGGTCAAACTTAGTCAAAATTTGACCTTTGGTTGAAAATTTTAAATTTGAATTTTAAAATTTTATTCTTATTATATGATACTAGAATGAATTTTGATCTTTTCTCCACTTTTTGTTTCGTCAAAATCAAATATCTATTGCTCTAAATATTTGAATTTCTATAAAAATTGACATAAGTTTGTGATGTTTAGTTGTGAAATTTGGTCAAGTCCTAATGAGCTTAGTTTAGTCCTAATAGGCCTTGGTTAACCAAGAACTCTAACCATACCAAGAGATTGTGTCTATTGCTATACCTACGAACATTTGTTTCCTTCTGACTAACTTGTACATACATAATTTTCTCTTGAGAAATCTTACTCATCACACTTCATTCTTTCTCTCTAAATTTACAGAGAGTTCTAGATCTAAAAACACAAATTTCTCTAAATCAAAACTCATTTCTTTTCTCTTCCAAATTCCTTCCACCTCCTTTCCTATTGCCGCCTCTCCTCCACCATCCATGTCATCTTTTCCTCCCCTTCGTCTCGGTCACCATTTCCTCTAAAAAACGCTGAAATCATCCCCACTTTCTTGGCCTATAGCCAAGACCTATCTCTACAAAATACCACCCAAATCACCACCATCTTCTCCTCTTGCATAGCCAAACCATCGCTTCCACCCTAGCCCACATTAGCCGCAACCAAACCCATCCTTTCAACCTTAGACCGAGCCTTTTAACCCCTCTCCACCTCTCTTTTATAAAAAAATGAAATATATATCCATATATATTTTGTGTTGCATCAATTCAAGTCCTTTTTGATTTTTTTTGGAATTCGCGACTCAAATTCATAGCTTGGTGTCATCAATTTTCCTAGCCTTGAAAGGTGAACTATTCACTCACGATTTATAATATTATGTTAAGTAAATGGATATTAATTGATATGTTATTGGAATGTTGCAAGAGCTAAGAATTTTGCATAATTTGGTTATGATTTTATATGACATATGTTCACATATGTTCCCTTATTATTTTAGACATGAAATTGTCTTTGATATTACGTTGTTTATTTATAAAAAAATGTGATGCTATGGTTATTAATATGCGTCATGATGTTAATATTAAATTTTTATGTTGAAAAGAAAAAAGAAGGAAAATGTTATATTGATTTAAAGGCTAACATTTTTGTGATGGAAATTGTCATTAGTATGTTATGTGAAATTTATGAGTGAAAAAGATGAAAAAAAGAAAAAAAAAGAAAAAGAATAAAATTTGTATGCATATATGTAGTATGATTGTAATATAGGAAATCACCTAAGGTCCTATATTGGAAATGATTGCATGTTGGGTTATGTTATGGTGGAAAATTTATGTCACAATCCATTCTATTTTATGTAATTAATTATGTAAGTTAATGTTATATTATTTAATTAATTATGTAATAATTAATTATGTAAGTTACATGTCATGTTTTCTAATTAATTGTGATGTCTCGGAATTTTGAGCAATATTCATTTGATAATCTTCATTAATAATTATTTAAAATTGACAATTATCTTTTAAAACTAATAAAATGTATTCTATTTATAATGTATATATATATGTCTATACATTGTGGATTGAAAGTTTTGGTTTGAATTTAATAAAAGATATGTTTTCAAATTATAATTTGTGTACATATATTGTGATTTGGAAGTTATGTTTTAAATTCAAGTTAATAATTTTCAAAGCTAGCTAAAATAAATTCTATATTTTCAAAACCAATATTTATGCATATTTAGATTTAATATACGGGATAAGAAAAGATTTTCTTTTATACATGTAATAAAATATAGTTTATATATTTATAAATTCAAAACATAATATATAAAATTAATAAAACAAAAGAAAATAAGTAATAAAGGAAATAAGACATTTGTAATTCGTATAATAACTTGTTGGACATTTATAAGATTTTACAACATGTGTTAGCTTAGTATATTGCATTACTACAGGTGGCAACACAATTCTCTTTATCAATTAAAGTTTATAATATGAGTGTTCTAGAGAAATAAGCTGGCTTTTCATTTTTCAGTTCAAATTTTTTCTTTCTCAATGCTTTCTTCTTCTTCCTAAAACTGAAAACCAAAAATCAAAGAAAAATCAAAACAATAACTACAACAACTTCATCAGTTTTCAAGATTCAATTCCAAGCAATGCAAAGAATCAATTCAACTCAACAACAAGCTAAGCAGATTCAATTCAACAGTAAGAAATCAAAACTGCAGATCATAAATGAAGAACCTGTCCTCTGTTTCTTATTTAGGTGAGTAAACTTTTACTTTACAAACAGTTATAATCTATTGTATGTGATAAATCTATATGGAGATGTCGTAATATGTTTGCTTGAACATTTTTCTGGATTATAATTGAGCAGCTTTGTGTGTATATGGATGTAAATGTCTGTGTGGATATATATATATATATATATATATATATATATATATATAACTTCTCTATCTATTTTACAGGTTTCATTTTCATTAGAAAATTCATATCTTCACATACGATTAATTTTGGGCTAGGATTAGTAAAAGAAAAATGACCCTAACAAGGTATTATAAATTTTAAAAATAATATCAAGACTTTAAATTCAGTGATTATTTCAAAATTTGAAAATTTACAGAGAAAATCAAAGATAGGTCAAATTTGATTATCGAGAAATCATGTTTGAATTGCATAAACAAATTCGTATTGTAAATTGATGAATTTTGGAAATAAAATCATAATTTTTAGTCTGGTATAAGTCGAGTTATGCTGAGTTGATCGATTTTGGGTATTTCATCAATTGCCGACGATCGATGAGGATTTAAAGCTTAGGGTTGTTGTCGAAGGTGGCTTATGGGATGATGATCTCTGGAAAAATAGTGGTAGATTTTATCAATGGCCGTGGTGGGCAGGAAATGGCGAAGTAGGGTTTTTCGTCGATCAGGGTAGCTGATGTTTTTCGAGGCGATTGCATCACCGTTGGGAGGTCAGAGGTGATCGCGAGGAAAGGGATCATCGTCGGGGTTCGTGGCAATGCTCTGGACGAACGGAATGAGTTCTGGTGTTGGAGATCATTGATGGCGTGGAAATTTAATTGATTTAGTTAGTTCCAGTTTCTATTGAACAACAAAATTTCAATTTGCTATCGAATTCAGTTATCTGGGTTGATGTGTTGATTGTCGAGGTCGTCGACAGCTTGGTGAGGACTAGAGAGATGGTCGGAGTCGCGTAAGTTCGCCGTGCACGTGTACGGTGCACTCTTGTGTATCTAGGTTTGGCGAGGTTTGGGAAAGAAGCTTGTACCCGGGTTTGACTCGAGGATGTCGTGGGTTTTCTCGAAGTCAGGTGGCGCGGTGGGTAGCTCGGGAAAGATCGAAGTTTGCTCCATGATTCTGAGTTTGGGGCTCGGGTTTGATTTTATTAAGTAACTAGGTTTTAAAATTTTAAAGGAAATCATAACTTGTTTTTTTTAATTAAAGCATGATCAAGTTTTTAAGTTAAAAAAACATTTGATGATGCAAGTTTATAACCAATTGATAACATGTTTTAAATCAAAGGCGGGTCTAGTTAAACAAGTTCCAAAATATATCAACTAGTTTTCAAAAGTAATAAAAATGGAAGTTTTCAAAAGTAAGTTTCCAAATATAAATTAACCAGGGTTTTAAATTAGTAAATGTGAATTTAGTTTCCAAAGCAGATTTATTTAAAACATGTTTTAAACAAGTTTTCAAAGTTTTGAAATGTTAAAGTAAATGTGTAAAATTGTTTTTTTAAAGTAATTATATTAGGTTAATGATGTAATTAATTCCTTGGGGATTTTCAAATGATATCTTTAAATGTATTTAAGATACAATTAAGGTAAGTGAATCAAATTTTAATTAATAAAAGGGTTTCAAATGGTTTTGTATGATAATAACAAATCGATTTCAAGCATTTAAATTAAAAGTATCTGGCTCATAGGTATTCTTTGTTATTTGAAAATAAAAGTTTTGATGGATTATTAAATTGTCTTTGCTTTTAAATTTCGAGATCGGAATTCTTTTAAGGGGGAGGAATGTGATGTCCCGGAATTTTGAGAAGTATTTATTTGGTAATATTCATTAATAATTATTTAAAATTGACAATTTATTTTTCAAAACTAATAAAATGTATTCTATTTAGAATGTGTGTATATATACATATATATATGTATGTATGCATACATTGTGGATAGAAAGTTTTGGTTCGAATTTAATAAAAGATATGTTTTCAAATTATAATGTTTTTATATATATATTGTGATTTGGAAGTTATGTTTTAAATTCAATTAATAATTTTCAAAGCTAGTTAAAATAAATTCTATATTTCCAAAACCAATATGTATGTCTAATTAGATTTATAATATGGGATTTAAGAAAAGTTTTTCTTTTATACTTGGAATAAAATATAGTTTATGTATATCTATAAATTTAAAACATAATATATAAAGTTAATAAAAAATAAGAAAATATGTAATAAAGTAATCAAGACATTTGTAATTCATATAATAACTTGTTGGACATTTGTAAGATTTTGCAACATGTGTAAGCTTAGTATATTGCATTATTACAAGTGGCGGCACAATTCTCTTTATCAATTAAAGTTTATATTATAAGTATTTTAGAGAAATAAGTTGGCTTTTCATTTTTCAGGTCAAATTTTTTTCTTTCTCGATGCTTTCTTCTTCTTTCTAAAACTGAAAACCAAAAATCAAAGAAAAATCAAAATAATAACTACAACAACTTCATCAGTTTTCAAGCTTCAATTTGAAGAAATGCAAAGAATCAATTCAACCCAACAACAAGCTAACCAGACTCAATTCAACAGTAAGAAACCAAAACTACAGATCATAAATGAAGAACCTGTGCTCTATTTCTCTTTTAGGTGAGCAAACTTTTACTTTAAAAACATTTATAATCTACTATATGTGATAAATCTATACGGAGATGTTGTAGTATGTTTGCATGAATGTTTTTCTGGAATATGACTGAGTTGCTTTGTGTGTATAGGGATGTAAATGTCTGTGATATATATATGTGTGTGTATATATATATTGCAGGTTTCATTTTCATTAGAAAATTCATATCTTCACATACGATTTATTTTAGGCTAGAATTGTAAATGAAAAATGACTCTAATTGGGTATTATCAATTTTAAAAATAATATCAAGACTTTAAATTGAATGATTATTTGAAAATTTGAAAATTTACGGAGAAAATCAAAGATCTGTCAAATTTGATTATCTGGAAATCATGTTTGAATTGCACAAACAAATTCGTATTGTAAATTGATGAATTTTGAAATCAAATCATAATTTTTAGTTTGGTACAAGTCGAGTTATGCTGAGTTGATCGATGTGGGGTATTTTGTCAATTGCCGGCGATCGATGATGATTTGAAGCTCGGGGTTGTTGTAGAAAGTGACTTAAGGGATGGTGACCTCTGGAAAAACAATGGTAGATTTTATCAATGGCCATGGTGGCCAGGGAATGGCGAAGTAGGGTTTTTCGTCGATCAGGCTAGCCGAATTTTTTCGAGGCAATTGCATCGTCGTAGGGAGGCCAGAGGTGATTACGAGGAGGGGAATCATTGTCGGGATTCGTGGCGATGCTCTTTACGAAGCGGCATGAGTTTTGGTGGTGGAGATCATCGAAGGTGTGGAAATTTAGTCGATTTGGTTAGTTCCGGTTCTGATCGAACGACGAACGAATTCAGTTATCTGGGTTGACGTGCTGATTGTCGAGGTCGTCGACTGCTTGGTGAGGATCGAAGAGATGGTCGGAGTTGTGTAAGTTCACTATGCACGTGTACGGTGCACTTTTGTTTATCTAGGTTTGGCGAGGTTTGGGAAAGAAGCTTGTACCCAAGTTTGACTCGAGGATGTTGTGGGTTTTCTCGAAGTCAGGTGACAAGGTAGGTAGCTCGGGAAAGATCAATGTTTGTGCGGTGATTTCGAGTTTGGGGCTCGGGTTTGATTTTGTTGAGTAACTAGGTTTTAAATTTATAAAGGAAATCATAACTTGTTTTTCTAATTAAAGCATGATCAAGTTTTTAAGTTATGAAAATATATGACGATGCTAGGTCTATTGGTACATGAGGATCATTAGTTAGAATATTAGGGATTTGAACGACTTAAATAAATGTGACAAGGTTAGAATCTTTTTTAAAGATTATTCTATAGACATTGCATTCCTTCAAGAAACTAAAATTGTTTGTCCTGATATTCGTTTTTATGGAAGACTAGGTGGATATCATTTTAATAAATGGGTTTTTTTACCATGAGTTGGTTCTTCTGGGGGTTTAATTATTGGTTGGAAGGATAACTGCTTTTAATTACTCCAATGTATTTATAACAACAATCTTTACATATTATTCTAATTAATCTTTCTGATAATTCATTTTAAATATTTCTAATGTTTATGGGCCTAACTCTAAAATTGATTGACGGACCTTATGAATTGAATGCCTTAAGTTTAGATCTTTTGTGTCAGGTTTGTGGATTTTGGGGGGTGATTTTAATGTTACTCATTTTATAGGGGAGCGTGCTCCTCGAGAGGGTGATTATTCAGCTATGGAGGAATTTGACAACTTTATTATTAATTCTAATTTGATTGAAATTCCTCTTTCTAATAGAGATTTCACTTGGAGTAATAATAGGGATTTTCCTGCCATGGCTCTTTTAGATAGGTTTTTTGTTAGCGATGAAATAGAGGATAATTTTCCTATATGCAGAGTGTCAGGTTTGCCCTACACACTTTCAGACCATTGTCCTATTATATTAACTTATGATCGCCATAGAGCTATTAGTAGATCTTTTAAATTTGAAAAAAGGTGGTTACTTGATCCTTGCTTATCAAATTTAATTATTAATAAATGGTTGTATATGAGTTTTTATAATATTAAATATAAAGATAATTCTACAAAAGCTTTCGTTTTAAAGCTTAGAGATCTTAGGTTTTCTCTCAAAATTTGGAATAGAAATATTTTTGGCAATATTAAAATTAAAAAAGAAAATATTCTTAATGTGACATTTAAATTAAACAAAATAGAAGAAACTAGACATCTAAATATTGGCGAGATAAATGTTCTCAATAACTTAAAAGATGAACTTAACTTTATCTTTGAAAAAGGGGAAGTTATGTGGAAACAAAGATCTAGAATTCAGTGGATAGATGAAGGCGATAATAACACTAAATTCTTTCATAATATGGCTAATAGTAGAAAACGTAGTAATATAATTAATTCGATTTTAGTTAATAATGTAGAATTAGTGGACCAAAGAGACCTCAATAAGGCTTTCACAGGTTATTGTAAATATATTTTTGGCAATAAAAATAATCGTAGAATTAATGTTAGATGGAATGATCTTTATTTGTCTGTCTCCAATACTAATCTTTCTGATTTAGATGTTCCTTTTACTGAAGATGAAATCCGTAAAGCCATTTTTTATTTTCCAGGTGATAAATCCCCTGGTCCTGATGGATTTTCGATTTTTTTCTGTAAAACTTTTTGGGATATTTTAATTTTTGATCTTTTTTGTGACGACGCGAAATTTTCGATCCTGAAAATTCCAGATAGTTAGGAAAAAGAAGAAAGAGATAGAAGAAGAAGAAAAACAGAAACATCTACATCTCACTTTCGCAGTGGATAAAATATAATAATAAATGATAACAGTTAACAAAGAATAATATTCTATCGATTACATTTTAATACATCAGAGTTACACATATATTCAAATGCTGGACATATACAAATCAACATGCCTCAGATTTACAATAATATAATACAGCGGAAATACTCTACACGTTCCTGCCACCCAGCTCGCCTCCTGAGCTCCAGAACCTCCTTACCTGAAAATCAGTAATACTCCGTCTGACCCGAGCATTACACCAAAGTAATACCTAGGTCAGGCTGGAAACTAGCATGAGTAAACCCGTTTAACATGGAATAAAAGCATACAACTTATATAAAACCCGGGGTAACTCATTTCAATTCAGAAAGCCACAATTTATTATAGACATCACTTATTCCACACATAAGTTTTCTAACTGCCAAAATTTAGATCAAATATCCGATTCACTTAAGTCGTTTCATCCCAACTATTACACATAACAATTCATAAGAATTCGAAGTGGTTTCGGGTATTTCCCAAAACCCGATCCCGGCCTCTTCGAGTCTCATGTAATCCTAACCCAAGTTATCCAAATGAAATACACAACATTTTATATCAGAGATATCAACTCATTCAAAGCATCCAATATCATTCTATCATCCATAAGCAAAGCTTAATCGCATACACATTTAATTTAATTAATCCTGACTGAATTACTAACCTGAACCACTTAGATTTTTTCATTTAACATAAATTAATTTCCAATAAATTAATCAATCATCCCTTCATTATTCATCTTAATCAATCACCTTGGATTAATTATCCTTCAATTATATTCAAGTAATTAACTTTAATTAACTTCACAATATTAGTTATTCTTAACAAAAACAATAAGAAATCTTAATTACTTCATAAATTAATTAATTATAATTAATTACATTAATCCTTGATTACATACATTAGTTAGTTTCTCATAAGTCACTTATTATGGATTAATCAATCTTAATTTACCAATCTTTAATTACATCATTAATTATATAAATTAATGTTTTCCAATTGTATTGTAATTATTTTTTTTCCTTTTCTAATCTAAATTAATTACATGAATTAAACCACAGTATTAATCATACTTGATTTATTTCCATCTGAAATTATTTACCCTTTTATTTACTTTATTAAATAAATTAATTCTCCTTAATCAACCATCTTAATTTATCCCTTGATTAATTACACAAAGTAATTTTATTAATTGCATTAAGTAATTACTTATTAAACCACCCAATGATCATTCTAAATTAATTTAAACTTAATTAATTAACCAAATCATTAATTATCTTAATTAATTAACTATCCATTTAAACTACCCTGCCTATTTAATGAATCACAAATCATTAAACCCTTATTAACTTTAAAATGAACCATCTTCTTATTTTATGATTTAAAATTAAAGCAAATTTAGAACCCAAATGCTTCGAGTCAAACAACAATTAAACCTAGAACCAACCAAAACTAAAATCACCAGATCATCAGTACACATCCAAAAATTTCAATCATTCATCCAATTTTTTAAATTTAACCATTTAAATTTAAATTAAAATCCAACAGAGTGAGATTTACTCACCTTTGATTTTGCAATCCAAATCCGATCTTGATTTGTTTCCCTCAGATTTAGACCTTGTATAAACAGTTATACGATCTTATTAATATACAAACAATTTGAATAATTAATTTTCATTTGATAAAATTTAATCTAATTAACAAATAATTTATTTTAGCAGATCTTCCTATAAATAAATAATTCTTAGAAACAAAATAATTAAATTTCAAGTTACAAAAATAATTAAATAAGTCAATCACTTTAATACATATATCTAAAATAACATTTAAAATTTGTATACTTATTTTATTTTATCCTTGAAATTATATAAATATAAAATAAGTCATGGACTTTAAAAAATCTATCTTCACAAAACATTTTCAAATCTTCTTTTCCTTTCTTTTGTTTTTCTCTTTCTCAATTTATCAAAATAATTTCCTATTTCCTGTCAATATATATATATATATATATATATATATATATATATATATATATATATATTAAATTAGGATTGAACACATTTAAAATTTACTGTGTTAAATTAAAATGGAACGAACTTACGTTACTGCTTTAAAACACACACACACACACACATATATATATATATATATATATATATATAACAAAATTCTAAATTTGGATGAAATTAATTTTATATCTTACTGACGCGCTCAAAATCCAACCTAGCCATCACTGCCCTCCAAGCGCGACTCTGCCTCGAGCTTCACCTCACAGTCTCACCGCCGAGCTCGCGAACCCCAAACACCACACGCGACTTCACTTGATGGCCGAACAGTGATATTCGAAAACCCTAGCTCGACCCCCTGCTTGCGTTGCCGACCGAAAAATTGTCGCGACCTTACTTCGCGCACGAGCGCGTGCGCTTGTGCCCCTCTCGCAGTCGCCGCCATCTCGACCAAAACCCTAAATCGCCCTAATCGACCTCGAACGCTCCACTTACGTTGCCAGCGACCTCCACCTGCTCGCTCGCAACTTCCGCTCGCGACTCCTCTCCCACTTCCCTTTCGTTTCACTCGCGACCCTCCACGTGCCCTTCTCCCTTGCGCGATTCCGCGTCCGCCGTTTATATACTTTTTATTTTTTTAGATGAGTTTGATTCTGTTCAAGGTTAGAGGGGGAAACGGGTGATAAATATTGATTTGGGTAGCTTCCTACGTACGAGTGTTGTTAAAAATATCTTCGACCAATTTACTTTAAATTTTTATTATCTTATATAAAACTTCCAAAATTCCCCGTCGATTGCTACTTAAAATTTTGAACTCCTCTTAAAGAATGCCGCTAGGAGATTATAAGCATTACCTGCATTTTGAACACGATGGAACATGTTTCGGAAGCTAATTCAATCATATGCGCGAGTTACAGAAGAAAACGATCAATTTAAATTAAATCGATTAAAATAGTTTCTAAGCGTTTTGAGCTGCCATGGTCAAAACGACAACTCCGATTTCTACGAAAATTGAAATACGATAATAACTAACTATTACGGATCCAATGGAACTGGTTTCTTCGAATTCCCAGACTGTGCCTCGGAAGGCTATTTTTAAATAGCGATTTAAACGGGATATTATTAAAATTAAACAAATTACCTTTAAATTAAATTCTAACCATTCTATTATCTTCATTGTCGTCATTATAAAATTTATAAGCCTTCAAATTATTTTTAACAGGCTTAAAACTGAAGATTCAATAATTTACCCAATCTCAGTTTATTAAATCTAATAACTGAATTGCTATCAATAATAATATTTGAATTCACGTTAAAAATTAACTTTTAAATATTTAAAATCAATTAATTATTCCATTTTAAATTGTTAGAAATTCCGGGTCGTCACATTCCTCCCCCCTTAAAAGAATTTCGTCTCCGAAATTATTAGTTAGGAAGAACGGTCCAATACCCGTTTACCTTTCCTCCAAAACCAACAGTTTTATCAACATCCTACCAACTATCTTTTATCACTATCACCTTAACCAACTTCCCAAAACTTCTATAGTTTTCAAGTAATACCCTTTCGCTCAATCATTTATATTTCAATTAAAACCAAATTTTGAATTATCAAAATTTACTCACAATTTTTTCTAACTCTCTAACTTTCCAAAAATTTTTGTCAGCGTCTCCTTTGCGCGACTAGCTCGGTACTACAACAAAATGACTCTACGGGCTCCCAAATTCCAAAAGAAAACAAAAAGCCAAGTGACTAGATCAAAAACCCAATCTAATTTTATACAGAAATTTAAATACAAAACTTTTCGTCGGGCAATTCACATTATCTCCTGAAATCAAATTCAAATTTTATTTTCCCTTTACAATACCTGCATATCTTTCCTAGCAATAATATCCAATCATGCCCTTTTAAAATCTTTCCATACCTTTCCTTACAGAAGTTTTCATATCTATTTCTATTTAAATTAGTTTTCCCATTTTCATATGAATTCAACTTATTTTCAATTTTGAATATCGAATTTATCTTTCATTTATAAATGATTCATATCATTATTTTAAATTAGTTTCATCCACTAATTAATTTCAGTTTCATATTTAAAATCATTTTGTTATTAACAAAAAGTTTCAAAAGAAAAATTTCCAAAATTTTCTAACTCCTAAAGTTTTCAAAATTTTTTGGCAGTCCCCTTTGTACGGAGGAGCTTTTGCACTTTGACAAGAGATATAAATATATATACATCGACCCAACCGGTCGGAAAAAGCAAAAACATTTCATATTTCCTATTTTTATTGCATAGGCGTACCTTTATTTAGCATTTTAAGCAAGCGGTTTATTTATTTTAGCAAATAGCGCAACCAAATCTAACCAAACGGCTCTTAGGTACCTGTACTTACTCAATTTTAAACATGTAAGCACTATATATATGAAGTTTATAACATTTCTCTTACTTAAACAACCACAACACATCAATTCTAAAAGAAATACATTCGAAATAACTTCCACGAGCAATTTATATGATTTCAAAACTAATTCAATTGCTTTCAACCAATTCATATACCATTTCGTTCAATTTTAATGGTTTACAACTCAATTGCTTACATTCAATTTATTTTTAATCCAAACAAACTCATATTCACTTTAAATGATTTCAAAATCAAGTTATTTAACTTCTCTCAACCCATATAATTTTAATTACTTCCATTTACATCAAATGACAATTCATTGTATGCAAATTCGACAATATTCGCTTAATAGAGTATTTATTTTTAGTTTATACCTACTTCAGATTAATTTCCACTCATTTTGTATTTAATTCCATTTCATTTCTAATTTATTCACCAACCATACATTTGCATTTCATTTCATTTCCACAATCTTTCCCATTCAAAACCATTTATTAAGCTTGGCATATTCAATACCTATAAATTAATAACCATTTCCAAATAAATTTAACCCAACTTTTTTTAATGGTCCTCCATTCTTATTCGAAACCAAGCTTTTATTGACTTAAGTAATTTTACTTCAAATTTCGTTAAATACTATTCATATCACACTTGAATTTTATTCGTAATTTAAACCATCACTATTTGGATCCAACTCTATTTTATTTTTATTACAACATCCCCACTTATTTAATTCATTATCAAATCCAAGTCTAATTCTATTTACAATTCGAATTCATTTCCAGATTCCATTATTAACTTACAATCCACTTATTTAACCGAGTTAATTTTATTAATATATTCTATCAAATAATTTATTTAGCTAATTAGCTTACCTCCAACTTTTATTACAAAATCACTTCATTAAATTTTCCCGAGTTAAATCTTATTTATAATTCAGTTTGGATTTTCTTCCATTTTCCAAAATTCCAACATTTTATTTTAAAATTTTAGAAAAGCTTTTAAATCCACATAATACTATTAAAATAGCTTTTTATAAAATACTTCTTATAACTCGATGTCTCAACAAGTCCATCCTTATTCTCATAGAAATTCAGTCATACGTTGATCAGGCGTAGGACTGAAAATCTATAAGTACTTGGTAAACCCATTTTCAACACCTAGTGAAAATACTTAGAAAATAATTTTTATTGAAAATATAGAAAACTGTTTTTGAAGATAAAGAATATCTTGGTGAGAATGCTCTGAAAATCATCACTCCCATTCATGGTCGCAGTTACATCCTGGGTTACATTGCCATCGCAGCAAAAGTCCATGTAACTGTAGGCACTCCGCGCCCCTCGATTACGCCATGGAACCCACAACAGATCGTAGTTACATTCCAGGGTTACGTTGCCATTACAGCAAAAGTCCATGTAACTGTTGGCTCTCAGCGGCACACATGATTTTCATTGTCAAAATGAAACTTCTCCACTCCTACATAGGTCGTAGTCTACCGATATAAAATAAAAAGCAGACTGTTGGCTCTCAGCGGTACACACGACTTTCGCTATGTTACCATAGGTCGCAGTCTACCGATATAAAATCAAACGTAGACCGTTGGCTCTCAGCGGCACACACGACTTTCACTATGGTAAACTCTACTCATAATCCTCAGGAACTAGTTTTGTCCGCACTCCTCACAGGATCAACTTTAGAACCCCCCCTTGGGGCTCAAGGCAGCACCACCCGGTGGCACTCCTGAGAAGTTCATTTCAAGGGACCGCCTTTTCCCCCGAGCCATCATCAAAACACTTTATACTATACACGTATTGTAACAACCCGCATATTTATCGATTTTATATTTAAATATTTTATTTAAATATTTTATCGTCAGTCGATTTTTAGTCCGAAAAGCTACTTTTTGCATACGGTCGAATTGGGACTCGAGACCACCCCCATTGAGTTCAAAATGATGTTTGCGAACTTTTTGAGTATAAGCTTCGATATATTTGGAGAAAGTTGATTTTTGCTACTTTTTACTTAGGGCTTTGGTTTGGGCTGAGCCCATTAACCCCACTTAACTCAGTTCCAACCCTCTCCTCTTCATTCATATCTTTTCTATTTTCCTAATACTCAAGCTTTTATGTTAATGGAGAGTGGAAGTGGAAATTAAAACTCCAAGCCCTAGTTCCTCTTGCTAGCTCAAGTTCTTGCTCCAAATTCAAAGAGAACCCATTAGTAAGCATCTCCTTCATCTTCTCCAACTCTTTCTCCATTCAATTTCAGAAATTTCCTAAACCTAATTTAGGAAATGTTTCTCCTTTAAGCTTAGATTCAAGCTTGTTGAGTTGGAATTGAAGAGTGCTTGTTCTTGCCATTGCTTCATAGCATCTTCTTCATTCGTTTGGGTTCAAAGGTGAGATTTTTAATCTCACATCTAAGTCTATGAATTATCTTCGAATGTTAGGTATGAATTCCTAACACTTATTCGTGTGCATTTGCTTTTGGTTTGGATTGAATTGGTGTATATTCCAATTTTTGGTGTTTTGAGTTCAATTCGTTAAAAATCCTAACTTCTATGTTTGAACATGTTTTTGGTGATGCATCGAGGAGCATATAGGGCCGGGTAGTCGATTGGCATAAACCCTTAGCACCGTTGCTCGAGAGAATGAAATTTGGACGAGGTTGGAGCTCATTACTATAGGCTGGGAAGAGACTGGCAACAGGTCCGGTCGACCGAGCTCCTTGAGTCGGCCGACCGACCTGCTGCCGAGTGCACAAGCACTCCTCTATTTAAGGCTCGGTCGACCGACTCAGGGAGTCCGGTCGACCGACCTGCTGTTAATTGCCAGATTAGCCTATTTTTGCTAATCCGTTTGAATATCCAACTTTAATCGATTCGTGTTGTCTCCCTTTTGTTGTTGTCATTTATTATCGACTTATATGACCTTTTCTTTGGGAATTTTAGATATATCCACTTTGATGGATTTTACATCGATTTCTTTGGATTTTATTCACGTTTTCGAATGTGAATCTTAGTGATTGATTGTTCCTACAATCTTCTTTGTGATTTGTCACTTTAAAAATATAAAGGTTTTCTATACTAGTAGTAAATATCAAAACTCTTTCCTCAAACGATTTCAATACTATTTTAATACCAAATTCATTTATAAAACCGTTTTCCAAATCTATTAGTATATATAAACCTTTACCTCACTCGTATGAGAAATCTAATTAAACAACTTAGTAAAACAAGTGGTATGAAACGCTTGCGTTCACTTTGTTGGTTAATTCTTGGACTTGTTCGATTGAAACCCTTTTGACAATTTTCTAATGGAAATCTACAGTTTGTTCGTAAATATTTAAGTTAAGCAAGTGGTTATGGGACATGAAGCTAAACTCATATATTTACTAGCTTAGTGTAATTGACACTTCTCGTTGATCATGACGATCATCTTTGTGATTTAGACTAGCAATGTGCGATGTCTCTTTGTCTACGAGGGAGACTAAACCCCGTTTTGTGGAGTTTCGACTCAGTTTGTGATGGGGTAGCAACCCATGGTCTTCGGGCCGTTTGTGGAGCTTCGGCTCAATTTGTGATGGTTAGCGACCATGGAATTAGCGTTCCGTTTGTGATACACGTGTTGGTGGGCTTTATGCTCCCGTTTGTGATAGGCCTCCCCCTTTGTGATTTCTAGATTTCTTGTGTAGATTCCTAGAATTTGTGTTTCACCAATTTTCGTGATTTCCATTGATAAGTTTATCAATATTTGTGCATTGGTGAATTTGTGTGTCATTGACTTTAGTGATTTCTGGATTTCTTGTGTAGATTCCTAGAATTTGTGTTTCACCAATTTTCATGATTTCCATTGATAAGTTTTATCAATTATTGTGCATTGGTGAATTTGTGTGTCATTGAATTTAGTGATTTCTGGATTTCTTGTGTAGTCTTCTGGAATTTGTGTGTCATTGACTTTTGTGATTGACATTGATATTATCATCAATATTTATGGTATCGTGAACGAAATAAGGAGTATGACGCTTCTTTGATTCTTGTGTAGATTTTGTGATATCGATTAATCTCTCGTTGATTATCAACTACTTATATATCACAGCTTGGCCTTGTGATTATTATGTGTTTAGTCATAACTCTGATTCTATATCGTTTCATCTGATATTTATAGTTAGACTGATCCGTTTATTATTTTCTTATTAAATAATACTCGGGTCAGACCGAGATGTTACAGGTGCTTCTGCTTGACTTCTCTCTTGGGATTGATTTCTCTGACTTTCGGTTAACTACTTAGATTAGTAGTTTTTGTTGTATACATTTGAGATATAGACTCCATAATGTATACTTATTCTTTTGTGTAGTTCATGTAACTATTCTTTTGTGATATTGTGGATCTTTTTAGACCACTACTCTGATGTACACTTCCTAGTGTAATATTCATATCTATTTCCGCCTTTGTGATATGAATTGTCTGTGACTGATTTGTGTTATGCTTATTTCTATATTTGTTTTCCGAAGGATTTATATAGCCACCGTGTAGTAGCTTTGAGTTTGTGTCGGTATGTCGGATTTACTCTTGAAATAGAATGCATGTTATATTATTTGACATATCGGTGCTCGCGCAAAGAAATTACACGGATGGTCGCTCCTCAACAGCCTTATTCTCCGTGCTAGTTGACAGCATTCACCGTAATGTTCTTGGCTAGCGTGGGTATAGAGGTGGGGCGTCACAGCTTGGTATCAGAGCCAAACTTCGGAACAATATGGAATAATTTAGCAAGGACCATGTCCTAAGTCTTTCTTAGGAGTTGTGCCTTAGGATTTATTCGAGTCTTCGTACCGTTCTATCCTACTTTCTTTTATGGTTCCTTGTTTTATCTATCAAGATTGCTTGATATTCATTTTGTGAATAACCTTCTTCTTCTTCCTTCTTTCTTTCTTAAGGAAGAGAAATGGTTAGACCTGGCCGTCCCTGCACCGGTCAATCTAGTGCTACTCCCTAGGATGGAGTATTTATGTCTGCCCAGCAGCTTTTAGATCATGTTAAGAACGCTCAAGCAGCCGGTCCCAATCCAGAGCCTACTCATCCTAGATCCGGTTTTGCACGCTTGTGCAGAGACTACACCGATTTGGGTGGAAGGCCATTCAGGGGATCCGAGAGTGTTATTGAAATTCAAGCTTGGCTCAAATCATGCGATCGCATCTTTTCTCGCATGAACCTTATTGACCTTCATCGAGTCCAAGTGGCTTCTAGCATGCTCCAGGAAAGAGCGTTAGATTGGTATGAGCTCCTAATTTCCGAAATCGTTGAAGCGGATCTCACTTGGGAGCAATTCCGGGAAAGATTCGAATCGAAATTTGTGCCGGAGGCTGAAAAAGTAACTTTAGCCCGACGTTTCATAGACCTTGTTCAAGGTGAATCTTCTGTGATAGACTATGTCGCATCCTTCGAATCTCTGTCCAAATATGGGGTTGAGTACATTAACACCCCAATGAAGAAAAATCAGAGATTCGTCTATGGCTTGAATAAGAATCTTAAGAAGCCATTACTTCTGAAACTTGAAGTTTCATTTGATCAGCTTGTTGATATCGCTCTTCGTCTTGAAGAGGCCGATAATGAAGGTGATGTTGAAGTTGTGCATGCCCAACAGAACTTCAATAGCAACATGAAGAGGCCTATTAAATTTAAAGGCCCCATTCCCAACAAGAAAGGGAGGCAAGAAACCCTGGTAGCAAAAGCACCTACCTCTAGTCGTGGACAATGCTACAATTGTGGTTCCATGAACCACTATGCAGGGGAGTGTCCGAGACCCCTCTTTTGTCGCTATTGCAAAAAATTCGGGTCACCATATTACTGCATGTCCCGTACTTCAAAATAAGAAGGAGGGAGAGCTCAATGTGGTGCAAGCTCCTGGTAACACTTCTCGTGCTCAAGGTACTTTTCACTCAATCCTTGATGGCATTGTTTTATTTCGTGATCTTCTTATTTGAGTTCTTTTTGATATGGGTTCCATCTCACTATTTTATATCAAAAGAACTTGTCGATTCTTTTTCTTTGAAAATATTTTGGGTTTGTTGACTTCTTTGAGGATTGTGAATCCGGATGGTAGATCCGCAACACTCAATTTGCTTTTTATTTGATGTCGAAATTATTTTATGTGATTTATCTTTCCGAGCCGATATTTTTACTTAGGCTTCGGAATTTACTTTTGTAAGGATTGGCTTAATCGTTGTGAATCCCATATCCTATTTTCTCGTGTGGACTTTTCCACTTCGACATTTTCAATCTGTTAAGCAGATTTCTATTTTTCCTTTATGATTTTGATTCCAACTTGATGGCATCATTTTATTCCTTAAGCCCACTTATAAGGAAAGTGTTATTTCTCTCATTCAAGTAGTTAGAGAAATTTTTAGGAATCTTTGAGCTTGTCTTAGGATTATCACTTAAGTAATCTTTTGTGTGGTGCTAAGGTCTTTTCAGTTTGACCTTACCACCGGTTTTCAATTGCTACGAGTTGCGGAAGTTAGCATTCCACTTACCGCATTCCGCACTCGTTATGATTCTTATGAATGACTTATTTTGTCATTCAAATTGTCCAGCTTATTTCATCCATTTTATAAATCGAATATTCTATGAATATTTCGATGCGATTATTCTTGTATTTACTGATTTTGGATGAAAATAGTAATTTAAAATTTTGCAAATCTTTTTCATAAGATTTATTTATAAGTAAAACTGGATTTTTGTTCTTGAAACGAACAAAGAAAATTCTTAAAACTTTTTAAGAGATTTATTTATCCTATAAAAGATGATTTTGTGATTGTATTGCCCGTTGAGTGCTTTAAGAATTTTGGTCGATGCGCTTGATCAACGTTATCGATAGGAATTTCCTAAACGCTCACAGTATATTAACTTGAAAAATGTAAAATTTTTGTAGAAAGATTTTTACATAAAAATAAAAATGTAATTTTGAAAGTTTTAACTTTTCAGGAAAGAAGATTATTTAAAAGAAATTCTTTCTTTTCGATACTCTTATTCTTGTGATTCCTGAAGGGGAACCAAGACTTTGCTATTTGTACCGATACTAGTCGTATTTGTTTGGATGCCATTCTCTTGCAAAGGAGAACGTGTTATCACTTGTGCTTCTAAATCATTATAGCCTATCAAGACTAGATATACCACTTATGATCTAGTGCTCGCGGTTATTGTTTCTACTTTTAGAGTTTTGCATCATCATTTTTAGGGGAGGAATTTGTTCTCTATCTCGATCATAAATCCTTGGAATATTTATTTTCTTATAAGGAACTTCATGTCGACTCGAGTTCCTAGCTTCCTATGATCTTGATATTCTTTTTATTCCCGAAGGGGAAATCGTGTTGCCAATGCGTTTAGTCGTAAGCAACAAGGGGTTGTTTCTTTGTTGATGACCGAATGAAATTATCTTTTTATCAAGTTAATCGGGCGTTTTGATGTACTTCGTTTTATTGAGTTTCATCTCATTTCTTTTATGAACTTGCGTCCGATGTTCTTTTATTGTGTTCGGTTCATTGAACGTACCGTTTTTGTACTACGTCGGTGTTCCGAAATCATTCGGGTTTTGATTCATCGGATGTACCGTTTGTACTACATCGATGTCTTTGCTTTTGATTCATCGGATGTACCGTTTGTACTACATCGATGTCTTTGCTTTTGATTCATCGGATGTACCGTTTGTACTACATCGATGTCTTTGCTTTTGATTCATCGGATGTACCGTTTGTACTACATCGATGTCTTTTCTATTTGATTCATTGGATGTACCGTTGTACTAAATCAATGTCTTTGCTTTTGGATTCATTGGATGTACCGTTGTACTACATCTATGTCTTTGCTATTTGATTCATTGGATGTACCGTATGTACTACATCAATGTCTTTGTTTTGGTTCATTGGGCGTACCGTTTTTGTACTACGCTGATGTCCCAAATTATTTGAGTTTCTAGTTTCTCGGGCGTACCGTTTTTGTACTACGCTGATGTCCCAAATTATTTGAGTTTCTAGTTTCTCGGGCGTACCGTTTTTGTACTACGCCGTTGCACTGGCTCAATTTTCTGCTATTCTTGACGTTCCCCACGCTTTTGTCTACGGAAATGCCTTAGGGATTCCGGTTTTCATTCTTGAGCCCAGTGTTATTGAGGGGTTGAAGTTTCACCAAATTTGACTTTTGAGCAACATTCTATTCGCATCATTGCTTCGGAGGTTGAGCGCCTTCGATATAAAGATATTCTTTTTGATAGAGGTTCAATGGTTCTCAAATCCTAAGGATTTCACTTGTGAAATCTTGAGAATCCATCAAACGAAAACTTTCGGATTTATTCCTTCGTGCTCTTTATGGGGAACTTCTTGATTCAAATTTTCTTTTGTGTTAATATGCTTCTATGGTTGTTACTTCTTATATTTCCTTCTTAATTATTGCGAGGACGCAATTTCTTTAAGGAGGGGAGTCTGTAACAACCCGCATATTTATCGATTTTATATTTAAATATTTTATTTAAATATTTTATCGTCAGTCGATTTTTAGTCCGAAAAGCTACTTTTTGCATACGGTCGAATTGGGACTCGAGACCACCCCCATTGAGTTCAAAATGACGTTTGCGACCTTTTTGAGTATAAGCTTCGATATATTTGGAGAAAGTTGATTTTTGCTACTTTTTACTTAGGGCTTTGGTTTGGGCTGAGCCCATTAACCCCAGTTAACTCAGTTCCAACCCTCTCCTCTTCATTCACTTCTTTTCTATTTTCCTAATACTCAAGCTTTTATGTTAATGGAGAGTGGAAGTGGAAATTAAAACTCCAAGCCCTAGTTCCTCTTGCTAGCTCAAGTTCTTGCTCCAAATTCAAAGAGAACCCATTAGTAAGCATCTCCTTCATCTTCTCCAACTCTTTCTCCATTCAATTTCAGAAATTTCCTAAACCTAATTTAGGAAATGTTTCTCCTTTAAGCTTAGATTCAAGCTTGTTGAGTTGGAATTGAAGAGTGCTTGTTCTTGCCATTGCTTCATAGCATCTTCTTCATTCGTTTGGGTTCAAAGGTGAGATTTTTAATCTCACATCTAAGTCTATGAATTATCTTCGAATGTTAGGTATGAATTCCTAACACCTATTCGTGTGCATTTGCTTTTGGTTCGGATTGAACTGGTGTATATTCCAATTTTTGGTGTTTTGAGTTCAATTCGTTAAAAATCCTAACTTCTATGTTTGAACATGTTTTTGGTGACGCATCGATGAGCATATAGGGCCGGGTAGTCGATTGGCATAAACCCTTAGCGCCGTTGCTCGAGAGAATGAAATTTGGACGAGGTTGGAACTCATTACTATGGGCTGGGAAGAGGCTGGCAACAGGTCCGGTCGACCGAGCTCCCTGAGTCGGACGACCGACCTGCTGCCGAGTGCACAAGCACTACTCTGTTTAAGGCTCGGTCGACCGACTCAGGGAGTCCGGTCGACCGACCTGCTGTTAATTGCCAGATTAGCCTATTTTTGCTAATCCGTTTGAATATCCAACTTTAATCGATTCGTGTTGTCTCCCTTTTGTTGTTGTCATTTATTATCGACTTAGATGACCTTTTCTTTGGGAATTTTAGATATATCCACTTTGATGGATTTTACATCGATTTCTTTGGATTTTATTCACGTTTTCGAATGTGAATTTTAGTGATTGATTATTCCTACAATCTTCTTTGTGATTTGTCACTTTAAAAATATAAAGGTTTTCTATACTAGTAGTAAATATCAAAACTCTTTCCTCAAACGATTTCAATACTATTTTAATACCAAATTCGTTTATAAAACCGTTTTCCAAATCTATTAGTATATATAAACCTTTACCTCACTCGTATGATAAATCTAATTAAACGACTTAGTAAAACAAGTGGTATGAAACGCTTGCGTTCACTTTGTTGGTTAATTCTTGGACTTGTTCGATTGAAACCCTTGTGACAATTTTCTAGTGGAAATCTACAGTTTGTTCGTAAATATTTAAGTTAAGCAAGTGGTTAAGGGACATGAAGCTAAACTCATATATTTACTAGCTTAGTGTAATTGACACTTCTCGTTGATCATGACGATCATCTTTGTGATTTAGACTAGCAATGTGCGATGTCTCTTTGTATGCGAGGGAGACTAAACCCCGTTTTGTGGAGTTTCGACTCAATTTGTGATGGGGTAGCAACCCATGGTCTTCGGGCTGTTTGTGGAGCTTCGGCTCAATTTGTGATGGTTAGCGACCATGGAATTAGCGTTCCGTTTGTGATACACATGTTGGTGGGCTTTATGCTCCCGTTTGTGATAGGCCTCCCCCCTCTGTGATTTCTGGATTTCTTTTGTAGATTCCTAGAATTTGTGTTTCACCAATTTTCGTGATTTCCATTGATAAGTTTTATCATTATTTGTGCATTGGTGAATTTGTGTGTCATTGACTTTAGTGATTTCTGGATTTCTTGTGTAGATTCCTAGAATTTGTGTTTCACCAATTTTCGTGATTTCCATTGATAAGTTTTATCAATATTTGTGCATTGGTGAATTTGTGTGTCATTAACTTTAGTGATTTCTGGATTTCTTGTGTAGTCTTCTGGAATTTGTGTGTCATTGACTTTTGTGATTGACATTGATATTATCGTCAATATTAATGGTATGGTGAACGAAATAAGGAGTATGACGCTTCTTTGATTCTTGTGTAGATTTTGTGATATCGATTAATCTCTCGTTGATTATCAACTACTTATATATCACAGCTTGGCCTTGTGATTATTATGTGTTTAGTCATAACTCTGATTCTATATCGTTTCATCTAATATTTATAGTTAGACTGATCTGTTTATTATTTTCTTATTAAATAATACTCGGGTCAGACCGAGATGTTACAGGTGCTTCTGCTTGACTTCTCTCTTGGGATTGATTTCTCTGACTTTCGGTTAACTACTTAGATTAGTAGTTTTTGTTGTATACATTTGAGATATAGACTCCATAATGTATACTTATTCTTTTGTGTAGTTCATGTAACTATTCTTTTGTGATATTGTGGATCTTTTTAGACCACTACTCTGATGTACACTTCCTAGTGTAATATTCATATCTATTTCCGCCTTTGTGATATGAATTGTCTGTGACTGATTTGTGTTATGCTTATTTCTATATTTGTTTTCCGAAGGATTTATATAGCCACCGTGTAGAAGCTTTGAGTTTGTGTCGGTATGTCGGATTTACTCTTGAAATAGAATGCATGTTATATTATTTGACATATCGGTGCTCGCGCAAAGAAATTACACGGATGGTCGCTCCTCAACAGCCTTATTCTCCGTGCTAGTCGACAGCATTCACCGTAATGTTCTTGGCCAGCGTGGGTATAGAGGTGGGGCGTCACACATATAGTATTTTTCAAATCATACGCCTAGTATGATCTTATACAAACCTCATTTACACAAAATCGATTATCCCAAAATCGATAATTCTCAAACTAGTCTTTCCAAGTTTCAATATTGATTTTTCCCAAAATCAAAAGCCTTTCCAAATCCAAAGGTTCCCAAAACCTTTTTCCAAAATCCTCATAAGATCCTTTATGTATATAGATATATATAAATTTTAAAAACTTTGGATCCTTTCAAACTTGTATAAAACTCCTTTTATACTTCAAGCACCTTCAAAAATCCTTTTCTTCCGACAATAGATTTAACAAGGGGAGATTTATCTTATATAATAAAGATATATAACTTTTTTATTCAAAATCAAACATTCCATTTGATTACTCTTTTCAATATCAATTTCATTCAAATCCGTACGATGTACACATATCATCCGTATGCTATACCAATCTGATCGCTTACTCGATCACACAATTTCACTTCCGAACTAGTATCGTCCACCCTACTTCCTAGTGCGGACACATATCGCGTTTCTTGATTAGAAACCGTCATTCTGCTTTCATAGCCATAACTATGATAGAGAATATCCAGAACCAATCAACAATCCATATCCAGGTTCGCCGTCAAAAATCGAATGAAAAACCCCACTTCGATCGATATAACTATCCCGAAATTTTGTGCTCGAATCTGGATTAAATCACTATGCAAATAGAATAATATACGTACATCCTACGTATTTGTTTTCATTGATCATTGAATAAATCAATTTCCTTTCTATTCACGTTTCCTTTAATTTCTATCCATATATTCGCAATTGCTTCAATTCCATTGAATTATCACTTTAATTCTTATCTCATTTGGGTATTTAAATCAATAATCGTTTGAACTATGGCCTGTTTATTTTTAGAAAATAGCTTGAAAATTTTAAAAATAGATAAGTAGTTGAAAAATAATTATTAGTTTGCAAAATAATTGTAAAATAGTTGACTAATTGTAAAATAATTGGAGAATAGCTAAATATTTTCAGAACTTTTAGATAATTGCAAAATAGTTGTAAAATAGTAATTAATTTAGAAACAGTTGAAAAATGGTTAAATAGTTCCAAAAATAATTGTAAAACAAATATAAAGTAATTTGGCTTTAAAAGAAAGGTTGTATATATTAAATAGCTTGGAAAAATAAGTTTATATTAAAATAATTTATATTGAAAAAAGTCCAGAGTCAAACTGTTCACTTCCCCAACAATTCAATTTAAATTTTCACTTCCATTTAAATTGACCCAATTCCAATTTGAAGAACTTCAATGCCCATCGAAATTTATTTAATCCCAATTCAAGTTGAATCAATCTTGATTTCTTTCTCAATCCAAATCAACTTCCATTTGATTTTAATCCTGTTCAACTTTAATTATAATTTCAAATTATTCCAATCAATTTGAATTATTATCAATTGAACCCATTTCAAATTCAAATCATTTCAATTTAATCCAACTCAATTTTCCATTTAAAGTTTTAAACTTATATATCTTCAATCACAAATCCAATTAATTCAAACCAAATTCAATTTTGAACTAATTCAATTTCAATCTTAAATTTAAACCATCTCGAATTATATAAATTCGAGTTAAATTGTCAAAGGTTGGTTTAACTTTTTAAACCAAATTAACTTTGTTCATTTAATTTTTTTTTAGAATAAGAATATATTCAAAATAGTCTGAATTATAATATTTGTTATTTTCTTTAACTCTTTAAAACAATTGCTTGTTTCTAGACTTAGGTTTTAAAACTTCAAAATTTTAAAACCTACTTTAATTTAGAAGTTATACTCATCTTATAAATTTACTTCATTTGGCTAAATTAATAACAAATATACCATTATTAAACACAATAACTATTTATGATAATTGTAACAACCCAGTATTTTACATTAGTTGATTATCGTCACTAAAACGATTAATTGGGTGTTAATTGCTATTTGACGTTTTAGATCGAGTTGAAATTCGTTTAAAAATTTGCTAAGTGTAGTTTGGGCATTTTGAATCCAGTTTAAATTCTTTGAAATTCCATAAGGGGCGTGGGCCTTCTATACGATTTTTTTGGCCCACGTTTTCATTATTTGATGCCGTGAAAAATTCATACCCTTTCCTCTTTTTATCGCGAACCCTAAAACCGAAATCACGAAAGTTATAAAATAAAAAATAAAAAAAAATGGTGGCCGTTTCTTTTCTTCCTCATCGTCTCAGTATTAGGGCTTCGTGAAATTGAAATCGCCAATTGCCGCTGCTTCAATTCGTCGACAAGGTGAGTGATCCTCTTCACTCACATCTAATTCCACTCGTATTCGACTGTTTAGTTTTGTTTGAACTTCGATATTTTTTTTTGATGGTTTCAATTCACCCACGGCTTCGATTTTTTTGACTTCAGTCACTTGATTTTGGGGACTTTTGTCTGATGGACCATACTATGCTTCAACTTGATTTTTATTGAAGTTGATTTGGTTCGATTTTGGGCGCTCACTTGTTTAATCTTCGGTCTTGAATCTTCTCTGTGCACACCTGTTTTACTGCCTTCGTTTAGGAGATAATTTTCAACCTTGTTCTTGTGCACTTGTATGCATTACATCCGGACTTGTTTATCTAGTCTTTGAGGCTGCTCCTTTGTTCAGTGATTATTTATGCCCCTTGATATAAATTATGTTGTATTTTCATATTTGTGCACGGGTGTTGCTTGGTGTTGGTCAGTGGTTCAAGTGCTGGAATGTGCACCCTTTTTACATGGATTCTTGTTGATTTAAGTTTAAAAGTTTTGGACTTTTGTATCTTTAGTTATGTGTACTGATTTGGAATTTGCAGTTACTACTGCCTCTGTATCTTTAACTGGTTTTGTTGTAATTGGTCCCGAGTTTGAGTCAGGGTTCTCACTGACTTCGATTCACTGTTGATTCCACTTGCACTATCTCTGATCTTTTCCGATTCGTATATATTTTGTGATGCTTGATTACTGGATTTTCACAGCATCAATTTTGAACTCTGCTGTGACGATCTCTTACTGGACACTTGACTTTGTTTAGGCGATTCCATAATTTGGTTATTTTTGTATCATACTCGACTATGGTCATTTGTTTTCAAAATGCAGCTTGATGCTTGCATCCCTCTTGCTGTTTACTGATTACCGGAGTCAGTGGTTGATGCATTGTGGTGTCTGGTATTTGATCATATGATATTGTGATGATTTGCATTGTGCTTATGTCCACTGATGCATCGAGTCTGCAATTATTGTTTCACTGTGACTTTGGTCATTTGAATTGAGTATGTTGATTTATGTAAATATTTTGGACTGCCACTATTGTATACGTATGTGTTCATATGTATATATTAGTGTGCGTTTCCTTTTTACTCTCGCACTTGGTTGAACTTGAAATTGTGTTGTTCATCTGGGTATTCTGCCTAGTGAGATCTAATTTCCATGCTGCATCACCTCTGATCATACACACTGTGTATCATTTGCATGGTGTATTTGCTCCCCTTTCGGTTTCAAGTATTCGAATACATTTGGGTTTTTGAGTTCTTCACTGCACTATTTTATCCAAGCGAATTTAGTTGTATTTCATGTATATGATGCAATGGTTGTTGAGGCATTGCCATTTATATTTTATCCTTCATAGGGTCTTCAGGTCTGTCTGCACTAGTGCTTTGACCCTGACTTGCTGTTGTTCCGTTATATGGGTTTGCATCTGAGTTTTGGTTGCAGTTTCATTTACATAAACTTTTGCACTTGTTGCCTATTTCTGGGTGGGGTAGTTTGCACTATGTAGTATCATGTTACCAGACTTGAGATAGTTTCACACAGACTTCATTACATGTTGGTCTTCACTTTACCATATTGTCACTGTATATTGCCGCGAGTCAATTTCACTATGTTGGCTTGTTATATGCTGTTACATTTCCTCACTCATGTATGTATAGAGGTGTATTTTGTCTTGAGTCTTGTCTCAGGCCATTCTTTGGTCTCTGACATTGTTAATTCACTATTTGGTTGTTCTGGTCATTTTGTAGCTTTCTTGCAGTTATGTTGTGATTGCACTTGAGCCTTGTTGTACTTCATATAGGCACTGGGTATTAGTTGCATCCATGTTTTTACTTTGAGCGTTGCAGTTTTACTTGCTGTCTTCGTATTGCGACTGTTTTGAGTTGGTTCCATTGTTTCTCATTGTTGCTTGGATATTGAACTGCTTTATGCTTGAAGTCGTAGCCTGTACACCTGCCCCGTGTTGAATCCAGCTAATAGTTCGGGTTTGACCTTGTGCCGTTTGTGTACATCATTACTGTTGTGGCAGGGCAGTGCACGCAAGCGTGAACTGCAGCCACACGGAATTGAGTTTTTGGGTACATTATCACTGTAGTGGCAAGGCAGTGCACGCAAGCGTGAACTGCAGCCACACGGTACGACTTTTATGTTATTCTATCTTGCTTTGATTTATTTGATCTTTTGCATATTCCATATGCTGTAGTGGCGAGGCAGTGCACGCGTGCGTGTACTGCAGCCCTACTCGACTTAATATTTTAATTGATATTTCAATGGTTTGAACTGCTTTGTTTATTTCAATTCAATATTCTGAATTGCATTCTGATTTGGTTTAATTACTGTCGTCTATTCATTATTTAATTATTATTGCTTCTGTGCACTAATAACTGAGTTTGAATTAGACTGACTCGAGTATTATTTTCTTTTGAATCTAATACTCGGGTCAGACCGAGTATTTCAGGTTGTAGATATTCTGCTTTGGGTTGCTGCTAGAGCTATGAAGTTCTTTCATATCTTTTGGAGTAGTCGTCGTTATTTGTAGTAGTCTGTATGATTGTATAGGAAGATATGTATTCATGTATATTATATACGTTAATGTACTTGTATATGTAACTTCCTGAGTCGACTGTTGTAGTTGTATCATATGTACCGTGTCAAATGTATTGTAACTGACATCAGTTATTGTATATATGAGAATTTCTGTTTTATCTGTGTTCCGCATTTATATTTATCTGTGTTATTATTTTATATTTGTTGTTCTAAACTATTATGAACCATCGTAGTTCGTTTTATTCTGGAATTGGGGTATTTCGATGGGAGAAAATAAATCAGAGATGAAAAATGAAAGAATATATATATATATCACTCCTATCGAGATAACCAATACTAGTGTAAGGTCAACTATTGATGGCCGCTCCTCAACAGCCTTATTCTCCGTGCTAGTTGACAGCACTACACGTAGTGTTCTTGGCTAGCATGGGTATAGAGGTGGGGCGTCACAGCTTGGTATCAGAGCCTGGGGTTTAGAACAAATATAAAACGTAACTTAGATAGTACATGTGTTACAACTATTTGTCGACGTTTTATCTCTCATATTTGCATATGATTGTCTTTGAATTGTTAGTTATGAATTCCTAACGCTTATTCATATGCATTTGATTTTGAATTCTTGTGTTTTCGGCTTTGATTTGATTTAGCCGATGATTGATTTTTGTTCGAATCTCAGCGATTTCGAACTTGATATTTTATGTTTTCCTCTGCTTGATTTCCATTCGACTTCGGTCACTTTGTTTTTGAGAAATTTCTAATTTTCTTGATTTCCAAGACTCTGACTTGGTTTGCCGTTGAGTCCTTTTATGATGATGTTGAATCATTTTGTACTCTATTAGGGCCATTAAATGTTGACTACGACATTGACTCGATTTTTATTTTTGTTGAAGTCATTTATGCGTTTATGCTCGTTCTGCTTTGTTTTTCCAATTGTTAATCGATTCTTCTTTTCCGATTAGTTGTTATCTTCTTTGTCGACTTTGATAACTTCTATTTCTGGAATTTTTGGATATTCCTACTTTGATGGATTTAAGAATCGAATTCTTTGGTTTTTATTCACGTCTTTGAATGTGAATTTTAGCGAATTGATTTGGTTTCCAAATTTAATCGATTCTTGTTAATTTCCCGATTTGTTGCTATCATTTATTAGCAACTTTGATGACCATTTCTTCGGGAATTTTTGTGAACATACCTTTCGATGAATTCGGTATCGATTTCTTTGGATTCTATTCACGTCTTCGTATGTGAATTCTTGTGATTGATTGATTTTACAATCATTTTTGTGATTTGTCACTTTAAAAAATAATAATATATAAACATTTTAATACTAGTAGTAATTATCAAAACTCTTTTATCAAAATGTTTTCAACTCTATTTTCAATATCAAAATCTTTTCCTAAACCGTTTTCCGATCTATTAGTATATACAAACCTTTATTTTCACTCGTATGAGAAATCTAATTAAACGGCTTAGCAAAACAAGTGGTATGAAACGCTTGCGTTTACTTCGTCGGTTAATTTTTGGACTTGTTCGATTGAACCACTTGTGACATTTTTCTAGTGAAGACCTACAATTTGTTCGTAAATATTTAAGTTAAGCTAGTGGTTATGGGACATGAAGCTAAACTTTTATATTCACTAGCTTAGTGTAATTGACACTTCTCGTTGATCTTGATGATCGCTTTATGAATTAGACTAGCAATTGCGCGATGTCTCTTTCATTGCAAGGTTAGACTAGACACCACTTGTGTGATTCCACTCACGCATACCTTTCTGCTTTTTGGTTAGTCTTGACCTCAATCTGTGTGATTCCATTCACACATGCTTAGTGTAATTGACACACCTCGTTGATCATGATGATCGTTCTGATGGTCAGACTAGACACCACTTGTGTGGTTCCATTCACACATACCTTTCTGCTTTTCGGTTAGTCTTGACCTCAATCTGTGTGATTCCATTCACACATGTGGGGTAGCTCCCCATGGTCTTCGGACCGTCATGTGATAGGCCTCTTTCCCTTTTTCTGTGATTTCTAGATTCCTTATGTTGATTTCTAGAAATTTTATGCTTCACCTATTTTTGTGCATTGGTGAATTCATATGTTATTGATTTGTCATGAGTACAAATTTGGGGCATGATACCTCTTTGGATCTTTGAGAAGATTCTTGTGATATTGATTATCTCTTATCGGTTGATCTCCTGTTGATCATTATTTGCATACTTACAGTTGTATGTCAGTATAGATATTTCATATTTATGCCATACCTCTTATCGGTTGATCTCCTGTTGATCATTATTTACATACTTATAGTAGTATGTCATTATGGATATTTTATGTTATGCCATATCTTTTATTCTATTTCATACTCCTTTGAGTTTTCATACTCCGTTCGAGTTTTCATACTCTGTTCGAGTTTTCATACTCCCGTTCGAGTTTTCATACTATCATCTTGTGATTTCTGGATTTCTTGTGATGATTTCTAGAACTTGTGCTTCACCAATTTTCGTGATTTCTATTGATAAGTTTTATCAATTCTTTTGCATTGGTGAATTCGTGTGTTATTGACTTGTTATGAATACAAGTTTAGGGTATGATATCCTTTTCTATCTTTGAAAAGATTCCTGCGACATTTTCGATAAATGAAAATTCACTGGTATTATATTTTGATGCCAATTATTTCGATGAAATTTTGACGTATGTCGAAGTTGCTACGGATGTTGCTGCTTTAATCACGTGTTTTAAAAATTGTTTTAAATATAAATCAAAATTGTTTTCAAAATTTTTACGATTTGCGCTTTCAAAAGAATGAGGAAGCGAATTAAACGTTTCAGTAAAATCGAGGACTATGACCCCTTTCTTTTGCTGATTCGCTTAATTCCGGACTTGTTCGTTTGAGAATGTAAATTATTATTATTATTATTATTTATAAAATAAATGAAAATTGTTTTCAGAAGTTTTACAGTTTACGCTTTCAAAAGAATGAGGAAGCGATTTAAACGTTTCAGGAAAATCGAGGACTATGACCCCTTTCTTTTACTGATTCGCTTAATTCCGGACTTGTCCGTTTGAGAATGTGAAATGTTATTTTTAAAATACACAACTATGCACTTTCAAGAAAATGATGAAGTGAATTAAACGATTTAGTAAAACTCGTGGTTATGGGTCATGTGCGTTTGCTATTTCGGTTAATTTCGGACTCGTTAATTGAAAATTTGTGATTTCTGATTATCGTTTGTGATAATCAGATATTTGTTGTTTCTAATTATCGTTTGTGATAATTAGATATTTGAGATTTAATTTTCGCTTGTGATAATTAGATATTTGAGATTTGATTATCAATTGTGATAATTAAATATTTGTGATTTGAAATTTGATTACCGTTGTGGTAATTCCTGATTATCGTTTTGATAATTGGATGTTTATGATTTCTGATTTATCGTTTTTGATAATCAGATATTTATTGTTTCTAATTATCATTTGTGATAATTAGATATTTGAGATTTAATTATCGCTTGTGATAATTAGATATTTGAGATTTAATTATCGCTTGTGATAATTAAATATTTGTGGTTTAAGATTGATTTTCGATTTTGATAATCGAATACTTGTTGATTTGATTATCGTTTTTGAATAATCGAATATTTGTGATTTGAGATTTCTGAATTATCTATTGATAATTAGATTTTGTTGATAATTTGTGAATTTCTTTTATGAAATTAAAAGATTTCTTTGGCGTTTATATTGTACTACGCCGGTGTACCGACTCAATTTTTCTGCTATTCATGACGTTTTCCACGTCTTCCAATTACGGAAATGCCTTAGGGATTTCTGATTTTTATTCTTGGGCAACCTTCTATTCACGTCATTGCTTCGGGAGATTAGCACCTTCGAAATAACGATGTTTTTCTCATGAAAGTTCAGCAGATCTCAAATTCTACGGATTTCACTTTGGAATCCAGAGAATTCATCGAGCAAACACGTTCAGGCTCTCTCTCTCTCGTGCTCTATATGTTGAACTTCCTATTTTCAAATTTCTTCATTTTTGGGTGATATGCTTTTATGGTTGTTACCTTTTGTCCATTTATTCCTTATGATTGCGAGGACGCAATTTCTTTAAGGAGAGGAGTCTGTAACAACCCAGTATTTTACATTAGTTGATTATCGTCACTAAAACGATTAATTGGGTGTTAATTGCTATTTGACGTTTTAGATCGAGTTGAAATTCGTTTAAAAATTTGCTAAGCGTAGTTTGGGCATTTTGAATCCAGTTTAAATTCTTTGAAATTCCATAAGGGGCGTGGGCCTTCTATACGATTTTTTTGGCCCACGTTTTCATTATTTGATGCCGTGAAAAATTCATACCCTTTCCTCTTTTTATCGCGAACCCTAAAACCGAAATCACGAAAGTTATAAAATAAAAAATATAAAAAAATGGTGGCCGTTTCTTTTCTTCCTCATCGTCTCAGTATTAGGGCTTCGTGAAATTGAAATCGCCAATTGCCGCTGCTTCAATTCGTCGACAAGGTGAGTGATCCTCTTCACTCACATCTAATTCCACTCGTATTCGACTGTTTAGTTTTGTTTGAACTTCGATATTTTTTTTTTGATGGTTTCAATTCACCCACGGCTTCGATTTTTTTGACTTCAGTCACTTGATTTTGGGGACTTTTGTCTGATGGACCATACTATGCTTCAACTTGATTTTTATTGAAGTTGATTTGGTTCGATTTTGGGCGCTGACTTGTTTAATCTTCGGTCTTGAATCTTCTTTGTGCACACCTGTTTTACTGCCTTCGTTTAGGAGATAATTTTCAACCTTGTTCTTGTGCACTTGTATGCATTACATCCGGACTTGTTTATCTAGTCTTTGAGGCTGCTCCTTTGTTCAGTGATTATTTATGCCCACTGATATAAATTATGTTGTATTTTCATATTTGTGCACGGGTGTTGCTTGGTGTTGGTCAGTGGTTCAAGTGCTGGAATGTGCACCCTTTTTACATGGATTCTTGTTGATTTAAGTTTAAAAGTTTTGGACTTTTGTATCTTTAGTTATGTGTACTGATTTGGAATTTGCAGTTACTACTGCCTCTGTATCATTAACTGGTTTTGTTGTAATTGGTCCCGAGTTTGAGTCAGGGTTCTCACTGACTTCGATTCACTGTTGATTCCACTTGCACTATCTCTGATCTTTTCCGATTCGTATATATTTTGTGATGCTTGATTACTGGATTTTCACAGCATCAATTTTGAACTCTGCTGTGACGATCTCTTACTGGACACTTGACTTTGTTTAGGCGATTCCATAATTTGGTTATTTTTGTATCATACTCGACTATGGTCATTTGTTTTCAAAATGCAGCTTGATGCTTGCATCCCTCTTGCTGTTTACTGATTACCGGAGTCAGTGGTTGATGCATTGTGGTGTCTGGTATTTGATTATATGATATTGTGATGATTTGCATTGTGCTTATGTCCACTGATGCATCGAGTCTGCAATTATTGTTTCACTGTGACTTTGGTCATTTGAATTGAGTATGTTGATTTATGTAAATATTTTGGACTGCCACTATTGTATACGTATGTGTTCATATGTATATATTAGTGTGCGTTTCCTTTTTACTCTCGCACTTGGTTGAACTTGAAATTGTGTTGTTCATCTGGGTATTCTGCCTAGTGAGATCTAATTTCCATGCTGCATCACCTCTGATCATACACACTGTGTATCATTTGCATGGTGTATTTGCTCCCCTTTCGGTTTCAAGTATTCGAATACATTTGGGTTTTTGAGTTCTTCACTGCACTATTTTATCCAAGCGAATTTAGTTGTATTTCATGTATATGATGCAATGGTTGTTGAGGCATTGCCATTTATATTTTATCCTTCATAGGGTCTTCAGGTCTGTCTGCACTAGTGCTTTGACCCTGACTTGCTGTTGTTCCGTTATATGGGTTTGCATCTGAGTTTTGGTTGCAGTTTCATTTACATAAACTTTTGCACTTGTTGCCTATTTCTGGGTGGGGTAGTTTGCACTATGTAGTATCATGTTACCAGACTTGAGATAGTTTCACACAGACTTCATTACATGTTGGTCTTCACTTTACCATATTGTCACTGTATATTGCTGCGAGTCAATTTCACTATGTTGGCTTGTTATATGCTGTTACATTTCCTCACTCATGTATGTATAGAGGTGTATTTTGTCTTGAGTCTTGTCTCAGGCCATTCTTTGGTCTCTGACATTGTTAATTCACTATTTGGTTGTTCTGGTCATTTTGTAGCTTTCTTGCAGTTATGTTGTGACTGCACTTGAGCCTTGTTGTACTTCATATAGGCACTGGGTATTAGTTGCATCCATGTTTTTACTTTGAGCGTTGCAGTTTTACTTGCTGTCTTCGTATTGCGACTGTTTTGAGTTGGTTCCATTGTTTCTCATTGTTGCTTGGATATTGAACTGCTTTATGCTTGAAGTCGTAGCCTGTACACCTGCCCCGTGTTGAATCCAGCTAATAGTTCGGGTTTGACCTTGTGCCGTTTGTGTACATCATTACTGTTGTGGCAGGGCAGTGCACGCAAGCGTGAACTGCAGCCACACGGAATTGAGTTTTTGGGTACATTATCACTGTAGTGGCAAGGCAGTGCACGCAAGCATGAACTGCAGCCACACGGTACGGCTTTTATGTTATTCTATCTTGCTTTGATTTATTTGATCTTTTGCATATTCCATATGCTGTAGTGGCGAGGCAGTGCACGCGTGCGTGTACTGCAGCCCTACTCGACTTAATATTTTAATTGATATTTCAATGGTTTGAACTGCTTTGTTTATTTCAATTCAATATTCTGAATTGCATTCTGATTTGGTTTAATTACTGTCGTCTATTCATTATTTAATTATTATTGCTTCTGTGCACTAATAACTGAGTTTGAATTAGACTGACTCGAGTATTATTTTCTTTTGAATCTAATACTCGGGTCAGACCGAGTATTTCAGGTTGTAGATATTCTGCTTTGGGTTGCTGCTAGAGCTATGAAGTTCTTTCATATCTTTTGGAGTAGTCGTCGTTATTTGTAGTAGTCTGTATGATTGTATAGGAAGATATGTATTCATGTATATTATATACGTTAATGTACTTGTATATGTAACTTCCTGAGTCGACTGTTGTAGTTGTATCATATGTACCGTGTCAAATGTATTGTAACTGACATCAGTTATTGTATATATGAGAATTTCTGTTTTATCTGTGTTCCGCATTTATATTTATCTGTGTTATTATTTTATATTTGCTGTTCTAAACTATTATGAACCATCGTAGTTCGTTTTATTCTGGAATTGGGGTATTTCGATGGGAGAAAATAAATCAGAGATGAAAAATGAAAGAATATATATATATATATCACTCCTATCGAGATAACCAATACTAGTGTAAGGTCAACTATTGATGGCCGCTCCTCAACAGCCTTATTCTCCGTGCTAGTTGACAGCACTACACGTAGTGTTCTTGGCTAGCGTGGGTATAGAGGTGGGGCGTCACAATAATACTCTAAGGTTATCATATCTAGATGCCAATTTCTTTTTTATTATTCTTAGTTCTATAAATTCAAGATTAAATTTTAGTTTGAATCCATTTCAAACTTACCTTTATTTAAAGTTTTAAACAATTCAATTTCTGATCTCAAATTCTAGAATTTCATTTCAATCAATTTAATTTCAATTTGCTTGTATTTCTGTTACCATTTAATTTAATTCCAGTTCAAGATTTCAATTTGGTCGTATTTTATTACTGCTTAATTTAATTCCAATGATTTAACAACCAATCACCTTGATATTTATTAGAGGGAAATGTTGCTTTATATATCAAAATATACTTTATATAAAATCATTTAAAACCTTTATATAAGAAAATAACAAGCACGCTCTTATATATATATATATATATATATATATATATATATATATTCAACTCATTCTAGAGTACTACGGACTCTATTTAATGAGTAATCCCTACCAGAGCCAAGGTTCTCGCTTAACCTTTCAGCTCTGATACCAACTGTGACGACCTAAAATTTTCGATCCTGAAAATTCTAGATAGTTATGACAAAGAATAAAAGTGATAGAAGAAGAAAAAGAACAGAAACATCAACATCTCACATTCGCAATGGATAAAATATAATAATAAATGATAACAGTTAACAAAGAATAATATTATATCGATTACATTTTAATACATCAGAGTTACACATATATTCAAACACTGGACATATACAAATCAGCATGTCTCAGATTTACAATAATATAATACAGCGGAAATACTCTACACGTTCCTGCCACCCAGCTCGCCTCCTGAGCTCCAAAATGTCCTTACTTGAAAATCTATAATACTCGATCCCCGGGCATTACACCAAAGTAACACCAGTCAGGATGGAAACCAGCGTGAGTAAACCCATTTAACATGGAATACAAGCATACAACTTATATAAAACCCGGGGTAATTCATTTCAATTCACAAAGCCACAAATTATTATAGACATCACTTATTCCACACATAAGTTTTCTAAGTGCCAAAATTTAGATCAAATAGTCCGATTCACTTAAGTCAATTCATCCCAACTATTAATTTCACATAACAATTCATAAGAATTCAAAGTGGTTTCGGGTATTTCCCAAAACCTGATCCCGGCATCTTCGAGTCTCATGTCATCCTAACCCAAGTTATCCAAATGAAATACACAACATTTCATATCATAGATATCAACTCATTCAAAGCATCCAATATCATTCAATCATCCATAAGCAAAGCTTAATCGCATACAAATTTAATTTAATTAATCCTAATTGAATTACTAACCTTAACCACTTAGCATTTCTTAATTTAACATAAATTAATTTCCAATAAATTAATCAATCATCCCTTCATTATTCATCTTAATCAATCACCTTGGATTAATTATCCTTCAATTATATTCAAGTAATTAACTTTAATTAACTTCACAATATTAATTATTCTTAACCAAAAACAATAAGTAATCTTAATTACCTCATAAATTAATTAATTATAATTAATTACATTAATCCTTAATTACTTATATTATTTAGTTTCTTATAAGTCAGTTATTATGGATTAATCAATCTTAATTTACCAATATTTAATTACATCATTAATTATATAAATTAATGTTTTCCAATTGTATTGTAATTTTTTTTTCTATTCTAAATTAATTATGTGAATTAAACCATAGTATTAATCATACTTGATTTATTTCCATCTGAAATTATTTACCCTTTTATTTACTTTATTAAATAAATTAATTCTCCTTAATTAATTATCTAAATTTATCCCTTTATTAATTACACAAAATAATTTTATTAATTGCATTAAGTAATTGCTTATTAAACCACCCAATAATCATTCTAAATTAACTTAAACTTAATTAATTAACTCAAATCATTAATTATTTTAATTAATTAATTATCCATTTAAACTACCCTGCCTATTTAATGAACCACAAATCATTAAACCCTTATTAACTTTAAAATGAACCATCTTCTTATTTTATGATTTAAGTTTAAAACAAATTTAAAACCCAAATGCTTCGAGTCAAACAACAATTAACCCGAGAACCAACCAAAGCTAAAATCACCAGATCATCAGTACATATCCAAACAATTCAACCATTCATCCAATTATTTAAATTTAACCATTTAAATTTAAATAAAAATCCAACGGTGTGAGATTTACTCACCTTTGATTTTGCAATCCAAATCTGATCTTAATTTGTTTCCTTCAGATTTAGACCTTGTATAAACAGTTATACAATCTTATTAATATACAAACAATTTGAATAATTAATTTTCATCTGATAAATTTAATCTAATTAACAAATAATTTATTTTCAGATCTTCCTGTAAATAAATAATTCTTTGGAACAAAATAATTAAATTTCAAGTTACAAAAATAATTAAATAAGTCAATTTCTTTAATACATATATCTAAATAACATTTAAAATTTGTATACTTATTTTATTTTATCCTTGAAATTATATAAATATAAAATAAGTCATGGACTTCAAAAAATCTATCTTCACAAAACATTTTCAAATCTTCTTTTCCTTTCTTTTGTTTTTCTCTTTCTCGATTTATCAAAATAATTTCCTATTTCCTATGAATATATATATATATATATATATATATAAATTAAATTAGGATTGAACACATTTAACATTTACCGTTTTAAATTAAAATGGAACGATCTTACGTTACTGCTTTTAAACACATATACATGTATATATAACAAAATTCTAAATTTGGATGAAATTAATTTTATACCTTACTGATGCGCTCAAAATCCAACCTAGCCATCACTGCCCTCCAAGCACGACTCTGCCTCGAGCTTCACCTTACAGTCTCACCGCCGAGCTCGCGAATCCCAAACGCCACACTCGACATCACTTGATGGCCGAACTGTGATATTTGAAAACCCTAGCTCGACCCCCTGCTTGTGTTTCCAACCAAAACATTATCACGACCTTACTTCATGCACGAGCGCATGCGCCTACTCCCCTCTCGCAGTCGTTGCCATCTCGACCAAAACCCTAAATCGCCTTAATCGAGCTCGAACGCTCCACTTAGGTTGCCAGCGACCTCCGCCTGCTCGCTTGCGACTTCCGCTCGTGACTCCCCCCACTTCCCTTTTGATTCACTCGCGACCCTCCGCGTTCCATTCTCCCTTGCGCGATTCCGTGTCCTCCATTCTTTTTAGATGAGTTCGATTCTGTTCAAGGTTAGAAGGGGAAACGGGTGATAAATATTGATTTGGGTAGCTTCCTGCGTACGAGTTTTGTTAAAAATATCTTTGACCAATTTACTTTAAAATTTTATTATCTTATATAAAACTTCCAAAATGCCCCATCGATTGCTGCTTAAAATTTTAAACTCCTGTTAAGGAATGCCGCTAGGCGATTATAAGGTTTTCCTGCATTCTGAACACGATGGAACGTGTTTCGGAAGCTAATTCAATCATATGCGCGAGTTACAGAAGAAAACGATCAATTTAAATTAAATCGATTAAAATAGTTTCTAAGCGTTTTGAGCTGCCAAGGTCAAACGACAACTCCGATGACTACGAAAATTGAAATCCGATAATAACTAACTATTACGGATCTAATGAAACTGGTTTCGTCGAATTCAGAGACTGTGCCTTGGAAGGCTATTTTTAAATATCGATTCAAACCGGATATTATTTGAATTAAACAAATTACCTTTAAATTAAATTCTAACCATTCTATTATCTTCAGTATCATCATTATAAATTTAATAAGCCTTCTAATTATTTTTAACAGCCTTAAAACTGAAGATTCAATAATTTACCCAATCTCAGTTTATTAAATCTAATAATAGAATTGCTATCAATAATAATATTTGACTTCAAGTTAAAAATTAACTTTTAAACATTTAAAATCAATTAATTATTCCATTTTAAATTGTTAGAAATTCCGGGTCGTCGCATGATTAGTATGTTTAATGATTTTTATAGTGGAAATCTTCAGTTAGGCAGATTTAATTTTGCAAATGTTATTTTATTACATAAAAAAGTAGGTGCTAATAATTTAAAATATTTTAGACCCATTTCATTAATTACTTGCTCCGTTAAAATTATTTCTGAAGTTTTAGCTAATAGACTTAATATTAAAATGAACGATCTTATTGGCTGTTCACAATCAGCATTCATAAAAGGTAGAAATATCACAGATGGTGGATGTAGTTCAAGAATATATTAATCATTGTTGTAAGAATAACATTACATGTGCTATTTTAAAACTAGATTTTGCTAAAGCTTTTGATTCAGTCGATTGGGGTTTTCTTGTAGATATTTTTCATGCTAGAAGTTTTTGTAATAGATGGATTAACTGGGTTATGAATTTGCTTAAAACTGGTAACTCTAGCGTTATGGTAAATGGTATTTTAGGTAATAAAATTCAATCTAAGAGAGGTTTAAGACAAGGGGACCCTTTATCGCCCCTTTTGTTTAACTTAGTTGCTGACGTTTTTACTAATATTAGTAAAAAAGAATAGATAATGGTTCTTTGGATAATATGGGTAATGATATATCGAATTACGGTGTATCAGTCCTATAATTTGTTTATGATACTTTGCTTTTTTCCTCTCATCTTCCTAGACACATAATTGCTCTTAAGTTCATTCTATTTAGTTTTGAGCTTTTATCGGGTTTAAAAATAAATTTTGATAAACTTTCTGTTTTAGATTTAAATAATTTTGAAAAAGTTGAGAATTTAGTTGCTAATACACTAAATTGTAATATTATGATTTTTCCGTTTAACTATCTAGGTTTTGTTATCAGACCCTCAAAACTTAAAAATGAAGATTGGTTAATAATCATAGATAAAATCAAAAATAGGATTTCTAACTAGAAAGGGAGATTTCTTTCTAGAGCAGGTAGACTGGTTTTAATTAATTCTGTTTTATCGGCTCTCCCAATTTATTAGATGTCTATGCATCTCTTTCCAGATTGGGTGATAGATAAAATAGATAAAATTAGAAGAGATTACCTTTGGAGTGGTGATAATTCTAATAGTAGCAGCAAATGTTTAGTTAATTGGGATACTATTTGTAAATCCAAAAAGGATGGTGGTTTAGGAGTCATTAATTTACGTAATATGAATTTAGCTCTTCTAGGTAAATGGTTATGGAAATTCAGAGATACCAATGATAATGCCACCTGGAAGGAGATTATTTCTAAATATTATTACAATTGTAGCTATAATCCATATTAGATTAGTCCTTCGGTGTCTCGTAAACAATCTTATTTTTGGAAATCCATTTTAAAATGTAGTGATATTTTTAACTTAGGTGTTAATATTATTATTCACTCAGGTAATAATACAACTTTTTGGCATGATAGTTGGATTTCCGCTACTCCTCTTAGGAATGAGTTTAAAGAATTGTATGATATTTGTAACTTCAAATATGCATTTATATCTAAAGTTTTTGATTCTGAAAATGACCCTCCTTGATTTTTAATTTTAACAGAACTTTAGTAGGTTCAACTCTTAGACAGCTCAATTTGCTTTTTGTTATATTAAATCTTTATAATATTGATAATGACAATGATTATATTAGTTGGGAGTGGGATAAGAGCAAGAAATATTCCACTAATTCTTTCTATAGACTTATCAACTTTTCAGGAGTATCTAATAGTTTTTTTAAGTTTATTTGAAAATCTAACGCTCCTCCAAAATCTAAATTACACATGTGGCTTATTATACTTGGTAAATTAAATACTACAGAATATTTAAAAAGGAAAAATATTAACATTGATAATAAATCTTATTTTTGTAATTTACATTTAGAAAATATTAATCATATTTACTATGATTGTATGGATACTTATTTTATTCTTTTGAATACTCTTAATATATTCGAATTTAATATAAGTACTAGAATTGCAGATTGTGTTTTTTATTGGAATATTATTAGATTTAAGTTTAATAAGGACAATAAATACTTGCTTGATACTTTATTCTCCATTTCTAGTTGGTATATTTGGTTTGAAAGAAATCAAAGAATTTTTAATAATAACAATAATCATATTAATAAATTGACAACTTTAATTTCTTCTTTTTGCTTAAATTGGATTTCTAATCTAAATATAAATTAGCCAAAAAAATCTTTTGAAGGAATATCTCAAAAAGGTTAGCAATAATATTAATATTTTCAAACATAACAATAATAATTATGACTTTAATAATATTTATATTGATACCTTTTCTAACTTTAATGATGATAATTCGGTGTATAATAATTTGCTTCCCATTGTAGGTTCTTAAAGATTTTTAAAGCTTAGTTTTAGTTCTTTTACCTTTTCTTTTTAAAATTATTAAGTTTTAGTTCTAGATTATCTTATTAGATTTTTGTCAAGCATATATGTATATAAATTCTTTTTATATACATATATGTGATTTTCACTAATGTGCTTCCTAGTTTTGTTTTCAAGTATGGTATATATAGGTTGCTAGTGTCTCTTTTCAGGTTTGTAGGATAGCTTACGGCTTCATTCAGGTGATCGGGATAGCCTTTTCCTAGATTATTGATTGCATCAGGAGTTACCTTCAGAATTATTGAGTCCTAAGAGTGGAGTTATACTTTATGGATCAGTGGCGTCTCCAGATTAGCTTTTTCTCTCAGAGGCAGCTTAATAGAGTCTTCTTTTAGATGGTGCAGTCATCCAGTATCTCTGGATTTCGATTTTTTTAGTTTTACAGGTATTTATAACATCTCATTATCGAGCGGTGGCCATGCCGGAGCTCGGTATTGAGGTGTAATGGGCGGTGGCTTTGCCGGAGATCATTCTAGGGGTACCTGTTTTTACTCCGTTATCAGTACTTAGATATGTCACCTGCCAGGCATGTTGGCAGCACCATTTTATGTGTTATATATATAGTTTCATGTGTGCTCTCCTCTTTTATTAGAGGACCACATTTTTCTCAAATTTTTTTTATGATGATGCAAGTTTATAACCAACTGATAACATGTTTTAAAGCAAAGGCGAGTCTAGTTAATCAAGTTCCAAAATATATTAACTAGTTTTCAAAAGTAATAAAAATGGAAGTTTTCTAAAGTAAATTTCCAAATATAAATTAACCAGGATTTTAAACTAGTAAATGTGAATTTAGTTTCCAAAGTAAATTTATTTACAACAAGTTTTGAACAAGTTTTCAAAGATTTAAAATGTTAAAGTAAATGTTTAAAATTGTTTTTGTTAAAAGTAATTATATAAGGTTAATGATGTAACTAATTCCTTAATGCTTTTCAAATGAAATCTTTAAATGTATTTAAGATATAATTAAGGTAAGCGAATCAAACTTTAATTAATAAAAGGGTTTCAAATGGTTTTGTATGATAATAACAAATTGATTTCAAGCATTTAAATTAATAAGATTTAAATGAGTAGTTAATTAAGATAAAGAATTTATCTTTGATTAATTAAGGTGGTGGTTAATTAGGGATAATTAATTACTGAAATTAATTGAAAGTTAATCACTTAATTTAATTAATTAAGGGTTAATTAATTAATGTTAATAATTAAAGGATAATTGCTAAATGAAGTAATTAATGGATAGTTAATGAGTGTAATTAATTTAAGGATCATTAACTAGTGATTAGAGATAAATACTTAATATAATTTAAGATAATTAATTGGTTTAAATTAATTAAGGATAATCACATAATGAAATTGATTAAGTGTAATTACTTAGTGTAAGTAATTAATGGATAATTACTGAATGTAATTAATTAAAGGGAAATTAGTTAATGAAAGTAATTAGAGGATAATTATTTAACGGAAGTAATTAAGGATTAATTACTTAGTATAATTAATTAAAGGATTGATTAATTGAGGTAATTAATTAAATGACTAGTTAATTACTTAATGTGATTAATTAAAAGATAATTAATGGATGTGATTAATTAAGGTATAATTAATTAATGTAATAATTAAGGATCAATGTAATTAATTATAGTTAGTTAATTAATGAAAGTAATTAACTAAGGATCATTAATTAATGTAATTAATTAATAGTCAATTAATGAGATTAATAAAAGGTTAATTAATGTGAATAGTTAAAGGATAATTAATTTATGTAATTAATTAAAGGCTAATTACTTAATGTGACTAAAGAATAATTAATCAAGGATGATTAATTAAGATTGATAATTAAAGGATGATTAATTAATCGGTTCATAATTAATCAATGATTAGTAAGTAGGATTAAAAGTAATCTAAGTAATCAAAGTTAGTAATTAATTTAATTAGAAATTAAACTAAATTAATTAGATGTTGTTCACTAATTAATCTTGCTTATGGATGACTGAATCATATTGAATGCCTTGGATTATCTGATATCTCCGATATGTGATATGTGATGCTCTGTGATATGAGATGATTTGGTTGAATTGTGATAATATGGATTATCTATATATGATAATGTGAATTACCTATCTGTGTGAATCTGTTATTCTAAATAATAAATTGAATTGTTTAAACTTAAACAACTTGGACATTTAAAATGACGTTTTGGATTTCGATTAGATCGGGATCGGATTTCCAAATTGGATATCCGAAAACCACATCGATCCAAATTAAATGATAGGTCGTGAAATCTTAAATGAAGATCAAGATGAAGACTCGAAGTGCAAGGGTTATTTGTGGTTAAATCTGAGGGTGATTCCAAAACGAGTGTAATTGAGATAGTGCTTTTAAATTCGACATGCGGATTTAGAGTGCCAGGGCTATTTCATTAACTCTGAGGGTGGTTCCAAAATGAGTGCAACGAGATAGTGCCTTCGGTTTCATTGAACCCAGAACGGACTTGTATGGATGAACGCTTTTAGGCCATCGTCATTGGAGGACGATGAGCATTCCAAGATATGTGTTCTATAAAGGTAATCATAGCCACAAGCCTCATCAACCGGGAATGACTAAAACTAGGGAGGTACAACAAGGCTACGTGGGTAGCACCCAAGTAGGACGAGATTTTCCCCTGCCTAGATGACCCTTTTTATTCGGCTGTGTGGGTGGTTGGTTGTGCTAACTACGGGGTTGTCTTGTTTGGGATTATCCAGCAAGGGATGGTTCTGGCCTTGTGTTGCAGGTGATCAGAGTGGATCCTCGGTACGGTGATCTCGACCATGTACTGTGATGGGCGGTACACCAGTAGCCCTGCCATTGATGGAAATGAATTTTGCCTACGTGCCTTTATGGTTTTTTTTGTAGAACCCACTTTGGGGCTAGTAGTTGGAATTTAATGAATGACAATTTTGGCTATTTTCTATTTTACTTGAAAACCCTAGACACTATTATAATATCATTGGATTTCCTATCAAATGTTTTGGTTATCGTAAGGTAAAAACCCGACATGTTTATTTATGGCATGGTCTTACGAGATACCTTTCCTTTCAAATGATTTTCAAAGTTAAACAATTTTAAACCGTTTATTCAAACTAGACCCATGTCTGACCCGAAGTTTAGTTTCTGTTTTCTTAAACTCTTGGGTACTCAAATTTTTACGAGTAGCCAAGGGACTCAGGTTAGCTTTGATGAATTCTGGAGGAGACATGGAGCATGAGGCTTCAGCGAACATAGATATTGTGTTTCCGCTGTGTTAGTATCTCTGTGTTGTATTCTAAGTTCTATGATGGATAGGTCTTCACGAGTCATCGTATGTGTTGTATAAAGCTGTATAACTCTGATGTATATGTAACTATGTAATATCCTATATGATGTAATATAATTTATTCATTCCGCTGTGAGATTCTGATATTATTTAGTTCTTTCTTCTCTATCTATTCTCTTTTCTATCCCTTTCTTTCTTAAAAAACGATACATGATTCGGTGGATGAAAGGTGGGTCGTTACATTAATTATGTAAGTTACATGCTATGTTATGTATTTAATTATGTAATAATTAGTTCTGTAAGTTACATGCTATGTTCTGTAATTAATTATGCGAGTTACATGCTATGTTCCGTAATTATTTATGTAAGTTACATGCTAGGTTATGTAATTTGTTATGTAAATTATATTCTATTTTATGCAATTTGTTATGCAAGTCATATGCTATTTTGTGCAATATTTTATGTAAGTTATGTGCCCTTATATAATATGTTATGTATGATTTTGTGTTATGTTATTTATTTTATGTAAATCATGCTGCCAGTTCCCTTAGTTTCAGGTATTCCCTGTGGGTTGAAATGATACATACCCGAATGATCTTTAGAATAGGGGAAAAATCGTTATGGGTTGAATGATAAACCCAAGCAGTTTTTATTGATTTTCAAAATTTGGGATTGCGGGTTGAAATGATATATACCCGTAAATTTTAGATTATTACGGATTGAAATGATAAATATCAATAACACTAGACCCTAGGATAGAAAACTATATAAGGACACTGATGATCTGTTTTTAATCTGATTTCTGAAATTTTGAAAAGATGAGTTTGTAAAGGAAGGAAAATGATTTTTAAATTTAATATAAATATTTTATTTTTAAACATATATGTAAAATTTAGATTTTAAAATTATTTGTTTAAGAATTCTAAATTTAAAAGTTAAGTTTTAAAATGTAAATTTTAAGGTTTTACTTATAACTTTATTTACTTTTTTCATAATATAAGATTTGATTTAATAAAATTTAATAAAAATAAAATATATTATGTTTAAATTAATATTTTTTTATATATTTATTTTAATATATAACCTATTTTAATATATAAACTATTTCTAAAATATAAACTATTCCAATCTATGACCTATTTTAATATACAAATTATTTGTAATATATAAACTATTCAATCTATACCTATTTTTAAAATATAAATTATTTTCAATGTATAACTATTCTAATATATAAACTACTTTCAATATTCAAAATGTTTAAAGTTGGAACTGTTATGATTTAGATTTAATTGATTTAAATTGCGAATATTTTGACATGACGGTTTAACCTATTTTATGGTTATGATTTTGAAAATGAATATGATTTCGGAAGTGAATATGATTTCGAAAGTGATATGATTTTGAAGTGATTATGATTTTGAAAGTAATATGATTTTGAAGTGAATATGATATTTTGATATCAATATGAATTGGTTTTGGGAAATGTAAAAGAACCATCCGGTGTGAAATAAGCATTTGGTTATTAAAGAGACCGGGATCGGATATTATCTTACTCTCTGCCAATACCGAAAACTACTTTAACAATTGTGTACATGGTGGAGATTCTTGAATGAAGAAGGATGGTTTAGCGAACGATTCTGTATGAGGTATTACGTAGCTCCGACCCCCTCTGGTCGGCTTGATGTGGCTAAAACACGAGCCATGCCGGGCCAAGTGAGGTCGCATCTCCTATCGGGCACATTTCTTCGATACCATATTATGACTTTGTGATTGATTTAGTAGCCACCGTTTGATTTGATTTGGGAATGCGTCTCAAGGTGGGTGGTAGTAGCTATTATGCGTTGCCACCAATCTGGATCCGCAAAATGGTAGAATCATACCCTGGGCATTGCCTTGCGTGCCTTGTTACATGCCTTATTGTGCCTATTACGAGTTTGGTTTGTGTCGTATTTATGAAGTGCTCTCTAATAGCCCACTTGCGGGTGGAGTTTACAGTATCTGTATAGACTACGACATTTATATAAAAATATGTTAAGGGGGATATAGGTAATGCCTTAACGCTATTTTAATATTTTACTTTACTGTAGACATTATTTTTGTAGCGTATTGTATTATGTATATAGATAGTTCCATGGATCCTTAAAGGATGGAAATCCTAAACATTCTTCAAGTTATTGCATTTCATTTGGACATTTCACTTGAGTTGGTTTACTTGCATAAGAATGTTAATCCTGACTCAAGTGTTTTATGTTTTGCTTTATGCTCGGGTCAACCTGAGTATTACACCATTTGAGACTCACTGTGGGAGCTTGGAGCTTTGCTTTGAGATCTATCTTTATCTATTCATCTTTTCAGTTATCTCAGTTATCTTAATTATTTCCAGTTGTTTATGTTCATACTTATCATTTGCTTATGTATTAGATGCTTCTTTTTTTTGGACTTAGGTTATATTTGGTTTTAGACTCTGATGTTCTGTAGTACCTTCATGAACTACTATTTATCTATTCCACTGCATATTGTTGTATTACTCTGTGTTTGTGATTCTATGATTGATTTATTTACTTTATATGCTATGTTTTTCCAAAAATAAATAAAAAATTTCATTTTGAGCAATTCAAGTTTGACATGTATGGATTATTGTCGATTTGAATGGTTCAAAATGGTGGGTCGTTACAAGGCTAATGAAAGGTTAGTTACTCTGATTGATGTATGCATATTACAGTTTTTCTTTTGCAAAGATGATTGATATATTATATATTACTCATCACATTGTGAGATTCTATTATGTCTTTCTTTTGTTTCACCCTAACCATCTATCTTTTCGACACTCTGATGTTCAACACGTGAATACTGTTGATATCTTAGTGTTGACTTTTGAGGATCAAAAATGCGGATCGTTATAGTATCATTCAATAAGCATCAAAGTTGAATAATTATTTTAATAGAAATATCAAATAGTTTGATTTTCAATCAATTTGTAGACGAAGAGTGTGTCTACAGAAATGAACATTAAAAGGTACATTAATATTTCTAAACTATAAGTAAACAACGTATTATTGATTATTAATGATATGGTTATGTTAAATCAGTTCTAGTTTGATTGTTTGTAACTCAATATTGGATTTGTGAATTATATCTTTTACAATAAGTATAAAGGATGTTGGGAATGTTCCAAATGGCATACATAGATAACATATTAAAATGTTTAATATGGATCATGTAAGATGGATTGGTTATGCATTGGCAATATGAATTATCATACATGATGTATCGTGTACAATGTTGTATTTAGCTAATGTATTTAATAAAGTAAGAAAGTAAGATTAAGATCACTAAGTGGTAGTTTAAACTGTTTGTGAATATTTAAAAAATACCAAGGAACTATTTAAAGAAGCAATGAACCCTTTATGAAGGAGTATTATAACTCAAATATCATAAGTGATATATAGTGTAATATGTCAATATGAGTTTCATGTTTAAACCTTAATTGAGGAAATTTAAGTTGGAAATGTTCCAAATAAATGGTTGTGGCTCATTCAAAGAAAAAGCTAAGTACATTGCCATGAATAAGCACCACAAAAAAGTAATGTATGAATATAAATGTGTAAATTTATAACTTAGCTAGGGGAGATTCCAAGTATTGATAATTTGACATCGTAGTTATCTAATAACATTATAATGATAAGGGCTCACTAGAAGTTAGGAAACATAATTTGAATAGTTCTACGTGATATAGGTAGTTTGCAAGCATCAAAGAGAGTTGATTGGTGGAGTAGATCATTAAAATAACATAGGAGACCATTCATGAAGGGGCAGACTCGATTATTTCTCATCAAACTAATCGAAGGCATGGGATAAAGATTCTATAAATAGCCCCAAGTGTAAGTGGGAGACTGATAGAGTAAGCGGTATTTCCTAGGAGTAATTATATAATTTAATGTAAATTATTAAATCTATAATAAAATCTTTATTGAAATAAAAGGATTTTTTCTTTCTATTAAGTACTTGATATAATATATTATATTATTTATTTATTTAATTTAAGTAAATTTAATAGAAAACCCATAAATGATATATTTTGTGATAGTAATACAATATGTTGTAATCATGAGAAATTTATCATAATGAAAATAAACATATCATGTTAAACATTTTTAGTCAAGATGTATCGAGTCTATATGTCGATATATCCATGAGACTAGAGTATGTAATGCTCTCCAAATGTTTTGCAATGTATTATACATGGCTGATGAGGGCACCAAGGAGATGCATACTAATCTTTATTGGATAACTATGGAACGACTCGTTCGATAGTTTTCTGTTGTTTCATATAACAACGGTCAAGTAGACAATATTGATGTGACAATATTACACAATTTTCTCAACTTAAGAATGTCGTCGAGCTTTAATGTGGAAACTCTGCTTTGATTACCATTAAATCATAGCTATCGTCCATCGTATGATTATAGTTGGGTCAAGTTAAAACATTATTCAACTGAGAATTCATCTCCTTGATTATATAAGGTTAATATCACGGTCAACTGGAGTCAACTCAAAATCAAAGTCTTTGGTCAGAGTAGTTCGATTAATAATAATTTTTTTTATTGAACCAAGGACTTGGTATTTCGACTATACAAGTTGAATGTGGATGCTATTGGAATTTTGAGCGTTAACAAATTTCATAAGTCCTAATGTGATATAGTTTTTTTGAAGGTAATTGGTGTAAACAATTGCCACTACCAGAGATTGCTTAAATAAAGTAAAATTGGATTTTATCAAAAGTATGTAAGTGATAAATTTGGTCATAATGTCACACCACTAGCTAAGGTGACGTGTGAACATTAGTTTCAAATTGTTCGATATTGATCGCGGACTATACCTAAGAGTAACATAAGCGAAATATTGAATATTTCGACTACCACCTCATTTAATTAAATTATAACTATTATAAATTAATTAATATTTGTATAATATTAATTGTGGAAATTTATTTGGTCTGTGATAATCGTTATTGAAAATTGTGCGTATATAAAAGTTATATACACATATATGGATATACGTTGTCAGCGTGCGTATACATTTGATTTAAATGGGAATTATATGATCTCATTTGAAAATGTAATGGAAACTAATATGGGCCTAGTGATTGCCGACCATATCTGTAGAGGAGGAGGGGATATATTTGAGATTTGTTAGTTTGAATGAGTAGAGACAGGTGTGGATTTGGATCAATAATTAGCTCCTTAATTTCTTCCCTATTTAAAGTCCTTAACCCCTCGCTTTTGCTCGCTCTCTTTAAGGTCTCCCACATTATACCCTAGCCAAAATTGCTTAATGCTACCCCAATCATTTCCAAATCTTAAAACACAAATCAAATCAAACAAAAATTAATTATTAGCTTTTTATTTAATTATTATAAGCGTGGTAATTATGTACAAATATTTACTTTTATTAATTATGTTCTAGTTATATCTTTACTAGAATATACTTTTCTATGTTAAATTATTGAATCATATCTAAAAAGATTATCCGCCACAATTTCCATAAATTTGTCCAAAGTAAAATATTTAACTTTAAAATATAAAATATTACATCATTTGAGATTATAAGAATTCATTTTATTACTAAATAGACAGTGTAAAAAACAATGAAATCATACTTTACACATGCCTTCCTCTTTTTATTTGCATCTATTCCATGTTAGGTCAAATGCTGTATTTTTCTAAATGGGTAAGAAATAAACTAATTTACAAATATTGAATGGATCTAAATTGAACCAATTCCAAATATAGACAATTTTATATTCTAACAAGATTAGGGTAATAATTCAAATTTATAACATTCTTATACAACCTATTTCCGATCTAGAATAAATTTCATTTATATTGATATTCTAAGTTCATACTTTTCTGAATGATTTTCAGATTAGGTTGTATAAAGTGCTAAAGCAATTCATAAATAAGAGTATGTAGGCAATATTTATTATATTCAAACCGTGTTCAATTCGTTGCCTATAATTCATATATAATTATCCAATTAGGTACGAAAATTAAATAAACACCAACAAGATAATTTTCACATTATAATAAATTATAAAAATTCCCACTCACATTTTAAAAGCGATCCAATTCTTCAGATCTGAAGTTGAACCTTTGATTCATCACCAAATTCTTTTTAATCCAAAAGATATGTATAAAAGAGTATATACATGCATTAGAATTATAGATCTGAGAAGAGATTTAGATTGGGAGACAAAATAAATACAAACATATAAATTAACTCAAATATGCATACGGTTGATTCTCTGCTCTTCTCCTTTTTATTAAATTTCTATTCTTCTCCGATTTGTATGAATATAGATACAAATATCTTATCTTAGTAATTTAGAAGTGATGTGGAGAAGAAGAAATGACATAGCCTCGCTACAGTCTCCATAAAAATATGAGAAGAGAAGGGAGGGCTAGGCCTGAATTTACAGGTGCTAGAATCAACTAGAGTCATTAGATTGAAATATATAAAATTTGGGCCGTTGCGACCTAGGGTTACTGGAGCGAACAAGTCGCCACCGATCGACCACCCTTGGGTAATCGGTCGACCGTCCCCAATGATGGGTCAGCCTGTAGGCCCGCATAATTAATATAAAAACGTTAATTATTTTTTATTTAATTATTTTCATTTGGATTAGTTTTTTGTCCGTAACTTCTTCGTTTTTACTCTGATCTCAAAATTCCAAATATGAAAGTTGCTCAGAATTCGCCACGAACACAATGGTGCAATTTTCGTGATCAAATTTTATCTTTTGCACAAATTCCATTTTTAGAGCCTCATTAACTAACTAATTAACTAATTAAATAACTAATGCCAAATCATGGGATGTTACACATAATTTTATATTATTTACATACTGCAACAATCCCCTTTTTAAGCCAAATTTAATTTAGTAATTAATATAATTAAATTATGAATTAATTTGAATTTTTCCAAAACAAATGAAATATGGGGTTTTTATATATGTATATATATATATTGTAAATAAAATTAGAATTTGAAATTCAAAATTAAAAATCTTAAAAATAAATTGGATTTAAAATAATACATATGTGATTTTTATTAGCGTATAATTTAGTTTTAAATTATTTTCTTTAAGATTATATAAATATAAATAAAGGAAAAGTTTAACATAAAACATATATTAATATAAAACTAAATTGAAAATATAATATAAAATTATATAAAAATATTAATTACATGAATAAAGACATGTGTATGCTTATGAAGATATGTGTTTACAAGTGCTAACTTAATTATATCATGCAAAATACAAGTGTCGCATTTATTTTCATTTTTAAAATAATAAACAAAATTAAAACAAGTTATATATATATATATATATATATATATATATATATATATCCTCCTTTTACCCTTTTCTTTGTTACATTCAAAATCAAACCTGAGCAAACTAAAACTAAAACCAGAAATAAAGCCATCAAAACAAAATTCAAATCATCCCAAACAAAGCAAAGATCAGATCATCTCAAAACATCAAGCAAGATCATTTCCAGTTTTCAAAAACCAAAACAACTTCCAAGTTTCAATTTTCAAAGATCAAAATCATTTTCCAGTTCAAAAGCTTCTCTATTTCAAAAACCTATGGGTAAACCATTTTTCTAAACCTTAGTCTGATCTATAACCTGATGCATGTGATGACCATTGAAGTTATGATGGGAAAAATACTTTGCATGAATGTATATAATGCTTGCATATGTGTGTGTGTGTGTATGAAGATTATATGGGTGCCTGTTTGTACATATGAATATATTGCTCCGTTCTTACTTTACAGTGTTTAAAACTGATTCAAAATTCAAAATCTAATCCCCTAATCCTTTTTAGGCTTTGATGTTTAAAAAAAGTGTTTAAATTTACGAGATCTTAGTTTTCTTAAAAAAATACTTTTTTTGGAAAGGCCAGCGGGGTTAGAAATGGACCCGTACCATTTATTGATATACCAAGAAAGATGTACAACAGGGAAGAAACAAAGCCACCTAAAGAATAGGCAAGCAGGAAACAAAGAAACAAGAAAACAAAGAATAACAGGCATATCAAGAACAAGCTAAACAAAACACAACACAGAGACATAATGACCACTTACAATCTGGCAAGGGCAGACAGGAATTCAGGTTCAAACCCATGACTAGATGCAGCAATTCCAAACTTCAATCCCCCAACGACACTATTTTTCATTTGAATAAAAGATTTTCTTTTTTCACTGAATGTAATAGCATTTCTCTCTTCCCATATCATCATAATGAAAATTTTTAGGGTGAACAGTAGAACATAGGATGATTCACTTTTCCATCTAGTTGCCTTGAAAATGATATCCCCTTCTTCCTCGCTATCAATACAACCACTCCTACCAGAGATAAAGGAATTAGTCACGCACCATAATCTGTTGACAAATGGACAGTTGAAGAATAGGTGAAGCGTATCCTCATCCGCAGCAAGGCAAAAGCTACATGTAGTATCAATAATTAGGCCTCTCTGTCTCAGCATAATTCTTGTTTTTAATGCATTACCAAAAATCTTCCATAGCATAAGGTTATGACTTTCAGTATTATGATTCAACAAAATACGTTTATGCCAACTGAGAATAGCAGTATTGTTCTGGCTAACAAAATGTTTGTACATTCCTCCAATCTCTTAATTTGTCTTTGCAACAGGACCATGATATACCATCATCAGGAGAAAACATAACATGACCACCTCTCAAATGATTCCAGAGTTGTCTAACATTCAAATTACTACAGTGAGGGAGGTCGACACAACCATTAGAAATATAGTCTGATGCCAGTGCATTATTACTAATACTAGATTGCACTTGATGGTTGAAGGAAAGAAGGTAACACAGAATTATGCCTTCCTTCACCCACGGGTCATGACAAAATGACGTTCGACCGTTGATTCCAATTCTACTTCTAGCATATAGAAGTATATCGGATCTGATTTTGAGAATACTACGCCAAGTCCAACTACAAGACTGAGGAATATCCATTGTCCAAAACTTTTTGTTGCCAATGATATATTTGTAGGACCATTTCACCCATATACTTTCTTTATGATTCAAAAGATTGTCAATGTGATACACCATGGCCACATGATTCCACAAAAGCATGTTTTTAATTGCTAGGCCTCCTCTAGACTTTGGCTTCTCAAGCTTGGAGAAGGCATAAGGGGAAAGTTTATTGGAGTTAATAGATCCATGCCAGAAGAAGTTAGACATCGCACTCCTAATCATTTGATTAACCTGATAGGAAGAATGAAAGATCGAGACCAATGCACAGTCATGGAGAAGATAATAGAATTGATTAAGATGAGCCTACCTGCCTGACTAAGCAATCTATTAGTCCACAGAGAAAGTCTAGTTGTTATTCTATCATATAGTGGAGTACATTGAGCGAACGAAATTCTCGAAGTAGCCAAAGGGATGCCAATGTACATGGATGTCTCAACACTATGCGAGATGGCAGAGAAACTAGTGATTTGAGATATTAAGTCAGAATCCACACCAACTATCATTAAATCCTACTTAGATAAGTTAATGGATAAGCCAGAGACTTTGAAAATTTTATCGAGACCGTCCATGATAGATTTAACAGTAATCACATTAGGCTTGAAAAAAATAACCAAGTCATCAGCAAACATTAAAGAAGTGACTAGGGGATTCGTACATTTCGTGTGAACCAAGAACCTTCCATCATGGACAAGTTGGATAAGAATTTGTGTTAAAATTTCCATTACAAGAATAAATAAGCAGGCAGACATAGGGTCACCCTGCCTAATACCCTGTTTACATTGAAAATATCCAACATTACAGTTGTTGACCATAATGGAGAAACTAGGAGTCGATATGCAAGAGTGGATCCATGCTACAAAATGTTTGGGGAAATTCATTAGCCCCATAATCTGAACTACAGAGTCCCATTGCAGAGAATCAAAGGCTTTCGAGATATCAAGCTTGAACATAGCTCTGGGAGATACATGAGAGTTGTTGTAACCCTTCAACAATTTGTGAGACATCATAACATTATCGAGGATGCTTCTACCTTTTAGAAATGCAACTTGATTGGAGGAAATGATCTTCGGAAGAACCATTTTGAGCCTATTAGATATAATCTTCGAAATGCAGTTGTATATGGTGTTACAACATGATATAGGCCTAAAATCAAAAACACAGCATGCATTCTTCACCTTAGGGATAAGGGAAATATTAGTGGCATTGATGGAACCAATCATTTTGCACTTGTTAAAGAAGTTATGAACAGCCTTCAATAAAGATTGACCAACAATTTCCCAGCAAGAAGTAAAAAAATAGGCACTGAAGCCATTAGGACCTCCAGTGGAATTAGCATTAAGAGAGAATAGGGCAGTTTTAATTTCAGTGTCAGAAATAGCAGAGCATAGGAAGGCATTGTCTTCAGAGGATATTCTGGGAATATTAATCGAATCTAGGAGCTCAAGCGAAGGAGTGAATTGATTACAATTACCAAGCATCTTACTGAAATGATCAAGAAACATATTAGCAATAAAGGTAGGGTCATTGATGTACTCACCAATAACATCCACAAGGGTACTAATGAACTCATGTGACTGTTTGGCTTTTAGAGAGGAATGGTAGAAAGCCCAGTTTCTATCACCATCCTTAAACCATTGCAACCTCGTCTTCTGTTTAACCATAGCACCTTTAATCTTTAAGGCCTCAAAAAGTTGGGAAGATAAGGTAGCCTCTTTAGCCGCCAACTCACTGTTTGAAGTGTCAGACATCATAGACTCCTGAACATGATGGAGTACGTGCGTGGGAGAAGAGGACGCCAAGTTGCCTTGACCAAATTTGCTCAATGCCCACTCTTTCAATTCAGATTTAACAACCTTCAGCTTACACTGCAAGATATACATAGGATTACCAAAGTATTTAGTGGACCAAGCTTTGTTAACAATATGAAAAAATTCAGGGTGAAGAACCCACGCATTAAAAAATTTAAAATTTGAGTTTCTTTTTCTCATAGCAGCACCAAATGATAAGATCTGGGGAGAGTGATCAGATTGGCCAGGGGAAAAGGTTAAAGAAATTAGGCCATTTGGATAGAGCATTGTGATTTGAAAAGGATAAATCAATTTTGGAGAAGGTACGCGGTAAAGTTCTTTTAGAGTTATTCCAAGTGAAGGGGCACCGACAGTATTAATCTCAATAAGGTTTGATTGGGAGATAGAACAACTTAGGGGTCTCATTTGACGAAGTGATAAGGGATTACCACCTTGTCTATGAGATAAAAGGAAGGAGTAGTTGAAATCTCCAATTGCTAACCATGGATGCATTTCTTGTCTAAATGAAGGAAGGAGATTAAGAAAAGATTGTCTTGCTAAGACAGAGTTAAGACCGTAAATAACAGTAATGTAAAAAGAAGTAGATGATGAAATGTGGATACAGTGAAGGTGGATAAGATGGGAAGTTGTTATGATAGGAGTTAGCAAAAAGATAGAGGGATTAAATAAAATCAGAATTCTTCCATATGGAGCTTCAGAAAGATTATTTATCATTTTCCAAGTCGGATTAATGAAAGTAGCTGCCTTGGACGAGAGAGTAGAATTAAGCTTAGTTTCAAGGATAGCAAGAAAACTCAACGAATGAGTAGTAATAAGATTTTTACGTTGGTTTAATTTAACTTCCAAGTGGGAACCTCTGATATTCCATGCGCCAATGTTGTTCAACGTTGATCAAGCAATTGTTTGTGTTGGAGCTTCTTCTTGTTACCCCTGGTCATATAGGTTGATTGAACATTAGTTTCTGGAACTGAAGAGGAAGATGTTGAGCCAACACAAGGGTTTAGGTCCAAATCAGATTGCAGTTTAGATTTGGAAGCCTTGCTATTTCGAGCCGGAGAATTTCTTACTTGTTTCATTACAAATTGATTAGCATTACTAGAGGGAGGGCTTGAAGTGGTAAGGAATAGTGAAGGAGGTGGGGGTTTCCATGCTAAGGGAGCAAGAATATGAATGTAAGGATGTTTAGATTCATGGAGGTTAGCAGAAACTTTTGGTGTTGGAAATATTGTTGAAACTGTACTACAATTAGTGTCTTTAGAGTTTTGCACGTGCACGAAAGAAACATGCATATCCTTGTCTTGAGAAGTAGTTGGATTTAGATTGATAACGCAAGTGATTTCTTTGTTTATGTTAGATGGAGATGAAGACAAAATTGGTGTAGATGGGGGAATGGCAGCAGCCAAATTGCTTTTTCATGGAGGAACAGGGAACGAGTTGCTTTCAGAATTATTGCATGCATCTGGGAATACAACTTCATGTTCACCTACAGTTATTTGATTTTGTGTGTCACAATTTTTTTAGCAATAGATGGTTCATCATTACCAAAACTATTGATAACATCACTTATATTCTTCTCAGTACCATAAAATTTGCACTTATCCACTTCTGTATCACTCCCACACAACTTAGTTAGAACATGAAAACCATTATTTTCCAGCATATTAGAGTTTTCATAATCATTAATCTCTCCATACTCAGCAGACTTATCAGGCATGCCAATTCCTTTCTCACCTACTTCAAGTTCTTCACCACATGACTTCTTATTAATATCAGAGTTCTTAACTTCATGATCATCCAGCAGATGGTCTTTCAAAATAGATGAAGTAATTTTCCGTCTTCTCGTTTTGTTCGCAATTTTCCATTTTTGTTTCCTTCGGCTCAACATTATACCATTCTCTTTAATACCTTCCTTAAGTTCTTTATCATTGGCTGCTCCAGAATTATTTTTCTTTTCATTCTCCTCAGTATGAACAGAAGAAATAAACTTTTCACAATTAGACGCTGAACGACCAAATATACAATAACTTGAACATATACTGGGCTTCCAATGATATTCAATATGAATATATTGGGTTCCTCCATCAAGAAGTTGAACTGGAAAGGAATCAATGAGACCACGATCTGGTTTTATTTCAATTAAACACTTAGCAAACGACAATCTCTCCAATTTCTCAGTAGATTCATCCATACAAACAAGCTTACCCAATCTGCTAGCTAACCAATTAATGCCAGTATGGGTCCAAGCAAACTTATATTATAGAGTTTAACCCACAATGGCATAGAAGAAATTGTTGCACAAGCATTACCAATAAATGGATCCCATTGCTTAATAATAAAGAGTTTGTTTCGCATAACTATGGGGTCTCCGTGTAAAATTCTAGAGCTGTCTTCATCACAAGCCAGGTGAAATAAGAACAAGAATCCATTAGATCATACTTTGATCGATCCCTTCAATTTCCAATATTTCTTCAGGAAGTTAATAACCGTAGAATACGACAGGGGCTTGTCAAGGAAAAAACCAACTAGGTAACTGCTCCATTATTCAGCTCCAGTGTAACGACCCGTTAAATTTATGATATTTAATAAAATGAATTAATATAATTTCTAATTTGTTTAGGAGTAAACGTAGAAATTTGGTATAGTAGTTGCAATTTAGTTGTGACTATAAAATTTTATGACAATAGATGCGGATAATGTAAATTGTCACAACTTGATTTAAAGTAATTTTTAAGAAACAAATAAATGTTGAATTTGTAAAAGTTAATATAAATATTAACTTTAATAGTATTCATTTATACAAAGATGCAATAAGTGTAGATAATAAAATTTAATGCCTGTAGAAAGAGAAAAATCTAATATAAAAAAAAACATAAACTTTAATTATATGAAAAAAGTATATATCTGAACAAATTTATGAAGATTGATAAGGACAGTGTTTGTAATCAAGTTTGGTTATTAATATTTGAAAGATAGAGATGTGTAAATACGTTAATGAATTTATAATGGGAAGGAATGGTAGAATGAAATGAATATATATAATAATAAGAAATTGATTCAATTAAGGGAATTAAATTATAATAAATGGTCATTTAATAAATTCAACGTTTGTGAGAAATCATAATAGTTATGTAAAATGTGTACAAACTTGGATTTGGAAGTTTATTGGATTTATAACGGTTTTGTTATTAAGTGTATGAGTTTAAAAGTTATTCCCTTTTGTAAAGTAATAGAAGAATGCATAAAGATATAAACAGGGCTTAATAGAATTGACACTTAATGAATTGAATAAATTACCCATTTATGTAGATATGTATAGTGGACTATAAATGGCCTAAGCAAATATAAAATGGAATAATCATTGAGATTTGTACTATGAAGATAAATAGTAACATTTATTTGCAAGGAATAAAAGACTATTTAGGTGACTAGAATTTGGAGCAATGACTATTGTATGTGTAACGACCCAGAATTTTTAGAAATTAAAATTTGAATATTTAATTAATTTTAAATATTAAAAAGTGAATTTATAAGACAAATAAATTTTATTTTGAATTTTTGGATTTAATTGGATAATTAAATCGATAATTTAATATGTTAAATTATGGAAATAATTGAAAATTGGGATAAATATGATTGTAAATGATTTGTAAAATTTTATTATATCATATGGAAGTTAGAATGATATTTTAGAACTTTTAAAATCGAATTAAGAGTTAAATTGTGAAAATTGAATATTTTAATATTAAAATCGACTAGTGAAAATAGTCAATTTTTGAACAGTCTCAGAATTGAACGAAACCAGTTCCATTGGATCCGTAATAGTTAGTTATTACCGGATTTCAAATTTCGTGTCAACCGGAGTTATCGTTTGATCGTGGCAGCTCGAAACGCATCGATTTATTTTTAATTTTAATTTGGCGAGTTAAAATAGCCATTTTTCAAAAAGTCTCGGATTTCGACGAAACCAGTTTCATCGGATCCGTAATATGATATTATTGTAAGGTTTCAAATTTCAAGTCAATTGGATTTACGGTTTGTCCGTTACAAATTAAAACGCCTAGAAATCGACTTAAATCGGTTTAATTCAAATTGAGCGTTTACAGCCATAACTCGCACAGATGTCCGAATTAGCTTCCGAAACCTATTCCATTGTGTCCGGAACGTGGGGTAAACCCTAGAAACGCTGGTTACGGCGCGTAAATCGGAGTTCGGAATTTCCGGAATGAATAGTGTTCGTCGGTTCCTTATAAATAGACCCTTGCCTTCATAATTTATAAAAAAAAAACAAAGAAACTTAAACCCTAGCCGCCACCCCCCCTGAACGGCCAGAAACTCATGAACTTCCTCCCTCCAAATCTCCAAATCCATCAAGAATTAGCAGGAATGTTCAACTAGAGAATTGAAGAGGGCGATGAGAGCTAGAGATTCAACGGTTATGATCGGAAACGGAGTCGTGTGGAGGAAGCTACAGGCCCGCGTCCCTGGGCTGTTGCGCACGCGTTTCTATGCTACAGGGATGGCCGAGCTTGCTGTCCTTCAAGCCGAGTATGGCTCGTGTCGAGAGCTTTCGCGTGGCGGTAGTTTGATCGAGTTTCGTTGAGTGATCGCGATGGAAATTGAAACCCTAATCAAGCATGATGGGTTCGGTTGTGTTATGTGTGACCTGGAGATGAAGACGTGAGGGAGGGAAGAAGAAAGGTGCGGCTATGATGGCTTGGGCTTGAATCCTACGGCCCATGTTGATTGTATGTTAAATTATTAAAGTTAGTTATAAATTTGTGTATATAAATACGTGTAACTTCAATAATTCATAACTTTTTCATACGAGGTCGAAAAAATACAAACTCAGTTGCGTTGGAATCGTATGGACGAGCACTACGAGATGGAGTTGGTTTGGAGTCGTTAGGAGTTAGTGAGAATTTTGGGTAAAATTAATTTTACTCGAAATAAATCGCTAAAACGGAATTTAAAATCAAGGTGAGAACTTCTCACTCAATCGAATCAGTTTCGATTTTATTTTAAATTGTTAGATTTAAAATATTTGAATGCATGTTTGAATGTTGATTGATATCTATTGATTGTTAAAATAGACATTATACGCCGTTAGTAAGCGGATGTTATTTATTAAAAATATATACCGCGAATATTTCATAAACAGTGAAATTGGTATTATATATAATATCAATATATATATATATTGGCATATGTATATATTGCAGTCGTTGATTTCCCGTATTTTTTAGCGGATGAGACCCTATTACGCCGTTATTAAGCGGATAATATTTAAATCCCATATACCGCGATAATTTCGTACTGGAGCGAAATTGGTATTGTGCTAATGTTTTTGGATGCAGGAAAACAGGTTGGAGGGATCCAACTGGATTCCTCAACAGTTTTTATTTGATTTCAGATATTTTGATATTTGATGGATTTTCATATCGATATATGATATCGTTGTTGTCGTGATTGACTATTTGGTGTGTAGCATCATTGGACCAAGTTTTGGAATTTTAAAATGATTTATAAAGTGATTTTTTAAAAATATACTATATGTTTGGAATTGATTATTTTAAATAAATAAACGTTATAATTTTTAAAGTTATAAAAATTATGATTTTTGAGAATATAGTTAAAAACTGATTTTTGAGAAATATGAATTTATGATTTTATAAAATAGTTTAAACTGCGATTTTTGAATATATTATAAAGAGTTTAAATATAGGATTTATAAAATTTGATTATTTTATAAATCAAGAGAATGATGAAATTATAAAGGAGATTAAAGATGTTTTAAAATAATAGTATAAATTGATTTTATAAGGGATTTATAAATTGATATTTATAAGTTGAAACATTTGAATTATAAAACGAGTTTTTATAAGTGTTTGAATGAAGTGAAAATGAATTTTGTAAATGAATGAAATTTTTGGAATTATAAACGGTGAAGTTATAAATGAAATTTATAAATAGTAAGATTTATAAATTTGTAAAGTTATTGAAAGAATAGATTTGATTAAATAAATGAATCTTATAAGTTATAAGATTTATAATTTGGAAAGTTAAAAAGAACGATTTTGTAAAATAATCGTTTTATAAGTATTTAACTTATAATATGAACTTTTAGTTTATAATTGAGTTATAAACTGGAATAGGTTAATAAAAGAATTTATAAAAAGGAAGTTTTTATAAATAAATAGAAATGGAATTTATAAACGTTGTTTTATAAATTCGCAAATGACTTATTTTGATAAGTAAATTGTTAAAACCTATTAATGGAGTTATATTCACATTTTTGAATAGTGAATAATCCTTTGAATTAAAATGAATAAAAGGATGAAATTGTTAATGAAGTATATTCACGTTTTTGAATAGTGAATAACACGTTAAAGAAATTGTTTTGGATTTGGATGTTTTAAATAAAATTAAAACGATCGAACAATGTTTTAAAAGGTGTTGAGATTCGAAACCATAGATTTCAACATTTATTGTTGAAATAGACGTTTTCGAGAAATGAAAAGGAAATAGTGGACTATAACACTGTTGTTATAGTAAATGATTTCCGAAAGGAAATGTTTTGTATAGTATTGGGATTTATATATCTATTTTAATTTCGAATCCCTATACTAGTGATTTTGGGTTGTCGTAACAATGTTTTACGCAACATTCGTTTTTGGCCCAAATAAATATGTTTAAGAGAATGATTTCCTTAAAGAATGAAATATATACTTAATTTCGATTTAAGTATATTGAATATTTTCCAAGGTTGAAAATAAAAAGATTTGTGAATTACTTATTTAATAAGTATGAAAATGTTTTCCAATATGAAGTGATATTTAGAATTTATCTTTTTGAAGATAATTTGAAAATGAATAATTGAAATCGAATATTCATTGATATTTTGGAATTATAAATTCACTAAGGAATTTATAAAGGAAGTGGAATTTGTCTAAAAATAAATATTGATTTATTTTTGAAGTACTGAAATTATATATCTTGTAAAGGTTTTTGTGAAATAAATAATTTGGAAAATTATTTGGAATCTGGTGATGTGTGCATATCAGTGATAGTTCAATAACCGACTATCAATATTTCCCTTTGAATGGGTAATAGATGTGAATTGATTGAATTTGAATGCCACACTTATTTTTGAATAAGCGCTCACTATTCGGGTTAACCGGGAAAGGACCATGGGGTCGTATAACCCATTCCGAATATGTGATACGTCGTTGTGAATTGCATTTGAAGATCGGTGTTGAAGACCCGGTATTTGCGAGAGCGATAGGATGACCTGTCGATTTACTCTACACCGAGTAGCTACGGTATAGAGTTCTCCATATGTGATGGTGAATCCGATCAGGATTGTGAATATCCGGATTGCAAGGACTTCTTTGTAAGTGCCTTCGGTTTTGTTCGAGCCCGGAACAGACTTGTATGGATTGTATGTCTAACATTACAAGTTGAGATATAAAGCCGATTTCTTTCAAATATATTTCTGTTGGTGGCGAAGAATTTATTCTTTTAGCTTAACACCCTTCTCTGAGACGTACGAGCTCAGAGGTTATATAGTTGAAGTTATCAGCGATATATTCCCAATTTGGTAATGTGACATGCTGAGTGTTGCTGAAATGATCATTGTGTTGATTATTGTGATAGGATCGTTTATTTGATCGTCTATCTTAGTGATCATTGTGTTGATCATTTGTTGACCCAAAGCATGGCTTTTGTATAAAGTATGTTTTTGTGGACGTGACTTCGTCGAACCTCACACCCCGGAAATGGTCAAAACAGGAAAGATGCGGCAAGGTTATGAGGGGTAGCACCCTTTAGGGTATGTACATTTCCTTCTGGATAGAGGTTGTATCATGGAATGGAGCCCAGATATTTAACCTATGTGGTTACTACGAATTTATTACTTTGTGGTTGTTGGTTTTCGGGATCCCGTGAGAAAGGTCGTTTACGATCGGGGAATGGCGTGCTCGTGTCAGTAGTTACCCAGTTAGGGGTAACCCGGCCTTGTGTTAGCAGAGTTCCGGTTTGGTTCTCGGGGATGTCTTTCCAGAGGCATTCTCATGTGGCAATGGGAAGTTCCTTGGCCTGACCATTTGTTGGAAATCCAAAGAAACAATACGTGACTTGTACGGTTTTAGTTGTATAACCTGCTATGGAATGTGGCGGTAACCTGCTATTGAACATAGTTAGCTATAGTAGGCATAGTTCGAAATGTCTATGCTGGCTAAGATTTATATTCTACTTTCGAAATGAATTTTTCCTACACTATGCACTAGTAATAATATCAAATGTTATATTAAATGCGTATCAAGCATCTTTGGCTATCATAAGGAGAAATCTCCTCCGATTCTGCGTTTGCATTGTGTGTGTGTGCGGGAGGCCTTATGGTAGTCTCATTTTTAAAAGCATTGCGAATTGACTTTAAAAATATTCCTCTATTTTGATTTCAAAGATAAATAAACTGTTTTGAGTTCTCACACCAGTCACATGACTGACTTGGAGTTTATTGTTTTCCTTCCTAAACTCTGGGTGCCCACCAATTTCCACACGGGCAGTCAAGAGTTAAGGTTTATCAGGATATTCTGGATATACTGGAGTTGCTGGAGGCAAGATGGATGGCATGGCGTATTACTAGTATATAGTATTTCTTTTTCCGCTGCACTGTTTGTTGTTGTTGTACACTCTGATGATATGATGTAATGAAATGTATAAAATATAATAACTGATATAGTTCTTTGTTTAAAGATTATTCATTTATTATTATATGTTGTTCCGCTGCGAATTGTGAGATTCTGATGTTGTTCTGTTGTTTTCTGTTCCGTCCTACTTTCTTCTGTTTTTTTCTTTTTCCTCTATTCTCTTTTTCTTCTATTTTAAAATGTTCTATCTTCTTTTCTGTTTTCTCTCCTCCCTAATTTCTATTTTCTATTTCCTTTTCCCTCTATCTTCTTTCTACCTTCTTTTCTACTTTTTCTTTTCTTAAAATCTTTTTAAAACCCCTAAGGGTTCGTATTTTCGTTCATCTTGAATTAAACAAAGGAGATTAGTGTCTATTCAAGGAGTACGGACTTACGGGTCTTTACAGCTGGTATCAGAGCTTATGGTTAAGCTACAACCATGGTTCTGTTGGGTATAATTCATTAGAAATTGAGTCAGTAGTACTCTAGAATGAATTTGAGTGTAATAATAGCTATGAGAGCGTATTTGTTAGTGAATATAAAATTGTTTTATATTGTGATGATTGGTTTATTGAGTGGCATATGAACTTTCGTCGGCGCAGCTTCGAAACTGAATCGAAGGGGTTTCTAAACACTTGTACAGAACAATTCGACACAATATTGTTTTAAATTGGGTAAATGAAATAATTTTACCTTGATTATATTTTATATATGAAGGAATAATTTTTCAGAATTATTAAAGTGTATATAAGTTGATTGTTTAGTTGCTTGAATAATCTAAATTAAAGAATAATTGTATAAGCAAAAGAATTATAAGAATTGAATTATAATTAATGTGATTTAGAATTGTGAAATAAACTTATATATATAAGAAGTGAAACTATATGAATATATTTATGAATATGAGTTAAAAATAATAAAGTTAAGAGATAAATGTGAACTTAAGTTATATAAATGAAATTCGATTTTGAAATTGAAATGAATTGAATGAATGGATTGAATATTAATCAATTGAATGTAAATAAAATTGATATGAAATAATGAATGAAAGTGTTAATTCATTAAAATCTAATGTTATTAAAAGTTGAATAATTGAATGAAAATCAATTAATTAAACCAATTGATAAGCAAAGGAATTTGGTTGTATTTAATATACTTTGGTTGTTATATGATTGTTAGTTGATTGGTTGTATATAATTCATTAAGTATTAATGAAATTTAAAGCTTTGTAATTGAAATTCAAATTAGAAGTAAATAAATTTGAATAGATTTGAATTTGAATTGGAAGTGAACCAACTTAAATATGAATTAGTGAATATAAACTAATTGAAAATGAATGCTAGTAAATCCAATGTTAACAAATCAAATGTGATTTATATTGAAAACCAATTCATTAAATATTAATGAGAATATGAATGAATATCTATTGGTTATGGATGTTAGTTGGTTGATGGTTGAATATATATTGCATTTGTTGTTTGTTGCATTTGCTATGTTAGCATATATAGTTATTATGTTGCTATATGTTGTATATTGAGATTATTATCTATATACATGATTCTCATGTTGTTTGTTGAGTGATTAGTAGGTGCGGATCGCGTTTGCTTCGCATTTGGAGCTCGCTTTCGCGCTATATTAGCCGTATATGCTTGCTAATAAAATATAAGGTACATATCTCGGATTACATACCGTACTTTTACACTTTTTTCCCTTCGGGATGCCTCATTACTTGATGAGATGTATATTTGTGATATATATACTGTCATTTTTTTTTTCGGATCGAGCCGCGCAAAGGAGACTATGGCGAATTTTTCCGAAAATTTAAGGCGTTAGAAAAAATTTGAGAAAATGGGAAAACTTTTGAAAACTTTAAACTTTGATTTGAAGTTGAAAGTTAAACAATAGTAGTTGTTTTTAAAAAAATAACTAAGTACAATTTGGAAAACTTAGTAAAGTATTGTAAGAAGTTTAATTATGAATTTTGGAAAGTTAATAAATTCTGTAATTTTCTTACTTAATAATTTCGAGGACGAAATTCTTTTAAGTGGGGAAGATTGTAACGACCTAGAATTTTTAGAAATTAAAATTTGAATATTTAATTAATTTTAAATATTAAAAAGTGAATTTATAAGACAAATAAATTTTATTTTGAATTTTTGGATTTAATTGGATAATTAAATCGATAATTTAATATGTTAAATTATGGAAATAATTGAAAATTGGGTTAAATATGATTGTAAATGATTTGTAAAATTTTATTATATCATATGGAAGTTAGAATGATATTTTAGAACTTTTAAAATCGAATTAAGAGTTAAATTGTGAAAATTGAATATTTTAATATTAAAATCGACTAGTGAAAATAGTCAATTTTTGAACAGTCTCAGAATTGAACGAAACCAGTTCCATTGGATCCGTAATAGTTAGTTATTACCGGATTTCAAATTTCGTGTCAATCGGAGTTATCGTTTGATCGTGGCAGCTCGAAACGCATCGATTTATTTTTAATTTTAATTTGGCGAGTTAAAATAGCCATTTTTCAAAAAGTCTCGAATTTCGACGAAACCAGTTTCATCGGATCCGTAATATGATATTATTGTAAGGTTTCAAATTTCAAGTCAATTGGATTTACGGTTTGTCCGTTACAAATTAAAACGCCTAGAAATCGACTTAAATCGGTTTAATTCAAATTGAGCGTTTACAGCCATAACTCGCACAGATGTCCGAATTAGCTTCCGAAACCTGTTCCATTGTGTCCGGAACGCGGGGTAAACCCTAGAAACGCTGGTTACGGCGCGTAAATCGGAGTTCGGAATTTCCGGGATGAATAGTGTTCGTCGGTTCCTTATAAATAGACCCTTGCCTTCATAATTTATAAAAAAAAAAAAAAGAAACTTAAACCCTAGCCGCCACCCCCCCTGAACGGCCAGAAACTCATGAACTTCCTCCCTCTAAATCTCCAAATCCATCAAGAATTAGCAGGAATGTTCAACTAGAGAATTGAAGAGGGCGATGAGAGCTAGAGATTCAACGGTTATGATCGGAAACGGAGTCGTGTGGAGGAAGCTACAGGCCCGCGTCCCTGGGCTGTTGCGCACGTGTTTCTATGCTACAGGGATGGCCGAGCTTGCTGTCCTTCAAGCCGAGTATGGCTCGTGTCGAGAGCTTTCGCGTGGCGGTAGTTTGATCGAGTTTCGTTGAGTGATCGCGATGGAAATTGAAACCCTAATCAAGCATGATGGGTTCGGTTGTGTTATGTGTGACCTGGAGATGAAGACGTGAGGGAGGGAAGAAGGAAGGTGCGGCTATGATGGCTTGGGCTTGAATCCTACGGCCCATGTTGATTGTATGTTAAATTATTAAAGTTAGTTATAAATTTGTGTATATAAATACGTGTAACTTCAATAATTCATAACTTTTTCATACGAGGTCGAAAAAATGCAAACTCAGTTGCGTTGGAATCGTATGGACGAGCACTACGCGATGGAGTTGGTTTGGAGTCGTTTAGAGTTAGTGAGAATTTTGGGTAAAATTAAACGTCCGTTTAATTTTATTCGAAATAAATCGCTAAAACGGAATTTAAAATCAAGGTGAGAACTTCTCACTCAATCGAATCAGTTTCGATTTTATTTTAAATAGTTAGATTTAAAATATTTGAATGCATGTTTGAATGTTGATTGATATCTATTGATTGTTAAAATAGACATTATACGCCGTTAGTAAGAGGATGTTATTTATTAAAAACATATACCGCGAATATTTCATAAACAGTGAAATTGGTATTATATATAATATCAATATATATATATTGGCATATGTATATATTGCAGTCGTTGATTTCCCGTATTTTTAGCGGATGAGACCCTATTACGCCGTTATTAAGCGGATAATATTTAAATCCCATATACCGCGATAATTTCGTACTGGAGCGAAATTGGTATTGTGCTAATGTTTTTGGATGCAGGAAAACAGGTTGGAGGGATCCAACTGGATTCCTCAACAGTTTTTATTTGATTTCAGATATTTTGATATTTGATGGATTTTCATATCGATATGTGATATCGTTGTTGTCGTGATTGACTATTTGGTGTGTAGCATCATTGGACCAAGTTTTGGAATTTTAAAATGATTTATAAAGTGATTTTTTGAAAATATACTATATGTTTGGAATTGATCTATTTTAAATAAATAAACGTTATAATTTTTAAAGTTATAAAAATTATGATTTTTGAGAATATAGTTAAAAACTGATTTTTGAGAAATATGAATTTATGATTTTATAAAATAGTTTAAACTGGGATTTTTGAATATATTATAAAGAGTTTAAATATAGGATTTATAAAATTTGATTATTTTATAAATCAAGAGAATGATGAAATTATAAAGGAGATTAAAGATGTTTTAAAATAATAGTATAAATTGATTTTATAAGGGATTTATAAATTGATATTTATAAGTTGAAACATTTGAATTATAAAACGAGTTTTTATAAGTGTTTGAATGAAGTGAAAATGAATTTTGTAAATGAATGAAATTTATGGAATTATAAACGGTGAAGTTATAAATGAAATTTATAAATAGTAAGATTTATAAATTTGTAAAGTTATTGAAAGAATAGATTTGATTAAATAAATGAATCTTATAAGTTATAAGATTTATAATTTGGAAAGTTAAAAAGAACGATTTTGTAAAATAATCGTTTTATAAGTATTTAACTTATAATATGAACTTTTAGTTTATAATTGAGTTATAAACTGGAATAGGTTAATAAAAGAATTTATAAAAAGGAAGTTTTTATAAATAAATAGAAATGGAATTTATAAACGTTGTTTTATAAATTCGCAAATGACTTATTTTGATAAGTAAATTGTTAAAACCTATTAATGGAGTTATATTCACATTTTTGAATAGTGAATAATCCTTTGAATTAAAATGAATAAAAGGATGAAATTGTTAATGAAGTATATTCACGTTTTTGAATAGTGAATGACACGTTAAAGAAATTGTTTTGGATTTGGATGTTTTAAATAAAATTAAAACGATCGAACAATGTTTTAAAAGGTGTTGAGATTCGAAACCATAGATTTCAACATTTATTGTTGAAATAGACGTTTTCGAGAAATGAAAAGGAAATAGTGGACTATAACACTGTTGTTATAGTAAATGATTTCCGAAAGGAAATGTTTTGTATAGTATTGGGATTTATATATCTATTTTAATTTCGAATCCCTATACTAGTGATTTTGGGTTGTCGTAACAATGTTTTACGCAACATTTGTTTTTGGCCCAAATAAATATGTTTAAGAGAATGATTTCCTTAAAGAATGAAATATATACTTAATTTCGATTTAAGTATATTGAATATTTTCCAAGGTTGAAAATAAAAAGATTTGTGAATTACTTATTTAATAAGTATGAAAATGTTTTCCAATATGAAGTGATATTTAGAATTTATCTTTTTGAAGATAATTTGAAAATGAATAATTGAAATCGAATATTCATTGATATTTTGGAATTATAAATTCACTAAGGAATTTATAAAGGAAGTGGAATTTGTCTAAAAATAAATATTGATTTATTTTTGAAGTACTGAAATTATATATCTTGTAAAGGTTTTTGTGAAATAAATTATTTGGAAAATTATTTGGAATCTGGTGATGTGTGCATATCAGTGATAGTTCAATAACCGACTATCAATATTTCCCTTTGAATGGGTAATAGATGTGAATTGATTGAATTTGAATGCCACACTTATTTTTGAATAAGCGCTCACTATTCGGGTTAACCGGGAAAGGACCATGGGGTCGTATAACCCATTCCGAATATGTGATACGTCGTTGTGAATTGCATTTGAAGATCGGTGTTGAAGACCCGGTATTTGCGAGAGCGATAGGATGACCTGTCGATTTACTCTACACCGAGTAGCTACGGTATAGAGTTCTCCATATGTGATGGTGAATCCGATCAGGATTGTGAATATCCGGATTGCAAGGACTTCTTTGTAAGTGCCTTCGGTTTTGTTCGAGCCCGGAACAGACTTGTATGGATTGTATGTCTGACATTACAAGTTGAGATATAAAGCCGATTTCTTTCAAATATATTTCTGTTGGTGGCGAAGAATTTATTCTTTTAGCTTAACACCCTTCTCTGAGACGTACGAGCTCAGAGGTTATATAGTTGAAGTTATCAGCGATATATTCCCAATTTGGTAATGTGACATGCTGAGTGTTGCTGAAATGATCATTGTGTTGATTATTGTGATAGGATCGTTTATTTGATCGTCTATCTTAGTGATCATTGTGTTGATCATTTGTTGACCCAAAGCATGGCTTTTGTATAAAGTATGTTTTTGTGGACGTGACTTCGTCGAACCTCACACCCCGGAAATGGTCAAAACAGGAAAGATGCGGCAAGGTTATGAGGGGTAGCACCCTTTAGGGTATGTACATTTCCTTCTGGATAGAGGTTGTATCATGGTATGGAGCCCAGATATTTAACCTATGTGGTTACTACGAATTTATTACTTTGTGGTTGTTGGTTTTCGGGATCCCGTGAGAAAGGTCGTTTACGATCGGGGAATGGCGTGCTCGTGTCAGTAGTTACCCAGTTAGGGGTAACCCGGCCTTGTGTTGGCAGAGTTCCGGTTTGGTTCTCGGGGATGTCTTTCCAGAGGCATTCTCATGTGGCAATGGGAAGTTCCTTGGCCTGACCATTTGTTGGAATTCCGAAGAAACAATACGTGACTTGTACGGTTTTAGTTGTATAACCTGCTATGGAATGTGGAGGTAACATGCTATTGAACATAGTTAGCTATAGTAGGCATAGTTCGAAATGTCTATGCTGGCTAAGATTTATATTCTACTTTCGAAATGAATTTTTCCTACACTATGCACTAGTAATAATATCAAATGTTATTTTAAATGTGTATCAAGCATCTTTGGCTATCATAAGGAGAAATCTCCTCCGATTCTGCGTTTGCATTGTGTGTGTGTGCGGGAGGCCTTATGGTAGTCTCATTTTTAAAAGCATTGCGAATTGACTTTAAAAATATTCCTCTATTTTGATTTCAAAGATAAATAAACTGTTTTGAGTTCTCACACCAGTCACATGACTGACTTGGAGTTTATTGTTTTCCTTCCTAAACTCTAGGTGCCCACCAATTTCCACACGGGCAGTCAAGAGTTAAGGTTTATCAGGATATTCTGGATATACTGGAGTTGCTGGAGGCAAGATGGATGGCATGGCGTATTACTAGTATATAGTATTTCTTTTTCCGCTGCACTGTTTGTTGTTGTTGTACACTCTGATGATATGATGTAATGAAATGTATAAAATATAATAACTGATATAGTTCTTTGTTTAAAGATTATTCATTTATTATTATATGTTGTTCCGCTGCGAATTGTGAGATTCTGATGTTGTTCTGTTGTTTTCTGTTCCGTCCTATTTTCTTCTGTTTTTTTCTTTTTCCTCTATTCTCTTTTTCTTCTATTTTAAAATGTTCTATCTTCTTTTCTGTTTTCTCTCCTCCCTAATTTCTATTTTCTATTTCCTTTTCCCTCTATCTTCTTTCTACCTTCTTTTCTACTTTTTCTTTTCTTAAAATCTTTTTAAAACCCCTAAGGGTTCGTATTTTCGTTCATCTTGAATTAAACAAAGGAGATTAGTGTCTATTCAAGGAGTACGGACTTACGGGTCTTTACAGCATGTTACCTACCCTTGTTTCTTGTTAATTTAGATTTTGGGAATCAAATTCAATTTATCCGCCAATTTACCGCAGTTAAAGTGAAATGAATTGGTGATTGAGAAATGTTAGATACAAATAAGATGTAAACCAAAGAAAATCCCATTTGTAATAAATTATGTAGAATAAAGTAAAGAAACTAGGAAATGAAAATGTGAAAATGTGGATGCAGTGAGATCTTAAGTGATAATAATCTTGTTAGGCAAGTGATAACGGAATTTTGTGTATATGTAATATTTACTGGTGTGTCAAGTAATAAACACATAGATGCAAGAAAAGGAAAGTTGGTAGCAATCTATATATGTTATTTATCTTACTTAGTATATTAAATAAGGTTTGGAATTCAAATTTTAATTAAAGGAGTTGGTTGCACGTTAGTAGGAAATAATTGTAAGGGTGGGATAACAACTACTATAAACTACCTAATTTAAATGAGTCAATGAACTTATTTGAAATAACGTTCATCTAAATATGAGTAATTAAAATGGCGGGGTCAACAATAAACATTACTTTAGAATTAATTTATATTTTAACGGAAGTGTGAAAGTAAAGCAATAGAAGCGTAAACTTATCAAGGTAGAATTTAGTAGTGTAATGAAAAAATGTTAAGAATGTTATAGTATAATGATTGATTGGAAATCAAAATTTACTTGTTTGAATGTAACTTTAGGGAAATTGGATTTAATTAAAATAAAAAGGAAGAAAAAAAATTGGATGAAATTTAATTTTGGAATATTATGTAAATATAAACTTAGATAAAATTTAAGGATATCTACGTAATAGAGTGTAAAACCAATGTTAATTTCATCTATTTAATACTAATAGGTTAATAATAGAATGAAGAGTAAATTTAATGTTAAGTTAATATGAATTAAGGTAATATTGGACATTTTTATTTCCTTACCCATAAGTGTAACATTTATTGCCAATTCCATCCAAATTTAACAGGTAACCCTTAACAATGTTTTCAATCCAAAGGTTATACTTAAGTTTACGTTGTATTCTACAACTTATCATATTATGAAGAAAATTATCTTGCAACGAATCTAATAATACGTTACATAAGTGTTAAATTAAGGTAACATTTGGAAAATATGATAATGATTTTCAAATTGAACAAGTTGTGGAATTAATAAGGATGGAAGAAAAAAAAATCAAGATTTATTCTATTTATTGGAATGAAAAATTTATAATTTGATTTATTGCGAATAATTGAAATTTAATTTGGTAATTGGCGAAATGATTAATGATTGAGTTAACATAGAACTTGTTGTTAGTTATTAAAATTGTTTAAGAAATCAAAGGAGAGAAATTTTATAAAATTTTAAATTTTGTAATTGGATTGGCTAAAGTGGGAAAGTGGAATTAATCAACGTTGTTACTTTTATCTCCTTCCCTATTAGATCCTTATGTGATTGCATCCACATTTATTGTTGATTATTCCTATATATTGTCACCAATTAATCGTACTTGATGTATGTTTAGCAATTTTGTCACACAGTTAAAGTATGAATATATATATGATGTATTCAAATTTTTCTGTATCTAGCACTTAATTAATTTAGAATCAAACTAACGAAACTTGTCATTTATTTTTGTCCCTCCATATTCATTTTCTTTCTAATTAATAAATACCTCTTTTTAATACCTGCTACTTTAAAAAAAAAAGGACTGTTCATATTTGCTATATTTCAATACCAAGTGTTCATATTCACTTTATTTCTAATTAATAGCAGCCTCTCCTTTCAAATCTATTTGTCCCTAAACCTAACTCTAACCTTATAAATAACCTACTTCTTATTCTTCTATTACATTTTGTTTCTCCTAAGGCTAACCCTAGCCTCCATGCTATTCTTCTTCTTCTTCTTCTTCTTCTTCTTCTTCTTCTTCTTTTTTCTTGTTTTTCTCAAAGCTCCTTATTATCTCTCATTTTAATTTTTTTTTTCTTTTTTCTTTCTCTTCAAATATTCTTCTTCTTCTTCTTCAAATTTACTTCTATTTCAAACTTTCTTCTTTTCAAATCTAGATCTTCTCTTCCGTTTTCAGTTCTTATTTTAATCATTTTTTTTTTCAATTCTTCTTTTTCAAATCTTCTTTTTCTTTCAAACCTTTTAAAATACATACATTCATATAATAAGGAGGAAAATTAAAGTAAATCGAAATAAAAGAAAAAATTACGGAACAAAGTTAGCAATCAAGAAGAAGCATATGCGTTTTTCACGAGGGAAGGTGGATGTGGCACGGTGTTTTATTTTTGTTTTGTTTATTTTTAATTTTTTTTATTTCAATTGCAAATCGTTTAATTGTGATAACTTTCACATACGAACTCCGTTTCACACGAAATTTCTTTTGTTAGGATCGTAATTAAATTCCGGATCTGATGACGCTGGTTTGGATAAATTTAGAGACCGTCAAATTTTGGGTTTAAATTGGATTTACATTCGATTTAAATTCAAAAGGTGAGTGTTTTGACCCACTCACAATTACTAGAAGCTTTTATGTTTCTTAAATAAATTTTAGAAATGAATAGAAATTTATTTATGAGTATTTGGCATGTTTATTTCATTCATATCTGTTGAATTGCATTTATTAAATTTAACTGTTAATTTAATTGATTTATTGTGTATTAATTGACTGTTGGAAATTTTTGTTGCATATGAATTGCTAGTTAACAGTTGTATAAATTATTACTGAATAAACTGTTAGATTAATAGTTGATAAATTTAATTTGAATAAACTGTCAGTTATCACCTGTTATATATGATCATATATATAATTGTTATTGATTAATATTGATCGATGTTGTGATTGGATGATGGATGTGTTGTTGAATGAATGTTTTATTTGGATATCATTAAACTGCAAGTTCGTATGCATTTACATTTCATTCGGGATTGCGGTTTGAAATGATATACAACCGCAGTTTTATTTTTTTTAAATTGCGGATTGAAATGATAAATATCCGTATCACTTGACCATAGGATAGAAAACTATATACAGGCACCGCGGTCTATATATAACTATTTTTAATGTGATTTCTATGGTTTGGATGGAATACGGTTTATAAAAATCTTAAATTTTATACTGAATAAATGTTTTCTTCCATATTTATATACATATGAAGTTGAAAAATTTGAAATAAAAAGGTGTATAAATCTCTTTATTAAAATGGAAGAAAATTTAGTAAATGGAATTTGATAATTTATATCCTATGTTTAAATGTTAAGTTGGAAATTTTAAGATATGATATTTATAATTGGATTTTCCCAAAATAAATTAAATGAATATTCTAGTATAACTTGAATTGGAAAATATATATAATTTATTACTAGAAATTGAAGTCTTATAAATTATGGATTCTATGTGAATATTCAAGGCTAATTAATAGAACATTTGATTTGAAAGAATAAAATCCAACTTTAGTTGAAATATTTATACTCAAAATGGATATACGTATATATATGAATTTATTGAAATGGTTTTGGAACTTGAAGCGATATTAAATTTTGGTTTTAACTTTAAATAAAGAAATGTATTGTAAAGCCACGAGAAATATTTCTTTTCAAAGTAACATTTAAGTTAAACCACTTATTTTATATACTGTTGAATATCCAAACCATTTAGTTTTGAAAGTAATGGTTTTAAAAACTATGGATTTCGAAGTATTATGTTGAAAGTTAATATTCAAATATTTGGTTACAAGGAATTATAAATTTTAAAAGTGGCATAATTTTTGGAAAAGATTTATATTTGGGAAATGATATCATTGATTTGGGTTTTATAAAATAATATCAAAATGAATCTTTTTGGGTTTTAAAGAAGAAATGATATCGTAATATTATGGTTTTGAAATGGATTATATTCTGGTTTTAAAGTATAAACTATTTTTAAATGACCGCGGTGTTATAATAACGATTGGTTGGCAAAGAGACCGGGATCGGATATGGACATACTCTCTGTCGATACCGAAAACCACTTTGACTAACCGTGTACGCGGTGGAGATTCCAGAATGAAGTAGGTTGGGGCGACGTTTCCTGTAAGGTAAATACGTGGACCCGACTCCCGTGAGTTGGCATAAGGTGGCTAAAACAGGAGCGATTGACGGGTTAATGAGGTCATTCCTCTGATCGGACACTCCTCTTCGATATTATACTTCGACTTTGGATTGATTCAGTGGCCACTTCTATTTTTGATTTTGGGGGAGTTTGTTCGAGGTGGGCGGTAGCTGCGGCTACGCGTTACCATCGACCCGGAAGCGTAATTGGTATATCTACCCTGGCATTGCCTAGTTGTGCCGTGTCACCTACCCTATCGCGCCTTATACGATTTTGGTTTTGTACCATACCTATGGAGTGCCCTCTGACGACGCCCAGTACGGGGGAGATTACGGTACTGTATAGACTATGGGAATATATTCTGTGTTAAGGTGGAAAATGTAAAGCCTTAACGCTATTTAAAAGTAAGTTTATTTTACAATTAGACACTATTATAATAGTGCAATATACTACATAGTAAATAGTTTAACGGATCCTTAGGAGATGTAAATCCCGAGCATCTCTTAAGTTACAGTACTCATATTTATTTCTGTAAAATTTAACTTACATAAGATCTTTTAGTTCTGACTCGAGTGTTTTTGTCTTTTAAATTCGCTCGGGTCAGTCCGAGTGTTTCAGGATTTGAAGATTTAGCTTTGGAGGATGAAGACGAAGATTTGTATTATTATTATTTATACTAGTGCACTACACCATTTAATTCCGCTGCATTGTTATTGGTATGTGTAACTCTGATATGTATTATATAAATGTTTGTAAACAGTTTTTATAAACTGTATATTTTCTTATTATATTTTATCCTTCCGCTGTGAGATTCTATTTGTTTTTTTCTTCTCTGTTTTTTTTTTCTTATTTACCCCATAACAAATCCGCCCTTCCGTATGGTTTGAATCGGCATGTGTGTCGGTTTAAAGTGTGCGAGAAGGCGGGATGTTACATCCAGCATCTATGATACTTGATGGAGGGATCATAATCTCATTCACGAACTCGGGGTACATCTCAACTAGAATGTACTTCCCTGCATTACTTGGCTTACGCTTGAAAAGGGAAGTCCATGGAGTTGAGGAGGATGAGGGAGAAAAGGGGGTAGAGGTGCATATGAAGGTTTAGGGGCTTGGGATGAGGATGGGTCATTGAGAGATGACGTAGAAGGCAGAGGCGGAGGAGGGGCGTCAGGAGCAGGATGGAAGATACATGATGGGGCAGACATGTGAAGAGAAGTGGAGGACAAAGGAGGTACGGGAGAGGATGGTGGAAGGACAGAAGGTATGGTGGTATCTGCCACGAAAAAGAAATATTTATGATTTAAAAAATACTTTAAAGTATGGTTAACAAGTAGTTTTGACCTGGAACAAAGAATATACAGTGAAACTCAATACATGATAAAAATTTGATTTTCTTGATTATTTGATTTACTTATATAATCTAAATCGTTTTCGAAAACGATGATTTTTAAAAGTGGAATCATGATTTTAATTTTATATTCATGGAGAATTTGTGAGACGAACGGGAATTGGTTTCATCTCGAATTCTGTTGATCGAAGAAAGGTGGGTGGTCGGGACCGCTGCTAGAGGTAGCAGGGAGGTTGACGAACTTGGGAAAAATGATTGGAGGGTTATCTGATCATTGTGGCGGCAGCACGGTGTTGATTTAGGTTTTAAACCCAAGTTTTGGTCGATGGCAGATTTTGGGTTGCTGCAACGTCGTCGATGCATCGGTCTTGACCGGAGTAGGGGAAATAGGTGCGTGGTTGGTCGGCGAAGCTATGGTCGGGATCATGAAGGCTCTACTAGTCGTAAGTTTTGGGTCGAGGTGGTTTCTGGACGATCGGTTTTGTTCCAGTGGGTTTGTGTGTGTTTGATTTTAAGTTCGAGAATGGTACGCGGTTCAGGGTGGTCGGAATCCTAGGCGAGGTGATCGACGACATGTTGGAGGTGGTGGCGATGAACAGAGCTACGGCGCTCGTCTGCACATGTGTCAGGGGCTTTTGGTTGGTTGATGATGGATTTGAGGATGGTGGTCTCGGGTTTGATCTCGGGAAAGTTGTGTTATGGCTCGGGTTTGCTATCGAGTGTACACGAGAGTGTCGTAGTGTAACAGGTTTAAATTTTAAAACCGAAACAAAGTTAAATTAAAAAGGAAGTGACTCGGGTTGTTACTCGGGAATTTGGCATGTTGACTTGGGTTTGGGTGCGGGTTGCACGGGTTCGACTCAGGTCAGTATTAGAGTATTAACTAAGTTTTTAAATTTTAAAAATAAGACAGGTTTAAACAATTTCTTAATTAACTCTCTTAACTAATAATTGTTTTATTAAGTTTGGAATTAGTTAAAGGTTTTAAAATAAATTATTTTAATTAATTAAATTTAAAATGTTTTAATATATATCCATTATTTTAATTAATCTTAAGTTTGTTTTGAATAAAATTTGATGTTGTAATTAAGAAGTTAATTAAGAAGAGATGTTTTTAATTGTTAATTAACTTAAAGGTCTAAGTTAATTTATGTCTTAATGATAATTAATTCCAAGGTTTATTAAATAAAGATTTCTTTTATAGTAATTAAGTAAATTAATTAAGATAAATGGTTTATCTTGAATTAAGTAAGGTCTTGGGTAATTATAGATTAATTAATTAATGAAAGTAATTAAAGAATAATAATTAATTAATTTGTAATTAAAGGTTAATTATTAATAATTAAAGGTTAATTAATTAATTATTAAAGGATAATTAATCAGTAATTAAAGGATAATTAACTAATGAAAGTAATTATGTGATTGATTAATTTAATAATTAACTAAAATGATTTGTAGTTAATTAATGTTAATTAATCAGGATTAAATAATGAATTCATAAGTAATTAATTTATTTTGAGTTAATTAAATATTGCTTATGGATGATTATTATATAGAATGTTTAGATTGATTAATATTCATAGTATGTTAATCTATGATGTTCTGTGATGTGCAATGCTTTGGATTGAGCTGTGATAAATATTTATGTATGATGAATTGCTGTGTGAATATAATGTTCTGCATTGAACTATAAAAGGTTAATCTGTTGTTTAAAAGATCTAAAATTGGAAATTTGTTTAAACCATTCAAAAAGAAAGGTTTTGGGAAATAAGTTGTGGCTTAACTAAGATCCAAATGTTCCCACATGTATTTAAATAAGCGCTCATTATTCAAAAAGACCTGGGGAGGACAATAAGTCATAAAACTAATTCTGGATAATAATACGACAGAATGGAATGGCATTTGAAGACGGTGGTTGAAGACCGGGTATTTTCGAGAATGAAAGGATTGCCTGTTGATTGTCTCGGCACCAAGTTGCTCTGATATAGAGATTTCCCTATGTGACGGGGAGTCCGGTCGAGATTAGGAGTATTCGGATTTGCAAGGACTTTTTCCTTAATTGGATGAAGTGCCTTCGGTTCCATTCATACCTAGAATGGACTTGTATGGATGTATGTCTAACATTACACTTTGAGATATAAATCTGGTTTCTATCAAATACATTTATGTTTGGTGGCGAAGAATTTATTCTCTTAGCTTAACACCTTTCTTTGAGACGTACGAGCTCAGAGGTTATGTAGTTGATATTTACTAGTGATATATTCCTAATTTGGTAATGTGGCATGCTAAGTGCTGAGTATTGGTTGATCGAAGCATGGCTTTTGTGAAAAGAGTAGCTTTGTACTTCATCGAACCTCACACCCCCGAAATGGTCGAAACAGGAAGGATGCGACATGGTTATGGGGTTCACGACCCTTAGGGTATGTGCATCTCCTTCTGGATAAAAAGTAGTATTCTGGTATGGAGCCCGGATATTTTACTTATGTGGTTGTTGGTCGTTGTGGGGCCCTGGATAAAGGTTGGTTACGACCGAGGAATGGCATACTCGTGATAGTTAGTTACCTAGTTACAGAGGTAACTCGGACTTGTATTGGCAGGGATCCGGTTAGGTTCTCGAGACGTCCCCCTAGAGGCGTACCCATTTGGATAAAGAAAGTTCTTTAGCCTTGGTCATTTGTTGGAAGATCCAAACAATCAATACGAGTATTGTACGGTTTTAGTTATAGAACCTGCCATTTAATATGGTAGATATAGTAGGCATACTATGATTGTGCGTATGCTGGCTAAGATTAATATTATACTTTCAAAATGTTTTTTGCACTATGCACTAATAATAATATCAAAAGGATTTTCACGTATCAAGCATGTTTGACTACTATAAGGAGAAACCTCCCCAATGTGTGCGATTGCTTTTGAGTGTGTGCCGGCAGACTTGGGGTAGTTTCATTTTCCAAAAGCATGAACGGATTTCTTTTTTTGATTTCTTTTTGTACAAATAACTATTTTATGTTTCTTACACCAGTCCCATGACTGACTCGGAGTTTATTATTCCTTTTCTAAACTTTGGATGCCCCTAATTTCCACATGGGCAGCCTAGAGTCAGGTTATCCGTGTTCTGGGGCTAGTTCAGATAGTAGATATAGATTCGAAAGTCTTTGGTTTGGAAGCTTTTGGTTTTGAGCTTTTGGTTTGGACTCCGAAGCTTTGGAATGAAGATGCAGTATGTTGGACTCTCTCTCTCTCTCTCGCTCTCCCTTTTGGAAGACACATGTTGATGTTATCTTTTTCGCTATTGTGTTGTATTCTGTTGTTGTGTCGTATATATAGTGCTCTGGTGTGACGACCCGAAATTTTTAAGCAATTTAAATCGGAATATTTAATTGATTTTGAATATTCAATAGAGTAATTTTGAAATTGAATTACGAATATCACAATTCACTTGATAATTTAATTATTGAATTTAAATAATTTAAAATTGGACGAAATGTTGAATCCAGAATTTTAAACCTATTAAAAATAATTTGAAGGCTTATAAAATTTATATTGATAACACTGAGGATAATAGAAGTTGTAAAATTGAAATTAACAGTGGTTTGTTCAGTTTTAAAAATATATCATTTAAATTGAATTTAAAAATAGCCTTCCGAGGCGTAGTCTCGGAATTCGAAGAAACCAGTACCATTGGATCCGTAATATTGAGTTATTATCGGATTTTAAATTTCGTATTGATCGGAGTTAGTGTGTGAGCGTACGATATATAAACGCGCTGAGATTTAATTGATAATAATCGACTTGAATTTGAATTTTAAACATAAGTGAACACTGTAGCAAGGCGTCTTCAACATGCTTCTTTTGCCTTCTCGAACACGCTATCCCTTATCCCGTTTCTTTTTGAATTAGAGACCATTATCATCTCAGATCAAATTCGAGAATAAATCAATGGCCGAGCAAAATCTTCTGATCGAAATCATGTCGCCTCCCTCTTTAAAAATTACAGCCGAGCCCTTCTTATTCACGTACTCGCGCCCTTCTTCTTCTCCTAATTCGAACGAAACGAAACAAAAAAATAAAAAAAACAAAAAAAATGGCTGCCTTGAGAATTTATGAACGACGGTAGCTTATACCAAATTGGAATCGATTCGCCTTCGGTTTTTGCCTCGCTAGGGTTCACTCGCGCACGTTGATTTGGGGCGACTCGAGTTAGGTCAAGTTGTTTTGTGCCAGAATTCGATCGCGTGGCCAGGATTGGATGCGAGGAAGTGATGGAGGCAGCACGACGTGGGTTTCATGGATGGCACTCGCGAATAGGGTGAGGATTTGGTTGTGTATTGCGCGTGTGGTTTCGCGTTAGGGCTATGCGGTCGACGATGGAAGGAGCATCGAGTAGGGGTTAGGGCATAGTTCGTGTGGTGGGGATTGAAGTCCTAATGGCCGCAGTTCAACGAGGTATCGATCTTTGTTTTAATAATTTAGGTTAATTCAAATTTTAAATTTGCAGTTATTCATTTAAATTTAAATGTGTAATATATATATGAACATGTATATACAGAGAAAGAAACAAATTTATATTATAATGATAATATGTATATACCAATATACATATTTACATTCCAATTAACTAATTTGTTAGTATATTAAGGAGAATTAAATTAAATTTATTAAATGGAAATTTTATTTTTGGAAACAAATTTGTTTAACAAACCTATTAAATTTATAGTGTTGCTTAAATATTTTATTAATTCAATCATTAGTTTGAAATAAATCATGGGTTAATTAAATTGTTAAAGTGGGGATTAATTGTAAGACTGATTCGAATATTAATAATTAAATTATATAATGTTTATTCAAGGTTTGAAAATCTAAAAAGAAAATATATATTATTAATTATAATTATTATTTTATTTAGTGTGGCCTAGGACGTCATAGTTGGTATCAGAGCATAGGTTGGTGATAACCTTGGCTCTGGTAGTGATTACTCATAAAATAGAGTTTGTAGAACTCTAAAATGAGTTTGAGAGTATTAATAGATATGAGCGCGTATTTGTTAGTGGATATAAAGTTGTTTTATATTGCGTTGATTGATTTATTGAGTGGTATATGAACCTTTGTCGGCACAGCCTCGAAAACTGTATCGAAGGGGTTTCTAAACACTTAAATAGAGCAATTCGACACAATATTGATTTTTCCAGGTGGGTGAATGAAATAATTCATCCAAAGTTATATTTTGATATAAAAGAAATATTTTTCTGAAATTATTATATATGTTTGGATGATTGGTTGTTAATACTATAATTGAATAAAAATTTAAAATTCGAGTGGTTTATAACCAAATAAAATTGTCTAAGTATGATTTAAGTAAAAGAGGAATATAACTAAAATTTGATTAGAATTAGAATTTAAGTCCCGGAAATTTAAAGGGTGTTTAAAAGAATTTAAACAAAAGGATTGGGAATTTAAAAATCTTGGGAATATTTGAAATGTTTTTCCAAAAATGTGAAGGAAATAATGGAATCTTGTTTTGGAAAATATTGTTGAATGGAAATTGTTTTGAGAGGCAATTGTGGAAGTAAGAAAGCACTGAACTCACTTCAGTTGCTGGAAAATAATCCTGATGGTGATGGCCAAATCATCAGTATTCATTTTCGAGTTTCTAAAGTGATGGATTGCTGCCAGGATAGTTGACCATGATATTGTTTGGACTTGTTGGGTATACAAGTTGTTTTAGAGATTTTCGAAATAGAGAAACTTTGTTTTGGTGAAAATAAGTGTTTAGAATTTGAAAATTTGATTTGCTATACCAAGTGGGTAAGTGTAGTTATCATTTTAAAATGGTTTTGGAAATGAGAACCGGGCAATTGAAATCTAAGAATTCTAATTAATAATGTGTAAGTTTAGATGAATCAACTATTGAGCTTATAAAGTAAAGTTGATATTTATAAGATGAAATTGGGAATTTTACTCCAGGAATTAAAATTTAATTTAAGTAAATGAAGGTGAAGAAAATATACCTGAGTTTGACCTAAGATAAGCTAATTGGAATTGAAGTTCAAAATGAACTTATTTGGATATAAAATTTAAAAGTAAAATGATTGTAATTGTGAGGTGGAAATTTATACCTTAAGACAGTAAGTGCTATATATATATAATCTGAAATTGTGGTTATAAGGTGAAATGACTCAAATGAGTAATATAAGCTTTTAAGTAGATAAATAAGTTTTGAGCTCGTATATTGAGAAATAAATATAAAGAATGGTAAGTAGCTGAATTTAACTGAAAATGAGTTGGAATAAAACAGAATTTAAATAAATTCAATCGAGTTATAGATAATATTGAATAGAATAAAATTCTTATGTAAATAAGTAAATGTTAACCAAGTAAGTCTTGAATTTGGATTAAAATACAATTGGAATAAGTGTAAACAAATCTAAGTCAAGAATAAACTGAATGGCCTTTTATATATATAAATGAAATAATGAGTTGTTAATGTAAATTATTTAAGAATGGATAAAAGAATAAACTAATTAGTAAATAGGTGGGATTTGATTAAAAGAAAATCAAATCAAAGATTTAAATGGAAATTGGTAGAATAGTATAAACTTAAGTCTTTGGGTGGAACTGATTGAAGAAAATACTTAAGAAAATTGTGAGATGATTATTTAAAACATTTGTTGTCGAGTTTAATAAAATGGTTTGGAATCAAACCTTTTAAAATGAAAATAAAATGCAATGTAAGGATTGTCAATAAATTAATTGTGATGGACTCAGGTGTAAATTGAGTTGGAATCTATTTAAGATTTGCTATAAAGCTTAAGTGATTGTTTATTCACAATAATATTGTTGAATTGCATAAGGAAATGGGTTGTTTAAAGTAAATGGGATTGATTAAATTTTTATGAATTGTTAGAAGCAGAATAAGATGATTTTGAATATGAGTCTGTTTTGCTTAAGCAAGTAAGTTGTAAATCACTTAAACTAAAGGGAATGATTTGGAAATGGGTTGGAAATACTTTAATAGGTGTTGAAACCCTTACATATGTGCTTATAGAAATATGTAATGCTAAACAAATGGAGACTCTGTCAAAACTTTTTAGAATTTGGAAACTATATAAAAAAAATAGTCAATAAAATTAAATATTCAGAGTTTAAAATAAATTGAAATTCACAGGAAATTGGAAATAAGAGGATATAAAGGCTATACTGGTAGAGTAATAATATAAGGGAATATATAATGCTTATACTAAATGGATGGTGAAACTCTTAAGTAGAATTTGATATTGGAAAAAATTATTCCTAGTGGATAGAATCAGGATAATGTAAATAAAAGAAAATTGATATGGTTGATAATCAATGGATATAAAAACGTAGGATGAACATATATTATTTTATTCGCATAACAATTTGATCCAGATTCGAGCACAGAATTTCGAGATAGTTATATATCGATCCGAGTAAGGATTTTTCACTCGATTTTCAACGACGAACCATGGATGTGGATTTTGATTGAATTCTGGAAATTCTCTATCATAGTTGTGACTTGCAAGGAGAATAACAGTTTCTAATCAAGAACCTGTTCTGAGTCCGCACTAGGAAGTCGGGTGGACGATACTAGTTCGGAAATGAAATTGTGTGATCGAGCAATCGGATTTGATATTGCATACGAATGGTATATGTACATCATACGGGCTTGATTGAATAGATATTGAAATTCTGTAAAGAGGTCAATAAAATTTGGAAAGAATTATTACTGTAGCTTTTAGAATTGAAATGCTAGAACGGATGTCTGGAATTCATTGTGTATTCCATATAACTCATCTAAGGAAATTTGTTCATGATTCCTCATTAGTTGTTAAACTAGTAATTCAGGAAGTTGAATCAAATTTAACTGTGGTCAGAAATCCAGTTTGGATTGTTGATCAACGAGAAAACAAACTCTCGACATTTTTAGGGAAGGTTATCCGGATTCATGTTCGGATAACTAGTACTGTTTATTAGAGTAGACTGTTTGATTTTGTTTTTGTATGAATGATATGTATGTTTGGATTGTTATTATAAAAAGCTTTTGAATTAACTGTAGTTTTAAATTTCGGGGACGAAATTCTTTTAAGGGGGGAGGAATGTAACGACCCGGAATTTCTGACAGCATATTTTAATAATTTTTTAATCTAATTTATATTTAATATAAGCTTGTCAATGTTTTAATTGGTGAGATCTTGGATATTTAACAGTTATATATGTTTATAAAAGAAAGTTTTGATTTGAAAATTTAAAATAGAAGGCTTCGAAAACCATTTAAAACAAAATCTGTCTTTTACACTAAAATCAAAGATTTTATATGGTTGATATTTAATCTAGTATACCTATAAAATGAAATTGAAATGATAATGTTTAAAGCAAACAAACATAGAAAATATTAAATATAAACATGGAAATCTAACACATAAGTTTAAAAATAAACAAACGTAGTAATATTGAACATAAATATGGAAATTTAACACGTAAATATAAAACAAAATAAATGGTTATAAATATAAAACATAAAAATAGTATACAACATAATCATAAATTATAGAATATAACTAAAGTAATAAATATACGAATATAAGTTATAACTTAAACTATATAAATACAAGTGTATGAACATGAGAACACTATAATATTGATATAGGTATAAATGAACAAATAAATGAATTTTTGATAATAAAAATTTAAATATATTGATGCATAAGGAAACAAAAGATCTTACTTCAAATATAATGAAACAAAGTCAGTCAAGGCATAACAGTAAATCAGACACATATGTACATGAATTAATTAAGATAGAAGATTATAAAACAAGCTTTTATAAAACAAGCTTTTATAAAACAAGCTTTTATATAAAGCAAATATTATAAATAAGTAGCTTCATATACAAGCCATAGGATAACTACAAAATGATTAATTTTATACAAATATCTATATGTACAGCAAGTCAAAAAAAAATTTTATAACATGTAAACTAACTAAGAAACAAATAAAATATATTTGCTGCAGTGAAGATTTTATATGCATAAGAAGACAGGTTCCCAATTCAACAATAAAACAAATATCTTTGTACCAATTTACAACTATCAACAGACCATTAATTACTTGATATTATAAATAAGAGCATAAACATTCAATAGCACAACATTTTGTTCGAGTAAAGTACTATAGCCGAAATCTCCTTATCATTTCATACTGCAGAACATATTCTTAGCCAATAAAAAAAAGAGAAAGAATGGCATTACAAATACAACTGTCCAGTTATCACCTGTTTTGTTCAAGCATATATATATATATATATATCCACCTATAAACTTTCAGTTCATATATACAAACTTAAACTAAAAGCAAACCTGGAAAAAAGAAAAAAAAAAGAAACATTTATCTGCTTTGCAAACACATTAACTCAAAACAGGAAAACAAAAGAAGGATTCAGGGAATTCCACTGCAATTTCTTCATTACACCTTGTTTTCTGTTCAAGCTAGTGACTTGGTGAGTAAACATACTTCCTTAAATCTTAAGTATGATAATTAACTTTTTGATGTTTTGTGTTGCTATATATATATATATATATATATATATATATATATATATTGAAAATAAATGGAAAACATGTGGACTTGTATTGATTTATGCATTGGAAGCTTCTGTTCCTGATTATTGTCAAGTTTCTGAGTAAAAGAAGTAAAGGATATTAATACCTATAGATTTAAATAAATTTTAAATCTAGAAATGTAAGTAGTACAGATTGTTTAACTGAAATTAAAGCTTGGGATTGAAATTGAAGCATTACAGTAAGGAATAAACACTGTCTATTTTAAGTTACAGGTGAAGAAATCAAATGATTAAAACTCGAATGTTTAAATTTGTAAGTTCAGTAACATAATTATATTTCATACACATAATTGTGATTTTTAGCATAAGAATTATAATTTTTACGCAAGAGTATTAAGAGCAGTTTTGAAATGAAACAAAAATGGGTTTTCGTTAAAATTGGATGATCAAGCTAATTTTAAATTCTGTAAATTGATATGAAGTAAGTATGTAATCCATTTAACACCAGAAAAATGCTAAAAAAATTATTTAATGAAGGGATTGTGAGTTTGAATCAAAAGTAGGGTTTTAGTGCTTATATTCTTGATGCTTTGTAAAAATTGAGTTTCGGCATCATCTGGGAATCGAGTGGGTCGGGGTTTTAGGTGGAGTTAGGGGAGATGTGAGCGAAGATTTTGGTGGAGTTTCATCACCTCCGGTGATGGAGGGAGGCCGCACGAGGGAAATTTTTGGAAGGAGTTGGTGCCGCATGATCGAGTTTCAGGCAATTCTTTGCCTTCGACCGAATCGAGATGATTTGGGTGTTGTTTTCGTTTGAGAGGTCGGTTTGGGGTTTGTGTGGGCTGTCGTGAGTCGCCGGTGGCGAAGTGAACCACCGTGCACGTGCACGGTGGTGAAGAGGTGTCTGGCGAGTACCCTGGCGGTCGCGTGCGCGTGCTTGTGGCAACTTGGGTGGTTGCTTCGGTCTTGACTTCGGGTCATTTGTTTGAGTGTGTAACTGCAGTTTGAATTTTTGTTTTAAACTTAGTTTTAAAACTTAACTATCTGTAGAAGGAAATAAAAGAAAAGAGGGAAGAAGAAGTAAGGGAAAGGGGCTCGGGTGTTTGATGGTTAACTCGGAGCTGTACTCGAGTTTTCTGCCGAGAAGACTCGGGTGCAGTAATGCGTATTAAGATGAAGTTAAGAAGCTATCTCTACAATTTTTAATTATATAGTTTAATTAATATTTAACTGATGTGATGCGATTAGAATATAAGTTTACATTTTTTGTTAATATCTTAAAAATGTTTTAACACTTAATTATCATACAGTGATTAATTTAAGTAAGAATGAATTTAATTAACATTTTAAGTTGAAAGTTAAAAATTAATTGGATTTCAAAATTTAAAGAAGAGCTTTTAAGTGTTAATTAGATTGAATGATAATTAATTAATTATCTTAGAAAACAATTTAGAATAATTACCTTTTAAATTGTAATTAGCAATGTATAAATCAATGTTGAAGTAACAAACGAAATTACAATCAACTACTTAAGTTAATTTAAGAATAGTTAATAGTCATTTAATTAAGTAATTTAATTGCTTATTAATAAATGATAAATTATGCAGCAAATAAATAGGTAATTAAGTTTCATTTATTAATAATTAAGGTTATCAATAAATGGTTAATTGAAGTTAAATCACTTGAGTTAAGAAGTAATTAAGTAATTGATAGTGTGAAATGAAACAATTAAGTAATTAAGATTTAAGGATTAATAAAGAAATCAATAATTAAACAATCTGGAATGAAATAAGTAATTGATAGTTAATTAATGATTAATTAAACAGAGTTAAGTGATTAACTCTCAGGTAATTAATTCTAAATTGAATTAATTACAAATACGATTTAAGGGTGATTGCTTATGAACTGTTGTGTTAATATCTGATTGTGATATTTATGTGATGATATTCTGTGATGCTCTGTGATATGTTATGTTATATCTATGATGCTTGTATATGTTTATCTGTGATAGATGCTATGTTAATTCAATTGTTAAATTTAGTTTATTTAAACTGTTTAAGTTAATTAGACAACTTGGCCATTAAAATGGCGGTTGGATTCGATGAGACCGGGATCGGAAGAATCAAATTTGATTCTCCAAAAACCACATCAATCCAATTTAAACGTTAGGTCGTGAATCCTAAAATGAAGATCGAGATGGTATTTTCAGAATGCAAGGGTTATCGTCGTTGACTCTGAGGGTGATTCCAAAATGAGTGTGACGAGATAATGCCTTCGGTTTCGTTCGAACCCGGAACGAACTTGTATGGATTGAATGCTTTCAACACATCGTCAGGCAGACGATGAGCATTCTAAGTGATATGTTCTATAAAGGTAATCGCAGCCTCAAGCCTCATCAACCAGGAATGGCTAAAACAGGGGAGATGCAGCAAGGTTAGGTGGGTCATGCCCAAGCAGGACAAGATATTTCCCCTGTCTAGATGTCCCTTTTTATTTCGGCTGTGTGGGCGGTTGCTAGCTACAACCGCGGGGTTTATCTTGTTCGGGACTGTTCAGTAAGGAATGGTTCCGGCCTTGTGTAGCAGGGGGTCGGGAGTGATCCTCGGTACGGTGATCTAGGCCCCGTACTGTGACAGGCGGTACCCCAGTAGCCCTGCCGTTGTTGGAATTCCATTTTCCCTACGAGACCCTACGGTTTTGATTTGTATTACCCACTTTTGTGGCTAGTAGCTGGAATTTAATAGATGTAACAATTTCGGCTATTTTCTATTTACTTGAAAACCCTAGACACTATTATAATATCACTGGATTTCCTATGAAATGTTTTGGTTAGCTAAGGTAAAAACTTACCCGTATTTATTTGTGGGGAGTCTTACGTGATACCTTTATTTCCAAATGTTTTTCAAAGTTAAACAACTTTAAAACGTTTACTCATACCAGACCCATGTCTGACCCGGAGTTTATTTTTGTTTTTCATAAACTCTCGGGTACCCAAATTTTTGCGGGTAGTCAAGGGATTCAGGTTAGCTTTGACGAATTCTGGAGGAGCAATGGAGCAGGAGGCTTCAGCATTATATATATATATATATATATATAGTTCCGCTGTGTTGGTATCTCTGAGTCATAATGTTTGAGATGTATTAACTAGACAGGTGTTTATAACTGTCTAGCATGTGATGTATTATCTGTATAACTCTGATTGATGTATTATATTATGTAAATATTTATGTGATTAATTTAATTTATTCGTTCCGCTGTGAGATTCTAATGCCGTTGTTCTTTTCTTTTCTTTCTTTTATACTTCTATCCCTTTCTTTTCTTAATGATGATACGTCTTTCTGGTAGCAGAAAGGCGGGTCGTCACAGTACCAAGTGTAACAGCCCACAAATCCATACCCCTCGAGTCAACACTATTCTACAACAATCAAATCAAGTTGCACAGAAATACGAACCATTTGGTTAAAGAAGAAGAGAATAGAAACAACAACAGAATCTAACCATCGCAGCGGAATAAAATATAATAGATGATAAATAATCTTTACTCAAAAGTCAAATATTTCTGTTTACATATATATATATATATACATCATCAGAGTACATCAACCATAGCTCAACATCAATAACATACATCTGGATACACAGCTACTCAACACAGCGGACTATATACATAAACAAGTACGTAAATACGTATCGTCATCCAGCTCGTCTCCTGAGCTCCACAACATCAAATCCTGAATCTTATAATACTCGGTCTGACCCGAGCATTACAGTTAAATAACACCCGAGTCAGTCTGGAATACCAGCGTGAGAAAATCACACCCAATTGATTATTAACGTTTCAAAAATCCTTTGAAAACATTAGCATCTCGTAAGACCACGCCACAAATAAACATGTCGGATTTTTACCTTACGATAGCTAAAACAATTTTTATAGAAATCCTCCGATATTATAATAGGGTCTATGTACAAATACTTATAAAATAGCCGAAATTGTTACATGATTAAATTCCAGCTACTAGCCACAGAGTGGGTAATACAAACAAAACTCGTACAAGGCTCGAAGGAAGAATGGATTTCCAACCAATGACTAGGCACTAGGGTACCACCTGTCACAGTACAGGGCCTAGATCACCGTACCGAGGAGTACGCCCGCTCCTCTGCAACACAAGGCCGGAACCATCCCTTACTGGACAGTCCCGAGTGAGATCACCCCGCGGTTGGGATCAGCAACCGCCCACTAAGCCGAAAAATAAAAAGGGACATCTAGACTGGAATGACCTCACCCTGCTTGGGTGCTACCCACCTAGCCTTGCTGCATAACCCCTTATTTTCAGTCATTCCCATTTGATGAGGCTTGAGGCTAAGAGTTACCTTTTTAGAACATATCCCTTTGAATGCCCATCGTCCACCTAACGATGTTTTCGCAAGCATTCGTCCATACAAGTCCGTCCAGGGTTCGAACGGAACCGAAGGCACTATTCCTACTACATCCATTTTGGAAATATCCTCAGGATTAGTAGCGACTAACCCTTGCACTTCACTGCTCCATCTTCGACTCCAAAATCGTTTTCCATGAAACGTACAAACCGGATCGAAGTGGTTTTTGAGAAATAAATCTCGATCCCGGTCTGTTCGAAACGATCAACGCATTTGTCCAATATTGATAGTCGGTGATTTAACTATCAATTAATATTCACAAACATCCATCAAACCATAAATAATTTCCCAATTTATTTATTTATCTCAAAATATCTTCACAAGATATATTTCTACAAGCCTTTGAAAATAATTTCAAAACCATCTTTCTTTTCAGAATAAACTTTCCCAAATATTTTCTATCTCCACTGAAATTACCAAGCACAAAACTAGATTTTTAAAAAAAAATTAAAACACTTTACATTGAAATATATACTTTTAAAACATTTAAATTAAAACTATTTCAATAATTTGTTAAAAACACGTATTGAATGAATATTTGAAAATAAGGTTACTTAATAAATATAAAACTAGATTTATATTTTTAAAAAACATAATATTAAGACATTCTTTGAATAATTATTACTATAATAGATAAAGAGAAAATACTTACTTAAGAACTTAAATATTAGAAATAAGAAATTTTCCAACACTTGCTTTTAAACAACTTTTAATCTTTTAACTTATATATAAAAATTTACTTTGAAAACGTACTTGGTTATCCAGGGAGAATTCCAACTTCAATCACATAAATCAATTTCCCAAAATTGATTTCTAATTTATTTCCTTTTAATTCGGAATCTATTAATTTCAGATTTCATTTCTTGATTATAATTTAAGAATACTTTGACTAAAAATTCCAGTTTTTTTTGGATTTCTCAATTACTTCTTTATTCATTTAAATAAATTTAAACTTTGAATTTTAAAATAATCCTTTATTTCTTTAATTGATATAACTTAAGTTTACAATTCATCAATTTCATTTTGTTAAAAATTACATTTCTCTTAATACTCGAAGTTATTATTATTTTCATATTACTTCTATTTCTTTTCAATTCATTCTTAATTTATTCAAACTTTCTATAATTATTTCGCTTACAAATTTACTTCCTTTTAATTTCCCTCAACAACCCAATTCATATATTTTGGTAATTCATTATACCCGAATATCCAATCAAACCATACAGTCAATATTCCAATATAGCTCATCATAGGATATCAAATAATCAAAAAAGAGAATATTGAATAATTTAAATAAATGTGAGGGGTCCAGTTGGATCCCTCCAACCTGTTTTCCCTGCATTCATAAATGTTAGCACAATATAATATGTCAATTTCAAAATATCATACTATAGCACATAAATCAAACTCAACCATTCAATCAATTATTTAAATTTAATCATTTAAATTCAAATTTAAATTAACTGAGTGAGATTAACTCACCTTTAATTCTGTTGGCTATTCACTTCAACATTGCCTTGGTTTCCCATTTTTGACCTTGAATAATAATTTATAAGATTTTATTAATATTCGAAACAAATGAAACAATTAAAATTCCCATTTATAAATCTAGAAATCAAATCTCTGTGTAAATTCTATATTATTATTATCATCATTATTATATATAAAAATCCTCTGACTAAATAAAACTCTCATTTCAACTTATAAATTAAAACAGAATTACCTTATTACTGTAACTATAGAATTTATAAATCTTTAAAATTCTACTATTTTACATATATTTAAACTTGAAATTTGTTTGTATAAAAAAAACTGTAGTCACCTTACTGTTAATAATAATTTTTTTTCTATCTCTTTTTTTTTCACATCTATATTTCAGTTTCCACCTTAACAACAAAACTGTAGTTCCCTTTACTTGGAAAAACTTTGTTCCATCTCAGATTAGCATTAAATTAAATTCAAACTGAAATCACCAAAATACTTACCCACGCAGTCGACACTCATCACCAAATTGCAACCCAGCACACGTCTTCCTTCGAGCGAGCGCGTCAAAAATGTCGATAGCAAAATCTTTGCCACTCCGATCGATACACCACCTCCATACTGCTCAACCCTAAAGCCATCGCACTCGAGCGCCGAAATACCCCTCTCGAGATCATCCTCTCAGTCGATCGAACTCCGTTGGATTCACATCCGTGGTTACAACGCTCGATCGCCCTATGGGTTTCAAGAATAAGAGGGATGCGGCAATTAAATTTGAACGAATTCGAATAAGAAGATAGGTTCGATTCACGACCTCGATCTAAAATGGGAAAAAGAAATATATGTGATTTGAATTTCAGCGGCCACCATTTTTCTTTTTTCTTTTAGCTGAGGTTGTATCGAATAGAATGAAATGGACGAGGTCGGTTTAATTGATTTTGAAGATGAAATCTTTGGCCATTATTTTATTTTTTTTCTGTTGCGTGAATCGTAAATGGAAAATGGATTGATTTTAGCACCCGCCATTGCTTGTTTCAGAGGGAACCAAAAAGTGTTGATGGTGAAAAGAAGCAGCTGATAGAAAATTTGATGCAGGAGATGTTTTGCGTGTTGATGTTAAAAGAAGGGACACAGATAAGAAAGGAAGTCGGCTAATGCTGATTATTATTATATATTTTATTTAATTTCAATTCGTCTCGATATAAATTTCAATGCGTTTAGTTATCGTACGCTCACACAACAACTCCAATCAATACGAAATTTGAAATTCAATAATAATTTAATACTACGGATCCAATGGGACTGGTTTCGTCGAATTCCGAGACTGCGCCTCAGAAGGCTATTTTTTTTTAAATTCAATTTAAACGACATATTTTCAAAACTGAACAAACCACTGTAAATTTCAATTTCACAACTTCTATTATCTTTAGTATTATCAATATAAATTTTATAAGTCTTCAAATTATTTTTAACAGGCTTGAAATTCAAGATTCAACAATTTATTCAAATTCAAGTTATTTAATTCGATAATTAATTATCAAATAAATTGTGATATTCGTAATTCAATTGAAAATTATACTATTATTTAAAATCGATTAAATATTCCGATTTAAATTGCTTAAAAATTCCGGGTCGTCAGATTCCTCCCTCCTTAAAAGAATTTCGTCCTCGAAATTACTAGTTAGGAAGAATGATCCAATACCCGTTTACTATTTTACCTAAAACCAAACAGTTCAACACTTAACCAACCATCTTTTTATAAGTGACCCATTATTATTCTTATTAACTTCTTAACTTTCCTATAGTTTCAAACTATACCATTCATTTAATCATTCGAGTTTCAATTTAAAACCAAATTCTGAATTATCAAAATTTACTCAAAATTTTTCTAACTCTCTAAATTTTCGAAATTTTTTGCCAGCGTCTCCTCTGCGCGGCTAGCTCGGTACAACTACAAAATGGCTCTACGGCCTCCCAAATCCAAAAAGAAAACAAAACGCCAAGTGGCTCAATCCAAATCCCAATCAAATTTCATACCAAATTTAAAATACATATCTTTTGTCGGGCAATTCAAATTTTATCTTTTGATATCAAACCCAATTTTCTTTTTCCTTTATAATAACTGCATACCTGCTTAGCACCAATATCCAAACACAATATTCCAAAACATTTTATCGACTTCCTCACAAAATGTCAACATATATTCATTCCAATATTGACTTAAATTACATTGGTAGTATCAATTTCCATTTAAGACTTCACCATTCCCTCTTAACTTTAGTTTAAGCATTTTATATGCTTCTTATATTTATTTTCATCTTCCACTTTAGTTTATATCTATTTCTATTCAAATTGATTCTTTCATTTTCATACGAATTCAATTCATCTTTAACTCAGAATATATAAATTTTATTGGTCATTTATTACTAATTCATGTCATTATTTTAATTAGTTTCATTCACTAACTTATTTCAATTTCTAGTTTAAAATCGTTTTGTCGTTAGCAAAATTTTCTAATTTTTTTTTCAAAAACTTTCTAACTCCAAAAATTTCTGATTTTTTTTGGCAGAGTCTCCTTTGTACGGAGGAGCTTTTGCAATTTGATAAAAGAGATAAATATATATACATCGACCCACACGGTCGGAAAAACCAAAAACAGTTCATATTTCCTATTTTAATTGTGTAGGCGTACCTTATTTAGCATTTTTAAGCATGTAGCTTATTTATTTAGCCGTTAGCACAACCAAATCCAGCCACACAGCTTCCAGGTACCTGTACTTACTCAATTTAAACATGTAAGTGCCGAATATAAGAAGTTTAACAGCATATCATTTATTTGCAATAGTTAAAACATATGAATTCTAAAAGAAATTTACACCAAACATTTTACCGTAAGCAACTTATACAATTTTCATATCAATTCCACTATTCCAATTAATTTATAACCACTTCATTCTCTTCGAATAGTTTTCAATCCATTCGTATACATTTCCATCAATTTGAATGGTTTAAAACTCAATCGCTTACCTACCATTTATTTTTAAGCAAACCGAGTCTCATATTTAATTCAATTTCTCTCAAAATCAATTTATTTTACTCCTATCAATTCATAGAATTTTAATTACTTCTATTTGCATCCAATGACAATTTATTCTATGCAGTTTGACGAGATCTAAGTGAATAAACAAGTATTTATGTTTTATAACCAATTTAAATGGATTTCAACTCGATTTATACTAAATTCTATTCCATTTTCAATTTATTCACAATCCATATACTCTCATTTTCCTTGCATTTTAAATTTGAATACCATTCACTTTGCATTTTTTTTTTATCCAACTAGTTCATTCAAAACCATTTACAACCTAGGTTCATCTTGATCTCCAATTAAATTTCCTTTTTATTTTAATTCATTCACAACCATTACAATCCATTTATTTGCATTTCATTCCATATTTGTTTATTCCAAACTATTATATTTAGCTCGAAGACAATCCAAGCTATTGCATTCCATAATCATTTTCCTACTTATTTAAACCACTCTTCATTTGATACTTATTTATTTCCATCATTTAGTTATTCAATATAATTAGTTTATCCACATTCTCCCAAACCATTCTAATAAACTCGACACATTCTATTTTCCTTATTGTCTCAAGTTATTTCAATCCCTTAATAATTTAAATGGTTTACAATTATTTATTTAAGCATTTGCACTCCATTAAATATTATCGGCAACTCACCGAATTTTATTTCAATTAAAATTTATTTTTACTTGATTTAAATCCAATCCACTATTATTAAACTTAATTTTAAGTTGAATGCAATTCAACTCATTTCCATTTTTTTAGCTTAATTTTATTCACTCCAATTTTATATTTAAGCCCATTTTATTTTCAAGTAAATCTCCTTTTTTTTCTCTATTTTTAAGCTCATTTCCTTTTTGCAAATCTCATTTCAATCCAATCTCATTTCAATAGCTTCAACTAAGTGCTTACCCTTCTTAATAAATTTCTCTTTTCAATTTAATTTGATTCTATCTCAATCCAATCTCATTTCAAACTACAAATTTATTTGATTAGTTATTATAAAATTTAACTTTCCAAATTTAACTCATAGTTCAGCTTCATTTACTATACTAACAATTCAAGTCGAATTCAATTTATATCTTGAGTTTATTTCCAAACTTCATCCTAAACTTACAATTCACTTTCATTAACTAATTTACTATCTAATTAGTCTTTTCTCCAACTTATAATCCAGAACTTGATTTTAATCTCAAAATCTCTTTATTTAAATTTTTTTAAGTTCAAATTTATTTTATAATTTAAGTTTGGATTTTCCCTTCATTTTCTAATTCATCAAAATATTAATTTTGGGCCTTGTACTCCATTCTCAATTTTATAAGTCACAACTTATTATTTTATACAATCACATTCATTCAGGCTTGAGTGTATTCATCTTGTATTTTAATTCGAGTTTTACACTTATTTATTTACACAATTCCCTTCATCATAGGCTTGGATATTTTTTTTTTTAATTTCAACTCAAGCCTTATGCTTCTTTATAACCCAAGCATATTTTATTCATGCATTTTAATTCTTTTATAAGTTATTCTGGTTTATCTATTTCAATTCAATCCTTACCCAACTTATTTTTCCATTTATTCAGGTAAGAATTTAATTTCATTCATTAATTCAATTGAATTTCCATTACAATTCAATTTCACTCAGATTTATTTGACTCAATTCGATTTATACTTAATTCGAATACAACTGGATATTATTTCCAGCCTATCCAGTTAATGTCAATCCAGTTAAATTTTTATTTCCTCAATCCAAGCTTATTTCATTTTTTAACCTTTCCCTTTAAATTTAAATTCCAACATTCAAAGCTTATATTCCCTTCCTGATTTAAAAATCATCCCAATTTATAAGCTTACAACTATCTCATTAGGATTTCCCTTTTATTTATTTTTATTTATTTTTATTTTTTTAAAGCACCCGGCTTTTGGTTTCAAATCATTTTGAAATCTTCAACATCTTAAATCTCATTTCTCGAAAATTTTAAACCAATCCTGGCTTTTATTTCCAACAAATTTCTTTTGAGACTTTCAAATATAACTAGCTTTCTGAACAAATCAATTTGGTAGCAATCCGTCACTTAAAAATTCGAAAATGAATACTGATGATGCGGCCGTCATCACCAGAATTATTTTCCAATAATCCAAGTGACTTCAATGCTATTTCACTTTCAAAATCCATTTTAAAACAATTTTCCTTTTGGAAGTATCTCCAAAACAATTATGCTATTATTCATCTTCAAATACTTCGTCAAACACTTCCAAAGTCTCCGGGATTTTAAATTTCCAATTTAATTTGAATTCAACTTTAATTATAACCCAATTATATAATTTATGCTCATATAATTAATTTCCATTTGATAATACAAGTAATTCCAATTTTTATAATTTTATTTGTTTAAAATATGATCATTCAAACATCGAAGTTATATAATAATTTAAGAAAATATTTTCTTTATATCATAATATATTTGGGTAAATTATTTCATTCACCCATATTTAAAACAATACTGTGTCAATTGTTCTAATCCAGTGTTTAGAAACCCCTTCGATACAGTTGTCCAGACTGTGCCGACGAAGGTTCATATGCCACTCAATAAACCAATCAACCCAATATTAAAATAATTTATATTCACTAACAAATACGCACTCATATTTATTTATACGCTCAAACTCATTATAGAGTACTACTGACTCTATTCTATGAGTAATTCCCACCAGAGCCAAGGTTATCACCAACCTATGCTCTGATACCAAGTGTAACAGCCCGCAAATCCGTACCCCTCGAGTCAACACTACTCTATAACAATCAACTCAAGTTGCACAGAAATACGAACCATTTGGTTAAAGAAGAAAGGTAGAAGAAGAGAATAGAAACAACAACAGAATCTGACCATCGCAGCGGAATAAAATATAATAGATAATAAGTAATCTTTACTCAAAAGTCATATATTTCTGTTTACATATATATATATATACACACACACATCATCAGAGTACATCAATCATAGCTCAACATCAATAACATACATCTGGATACACAGCTACTCAACACAGCGGACTATATACATAAACAAGTACGTAAACGTCATCCAGCTCGTCTCCTGAGCTCCACAGCATCAAATCCTGAATCCTATAATACTCGGTCTGACCTGAGCATTACAGTTAAATAACACCCGAGTCAGTATGGAATACCAGCGTGAGAAAATCACACCTAATTGATTATTAACGTGTCAAAAATCCTTTGAAAACAAAAGCATCTCGTAACACCACGCCACAAATAAACATGTCGGGTTTTGACCTTACGATAGCGAAAACAATTTTTATAGAAATCCTCTGATATTATAATAGGGTCTATATACAAATACTTATAAAATAGCCGAAATTGTTACATGAGTAAATTCCAGCTACTAGCCACAGAGGGGGTAATACAAGCAAAACTCGTACAAGGCTCGTAGGAAGAATGGATTTCCAACCAATGACTAGGCACTGGGGTACCACCTGTCACAGTACGAGGCCTAGATCACCGTACCGAGGAGTACTCCCGCTCCCCTGCAACACAAGGCCGGAACCATCCCTTACTGGACAGTCCCGAGTGAGATCAACCTGCGGTTTGGATCAGCAACCGCCCACTAAGCCGAAATAAAAAGGGACATCTTGACTGGAATGACCTCACCCTGCTTGGGTGCTACCCACCTAGCCTTGCTGCATAACCCCTGATTTTCAGTCATTCCCATTTGATGAGGCTTGAGGCTAAGCGTTACCTTTTTAGAGCATATCCCTTTGAATGCCCATCGTCCACCTGACGATGTTTTCGCAAGCATTCGTCCATACAAGTCCGTCCCGGGTTCGAACGGAACCGAAGGCACTATTCCTACTACATCCATTTTGGAAATATCCTCGGGATTAGTAGCGACTAGCCCTTGTACTTCACTGCTCCATCTTCGCATCCAAAATCGTTTACACGAAACGTACAAACCGGATCGAAGTGGTTTTCGAGAAATAAATCTCGATCCCGGTCTCTTCGAAACGATCAACGCATTGTCCAATATTGATAGTCGGTTATTTAACTATCAATTTATATTCACAACATCCATCAAACAATAAATAATTTCCCAAATTATTTATTTACCTCAAATTATCTTCACAAGATATATTTCTATTTTCAACCCTTTGAAAACAGTTTTCAAATCATTCATTCTTTCAAGTATAAACTTTCCCAAGTATTTTCTATCTCCTCTGAAATTACCAAGCACAAAACTAGATTTTAAAAATAATTTAAAACACTTTACTTTGAAATATATACCTTCAAAACATTTAAATTAAAACTATTTCAATAATATGTTAAAAACACGTATTGAATGAATATTTGAAAATAAGGTTACTTAATAAATATAAAACTAGATTTATACTTTTAAAAAACATAATATTAAGACATTCTTTGAATAATTACTACTATAATAGATAAAGAGAAAATACTTACTTAAGAACTTAAATATTAGAAATAAGAAATTGTCTAACACTTGCTTTTAAACAACTTTTAATCTTTTAACTTATATATAAAAATTTATTTTGAAAACGTACTTGGTTATCCAGGGAGAATTCCAACTTCAATCACTTAAATCAATTTCCCAAAATTGATTTCCAATTTATTTCCTTTTAATTCGGTATCTATTAATTTTAGATTTCATTTATTGATTATAAATTAAGAATACTTTAACTAAAAATTCCAATTTTTTTTAGATTTCTCATTTACTTCTTTATTCATTTAAATAAATTTGAACTTTGAATTTTAAAATAATCCTTTATTTCTTTAATTGATATAACTTAAGTTTACAATTCATCAATTTCATTTTGTTAAAAATTACATTTCTCTTCATACTCGAAGTTATTATTATTTTCATATTACTTCTATTTCTTTTCAATTCATTCTTAATTTATTCCAACTTTCTATAATTATTTCGCTTACAAATTTACTTTCTTTTAATTTCCCTCAACAACCCAATTCATATATTTTGGTAATTCATTATACCCGAATATCCAATCAAACCATACATTCAATATTCCAATATAGCTCATCATAGGATATCAAATAATCAAAGCAGAGAATATTGAATAATTTAAATAAATGTGAGGGGTCCAGTTGGATCCCTCCAACCTGTTTTCCCCGCATTCATAAATGTTAGCACAATATAATATGTCAATTTCAAAATATCATACTATAGCACATAAATCAAACTCAACCATTCAATCAATTATTTAAATTTAATCATTTAAATTGAAATTTAAATTAACTGAGTGAGATTAACTCACCTTTAATTCTGTTGGCTATTCACTTCAACATTTCCTTGGTTTCCCATTTTTGACCTTGAATAATAATTTATAGGATTTTATTAATATTCGAAACAAATGAAACAATTAAAATTCCCATTTATAAATCTGGAAATCAAATCTTTATGTAAATTCTATATTATTATTATCATCATTATTATATATAAAAATCCTCTGACTAAATAAAACTCTCATTTCAACTTATAAATTAAAACAGAATTACCTTATTACTGTAACTGTAGAATTTATAAATCTTTAAAATTCTACTATTTCCCATATATTTAAACTTGAAATTTGTTTGTATAAAAAAAAACTGTAGTCACCTTACTGTTAATAATAATTTTTTTTTCTGTCTTTTTTTTCACATCTATATTTCAGTTTCCACCTTAACTATTAAGAAAACAAATCCTTACTATATTATAGTTTTAAGAAAATACCTAATATTAACATAATACTAACTATATTAACATAAAACTGAAATATATTTATAGTATTAAGAAAATGGTTAACATAAAATGGTTAAGTATACTATATTATGTTAAGAAAACATCTTAATACTTAATACTATATTTAACATAATACTATAAAATATCAACATTCCAATTTTTAGTTAAGAATACTTAACCATTTTCGAAAACATATTTCAAAACATATTTCAAGAGCCTAGGTATTCACTCAGCCTAGGTTTAGTGCGGCCTCCCTCCATCACCGGAGGTGATTAAACTCCACCAAAATCTTCGCTCACATCTATTAATACTCTCAAAGTCATTTTAGAGTTCTACAAACTCTATTTTATGAGTAATCACTACCAGAGCCAAGGTTATCACCAACCTATGCTCTGATACCAACTCAATTTACACCTGAGTCCATCACAATTAATTTATTCACAATCCTTACATTGCATTTTATTTTCATTTTAAAAGGTTTGATTCCAAACCATTTAATTAAACTCGACAAAAAATGTTTTAAATAATCATCTCACAATTTTCTTAAGTATTTTCTTCAATCAGTTCCACCCAAAGACTTAAGTTTATACTATTCTAACAATTTCCATTTAAATCTTTGATTTGATTTTCTTTTAATCAAATCCCAACTATTTACTAATTAGTTTATTCTTTTATCCATTCTTAAATAATTTACATTAACAACTCATTATTACATTTATATATATAAAAGGTCATTCAGTTTATTCTTGAATTAGATTTGTTTACACTTATTCCAATTCTATTTTAATCCAAATTCAAGACTTACTTGGTTAAGATTTACTTATTTACATAAGAATTTTATTCTATTCAATATTATCTATAACCCGATTGAATTTATTGATTAAAGTAAAATGGATTCGAAAATGTATTTGATTCTCCGAAAACGTATTTGTTTTATTGATACCAAGTGAAACGACCCGCAAATCCGTACCCCTTGAGTCAACACTATTTTACAACAACCAACTCCAGTTGCACAGAAATACGAACCATTTGGGTTTAAGAAGAAGTTGTTTTAGGGATATGGATTATCATTATTAAGTATGTTTTCGAAAACTTACTTAAAAATTTAGTTAAATTTGTTTTAGTATTATCATTATTAAAAAGCGGCTGATGGAAAATTTGATGCAAGAGATGTTTTGCGTGTTGATGTTAAAAGAGGGGACACAGATGAGAAAGGAAGTCGGCTAATGTTGATTATTATTATATATTTTATTTAATTTCAATTCGTCTCGATATAAATTTCAATGCGTTTGGTTATCGTACGCTCACAACAACTCCAATCAATACGAAATTTGAAATTCGATAATAATTTAATACTACGAATCCAATGGGACTGGTTTCGTCGAATTCCGAGACTGCGCCTCAGAAGGCTATTTTTTTTAAAATTCAATTTAAACGATATATTTTCAAAACTGAACAAACCACTGTAAATTTCAATTTCACAACTTCTATTATCTTTAGTATTATCAATATAAATTTTATAGGTCTTCAAATTATTTTTAACAGGCTTGAAATTCAAGATTCAACATTTTATTCAAATTCAAGTTATTTAATTCGATAATTAATTATCAAATAAATTGTGATATTCGTAATTCAATTGAAAATTATACCATTGAATATTTAAAATCGATTAAATATTCCGATTTAAATTGCTTAAAAATTCCGGGTCGTCACATTCCTCCCCCCTTAAAAGAATTTCGTCTCCGAAATTACTAGTTAGGAAGAATGATCCAATACCCGTTTACTATTTTACCTAAAACCAAACAGTTCAACATTTAACCAACCATCTTTTTATAAAAGACCCATTATTATTCTTATTAACTTCTCAACATTCCCATAGTTTCAAACTATACCATTCGTTTAATCATTCGAGTTTCAATTTAAAACCAAATTCTGAATTATCAAGATTTTCTCAAAAAATTTCTAACTCTCTAAATTTTCGAAAATTCAATTTAAACTATTATATTTAGCTCGAAGACAATCCAAGCTATTGCATTCCATAATCATTTTCCTACTTATTTAAACCACTCTTCATTTGATACTTATTTATTTCCATCATTTAGTTATTCAATATAATTAGTTTATCCACATTCTCCCAAACCATTCTAATAAACTCGACACATTCTATTTTCCTTATTGTCTCAAGTTATTTCAATCCCTTAATAATTTAAATGGTTTACAATTATTTATTTAAGCATTTGCACTCCATTAAATATTATCGGCAACTCACCGAATTTTATTTCAATTAAAATTTATTTTTACTTGATTTAAATCCAATCCACTATTATTAAACTTAATTTTAAGTTGAATGCAATTCAACTCATTTCCATTTTTTTTAGCTTAAGTTTATTCACTCCAATTTTATATTTAAGCCCATTTTATTTTCAAGTAAATCTCCTTTTTTTTCCTCTATTTTTAAGCTCATTTCCTTTTTGCAAATCTCATTTCAATCCAATCTCATTTCAATAGCCTCAACTAAGTGCTTACCCTTCTTAATAAATTTCTCTTTTCAATTTAATTTGATTTTATCTCAATCCAATCTCATTTCAAACTACAAATTTATTTGATTAGTTATTATAAAATTTAACTTTCCAAATTTAACTCATAATTCAGCTTCATTTACTATACTAACAATTCAAGTCGAATTCAATTTATATCTTGAGTTTATTTCCACACTTCATCCTAAACTTACAATTCACTTTCATTAACTAATTTACTATCTAATTAGTCTTTTCTCCAACTTATAATCCAGAACTTGATTTTAATCTCAAAATCTCTTTATTTAAATTTTCTTAAGATCAAATTTATTTTATAATTTAAGTTTGGATTTTCCCTTCATTTTCTAATTCATCAAAATATTAATTTTGGGCTTTGTACTCCATTCTCAATTTTATAAGTCACAACTTATTATTTTATACAATCACATTCATTCGGGCTTGAATGTATTCATCTTATATTTTAATTCGAGTTTTACACTTATTTATTTACACAATTCCCTTCATCATAGTCTTGGATATATTATATTATTATTTTTTATTTCAACTCAAGCCTTATGCTTCTTTATAACCCAAGCATATTTTATTCATGCATTTTAATTCTTTTATAAGTTATTCTGGTTTATCTATTTCGATTCAATCCTTACCCAACTTATTTTTCCATTTATTCAGGTAAGAATTTAATTTCATTCATTAATTCAATTGAATTTCCATTACAATTCAATTTCACTCGGATTTATTTGACTCAATTCGATTTATACTTAATTCGAATACAACTGGATATTATTCCAGCCTATCCAGTTAATGTCAATCCAGTTAAATTTTTATTTCCTCAATCCAAGCTTATTTCATTTTTTAACCTTTCCCTTTAAATTTAAATTCCAACATTCAAAGCTTATATTCCCTTCCTGATTTAAAAATCATCCCAATTTATAAGCTTACAACTATCTCATTAGGATTTCCTTTTATTTATTTTATTTTTTTATATTTTTTTTTAAACACCCGGCTTTTGGTTTCAAATCATTTTGAAATCTTCAACATCTCAAATCTCATTTCTCGAAAATTTTAAACCAATCCTGGCTTTTATTTCCAACAAATTTCTTTTGAGACTTTCAAATACAACTAGCTTTCTGAAAAAATCAATTTGGTAGCAATCCATCACTTAAAAATTCGAAAATGAATACTGATGATGCGGCCGCCATCACCAGAATTATTTTCCAATAATCCAAGTGACTTCAATGCTATTTCACTTTCAAAATCCATTTTAAAACAATTTTCCTTTCGGAAGTATCTCCAAAACAATTATGCTATTATTCATCTTTAAATACTTCGTCAAACACTTCCAAAGTCTCCGGGATTTTAAATTTCCAATTTAATTTGAATTCAACTTTAATTATAACCCAATTATATAATTTATGCTCATATAATTTATTTCCATTTGATCATACAAGTAATTCCAATTTTTATAATTTTATTTGTTTAAAATATGATCATTCAAACATCCAAGTTATATAATAATTTAAGAAAATATTTTCTTTATATCAAAATATATTTGGGTAAAATTATTTCATTCACCCATATTTAAAACAATACTGTGTCAATTGTCCTATTCCAGTGTTTAGAAACCACTTCGATACAGTTGTCCAGACTGTGCCGACGAAGGTTCATATGCCACTCAATAAACCAATCAACCCAATATTAAAATAATTTATATTCACTAACAAATACGCACTCATATTTATTTATACGCTCAAACTCATTATAGAGTACTACTGACTCTATTCTATGAGTAATTCCCACCAGAGCCAAGGTTATCACCAACCTATGCTCTGATACCAAGTGTAACAGCCCGCAAATCCGTACCCCTCGAGTCAACACTATTCTACAACAATCAACTCAAGTTGCATAGAAATACAAACCATTTGGTTAAAGAAGAAGAGGTAGAAGAAGAGAATAGAAATAACAACAGAATCTAACCATCGCAGCGGAATAAAATATAATAGATAATAAATAATCTTTACTCAAAAGTCAAATATTTCTGTTTACATATATATATATATATACATCATCAGAGTACATCAATCATAGCTCAACATCAATAACATACATCTGGATACACAGCTACTCAGCACAACGGAGTATATACATAAACAAGTACGTAAATACGTATCGTCATCCAGCTCGTCTCCTGAGCTCCAAAGCATCAAATCCTGAATCCTATAATACTCGGTCTGACCCGAGCATTACAGTTAAATAACACCCGAGTCAGTCTGGAATACCAGCGTGAGAAAATCACACCCAATTGATTATTAACGTTTCAAAAATCCTTTGAAAACAAAAGCATCTCGTAAGACCACGCCACAAATAAACATGTCGGGTTTTTACCTTACGATAGCTAAAACAATTTTTATAGAAACCCTCTGATACTATAATAGGGTCTATATACAAATGCTTATAAAATAGCCGAAATTGTTACATGATTAAATTCCAGCTACTAGCCACAGAGTGGGTAATACAAACAAAACTCGTACAAGGCTCGTAGGAAGAATGAATTTCCAACCAATGACTAGGCACTGGGGTACCACCTGTCACAGTACGGGGCCTAGATCACCGTAACGAGGAGTACGCCCGCTCCCCTGCAACACAAGGCTGGAACCATCCCTTACTGGACAGTCCCGAGTGAGACCACCCCGCGGTTGGGATCAGCAACCGCCCACTAAGCCGAAATAAAAAGGGTCATCTAAACTGGAATGACCTCACCCTGCTTGGGTGCTACCCACCTAGCCTTGCCGCATAACCCCTGATTTTCAGTCATTCCCATTTGATGAGGCTTGAGGCTAAGCGTTACCTTTTTAGAACATATCCCTTTGAATGCCCATCGTCCACCTGACGATTTTTTCGCAAGCATTCGTCCATACAAGTCCGTCCCGGGTTCGAACGGAACCGAAGGCACTATTCCTACTACATCCATTTTGAAAATATCCTCAGGATTAGTAGCGACTAGCCCTTGCACTTCACTGCTCCATCTTCGAATCCAAAATCGTTTACACGAAACGTACAAACCGGATCGAAGTGGTTTTCGAAAAATAAATCTCGATCCCGGTCTCTTCGAAACGATCAACGCATTTGGCCAATATTGATAGTCGGTTATTTAACTATCAATTAATATTCACAAACAACCATCCAACAATAAATAATTTCTCAAATTATTTATTAACCTCAAAATATCTTCACAAGATATATTTCTATTTCAGCCCTTTGAAAACAGTTTCAAGACCATCTTTCTTTCCAGAATAAACATTCCCAAATATTTTCTATCTCCCCTGAAATTACCAAGCACAAAACTAAATTTTAAAAATAATTTAAACACTTTATTTTTGAAATATCCTTTAAAACATTTAAGTTAAAACTTCTACAAGAGTTTGTTAAAAATACATACTACATGAATATTTGATTATAAGGTTACTAGATAAAATATAAAACTAGATTTTCACTTTAAAAATAAAATACTAAGTCGCTCTTTAAATAATTATTGCTATAATAGATTAAAAGGAAATACTTACTTTAGAATTTAAATATTTAGAAATAGTTAATTTTTCAAAACATATTTCTTAAAACAACTTTAAACTTTTAATTTATATTTAAAAGTTTACTTTGAAAATGTACTTGGTTATTCAGAGAGAAATCCCAACTTAAATCAATTTCCCAAATTGATTTCCAATTCATTCCCTTTTATTTCAGAATTCTATTAGTTTCAGATTTCATTTCTTGATTATGATTTAAAAATACTTTAATTAAAAATTCCAATTTTTAGATTTCTCAATTACTTATTCTTTTAAATAAAATTTAAATTTTGAATTTTAAAATAATTCTTTATTTCTTTAATTGATATAACTTACGTTTACAATTCATCAATTTCATTCTATTCAAAATTCTATTTCTCTTCATACTCGAAGTTATTTATTATCATTTTCATATTACTTCTATTTCTTTTCAGTTCATTCTTAATTTATTCAAACTTTCTAGAATTATTTCGCTCACAAATTTACTTCCCTTTAATTTCTTTTCAACAATCCAATTCATATATTTTGGTAATTCATTATACCCGAATATCCAATCAAACCATAACATTCAATATTCCAATATAACTCATCATAGGATATCAAATAATCACAACAGAGAATATTGAATAATTTAGATAAATGTGAGGGGTCCAGTTGGATACCTCCAACCTGTTTTCCCTGCATCCACAAATGTTAACACAATATAATATGCCAATCCCAAAATATATCAGACTATAACACATCAATCAATTCAACCATTAAAACAATTATTTAAATTTAATCATTTAAATTTATTTAACTGAGTGAGAATAACTCACCTTAAATTTTTGTTTGGCAATCCATTTCCATCCGGCTTGCTGCTTTTCATATGTTGACCTTGAATAATAATATATATGATTTATTAATATTCGAGATATAAATCGAACAATTTATTTCTCTTTAATAAACTTAATTAGCTAATAATTTAACTAACAATTTTAATTCTTTTAAACCAAATTTCTTTTAATAAATATTTTTAGTGACTAAATAATTACATCAACTTATTAAAAAAATTAATCGCCCTATACAATATTTTAAAACAAACTAGAAGACTAAAATGCATACTTATTTTATTTTTGAACGCCTTGTATATATTTATAAAAATAAGCTACAGATTTTTAATGATCTATCCTTTTTATAAATTCCTTTCTCTTCCAAAATTACATATATATTACTATTTTTACCTATATATATTTCAAGTTAAATTAGGATTAACTTAAAAAAATCCCCCTTTTTTTTAACTGCTTAATAAATACAAACTTTCTCTTACAACTTATATTTTTCGAAATTGTTCAACCCAGAATCAACTGTCAAAACAAATTTGCAAATTGCAGTTGACAAGCAAACGTAAAACAAGCGAGACACTTACCAACATATGCTGGTGACAACACACGAGGCAGTTCAACCCATACAGACCATCGAAGTCGCTACGCCTCCCTCTCGAGGACTTCGCCGCCGTTACCACTGCTTCACAAAACTCTAGCCGAGCTCGAATTCTTTGCCCAATCGAGTCGCGAGAACGCTAAAGTCGAACGCCACTGAGCCCATCGCTACCCAGCTGCCACCATCGCGATAATTTTACACGACGCGTTCGAGCTTCCTTCGATCTAAATTTGATTCGAACTAATTCGACAGGAAACGAAGAAGGGGAAGACACGGTTGGATTCGATTTCGAACAGAAAGGAGGAACTGCGATTCCCAAACACGAGCCTTCTTCCATTTTCGATTCAATGATTATAACGCTGACCATTGATTTATTATTTTCTGAGAATTTGTTCGCTCGGCCATTTAATTTCTTCTTTTTTTCGAACGACAATTCCTGAGTAGAGGGGAAAGAAAAAGGTAAAGGGGGTACGAGGGAGACAAAAATGGTGGCGGGGTGTACGTATGGTCTGGTTAAAGAAGCAAGTATGTTTTATTTTAAATTTAATTTTTGTCTCGGTAATTTTCAATGCGTTCATAAATCATACGCTCTCACGTGAATTCTAAAAACTACAAAATTTGGAATTCGGTAATAATTCAATATTACGGACCCAATGGAACTGGTTTCGTCGAATTCCGAGACTGTGCCCCAAAAGGCTACTTTTTTTTAAATTCAATTTTAAACTTTGTTAAAGACAAAGCGAGTTTAAATTGGATACTAAAATTAGTTAGTCAATGAAAGTAATTAAAATAATGACATGAATTAGTAATAAATGACAAATAAAATTTATATATTCAGAGTTAAAGATGAATTGAATTCGTATGAAAATGAAAGAATCAATTTGAATAGAAATAGATATAAACTAAAGTGGAAGATGAAAATGAATATAAGAAGCATATAAAATGCTTAAACTAAACTTAAGAGGGAATGGAGAAGTCTTAAATGGAAATTGATACTACCAATGTAATTTAAGTCAATATTGGAATGAATGGATGTTGACATTTTGTGAGAAAGTCGATAAAATGTTTTGGAATATTGTGTTTGGATATTGGTGCTAAGCAAGTATGCAGGTATTATAAAGGGAAAAGAAATCTGGGTTTGATATCAAAAGATAAAATTTGAAATGCTCGGAAAAAGGTACGTATTTAAAATTTGGTGTGAAATTTGATTGGGATTTTGGATTGAGCCACTTAGCCTTTTGTTTTCTTTTTAGATTTGGGAGGCCGTAGAGCCATTTTGTAGTTGTACCGAGCTAGCCGCGCAAAGAAGACGCTGGCGAAATTTTTCGGAAATTTAGGGTGTTAGAAAAATTTTGAGAAAATTTTGATAATCCAAAATTGGTTTTAAGATTAAAACTTAGATAGTTGGGCAAATAGGAATGTTTACAAACTAGGAAAATGTTTGGAAAGTTAATAAGAGTGATGATGGGCTTTTGTAAAAGATAGTGGATTTTTTTTAAGTTAATCCTAATTTAACTTGAAATATATATAGGTAAAAATAGTAATATATATATATATATATATGTAATTTTGGAAGAGAAAGGAATTTATAAAAAGGATAGATCATTAAAAATCTGCAGCTTATTTTTATAAATATATACAAGGAGTTCAAAAATAAAATAAGTATGCATTTTAGTTTTCTAGTTTGTTTTAAAATATTGTATAGGGCGATTAATTTGTTTAATAAGTTGATGTAATTATTTAGTCACTAAAAATACTTATTAAAAGAAATTTGGTTTAAAAGAATTAAAATTGTTAGTTAAATTATTAGCTAATTAAGTTTATTAAAGAGTAAATAAATTGTTCGATTTATATCTCGAATATTAATAAATCATATAAATTATTATTCAAGGTCAACATATGAAAAGCAACAAGCCGGATGGAAATGGATTGCCAAACAAAAATTTAAGGTGAGTTAATCTCACTCAGTTAAATAAATTTAAATGATTAAATTTAAATAATTGTTTGAATGGTTGAATTGATTGATGTGTTATAGTCTGGTATATTTTGGGATTGGCATATTATATTGTGCTAACATTTGTGGATGCAGGAAAAATAGGTTGGAGGGATCCAACTGGACCCCTCACATTTATCTAAATTATTCAATATTCTCTGTTGTGATTATTTGATATCCTATGATGAGTTATATTGGAATATTGAATGTTATGGCACTACTACAAAAAGTGCATATTGCTTCGCCCTATTTGCATCAGTTGAAGTAAAAACTGATGCAAATAGAACTATTTGCATCAGTTCTACCTTAATAACTGATGCAATTGGTACGTGAAAAGAAATAGGTAATAAAAAAATCAACTTTGCATCAGTTGTCACCAACAACAGATGCAATTGGTCGCATTTGTTTTACTACGTTAAATTTTGTTTCCCACTACGTTACCTTTTGTTTGCCGCTAAAATTTTAGTTCTCAGATTTTCATTTCTACATCAAATTTTCATTCCATTCACCAAATAATTTTACAGTCCCCATAAAACCAGATCTTTTCATCTCCACCTTCTCGCGAAACTGAGATACATCTCTCTGTCTTTCTCCTCCAATTTCTCATATACAATTCGCAGCAATCCCTTAAATTAAAACTTGTTCGACTTTCGTTTGAAGGTCGCGGGTTTGACTCAGGTTGAGGTCGCGGTTTCGACTTTGAGTGGTTCGCCTTTTGTTTTGTGTTCGATTGCTGAGGTCGTTCAAGTGGTTGCGATTGGTGTGAGTTATTCAATGGCTAGTTAAGAAGTGGTGGAAGTGATTTGGTTTAGTCGTGGTTGGATTTGGGTTGCGGTGGTGGTTTTAGGATTCAGGTGATTGGGTTGGTCGACGATTGCTTAATTGGAGTTGCGGTTGTGTGAGTTTTTTGGCGATGATGATGGCGAGTAAGGAAGGAATGGTGTTGTACGTTCTTGGTTGTAGGAGATGTTGAAGGAGATGCAGGAGGTAGAACTGGTGAAGTATAGTTTATGTATGGTTCGGGTTGTGATTGTTGTAATTGTTTCAGGTGGTTGGATACTTGAAGTTGTTAGTGAGGTTCTGCTTGCAGTGAGGTCAAGGCTGGAGGCAATCGGTGATGGGGTTAGGTTTTCTGCTTCAAGGAAGTAGTTGTAGGTTGCATAAATTTGTGGGTTACTGGGTAAAGTAGTGGAGGAGGTTGAGATTTGGAAGTGTATTTGTATAGGGAGGAAGTGATGGTTTGAGGAAAGTGGAGGTTGCTATGGATTTTTAGGTTCTAGAGGTCATAGGTGGCAGAAGTTTGATGGTTTCGATGAAGTGTGGCTGAGATTGTGATGGCTAAAGATGAGGTGGTTCGGTGATGATGGTTAAGAAGATGTAGTTTGCAGTTGTTTGGTCAAGTTAGAGGGAAGGTTGGTGAATAAGTGGAAGGGTGTTTGTAATGGTGAGGTAGTTTGGAGTGGTATTTGAAGTGGATGGTGTGCTATGTGGTTTGATGATGATATTGGCCGTGATTCACATGTTTCAATTTATGGGTAATTTTTTATGCATTCCTAAGTTGGTTTTCTTAAGCAAGATTCCCTTGAATGTAAAATGAAGTGCAAGTGCTCATGTATCGTGAAAAGCACACTTACATGTCAGGAAGATACACATTCATGCGTGTGCGAAAAATTCTGTCTTGGGTGAAAGTATTAAACAGGAGGTCCTATATATTGGTTAGTAAATCATTTTACATTGTTCAAGATTTTAATTGTGCATACATGCATTCCAGGATGTACTCATTTTTTTATTATAAGAGCTACTACCTGTTTTCTCACAAAGAAATTGTAATTCAGGCTGTAAAAAGGCTACTAGATTTTGAAAAAATTGAGAAAAATGCAGTCAACAGATCCGGAGAAACTGCTCTTGATACAGCTCAACAAACCAAAAATTCTGAAATAATCACAATGCTAACTGAACATGGAATCCTTAATGGCCGCTCAATCAAACCACGGAATCCTGCAAGTGAACTAAAGCAAACAGTAAGCGACATAAAGCATGGTGTTCACTCCCAACTCGAACACACAGGCCAAACCAGAAAACGGGTCCAAGGAATAGCCAAAAGGATCCGCAAACTCCATGCAGAAGGATTAAACAATGCAATAAACTCAACCACAGTTGTAGCTGTTTTGATTGCATCAGTTGCTTTTGCTGCTATTTACACTATACCTGGCCAGTACGTTAGCTCTCAAACTGCAGTTGCATTTGTTTTTTACATGGCTAACCAGGACACAACTAGTAAGTTTACGAGTTATGTTTACCTTCAATATCTTCATGATTCAAAAAAGTATATTCAAAAGCACATGAATTAGAAACAAACAATAAATACGTTGCTGATTTATACAGCAAAAACTGAAACCATTCCTTCTCTTATCTAGGGTGTAACCGATCACCTAGTACAATGGCGATTACTACTTGAAAGTCGAAGACCAAATAGCTGCATACTTATTTTTTAACATTATGTAAAGAAGAAAATAATATCCAATAGGTCAATCAATTCGCTTGGGATGACCCTACATGTGCTGCATCTGATCTGTTCATTTAGTGGTTAGTATTTGTGTTTATTTTATTTACATTAATCTGTTTATCTTATCCTTGTCATTACTCTTTTAGACAGTTATGGTTGCATTGAATTCTTAAATTATAATCATTAATATTGAATCTGACCTGTTCATTCGTGTCATTCACTGATATTTACATATTGTTGCAATTTTGAAATTAGAACTATGTGACGAATGCTGTTCAACTTTGTTTTGTGGATTCCTTTGATATTTACATATCGTTACATAGTGTTATGGCTACTTTGTTTCGTGGATTCCTTTGATTGAATGTTGTTCAACTTGAATGCTGCAGCTAAACCCTTTTGATAACTTTATGATATATATAAACTGCAAGAGGATTATATTACCAAATCATTTTTTTGAAATGGATTACTGAATCAAGTTAACAGTAGTTGTTGTTGTTTTGATCCTCGTCTTGTCTCTTTTTAACAATCAAATTAACAGATAAGTTTTTTTTCTCAAATTCTTTCCGCTACTTGTCTCTTTCAGTATCACAATGCTTTCTGCATCATAAAGTGGTTATCTATATATTGTCAAATTAAATAAGTGGTTAAATAAGTGGCTAATTACCATGTGTTGGGACTACTGATTCCATTAAGTTCAGTTTAAAATCAGGCAGTATTACAATGTTTCATAATGCTATGTCAGCGACATACTAGTCTTCCCTATGTCCATTTAGATTGTATGATACCTGTTACTGGACCTCTATCTATTTATTCTTTTGCCAATTTTGCGACCTTTATTTTCTATCGTCTAAGAGCTGTGTATTGATTACTGCACCTTTCAGAAAATTGCATCTCTTAAAAATAGGACAGATGCAGCGACTATTCCAGCTGCTAGAAACGTTGAACTCAGGGCCAAGATATCCCAACTGCAGGTAAAATTTTCTCTACTGACATAGTAATCATATTTTTCTTTACTTGTATAGATGTAGCTGCTGTAGGCAGAGGAGAAAATGATGGTTGCATAGTTTGAATGAGGCAAGATGATGATATGTGATGGTTTGGGTTGAATGAGAGGAGTGTTTCAGACAGTTTTTTATATGCATAGGAGCATATAGCAATGCAGGTTGGTTTTGTGTGGTCAGATGAGTTGAGCTTTGAGGAAGAGGAAAATTATTAGGGAGAATAAGGAGGGTAAGAAGTGGACAGAGGAGATGCAAGTGTGGGCAGTTTCTTATTTTTGTAACAGAGGAGCAGTGAAGTGGTTAGTGAGTGAATGCTTATGTGAAGTTCTGGACAGAGGATGTTGAAGTGGTGGATGACAGTGGAGTTTTGGCAAATGTGGTGCTGTGATGGAACAGTAGAAGTGATGTTAGTAGTATGATTATGCTTTTAAATATTTTTTTGTCTTAAACTATATTTTGGTCATAGTATGGTTATGTTGTTAAATACATGTTTTAGACTGGTTGTAAAGCAAATTCAACTTCTGTTATTGATCAGTTTGGTTGTTTGTATATGTTTTATAATGAAATCTATTGAATGATTTTAATATGGCATGCAATAATTAATTGTTATAATCAATAATATATATATATATATTTATATATATATTGTCTATAATAATGATTTCTGAGAGTGGCTTCTTTGCATCAGGTATAAATAGTTGATGCAATAGAGGGATTAGTTTGCATCGGTTGTTATAAAAAACCGATGCAATAGAGGGATTAGTTTGCATCGGTTTTCAACAACAACCGATGCAACAAGTTCCTTTGTTGCATCGGTTGTTAGTATCAACCGATGCAAAAAGGACCTTTTTGCATCGGTTTCAGAACTGATGCAAAAGTGTTAAGCCTGCTGCATCGGTTGCATATGCATCGGTTGTTGAATTGATGCAAAAGGGGGGTAAACAACCGATGCAAATGGCCTGTTTTGTAGTAGTGTGGTTTGATTGGATACTCGAGTATAATGAATTACCACAATATATGAATTGGATTGTTGAAAAGAAATTAAAGGGAAGTAAATTTGTGAGCGAAATAATTCTAGAAAGTTTGAATAAATTAAGAATGAACTGAAAAGAAATAGAAGTAATATGAAAATGATAATAAATAACTTCGAGTATGAAGAGAAATAGAATTTTGAATAGAATGAAATTGATGAATTGTAAACGTAAGTTATATCAATTAAAGAAATAAAGAATTATTTTAAAATTCAAAATTCAAAATTTATTTAAAAGAATAAAGAAGTAATTGAGAAATCTAAAAATTGGAATTTTTAATTAAAGTATTTTTAAATCATAATCAAGAAATGAAATCTGAAATTAATAGAATTCTGAATTAAAAGGGAATGAATTGGAAATCAATTTGGGAAATTGATTTAAGTTGGGATTTCTCTCTGAATAACCAAGTACATTTTCAAAGTAAACTTTTAAATATAAATTAAAAGTTTAAAGTTGTTTCAAGAAATATGTTTTGAAAAATTAACTATTTTAAATTGCTGTAATATGTTTAAAAAAAAAGAAATATGTTTTAAAAAAATTATGTTTCTTTTTTGAAAAAAAAAGAAATATGTTTTGAAAAATATGTTTTGAAAAAACATATTTCGAACAGAAAGGAGGAACCGCGATTCCCAAACACAAGCCTTCTTCCATTTTCGATTCAATGATTATAACACCGGCCATTGATTTATTATTTTCTGAGAATTTGTTCGCTCGGCCATTTAATTTCTTTTTTTTCCGAACGACAATTCCTTAGTAGAGGGGAAAGAAAAAGGTAAAGGGGGGTACGAGGGAGACAAAAATGGTGGCGGGGTGTGCGTATGGTCTGGTTAAAGAAGCAAGTATGTTTTACTTTAAATTAAATTTTTATCTCGGTAATTTTCATTGCGTTCATAAATCATACACTCTCACGTGAATTCTGAAAACTACAAAATTTGGAATTCGGTAATAATTCAATATTACGGACCCAATGGAACTGGTTTCGTCGAATTCCGAGACTGTGCCCCAGAAGGCTATTTTTTTAAATTCAATTTTAAACTATAAAATTTTAAATCTAAACAAATCACTATTAAATTCAATTTTAAAACTTCTATTACCTTCAGTGTTATTAATATAAATTTTACAAGCCTTCAAATTATTTTTAGCCGGCTTAAAATCTCAGTTTTCATATTTTATACCAATCCAAATTATTTAATTCACAATTTAATTGTGAAATAAATTATGATATTCGTAATTCAAGTTAAAATTATTATCTAGGATATTTAAAATCAATTAAATATTCCGATTTTAAGTGCTCGAAAATTACGGGTCGTCACATTCCTCCCCTCTTAAAAGAATTTCGTCCCCGATATTACTAACTAGGAAGAATGGTCCAAAACTCGTTTACTTTTCCCAAAACCAAACAGTTCAAAACCTATCCAACTATCTTTTTATAAAAGACCATTATCGTTCTTATTAACTTTCCAAACCTTTTCCTAGTTTGTAAACATTCCTATTTGCCCAACCATCCATGTTTTAATCTTAAAACCAATTTTGGATTATCAAAATTCTCTCAAAATTTTTCTAACTCTCTAAATTTTCGAAAAATTTCGCCAGCGTCTCCTTTGCGCGGCTGACTCGGTACAACTACAAAATGGCTCTACGGCCTCCCAAATCCAAAAAGAAAACAAAAGGCCAAGTGGCTCAATCCAAATCCCAATCAAAATTTCACACCAAATTTAAATACATACCTTTTTGTCGAGCATTTCAAATTTATCTCTTGAAATCAAATCCAAATTTCTTTTCCCTTTATAATACCTGCATATCCTACTTAGCACTAATTATCCAATCACAACTTCCAAAAACATTTTATCGACTTTCTTACAAAATGCCAATATCTATTCATTCCAATATTATCTTAGATTATATTTGTAATATCAATCTTCCATTTAAAAATTCACCATTCCTTCTTAAGTTAACATAAGCAATTTACATGTTTCTTATATTCATTTTCATCTTACCATTTTAGTTTATATCCATTTCTATCCACATCGATTCTTTTATTTCCATACGAATTCAATTTATCTTTAACTTTAAATATTGAATTTTATTTTTCATTTGTAACTAATCCATGTCATTATTTTAAATTGGTTTCATTTACTAACTTATTTCAATTTCCAATTTGAAATTCTTTTGTCGTTAACAAATTTTTCCAAAATTTCCAAAAATTTTCTAACTCCCAAAATTTCCGAAAATTTTTGGTAGAGTCCCCTTTGTACGGAGGAGCTTCTGCAATTTGACAAAAGAGATAAATATATATACATCGACCCACCCGGTCGGAATAACCAAAAACAGTTCATATTTCCCATTTTAATTGTGTAGGCGTACCTTATTTAGCATTTTTAAACAAGCAGCTTATTATTTTAGCAGCTAATGCAACCCAAATCCATCCATACGGCTTCCATGTTCATGTACTTACTCAATTTAAACATGTAAGTGCCAAATATATGCAGTTTAACTATATTTCACCTATTAGCAATAGTTAAAACATATGAATACGAAAAGAAATGCACATCAAATATTTTCCGTAAGAATTTTTTTTTATAGTTTCTATGCTAATTCAACTGTTTCAATTAATTTATAACCATTTTCATTCAATTCTGAATGGTTTTCAATCCACTCGTATACAACTTCACCAATTTGAATGGTTTAAAACTCAACCATTTACTTTTAATTTATTTTTAAGCAACTGAACTCATATTTAATCTAATTGATCTCAAAAATCAATTTATTTACTCCCACCAATTTATAGAATTTTAATTACTTCCATTTACATCCAATGACAATTTATTCTATGCAATTTGACGAGATCTATGTGAATAAATAAGTACTTATGTTTTATCATAAATGGAAATGGATTTCAACTCAATTTATACTTAATTTTATTCCGTTTGAAAATTTATTCACAATCCATATATTCTGAGTTTCATTGCATTTCAATTTTATTAACCAAATTAGTTCATTCAAAACCATTAACAACTTAGGTTCCATCTCCATTACCAATTAAATTTCCTTTTCATTTTAATCCATTCACAATCATTTATTTAGCTCGACAATTCCATTAAAGTTCATTTACAATCCATTTATTTACATTTCATTCCATGTTAGTTTATTCCAAACTATTTTATTTAGCTCGAAGACAATCCGAGCTATTCCATTCAATAACCATTTCTCAATGTATTTAAACCACATTTCATTTGATTCTTATTTATTCCATCACTTATTTATTCAATATAATTAGTCTATCCACATTCACTTAAACCATTCTAATAAACTTGGAACATTCTATTTTCCTTATTGTCTCAAGTTATTTCAATCCCTTAATAATTTAAATGGTTTACAAATATCATTTTTTTAAGCATTTTCATTCCATTAAATATCATCGGCAACACACCGAATTTTATTTCAATTAAAATTTATTTTTACTTGATTTAAATCCAATCCACTATTATTAAACTTAATTTTAAGTTGAATGCAATTCAATTCATTTCCATTTTTTTTAGCTTAAGTTTATTCACTCCCATTTTATACTTAAGCCCATTTTATTTTCAATTAAATCCCCTTTTTTTCTATTCTTAAGCTCATTTCATTTTGCAAATAAATTTCTCTTTTCAATTTAATTTGATTCTATCTCAATCCAATCTCATTTCAAACTACAAATTTATTAGATTAGTTATTATAAAATTTAACTTTCCAGATTTAACTCATTCAATTTATTACAAGGTCATTTCCAATTTATTTCCACTTATTCGGATTTTTATTTGCAATTCATACCATTACTATTCTAATCCATTTCATTTTTATTCTATACTTTTCAAATTATATTTATTTTGTTAACACTTTAAGTCTAATTTTAATTAATAACTCAAGTTCTGATTCTATTATTCACCTTTAATTTACCATCCAATTTATTAACTCACAATTCAGCTTCATTCTCAATTACTTTCACTTCATCAACAATTTGAATCAATTTTTATTTATAACATGAGTTTATTTCCAACTTCATCATAAACTCACAATTCAATTTCATTAACTAATTTATTATCTAATTTGTTCTTCCCTTATTTATAATCCAACACTTGAATATTTATTCCAAATATCACTTCATTTTATTTTCTTAAATTAAATTTATTTTATAATTCAAGCTTGGATTTTTGTTTTATTTTCCAATTCATCAAACAATATTTATTTTGGATTTTGTATTTTATTTTCAATTTTATAAATCACAACATATTATTTACACAATTCCATTCATCATAGGCTTGAATATATTATTCTTATTTATTTATTCCAATTCCAATCCTTATCCAATTTATATTTTCATTTATTTAAGTAAGAATATAATTCTATTCATAGTTCAATTGAATTCTTATTCCAATCCAATTTTATTTGAACTCAGTTTTATTTAACTCAATTCGATTCAATTTTATTCATCAATCCAAGTAAATCTCATTTTTAACTTCTCACTTTAAATTTAAATTCCAACCTTCAAAGCTTATATTCCCTTCCTGATTTAAAAATCATCTCAATTTATAAGCTTACAACCTATCTCATCAGGATTTTTAAACACCCGGCTTTGGTTTAGAATCATCTTGAAATCTCCAACATCTCAAATCTCATTTCTCAAAAACTTTGAACCAATCCTGGCTTTTATTCCCAACAAATTTCCTTTGAAATTTCAAAAACAACTAGCTTTTCTGAACGAATAAATTTTTGGCAGCAATCTGTCACTTAGAAACTCGAAAATGAACATCGATGATGCTGCAGTCATCACCGAAGTTATTTTCCAGCTACTGAAGTGAATTCAATGCTATACCTCTTTCCAAAATTTATTTGAAACAATTTCCTTTCAGAAATACCCCAAAACAACAATGCTACAATTTATCTTCAAAATACTTCCAAAATTTCCAGGGTTTTAAAGTTTCAAAGTCTATTTTAAATTTAAATTTAACTATAATGCATTTGTATAGTTTATGCTAATATAAATTTCCATTTGATTGTATTTCAATTCATAAATTACATTTATAATTCATACTTATACATTTTATTTTATAATGAATTCATTGCCTTGAACTTTGGTTATATTTTCAATTTCTAGTTAAATTTTCACTTAACAATGATAATACTTTAATATTATCATTTCTAACATCCAAGCAACCATATATTAGCTAAATAGTTTTCAAAAACTATTCTTTATATCAAAATATATTTTTGGGTAAAATTATTTCATTTACCCATATTTAAAACAATACCGTGTCGATTTCTCTATTCAAATGTTTAGAAACCCCTTCGATACAGTTGCGCAGACTGTGTCGACAAAGCTTCATATGCCACTCAATAAATCAATCAACACAATACTAAAAAAAATTTATATTCACTAATAAATACGCACTCATATCTATTAATATGCTCAAACTCATTATAGAGTACAACGGACTCTAATTTAAATGAGTAATTTCCCACCAGAGCCAAGGTTATCTTCAACCTAAGCTCTGATACCAAGTGTAACGACCCGCAAATCTGTACCCCTTGAGTCAACGCTATTCTACATCAATCAAATCAAGTTGTACAGAAATACGAACCATTTGGGTTAAAGAAAAGAGGTAGAAGAAGAAAATAGAAAACAACATTAGAATCTAACCATCGCAGCGGAATAAAATATAATAGATAATAAATGATCTTTACACAAAAACAAATATATCTGTTCATATATTACATCATCAGAGTACATCAATCACAACTCAACATCAATGACATGCAACTGGATACACAATTACACAGCACAGCAGTATATATATAAACAAATACGAGAGTACGTATCGTCATCCAGCTCGTCTCCTGAGCTCCACTTGAATGGAATATAATATTCACGAGCTGGATGACGACACGTACTCTCGTACTTGTTTATACATACATATATATATATATATACATATACATATATATATATATATATATATATATATTCCGCTATATTGAGTTGCTATGTATCCATTTGTATGATATTGTTGTTGAGCTGTGATTGATGTACTCTGATGATGTAATATATAAACAGATATATTTGATTTTGAGTAAAGATCATTTATTATCTATTATATTTTATTCCGCTGCGATGGTTAGATTCTGACGTTGTTTTCTATCTTCTTCTTCTACTTCTTCTTCTTTAACCCAAACGGTTCGTATTTCTGTACAACTTGAGTTGAGTGTTGTAGAATAGAGTTGACTCAAGGGGTACGGATTTGCGGGTCGTTACATCTGATACCAAATGTGACGACCCCGACTTCAACCTTCGAAAATTGGCATCCAATACATCACCCGTATTCAAATGCCGGGGATTTAAACATTGGAGTCTGGTTCACTAGAGCTATAACACATTAGATGATAAGAACACAGCGGATAGCTTTGGAGTATAACCCATTAGGTGATTCATTAGAGATAGGGTTAGATATGCCTTAGAATGAGAATATTCCTTAAGATATCTCGTCTGTATGCCTAAATCAATTTTCTTACTATTTACAAATAGTGAGAATGAGTGCAAGAAGAGGATGAGGTAGGGGAAGGTGGAGTACCACTACAAATGGTCGAGACCTTACAATAAGAGTAATGGAAGGAGCAACTCTTCCCATCCAGCTCCAGCAAATCTTGCAGAGTTATATCGAAGTTTCTCAAGACTTGGTGGGAAACAATTCAAAGGCACAGAGACTATTATAGAAGCACAAGCTTGGATTCGATCTTGTGAGAGGATTTTCAAAGGATTGAAGTTGGATGATGATCAAAAGAGGTTGATGACTTCCTGGTAGCTCCAGGAAGAAGCTTTGCTATGGTGGGAGACCATTACTTTGGCTGAATCAGAGGATGAGTTTACATGGGATAGTTTCAAGCAAGTATTTGAGTAGCGTTATATGCCTTCCGCTGTTATTTCCATGATGTATCAAGAGCTCACCGATTTGATGCAAGGAAATCTATCTTTTGAAGAATACTTAAATAAATTTAACGAGTTATCCCAATTTGGACCTGAATTGGTGAATACCCCTCTTAAGAATAATGAGAGATTTATTAAAGGAATGAACAAGAAGTTTCATGAAAGGATGGCATGCCATGTGAAGGAGTCTTTTGCTAATTTGGTAGACATGGGATACAGATATGCCACCTTAGATAAACAAGTGATTCCAGAAGAGAAAGGAAGTGGAAGTAATCCAAATTGGAAGAAGAGAAAGTTTGGTGGAAAGAAGCCTTGGCAAGGTAATGAAAAGAAGAATACTCAGGAGAAAAAGGCAAAGAATGTTACCTGTTTCAATTGTTTGGAGAAAGGTCATTACTTAAATAGTTGCAAGAAGCCCAAGTAGCAAGGGAAGAAGGATCAACCCAAGAAGTCAGGACAAGAAGCCAGGGAATGCTAGTATTGCCATAAGCCAGGACACATAGTTAAAGAATGCCCAACAATGAAGTAGGCTCATGTACCAAAGGTCTATGCAATCAAGGATGACCCTTCAACCTCAGGAGCCGATAAAGGGAAAGGAGTTTCGGAAGGTAATCTTCTTATTTATGATAAAATTGTTAGAGTTCTATTAGACACTGGAGCCATGCAAAGTTTTATTTCCCAGCAAAGCATAGAAGAGTTAAATCTTGAACCCGAATTCGTAGACAAACTCATTTGTGTGAAGAAGCCGGTAGGAGGCTCTGTGAATCTTTGTTTACGTTGCAGAAAAGTTCCTATTTCATATTCTCATCATCAGTTTCCTATCAGCCTTTTCGTTCTTGACTTTAATGAATTTGAGATTTAACTTGGAATGAATTGGTTAACAAAATATGAAGCTATATTAGATTGTATCAATAGAACAATTTCGGTCAAAACCAAATTTGGGAATTTTGTTGTGATTTCTTGTGAGGATCCAAGTTCGAAGAGGGACAAGCTAATGTATACTTTAGGATATCTTGACCCAAGTTCCAAACCGCATTTGCTTCATTATAGCATGATAGTGGTTCTCGCTTTGTGTTTGGTGGTGAGCAGGAAATCTTACCCCTGCATGTCTTGGGTTGGGTTGGTTGCAAGTCGAGAGGCTGGCCGTAAAAGCAAATTTGAGGTACTAATGTATGCCACGGTGGAGAGTGGCCGATGTCGATGACTGTAGAGCCTAGACCGTCACACAAACACAAATGTAAAGGAACTATATGCGTTAATTATTCAATTTTACCTTGAAAATTAATTTCTTATATTATGTGAATGATATTTTGAATATGAATATTTTTGTTGTTTACATAAAAAAGATTCTGAAATTCATGAATGGGCATTTATAAAGAAATTAAAAATCTATTGTCTCTTTCAATTTAAAGTTTTATGAAAAATTCGAAACATTAGTTTGTTTTTTAAAAACTAAAAGATTGATTTAAATTATAAATTTTAAATTCTAATGTATTTATATATAGATATTCTAAATTACAATGTTTACATATATATATATAGGTTGTTTAAATCTAAAAAATTAATTGTAAAATTTATGTATATGGAAACATATATGTATATCTTTAATTCAAAATCACAAGATGGATTTTGGGTAATAATGTATTAATTAATATCAAACTTCTCTCCAATTGAAGCAAAATTCGTTATTGTTAATTTTAGATTTCGAAACATATAAAATTGTGTAATATGATTGCAATATACACACAGAGAAATATAGACACACATACTCACTCTTCTACACATATATTGTACATACTTATTTAAATCAAGATTTGGGACAACAAAGGATTATATAAATTGTAAATGAGTCTGTTACGGCATGTAGTTTAGAAAAACAAGTATGCTTGATACATTTATAAACTAAAACATACATACATACATCATATATATATATATATATATCTTTGTGCGTGACCAAACAAATAAAACAAGGATTTTATTTAAAAATGTTTTAGATTAGATCTAAAATACATTTAGGTTTCATATAACTAAAATAAAAATAGATTTTTTTTTTAAATCATCCATTTAACCCACTTTTCACAGGCTCCCTTCAATGGCATTGGAGCTTAATAGCCTATACGGTCTAAAATAGTAACACTAAGGCTAACTAATTAAAGCATATCCATTTAGTAAGGTATCTAGAAAGGTAGCGTCGAAGGTTGGGTTTGGGTAATCAAGAATTCTGCTATACCTGACTATTGGCCTGGCACAAAAGATGAAGTATGCCCAATGGTTATTCCCAATATAAAGGCCCAAATTGATTTTGGACCGTGGGCTAATTTTTCAAAATAAGTTTTGAATTATATTTTAAATTTAAAGGTTAAGTTTAAAATATGACATGTTATAAACGATATTTATTTTCAAAATTGGTAAAATTTAATTTAATATAAGAAAATTTTTATCTTAATTATTTAATTAATTGGATTGATAAAATAAGCAGATAATTAGTTAAAATCTAATTAATTAAATTAAAAAATGAAAAATGATATATGTATATTTGGCTTAAAATGTTTACGGTAAATGATCATAAAATTTTGAATTTAATTAGTATTATTGTAGTTAAAAAGGTTATTTTTTAATTAATTAAGTTAGTTAATAGTTAACTAATAAATAATATACATGTATATGTGTGCATAACTGCTATAAATATTATAATCTATATCATCTTTGAACTATTAAGGATGAATGATGTAAAATCAAATAGTTGATTAAAATTAAAATTTAAACTAAAATAATTAACTAAATTGATTTAATTAATAAAACTAATTTTTTCAAATTGAATATGATTTGATTAAATAGAGTGGAACTATAAGAAACCCAAATTTGGTTTTAGGAATGTATACATACGTATAGTTCATATACTATGATTTTAGGCGTCCGATACTTGAATCACGAGGCTATTTCTCAAGAAATTACATTGTTTTCTAAATCAATATCAATCAAATAAATTTATTAAAGATTATGAATTTATAATATAAAAGTTGTCCTCAACCATTTATATGTTGATAAATATATGCATGCTCTCTAATTGTTCAGCAAACTCAATCTAGAAATGATATGTGTAGTATTATTAATATACCAATAGACATGGTACGATACATGTATGTATTTTTTGAGCAAACTCAAGGTGTATACATCTGCTTAGGCTATCATGAAATGGTAGGTATAAGTGAATAATGTCTTTTGATTTGCTGAGAAAACTTAAGATCTACATCAAGTCAGAACATCTCCAGAGTTGACCAAAATAAATAGAAGAAGGACCCAAGAAAGAATCAAGACAAAGAAGTCAAAAATATGCTAAGATGATGTATCACTAACGATCCATCTCTTATGGATCGCAAGTAATACATACAGGTCGCTCGTGGATCCTCTTATCCTCTTGCACCATGATCTAATAAGTTTTCTAGGGATGTTGGAACACCTCGCATCCTTTAATATATCCCAAAGAACACATTAAAAGGCATGGTGCACTGTAGGTATAATTAAAGCTAGCAGAGACTAAGATTCACAAGACAAATATAGATAAAAACAACGGAAACTTAAAATAATAACTTAATTAAAACAAAACTTCATAATCGCTTAATAAATAAGTCAAATGCCATATACATGTCTGAAAATCCAATATGTCCCACGAAATAAAAACCCGTAGTCTCAAAAATCAGAGTACATAATATCCCTCATAACAAGCCAGTACATAGAAAGAACGGAAGTTGAAAATATAAGAAGCATATAGTAGAAATCTCCTCCAAGAAAAATCCAAGCAGCAACAATCTACTAACTTCTCTCTTGATTGGCTATAAGGGGGAAGGGGAAAATAGAGAAGTGGGTCAGATTAAAACTCTAGTGAATGACAGTAATTACTAGAGTCTTTACGCAAGATAAAAGTAATAGACTCTACAACGGTTCTAACATGAATAAGGATAACAAAGCAAGTAGGAAAGAAACAAACTGGAAATAAGCACGATTAAATATTTCTCAATTTATAAGATAGGTTAACTTTGATTGCTTGCACTTGTCCTTGAGTTCTACTTTGATTAGGATGAATTCCTAATCCTGTAATTAGGATGTCATCCTAATTCTACTCTTTTTGATCGGCCAGCTACTCCATAGACCTTACTGCGGACCAGATGCTATATAACTCCCTACATAGTTGCCAATGGTATCTACGAAAGATGTACAGAGCAACCACTATAGATCCGAATGACATATATAGCTCCCTACACAGAAGGCAATGGTGTCTACGAAAGACACGCATACTAAGCGCTTGGAACTCGTAGCTATTACTGAGCACACGAATGAAAGTTGCATGTGTAACTGCCACCATGCCATGCTCTCCACCTATTGATTATTCTTATTACCTCAAACTCCACCATAGGCGTTCCTTCATCCCACTTCAGGTTAATGTGAGATCACCGTGTGTCCATGGAATTTGTAGGAAAATGCTGTTGGTACTGGCCCATCATCAAACAAAATCTAGTCGCCCCTTATCCAAATCCCCCACAATTTGGACTTTTATTTAACCAATTACTACCATTCTTAGCATAAGCGTGCCCTCATCTCACTTCAGGCTAATGTGGGACCACCATTTTATCTAATAGGGAATGTTATTTGGTCCAGGTCCTACTTTCATTTTTGCTTATTAAATTAGGTAAATTATTTAAATAAGCCTTTACATTTTTCTCTACTATATGTGCTTATTAATCTCTCTTAAAGCTTAAAATAAGTTTTATGTTGTTCTTTTTCTTATCATAACCTACTTTATAATCATGCTTATTACTTAACCCATGGTATATGTGAGAAAATAAGCTTCTTTCATCTTTTACTCTTTTTAGTTATAATTCTAAGTTTTAACTAGACTAATCTTTTTAAACCAGTCTAATTAACGTCATAATTAGGCGTAATTCTAGTCTTATATTATAATCTTTGAAATTTACATCTATATTCAATTATTTTAGTTTTCTTACAATTTAATCCATATTCGCGTTAATGCTATTCTAATCCATATGCGAAGAAGGAGGAATAAAAGAAAACTGAAAATAGAAGAAAATCCAAAGCTTAGAAAGAAGATGTAAATAATGTATAAATAACAGTAAATAAATTAAAATACTATAAATAAACTGTAAATAAACGGAAAAGCTATAAATAACAGAAATAAACTAAAATTACTAAAAAGAATAGCTCAAAGGAAATAGACTGAAAATAATTCAAAAAACTGTAAATAAACAACTGAAAAGGCAATTTCAAAAATCGTAGTAAAACTACAACTATTGGAAACCCTATTATTTTAAATTACATAAAGAAATCTTAAAATAATTACAATCACTCACCTCCAGTCCTAAGATCTTTCTTTGGTCTTCCCGGATCCACTTGGTGTTATAAAATAATTTAATTTATAACGATTTTCTCCTTTGGAAAAATTATTCCATTTAGGGTCCTTCCTAGAAAGGTGAACCCAATTGGAGAAAATCTAGAATGAGAAAAAGTGTAAGGTCTAGGGGTCTATTTATACGGGTAGAAATGGATCTCGGACCGTTGGATTTTAGGATTGAATAGGATGTATCCACTTCATAGGCTGAATAGGAGCCATCGGATGCAAGAATAGAGGGATTGGATTAAAATAAAGAATGCAAAACACATCAGTCAGCTAAAGAAAATCGTACCATCATTCGAACGAACGAACAATCCTTCATTCTCCCCTAAAATAGTAGGAGGGTCGACCGAGCGGCCGACCGCCTGGTACAAAAAGGTGGACCGGCCGGTCGACCTGCATATATATATATATATATATATATATATATATATATATATATATATATATATATATATTCTGATTTTTTTTGTTTATTTTTTAGCTTGGTCATATTAGCTTGGTTTCTGACATTTTATATATAGAAATTGACCAGAAAATTACCACGGACATAATGGTGCAACTTTCGTGACTTAATTCTGATAATTTCACAAAGTTAACATATTATCTAATTAATTAGCGTAATTATTACGGGTTAAGTTTCGAGTTCTTACAGATGTCTGCTAAGTTTGATGATATTCCAAGCTAGCTTGATCGAGAAGTGGGCATTTATATGATTCCAGTGACATTTCAGTGAAATCAATACATGAATCATCATCAAAACAAAGCATCTAGTCATGAAATTATAAAGGGGCATTTATACAAGGAAGGAAACATGGTCCAAAAGAAACGAGCCCAAATTACTCTAACTCCATGGATCACTAACGATCCATTCCCTATGGGCCGGTAGCGTTCCATCATATATGGTCGGCTCATTTTGGAATTTCTTAAGCACCTTCATACCTTCATATGTAAGTCTCTAACAAAGCAATTGGGCCAAAGTGCTCTCCAAACCCTATAAATACAATCCAACCTTCAACATAAAGGGGATCTTTTGGACTGGCTGCTGAAACTTTGTAAAAAATTGTTCTTCACTCTTCCGCTCTCACATAACAATCATCTAAAGGGTTCACTGTGATTCTCCAGTGAACTCTAATACTGGTGACTTGATCTAACTTGCAAGATCTAATCAAATTGTAATTAGATTCAACTTGTAATTGCGGTCAATCAAACAAAAGTTATAAAGGGGACGTAGGCTTCGTTAATAACCGAATCACTATAAAAATCTCCTGTCTCTTTACTTTGTTTGCAAGGTATTATTCCTTGTTTCTATTTTATTTGTCTTGATAAACAAGGCTGGTGCTTTCACACGCAATCTAGAGTGTTGATCCATTTTTTGAGTTAACATTTTGGTGCTTTCATTGAGAGCCCAACTCAGGCTTAGATCTAGCTATCTACTTTGGATCAAATAGGTTCAAGAGTTATATCCTCAATCTTGGCTTAGAATATTTGTTTTTGAGAATCAATGGCACTAGGAAGAAGGAGAACAACTTTTGGAAGGTCAACCCAACAATCCCAACAATCTATAATTAGGAGCTAACTTCGATGATAAGGTTCTAGGTTCCTCTATTCAGCGTGAAGTTTTTCACCAGAGTTGAATTAAATAAAATAGTTGACGAAATTAATCAGAAAATGAAAAATAGCCAAAGAGCTCTCATGGAAAAATTGAATGCCCTATGTACCTTACAATCTCATGCTACTCTAAAAACCATGCAAGAGCCCGTGGCCACCGTAGATTAAGAAAATTCTTCCGTTTCTGGCCTAAACAGGAGAAGCGGGAAGCATCTGTAGAAAGAAGTGATAGGTGGAACCATAGGAATCAATATAGAAGGAAACACGAGCACTCAACCAACTACGAGGAAAATAGTTACAAACTTAAATCTAGGGGCGAAAACCCCATGGGAGGATGTAGTCATGGATCTCTCCGACTCAAAAGACTGTGAGCAACTTGACGATGATAGATTGGAAGGAAATACCAATGCATTCGATGATGCAGGGGTATCCAAATTGCCCCAATTAAACCAACCGCAAGCCAACGGAACCGTAACAGAGTGGCTCTCTCGAAACAGGAGAGCTTAGGCTTCATCTTGCTCACCAAGACCATTTGCAAAACCAAACACTTGGTGCGGTAACTGATAGTCGACCCACGGATTACAAGACATATGAGGCATATATCGCAAACATGGTCAAGCAACTTATGGATGAAAGTAAGGATAGAAGGGATGATGAATAGGGATCCGCTCAAAAGTTAAACTCCTTTCATTAATGACATTGTGAATGAGTGATATGCCGAGAAGTTCGTTGTGCTAACTATTTCGTCTTACGATGCAACGAGAGATCTGAAACCCTACTTATATAAGTACAGTTGGTACATGGACGGAGCGAATGCTTCTAATGCTATTCGATGTAGATGTTTCCCTGTTTATTCTAGAGGGAATTACTTCCATGTGGCTCACTAGGCTTCCGCCAAGATCCATATCCACCTTCAATCAACTAGTAACAAGATTTCTTAACCAATTTAGAATTCACATGGCACAACCAAAAGACATGATGTCCTTGTCCGGCTCATTCCATGGGCAGAACGAATCTCTAAAGTATTTCATGAATTGGTTCAACACTGTGGTAACTGAAGTAAGTAATGCAGATAAGGATATGGTTTTCATGGCCTTAGTCCATGCAATTCATGTTGAGACTGAATTTGGGAAATGGATCAAAATGAAACAATCCACCACTAGGAAGGACTTCAATCAAAAACCGAGCCAGTATTTGAGATTGGAAGAGGGACGGGAATTACAAAGAAAATCTGCTAACTTACAACTGACCAACATTGGACAGAATGATATGGCGATGAATCAAGATATAAACACTTCCAGGACCGTTGAAATGAATGCAAGAAAGAATAGGAATCAAAAAAGGAAGAACTAGATCATATCAAGTGTAATGGAAGTAATAAGCGACTTAAAGGTTTGCGGTCCAAAGAATACGCCCTACTCAATGATACTTCAAAAAAACATCTATCTCGCGACACAAGGGACGAAAGAGTACAAGAAGCCGCCTAAAAAGGAAGCGAATGAACAACGGAAGCATTCTAAAAAGTACTGCTGCTTCCATGAGATGCATGGACACAACATGAATAAGTGTCCTCACTTGAAGAACTTGATCCAGGAGTTGATTTGGGAAAATAAGCTTTAGCAGTATGTGAGAAAACCACTAAATCCTAACCAACCCCAACGCCCCAAGCTTCTAGAGACCATGGGAACCAAGCTGGAACCAGCAAAGAGGGACCCAAACACACTAACTAAAGACTTATCATTGGAAAGATAACTGGAGATCCCCATCCATCGCAGAAGGGTTAAGAGGAAATGGAGTGGTAAGCAACCTTATTGAAGTATTCTCCAAAAGATGCGTGCTTTACGATCGAGGATGGAACCCCTACTAAGCAGCATAGAACCTTAAACGACAACATAGTATTTCAAAATTAAGACATTGAAGGTATAGAAGCCCCAACTCTCGACTTCATGGTCGTGACAGCAGGAATCAGACCAGCCAAAGTCCAACGAGTATTGATAGACAGTGGAAGCTCCTTGAATATCCTTTTTAAATGCACCTTTGATTAGATGAAGATCAGTATGAAAGATGTATTCGTCTGCCAAAGAAAGATCCGAGGATTCACCGGTGAACCCAAAGAACCTGTAGGAACAATTGAATTACCTGTAGAACTCGAAGAAAAAAGCAATAAGTCACCCTAATCCAAACATTTGCAATCGTGGATGAAATTTCACCTATAGTGCTTTCCTGCGGCAACTCGTTAGTAGATTTCAGGATTACTTTAGCTCAATGGTGTCTAACTATGAAATTTATGATGAAAAATGGAGTCGAGGTGATCAAGGGAGACTAAAGTGCCACTATGGAATGTTATATCGTGGAACTGTGCGAGTCTTAAAGGAAAGAAAAGGGGAAGAATATGGGGAGAACTATCCATATTAATGAACCCACAGAATAGAAACTACAGAACGGCCCCTGGCTTGGGGACCATAGCTAATTCGATAAGGCTTTGAACCCTAGAAAAAAGGGTTTAGGGGAGGAACGGGTAGCACCGGCAGAATTGACGGTGTATGTCCCGGTCGACATGGATGACCAAACATGGGTCCTCAAAATTGGATCGCATCTTGGAAACCGGATGTGACTGGAACTCTTCAAATCTCTTTATGCCAATCTGGATGTATTCTCATGGATGTGTTCCAATATGTATGAGGTGTAGCCATAGATAGCTTGCCATGCACTTAACATTGATCCCAAGTATACACCTGTGAAGTGGAAAAAGCACAGCCTAGGACTCGAGTGGTCCAATGTGCTAAGAGAAGAAGTGGACAAGATGATGGCGGATGGCTTTGTCCAAGATACAACTTACCCTAAATGGGTACCTAACCTGATTTCGGTCAAGAAGTCAATGGGAAATGGTGAACCTATATCGACTACTTGGATCTGAACAAAGCTTGTTTGAAAGACAACTTTCCTCTGCTCGGAATCGATCAGTTTGTGGACGGGATGACTTGACATGAACTGCTATCATTTATGGATGCATACTTGAGGTACAGCCAGATCATGATGCTCGAACCAGATCAAGAAAATACCAGTTTCATACCGACCTAGGACTATATTGCTACAAAGTAATGCCATTTAGCTTAAAGAATGCTGGGGGAACTTACCAGTGACTACTGAACTCCATGTTTAAACGTTGGATTGGGAAGACAATGGAAGTCTATATGGAGGATATGTTAGTTAAATCATGCATAATTGCAAATCACTTGGAAAACCTCACTGAAATGTTCGAAATACTCTGAAAATATGGAATGAAGCTCAATCCACTTAAGTTAAATTTTGGAGTAGCCTCGAGAAAGTTCTTGGGATTTATCGTAAGCACCAAAAGCATCGAAACAAATCCCGAGAAAATAACCGCTTTGTAGGAAGTCGAGATACCGAGGAACAAGAAATAACTACAAAGCCTGAATGGAAAGGTTGCAGCACTGAGCCAGTTTATCTCAAAAGCAACTGAAAAATGTATATTGTTTTTGACATGCTAAAAAAGGAAAAGAAAAACATCGAATGGAATCAAGCTTGTCAACCCGTGCTCAAAGAGCTACGCGACATATGGAAACCCCACCAATCCTGTCCAAGCTAGTAGACGGAGAAGATTTATACATCTACTTAGCAGCCTCACCACATGCATTGAGTGTTGCACTCGTACGTGAAGAAGCTAAAATCCAACGAATCGTATATTACATCAATAAGCGGTACACTGGAGCGTAAAAGAACTATTAAAAATTTGTAAAACTAGCATTTTGCCTCTTGATCACTTCTAGAAAGTTACGACCATGCTTCCAAGCACACCCTATCAGAGTGCTAATTGAGAATTAACCCATCAAGCAAGTGTTATACCGCCCCAAGACCTCTGTATAGCTTTTCAAATGGAACATCAAACTAAGTCGGTACGAAATCACATACCATCCTCGAAAGGCGATTAACGTGCAGGCACTGGCAGATTTCATTAACCAATTTACAATACGAGATAATAAGGAAGGAATGACTCCAGAAGTGGAGACACGATGGAAGCTGTTCGTTGATGATGCCTCTAACAACTTCTACTTGGGAGCAGGGGTATTGCTTGAGACTTTCTAAAGGATGATCTGTTTACTACACCGTACGCTTAGAATTCCCTACAACAAATAACGAGGCAGAATACGAAGCATTGATAGCTGGGATAAAATCAAGAGGGAACTCAAGATAAAATACACATCTATTGTGACTCTCAAGTAGTCGTTTGTTAGGTGAAAGGCGAATACTAGGCTTGGGGGGAGAACCTCGTCGCGCATCTACCTGAAGTGCAAGAGGTGCTGAATTACATCGAGCATTACACCATAAATCTTATCTTAAGGGAGTAGAATAGGAAGGCGGATTATTTGGCCAAACCGGCCATTTTCAAAGTAGCTCAGTGATTGGGGCTGGTCCTAGTTGAAACCCTGACCACTCCGAGCATAAGAGAAATGTATATCGATTGGATTTTCGAGATTACCAAGTAACCAGAAACATGGATGATGCCGATTAAAGACAACTTGCTCGCAGGAACTCTCCCCATAGATATAAACCAGCGGAAAAGGTTTCTCCAAAAGGCACCGCGATTTGTAATGCAGGTGGGATACTCTACCGGAGGGGATTCTCTACCCCCTTTCTTAGATGTGTGACTAATGACAAAGCTCAAAGGATCCTAAAAGAAGTCCATGAAGGCGACTGTGGAGATTATACCGAGGGGAAACTCCTTGCAAAGAAAGTTCTTCAGTTTAGGTACTTATGCCAACAGTAAACTACGATGCAGCAGATTACATGAGACGGTGCAATCAATGTCAAAGATTTAGCAAGATCAAAAGAACCTCCTCGATGGTGCTAACAAAGATGGTCAACCCATAGTCGTTCGCAATCTAGGGAATTGATTTGATTGGCGCACTGCCAATGGCTATATGGGGAGCCAAATATAGTATTATTGTTGTCGGCAATTTCACCAAATGGGCCGAAACAGAACCGCTGGCCACTATTACCACAAAGGAAGTCATTAAATTTGTTACTAAAAATATTATTTGCAGATTTGGGGTGCCATAGAAAATCATCATGGATAACGGGACTCAATTCGAAAGCGTTGAGTTTAAATATTTTTGCAAACGCTTCCAAATCAAGAAAAGCTTTTCCACTATCGCACACTCGTAGATGAAAAGGCAAGCGAAAGTAGAAATAACATCATCAAGTACACCATAAATAAATGGCTAACTAAAGCGAAAGGAAATTGGGTCGATGAACTTCAACTTGCACTATGTGCTTATATCACAACACATAAATCCACAATTGGGTACTCTCCATTCGCATTAGCATATGGTTTAGAAGCAATGATCTCGGTTGAGTTAGAAGTCCCTTCTCATTGGAGGTGAAACTTCGATCAAAGGCAGAACGAACAAATCCTACTCGAGTCACTCGATACGGGCGATAAGAAGAGAGAGGAAGCCAAATAAGGTCTACCGCTCACTAAAAGAGGGTCGCATGGTACTTCAACTCCAAAGTCCATAATCGCAACTTCGTAGTGGAATACCTTATCCTTAAGAGACTCTACCCTGTACCAGGTGCACTCAGACAAAACTGGGAAGGATCCTATGTGATCAGTCAAAAATTGGGAGATGGTAAATTCAAGCTAACATCCATTGATGGAACCCAAATTCCTCGAGTAAGGAACAACAAATTAATGCGTCATTACTGTACCTAAGATTATCTTATGTATTTCCTTTTTCCAGCGAATAAGACATCCCGGAATATCAAAGGCATTGTAAATAGGCAAAACTTACCAAACCTATATTAATAAAATTTCTTAGCTTCCCGAGCCAATAAAACTATGATCACCAAAGTAACCTACCGAGTCGATGGGGTCAAATCGACTCAAAATCATCTGATCACTACTTGAGATAGTGGAATCATGCTCAAGTATGCCCTACTTAACTATCAAGTCGATAGAAGCAAAACGACTCAAACCGTTGGATCGGTGGAACTCGATCCCTGCCTCCTAAGAAACGGTGCTGCTCCAGCAACGCTGGGAAGGCCTAAATAAAAGCCACACACTTCGTAATCCATGCAGCGCTTCTTGGATTGTGGAATCACACCCAAGAAAGCATAACTTTAAAAGCTGCGCACCCCTATAAGCCATGCATTACTTTTTGAGCCTTGGACTCACGCTCTCAAAACATGAACTGCTCACGTTGCCTGAAGATTGGTAATGTCAAGAAACTACAAACTGTTCCGTATTTATGGGTTATATCGATCCCAAAAGCCGCGCATCTCATAAGCCATGCACAATCTTAAGTACCGACATTGCCCCGATAGTGCCGTGAAACTCGTCCATTGCAGGACTAACAAGAATAAATCCATTCCCAATATCTGGAGTAATGGGTACGGATACAGCAATGTCAAATGACTATGAATCGATAGAAAATTCGGATCGTTGACCAACAATACCGCTAGAATCGAGGTGTTCAAATCGTAGTTCCCGAAGATCATAATTGCAAAATAGGTCTAGTCACAAACATATAAATAATTAGCTGGATCAACTGGTTATTTGTCAAGTGTTTGAAGTAAACGGCCCTATGAACTAGACGGTAGACACACATAGATACTCAAAAATAGAAAAACAAAAAACCGAAGTATTTCATAGTTTCATTACTCCAAACAAAGAATACTGGTGGAAATTACAGGACCAAATGAAATAAAATAGTAGCAAATATAATTGGAATAAATGCATGGATAGTAGACAAGTAAAGTTACAATAAAAATGTCAACATTGTATTGCTTATAACGTTTTCTATACAAAGGCAAAGCGTGGGGTCGTACCCATATGATATCAGCCAATAAAAAGGAAAATACAAATGCTACAACAATCAAAACAATAAGTGCATACTCTGCACTTGAACAAAACATATATCAAACAAAATAGAATGTCCTAAAAACTGGCTCCACCATTACCCGAGCTTGTCAATGCTTCTTTCCATCTCTTCTTCCCACCTTTAGTTGGAAGTTTCTTCTTCCTCTCAAAATCCCTGCCAGTAGTAGTATCACTACCTGAAATATCAAATATCTCCTCTGTGCTAGCATCTCCTCCCTGCACTTCGACCTACTCGGAGGACTTCCCTCGTGTCCTACGCTTACGGGACTTGTGGGAGCTTCTTGAAGAGTTTCTCTCCTCGATCTTTTTTTCTTAACGGCCACCATCTACTGTTCGGATTTATAGCTGGCCAGTTTGGTCTTCCTACTCTCGAGCTTCAGCTGCCATGAAATCGCTCTCAAAGATATGGAAGAGTCATCTAGACTATGCAGGGCAACAATCTTCTCAAAGACCGACCCTAGTTGTGTGTCAGACACAAGCATAACAACTGGAGCAGCTAGGAAACAAGCATCGAGGTTGTTGAAATAGTAACAAGCCCAGGGATTGAAGAAATCAACATGTCAGTTGGTAAAGAAAATAGACCTATAAGATTAAAAATGAAAGCATTAAGTTCATATTGTTCTTATGGTGTGAGCTTAAAATTCTCAAACTTGGGGGGAACAAGAAGGTTACCTGCATCAGAGGAATGGCCAAGGATTTCAATCTGATATTCCCTGCCTTCTCCTTATTTGGACAGCTGTAAATCTTTAGAGAAGTTCCATGACTACCCAAAGTTTTGGAGGCATCTGCCAGAGGGGTAGACGATAAGGCAACACTGCCGAACTCACAAACTGATCGCGAGGCTGTTTAGATGATTCGCTGGGCCCAAAAACGAAAGGCTTTTGCAATGTTTTGGCAGTAGCTGTTATAGAAGCATCTGTAGCCTCTTGTTCCCTCTCAATTCGAATGATCTTTCGACCTTCTATCAAAGCATTCTTTGATTGTTCATTGAGTTTGCCATCCTCCAACTCTTGCTTGGTGCAAACATCCCCGTTCTCTTGGAAACATACCAGCATTTCTTCCTAAACCATGGCAAGTGTACGGGGGAATTTAGGGTCTAAATAGCCGAGGCAACCCTGATGCAACAAGGAGTTAACATAGAAATTTAAGATGGTATCATCCATTGTAGTGGCTAGTGAAATGGGAGCAGCCTAAACCGTGAAAACGGGGTTGTGGGAGAGTAATACAAGCGTCGTGCTGCTAGGCGAAACAGTGGAGTCTCCATCTTCTTTTCAAAAGTTTCCCGCAAATCCAATTAATCCATTGTTACGGTAGCTTTCTCAACTTCAACTCAGGTCTTCTCGGGAGTAAGCTGAGCGACCCTTTCTTCGAGTGAAGTAATCATTCGAGCTTGATCAGAAACAATCTGATCGCGGGATTCCACAAATCCCACGTAATCGACAATTATCTTTTTATAGGATTCAACAACTTCGTTATGATCAGTGATAGTTTTCTTTTGATCTTCAATGATCACATCACGGGCTTCGGGCTCCTTGTTAGCTTAACTTCGTCCGCGTGGGCCTTATTGAGTTTGTCTCCAATTATGATCTCCATTTTTTGCATGGGCCTCTTTCAATTACTTCAGCAAGTTAGCACTAGTCTTACTCTCTCGAAGTGTCGCGTCCTTCTCTTGTAATAATCGCTCGATTCTAGCATCATGTTCGGCTAACACCCTTTCATAATCATCATTCTCTGATTCAAAGGAAAGGATCTCTTGATAATTATTGCAGTTCGTGTCTACTAGCTGCTTGCATAACTTTTCCTATCCCTCAACTTTATCTAAATAAATTTGAATCACCTAAAGATGGGGCATATAGGATTCTTTTTGCATTGGGGGAAGATCGCGGTCAAATTTAACTCCTTTTTGAAACCACCCAGGAAGTGCAGCTTCAATTCTAGGAGGACCAAATGGAAGAATATAAGCTGGCCTCCTGCGAGGACGTAAAGGACCAGAAGCAGGCACCACATGAGTCGATGGGGCTTGGGATTTAGATGAAACTTGGACAGTGGAAGCCGAAACTTCAAGTCTGAGGGAGATTGAGGCCAGGACAAAAGCTAGATGTTCAGAGGAATAAGAACCAAGATCTACCTGCTACTTCTTTGGCGGCTCTTCCCAATCATCAGGTGTTTTCTCTTCTTGCAACTACTATTATAAACCCTACCCCATTCTTTGTCGTCCCAATGACGTGCTTCGGCCTACATGTCTTTTCATCTTTTCCACTCTTCCTTGGTTTCATGGAGCTGGTGGCGGCTTGAAGACCGTCGTGACCAACGTTACGAATTAATTAATTATTCTAGATCCTTGTAGAGTCCATGACCTCTCATAATACCTGATATAAATAACAAATAAAGAGATTTAGTGATAAAAAATGGATCTAAATCATGCATGTGTTAGTGAATTTGTCCCTAGTGAAATGTGTAATATGTCTTAGGCAGTCTAAAAGGACATCACAAAACAGATCGAGAAGCCACCATGGTAGAAATCAGGCTAACTCTAGATACAATGTGATCGAGGCGAGGGGACAATCCCTCGAATATGAAATCGTCTCCTATGATTTCATCGATATCTACATAAACATTGCTCAAATCTCGAAATTCAATACTGGTTTCTTTAAGCGGTAAATCCTAAAGTCGCTCAACTGTTGGGGGAGCATCTTTATAGCGAATCTCTCGAGGAGGCGAATTTGGGAGAACAAGACTCATTCTTGAAGTTTCATCGCACGATTCGAAGTTTCCATTGTTGGAACTTGCATCGAATTCATCATCGCTAGAGGATGAACCATAAATGCTGCTGCCCCCAACTTCACCCTCCCTGTTTTCTATTGTCATCGCAGCATTGCCCTCATGCTACTTGAATTCTTCTTCCTTCTCCTTCAGAATGAGGGGCATTCTGGCTGGGCAAATGGCTTCAGTCGTAACACCCCTTCCTTTATCAATTTCTTTAGTTAACTCGTCATACGGAGCTTCTCTGTCTAGGAGATCGCCCTCTTCAGAGCCTTGTGATGAAAAAGTGGGAGAGGTTCATATTTTGGAACAGGATGGAGACAGGACTTCGATGGCGGCAGAGCTCCCAGGATGCAACAGCCCATACCAAAGCAAATTCTCATTTGTTAGCAAATATTTGACCGATCTCTCCTTGGCGTCTATGGCCTTCAGAGTATGAAAAATCGGATTGAGTGATGGATCTTTTTTCGGCCTCAGTATTATTGCAAGAAGTATTCGTTCCATCAGAAAACCTATAGCGGTATATCGAAACTCATTAAGTAAAAGAGAGAACTTACCCCCCGTCATCCAAAGGCGATTTAATCCCTAAGGACACCTAACAAAGAAATACAGTGTCTAGAATTAAGATAGGTTGCTTTGAAGCTGCAATACGATCTTGCAGTTTCTTTGGGTCTCGATAACGACGAGGGATGGACATTTGTCTCTCTTCTTGAATGTAAGAAAATATCCCAATTCATCGAAACTTGGGGCATGATTAAATGTCCGCATAAATAGGATGTGAAGGAGGTAAAGATTGTATATCCATTAGGATGAATTTGGAATGGAACAATTCCCAAGTTAAGAAGAGTTTCTTTCAAGAAGTGATTGAAGAGGGGCACTCCACCATTTAAACAAATATACTGATAATAAAGTGTGTACCCCAAAGGTGGCATATATGCAAACTCGTTCTTCGATGGAAGGCACACATCATCGTCCGGAATGTCGTGTTGTAAGTAAATGTTATGTAGAACTTTAGTGGAGATTATGGATGAAGCTTGAACTTCGAAAAAGCATTGATTTATGCCGACACATCGGGTTCCAAGCATTGACTAGAGCAAGTATGGTGTGTTATCTATGTGGGATGGGCTCGGTCTCCTAAATATTATGAATTGCTTTATTCTGTATAGACAATTCACTCGTAGTGAAGAAATGAAAGAGCTTCGCATATCATTCCCTGAAGTTATTTCTTACACACTTAACTGTTATCGATCAACGATCGATAACAGATCCGCTGTCCGGAGCGATGTGGGAAGCTCTTCCCACTCTACGTACACCAAGTGTGAAGTGAGCAATTATAGATTGATGGGTCCAAATCAAGTAGAGAATTCTCAGCATAAGTTGGTTTCAGCTCTCCAGAAGGCAATAACAAAAAAGCTACACATGAGACACTACCCTAAGCTATTATCAACCCTTAGAAAAACCAAAATCAATTCATGAGACGTTGTGATAGATTAACAATGAATCTCAGAGCAAGTTAATTCCGATTCTGTGGATAAAGATGGCAAAATATGCCAACCAGTAGGGATGTTAATGACCTAAAGCCAGAAAGATCGATGGCGATCCATGGGTGGAGGTTGGCTGAGATCTAAAAAGTTAAAGTAACAAGGACACGTGGCTAGGTCAAAGTGACAGTAAAGTCAAGTTCGATCGAAGGCGAGGAGCTCCAATAGTGAAGAGCAGTGGCGACAATGAAAAAGGAGGAGTTAGGTTTCGAATTTTATGGGTCGTGTCGCGGGGCAGAAGGCTTGAGTCGTAGAAGAAGATAAGAAATGACACTAGGTCGGCTAGAATGGATTGCATAGGACGTTGTAAAAGAAAAAATACGCTAAGTCCTTGGTCGCTAGCGATCCATATAATTGCAACCAAAATTTTCCACACTCGTCAAGCATGATTTACGTATCTTTTGCAAGCATCTTGAAAGTTACGAGATTGAAGTTAGTTTATTATGATAAGTAACGATGATTCACGCACAAATTCAATAGACGGCCTAATAACCAAAGCCAAATTCACATGATAGCCTCAACACAATTCACTTGAACCTCCCCAAATGTAACTCAAAAGCAATAACTTCTAGAGCATGACTTGTTTCCAACGAGAGCATATTCTAGGAGGCAATCGTTTTCTGAGTTTTTGACCCAATGGAATTCAAAGGGAGGCATAACATCTATGTCAAGTCAGAACAACTCAAGAGTCGACCAAAAGGACAATAAGTAGGAACCAAGAAAGAACTAACATAAAGAAGTCAAATATTTGCTAAGGTGATAGATCGCTAGCATCCGTATGGTTCACTTGTGGATCCTCTTATCCTCTTGCACCATGATCTAATAAATTTTCTAGGGATGTCTATTGAGTTTGATGATATTCCAAGCAAGCTAGATCGAAAAGTGAGCACTCATTCGATTCCAGCAACTGTTCAGTGAAATCGGTACATGAATCATCATCAAAACGAAGTATCTAGTTGTAAAATTACATAGAGAGAATCTACACAAGGTAGGAAACATGGTCCAAAAGAAAAGAGCCAAAATTACTCTAACTTCATGGATTGCTAGCGATCCATAACCTATGGATTGCTAGTGAGCGATCCATCACATTGGGTAGGCTCTTTTTGGAATTTCTTGATCACCTTCGTACCTTTATGTGTAGGTCTCCGATAAAGCGACTTGGGCCGAAGTGCTCTCCAATCAGTATAAATACAACCCGACCTTCAACATAAAGGAGATCTTCTGGATTGGCTGTTGAAACTCTGTAAAAATTGTTCTTCACTCTTTTCCTTCCATACAACAGTCATCTAAAGGGTTCACTGTGATTCTCCAGTGAACTTTAACACTGGTGACTTGATCAGACTTACGAGATCCAATCAAATTGTAATTAGATTCAACTTGTAATTGCGGTTAGTCAATAACAAAAGTTATAAAGTAGATTTAGGCTTCGTTAACAGATGAACCACAATAAAAATCTCCTATCTCTTTACATTTTTTGCAAGTTATTATTCCTTGTTTCTATTTTATTTTTCTTGATGAATAGGGCTGGTGCTTTCACACTCAACCTAGGGTGTTGATCCATTTTTTAGGTTAATATGTAGTATTTTTAATATACTAATAGACGTGGTAAGATACATATATGTATTTGTTGAGCAAACTCAAGGTGCATACATCTGCTTAAGAAATCGTGAAATGGTATGTATAAGTGAAAAATCTCTTTCGATTTGCTGTGCAAACTCAAGATCGAGGTGAGATTTGCTGAGCTGAGTGGAGAGGTCGGTGCCAAGTAGTGAGGTCGCTATAGAGTTCTATCGTTAAGACAAAATAGGATGAAACTTCTGGAGGTGAAATAGAAGTCCTGTAGATCGTGTTGGAGGTGTTTCTTGTTCATATCAGGTTGAACGATAATATAACAGCATGATGAAAATATATGGTCTTTGAATGTTGGCATGTGTTGGGAATAGGTTCCGAAGATGGCGACTCGCATAGGGGGTGGGCCGTAGGATCGGGGAATGTGGAAGGGTTCCTCATGAATAATGGAAACTAGATTGGGCAAGAAGGGCATGATATCAAAATGGAGCAAAGAAGGGCTTGGGTGTATGTGCTCAGGAATCCTTGATGCTCGCAGTATTTTCAATTATACTCAAAGCAGAGGTATTATAAGTGGGAATTCTTATGGGTCAATGATGGGACCTATATGCCCTAGACTTATAGCTTTAGGTCTAGTATCCACCTTTGGGTTGCGAGACACATATCCAAGTTTAAGCTGCAAGATACGGGAATACAATAGAGAACCAGGATTTCAATTAATACCTAGTACAAAGGAGGCCATACAAGCTATCATATATTCAAAGCACGTAGAGTGATATTAGGATTGTTTGAAGGATGTTATGGATGCTATGATTGCTTTGGTTGCGCTTTTTAGCAGGCTATCACGTATGGGTATCAGAGGAAGTAGGTATTAGAGATAAGAATACCTAGAAGACGGATATCCTTTATCTGGTTTGTGGTATATCTTTATGATAATATAGAGTAGAATATTATAGTGTGTATGATAACTCTTTAGTTACAGGGACAGGTCATGTATGGTTTTTGTACTCTTGCCCTTACTATTTACCTGTTTAGTATTTTGAAATCCATTTACCGCTCATACTAGATTGTTGTCTGACCCAAGGTTTTATGTTTTTCCTCTTATTATCATGGGTACTCTTAAATGAGTAGACTAGATAACAGGTCTAGGTGACGCGGTGGTTGTTTTGAGGATGAGCTGGATGGGGCTATCTCGTGACAATGCTTGCATATTACTATTTGTTGAGATAGTTTATTTGAGTATGTTCCTATTGTATAATTTCTAATATTGATGTATAACTATGGGGGTATTATTCTTTGATGATGATGGTCTATTTACATTATTATTACTCTCTCTTATATTATAACTGTGATATTATATTTGACCCATGCATTGTGAGATATGATAGGTTATATGCTATATTTCAACCTTGATGAACATCCTATATCAACCAGACACAATAGCAGCGCACTATTTATATATTGTTGGTGTCAGGGGTATAGGGTGGTCATCACACCGGCCTAGTATGGGGAAATAAGAGAGAGCAGAAAGATTGGATCTAAAGTGAGGGTTTGAGGGAATAACTAAAGAAGAGATAAGAGAGTGAAATAAGGATCAAATTCCTTGTTTTCCTCTCACTAGTTCTTTTATTTTGAATTCAAAATTCCTCCCTCTCTAGCCATCTTATGGCCGCCCCTCTATTACTGCCTCATTGCTGACTTAAGCAAGCCTCTAATGGGCCTCATAACCATTTCAAGTACTAATAATTATTGTGTTTAAATCAAATTTAAATGCGTATCAATATCATATATCGATTAATGTTTATATAACTATTAAATGTACAATATTTAATAACTTATTCAATACATATCAAATGAAATTGTACAATTAATATTTCACAAATATAAATTAAGTTATAACAATTACAAATTAATTAAATCTGGTGATAATAGGAGTATTCAACGTTTCGATTGTGTGACTCTTAGGTGTAAATTTAATCATCGATTAATATCGAACAGTTAGAATATTGACGTTCAACGTCATTTAACAAGTGGTGACATTGCGGCTAAATTTATTTCTTACCCAAAATGAGTAAAATCAAGTTTAACTTTGTTAAGCATTACCTAGTAGTAATAATTATTTACAAAAATTCTATTCAACAATATCATATAATTTGGACTTATGGAATTTGGTAATGGTCAAAATTCATATATCTTCCATATTCAACGATATAGTCTAAACATAAAGTCCATGGTTCAATAATAACAATTATTATTAACTGAAATGCTCTGGCTACTTTGACTTTAAGTTGGCTTTAGTTGATTGTGATACTAATCTTATACAACCGAGGAGACGAATTCTCTTTTGAGTAGTGTTTCACTACCAATTCTTCCACTCGACCTAACTAAAGTTGTTCGAGTGCGATGATTTAACTATAACCAAAGTGATGCTTCCATATTGAAGATCAGTAATATTCTCAAGTCAAGAGAACTATGTAATTTTGTTACATCGATATATATTGTTTGACCTTGGTTATATTAACCAACAGAAAACTATCGAGCGAGTCATTCCATAGTTATCCAATAACAATTAGTATGTAACCCCTTGGTGCCCTAATAGCTATGGGTAATACACTACCCAACATTTGAACATCACTACAAACTATAGTCTCAACAGATGCATCGACATCCAGTCTCAGTACGTCTTGATTATGAATATTTAAAACAATATCTTTATTTTATTATGATCACAATTACAACACATTATAAATTCTATCACAAAACATACCATTTATAGATTTTCTATTAAATATATTTTTAATTAAGTTAATTAATCAATATAACATATTATATAAAGTATATAATAGACAGAAAACACCTTTTATTTTAAACAGCATTGGTTATCGAGTTAGATATAATTACATATATCGAACAAGATTGGAGATGTGGCATGTTAGAAGAGATGATTACATTTATTAATTAATGAGAAGATATATGAGGTGCTGGGGGATATAGTAGGTTGTTGGCACTTGCCTGACAGGTTCCTTCCTTATTTAATGTTGTATCATTCATTTCATGACTTGAAATTTTAGTGACCATGGTATGGCTTGTTGCATTGATTGCATGGTGCTTTTAGTTCTAATTTCCTTCCATGCATGTTTAGTTTGTTGTTTTCCAATGTAATTCACATTATTTTGACTTGCTCCAAACTGCAAATTTGGAGAATATTTTTTCCTTTAGTTTTGGCAACTGTTTTAGCCTCGAGGGGATTAATAAATTGCTTGGGAGGGATGAGTTTATTTACTTATGTATGTTGATTAGTCAATTCACATAACACATTTTATACTTTCATGCCTAAACACTCAAAATGAACATATATTTTTGGGGTCCAATCATATACTACTTGAATAGGGAGTAACTATCACCTAGACCACCTATCTGAATAAATTTTGGTAGCTTTTGGTCATTCATAATCTCAATGAGAGCTTTAGCATACTTGAACTGTTTAAGCTTTTCTATGCTCTCGTCAAACATATTAGTCTAACTATGTGACAAGCGAATCATTTTATGCCCAATAGCTTCCATGTAATCAATGTGATCATACACAAACGCATGCAAATTGGTGCTTTTAGAATTTGTGCTTGTGCAATACCAAATGATAGATTCCAAACAGTGATAACAAACATTTTACCTTTAATAAATGTTGGGTCTGGTTGAATTTTTTTCCTTCCCTTGCTCATTAGAAAACAAGAAATAAAAGTTAGTGTCGTCAGGCTCGATGTCTACTTCCCTTATAAGTTTCCAATGCTTCTTTAAGTGAGCTACTACCATCAAGAATTAGTGATAGCTATCTAGAAAGAAATCAACTTAATAATTGCTCTAAAAATTTATACCTTATTCTCTGACTTTAGAGGGAGGTGAGTTAGGTTGACCATCTTTAGCAATGTTAAGTGTTATGGTTGGTAAACCCTGACGTTTCTTGGCTTAGGTTTGAAAAGTGAAGACCAAGAGGGTTTGAGCATGGATTATTTTTAATCAGAAACATCTAGGGTTTCATTTGGAAAGCATGTATTAGCATGGAGACCCTGGTGTAGTTTGCTGGTGTCACGAAGACTGTGTCTTCCTAAGTATTGTGGGTTATTAGGGTATGGATCTAGGGTTTCAGGTGGATAGGGGTTAGAAAGTGATTAGCGGTCGGACAAGAGAGGGCAGCTGCAATGAGGGTTCTAGCCGGCATATGTTGGTGGTAGGTCAAGGAAGTTGTGTTGGTTTTGGTGGCCAGGATAGTTGGCGTGGTCTGGGTTCGCCTTAAAGGAAGGTGGTTGTGGTTGCGTGGGGGTTAAAGTTAGTGAAAGGAGGGGGTCGATCTACTTGAAAGATATTAGATTGAGGTGACGAGTGGTGTAGGTTTGGTTCAAAGGGAGGAAAATGGACATAAGAATTATGGGGTGAGGGAATAGGGAACAGAGGAGGAGAAGGGGGAAGCCATGAAATATATATACATATCAATGATATTTTGATATGTCGATTAATTATATAATTTAAGTATTTTAAATAGAATGTTCTTAAATGATATGTTAATCGTTAGTAATTATAATATATTTTAATCATGGGAAATTTATCATATTAAAATAACATATTATTTTAAATATATCTAGTCAAGATGTTTCGAGAAAGGATATTGATTCATTCATTGAGATTAGAGTATGCAATGCTCTACAAATGTTGGGTAGTGTATTATCTATAACTGCTGGAGGCACCAGAGGGTTACATACTAATAGTTATTCGATAACTATGGAATGACTCACTCAGGACTTTTTGTTGGTTAACATAACTAAGGTCAAATAGAGGATCTTGAAGTGATGATGTTACATTATTCCCTCTACATGAGAATACTATTAAAGTTCAACGTGGACACTCATTAAATAGAGGCGTGACGTCCATCGAATGACCATAATTGGGTTTGAGTTGAAACATTGGAAGTGAAACACTATTCAATAGGGAATTCATCTCTCTCGGTTATGTAAGGTAAGTATCACGGTCAACTGTAGTCAATTCCAAGTCAAAGTCTTTGGTCAAAGTAATACGTTTAATAATAAATGATATTATCGAACCAAGGACTTTACTTATGGCTTAACCAAGTTGAATGTGGACGATATTGGAATTCTGACCAAAACCAAATTTCTTAAGTCCTAATGTGACATAGTGTTGATAAAAAGAATTGGTATAAATAATCGTTAATATAGGGTACCGCTTATAATATGTAAAATTGAGTTTTACCGAAAAGAAGTATAAATGATAAATTCAGCCAAAATATCATGCCACTAGCTAAGGTGATGTGTAAACATTAATATATAAATTATTCAATATCAATAGCTGAAAAAATTTACATGGTTTAGGCGCATAGCCGAAATGATAAATACTCCGATTAAACCACATGATTTAATTAATTTATGGTCACCATAAATTAGGTAAATTAATTATATTTGTGAAATATTAGGTATTAAATTTATTTGATGTTTGAATACCATCAATGTTTAACAAAATGCGTATATAAAAAAAGTTGTGAATACAAGTATTAAGTAATAGCCGAAAATAACAATGGGGCATAAAATTCAAAAATCAAAAATCAAATAAAATGAAAAACAAAAGGATTTTCTTGTCTCTTGATTCCTACGAGATCCAGAGATTGATTCAACTGAATCTTGGAGCATCAATTCATCATTCAAGGTATGACTTTTAGCAACATCCCAAGGTAATTCTCTGATTTGGTTTGTTTACATTATTCATATATTAGGAGTCTATATGATTCATCTTGTGTTATATTTGTTAATCTTGCAACAAGTAATTCATATCCCTTTTTGTCTATCTCAATTAAAAGTATATCTATTATGTTAATTTAATTTAGATCCACCTTTTAGTCTTCATCTCCTTCAATACATGTTCATTATGAATTAGATCCTCTATATCCTTTGATAATTTATTATTGTTCCATGTTTGTTTAGATTTGAATGTTTCATGAATTTACATGTGCAAAATTTGTCTAATTCCTTTTTTTCCTTTTGGAAACTTCATTAAAAAGGGTTAATTTTGATTGATATCTATTTTACAATTTTGTAATATTTAAATACACAAATGTATATTGTAACGACCCATCGTTTTGAACCTCAGAAGTCGATATTAATACGTTCACGGTATTAACATGCCAAACAACTAATTGCCTAAAAGACAGATTGTTAGGGGAAAGAAAGGAGATAGAAGATAGAAGAACTAGGAACAAACATAAAATCTCAAAACGCAATGGAATAACATATATTAATCAATATAATACTTACAAAGTCATTTTCAAAATGATACATCAGAGTCATACTAATAAAATTTTTAACTTAGGAGAATTATAACAGCATGTCCATATACATAGATATAGAGTACATAATATACAATGAAAACAAGATGATAATTATATATCGATAAAGCCTCCTACTCCAAGCTCCTTTAAAATGCATCCGTAGAAACCTGAACTACTTGGCTGCTCATAAAAATTTGAGCACCCAATATTTTTAAGAAAAGAAAATAAAACTTCGGGTTAGACATGGGTCTAGTGTGAGTAAACTCAAAGCAACTAAATTATTAAATTAAAAACTCTTTTTAAATCAAAGGTATCTCGTAGGATCATGCCGCATATAAACACAGACGGGTTTAGAAGCGACCAGTAAATTTTAATGGTTTTAATAATGTAATTAACTTAATCTTTGTGAAATTTTAAATAATTGAATTTGAAATAAAGATTTGATATTTGGAATACGTCAATGTAAATATAGCAAATGGTAAATTTTCATCCGAAAATATGAAAGTCTATTTTGTTGTGTAATTTTATTTAAATTGTAAATTGGTTAAACTTGATGATAACAAAATATTTTTCAAACTTGAATATTTTTATACAATAAATTTGTAAATCATCTTCTGAGTGAGACGTCATATTTATTTCGACAAATTTGAATTGCTATTGCTCCATTTATCTTATTTTCGACATTTTAGCAACATTTTCGGTAACGAATATCGACTTTTGATAAGATGGTCGTATCACTGATATCTACGCACCATTTTATCGTCTTGTCATGCTAATCTCCATAGTATATTCATCCATATGTTTTGGAGTTCGGGACATGACGAAACCAGTAAACAAATCAATCGTATCAATTTCGCATTTGGACCTTTTAGCTTCCCATACCTTTTCATTTTCCACCATATACATCAGCTAGCCATTTGTCATTAATTTTCTTGAATTCTATAGGTGTGACATTTGCTTTCCATTGGTTACAATATTTATTAACAGGTCCATTTTTCTCTGACCATTCGTTTGCTTTGAACTGTTTTGTTTGATATATTATATTTTATTTATAAGAGATGTATATTATATTTGCCTGCCATATTTCTAATATTCCTCTTCCTTTCTCATTCCTTTCTTCACTTCTAGTCGCCACTGCGTTTCATCTACTAAAAAATGAGAAAAATTTCCTCCTTTATTCATTTGGGAAATAGAAATAAAGACAGAAACATAAATTATATATGACACAGATTTGCACTTCGTGTAATGGGCTTCCTAACGTCGCTCATGTACTTCAATTTTTCCTAGATTTCTGCCCACTGATCTCTTGCATGCCACCCTCTCCCTGATCCAACGACCTACCCACGTTTGACCTTGCTCCGCCTCGAACATTGGCCCCACCTGGAACACCACGGCACCCTCCACCATGGCTTGTTGTCTCAGCCACCTTACTCATTTGCCGATTCCAATGTCAAACCCGATGGTCCCTCCTCCTCCTTGAACTCCTCCGCCCCAGTCTCCTTCCCTCGCAGCACCCCACCAGTGCTTCCAACCCCAATCTTCGGCCAAGCCTAACCTAACCACCGCTTATGTTAAACCTCTTTGCCGAGATCATCTCCCCTGCATCCTACTGTCAAGCCTCTTGCACTGCCTCACCAACGTTTGCCAACCCCTTTTATTTTTCTTTTGTGCTTGTTTTTGGATATACATATATGAAGGCATATATTTTTGTCAGTTTGTATATATATGTGTTTATGTAGGTGTTATATATATATTATCTTTTCCATTTGCTCCGTTTATCAAAGCTTGCAAATATCTATTCATAATTACAAAGCCAGTATCTCCCAGATCAGATTATTGGATGATTATATAGATCTACCATATATACGTACCATATATAAACTATATTGGTTATATAAGTTCATATTTGATCTGGAAAGAAGATCTGTGTTTACTAAATATATGAGAATGCATGAGTTTACTTTTTGTTGTTCTTCTTTTAAAGTTTACAATCTTTGGATTTTAACAGTATTATATGTTCACAATGTATATGATATTATATATATGTTTTTAATATACATATATGTGTATATATAATTTATGTTGTAAGTCTGTGACGGTTTATAGTAATGATTTTAGATAAAATATGTATGTAGTATATATATGTTATATTTTATACAGATAAGTTCTATATATACTTTTACCAACACCTGTATGTCAACTTACTTGTTTATGTATATATATATATATATATATATATATATATATATATATATATATAATATGTTCATTTGTGTAAGTTTATTTATTATACTGTAGAGATATTAGTATATTTTATGCATATATCAGTTATATATGATAGTTCATATATAAAGGTGGATCTTTGCTTACTAATTTATATTTTTCAGATATATTGATTTCAATTATATATGTGGATCTTAATGAATAATTATCTTAGATAAGGTTTAAAAAAATGTAACATAGATATTGTGATTTTATAGCTTACATATATAAGCTTATTTATGTATTAAGTATTGATTTAGAGAAATGATATAGATTTTGATTTTTGGTAATGTTTGATTTTTCCAAATATACTATAAAGGTTTATTTTGTTTAATATGTGTGTAAGTTAAATATTGATTTTCAAATTATAATATGTATATATTTTAATATATGTGTTAAATCTAATAATGATCTTGAAATATATATATATATATATATATATATATATATATGTATATATGTATATGTATATATCGTATACTTTGTTCAGCTTATATCAAGCTAATTTGATTTTTCTCTCATCGATTCCTATTTATTATCTTTGTTCATCAAATTTGTGCCAATCTTGTTTTGCTTTGGAATTCGTGCTTGGATTCGTAACTCATTTCATCATAAAATTCCTCTAGCTTTGAAAGGTGAGCGATCACTCACGATTAACATTCTTATATTTATTAAGTTGATTTCACTTGAAACGACAATTGAAATATGCTTCTAATTCGAACTGTTAATTATGTAATTATTATATATGATATGTTGTTATATGTAGTTGTTCACTTGTGGGATATGACACCATATCCTACTGTTTATATTATATTTTATTGTTATTAATGATATATGTTTGTTTTTGATATGTTATATTATTATCATAATTATTCTCGCTCTGCAAGTTTCCCGTTAGTATAGGAAATTGGTTGAAACGATACATACCCGAACAGTTTTGCAGAATAGGATAAAATCGTTATGGTTTGAAATGATACACCCAAGCGATTTTCATTTATTTTGAATTTCTTAGTTTGCGGATTGAAATGTAATATACCCGTAAATGTTTATATTGCAGATTGAAATGAGAAATATCTATATCACTTGACCACAGGATAGAAAATTATATACGGACAACGTTGGTCAATTTTGAAAAATGACTTTTGAATTTTGAAACGAAATATATGGATTTTAATAATGTAAGATTTTTTATTTTGAAAAATTTATATTTTTATACGTTTTGGAAATTTTAATTTATAAGTTAGTTTTGAAAATATAAATTTAAGATTTTCTTATAGTTTATTATTTAAAAATATATAAAATAAGATGTAATACAAATACAATTAATAATAAGATTTAATTTAATAAAGTTTAATTAAATTAGTATATAATATGTTTTAAATTATTTATGTAAAAATTTATATTAATATTCTGAAATAGATATATAACTTTAATAATAAAAGTTGGGAAGATAAATAACATTGACCTGGAATTAAAATTGTTTAGTAAGTGAATTTAAATAAGAATTGATTTAACCTTATTGATTTTTGAGATTTTGAAAATATAATTTATAACTTGATTTAATAGAAGGTGATTAAATGAATATTCTCAACTTTAAATAGAATGGAGATTTTATTTAATTTTTATTAAAATGATTGAGTGAATATTTTCCAATTTGAATAAAATTAAATTTAAATGTTGAAATATAATTGAAATTTATATTGTAAATGTTTGAATATTTAAACTTGAATCTTTGAAATTTAAATTTAAATGGTTAAACTAGAATTGATTGAAATTGAATTTTGGAATTTTAAATGATTTAAATCGACTTTCGAAATTGGAGGAAACTATTTCTTTTATATAAAGTACTTTATTATATATATGAACTATTTTAATTTATAAAGTGTTTTAATATATATATTATTTTCAACATCAAAACTGTTTATGTGGAAAGTATTATGATTTCAAAGTTTTATGATTTAAAGTGCTATGATTTCAAAAGTGTTATGATTTTGGAAGTGTTTTCAATTTTGAAAGAGTTGCATTCTAAAAATGAATATTATTATAAGTGAATAACGATATCGAATTTGATATGGTTTTGAAATGATTATGATAGTTTGACTTGAAGTATGAATTATTTGAAATGAAATGACCACGGTGTAAAATAAGCGTTTGATTGTTAAAGAGACCGGGATCGGATATTGTCATACTCTATGCAATATCGAAAACCATTTTAACAACTGTGTACGTGGTGGAGATTCCAAAATAAAGTAGGATGGTTTGGTGATGATTCTATATGGTATTTATGTAGTATTAACTCCCATGATTCAGCTTGATGCGGCTAAAACAGGAGCCATGCCGGGCCAAGTAAGGTCATTCCTCCTATTAGACACGTTTCATCGATACCATTCTATTGCTTTTGTGACTTGATTGGGTGCACCTTTGATTTGGAAGTGTGTCACAAGGTGGGTGGTAGTAGCTGCTGCGCGTTACCACCAGTTGGAATCCACAAATGGTATATCTACCCTAGCATTGCCTCAACTGCCTTGTCGCATGCCCTATCGCGCCTTTTACGAGTTTATTTTTTACCATACCTATGTGATGTCCTTTGGGTAAACCTCCAGTTTACGGAGGAGCGTATGGTATTGTATAGATTACGCCATTATAAAAATTTGATAAGGGGGATATTGATAACGCCTTAACGCTATTTTAATAGTTTACTTTACTTTGGACATACTACAATAACGTATATTACTACATAGTAGATAGTTTCACTGATCCTTAGAGGATGGAAATCCCAAACATCCTTTAAGTTACTTGTATTTCTGTTGACATTTCACTTGAGTTGAATTTATTAATTGAAGAATGTTAATCCTGACTCAAGTGTTTTACGTTTTGCTTCATGCTCAGGTCAAATTGAGTGTCACATCATTTGAGACTTACCGTTTGGAGATTGGAGCTTTTCTTGAAGATCTGTCTTATCTATTCAGCTTTTCCAGTTGATTATTCAGAGAAGTCATCTATTTTTATTTGAGGTTTCATTTGTATTTGAGATATTCTGTTGTGTTTCCTTTCAAACTCTGTTTTTCATATAGTAGCTTCATGAACTACTATTTATCTATTCCGCTTCTTATTGTTGTAATACTCTATGTTTGTGTTTCTGTGATTGATTTATTTACTTTATATGCTGGGTTTCGCCAAATATAAATTAACAATCTGTTGTTTTGAGCAATTGAAATCTGACATGGGCGGATGCGAATGGCACTATATATCGGGTCGTTACAGTTGGTATCAGAGCTCTGGTTTAGGCAAACCTTAGCATATAGAATAAATTTAATTATAGAATCACCTTCGTCCGAGCTTGAGCTCTTCCTCTTTGACTCGGGTTTACCTTAAATTTTGGAGCATTCTCTCTTGTATTGAAATCCATTGTTGTCTCTCCCTATTTGTGTTTTTCTTGGTAACGGAGCATCCCATGGCTTCATTTTCTATCCCGCCAACCTTAGTTGGGTGGAAAAATTAGCGAAACTCCTTTATAACAAGCATCGATTCAACGAAGATCTCTATTTCCTCAGTTTACGATGCTCTTCCTATCAAAGCCCGAACCGTTCTCTAGTAGACGAACCAAAAAAATCTTTTTGTTATCAAATGTCGAATGTCTTCGGTTATGCAGGCAGTTCTATATTTGTTTGATAATCAGCAAGTGATTTTGGCTACACCTTGATAATCAGGGAATGACTTGATGTTTTGGTGAAGTCGCATCTTCCCATTTCAGAGGGAAATCGAATTTGCGCATCGATCTAATCCCTAGAATGTGGTTGACCGATTAAGGTTGCCCGCAATTTATATCGGTCTATCCAACTTTTCTCTATTGTAGTCAAACTATCTTGTCTTCGTTTCGAGCCTATCTTCAAATTAGAATTCTTTTGCTTAGGATTCCTTTTGATTTAAATCTCTATCCTTGTTTTGAAATCCATCCTTGAATCATCGTGTGAGGAAGTGTATTTGTTATCAATATAAAATTGTTTATAGTGTGCTGTTTGAATTGTTAAGTTGATTTGGGATTTCGGTCAATTCGTCTGGCCAATGCTATCAATAAGAATTCCAAAACACTTGAACAGAGCAAACAAACACAATATTACTTCCAAAATTGGTAAATGAAATAAATTTATGTATAATTTTATTTTTTATATATTAAAAGTATAATTTTCTGAAATTAGATAATTAAATTAATTGGATATTAGGAATGATAATACTAGATTATCGTTTATTAGTTTTGTCAGCACCACTAAATCATTTTCTATTATTATATGTTATAAGGTGTTAAAACTTATAAAAAGGGTTTATTTGATTTGAAAATGAAATAAATTTAAATTAAGGATTTAAGAATTTAATTTTCGGCACTTTATAAATCTTGATTTTCATGGTTGAACGAATATATTATTTGAAAGTATTTTCAAATATAAATTGTTTTAAAAGAATCTTAAAATAAAGTAAATCAGCACTCTCCTCATTTGTCGTTGAAAAATAATTTTTGGTAATGACTACAACATCAGCGGCATTCATTTTCGAGTCTCGAAGTGGAGAGACCACGTAGCAGCTTTGCTACACTTTTGTTTTGGACAATAAATTTCATTTGAATTTCTTGTGTATAATTTGAATTTTGTTAGCACCAGAATTGGTCACTAACATCCTTAAGAGAGATTGTGCAGAGAGATTAATGAAGAAAGTAAAGTTAAACAGAGAACAGTACATAAATTTAAATGTAGAAAAGATGAACACCAGATTTATAGTGGTTCAGCGTAATTGCCTACATCCACTTTGAGGTAGATCTTTATTGCTTTTCTCAATAACCGATTACAAATACAATCCATATACCAATTATGTTGAATAAAATTGCTAAGCAAAAGAGATAAGTCTTGAATGAGTCTTGATTGCGGTAGAGTCTCCCCGGTGTTCTCCCAAAAAAGGTCCATTTCACTGTGCCCCTACCTCTTTATTTATAGGCGAAGATGGGTTGGACTTCCCTGGTGGGCCAGGTAGCTAAGTAGCATGGCCCAAAAAGAGTAATCTCTGTGTGCCGATCCATATATGCCGAACGGCAAAATGCCGAACAAGGCATTAATGTCGAACGATATCCTCTTGCCGAACAAAGTGATGCCGAACACTCTCAATGTCGAACGAAGTGATGCCGAACATTCTGAATGCCGAACGAAGTATTTGGGCCGAACGACACTAGAAGCCGATCGTTCCCAAATACCGAACGAGATTTATGCCGAACTACACTGGAAGCTGAACCAGTGTGTTGTGCCGAACGACTCTGGATGCCGATCGATCTCAAATGCCGAACGAGATTTGTGCCGAACAAAGTGATGTGCCGAACAAGGATTTGATGCCGAACGGTATGGAATGTCGAATGGCTCTGCCATGCCGAACTTCCATACATGCCAAATTATATACAATACCGAACGACACTCAATGCCGAGCGCTCTTACATGCCGAACTTCCCATAGATGCCGATCGAACTTGAGTGCCGAACGAATCGGCTGTGCCGCACGACTCTGGAAGCCGAGCGCTTTCTAATTGCCGAACGCTCCTAAGTGCCGAGCGTTCCTGAATACCGAGCGTTCTGGATGCCGAACGATTCATAAATGCCGAACAGTATGCAAATGCCGAGTACTTAGTTGCTTGGTCAAACCTTTAGGTAACACTTGCCTCCTAAAGTGTATCACGTGGTCGAACGTGATGTGCTTTGAACCATGAGTCCACTGTGCTTTGCTTCAAGATGTGGCTTAGTTTCCTCGATGGTGACTTTCCTTGATCACTAGTTGAGGCGATGTGCATCGAATGTCATGCAAATACTGAACGGTACAGTCAAAGCCGAACGTTCGATGTATGCCGAATGAATTTAAAAGCCGATGCCGAACGAGGTCGTCTTGACTGGTTCTACCGTTCATTGTCCTTCGACTTCCCCTCTTCTCCTATAAAGGTCGGCATTTTCCTTCTTCTTCTCTTTTCACTTTTTACCTCCGTTATTTTCCAAGATCTCACGACTTACCTCCCTTGAATCTCGTTCACTTCTTCGATCTTCCTTTCCTACCTGGAATCCATCACGCCTTTCCTAAGTTAAGTTCTAACAACCTTCAATCCTAAATGCACGGACCCCCAAGCTCCCTCTATACTCTTTGGTAAGAACCTTTCGATCACTCTCTCAAATTAGGAGACATTAGATATTACTCGAACATGTGAATCTTTCATAGGTCACAGAAAGTAGGGGGCGTGTGAATAAGGGTGATGAATTGAGGCTCGAATGCATTCTAGGGCTGGAATTTAGTATGCTCTTAGGTGATTTCGAGGTGGATGGGTCAGAGAAGAGAAAAGTGGAAGATGCATTGTAGTGGCTCGGCATGATCTTTCAATGCCGAGCGGTCCTATGGTAGCATGAGAATGGAGTTAGAGATCAGGCCTGTTGGTGTAGATTGATATGGCCATAGTTCGACATGACCTCCCTGTGCGGAACGAAATTTGAGTGGAAACATTGAAAGGAAGTGGAGAATAGACAGGATGCCGAACGTCATGGCTCGGCATGACTTGCCGAACAACTCGGCCATGCCGATCGGCAGAGATGTAAGGAAAAAAGGCAGAATGTTAAGGGCAGAATGTCGAGCGGTATGGCTCGGCACAATCACGGTTCGGCATGATTTGTCGCATGTCGAACGGCCAAGAGGAAGGGTTGGAAGAGTGATGCTTATGCCGAACGACGCTTGTATTCAAGCCGACCAATATTTAGGCCGAGTGGCGCTTACGCCGAATGATACTTAGGCCGAACGATATTTAGGCCGACCAATATTTTGACCGAACAATACTTAGGCCGACGAGTATTTTAGCCGAACGATACTTAGGCCGAACACCTATTCACCTTGCCTAATCATATGACAAAAACAAGGACAAGGACCTAAGCTAACGAGCATATCGAACTAATCTGGACAGTTAACTTCCTAGTTTCAGTAATCACAAGTCTGAACTTAAATTGACAAAAACAGATAATTGCCTTTAACATACATCGCCAATGTCTGAGCCATAAATTGAAAACATCATAGGGCAGGCTTTTGGAGACGGTAAGCGATGACGGTCTTCGAAGGCGACAATCCAAAGCCCAATTTTATACCATCAACTCTGTGACTTTCAATTTCTCAGCACTTATGATTGAATTATCACACTAATTCACACACCACACGGGGGGAATACTTGTGTTATTAAGTCTAACGTCGATTGTTTTTTCAAGTATAGTTAAAACATGTGCTATACCAGATTCAATTTCTATCAAAGATGTCTAGGAAATCTAGCTCCGCCACGATCTCAGATAGACGTGGGCCGTCTTCTAAACAAGGAGTCGTAGATACTTCAAACCCGTCGACTTCCCATGTTCATAACTTAGCTCCCGACGCCTTGGAGGCATCAATTTTCTTGGACATCCCGGTCGATTCATTGGCCTCGAAGATTATTGAAAGTGCACTCCGTCGAATATGCTCTGTCCATGGAATCCCCTTTGACGACATATTAATTCCATCGGGACACGATCGTCCACACTTGCCCCCAGTTGGATACACAGCTTGTAATAAGTTTATGTGCTGGGTCGGCAGCGTGCCACAGTTCAACTTATTTCTTCGGGACGTGCTGCAATACATCGACTTTGCCCCGTCACAACTGCACCCGAACGGTCATGCCTTCATCTACGGTACCTACATCCTCTTCATGAATGTACTCTCTAGGCCTCCAACCCCAGGTGACATCAGATATATATATATATATATATGATCAAGAAGCGGAGAGATAGCCCCTCTTTCATGTTTCTTGAGCCGCACCACAAATGCCAGATCTTGACTGGGCATGTAGCAAGTTTGCCATGTACAAATAGGAATGGTTTTATGTGCGTTGCCCTCTTGGTTTCACGAGGAGATGGGTGGAAGGAAGTAAGTCTTTTCTCTGGATCGATATTCATTCTTGGTCAAAGTCGTGCCTTTTTTAACTCTTTTTTCCATCTTTTCAGATATCAATCAACGTCCCGACGGCCACGGATATTCTGAAGCCGTCGAAGCTATTAAAGCCCTTCCTGCCAAAGAACGGGACATCTAAACTCTCATTTCGGATGAGTCACTTACAATGTTTGGACTGTTGGCAGAAGGCCGTCGGATAAGCCTTCCTCAAGGCGTTACCATTCCCAAGCCCGCCTCTGGCAAAGGGAAAAAACAAGCTGAGTCTTCAGCACGTAATGCTCCTGGCGCACTAGAAGAAGGAGAAATCAAGGAAATTGAAACACCCGAAGCACAAGATGAGAACATTGGTCCTACTCAGGACCCGATAGTCGAAGTTCATGACATCAAAATGTCATCTTCCCCTTCGAAGAGGAAAAAGAGACCGACATACAAGATAAGGAGGGAAAAAGTTGGCGCAACCTCTAAAGTTACTCTTATTCCGACAGAGAAAGAGGCTTCCACATAATGTTTAGAAAGTTCTTTAAAGGGCCTCTCGAACCTCTCCATACCTGAGGATCTACTTAATTATGATTTTGACGATCCGGAGGCACTTAAACTTCACTCGCCCATTAGAGACGATGCACGCGTTCAAGCCCAAACTCAGGGAGAAAAAACTCCCATTAGTAAAAAAAACTGGTCCGTCGGGGGAAACACTAGGACACAAACACATGCACTCCACCTTGCACTTAAATTTCAGCTGTCACACTACTCTTTGCTAATTCGTTGTTATTTAAATTCTGTGTAGGTGACATAGGGCATACACATGGAAATGATCGTCTCCGCAGGTCGTCTACCTTCCATCATTCTGGATGGGACTTAGGTTCCAGAAAACGTTGAGATAGAGAGTGTGATGGCGATAGGGATTATCATTCCCGGGATTCATCATCTCGGAAGAAAACATATTATCAACCCAAATACCACCTACATCCCTCTTCTCACTCAGGGCAAAGCTAAGATAAGAACGGCCATAAGGGTCGCAATCCGATATTCCCCGTGATCAACACTCCGATACCTCCTCCACCCAACAGTCCCGGGATCCTCACAGGAGAGCTGAACTTTCGAAGCCGTCTCCTCCTGTTCCTGCAATAGATCCATCAGTATCGGAGAGACTGACCGAGCTTAAAGTTAAATTCCCAAAAATCTGCTTTGATGGTCTGAAGTTTCTCCCGGCGATCCATCATATTCCTGGAGATGTCAAGCAGAGTGTTATCGTATGCACCAACGACGTCTATGTTCAGCATGACGCATTCATTCATCTTGCTGAGAAAGTGTCTGAAGTCTCCATAGAACGCCAACATGAGATTGATCGCCTGAAGCTTGAGGCTATTCACGACAAAGACATTATCAAAGCTCAGGACAAAGAGATTGTGTCTTACAAATCTCAGCTTGATGCCGCCCAGCAGAGTGCCAAAGATACCGCTGAAGCCATAACTTGTTTGGAATCAACTCGCAAAAAAGAAATCGACGAGGCGGTACAACGCCATGGGGCTTTAGCTTTGGAGAAAGACTCGGTGCAAAACGAGAGGGATGAATTCTGCCTCCGAGTCAAAGAACTTGAGGAGCGACTCCGCAAAGAGCAAGAAGAGAAGATTGCTGCCCAAGAAGAGTCGGAACGGTATTGCGACGAGATCGTTGCAACGCAATTCCTAAAGGTGAAACTTGAGGGCGAGCTTTCTAAAGTTGAGGTGCTGAAGGATGACGCCCGTGAAGAGGGTAAAAAGATAGCATCTGCGAAGATCGACTCCCGTCTTGAGGCGGCAAAGGAAGAAGGTAGGGAAGAGGTCAAAAGCATGTTCGTCCCGCTTATCGCCGAATTCAATTCCCCGCATTCTCATGCACCGAAACTTAACTTTTCTGGGGGAGGGCTATCTAAATTCTTTGGCCGAGGCGCGGGAGACCTTAATTGAAATCAAGAAGGCCGAACACGGTATCGAGGAGGTTGATGAGGGGGCATTGGTAAAATAATTCCTTGAGGGAAACGAGCCTTCGGACCGGTCAGCGGCTAAAGCCCTTTATTGCAATGGCTCCCCCTCAACGAAAGGGAAAGAAGTTATCGCTGGTCCATCCAGGATCGAGTCTCCAGCTCGTGTGCCTACCTAGCCGGCCAGTCGGCCGATACTCGATCCTTTTGAACAACACATCGGCTATGACTCGGAGGACCCCGACCTTGGTGTTCACGTTTTGTCCCCTATTCCAGAGGGTGAGACCCCCCTGACGACTGTGAGCCAGCCGGAACCTGGTAAGAAACTCTTTTGCTTTAACATTCCAAGAGTTTTCGTTTTTCATCAGAAGCTATTGCATTCTAATACTTGCTTTTCTTGATTTTTTGCAGGCCTTTTTGATCTTGAGCCCACTCCGAGGAGCGATGTCGCCAAGAAGGTGAGGGAAAGAACGAGTGAAGCCACTCACGTAGAAGAGGCTCCCGGTCCAGATGCTCGGGTGATCGGAGCGCTTGATGAGGAAAAATCTGAGACTTCCTCTTCCATCGATGGGAGTTGTGAAGTTTAAATTACAGGTGTCTCTGAGCACACATCTAAACTGAGCATGAAGGAGCGGCTTGAGAAAGAGAAAGAATAGACGATCAAGGTCAAGGTCGAACCTCATACCGTGGACCTGGACGATCCTTTGAACAAACTATTGAAGGTCATCCTCCCAGGCGGGTTCAAACCCATGGATGTTCCTCGTACTTCTTTAGTTGTCACTCCCCTTTCAAAGAAAGCTATCAAGGGTAAACATACCAGGGAAGAGTCATCTGGCAAAAAGTCGAAGAAGTCGAAGAAGTAGTCTTCGCTCTCGTTCAACAAGAGCTAGTTTAGATTACGTAATTATTTTTATTTTCGTAGTTCATGTAAATAAAATTATTTTTGATGAATAAAACTTAGTTCCTTTCCCTCTCAGAGGACTATTGTTGTTTGGTTTTTTGTATAACCATGGTCAAAACCCAAGCTACTGCGAGTTACATGAACTTCTCGATTCATCTACAAACAAGTTGACAACTTCCTTGGTATTTGCACATTCTTTTATCCCACACTCTAGGGACTTAGAATATTTTCCAATCTGTACGCCAATGGCTCGATGACTTCAAGTCATTTATATCTAGTCCGCCCTCAAGGGACCTGGACATTTAAATCGTTTATACTCTGGTCCGCACTCCGGGGACTCAGAGTACTCCAGTCCGCACTCCGGGGACTTGGAGATTTTTCTTCATTTATACTCGAGTCCGCACTCTGGGGGCTTAGAGTACTCTAGTCTGCGCTACGGGAATTGGAGATTTGGAATCGTTTATACTCGCAGACTTAGAGTACTCCAGTCCGCCCTCCGGGGACTTGGAGACATTGAGTCGTTTATACTCGAGTCCTCACTCTGGGGACTTAGAGTACTCCAGTCCGCGCTTCGGGGACTTGGAGATTTTTGGACTTAGAGTACTCCAGTCCGCACTCTGGGGACTTGGAGAGTTTGAGTTGTTTATACTCGAGTCCGTGCTCTGGGGACTTAGAGTACTCCAGTCCGCACTTCGAGGACTTGAAGAGTTTGAGTCGTTTATACTCGAGTCCGTGCTCTGGGGACTTAGAGTACTACAGTCTGCACTCCGGGGACTTGGAGAGTTTGAGTCGTTTATAATCGAGTCCGCACTCTGGGAGTACTCCAATCCGCACTCCGGGGACTTGGAGATTTTGAGTCGTTTATACTCGAGTTTGCACTCTGGGGACTTAGAGTACTCCAGTCCCCCTTCGGGGACTTGGAGATTTTGAGCCGTTTATACTCGAGTCTGCACTTTGGGGACTTAGAGTACTCCAGTCCGCACTCCGGGGACTTGGACATTTCGAGTCGTTTATACTCGTTCGTACGTCAGACAGAGTAATGTATCTCTTAGCCATTTATTACAGCGTTATCATACACAAGAACATCGACAATTCATGGGAAAAAGAAATGGCTTCAAGCCTTTGTTAATGCAAATAAGCTAAATTGTCTTTTTACATGCCGTAAACTAGGAATAAAAACTTGCTGGAAATAAATGCAACTAAAATTTGGAAGAAATGAACTAAGTGTAATAATGCCGCAAATGTTCACCATTACATGCTCGGGGGAGTGTCGCACCATCGACGGTCGCTAGCTTGAAAGTTCCTTCTCCAAGCTTCCGTTCAATGACGTATAGACCTTCCCATGTGGGGCTCATGTGTGATGGAATTTGGAAAACTCATTTCAAAACGATATCACCCATGCCAAAGATTCTTGGTCGGACTTTTTTATTATAATATCGAGCAACTCATTGCCTATAGGTGGCCGCTCTTAAATTAGCTTCTTCGTGTTTTGCATTAATGAAGTCCAACGATTCCAACTAGAGATATTGATTTGACTCAGGGTCATAATAAGTTAGCCGATGTAATGGGAATTCAAGTTCCACGAGTATGACAAGTTCCACGCCATATGCTAATGCGAATGGAGTGTGGCCAGTCGTGGACTTTTGCGTGGTTATGTAAGCCCAAAGCTATCGGAAGCTCATCCACCCACTTGCCTCTAGCCTTTTCCAAATGTTTTTTCAATATGGATTTGATTATCTTGTTTACGGCCTCTACTTGTCCATTAGCTTTCGGATGAGCAATTGCTGCAAATTTTTTCTCAATGCCATATTTTTGGCAAAATTCCCTGAACTCTTTGCTTTCAAACTGAGTTCCATTGTCTGTAATGATGGTTCGTGGCAGGCCAAAGCGGCATACGATATTTCGTATAATGGAATTAATGACTTTCTTGGTGGTGATAGTGGCCAAAGGCTCTACTTCTGCCCACTTGGTAAAGTAATCGACTGCAACAATCGCGTATTTTGCACCACCTTTGGATAAGGATAAGGAACCGACTATATCAATCCCCCACATTGCAAACGGCCAAGGACTAACCATTTATGTGAGTTTCGTCGGCGGAACTCTTGGGATTTTCACATATTTTGGCATTTGTCACATCTTCTTACGTAGTCTACGGTATCCCGATTTATAGTTGGTCAATAGTATCCATCACGGAGGATTTTCTTTGCTAACGTCTACCCCCTGGTATGGTCGTCACATTCACCTTCAGGACTTCCATCAGGACTTATTTTATCTCATCATGGGCAATGCACCAGAGCAATGGGGTCGAGAATCCCCTCCGATACATTATTCCATCCTGCATTACATAACGAGAATCCTTACGAATGACTTGTCGTCTTTTGCTCCTTCTTTCGGGCACAGTCCCGTGTAACAAGTACTGCTTGAATGGGGTCATCCATGACTCCTTCTCGATTTTTGTTTCTAACATGAAATGTGTCTCCATTATATTTATGCTTGGAACATGTAAGGATTCAACGGGAAACAATCTCATCTGATGCGCATCGCCAGTGCTTGCAAAGTTTTGCCAATGAATCAGCTGCTCTGTTTTGCTCACGCGGAACATGTGAAATATCATAATACTCGAGATTCACTAGCAGCTCCTGAACTTGGGCCAAATACGGGGAAAGACTCTGCCCCGTGCTTGGTAGTCTCCACGCACTTGATACACCACCAATTGCGAGTCGCAAAAAATTTCAACCGATATTATTCCCAGTTCTTTGACGAGTCTTAAGCCGGCAGTCAATGCTTCATAGTCGACTTCGTTATCCGTTGCTGTGAATTCGAGCTTCAAAGCGTAGCAAGCTGATCGGCTTTAAGGAGTTACAAGAACTATGCCAACCCCCTAACAACGGTCGTTAGATGCCCCCATCGGTGTACATCTTCCATCGGATGGGAGGAATGACATTGCAGCTGTTTGATTCGTCTGTCATGGTGAATTCAGCGATGAAATCCGCTAGTGCTTGTCCCTGTATGGCCTTTCGCGGCAGGTAAGTAATATCGAATTGACTCAGTTCGATATTCCATTTTAACATTCTTCCAGAAGTTTCCAGTCGTTGGTGTATCTGACACAAGGGTTGATCAGTGTAAACCCTAATTGGGTGTGCCTGAAAATATGGGCGAAGCTTGCGTGATGCAATCACCAAGCAGTAGGCTAATTTCTCGATCTTGGGATAGTTTCTTTCTGCCCCCGTCAAACGTTCACTAATATAGTAACTTGCTTTTGAACTTGGTCCTCTTCATGAACCAGAGCCGTACTAATAGCATGTTGGGGTACTGTCAAGTATACATATAGCATTTCATGGTCAAACGGTTTTGATAGCACCAGAGGGCTTTCTAAGTGCCTTACTAGAGCTCCGAATGCTTCCTCATAGTCGGATGTCCACTCAAAATTTCTCTTTCCTTTCTTTATCACATCGAAGAAAGGAATACACATGTCTGTAGCACTAGATATAAATCGACTCAACACAGGCACTTTTCCATTCAAGCTTTGCACCTGCTTTATGGTTCTAGGCACTTGTATATCTCGGATAGCTTGAATTTTCTCCGGGTTAGCTTCGATTCCCCGCGCATTCATAATGAAACCCACAGACTTTCCCAATACTATGCCAAATGAATACTTCAAAGGATTGATCTTCATTCTGTAATGCCTGAGTATATCAAACATTTCTGCTAAGTCTCGTATGTGGTCGTTTGACTGCCGTGACTTCACGAGCATGTCATCCACATAGACCTCTATCGTTCTACCAATCTGATCCTTAAACATTTGATTCACCAGACACTGGTACGTTGCCCCCACGTTTTTCAATCCAAAGGGCATTACTGCATAGCAATATATCCCCATATTTGTGAAAAAACTGGTGTGCTCTTGGTCTGGAATGTGCATCGGGATCTGATTGTATCCTGAATACACATCCATAAATGACAATAATTCATGTCCGGCGGTAGAGTCGGCGAGTTGGTCGATTCTAGGTAAAGGGAAACTATCCTTCGAGCATGCTTTATTCAGATCGGAGTAATAAACACAATTTCTCCACTTTCCATTTGCTTTCTTCACTAGCACTGGGTTAGATACCCATTCACGGTAGAGGGCGTCGCGGACGAACCCATTGGCTTTGATTTTGTCCACCTCCTCTTTGAGAGCCGCAGAGCTCTCCGGGTCCATACCTCTCCTTTTCTATTTTACAGGAATGTGTTTCAGGTCTATGTTCAACATATGACTCGCAATTGCTGGAGAAATCCCACACATATCAGAGTGTGTCCAAGCGAACATGTCCAGATTTGTCCGGAGGAAATCAGTAAGATCCTTGGCCACTGAGGGGTCGAGTTGTGATCCAATTTTAAGAACTCGTGATGGGTCATCCCGGCTGAATGGAATGTCGATCGTCATCTCAACCGGTGCTACGTTTGTTTCCCTGGGTTCCCCATCATCATCTCTCGGATCTATATCTCTAAGGATTCGAGAATGCTGCCCGAGCCAGGGCTTGGGCACTACTTGTCAATCATCAGTCTTTAGGATGCGGACGGAGCTATCCGCAACCTTTCCCTTCTCTCTCTGCTAAGCTTCACTCAGTTCTACCACATATCATGGGCGACCGGTCGCCTGATCGCTATGTACAACACCGACTCCTTTATCCGTCGAAAATTTTAATGTCAAATACCATGGGGCCAAAGCAGTCCTAAATTTTTCCAACGCTGGGCGACCTAAAAAGACATTGTATGGAGAGTCAACATCCATTACTATGAACGGTAGGACTCGCACTCTCCTAAGCTCACCTTCCCCCAGTTTAACTAGTAGCTCTGTATACCCCATCGCGTCGGTTGTAGCACTGTTAAAGCCGTGGATACGAGCTTTGCATGGTTTCAAATCTTTCGTTTCCATCTTTATTTGGTCATAAGATTTCTTGAAGATGATGTTGACAGAGCTTCCACAATCAATCAAGATTCTTTTCATGTAAGTTGGCCTAATTATTGCAGATATAACCATCCGGTCGATAGTAGGAGCCTCCACCTTGTCCGTGTCTCGACTCCTAAACACTATATCGTCAGTCATCATGCGTTGTTGTTTTGCAGGGGTTCCATCTTCCACATTTGAACAACATTCATAATTAGCATGCCTCAAGGAGGTAGCATATCGTTCCATCTCCTGCCAACTCTTGTCTGCAGGATGAGGTCCTCCGACAATAGTGTTTATGATCAATCTACCCACAGTCCAAGCAGGTTGTTCTGGTTGGCGTGGAGCCTGCCCGCGTCTGGGGTCTGATGTTCCTTGCCTTCCATCTTCCGGGTTTTTGACAAATTCCTGCAGTTTTTTCTGTTTGATCAACTTTTCTATGGCGTCATGGAGGTGTCTACACTCTTCAGTATTGTGTCCATTAGTCTCGTGGAAGCGACAATACTTCCCTGTTCGTTTCTGTTCTTCAGTAGACTCCTTTGGGCTTGGCTTTCTGTATTCAAAGGTGTTACAGGTAGATAGATAAATGTTTTCAAGAGAAGTATTCAGTGGGGTGTATTCATTGTAGGTCGGAATCCTTGGCTTCCATCTCCCTGCTTCTCTTTTCTTTCCAGGATTTCCACCGCCGGATCCTTTGGACTGCCCAGGCTTGTTCTGGACGTTGACTTGAACTTTTCCCGAACTATCGCCGGACTGCTTCACGGCGATGTTACTTTTCACAGTCTCCTAAACATGCCCTATACCTTATCTCCTCTCGTCCATAGAGCCTCCTCCCTCCGTATTAACTGATGAGCTTTGGAATAGAATCGTTCCAACATAGCTGGGGGCTTTTCCGCCAACAAATCTCCAAACTCTGAGTCTGGATCTACACCTCGCATTACCGCCATCAAAATTGCGTGGTCGTTAGGATTGCTAACTTCAGCGGCGACAACATGAAACCTCCGTAAGTATGCTTTCAAATACTCTCCCGGAGCCTAGATTACGCTTGATAATGACATTACGTCCTTTGGACGGGTAGCATGTATCCTGAATTGTTCAACAAATTTCATCGCTAACTCGTTGAAGCTGGATATAGATCGCGGAGGGAGCCGAGTAAACCATATAGTGCCGATTCTGGACAGAGTGATTGGGAAACACCTACACTTAGTCGCGTCATTTGCCCAAGCCGAATCCATCCATTCGTACCTCATCACGTGTTGCCTAGGGTCAGTCTTCCCTTCGTAGGCTGGGATAGTCGGCATATTGAATTTCTTGGGGTACTCAGCCTGTAGGATAACACCTGTGAAGGGAGTATGACTCCTGGACTCTCTCCAATCTTCGTTGGTCATGCCTTGGTTCTCTCTCATCAACTGCCTGATCACGGCTGATAAATCTGGAGTTCGTATGGAAGGTGGGAGGTTGGGTTCCGTTCCACGGGGCCGTGCGGGTTGATGTCCCGCTTGATTTGGGTCTTGGTGATCCAGGCGTCTGGTCTCATCACATGCCTGATCCCTGGCGGATCGATCTGAGGCACCTGCTTGTCCAGCTTCGTCCCTACGGCGTCTATGCCTAGGAGGTTCATCAGCTGAGGTCGAGCAATCAAATTCAGAATAAGGAGCAGGACTACTTCCAGAATTCTGATGCTGCTGTTGGGCAAGCTGAGTCATGAGATTAGTGTTGGCTTGAATCTGCTCAGCAAGTTGCCTTCTACTTTCCCTGAGTTCTCTTATCAAGTCGTTGAACTCTGTTCGGGGAACGACCTTCGCTTGGTTCTGAGTGGTGGGCTCTGCGCCTTGAGTTGCCTGATGGTTGCTAGGCCCATATTTATAGTGGTTCGACGTAATTGCCTAAGTCTACTTTGAGGTAGATCTTTATTGCTTTTCTTAATAATCGATTACAGATACAATCTGTACACCAATTATGTTGAATACAATTGCTAAGCAAAAGAGATAAGTCTTGAATGAGTCTTGAATGCGTAGAGTCTCTCCGGTGTTCTCCCAAAAAAGGTCAATTTCACCGTGCCCCTGCCTCTCTATTTATAGGCAAAGATGGATTGGACTTCCCTATTGGGCCAGGTAGCAAAGTAGCTTGGCCCAAAAAGAGTGATCTCTGTGTGTCGATCCATAGATGCCGAACGGCAAAATGCCAAACAAGGCATGAACGCCGAACGCTATCCTCATGCCGAACGAAGTGATGTCGAACACTCTGAATGCCGAACGAAGTGATGCCGAACACTCTGAATGCCGAATGAAGTATTTATGCCAAACGACATTGGAAGCCGATCGTTTCCAAATGACGAACAAGATTTATGCCGAACGAAACTCAAACCCGACCCAATGCATTATGTCGAACGACTCTGGATGTCGATTGATCTCGAATGTCGAACGAGATTTGTGCTGAACGAAGTGATGTGTCGAACAAGATTTTGATGTCGAACGGTATGGAATGCCGAATGGCTCTGCCATGCCGAACGTCCATACATGTCGAACGATATACAATACCGAACATCACTCAATGCCGAGCGCACTTGCATGCCGAACATCCCATAGATGCTGATCGAACTTGAGTGCCTAACGAATCAGTTGTGCCGGACGACTCTGGAACATGAGCGATTTCTAATGCCGAACGCTCCTAAATGCCGAGCGTTCCTGAATGCCAAGCGTTCTGGATGACGAAAGATTCATAAATGCCGAACAGCATGCAAATGCCAAGTACTTAGTTGCCTGGTCAAACCTTCAGGTAACAATTTCTTATGATTAAATTGATTTATAAAATGTATATGTATATAATTATTTCAAAATAGTTTGAAGCGAAACCGAAAATTTGATTCTTAAGTTTTATATTAAGAAATGGTTTCAATTACTGAAATAAAGTGCAATTTTTGAATAAGTGGAATATCTAAAACGATAAGTGAAATTTAACCAACTTGAAATGGTTGAATTTGAATAAAAACTTATGTGTATAATACTAAATTTCATTCTAATATATATAACTTGCTTAAAATATTCAAAAATTTAAAAGGTTAGGGTTCACATATAATTAAAGATTATTCAAGAGGAAACTTAAGCAATAAATTGTTCAAACCAAAATCTGGCTTAATATAAATGTTGTAAATAAAAGAAAATTTGTATAGTATTTAATTTCACTCATATGCTTAATATAACTTACCTAGAAATAGTTAATGAGAATGGGTAATTGAATAATATACAACATAAATGTAAGCAATAGGATATCAAAAATGATATTTTGTTAAGGGAATGTACTGATAAAAAATTGGATAAAAAATTGTATAATTAAAAAAATTTATTTTTTGAATAATATATGGTTATAAAATGTATGCACCTAATATATATTGCAAAATATGTTAAGTGAAATAAATAAATAAGAGAAAAAAGACTATTTAAGCAGATAAATATGAACTTAAGAATAGTGAACAAGAATTTTTATGGAATCAAATTAGCTGAAGATAAATGGATAAAATAAATGAGTCAATACAAAAATGAATTTGTTTGAAAGAAATGTTGATAAAATGAAAGAAAATCAATTTTAAATTGAATGACTATCTATTAGTTGAATAAAATAGATTAAACCAAATTGTTGAAATTAATTTATCTAAAATTGAAATCTATATGATTTTGAATAATTGAAGTTGAATGTTAAGGTAGAATTAACTATGGTTGACCTAATAGATTTAATAAATGAGTAAAATAAAAAAAATTATGGCGAAAATTTTGTAATAAATGTTAATTAATTGAAACAAATCAATTGAATGAAAATATATGGTGTTGAAATCAATCAAATGGGAACAATATATTTGATTGATTAAATAAAATGAACTGGAATCAATTAATTGAATATATACCAATTTAAAAAAATAAATGTAGTTTGTATGGTTTTAAATTAATTGTTTTATTTTATATTTCAAATCTGTTTTTCTTTCTGGTTGTTTCTATTCTCCTATTTCCTTCAGTTTCAGGGACGTAAAGTTTTGAGTGGGGAAGAGTGTAACGACGTGTAAATTTTAATGGTTTTAATAACGTAATTAACTGAATTTTTGTGAAATTTTAAATAATTGAATTTGAAATAAAGATTTGATATTTGGAATATGTCAATATAAATATAGAAAATGGTAAATTTTCATCATAAAATATGGAAGTCTATTTTTGTGCAAATTTATTTAAATTTGAATCGGTTAAAGTTGATGATAACAAAATATTTTTCAAACCTGAATATTTTTATACAATAAATTTGTAAATCATCGTATGAGTGAGACGTCATATTTTATTTCATCAAATTTGAATTGTTTTTGCTCCGTTTATCTTATTTTAGACATTTAGCAGCATTTTCGATACCGAATATCGACTTTTGATAGGATGGTTGTATCACTGATATCTTTGTATCGTCTTTATCGTCTAGTCGTGCTGATCTTCAGAGTATATTCATCCATATATTTCGGAGTTCGGGACATGAAGAAATCAGTAAACAAATCAATCGACCTTTTAGCTTCCTAGACCTTTTTATTTTCCACCGTATACATCAATTAGCCATTTGTCCTTAATGTTCTTGAATTCTACAGGTGTGACTTTTGCTTTCCATTGGTTCCAATATTTATTAACCGGTCTATTTTTTTCTATGACCATTCATTTCCTTTGAACTGTTTCGTTTTAAATATTATATTTTATTTATAAGAGCTGTATATTATATTTCCCTGCTGCGTTTTTTTAGTATTCTTCTTCCTCTCTTATTTCTTTCTTCACGTCTGCTCGCCTCTATGTTTCATCTTCAAAAAAAGAGAAAGTTTTCCCCCTTCTTTATTTACTTGGGAAATAGAAATAAAGAGAGAAACATAAATTATATATGATGTAGATTTTCACTTATTGTAATGGGCTTCCTAATGTCGCTCGTCTCCTTCAGTTTTGCCGAGATCTCCACCAGCTCATTTCCCCGCGTCCCACCCTCTCCCTAATCGAACGACCCACCCACGCCTAACTTTGCTCCACCTCAAACATTGGCCCCACTTGGAACACCACGTCCCCCTCCACCATGGTGTGTTGTCTCAGCCACCTTACTCATTTGCCGATTCCCACATCCAACCCAATGCTCCTTTCTCCGCCTTAAACTCCTCCGCCCCAGCCTCCTTCCCTCGCAACACCCCGCCAGCGCCTCCAACCCCCAGCTTCGGCCAAGCCTCAACCAACCATTACCTGTGCGTTAACCCTCCTATCGAGATCACCTCCTCTCCATCCCACTACCAAGCGTCTTATATCGCCTCACCAACATTTGCCAACCCCTTTTATTTTTGTTCTGTGCTTTTTTTTTATATACATATTCGAAGGTATATATTTTTGTCCGTTTTATATGTATGTGTTTATGTAGGTTTTATATATATTATCGTTTTCCATTTTCTCCGTTTATCAAAGCTTGCAAATATCTATTCATAATAACAAAACCAGCATCTCCCAGATCAGAATATTGGATGATTATATAGATCAACTGTATATAAGTACTATATATATAAGCTATATTGGTTGTATAAGTTTATATTTGATCTGGAAAGAAGATCACGTGTTTACTAAATATATGAATATGCATGAGTTTACTTTTGTTGTTCTTATTTTACAGTTTACAGTCTTGGGATTTTAACAGTATTATATGTTCACAATGTATATGATATTATATACAGGTAAATAGGCATAAGGAAGAAGTTACAAAAAACTTTAGTCTCAGGACAACAAGTTTGCTTTTTAGTTTGAAGGACATTTTTTAGTGTAAACTGAAAATGATAGTTACAACTATCATTCTGCGATTTACACTAAAAAAATGTCCTTCAAGCTAAAAAACAAACTTCTTGTCCCTGAAACTAAATTTTTCTCTAACTTTTTCCTTTAGCCTAAAAACCCCTATTATATATATGTTTCTAATATATATATAACTTATTTTGTAAGTCTGTGATGGTTTATGGTATTTATTTTAGATAAAATATGTATGTAGTATATAGATATGTTATATGTTATATAGATAAGTTGTATATATGCTTTTACCTACACATGTTTGTCAGCATAGTTGTTTATATATAATTTGCTCTGTTGTGTAAGTTTATTTATCATATTGTTGAGATATTAGTATATTTCATGCATATGTTATCAGTTATATATGATAGTTCATATATAAAGGTGGATCTTTGCTTGCTGATTTATATTTTTCAGATATATTGGTTTCAATATATATATATATAGGTAGATCTTAATGAACAATTATCTTAGATAAGGTTTAAAAAAATGTAACATATATACTGTGATTTTGTAGCTTACATATATAAGCTTACTTATGCATTAAGTATTGATTTAGAGAAATGATATAGATTTTGATTTTTGCTAATGTTTGATTTTTCCAAATATACTATAAAGGTATATTTTGTTTAATATGTGCGTAAGTTAAATATTGATTTTCAAATTATAATGTGTATATATTTTAAATACATGTTCTAAATTTAATAATTATCTTGATATATATATATATATATCATATATTTTGTTGGGCTTATATCAAGCTAATTTGATTTTTTTTTCTCATCGATTCCCATTCATCGCTTTGTTTGTCAAATTCGTGCCAATCTTGCTTTGTTTTGGAATTCGTGCTTGGATTTGTAACTCATATCATTGTAAATTTCTTCTAGCCTTGAAAGGTGAGCAATCACTCACGATTAAAATTCTTTTATTTATTAAGTTGAATTTCACTTGAAACGACAATTGAAATATGCTGCTAATTTGAACTGTTAATTATTTAATTGTTATATATATGATATGTTGTTATCTGTAATTGTTCACCTGTGGGATATGACACCATATCCTATTGTTTATATTATATTTCAATGTTGTTGATGAGATATGCTTGTTGTTGATATATTATAATATTATCATAATTATTCTCACTCTGCAAGTTCCATGTTTGTATATAATTTCCTATGGGTTGAAATGATACATACCCAAACCTTTTTGTAGAATAGGAGAAAATCGTTATGGGTTAAAATGATAAAACCAAGCGATTTTCATTTATTTTGAATTTCTAGGTTTGCGGGTTGACATGATATATACCCATAAATGTTTAAATTGCGGATTGAAATGATAAATATCTCTATCACTTGACTATCGGATAGAAAATTATATACAGACACCACTGGTCTATTTTGAAAAATGACTTTTGAATTTTGATAGGAAATATATGGATTTTAATAATGTAAAGATATTTTATTTTGAAAATTTTATATTTTTAAATTTATAAGTTTTGGAAATTTTAATTTATAAGTTAGTTTTAAAAATATAAATTTTAAGATTTTCTTATAAATTATTACTTTGAAAATAAATAAAATAAGATGTAATACAATTATAATTAATAATAAGATTTAATTTAATAAAGCGTAATTAATTTATTAAATAATATGTTTTAAATTATTTATCTAAAAATTTATATTAATACTTTAAAATAGATTAATAACTTTAATAATAAAGGTTGGGAAGATAAATAATGTTGACCTGGAATTTAAATTGGTTAATAAGTGAATTTAAATAAGAATTGATTTAAACTTATTGATTTTTGAGATTTGTAAATATAATTTATAACTTGATTTAATAGATGGTGATTAAATGATTATTCTCAACTTTAAATAGAATTGAGATTGAGTATTTTATATTGATTTAAATTTATAAATTGAGATTTTATTTAATTTTTATTAAAATGATTAAGTGATTATTTTCCACTTTGAATAAAATTAAAGTTAAATGTTGAAATATTAATTAAAATTTATATTGTAAATGTTTGAATATTTAAACTTGAATCTTTGAACTTTAAATTGAAATGGTGAAAGTGATATTGATTTAAATTGAATTTTGGAATTTAAGATGATTTAAATCGACTTGCGAAATTGGAGGAAACTAATTTTTATGTAAAGTACTTTATTATACATATGAACTATTTTAATTTATAAAGTATTTTAATAAATACATTATTTTAAACGTCTAAACTGTTTAGGTGGAAAGTTTTATGATTTCAATGTTGTTGATGAGATATGCTTGTTGTTGATATATTATAATATTATCATAATTATTCTCACTCTGCAAGTTCCATGTTTGTATATAATTTCCTATGGGTTGAAATGATACATACCCAAACCTTTTTGTAGAATAGGAGAAAATCGTTATGGGTTAAAATGATAAAACCAAGCGATTTTCATTTATTTTGAATTTCTAGGTTTGCGGGTTGACATGATATATACCCATAAATGTTTAAATTGCGGATTGAAATGATAAATATCTCTATCACTTGACTATAGGATAGAAAATTATATACAGACACCACTGGTCTATTTTGAAAAATGACTTTTGAATTTTGATAGGAAATATATGGATTTTAATAATGTAAAGATATTTTATTTTGAAAATTTTATATTTTTAAATTTATAAGTTTTGGAAATTTTAATTTATAAGTTAGTTTTAAAAATATAAATTTTAAGATTTTCTTATAAATTATTACTTTGAAAATAAATAAAATAAGATGTAATACAATTATAATTAATAATAAGATTTAATTTAATAAAGCGTAATTAATTTATTAAATAATATGTTTTAAATTATTTATCTAAAAATTTATATTAATACTTTAAAATAGATTAATAACTTTAATAATAAAGGTTGGGAAGATAAATAATGTTGACCTGGAATTTAAATTGGTTAATAAGTGAATTTAAATAAGAATTGATTTAAACTTATTGATTTTTGAGATTTGTAAATATAATTTATAACTTGATTTAATAGATGGTGATTAAATGATTATTCTCAACTTTAAATAGAATTGAGATTGAGTATTTTATATTGATTTAAATTTATAAATTGAGATTTTATTTAATTTTTATTAAAATGATTAAGTGATTATTTTCCACTTTGAATAAAATTAAAGTTAAATGTTGAAATATTAATTAAAATTTATATTGTAAATGTTTGAATATTTAAACTTGAATCTTTGAACTTTAAATTGAAATGGTGAAAGTGATATTGATTTAAATTGAATTTTGGAATTTAAGATGATTTAAATCGACTTGCGAAATTGGAGGAAACTAATTTTTATGTAAAGTACTTTATTATACATATGAACTATTTTAATTTATAAAGTATTTTAATAAATACATTATTTTAAACGTCTAAACTGTTTAGGTGGAAAGTTTTATGATTTCAAAGTGTTATGATTTCGAAGTGCTACGATTTCAAAAGTGTTATGATTTTGAAAGTGTTATAAATTTTGAAAGAGTTACATTCTGAAAACGAATATTACTAAAAGTGAATAACAATATCGAATATGATATGATTTTCAAATGAAAATGACATTTTGATTTGAAGTATGAGTTATTTGAAATAAAATGACCATGGTGTGAAATAAGCGTTTGGTTGTTAAGAGACCGGGATCAGATATTGCCATATTCTTTGCCAATACCTAAAACCACTTTATCAACTATGCACGTGGTGGACATTCCAGAATGAAGTAGGATGATTTGGTGACGATTTTATATGGTATTTACGTAGCCCTGACTCGTGTGAGTCAGTTTGATGCGCTAAAATAGGAGCCACGCTGAGCCAAGTAAGGTCATTCCTCCTACCAAACATATTTCATCGATACCATTCTATTGCTTTTGTGATTTGATTGGGTGCACCTTTGATTTAGGAGTGTGTCACGAGGTGGGCCATGGTAGCTGCTGCGCGTTACCACCAGTCTGGATCCGCAAAAGGTATATCTATCCTGGCATTGCCTCGAGTGCCTTGTCACATGCGCTGTTGCGCCTTCTACGAGTTTGTTTTGTACCGTACCTATGTGATGTACTCTTTGTAAACTTCCATTTTACGGAGGAGCATACGGCATTATAAAAATGTGTTAAGGGGGATATGGGTAACGCCTTAATACTATTTTAATAGTTTACCTACTTTAGACATACTATAATAGCATATATTACTACATAGTAGATAGTTTCATGGATCCTTAAAGGATGGAAATCCCAAACATCCTTTAAATTACTTGTATTTCTATTGACATTTCACTTGAGTTGTATTTATTAACAGGAGAATGTCAATCCTGACTCGACTATTTTGTGTTTAGCTTCATGCTCGGGTCAAACAGAGTGTCACGGCATTTGAGACTCACTGTTTTGAGATTGGAGCTTTGCTTGAAGATATGTCTTATCTATTCAGCCTTTCTAGTTGATTTATTCAGAGAAGTCATCTATTTGTATTCGAGACGTCATTTGTATTTGAGATATTCTGTTGTATTATGTTTCAGACTCTATTGTTTATATAGTAGCTTCATGAACTACTATTTATCTATTTCGCTGCTCATTGTTGTAATACTCTATGTTTGTGATTGATTTATTTACTATATATGCTGGGTTTTGCCAAATATAAAGTGACAATCTGTTGTTTTGAGCAATTCAAGTCCAACATATGCAGATGCGAATGGCATTAAATATAGGGTCGTTATAGGTTTTTACCTTACCATAACCAAAAATCTTTTATAGAATTTCAATGATATTATAATAATGTCTAAGGGTTCAAAGTAAATTAATAAAATAGCTGGAATGCTTGCATCTCATGTTACAACATATTTAGTATACAACTAAAATTGTAAAGCTTGTTTTTAGGAATGGAATCCAACTAATGTCTGGGCAACTAGGGTACCGCCCATCACAACCGGTTTAGAAAATGTACCGAGATCAAACCTGTCGATCCCTACCAACATAAGTTTGGCCTACCCCTTACTGGATAGTACTGAATATGCCATCACCCCAGTCGCTTTGCAACCCTTTCCATCGAGATCTCATGCACAACCAATCCATAAATATGTAGATGTATTCTATCCAGATGGACGACAACATACCCTAATGGGTCAACCCATATAGCCTTGCTACATCTCCTTTGTTTTAGTCATTCCTGGTTGATGAGGCTTGAGGCTATGTTTTACCTTACTGAATAACAGCCCCTCTTGGAATGCTAACACTGCCCTCCCGACAGTAATGCGGTGCCAACATTCATCCATACAAGTTGTCCAGGATAAGGACAAACCAAAGGCACTACTTCTACTACATCCATTTTGAGATCACCATCAGTATTAGTAGAAAGCAGACCTTGTACTTCAATGGCTCCTTCTTTGACCCCATGCTTCAAGATGTCTTTATTTCGAAATGCTTGAGTTGGAAGAAGTGGCTTTCGGATAACATATACGATCCTCGTCTCTTCGAAACAATTTCAATATTTTGTGGTAAACTCAACCCCGGTTCTTTAAAAAATAAATAGAGAAATAACAAGAGTGAAGTTCACCACCTAACTGTTTGTGGATGGATTTCTATATCATTCGTCTTAAAAGAACAAATGAGTTTATATGTACAGTATAGCACCTTCGATGGCAACTATACCATATAATTATCATGTTTCTCCTAGATATTTCCGAAGTTATGTTTTGGTCCATATTTGGTGGTTAGTAATTTAACGATCAAATTAAACAAAACAATCAAACATTGATTAAATTCCATATGGAATCCTCTAAGCCTTTATCAATTAATCCTTAATTAATAAAGTCACTTTATAAAACCTGATCATAAAATCTTTTAAAATACTTTTCCCAACCCCCTAACGTTCCCTTTAAACTTGGAAATAGTTCACATTATTTACCAAAAATATTTTGGAAATTTCCTCTTCAAATTTCAATATTAAATGGCCAACAATTCCTTTTTAAAAACGTCACCTACAATTAAACCCATTTAGTTCACATTCCAAACCTCTTCATAAATTTCCAAATCAGATTTAAACTTCCTTTGAAATCTCTAAAATGATTTATAAATCTCTTTATAAGTTAAAACTCTTTATAAAACTTCTTTATAAAACCTTTATAAATTTTTCTTTATAAAATATCATTTACAAATTATCTTTTGTAAAAAACTTTAAGTAAACCTTCAGTAAAATCCCTTTATAAACCAGTTATTACTTATAAATAATTTACAACATAATAGCGCAACTTCGAAATCATTTATAAACTTTAAACTATAAATTTATTTAAGAATTTAAGTTAATTAAAAAACATAATTTATAAATTCAAAAGGAGGCTTAGCAATCCCAATGGTAATAGTTTAAGTTACCATTCAATTTCCATTTAACAGTTATTTTCATAAGCAACATGTATGTAAATACAACTCATATCTAAATCAGGGAATAACATGTCAGTATGAACTAACTTTCATATACATGGCCAAATAACATAATAGTAGTAAGGTGATTCGTCATGCTAAATAGATGTCCAAACAATTCAATCAATTCATAGCAGAACGAGGATTTATTCTGCTAACACGTGTCGACAAAATCAAATCAGTAATACTATAGCAGAATGGTGCTTTGTTCTGCTAACAAATTTCATTTAGTCTTCCTAATCATATCGGGTTACTTCAGGTCCAGACAAGAGATCCATGGATTGGAATTGGTTCACTTTAAAATAAGATTGATTTAAAACACATTCGGTTCAGTTTTAAAATAACCTTTGAAAAGATTTAAATAGATTTAATCAGCTTAAACCCTAATTAAATCTTAATTAACCCTTATTAATCAAGCTTAAGTCATAACTAAATTCTAATTAGGCATAATGAACTTGATTATGTGCTAATTAACGTACTAATGCAACTTGGTTAAGGTTCAATCAAATTGTCTAAAAGTTAAACCCTAATTAATTAAATATTAATTAAGTAATACATTAATTACTTAATGACGCAGCGGATAATTAACGAAACGATATGAATCGATGAAAGTAGCAATCGGTGGATTGATGAATACCAAAATGCCCAAATTCGTTGATCCGAAGATACCGAATTCTAGCTATCTCTAACACGTTGATCGCGCACGATACCGTGAAAGAAGATCTTCAATTCTTCAAGCGTTGATCAAGCGCACTTGATTCCGCGAATCGGCTTCAACAATCGTTGATTCGAGCGCACTCGAATAACCGAAAGTGGAGATAGGAGATTACACTCAACTATCAATTTTAGAAGAAAGCACACAGCAATCAACAAGAAATTTTATTCAAAAACTAACCACCTTCAAATTACAACGCACGCCTATTTATAGCCCAGACCCTTAAGTCGTTCACGACTCATGACCCACGACTCATGACTCACGACTTAGGACTCGCGACTTAGCAACAATACCACACCCATATTACAACACAACACATAGGTCGCTGACGACCTAAAATACAACACGAGTTAACAAGGTAAACGACATAACCACACAACATACTATAATGACATACAACACGTTACAGCAAGATATCAACGACATACGACTCAACACATGCAGACAACACAGCGGTTCAACCTAGGTCGTGTACGACTCATTACTTACAGACCATACGACTCACGACTTAATCAACACAAAACAACTCCATACAGGACGACTTACGACTTACATCCTCTCAACGACTCAAGCTCCCAAACTCATAGCTTTTGCGACTCAAGTTCTCACGCTCCCTGCGGCATATCTCCTCAAACGACTTAGCTGAGTCGTTATCTGCTTCCGACTCAAAGCTTTTAATAGCTGGAACTTTCCCCTGCTTCATGATAAGTCGTGGACGACTTATAGATAAGTCGTTGAGTCGTGTACGACTCATCAAACTCGAGCGACTTAAACCCTTAAGTCGTAACTCCTTTTCCTTTTCTTGGTTAGGTCGTAGCTCTTTCCCATGTGACTCCTTAGGCTGACTCGTGCACGACTTACGAGTTAAAACCGAAACCTCTTTAGGCTGACTCGTGCACAACTTAAGAGTTGGAACCGAAGCTTCCTTATCTTGTGAACGACCTAACCTCTGAACTTCTGTAGATCGTGCTGCATCATCCTCCCCTGGTTGAGAAAAATTCGTCCTCGGATTTGTAAATTCTTCCCCATCAAATTGTTTATCTCCATAATATGGTACAAGATGCTTAACATTGAACACGTCAGAAGTGTACACATCCTCCAGCAGCTTCAACTTATAAGCATTTTCATTAATTCGTTTCACAACTTCGACAGGACCAAATTTTCTGGCTTTCAACTTGTTATAAGCGCCCACTGGAAAACGATCCTTCGTTAACACTGCATACACCAAATCACCTTCGTTAAATTCAACATTTCGTCGCTTCAACTTTGCAGTTCGCTTATACTTCTCTTTTGACTTCTCCAATCGTTCTTGAACGATCTTATGACATTCCGTCAATCCACCAACAAAATCAACAGCCCGTTTAACCGTCCCCTTCGGTTGTGGCACTACCGTTAGGTCCAACGGTCCCCTTGGTAAATTTGAATATACAATCTGAAATGGACTGAATCCCGTACTACGATTCACTGCATGATTATGAGCAAACTCTGCCTGGCATAACTTCATGTCCCAACTCTTCAGATTGTCCTGTACAAGGAATCGTAACAAATTTCCCAACGATCTGTTAACAACTTCTGTCTGTCCATCTGTTTGCGGATGATAAGCGCTGCTAAAGTTCAACTTCGTTCCCACCATCTTCCACAAACTAAGCCAAAAATGACTCAAAAATCTGGTATCCCTGTCTGAAACAATTGACTCCGGCAACCCATGTAAACGATAGATTTCTTTAAAGAATAACTGAGCAACACGAACATCATCTGCCGTCTTCTTACAAGCAATAAAATGCGCCATTTTCGAAAACCTGTCCACTACAACAAATATAGAATCATTCCCCCTTTGAGTTCTAGGCAAACCCAAAACGAAATCCATGCTGATATCAACCCATGGTTTAGACGGTACAGGTAACGGCATATACAATCCTGCATTGGTCGCAGTTCCCTTCGAAACCTGACATATATGACATCTCTCCACAAACCTTTCAACCTCTTTCCTCATCGACGGCCAAAAGTAAAATTGAGAAATCAAATTTAATGTACGATCACGGCCCATATGTCCTTCCTCGTGCAATTCTTTGATAATCTTCATTCTCAAGCTACAATCTGGTATACATAAACGATTCCCTTTGAACAAGAATCCATCAACCAACACAAATTCATCAGTATTCCCATCCTTAACTTTCTCAACAAATTTACAAAGTAAGGATCTTCTTCAATCATCTCTGGCAATAATTCGAAACCTGTCACTTCAACTTTCATTGTCGTTAATAAATGACTCCTCCTACTCAAAGCATCAGCTACACGATTTGTCACCCCAGATTTGTGCTTCACAACGAATGTAAACTGTTGCAAATAAGCAATCCACGATGCATGTCTCGCTGAAATCTTGTCTTGTCCCTGCAAATGCTTCAAAGCTTCATGGTCTGTGTAAAGAACAAACTCCTTATGGAACAGATAGTGTCTCCAATGTTTCACTGCTTGCACCACAGCATAAAACTCTACATCATACGTACTATATCTCATCTTTGCCCTGATAGCTTCTCACTGAAATATGCAATAGGACATCCCCTCTGACTCAACACTCCACCAATCCCAACCTTTGATGCATCGGTGTGTAACTCAAACAACAACTGAAAATCTGGTAATATAAGAATTGGTGCTGTCGCCAAAAGTTCTTTGATCCGTTCAAAAGCAACTCCTGCTTCCTCTGACCATGAAAACTGCTTTCCTTTCATACAATCGGTAACTGGTGCCATCACGCTACTAAAGTGTGGAATGAATCTTCGGTAGAATGATGCCAATCCATGAAAACTTCTAACTTCAGTGATAGTTCTCGGTTGTGGCCATTTTCTAATAGCTTCAACTTTACTCTGGTCCACCTAGATTCCCTTCTCAGATACAACATATCCCAAAAATAACACACTTCAAGTCATGAACACACATTTCTTCGTAGCTGCATAAAATTGTTCCTCACGAAGAATAATTAACACCTTTCTCAAATGCTCTACATGCTCCTCTGTGCTCGCACTATAATTCAGAATATCATCAAAGTAAACTACAACAAACTTCTCAATGTACGGTCTGAAAATTTGATTCATCACCCTCATAAATGTACTTGGTGCATTTGATAGACCAAACGGCATAACCAACCATTCATATAAACCTTCCCTTGTCTTGAATGCGGTCTTCCATTCGTCACCCGGTCTAATTCGAATCTGACGATAACCACTCTTCAAATCAATCTTCGAAAAGATAGTAGCCCCACTCAACTGATCTAGCAAGTCATCCAACCTTGGCATAGGAAACCTGTAACGAACAGTAATCTTGTTCAAAGCTCTACTATCGGTACACATTCTCCATGTTCCATCCTTCTTTGGCACCAACAATGCTGGTACAGCACAAGGACTCAAGCTTTCCTGAACACGTCCCTGCTCTAACAACTCTTCCACTTGCCTTCGCAACTCCTCATGTTCCTTTGGACTCATTCGGTAATGTGGTCGATGTGGTAAAACTGCTCCCGGAACAAGATCGATTTGATGTTGAATGTCTCGCAGTGGCGGTAACTCCTTGGGCAACTCTTCTGGAAATACATCCTCAAATTCTTTCAAAACTGGCTTCGCTTCTTCTGGGATTTCAACCTCTTCACTACACTCTCGCCCAATCAAAAAAAAGACTTCAGGCTCCTCTTCAACTTCCTTAACAAACTCCTTTAAAGATAGCAAAGTTTTCAGTTCTTCGATCTCCTCTAGCTTGCTTTCCTTCTGTTGCTGCTTCATGGGAACTAAAGTGATTTTAGTACCTTCGAACATGAAACTATAGCTATTAGCACGACCATCATGTTGCACTGCTCTATCAAACTGCCATGGTCTGCCCAACAACAAATGACACACATCCATGTCCACAACATCACACCAAATTTCATCTTTGTACTTCTTCCCAATAGAAAAATTAACACAAGCCCTTCGACACACCTTCACTTCACCACCCTTCCTTAGCCATGCTAATTTGTATGGTTTAGGATGCTTCTCAGTTTTCAAGTTCAACTTCCTTACTGCTTCAGTAGATATAATATTGTCACAACTCCTAGCATCAATAACGAACTTGCAAACTTTTCCCAAAATAGTACATGTAGACTGAAAAATATTGCTCCTCAACCAACTAGAATCTTCCTCTTGCTTTGGTGTAAGACAAGATCTCCTCATCATCAAATTACAACCTTCATCCCCGGACAATAAGTCTTCCTCCTTAACATAAGGTGCATTTGAACATTCTGCCTCCTCACCATCATCCTCAATCTCAGCAACCATTGCTTTCTTCTTCGGATTCGGACATTCATTGCTTTTGTGACCCAACTCCTAACAATTATAACATTTGAAACCACTGCTAACCTTCGCCTTCTCAGCCTCCTTCACCACTAGTTTTGTAACAGGTTTAGGAACATTAGAACTTCCACTAACACCCTTCGCTTGATTATTGGAATTAGTAAACACACCACCTCCACGCCTTCCTTGCTTCTCCCAAGCCAACGCTTTCTGATGTGCCTCTGCCACTGACCTAGGATCAAACATATTAACCATATCCTGGATCTGCATTCTCAATCCCCCAATGAATCTAGCAGTTAGCTGTTCTTCCGTTTCCATAATATCATTCCTGGCAATGAGTTGGTAAAATTCATCAGCATAATCACTAACAGACTTCGTCCCTTGCCTCAGATTCTGCAACCTCTGGTACATAAGTGATTGATAGTTGTAAGGTAAGAAAGTAGCTCTCATCAACTTCTTCATCTTATCCCAAGACTCAATCTTTGACTTTCCCATTCTCTCCCTCGTAAGTTTAGTTTGCTGCCACCACGCCAAAGCTCTCCCCCTCAACCTAGTAGCAACCAACTTCACTCTTCTATGCTCAGGAACCTCCTTGAAATCAAAGATCTCTTCAACATTTGACACCCAATCAAGAAATTCTTCAGCTACCATTCGACCCTTGAACTCTGGAATTTCCATCTTCATACCCGATTCCCATCGACGATCATCTTCAACATTTCGATAAGAATTTCGAACTTGGTCTCGATCTCGATAATGAAGGCTAGCTCTATCACCCACTTCATCAAAATCAAATGTATGTCTATATCGATCTCGACCATTATCATCCCTTCGTTCATGCATGCTTCTTCGACTATGTCTCTCTTCATCTCTATACGCCTCATTCTCAAATTCACGTTGACTTCTTCTCTCTTCATGTCCATAGTCATGATGATCTCTCCGTGATGAAATTGATGTTTCTCTTCTATCTCTAAAAGAATGCGGTGATACCCTCCTCGCTTCCGTAACCGATGGCGAAACTCGGTTTCCTCCATGGTTCGAGTTTGGTGATCTCCTCCTTTGAGTTTGATTCAAATCATTCATCAACTTCTCTAACTTTCCAATGCCTTCATCAAATTTCTCATTAATACGTTGTTCCATAAGCTCGGCTTCTTCTCTTCTATACAAAGCTTCAACGTTTTGATGACGGTTAGCTCTCCTTGGCGGCATGATTGGAAACTCTTCACAAACACTTCAAAACTTCTCAAATACTTCAACAAATCGAACACAAAACTTCAACACAAGACCAACAAGTCACGGCCTCAACCTTGACTCGGCAATAACTCTACACGGCTTGACTCCTTAATTCGGCAACAACTTAACTCGGCCTCCACTTCAACAAAAATGTACTTCAAATTCAAACACTTCTCCAACTCTAGATCCAAAATGAAATGGATCAAAATCTTCAAACTCGTTGCAACTTCAAGATGAACACGATAAACTCCAACTTCAAACTTCAACTTCAAAAATTGGCTCCAAGTCTCGGCTTAGCTATGATTGGCTAAGTCTAGCTCTGATACCAAACTGACGCAGCGGATAATTAACGAAATGATATGAATCGATGAAAGTAACAATCGGTGGATTGATGAATACCAAAATGCCCAAATTCGTTGATCCGAAGATACCGAATTCTAGCTATCTCTAACACGTTGATCGCGCACGATACCGTGAAAGAAGATCTTCAATTCTTCAAGCGTTGATCAAGCGCACTTGATTCCGCGAATCGGCTTCAACAATCGTTGATTCGAGCGCACTCGAATAACCGAAAGTGGAGATAGGAGATTACACTCAACTACCAATTTTAGAAGAAAGCACACAGCAATCAACAAGAAATTTTATTCAAAAATCAACCACCTTCAAATTACAACGCACGCCTATTTATAGCCCAGACCCTTAAGTCGTTCACGACTCATGACCCACGACTCATGACTCACGACTTAGGACTCACGACTTAGCAACAATACCACACCCATATTACAACACAACACATAGGTCGCTGACGACCTAAAATACAACACGAGTTAACAAGGTAAACGACATAACCACACAACATACTATAATGACATACAACACGTTATAGCAAGATATCAACGACATATGACTCAACACATACAAACAACACAGCGGTTCAACCTAGGTCGTGAACGACTCATTACTTACAGACCATACGACTCACGAATTAATCAACACAAAACAACTCCATACAGGACGACTTACGACTTACATCCTCTCAAGGACTCAAGCTCCCAAACTCATAGCTTTTGCGACTCAAGTTCTCACGCTCCCTGCGGCATATCTCCTCAAACGACTTAGCTGAGTCGTTATCTGCTTCCGACTCAAGCTTTTAATAGCTGGAACTTTCCCCTGCTTCATGATAAGTCGTGGACAACTTATAGATAAGTCGTTGAGTCGTGTACGACTCATCAAACTCGAGCGACTTAAACCCTTAAGTCGTAACTCCTTTTCCTTTTCTTGGTTAGGTCGTAGCTCTTTCCCATGTGACTCCTTAGGCTGACTCGTGCACGACTTACGAGTTAAAACCGAAACCTCTTTAGGCTGACTCGTGCACAACTTAAGAGTTGGAACCGAAGCTTCCTTATCTTGTGAACGACCTAACTCTGAACTTCTGTAGATCGTGCTGCATCACTTAATAATTAATAACCACTAATCTTAATTAAAAATTATTAACCACTTAATTACTCCTTAACCATATAAACATTAAATAAAACTTTATAATTAATCAACAGTCGTTAACTTAACTGATGATTAGCCGTTAATCACCTTCTTAATTACGAACTGAGTGCTAATTACCTTTTAATTTACTAATTAATTAATTAATTATATTACAACTTAATTACTTTTTAATATTACTAATTAAGTTTGAAAAACTTTGTAAACTAATTTCGAAATAAAACAAATTTGAAATAGACATTCAAACCTTTGTTGAACTACATCCATAGCAACTAAAGCTATGAGTGAAGTTTGCTCTAACCCACCTTTAAGCGAAGCCACTTTACTAAAACCATACTATTTCATGATTGAAACATACCTTAGTAAATTTTCACACTTTAAAACAAATTACGCAAACTTTATCCAAAATCTAAACTTTAAATTCTTGAAACGAGTATGATTTCAAATTCGACCTCAAATCTGTCGCGACTACATACAAAGTATCAACTTTATTTTCAACTGACTATAGTCAAGTTCATCATCAACTCTTTATATTCATGCATTACATTCATACAGCAAATTGCATACATATAGCAATATATATACATTTACTACAATAACATATCCATTCTAGTGCTAACACTAACCCATACATTAGCACTTATCATCACATTGTAAAAATGCCAAGATCCAACATATATATAATATACATGTAGCTAAGGATCAATACAAAATATAAAGGAAAGTTCTTTCCAAAAGATTAAGAATTTACTCACTGAAAGCTATCCAAACTCTCGCTAAATTAGAGTATGATGGAGTCTTGAACCGTAAATGCACTACCTTGAAGGGAACAAGAAGCAAGACTTGTTTTGGTAAGGTGGAGTGACATCAGATAAACATCGAATACTTAATAATAAACTCTAAAATAGATCATTTTTCAACTAATTTTTGGACTGCTCACTCATGGAATTTCTAAAAGCACTCAAATAGAAAGTTATTGCATTTCTTTTTCTATCATTTAAAAAAAAGAATCACTAATTTTCGGTTTGATTTGAAGAAGTTATGGTCCAAAGAAGATGGACCAATTTCGGAATTTAAATTCCGAGCTCAAAATTGCTCTATAAAGAATTAGTGTTTTGACATAGCTATTATAGAAATTTGAAAAAATGGTCAACTAGAATGTTGTAGCCTTTAAAAATTCACATGGTTTAAATAAAATAAAATCATATTTGAGTTTGAAATGAGGAAGAAAAGGTTGGTGGAAAGAGGAGGAAAAATGGAGAAACATATAGGTTATTTATTAGTAAGATTTTACACCTCATCATTTTGTCAAGTCACATCACTCTCTTCTTCCCCTCATATGTCACATTCCCTCCCCCGTAAAGTGATATCACCTAAGTAATGATGGTTAATGATGATAACCCTAAGACGTGACAAGATATATGTAAGTTTAATCATTAATTAAATAAGATGTGACAAGAGATAATTATGGCTAATGATTACAAATCTAAGATGTGAAAAGAGAGGAATATATATATATATATATATATATATATATAATATTATTATTTTAAATTTATGAATTATCACATCACTTGCTAAAGAAAATTAACATAAGATAATATATCCTTAAGTATATTATTATTTGGCTAATTAACTCTTTTATACATGTACATATAGTGCAAAAAGACGAACAACATTCTCGACAACTTCCGAAGGTCGAAATTTCAAAAAACGTTCTTCGATCATACTTTCTATTATTATACAACCTATTTAGTTTGTAAACAAATTTTGGAAACTATTTTACCATCATTATTGATTAATAAAAATGATTTTTTTATTATCAGTATAAATTTATATATTGAATATTTAAAATTAATTAAATATGCACTAATCCAAGTAGTGAAATTCTAGGTCGTTATATTCTTCCCTCCTTAAAAGAATTTCGTCCCCAAAATTACACCTCGACCTATCTCAGAAAACACATAACACTATACATCAACTCTTATGATGTACATGGATCATTCTTATGAAAAATCTGATTTGATCTCAACTCGAGCACATAGCTTTCCTTCCGAATTAGTATTGGTCACCCGATTCTCTAGTGTGGACTCCTATCAGGCTTCTTGATCTGGAACCACTATTCTCCTTACATAGTTGTAACTATGGTAGAAAACTTTGGTCCTACACCAAGAACCCTCATCAAGTGCTCGCTGTCTGTAACGGCCTGGAATTTTTGGCCCTGAAAATTCGGCACTAATTAGTAACATATACAAATATTTTACACAGAAAAGAAATTTTACAATATGATATAAACTTGTTTTAGATATATATATATATATATATATATATATGTATGTATGTATACAGTATAGTGAGCCACCGTTGCCATTTCTAGGAAACAGGGAGAAATAATTTTATATAGAAGATTTTGAAAATATAATATAGGGATTTTAAAATGATAAAGTTTTTGTGAAATTAGATTTTGGAAATCTATAAATAATTTTAAATGTATATATAGTTTCAAAGGGCGAATAAATATACATATACATTTTTAATGTACAAGCTTATTTTGAAATAACATGTAATGACCCGCAAATCCGTATCCCTTGAGTCAACACTATTCAACATCAATCAACTCAAGATGAACGAAAATACGAACCATTTGGGCTAAAGAAGAAGAGGTAGAAGAAGAAAATAGGAAACAACATCAGAATCTTACCATCGTAGCGGAATAAAATAAAATAGATATTCAATGATCTTTACACAAAAGAAAACTATATCCGTTTATACATACATCATCACAGTACATCATCAGACTTCAGCAACATCAATAACATACTACTGGATACACAGCGGAACAATAATTGAGTACGGAAGTACGTATCGCCATCTAGCTCATCTCCTGAGCTCCACAGCATCATATCCTGTATCCTACAATACTCGGTCTGACTTGAGCATTACAGTTAAGTAACATCCGAGTCAGTCTGGAATACCAGCGTGAGAAAACCACACCCAAATTGATTATTGAAGTTTCAAAATCCTTTGAAAATCAAAAGCATCTCGTAAGACCATGCCACAAATAAACATGTCGGGTTTTTACCTTACGATAGCTAAAACACTTTTTATAAAAATTCTCTAATATTATAATACTGTCTATAGAAAGTAAAATAGAATCTAGCTGAAATGATTACATCTCACGTTTCAGCAATAGTTGGGCACAATCAAAAACGTACGGGCACGTAGGGAAAATGGATTTCCAACTAATGACTAGGCACTGGGTACCACCTGTCACGGTACCTGGTCTAGATCAGCATACCGAGGATCACTCCGGACCCCCTGCAACACATGACCGAGACTACCCCTTACTAGATTATCCCGAGTAAGATCACCCCACGGTTGTGATCAGCAGCCGCACCACTAAGCCGAAAAAAGGGACATCTAGGCAGGGATGACCTCACCCTGAAATGGGTGCTACCCACCTAGCCTTGCTGCATAACCCCTGATTTTCAGCCATTCGCGTTTGATGAGGCTTGAGACTAAGCGTTACCTTATTAGAACGTTTCACTTAGAATGCCCATCGTCCACCTGACGATGTCCTGAAAGCATTCATCCACACAAGTCCGTCCCGGGTTCGAACGGAACCATAGGCACTATTCCTACTACATCCATTTTGGAAACATCCTTAGGATTAGTAGCGACTAGCCCTTGTACTTCACTGCACCATCTTCGACTCCGAACTCGTTTTTCCACGAAAACATACAAACCAGATCGAAGTGGTTTTCGAGAAATAAATCTCGATCCCGGTCTCTCCGAAACGATCAGCGCATTGTCCAATGTTGATAGTCGGTTATTTAACTATCAAATAACATTCACAAACAGCCATCAACATAAATAATTCTCCTGAATTGTTTATTAACCTCAAAATACCTTCGCAAGATATAATTCCATTTTCAATCCTTTTGAAAGCAGTTTTCAACACACCTTTCTCATGAATTAAAATCTCTAAATATTTATTTCCACTGAAAACAACCAAGCGCAAAACTTTAGATTTTTAAAATAATTGAAAACTCTTTATTATAAATTATGCTTTAAAACATTTAAAGAAAAAACTAATTTAATACTTTATTCAAAAATATATACTTTAAGAATATTTAAATTAAAGCTACTTTATAAAATATAAAACTAAGTTTTCTCTTTTAGAAACATAGTACCAAGCCAATTTTAAATAATTTCCACTATAATAAATTTGAAAGACTTATATTAAAATTTAAACACTTAAAAATAATAAATTTTATAAAACATCTTTTTTTAAACAACTTTTAGCTTATACTTATAACTTGGTTTTGAAAACGTAATTGGCTGTCTAGGGAAATATGCTTCTCTTTAGATCCTTTAAAAAAACAAATTACTATTTATTTTTAAACTAAATTTCTAGTTTCTTTAGTAAATTCCCATCGTGAATTTATTCCTTCAAATATCTACTGATATATTGCTTCACTTTTATAAATCCAGTTTATAACTTTCAAAGTCACATTCTCCTTTAAATTTCCAATTCCAAACACTTAAATGAATTTCCAAATTGATTTCCAATTTGCTCCATTTTGAAATAAATTTCTTTACTTACTCAATTCATTTCAAAATCCATTAATTGTAGACTTTAATTTTTTCTTTTTTCCTCGTTTTGATTTTTAAATCTTTTAACTGAAACATACCAATTTCAGATTTTTCAAATTTCTTCTTTGTTCTTTTAAGTAAATTTTAAACCTTGAATTTTAAAGTAAATACTTTTATTCCTTTGAATAACATCCTTAAGTTTATCAATTCATTAATTTCTATTTATTCGAAATCCCCTTATCATACATGGAATTTATTTATTAAAATTTTAAAATCAGTTTTACTTTTTCAAATTCATTCTTAAATTTATTCGAATTCTCTATGATTATTTTACTTAAAAATTCACTCTTTTATTTTCTTTTTAAAAATCCCATTCTATATATTTTGATAACTCAGTGTACCAAAATATTTAAGCAAACCATAGCATTCAATATTCCAATTATCAATATAATTCCTCACAAAATATCAAATATTCATAACAGAGAACATTAAATAATCTAAATAAATTTTTAAGGAATCCATTTGGATCCCTCCAACCTGTTTCCCTGCATCCAAAGATGTTAGCATAATATAAAATACCAATTCCACTTCGAGGTGGAATATCGTGGTATATGGGTTTCAAATATAATATCATCCGCTATTATGCGGCGCATAGGGTCTCATTCGATATATAATGCAGGAAACCAATCATTCCAAGATATATTATATACTACTATATATAATTTTGCACATCAAAACAATTCAATCATTCAACCAAATATTTAAATTTAAGTATTTAAATTTAAATATCAACCAGATGAGTGAGATTAACTCACTTTTGTTTTTATTTACAATCTGATCCATCTCGGCTTGGTTTCTTCATGATTATAGACCTTGAATAGACATTTAGAAGTTTTATTAATATTTGAACTAATCCATCAATTAATTCCCGTTAAGAATTTTAATTCAAGCTAATAAATTTTAATTTCAACTAATGATTTTATTTTAAACAAATAATTAAATTTTAAACTAATTTTCCTTTCACAAATCTTTTATTTATTTGAACAAATTAGATAAGTTAACTAACAAAATAAATTACCTTATTTTAGAATAAACTTGTTAAAGGGAAATATGTAAAGGTATATTAATTTTCTTTAGGAACTACATATATTTTTATAAAATAATCTCTAAAGATTCCATAAAGATAAAATTTAGATAAACTTTCAACATTTCTGTTTTAAACCTTATATATATATATATATATAGTTATTTCTACTGCTTACAATATATATGTATTTCCGGTCTTACTTGTATACATACTAACTTTAATAAAATAAAATGCTCATCTATAAAAATAAAAACAGAAATTAACTTGAAAATTTTAAAACCGCTTAAAATAAATTTCTCTCCTTACTGTGAAAATTACCCACAAAACAGATTAATTTTTTTTGAATGTTAAATCAAGAAGATCGAATACCTCTCTACCTGTTGCCATCAAATCGACTTTGAGCCCTCCAGGATTAGTAGTTCAACTCCATATGGCATTCACCATCCCTTTGCCTGTCGACATCCCCAAATGCACAAGCACACACACTTGCCGAACTTCCATCGATTACACTGTCCCAAACCCATCACGTCACATACGCAAACCCTTCCCGCTAAACACGACATCGAGGCCATCGACCCCATCACGCAAACCCACCGCTGCGTCGACCGAGCACCAACCCAGCACGTTCAGACCTTCGGCCACACGAACGTGCCTTCACTTGACAGTCGAGATCCCCATGCTCTCCACACGTCGCCTAGTTACTTCGACCACCCTGAACAATGACGCGCTAACCTCCTACCTAGGTGCGATCGCCCACGCGGCTGCTTCTTGCCGACCATCGAGCGCGAACCCCCTTTCGACTTGCCACAGCTCGAGATCGAGCTATCTCCAGCCTCGGCCCAATCGATTCTGAGAATCGGTTTAAGAAAAAACATGATTTGGGTTCGCGATTAGTTTCGTCGGCATATATTTTTTTGTAGAAGAAGAAGATCGATCTAGTTTGTTTTGAGCAGAGGGAAAGGCAGTTCGATTTTAGGATGATAAAGGGAAAAAAATATTCTCGAATTGAACTGGATAAAGAAGGAAAAGAAGACGACATGTGATATAAAGGTAAAGTGTGGCGTATTTTAGAAGCTTAGCTACAGTGATTTCGAAAGGGGTGAAAAAGTGTTGACGTGAAATTTATTTGACTGGTTAAACAAGGTATTAATTTTATTTAAATTTCAATCGACATGGATTATGCAACTCAAAATCTCGACCTCCTGCCACGGCGTGCCGTTAGGCGTTTATAATGTTATGCCTCTATTCGAACACAAAGGAAAAGGTTTCGAGTCCTAATTAGATAGTATGGAGAAGATAGGTTTTTGAAGCCAGTTATTATATTAAATTTCGATTTAATTATCAGCGCGTTTACTTATCGTACGGTCGAACGGTCATTCCAAACACTACGAAAATTGAAATCCGATAATAATACAATATTACGGATCCAATGAAACTGGTTTCGTCAAATTCCAAGGCCGTGCCTCGAAAGGCTATTTTTAAATATCAATTTAAACGATATAATTTCAAAACTGAACAAATCACTATTGAATTCAATTTTAAAACTTCTATAATCCTCAGCACTATCAATATAAATTTTGCAAGCCTTCAAATTATTTTTAATAGGCTTAAAATTCCAGATCTAACAATTTGCCCAATTTCAGTTTATTAAATCCAATAACTTAATTGCTAAATAATAATAATAATTGAATTCAAGTTAAAAATTAACTTTAAATATTTAAAATCAATTAAATATTCCGATTTCAAATGCATAAAAATTCCGAGTCATCACATTCCTTCCCCCTTAAAAGAATTTCATCGCCGAAATTACTAGTTAGGAAGAATGGTTCAATACCCATTACTATTTTCCCAAAACCAAACTGTTTTATGAACTTGCCATAACATATCTTTTTATAAAAGACCCGTTATCATTCTTACTAACTTCCCAAACTCTCTCCTAGTTTTCAAATAATACTATTTGCTCAATCATTTAAATTTCAATTTAAAACCAAATTTTAAATTATCAAAATTTTCTCAAAATGTTTCTAACTCCCTAAATTTTCGAAAAATTCGCCAGCGTACGCGGCTAGCTTGGTACAACTACAAAATGCCTCTACGGGTTCCCAAATTCCAAATAAAAACAAGGGCCAAGTTGCTAGATCCAAAACCCAATCAAATTTCATACAGAAATTTAAACACATACCTTTTTGTCGAGCAATTCAAATTTATCTTCTAAAATCAAAACCAATTTTCCTTCCCCTTTATAATACCTGCATATCCTATTTAGCAATAATCCAATCATAGCTTTTAAAGTCATTTTATACATTTCCTTACAGATGTTTTCATATCTCTTCTATTCAAATTAGTTTTTCCCATTTCCATATGAATTCAATTTATCTTCAACTCTGAATATTGAATTTTATCTTCCATTTATAACTGATTCATATGATTATTTTAAATTAGTTTCATCCACTAATTTATTTCAATTTGAAATCGTTTTGTTGCTAATGAACTTTTTTTCAAAAAATTTCTAACTCCCAAAATTTCCGGATATTTTTTGCAGAGTCTCCTTTGTACGGAGGAGCTTTTGTAATTTGATAAGAGATATAAATATATATACATTGACCCACACGGTCGGAAAAATAAAAAAGTTCTTATTTCCTATTTATATTGCGTAGGCATACCTTTATTTAGCATTTTTAAGCAAGTGGCTTATTATTTTAGCAATTAGCGCAACCAAATCCAGCCACATGGCTTCCAGGTACCTATATTTACTCAATTTAAACATGTAAGTGCCATATATATGAAGTTTAACAACATTTCACTTATTTGCAATAGTTAAACACATGAATTCTAAAAGCAATGCACACTAAACACTTTTCGCAAGCAATTTATATAGTTTTATTACTAATTCTACTGTTTCAATTAATTCATATACCGTTTTCATTAAATTTGAATGGTTTACAACCCACTTGCTTACATTCAATTCATTTTTAATTTTTAACAAACCCATACTATTCCAATTGATTAAAAATTCAATTTTATTCACCTCTGTTAATACTTTTACTTTCGTTTACGACAAAATGACAAATTTTCTTTGCAAATTTGATGTTATTCATGCAAATAACAATTACTTCAGCTTATAACCATTTTAAATTGATTCCAGTCACTTTATATTAATTCTATTCCATTCTACATTACTCACAACCCATACACTTGCATGTTCATTTCATATCTATATTTGTTTATCTAAAACTATTTTAGTTAGCTCGAAAACAATCCAGGCTAATTCATTCAATAACTGTTTCTCAACTTATTTAAACCACACTTCTATTTGAGTTCAGCTTTCATTCAACACTTACTTAAGTTAACTACTTAACTTCATTTCCATTTGACCAACCTCCATTTCTTTTTGCAACAAGTTTTATTTCCCTCTTTCATTTTATTCTTATTTAATCAAACTCCATCCATTTTTTTATTAAATACAATTAGTTTATCCACTCAATCCATTATGAATTTTAATTTCCATATTCAGTTCATCAGAAATTATTTTATTAATAACAAGGCCATTTCTAATTTATTTCTACGTATTTTGGATTTTATTTGCAATACAAACCATTACCACTTTAATCCAATTTCTTTTTATTTGGAAACATTTTCAATTTTATTTACTTCACTAACAATTCAAGTCGAATTTGATTATAACTCGAGTTTTATTTCCAAACTTCATTATTTGCTTACAATTCAGCTTCTATTTAACTACATTAGGTTCCATTTACAAATTTCATTAACTAATTTATTATCTAGTCAGTCCTCCCCTATTTATAATTCAATACTTGATTTTTAATCTCAAATATCACTTCATTTAATGTTCTTAAGTTCAATTTTTTTTTTATAATTCAAGTTTGGATTTTTGTTTCATTTTCCAAAAAACCAAACAATATTTATTTCGGTTTTCTATGCTATTTTTCAATTTTATAAGTCACAACTTATTATTTTACACATTTCCATCAATTCTAAGCTTGATATATTCATCTTTTATTTTTAACTCGAGATTTACGCTTATTTATAACCCTAGCATATTCTTATTCCATGGATTTTTTTTTATTCTTTTATAAGTTATTCTGATTCATTTATTCCAATCCAATTCTTATCCAACTTATTTCCGTTTATTTAAGGAAGGATCTAATTCCATTCAATATCACCTATAACTCAACTGAGTTTTATTCCAATTCAATTCTATTTTAACTGAGATTTATTTAATTCAATTCGATTCAATTTTCTTCCTCAATCTAAGTTAATTTCATTTTTAAATTTTCACTTTAAATTTTAATTCTAACATTCAAAGCTCATATTTTCTTCCTGATTTAAAAATCATCTCAATTTATAAGCTTATAACCTATCTCATCAGGATTTTTTTAAACATCTGGCCTTTGGTTGCAAATCATTTGAAATTACCATTATCTCAAAATTACTCTTCTCAAAAATTTAAACCAATCCTGGTTTTTATTCCGAACAAATTTCCTTTTAAATTTCAAAAACAAACTAATTCTTCTGAACAAATCAATTTGGTAGCAATCCGTCACTTAGAAACTCGAATATGAACAACGATGATGCTGTAGTCATCACCGAAGTTATTTTCCAACGACTGAAGTGAGTTCAATGCTATATCCCTTCCTAAAATTTATTTGAACAATTTCCTTTCAGAAATATCTCCAAAATAATAATGCCATTATTTATCTTCAAAACACTTCGAAAAACACTTTCAAAATCTCCGGGATTTTAAATTTTCAAATTCTGGCTTAAATTAAATTTTAACTATAATTCATTTGTATAATTTATACTCGTACCATTTTTTTTCCATTTGATCATATTTCAATTTATAAATCACGTTTATAATTCACATTTATAAAACTCATTTTATAATTGAATTTATTTCCTTAACCTTTGGTTATATTTTCAATCTAGTTAAATTTCTACACAACAATGATAATAATTTAATATTATCATTCCTAACATCCAAGCAACCATATATTGGCTAAAATAGTTTACAAAAACTTTTCTTTTATATCAAAATATATTTTGGGTAAAATTATTTCATTCACCCACCTTGAAAACAATACCGCGTCAATTGTTCTATTTAAGTGTTTAGAAACCCCTTCGATACAGTTGTCCAGACAGTGTCGAAGAAGGTTCATATGCCACTCAATAAAGCAATCAACACAATATAAAACCATATTTATATCCATTAACAAATAAGCGCTCATATCCATAAATATGCTCAAACTCATTCTAGAGTACTACAGACTCTATTTGAGTAATTCCCACCAGAGCCAAGGTTATCTCCAACCTGGCTCTGATACCAACCGTAATGACCCACAAATCCGTATCCCTTGTTTCACCATATTCTACATCAATCAACTCAAGATGAACGAAAATATGAACCATTTGGGTTAAAGAAGAAGAGGTAGAAGAAGCAAATAGGAAACAACATCAGAATCTTACCATCGCAGCGGAATAAAATATAAAAGATATTCAATGATCTTTACACAAAAGAAAACTATATCTGTTTATACATACATCATCAGAGTTCAGCAACATCAATAACATACAACTGGATACACAGCAGAACAATAATCAAGTACAGAAGTATGTATCGCCATCCAGTTCGTCTCTTGAGCTCCACAACATCATATCCTATATCCTATAATACTCGGTCTGACCAGAGCATTACAGTAAATAACACCCGAGTCAGTCTGGAATACCAGCATGTGAAAACCACACCCAAATTGATTATTAAAGTTTCAAAATCCTTTGAAAATCAAAAGCATCTCGTAAGACCCCGCCACAAACAAACATGTCGGGTTTTTACCTTACGATAGCTAAAACACTTTTTATAAAAGTTCTCTGATATTGCAATAGTGTCTATAGAAAGTAAAATAGAATCTAGTTGAAATGCTTACATCTCACGTTTTAGCAATAGTTGGGCACAATCAAAACCGTACGGACGCGTAGGGGAAATGGATTTTCAACTAATGACTAGGCACTGTGGTACCACCTGTCACGGTACCTGGTCTAGATCAGCATACCGAGGATCACTCCCGATCACCTACAACACAAGACCAGGACTACCCCTCACTGGATAATCCCGAGTAAGATCACCCCACGGTTGTGATCAGCAACCGCACCACTAAGTCGAAAAAAAGGAACATCTAGACTGGGATGACCTCACCCTGAAATGGGTGCAACCCACCTAATCTTGCTGCATAACCTCTGATTTTCAGTCATTCCCGGTTGATTAGGCTTGAGGCTAAGCGTTCCCTTATTAAAATGTTTCACTTAGAATGCCCATCGTCCACCTGACGATGTTCTGAAAGCATTCATCCACACAAGTCTGTCCCGGGTTTGAACGGAACCGAAGGCACTATTCCTACTACATCCATTTTGAAAACATCCTTAGGATTAGTAGCGACTAGCCCTTGCACTTCACTGCTCCATCTTCGACTCCGAACTCATTTTTCCACGAAAACGTACGAACCGGTTCGAAGTGGTTTTCGAGAAATAAATCCTAATCCAAGTCTCTTCGAAATGATCAGCGCATTGCCAATATCGATAGTCGGTTATTTAACTATCAAATAACATTCACAAACAGCCATCAATATAAATAATTCTCCTGAATTATTTATTAACCTCAAAATACCTTCGCAAGATATAATTCCATTTTCAATCCTTTTGAAAGCAGTTTTCAATACACCTTTCACATGAATTAAAATCTCCAAATATTTATTTCCACTGAAAACAACCAAGCACAAAACTTTAGATTTTTAAAATAATTTAAAACTCTTTATTATAAATTATTCTTTAAAACATTTAAAACAAAAACTACCTAAATACCTTATTCAAAAATGTGTACTTTAAGAATATTTAAATTAAAGCTACTTTATAAAATATAAAACTAAGTTTTCTCTTTTAGAAACATAGTACCAAGCCAATTTTAAATAATTTCTACTATAATAAATTTGAAGGACTTACATTAAAATTTAAACACTTAAAAATAATAAATTTTATAAAACATCTTTTTTTTTAAACAACTTTTAACTTATAACTTGGTTTTGAAAACGTACTTGGCTGTCTAGGGAAATATGCTTCTCTTTCCATCCTTTAAAAAAATTACTATTATTTTTAAATAAAATTTCTCATTCCTTTAATAAATTCCCATCATGGATTTATTCCTTCAAATATCTACTGATATATTGCTTCACTTTTATAAATCCAGTTTATAACTTTCAAAGTCACATTCTCCTTTAAATTTTCAATTCCAAACACTTAAATCAATTTCCAAATTGATTTCCAATTTACTCCATTTCGAAATAAATTTCTTTACTTACTCAATTCATTTCAAAATCCATTAATTGTAGACTTCTTTTTCTCATTTTGATTTTTAAATCTTCTAACTGAAACATACCAATTTCATATTTTCCAAATTTCTTCTTTATTCTTTTAAATAAATTTGAACCTTGAATTTTAAAGTAAATTCTTTTATTCCTTTGAATAACATCACTTAAGTTTTTCAATTCTTTATTTTCTGTTTATTCGAAATTCCCTTTTCATACACGGAATTTATTTATTAAAATTTTAAAACCAGTTTTACTTTTTCAAATTCGTTCTTAAATTTATTCAAATTCTCCACGATTATTTTACTTAAAAATTCACCCTTTTATTTTCTTTTCAAAAATCCCATTCTGTATATTTTGATAACTCGATGTACTAAAATATTGAAGCAAACCATAGCACTCAATATTCCAATTATCAATATAATTCATCATAGAATATCAAATATTTATAATAGAGAATATTAAATGATCTAAATAAATTTTTGAGGAATCCAGTTGGATCCCTCTAGCCTGTTTCGCTGCATCCACAGATGTTAGCACAATATAAAATACCAATTCCACTACGAGGTGGAATATCGTGGTATATGGGTTTTAAATATAATATCATCCGCTATAATGTGGCGCATAGGGTCTCATTCGCTATATAATGCGGGAAATCAATCATTCCAAGATATATTATATACTACTATATATAATATTGCACATCAAAACAATTCAATTATTCAACCAAATATTTAGATTTAAGTATTTAAATTTAAATATCAACCAAATGAGTGAGATTAACACACCTTTGTTTTTATTTGCAACCTGATCCATCTCGACTTGGTTTCTTCATGATTATGGACCTTGAATAAACATTAAGATGATTTATTAATATTTGAACTAATCGATCAATTAATTCTCGTTTAAGAATTTTAGTTCAAGCTAATAAATTTTATTTTCAACTAATGATTTTATTTTAAACGAATAATTTAATTTTAAACTAATTTTCCTTTTACAAATCTTTTAGTTACTTGAATAAATTAAATAAGTTAACTGTAACAACTCGGGGTTTTGTAACAATTGATTATCGTCAAATGACGATTAAATTGGTTAGCTAATTGCTATTGGGAATTTTTAAATCAGGTTGAAATTCTTTTCAAATTTTTTAGAGTTATATGGGCTTTGTAACGACCCAGAATTTTTATTAATTTAAATTTGAATATTTAATTAATTTTAAATGTTAATAAATGAATTTTTAAGTCAAATAAATTTTTATTTGAATTTTTGGATTTAATTAGATAATTAAAACAATAATTTAATATGTTAAATTATGGAAATAATTAAAAATTGAGTTAAAAATGATTGAAAATAATTTGGAAAATTTTATTTAATCATACTGGAGTTATAGAAATATTTTAGAACTTTTAAAATCGAATTAAAAGTTAATCTGTGAAAATTGAATATTTTGATATTTAATAATCGACTGTAAAATAGCCAATTTTTGAACAGACTCAGAATTGAACGAAACCAGTTCCATTGGGTCCGTAATAGTTAGTTATCATCGGATTTCAATTTTCGTGTCAATCGGAGTTATCGTTTGATCGTGGCAGCTCGAAACGCATCGAATTATTTTTAATTTAAATTTGGCGAGTCAAAATAGCCATTTTTCAAAAAGTCTCAGATTTCGACGAAACTAGTTTCATCGGATCCGTAATGTGATATTATTGTAAGGTTTCAAATTTCAAGTCAATTGGATTTACCGTTTGTCCGGTACAAATTAAAACGCCTAGAAATCGATTTAAATCGGTTTAATTTAAATTGAGCGTTTATAGCCATAACTCGCACATACTTCCGAATTAGCTTCCGAAACCTGTTCCATTGTGTCCGAAACGCGGGATAAACCCTAGGTACGCTGGTTACGACGCGTAAATCGGAGTTCGGAATTTCCGGGATGAATAGTGTCGCTCGTTCCTTATAAATAGCCCCTACCTTTCATAATTTTAGAAAAAATAACAAACCCTAACCCTAATAATTGCTAGCCGCCACATTCATAGCCTATGGCCAGAAATTAATCTCCTCTCCCCCTTGATTTCTCCAAATCCATCAAGAATTAGCAAGAAAGTTCAACTACAAAGTGATAGAACACGACGAGAGCTACGAGATCAACGGTGGAGATCGCGAATGGAGCTATGGATTGTGAGATAAATGGGGCCGACTGTCATAACTTTCGCACGCCTTTCTAGGCTCATTGTGCAGCCGAGTTTCACCTAGGGGGGGCCGAGCATAGCTTGCGTCGTGCTCTTCGACGTGGTGGTAGTATGATGAGGTATCGTCTAGTATAAGAGATGAAAAGATTAACCCTAATTTTAGCTAAATGGGTTCAAGCGTCGGCAATAACCTGGAGAAGGACGTGATGAGGATGAGGGAAAGGCACGGCCAGATTTGCAGGTGGATGGAATGGAGGGCTATGATTGATTTAGGTTAAGAAAGTTAAAGTTGTTGTAAATTGTTTATATTTAAATCGTGTGCAAACTTCATAAATTCATATCTTTTTCATACGAGGTCGAAAAAATGCAAACTCAGTTGCGTTGGAATCGTATGGACGAGCACTACGCGATGGAGTTGGTTTGGAGTCGTTTGGAGTTAGTGAGAATTTTGGGTAAAATTAAACGCGCGTTTAATTTTATTCGAAATAAAAGCTAAAACGAAATTTAAATCAAGGTGAGAACTTCTCACTCAATCGAATAGGTTTCGATTTTATTTTAAATAGTTAGATTTAAAATATTTGAATGCATGTTTGAATGATGAATGATATCTATTGATTGTAAAAATAGACATTATGCGCCGTTAGTAAGCGGATGTTATTTAATATAAACATATACCGCGAATATTTCATAAACAGTGAAATTGGTATTATATATAATATCAATATATATATATTGGCATATGTATATGTTGCAGTTATTGATTTCCCGCATTTTTTGTTTAGCGGATGAGACCCTATTACGCCGTTATTAAGCGGATAATATTTATTAAGAACATATACCGCGATAATTTCGTACTGGAGCGAAATTGGTATTGTGCTAATGTTTTTGGATGCAGGAAAACAGGTTGGAGGGATCCAACTGGATTCCTCAACAGTTTTTATTTGATTTCAGATATTTTGATATTTGATGGATTTTCATATTGATATATGATATCGTTGTAGTCGTGATTGACTATTTGGTGTGTAGCATCATTGGACCCAAATTTTGGGATTTTAAAATGATTTTAAAAGTGATTTTTGAGAATATACTATATTTTTGGAATTGATCCGTTTTAAATAAATAAACGTTATAATTTTTTTTTTAAAGTTATAAAAAATTATGATTTTGTGAAATATAGTTAAAAAGCTGATTTTTGAGAAATATGGATTTATGATTTTATAAAATAGTTTAAATTGGATTTTTGAATATATTATAAAAGTTTGAATATAGGATTTATAAAATTTGATTATTTTATAAATCAAAAGGATGAAATTATAAAGGAATTTAAAGACGTTTTAAAAGAATAATATAAATGGATTTATATTAAGAGATTTGTAAATGGATATTTATAAATTGAAATATAGACATTATAAAACGAGTTTTTATAAGTGTTTGAATGAAGTGAAAATGAATTTCATAAATGAATGAAATTTCTAGAATTATAAACTATGAAGTTATAGATGAAATTTATAAATAGTAAGATTTATAAATTTGGTGAAATTATTTGAAGAATAGATTGGGTTAAATAAATGAATCTTATAAGTTATAAGATTTATAATTATGAAATTCTAAGGAACGATTTTGTGAAATAATCGTTTATAAGTAGTTAACTTATTATATGAACATTTAGTTTATAATTAAGTTATAAACTGGAATAGGTTAATAAAGGAATTTATAAAAAGGAAGTTTTTATAAATAAATAGAAATGGAATTTATAAACGTTGTTTTATAAATTCGCAAACGACTTATTTTGATAAGTTAATTGTTATAACTTAGAAATAGAGTTATATTCACATTTTGAATAGTGAATAATCCTTTGAATTAAAATGAATAAAAGGATGGAATTTGTTAAAGAAGTATATTCACGTTTTTGAATAGTGAATGATATGTTAAAGAAATTGTTTTTAAATGAGATGTTTGAATTGAATTAAAACGATCTAATGATGTTTTAAAGGTGTTGAGATTCGAAACCATAGATTTCAACATTTATTGTTGAAATAGACGATTTCGAGAAATAAAAGGAAATAGTGGACTATAACACTGTTGTTATAGTAAATGATTTCCGAAATGAAATGTTTTGTATAGTATTGAGATTTATATATCTATTTTAATTTCGAATCCCTATACTAGTGATTTTGGGTTGTCGTAACGATGTTTTACGTAACATTCGTTTTGGCCCAAATAAATATGTTTATGAGAATGATTTCCTTAAAGAATGAAATATATACTTATTTCGATTTAAGTATATTGAATATTTTCTAAGTGTTGAAAATAAATAAAATTTGTGAATTACTTATGAATAAATAAGTAAGGAATTGTTTTCCAATATAAAGTGAATATTTTAAGAATTTATCTTTTTGAAGATAAATTGAAAAGAAAATTGAAATGAATAATTGAAATCGAATATTCATTGATATCTTGGAATTATAAATTCACTAAGGAATTTATAAAAGAAAGTGAAATTGGTTTAAAAATAAATATTGATTTATTTTTGAAGTGTTGAAAATTATATATCTAGTGAAGATATTTTGGAAAATAAATAATTTGGAAAATTATTTGGAAACTGGTGATGTGTGCATATCAATTGATAGTTCAATAACCGACTATCAATATTTCCCTTTGAATGGGTAATTGATGTGATTTGTTTGAATGTGAATGCCACACTTATTTTTGAATAAGCGCTCACTATTCGGGTTAACCGGGAAAGGACCATGGGGTCGTATAACCCATTCCGAATATGTGATACGTCGTTATGAATTGCATTTGAAGATCGGTGTTGAAGACCCGGTATTTGCGAGAGCGATAGGATGACCTGTCGATTTACTCTGCACCGAGTTGCTCCGGTATAGAGTTCTCCATATGTGATGGTGAATCCGATCAGGATTGTGAATATCCGGATTGCAAGGACTTCTTTGTAAGTGCCTTCGGTTTTGTTCGAGCCCGGAACAAACTTGTATGGATTGTATGTCTGACATTACAATTTGAGATATAAAGCCGATTTCTTTCAAATATATTTCTGTTGGTGGCGGAGAATTTATTCTTTGCTTAACACCCTTCTCTGAGACGTATGTGCTCAGCGGTTATATAGTTGAAGTTATCAGCGATATATTCCCAGTTTGGTAATGTGACATGCTGAGTGATGCTGAAATGATCATTGTGTTGATTATTGTGATAGGATCATTTATTTGATCGTCTATCTTAGTGATCATTGTGTTGATCATTTGTTGACCCAAAGCATGACTTTTGTATAAAGTATGTTTTTGTGGACGTGAATTCGTCGAGCCTCACATCCCGGAAATGGTCAAAACAGGAAAGAAGCAGCAAGGTTATGAGGGGTAGCGCCCTTTAGGATATGTGCATTTCCTTCTGGAAAAGGGTGGTATCATGGTATGGAGCCCAGATACTTACTCATGTTGAAACACTTTGTTTTTATGATTGTGTGAATTGATTAGAGAGCGCTCTCGGATAAAGGTCCTAAAGGACCGGGGGATGGCATATTCGGTCAGTTGTTACTCAGTTAGGGGTAACCCGGCCTTGTGTTGGTAGAGATCCGGTTTGGTTCTCGGGGATGTCCATCCAGAGGCATTCTCATGTGGCAATGGGAAGTTCCTTGGCCTGACCATTTGTTGGAAATCCAATTCCCAATACGAAACTTGTACGGTATTAGTTGTAGAACCTGCTATTCACTTATGGTGGTCACCACTGTTTGGATAGTAGCTATAGTAGGCATACGATAATGGTCGTATGTTGGCTAAGATTTATATCTTTATTTTCGAAATGATTTTCCTCTACACTATGCACTAATAATAATATCAAATATTATTTTAAATGCGTATCAAGCATCTTTGACTATCATAAGGAGAAATCTCCTCCGATTCTGCGTTTGCATGTGTGTGCGTGCGGGAGGCCTTATGGTAGTCTCATTTTCAAAAGCATTGCGAATTGATTTAAAAATATTCCTCTATTTTGATTTTAAAGTAAATAAACTGTTTTGAGTTCTCACACCAGTCACATGACTGACTCGGAGTTTATTGTTTTCCTTCCTAAACTCTGGGTGCCCACCAATTTCCACACGGGCAGTTAAGAGTTAAGGTTTATCAGGATATTCTGGATATTCTGGAGTTGCTGGAGGCAAGCTGGTTGGCATGGCGTATTACTAGTATATAGTATTTCTTTTTCCGCTGCACTGTTTGTTGTTGTATGATGTTGTACACTCTGATGATATGATGTAATGAAATGAATGTAATGTAATAACTGATATAGTTCTTTGTTTAAAGATTATTCATTTATTATTATATGTTGTTCCGCTGCGAATTGTGAGATTTTGATGTTGTTCTATTGTTTCTTCTGTCCCGTTCTTATTTCCTTTCTGTTCTATTAAAAAAAAAATTCTTCTATCTTCTATTATCAAATTTTCTATTTTTCTATCTTCCTCTCTCTCTCTATTTTCTGTTATCTTCTTCTACTTCTCTCTTTTTCTTTTCTTAAAATTTTTGTTAAAACCCATAACATTCCGTGTTTCCGGCCTTCGATTTCTCGGCAGTCGATAAAGTGAGTGTCGATGTTGAATTTTCGGAAGTCGAAAATCCTCGGGGCGTTACATTTGGTATCAAAGCATATGGTTAAGCGACAACCATGGTTCTGTTGGGTATTATTCATTAGAGATAGAGTCAGCAGTGCTCTAGAATGAATTTGAGTGTAATAATAGCTATGAGAGCGTATTTGTTAGTGAATATAAAATTGTTTTATATTGTGATGGTTGGTTTGTTGAGTGGTATATGAACCTTCGTCAGCACGGTATGTACAACTATGCCGAAGGGGTTTCTAAACACTTGAATAGAACAATTCGACACGATATTGTTTTAAATTGGGTAAATGAAATAATTTTACCTTGATTATATTTTTAAATATAAAGGAATAATTTTTCAGAATTATTAAAGTGTATATAAGTTGATTGTTAGGTTGTTTGAATAATCTAAATTAAAGAATAATTGTATAAGTAAAAGAATTATAAGCATTGAATTATAATTAAAGTGTTTACAATTGTGAAATAAACTTATATATATAAAAGTGAAATTATATGAATATGAGTTGTAAATAAAAATGAATTTAAAGTTAAATGGAATATAACTTAAGTGTTGTTGAATTAAATTGATGTTGGTATCGAAGTAAATAATCAAGTGAATTAAAAGAAATGTGAACTTAAGTTATATAAATGAAATTCAACTTTGGACATTGAATTGAATTGAATTAATGAATTGAATGTTAATCAATTGAATGTGAATAATTGATATGAAATAATGAATGAAAGTGTAAATTCATTGAAATCTAATGTTATTAGAAGTTGAATAAATTGAAAGAGAATGAATATAAACAAAGGAATTTGGTTGTAATAAATAAACATTGGTTGTTATTTGATTGTTAGATGATTGTATGTAATTCATTAAGAATTAATGAAATTAAAAGCTATGAAATTGAATTCAAATTGAAAGTAAATAGATTTGAATAGAATTGAATGTGAATTGGATTTAAATTAGTAAATGTTAACTAATTGAATTGAGAATGAATGTTAGTAAGAACATCCACTGTTAATGAATCAAATGTGATTAAATTTAAAACCAATTCATTGAATATAAATGAGAATATGAATGAATATTCATTGATTATGAGTGATAGTTGGTTGATGTTTGCATTTGTTGTTTTACTACATGTGCTATGTGACATATATAGTTATTATGGAGATATATGTTGTATATTGAGATTATTTTCATATATGCATGATTCTCATGTTGTTTGTTGAGTTTAATAGGTGCGGATCGCGTTTGCTTCGCATTTGGAGTTCGCTTTAGCGCTATATTAGCCGTATATGCTTGCTAATAAAATATAAGGTACATATCTCGGATTAAATATCGTACTTTTATACTTTTTTCCCTTCGGGATGCCTCATTACTTGATGAGATGTATATTTGTGATATATATACTGTCATTTTTTTTTCGGATCGAGCCGCGCAAAGGAGACTATGGCGAATTTTTCCGAAAATTTAAGGCGTTAGAAAAAATTTGAGAAAAAATGGGAAAATTTTGAAAACTTTAACTTTGATTTTGGAATTGAAAGTTAAACAATAGTAATTGTTTTTGAAAAGATAACTAAGTATGATTTTGAAAGCTTAGTAAAGTTATTGTAAGAAGTTTAACTATGAATTTTGGGAAAATTAATAGATTCTGTAATTTTCTTACTTGTAATTTCGAGGACGAAATTCTTTTAAGGGGGAAAGATTGTAACGACCCAGAATTTTTATTAATTTAAATTTGAATGTTTAATTAATTTTAAATGTTAATAAGTGAATTTTTAAGTCAAATAAATTTTTATTTGAATTTTTGGATTTAATTAGATAATTAAAACAATAATTTAATATGTTAAATTATGGAAATAATTAAAAATTGAGTTAAAAATGATTGAAAATAATTTGGAAAATTTTATTTAATCATACTGGAGTTATAGAAATATTTTAGAACTTTTAAAATCGAATTAAAAGTTAATCTGTGAAAATTGAATATTTTGATATTTAATAATCGACTGTAAAATAGCCAATTTTTGAACAGACTCAGAATTGAACGAAACCAGTTCCATTGGGTCCGTAATAGTTAGTTATTATCGGATTTCAATTTTCGTGTCAATCAGAGTTATCGTTTGATCGTGGCAGCTCGAAACGCATCGAATTATTTTTAATTTAAATTTGGCGAGTCAAAATAGCCATTTTTCAAAAAGTCTCAGATTTCGACGAAACAAGTTTCATCGGATCCGTAATGTGATATTATTGTAAGGTTTCAAATTTCAAGTCAATTGGATTTACCGTTTGTCCGGTACAAATTAAAACGCCTAGAAATCGATTTAAATCGGTTTAATTTAAATTGAGCGTTTATAGCCATAACTCGCACATACTTCCGAATTAGCTTCCGAAACCTGTTCCATTGTGTCCGGAACGCGGGATAAACCCTTGGTACGCTGGTTACGACGCGTAAATCGGAGTTTGGAATTTCCGGGATGAATAGTGTCGCTCGTTCCTTATAAATAGCCCCTACCTTTCATAATTTTAGAAAAAATAACAAACCCTAACCCTAATAATTGCTAGCCGCCACATTCATAGCCTATGGCCAGAAATTAATCTCCTCTCCCCCTTGATTTCTCCAAATCCATCAAGAATTAGCAAGAAAGTTCAACTACAAAGTGATAGAACACGACGAGAGCTACGAGATCAACGGTGGAGATCGCGAATGGAGCTATGGATTGTGAGATAAATGGGGCCGACTGTCATAACTTTCGCACGCCTTTCTAGGCTCATTGTGCAGCCGAGTTTCACCTAGGGGGGGCCGAGCATAGCTTGCGTCGTGCTCTTCGACGTGGTGGTAGTATGATGAGGTATCGTCTAGTATAAGAGATGAAAAGATTAACCCTAATTTTAGCTAAATGGGTTCAAGCGTCGGCAATAACCTGGAGAAGGACGTGATGAGGATGAGGGAAAGGCACGGCCAGATTTGCAGGTGGATGGAATGGAGGGCTATGATTGATTTAGGTTAAGAAAGTTAAAGTTGTTGTAAATTGTTTATATTTAAATCGTGTGCAAACTTCATAAATTCATATCTTTTTCATACGAGGTCGAAAAAATGCAAACTCAGTTGCGTTGGAATCGTATGGACGAGCACTACGCGATGGAGTTGGTTTGGAGTCGTTTGGAGTTAGTGAGAATTTTGGGTAAAATTAAACGCGCGTTTAATTTTATTCGAAATAAAAGCTAAAACGAAATTTAAATCAAGGTGAGAACTTCTCACTCAATCGAATAGGTTTCGATTTTATTTTAAATAGTTAGATTTAAAATATTTGAATGCATGTTTGAATGATGAATGATATCTATTGATTGTAAAAATAGACATTATGCGCCGTTAGTAAGCGGATGTTATTTAATATAAACATATACCGCGAATATTTCATAAACAGTGAAATTGGTATTATATATAATATCAATATATATATATTGGCATATGTATATGTTGCAGTTATTGATTTCCCGCATTTTTTGTTTAGCGGATGAGACCCTATTACGCCGTTATTAAGCGGATAATATTTATTAAGAACATATACCGCGATAATTTCGTACTGGAGCGAAATTGGTATTGTGCTAATGTTTTTGGATGCAGGAAAACAGGTTGGAGGGATCCAACTGGATTCCTCAACAGTTTTTATTTGATTTCAGATATTTTGATATTTGATGGATTTTCATATTGATATATGATATCGTTGTAGTCGTGATTGACTATTTGGTGTGTAGCATCATTGGACCCAAATTTTGGGATTTTAAAATGATTTTAAAAGTGATTTTTGAGAATATACTATATTTTTGGAATTGATCCGTTTTAAATAAATAAACGTTATAATTTTTTTTTAAAGTTATAAAAAATTATGATTTTGTGAAATATAGTTAAAAAGCTGATTTTTGAGAAATATGGATTTATGATTTTATAAAATAGTTTAAATTGGATTTTTGAATATATTATAAAAGTTTGAATATAGGATTTATAAAATTTGATTATTTTATAAATCAAAAGGATGAAATTATAAAGGAATTTAAAGACGTTTTAAAAGAATAATATAAATGGATTTATATTAAGAGATTTGTAAATGGATATTTATAAATTGAAATATAGACATTATAAAACGAGTTTTTATAAGTGTTTGAATGAAGTGAAAATGAATTTCATAAATGAATGAAATTTCTAGAATTATAAACTATGAAGTTATAGATGAAATTTATAAATAGTAAGATTTATAAATTTGGTGAAATTATTTGAAGAATAGATTGGGTTAAATAAATGAATCTTATAAGTTATAAGATTTATAATTATGAAATTCTAAGGAACGATTTTGTGAAATAATCGTTTATAAGTAGTTAACTTATTATATGAACATTTAGTTTATAATTAAGTTATAAACTGGAATAGGTTAATAAAGGAATTTATAAAAAGGAAGTTTTTATAAATAAATAGAAATGGAATTTATAAACGTTGTTTTATAAATTCGCAAACGACTTATTTTGATAAGTTAATTGTTATAACTTAGAAATAGAGTTATATTCACATTTTGAATAGTGAATAATCCTTTGAATTAAAATGAATAAAAGGATGGAATTTGTTAAAGAAGTATATTCACGTTTTTGAATAGTGAATGATATGTTAAAGAAATTGTTTTTAAATGAGATGTTTGAATTGAATTAAAACGATCTAATGATGTTTTAAAGGTGTTGAGATTCGAAACCATAGATTTCAACATTTATTGTTGAAATAGACGATTTCGAGAAATAAAAGGAAATAGTGGACTATAACACTGTTGTTATAGTAAATGATTTCCGAAATGAAATGTTTTGTATAGTATTGAGATTTATATATCTATTTTAATTTCGAATCCCTATACTAGTGATTTTGGGTTGTTGTAACGATGTTTTACGTAACATTCGTTTTGGCCCAAATAAATATGTTTATGAGAATGATTTCCTTAAAGAATGAAATATATACTTATTTCGATTTAAGTATATTGAATATTTTCTAAGTGTTGAAAATAAATAAAATTTGTGAATTACTTATGAATAAATAAGTAAGGAATTGTTTTCCAATATAAAGTGAATATTTTAAGAATTTATCTTTTTGAAGATAAATTGAAAAGAAAATTGAAATGAATAATTGAAATCGAATATTCATTGATATCTTGGAATTATAAATTCACTAAGGAATTTATAAAAGAAAGTGAAATTGGTTTAAAAATAAATATTGATTTATTTTTGAAGTGTTGAAAATTATATATCTAGTGAAGATATTTTGGAAAATAAATAATTTGGAAAATTATTTGGAAACTGGTGATGTGTGCATATCAATTGATAGTTCAATAACCGAATATCAATATTTCCCTTTGAATGGGTAATTGATGTGATTTGTTTGAATGTGAATGCCACACTTATTTTTGAATAAGCGCTCACTATTCGGGTTAACCGGGAAAGGACCATGGGGTCGTATAACCCATTCCGAATATGTGATACGTCGTTATGAATTGCATTTGAAGATCGGTGTTGAAGACCCGGTATTTGCGAGAGCGATAGAATAACCTGTCGATTTACTCTGCACCGAGTTGCTCCGGTATAGAGTTCTCCATATGTGATGGTGAATCCGATCAGGATTGTGAATATCCGGATTGCAAGGACTTCTTTGTAAGTGCCTTCGGTTTTGTTCGAGCCCGGAACAAACTTGTATGGATTGTATGTCTGACATTACAATTTGAGATATAAAGCCGATTTCTTTCAAATATATTTCTGTTGGTGGCGGAGAATTTATTCTTTGCTTAACACCCTTCTCTGAGACGTATGTGCTCAGCGGTTATATAGTTGAAGTTATCAGCGATATATTCCCAGTTTGGTAATGTGACATGTTGAGTGATGCTGAAATGATCATTGTGTTGATTATTGTGATAGGATCATTTATTTGATCGTCTATCTTAGTGATCATTGTGTTGATCATTTGTTGACCCAAAGCATGACTTTTGTATAAAGTATGTTTTTGTGGACGTGAATTCGTCGAGCCTCACATCCCGGAAATGGTCAAAACAGGAAAGAAGCAGCAAGGTTATGAGGGGTAGCGCCCTTTAGGATATGTGCATTTCCTTCTGGAAAAGGGTGGTATCATGGTATGGAGCCCAGATACTTACTCATGTTGAAACACTTTGTTTTTATGATTGTGTGAATTGATTAGAGAGCGCTCTCGGATAAAGGTCCCAAAGGACCGGGGGATGGCATATTCGGTCAGTTGTTACTCAGTTAGGGGTAACCCGGCCTTGTGTTGGTAGAGATCCGGTTTGGTTCTCGGGGATGTCCATCCAGAGGCATTCTCATGTGGCAATGGGAAGTTCCTTGGCCTGACCATTTGTTGGAAATCCAATTCCCAATACGAAACTTGTACGGTATTAGTTGTAGAACCTGCTATTCACTTATGGTGGTCACCACTGTTTGGATAGTAGCTATAGTAGGCATACGATAATGGTCGTATGTTGGCTAAGATTTATATCTTTATTTTCGAAATGATTTTCCTCTACACTATGCACTAATAATAATATCAAATATTATTTTAAATGCGTATCAAGCATCTTTGACTATCATAAGGAGAAATCTCCTCCGATTCTGCGTTTGCATGTGTGTGTGTGCGGGAGGCCTTATGGTAGTCTCATTTTTAAAAGCATTGCGAATTGATTTAAAAATATTCCTCTATTTTGATTTTAAAGTAAATAAACTGTTTTGAGTTCTCACACCAGTCACATGACTGACTCGGAGTTTATTGTTTTCCTTCCTAAACTCTGGGTGCCCACCAATTTCCACACGGGCAGTTAAGAGTTAAGGTTTATCAGGATATTCTGGATATTCTGGAGTTGCTGGAGGCAAGCTGGTTGGCATGGCGTATTACTAGTATATAGTATTTCTTTTTCCGCTGCACTGTTTGTTGTTGTATGATGTTGTACACTCTGATGATATGATGTAATGAAATGAATGTAATGTAATAACTGATATAGTTCTTTGTTTAAAGATTATTCATTTATTATTATATGTTGTTCCGCTGCGAATTGTGAGATTTTGATGTTGTTCTATTGTTTCTTCTGTCCCGTTCTTATTTCCTTTCTGTTCTATTAAAAAAAAAATTCTTCTATCTTCTATTATCAAATTTTCTATTTTTCTATCTTCCTCTCTCTCTATTTTCTGTTATCTTCTTCTACTTCTCTCTTTTTCTTTTCTTAAAATTTTTGTTAAAACCCATAACATTCCGTGTTTCCGGCCTTCGATTTCTCGGCAGTCGATAAAGTGAGTGTCGATGTTGAATTTTCGGAAGTCGAAAATCCTCGGGGCGTTACAGGCTTTAAATAATCTTCACCCACGTTTTCGTTCGTTTTTGGTGCCGTAATAATTATCAAAAGCAACCGGTTCCTTCATTCATTTTTGATCGGTAGCCCTAAACCAAAGAAAATGAAAATGGCGGCTCCTTCTTCTTTCTTTAAAAATTAGGGTTTCGGTAATTTGATGATGCAGATTACAAATGGTCGATTGAATTTGATTCTCTTTCTCTATTGGTTGATCGTCTCTTGAGATGCTTGCGGCCACTTGATTGAGTTCGTCATTACTTCGATTCGGCTAGGGTTTTTCTTCAATCGATTCTTTGATTTCCATGGCTTCGACTCTAGACTGTTCGATCTGCGCTTGAGGAAAAGAGGTGAGTGATTTTCACTCACATCTAATACAACATTGTGCTTCGACAGTTTGATTTTATTTGAATGTTGATGATTTCTCTGATGTTTTCAATTCACGCGGTTTCAAACACTTGATTTATCGTGGCCATTCGATTTAGTTTTAATACTTTAGATGATTCCTGGGTTGGTTCGATTTCTTGTTTTCCCACGACTGGATGATTACACTGTGATGATTTTGGCTTTAACTTGTATTTGACCTTGCCACTGATGTTAATGTTTATGCTCGACTCCGGCCATTTGTGTTTACCGCCTCTGGTTATTTGCGTCCTGTAGCACTTTCGACCTTGTTCGATTTTACTTGTTGTTTCATAACTTCGGCATTAACTGTGCTTTGAATTCTCTGATTGGCTTTTGTGGATACTACTATTTGTGGTTGACATTGGTTATTTGAATTTTTTTTGATTTTGTGAAACCTGCTACTTCGATTACTTTAAATATGTGATTTTTATCACTCTGGCATTTGAACTCTAATTTGAAACTTGTAAGACCTACTTGACTTGTTCACTGTATTGCAGTTTCTGATCTGTTTTGTTTGTTTAGAGTTGTTTATGTCTTGCTCTTGACCATTGTCTTTGTTAACCATTCATGTGTGTTTGCCTGTAGTGTTGCAGTCTTTGACTTTGATTGTTCGATCACTGTCCTTGACTCTCTGCATATTGAAGTTTTCAACATTGTCGCGGTTGTGTAATAAGTGTTGTCTTCATGTACATGTATACTTGTTGTTGCTGTGCATTTGTAGTTGAACTGAGTTGTACTACTGCCTTTGTTCTCGAGTCTGACACTTGCACTATCCAGCTTCACAGTTGCATACATGGTGTATCTTAGGTGCACTTGGTTTGTGATTCACTGTTGCATTCCTGTATATGCACTTGAGTCTGTTTTCATTTTGCCTGTTCATTGTAGTTTGACTGTGCACTGACATGAGTTCGAGCCTTTTTCACACTGTTGGTTCATGTTGCATTCACTTGCATACCTGTTCATCCTGTAGTTTACTGTATCATGTTTGATATAGTTTGCATTTCAGTTGTATCTGCTGTCTTCATGTACATGTATACTTGCTGTTTCTTGAGACAGCTATCCACTTCATTTCACTTGTTGCCACTTACTTGGTGTAGTTGTTTGCACTGTGCATTCTTGTGTACTTCGTTCACTTGCTTTTGTTCCTCTCTGATCATGGCGGGTCTGGGGATCACGTTTGGCATTGTCACTGACTTTGTACATATGTGTTCAAGCCCTGGTGTCTGCATTACTTGATTCGAAATCTAGTTCATTTTGATTTGGGTTGCATCTTCACTTGTTGTACTTGAGTATTTATGTTGCGTTGAGCTCATGTGGTCTTCAATTATGTGTAGTCTGCACTTTGATAATCATGTAGCCAGGCATGTGTATATACGCACATATTCTATATTACTTTGGTATTGAATCATATTTTTAAGCCTAGTCTTTGATGATGCTTGACTACTTGTTGCAGTAAGTGTACATCTGAATTTTGGCGAGGCAGTGCACGTGAACGTGTACTGCAGCCAAAACATTATTGATTTTATTGATATTTCATTTGCATTTTGAGTCACTAAGCTGTTGTGTAATTCATCACTGTAGTGGCAAGGCAGTGCATGCGAATGTGTACTGTAGCCCAATCAGAATTGACATTTTAATTTGATTATTTTGTTGCTATCTAATTATCTACCTGATAATTAGATTATGTGTTTTTTTATTTATCGTATCAATAATTAGATTTTGTTGTTTATGATGTTCCACTAGCTTGAGTTTTGCTTTGGGCCACTTGCTGTTAATTGCTGTTTAGGCAATTCTGTTGTTTTCTAAATTATTTTCATTGATAATCCTTTTATTTATCTTTGTTGATGATTTGGCTTTGCTAATTCGTTGTTAATGCTGTTATGCATTATATTTACCGTTATCCGATTTCCTTATTAAAGGACTTTATATGTGAATTTATTTTGACTGTCATTTATTTGTTATTTATTATTATTGCTTCCGTGCATTAATAACTGAGTTTGAATTAGACTGACCCACGTATTATTTTCTTTTGAATTAATACTCGGGTCAGACCGAGTTGTTACAGGTTGTTGATATCTGGCTTTGGGTTGCTGTTTGAGCTATGAAGTATCTTTATATCTTTTGGAGTAGTCGTTGTCATTTTATAGGATGATATGTACTCATGTATATTATTTACAATAATGTACTTGTATATGTAACTTCCAGTGTCGACAGTTGTAGTTGTATCAAATGTATTGTATCACATGTATTGTAACTGACTTCAGTTATATATATATATATATATATATATATATATATATGAGATTTGATATTATCTGTGTTCTATGTTTAGCTTGTCTGTGTTATATATGTGTCCTAAACTATTATGAACCATCGTAGTTCATTTTATACTGGAATTGAATATGTCGATGGGAGTAAATAAACAAAGAGATGAAAAACATATATATATACCACTCCTATCGAGATAATCAATACTAGTGTAATGCCTAAATACGGATGGCCACTCCTATCCAGCCTTATTCTTCATAATAACAGACAGTATTTCCTTTTAATACTCTTTGTTATTGTGAGCATAGAGGTGGGGCGTCACAGTTGGTATCAGTGCGAGGGGTTTATGGACATAATATAGAACATAACTTAGATGGAACATGTGTTACAACTAATTGTTGATGTTTTTATTTGTGCTTTGAGTCAAAACTAAAGTTTTGAAATTATGATGAAATTTTTGAATATCTTTATTTAAAAATAAAAGTGAAATTGTGTTTTGATGGTTGAGTAATTTATGTTCTGTTTATCAGAGTGCGCAGTGGAAACAGTGAGACTGCTTTCGCTGAGTACAGTTGATAACCTTTTTGATTTAAAAATCAAAATATGAAAATGAAAATAAATTTCATTGTGTTATGACCTAAATGTGTTATTTTTGTTTTCTTTGAAAATTTCGAATCCGATTTGACGATCCGAAGCGATTGCAGTTATGTGATTTTTGTTGAGATTTTTGCTGTTTTAAAATTATCTTCATTGAAGATATAATCGAGTGATTTCTTTGTTCATCTTGTAGTCTGCGTGCAAATATGAGTTGCATGTTGCTGCATTAGTTTTACGTTGAACCGATGTTTGGTTTTAAACGTATTTTGTTGCCCTTATTTTTATAACGAAATTTTTACATCCGTGCTATATTTTTGAAGCGCGGTGTTTTGTTGACATTTATGATGAATGAAAATTCACTGTTATTTTAATGTCAGTAACCGTTAATTTAAAGTGACTTTTCAAGCGGTTAGCCCGCAATACTGATTTGGTATCGTTTTTTACGGAGTTTTGTGAAGTGCAATTTCCTCGTCAAAATTGCTACAGATGTTATGTTTAATCACGTGTTTTAAAAATCATTTTAAAATAAAATTGTTTTTTATTTTTTACAGTTTACGCTTGCAAAAGAATGAGGAAGCGATTTAAATGCTTCAGCAAATTTGGGGACTATGAACCCTCGCTTTTATTGATTCGCTTAACTCCGGACTTGTCCGTTTGAGAACATAAAATGTTATTTATTTAAAATACACAATTTTGCACTTTCAAGGAAACGATGAAGAGATTTAAACAATTTAGCAAAAGTGCGGAGTATGGAACCACACTTTTACTATTTCGGTAAATTCTGGACTCGTTAATTGTAACATCTGCTGTTTGATGATTCTGATGATTTTGTTGGGCTTTCGAGCCACTTTGCTGGACCTTCGGGTCATTTGATGGACCTTCGGGTCAGTTACCAGTACTAGACCTTCGGGTCACTCTGCGGACCTTCGGGTCATCTGATGGGTGCCAAAAGTTATAGTACTTGGTAGGCTTCGGCCATCTGAGATGCACGTGCGGCGTAGCTAAAACTCGACATCTGTTGGGATCGATCCATTTTTATGTTGATTTTCTAGTCATCTTAATTGATTTCTAGATATTTGTTGTTTCTAATTATCTATAGGTAATTAGATATTTGTTGATTTGAGATTTCTGATTATTGTTTTTGATAATTGTATATTTGTTGATTTGAGATTTCTGATTATCGTTTTTGATAATTAGATATTTGTTGATTTGAGATTTCTGATTATCCTTTTTGATAATTGGATATTTGTTGTTTCTGATTATCGTTTTTGATAATCGGATATTTGTTGTTTCTGATTATCGTTTTTGATAATCGGATATTTGTTGTTTCTGATTATCGTTTTTGATAATCGGATATTTGTTGTTTCTGATTATCGTTTTTGATAATTAGAATTTGTTGATTTGAGTTCTGATTATCTTTGTTGATAATTAAATATTTGTTGATTTCTGATTATCGCTTTTGATAATTAGATATTTGTTGTTTTCTGATTATCCTTTTTGGTAATTAGATATTTGTTGATTTGAATTCTGATTATCTTTGTAGATAATTAGATATTTGTTGATTTCTGATTATTGTTTTTGATAATTAGATATTTGTTGTTTTCTGATTATCGTTTTTGGTAATTAGATATTTGTTGATTTGAGTTCTGATTATCTTTGTTGATAATTAGATATTTGTTGATTTCTGATTATCGTTTTTGATAATTAGATATTTGTTGTTTCTGATTATCGTTTTTGATAATTAGATATTTGTTGATTTGAGATTTCTGATTATCGTTTTTGATAATTAGATATTTGTTGATTTGAGATTTTTGATTATCGTTTTTGATAATTGGTATTTGTTGTTTCTGATTATCCTTTTTGATAATCGGATATTTGTTGTTTCTGATTATCATTTTTGATAATGGGATATTTATTGTTTCTAATTATTGTTTTTGATAGTCAAATATTTGTTGTTTCTGATTATCGTTTTTGATAATCAGGTATTTGTGTTCCTGGTTATCGTTTTTGATAATCGAATATTTGTTGTTTCTGATTATCGTTTTTGATAATTGGATATTTGTTGTTTCTGGTTGTCGTTTAGGTAATTAGATATTTTCGGTTTTGCGATTTGTGAGTTGTGTTTTCTAATTATTTTTGTTGATAATTAGATTTTGCTGTTTTCTACTTATCGTATCGATAATTAGATATTGCTGTTTTGTGATTTCTTCATTCTAATTATCTAATTGATAATTGAATATTGCTGATAATTGTATTTATTCAGTTCTGTTGTTTAGGATCATCTATTTGATAATTAGATTTTGTGAGAATTTGCGAATTTCTTTTATGAATTTGAATGATTTCTCTGGCGTTTGTATTCTTGACCTTTATTTTTCTAGCTTAACCAGTTTATGTTAGAAAAATAATTGTTATTGACGACTTTAATTATGAAAATTGCGGGGATGCAATTTTTATAAGGAGGGAAGTCTGTAACAACCCGGGGTTTTGTAACAATTGATTATCGTCAAATGACGATTAAATTGGTTAACTAATTGCTATTGGGAGTTTTTAAATTAGGTTGAAATGCTTTTAAATTTTTTTAGACTTATATGGGCTTTAAATAATCTTGGCCCATATTTTCATTTGTTTTTGGTGCCGTAATAATTATCAAAAGCAACCGGTTCCTTCATTCATTTTTGATCGGTAGCCCTAAACCAAAGAAAACGAAAATGGCGGCTCATTCTTCTTTCTTCAAAAATTAGGGTTTCGGTAATTTGATGATGACGATTGCAAATTCTCGACTGAATTCGATTCTCTTGCTCTTTGGTTGATCGCCTCTTGAGATGCTTGCGGCCACTTGATTGAGTTTGTCTTTGCTTCGATTCGGCTAGGGTTTTTCTTCGATCGATTTTTTTGATTTCCACGGCGTCGACTCTGGACTGTTCAATCTGCTCTCGTGGAAATGAGGTGAGTGATTTTCACTCACATATAATTCAACAATGTGCTTCGATAGTTTGATTTCGTTTGAATGTTGATGATTTCTCTGATGTTTTCAATTCACGCGGTTTTGAACACTTGATTTATCTTGGCCATTCGATTTAGTTTTAATACTTGGGATGATTTTTGAGTTGGTTCGATTTCTTGTTTTCCCATGGCTGGATGATTATGCTGTGATGTGGCTTTAACTTGTATTCGACCTTGCCACTGATGTTAATGTTTATGCTCGACTTTGGCCATTTGTGTTTACTGCCTCTGGTTATTTGCGTCCTGTAGCACTTTCGACCTTTTTCGATTTTACTTGTTGTTTCAAAACTTCGGCCATTATGTAACAGCCCGCATATTTATCGAGTTTGTATTTAAATATTTTATTTAAATATTAACTCGTTAATCGGATTTTGGTCCGAAAAGCTACATTTTGCAAACGATCAAATTAGGACTCAAGACCACTTCCATTGAGTTCGAAATGTCATTTACAACTTTTTTAAGTATAAACATCGATAGGTTTGGAGTTAGTGAAATTTCACTAACTTTTCCCGCTTTGGACTTTGGGTTTGTTTAGCCTATTAAGCCCAAGTTCCAACCCTCTTCTCCTCACTCTTCATAAATTTCCTAACTAATCAAGCTTTGGCATTAATGGTGGAGGGAATGAGAAATTAAAATTGCAAAACTCAAATTCAATTGCAATCCATCTTTCTACTCCAAATTCAAGAAGAAGACATTGGATTCATGCTTCTTGTGCTTAGATAGAAGAAGGATTGATTCTTGCTTGCTTAAAACTTCATTTTCATTGATATTTGGTGCAAAGGTGAGATTTTTATCTCACAAATCTAGTCTATAACTATATTGGACTGTTGGGAATGATTCCCTATCCCTTTTGCATGCACATTTGCATTTGGTTTGGATTGGATTGGCGAAAAACTCCAATTTTTAGCGTTTTGGTGAATTTTCTGCACTTAGGTCGTTCTGTCCATTTTCGTGTGTTCGGAGTTAGGTCGCTCGCGACCTAACCCTTAGGTCGTAGGTCGTTTCTGGCCTTAAATTCCCCCTACAGCGTTAGGTCGTTAGCCTCGGAATTAGGTCGTTGAGCCTTAGGTCGTAGGTCGTATGGACCTTAGGTCGTAGGTCGTCCTGGCCATTTCTAACGTCTTCGGAGTTAGGTCGTATGGACCTTAGGTCAAGGTCGTATGGACCTTAGGTCGCTAGGTCGTATGGCTTTAGGTCGCTAGGTCGTATGACCTTAGGTCGTTAGGTCGTATGGCTTTAGGTCGCTAGGTCGTATGACCTTAGGTCGTTTGGCTTTTAGGCCGCTTCCACGCTAGGTCGTTCGACTCTTAGGTCGTAACACTTAGGTCGCTCTCCTCTTAAGTCGCTAGGTCGCGTGCCTTTAGGTCGCGTTTCTTTGTTAGGTCGCGTGTCTTTGTTAGGTCGCTGACCTTCTTAACTCGCATGACCTACCCCTAGGTCGTTGGGTCCCGTTTCTACTTAGGTCGCTGCTTCTTATAGGTCGCTCGGCTCCTTAATTTCTTTAGGTCGTTTGAGTGTTAGGTCGCGAACCCATTTTAGGTCGCATGACCTTTACCCTTTAGGTCGCTGGACCACTAGGTCGTGCCCCTTAGACCCCTAGGTCGCTGGACCACTAGGTCGAACCCCGTAAGCGGTGGCGTTGCCCCCGCACCCCCACCTTGGGGGGTTGCCACCCCCCCGGACCCCACCTCCGTAGGGGATCTTATCTGAAAAACATTGAGCTGATTTCCTTGGATTTTATTCACATCTCCGTATGCGATTTTTGTGACTGATTGTTTCTACAATTGCTTTTGTGTTTTGTCACTTTATAATATAAAGGTTTTAATACTAGTAGTAAATATCAAAACTCTTTTAACAAACAATTTCAACTCTACTTTTAATAACAAAGCTCTTTTCTTAAACCGTTTTCCAATCTATTAGTATATACAAACCTTTACCTCACTCGGATGAGAAATCTAATTAAACGACTTAGTAAAACAAGTGGTATGAAACACTTGCGTTCACTTCGTCGGTTAATTCTTGGACTTGTTCGATTGAACCTCTTGTGACAATTTATTTAGTGAAGATTTACAGTTTGTTCGTAAATATTTAAGTTAAGAAAGTGGTTATGGGACATGAAGCTAAACTTCTATATTTACTAGCTTAGTGTAATTGACACTTCTCGTTGATCATGACGATCATTCTGATGATTTAGACTAGCAATTGTGCGATGTCTCTTGTTGCGAGGTTAGACTAGACACCACTTGTGTGATTCCACTCACACATACCTTTTTGCTTTTTGGTTAGTCTGGACCTTAATCTGTGTGATTCCATTCACACATGTGGGGTAGCTCCCCTTGGTCTTCGGACCGTCATGTGATAGGCCTCTTTCTCTTTTCTATGATTTCTGGACTTCTTGCATTGATTTCTAGAATTTATGCCATTGACTTGTTATGAGTACAAGTTTGGGGTATGATGCCCTTTCCGAATCTTTGAGAAGATTCTTGTGATATTGATTATCTCTTATTGATTGATCTTCTGTTGATCATTATTTACATACTTATAGTGGTATGTCGTTATGGATGTTTATGTTTATGCCATATCTTTTATGTTATATCATGTCATCTGATATTTATAGCTAGACTGACCCGTTTATTATTTTCTTAAATAATACTCGGGTCAGACCGAGATGTTACAGGTGCTTCTGCTTGACTTCTTCCCAGGGATTCATCACTCTGACTTTTGGCTAACTGTTTAGATTAGCAGTTTTTGTTGTATACACTTGAGATATAGACTCATAGTTGTATTCTTTTGTATAGCACGTGTTGCTATTCTTTTGTATTATCGTGGATCTTACTGACCACTACTCTGATGTACACTTTCATGTGTTAGTTATATATTCATATCTTCTTCCGCCTTTGTGATATGGATATCTGTGACTGATTTGTGATATGATTATTTCTATGTTTGTTTCCGAAGATTATTTATAGCCACCGTGTGATAAGCAATTATATGGATGGTCGCTCCTCAACAGCCTTATTCTCCGTGCTAGTTGACAGCACTACTCCGGAGTGTTCTTGCCTAGCGTGGGTATAGAGGTGGGGCGTCACACATTAACTGTGCTTTGAATTCTCTGATTGGCTTTTGTAAATACTACTATTTGCGGTTGACTTTGGCTATTTGAAAATATTTTGATTTTGTGAAACCTGCTACTTCGATTACTTTAAATATGTGATTTTTATCACTCTGGCATTTGAACTCTGATTTGAAACTTGTAAGACCTACTTGACTTGTTCACTGTATTGCAGTTTCTCATCTGTTTTGTTTGTCTAGAGTTGTTTATGTCTTGCTCTTGAACATTGTCTTTGTTAACCATTCATGTGTGTTTGCCTATAGTGTTGCAGTCTTTGACTTTGATTGTTCGATCAATGTCCTTGACTCTCTGCATATTGAAGTTTTCAACACTATCCCGCTTGTGTAATAAGTGTTGCCTTCAAGTACAGGTATACTTGTTGTTGTTATGCATTTGTAGTTGAACTGAGTTGTACTACTCCCTTTGTTCTCGAGTCTGACACTTGCACTATCCAGCTTCACAGTTGCATACATGGTGTATCTTAGGTGCACTTGGTTTGTGATTCACTGTTGCGTTCCTGTATATGCACTTGAGTCCGTTTTCATTTTGCCTGTTCATTGTAGTTTGAGTGCGCACTGACATGAGTTCGAGCCTTTTTCACACTGTTGGTTCATGTTCCATTCACTTGCATACCTGTTCATCCTGTAGTTTACTGTGTCATGTTTGATATAGTTTGCATTTCAGTTGTATCTGATGTCTTCATGTACATGTATACTTGCTGTTGCTTGAGACAACTATCCACTTCATTTCACTTGTTGCTACTTACTTGGTGTAGTTGTTTGCACTGTGATTCATGTGTACTTCGTTCACTTGCTTTTGCTCCTCTCTGATCATGGCGGGTCTGGGGATAACGTTTGGCATTGTCACTGACTTTGTACATATGTGTTCAAGCCCTGGTGTCTGCATTGCTTGATTCGAAATCTGGTTCCTTTTGATTTGGGTTGCATCTTCACTTGTTGTACTTGAGTATTTGTGTTGCATTGAGCTCACGTGGTCTTCAGTTATGTGTAGTCTGCACTTTGATAATCATGTAGCCAGGCATGTGTATATATGCACATATTCTATTACTTTGATATTGAATCAAATTTTTGAGCCTGGTCTTTGATGATGCTTGACTACTTGTTGCAGTAAGTGTACATCTGAATTTTGGCGAGGCTGTGCACGTGAGCGTGTACTGCAGCGAAAACAGTATTGATTTTACTGATATTTCATTTGCATTTTGATTCACTGAGCTGTTGTGTAATTCATCACTGTAGTGGCGAGGCAGTGCATGCGAACATGTACTACAACCCTATCTGAATTGACGTTTTAATTTGATTATTTTGTTGCTATCTAATTATCTACCTGATAATTAGACTATGTGTTTTTTTATTTATCGAAACAATAATTAGATTTTGTTGTTTATGCTATTTCACTGGCTTGAGTTTTGCTATGGGCCACTTGCTGTTAATTGCTGTTTAGGCAATTCTCTTGTTTTCTAAGTTATCTTCATTGATAATCCTTTTATCTATCTTTGTTGATGATTTGGCTTTGCTGATTCGTTGTTAATGTTGTTATGCATTATATTTACCATTATCCGGTTTCCTTACTAAAGGATTTTATAGGTGAATTTATTTTGACTGTCGTCTATTTGTTATTTATTATTATTGCTTCCGTGCATTAATAACTGAGTTTCAATTAAACTGGCGCGCGTATTATTTTCTTTTGAATTAATACTCGGGTCAAACCGAGTTATTACAGGTTGTTGATATCTTGCTTTGGATTGCTGTTTGAGCTATGAAGTCTCTTCATATCTTTTGGAGTAGTCGTTGTCATTTTGTAGGATGATATTTGCTCATGTATATTATTTACAATAATGTACTTGAATATGTAACTTCTAGTGTCGACAGTTGTAGTTGTATCAAAGGTATTGTATCACATGTATTGTAACTGACTTCAGTTACACAAATATGAGATTTGATATTATCCGTATTCTATGTTTAGCTTACCTGTGTTATTATTATATATGTGTCCTAAACTATTATGAACCATCGTAGTTCGTTTTATACTGGAATTAAATATGTCGATGGGAGTAAATAAACAAAGAGATGAAAAATAAATATGTACCACTCCTATCGAGATAATCAATACTAGTATAAGGCTTAACTACGGATGGCCGCTCCTATCCAGCCTTATTCTTCGTAATTACAGACAGTATTTCCTTTTAATACTCTTTTTTATTGTGAGCATAGAAGTGGGGCATCACATTGACTAACAAGTTAAATTACCTTATTTTAGAATAAACTTGTTGAAGGGAAATATGTAAAGGTATATTAATTTTCTTTAGGAACTACATATGTTTTAATAAAATAATTTCTGTATTCCATAAAAATAAAATTTAGATAAACTTTCAACATTTCTGTTTTAAACCTTATCTATATATAGTTATTTCTACTGTTTATAATATATATGTATTTTCGGTCTTACTTATATACATACTAACTTTAATGAAATAAAATTCTCATCTGTAAAAATAAAAACAGTAATTAACTTGAAAATTTTAAAACTACTTAAAATAAATTTCTCTCCTTATTGTGAAAATTACCCATAAAACAGATTAAATATTTTTTGAATGTTAAATCAAGAAAATCGAATACCTCTCTTCCTGTTGCCATCAAATCCACTTTGAGCCCTCCAGGATTAGTAGCTCAACTCCTTATGGCATTCACCATCCCTTTGCCTGCCGACATCCCCAAATGCACGAGAACACACACTTGCCGAACTTCCATCGATTACACCGTCCCAAACCCATCACTTCACATACGCAAACCCTTCCCGCTAAACACGACATCGAAGCCATCGACCCCATCACGCAAACCCACCGCGGCCTCGAACGAGCACCAACCCAGCACGTTCAGACCTTCGACCACACGAGCGTGCCTTCACTTGACAGTCGAGATCCCCATGCTCGCCACACATCGCCAAGTTACTTCGACCACCCTGAACTACGACGCGCCAACATCCTAACTAGGTGCGATCGCCCACGCGCGTGCTTCTTTTCGACCATCGAGCGCGAACCCCCTTTCGACTTCCCACAGCTCGAGATCAAGCTATCTCCAGCCTCGTCCCAATCGATTCTGAGAATCAATTTGAGCAAAAACGTGATTTGGGTTCGCGATTAGTTTCGTCGGAATATTGATATATATATATATATATATATATATATATTTGAAGAAGAAGATTGATATGGTTTGTTTTGAGCAGAGGGAAAGGCAGTTCGATTTTAGGATGATAAAGAGAAAAAAATATTCTCGAATTAAACTGGATGAAGAAGGGAAAGAAGACGGTGTGATATAAAGGTGAAGTGTGGCGTATTTCAAAAGGTTAGCTACAGTGATTTCGAAAGGGGTGAAAAAGTGTCGACGTGAAATTTATTTTACTGGTTAAACAAGGTACTAATTTTATTTAAATTTAAACCGACATGAATTATGCAACTCAAAATCTCAACCTCCTATCGCGGCGTGCCGTTAGGCGTTTGCAATCTTATACCCCTATTTCGAACACAAAGGAAAAGGTTTCGAGTCCTAATTCGATAGTATGGAAAAGATAGCTTTTTGAACCCAGTTATTATATTAAATTTCGATTTAATTATCAGCACGTTTACTTATCATATGGTCAAATGGTCATTCCAAACACTGCGAAAATTGAAATCCGATAATAATACAATATTACGGATCCAATAAAACTGGTTTCGTCAAATTCCAAGGTTGTGCCTCGGAAGGCTATTTCTAAATATCAATTTAAACGATATAATTTCAAAACTGAATAAATCACTATTGAATTCAATTTTAAAACTTCTATTATCCTCAGCACTATCAATATAAATTTTACAAGCCTTCAAATTATTTTTAACAGCTTAAAATTCCATATTCAACAATTTGCCCAATTTCAGTTTATTAAATCCAATAACTTAATTTCTAAATAATAATAATATTTGAATTCAAGTTAAAAATGAACTTTAAATATTTAAAATCAATTAAATATTCCAATTTCAAATGCTTAAAAATTCCGGGTCGTCACATGACAGATTGGAGAAACCAGATTTGATGTTGCATGCGGATGATATATGTACATTGTACGTGCTTGAATGAAATTGATTGGAAATGGAGATGGGAAAATTGAACAGTTTGGCTTTGAACTATTTTCAAATAATTTGTTCTAATATAAATCAAATGTAAACATAAAAGGCATGCAAAATGACATTTGTAAGCTAATAAGAAGGGTATTGTACAAGTGTCAAGATAAGCTTGAAATGGATTCAAACCAGAAAATAAAATTCTAATATATATATATATATATATATTTGAAAATATAATAAATGTTAAATTTTAAATCTGTAGAGATGATAAATTAGAAAATTAAATTATTTCAAAGGTTTTTAACTCTTACTTAAAACTTGAAATAAGTTAATTAAAGATAATTTAAATGAATTAAAAGTTGGATTGAGATAATATATATCCATTACTGGAATTAAATGGCATTAAACTTTAATTTAAAATTGTTTAATGATTTTGATTATTAGAGATAAAGATGAACTTATGAGAATAAAATCACTTTGAACTTATAGATTTAAATGTTAAGAATTGAACTTGCAAACTAAAATCGTTAAGAATTGGTCTCAAAGTTGAAGTTAAAATTTGCTAATAAATTGGATTCTGAAAATTAAAGTGGTAACCCTGGATATGGATTTTTGATTGATTGTATAGAATGTTTGAATTGATTAGTATAGTATGTTAATCTATGATGTTTTGTTGAGTGTGCATGTCTGTGAATATATGAATGGTCTATGTTTTGAATTTACAGTCTAAATATAAGTTCAAAAACTAAAATCTCTACCCTCATTTACTTATAAGTTAAAATGTATAAAGGAAACTTGTTTGAATTAACAAGATTTAATTTTTAAAAATAGTTCTAAGTATAATTAGTTTATGGATTTCTGGAAAATCAAGAAAGACCGTGGAAAACTTTAAACCATGTTAAATTCAAACATCACAATCCTCTGATTCACCTATGTAATTTGAATCGTCTTCAAAATTCATGAATTTTAAAAGTAAAATTCAGATTTTTAATGTTGTTTTGAGTGAGAATTCATGGGATGATCAGAGTTTGCGTTTTGGGACTTTTCTGGCGATCGGAGGGCTCGTGGTGGTCGGGATCATAGCTGGAGGTAGCGGGGAGGTTGACGAACTACGGAATAGTGGAAGTTGGATGTCATTAAAACTGAAATTCATTTTATAAAAAGTAAGTAATTTTATAAAAGAAATCAAACTTGAATAATTAATTTGGCACAACTAATGTTATATATATTTGTTACATATGATAAACCCCCTTTGTTAAATCTTTAGCCAGAAGAAAAGATTTTTGAAAAGATTTGAAGTATAAAAAGGGAATTTATTTGAGAATGAATCGTACTCTCATTGATTGAATGTAAACTGACAATTACAACTTTGTTTGTGTAAATGTTATTATTTGATATTATATTTTGATCCATTGCAAATGTGAGATTCTGTGTTTTTTTCTGTTTCTTCTTCTACCTTTTTCTTCTTTACCCTAACAATCCGGGATTTCCGGCGTTTAATTGCTCGGTACTTCTACAGGGAGTGTATTAGTGTTGAATTTTCGAGGTTGAAAATTCCGGGTCATTACTTTGTCAAAATTCGAGTAATAGATCCTTATTCGGAAGGGTGCAAACACATGAAAGTCGTGTACTCGAATCTTGGATCAAAACTGTATGAAAATGAGAAATGATCTACGTTCACCCTACACACTTACTAATTAGTTCTTGCTAATACCAATTTGATTTCCACTAAATTATTTATGAAACTTTTCGTAAACTACACTGGTTCAACATGGATAATGCTCCACTACAGCCTAAGAGTATATACCTCTATTTGATTCCACTATTTCATTTTTCATTTACTTCCCTAAGGAAATTCAAGATCCAAATACCAGGTTTTTATTTTCAAAAACTTTTTGAAATGGAACTCTATACTTTAAATCATTCAAATATATAGATATAGCCCGAGTAACACCAAAATGATATTAAGGGACTGGGTACTACCAAACAGTATTATACTCCTTTACAAAGAAGAGTAATACTCAAGAGAATCTGAACATATCCCTTTCCCAATTTTAAGTCATTTTTGAGCCACTCGAACTAGTTAGCTTAAAACTATTCCTTTTATTTCCAAATTCTCATTTTTGAAATAATACTTTACATTTTTCAACAAAATCTATCACCAGCTCACTTCGGGTTTGCTCGGGTTGAACTTGTTTCGATCGTCCAATGATAAAAATAATAATTACTAAGTGCATTATCGCGTTCACCTAGGCAAACATCCAATCGTCACTTAGCAGATTATTCCGATCATTACAAAATAATCAAGACTTGTTGCTCGTACCAATCCAAAGATAACACTTCTTACTTACACTTTTATTCCCAATAATTTATACTTAAACCAAATTGGTTTAAAATATTATTGCTATTATTTTCCCAAAATCTTGAAAATTATTTTTCCAAAAGCACCGGGATTTAGGGTCTCAAGTTTTCAACCTAAATTCTTCTAACTTAAATGATACATTTTTATAAATCCATTTTATAAATCACTTCTATTTAACCGTTTTAAATATTTATCCCAAAATATTCTAACTTTTAAATCAAATTCTACCTCATGATTAACATCGAATGCTCTATAGTCAAACTGTGAAACTTAATTCACAAGATATTTGTTTCTAATTTTTTCCCAATCCTTATCTACCCAACCTATATCTTAAAAAGGGAATGTACTAACAATAGTCAATGCTCAACAAAATGAGCATGACTAAACAAACCCTAAATGATAATAATAATAACATATTATTATCTCCGACACCCCAATTAACTATACTACACTACTTGTGAAAATCATTCTTTTTGTATATAGAATATATTCTAGGTAAATTTATTTTACTTACCCGATTTCAAAATAATACTATGTCAATTAAACATGTTCCAATATTTAGGAAATCCCTATCGATAATGTTGGCCAGACATATCATCCCGAATTCTTAACCACTCAACAGCTCAAACAACATAATATAAAACCTTTTTATAGCACTAATAAATATGCCCGCTTATATAATATACACTCAAACTCGTTCTATGGTGTCACTTACCCTATCTCGATTGAGATACCTCACCAAAGCCAAGGTTCATTCTTAATTTCCATCTCTAATACCACATGGTAATGAACCATCATTCTGAACCCCAAAAGTCGACACTAGTACATCCTCGGCATTAACATGCCGAACAATTAAGTGTCGGAAAGGAAGATTGTCAGGGGAAAGAAAGGGGATAGAAGATAGAAGAAATAGGAACAAACGAGGAATCTCACAATGCAACGAGATAACATATATTAATCTTCATACTATTTACAAAGTCATTTACAAAATGACACACCAGAGTCATACTAATACAATTTCTAGCTTAGGATAGTTATAACAGCCTATCCTTAAACATAGATACAGAGTACATAATATACAGGGAAACAAGATGATAACTATCTATTGATGGAGCCTCTTGCTCCAAGCTTCTCCAAAATGCATCCGCAGAAACTTGAACTTGTAACAACCCACATATTTAACGATTTTATATTTAAATGTTTAATTTAAATATAGCGTCGTTAGTCGGATTTTGGGGTCTGAAATGCAACTTTTTGCAAATGGCCGAATTGGAACTCGAAACTACCTCCATTGATTCCAAAATGGCGTTTGCGATCTTTTTGAGTATAATCTTTGATATGTTTGGAGTTTGTGGAATTTTGGCTACTTTTTCTATTGGGTTTGGGTTTGGGTTCAGCCCACTAGCTTAATTAACCCTCTAACTCAACCCCTTCTCTTCATTTCATCTCCTTTTCATTTTATTCTCAAGCTAAAACTGAAATGGTGGAAGGAAGTGGAAATAGAAATTAGCAAGCCCTAGCTTCTTCTTGTAAACTTGATTCTTGCTCCAAAATCATAGAGAAGCTATTGGTAAGTTCATCTCCATCTTCTCCATCTCTTCTCCTCTTCAATTTCAGTAATTTCCTAACCCTAACTTAGGAAATACTTGCTTTGATTCTAGATTGAAGCTTGTTGAGTTAAAGTAGTGTTTGGTTGGTCTTCTCCTTGTGATTTAGCTCCTCCATCTTCTTTGTTTGTGAGATTAAAAGGTGAGTTTTGAACTCACATCTACTTCTCTTGATTTCATTGATGTTGGGTATGAATTCCTAACAACTTGTTCATATGCATTTGCCTTTGGTTTGAATTGAATTGGTGAACATTTAACTTTTTGGTGTTTTGGAGTCAAATCCTTGAAAATCATAACTTTGATGTTTGATCATGGTTTTTTGTGGTAAATCGGAGTCAATGGTGTTGGGTTATCGATTGGCAAAATCCCCTTAAGTCCATTGCTCGATATGTTGCAAATGGGGTGGGTTGCTCCTCCATTTGCTAGGCTGGAAAACATTTCCAGCTACAGCCAGTCGACTGACCCCCTACAGTCAGTCGACTGACTGTAGAGAGTAAAAACTCTCGGGTCATGGTTCAGTCGACTGACTGTAGTAGGCCAGTCGACTGATCTGCTTCATTTTGTCCAGTATGCCTATTTGTTTGTGATTTTCACTTTTGTCGATGTATATTGATTCTAACTAGTTATTTATGCATATTTGACCTTAATGATTCCCTTTTGAATTCATTCACGAGTTTTATAAATGATTTCTTCAAACCGTATTAAAAGTTCGCTTCTCCGATTTATAACTTCTATTTAAAACACACGCACAATTTCGCACTTCGAGCGAAGTTGAAGGGTGATTAAATGGTTAGGCAAAACACGGACCATGAATCTGTGTGTTTATCTTTCCGATTAGTCCCCGACCTATTCGATTGATCGTTTTGACCTTCGGGTTTGGTTTATCGATGAGATGAGGTGAACTTTGTACTGCTTTGAGTGTGAAATTAACTAATGGATAGTAAACCGTTTAGTGTGAACGAGTGGTTATGGGACTTGCGTTACCACTTTTCGGATTCCTTTTTGAGAGTTATGACACATTCCGCCAGTTAGTGGTGTCCAGTACTGGGTCTCTGACCTTCACCACTACGGTTTGTTGCCTTCGGGTATGTTGCCTTCGGGTTTGTACCTTCGGGTTTGTGCCTTCGGGTTTGTTGCCCTTTAGTATCGCTTCCGATGTTGGTCGTTATGAGCCGCATGGGTGATATTGGGTTGCCCTTTAGTATCGCTTCCGATGTTGGTCGTTATGAGCCGCATGGGTGATATTGGGTTTGGAGTCTTCGGGCTCATGGATCCTTGTTTGTACAGTACTGAGGTCGAGCAAATTTTATGATGTTTTATTGATATGTATATTCCCGAGGTATCGCCCTTCAGTGTTGGTCTTTTTGAGCCGCATGATGCGTAGCGTTTACCTTGTGGAACTTGTATACCTTGTCGGTATTTGTTATTGCCTTTATGGATTGATTTGGGATATTTGTATCCTTTGTTCTATATGTTGCCGATGAGATGAGGCTTGTTATCCTATGATTCATCTTTTGCTAGATGATTGTGTTATCTCCTTTAGAGATATCTGTTATCCTTAGTAACCTTGCAGGTTTATTATTGTTCAGTTTATCTAACTGATTTGTTATCTAGACTGACCCGTGTATTTTATACTCGGGTCAGACCGAGATGTTTCAGGTTAGGTGCTTTTGGGACTTAGCCTATTTTGCTTCCGCATGGACTATTCGCTAGCTTCATTTTGTTATAGCGTCTTTTGTGGTCCTTATCTGTTGTAACTCTGATATTTATACTTTTTTTGTCTCGTCTGTATATTGTGGTCTCCTGTACCGCTTGACATGTATTATCTTGTATACTCTGTTGTGTATCTGTTTATGTGTATATTATGATCGACTGTTCTGTGATGTGAATTACATTTGAGTTGTTATATTTTCTTCTGATAGATCCTATAGCCATTGTAGTTTTTCTTTAAATATTTATTGAATAGGTCGAATTTTAATGTGATTCTACTTTTCGACGTATTTGGTGAATAGTTAAGGTAAGATTACACATGGTCGCTTCCATTATACTCTATTGTCCGCGTTAGCCGACAGTATTATCTATGTAATACCCTTTGTTAACGAGGCTCTCGGAGTGGGGCGTCACAGCGTGGTATCAGAGCTGTGTTCAGAACAAAATATGATAAACACAGAATAGAGCACATATCATGGTACATCAAAGTGTACAAGTGATACAAATCTTTGAATCATCGTGTCTCATTATTCCATCAAGGTTATATAGAGTTTGGGAATACATCTAGGATTATTCCGTAGTATTCCATATTGCAATATCTACCTTGTGAATAATCTTTTCCTTATCTTGACTTTCAGCTTATGTCTGGAAGAGGCAGAGGTTGACGTTCGGATGTTGGGCAATCTAGTGGCTCATATCCGGATGGCGTTTATATGTCTGCCGATCAGTTTATGGAGTTGTTTAGGAGCACTCAGCCTCCCGTTCCTCCTCGAGTGTCTCCACCTCGCAAGTCTGCCTTTGCACGTCAGTGCAGTGATTTTGCTCATCTTGGAGGAAAACCGTTTAAGGGTTCCGAGTCTGTTCTTGAAGTCCAAGCTTGGTTTCGCACGTGCGAGCGTATCTTCTCTCGCATGGATCTTTCTGACCATGATAGAGTTCTTGTAACTTCTAGTTTATTACAAGAGCGTGCTCTTGATTGGTATGAGCTTCTTGTAGCCGAGATTGATGAGCCTACCCTTTATTGGACTCAGTTTCGGGAGCGATTTGAACTCAAGTTCGTTCCTGAATCTGAAAAAAGTTCTATTAACCCGTCGCTTCCTTGAGTTGAAGTAAGGGAAATCTTCTGTTTCTGAATATGTCGCATCTTCTGAGGCCTTATCTAAGTATGGTCTTGAATTCATCAGCACTTCTTACAAGAAGAATTTGAAGTTTGTCTCTGGTCTTAAGAAATATCTTAAGAAGTCCTTGTTGCTCCAGCTTAAGCTTTCTTTCGAGGAATTGGTTGATTCGGCACTTCATCTCGAAGCTGTCGAGAAGGAGTGTGATAGTGGTGAGGATGTTGAGGTTTCCAAGAACCCCAACAAGAAGCAGTTTCCGTTTCAGAAGAGGTCTTTTCCTTCTAAGAAGAAGAAGACCGGTGGTCCTAGCTCTCAGCCTCAGTCTTCCGGAACACCTTTCGTTCGAAAGTGTTTCAATTGTGGTTCTCCGGATCATATTATTCGAGCTTGTCCTAAGCCTCTCTTCTGCCGTTATTGCAAGAAGGAAGGTCATCAGGTTTCAGCTTGTCCTACTGCTCCTGCTAGTGCAAAATCTGGCAAGCTCAGTGTGGCTAATGCTTCTGGAGGTTTATCTCAATCCAAAGGTATGTCTCCATCTATTTTGGAGGGTTCAATTCTATTTCATGATCATAGTATACGAGTTCTTTTCGATATGGGTGCTTCACATTCTTTCTATCGAAGAAGCTTGTAGATGATTTATCTTTCGATGTTTCTTGTATGGTTACTTCTTTAAGGATTGCGAATCCTATTGGGGGATCCGCGACCCTTAGCTTGTTTTGTGATGATATTGAGATTGTTTTATGTGGCTTTTCTTTCCGTGCGATTCTGCACGTTGTTTCTCATTTGGATTTTGATTTGATTTTTGGTATGGACTGGCTAGTGAGGTACGATGCCAGGATTATTTGTTCCGAGAGAATTTTATATCTTTGTCATCCTGATTCGCCTTCTCAGTTATCTCTTGTTCTTCGGGATGTGGATAGTTCCGAGATGGCTTTATATTCTCTTGATTCGCGAGATGATGAGGATATATCTTGTATTCCTATTGCTTGTGACTTTCCTGATGTTTTTGAGCCTGTATTGGGTTTGCCACCTAAGCGGGCAATTGAGTTCTGCATTGATCTCATTCCAGGCGCACAGCCAGTTGGTCGTCCTCCCACGAGGATGTCTACAAAGGAAAATGAGGAACTCAAGAAGCAACTTTTAGAGCTCGAATCCAAGCAATTGATTCAATCTAGTTTTTATCCATGGGGATCCGCGATCGTCTTTGTGAAGAAGTCTGATGGAACTCTTAGGCTTTGCATTGACTATCGCAAGCTTAACGAGTTGACCATTAGGAATAGGTATCTGTTGCCTAGGATCGATGATATGTTCGATCTATTGAGTGGTGCTAAGGTCTTTTCTCAGCTTGACCTTGCCACAGGTTTTCATCAGTTACGAGTCGCGAAGGATAGCATACCTCTTACCGCTTTCCACACTGATATGGTTCTTTTGAGTGGCTCGTTATGCCGTTCGGTTTGACGAACGCTCCTGCTTTCTTTGTTGATCTCATGAATCGGGTATTCCGAGAATATCTCAATAAGTTCGTCCTTGTGTTCATTGATGATATCTTTATTTATTCTAAGTCTGAAGCTGAGCATGCTAATCACTTGAGAATTGTCTTGAGTACCCTCCGTCGTCATTAGCTTAGAGCCAAATTCTCCAAATGCCACTTTTGGGAGAATAAGGTTAAGTTCTTAGGCCATGTTGTATCTTCCGATGGCATTTCTGTCGATCCCTCAAAGATCGAAGCCATTCAGAATTGGAAGAGGCCTGAGAATGTTCATGAGATTCATAGTTTTCTTGGATTGGCGGGTTACTACCGTCGGTTCATCAAGGATTTTTCCCGTGTTGTGCTTCCTCTCACAAGCCTTACCCGGAAAGGCATTCGTTTTATTTGGTCCGACAAGTGTGAAGCTTCCTTTCAGACATTGAAGGAACTTCTCATTAATGCTCCTATTCTTGTGGTTCCCGAAGGGAATCATGATCTTGTTGTCTATACCGATGCTTGTGGTAGTGGTCTCGTTGTTGTTCTTATGCAGAGAGATCGGGTGGTTGCTTATGCTTCTAGGCAACTGCGTCCGAATGAAGTTCGCTATACCACTCATGATCTTGAGTTAGCCGCCATTGTCTTTGCCTTGAAGATTTGGCGACATTATTTATTGGGCGAGCGCTTCATTCTTTATACCGATCATAAATCTTTGAAGTATTTGTTTACTCAGAAGGAACTCAATATGAGACAACAGCGTTGGCTCGAGTTTCTTGCTTCTTATGACTTTGATATCCAGTATACCCCTGGTAAGGGTAATCGTGTTGCAGATGCGCTTAGTCGCAAACATTCGGCTGTTATTTCTATGATGTTTGCCGAATGGGATATTCTTGAGACTCTATCTTTTTGTGAAATTCGTGATCGAGGTTCATCTTCTGATTCTCCTATTCTATTATTTAGTTTGGGAGCTCGACCATTTTGTTGGATCGTATTGCCGATGCTCAGCGGCGTGATCCTGATTTGTTACATCTTATTCAGCTTTGTGAGTCTGGATCTTGCGATGAGGCGTTGCAAGATTTTAGCATTGATTCTCATGGGTGTCTTCGTAAGAAGAACCGTCTTTTTGTGCCTTCTGATCTTGCACTTAGGCATGACATTCTTGATAACTGTCACCGTTCTAAGTATACCATTCTTCCCGGTAGTAGCAAGATGTATGCCGATATGCGTCGTCTTTATTATTGGGAAGGCATGAAGCGCGATGTGGCGAGTTATGTGAGCAATTGCATAACTTGTCAGCATTTTAAGGCCGAACATCAGCGTCCTTCGGGTCTTCTTTAGCCTCTTGAGATTCCATTGTGGAAATGGGATCAGATTTCTATGGATTTCATTGACGGCCTACCTCGTTCAAGATCGGGCCATTCTAGCATCTGGGTTATTGTTGATCGCCTCACTAAGTCTGCTCATTTCGTCCCTATTAAGTCTAATAGGACTGGTTCGCATTTGGCTAAGTTATATGTCAAGGAAATCGTGAGACTTCACGGTGTTCCTAGTTCTATTGTGAGTGATCGTGATCCTTTATTCACTAGTCATTTTTGGAAGAGTCTTCAGCAAGCTTTGGGAACAAAGCTTAATTTTTCTACAGCTTATCATCCGCAGTCTGATGGACAGACTGAACGGGTGAATCGTATCTTGGAAGACCTTCTCCGTATTTGTATTTTTGATTTTGGTGGTAGTTGGGAGGATCATCTACCTCTTGTAGAATTCTCCTACAACAATATTTTTCAATCTAGTATCGGTATGGCTCCTTTCGAAGCCTTATACGGAAGGCCATGTCGATCACCTTCATGTTGGTTGGAATCTGGGGAGAAGCTTATTCTTGGCCCGGACTTTGTTCGTCATTCTTCTAAGAAGATCGATCTTATTCGATTGAGAATGAAAGAGGCATAGAGTCGCCAGAAATCCTACGCGGACAACCTTAGGAAGCCTCTCGAGTTCTCGATCGGCGATCTTGTTTTTATTCGTGTTTCTCCTTTGAAGGGGGTTATGCGTTTCAGTGCGACTGGAAAATTGGCTCCTCGTTATATAGGACCGTTTTCTATTACTGAACGTATTGGCCCTGTGGCTTATAGAGTTTCAGTTCCAGCTCATCTATCTGGCATTCATGACGTGTTTCACGTCTTGCAACTTCGGAAGTGTCTTCGGAAGTCGGATTCTGTTATTACTTCTCCTGATTTGCAAGAGCTTGAGATCTCACCGGACTTGTCTATTGTACAGCAACCTATTCGCGTGCTTGACACGGAGGTGCGACACCTTCGGAACAAGGACGTGCCGCTTGTTAAAGTTCAATGGTCCGCTAATCCCAATGACTGTACTTGGGAAACCAGAGAGTATATTGAGCGATCTTATCCAGGTTTTCTTTCTTCGCTTTGAAACGGTGAGTATGTCTTTTCGTTTCTAACTTGTTTACTTCTCTTTTGAATATTGTATGTATGTAGTTGTTACAAATATCGTCTCTAGAAATTGCGGGGACGCAATTTTGTAAGGAGGGGAGATCTGTAGCAACCCGCATATTTAACGATTTTATATTTAAATGTTTAATTTAAATATAGCGTCGTTAGTCGGATTTTGGGGTCCGAAATGCTACTTTTTGCAAATGGTCGAATTGGAACTCGAAACTACCTCCATTGATTCCAAAATGGCGTTTGCGATCTTTTTGAGTATAATCTTTGATATGTTTGGAGTTTGTGGAATTTTGGCTACGTTTTCTATTGGGTTTGGGTTTGGGTTTGGGTTCAGCCCACTAGCTTAATTAACCCTCTAACTCAACCCCTTCTCTTCATTTCATCTCCTTTTCATTTTATTCTCAAGCTAAAACTGAAATGGTGGAAGGAAGTGGAAATAGAAATTAGCAAGCCCTAGCTTCTTCTTGTAAACTTGATTCTTGCTCCAAAATCATAGAGAAGCTATTGGTAAGTTCATCTCCATCTTCTCCATCTCTTCTCCTCTTCAATTTCAGTAATTTCCTAACCCTAACTTAGGAAATACTTGCTTTGATTCTAGATTGAAGCTTGTTGAGTTGAAGTAGTGTTTGGTTGGTCTTCTCCTTGTGATTTAGCTCCTCCATCTTCTTTGTTTGTGAGATTAAAAGGTGAGTTTTGAACTCACATCTACTTCTCTTGATTTCATTGATGTTGGGTATGAATTCCTAACACCTTGTTCATATGCATTTGCCTTTGGTTTGAATTGAATTGGTGAACATTCAACTTTTTGGTGTTTTGGAGTCAAATCCTTGAAAATCATAACTTTGATGTTTGATCATGGTTTTTGGTGGTAAATCGGAGTCTATGGTGTTGGGTTATCGATTGGCAAAATCCCCTTAAGTCCATTGCTCGATATGTTGCAAATGGGGTGGGTTGCTCCTCCATTTGCTAGGCTGGAAAACATTTCCAGCTACAGCCAGTCGACTGACCCCCTGCAGTTAGTCGACTGACTGCAGAGAGTAAAAACTCTCGGGTCATGGTTCAGTCGACTGACTGTAGTAGGTCAGTCGACTGACCTGCTTCATTTTGTCCAGTATGCCTATTTGTTTGTGATTTTCACTTTTATCGATGTATATTGATTCTAACTAGTTATTTATGCATATTTGACCTTAATGATTCCCTTTTGAATTCATTCACGTGTTTTATAAATGATTTCTTCAAACCGTATTAAAAGTTCGCTTCTCCGATTTATAACTTCTATTTAAAACACACGCACAATTTCGCACTTCGAGCGAAGTGGAAGGGTGATTAAATGGTTAGGCAAAACACGGACCATGAATCTGTGTGTTTATCTTTCCGATTAGTCCCTGACCTATTCGATTGATCGTTTTGACCTTCGGGTTTGGTTTATCGATGAGATGAGGTGAACTTTGTACTGCTTTGAGTGTGTTGCCTTCGGGTTTGTACCTTCGGGTTTGTTGCCCTTTAGTATCGCTTCCGATGTTGGTCGTTATGAGCCGCATGGGTGATATTAGGTTGCCCTTTAATATCGCTTCCGATGTTGGTCGTTATGAGTCGCATGGGTGATATTGAGTTTGGAGTCTTCGGGCTCATGGATCCTTGTTTGTACAGTACTGAGGTCGAGCAAATTTTATGATGTTTTATTGATATGTATATTCCCGAGGTATCGCCCTTCGGTGTTGGTCTTTTTGAGCCGCATGATGCGTAGCATTTACCTTGTGGAACTTGTATACCTTATTGGTATTTGTTATTGCCTTTATGGATTGATTTGGGATATTTGTACCCTTTGTTCTATATGTTTCCGATGAGATGAGGCTTGTTATCCTATGATTCATCTTTTGCTAGATGATTGTTTTATTTCCTTTAGAGATATCTGTTACACTTTGTAACCTTGCAGGTTTATTATTGTTCAGTTTATCTAACTGATTTGTTATCTAGACTGACCCGTGTATTTTATACTCGGGTCAGACCGAGATGTTTCAGGTTAGGTGCTTTTGGGACTTAGCCTATTTTGCTTCCGCATGGACTATTCACTAGCTTCATTTTGTTATAGCGTCTTTTGTGGTCCTTATCTGTTGTAACTCTGATATTTATACTTTTTTCGTCTCGTCTGTATATTGTGGTCTCCTGTACCGCTTGACATGCATTATTTTGTATACTCTGTTGTGTATCTGTTTATGTGTATATTATGATCGACTGTTCTGTGATGTGAATTACATTTGAGTTGTTATATTTTCTTCTGATAGATCCTATAGCCATTGTAGTTTTGCTTTAAATATTTATTGAATAGGTTGAATTTTAATGTGATTCTACTTTTCGACGTATTTCGTGAATAGGTAAGGTAAGATTACACATGGTCGCTTCCATTATACTCTATTGTCTGCGTTAGCCGATAGTATTATCTATGTAATACCCTTTGTTAACGAGGCTCTCGGAGTGGGGCGTCACAGAACTACTTGGCTACTCATGAAATTTGAGCATCCAATAGTTTTAAAGAAAGAAAATAAAATTTCAGGTCAAACATTGGTCTGGTGTGATTAACTCAAAGAAACCGAAATATTAATTTAAAAACTCTTTTGAAATCAAAGGTATCTCGTAAGACCACGCCGCACATAAACAGGATAGATTTTACCTTACGATGATCGAAACACTTTTATAGAAATTTAGTGATATTATAATAATGTCTAAGGGTTCAAAGTAAATTATAAAAATAGTTGGAATGCTTGCCTCTCACGTTCCAACATATTTAACATACATCTAAAACTGTAAAGCTCGTATTAGAGAATGGATTCCAACTAATGATTGGGCTACTTAGGTACTGCCCATCACCGTAGGTCTAGAAAATTTATCGAGATCGAACCTATCGATCCCTGCCAATATAAGTCCGACCTACACCTTACCGGATTGTACCGAATATGTCATGTCCCGGTACCACATCACACATAAACATGGATGGATTATTACCTTATGGTAATCTAAACGCTTTTACAGAAATTCAATGATATTATAGTAATGTCTAAATGTAACGACGCGGAATTTTCGACCCTGAATATTCGACATTAATACGTACACTTTAGAAATGACGAGAAATCAAACGCCAGAAATTCAATAATTCAAACTAATTATACTTACAATATTTTTAAAACTTAAATCTCGTTAATTCAAACAAGTTTCCTTTATACATATTATCTTAAAAGTGAATGAGGGAAGAGATATTAGTTTTTGAACTGGATTTTGGTCTGTAAATTCGAACGGATACTTATGAATATATATGCAGATATGCACATTTAACAAATTCGTATTTATAAACATGAAAGCATAATTTACATCCATGCATACAACTATCACAACATTATTTCATATATTAATCATATGAAACAATTAAAACAGTTTAAGCTTTATTTACTCACCTTTATAAACTTTGAACAGAGAACAAAGGACACAGGCCTATTTCTTTGATCTGGAATTTTGATCTATACTTGATGTTGAGTTAAATCTAAAGCTTGAAACTGAAATGCTTGATGTTAAATTGCTTGCTTAAGTTGACTTGCTTGATCTTCGGATTTAAAAGCTTGAAAAACTGATGTTGTTGCTCAGTTAGATTTAGTTTAATTTTTTTAATTTTGAAGAAGATGAAAGAAAAAGAAAGAAGAGAAAAGAGAATAAATAAGCCTGGTTCTTCAATTAAGTTTTATCTGTATACTTACATATATTTTAATTCAATTTTAAGAGAAACATACTTGCCACTTGTTATTTCAAGTTACATTAAGCTTACACATGCTTAATACATGTTTTTATTACTTTACAAATGTCAAAACCTTTTATTTAATTGTTTTCTTCTGTATTGATAAATTTCTCTATTATTTTTTAAGTGTTTATACATATACAAAAAAACATTATTCATGTAAAATTTTAAAAAGAAAGAATATTAAATCTTTTTATCAAATTCTATTTCAAACTTAAGCAAAAATACTTTTAGTACAAATATGTTTTTCAAATTATAATATATATGAATATATATAGATTTGGAAGTTATGTTTTAAATTCAATATACTAGTTTTCCTTCAAAAGCTATTTAATTACTTATATACTTGTATATGTGTACACTTAAAATTTTCAACATTATAAGGTTTGCACATCTCTATTTATATTTATTAATTTACTATAAGATTTATGATCTCTAGATATTTATAATTCAACATTTATTATAGCTCAAATCCTTTTATATACATCCAGACATTTTAATTATCAGAATACGATTTGTTTAACCAAATAAAATCAGTATCTCAATAGTAAAAATCAGTTAATTATCCAATTATCAGGTGTCCAAAAATCCAGGTTATCACATTCCTCCCCCTTTAAAACGTTTCGCCCTCGAAAAGGAACGAAGCCAGAATTTATTAAAATACTTATTATTAGTTAAATTACATTTTGAACATTTTTAACTCTTAACTCTTTTTATTTAAATTTTTAAAACTCTTTAAAAATCTACCTAATATTATCAAAATAGGTTTATAAAAACACTTTTTATAACTCGATGTTTCAACAAGTCCATCCTTGTTCTCACAGAAATTCGGTCATACGTTGATCAGGCGTAGAACCGAAAATCTGTAAGTACTTGGTAAACCCGTTTTCAACACCCAGTGAAAATACTTGGAAAATATTTTGGTGAAAATATAGAAAACATTTTTGAAAATATACAAACATTTTTGGTGAGAATGCTCTGGAATTCATCACCCCCTCCATAGCCGCAGTTAACCCGATGGTTACGTTAACATCCCGGCAAAACACATAGAAAACCGTAAGCACTCCGCATCCCTCGATTACCCCATGGAATCCGCCACAGAACGAAGCTACACCCAGGTTTTAGGTCGCCATCACGGCAAATACCATGTAACTGTAGGCATCAGTGCCCTCGAATTTCGCTGCCAAATGAAACTTCACCACTCCTACATAGATCGCTGCCTACCAATGTTACGTTGCCCTCCCGGCGAAATCAAACATAGGCCGTTAGCATTCACTGGCACACGACTTCCGCTATGGTTCGCAGTAGATCGCTATGACATCGAGTTACACTATCGTCACAGCATAACCCAAATGTCTCTGTAGGCATCAGCGGCCTCGACTTTCGCTACCCACAACATAATCCTTAGGAACTTCCATTAGTCCGAACTTCCTCCCAGGATCAAATTTAGAACCTCCCCTTTAGGGCTCAAGGCAGAACCACTCTGTGGATCTCCTATGAAGTTCATTTCAATGGCAACGCCTTTTTCCCTAGAGCCAATCTCAAAACATTTTATACTATACACTTATAGTATCTTTCAAATCATGCCCTTTATGATTCACATAAAAATATCCTTTACACAAAATCGATATCTCAAATCGATAATTTCAAACTTGGCTTCCAAATTCTCAAAATTGATTTTTCCATAAAATCAAAAGCCTTCCAAAATCAGTGAGTTTCGAAAACCTTTTTCCCAAAATCATTCCCATAAAATCATTTGTGTATATATATATATATATATATATATATATATAAGTTTATTCTTTCCAACTTGAAAAAATCTTTGGATCACTTCATACCTATATAAATTCCTTTTGTACTTCAAATATTTTTCAAAGATCTTTTCTTCTGGTTATAAATTCCATTAGGAGAGTATAATATATATAACATATATATACACCACACACACACATACTTCATTTATGCCAAATAAAATATTCAAGTTAGATTTCTTTAATAAAGCTATTTACCATATTAATTACTTTTTATAAACTGAGTTTCAATTATCAAGACATCCAACTTCCACTTTCATTTATCATATATTTTTTAAAATATACTTTCGGGTTAGAACGTTCTGGAGCTCAGGAGGAAAGCAGGAAGGGAAGGAACATATGGAGTATATTCCGATGTGTATTTGAGATTGTATGGATAGTAGTCTGGGATAAGTTGTTATAACTGTCCAGTTTATTTGAGAATGAATTGAACTCTGATATATTGAATGTAAACTGACAATTACAGCTTTCACTGTAAAATGCTATTATTTCATATTATATTTTGATCTGATGCGAATGTGAGATTCTGTGCTATCGTTTTCTATTTCTTCTTCTACCACTTTTCTTCTTTACCCTAACAATCTAGAATTTTCGGCGTTCGATTGCTCGACATTTCTACAGTGTATGTATTAATGTCGAAATTTCAGGGTTGAAAATTCCAAGTCGTTACACCAAGGGTTCAAAGTAAATTAAAAATGGCTTGAATGCTTGCTCTCACGTTCCAACATATTTAGCATACGACTAAAACTATAAAGCTCATATTGAAGAATGTATTCCAACTAATGACTGGGCTACTAGGGTACCGTCCATCACAGCAGGTCTAGAAAATGTACCGAGATCGAACCTTTTATTCCCTGCCAGCATAAGTTCGGCCTACCCCTTACTGAATAGTACCAAAATGTCATCACCCAGGTCGCATTGCAACCCTTTCCATCGAGATCTCAGGCATAACCAATCCATAAACATGTAGATGTATTCTATCTATGGGTGACAACATATCCCATATAGCCTTGTTGAATCTCCCTTGTTTTAGTCATTCCCGGTTGATGAGGCTTGAGGCTACGTTTTACCTTTTTGAATAGCAGACCCCCTTGGAATGCTAACACTATCCTCCCAACAGCAATGCAGTGCCAACATTCATCCATACAAGTTGTCTAGGATAAGGGCAAATCGAAGGCACTACTTCTACTAAATCTATTTTGAGATCACCATCAGGATTAGTAGCAAGCAGCCCTTATACTCCAATGACTTCGACTTTGATCCCATGCTTCAAGATATCTTCATTCCGAAAGGCTTGAGTTGGATCGAAGTGGTGTGCGGATTACATATTCGATCCCGGTCTCTTTGAAAAAACTTTCAATATTTTCGGTAAACTCAACCTCAGTTCTTTAGGAAATAAATAGACAAATAACAAGAGCGAAGTTCACCTCCTAACCGTTTGGGAATGGATTTCCATATCATTCGTCATAAAAGTACAAGCGAGTTTATACGCACAGTATAGCACCTTCGACGATAACTATACCATATAATTCTCATGTTTCTTCTACATATTTCCAAAGTTACATTTTGGTCCATATTTCATAATTAGTAATTTAAGTATCAAATTAAACAAAACAATCAAACATTGATTCAATTTCATATGGAATCCTCTAAGCCTATCGATTAATCCTTAATTAATAAAATCACTTTATAAAACATGATCAAAATATCTTTCGAAACACTTTTCCCAAACCCCTAATGTTCCCTTTAAACTTGGAAACAATTTACATTATTTACCAAAACATTTTAGAAATTTCCTCTTCAAAATTCCATATTAAATGGCTAATAATTCCCTTTTAAAAACATCACCTACAATTAAGTCCATTTACTTCACATTCCAAACCTCTTCATAAATTTCCAAACTAGATTTAAACTTCCTTTGAAATCTCTAAAATGATTTCTAAATCTCTTTCGAAGTTAAACCGCTTTATGAAACTTCTTTACAAACCTTTATAAAATTTTCTTTACAAAATATCATTTACAAATTATCTTTTGTGAAACTCTTTAAGTAAACCTCTAGTAAAATCCCTTTACAAACAAGTTATTACTTATAAATAACTTTACAACATAATAACACTACTTAGAAATCATTTATATACTTTAAACTATAAATTTATTTAAAAATTTAAGCTAATTCAGAAACATACTTTATAAATTCAAAAAGAGGCTTAGCAATACCGATGGTAATAATTTAAGTTACCATTCAATTTCAATTCCAATTCATTTAACAGTTATTTACATAAGCAACATGTATGTAAATACAACTCATATCCAAATCATGGAATAACATGTAAATATGAACTAACTATCATATACATGTCCAAATAACATAATATCAGGAAGGTGATTTGTCCTGCTAAACAGATGTCCATACAATTCAATCAATTCATAGCAAAATGGGGATTTATTCTTCTAACACATGTCCAACAAATCAAATCACTTACACAATAGCAGAATGGTGTTTTGTTCTCCTAACAAATTTCATTTATTCTTACTAATTATATAAGGTTACTTAAGGCCCAGACAAGAGAACCTCAGATTGGAATTAATTCACCTTAAAAAAGATTGATTTAAAACACATTCGGTTTAGTTTTAAAATCACCTTTGAAAAGTTTAAATAGATTTAATCAGCTTAAACCCTATTATATCTTAAGTAACCCTTATTAATCAAACTTAAGTCATAATTAAATTCTAATTAGGCTTAATGAAATTGATTAAGTACTAATTAACTTACTAATGCAACTTGGTTAAGGTTAAACCAAATTGTTTAAAAGTTAAACTCTAATTAATTAAATATTAATTAAGTAATCCATTAATTACTTAATAACCATTAATCTTAATTAAATAATTATTAATCATTTAATTACTCCTTAACCATATAAACATTAATTAAAACTTTATTAATTAATTAATAGTCGTTAACTTAACTAAAGTGATGATTAAACTTTAATCATGTTCTTAAGTACCTATTAAGTGCTAATTAGCTTTTAATTAATCAATCAATTAATTAATTAATTAAATTACAACTTAATTACTTTTTAATATTACTATTTAAGTTTGAAAAACTTTGTAAACTAATTTCAAAATAAAATAAATTTGAAATAGAAATTCAAACCTTTGTCGAACTGCATCCGTAACGATTGTCGCTATGAGTGCAGTTTTCTCTAACCCACCGTTAAGAGAAACCACTTTACTAAAACCATACTATTTCATTATTGAAACATAGCGTACTAAATTTTCACACTTTAAAACCAACTACTCAAACTTTAACTAAAATATAAACTTTGAACTTTTGAAACGAGTTTGAATTCAAATCCAACCTCAAATCCATTGCGATTACATACATAGTTTCTACTTTGTTTTCAACACATCATGACTATAGTCAAGTTCATCATCAACCATTTATATTCATACATCACATTCATACAACAAATCGTATTCATATCCAATATATATATATATATATATATATACAATTGCTAACTTTGCAATAACACATCCATTCGAGTGCTAACACTAACTCATACATTAGCACTTATTATCACATTTCAAACATGCCAAGATCCAACATATATAAAACATACATATAGCTAAGGATCAACACAACATATAAAGGACAGTTCTTTCCAAAAGATTAGAAATTTACTCACCAAAGCTATCCAAGCTCTCGTTAAATTAGAGTATGAATAGCACTTCCATTCCTAAGCAACAAGATGGAGTCTTGAACCCTAAATGCACTAGGTAGGCTCGGACTTGAAGGGAAGGGGAAGAAAGACTTTTTTCGGTAGGGTAGAGCGACTTCGGATAAACATCGAATTCTCAATAATAAACCCGAAAATAGTTCATTTTGCAACTAATTTTTTGGCTACCTGCTCAACGAACTTCAAAAATCACTCAAAGAGAAAGCTATTTGAATTTCTTTTCTCTATCATTTCAAAAAAATAACTGCTCATTTTGTATTTGATTTAAGAAGTTATGTAACGTCCCCCAAATTTCAATAATTAAATTGGTTAATTTAATAAGATTTTTGTAATTTAATTAGAAAGAAATAAAAAAAAATTTAGTTATAGTGAGGCGAATGTTAATTTGAAATGTAGCAACGGTAATTAAAGCTAATTATTGATAGTTTGAATGAAATTAAATAAATGAAATAGTGTAAGTGTTACTGGGCTATAAATTGAATATAAGAATACAAACGTAAATATTGAATTAATTAATGAACTAATATATAATGAACGGTAATTGAATAAAATCAATGCTCTGTAAGTAATTTTAATATTGGTTTGGAAATGGTGAACTTATAAGAATGTGATTGAGAGTTAATGGCAACAATTATTATAAGGTACATATACATTTAATCCGTTAAATTGAATTGTAATTTATCACAACAAATGTAATTAAATATTATGTTAATGTAAACTAGATTAATATTTGGAGGTAATGTTAATTTTATTTATAATAATATGATAATTGGAAATAAAAAGAATGGAAATCAAGATTTATATATTTATTGGAATTTAAATTATAATAACTGGGTCAATTGCAAATAAATGAAATTAAATATTTATATTAATAAATGAATTTTGGAATTTTAAATTTATAAATTTCTGAGTTTAATAGAAAAGAAATTTAACTTTGAAATTGATGAATGAATCAACATTAAAGTGACATCTAAATTTGTGTTAAATTATGGTGAATGTCCAAGTAATTTAAAATGAGAGAAATTGAGATTTATCAAATTTGAATTGAAATTTACTTTAATATTAATATTAATATATTTAATTGACTGAAAAATATCCATTTTGGCCACTGACTTGGATTTTAAACGAAACTAGTTTCATCGGATCCGTAACGGTGAATTATTGTAGGATTCCAAGTTTCGTAGCGATCGGACTTGTCGTTTAATCGTGTGGGCTCGAAACGCGTAGAAATTAATGAAATTGAAATCAATTTGAAATAATTTTATTTTAGCACAACTTCTTCATATGATGGAATTTGGACTTGAAACCTATTCCATTGCATTAAAAATATTTAAAAACCTATATTTTGATATATGGGGGTTGACCCACTTCCGTTCCGAAATCAAAACGGGCTTTTCGGGTCAATTACAGTTAAAAACTCAAACCAACCGGGCCCATTCCTTTCTATTTTGTTCTGCCTACATATATATCGTTATAAACCTAAGCAACCTTTCTATTTCTCATTGCTATACGTTCAGAAATTTCTGTTGCTCCTCTTCCTCAATGGCTGAGAACCTTAATCTTCCCAATCCAATTTCAATTCCAAAAAAAAATAAAAATATTTTGCGGATCTACAGAAATTTCGGGTCGCGCTTCGAGTTTCAGAGCCAAAAACCTGCATTAACTTCGGATAAGGAAGAAAATGACTCAGGTCGCTCCGGGTCGTTTTGGAAAAAACTTAGAGCAAGCACCGGGAATTTGATGCGGTGGACCGAAGTTGAACCCTAAGTCGACCCTGGACCAGAATTTTCCAATCTTCTAATTTCATAACTTTTTCATACGAGCTCCGATTCATGCACGGTTTATTTTGCTGGGACCATATTAGAATTATGGATATCTTGGCACTAGCTCGAACGAATTCTGAGAACGTTCAAATTTTGGGCTTATTTTGAATTTAAATTTAATTTAAATTCAAAGATGAGTGTTTTAAACCACTCACAACTTTTCAAATTCTTATGTTTGTTAAATTGATTTATGATGTGTTTTGAAATTTAGTATGACTGTTGGCATATTTTAATCATCATCTCAATAAAATTGAATTTTTTGAATTAAATTGTTATTTAATTTATTATTGCATATAAACTGCTAGTTAATTAGTTATTTAATTTGTTATTGTATATAAACTGCCTGTAAAATTCTTATTAAGTATTTTATATTCTATATTGATGTTATTAATTGAATTGGATGATGATTGTGATAAATGTTTGATGATTGATATTGGATGAATGGATGTTGCAATTTTTATTGTTATAAACGCAAGTTGTGATGGATTTTTATTTTTAGGGATTGCGGTTTGAAGTGATATATAACCGTATTTATGTTTTAAATTACGGATTGAAATGATAAATATCCGTATCACTTGACCACAGGATAGAAAAACATATACAGACACCGTGGTCTATATATATGAAAAAATTTTGAAATTGATTTCTATGGTTTTTGGAAAGAAATACATGGTTTTATATAAATATTGATTTTAGATATTACATAAATGCTATCAAATATATGTAGTCAAATTCTTGACTTAAGCTATGCATAAATATTGTTGATATAAATAAGTTTAACAATAAAGTTTGATTTTATTTAAAATATAATATGGTTAAGTATTTATTTAAATTATATTTTTATATAGAATTTATAATGATTTCAATAAATTAAGGTGGAAAGATAAATTGGAAACTTACTTTAAATTGTATTTAATTTAGAATTTTATTTAATAAAAATCGATTTAGGACTCATTGAATTTGAGATTTTAAAGAATATGATTTTCAACTTGATTTTGTATAAGTTTATATAAATGGATATCAAGTTTGAATAAAGTGAGGGAATATTCAGTTATTTGAAATTGGAGTTCATTTGAATGATATTTGAATTATTAAGTAAATATTTTAAAACTGAATAATAGTAAACTGAATTTGATATATGTAGAGTTAACATATTTAGTTTTTAAATGTTGAATATTAAGAGCTTTGAAATATATTGAAATGGTTTATTTGGAGGTTCGAATCCATAATTGAAATCGATATAAACTGAAATGGTTTATTGAAAACTAAAAGAGAGTTGAAAGTTATGAATTGAGATTTAATTCAAAGTGAATAAAATTGTAAAGTCGAGGAAATTATTTTACTTTATAAAGTAATTTTAAATTTAAACTATTTTTTTATATACTGTTTGAATATCCAAACCGTTCAAGGGGTGGAAGTTATGGTTTAGAAGCTATCAAATTCAAAGTATTATGTTTTGAAGGTTATATTTCAAGCGTTTGGTTTCGAAATATGATAATTTGAAAGTGTTATGGTTTTAGAAAAGGATATATTTGAAATGAAAATGATATCGTATAGATTTGGTTTTGAAAGGGCAATGATATTTGGTTTTAAAGAATAAACTATTTTGAAACTGACCGCGGTGTTATAATAACGTTTGGTTGTTAAAGAGACTGGGATCGGAAGTTGTCATACTCTCTGCCAACTCTGAAAACCACTTTAACAACCGTGTATGCAGTGGAGATTCCAGAATGAAATAGGATGGTGGCGGCTTTTCCTTTGAGGTATATACGTGGACCCGACTCCCTTGAGTTGGCATAAGGTGGCTGAAACAGGAGCGATTGACGGGCTAAGAAGGTAGCACCTTTTATCGGACACTCTCCTTCGATACCATTCTATTAATTTGTGATTGATTTGCGCTCATTTGATTTTGGTGGTGTGGCTCGAGGTGGGCAGTAGTAGCTGCTACGCATTACCACTGGTTCGGAAGCATAATCGGTATATCTACCCTGGCATTGCCTAGTTGTGCCGTGTCACCTATCCTAGTGCGCCTTGTACGAGTTTGGTTTTCTCCCGTAGCCCGTGGAGTATTTAGGGTAGTCTCCCAATCTGGAGATGCGCTGATACTAGATGGACTATTGGGAAAATTACGTGTTAAGGGCTATATGGGTAACCCCTTAACGCTATTTAAAAGTAAGTTTATTTTACTATTAGACATTATTATATTAGTGCATATTACTACATAGCAAATAGTTTAACGGATCCTTAAAAGATGTGAATCTCGAGCATCTCTTAAGTTACTACACTCGCGTTAGACACTGGATAGGAGATGTCAAATCCTATAAACATCTCTGACGCCGTTCCACTCATACATTTACCATTCATTTAACTTACATAAGATCTTTTAGTTTTGACTCGAGTGTTTTGTCTTTTCAATTCGCTAGGGTCAGTCTGAGCGTTTCAAGGTTTGAAGACCTTATTTCTGGAGGACGAAGATGAAGATTGTATTATTACTATTATTTACTATATTGTTCCGCTGCATCACATTGTTCCACTGCATTGTTATTTATTATTCATTGGTATGTGTAACTCTGATTCTGTGTTGTAAAAGTATAATCAAATTTTTTGTAAAACAGCTTCATGAATTGTTATTTGATTATTATATTTTTTCATTCCGCAGCGATATTCTATTTTTTTTCTTTCTTTCTTCCTATTTCTTATTCCTCCCAATAACAATTTGCCCTTTTGTATGCTTTGAGTCTAACATTTGTGATTTATCGTTGATTTAAGACGTACAAAATGACGGGATGGTACATTTGGTATTAGAGCTTTGGTTTAGCGACGAACCTTAGCTTTGTGGGGTCTGACTCTTTACTAATAGGGTAGTAATACCCTATGATGATTCGCTGAGTGTGTGTGTATATATATGAGAGAGCATATTTGTTAGTGTCATAAAAAGTTTTATATTGTGTTAATTTGCTCCGCTTTGTATTTATAAATTCTGGTTGGTGCATGAAACGCTATGACATCAATAGGGATTTCTTAACACTTAATAGGACAGACCGACACAATATTATGTTTTGAATATAGGTGAAGGAAATAATTTTGCCTACTATATTTTCTATATATAAAATAAATTTTATAAAGATTATATTTGGTTATAATATATTGGTTGTTAGGTAGTGAAATTTATAAATATTGATTAGAAATTTTAGAACTTAAGTTTCGGGGTTTTGAAAATTTCTTTAGAATGATTTTGGAATATAGTAATAATATTATTAGAAGTATTTTCTGATATAAATATTTCAATATAAATTGAAAGAATTTTTTTAAAGAAATTTTGGAAAAAATAAGTTCTGTACTCCCCTCTCTATCGCTGGAAAATAATTTCGGTAATGAGTGCACGCATCCTCGACATTCATTTTGAGTTACGAAGTGGGAAGGCCACTATAGTAGTTTTACGACAGATTTATTTTGATAAACAAATGTAAATTTCAGATTATTTTAAATATAATTGGATATATAAATTGTATGTATATACATCTATCAATTATTTTAAAATGATTTGAAATTTAACCCGGTATTTAGTTCTTAAGTTTTTGTTAATTAATATTTTCAATTATTTTAGTGAAATGGGTCGTAACTAATTAATAATTGGAACCCCTAATTAAAATAAGAGACTAAATGCTAGGTTATAAAATAAATTTCAAGAAAGTTGAAATTGTAACCTATCAACAAAGGATATGATTATTGAACATTAAATTAGTTAAAAGGAGAAAAACTTGTATAACTTTCAATTACATACTTAAAGGCACATATATAACTTACGGATATTAAAAGTTCTAATGTTTAATAAGGAAATGTAATAGGATATTATATAAGTAAAAATTTGAAATAATGAAAGTATTCAATGAAATTCTTTAATAAATAAGAATTCGATGTTGTAGTTGTTATAAACTTATATTATAATTGAAATATTACAATAATAAATTGTGATAGAAAGTAAGTATTATAAGAAAGTAACTAAAAACTTAAGTAGATGAATTGATATGTTAAGAAATTGAATTGAACATAAATACTATAAACAAATGAATGTAAATAAATGAAGTTATGCAATAACGAATGAATGAATAAATATAATGCAATAAAAAGAAACTGACGTGACCTGAATAAATGAAAAAGAAAATGAATAATTGCAAGTAATAAATGATAGTAAATGAAATAAACACTGAGTGAGTCGATGGAAATGAAAATTTGCAAGAAATAAATGTAAATTAAAAAGATAAATCGTTATATGAATGAAAAGGAAATCAAACAACAAATGTTATGAAATGAAATTAATAAGACTGAAGCTGATCTATTGTTTGGAATTGTTGTTTATTTGGTTTATGGTTGTTTGGGCAAAGATACTTTAAATTCATTTGGATGTATGAATAATCTATTTAGTCTCATCTAAGACTGTTGAGTAAATGGTGCACTTAGTAGTTTATTTTCCATTCTGTACAATTTAAAGTTTTAAACCCGAACAACTATTTGTTTTGTTTGATGTGAATGGATACTTGATTTGTGTTAATTGTACATGATGATTGTATGTTGGTTGCAAGTGATGGTTGTATATATTGATTGTTCGTTAGTGGTTGAAACAACTTTAAATATTCGTTCTATATAAGTATTAACTCTTTGGATTATATAAGTGAAATACAGGTTATGAAAGCAATTGCTACTGCTTTTGGTTACATAATTAAATGTTAATTGCCCGATAAATAGGTACGTTCTCGGCTTACGGTTTTATAGCGTTATTGTATTGTTTTTCCCGTTTTTGGGGAGATATTATTTTGAGATATTGTGATATATATTGTTATATTCAATATCATATTTTCTCCTGAGCCTCTCCGTACAAATGAGACTCTGTCGAAATTTTTCGTAAACTTTGGACTTAGAAAAATGTTGAAAATGTTTTTCAAACTTTATTAATTTGAGTATAAAAAGATCCAACGGTTATAAAATTGGTATAGTCTATTTAAATAATTAATTTTGTAAATCTAATGGTTTATAAAGTTAATATTTTTGAATAAGATGTATTTTTTACTCAATTCCTTCTTTCCCTCCTTTTTCCTTTTCGGTGACGAAAAGTTTTGAGTGGGGGAGAGTGTAACGACCCGCAAATTTCGATAATTAAATTGGTTAATTAAATAACTTTTTTATAATTTAATTTAGAAAGAAATAAAAAATATATATAGTTATAGTGAGGTGAATGTTAATTTGAAATGTAGCAATGGTAATTAAAGCTAATTATTGATAGTTTGAATGAAATTACAATAAATGAAATAGTGTAAGTGTTATACTAGGCTCTAAATTGAATATAAGAATACAAACGTAAATATTGAATTAATTAATGAATTAATATATAATTAATGGTAATTGAATAAAAATCAACGCTCTGTAAGTAACTTTAATATTGGTTCGGAAATGATAAACTTATAAGATTGTGATTGAGAGTTAATGGCAACGATTATTATAAGTTTCATATACAGTTAACGAATTTATCACAACAAATGTAATTAAATATTATGTTAACGTAAACAAGGTTGATATTTGGAGGTGATGTTAATTTTGTTTATAATAATATGATAATTGGAAATAAGAAGAATGGAAATCAAGATTTATTTATTTATTGGAATTTAAATTATAATAATTGGGTTAATTGCAAATAAATGAAATTAAATATTTAATTTAATAAATGAATTTTGGAAGTTTAAATTTATAAATTTAATAGAAATGAAATTTAACGTTGAAATTGATGAATGAATCAACATTAAAGTGACGTTTAAATTTGTGTTAAATTATGGTGAATGTCCAAGTAATTTAAAATGAGAGAAATTGTGATTTATTAAATTTGAATTGAAATTTAATTTAATTAATTTGATATTAATATATTTAATTGACTGAAAAATAATATTTTGGCCACTGACTCGGATTTTGGACTTGTCGTTTGATCGTGCGGGCTCGAAACGCCTAGAAATCAATGAAATTGAAATCAATTTGAAATAACTTGATTTTAGCATAACTTCTTCATACGATGGAATTTGGACTTGAAACCTATTCCATTACGTTTAAAACATTTAAAAACGTATATTTTTATATGGGTTGATCTATTTCTGTTCCGGAATGGAACGGGCTTTTCGGGTCAATTATAGTTAAAAACTCAAATCAATCGGGCCCATTCCTTTCTATTTTGTTCTGTCTATATATATATCGCTACAAACCCTAGCAGCCTTTCTATTTCTCATTTCTGTACATACAGAAATTTATGTTGCTCCTCTTCCTCAATCGCAGAAAACCCTAATCTTCCCAATCCAATTTCAATTCTAAAAAAACAAAAAAAGAACAAAAAAATATTTTGCGGATCTGCAGAAACTTCGAGTCATGCTTCGAATTTCAGAGGCAAAAACCCTGAAACAACCTCGAGTCAGGAAGAAAACGACTAGGGTCGCTTCAGGTCGTTTTAGCAAATACTCAGAGCAAGCACCGGGGAATTGAGGCGGTGGACCAAAGTTGAACCCCAGCGACCCTGGACCAGAATTTTTCAATCTTCTAATTTTCATAACTTTTCATATGAGCTTGGATTCATGCGCAATTTGTTTTGCTGGGATCGTATTAGAATTACGGACATTTTGTCGCTAGTTTGGACGAATTCTGAGACTAATCGGATTTTGGGCTTATTTTGAATTTAAATTCAATTTAATTTCAAAGGTGAGTGTTTTAACTCACTCACAACTTCTAAAATTTCTTATGTTTGTTAAATTGATTTATGATATGATTTGAAATTTATTTATGACTATTGACATATTTTTAATCATCTTAGTTAAACTGAATTTATTGAATTAAATTGTTATTTAATTTATTATTGCAAATAAACTGCTAGTTAATTTGTTATTTAATTTATTATTGCATACAAACAGCCAGTAAAATTCTTATTAAGTATTATCTATTCTATATTGATGTTATTGATTAAATTGGATGATGATTGTGATAAAAGTTTGATGATTGATATTGGATGAATGGATGTTGCATTTTATATTGTTATAAACTGCAAGTTGTTATGGATTTTTATTTTTCAGGATTGTTGTTTGAAATGATATATAACCGTATTTATGTTTTAAATTACAGATTGAAATAATAAATATCCATATCACTTGACCATAGGATAGAAAATTATATGTAGACACCGGGTCTATATATATAAAAATATTTTGAAATTGATTTCTATGGTTTTTGGAAAGAAATACGTGGTTTTATATAAATATTGATTTTAGATGTTACATAAATTCTATTTAATATATGTAGTCAAATTCTTGACTTGAGCTATGTATAAATTTTGTTGATATAAATAAGTTTAATAATAAAGTTTGATTTTATTTAAAATATAATATGATTAAGTATTTATTTAAATTATATTTTTATATATAATTTATAATGATTTCAATAAATTAAGTGGAAAGATAAATTGGAAACTTATTTGAAATTGTATTTAATTGAGAATTTTATTTAATAAAAATCGATTTGGGACTCATTGAATTTGAGATTTTAAAGATTATGATTTTTAACTTGATTTTTTATAAGGTTATATAAATGAATATATCAAGTTTGAACAAAGTGAGGGAAATATTCAGTTATTTGAAATTGGAGTTCATTTGAATGATATTGGAATTATTAAGTAAATGTTTTAAAGGTAAATAATAATAAGCTGAATTGATATATATAGAGTTAACAAATTTAGTTTTGAAATGTTGAATATTAAGAGCTATTGTAATAACTCGCATATTTGTCGATTTTATATTTAAATATTATATTTAAATATTTTATCGTTCGTCGGATTTTGGTCCGAAAAGCGACTTTTTGCAAACAGCCGAATTAGGACTCGAGACCACCCCCCATTGAGTTCAAAATGCCGTTTGCGACCTTTTTGAGTATAAGCTTCGATATGTTTGGAGAAAGTTGATTTTTGCTACTTTTTCCCGCTTATGACTTTGGTTTGGGCTGCACCCTTATTAGCTCAGCACAACCCCCTTCTCTTCATAACTTCTCCTCTTTGCTTAAACACTCAAGCTTTAGCAACAATGGTGGAAGAGAATGGGAAATAAAAATTCCTAAGCCCTAGCTTGCTTAGCAAATCCATCTTCTTGCTCCAAACTCAAGTGAACCCATTGGTAAGCTTTTCCTTCTTCTTCTCCAACTCTTTCTCTCCTTGATTTCAGAAAATTCCTAAACCTAATTTAGGAAATGTTTCTCTTTTAAGCTTAGATTCAAGCTTCTCGTGTTAAGATTGAAGTGTGGTTGATCTTCCTTCGTCTTCAAGCTTCTCATTCATTGTTTTCGGATTCAAAGGTGAGATTTTTATCTCACATCTATGCTTATATTTATCTTCGAATGTTAGGTATGAATTCCTAACACTTATTCATGTGCATTTGGTTTTGATTTGGATTGCTTTTGTGAATATTCCAATTTTTAGTGTTTTGAGTTCAATTCGTTAAAATCCTAACTTTGATGTTTGAACATGTTTTTGGTGATGCATCGAGGAGTATATAGGGCCGGGTAGTCGATTGACATAAACCCTTAGCGCCGTTGCTCGTTCGATTGCAATTTGGTCAGGATTTGCACCTCCTTTGAAATAGGGTAGGAAGTGCAAGTATACAGGTTCGGCCGACCGAGCCCCCTGGGCCGGTCGACCGACCTGTAGTCTAGGCACTTCCTGCCTCTGTTTGGAAGTGCTGGTTACAGGCTTCGGCCGACCGAGCCCCATGGGCCGGTCGACCGACCTGGTGCCTCGAGCACTTCCAACCCCTGGTTCGGTCGACCGACTCAGGGAGTCCGGTCGAACGACCTGCTACTATTTGCCAGATTAGCCTATATTGCTAATTCTTTTGAATATCCAACTTTAATCGATTCGTGTTGTCTTCCTTTGTTGTTGTCATTTATTATCGACTTTGATGACCTTTTCTTTGGGATTTTAGATATATCCACTTTGATGGATTTTATATCGATTTCTTTGGATTTTATTCACGTCTTCGAATGTGAATTTTTATGCCCGATTGTTTCTACAATCACTTCTATGATTTGTCACTTTAAAATATAAAGGTTTTCTATACTAGTAGTAAATATCAAAACTCTTTCTTCAAATGATTTCAACACTATTTTATTACAAAGCTCGTTTTCTCAAACCGATTTCCAATCTATTAGTATATACAAACCTTTACCTCACTCGTATGGGAAATCTAATTAAACGACTTAGTAAAACAAGTGGTATGAAACGCTTGCGTTTACTTCGTTGGTTAATTTTTGGACTTGTTCGATTGAACCACTTGTGACATTTTTCTACTGGAGATTTACAGTTTGTTCGTAAATGTTTAAGTTAAGCTAGTGGTTATGGGACATGAAGCTAAGCTCATATATTTACTAGCTTACTGTAATCGACACTTCTCTTTGATCATGACGATCATTTTATGGTTTAGACTAGCATTGTGCGATGTCTCTTTGTCCACGTGGAGGACTGTACGTCATTTTTACTGAGCTTCGGCTCACCAGGAGGAGCTTCGGCTCAATGTCCGCAATGGGGACTATACCCTGTCACGAGGAGCTTCGGCTCACCAGGAGGAGTTCGGCTCAATGTCCGCAATGGGGGACTATACCCTGTCATGAGGAACTTCGGTTCACCAGGAGGAGCTTCGGCACAAAGTCCGCAATGGGGGACTATACCCTGTCACGAGGAGCTTCGGCTCACCAGGAGGAGCTTCGGCTCGATGTCCGCAATGGGGGACTATACCCTGTCAGGAGGAGTTTTTGACTCACCAGGAGGAGCTTCGGCTCAAAGTCCGCAATGGGGGACTATACCCTGTCTGGAGGAGCTCTGGCTCATTTTTATGGATTGGCCATCCTTTTATTGTGATTTCTGGATTTCGTGTGTTGATTTCTGGAATTTTTGTGTCACCAACTTTTACGATTGGCATGGATATATATGTCATTTATTGTGGCTTGGTGAATGAAATTAGGAGTATGACATTCCTTTATCTTGAGTAGATCTTTGTGATATTGATTAATCTCTTGTTGATTTTTCAATTACTTATATATCACAGCTTTGCATTGTGATTATTATGCGTTTAGTCATATCTCTTATTCAGTATCATTTCATCTGATATTTATAGCTAGACTGATCCGTTTATTATTTTCTTCTTAAATAATACTCGGGTCAGACCGAGATGTTACAGGTACCTCTCCTTGACTTCTCTTCTGGGGTTATCATCCTGACTTTTGGTTAACTACTTAGATTAGTAGTTTATTATGTTGTATACACTTGAGAGATAGACTCATAGTTGTATTCTTTTGTATAACACGTGTTGCTATTCTTTGTATTATAGTGGATCTTTTTGACCACTACTCTGATATACACTTTCATGTGTTAATTATATATTCATATCTTCTTCCGCCTTTGTGATATGAATTATCTGTGACTGATTTATGTTATGTTTATTTATGTATTTGTTTCCGAAGATATTATAGCCACCATGTGATATCTTTGAGTTTGTGTCGGCATGTCGGATTTCCACTTAAAAAGAATTGCATGTTATACTATCTGACATATCGATGGTCGCGCAAAGAAATTACACGGATGGTCGCTCCTCAACAGCCTTATTCTCCGTGATAGTTGACAGCATTACTTCGTAGTGTTCTTGGCTAGCGTGGGTATAGAGGTGGGGCATCACAGCTTGGTATCAGAGCTAAACTTCGGAACAATATGGAATATTATAACAAGGATCATCGTCCTAAGTCCATCTTAGGAGTCGTGCTTTAGGATTTTATTCGAGTCTTCGTACCGATTCATCCTATTTTCTTTATGATTCCTTGTTTTATCTATCAAGATTGCTTGATATTCATTTGTGAATAACTTTTTCCTCTTCCTTCTTTCTTTCTTAAGGAAGAGAAATGGTTAGACCAGGCCGCCCCTGCGCCGGTCAATCTAGTGCTACTCCCCAAGATGGAGTATTCATGTCTGCTCAACAACTTTTGGATCTTGTAAAGAATCAAGAGTTTATCTATGCTTTGAGTAAGAACCCCGAAATGGTTCTACCTTTGAAACTTGAAGTTTCTTTCAATCAGCTTGTGGATGTTACTCTTCTTCATGGAGAGGTTGGTAAAGGAAGTGTTTGTGATATTGGGACTTCCAAGAAGAGGCATATTACATTCAAGAGCCTTAACCCCAATAAGAGAATGAAGCAAACTACTTCTGTAGCAAAGACTCCAATCCCTAATCGTGGAGGATGCTACAATTGTAATTCTAAGGACCACCATGCAAGGGAGTGCCCGAAACCTCTCTTTTGCCGTTATTGCAAAAGTTCGGGTCGTCTTATGTCTGCCTGCCCCATACTTCCAAGCAAGAAAAAGGTGGAACAAGAAACTTTGGTAGACAAGACTCCTATCCCAAGTCGTAAACAATGCTACAATTGTGGTTCCACGGACCATTATGAAATTAAGTGCCCGAAACCCCTTTATTGTCGCTATTGCAAAGACTCGGGTCATCTTTTATCTGCATGTCCCAAACTTTTGAACAAGGACATGAGAAAGCTAAATATTGTGCAAGCCCCTAGCAACTCTTCTCTCAGTCAAGGTATTTTACATTCAATCCTTGATGACATTTGCTTTGTGATTATCTTGTTCGTGTTCTTTTTGATATAGGTTCCATCTCACTATTTTATATCAAAAGAACTGGTTGATTCTTTTTCTTTGAAAATATTTTGGGTTTGATGACTTCTTTGAGGATTGTGAATCCGGATGGTAGATCCGCAACACTCAATTTTCTTTTTTCATTGATGTCGAAATTATTTTATGAGACTTTTCTTTCCGAGCCGATATTTTTACTTAGGCTTCGTAATTGATTTTTTGAAAGGACCGGCTTAATCATTGTGAAGCCCATATCCTATTTTTCGAGTGGACTATTCATCTTCGACATTTTCAATCTGTTAAGAAGATTTCTATTTTTCCTTTATGATTTTGATTCTAACTTGATGGCATCATTTTATTCTTTAAACCCTCAAGATGAGAAAAGTGTTATTTCTCTTATCTAGATGATTTGTTAAACTTTCCGGTATTTTTGAGTTTGTCTTAGGATTATCACCTAAGCAATATCTTTTGTGTGGTGCTAATGTCTTTTCAGTTTGACTTTACCACCGGTTTTCGTTTGCTACGAGTTGCGAAAATTAGCATTCCACTTACCGCATTCCGCACTCGTTATGATTCTTATGAATGACTTATTATGTCATTCAATTTGTCCAGCTTATTTCATCCATTTCATAAATCGAATATTCTATGAATATTTCGATGAGACTACTCTTGTATTTACTGATTTTGGATGAAAATAGAAATTTAAAATTTTGCAAATCTTTTTCATAAGATTTATTTATAAGTATAACTGGATTTTTGTTCTTAAAACGAACAAAGAATATTCTTAGAAGTTTTTGAGAAACTTACTTATCCTATAGAATACGATTTTGTGATTGTATTGCCCATTTAGTGTTTTAAGAATTTTGGTCGATGCGCTTGATCAACGTTATCGATAGGAATTTCCTAAACGCTTAGATGAGACAGTCAGACACGATATATTGACTTGTAAAAATGTAAATTTTTCTAGAAAGATAATTACATAAATATAAGTGTAATTTTGAAAGTTTTAACTTTATGGGAAAGAAGATTATTTAAAAGAAATTCTTTCTTTTCAATACTTTTATTCTTGTGATTCCTGGAGGGGGACCAAGACTTTGCTATTTGTACCGATACTAGTGGTATTGGTTTGGATGCCGTTCTCTTGCAAAGGAGAACGTGCTATCACTTGTGCTTCGAAATCATTATAGCTTATCGAGACTAGATATGCCACTCATGATCTAGTGCTCGCGGCTATTGTTTTTACTTTTAAAATTTGGCATCATCATATTTGGGAAAGAAATCTGTTCTCTACCTCGATCATAAATCTTGGGTATATTTATTTTCTCATAAGGAAATTCATGATGACTCGAGTTCCTGGCATCATATGATCTTGATATTCTTTTTATTCCCGGAGGGGAAATTGTGTTGCCAATGCGCTTTGTCGTAGGCAACAAGTGTTTATTCTTTGATGATGTCTGAATGGAATTATCTTTTTATCAAGTTCATCGAACGTTTTGATATACTTCGTTTTATTGAGCCTTATCTCATTCCTTTTATGGACTAGTGTCCGATGTTCTTTTATGGTGTTCGATTCATCGGAGGTATTGTTATTATAATACATCGATGTTCCATCTTATCTGGATCAATAGATGTACCATTATTTTACTACATCGTTGATCCGGTTTATCGGTTCATTTGGCGTACCGTTTTTGTACTACGCTGATGTTCCAGATTATTTGAGTTTCTAGTTTCTCGGGCGTACTGTTATTATACTACGTCGTTGCACCAGCTCAATTTTCTGCTATTCTTGACGTTCTCCATGTCTTTTAACTATGGAAATGCTTTTATGTTTCCGGTTTTTATTCTTGAGCCCGGTGTTATTGAGGGATTGAAGTTTCACCAAATTTGACTTTTGAGCACCATTCTATTCGCATCATTGCTTTGGAGGTTGAGCGCCTTCGATATAAAGATATTATTTTTGATAAAAGTTCAATGGTTCTCAAATCCTAAGGATTGCTCATGTGAAATCTTGAGAATTCATCGAACGAAAACTTTCGGATTTACTCTTTCGTGCTCTTTGTGGTGGACTTCTTGATTCAAATTTTCTTTTGTGTTAATATGCTTCCACGGTTGTTACTATATATTTCCTTCTTAATTATTGCGAGGACGCAATTTCTTTAAGGAGGGGAGTCTGTAACAACCCGCATATTTATCGATTTTATATTTAAATATTTTATTTAAATATTTTATCATTCGTCGGATTTTGGTCCGAAAAGCTACTTTTTGCAAACAGCCGAATTAGGACTCGAGACCACCCCCATTGAGTTCAAAATGCCGTTTGCGACCTTTTTGAGTATAAGCTTCGATATGTTTGGAGAAAGTTGATTTTTGTTTTTGCTACTTTTTCCCGCTTATGACTTTGGTTTGGACTGCACCCTTATTAGCTCAGCCCAACCCCCTTCTCTTCATAACTTCTCCTCTTTGCTTAAGCACTCAAGCTTTAGCAACAATGGTGGAAGTGAATGGGAAATAAAAATTCCTAAGCCCTAGCTTGCTTAGCAAATCCATCTTCTTGCTCCAAACTCAAGTGAACCCATTGGTAAGCTTTTCCTTCTTCTTCTCCAACTCTTTCTGTAACGACCCAGAATTTTTATTAATTTAAATTTGAATATTTAATTAATTTTAAGTATTAATAAGTGAAATTTATAAGTCAGATAAATTTAATTTGAATTATTGGATTTAATTGAATAATTAAATCGATAATTTAATATGTTAAATTATGGAAATAATTGAAAATTGGGTTAAATATGATTGAAAATGATTTGTAAAATTTTATTTTATCATATTGAAGTTAGAATGATATTTTAGAACTTTTAAAATCGAATTAAAAGTTAATTTGTGAAAATTGAATATTTTAATATTTAATCGACTAGTGAAAATAGCCAATTTTTGAACAGTCTCAGAATTGAACGAAACTAGTTCCATTGGATCCGTAATAGTTAGTTATTACCGGATTTCAATTTTCATGTAAATCGGAGCTATCATTTGAGCGTGGCAGCTCGAAACGCATCGAATTGTTTTTAATTTAAATTTGACGAGTGAAAATAGCCATTTTTCAAAAAGTCTCGGATTTTGACGAAACTAGTTTCATCGGATCCGTAATGTGATATTATTGTAAGGTTTCAAATTTCAAGTCAATTGGATTTACCGTTTGTCGGGTACAAATTAAAACGCCTAGAAAATCGCTTAAATCGGTTTAATTTAAATTGAGCGTTTATTGCCATAACTCGCACAGATGTCCGAATTAGCTTTCGAAACCTATTCCATTGTGTCCGGAACGCGGGGTAAACCCTAGAAACGCTGGTTACGGCGCGTAAATCGGAGTTCGGAATTTCCGGATGAATAGTGTTCGATTTTCTTCTATAAATAGACACCCACACCCTTCATTTATTAAAAAAAAAAAAATGAAACCCTAGCCGCCAGTTGCAATGAATGGCCAGAAACGTCCCAACTTCCACCTCGATTATCTCCTCATCCATCGACATTTACCAACAACTTTCAACTAACAAATTGAAGAGGACGTCAAGATCTATCATATCAACGGTGGAGATCGTCTGAAGTGTTGTGGATTGGCGGCAAATTGGGCTCAAAGGCCGCGCATTCATTCTCGATTTTCGTGCTAGGATGGAGGCCGAGTTGCGTGTGCTTCTGGCCGAGGGTGGAGCCTTCAAGAGGCTTCGATTTGGGGGTCTTTGATCGTCATATAGTTTAACGTGGAGTTTGCAAATTCGAACCCTAATATGAGCTTATGGGTTTCATGATGACGGCAATACCTGGGGATGTTTGTGCGTGAGATGGAAGAAGGGGATGGACGGGCCTGGTGCAATGTCAATGGATCCAACGGCCTGTAAAAGTTTGGTATAAAATTAGTTAAATTATATTGTAATTAGTTTATAAAAAAATCGAGTAAACTTCATAAAATCATATCTTTTTCATACGAGGTCGAAAACGCGCGAAACCAGTTGCGTTGGAATCGTATCGTCGAGCACTACGCGATGAAATTGGATTGGAGTCGTTTGGAGTTAGTGAGAATTTTGGGTAAAATTTTATTCGAAATAAATCGCTAAAACGAAATTGAAATCAAGGTGAGAACTTCTCACTCAATCGAATCAGTTTCGATTTTATTTTAAATAGTTAGATTTAAAATATTTGAATGCATGTTTGAATGATGATTGATATCTATTGATTGTTAAAATAGACATTATACGCCGTTAGTAAGCGGATGTTATTTATTAAAAACATATACCGCGAATATTTCATAAACAGTGAAATTGGTATTATATATAATAGCAATATATATATATTGGCATATGTATATATTGGAGTTATTGATTTACCGCATTTATTTGTTTAGCGGATGAGACCCTATTGCGCCGTCTATTAAGCGGATAATATTTTAAATCCCGTATACCGCGATAATTTCGTACTGGAGCGAAATTGGTATTGTGCTAATGTTTGTGGATGCAGGAAAACAGGTTGGAGGGATCCAACTGGATTCCTCAACAGTATTTATTTAATTTCAGATATTTTGATATTTGATTGATTATCATATCGATATATGATATCGTTGTTGTCGTGATTGACTATTTGGTATGTAGCATCATTGGACCAAATTTTGAAACTTTAAAATGATTTTTAAAGTGATTTTTGAGAAGTATACGTTTTATAAAATAATTTTGGAATTTGATCCATTTTAAATAAATAAACGTTATATTTTTAAAGTTATAAAAATTATGAATTTTGAGAAAAATAGTTGAAAACTGATTTTTGAGAATATGATGCTAATGATTTTATAAAATAGTTAATCGGGATTTTTGAATTTATTATGAAAAGTTAAATATAGGATTTATAAAATTTAATTATTTTATGAATCAAAATGGTGAAATAATAAAGGAGATTTAAGACGTTTTAAAAGAATAATATAAATTGAATTATATTTAGAGATTTATAAATGGATATTTATAAATTGGAATATTGAAATTATAAAACGGGTTTTTATAAGTGTTTGAATGAAGTGAAAATGAATTTCATAAATGAATGAAATTTATAGAATTTTAAACAGTGAAGTTATAAATGGAATTTTATAAACAGTAGGTTTATAAAATTTATAAAGTTATTGAAAGAATGAATTTTGGATAAATAATTGAATCTTATAAGTTATAAGATTTATAATTATGAAGTTAAAAGAACGATTTTTGTAAAGTAATTGTTTTATAAGTATTTGACTTATAATATGAACCGTTGTTTTATAATTGAGTTATAAATCGAATAGGTTGATAAAGAAAATTTATAAAAGGAAGTTGTTATAAAATGAATAGAAATGTAATTTATAAACGTTGTTTTATAAATTCGAAAACGACTTATTTTGATAAGTAAATTGTTATAAATTATAAATGGAGTTATATTCACGTTTTGAACTGTGAATAATCCTTTGAATTAAAATGAATAAAAGGATGAAAATTGTTAACGTAGTATATTCACGTTTTTGAATAGTGAATAATATGTTAAAGAAAATGTTTAGATTTGATATTTTGAACAGAATTAAAACGATCTAACGATGTTTTAAATGTGTTGAGATTCGAAACCATAGATTTCAACATTCATTGTTGAAATAGACGTTTTCGAGGAATAAAAGGAAATGGTGGACTATAACACTGTTGTTATAGTAAATGATTTCCGAAAGGAAATGTTTTGTATAGTATTGGGATTTATATATCATTTTAATTTCGAATCCCTATACTAGTGATTTTGGGTTGTCGTAACGATGTTTTACGCAACATTCGTTTTGGCCCAAATAAATATGTTTAAGAGAATGATTTCCTTAAAGAATGAAATATATACTTAATTTCGATTTAAGTATATTGAATATTTTCCAAGTGTTGAAAATAAATAAAATTTGTGAATTACTTATGAATAAATAAGTATGGAAATGTTTTTCCCAATATAAAGTGAATATTAGAGAATTTATCTTTTTGAAGATAAATTGAAATGAATAATCGAAATTGAATATTCATAGATATTTTGGATTATAAATTCACTATGGAATTTATGAATGAAAAGGGGAACTTGTTTAAAAATAAATATTGATTTATTTTTGAAGTGTGAAAATTATATATCTTGTAAAGATATGATTTTTGGAAAATAAATAATTTGGGAAAATTATTTGGAATCTGGTGATGTGTGCATATCAATTGATAGTTCAATAACCGACTATCAATATTTCCCTTTGAATGGGTATTTGATGTGATTGTTTGAATGTGAATGCCACACTTATTTTTGAATAAGCGCTCACTATTCGGGTTAACCGGGAAAGGACCATGGGGTCGTATAACCCATTCCGAATATGTGATGCGTCGTTGTGAATTGTATTAAAGATCGGTGTTGAAGACCGAGTATTTGTGAAAGCGATAGGATGACCTATCGATTGTCTCTGCACTGGGTAGCTCCTGGTATAGAGATCTCCTAAGTGATGGGAAATTCGATCGGGACTGTGAATACTCGGATTGCAAGGGCTTCGTAAGAAGTGCCTTCGGTTTTGTTCGAGCCCGGAACAGACTTGTATGGATTGTATGTCTGACATTACAAATTGAGATATAAAGCAGATTTCTTTCAAATATATTTCTGTTGGTGGCGGAGAATTTATTCTTTTAGCTTAACACCCTTCTCTGAGACGTACGAGCTCAGAGGTTATATAGTTGAAGTTATCAGCGATATATTCCCAAATTGGTAATGTGACATGCTAAGTGATGCTGAAATGATCATTGTGTTGATTATTTGTGATAGGATCGTTTATTTAATCGTCTATCCTGGTGATCATTTCTATGATCATTTGTTGACCCAAAGCATGGCTTTTGTATAAAGTATGTTTTTGTGGACGTGACTTCGTCGAGCCTCACACCCCGTGAATGGTCAAAACAGGAAAGATGCGGCAAGGTTATGAGGGGTAGCGTCCTTTAGGATATGTGCATTTCCTTCTGGAAAAGGGTGGTATCATGGTATGGAGCCCAGATACTTACTCATGTTGAAAACACTTTGTTATGATTGTGTGAATTGATTAGAGAGCTCTCGGATAAAGGTCCTAAAGGACCGGGGGATGGCATATTCGGTCAGTTGTTACTCAGTTAGGGGTAACCCGGCCTTGTGTTGGTAGAGATCCGGTTTGGTTCTCGGGGATGTCCATCCAGAGGCATTCTCATGTGGCAATGGGAAGTTCCTTGGCCTGATCATTCGTTGGAAATCCAAAGAAACAATACGAGACTTGTACGGTTTTAGTTGTATAACCTGCTATGGAATGTGGCGGTAACCTGCTATTGAACATAGTTAGCTATAGTAGGCATAGTTCGGAATGTCTATGTTGGCTAAGATTTATATTCTACTTTCGAAATGAATTTTTCCTACACTATACACTAGTAATAATATCAAATGTTCTTTTAAATGCGTATCAAGCATCTTTGACTATCATAAGGAGAAATCTCCTCCGATTCTACGTTTGCATGTGTGTGTGCGGGAGGCTTTATGGTAGTCTCATTTTTAAAAGCATTGCGAATTGACTTTAAAAATATTCCTCTATTTTGATTTTAAAGATAAATAAACTGTTTTGAGTTCTCACACCAGTCACATGACTGACTTGGAGTTTATTGTTTTCCTTCCTAAACTCTGGGTGCCCACCAATTTCCACACGGGCAGTTAAGAGTTAGGTTTATCAGGATATTCTGGATATTCTGGAGTTGTTGGAGGCAAGCTGGACGGCATGGCGTATTACTAGCTATATAGTATTTCTTTTTCCGCTGCACTGTTTGATGTTGTTGTTGTTGTACACTCTGATGATATGATGTAATGAAATGTGATGTAATGTAATAACTGATATAGTTCTTTGTTTAAAGATTATTCATTTATTATTATATGTTGTTCCGCTGCGAATTGTGAGATTCTGATGTTGTTCTGTTTTGTTCCTTCTGTCTCGTTCTATTTTTCTGTTCTCCGTTTTCTTCTATTTTAAAAATTTCTATTTTCTGTTTTCTTTTCTCTCTCTCCATTTTCTACCTTCTTATCTCTTCTATGTCTTCTTCTTTCCTTTTCTTTTCTTAAATTCTTTTCTTAAAACCCTCAGTGTTCGGTTTTCCGTCGTTCGATTTCTCGGCAGTCGATAAAGTGAGTATCGATGTTGAATTTTCGAAAGACGAAGAATCGGGTCCTGACACTTTCTCTCCTTGATTTCAGAAAATTTCTAAACCTAATTTAGGAAATGTTTCTCTTTTAAGCTTAGATTCAAGCTTCTCGTGTTAAGATTGAAGTGTGGTTGATCTTCCTTCGTCTTCAAGCTTCTCATTCATTGTTTTCGGATTCAAAGGTGAGATTTTTATCTCACATCTATGCTTATATTTATCTTCGAATGTCAGGTATGAATTCCTAACACTTATTCATGTGCATTTGGTTTTGATTTAGATTGCTTTTGTGAATATTCCAATTTTTAGTGTTTTGAGTTCAATTCGTTAAAAATCCTAACTTTGATGTTTGAACATGTTTTTGGTGATGCATCGAGGAGTATATAGGGCCGGGTAGTCGATTGACATAAACCCTTAGCGTCGTTGCTCGTGCGATTGCAATTTGGTCAGGATTTGCACCTCCTTTGAAATAGGGTTAGGAAGTGCAAGTATACAGGTTCGGCCGACCAAGCCCCCCTGGGCCGGTCGACCGACCTGTAGTCCGGGCACTTCCTGCCTTTGTTTGGAAGTGCTGGTTACAGGCTTCGGCCGACCGAGCCCCCTGGGCCGGTCGACCGACCTGGTGCCCCGAGCACTTCCAACCCTTGGTTCGGTCGACCGACTCAGGGAGTCCGGTGGACCGACCTGCTACTATTTGCCAGATTAGCCTATATTGCTAATTCGTTTGAATATCCAACTTTAATCGATTCGTGTTGTCTCCCTTTTGTTGTTGTCATTTATTATCGACTTTGATGACCTTTTCTTTGGGAATTTTAGATATATCCACTTTGATGGATTTTATATCGATTTCTTTGGATTTTATTCACGTCTTCGAATGTGAATTTTTATGCCCGATTGTTTCTACAATCACTTCTATGATTTGTCACTTTAAAATATAAAGGTTTTCTATACTAGTAGTAAATATCAAAACTCTTTCTTCAAATGATTTCAACACTATTTTATTACAAAGCTCGTTTTCTCAAACCGATTTCCAATCTATTAGTATATACAAAGCTTTACCTCACTCGTATGAGAAATCTAATTAAACGACTTAGTAAAACAAGTCGTATGAAACGCTTGCGTTTACTTCGTTGGTTAATTTTTGGACTTGTTCGATTGAACTACTTGTGACATTTTTCTAGTGGAGATTTACAGTTTGTTCGTAAATGTTTAAGTTAAGCTAGTGGTTATGGGACATGAAGCTAAGCTCATATATTTACTAGCTTACTGTAATCGACACTTCTCTTTGATCGTGACGATCATTTTATGGTTTAGACTAGCATTGTGCGATGTCTCTTTGTCCACGTGGAGGACTGTACGTCGTTTTTACTGAGCTTCGGCTCACCAGGAGGAGCTTCGGCTCAATGTCCGCAATGGGGGACTATACCCTGTCATGATGAGCTTCGGCTCACCAGGAGGAGCTTCGGCTCAATGTCCGCAATGGGGGACTATACCCTGTCATGAGGAACTTCGGTTCACCAGGAGGAGCTTCGACTCAAAGTCCGCAATGGGGGACTATACCCTGTCACGAGGAGCTTCGGCTCACCAGGAGGCGCTTCGGCTCAAAGTCCGCAATGGGGGACTATACCCTGTCACGAGGAGCTTCGGCTCACCAGGAGGCGCTTCGGCTCAATGTCCGCAATGGGGGACTATACCCTGTCTGGAGGAGCTCTGGCTCATTTTTATGGATTGGCCATCCTTTTATTGTGATTTCTGGATTTCGTGTGTTTATTTCTGGAATTTATGTTTCACCAACTTTTACGATTGGCATGGATATATATGTCATTTATTGTGGCTTGGTGAATGAAATTAGGAGTATGACATTCCTTTTTATCTTTAGTAGATCTTTGTGATATTGATTAATCTCTTGTTGATTTTTCAATTAATTATATATCACAACTTTGCATTGTGATTATTATGCGTTTAGTCATATCTCTTATTCTGTATCATTTCATCTGATATTTATATCTAGACTGATCCGTTTATTATTTTCTTCTTAAATAATACTCGGGTCAGACCGAGATGTTACAGGTACCTCTCCTTGACTTCTCTTCTGGGGTTATCATCCTGACTTTTGGTTAACTACTTAGATTAGTAGTTTATTATGTTGTATACACTTGGGAGATAGACTCATAGTTGTATTCTTTTGTATAGCACGTGTTGCTATTCTTTGTATTATAGTGGATCTTTTTTACCACTACTCTGATTTACACTTTCATGTGTTAATTATATATTCATATCTTCTTCCGCCTTTGTGATATGAATTATCTGTGACTGATTTATGTTATGTTTATTTCTGTATTTGTTTCCGAAGATATTATAGCCACCATGTGATATCTTTGAGTTTGTGTCGGCATGTCGGATTTCCACTTAAAAAGAATTTCATGTTATACTATCTGACATATCGATGCTCGCGCAAAGAAATTACACGGATGGTCGCTCCTCAACAGCCTTATTCTCCATGCTAGTTGACAACATTACTTCGTAGTGTTCTTGGCTAGCGTGGGTATAGAGGTGGGGCGTCACAGCTATGAAATCTATTGAAATCGTTTATTTGGAGGTTCGAATCCATAATTGAAATCGATATAAACTGAAATGGTTTATTGAAAACTAAAAGTGAGTTGAAAGTTATGAATTGAGATTTAATTCAAAGTGAATAAAATTGTGAAGCCGAGGAAATTATTTTACGTTATAAAGTAATTTTAAATTTAAACCGTTCAAGTGGTGGAAGTTATGGTTTAGAAGCTATCAAATTCAAAGTATTATGTTTTGAAGGTCATATTTCAAGCGTTTGTTTTTGAAATATGATAATTTGAAAGTATTATGGTTTTAGAAAAGGATATATTTGAAATGAAAATGATATCGTATTGATTTGGGTTTGAAAGGGCAATATATTTGGTTTTAAAGAATAAACTATTTTGAAACTGACCACGGTGTTATAATAAAGTTTGGTTGTTAAAGTGACCGGGATCGAAAGTTATCATACTCTCTTCCAACTCCGAAAACCACTTTAACAACCGTGTACATGGAGGAGATTCTAGAATGAAGTACGATGGTGGCGACATTTCTTTTAAGGTATATACATGGACCCGACTGCCGTGAGTTGGCATAAGGTGGCTAAAATAAGAGCGATTGTAGGGCTAAGAAGGTAACACTTTTTATTGGATACTCTCTTTCGATACCATTCTATTACTTGGTGATTGATTTGGACCCTTTTGATTTTAGGGGTGTGGTTCGAGGTGGGCCGTAGTAGCTGCTACACGTTACCACCGGTCCGGAAGCGTAATTGGTATATCTACCTTGGCATTTCCTAGTTGTGCTGTGTCACCTACCCTAGAGCGCCATGTAAGAGTTTGGTTTTCTTCCGTAGCCCGTGGAGTATTTAGGGTAGTCTCTCGATATGGAGATGCGATGATACTGGATGGACTACTGGGACTATTAAGTGTTAAGGGCTATACGGGTAACCCCTTAACGATATTTAAAAGTAAGTTTATCTAACTATTAGACATTATTATAATAGCGTATATTACTACATAGTAAATAGTTTAAGGATCCTTAAGAGATGTGGATTCCAAGCAACTCTTAAGTTTCTGCACCCACGTTAGACACTGGATATGAGATGTCAAATCCTGTAAACATCTCTGACATTGTTCCACTCATACATTTACTATTGATGTAACTTACATAAAATCTTTTAGTTTTGACTCGAATGTTTTTTCTTTTCAATTCGCTCGGGTCAGTCTGAGCATTTTAGGGTTTAAAGACCTTATTTCTGAAGGACGAAGACAAAGATTGTATTATTACTATTATTTACTATATTGTTAGGTTGCATCACATTGTTCCGCTGCATTGTTATTTATTATTCTTTGGTATGTGTAACTCTGATTCTGTGTTGTAAAAGCATTTAAAAGTATAATCAAACTTTTTTTAAAACAGCTTCATGAACTATTATTTGATTATTATATTTTATCATTTCACTGCGAGATTCTTTTTTGTTTTCTTTCTTTCTTCCTTTTTCTTATTCACCCCAATAACAATTCGCCCTTTTGTATGGTTTGATTCTGATGTGTGTGGTCTATCGTCGATTTAAAAAGTACAAAATGACGGGATGTTACAAGATATGGTCCAATGAAGATAGACCATTTTTGGAATTTAAATTCTAAGCTCAAAATTGCTTTGCAATGAATTGGTGTTTTGACATATCTGTGATAGAAATTTGAAAAGGTGATCGACTAGAATGTTGTAGCCATTAAAATTTAACACTATTTGAGGAGAAGAAAAATTCCATTTGAGTTAGAAATTTGGAAGAAAAGGTTGGTGGAAAGAGGAGGAAAATGAAGAAACACATGGGCTATTTATAAGCAAGATTTTACACCTCATCATTTCGTCAAGTCACATCACTCCCTTCTTCACATCATATGTCACATTCCTTCCCCTCTCTAGTCATATCACCTATGTAATGATGGTTGATGATGATAACCCTAAGATGTGACAATAAAATATTTATATAAGTTCATTATTTTTAAATTTATGAATTATCACATCACTCTCTTTATATATATATATATATATATATATATAAGTTTAATTATTAATTAACTAAGATGCGACAAGAGATAATTATTGCTAATGATTACAAATCTAGGATGTGATAAGAAAGGAATATATACACACACACACACACACACACACACACATACACATAAGATTATTATTTTTAGATTTATGAATTGTCACATCACACCCCAAACAAAATTAACATAAGATAATATATCCTTAAGTATATTATTATTTAGCTAATTAAATCTTATATATATGTACATATAGTGCACAATGATGAACAACATTCTCGACAACTTCTGTTATCGAAAGGTCGAAATTTCTAAAAACGTTCTTCGGTCACACTTTCTATTTTTCTACGAACTATTTAATTGGATAAATAAATTTTGAAAATGATTTTATCATCATTATTGATTAATAAAAATTAGTTTATTTATTTTCTTTACAAACCTATATATTGAATATTTGAAATTAATTAAATATTCATTAACCAAAGCAGTGAAATTCTGATGTCGTTACATATATAAACTATATATGTTAGTTATTCCATTTTTACTTTGAAAATTAATTTCTTATCTTATATGATCGATATTTTGAATATAAACATTTTGGATATTGCATACGTAAAAAATTCTAAAATTCATGAATGGAATTCTGTGCAAATTCTTAATCTTTTAACTCCTTTTTAAATTCAAAGTTTTGTATAAAATCCTAAATTTTATTTACCTTTATAAATTAAAAGATTGATTTAAATTATTAATTTTAATCCTAATATATTTATACATACATATTATAAATTTCATTGTTTACCTCTATATAGGTTGTTTAATTATAAAACCTTAATTGTAATATCTATATATATATGGAAACATACATCTATTGCTTTAGTTCAAAATCACAAGACGGATTTTATGTAATGATTGAATAATTAATGTCTTCTCTAATTGAACCTATATTCAGTATTGGTAATTTTAGATTTTAAAACTTATTTTTTAGCAAAGCTAGCTGGCATTTATTGTTGGTTGTGCCATATGTATAAAAGAATAAGAGAACTGGCATTTAGGTGCATGCACAATAACAGCTAAATGAAACAAAAAAGCACAGGAGTTTAGCATAGGTGCTAAATTGCAAAAACTAAAACCTAAGCTTGTCTCCCTCCATGGAGGAAGATCCACTTCCTTATCGGAAGATTCAAGCCTAATAACATGGTAATACGCAGAGAAAAGAGTAGCTAACGTAGGAAAAAAATTAAATTAATCAGATTTATAAATGTATTTCATGTCCTAAGAGGAATCCAAGATAAAATATTGATTCATATCTCCAAACTGACAAATAACCGAGAGCACAAGGTCTTCACCCTCAACATGATAATATAGTCTTCCTTCTTTATCATCTCCTCCAACATGCTTTAGAAACTACTACTCTTCAGGTCAAATCTCATTTCAAAAGGCTCATGGATCCAAGCCTGCTCAGACGAGCCCTAAAGGAAATCATCCGAAGAAAAAGCCAAATCAGAAAACTTGTCGAGATGTCCTCAACATCAACAGAGCGAACATCAATAATAGGAGAGACAAACTTAGATGGAAAAATCATAGCAGCCTCAATAAAGCAAGCATCAACATCGTCAACGTGGGGTACATCTATGACCGCAGGCGTGATATAGTGAGAATGGAGCACCTTAGCTAGGCAGACTTTTAGAATCCATTTTATAATAGGATGAGGAATACAGAACTTAAGAGAAAGAGGGATAGGTGGGTCATTAGGTTTCAGAGAATAGGCATCAATGAGGTGACCAAATGTGTGGAATGACGGGCAATTTTTCAGTTTTTGGCTATCATGTACATCATCAACTGAAACATGTCCACCAGCAAGATGAAGCGAATTCATGGAAGGTATAGGTTTATCCAGAGTTACTACAATGAGAGCCTTCGAACACACAAGTTTGTTTCAAGCAACAATATTTGCATCAACACATTTGAGTTTACCAACTACACTCGCTAACCAATTTAACCCAATCATCGACTGCAATACAGATGGAATATAAGTGAAGTGAGCCCAAAATGGAATAGAGAGAATCTATTTCTTAACCTTATCCACCATTGGACTATAAGGGGATATAATGAAAGGTTGTCTAGCTATAATGGAAGGATCCATCTCTAGCACTCGGAGCCTTGCTTTATTTCTAGAAAACTTGAAAACGAACATGCAATTATCAAAATGCACTTTTAGTATACCTCTAATATTTTAAGTTGAAGAAAATGATCACAGACTGCTTTATACGGAGAATTAGAGTTTAGGAAAAACCCCATATGATACTCTGATCAAAACGCAACACCTCCTTCCCTGATCTCTATTGGGGAATCCATCGCACCATCCACTTCCTCGATATAAAAATCACAGGGAATGTAATCACCCATGTTCCTCAATGTTGCAATAAAAATTCACAATAATTAGGAACCAAAAATAGGATTCGGGACAAGATTTTGAACTGCCTTACAATACAGCAATAGGTTTCAAACTGACATTAGAATAACCATCTTGCATCTTGATTTTGAATTCAAATTAACAAGACCATTGAGAGCAATAACAGGTACATCCATAATAGATCTTTCTAAAATAACATCCACGATATCATTTTTAGCCTAACGACTCGAAAAATTCACATCACCAAATAATGGCGATAAAGGACTGTAACGACCAATGATTTTCGACCCTCGAAAATTAACAATTATAGTCCAGTATACTGCGTGCCAAGCAGTCGAATGCCGGAAAACCCAATTTTTAAGGAAAAAGAAAGAAGGAAGAAGACAAGAAGAAAACTAAACAACACAAAATCTCATAGCAGAACAAATAATCTATAATATACATAAAATCTTTACACAAAAAAGCTGTAATATATGTATATTCAAACATCAATCAGAGTATACTGACCTATTTCCGCCTGGATAGTTCTAACACCCTGTCCTTACAATTTATCATAAATATCATCAATGAATACAACGGAAAATAACTATCTACAAGAATATATCTCTAGGTCTTCAGCTTGTCTCACAAAGCTCCAATACATCCAAACTAATCTGTAGTACGCTCTGTCTGATCCGAGCATTGTAATAAAATAACACCTAAGTCACTGTGGATAACCAACGTGAGATAATACACCCAACCGGATTTTGAAGTTATAGAAAACCTTTTCGAAAATCAAGAGTATCTCGTAAGACCATGTCGCACATAAACATTGATGATTTTTTACCTTACGATAACCAAAACATTTCATATAGAAAATCCATTTATATTATAATAATGCTAGATACAAATACTTATTAATCTTAGCCGAAATTTTTACATTATTAAATTTCAGTATACTAGGTTCTACAATCAAAACCGTAAGGTACGTACTGGAGATTAGATTCCATACTGTGACAAGGTAAGGAACAACCTTCTAAGGTACATCACTAGATAAATGTACTGGGGTCTGACAAGAACATCTTGTAACCCTGCACACAGGAATGGCCTACCGTTTGACTAGTACTACCGAATATGATCACCCCGCTTGGGCCCCGAAGCATACAAGAATAGATAGTGACCGATCTAGATTTGGAATAACCATACCCTACTTAGGAGCTACCCAATTGGCCCAGTTGCATGCCTAATTTTTGTCATTTCCTGGTTGATGAGGTCCGAGGCAACATTTTACCTTTTAATAGCACTTCTAACTTAGAATGCTAACACTGCCCTCTAGGCAACAATGCAATATCAATATTCATCCATACGATTTCGTTCTAGGACTGAACGAAACACTTGAGAGCTCCATCTCCAAAAATCCATCATCTTCAAAATGTCTTCACTTCGAAAAGCATTCGTTGGATCAAAATGGTTTTTGAATAACATACCCGATCCCGGTCTCTTCGAATAACATTCGATAATTCTTGGTTAACATAACCTCAGTTCTTTCGGAGATAAACAGTGAAAGATAAGATCAGAGATCATCTCCTAACCGTTAGTAGACGGATTTCCTTATCATTGTCTTAGGAGAACGAAATAAGATTTATAGGCATAGTACAACCTGTGCAGTTAATGCGCTCGGTAGATTCAAAGCGGTGGGGGTGCAAAAAATCACAGCGGGGATACAGCGAGGATACAGCAGGATATAGTAGATGGCTCTAAAATAGCATATAAAACTCATACTCAATATTTTTACAAATATATAAATGGTAATTAAATGAAAAATCATCATTCAATTGAATTATAAATAATACATGAATAATTATAAATAAAAACATGTGTGAATATACTTTATAAAAACGAAAAACTATTATATAACATAATTGAATTTTGAAGAATATTAGAGTATTTTCATTTCTAAAAATATATTAAAAATTAAATCAAATAAATTAGTTTCATAATTTTATAATGTATAAATGCAAATTTTCAATCCATTTTATTAAATAATATACCAGGAACGGCGGAATATAGCAGAAATAAAGGGATATAGCGGAAATAGCGGGGATTAAAGCGGAAAGGCTATATTCTGGGGCTACATGGAAAAATCGTAGCGGTAGAAATCCGCTATGAGATATAGCGGGGTCCTAGCGGGATAATAGCGGGGCATTAACTACACAGAGTACAACATCATCGGAGATGATTGTGACAAATAACTCACGTGTTTTTTTCTAGATATTTCCAAAGTTATGTTTGGGTCCAAATAAACAGTCGGTTATTTAACTATCAAATAACAACATTCAATCAAAGATTTATTCCATAGGGAAAACCGCACATGATAAGCACATAAGTAATCACTAGTCTCCTTCTATAAATCATTCATAAATAAAAACCACTTTGTAAATTACTTGTATAAGAATACTTTTACAAAGATATATCCACCAATTCCTATATTTTCAATAATTAGAAAATATCCGTATAGTTATCTCAACGGTATTGCATATTTACACAGTGAGAAAGATTCCATTTTTATTCGGTTTAAAAATTCATTCATAAACTCCTTATAATTATCTAATCATTTATGAAATATTCTACAAAAGTTCTCAAACCATTTATAAATCTTCTTTTATACATTTCAATCACTTATACATCCTCTTTGTACATTTCTAAAACTCATTATAAAATTCTTTATCTTGTAAATAGTCTTCTTTACATCTCCAAACCATTTTATAAGCTCTTTTATAAAATCTAAGTTTTTAAATTCTATTCATGGGTCTCTAAAAAATTTATAAACAATTAAAAATCTTTTACTTCAAAACACCATTATATAATAATAATAATTATCAACAACAAACATTATAAGTAAATGAAAATTATTAACTTTAAACATCTTAATAATAATTCATAACTTCAAAATATTGTTAAACGAATAATAATAATTAATCATTAAATAATAATAATTCATTTTCAAAATCTTATTAATAATCCTTATTATTAAACTTAATCCATAATCATTCTTCAATAATTATTATTTTTCAAAATATTAACATTATGATAAATACTTTAAAACAATATTAACTATAAACAAATAAATTTAAAACAATTCTAATATAACTAAATAACCTTAAAATAATATTACTATAATTAATTTACTTTAAAACAATATTAATATAATTAAATAACCTTAAAATAATATTACTATATTAAAACAATATTAATATAATTAAATAACCTTAAAATAATATTATTATAATTAATTAACTTCAAAACATTATTAATATAATTAGATAAATAATCCTTAAAACAAAATATTTCTAACCTAGTTTCGGATTTGAAAATCGTTTCTTATCCCAAAAACCAATTTTGACTTAAACGACAATTTATAATATTTTTAAAATACTAATTTGAGGAAACTAGCCGCCCAACACTTAACCAATATCGATATTGATTTTCTATCACTATTGAATTTCATTTTCGAACCTATAACGATGTTATAACCATAATGTCCACAATCAGGTTCATTTTTCAATAATCCATGTCAACGAAATATTATTGAAACAATTCAATAATCGCAAGGAATCCCTTTGGATCCCTCCAACATGATTCCCCCGCATCACAAATGTTATATAATCAAAATATATAAATCAACCGCTTCGATGTGGGATTCGTATACAAAAGGGTAATCCACTCTTACGCGGGAACGTAATAAGGTCTCATCTGCTCCAATAGATGGGAATATATCCAAACCTACTAATCAATATAGTAATTCATCCAAACAATCATTCAACAAATTTTTGTCCACTTTATATCATAACAGTTAACCAAAATGGTGAGTTTAACTCATCGAAATTTTCTGTCGTCAACGAGGCATTCCGGTTTGGAACCAAAGTCGAACGACGTCTGATTTTAGTCCAAATTCCAACTGTCTCCAAATCTGTCCAAACTAGTTCCATTGTGAAGCTTTCATCGTTATGAGTGCAACGCAAAAAGTTTCGTCCCGATCGAACCTCGTATGAGAGAGTTACACATTTTTTATTAAACGGTTATTAAATTAAGATTTTATAAACAAATTACATCAATTTATAAATTAACCTCGATTTAAAAACTTAACCCACCATCTTCCTCTCCATATCTCATTCAAGCCCACCAGGCCACCTCCTTCCTGTAACACCCGGTATTTTCAACCATTCGCATTCGCAAATGTCGGACTTGAATTGCTCAAAATACCGCTTTGTGAATAAAATTTGGCAAATCTCAGAATATACAGTAAATAAATAATCACAGATTACAGATACAGAGTAATAATAGTGCAGCGGAAGTAAAAGGAATAGTAGTTCATGAAGCTACTATATAAATATATCAAAGTTGCATAAGATACAACAGAAGAAATAAAGTATAAAAGAAGTCTCAATACATAGAAGTCTACTAATACAAAAGCTGAATTAGAACAAGAGACTGAAAAAGATAAAACTAGAAAAGTAGATAATCCCCAGCGATTCCAAGTCTCCAAAGAGTGGAAATCCAAATCTGTGAATACTCAGGCAGACCTGAGCGTAAATAAAAATACAAACACTCGAGTCAGGACATACATACTTATACAATATAAACCAACTCAAGTGAACTGTAGTAAAGGTACAAGTAACTTAAATATGCTTGGGACCGGACATCCTCTAAGGATTCGTTAAACTATTTACTATGTAGTAATATTGCGCTATTATAATAGTGTCTATCAATAAAATAATCTTACTTTAAAATAGCGTTAAGGAGTGACCCAATATTCCTCTTAACACAAATAATGCCAGTAGTCTATACAGTACATGCATATCTCCTGATCGGGAGATTATGAGAAGATACTGCATAGGTACGACACAAATAGAAACTCGTAGTAAAGGCTAGATATGGTAGGTGACACGGCACGCAAGGAAATGCCAGGATAGATATACCAATTACGACATTCGAGCTACTGGTAACGCAACAACCACATACGCCCACCTCGAAACACATTCCCAAAAATCGGAGGGGCGCCCATACAATCACAAAAGCAATAGAATGGTATAGAAAAAATACATCCGACCAGAGGAGCTACTCCTTTTGGCCCGAGACCACTCCTGTTTCTGTCACCTTATGCCAACTCACGGGAGTTGGGTCCACGTAACATACCTCAAGAACAACGCCACCATCTTACTTCATTCTGGAATCTCCATCGCGACACGGTTGTCAAAGTGGTTTTCGGTATCGACATAGAGTATGCCCATATCCGATCATGGTCTCTTTGCCAACCAATCATTATTATAACCTGATGTTATAACTTTAAAATAATATTTTATACTTTAAAATAAAATATCGTTTCAATCCAAATCTTTATCAAAATAAAGATTAAATCTTTTCCAAACCTTTTCAATATAACAACATACCATATCTTTCAAATTCAAATATTTATCAAAATAAATATCAAGTCATTTCCAACCATTTCCATATATTAAATTATCATATCCTTTCAAAACTTCCTTTCAAATCATTTTAATACATTAAAATATCATATCCTTTCAAAGCTCCATTTCCAAATCATTTAAATATCAAAATATCATATCTTTCTGAACTTCATTTTCAATCAATTTAATATCAAAATATCATATCTTTCAAAACTTCATTTTCAAATCAATTTAATATCAAAATATCATAGCTTTAAGAACTTCATTTTCAAATTAATTTAATATCAAAATATCATATCTTTCGGAACTTCCCTTTTAAATCGTTATTTGAATTCAAGTACAAATATCAAACTTAATCACCTTTTAAAGTTCAAAGATAACATTCATTTATTTTCAATTCAAATTGCCTTTAAATAGTTTATATTCCAATTTACTTAATTCATTTAAACCACTTAAAAGTGAAGTTATTATTCTTTCAAGTCAAGTATTCAAATTTTAAAGTTTCAAGTCATTCTAAGCTCGTTTACTAAGTCAAAAATCATAAACATTTAAAATTTCAGCCTTTCGCAGCATTTAGAAAAAGATGTTATAAGTTACACTTGAAACATTTTAATTCAGTAAAGACAACACTAAAAAAAATGCTGTTAAAACTCAGTTCTAGTTAAGTTTTTAGCTTAAAACAGCAAAGATAGCATTTCTATAAATGCTGTAATAGCTCAGGTTTCAAAATAAAGGTTTTTTTATTTATTTCAGCAACGGCAGCAAAACCACTACAGCATTTACAAAACTGCTGTAATAGGCCTTATTAAGTTTTTAGCCTTTTAGCTTATTTCAGCAACCACAGCATTTCAGAACTGCTGCAATAGCCTTTTTATTAGGTTTTTAGTTCATTTACAGAAACCATAGCATTTTTGAATGCTATTAAAAATATTTTCCAGATTTTAATGTATTTCCAGCAAATAATAAACCTCAATTTAAACACTTTAAACATTATAAAAATCATGTTTTAACATTTAAAAATGTTTATTAACATACCTTTACATATGATTTTTATAAAATAAATTTCTTATAAATAAATCAAATTTTTCAATAAATTTACCTAACAGATTCAAATGTATAATTTCCTTTCCTTAACATATGCAATTTATTAACATTACACTTTTAGATTTTGATTTCACAAATTAAACTAAATTTTCAATTGATTTCATTCAACTAAAACCTTTAATTTAACCAAATTTCACATTTCTTAGTCTAGTTGTTTTTTAAAATTACGCATTTAAGCATTCATTTATTTAACCATTTAAATTCATAGAAAAATCAATAATACTTTAATAAACCGCATAAATTCAAATTTAAATCAAATTATCATATTTACCATTTTCCAAATTAAATTAAATTTCCATATTATCTATATAACTTAAATACCATTTTAAAACCAAAATTTTCCAAATTTCCAAACTTAAGTTATATTTCCAAAATTCAATTTAACCATTTATTCATAGAAAAAAAATCATAATTTCTTTTTTTAAAACATATAAAAAACTATTTTAAATCAAATTTTCATAATATACACTTCTAAAAATATATAAAATATTCAAAATACTTTATAAAATAACCACATGTCTGTATATAGTTGTCTAACCTAGGTCAAGTGATACAGATATATATCATTTCGATCCGCAATTTAAAAAGAAAAATTCGGGTTCTATCATTTCAAACCCATATTCCCAAGTCAAAATAAAATAAATAAAAACCACTCAGGTCTATCGTTTCAGCCCATAACGATTTTTTCCTATTAAAAAGCCCGTTTGGTTATGTACCATTTCAACCCATAATGAACCAAATCTACAGGGAACTTGCAGTGTGATAAGCAGATATAAATGAGCAGTTAACAACATATAGTAATAGATGAGACGACATGTAATTTAACAGGTTTAACATCACACATAAATAATCATAAGCAGTTATAACATCATTTATAATTCTACACATTCAAATGTTGTCGCTTCAAAATTGCATAAGTATATAGTGTCGTGTAAGATTTACTCACCTTTTATGCTGGAGTTGGCAATTCAAATGATACAAATGGATTTCTAGAAGGCACGATGACACAAAAATAGACTCAAGTGGATGAGAACCAAGCTATTGATCCTATCGCAATGCATAAACAAAACCAAATATTAATATAAATTTAATACCAAAGTTATTGAAACAAAGTGGGTATCAAAGCAACGAAGAGCATCACCTAGCTTTCAAACCAATTTTGCTTGACCATAGCTCATATATGCTTGGCCATAACATGATGTAGGCTCGGCCACACATGCTTTCAAGTTGAAATGGATTGGGTTTGAATCATAACTCCTGGCTAGAATGGAGAATAGGAGATGGTAGGAGTTATAACACAAGAAGGCAAGGAGGCAACGCTTTAAGGTGGAGTTTCGTTCAATATATTGGCTCGGCCAACAGAGGGATGGGCTCGGCCAGAGGAGTTCAGGTCTCGATAGGGGCTAGGATGGTGTGTAGTGGCGGTAGCAAGGTGGTGGCGGGGGCTAGAGGTGGTGGTCGTGGCCAAAAATGATGGGTGGAGGGAATAGGCTAGGCGAACATAGCTTTTAAGTGGTTTTTGCCATTTTTTTGTGGAGATTTGGTTCAATGGGCTCATGGCCTGATCTGGTCAAGGGGGAAGGAGGGGTTATGGCCGTGGATCATGGGAAGGAGGAGGTAGGTGAAGGTGGTGTGGCTATGACTAAGCAACAAGGAGAAGAAGCCAAGGCAAAACATTGAAAATCAAAAGGAAAAATGAAGAGAAAGGTGAAAAAGGGAGAGAGGAGGCCGTTACCATTTGTCTTAGCCGTGAGAAATAATGAGAAATGAAGTTTTCTCATGTGAAAGTAAATGTGAATTCACGGCTAAACACAAAATGCATGGACAAAACTCAAGAGAAGAGGAAAAGACAAGCGAATGAAAAGACTACACGATTAAGTGTCACAAGTTATAAAAGCTTTAGTCTTTTCAAATTTCATTTTCTTTAATTGAATAAAACAATTAAAATTATGTAAATAAATCTCAGAACTGGAAACAAAATAAAATAAAATGAAAATAAATAAATAAATTTAGGAAAATAGAAAAAGAATTAAAGAAATTGCTTAAAGATTGGAAACAGGGTTCAAAAATTACAATCGAATCATCATTGGCTTTGGAAAATTATCTACTTCATTTTAAAAATATTATAAAGCAAAATTTTGAAATAAATAATTTATTAAACATATTCAAAGTGAAATAAATAATTTAATTTAGATAAAATAGAAAAATAATTAAGGAAAATGTTTAAAAGTTGGAAACAAGACATGAAAATTACAAATAAAATACCATTGGCTCAAGAAAAATTTCTATTTCACTTTAAAACAAATAAAATGTCAAATAAATAAAAATAAACGAGGAACAAAATAAAGTGGGAATGAGAATAAAATAAGGTCTTGAGAAAATAGAAAAATAAAATAAAGAATTCCTTTAATTAATTAAAGCATGAAATTAGAAATTGTAAAAAAATACAACTGATCTTGAAAAATGTCAATTACACTTTCAAAAATGTTTTAAAACCAAAATATATAGTACATGTTATTTACCCATATAAACATAAATTAGAACATTACATGACCAAATAAAATATTATTTATATAATTTAAAAGAAACAATTTTGTTAAATACAGCAAATTTTACACAATAGTTAAAAGAGGCATAACTTTCGCATTATAAATCTGATTTAAACGAAACGAAAGCAGTGCTCTTAATATATTATTTACTTTCATAATAAAACATAAATTTAAAATTTTCAAACTTTCAAATTTTAAATTTAGAAGTCAAAGTTGACCATACTATCCAAAATGCACTTTTTTGTAAAATATTCTATTTATTCATGTTTGGAATTCTAATTCAAATCAAAATCAAAGTTTATATTTGAAATAACAACATAATCTAAATTAAATAAATTATATAAATAAAATAAAGTTGAATAAAAATTCAATTAAAATAATTACAAAATACAGGGTTGTTACATTCTCCCTCACTCAAAACTTTTCGTCCCCGAAAAGGAATAAGGTACGGGAAAGCACAGAAAAGGTAAAATGAAATAAGATTAAGACTAGATGACAGGAAAATTGAAATTATACCTGATAAATGTTGTTATAGGTAAGTTTAACAAGGTGGAGATGATTTTTCCACGATCCTCCAGAATCAAGAACACAAGCACGAAAAAGGTGGATTCAAAATGAGTACCAAACATTATCAAAGATTATAGAATGATTTTCTAAAAAGAAAGATTATAGAAAGGTGCCTATACCAGTCTGTAGCAAGATAAGGAAAATAAGGACAACCAAAGATAGCTTGAAAAACAAATAAGGAAATAAGCTTGAAACCACGGAAATTTCAACTTAGATTGATAATTAGTCTTACACAAGTTAAATAAATCTTAGCTATCTCTAAGTTATTGTTTTATCATCCAATTATCTTAAGTTAACAATTTCAAAATCATGGATTTGAAGAAAATCATTTATTATACCAAAATGTACTCAATACAGTTAATTCTTCTTTATTCCTAATTAAAATTAAAATTATTTCTCTCAATATATTTATCACTTATGTTAAATATTTTATAACTAAAATTTACACTCAAATTTTATTTATAAAATCTTTTTATATTGTATACTATCCAATTACATTATTAGCTTCTGAAATTAAGGTAAGTTATATTTGAATGCAATTTTATTATACAAATAAAACTTTCCAATTAAATCATTTCATGCATGAATATTCATCCAAAATTTTGATTTTATTTTTATAATTAAAACTATTCTTTAAAATAAAATTTAAGAATTAAATTTCCAATTTCATTCAAACCATTTTGAGATAAATAAATACACATATACTATATATATATATATATATATATTCATTCAAATTTAATCATATATTAGCATATGTTATAAATCCAGTCTTACTTTAGAAATTAAAATCTATTAAATTCTTAAAGCAACACTGTAGCAAAACTGCAGAACCGTCTCCTCACTTCGAAACTCGAAAATGAATGTCGAATATGTCACGGTCATCACTGAAGTTATTTTCAAGCGACAAAGAGAAAAGCACTAATTTTAGACTTTAAAATTCTTTGAAAACAAATTTCTATTCGAAAATACTTTAAATGATATACTTTAAAACTTAAACACCGAGGTTTGAAACCATCGGAAATTAAATTCTCAAATTTCTTGTTTTAAATTCATTTCAGTTCCCAAATTAATTTATAAACAACTATTTATAAATTCATTTATAGAACAATAATTGATAAATCAAGTATTATCATTTCAAATAATCAATTTAAATCAATTTACTAAGTTCCATAAATTTACTTATATATCAAAATTTATTTCATTAACCAAAATTTAAGATAATATTGTGTCAGTTTGTTCTGTCAAAGTGTTTTAGAAATCCTATCGATAGCGTTGATCAGACGAATCGATCGAAAACCCAAATCAACATCAGCAACTCAAACAACACAATATATAAAACAAAACATAGATTTACAAGTACAATTCAAAATGTTTGAAGATAGGTTGGAAACAAAAGATAAGATGATTAAATAATAGAGTAGGAAGATGGGTAAGCTTAAGTAAATCGTGGGCAACCTTAACTGGGTCAACCGTGACTTAAAGAATAAGATCAATGTGGATTTTTCTAGGGTAAATCTATATTCGATCTCAAGAGATAGAATTTGGAATAACAAAAGATATTAGCATCTAAACCAAAGATAGATATAAATCCCTGGTGAATCGATGCTAATTGTAAAGGAGTTTCCCCCTTTACAATTCAATTTGGAATTGGCGAACCGCCGACTCACTAAAAGATCATTCGAAGTAAAGTTATGGGATACTCCAGAATCAAAAGTAGATGAATAGTGAGGGACACGAATGGATCTTGGAACGTTTCAAAATTCAAAGGAAATTCGAATCAAAGAGGAAAGGCTCAAACTCGAACGAAAGTGATTCTATAAATAATTTACCTTATATTCTAAGTTTTGCCTCAAATCCAAAGCTCTGATACCAAATGTAACACCTGGTATTTTCAACCATTCGCATCCACACATATCGGACTTGAGTCGCTCAAATTGGCAAATCTCAGAATATACAGTAAATAAATAATCACAGATCACAGACACTGAGTAATAATAGTGCAGCAGAAGTAAAAGAAATAGTAGTTCATGAAGCTACTATATAAATATACCATAGTTACATAAGATATAATAGAAGAAATAAAGTACAAAAGAAGTCTCAATACATAGAAGTCTACTAATACAAGGGCTGAATTAGAACAACAGACTGAAAAAGATAAAACGAGACAAGTAGATAATCTCCAGCGATTCCAAGTCTCCAAAGAATGGAAATCCAAATCTGTGAATACTCAGGCTGACCTGAGCGTAAATAAAAAATACAAACACTCGAATTAGAACATACATACTTATACAATGTAAACCAACTCAAGTGAACTGTAGCAAAGGTACAAGTAACTTAAAGGATGCTTGGGACCGCCCATCCTCTAAGGATCCGTTAAACTATTTAGTATGTAGTAATATTGTGCTATTATAATAGTGTCTATCATTAAAGTAAACTTACTTTAAAATAGAGTTAAGGGGCGACCCAATATTCCCCTTAACACAAATAATATCAGTAGTCTATACAGTACCTGCATATCTCCTGATCGGGAGACTATGAGAAGATACTGCACAGGTACGACACAAATAAAAACTCATAGTAAAGGCTCGATATGGTAGGTGACAAGGCACATAAGGCAATGCCAGGGTAGATATACCAATTACGACACTCGGGCTGGTGGTAACGTAGCAGCCATTTACGCCCACCTCGGAACACATTCTCAAAAATCGTAGGGGCGCCCAAACAATCACAAAAGCAATAGAATGGTATCGAAGAAATGCATCGGACCAGAGGAGCTGCCCCTTTTGGCCCGAGATCGCTCCTGTTTCTGCCACCTTATGCCAACTCACAGGTGTTGGCTCCACGTAACATACCTCAAGAACGCCGCCACCATCCTACTTCATTCTGGAATCTCCATCGCGTACACAGTTGTCAAAGTGGTTTTCAGTACCGACAGAGAGTATGACCATATCCGATCCCGGTCTCTTTGCCAACCAATCGTTATTATAATCCGTTGTTATAACTTTAAAAATAATATTTTATACTTCAAAATAAAATATCATTTCAATCAAATCTTTATCAAAATAAATTAAATCATTTCCAAACCATTTCTATATATCAACATACCATATCTTTCGAATTCAAATGTTTATCAAAATAAATATCAAGTCATTTTCAACCATTTCCATATATTAAATTATCATATCCTTTCAAAACTTCCTTTCAAATCATTTTAATACGTTAAAATATCATATCCTTTCAAAGCTTCATTTCCAAATCATTTAAATATCAAAATATCATATCTTTTCAGAACTTCATTTTCAAATCATTTTAATATCAAAATATCATATCTTTCAGAACTTCATTTTCAAATCAATTTAATATCAAAATATCATATCTTTCAGAACTTCCCTTTTAAATCGTTATTTGAATTCAAATTCAAATATCAAACTTAATCACCTTTTAAAGTTCAAAGATAACATTCATTTATTTTCAATTCTAATTGCCTTTAAATAGTTTATATTCCAATTTACTTAATTCATTTAAACCATTTAAAAGGGAAGCATTATTCTTTCAAGTCAAGTATTCAAATTTCAAAGTTTCAAGTCATTCTGAGCTCGTTTACTAAGTCAAAAACCATAAACATTTAAAATTTCAGCCTTTCGCAGCATTTAGAAAAGCTGTTATAAGTTACACTTGAAAACATTTTAATTCAGCAAAGACGGCACTAAAAACATGCTGTTAAAACTCAGTTTTAGTTAAATTTTTAGTTTAAACTAGCAAAGACAGCATTTTCAGAAATGCTGTAATAGCTCAGGTTTCAAAACAAAGGTTTTTTTTAATTTCAGCAAAGGCAGCAGAACAACTATAGCATTTAAAGAACTGTTGTAATTGGCCTTATTAAGTTTTTAGCCTTTTAGTTTACTTCAGCAACTACAGCTTTCAGAACTGCTGCAATAGCCTTTATATTAGGTTTTTAGTTCATTTACAGAAACCATAGCATTTCTAAGTGCTATTAAAAATATATTCCAGATTTTAGTGTATTTCGAGAAAATAATAAACTTCAATTTAAACCCTTTAAACATTATAAAAACCATATTTTAACATTTAAATATGTTTATTAACATACTTTTAACATATGATTTTTATAAAATAAATTTCTTATAAATAAATCAAATTTTCAATAAATTTACTTAACAAATTCAAGTGGATAATTTCCTTTCCTTAACATATGCAATTTATGAACATTACACTTTTAAATTTCCATTTCACAAATTAAACTAAATTTCCATTTGATTTCATTTAACTAAAACCTTTAATTAAACCAAATTTCACATTTCCAAGTCAAGTTGTATTTTAAAATTACATATTTAAGCATTCATTTATTTAACCATTTAAATTCATAGAAAATCGATAATACTTTAATAAATCACTTAAATTCAAATTTAAGTCAAATTATCATATTTATCATTTTCCAAATTAAATTAAATTTCCATATTATCTATATAACTTAAATACCATTTTAAAACCAAAATTTTCCAAATTTCCAAACTTAAGTTATATTACCAAAATTCAATTTAACAATTTATTCATAGAAAAATCATAATTTCTTTATTTAAAAAATATAAAAATCTATTTTAAATCAAATTTTCATAAATTTACACTTTTAAAAATATTTAAAATATTCAAAATACTTTATAAAATAACCACGGGCCTGTATATAGTTTTCTAACCTAGGTCAAGTGATACGGATATATATCATTTCAATCCGCAATTTAAAAAGAAAAATCTAGGTTCTATCATTTCAAACCCGCAGTCCCAAGTAAAAACAAAATAAATAAAAACCGCTCAGGCCTATCATTTCAACCCATAACGATTTTTTCATATTCTAAAGTCCGTTCGGGTATGTATCATTTCAACCCATAGTGAAACAAATCTACATGGAACTTGCAGTGTGATAAACAGATATAAATGAGCAGTTAACAATATAACAGTAATAGATGAGATGACATATAATTTAACAGGTTTAACATCATACATAAATAACAAGCAGTTATGGCATCATTTATAATTCTACACATTCAAATGTTGTCGCTTCACAATTGCATAAGTATATAGTGTCGTGTGAGATTCACTCACCTTTTATGTTGGAGTTGGCAATTCAAATGACACAAAAGGATTTCTGAAGGCACGATGAAAAAAAAAGACTCAAGTGGATGAGAACCAAGCTATTGATCCTGTCACAATGCATAAACAAAACCAAATATTAATATAAATTCAATACCAAAGTTATTGAAACAAAGTGGGTATCAAAGCAATAAAGAGCATCACCTAGCTTTCAAACCAATTTTGCTTGACCATAGCTCATATATGCTTGGCCACAACATGATGTAGGCTCAGCCATACATGCTTTCAAGTTGAAATGGATTAGGTTTGAATCATAACTCACGGCTAGAATGGAGAATAGGAGGTGGTAGGAGTTATAACACAAGAAGGCAAGGAGGCAACACTTTAAGGTGGAGTTTCGTTCAATATATTGGCTCGGCCAAGGGAGGAATGGGCTCGGCCAGAGGAGTTCAGGTCTAGACATAGGCTAGGATGGTGTGTAGTGGTGGTAGTAAGGTGTTGGTGGCATCTAGAGGTGGTGGGTGTGGCCAAAAGTGAAGGGGTGGAGGGAATAGTCTAGGCTAACATAGCTTTTAAGTTGTTTTTGCCATTTTTTTTGGAGCTTTGGTTCAAGGGGTTCATGGCTTTATCTAGTCAAGGGGAAAGGAGGGGTTGTGGTTGTGGATCATGGGAAGGAGGAGGAAGGTGAAGGTGGTGAGGCTATGACCAAGCAACAAGGAGAAGAAGCCAAGACAAAACATTGAAAATCAAAAGGAAAAATAAAGAGAAAAGTGAAAAAGAGAGAGAGGAGGCCATTACCATTTGTCTTAGCCGTGAGAAATAATGAGAAATGAAGTTTCTCACATGAAAGTGAATGGGAATTCATGGCTAAACACAAAATGCATGGCCAAAACTCAAGAGAAGAGGAAAAGACAAGAAGATGAAAAGACTAGGAGGTGAAGTGTCACAAGTTATAAAAGCTTTAATCTTTTCAAATTTCCTTTTCTTTAAATCGAATAAAAACAAATTAAATTAAGTAAATAAATTTCAGAACTGAAAATAAAATAAAATAAAAAGGAAACAAATAAATTTAGGAAAATAGAAAAAGAATTAAAGAAATTGCTTAGAAATTGGAAACAAGGTTCAAAAATTACGATTAAATCATCATTGGCTTTGGAAAAATATCTACTTCATTTTAAAAATATTCTAAAGAAAAATTTTGAAATAAATAATTTCTTAAACATATTCAATGTAAAATAAATAATTAAATTTAGAGAAAATAAAAAAATAATTAAAGAACTTGTTTAAAAATTGAAAACAGGACATGAAAATTACAAATAAAATACCATTGACTCCAGAAAAATTTCTACTTCACTTTAAAACAAATAAAATGTCAAATATATAAAAATAAACGAGGAAAAAAAATAAAGTGTGAATGAGAATAAAATAGGATAAAATAGAAAAATAAATAAAGAATTCCTTAACTTAATTGAAGTTGGAAATTAGAAATTGTAAAAATATACAACTAACCTTGAAAAATGTCAATTATACTTTTAAAAATGTTTTAAAACCAAAATATATACAATACATGTTATTTACCCATATAAACATAAATTAGGACATTACATGCCCAAATAAAATATTATTTATATAATTTAAAATAAACAATTTTGTTAAATACAGCAAATTTCACACAATAGTTAAAAATGGCATAACTTCCACATTATAAATCAGATTTAAACGAAACGAAAAGCAGTGTTCTTAAAATTTTATTTACTTTCATAATAAACGATAAAATTCAAATTTTCAAACTTTCAAATTTCAAATTTAAAAGTTAAAGTTGATTATATTTATTCTATTTAATCATGTTTGGAGTTCCAATTCACATCAAAATCAAAGTTTATATTTGAAATAACAAAATTATCTAAATTAAATAATAAAATAAAGTTAAATCAAAATTCAGTTAAAATAATTACAAAATACAGGGTTGTTACACTTCCCACGCTAGTCGTCGTTACCACGGCTACCTAGAATAACCGCGACCACACCACGAGACGCCCCCAACTCCGATGAACCTTCTTATGCTAGACACTCACCTCCCGTGACCATAACTCCACCACGAGCTCACGAAACATCAATTCGTGTTTAACGGCGAACTACACTACCACCGCCTCATCAGATACCATCGTCACATGGACCATCATTCTCACCCGTATCTTTTTTCTTCATATGGCAAAGCCCTACGATGCCTCCATCAATGACGACGAGCCAAAAATGTTAACTCGAACCCATAGCCACCCGCCTCCGTCATCTGCCTCATTCACCACCCACAAGCCTCCGTTGACCAAGAGACCACTCCCATTAGAACCACATGCCTCTTAGCTTTCCAAAGACATGAAACTTTTCTTTCAATTGGTGACCATAGCTCATACACGAATCAAAAGAACGAAAGTCACCAATTCTGATCAACTACAAAAATCAACGAGCTTCAACCACCATCCGCCATAAGATTTTGTCTCTAGATTGACTTCGACCTCCTCTAAAACTTTCCTCCAGGTCACATCTCTTGAAAGTCGGCTAATTCGTCGGAATTGAAAAAATTATTGTCTTCATTCGTCAATAAACTACGGCTACCATGGCTCGGTCCAACCTAATCCAACCATCCACTTGCTTCGTCCTCGTGTCGACTATAACTTCCTAGTTGAACAGTTGGCCTGAAAGTGTATGGATCGGTTCCGATGATCGTGAACCGTTGGATGAGGTGAAGTTTGGTTTGAACTATGAAAAATTGTTTTACTTTGTTTATGTTGATGCTTTTATAGGGGAAATGATATGGTGTGGGTATGGAGGAGTATGGGCTGAAGTATGGAGTGAATAGTGCAAAGTATGGCTATGACATGACGGGAAATGGACATATCAAAATATATATTTCTTATTTAAATTTAAATTATCAAGCTACAAAACGTTCGAAAATTCTGAACTCTCATCGAGACATGCCACCTGGTGTCCTATATGTTATATCCCTATTTCGAATGCAATGGAACTTGTTTCAGGATCTAATTCGACCGTATGTAAAAGATAGGTTTTCAAATCCAGTTATTATATTAAATTTCTGATATAAATATTCAATGTGATTCGATCTCAGACAACCAAACAATACGTCCGATGGTAGCGAAAATTGTCAGCATACAATAATTCACTATTACGTATCCAATGAAACTAATTTCATCAAAATCCGAGACAGTTCCACAGAAAGCTATTTTTATTTGTTAATTAAAACGAATTATTTTAAAAAGCAAATTAATCACTCTTAATTTTATATTAAAAGTTTTATTATCTTAATTCTTATTAAATAAAGTTTAAACAAGCTTTAAAATCATTTTTATCCAACTTAAAACCCAAGATTCAATTATTTAAACAATTTCAACCATTAAATTCAACAATTAAATCATCTAATAAATCGCTATATTTGAAATTTAAGTCATTTAACCTATAAATTAAGTTTTCCATATTTAAAAACAATTAAATATTCCAATTTTAAATGATTGAAAATTCTGGATCGTTACATTCTTTCCTCCTTTAAAATAATTTCGTCCTCGAAATTGCCACGGTAAGAAAAATGCCTAAACCTATTACTTTTTAAAACCAGTTAGTTGAAATAGTTCACCTAATTATTTTATGCCTTTAACTTTCCCAAAAATCCACTCTTCGAAACTTTGTTATTACTTTTACTAAGTTTTCAAATTCATTCATAGATTCCAACTAACATTATCCATTCAATCATTTTAGGTCATAACCCAAAATCAAATTTTAGTTGTTAAATTTTTTTTCAAAATTTCTTAAATTTTTTCTAACATGTCAGCGTCTCCTTTACGCGGCTCGATCAAAATAACTACGAATCGCTACCCCAGATCCAAATTAGCAAAAGAAATAAAAGCCAAGTGGCTCAACCATAGTACCATCCAACTAAAACAATAATATAAACATGAACCTTTTAGTCGGGCAACCAAATTTTACTTATGAAATCAAAGGTATCAAACTAACCCTTGCTTCTATACACCTGCATCTTATTTACCAATGATATCCAATCATATAATTCATAATTATATTATCCTGCAATTTCAATTTTCTACATTTAATTTGTTTAAGCATGTATGATGTACATGTATCATTGCACGCAATATCATATCTAATCGCTCGGTCGATCACATAATCTCACTTCTGAATTAGTATCACTCACACGACCATTCTAGTGCGGACTTGGATCCTGTTCCTTAATTAGAAATGGTCATTCTCCTTGCATAGAAATATACAATGATAGAGAATTCTAGAATCAACAAAAAATCCATGTCCAACGTTCGCCGCCGAGAATCGAGTGTAATATCCTAACTCAGATTGATGTAAATCATCTCGAAATCATGTACTCGAATCTAGATCAAACTGTTATGCAATAGAATAATATACGTAAAAATTATGTATTTATTTCAATAAATTTCTTAGCTATACCAAATCCCTTTTTATTTACATCCATTTCGTTCTCATTCATTTTATCCTCATTCAATTTGATCTACATTCAATTATTCACATTTCTTTATTCACATCCATTTATTACTTAGTATATTTTTTCAATACTAATATCACTTAAGAACCTTTTCATCAAATTATGTTTAACAACATTTCAATCTATACTAAAATCATTTATGAATCATTTAATAAAACTTTACTCAAGTCGATAAGCATTTCATACAAAAATTCTCATGTTTATTACGATTTCACCACTCAAGTCCATATTCTTCTTAAATCAAAGTCAATTCCATTTAACTTATTTTAATTCACACCATTATTTAATTTCGATATTTGATTCTATCAACCAACGTTCCAAAACCATATTCAATTCACTAATTTATTTAATTAGTTAATTCACTAATTCATTTCAAATCTTAATCAAATTTATTATAAAAATTGTCTTATTTAACTTAATTTAAAATTCCATTTCAAACTTGCTTTTCTTAACATTCATATTCAATTGGCTTAAATTTTGTTTTACTTAGAAATTCTTGAAATTTATAAGTTAAAAACTTATTTTCTCACATTTTCATAAAACACTCAATGAAAATTTTCAGAATTTAAACATCTTATTCTATTTATTTTAAATCATTTTGAAATCATACATATACATAATCCTCTTGGTATATGAAATCATTCTTTTCAATTTTAGAATCAAAACTACTTTTACCAAACAAAAATCCTAATGATAGCAATTCCTCTCTTGAAAACCCAAATGAATGTCGATGATGCTTCACTCATCATCAAAATTATTTTCCAGCAACTAAAGTGAGTTAAGTGCTTTCTATATCTTTAAAATCCTTTTAAAAATATTTCAATTCAAAAATATTTCCCAAATAATACTATTATTATTTTCCAAAATTTTGAAAAACAATTTTCAAAATTTACGAGATTTAAATTCACAAATTCCCATCTTTTAAATCCTTTCAATTTATAAATCACATTTATAATATACTTCTGAAATTCATTTCCTTTCAAATTATAAATCATGTTTATAATTCATATGTTTAAATAAAATCATTTTGGTTGTGTAAAATACTTTCTTAATTGTTTATCTTGTTTTCATTATAAGAATAACACTTTTATTAGAGCACAATAACAAACAACAAATGAAAGTAATCAACATTATCATTTGCTAACAACCAAGCAAACCATATATATCATAATAATTTTTGGAAAAATTATTCCTTTATATATAAAATGGTAAAATTATTTCATTCACCCAGTTTCAAATAATACCAAGTCGAATTGCTCTGTTCAAGTGTTTAGAGATCGCTACCAATAACGTTAATTACTCATATTGACCAAAATCCATAAACCACTCAATAGATCAACCGACACAATATAAAACAATTTCTATATCACAAACAAATACGCATTCATACACATTTACACTCAAACTCGTTCTAGGATGCTACTGACCTTATCTCTATTGAGCTACCTTCACAAAGCCAAAGTTCTCGCTTAACCTTCAACTCTGATACCAAATGTAATGATCGGGGATTTTCGGCCCCCGAAAATCAACATTTATACATCACTGTATTACGTGTCGAGCAATCGAATGCCGCAAAACCCGATTGTTAGGGAACAAGAAAGAAGAAAGAAGATAAGAAGAAAACTAAACAACATAGTATCTCAGAGCGGAACAAATAATCTATAATATACATTAAATCTTTACACAAACAAACTATAATATATGAACATTCAAACATCAATCAGAGTACACTAACATATTTTGGCCTGGACAGTTATAACAGCCTATCCTTACAATTTCTTATAGATACCATCAATGAATATAGTGGAAAATAACTATCTACATGAATACATTTCTATGCTCTAGCTCGTCTTCTAAAGCTCTAAAGAATTCAAACTAATCGGTGATATGCTCGGTCTGACCCGAGCAATATAATAAAATAACACCCGAGTCAGTATGGAAAACCAGCATGATAAAAACACACCCAATTGGATTTAGTTATAGAAAACCTTTTCAAAAATAAAGGATATCTCATAAGACCACGCTGCACATAAACATGAATGGGATTTTACCTTACGATAACCAAAACATTTTCTATAGAAAATCCATTCATATTATAATAATGTCTAGATACAAATACTTAATAATCTTAGCCGAAATTATTAGATTATTAAATTCCAACATACTAGGTTCTAAAATCAAAACCGTAAGGCATGTATTGAATATTGGATTCCATACTATGATAATGTAAGGAACTACCTTCCGAAGGTACATCTCTAGATAAATGTATCAGGGTCTGACAAGAACATCTTGTACCTCCGCCACACAGAATTGGCCTACCACTTGACTAGTAGTACCGAATATGATCTCCCCGCTTGGGCCCCGAAAAAGAATAGATAGTAATCGATCTATATTTGGAATGACCATACCATACTTGGGGGTTACCCACTTGACCCTGCAGCATGCTCGATTTTTGTCTTTTCCCAATTGATGAGGTACGAGGCTATGTTTTAAGTTTTAATAGCACTTCCCACTTGGAATGCCAACACTGTCTTCCAAGCAACAATGCAATATCAGCATTCATCCATACGAGTTCATTCTGGAACTGAACGAAACAGTTAAGAGCTCCATCTCCAAAATTCCATCATCTTTAATATGTCTTCACTTTGAAATGCATTCGTTGGATGAAATGGTTTTCGAACAACATACCTGATCCCGGTCTCTTCGAAACAACATTTGATAATTCCCGGTAAACTCAACCCGGTTCTTTACGAAATAAATGGTCAAAGACAAGATCAGTGATCACCTCCTAACCGTTAGTTGACAGATTTCCTTATTATTGTCCTAGGAGAACGAAACGAGATTTATACGCATAGTACAACATCATCGGAGATGACTATGCCATATAGCTCATGCGTTTCTCCTAGATATTTTCAATTTGGATTTTGGTCTAAATTCGATAATCGGTTATTTCACTATCAAATAACAACATTCAATAAAGGATTTATTCCATAGGAAAAACCAACATTAGTTAAGCACATAAGCAATTATTAGCCTCCTTTTATAAATCTTTCATAAATAAAAAACACTTTGTAAATTACGTATATAAGAGTACTTTTACAAAAATATATCCACCAATCCATATATTTTCAATACTTAGAAAATATCTATATACTTATGTCAACGGTATAAGTATACTTACATACCGAGGTAGATTCCATTTTTATTTGATTTAAAAATTCATTCATAAACTCCTTATAATTCTCTAATTCATTTATAAAACTTCTCAAACCATTTATAAAACTTATTTTATACATTTCAATCACTTATACATCCTCTTTGTACATTTCTAAAACTCATTATAAAACTCTTCACCTTGTAAATAATCTTCCTTACATCTCCAAACCATTTTATAAGCTCTTTTATAAAATCCAAGTCTTTTAATTATATTCATGGTCTCTCAAACATTTATAAATGATTAAAAATCTTTTACTTCAAAACGCAATTATATAATAATAATTATAAACAATAAACATGATAATAAATGAAACTTATTAACGTTAAAAATATGAATAATAATTCGTAATTTCAAAATTTTGTTAAATAAACAATAATAATTCATCTTTAAATAATAATAATTCATTTTCAAAACCTTAATAATAATCCTTTTTATTAATCTCAAAGCATATCATTCTTAAATAATTATTTTATTTAAGATATTAACATTTTGATAAAAACTTTAAAATAATATTTACTATAAACAAATAAATTTAAAAAAATTCTAACATAATTAAATAACCTTAAAATAATATTACTATAATTAATGAACTTTAAAACAATATTAATATAATTAAATAACCTTAAAATAATATTACTATAATTAATCAACTTTAAAATAATATTAATATAATTAAACAAATAATCCTTAAAACAAAATATTTTTGAAATCCAATTTCGGATTTCAAAATCGTTTCTTGTCTCAAAAACCAATCCCGACTTAAACGGTAATTTATAACATTTTTAAAATACTAATTTGAGGTCAGTAGCCACCCAACACTTAACCCATATCCATATTGATTTTCTATCACTACTGGGTTTTATTTTCAAACATATAACGATGTTATAACCATAATGTCCACAATCAGATTAATTTTTCAGTAATCCATAAAAAAATGTTATTAAAACAATTCAATAATAGAGAGGAATCATATTGGATCCCTCCAACCTGTTTCCCCTTGCATCACAAATGTATATGTTCGTATAAAAAAGGGTCATCCGCTTCTACACGGGAACGTAATAGGGTCTCATTCGCTCCAATAGATGAGATTATATCCAAATCAACTAATAAATATGGTAATACATCCCTCAACAAATTTATATCTAATGTATTTCATACTAGTTAACCAAAAATGTAAGTTTAACTCACCAAAATTTTCTGTCATCACCGAGGCATTTCGATTTGGAACTAAATCAAACAACGTCCAATTTTAGCCCAAATTTTAGCTATCTCCAAACCTGTCCAAATAAATGCCATTACACAGCTTTCGCCATTACAAGCGCAACGCAAAAAGTTTCGTCCCGATTGAACCTCGTATGAGAGAGTTGCACAATTTTTGTATTAAACGGTTATTAAATTAGGATTTTATAAACTAATAACATCAGTTTATAAATTAACCTCAATTTAAAAACTAAACCCACTTTCTTCCTCTCTATATCTCGTTCAAGCCCACCAGGCCGCCTCCTTCCCCTACTTGCCACCCTCACCATGGCTACCTTGAAAGACCGCGACCCCACCACGAGACAACCTCAACTCTGACGAACTTTCCTATGCCAGACACGTTACCTCCCGTGCCCCCTAGCTCCACCACGAGCTCACGAACGCGTTAACTCACGTTCAACGACGAACTGCACCACTAGCGCCTCATCTTACACCACGACGCCGCCGCCATTCGGACTGTCATCCTCTCCCGTATCTTTTTCCTTCACATAGCAAATTCCCATGATGCCTCCATCAACGATGACAAGCCAAAAAGGTGAAATCGAACCCAAAGTCACCCGCCTCCATTCATCTGCCTCGCTCCTCGCCCACATGCCTCCATTGACAATGAGACCACTTCCATAAAACCTCACGCCTCTTAGCTTTCCAAAGACATGAACTTTACTTTTAATCGTTGATCGTAGCTCATATACGAATCAAAAGAACAAAAGTTACCATTTTATGATCAACTACAAAAATCGACGATCTCCAACCACATCAGCCACAAGATTTTGTCTCTAGCTTGACTTTGACCTCCTCTACAACTTTCCTTTATGTTGCATCGCCTGAAAGTTTGCCAATTCGCCGAAATTGACAAAATTACTATCGCCGTTCATCAATGAATTGCGGCTACCACAACTCAATCCAATCTAACCCAACCATCCACTTACTTCGTCTTGATGTCGGCTATAACTTCCTAGTTGAACACTTGGCCTGAAATGTATGGATCAGTCCCTATGATCGTGAACCGTTAGATGAGGTGAAGTGTGGAAAAAAAATTCTTTATTTATGGTGGTACTTTTATAGGGGAAAACGATATGGTGTGGGCATGGAGGAGTGTGGGCTGAATTATGAAGCGAATAGTGGGAAGTATTGCTACGAAATGACAAGGAATGGACATACAAAAATATATATTTATTACTTAATTTAAATTATCAAGCTACAAAACATTCGAAAATTCCGAGACGTGTCGCCTGCCGTCCTATATGTTATACTCTTATTTCGAATGCAATGAAACTTTTTTTTCGGATCTAATTCGATTGTATGCAAAAGGTAGGTTTTCAAACCCAGCTATTATATTAAATTTTCGACATAAATTTTCAACGCGTTTCAATCTTGCACGACTAAAAGATATATCTGTTGACCATGAAAATTGTCAGCATTCAATAACTCATTATTACGGATCCAATGAAACTAGTTTCGTCGAAATCCGAAACAATGCCCCGGAAGGCTATTTTTATATGTTAATTAAAATTGATTATTTTAAAAACCAAATTAATCACTCTTAAATTTTATATTATAATTTTTATTATCTTCGTTCTTATTAAATAAAATCTAAGTAAGCTTTGAAATCATTTTTATCCAACTTAAAACCCAAGATTCAATTATTTAAACAATTTCAACTATTAAATTCAACAATTATATTATCCAATAAATCTCTATATTTGAAATTCAAGTTATTTAACCTATAAATTAACTTTTCAATATTTATAATCAATTAAATATTCCAATTTCAAATGATTTAAAATTTTGGGTCGTTACAAGGATTTATCCTACCAAACGATGCATCAGTAGGCATTTAAGAAAAACATATAATTTTTTTAATATAATGCACACACCCACCCTACATATACATACTTCTACACAGGGGAAATGGGTCTGTTGCGGTGTAACTCCCTACACATGCATATAATCACATTAACTATGTACACTTCTTATATATAGGACGTGTACTTCATACAAAAAGGGTATTTTATATATTTATAAACTAAAACTATACAAATATGTGTGTGTGTTAACCAACAAAATAAAATAAAAAATTTATTTAAAAATATTCTAGATTGGATGTAAAATCCATCTAGGCTTCATAGACTCAACTAATATCAAAATGAATTTTTTTTTTTTTTGAAATTCACCAATTTAACCTGCTTTCGACTGGCCTGGGTTCTTCAAGTTTTATAAAAAGGTTAATGAAAAAGGAAAGTTGATGTAGACACATACTAGTTGAACTACCATAAATCTTTGTGTTCTTTACTTATAACAATTTACTTTTTGCATAACCTATTTGTGATTCGCGCTCTGAAAATCAACCATGATACAAATATAACACATGTGTGTTACACCTCATATTCACTATTCTACAACAAATGATTGTTATGTATTGGCCCATTTTTTGAGGAAACATATATGGAAATCTATATGGATACAAAAATGGTACAAGGGGTGACACAAGAGATATCAATGGTCAACATATATTGTATCCCATTTTGTAATCATGGACCCACAAAAAGATCCAACGGCCCACATTTATTATATTCCCATTTTGTAATCATAGATAGTCCATATACACACACATACATAGACATATATATATATACACATACATGGTCTTCAAAAAAAATTACACATACATCATATAAAAACACACACACATACACACACAGATATATATATATATATATATATATATATATATATATATATATATTTCCAACCGTTAGGGCAACTCCAACAGTGGTGCGCATTCAATGAAAATATTCAGTGGGGTTCTCCAGTGGCACCATTTTAGACTAAACGTTTGGCTGAATGTTTAATTTCGTGGATGTATATTAGTAGAAGCCTATTTAATTGGCATCATAGCATAAGCGCCTAGAACATTGCAAATCTAGGCAAGGTTTATGACTTCGTTCCGCACGTTGGAATTTCGTACATCTCGGTCCGTTTTCGATGTTGATCGGAACAAAATCCGTAGAAAAACCCATTTTTAAAAATGAAATTAAGTCCCAAACAAGTAAACAAAATCAAATTTTGTGTATGAATAGAGAGAAACATGCAAAGCAATGCAGGAATTGAAACAAAAATGTAACTTTTCACCTATTTTGAGTCAAGACGATGAATTTGAGCAGGTCAAAGCAAATTTCCTCAAATCATCGCAACCAACATAACTTTTAATGGTTGACGAGGCTCGTCATCATTGCGACATAATTTATTTCCATTTTCTTTTTTTGATTTCTGATTGAATTCCAATTTTAAGACATCGCGTTGGAGACCAGGAAGAGGAGAAGAATAGTTAAAAACGTGTTACCTTCTTTCCGACTGTTGTGTATTTATTTGTTTATGTAATTTAATTATTTTCACTATTTTTTTGGCCGGGTTTGAGTTAGGGTTAGATAGTTAATATGTAATTCTATTATTATTTTTTTAGTTTGTATACAATTTAAATGTTTTCTAAGAGCAACCATAAGATGTATTGATATAATAAAAAAAACTTGTTAAAATTTATGTATGTTTAATATTTTTTGTATCTATATAAGGAAAAGTATTTATATAAGAGAAGAACTAGAATTCGTACATCGGAATTAAAATAGAATTTACGAAATTTTCAAAACAAATCTGAAACTTGAAAATTGTTCAATGACTCTTGGAAATAAATGATATAAAGCTGTATGAATTTGGGCAACAAGGAAAATGATCATAATCTAGTTTACATGGCATATGTCCGTGAATTTTGGAAATTTTCCACTAAATTTATGAGGCAACTAGGAATGACAATGGGACGAGGCTCAGTTGACTCCCACTACTAACATATAGGATATTAAAATAAATTACTATAATGAATTATTGTTATTGTACAATTCATTTTTACTAACTTTCCTTAGTCAACTGAGCCTCGTCCTGATTTACGGGTCTACCCGACACAACCAAGTCTGAAGACTAGCACGGTCCGTTTTCCTCATAGGAGATTGCCTCATCACTTCTATGGTTTACGCTCATTCTCCTTCTAATTGAAATTTTATGTTAGATTTTAGTATATATAGAGGAATTGGTCTAAATATTCCCCGATGTGGGATTATGTATAATGCTTTCTTCTTTCCAAATCTCTCCACTAATTCATTCATTTCTAACAACAGTATGTAAATTGGAAGTTAATCATGGATCTGTTATTGCTGCTCATGCAGCTGTGTGGATGTATGGCAGCAGCATGCTACCTTCTGCATCGTCCAAAGGACAGTTAGAAGTCTGAGTGTGGTCACGTTGCCTTCATCCCTTATTAAGCAGGGGTTCGTTTATCTGAACCAGAAACCAACCCGCCTAGTTTTTCCTCATAATCCAATCACCAAAATTTTCATACATATGTGCATGTAAATTTGCTCTATCAAGATGCCAAATGGAACACAATCACTTCTTCACACGTATGCACGCCTTTTCTTTATTTTATCACCATCCACCTATCCTTTTGTTTTCTGGTTGTCGGTTTGTATATTCTATTGAATCTCTCCTTTGTGTAGAACATATATACCTACATCTTTTTATAATATTTATATTTTTGTGGTGACATGAACAGTTTACTGAAACGGGGAATATGGTTAGAGTAGTGGAGTTGGCCTCGAACATAGGTGAAAATGAAGTTTAATTACGACCAGTCTCCTGTTCAAGATCTTACCTGCACTCTTCTGATCTTTTCTATAATAAAAAAAGGAGCTTTTGTTACTACTGATCAAATTAGCACAATAATTAGTTTCAAAATACATGCCAGACTGAAATTTGTATGTAATAATGTGAAGACTATCACAAACTATCCTGTTACACTCATACACAAGAGTATAAAATCATCAACAGCAAATGTATACGTATATTACTGTGTGAATTGGAACATTGACTGTATTAGGTCTGCATGCAAGTCGAGTAAGAACAAATAATGGGGAGAGAGGATTAGAACAACTTCAACATCCTGTCACATGGATGCATATTGTTTTGTTTATAAACTCGTATAAAGGTAACAGAAAAGCATGCAGTTGACCCGTATTTAGGCACTCTTCATTCAATTATTTTGTGGCAAGTTAATTAATGATTGAGTGCATTATTGCCTTTCCCCTTTTCCTTTTCATTTTCATTTTGTCGTCCTTTCTGCCCTTTCATTGTCGGGTTAAAGGTACGCTATATTCCATCCATGTTGACATAACGTGTAGTTTGCCAAAATTGGAAATTATCTGGTGGTAAGATATAGGTAACTAATAAGAGGTATCGCTGATTGTAGCTGTAAATTCTTTTTTAATAAACCGCAATATTAGTCAGCGAGTCTCAAAAAAACCACCTTATATTTTAACCGCCTTTACCATCTTTACCATATCTATCACTCCGGTCAATCACCTCCGGATCCTTCGAAACCAGCCGAAGATGGAAAACGATCACCATACTGCTGCATGTACTCAGCAATAGACTAGTTCGGTAGCTGTGTCGTCTCAATGGCATGCCAACGGTTCTGCTCTTCCAACTGCGCCACTCTATCTCTCAACTTTTCGATCTCTCTTAGATCGATCTGAACTCTGACAGTTTGGCTGGCTCTCCTCTGCCTGCTGGCCTGCAATACTTATTTAATTTAGTCTATAATCTTACTATCAAAGCTACATTATAATATGTTAATTGTTTTATCTACAAACATATTACTGAAACTAAAACAATGTGAAGTTCTTTAGAACTAAAAGATTACTAAATTGTTATATCTTAATATGTCAATCATTACCACTTGGTTGCCAAACCCGTAGCGCCTGTTCCGTGAAGGTGCATCCATGACTGACTGAAATATGACATCCTCCTCGTCCGTCGCTAGTTACTCTCGACCGGTTTCCTCCTGGAGTTTCTATCGTTGTTGCATAAACCGTGTATGTATGAAAAAACAAAAATACAGTTAAAATTAGTAGCAAGATATCTTAATTCATTATACTTTAATAATTAAAACAATTACTAATAAAATATAAACTAAAATATGCTTACATGGCTCTTTCTCGATTTATCATCATGCCATGCATGTGAAACTGTCACATCTGAATTTACATGCTCGACGGCATGACTACGGATAAATACACCCATATACGATATGGAACCCTACATCTCAGCTTCCTGAAATTGATTATTATGTACTATTATTGTATATTCAAAATTATATAGCACAATAACTATTTACAATTCACATTTAATAAATTTACCAACTCCTGGCGATATTGTTGGAACGACTTGGACCCTCCTCGATAAGTGACAGAGTTTCTGTTCCTATTTGAAGAGTTTCTTTTCGACTCTGCCTGTACATTTAAATTTGATACATTATTTACTTCTCGAATATTTTTTGATATTTACGTATCAATCAAATAATTAATAAATGTTTAGTACACTTACCATCGCTTCGTCACTATCTCAATGTGGCAGCCACCCTTCCTACACACTCGCTCCCATCCAGTTCGGCTTCTTCTCTTCATGCTTCATAGCCGTCAAAAAATACTTGTATTTCTTCATCATCTTCTGCATCCAGTAGTGTCGTACCAGCTGTAGGTCATATGATTGTACGTCAACTACGACCTGCATTTCATGATAAACAAGCGACAAAAAATTAAACAATAAAAGGTGAACAATAAATAAGCGACAAAAAAAATTAAGAATGGAAAACAGAAGATTATACCTACAATGAAATCCTGCCATACACACTCTAGGATGTGGGGAGGGATATTATCCCACTTCGGCCAACAAGCCGTCATCCTACTTTGTTTGAATCTCTCAAACTAATAGAATTACAGCTGACGGTTGTAGGTCAAACCCCCTATGTTAAATATGATACAAATTATTATATCGAACCTAAAATATTTTAGATGCTGAAAAAAGTTTAGTACTTACCTCTCCTCTCTAGGTATTAAATACACAGCGGGACGTTGTGGCGGCTGTGATGGACCACAGCCATCGCCTCTTGAAGAATGCGAAGAACTCCTCCTTTTGGGTGATATGATATCTATCATAGATACATAATTTTAAAAGAGAATTATATAGCATAATAATGAAATATATGTTATAGTTAAATGACATAAATGAGATACATAAAGTGCAAAGTATACCTTATTTAGATTGGATCTCATATTCGGACAATAAGCAGACATTGCATTTTTAACATAAATTGCTAAACAAATGATAAAAATAGTAATGACATAGACGACGTAAATGATGTATTGACATAAATTATATAATGACATAAATGATGCAAAATAAATCTTATCAATTGCATAATACATAAGAATTCAATATAGTATTTATATCAATCATCATCGTCTTCTGATTCGGATTCGGTCTCATATTCTATGTTATTTTCCTTCCTACTCTTGAACGCTTCTACCAAAACGTTTGATTCATCATTTAGAGGTCTAAAATCAGTATGATCATCAGTTGTTATTATTTCATTGCTTTTCTCAAATATACTTGGCCCTAATTAATATACTGGCATAGGGTAAGGTACTGTTATTTATACAAGCTAGGTTAGATCTGCTTGGTAAGCTTGTTTGTTTGGAATATTCTGCCCATCAAACGTAAACCTTGATTTTGTTTTAAAAACTGCTAACCAATCTACTTTATCTCTTTTTAAAGATGGATAAGGAGCGTAATAAACTGGCAATGCTTGCTTGGCTAGTAAAAAAGGATCGTACTTGTGATAATGCGATGTGTGCTTTATTTCAATAAGATTATAATCCTTGTGCACATTAATTCTAGAACTTGGAACATTGTTAAACCAATTGCATCTAAACAGAAACACCTCCTCTGTGGGTCGTAAGAAATGAATCAGTTGCAAAATTTGAGTTAAAGCGCCATAAAAATCATTTATGTGATTTTCTAGATCATCGCTACCTTTAACAAATACACCTGTATTATTAATTAATTTTTCTGCACTGTATTCTTCGGTGTTAAATTTATATCCATTGACGAAATATGGATATGTCTTGACATTTCTTTTTCATCCCAACGCAAGATGTTTCAACCCTTCGTAAATCACACAATTTCTCGGTTCATAAACTTTGAATATCAATCAGAAAATTCTTTACCGAGATATCCGTAAAGATGTTCACTTTCATAAATACTACATCTATGAATAAAATATTTCATTAAAATTCTACGTGCGCATCCATTATGAAAATGAATAAATCATAAATTATTATTTCAGATTACCTAACAAATGGTGCAACCTCAGCACAATTAAGAAGAATATAAGTGTGTGCTACTTGAAGATCTCTATCGTCTAACCATAATTCTACACATTTTCCAAAAAGTCGACCATGTTGTCTAAAAATAGATAACATTGTTTGAGAGAACTCCTTATTCGTCGCCTTCATCATAATGAGGAACACTTTCAAATAATATGTTCACATGGCCACTGAAATATGAGAGAAAACGAATGAAGCTTCTTCTTCAATGTAAGATTTACATATCGAACCTTCAACTGGTGCTTTTTGCCTCAATTTTTTCTTCAAATGATTCAAATATCTATGCAAAACTAAATTTACACTAACTTTAACTTTCAAATGTAATTAAATTAATATGTAACATCTTTCATACCTCTCAAATGGATACATTCATCTATATTGCATAGGACCACGAAATCGTGCTTCAAATGGAAGATGAATATGTAAATGCTCCATTATATTAGAAAAACCAGGCATAGATATTTTCTCCAATTTGCAGAGCAATATAGGAATATCTTATTCAAGGTTATGTAAATTGCACTTTTAAAGTAGTCAAACAAAGCTCTTTGTAAAACAAACTAAGCTCTGTTATTACTTTCCAAATTTTTAAGGGCAATAGTTCTTTGAATAGAATGGGTAATAAATTTTCCATCATTATGTGACTATCGTGGCTTTTCATCCACTCAATCTACCGTTTTTAAAGTCAACACATCTACGAAGGTTTGATGAAAACCCATGAGGAAATTTTAATCCTTTCATCCATTTTAACACAACTTTAACTTGATTACTATCTAAGTCGTAACATGCATTGGGTTTTTTACTATCATTTGGTTTTATTTGAAGCTCAGGTACATCGTGTCTTGATTTAAAATCGTCCTTAGTCTTCCCCTTTACATTCAAAATTGTGTTAAAAACATTATCAAAAACATTTTTCTCGTTGTGCATCACATCAATTTTATAACGAAGTAGAAAATCTTTCCAATAAGGCAACTCTCAAAATGTACTTTGTTTGCACCAATTGTGAATAGTCGATTTGCCTGCAATTTCTATTTGCACTCCAGTTTCATGTATCTTTGGATAGTCCTTACAAGTTCATATATGTCTTCACTTGACTATATCGTTAGTGATTGTCAGATTTCTACTCTATTAGCCAAAACGTTTTCCTATCTCCTCTAAAGGGATGATTGATATGGAGAAAACATCAATGGCAGTCAAACCATGAGATTTTCTTACCATTCGGTAAAGAAAATGCCCGTCTTTTTTTTGTTCAAGCAATAAAGACAAGCTAGAAGAGCAGATGTACTCCATCCTGAAAGCATTGCATAGGCAGGAAAATCACTTATAGTCCACAACAAAGAAGCAAACATATGGAAAAGAAATTCATTTGAAACGTCCTATGTTTCTACTCCTTCGTTCCATAGTTTTTTAGCTCCTCAATCAACGGTTGTAAATAAACATCGATTACTTGTGCCGGATCGTCATGGCCAGGAACGACAACAGTAAGAAACGTATATTGCACTTTCATACACATCCACAGAAGTAAATTATAAGTTGTGATGATAATGAGCCAAGATAAATATTTAGCACCAGATTGGGAAAATTGTGAAAAATCATCTGTTAGTCTAACATTACGACTCTCCGCTGCAAAATTGGGATAAGTTTTGTCGAAATGCTTCCATGCCTCTCCATTGGCTGGATGTATCAACTTGCCTTCTTCCTCAGTTCTCACACTATACCATATCATATGAGATGCAGTTGCAGAAGATGTGTATAATCTTTAAAATTTAGGAGTGATGGGCAAATAATGCATATGTTTATATATAACTTCCTTTCCCTTCTTTTTTCTTGGTTTGAACCATTCCTCGCTACATATTCTATACTTTCTAAGAGCGACGTCCTCTTTCCAAAACAACATGCATCCATTTAAACATGTATCCATTTTTTGATAAGGTAAGTCAAAAGCCTACATAAATTTTTTAACTTCATAGTGATTGTCACAAATTATTTTATCGGGCGGAATATGTCATTTTGCAACTTGTACAACGGTTGTATATTCGGCTTCGGTAATGTTGTAATTCGACTTCTTCATCATGTATTCAAAGGTTATTGATAGTTGAGTTCGCTTTTACAACCATCCCAAAGATTTTTCTTAGCAGCATCTAGTAAATCATAAAAAAAATTGCTTCATATTTGGTTCTTCATCATTTACATCATCATCTTCAGCATCAACCATAGAGAACATTGATCGTGCTGCATAGTCAACCATATTTTCTTTACGGTTCGTCATAACAATTTCTTTACCAATGATCTCTAATTCAGACTCTGTAGAAGTATGCTTTAAAACTTCTTTATGTTGATCCCAAATACAATACTCTGGCATGTAACTGTTTTTGCACAAATGGAATTCACACTATCAAGTAAAAAATACTTTAAATGTTAACATCTACTACATGGACAACGAATTTCTACATCGTTTTCGTTATTACTTAAGAGAATTCAAAAAATATGTTTATACCATTATAAAAATCTACTTTTATTGAGCCTCTCATTCCCCTTCTTTGATACATTCATCTCCTTCAATCAATAAAATGATCGATCATTTTACCTAGTTGAAAAAATATGTCACAAATTCAAAAATAAATATCGGTCAGTTTATGAATTCACATTTTATTTTTTAATGTATCGATAAAAAAACTTATAGGCGTTAATTTTACCCAACTTAAGAATACAATATAGAAATGTTGGTTTATGGTTATCATTTTTCCTGGTTTGCCATCCTACTTCCCATTATGAACATAGTAAACACGTACATTTCATACATTATTTTATTTTAAACATTTCAAAAAAAATTCGACAGTACTTTCCCTTTATTTTCTGCATTGTACACAAATGCGTGTACACAAGAAATAAAAAAGTGATGGCAAAATTCTATTAACCGTTTGAAACGAAGTAATGTATGAAATATAATTGTTTACTGTGTTTATAACTTGTCCAATATAGGGACAAATCCAACAAATATTGTACCAAATGAATATAATGTAGAATACAATAGCCTATAATTTTTGTTTGGTGATAATAAACATATATATTCGTTTAAATGTATTTGTTATAGTACTATTTTATTTTTTCACTTAATTAAACAAAAATTTGTTTAATAAAATAAATAACCTGGATTTTATATTCAAAGACATCTTTTATTCAAAAACAAATATACGAATAAAACTAGTACAATTTTGAGATCTCACTACATTTATACATTTTCAGTTACAATACAATTTCAATTGCAACACATTTTCAATTTATAATGTCACCTTACTACATATTTATTCAACACTCGCATTTGATCTTCAACTTTTCTCCAACTTGAATTCTGCATCTGAGCTATCTGCAAAATAAACATTGACGTAGTATAATTGAAAAAGAAAATATTTTGTAGTGCAAATTAAAGTGTGTGTTTTGAAAATGTTATTTGCCTCAGTTATTTGAGTTGTTCGTCATCATTTATTTTGAATTCATATACACGAATAACTTGTGGCATGCACGGTGCATCACTGTACATGCCATAATTCTGTGCATACCGATATACGCTTGTGTTTACAACTACAGGGACATGTGACAACAAGTTCAAACCCAAGCCGAGGCTGGTTTCAACTCAGGTGCAATAAAAAAACAAAAATGGAATGGTCAAGTGCGAGAGTCAAGGTTCAATCAACATGAATAAAAGTTCAATACAATGGCCGGACTCAAATGTACACAAACAGCCTAAACATGAACCAGTACAAAAAGATACATACCCAAATGTATCAAAACTTAATAATCAAACCAGACTAGTAGTTCACAAATGAAGTAGTGGAACGATACTGCTACAAAGAAATATGAAGCCAATATAAACGGTTGCAGTTCCAAAATCAAGTAAAGTATACCACAATTCAATTCAAACTAGTGAAGCAGTTGTATGTCAACAATAACAGATAAAAGAAATATGATCAGTGAAAGGAAATGAAAAAATGAGTGAACACAAGTTCAAAGTGAACCCAATGGCCAGAATAAAATGAAATTCATCAACTTAATGGAACTTGCAGGTGATAACAGCAAACTAAACGAAGTCAAGGCCGATTTTAAAAATCATCAACAGATTCAACTAAGGTCAAAAATAGTTGAAAAATGAAAGAACATGATGAACAAGCATCATAGATTCAAAATATCAGAAAACCAAATGCAAGCCGTGGTGACCAAGGAAGTAGTAACAATATATCACAAATATATGAACATGTCAGAATCGTCTCAACCTTGCAATCGTAAATCAACGAAAGTGCATAAATCACACAAGGAGTAATGAATGGAACCAACTAAAAAATGCTCAAGAAAATTCAACACGAACTAGTCAACAATTCATCACAAGTACTCAAGCAAAGATCGGATGAACAAGAGAAATTCAAGAAGAATTCGAATACAAAAATACGAACGTATATTTATGGGTTTAAATCCCTATTTAAACCCAACATCATTATTGGCAGTCATGGTATTCGATTTTAAGCATATCAACGAAAGTAAATAAAGACAATTCACGTACCAGTTCATAGCTTTGATTCGAACTTGATAATTAAAGCAACCATGCATATGCACAAGCCAGAAGTCGATTGACAAAGCAACGCAAAGAAAATTCCTCAAATCAATCGATTGATCCTAAAGTGGCATTTCAATTAAGGAAAACACCGGTTCCTTTTTGAAAAGGAACAAAGAAGGCGTCCGCACAATAGAAGAAAAATAAAAGGGAATGAGTATCTTATTTCTTGCAGCACTAATTATTGTTTGGGCTGGCCTTTTATTTCATATTGGGCTTAAAGTGTTGAATTATGGTTTTGTTTAGTATTTTTATTTTAATATGTAATTTTCTTTCAAAATTGTATAGCTCTATAGTCGTTTGACTAGGCTACGAACTATGGTGGTGTAGTTCGAGAATTCGCAACTCAATGGCTGTGTTGTGACAGGGTTTTGAGCGTAGAGTAAGGTTAGTCATTAGCGGGTGTCATAAATTTACATGTATAAGCATCTGACTACTTAATTTCTAGTAGAAACCTTAGGAGCAGCACATAGGTAGGGTTTTGCCGAAGCTAGGTAAATTTATGTGTGAACTCTTCTGCATTACTTCCAGTTATTATTTTATTTTCAGCATTAATTTTTAATTATTTTTAGTATCGCCCTATTCACCCCCAGGGTGAAAATGATCCTACAAGTGGTATCAGTGCTAGGAACAAAAACATTATTTTTATCAAAAAAATGATTTTTTTCCTTCAATTAAAATTTTGATTTTTAAAACAGCTTCTTTTAATAATGCTTTTGTTGAGGGTCAGTCCATAGTTATACCACCTATATTCAATGGTGAATATACTTATTGGAAAACTAAGATGAAATTTTTTTCTAAAAACCATAGATGCGTGGAATATTATTGAGACGGGATATATGACACCAACTATAGTGGTGGATAGTCAAGAAGTTGAAAAATCGATGAATCAATGGACTGATCTTGAAAATAAATTGCAATTTTGAAAACGCTAAGGCTATGAATTTTATTTTCTGCTCATTATATAAAATTGAATTTAGTCGTGTATCACATTATCTAACTGCGTAGGAAATTTAGCACACACTCGAAGTGACTCATGAAGGAACCACTCAAGTCAAAGAATCTCGCCTTGCCATGCTCATTAGCGAATACAAAAACTTCATGGAAAATGATGAAAGTGTCAAAGAAATGTATGGACGACTGTCTAATCTCATATACAAATCAAAATCCCTTGGAAAACCATACACAGGGCTAGAAATTGTTTGAAAATCCTCAGAATTATTCCAGGAAAATTTAAAGCAAAAGAAACTGTCATTCAAGAACCAAAGGATCTGAAATAAGTTAAAGTTGAAGAATTCATTGAAAATCACACCACTTATGAGCTAGAAAAGAAATTCAAGGAAGAATACGAAGTGATAGAAATCAATAGCTCTCAAAGGAAGAACTGAAAGTGAAGATGATGATGATGATGTAGCAGAATTGGCGCTGATAATAAAGAAATTCAAAAGGTGAAATCACAAGTATGGAAGTCTAGCTCTAAATCAAAAATTGAAGAGTAGAATTGTCAAAGTTCTAGACAACTCAAAAGAGCAAGATATCATTTTTTACAAGTGTAATAAACCTGGTCACACCAAGCCCAATTGTCCTCAAAATCGACTCAGCCAAGGAAGGAAGCCGAAAAGGAGAAGTTTTGCAGCCACTTTGAATAAAAGTGATGATGATAATAAAAGCACTAGTAGTGATGTTGGAAAAGGAAATCCGTGTCTTCGAGGAGAAACAACTGACAGTGATGATGACGAGCCAAGCAAGGTATCAAAACTTACTCATTCAGAATTACTTATATATTTTCATGAGGTAAATAGCTATTTTGAACGACTTAAGGAGAATTACACTAAAATTGAATCACAAAGAGATAGTTTGATAGAACTAAATAAGCAGCTTGATCAATTGGTTAAAAACTATCGAAATAAGAGCCCTAAGTGTGATAAGTGTCCATTATTTGAAGAAGAAACTAAAAAATAGGAAATTAAAATCAAATCACTTGAAAACTAAATTTCGATTTTGAAAGAATGTGAAAACACTAGGAGACAAATTCTATCAAAAAGTGAACTTTGTTATTGAATGAAAATGAATCTCTCAAAACACAAGTCCAACACTTGTCTACAACTTCAGGAAAATTTTATAAAGGAGAAAAATCACTAAATATGTTATTAGGGAAACAAACTGTAAATCCTATTAAAAAAGGGCTTGGATATACTCAAGCTGAACGTGTTAGATGCAAAATTAATCAAGTCAATTCCTAGTGCATGATTTGTGGTAAATTTGGCACAATCACAATAATTGCTGGTATAGACCCAAACATGTGAAAACCATACCAATTTGAGTTACAAAAGGCACAAATATAAAATCCCTTAAAGTCAAACAAATTTGGGTGTCAAAAGGAACAAATATAGATTGTCTTAGGTGGACACAAACATGTTTTCCAAAATTAGTTGTGATTCACAATCATGGACCTATAAAAACAAATAGGTCACAAAAATCTTTCCTTCTGTAGATGTGGTGGCAGGCTAAGGAACAACAAGAGTGATACTTGGATTCTGGCTATTCTAGGCACATGATGGACGATAATCAAAGTTCCTTGGCCTAGCACAATGCTAGTAGAATCACAATAGGCAATAGCAAAAAATTATCGGTAAAGGTAAAATAGATAATGGTACATTTATCTTGAACGATATATTAAATGTTGAAAATCTGCACCACAATCTGATTTAATTCAGCCAGTTATGTGATAAGGAAATAAATGTTGATTTTGATTCTAATTTGTACAAAAATGTTGACCTATCATCTTTTCATCCTTGAACTATTTCATATAGATTTGTTTGGACTAACGAAATTGCAAGTTTAGTTGATAAAAGATGTTGTTTTGTATTAGTTGAAGATTACTCAAGATACATGTGGATATATTTGTTTATCTTACCGCTTCTAGATTTGACACTATGTTGGCTAGTTGTTTATGTGCACGTTTCCAATCAAATTCTTAAGGAATCACATTTTAAAAGCTGTAAAATGGCTATAAGGTATTTGTTGCACATCTCATGGTTTTGTCTTTGGTCTCTATCCAACTTTGAGTTAAAGGGGAATTCAGATGCAGATTACACAAGTAGCCAAGTTGATAGAAAAAGTACCAGTGGAATGTTTTTCATGTTGAGACATTTGTTAGATGCATTACATTCACAAAGAAAATATCTGCATAAAATTCATTTGAACTAATTTTCAATTGGCAGACATTTTTAACCCCTTCCAGAAAATAGTTTTTGTCGACTGCATCTCAATTTAGGCATTTTAGAAATTTGATTTTATATTTTTGGTTTTGATCTAAAATGTCTATGTTAATTAATCTGTCTCCATACTGATTATTGAAAAGATAAATAGTGATTGAAAAAAATATTGATGAGTGTTGATATTAATCATACATTTTGACTTGAGACAATATATGTAGTAAATTGCTTCAAAAAATTTTAAAATTTTTTATAATAACTTTGATTGGTAAAAATTCGATGACCATCTCTATTTCTATCATATTTCTAACGACCATCACTCATCAAAATCCAATGTAGTATGTCAAAATGTGGTATTTTAAATGGAAAATTATACATTTTTTTAAATTTAATTAGAAATAAAAACATCCAAAGTGTTCACTCTCATTTAAAAGTCCTCACGGTTATGCATGGGTGAATTATTTTGAATCTTTGATTATGTGCTTTCACGCTCATTTAAAGTTCTTACGGTTATGCATGTATAGAACACATATCTAAATTGATTTTAAATAAACGAGTTGATTCTAATCCCATTTAAAAGTCCTCATGGTTATGCTTGGTTAGAAGATGCTTGAAATTCATTTTTTTAGTAAAAGATGAGAATACTACTAATCTCATTTAAAAGTCCTAACGGTTACGCATGGTTAGTAAGTATTCAAATTCTTGTCATAAATATACAACAAATAGATACAATTATATGGTTTTATATACCGACATAACCCCTATCACTTAAAGTGGAATATGCGCCTAACAGAGTATTTATTACTTTTGTTTCATTTTTTATTGAAATTTAATATTTATACTCGATTGGGTATTAATGTTAAGTTAATGTCCATCACTTTATCTCTACTTTTCTAACACTATTACTCTTTTGCTGATAACAAAAAGGGGAAAGAGAAGTTAAGATTTTGGCAAATAAAGTCATGTCATATTTTTTGTGTGCATATTCCCATCTAGGTTCATTTGCATATTTTTATTTATTTTCATGCATATGTGAAGGGGGAACTTGGTTGCGGGGGAGCATTCAAATAGGGGACTCTAATGGGTTTCACAACAAAATCAAATACATTTAGTAGAGTCAAAATCTCAATATATGTTTGTTATCGTAAAAAGTGAGTGATTGTAGAATATAATAGCATATGAATTTTGTTTAATGACAATAAACATACATATTCGTTTAAATGTATTGTTATTATACTATTTTATTTTTCTACATAATTAAATAAATATTTGTTTAATAAAATAAATAACTCGAAATTCATATTCAAACAAATATTTTATTACAAATTCAAATAGTACAATTTTGAGCTCTCACTACATTTATACATTTTCAATTACAATATAATTTCAATTACAACACATTTTTCAATTTACAATGTCACCTCACTATATATTCATTCAACACTCGTATTTGATCTTCAACTTTTCTCTTGCCTGAATTAAGCATTTGAGCTATCTGTAAAATGAACATTGACGCGGTAAAATTGAGAAAGAAAATATTTTGCAGTACAAATTAAAGTGTGTTTTGAAAACGTTATTTACCACAGTTATTTGGGTTGTTCGTCATCATTTCTTTTGAATTCATCATAAACGAATAACATGTGACATGTATGGTGTATCACTGTACATGCCACAAGGCCATGCATACCAATATACACTTATGTGTTAAAACAACAGGGACATGTGAGCACATGGTCTAACCCAAGCCGATGCTGGATTCAACTCAGGTGCAATAAAAAACAAAAATAGAATGGTCAAGTAAGAGATTCAATGTTCAACCAACATGAATAAAAGTTTAATACAATGGCCAGACTTAAATATACACAAACAGCCCAAACATTAACCGGTACAACAAGACATATACTCAAATGTATTAAGACTTCATAACCAAACCATTCAGCCCAAACAGACAAAAAAGAAGTGGAACAGTACTGGTGCAAAGAAATGAGAAGCCAATATGAACAGTTGCAGTTCGAAAAACAAGTCAAATTACCACAATTCGATTCAAACTAGTGAAGCAATTGTACGTCAGTAGTAACGGATAAAGGAAATGCAATCAATGAAAGAACATGAACAGATGAGTGAACACAAGTTCAAAGTGAACCAAATAGCCAGAATAAAATGAAATTCATCAACTCAATGGAATTCGCAGGTGATAACAGCAAATCAAAAAAGTCATGGTCAATTTTAAAAATCATCAACAAATTCAACTAAGGTCAAAAATAGTTGAAAAATGAAAGAGCGTGATGAACAAGCGTCACAGATTCAAAATATCAAAAAACCAAACGCAAGCCATGGTAATTAAGGAAGTTGTAACAATATATCACAAATATATGAATAGGTCAAAATCATCTCAACATTGCAATCGTAAATCAACGCAAGCGCATAAATCACACAAGGAATAATGAACGGAACCGATTAAAAAATATTCAAGCAAATTCAACACGAACAAGTCAATAATTCATAACAAGAACTCAAGCAAAGATCGGATGAACAAGAGCAATTCGAGAAGAATTCAAATACAAAAATACAAACATATACTTAGGGTTTTAATCCCTATTTAAACCCAACATCATCATCGACAGTCATGGTATTCGAGTTCAAGTATATCAACGAAAGTAAATAAAGGCAATTCACGTACCAATTCAAAGATTTGATTCGAACTCGATAATTGAAGCAACCGCGCATGTGCTTAAGCCAGAATTCGATTGACAAAGCAACGCAAAGGAAATTCCTTAAATCAATAGATCGATCGTAAAGTGGCATTTCAATTAAGGAACCTAATTGCTTTTTGAAGAGGAATAAAGAAACCGGCCTCACAATAGAAGAAAAAGAAAAGGGAACGAGCATCTTATTTTTTACAGCTCTAATTATTGTTTGGGCTGGCCTTTTATTTCATATTGGGCTTAAAGTGTTAAATTAGGGTTTTGTTTAGTATTTTTATTTTAGTTTACAATTTTCTTTTACAATTGTATAGCTCTCTGGTCGTGTGACAAGGTTACGAATTACAGTGCTGTAATTCGAGAATTCGCAACTCAGTGGTTGAGTTGTGGTAGGATTTTGAGCATAGAGTTAGGTTAGTCATTAGCGAGTATCGCAAGTTTACGTGTGTAAACGTCTAACTATTTAATTTCTAGTAGAAACCTTGGAGGAAGCACGTATGCAGGATTTTGCCGAAGTTGGGTAAATTTGTATGTGATCTCTTCTGCATTACTTTCAGGTATTATTTTTATTTTCGCTTTATTTTTTAATTATTTTTAGTATCGCTCTATTCATCCCCCCTCTGGGGTGAAAAAGATCCTACATAGAAATGTCCGTTTTATGACAAAAACGAATATTTATATTAAGATCATGTACAACACTTGTCGTACGAGGCCAAAAACTCTTTAAGAGATATAAAAAAGTAGTTTATAAAAACAAATACTTACTAATTTTATATAATTCAAAAAATTATTAATTACCACATTTATTCCGCGTATTTTATCGGATAAGGTTGCTTCAATATTGTTCTCATTTTCCAGTGTAGTCAATTTTTTTTGAGACTCATGCATTCATTATTGTTAATCAAGTCAAGATGTTATACAACTCATGGCTTGTTCCAAATAACATAAGACAATGGTAGAAACAACACATATATAATGGTTTACACATATATGCAAAATCACAAATTATACATACTCTTTAAAATTTCACGATAACATATGAAATAGGTATACCATGGGATACTGTAAACCATTATTAGGCTATTGGAAACAATTGCAATCACTAATTAGCTCTAATTTATAAACTTATACAAGCTAGATTTAGGGTAAAAATTAGTTTTTTTGCAAAAATAAGAGATTGTACCTGAGATTGAAAACAATAGAGTGTGATTAGGAAGCTGTTGAGGATCTGAAAGCTTGAAATTGGAGATGGAAAGCTGAAAATAGGGATTTGGGAGGTTTTTTTTGCATACTGGAAAATGAGGAAGAAGAGGCTTGGCTAAAGCCTGTAATTCGTGAATTTCCAACGGTCACCGATGGCCCATCAGAAGCCGTTGAAAATACACCGTCGAAAGCCGTCGCTAGGCTCTGTTCGTATTTCAGCCTTTTCTAGAAATGATGGTTTTCCATGGAGACTAACAATTATACTTAAAAAATAACAGGCTACCAGAACCTCATATTTGAACTCTGCATAGTGCAGAAGCCGCTTTTTTTTTGTACATACTGCAATAACTTCTTCATACTAACTCGGAATCAGACGGGACTTCGACTGATTAGCTCTCACCTAAATTACGGATAATACGGAACACTCGGATGCTTCATCTTGTAAACGCACGCTGTAGTTCTCTATGAGAACTAACAGTTGTACTTAAAATAACAGGCTACCACATTTTCATATTTGAACTCCACCTAGTGTAGAAGCCGCTATTTTTTTTGTTCAGATTGCAATAACTTCTTCATACTAACTAGGAATCTAGTAAAACTTCGATTGATTATCTCCCACTTAAATTACAGTCAATATGAAACACTCGGGTACTTCACCTTGTAAACGTACACTATAGTTCTCCATGGGGACTGAAAGTTGTACTTATAAAATAAAAGGCTGCCACATCCCCATATTTGAACTCGGCCTAGCGTAGAAGCCATTATTTTTTTGTTCAGACTGTACTAACTTCTTCATACTAACTCGGAATCAGGCGAGACTTTGACCGATTAACCCCCACTTAAATCACGGATAATGTGGAACACTCAGATGCTTCATCTTGTGAACGCACACTTTAGTTCTCCATAGGGACGGATAGTTGTACTTAGAAAATAACAAGCTACCACATCCACATATTTTAATTTTGACAAAATTTTTAAATTTTAAATTTTGATTTTTATTGAAATTCAAGTTATAAAATTAGAATTAGAATTATTTTATATCTATTTATTTTTTATCAAATTTAAATCTTTAAATAAGTTAAATGGGTAACCCGCTTATTAAATGGATTGGGTCATAAATGGGTTGGGTCATAAATGGGTTGTATCAAACTCGACCTAACTCATTTTGAACCGACCCGACCCGTTTGATAGGTAATTAGACTGTCGTGGAAAAGAAGTGAGCCAGATTTGTTTGACCATATTGTTGTATCACTATTGAATTCATGCAAGTTTAGTATAATCTTATTGAGTTAATTAACTAAAACAATTAATAGTATTAGAAGAATTTATTTTGACCTGCTGAGCGACGGCTAAGCAGCAAATTATTTAAGTGGTTTATTATTTAAGTTTTGTTTGAACATCATTCTAAAGATATATAAATGATGTTGTGGTTTAGCCAGTTGTATATTGGGTTTAACAATGCACTCACATGAGTTCAATCCTTGATTTCTCTGGCTTTGCACTATTTCATGTGAACTTCTCTTTTAAAATGATTTTGTGTCCATGGCCCAAATTTTTTCTTCATAAGCTATTGTCCAGGACTCAAATTTATATTGGGCCAGCCTGCTTAGTTGCGCACTTGAAATGAGAATTGGAAAAGTTTGAATCCATCCCTTGAGAAGTTCCATAATAAATAAAACAACCTTCTCACTAAAATCTTAAAAAGTTACACCTTTGTTTCTATGAAGTACTCTCAAATAATTGAAAATACTGTAAATCAACATGCAATGTAATTAATTTTCATAATTCATTTTTCATTTACATGTATGACAACTTGATAATAAATACACATACACACACATACATACGCACATGCGCACACATACTAACCAATGGGAAAAGATCAGTGCAATTTACAAATGTATGTTGTTTATGCTATGAATATTTGGAAAAGAAATCATATTTTTTTATGGAAATGATCATAGGTTCAGCATGAACTCGCAAAAAATAATTTCCTTTTATTTAGACATTAAAGATTTACTTATTTGTACTTTCAAAGTTGTCCTATAAGATGTTATTTTATTTGAAAAATCTTAATATCCAGAAAGTGCTTGATAGAGATTTACCTGCGCTCAAGAAATATGAGATTAATACTTAAAAGATGTTGTGTAGAAGCATGGAAACATGTTGATTTTCAATATCCAAACTATATCCTTAATTTTATGGAAATCGCTTTGAACCATGTTTATTGTATGGTAGATACAATATAAAATTTTCAAATAGTAGTTATTTAGGTCCAATACGACCAAACATCCCACCTTAAGATCTCTGAAACACTAAATATGATCCTACCTCAAGCATTCAAGAAGATTTGAATTTCAATTTATCGGAAAAATGCATTTTAACACTTTTATGTTATCTAGGAAGGAACAATAAATAAGAAATACCGACTTCTAACTTAATTTACATTAGAAAAATATGCAATAGACATTAGAAAGCAAAATAATACCAAATAAAATAATAATAATGCAAAGCACCATAATCTATCTATAATGGTTCGGTAATACTGGCACTACTAATAGAATTGCATTGCTAAGGCAAATATGGTGCAGGTAAACAACTTACTGACGTCGTGCTGACACCATATATGACATTGCTAAATACTAAGTCGAAAACCACTTTTCTCGATGCTAGGTCGACGACATTCATATAGTACTTTACCGAAGCCTTACCGACGACATACGCTGATAACACATCGATGCCACGACTATGGTATCGCAATGCCAACTTACAGATGTTGTATGGATTACCTACAAACACCTATCATAAATTTTAACAACCCCGTAGCATCGTTATGCTGATGCTGTACCTATGTTATTCCGAAATTTCAAATTCGGATTTACCGATGTCATGTCGACGTCATATCGAGGTCATTTTTGAAATATTTTTGTAGCATTTCCACTATGGTTCTTAACCTCAATGAAATATGCACGTAACCTAAAATATTTTAAATATATCCACATCGAACAGTACAATAATATACTAACTAATGTATCATAACAATACCATAAAAACGCAACTATTAAATTTATTACTTAAGCAACGTTTATCTAAGAAATGAATGAATCGTCCAAATCCATATACAACATTATCCAAATGCAAATACAACATCATCCAAACACAACACCATCTATAGTACATTTCAACCAAATCCATCAATACTGCATTACTTACCAATTTACAATGCCAAAATAAATACTTACTCATCACTTGCACCATATACTCTGACGTCATCGTCGTTTACAAAGTGAGGCATCATCTTATTCTTGAGTTTTTTGTATTGCTTCTCCAAGAAATTGACCTTTGATTTTAATTCTTCTTTTGCAGAATATGCGTCAATGAATGTGGCACCTCTTTCCATTGAACACTGGATTTAATTTGACGTCATTTTCTAATATAATTTTATACCATGTAAAACACAGATAGAAATAACTCGATATAAAAATTATCCATCTAACGGAGCATTTAGGTAATTTGAGTGTTATAATTACGTTTTCAATTAATATTAAAGGAAAAGCAATTCAAGTAAGCACTCTCTTGGACAAATTATTATTTAGATAAAAGATTATTACAATCAACTTATTTACAAAAATTAACACATATTTTGAAAATTTCAACATGTGTGTGTACGTGTGCGCACGTGTTAGGAATACTAGGTTATTTTAGTAAACAATTAGCACTACAGATGTCACCAATTAAATTAGGTATATCTTTTATTTTAGAAATTATGATATGTCGTATCTTATCATATATTTTTGTCACTTGCAAATTTTTTTGGGTCACTTGCTCTATTTTGATGTAGTTTATACACAAAAATCAGGTCCATTCATAAGCATGGTCTTCCCGCTATGTGTGTGTGTGTCTATGTATGTGTATGTATATGTATATATGTATATGTGTGTGTATGTTTCTATGTATATATATGCATGTATATATTTATGTGTGTCGATGTATGCATGCATGTATGTGTGTGCGTGCTTGCGCATGTGTGTGCGTGTGTGTTAGGAACACTAGGTTATTTTAGGAAAAAAATTGTTTGACAGATATCACCAATTAAATTGGGCAACTTCTATTTTAGAAATTATGATTTGTCATATCTTATCATATATTTTTTCACTTGCAAATTCTTTCAGTGCATTTGCTCTATATTGATGCAATTTATACATAAAATCAGTTCCATCAATGAGCATGGTTTTTCCGCGAGGTAAATTAGAGCTAATATACAAAGAAGGGCTTATAAAACTTTAGTACATTAATTTTTTTTTAAAATTTCCGATGGTAAGAAAAATGATGATTTGTACATAGAAAATGTACTTTGTTTGGAATGGTTTCAATTGTAGTGTTGCATGATGACTACATCATTGTTTGAACTCAAAGAATCCAATACATAGACTTACCTATTTAATTCAATATAGGGGGCCATATATTTAAATGTTTGAATGTATGAGCTATCTATTGATTAAATCTAATTATGTAATTTATTTTGGAATAAATATGTTAAGACTTAAGTGGTATATTCGTCATGAAAACTAATGTGTGGATACCAGAGTGATAATTTTAGTTTGTTGAAGTGCTGAATTGATAAAATATATCACAATGCTCTAAATATGTGGTCATGTTCCCCAAATTACACAAGTTTTATCATATTCTCTATAACAACCCACTATTTTGGACCATTCAAATCGACAATATTCCACACATGTATTCTCCAAATTATTCACAGAATCACAGACATAGAAATATCAGAATACTTGCAGCAGAAATAAAATACCATAATAGTTCATGAAGCTATCATATATATACTCTTAAAACATATACAAGATCTTATAGAAAAATAGATACAATAGAAGTCAGGATACATAAAGAACAATACAAAGACAGATACCGTATAGGAACTAACTGGAAGAAGTAGGCGAATAGATAAACAATAAGCTCCAGCAAAACTCTAGCTTCAGAAGGTGAATCCAAAGCTGTGATGCTCAAGATGACCCGAGCGTAAAGTAAAACACAAACACTCGAGTCAGTACATACATACTTATACAATATAAACAAACTCAAGTAAACTGTAATAGCAATGCACAATAACTTAGAGGATGCTTGGGATCGCCCATCCTTTAAGGATCTGTGACGATCCTGAATCGACCTTCGAAAATCGGCACCGAATACGACACTCGTATTCAAATGCCGCAGATCCAAACGTCGAACCTGGTTCGCCGGAGCTTATAACACATTAAGTAAAACTACACAACGGAAGAAATGAATGGCATATATCGATATACAACATTTGATACAATAACTGATACAACATGAATGATACAATGAACATCAATATACATCAGAGTTACAAAGAATAGCAGTGGGAATAAAAGATAACACTAGCAGCGGAACAAAATCTCCAATGTAGCTTCAAGAAAGAACTCCAGCTGTAACCCCATCTCCAAGGCATCAATCCAGAAATAGCGAGAACTCCCAAATCAAGATGAAGAGAAGCAACTCGATCCAATTGTAATTGCCAAATCCTAAGGCTGAAAGCTATCGAATCTACACCTACTACTGATTATCTGAAAAACCCCAACTCTAGACTGCCCGTGTGGGAAAATAGTGGGCACCCAGAGTTTAGGAAAGGAACAATAAACTCCAGGTCAGTCATGGGACTGGTGTGAGCAAACAAAAGCACTTGGTCTTTTTAAACAACAAAAGAATTTAAATTTGAAATCCGCAATGCTTTTTGGAAAATGAAACTACCATAAGGCCTCCCGCCACACACACAATGCAAACGCAGAATTGGAGGAGATTTCTCCTTATGATAGTCAAATATGCTTAATACGAGAAAATTCTTTGATATTATTACTATAAGTGCAAAGTGTGGAAAACCATTTCGAAAGTACAATATAAATCCTAGCCAGCATAGACATTCCGAACTATGCCTACTATAGCTACCATCCAAACAGTGGTGACCACCATAAGTGAATGGCAGGTAATACAACTAAAACCGTACAAGGCACGTATTGGATGAATGGATTCCCAACAAATGGTCAGGCTAAGGAACTTCCTACTGTCAATGGGATCGCCTCTGGCGGGACGTCCCGAGAACTAACGTTACGGTTAGATCTCTGCCAACACAAGGCCGGGTTACCTCTGTAACTAGGTAACTACTACACGAATGTGCCATCCCCCGGTCCTTTGGGACCTTTATCCGAGCGCTCGCAACAACAACCACAAAGTATCACAAAGTAATAGATCTGCAGTATCCACATAGGTAAGTATCTGGGCTCCATACCATGATACCACCCTTTATCAGAAGGGAATGACACACCCTAAAGGGAGCGACCCTCATAACCTTGCCGCATCTTTCCTGTTTCGACCATTTCCGGGGAGTGAGGTCCTGATGCAGTCTCGTCCACAAAGCTACGCTTTGTGCAACAAAGCCATGCTTTGGGTCAACAGATGACCAAAGCAATGATCACAAAGATAATTGATCAAACAAATGATCATATCACAAATGATCAACCAATGATCATCACACAGCAGCACTCAGCATGCCACATTACCAAATTGGGAATATCACTGATAAATATCAATTACATAACCTCTGAGCTCGTATGTCTCAGAGAAGGGTGTTAAGCTAAGAGAATAAATTCTCCGCCACCAAGCAGAAATGTATTTGATAGAAATCAGATAACATCTCAAAGTGTAATGTCGGACATACAACCATACAAGTCTGTTCTGGGTTCGAACAGAACCGAAGGCACTTCCGAAGAATCCCTTGCAAATCCGGGTATCCACGATCCCGATCGGACTTCCCATCACTAGGGAGAACTCTATACCGGAGCAACTCGATGCAGAGACAATCGATAGGTTATCCTATCGTTCTCACAAATACCCGGTCTTCACCACCGGTCTTCAATTGCTATCCATAACGTCGTATCACTATTCGGAATGGGTTATATGACACAAGGTCCTCTCCCGGCTAAACCGAATAGTAAGCGCCATATTTTAAAGCATATGGATATGGGATTTTAGTTAAGTCACAACTTATAAAAATCCAAAACTTTTCTTTCAAATGGTTAAACAAATTACCATTTTTAAATCTTTAAAACAAAAAGATTTATTTCACAAAGTTTCACCTAATTTTACAAAGATCTATTCATAGATTTCAAAACAACTTCCATTTCAATTGGATTAACTCAATAAACCTTTAAATTAAAGATTTAATTTATAGCTTTCAAAAACCCGTTCCAAAGATTTATTTATAACTTGGAATACCATTTTCATTTCAAAACTTAAATTCCTTTTAACACACATTGAAAATCCATTTCTTATATGAAAGCTTCTATTATTTGAAAACGACAGTTTTCGTTTCAGAAAAGTCCGATTTATACAAGTTGGAATCTTGGGTTAATTTTTAAATTTCAAAACATCACCTTTCAAAATGGTTTAAAAACCCCATATAAATCCATTTATAAGTTGGATAACTTTTTTAAACCCTAGTTCCCAAATTATAGAATTCAACTTCAAATATTGAATTCAAATTTAAATCAAATTATTTAAATTTCAAAACTCAATCAAGTTATTCAAATAACTTTTATTTTTGAAATTCATTTTTTTCAAAAACTTCAATTCTAATTCCAAAACTATTTTGGATTCAAAAATTCAAATTTTAAAACAATTTCAAAATCTGTGACTTAACCCATTTCCACGTGCAATCCATATTTGTGTGTGTATAAGTGTGGTCTAGGGGTTCAACACAATAGTGCACAACATCAACATCACAGATTCAATCATAAAGATAAGCGGTATAACCCATAACGCTTATCTATATTCATAGATTCATAGATAAAGTAAATTATCAATCACAAAAATCCACTAATATGATTCGATGTGGGTTTCGGATAACCAGCTAGAATCCGACTCCCTGTCGCATCGAAATTCAAATGTCGTTTTACGGGTCAAAGGGTTTGCATATTCATATAATCATATATATATCATAGATATAACAGCTTAGCATAAGGCATCAAATAGCATCACATCACATATCAAAATATCAATCCATCACACAACATTCAATAACAATCAGCATCTACAATTAAGATGAATAAACTGGGTGGTTTTAAATTTATTACCTACATGATTGCTTTCATTTATTATTCCTAATTAATTAACTATCCATATTTATTCAATTAATAAATCTTCAATTATTAATTTAAAATCTAATATCATTCAATTAATGATTTCTTAATTACAAATTAATTATTCTAAGAAAAATTAATCTTAAACTTTAATTAATCAAATTAAAACCCTTAATTACTTTAACTAATTATCCATTTCTTAATTAATTAATTATATTAATTATCCATTTGTACTACCTTAATAATTAAATGAATTACAAATCATTATACTTTTCTTTATCTTTAGATAAACATTCCTTATTTAAATTATGCATTTAAAAAACAAAATGTTTTTAAATTTACATTAAATTCCATTTAACATTTTCTTTAAACTCAAGACTCAAATTTGTCTTAAATAAGAGTTTAAAACAATACACAACTTAATCTTATATGTTTACAAGAAACATATACTTAATTAATAAGTTGAAAAGGATTTAAATTTCAATTCAAATCAAATTCAAATCAATTTTAAAAATTACTTTAAAACTTCAAAATTGAAGTACAACTTTCATTCTCATTTTAGTTTTAAATTCTTTAAAACTCTTTCTATAATTTACACCTTTAATTCAAATGAAAATCATTTGAAAGCAATTTAAATTTAAATCTTTACTTTAAAACTGAAGTTTAAATTTAAAATCCAGATTTTAAAACTTCAGATTTGAATTCATTTGAATTCCTAAATTAAATACTTAACCTTTAATTCAAATGCAAAACAACAATGCATTTTATACTTGAGAGTTAAAAATTAATGTGACGCCCCACCCCAAGACCCACATTAACAAAGAGAATTACTGGGTAATTCTGTCTGTTAATGCGGAGAATAGGGCTGGTTAGGAGCGACCATCTATAATCTTGTCTTAAATATTTACTGCATACGTCGATAAATGCTCTATATTTTTTTTTCTATTTCAAGTGGATCGACATATCCAATAAATGTTTAATACAAAACCATAGGTGGCTAATGGATCTATCAGAACAAAGTACAATAACAGAATGCATATCACATCACAGAACAGTAATCATTATGTATATAAATACATATGCACAGATACATCCCAGTATGATACAAACTAATATACAAAAGTGGTACAGAGACCACACTATATACATCTAATCAAATACATATCAGAGTCAAGCGGAAATAAATATAAACTACACAAAAGTGCTAGGCTGATATCCAAGAAGATGCATCAAAGCTAAGTCCCGTAACTGATTGCTAACCTGAAACAACTCGGTCTGACCCGAGTATAAAATACGCGGGTCAGTCTAGCTAAAACAATCAGTTCATAAGGATAGAAGATAATATGAAGCATAAGATACAAGGTGATAATTCTTCTCAAGTGAGAAGAGGCAATAGAAAATACACATACTCATGACTTAAGTGAAACAATGTCATTTAAGTATACAAAGGCCTCAAAAGAGGTAAACTTTACAATACACTCAAATAACATAAACAATCGCCGATAATAATCTCCAAATAAGAACTTATGAAACTCAATAAGAGTTTATAATCCCCATATCGAAATCACCATAAAACAACACACATACATATATAAGCCTTTCTCTAACTCAAGGCTATAGGTAAACTCATCATTTCAAAATTGGTGAGATCAAAATCAAAAACTCATAAAAATTCCCCGGATTGACCAAATCCCATTTGCATGCCGAAGCGATGCTGCACGTGCCATTCTTAAACGGCCGAAGCCTCTGACAAGGTCGCTAACACCTCCCAAAGCAGTTCGTCCTCATGACAAGGTCGCTGACACCTCTTCAAGCCATTTTGTCAGCCCTAACAAGGTCGCTATCACCTCCCTAAGCAGTTCGTCCTCATGACAAGGTCGCTGACACCTCTCCAAGCTATTTTGTCAGCCCTAACAAGGTCGCTAACACCTCCCTAAGCAGTTCGTCCTCATGACAAGGTCGCTGACACCTCTCCAAGCTATTTTGTCAGCCCTAACAAGGTCGCTAACACCTCCCTAAGTAGTTCGTCCTCATGACAAGGTCGCTGACACCTCTTCAAGTAGTTCTGTTAGGTAAACATCGTGAATGTGTCACAAACTCACGGATAGGAATCCGAAAAGTGTTAACGTGTGTCCCATACCACTCGTTCGCACTTAGCGATTTACTAGCCGCTAGTTGGTGCCACACTAGGAACATCATAAAACTCAAAAAATCATATCTCGCCTTATCTCATTGGCGAGTGGTAAAGAGACACCATACTCGTCTCATCTCATCAACAAGTATTAAATGACATCGTAACTTGTCTCGTTTCATCGACAAGTGAAAACATCGTAATGGTTCCTCATAAACCATAAATCTCAAAATATGAAATCATATACTCAAGACTTGCTTTATATCATTGGCAAGTAAATAAAACATCGTGATGGTTCTCGTCGACCATACTCCTGCTTAGGAGATCCCAAACCAAAATACTCGCCAAATATTGGCCATCTTAAATAATTCCGGTAAATAGGAATTATAAAACTCAAAATATGCCATAAAATGGCAAACATCTCAAAATCAATAATCTCAAATAGCATCGATCGTACAAGTCCGGAATTAACCGAAATAGTAAACTCACATGTCCCATACCACGTGTTTTACTAAATCGTTTAATTCTCTTTCTCATACGTTCGAATAGTGCAAAAGTGAGTGTTTTATATTTAAAATATTTTACTAGAGAAAACAAGCTTTTAAAACTTTTCCCCGAAATGATTAATAAAACCAATATTTGATATTCCTTTATTATAGGAAATAAATAGATTTTATATTAGAAAAATAATTTTAAAATACTATATAATAATAATTTGAAATTTCCATTTATTTCAAAAATCACTTCAAAATGGTTTAGTGAAAATTGTGCTCGAAAACAATGAAAAATAAGAAAGATAACTCAAGACCGACAACTTGAATTCAATACGAATTCAATTTAAATATAACCCAAAACCAATTCAAATTCTATTTAAATTTAAATTTTAAATTCTTCAAATATAACTATCCTATTGATAGGTATCACATCTCTCAAATCATCTCAAAAACAACATCAAAATTGAACAAGAATGAGAGCAAAAATAAGCAAATACAATTCTCAGGTTAATGATTATTATTGCTATCGTTTTGCTATCGGGACAGCAACAAACTAATACAGTTTTGTTCAAGATAACTTCGAAATTTCAGAAAACTCAAAACATGAAACTTTTAGAACAAAGTCTAAGCTTTCCAGAACATCTAAAATTATTGAAATTGGATAAGAAACATGAAAGATATGGCCAAAACAAATTCCAGATCCGAAGTTCGTTATGGCTGTCGTTTTAGCTCCGGGACAGCGATACTTAAATGAACTTTCGACCTTGTAAACCTCAAAATTTAACAAAACCCAAAACACAAAAGTTGTAGCAGATAATCTTGTCTTTCCAGAACATCAAGAATCGTCCAATTCGGACATTAAATGAGAAAGTTAAGCTCAAATTACCAATGACATTAAGCACAGTAAGTCACAGTTTTACAGTGACAGGGTAGTACGTTTGTCTTAGATTTTCCGGCTCATTACTCTCAGAATTTGCGAAAGTTTTTAACATGAAAGTTGTCACATTATTTTCAGGCTTTCCAGAAATTTAAAAAAAATCAAATTCCGATTAAAAACGAAAGAAATATGCTCAATTTACTGACAGTGATTCATAGATGAACATGCAACAAAAATAAAATTGAGATTTATCTATGCTAGAAAATGTGAGTTTTGATACTCACCTTGACAAAATCAGATCACACTTGAGGAAATCTGAAGAAAATTTGAGCTTTGGCCTTGTATATGCTTTAAGAACCTGATTTTGTTGTCTTTAATTTGGTTAACTTCAGCAAAGGGGTTGAATAATTTGATGATTTTGGTTTAGGGTTTGAAGAGGGAAAGGGTTTTCTTAATTTTCTTCTTTGTTTCTGGTTATGTGAAGTTTGTACTGTACGTACTTTGTTTGAGGAAGGGAAGCTTCCTCTTTACTTCAGGTTAGAGATAAAAATGGGCTTTGACCCAATAACCATTAATTTGCCTAAATACTAATTATCACCAATTAAACTAAACCTCTTTTATTTAAATCAAAACAACTTATATTTACAAGATTTGAACACAATAAAATCTCATAACTGCATTCCTATGTTTTAACAAACATTTTTTTTTTCAACGAAATAAAAGATAACTTTTCTCTAAAAATTATTTTCACTGTTAAAAACTCTTATTTTAATTAAATACCCAACTTAACACAAATATTTACATATAACACTATTTTTAGTTCCCGAAATTGCGCAAAAAAAATATTTTCTTATGTAATAAAATACAACAAACCATTCTCCACCAATTTATGTTCAAAACTTATTTTTAAATCAAATTTCACCTTTTCATTTAAAATAAACATATTTTAAAATTAAATACTTTCTTCAAAAATTATGAAAAGAGGCAATTGGCAATAAATACAACAATTGTTGCATTTTCACTAAATAAAATCATATTTCGTTCATCATTCTCACAAATACTCAAGATAAAGTTTTCAAAACTTTATTTTCACATTTTATTTACAAAATTCATTTTTTATCCCAAATAAACAAATTTAAAATTTTCAATTATATTTTAATTGAAAATACTAAATTATAACTACATTTATAATTTAATATTAACAAGTCATCTCCAATGCCAGGGTTGTTACAAACTCCCCTCCTTAATAAAATTGCGTCCTCGCAATTTCTAGAGTAGAGTTTGTATTCAACATATTAATTTCATCAGTCAAAGGAAGGATAAACTAGCTTGAGTTTAAAAGAAATTCTCACACTCTCAAGATAGGATGGTAGAAAACGAAGACAAGACTCGCTCGATTAATTATATGGTTTCTAAAGCGTTAGTATTGAGACTAGCAAACCCTTGAATATTCCGAGCAATACATAAAATTTCGAAGGCATCTCACCTTCGAATTGGAAACTCAGCAAGATGCTACACATAAAAGATTACTCGAATGAAATTGATTTCTCAAAAGCTCCTGGAGTAGAGGTGGGATTTAGCACAACTCCAACTCAAACTCTAACCAACAAAATGATTATCATTATGAATTCTGTATGACACCACGGAAAGAACCACACCAATACAAGATAGAAATCAAAAGAGACAAGATAGATCAACCAAAATGTACTTTATTCTCTAATTCTTCCATAGGTATTCTCTAATTTGCAACATATATATTTTTTCAATTTGTTTCTCAAATTTTCTAAGTGTTAAAAGTTTTCAGAAAAATCAGCGGAGTCTCCTTTGTACGGAGGGCCGTATACAATATTATAAAAATTATCTATATAATATACATCGACCATTAGGTCGGAAACACAATACATCATCATTTAACTCTTAAAATTAATCCGAAAACATACCTTTCCGTTTTAGCATTTTAAAGCGGTTTTGCACAAACTTATATCTATAATCATTTTGCTCAAAATATATTTCAATATCCTCCTTTCACCTGCACTTAACTCAAATAGATGATATTAGTTCATGATCATAAATAAGAAATGCTACACTTAACTATTGAGGGGAAATAAATCAATTTCAGTTCAGACCTGCTGTAAAGAAGACCAATTTTGACCGTGAAAACTACAAAATCTGAAGAACTTTATAAAATAAAGGTTGTTCTAATTAGTCTGTGCTTTCCAGCAATATAAAGATCATAAAAATCGGATTTACGGTTCGAAAGTTATGGTAAATTTACTTTCAGCTTAATCTTAGAGAATTTTGTAATAGGACAGAATTGCCTATCTCCATTCAAACCCAATTTAGACTAAGTAAATTGCAAAATATTTAAAAGTGGTAAAAAGAAACATTATAGCTTACTGAAAGATCTTTCATTTATAAAAAGATTGAGCTTATTTGGAGATATAAATCTCCAGTTATCGCTATTTTAGTACAACACTTTTCTAAATGAAATTTCAGCTTTTTAAAATTAATTTAAAATTTGATATTCTCCCAAACCATTTTAATTTCAAACTACAATTTCAAAATAGCTTTTTGCTAAATCATTTATTAAACAGTTCTCCTTTTCCCCAAAAAGCTAAGATATATAAAATTATGATCAATCTTTTGTAATCATCATAAAATATATTATTAAGTGGAAATATTTTCGTTACTTTCCTAGTTCTAGCTTTAAAAACAATTAATTATGAAAGCTCATTTTGGAAGAGATAACTAAATTTTTTCCATTATCAAGCTTTGATTATTAATTATTGATCAAAATAAATTTTTATGGTCATCATTAATAACTTGTACTAAAATATTCAAGTAATATTTTAATTTTCAAACCAAAGTATTCTTTTACCTTAAATACATCATTTGATTAATCAAAGCATCGAATGATATTTTCTTCTAATTAAGACATCCCCTTAATTAGAATTATTCACTTTACTTAACCAAATTACCATACTCAATTTCTCAAATTTCAAATAATATAAGGATGTTGCCTCTCTATTGATTTATAGTGAATGACCCCATCGATTGGCTGCATAGTTGATCAAACGATCAAAAATGCCTCGCCACTCCTCCAACACTCACTATGTTTCAATGGTTTTATTAAACAATTAAAATAAAATTAATACTCCACCATATTAATTATTATCAAACTTTACTAATTAAAACTCAATTTACCGTGTCTGACTGTCTCATCACAGCGTTTAGGAAATCCCTATCGATAACGTTGGCCAAACGCATCGACCAGAATTCTTAAAGCACTAGACGGACAACCCAACACAAAAATTCGTTTTCTTTAAAAAGAAATACCTCATATATAATACTTAAAATATTTTTTTTTCCCAAAAATATAAACTAATTTCTCTTAGAAACATATCTTAAGTTTGACTTTTTTTTTTTTTTTTTTGAAAAATTTGAAAACACCTCATTTCCCTAGTGGACATCTCATGGAAGGACGACCGACAGGCCAAGAACCGAGAATGAAGTAAATACATTATTCGATTGTCCGATTTTGTGTCATATCCAAAACGGACTCAAAGAAATCAATAGAGTCACAATGACAGGAATTTGAGATATACCATCAACATCTTGAAACTCAAGACGAATACAGATAATTCAAAATCATCAATGACATTCCGAAGAGCAAGAAACAAAAAATCAGCTAAAATTAGGATACCTAATTTTAGCTTCCTTCGGATTATAGAATGCAACTAGAAAATACCCAAGCTACCCCAACTCAAATCATTCCAAACTCTAAAGAGGAAAAAGCGTGCTAATTCGCTTGAAAAGATAAGCTATAAGGAAAAATCCCAAAATCCTTAACATCGTACCAAATATTGTAGATTGCCTCAATAAGATTCGCAATCCTCGAAGAAATAACAAAATAAGAACGTCAAAGATCATTAGCAAACTCCTTTAATACAAATGGGTGTCAAGCACCCGTATTGAAGAGGACTTGAATAAAACAATCACGATTAGGATTACTCCTAAGATAAGATGTCATCAATTAAATTTGGGAATATTATGGAATAAAACATATTCCTAGACATATCCCAAATTATCTACTCCAAAAGACACGATAAGGTAAAGGACACGACGATTAAAGGATTCGTAACACTTGCATTACACTTAGATGTACCGTAATATGTTTTTCTGTTCTGTGTTTATCATACTTTGTTCTGAATCTCGCTCTGATACCAAGCTGTGACGCCCCACCCCAAGACCCACATTAACAAAGAGAATTACTGGGTAATTCTGTCTGTTAATGCGGAGAATAGGGCTGGTTAGGAGCGACCATCTATAATCTTGTCTTAAATATTTACTGCATACGTCGATAAATGCTCTATATTTTTTTTTCTATTTCAAGTGGATCGACATATCCAATAAATGTTTAATACAAAACCATAGGTGGCTAATGGATCTATCAGAACAAAGTACAATAACAGAATGCATATCACATCACAGAACAGTAATCATTATGTATATAAATACATATGCACAGATACATCCCAGTATGATACAAACTAATATACAAAAGTGGTACAGAGACCACACTATATACATCTAATCAAATACATATCAGAGTCAAGCGGAAATAAATATAAACTACACAAAAGTGCTAGGCTGATATCCAAGAAGATGCATCAAAGCTAAGTCCCGTAACTGATTGCTAACCTGAAACAACTCGGTCTGACCCGAGTATAAAATACGCGGGTCAGTCTAGCTAAAACAATCAGTTCATAAGGATAGAAGATAATATGAAGCATAAGATACAAGGTGATAATTCTTCTCAAGTGAGAAGAGGCAATAGAAAATACACATACTCATGACTTAAGTGAAACAATGTCATTTAAGTATACAAAGGCCTCAAAAGAGGTAAACTTTACAATACACTCAAATAACATAAACAATCGCCGATAATAATCTCCAAATAAGAACTTATGAAACTCAATAAGAGTTTATAATCCCCATATCGAAATCACCATAAAACAACACACATACATATATAAGCCTTTCTCTAACTCAAGGCTATAGGTAAACTCATCATTTCAAAATTGGTGAAATCAAAATCAAAAACTCATAAAAATTCCCCGGATTGACCAAATCCCATTTGCATGCCGAAGCGATGCTGCACGTGCCATTCTTAAACGGCCGAAGCCTCTGACAAGGTCGCTAACACCTCCCAAAGCAGTTCGTCCTCATGACAAGGTCGCTGACACCTCTTCAAGCCATTTTGTCAGCCCTAACAAGGTCGCTATCACCTCCCTAAGCAGTTTGTCCTCATGACAAGGTCGCTGACACCTCTCCAAGCTATTTTGTCAGCCCTAACAAGGTCGCTAACACCTACCTAAGCAGTTCGTCCTCATGACAAGGTCGCTGACACCTCTCCAAGCTATTTTGTCAGCCCTAACAAGGTCGCTAACACCTCCCTAAGCAGTTCGTCCTCATGACAAGGTCGCTGACACCTCTTCAAGTAGTTCTGTTAGGTAAACATCGTGAATGTGTCACAAACTCACGGATAGGAATCCGAAAAGTGTTAACGTGTGTCCCATACCACTCGTTCGCACTTAGCGATTTACTAGCCGCTAGTTGGTGCCACACTAGGAACATCATAAAACTCAAAAAATCATATCTCGCCTTATCTCATTGGCGAGTGGTAAAGAGACACCATACTCGTCTCATCTCATCAACAAGTATTAAATGACATCGTAACTTGTCTCGTTTCATCGACAAGTGAAAACATCGTAATGGTTCCTCATAAACCATAAATCTCAAAATATGAAATCATATACTCAAGACTTGCTTTATATCATTGGCAAGTAAATAAAACATCGTGATGGTTCTCGTCGACCATACTCCTGCTTAGGAGATCCCAAACCATAATACTCGCCAAATATTGGCCATCTTAAATAATTCCGGTAAATAGGAATTATAAAACTCAAAATATGCCATAAAATGGCAAACATCTCAAAATCAATAATCTCAAATAGCTTCGATCGTACAAGTCCGGAATTAACCGAAATATTAAACTCACATGTCCCATACCACGTGTTTTACTAAATCGTTTAATTCTCTTTCTCATACGTTCGAATAGTGCAAAAGTGAGTGTTTTATATTTAAAATATTTTACTAGAGAAAACAAGCTTTTAAAACTTTTCCCCGAAATGATTAATAAAACCAATATTTGATATTCCTTTATTATAGGAAATAAATAGATTTTATATTAGAAAAATAATTTTAAAATACTATATAATAATAATTTGAAATTTCCATTTATTTCAAAAATCACTTCAAAATGGTTTAGTGAAAATTGTGCTCGAAAACAATGAAAAATAAGAAAGATAACTCAAGACCGACAACTTGAATTCAATACGAATTCAATTTAAATATAACCCAAAACCAATTCAAATTCTATTTAAATTTAAATTTTAAATTCTTCAAATATAACTATCCTATTGATAGGTATCACATCTCTCAAATCATCTCAAAAACAACATCAAAATTGAACAAGAGTGAGAGCAAAAATAAGCAAATACAATTCTCAGGTTAATGATTATTATTGCTATCGTTTTGCTATCGGGACAACAACAAACTAATACAGTTTTGTTCAAGATAACTTCGAAATTTCAGAAAACTCAAAACATCAAACTTTTAGAACAAAGTCCAAGCTTTCCAGAACATCTAAAATTATTGAAATTGGATAAGAAACATGAAAGATATGGCCAAAACAAATTTCAGATCCGAAGTTCGTTATGGCTGTCGTTTTAGCTCCGGGACAGCGATACTTAAATGAACTTTCGACCTTGTAAACCTCAAAATTTAACAAAACCCAAAACACAAAAGTTGTAGCAGATAATCTTGTCTTTCCGGAACATCAAGAATCGTCCAATTCGGACATTAAATGAGAAAGTTAAGCTCAAATTACCAATGACATTAAGCACAGTAAGTCACAGTTTTACAGTGACAGGGTAGTACGTTTGTCTTAGATTTTCCGACTCATTACTCTCAGAATTTGCGAAAGTTTTTAACATGAAAGTTGTCACATTATTTTCAGGCTTTCCAGAAATTTAAAAAAAATCAAATTCCGATTAAAAACGAAAGAAATATGCTCAATTTACTGACAGTGATTCATAGATGAACATGCAACAAAAATAAAATTGAGATTTATCTATGCTAGAAAATGTGAGTTTTGATACTCACCTTGACAAAATCAGATCACACTTGAGGAAATCTGAAGAAAATTTGAGCTTTGGCCTTGTATATGCTTTAAGAACCTGATTTTGTTGTCTTTAATTTGGTTAACTTCAGCAAAGGGGTTGAATAATTTGATGATTTTGGTTTAGGGTTTGAAGAGGGAAAGGGTTTTCTTAATTTTCTTCTTTGTTTCTGGTTATGTGAAGTTTGTACTGTACGTACTTTGTTTGAGGAAGGGAAGCTTCCTCTTTACTTCAGGTTAGAGATAAAAATGGGCTTTGACCCAATAACCATTAATTTGCCTAAATACTAATTATCACCAATTAAACTAAACCTCTTTTATTTAAATCAAAACAACTTATATTTACAAGATTTGAACACAATAAAATCTCATAACTGCATTCCTATGTTTTAACAAACATTTTTTTTTTCAACGAAATAAAAGATAACTTTTCTCTAAAAATTATTTTCACTGTTAAAAACTCTTATTTTAATTAAATACCCAACTTAACACAAATATTTACATATAACACTATTTTTAGTTCCCGAAATTGCGCAAAAAAATATTTTCTTATGTAATAAAATACAACAAACCATTCTCCACCAATTTATGTTCAAAACTTATTTTTAAATCAAATTTCACCTTTTCATTCAAAATAAACATATTTTAAAATTAAATACTTTCTTCAAAAATTATGAAAAGAGGCAATTGGCAATAAATACAACAATTGTTGCATTTTCACTAAATAAAATCATATTTCGTTCATCATTCTCACAAATACTCAAGATAAAGTTTTCAAAACTTTATTTTCACATTTTATTTACAAAATTCATTGTTTATCCCAAATAAACAAATTTAAAATTTTCAATTATATTTTAATTGAAAATACTAAATTATAACTACATTTATAATTTAATATTAACAAGTCATCTCCAATGCCAGGGTTGTTACAATTAAATTTAAATTTAAAAACATAATTGATTTCAAATTTCAGACAGTCAAAATTTGAATTCATATTCAAATTTCAGATATAACTCAGTTTTAATCTCACTTAAAAACTTAAACTTACCCTTTTACATTTTAAAACAGAAGAACAGTTTCTGTTTAATTTGGAAACCAAACTTTAAAATTTACTGAAATTTTAAATTATTTCAAAAGGCACAGAATTCACATATTTGAATTCAGTTTATTAAAGCCTAAGTCCAAATTTAGTTTACATTTTTTTTTTTTTTTTTACTAAAAAAAACAGTAAACAGTTTCTGTCAAATTTAAAACCCTTTACATTCTTGAATTTAAAATGTTTTCAAATTTCATGTTTGAATTATTTGAATCTATACTAAATTCAGGTTCCAACTGAATTCAAATTTCAAGTTTAGATTCCTATTATTACTACAACTTTATTCTTTTAAAAACCTGGAAAATAATTCTGTTTCTTAGTCCTGAAACAAAACACACAAAATTCCCTTAATTATTTCAAAGAAATTTAAATTCAAACTATTTGAATTCATCCTTAGCTTCAAGTTTGATTCTAAGTTTAAAATTTCAGATTTCATTTAAACTTTATTTTTAAAAATTCTTAAAACAGAACTGCTCTGTTGATAAACCTGAAACAATGCAAACTCATGCAACAAAAATTCTACTTCGGGTCAATACAGCATTTACTTCGAGTTTTCTCACAGAAATCCCGAGTCAATCCCGAGACTAAAAACACTGCAATCTAAACAACATCAAAACCTGGAACCAAGCAACCCAGTCTCCCCCTCAACCTGTCAACGGCGACCATACGCGCCTCCGACCACCATCAACATCCATACTCCGGCGACAACTCCAATATTACACCATCTACCAATTCCCAAAGTATCAGTGAACTCGATTCACAAATGAAGCTGCCTCACCAAAAATTTACCTAAACCCAGTCAACTAGGGTTCAATACTGCAATATCCAATTTACAACCCCTATAATGACAATTAATCCAGATTTCTAATTTTCCCATAATCCCTGATGGATTCACTATCCTCATAAACAATTTCAACCAAATCCATTGTAAGGTTCAACAGAACTTGGCCAAAATGAAAATGTAGTAAATTTGAAACTGCACTTTATTCTTGACACTATAAACTTAAATTTTTGATCTAAAATTCTTGAGTTTAATTACTGATTCCATTAATAAACCTGGAACATTTCATCATATAGCTTAAATTTATCATCCTAGTCAAATTAGTTTTGTATAATTTGATTTTTCAGATTCCAGATATCATATTTAGTTCATATACAATTAGAACTCATACATTCTAAACAAACATAATTTGTTCAAGCATTAAGTTAAATTCAGTAAACAAAGTCAAAAGAAATTTCAGAAATCAAGACATAGGTTTTGAAATTTTGAAGAGCACACATGCACAGCCACTAACTTGTTTACAGTCACAACTTGCAAGTACTTTCATATATGTTTATTTGTAATTTATAAACATGCATAATTTACCTATAAAAACAGTTTTATAAAAGAAGAGTTACTCACATAACCAGATAATGTCTCAGTCATTTTTTTTTTAATTTGCAACCAGGTTCTTGAGATCTGGAATGAATGAACAAAAGCAAGCTTTGTTGCGTTTCCCAAACATGCATCACATATATACATACACATGTAAACATATTTCTATTTCAGAATCATCACATATCAGAGAAGACAAGTCATTCAAGCATTCATCAAGACAGAGAACAAATTCAGGGCTAGATTGCTCACCTGGACTTCAGAAGACAGAGAGGAACAGAGGCAGCAGAGAACAAGGAAAGCAGAGAAGAGTTTTTGAGCCCGAACATTTTTTTCTTTTCTTTGATTGCTTTGCATTTCTTTTTCTTTTGATTTGTGCAAGTGCTTTGAAACTTTGGATTTCCTTCTGTTAACTGATCAAACACGATTGTTTAAATCTTTGTTTTAATACTGATTAACAGTATTTAGTTCAAATAAAAAAAAAAAATGTTACTTGCCTCAAATTGTTTTTTCCAGATTTTCAACTTGCTTCAGGTTGAATTACACTTAAATGCTTGAAATTTTTTTATCTGCAACTGATTTACAAAGTTGTATAAATCTTTGTTTTCCTACTAGTTAACCACTTTTAAATTCAAATTTGTAAAGAAAGACACTTGCCTTTATTATTTTTTTCCAGAGAATCACTGCCCACTGGAAAAACTGAAGCTCCACTTTTTTTTTTACTGAACAAATCTGCAAATATTTTCCAAATTTGTTTTTGATGTTAAAACTTGACCTTGCAATCATAATTTACTAACTATAAAGTTAAAATCTACCTGAGATTTGATCTTGCACTTGTTCTTAAACTTGTTATTAAATCTGAATTGATTAGCTCCTGTTGCTTCTTTGTTTTGAATTTAAACTTGCTGTTGAACTTTCTTTTGAATCTGGTTTGAAAAAAATGCAGACAAGATTGATTTGCATTTTGAAGTGAATTACAGGTTGAAAAATTTGTATTTGACTTTGCTCCCAGATTCTTGAGAAGAGAATGCATTTTCTTTTCTGACTTTTCTCTTCTCATCATTTTCTTTTTCTTGGGTATTCAGAATTTTAGATGCTCAAATCTTTTTACTGTGTTTTTCAGATTTGGCTAAGACTAAATAAATTTGAATTTGGGGAGCTGAAGAGTTTTCTACAAATTTTTAATTCTATTATTTTATCCAAAAAAAATATCTTGAATGCCATGTGTAAAAATGAAATCATGAGCTTTAGATTTTGTTAATTCTTCTACTCCACCCTCACATGTTGATATTATGAAGCAAAAAGAATTTTATAAATTTTATATTTATAACTTATACACTTTAAAAAAAAATGTATATCTTTATTCTTTTGAATGTATACATACATGTTCGATGTTGAAAGAATTTAACTAACATATATATTACAACTTAATAACTTTTTCTTAAAAAAAAATGCTACTTACTTTTAAAAACATCTATTTTAAATAAAAATTAAATTTTCAATCTCATCTTGAAATATAAACTCATGTATATGTACTTACATTAAATTTTTGTTCAACATGTTCATGCACTAATATATTTATACAGTTTACATTCTTACATTTTTTATTCATTTATTTATTCTTGTACAACTTTTAAAAGTTTTTAATTTCTAATTTACTTTTTTTTTTATACATTTTATTTTTGAAATCTTATAAATCTCAAATTTCTATTTTGTAATCCATTTATATAAATATACATCTTATTTTCCTAAATCCAATATATATTTTTAAGCTACTTATACTTAAATCTCTTATTAAATTTTCTGTTTATGATCAAAATTATTTATTTATTCTAATTAATTCTCATTTTATTTTCAAAAATAAATTAAATTGCCAATTTAAACTTAATGAATTTCAGGAATGTTACAGATTTCCCCCCTTAAAAGAATTTCGTCCTCGAAATTGCAAAGAAGACGACAAAGAAAAGATAATAGATAAAGAAATGATTGATCAGATCAGAATCGAGATATTTATTCTGCATTTGGTCTACCCAAATCAGAATATCAATAATATGAGAACGAACTCATACAATTATTACACAGATATTTGGGTCCACCGGTCTACGAATGTGCAAGGGCATTGATTAGTTCGAAGGGATAACTAATCGTTCGTAGACTATATCGGATCCCAGAGAATAGATGGATAGATAGATTCAATCTTCATATTAGTTAACCAGTTTACTTAATTTAAAATTTCCAATTTATTTAATTTTTCAATTTCAAATTCATTAGAGTTTAGATTGAAAAGCTGATAAGAAATCGATGAAGATACGAAGTAAGGATTTCCTACAACGACACGTATGGCCATCATCACACCGAAACTTCTTTCTGGAGCTGCTATGAAGCAATCAAAAGAATACGAAATCGAATCAAAGGAGATTGATAGGGAAAAGTTGTTTCCGCTATTGCAGGGTATCGACCATTTGTAGTGGTACTCCCCTGTCCCCTATCTCGTCCTCTTCTCGCACTCATACTCACTATCAGTGGATAGTAAGAGAATTTACTGAGGCGTTCGAACAGATATCTTAGGGATATACTCATTCTAGGGTTTACTTCACCCTATCTCTAATGAGTTACTTAATGTGTTATACTCCTGAGCTAAGGTTTTAACCATCAGCTCTGATACCAAATGTGACGATCCTGAATCGACCTTCGAAAATCGGCACCGAATACGACACTCGTATTCAAATGCCGCAGATCCAAACGTCGAACCTGGTTCGCCGGAGCTTATAACACATTAAGTAAAACAACACAGCGGAAGAAATGAATGGCATATATCGATATACAACATTTGATACAATAACTGATACAACATGAATGATACAATGAACATCAATATACATCAGAGTTACAAAGAATAGCAGCGGGAATAAAAGATAACACTAGCAGCGGAACAAAATCTCCAATGTAGCTTCAAGAAAGAACTCCAGCTGTAACCCCATCTCCAAGGCATCAATCCAGAAATAGCGAGAACTCCCAAATCAAGATGAAGAGAAGCAACTCGATCCAATTGTAATTGCCAAATCCTAAGGCTGAAAGCTATCGAATCTACACCTACTACTGATTATCTGAAAAACCCCAACTCTAGACTGCCCGTGTGGGAAAATAGTGGGCACCCAGAGTTTAGGAAAGGAACAATAAACTCCAGGTCAGTCATGGGACTGGTGTGAGCAAACAAAAGCACTTGGTCTTTTTAAACAACAAAAGAATTTAAATTTGAAATCCGCAATGCTTTTTGGAAAATGAAACTACCATAAGGCCTCCCGCCACACACACAATGCAAACGCAGAATTGGAGGAGATTTCTCCTTATGATAGTCAAATATGCTTAATATGAGAAAATTCTTTGATATTATTACTATAACTGCAAAGTGTGGAAAACCATTTCGAAAGTACAATATAAATCCTAGCCAGCATAGACATTCCGAACTATGCCTACTATAGCTACCATCCAAACAGTGGTGACCACCATAAGTGAATGGCAGGTAATACAACTAAAACCGTACAAGGCACGTATTGGATGAATGGATTCCCAACAAATGGTCAGGCTAAGGAACTTCCTACTGTCAATGGGATCGCCTCTGGCGGGACGTCCCGAGAACTAACGTTACGGTTAGATCTCTGCCAACACAAGGCCGGGTTACCTCTGTAACTAGGTAACTACTACACGAATGTGCCATCCCCCGGTCCTTTGGGACCTTTATCTGAGCGCTCGCAACAACAATCACAAAGTATCACAAAGTAATAGATCTGCAGTATCCACATAGGTAAGTATCTAGGCTCCATACCATGATACCACCCTTTACCAGAAGGGAATGACACAACCTAAAGGGAGCGACCCTCATAACCTTGCCGCATCTTTCCTGTTTCGACCATTTTCGGGGAGTGAGGTCCTGATGCAGTCTCGTCCACAAAGCTACGCTTTGTGCAACAAAGCCATGCTTTGGGTCAACAGATGACCAAAGCAATGATCACAAAGATAATTGATCAAACAAATGATCATATCACAAATGATCAACCAATGATCATCACACAGCAGCACTCAGCATGCCACATTACCAAATTGGGAATATCACTGATAAATATCAATTACATAACCTCTGAGCTCGTATGTCTCAGAGAAGGGTGTTAAGCTAAGAGAATAAATTCTCCGCCACCAAGCAGAAATGTATTTGATAGAAATCAGATAACATCTCAAAGTGTAATGTCGGACATACAACCATACAAGTCTGTTCCGGGTTCGAACAGAACCGAAGGCACTTCCGAAGAAGCCCTTGCAAATCCGGGTATCCACGATCCCGATCGGACTTCCCATCACTAGGGAGAACTCTATACCGGAGCAACTCGATGCAGAGACAATCGATAGGTTATCCTATCGTTCTCACAAATACCCGGTCTTCACCACCGGTCTTCAATTGCTATCCATAACGTCATATCACTATTCGGAATGGGTTATATGACACAAGGTCCTCTCCCGGCTAAACCGAATAGTAAGCGCCATATTTTAAAGCATATGGATATGGGATTTTAGTTAAGTCACAACTTATAAAAATCCAAAACTTTTCTTTCAAATGGTTAAACAAATTACCATTTTTAAATCTTTAAAACAAAAAGATTTATTTCACAAAGTTTCACCTAATTTTACAAAGATCTATTCATAGATTTCAAAACAACTTCCATTTCAATTGGATTAACTCAATAAACCTTTAAATTAAAGATTTAATTTATAGCTTTCAAAAACCCGTTCCAAAGATTTATTTATAACTTGGAATACCATTTTCATTTCAAAACTTAAATTCCTTTTAACACACATTGAAAATCCATTTCTTATATGAAAGCTTCTATTATTTGAAAACGACAGTTTTCGTTTCAGAAAAGTCCGATTTATACAAGTTGGAATCTTGGGTTAATTTTTAAATTTCAAAACATCACCTTTCAAAATGGTTTAAAAACCCCATATAAATCCATTTATAAGTTGGATAACTTTTTTAAACCCTAGTTCCCAAATTATAGAATTCAACTTCAAATATTGAATTCAAATTTAAATCAAATTGTTTAAATTTCAAAACTCAATCAAGTTATTCAAATAACTTTTATTTTTGAAATTCATTTTTTTCAAAAACTTCAATTCTAATTCCAAAACTATTTTGGATTCAAAAATTCAAATTTTAAAACAATTTCAAAATCTGTGACTTAACCCATTTCCACGTGCAATCCATATTTGTGTGTGTATAAGTGTGGTCTAGGGGTTCAACACAATAGTGCACAACATCAACATCACAGATTCAATCATAAAGATAAGCGGTATAACCCATAACGCTTATCTATATTCATAGATTCATAGATAAAGTAAATTATCAATCACAAAAATCCACTAATATGATTCGATGTGGGTTTCGGATAACCAGCTAGAATCCGACTCCCTGTCGCATCGAAATTCAAATGTCGTTTTACGGGTCAAAGGGTTTGCATATTCATATAATCATATATATATCATAGATATAACAGCTTAGCATAAGGCATCAAATAGCATCACATCACATATCAAAATATCAATCCATCACACAACATTCAATAACAATCAGCATCTACAATTAAGATGAATAAACTGGGTGGTTTTAAATTTATTACCTACATGATTGCTTTCATTTATTATTCCTAATTAATTAACTATCCATATTTATTCAATTAATAAATCTTCAATTATTAATTTAAAATCTAATATCATTCAATTAATGATTTCTTAATTACAAATTAATTATTCTAAGAAAAATTAATCTTAAACTTTAATTAATCAAATTAAAACCCTTAATTACTTTAACTAATTATCCATTTCTTAATTAATTAATTATATTAATTATCCATTTGTACTACCTTAATAATTAAATGAATTACAAATCATTATACTTTTCTTTATCTTTAGATAAACATTCCTTATTTAAATTATGCATTTAAAAAACAAAATGTTTTTAAATTTACATTAAATTCCATTTAACATTTTCTTTAAACTCAAGACTCAAATTTGTCTTAAATAAGAGTTTAAAACAATACACAACTTAATCTTATATGTTTACAAGAAACATATACTTAATTAATAAGTTGAAAAGGATTTAAATTTCAATTCAAATCAAATTCAAATCAATTTTAAAAATTACTTTAAAACTTCAAAATTGAAGTACAACTTTCATTCTCATTTTAGTTTTAAATTCTTTAAAACTCTTTCTATAATTTACACCTTTAATTCAAATGAAAATCATTTGAAAGCAATTTAAATTTAAATCTTTACTTTAAAACTGAAGTTTAAATTTAAAATCCAGATTTTAAAACTTCAGATTTGAATTCATTTGAATTCCTAAATTAAATACTTAACCTTTAATTCAAATGCAAAACAACAATGCATTTTATACTTGAGAGTTAAAAATCAAATTTAAATTTAAAAACATAATTGATTTCAAATTTCAGACAGTCAAAATTTGAATTCATATTCAAATTTCAGATATAACTCAGTTTAAATCTCACTTAAAAACTTAAACTTACCCTTTTACATTTTGAAACAGAAGAATAGTTTCTGTTTAATTTGGAAACCAAACTTTAAAATTTACTGAAATTTTAAATTATTTCAAAAGGCACAGAATTCACATATTTGAATTCATATTTGAATTCAGTTTATTAAAGCCTAAGTCCAAATTTAGTTTACATTTTTTTTTTTTTTTTACTAAAGAAAACAGTAAACAGTTTCTGTCAAATTTAAAACCCTTTACATTCTTGAATTTAAAATGTTTTCAAATTTCATGTTTGAATTATTTGAATCTATACTAAATTCAGGTTCCAACTGAATTCAAATTTCAAGTTTAGATTCCTATTATTACTACAACTTTATTCTTTTAAAAACCTGGAAAATAATTCTGTTTCTTAGTCCTGAAACAAAACACACAAAATTCCCTTAATTATTTCAAAGAAATTTAAATTCAAACTATTTGAATTCATCCTTAGCTTCAAGTTTGATTCTAAGTTTAAAATTTCAGATTTCATTTAAACTTTATTTTTAAAAATTCTTAAAACAGAACTGCTCTGTTGATAAACCTGAAATAATGCAAACTCATGCAACAAAATTCTACTTCGGGTCAATACAGCATTTACTTCGAGTTTTCTCACAGAAATCCCGAGTCAATCCCGAGACTAAAAACACTGCAATCTAAACAACATCAAAACCTGGAACCAAGCAACCCAGTCTCCCCCTCATACTGTCAACGGCGACCATACGCGCCTCCGACCACCATCAACATCCATACTCCGGCGACAACTCCAATATTACACCATCTACCAATTCCCAAAGTATCAGTGAACTCGATTCACAAATGAAGCTGCCTCACCAAAAATTTACCTAAACCCAGTCAACTAGGGTTCAATACTGCAATATCCAATTTACAACCCCTATAATGACAATTAATCCAGATTTCTAATTTTCCCATAATCCCTGATGGATTCACTATCCTCATAAACAATTTCAACCAAATCCATTGCAAGGTTCAACAGAACTTGGCCAAAATGAAAATGTAGTAAATTTGAAACTGCACTTTATTCTTGACACTATAAACTTAAATTTTTGATCTAAAATTCTTGAGTTTAATTACTGATTCCATTAATAAACCTGGAACATTTCATCATATAGCTTAAATTTATCATCCTAGTCAAATTAGTTTTGTATAATTTGATTTTTCAGATTCCAGATATCATATTTAGTTCATATACAATTAGAACTCATACATTCTAAACAAACATAATTTGTTCAAGCATTAAGTTAAATTCAGTAAACAAAGTCAAAAGAAATTTCAGAAATCAAGACATAGGTTTTGAAATTTTGAAGAGCACACATGCACAGCCACTAACTTGTTTACAGTCACAACTTGCAAGTACTTTCATATATGTTTATTTGTAATTTATAAACATGCATAATTTACCTATAAAAACAGTTTTATAAAAGAAGAGTTACTCACATAACCAGATAATGTCTCAGTCAATTTTTTTTTTTTTTAATTTGCAACCAGGTTCTTGAGATCTGGAATGAATGAACAAAAGCAAGCTTTGTTGTGTTTCCCAAACATGCATCACATATATACATACACATGTAAACATATTTCTATTTCAGAATCATCACATATCAGAGAAGACAAGTCATTCAAGCATTCATCAAGACAGAGAACAAATTCAGGGCTAGATTGCTCACCTGGACTTCAAAAGACAGAGAGGAACAGAGGCAGCAGAGAACAAGGAAAGCAGAGAAGAGTTTTTGAGCCCGAACATTTTTTTCTTTTCTTTGATTGCTTTGCATTTCTTTTTCTTTTGATTTGTGCAAGTGCTTTGAAACTTTGGATTTCCTTCTGTTAACTGATCAAACACGATTGTTTAAATCTTTGTTTTAATACTGATTAACAGTATTTAGTTCAAATAAAAAAAAAAAATGTTACTTGCCTCAAATTGTTTTTTCCAGATTTTCAACTTGCTTCAGGTTGAATTACACTTAAATGCTTGAAATTTTTTTATCTGCAACTGATTTACAAAGTTGTATAAATCTTTGTTTTCCTACTAGTTAACCACTTTTAAATTCAAATTTGTAAAGAAAGACACTTGCCTTTATTATTTTTTTCCAGAGAATCACTGCCCACTGGAAAAACTGAAGCTCCACTTTTTTTTTTACTGAACAAATCTGCAAATATTTTCCAAATTTGTTTTTGATGTTAAAACTTGACCTTGCAATCATAATTTACTAACTATAAAGTTAAAATCTACCTGAGATTTGATCTTGCACTTGTTCTTAAACTTGTTATTAAATCTGAATTGATTAGCTCCTGTTGCTTCTTTGTTTTGAATTTAAACTTGCTGTTGAACTTTCTTTTGAATCTGGTTTGAAAAAAATGCAGACAAGATTGATTTGCATTTTGAAGTGAATTACAGGTTGAAGAATTTGTATTTGACTTTGCTCCCAGATTCTTGAGAAGAGAATGCATTTTCTTTTCTGACTTTTCTCTTCTCATCATTTTCTTTTTCTTGGGTATTCAGAATTTTAGATGCTCAAATCTTTTTACTGTGTTTTTCAGATTTGGCTAAGACTAAATAAATTTGAATTTGGGGAGCTGAAGAGTTTTCTACAAATTTTTAATTCTATTATTTTATCCAAAAAAAATATCTTGAATGCCATGTGTAAAAATGAAATCATGAGCTTTAGATTTTGTTAATTCTTCTACTCCACCCTTACATGTTGATATTATGAAGCAAAAAGAATTTTATAAATTTTATATTTATAACTTATACACTTTAAAAAAAAAATGTATATCTTTATTCTTTTGAATGTATACATACATGTTCGATGTTGAAAGAATTTAACTAACATATATATTACAACTTAATAACTTTTTCTTAAAAAAAATGCTACTTACTTCTAAAAACATCTATTTTAAATAAAAATTAAATTTTCAATCTCAACTTGAAATATAAACTCATGTATATGTACTTACATTAAATTTTTGTTCAACATGTTCATGCACTAATATATTTATACAATTTACATTCTTACATTTTTTATTCATTTATTTATTCTTGTACAACTTTTAAAAGTTTTTAATTTCTAATTTACTTTTTTTTTATACATTTTATTTTTGAAATCTTATAAATCTCAAATTTCTATTTTGTAATCCATTTATATAAATATACATCTTATTTTCCTAAATCCAATATATATTTTTAAGCTACTTATACTTAAATCTCTTATTAAATTTTCTGTTTATGATCAAAATTATTTATTTATTCTAATTAATTCTCATTTTATTTTCAAAAATAAATTAAATTGCCAATTTAAACTTAATGAATTTCAGGAATTTTACAGGATCAGTTAAACCATCAATTAAGTAGTAATAAACACTATCCTAGAAATATCCACACTAAAAGTAAATAATGCAAATAACAGGGTTATTGTGACTAGGGTAGCGTAGAGCTGCAGTAACCTCTCGCCTCTAGCCACACTCTTAAAATCAAAGGTGTGCATCAAATAATCACAAGGAAATCACATGAGACACAAAGCAGTGTACCCGTGGTTTTAAATTTCAAAGTGATTTATGATTTCGAATTAAAATCATTCATTTAAACCATTAAAAAGTGAAGTCATTATTCCTTCAAATCAAATATTCAATTCCCGAAAATTTAGCCTTTTCTGAGTACATTTATTCAGTTAAACACTTTAAATATTGAAATTTTAGATTTATAGTAGAATTTCAGCCACAAATAAACTTCAATTTAAACCATTTTTAACTTATAAAATTTCATATTTCCACTCAAAATGATCATTTCCCTTGAACTTATGATTTTTATAAAGTATATTTCACAAATACATATCAATGATTTCACTTATTAAATTCAAGTGTACAAATTTCCCAATCTTTACCTTTTAACAATTATTTATCACTTAAATATCAAATTACCATTTCATACATTAAACTAAATTTCCCTTTTATTTAATTTACTTAAACTTCCATTTTAAAACCAAATCTCACAATTCCAAGTCAAGTTAAATTCCAAATTTCCACTTAACCATCCATTTGTTTAACATTCTAAACTAATTACATAAATTCAAAATACATTGTAAGTTGCTTAACATTATTTTACAAATAACTTGATATTTCTTTTACTTTATATTTATCCAATTCATACATCAATTTTATTAATTACGAAGTTAAGCTTATAATTCCATTTTTACTTAATTTCTCATTTTTAAGTTAAATCAAACTTCCACACTACAACTCAAACCATCTATTAATTTATTACATTTAACCTTTTAGAAAATCACTGCTTAACCTATTTAAATCCAATATAAGTTAAATTTCATTTTTTTTCTTTATTTAAAATACATGAAATTTATAAGAAATCATATTTTGAAATCAACCATTGGTCCGGATAATATTTCACACCTAAATCAAGTGATATAGAAATTATCATTTAAATCCGTAATCAGTAAAATTTCTGGGTTTTAATTATTTCAAACCCGAAATCACAAGACAAATACAAATAAATAGAAATCACCCAGGCCTATAATTTTAGCCCATGATGATTTTTCCTATTCTCAAGTCCGTTCGGGTATGTATCATTTCAACCCATAGTGATTCTATTCTACAGGGAATTTGCAGTGTGAGAAACAGAAATAAATGCATAGTATAACAGAATAAAACATAACAGATGATGGGACAAGTTTATACCAGGGTTTAACATCACATAATTAACATCATAGACATGTATAACATGATATAAAAATTCTACACATTCCCTTGTTGTCACTTCACTAATTATATAAGTATAAATGTCATGAGTGAAAACTCACCTTTTATGCTGGAGTTAGCAAATCAAAACAAACAAACGAATACTAGAAAGCACGACAGGAATTTTGATTCGAGTGGAGAGATGTAACGACCCACCGCTCTGACCGCCTCTAGTCGGTAATTAAACCAACTAGAAACGTTCAAATTGACGGATTGTTAGTCAGTTTATAGAGTTTAAACAGAATCAGCCACAGAATCACAGAATAACATAATATTGTTCATAAATGAATTTTTCTTTTATATACAGAGTTTGTACAATGCATTAAATTTTTATACAGCGGAATATATCTTTTATTAAATACAAGAAAAATCTCTTTAAAACTTTAGTGAATGCCGAAATCCCCTCTCTCTAACTTCGTGGCCTGAAAATCTTCAAGCTGTAAAAATACTCGGTCTGACCCGAGCGTTAATTGCAAAACACAAAACACTCGAGTCAGGATTAATCTTAACTCAAGTAAATAAATTTGTAATGAACTGAATAAAATGGTAACAGAGATGACTAATCACATAAATCAATTTAAAATCTATTATGGATTTTTATATTAACAACTTCAAATTTTTATTCTCTGTCAATCCCGTGTGGCTGCAGTACACACGTACACTTTGCACACATGTGCACTGCCTCGCCAACACGTGTGCAAGCGCAAATCGGACAAATCACTGCAAACTCGACTCAACTCAATGCAATTCAAACTGCAAGTCCAAAACAGGTGCACAATGCACTAAGCATTGAATTAGTGCACAAATGAAACAACATCAGAGACAAAACAATTTACAGGTCTGCAGAAACATAAATACTTTACAGACTTTAAAACTTGTTTAAACATTAAAGTTTCATTTTTAAAAGCTTTGAATTCCAAACTGCATTTGAATTCAGTTTAATCTTACATTTGATTCAATTTTTAAATCTTTAAAATAAGAGTTTCATTCAAGATTTTAAAAACTGTAAAATTACAGACTTTTAAAACCTGCAACCAATAAACCCGAGACACCCACTCTTTCACTTTGAGTTCTCATCTCACTTACTTCGAGTTAGAAGCACAACTAATGATCAACAAAGGGATGCAGACCCAACCACAGTGCAACCGAGAAGCATACAATTATGTGTATACAGATGATCAGTGAGAAAAATCCAGGCACAACAAATGCAGTCAACACAGCAGCTCAAAGGCAGAGCATATGCCAACGCATCAAACTCAGGTGGACATATCAAAACTATGGAAATACAAGGTATTCAAATGAACACAGTAAGCTACTTGATGATCTCAATATAGCAATGACAGAGTACATGCAAATGAAGATCACAAATCTACATAAGAGAAGAACATCAACAATGACCAATGTGCACAGGTCAGAAACCACAATGTTCAAGTGTCACAAAAGTTCAAGTGACAAAATGCAAAGAGCAACAGTGAGTGGCAATGAACCATCAAGAGACTCAATGAAGTCAAAATATGCAACTACATGGACATAAAGGTCAATGCACTATGCAGAAATGATCAAGAATCAAAATAGAGACAAGGTAAATCAAGGCAGTGCATCAAATGACCAAGCTACAAGTATGGCAGTGAAACAACTCAAGAGATCAACAATGCAACACTTGATTGAGCTACAGATAGGTTTAGACTAAAGTTTAAACTTGCTTTCATTTATTTCTGAAAATATAGAACAGGTCTTAAACCAATGTTAAGCTTGTTTACAAATTTTTTTTTTCCAAGCTACAGACAATCGTATGTAGTTCATAAACTATTAGAGTTACACCATTCTAAAGCAAACATTTAAGTTCAATTCAGTAAACAAGTTAAAGGCACTATTCAAGAATCAACATAAATCTGAAATTTTGAAGATCACATATGCACAGACATCTTCTTGTTTTACAGACATATATGTGCAGGTAATTGCATAATATTCATTTGTACTTTATAAGCATGAACACATATAATTATTCACTGCAACTTCATCTTCTCACATCAATACTCCACTAATAAAAACATCTTAACACCTGACATCCCCATGGATTAACAGATACCCCAAATTTCTTATTTCTGTTTAAACAGAAATGTGTTTTTTTTTTCCTCTCCCCAACAGTTTATTTAAAACTGTAATATTTTTTTTTTTATATCCAATTTCAACATGTATTCTAGTTTTAAACTTGTTCTAAAAATTTAAGATATTTGAGATTAAGGCCAGTTACATTTGTTTTCAGAGGCACATATATACAACACATATGAACAGAGGTTCAAAACAAGTTCATGCAACAAAGTTTTCCTCATCTAGTAAAAAGGTACATCCAAATAGCATCTGTTCTTAACAATTTAAATTTAAAACAATAGCATCTGCTCTCATCAATTTAAATATAAATTTAAATAGCATTTGCTCTCTTCAGTTTAAATAAAATTATAGTATCTGTTCTTATCAATTAAAAAAAATAAAAATTTGGGTAGCATCTGTTCTCAATAGTTCAAAACAAATTAACAGCATCTGTTTTTAGAAAAAAAAAACAAATTACACAGAGTATCTGTCCTCAACAGTTTAATATCGAATTATCAGAGCAAACGATAGTAAATAACCCCAACAACCATACATGCAAATTAACCGAGCAAATGGAAGCCAAATAACACCAATTCATAGCATGCAACCAAAATTCAATTCGAACAAATTCAAAAACTTGCATTAAAATCAATCGTGAGCCAAGAACTCACCTTTGCAAACGAAATGAAGAGCACGCAAGCACGCGATCGATATTGAAGCCGCGAGCGAATTTTTTTGAAGCCGAAGCCCTAGATTTTGAATCGAAGACGAAGAACGATTACACGGCCGCCATTTTTTTATTTCTTCGGTTTGATTAGGTAGGGTTTTCGAATGAATTGGTAAAGGGAGCTTCGTGTTTTTAAGCAGAAGGGGTCGTGATTTTAGCGTGATGAAAGGCAGGGTTTTAGGCGTAAATTAAGGCGTGTTTACAGCCGATCAAAGTAAGGTAATGTATACCTTATTTTTATATTTATTTTATTTATCTTTTCTTATTTATTTATTTTCATTTTATATTCAATTGTTTTGTTTAATTTTTTTTTTCTTAAATAAACTTGTAAACGTTTTGCAATTCAATTATCAAGCACAAATTTATATCAACGTGTTTCTCAATTTATTTTATATTGATTAAAATTTTATTCCTTTATTTAAGTTAAAGAAAAATGTTATTAAACTAACCACAAATTTATTAATCTTCATAAATAATAATTCTTGTATCTAAATTTATTTTTCTTCTAAGTCATTAGCTCGAATTTTAGATACAACTTCAATATTCAATTTCAACTTCAAAGTTAAATTCAAATTCTATTCAACTTTAAATAGATTAAATTCTAAAATTTAATCTCCAACTTCATATTTTTATTGGAATTCAATTTAAAATTATCTCAAATATTTAAAATTAATTAAATATCTTTATTTTTAAATTGTTCAAAATTCAGGATCGTTACAATCTCCCCTACTTAAAAGAATTTCGTCCCGAAATTATAAGTTAGGAAAAACGATTGCTAATATCTCACCAATATTTATACGCTACATAATTTTACCAAGTTTCAAACTCATAAATAAATATAGGATTCATTCCATTTATTTTATCTCACTAGTTTTGTTCATCAATTTCAATAATCAAGACACAAAAGTCTTTTACCAAATTTTTTTGACTTACAAAACTCAGATTTTTAAACTTTAAATCTTTCATGCTAAATATTTGCATAATATATCTTATCCAAAGCTGTATGCTTTCAAAATATTCAAAAAGATCTTCTTCCTTAATTCATTAAGTTAGAATTATGTAATTCTAATTTCAGATTATTGATTTTCTATTTAAAGTTTGAAAATACTTGCTAACTCGAAGTTTAACAAGTCCATCGTCGTTCTCACAGACTTTAGGCATACGCTGATCAGACGCAAGACTAAAAATCTCCAAGTACTAAACATACTTGCTTCACCTCCCAGTGAAAATACTTTTTAAAAAATTCTTTTAAAATGGATATGGAAAGTCCGTTCCCCCATGGATCACAGTTTACCCGGCGGTTTCGCTACTATCTCAGTAGAATCGCTTGTAATCTCAGATTTCTCGTCACTCCTGAATTTCGCCATGGTTGTCGCCTTAGATCGCGGTCCACACGGCGGTTACGCTACTATCTCAGTAGAATCGCTCGTAGCCTTAGGCATCACGCCCCTCGAATTACGCTTCGGTTTCCAGATCGCAGTTTACTCGGCGGTTGCGCCACTATCTCAGTGGAATCGCTTGTAACTGTAGGCATCACGCCCCACGAATTACGCCAGCATCAATCACATAATCCCAAACACGATGATCCATCGTGGGGGATATCATATCAGTCCCATTGGACATTCCACTAATGGAATTCTACGTAGCTACGATTTACAATGGACACTCCACCGAGTTCCAATCACTTTCACATATAATAAATGGAAGGTACATTTCCATATCCTCAGTTTTTTAGAAAACATATGTCATATACATATAGTACTTCATTTCACATTTCGTACATATCATACCTATGTAAACTTACGCAGGACTTTCATAATAATGACTTTCTAAACTGATGGTTTTCGATTATATTCACATATATAAGTTACGAAAACTCATTTCACATTCACAACAAATAGAGGATTCCAAATTTTCCATCACGTTTAAAATTTTCCTCTAAATCGATTTGAAAATTTAAGGTTATCTCAAACCTAATTCACATTCATAATCCAATTCATTATCGACTTCACATTCGATTTGGATTTCACGTTACATCGTCAATTCTCAACACATAATTGATGTCTATCGATATATAACCTCTAAGCTCGTACGTCTCAGAGAAGGGTGTTAAGCTAAAAGAATAAATTCTCCGCCACCACAGATATATATTTAATAGAGATCAAATGATATGTCATCAATTCACAATGTTAGACATACAATCCCAATCGACTATCCAAAATTCAAAGCTGAACTTATATTGTTTTTGGTGTCAAAGTTAAACTCAATTTAACTCAAAATTCAATTCTTTGAAAAATTTCCAAGTTGAACTAATTGTTCAAATCTCTCAAAATAATATCTTTACAAGATATATAATTTTCACACTTAGCCATTTGAAACCAATTTCAAATATTCATTTTCCAATTTATCTCTAAAAGATAAAATTTCAAACCTTTCATTTCATATTGGAAAACATTTCCATACTTATTCAATAATAAGTAATTCACAAATTCTTTTATTTTCAACACTTTGAAAATATTCAATATACTTGAATCAAAATTAAGTATATATTTTACTCTTCAAGGAAATCATTCTTTTAAACACATTTATTTGAGTTAAAACGAATGTTGCGTAAAACATCGTTACGACAACTCAAAATCACTAGTATAGGGATTCGAATTTAAGATAGATATATAAATCCCAATACTGTAAACAACATTTCCTTCCGGAAACCATTTACTATAACAAAGTGTTATAGTCCATCATTTCCTTAATTTTCTCGAAAACGTCTATTTCAACAATTGAATGTTGAAATCTATGTATTCGATAGTTAATGCATTTTAAAACATTTTTAAAACCATTAACTTTTTCAACTTCAACTTAATTCATAGTTTGAATTCTTCATACTTTTCATAGTATTAGTTTTAAACCGATTTCAAACTTTTCAATATTAAGTTTTTCACTTAATTTAATTTTCCACACGTTTAATTCAAATTCATCATTGAATCTATTAAACCTATAATGGATTATCGTGTTGACAACTTCAAATTTGAAATCTAAATTTCATTTGAACTTTACATTTGCTTTCTATTTCAAAAATAGTCAACTAGTTCTTTAGTAAATTATTCATCGAATTGGTTCCATTAGATCCATATTTCCATATTAACTATTTTAGGCAATAGTTTTAAACTTGAAATATAAACTTTACATCAAACTCAGTTTGATTCATACAGTTAAATCAACAATTAAATTTCATTTCATAATATCTCTTCCCTAAAACATATCCGTTTTATTCAACAATATATTCACTGTCCAAAATCGTGAATATGCTTTGTCAACCAATTTTTTTTTATCATTTCTACAACTTATTTTTATTTTTAAAGGATTACCCACTGTCCAAAATCGTGGATATATCTCCTTTAATAAGTTATAACAAATTACTTACCAATTCAATTGGTTTCGAATTTATAAACAATCTTTACAAATTCCTTTCTATTTATAAAACTTCAATTTATAAATCTTTTATTAATTCTATTCAATTCAATTTATATAACTCAGTTATATACTCAAAAGTTCATATTATAAGTTAAATACTTATAATCCATTCATTTACTAACTCGTTCTTCACAACGTTTGAAATCAATTTCTCAAAAGAATTCAGAATCAAATTCTCAAGTTATAGTTCAATAATCCACTTGATTATAACCAAATTAACATATCCTTTTATTTCACAACTATTACTCGAAATATTCAAAATATTTGATTTAAACCAATTTAAACCAATTCATTAGTTCACTTAACTTATATTTCATTTTTCATAAACCTCAATAATTCGATAATGAGTTTCCGAACGATCGAAACTCAAACCTAAGAATACCTCACCGAATATAAACTATCGCACTTAAATTTAGAGAGGGGAACTTTCAAAATAATTCTAACTTTCAAAATACCTTTTATTTTAAAGAAAACAATTTTATACTTCTTTAAATTTGAAAAGCACGTTCTTTATAGTGGTTCTAGTAACTATTCATATTAAACATTATAAACTGAGCTTTGAGTAAACCAAAGCTCTGATACCACTTTTGTAACGACCCGCCGCTCTGACCGCCTCTAGTCGGTAATTAACCAACTAGAAACGTTCAAAATGACGGATTGTTAGTCAGTTTATAGAGTTTAAACAGAATCAGCCACAGAATCACAGAATAACATAATATTGTTCATAAATGAATTTTTCTTTTATATACAGAGTTTGTACAATGCATTAAATTTTTATACAGCGGAATATATCTTTTATTAAATACAAGAAAAATCTCTTTAAAACTTTAGTGAATGCCGAAATCCCCTCTCTCTAACTTCGCGGCCTGAAAATCTCCAAGCTGTAAAAATACTCGGTCTGACCCGAGCGTTAATTGCAAAACACAAAACACTCGAGTCAGGATTAATCTTAACTCAAGTAAATAAATTTGTAATGAACTGAATAAAATGGTAACAGAGATGACGAATCACATAAATCAATTTAAAATCTATTATGGATTTTTATATTAACAACTTCAAATTTTTATTCTCTGTCAATCCCGTGTGGCTGCAGTACACACGTATACTTTGCACACATGTGCACTGCCTCGCCAACATGTGTGCAAGCGCAAATCGGACAAATCACTGCAAACTCGACTCAACTCAATGCAATTCAAACTGCAAGTCCAAAACAGGTGCACAATGCACTAAGCATTGAATTAGTGCACAAATGAAACAACATCAGAGACAAAACAATTTACAGGTCTGCAGAAACATAAATACTTTACAGACTTTAAAACTTGTTTAAACATTAAAGTTTCATTTTTAAAAGCTTTGAATTCCAAACTGCATTTGAATTCAGTTTAATCTTATATTTGATTCAATTTTTAAATCTTTAAAATAAGAGTTTCATTCAAGATTTTAAAAACTATAAAATTACAGACTTTTAAAACCTGCAACCAATAAACCCGAGACACCCACTCTTTCACTTCGAGTTCTCATCTCACTTACTTCGAGTTAGAAGCACAACTAATGATCAACAAAGGGATGCAGACCCAACCACAGTGCAACCGAGAAGCATGCAATTATGTGTATACAGATGATCAGTGAGAAAAATCCAGGCACAACAAATGCAGTCAACACAGCAGCTCAAAGGCAGAGCATATGCCAACGCATCAAACTCAGGTGGACATATCAAAACTATGGAAATACAAGGTATTCAAATGAACACAGTAAGCTACTTGATGATCTCAATATAGCAATGACAGAGTACATGCAAATGAAGATCACAAATCTACATAAGAGAAGAACATCAACAATGACCAATGTGCACAGGTCAGAAACCACAATGTTCAAGTGTCACAAAAGTTCAAGTGACAAAATGCAAAGAGCAACAGTGAGTGGCAATGAACCATCAAGAGACTCAATGAAGTCAAAATATGCAACTACATGGACATAAAGGTCAATGCACTATGCAGAAATGATCAAGAATCAAAATAGAGACAAGGTAAATCAAGGCAGTGCATCAAATGACCAAGCTACAAGTATGGCAGTGAAACAACTCAAGAGATCAACAATGCAACACTTGATTGAGCTACAGATAGGTTTAGACTAAAGTTTAAACTTGCTTTCATTTATTTCTGAAAATATAGAACAGGTCTTAAACCAATGTTAAGCTTGTTTACAATTTTTTTTTTCCAAGCTACAGACAATCGTATGTAGTTCATAAACTATTAGAGTTACACCATTCTAAAGCAAACATTTAAGTTCAATTCAGTAAACAAGTTAAAGGCACTATTCAAGAATCAACATAAATCTGAAATTTTGAAGATCACATATGCACAGACATCTTCTTGTTTTACAGACATATATGTGCAGGTAATTGCATAATATTCATTTGTACTTTATAAGCATGAACACATATAATTATTCACTGCAACTTCATCTTCTCACATCAATACTCCACTAATAAAAACATCTTAACACCTGACATCCCCATGGATTAACAGATACCCCAAATTTCTTATTTCTGTTTAAACAGAAATGTGTTTTTTTTTTCGCCCCAACAGTTTATTTAAAACTGTAATATATTTTTTTTATCCAGTTTCAACATGTATTCTAGTTTTAAACTTGTTCTAAAAATTTAAGATATTTGAGATTAAGGCCAGTTACATTTGTTTTTAGAGGCACATATATACAACACATATGCACAGAGGTTCAAAACAAGTTCATGCAACAAAGTTTTCCTCATCTAGTAAAAAGGTACATCCAAATAGCATCTGTTCTTAACAATTTAAATTTAAAACAATAGCATCTGCTCTCATCAATTTAAATATAAATTTAAATAGCATTTGCTCTCTTCAGTTTAAATAAAATTATAGTATCTGTTCTTATCAATTAAAAAAAAACAAAAATTTGGGTAGCATCTGTTCTCAACAGTTCAAAACAAATTAATAGCATCTGTTTTTATAAAAAAAAAAATTACATAGAGTATCTGTCCTCAACAGTTTAATATCGAATTATCAGAGCAAACGATAGTAAATAACCCCAACAACCATACATGCAAATTAACCGAGCAAATGGAAGCCAAATAACACCAATTCATAGCATGCAACCAAAATTCAATTCGAACAAATTCAAAAACTTGCATTAAAATCAATCATGAGCCAAGAACTCACCTTTGCAAACGAAATGAAGAGCACGCAAGCACGCGATCGATATTGAAGCCGCGAGCGAATTTTTTTGAAGCCGAAGCCCTAGATTTTGAATCGAAGACGAAGAACGATTACACGGCCGCCATTTTTTTATTTCTTCGGTTTGATTAGGTAGGGTTTTCGAATGAATTGGTAAAGGGAGCTTCGTGTTTTTAAGCAGAAGGGGTCGTGATTTTAGCGTGATGAAAGGCAGGGTTTTAGGCGTAAATTAAGGCGTGTTTACAGCCGATCAAAGTAAGGTAATGTATACCTTATTTTTATATTTATTTTATTTATCTTTTCTCATTTATTTTTTTTCATTTTATATTCAATTGTTTTGTTTAATTTTTTTTTTCTTAAATAAACTTGTAAACGTTTTGCAATTCAATTATCAAGCACAAATTTATATCAACGTGTTTCTCAATTTATTTTATATTGATTAAAATTTTATTCCTTTATTTAAGTTAAAGAAAAACGTTATTAAACTAACCACAAATTTATTAATCTTCATAAATAATAATTCTTGTATCTAAATTTATTTTTCTTCTAAGTCATTAGCTCGAATTTTAGATACAACTTCAATATTCAATTTCAACTTCAAAGTTAAATTCAAATTCTATTCAACTTTAAATAGATTAAATTCTAAAATTTAATCTCCAACTTCATATTTTTATTGGAATTCAATTTAAAATTATCTCAAATATTTAAAATTAATTAAATATCTTCATTTTTAAATTGTTCAAAATTCAGGATCGTTACAAGAGAGAGAGCCAAGATGTTAATCTTGCATTCAATAACAAAACAAAGCCATATATAAATATAGATACAATACGAAAGATAAATTGAAACAAGGTGGAAATTAGAAGCAACAAAGAGCATCACCTAGCTTTTAATCAATTTTTCTTGACCTTAACACATCATGTGCTCGGCCATACAAACCTTAGGCTCAGCTTTGTCATGTTTCCAGGTGGGGAATGGATCAGGTTTGGAACATATAGGCACGGCTAGGTCAAAAATGTAAAGGGTTTGGAGTTACAAAAGGAAGAATGCAAAGAGGCTAGGCTTGAATGGAGTTTTGGTGCAACCATGGTCACGGCCTATGGTCCTATGGGCTCGGCTAGGGGCTGTTATAGGTCTGAACAGTGGGTAGTGTGATGGCTAGGGGTGTGTACTTGTTGGTGGTGACGGCTAAAGGTGGTGGCCGTGGCAAAGAAATGAAGGTGATGGTGAAAACTAGGCTAGGCTAGGAAATTTGGAGAGGTCTTCAATATTTTGTGGAGTTCGCATCATGGGATGTTCACCGCTTGTGCAAGACAAATGGGGAGGAGGGTGATTTGGCTATGGGTGGTGGTGGTGCTGGTCGCTGAGATGGTGGAGGGGCTATGGCCGAGCATAAGCATGAAGAAGTAAGGAAATTTTCAATGGAAAATTAATAAAAGGAAGAGGAAAAGAGTAGAATTTTTTTAAGAAGCCATTACCTTCTTCCTTTCAGATCTGAAACCTTACGTGAAAATTGAGATAAGAAGAGATGTTTTCTCACGAATTTTATAAAGAAAAAGTCACGGCTATTAGGGAGAAGTTATGGTAGAAAATTAAGGGATGGAAAGATAAAGAGGTAATAAATCAAAACGTATGCATGTCTATAATTAAAAATAGATAACGTATCTTAATTTGATTTGATTCCCATCTATTTATTAAAATATATGCCAAGAAAATAATTCAATAAATACATACCGTTTATATAAACACTATATAAATAAATAAGAAAACGGTTATAAAAACGTATAAATTAATTGCTATTTACATCTTTGTATGTTACTTAATTTACAAAGTATATATCTAAATTGAATGAAACAAAATGGACAAATGTTGTAAATATATACATAACATGTAATGTTACATACACACACACACACAATTATAACAAGATATATCAACCAAAAATATTACATATATTAACTAAAATAAACATTTAAAGGTATGTCTTTTAAAACAATAACGTATGTATATATTTGAAATTTCTTTCCAAGAAATAAATAGAGATCTAAATACTTATCCATTTAATTACTAAATGAATGTATAAATAAGAAAATAAGGCAAAGATAGATATTATGAAGAATAAATAAATAGTTTTAGGAAAAGTAGGAAATAAATAAAGAAAATATTTTATTTAATGGAGCTAGAATTAAAAATTGAAAACAATATACAATCAACAATTGAAAACTATAACTATACTTTAAAAGTATTTAAAAATAAAATAAATGCATAACATATCATGTTATACAAATCAGGACATGATTTTACAAACAAGAATATTATTTATATAGATTTAAAACAAACAAATTTGTTAAATAAAACAATTTACACACAATATTGTAAAAAACATAACTTTCACAATATTTATCCGATTTCAACGAAACGAAAAACAGTATTCTGAAAATTAAATCTATATTCATAATAAAATATAAAATTTCAAAAATAAAAATTTTAAAATTAAAAGTCAAAGTTTGACCATTTTGACCAAAAATCCACCTTTTTGGAAATATTCCATTTATTTAGGTTTGGAATTATAATTCACATGAAAATCAAAATTTATATTTAAAATAACAAAAATTATCCATTCAATAAATAAAATAAAGTTTTTAATTAGGAATTTCAATAAAAAAGATTAAAATATACAATTAAAGTAATTACAAAATACAGGGTTGTTACACTCTCCCCCACTCAAATCTTTTCGTCCTCCAAAAGGAACGAGGTATGGAAAACACAGAAAAAGATAGAATGAAATAGGATTAAGATAAAATGACAAGAAGATTAAAATTATACCTGATAACTGCTGTTGTAGGTAAGTTTAACAAGGTGGAAAGTAGGAATGGCCAGAAGGGAAAATAGGTTAAAAGACAAGGATGGACCATTATTTTAAAGCTATATAAATTTCAATTATTTAGAAAGGTAAAATAAATGATCAAAATATACTTTATATAATACTTTATCAAAACACTTTTATAACTCGATGTCGTAACAAATTTATCCTCGTTCCCGTAGACTCTGGCAGTGCGTTGATCAGGCGCAAAGCTAGAATTCTTTAGGTACTTAATAGACTTGTTTCAACACCTAGTGAAAATACTGGAAAAACTTTTAAAAACAGATATGGAAAGTACAATCCAAACAAAACAACGAAAACCAAAACCAAAACCTTTGTCTAATAATGGTTCGCAGATACACAATGGTTACGCCTAGGTCCCCAAGGAAACAATCCATATCCGTAAGCTTTCTAAGCCCTGCGAGTTACGCCATGATGACTAGTAGACCGTAGAATACACAATGATTACGCCTGAATCCCCCAGGAAATAATCCATACCCTTATTCCTTCTCAGCCAGGCGGATTTCGCTACTAATGCAACCTACATAGTTCACAGGATACACAATGATTACGCCTGGATCCCCAGGAACCAATCCGTACCCCTAGGCCATCTCAACCAGGCGAATTACGCTATGCAATCGCGCTAAAAAAACACCATGGGTTACGCCAGGGTGGGACACTCGAGTATCACATTCGAAAAATCAAAAATCAGAGAGAATAATATCGATAGAATGAATCCACAATGTGGCCACAGAACAGATATCAGGCAGAAGGCACTTTCCAAATATTTTCTTCGAAAATATGTATCATATAGTACTTTTTCAAATCACTTTCAAATATCATACTTATATAAAGTTTATTATATAGGATTTCATTTTCAAATCGAATACTTTTCAAAATCAATAGTATATCAAATCATACTTATATATACTTCGATTATACAAGATTTCTCTTTCCAAATTGAGTACCTTTCAAATCAATAGTTTTCAAATCAACATCATATTTATACAAATCTATTTTGTATAAGTTCGATAACTTTGAAATCAAGTATTTAGTAACACATGGTTAATCTATTTCAATATCAATTCAGTTTCCAAAATCAGATACGATTTCACTAAGTTATTTCTTCCAAATTAAACACTTCAATTTCAAAGTTTCCAAAAATAATACGTTTAGAAAATAACCCAAGTTTCCATATTAACATAATTTAAGTCAAACAAATTCATTTCCAAAATCATCATATAAATACTGGGTTTTACATTACAATCTATTTTCAAAGCCAAATATTTATCAAAATCAATTATACCCAAAATGGTTTCCAAATTTATAACTATCACTTTAAAACCTGTAAACTATTTATTTCAATTCAAAAGATCCAATTTACCTTTTGCAAATTATTTACTTAACAAAAGTTTCAAATTTATTTAAGCTATACTCTTCATAGTTTAAACATACAAAACTAAGCTTATATACTTTATTAAATATTTTATACTCTTCGAAATTTATTAGCTTTAAAAATTAAACCTTCATTTAGAAGTGTTCGAACCTTCAAAATAGTCGGTGAAATCAAATTTCAAATCCAAGAGTTGGAAATCATCAACAAATCAGTAAATCAATTTTTATAAACAGAGTTATGCTTAACTAAAATCGGAAACTCAACGATTGAACACCAGGCTCACTTCAAATCATTTCAAATATAGATACATACATCTTTCGAAAATCAAATCATACTTCAAAATTTGAAATCAAAACTGGTTTCACAAAATCACTCGCATAACAAAGCTACCAGAGTGGCCTCTACCCCACTCTGAAACTCGAAAATCAATGTCGATGATGCATGCACTCATCACCGGAATTATTTTCCAACGACAAAAGTGAGTTCTGGACTTCTATTTTCTTGAAAACTTCATTGAAATTTCTTCTAAATCATTGAAATTCATTTGAACTCTTTCGAAACATTTCATATCCGGAAAATACTTTTAAATCGTATTATTATTATATATTTTTAAAATCTCAAAACCAAATTTCAAAATACTGGAGTTCAATTCCTCGAAATTCAAATTCAAAATCCTTCAGTTATAAATCCTTTTATATAATCGAATTCCTTATAAATTTTCAAAACTTCAAATCCTTTCAAAATTTCAGACTCTCGTTTTTAAAAGGTATATAATCCTTATCGCAAACATTTCACTTTTATATAAAAATGCGGTCATCCTTATCAAAGTAATAATTTCAATGTATACACAATTTCAAAATACAATCAACAATTTTTTTTCAAGGGATGATTCAAGGATGGATTTCAAAACAAACAGAGATTCAAATTTATAGGAACCCTACTCAAATATAATTCTAATTCAAAGTTAAGCTCGAACGAAGATGAGATAATTAAATTACCAAATAGAAGATGGATAAGCCTATAAAAATGGCGGGCGACCATAACCGGGCCAACCGTGACTTCCGGAATATAATCAACGCAGAAATCTAAGGCAAATCGACATTCGATCGCTGGAGATAGAATCTAGGTATAGCAGAAAGTAGATGGCATCGTAAACCGAGGATATAGAAATCTCCGCTGAATCAATGCCAATAGTAAAAGAGTTAGATCCCTTTACAAATCATTCAAAGGTTTGCGGAATCACCAATCTTTAGAGTTATGGAATGCTCCAAAATCAAAGGATAAAATAGGGATGCCAAGACTGGATTTCAGAACAAGTGGGAGCGTTCCAAAGTCCAAGGAATCCTAATCGATAAGAATCCTAACCAAGAGATTACTAACAATATGGATACATAAGGGATGAAGTTTAGAAAATCATGATTTCAAAATAAGAAAATTTTATACCAATATAATCTTTAAAATCCTTTAAAATCACTTGAAAATCATTTTATACTTCGAAAATACGTTCTCTCACGAGGAAATGATTCTGAGATTGATTTCACTCATTTTAGGGTATTTCTACCCTATCTCTAATGAGCTTTTTTCTCCACGGGCTAAGGTTTGTCTAAAACCAAAGCTCTGATACCAAATTGTACAACCCACTATTTTGGACCATTCAAATTGATAATAATCCACACATATCAAACTTGAATAATTCAAAATAACAGATTGTAATAAAATTTGGAGCAAATAAAATCATTCACAGAATCACAGACATAGAAATATTAGAATACTCGCAGCGGAAATAAAATACCATAGTAGTTCATGAAGCTACTATATACATACTCTCAAAACATATACAAAATCTTATAGTAAAATAGATACAATAGAAGTTAGGATACATAAACAACAATACAACGACCGATACCGAATAGGAACTAACAGGAAGAAGTAGGCGAATAGATAAACAGATATGCTCCAGCAAAACGCTAGCTCCAGAAGGTGAATCCAAAGCTGTGATCCTCAGCCTCACTCGAATGTAAAGTAAAACACAAACACTCGAGTCAGGACATACATACTTATACAATGTAAACCAACTCAAGTGAACCGTAATAGCAATGCACAATGACTTAAAGGATGCTTGGGATCGCCCATCCTTTAAGGATCAGTCAAACCATCAATTAAGTAGTAATAAACACTATCCTAGAAATATCCATATTAAAAGTAAATAATGAAAATAACAGGGTTATTGTGACTAGCGTAGCATAGAGCTACAGTAACCGCTCACCTCTAGCCACACTCTTAAAATCAAAGGTGTGCATCAAATAATCACAAGGAAATCACATGACACATAAAGCAGTGTACCCATGGTCATAAATTTCAAAACGATTTATAATTCCGAATTAAAATCATTCATTCAAACCATTAAAAAGTGAAGTCATTATTCCTTCAAATCAAATATTCAATTCCCAAAAATTTAGCCTTTTCTATGTTCATTTATTCAGTTAAACACTTCAAATATTGAAAGTCTAGATTTACAGTAGAATTTCAGCCACAGATAAACTTCAATTTAAACCGTTTTTAACTATTAAAATTTCATATTTCCACTATAAAAATGGTCATTTAAATACCCTTGAACTTATGATTTTTATAAAGTATATTTCACAAATAAATATCAATAATTTCACTTATTAAATTCAAGTGTACAAATTTCCCATTCTTTACCTTTTAACAATTATTTATAACTTAAATTTCAAATTACCATTTCATACATTAAACTAAATTTTCCTTTTATTTAAATACTTAAACTTCCATTTTAAAACCAAATCTCACAATTCCAAGTCAAGTTAAATTCCAAATTTCCATTTAACTATCCATTTGCTTAACATTCTAAACTAATTAGATAAATTCAAAATACACTGTAAGTTGCTTAACTTTATTTTACAAATAACTTGATATTTCTATTACTTTATATTTATACAATTCATACATGAATTATATTAATTATGAAGTTAAGCTTATGATTCCATTTTTACTTAAATTCCAATTTTTAAGTTAAATCAAACTTCCACACTACAACTCAAACCATCTACTAACTTATAACATTTAACCTTTTAGAAAATCATTACTTAATCCAATATAAGTTAAATTTCATATTTTTTTTATTTCATTTACAATACGTGAAGTTTATAAAAAAACATATTTTGAAATCAACCACGGGTTCGGATAATATTTCACACCTAAATCAAGTGATACGGAACTTATCATTTAAATCCGTAATCAGTAAAATTTCCGGGTTTTAATTATTTCAAACCGGAAATCCCAAGACAAATACAAATAAATAAAAATCACCCAGGCCTATCATTGCAGCCCATAATGATTTTTCCTATTCTATAGTCCGTTCGGATATTTATCATTTCAACCCATAGCGATTCTATTCTCCAGGGAACTTGCGGTGTGAGAAACAGAAATAATTACACAGTATAACAGAATAAAACATAACAGATGATGGGACAAGTTTATAACAGGGTTTAACATCACATAATTAACATCACAGGCAGCTATAACATGATATAAAAATTCTACACATTCACTTGTTGTCACTTCACTAATTATATAAGTATAATGTCATGAGTGAAAACTCACCTTTCATGCTGGAGTTAGCAAATCAAAACACACAAACAAATACCAGAAAGCACGATACGACTTTTGATTCAAGTGGAGAGAGATCCAAGATGTTAATCTTTCATTCAACAACAAAACAAAGCCATATATAAATATAGATACAATACCAAAGATAAATTGAAACAAGGTGGAAATTAGAAGCAATAAAGAGCATCACCTTGCTTTTAATCAATTTTGCTTCACCCTAACACATCCTATGCTCGACCATACATGCCTTAGGCTTGGATTTGGCATGTTTTCATGTGGGAAATGGATCAGGTTTGGAACATATAGGCACGGCTAGGTCAAAAATGTAAAGGGTTTGGAGTTACAGAAGGATGAATGCAAAGAGGCTAGGCTTGAATGGAGTTTTGGTGCAACCATGGTCACGGCCTATGGTCCAATGGGCTCGGCTAGGGGCTGCTACAGGTCTGGAAAGTGGGTTGTGTGATTGCTAGGCATGTGTACATGTTGGTGGTGGTGGCTAGAGGTAGTGGTCGTCGCAAAGAAATGAAGGTGATGGTGAAAACTAGGCTAGGCTAGGAAATTTTGGAGAGGTCTGCAATATTTTATGGAGTTTGCACCATGGGATGGACACGGCTTGGGCAAGACAAGTGGAGAGGAGGGTGATGTGGCCATGGGTGGTGGTGGTGCTGGTCGTGGAGATGGTGGAGGGGCTATGGCCGAGCATAAGCATGAAGAAGCAAGGCAATTTTCAATGGAAAATTAATAAAAAGAAGAGGAAAAGAGTAGAAAATTTTTAAGAAGCCATTGTTAGGAAATCAGTTCTGTGGTTTCGATGATAACAACTATACAATGGAAATAAAGTATGCATATATATATCTATATTTACAGGCAATTGTTAAAGTAAACATCACCAAAGAGAAAAGAACAAGACTCAAAAGAAGTATCAAGAGGCTACAAGTCGATAGAATCAAAAGAGGAATGACACAGGCATAGGAAAAGCAACATGCACAAATCTAGACATCTGAGTGCACTAGCTAGACGTCTTATTGATTCCTCCATTTTGCAAATCAGACAGAATCATACGTCTGGTTAATATACTCAGACGTCTGAAAAGCAACCATATATAAAAAATATATGAGAGCCAGGCGTCTGAAACATTTTCCAGACGTCTGATTTTGAACTCGGCCATGTATATTCAAAGTACAACTATCACAATTGAAAAGACACGTTCGCTCCTCTTCACTGCAACTCTTCATCACCATTAGAAGCGACCTTAGAGCACTTACTAACAGATGAAACTACACAAAGGATCTCTCTACCACTATAAATAGCATCAGGAATTAAAGAGAAGATCTTACCTTACTCACTTATACTCTTTACTCTTATACTCTGATTAATACTTTATCTCTATCAATCTAATGCCTGTATTTTAGTCTTCCATATACTCAAAACTCTTCAATCAATATTACATATATATATATATATATATATATATAGATTGGAAGCACTTGTACTCAACAGTCAATATTCGTATTGTAGAACACACACTTGACAAGAACAAGCTTTTGTAACCAAGCCTATTCCTCCAGACGAAGTGAGGGTGTTTGATAGTTAAATTCCAAAGAGGAGCTTCGAGACTGGACGTAGGACGGGAGGTCCGAACCAGTATAAAATCCTAGTGTGATTATTTCCATTTACTTTGCTATTATCATCTATCAAATTTATATTAGGTACGTTATATAGTTAGTCCACCTATACTTGCATATATATACACTACACGATCCACTCATATAGATTTACAATTGGTATCAGAGCCAAGTTTGATCAAAGAACAGTAACACGTTTTTGAATCACTTTAATATGGCAATTATTTTTCAAGAAGGACAATCCACAGCACGACCCCCACTATTTAATGGATCTAACTATGCATATTGGTCAACACGTATGAGAATTTTTATGGAAGCAAATGGTCTAGAAATTTGGTCAGCCACACAAGATAAATATGAAGCACTTACAACTGCTATGAACACAAGGACCGATGCACAAAAGACCTTAGAATCAAATAATGCTAAAGCTATGAATGTTTTATTTTGCTCTCTAGACAAAAATGAATTTCACGTGTCATGTTATGCACAACTGCATTTGACATTTGGCATACCTTACAAATTACACATGAAGGTACAGCAAAGGTCAAACAAACTAAGATTTCAATTTTGCAAAACCAATTTTCGTCATTCAAAATGAAACAAATGAAATTATTGTTGACATGTATTCTAGATTTCAAACTACCCAACATGATCTTATGGCATTAGGAGTTAAGTTTACTGATTTTGATTTAGTTTCTCGAATACTCAGCTCTTTAACATCAGATTGGGAAAGGAAGGTTTTAGCTATTGAAGAAGCTAATGATCTCTCTACTCTCAAAGTTGAAGAGTTGATAGGAAATTTAATGTCCTATGAAGCTAATTTGCAGGCACGAAAAGAACTGAATTCGGAGAAAAGAACATAGCATTCCCAACAACAAAGAATGATGACTCTGACTTAGATGAAGAAGAGATAGTCTTCATTGCCAAGAATTATAATAGATCCAAGAAATTTAGAAAGATGACCAAATTCTAAAAAGAGGGGAAGTCCAACATAACAAACCTATCTCAAATCAAGTGTTATGAATGCGATCAATATGGACATATGAAGAAGGATTGTCCAAAACTCAACAATGATAAAAAGAAGAACAAACTTGAAAATTTCAAAAAGAAGAAAGCTTTCAAAGTAACTTGGGATGACTCAGACTCTTCATCATCTGAAAGTGATACGATAGTGACGGAGAACAAGCTAATGTGTATTTTATGGCACAAAATGATGAGGTGTGTCCTGACCTTAGCATGGTATTAGATGATAAATTTAGGCAAATTAAAAAAATGAACAAAGAATATATAGTCAAAATAAATAGACTAGAACTAGAAGTAGGAATGCTAAAAGATGAAAAAATTATCCTAGAAGAAGAACTTGAATTATCCCAAGATAAAATCAAAAATAATTTAATAGAAAGTGAGGCTATTACTACTGATTTTGAAAACAATAAAATAGTGAAGGATAATTTGTTAAAAGAAAACGTTGACTTAAAAAACAGTATTGAAATATTGAAAATTGAAAATTGAAAATGTAGAATTAAAAGAAAAATTAAATAAAATAACAAATAATGTAAAATTCGAGATTTTCAACTTTCGAAAATCGACATTAATATGTCCACTGTATCAACTGTCAAACAATCGAAGGCCAGAAAACCTAATTGTTAGGGTTAAAAAAGAAAAGGTAGAAGAAGAAACAACAGAACAATATCAGAATCTCACAATCGTAGCGGAACAACATATAATAGATAAATGAATAATCTTTAAATCAAAAGAACTGTATCAATTTATTACATTACATCACATTACATTACATTATCAGAGTTTACAACAACAAATAGCTGAAAAGAAATACTATATACTAGTAGATACGATATGCCATCCAGCTCGCCTCTTTAGCTCCACAGCTTCTCCTGAATTCCAGAATGACCTGATAACCTGACTCTAGACTGCCCGTGTGGAAATTGGTGGGCATCCAGAGTTTAGGAAGGAAACAATAAACTCCAGGTCAGTCATGGGACTGGTGTGGGAACTTAAAATAGTTATTCTTTAAAAACAAACAAAGAAATATTTTAAATTAGATCCGCAATGCTTTTTGAAAATGAAACTACCATAAGGCCTCCGCACATACACACAATGCAAACGAAGAATCGGAGGAGATTTCTCCTTATGATAGTTAAATATGCTTGATATGCAAATTTCTTTGATATTATTACTATAAGTGCAAAGTGTAGGAAAACATTTTGAAAATATGATATAAATCTTAGCCAACATACGACCAGTATCGTATGCCTACTATAGCTACTATCTAAACAGTTGGGCACCACCATAAGTAAATGGCAAGTTATACAACTAAAACTGTACAGGGCTCGTATTGTTTCTTTGGATTTTCCAACAAATGGTCAGGCCAACGAACTTCCCATTGTCACATGGATACGCCTCTGGAGAGACGCCCCGAGAACCTAACCGGATCTCTGCCAACACAAGGACGGATTACCTCTGCAAAAGTAGATAACTACTGACACGAGTATGCCATCCTCCGGTTGTAAACAACCTTTATCTGAGGATCCTCAATACTAACAACCACAAAGAAATAAATTTGCAGCCACAACATAGGTTAAGTATCTGGGCTCCATACCGTGATACCACCTCTATCCAGAAGGCAATGACATACCCTAAGGGGCGCTACTCCCTAAACCTTGCTGCATTCTTCATGTTTCGACCATTTCCGGGGTGTGAGGTCTGACGAAGTCTCGTCCACAAAGCTATTCTTTTCACAAAAGCTATGCTTTGATCAACAAATGATCAGCAGCACTTCATATGCCACATTACCAAATTGGGAATGTATCACTAGTAACCATCAACTACATAACCTCTGAGCTCGTACGTCTCAGAGAAGGGTGTTAAGCTAAGAGAATAAATTCTCCGCCACCAATAGAAATGTGTTTGACAGAAACCAGCTTTACATCTCAAATTGTAACGTCAGACACACATCCATACAAGTCCATTCCGGGATCGAACGGAACTGAAGGCACTTCCAAAGAAGCCCTTGCAATCCAGGCATTCACTAATCACGTCTGGAATACCCATCACAAAGGGTGATAAAATCTCTATATCGGGGATCAGCCGATGCAGAGACATTCGACGGTAATCCTTCCATTTTCGAAAATATTCGGTCTTCAGCACCGGTCTTCAAATGATATCCATTACGACGTATCACTATTGGGAATGTGATTTATGACTCAAAGGTCCTTTCCCGGCTAAACCGAATAACGAACGTTTATTTTAAAAATAAGTGTAGCATTCAAATTCAAGCAAATCACAACAATTACCCATTTAAAGGTAAATATTGATAGTCGGTTATTTTAACTATCAATAGATATGCACAACATCACCAGATTCCAAATAATTTCCCAAATTATTATTTTCCAAAAATATCTTTACAAGATGTATTTTTCCACACTTCAACCATTTGAAAACAAATTTCAAATCACTTTTCACCTTTACAACCTTTGAAAACAAATTTCAAATCATTTTCCTTACGTGGAAACACTTCCATTATTTATTCATTTTCACTTTCATTTCAAAATGGTTCATTTAAACCAATTAAATAAATCCTTACCGATTTACTTTAAATTTACGTTCCAAATCCGTAAATTTATTTCCACACTTCAAAAATAAATCAATGTTTATTTTTTTAAAAACAAATTTCCCTTTCCTTTATAAATTCCGTGGTGAATTTAAATTTCCAAATATCCACTGATATACGATTTTCAATCGATTTCAAATATTCACTTTCAATTTATGTTTAAAAGAAAAAATCTCAAAACATTTCACTTCATATTGGAAAACATTTCCATACTTATTTAATAATAAGTAATTCATAAATCTATTTATTTTCAACATTTGGAAACTATTCAATATACTTAAATCACAATTAAGTATATATTTTATTCTTTAAGGAAAACATTCTCTTAAACACATTTATTTGAGTCAAAACGAATGTTGCGTAAAACATCGTTACGACAACCCAAAATCACTAGTATAGAGATTCGAAATTAAGATAGATATATAAATCCCAATACTATATTAGACATTTCCTTTCGAAAATCATTTACTATAACAACAGTGTTATAGTCCACGATTTCCTTTTATTTCTCGAAAACGTGTATTTCAACAATGAATGTTGAAATCTATGGTTTCGATACTCAATACATTTTAAAAAATCTTTAAATCATTTAATTCTATTTAAAATATCACTTCCCCAAAACATTTCTTTAATATATTATTCATTGTCCAAAATCGTGAATATACTTCGTTAACCAAATTCAACATTTCTACATATTTTATTTAATGGATTATCCACTGTCCAAAATCGTGGATATATCTCCTTTAATAAGTATAATAATTAATTTATCAAAATAAGTGGATGTCAGATTTATAAAACAATGTTTATAAATTCCATTTATATTCTATAACAACTTCAACTTATAAAATTACTTTATTAACAAATTCTATCCATATCCCATTTACACGACAAAATCCAAATTATAAGCAAATTACTTATGATTCTCTATTTACAAATTCATTCATTTTATAACTTCACATATCGTAGATTCTATCCTTTTATAAAATCCATTTATAACATCATTTTAAAACGTCTTTAAAACTCCTTTATAATTCCATAACTTTGATTTATAAAAATCCAATTTTTATAAATCTTATATATAAAGCTTTTATAATAAATTCAAAAATCTCTATTTAAACTGTTTTATAAAATCATTAACTCCATATTTCCAAAAATCAATTTTCAACTATATTTCTCAAAAATCATAATTTTTATAACATTAAAATTATAACGTTTATTTATTTAAAATGAATCATTTTCAAAATTCAATAAAACGTATACTTTCAAAAATCACTTTAAAAATCCTTTTAAAATTTGAAAATCATCACTTTAACACTTTTAATTTTCCAAAATAGGCCCAACTCTGCAATGGCACTAAATATAACAATCACGACATCCAAAACATCGTATATCATATGATAACAGAATTATCACAATATCTGTAAATAAATCAATACGGGTGTGGAATCCAGTTGGATCCCTCCAACCTGTTTCCCTGCATCCACAGATGTTAGCACAATACCAATCCCGTTTCAAGATGGAATATCCCAGTACATGGGTTTATATAAAATATTATCCGCTATTGTGCGACGCAATAGGGTCTGATCCGCTATATAATGCGGGAAATCATCTCCAAGTACACATATAATACCCATTCCACTTCAAGGTGGAATATCGCGGTATATGTGTTTATTAAATAACATCCGCTTAATATACGGCGTATAGGGTCTATTTCAAAACAATAGATAATAATTTATCATCCAAGCATACAATCAACACAATCGAGCAATTTTAAATCTAACTATTTAAAATTTTAATCGAAACAAAATTCGATTGATTGAGAAGTTCTCACCTTTCTTCCAATAGCGGTTTCAGCGTTTCATTCCGAATAAAATTAAACAAGCGTTTAATTTTATCCAAAATTTTCACTAGCTCCAATCAACTCCAATCTAGCTCCATCGCGTAGTATTCGTTAATATGAACCTAACGCAACTTGTTTCGTAAATTTTCGACCTCGTATGAACAAGTTATAGCATTTTAAACATTACACAATTTTAAATATAACTAATTTCTATTTTTTTTCTTTTTAAAACCTTAACCGTCTCGGCCGTTGCTTTCATCCAAAATAGATCCTGGCCGCATGATGCTCCCTTCTATCTTCTTCCAGGTGAATACATGCGCGACCCTAAACCCATTGCCACCGTTCGAAATTTGCAAACCGCACCTACCAACGACGTCGAGAAGTTGATCAGGGACCGCCGAATGGAAGCTCTTCTCGAGCTCGACCTACGCCTGCAACCTTGTCAAACTCGGCTGCACATGTGCCTCGAGAAACATGTGCAAACAGCTTACGTTCAAATGATGATTGTCGTTGATTCGTGATGAAATTTACGATCATAGCCGTTGAATCGATGGATCTCGCCAAGCTCTACAACTTTGTAGTTGAAGCTATTAGCTAATTGTCGATGGATCATGAGATATTAGAGGAGAAACGAGATGATTTTTCGGCCATTAAAGTGTTTCTGGCAGCCGTGACCTAGGTTGCTTAGGGTTTTGCAAAATAAAAGAAATGAGGTCCTTATATAGAAAATTACGCGACACTATTCACCCGAAATTTTTCCAAACTCCAAACAAAGCGTGCCGCCTGACGTTTACAATGTTTTACCCCCATTCCGAACACAATGGAATATATATCGGGAACCAATTCGATCATATTTGAAAGATAAGTTTTCAAATCGACTATTTTAAATTTAAAATTCACTTAAACCGATTTCAATGCGTTTTACTTTGCCCCGGACAAACCGTAAATATGATTGACACGAAATTTGAAATCTTACAATAACATAACATTATGGATCCGATGAAACTGGTTTCGTTGAAATCTGAGACTGTTTGCAAAATGACTATTTTTACTCGTCAATTAAATATTAAAATATTCAATTTCCACAAATTAACTTTTAATTAAATTTTAAAAGTTCTATAACATCATTCTAACTCCAATATGATTTAATACAACTTTATAAATCATTTTTAGTCACATTAAACCCAATTTTCAATTATTTCTGTAATTTCAAATATTAAAGTATCGATTTAATTATCCAATTAAATCTAGATATTCGAAATAAAATTTATTCGATTTACAAATTTTACTTGTTAATATTTAAAATCAATTAAATATACGAATTTCAAATGACAAAAATTCTGGGTTGTTACAAATAATGTGTCAAATTTTAATAAAGGAAAACAAGATTTGAAAAATCATATCAAAACTTCAAAACCATTAGGAAATAGAATTGGAGTAGGATTTAAAAATCCTTCTAAACAAAAAGGAAATGATGCTAAAAATATTAGTTATATAAAACTAAAAGTTTACCTAAGTCTAAAATGAATACGAAAAATATGAAAATTTGGATTCCTAAGACAAATAGTAATTTGATTAGACAAAAGCATATTAATAATTTCTTAGAAAATGTAGTCTATAATAAAAATTATATTTATAATGGTACAAAACCATCTTGGGTATGGTTACCTTCTCCTGACAATTAGGACCATAACAAAATATATGGGTACTAATTAAAACATCTTTTATTTTGCAGGTACCCAAAATAAAAAATAAGGAGAAATGGATACTAGATAGCGGATGCTCCAAGCATAAGACCGAAAATTCAAAAATGATATCAAATATAACATTCATCAATGATGGAACGGTAACCTTTGGAGATAATTCAAAAGGTTATGTTGTAGGCATTGGAGAAGTCATCAACTCTGGTATATTTAACTCTGCTATTATTACAAATGTTTTATTATTAGAAAATCTAAAACACAACTTACTAAGTATTAGTCAATTATGTGATAAAGGTTTTCAAATAAATTTTGAAAAAGATAGAAGTAATATTTTAGATAATAAAAAACCACTTATTTTTGAAGGTGTTAGAAACAAAAATATTTATGTATTAAACATGAATATAAATAAAAATTCGAATTTATGTTTAACCTCCAAACATGATGATCCATGGCTATGGCATAAACGATTTTGTCATATCAATTTTAAAAATATTAATAAATTGGCAAAATATGAACTAGTTAGAGGTTTACCTAAAATAAATTATAAAATAGAAAATTTATGCGACGATTGTCAAATTGAAAAACTTAAGAAAAGCTTTTTTAAATCTGAATATAATATTTCTACGAAGAAACCATTAGAATTATTACATTTAGATTTATTTGGTCCAACACAAATACGATCTATAAATCATAACAAGTATGTCTTTGTAATAGTTGATGATTTTTCAAGATACACATGGACTTTGTTTTTAAAACATAAAAGCGATACTTTTGGTATGTTTATGATATTTGCTAAAAGAATTAAAACACAAATGGATTTAAAAATTAAAAATATTCGAAGTGATCACGGAGGAAATTCGAAAACGATCTTTTTACTAATTTTTGTAATAAGAAAGGAATAACTCATAATTTCTCTTTCCCTCGCACACCTCAACAGAACGGTGTTGTAGAAAGAATAAATCGCACATTACAAGAATGTGCACGAACATTACTAAATAGTAGTGGTCTACCGAAACACTTTCGGGCTGAAGCTATTACCACAGCTTGTTTTGTATTGAATCAGGTAACATTACGTCCCATGTCTAAACAAACTTGTTTTGAAATATTTTTTTGGTAAAAAACCTAAAGTATCATACTTTAAAAGTTTCAGTCCAAAATGTTTTATATTAAATACAAAAGATAACTTAGGTAAATTTGACCCGAATGCCGATGAAGGTATCTTTGTTGGATATTTGGATCGTAGTAAAGCATATAGAACTTTTAATAAAAGAAATAATATTATTGAAGAAAGTTTACATGTTTCGTTTGACGAAAATCTTTTTAATCATCATACTAATTATGAAGAAGAAATTATTCCACTAACAAATTCAACAAATTCTATTAATAATGAAACAAATGTTCAAAATAACACTTTGGTATCACCCCTAGAATTCTTAAGAACCATCCAAAAGATAATATTATTGGAGATCTCAATTCTAGAGTAACTAGAAATCAACTTAATCAGATAAGCCATATAGCATTTATATCAAATTTTGAACCAAAAAATTATAAAGAAGCTTCAAATGATAATTTTTGGATAATTGCTATGCAAGAAGAATTAAATCAATTTGAACATAATAATGTTTGGGAATTAGTACCAAGACCTTAAGATCAATCGGTTATAGGAACAAAATGGGTGTTTAAAAACAAAGCAGACGAAAACGGAAATATTGTTAGAAATAAAGTACGTTTAGTTGCTCAAGGCTATAATCAAGAAGAAGGTAGCGATTATGATGAAACCTTTGCCCCAATAGCTAGATTAGAAGCCATTCGTACATTACCCGCCTTTACAACTCATCACAATTTTAAATTATTTCAAATGGATGTCAAAAGTGCTTTCTTAAATGGTTTTATCACTGAAAATGTATATGTAGAACAACCTTCACTATTTGTTCACGAAAAATATCCAGATCATGTTTTTAAATTACACAAAGCACTATATGGATTAAAACAAGCCCCTCGTGCATGGTACAAATGTCTTAAAAATCACTTAATAACATCTGGTTTTCAAATAGGCAAAATAGATACAACTTTGTTTATTAAAAGAGAAAATGATGATATTTTAGTTGTACAAATTTATGTTGATGATATCATTTTTGGTTCAACCAACGAAAACCTATGTAATCAATTTTCAAATATTATGAAAAATGAATTTGAAATGTCACACATGGGAGAATTAAATTTCTTCTTAGGTTTACAAATAAAACAACTTGAAAATGGAATTTTTATTCATCAAGAAAAATATTGTAACGATCTATTACATCGTTTTGAAATGGATAAAACTTCAAGCAAACCAACACCAATGAGTACCATTATTCACTTAGAAAAAGATGATAATGGAAAAGATTTTGATGAAAAATTATATCGAAGCATGATTGGTTCTTTTCTTTATTTAACGGCAAGTCGACCCGATATTATGATGAGTGTATGTCTATGTGCTCGATTTCAAGCAAAACTAAAAGAATCTCATCTAAGAGCAGTTAAGCGTATTTTATGTTATCTATCTAGTACTAGAGATTATGGTTTGTTTTACCCTAAAGAATCATCGTTTGAACTAGTTTCATATAGCGATGCGGATTTTGGTAGATGTAGAACAGATCATAAGAGTACTAGTGGAACTTGTCAATTTATCGGACAATCTTTAGTTTCATGGTTTAGCAAAAAGCAAAATTGTGTTTCGTTATCTACTTGTGAAGCCGAAAACATCTTCGTAGCTCTAGCATGTGCACAAGTGATATACATACAACAAACACTAACGGATTTTGGCAAAATTATCAACAAATCTCTGATATATTGTGATAACACGAGTGCTATAAATTAATCAAAAAACCCTGTTAATCATTCACGAACTAAGCATATAGATATACGCCATCAGTTTTTATGAGACAATATTGAAAAAGGAACTATTTCATTAGAATACGTAAATACCGAAAATCAAGTAGCAGACATCTTTACGAAACCACTAAATGAACAATCTTTTATTAAACTCCAACGAAATTTAGGTATTAGCTCATTTCAAGATCTTCTTCCTTAAAATTAATCAATGTTTCACTTTAAGGTTATGATTAGTTGTTTATTTTACTACCATAAATTATACTTAATAATTTATGAACCTTTTATTTTTTTAGACAGTTAGTTTGTCTATAAATAATTCTTTCAACTTATATATAAATAGGTATACAAAACTATATACACACAATTCATATCTTCCTTAAAGAAACAAAATATAGGCATGTCTTCTGGGTACTCTTATATATCCATCTCCATCTCAACACCAACGACGGACAGCTCGGTTGACACGCCACAAAGGCTTCCTACACCTACACCAAAGCAGGGGCCAACGAATAGGTGGTCCTCGTATCATACGGGTTTTACTCCCGATAACAAGAAGACCAAAAGATCTCTGTTTGTCTCTCCTAACACAAAGGAGAAAATTAATGAAATTCATCATTATCAGAAACAACAGATAGATCTTCAACGAGAACTATATTTCGAACAAAAAGTTACACCACGTCGGCTAAGCTTTTTGGAGCAAGTAGCGATGAAGTTTTGTTCGTCACAGAAGAAAGATATCCATGAACCGCTACCAAAACCTTGTAGTTCTCTAGATCCCTCGTTTTCATATCGTTCACCTTCTGACCCTTCACCAAGATGATATCCTGGCTCCCCGAGAACCCATGAACGTGGAAATATATGGTCTCCACTTAAATTATGGATGGATGACAAGTCAGGAGATCGCAAAACTTCATCGCCTTCTAAATAAATTATATTTGTTATTGTATATAACTATGATGATATGTTCTTTTATTTCACAACAATAAAATTATTTGTTATAAAACATTCGAGAAATAAGCAAAACCATCAAATTTTAGGCTATTTTTAGTCACACTGCTTATTTCAGACCTCTGACTATGGCCTTCAGACGTCTGACATAATGATATACGTCTAAAATTTAAGCACTGTGCATATGTCAGACATATGATATACCCCCCAGACGTCTGGAATTTTGCTCTTCTTCTCCAAATAAAAATCAGAGAATTTCAAACGTTTGAAATAAGATCCATACGTCTGCCTTAGTTCTCTGCCATGAAGATTTTCAAAAATAAACCAAACCAAACGTCTGATTTTTATACCCAGACGTCTGATAAAACTATCTGCCTCTCCAATTTTACAAATTCGATCAAACCAGACGTCTAAATTTATCTGTTATACTTAATTTAGGGCAAACCAGACATCTGATTTCCAATCCAGACGTTTGATTCCCAATCGGCCATTTAAATTCGCTCAGATAACGTCATTATTTTCTTTTATCTCAAAATTGTTCAAACCTATGATTTTCTCAGACACGATTTTCTTTCCAAAACATCATCTTTAAGCAAATCAAATCATAATGCCTCCTCGCACTAAGAATCCTAAGGTGTCAAAACGAAAACAAGACCAACCGACCTCATCTTCAAATCCTTAGGTGTGCTCCGATGAACAGATCGAAAGGTGGATGAATAAAGCACCGCATTTCATCAAAAGGTATGAAGACATCCAGAAGAAAAAACTCCACGTAGATCCATTCAACAATATCCTTAAATTTCCTATGTATGATTTGAATGAACTACGTGAAAATGCCGGGTTGGAAACCCTATTATTTCACTTCTAATGATATCCAAATAGACCAATTAGCCATATTTCTTTCTATGTGAATTTAGACAGTACTTCAGTGCGGAACATTGAAAGTGACAATAAATGGCTCTGGTCTAGCGTGTATGGGAACACGATTAGATTAACTCCGGGCATAATAGGTCGAACCCTAGGATGCTCTGACACAGGGGAAGATTTATACAACATTCCCGATATACGCTTCATGCCATGAAACAGTATTACTCATAAATTTTGGTAGGACGAAATGCCAAAATTTTCCTCCACATATCTTTGTCCAAAAGCTCGACTCCTAAATCGAATGATAATTAATATAATTGTTCCACGAATGGGAAGTCACGAGCAAATCACCGAATTAGAGCACAAAACCCTATATGCTCTATTTAGTGGAACAAGGGTAAATTGGGCCTAATTCATCTTCGACGAGCTCAAGCATTTTTGGACTCGATCACGGCCATCAATTATTTACCCACTTATATTATGAGACTTCTTCATGCATATAACATTCCTTCCTACCTATCAACCTTCGAAAAAATATGCCAAAATATGCTTCCACCAAATTCTTCTCTCTGATGCACCTACTCGAAATTCCCCCAGAATTCATGACCTTTGAAGATTGGTCGCACAATCGTCAATCAAGATGAGTTGAGCCTCCTCCTCAACCGCACATTGAACCATCCCAAGAGAAGGAGCAACATCGAGAAGCAACTCCACCTCCTCCCGCACCATTTGATTATCCGGGACAAGATTAAATTATAGGGACTCGAACAGATACAAATCCAAACGAAAGTGTTCGAGATCTCACCCTTCGAAACCAACATATTCTATCCCAAATTCAAAATTTTTTGGCTAAGCGAATTGACAACTTCGAAACATCATTTGCTACATGCTTAGCCACAGTTGAAGAATCTCTTTCGACTGTCTTGTCGGTTCCTAAAGAAGTACTACAACGGGTTCGCAGTTCAACACCACCTTCTGAAGATTGCCAAACTCCAATACCTTCTCCTCCCGCAAAACATTCCAAACTCTCTGAGGATGAACCTCTCAAGCAAGCTTTGACATGTCATACAAAGGCTAGCACTTTTGAAAAAGAAGAACCAAAGGAAGATGATCAAAATAAAGCTTCTCCAAAGGAACAATGGATTTTGGGAATAATAGATTTTATGTTTTTGGACTATCAGTTTTTGTACAAATCTACGTCTGTAATCAAACTTCAAGTTATTAATGAAATTTTCTTTTTGTTTGATGATTGGTTTCAATTTTATAATTCTTTTTTATAATGCCAAAAGGGGAGAAATGTAAGTATAATCATAAAACATTAATAATAAGCACATATTCATGGGGAGATTTATAATCTATATATAAGTGCATTAAATAGTTGTCATCATCAAAAAGGGGGAGATTGTTAGGAAATCAATTCTATGATTTCGATGATAACAACTATACAATGGAAATCAAGTATGCATATATATCTATATTTACAGGTAATTTTTAAAGTAAACATCACCAAGGAGAGAAGAACAAGACTCAAAAGAAGTATCAAGAGGCTATAAGTCGATAGAATCGGAAGAGGAATGACACAGGCACAGGAAAAGCAACAGGCACAAATCCAGACGTCTGAGTGCACGAGCCAGATGTCTGATTGATTCCTCTGGTCCGCAAATCATACAGAATCAAATGTCTGGTTAATATACTTTGTCTGAAAAGCAACCATATACAAAAAAATATATGAGAGCCAGACTTCTGAAACATTTTTCAGATGTCTGATTTTGAAATCGGCTATGTATATTCAAAGTACAACTGTCATAATTGAAAAGACACGTTCGCTCCTTTTCGCTGCAATTCTTAATCACCATTAGAAGCGGCAATAGATCACTTACTAACAGATGCAACTACACAAAGGATCTCTCTACCACTATAAATAGCATCAAGAATTCAAGAGAAGATCTTACCTTACTTATACTCTTTACTCTTATACTCTGATTAATATTTATCTCCAGCAATCTAATACCTATATTTTAGTCTTCCATATACTCAAAACTCTTCAATCAATATTATATATATATATGTATGTATATAGATCGGAAGCATTTGTACTCAGTAGTCAATGTTCGTGTTATAGAACACACACTTGACAAGAACAAGCTTTTGTAACCAAGCCTATTCCTTCGGGCAAAGTGAGGGTGTTTGGTACTTAAATTCTGAAGAGGCGCTTCGGGACTGGACGTAGAACGGGAGGTCTGAACCAGTATAAAATCCTAGTGTGATTATTTCCATTTACTTTGCTATTATCATCTATCAAGTTTATATTAGATACATTATATAGTTAGTTCAACTATACTTTCATATATACACACTACACGATCCACTCATATAGATTTACAGCCGTTACCTTCTTCCTTTCAGATCTAAAACCTTGCATGAAAAGTGAGATAAGAAGAGATGTTTTCACGTGAATTTTATGAAGAAAAAGTCACAGCTATCAAGGAGAAGTTATGGTAGAAAATTAAGGGATGGAAAGATAAAGAGGTAATAAATCAAAACGTACGCATGCCTTTAATTAAAAATAGGTAACGTATCTTAATTTGATATGATTCCCATCTATTTAATAAAATATATGACAAGGAAATAATTAAATAAATGCATACCATTTATATAAACACTATATAAATAAATAAGAAAAAGGTTATAGAAACGTATAAATTATTTGCTATTTACGTCTTTGTATGTTAATTTACAAAGTATATATCCAAATTAAATGAAAAAACCGGACATATGTTTTAAATATATACACAACATGTAATGTTACATATACACACACACAAATATAACATGATATATCAACCAAAAATATTACTTATATTAATTAAAATAAACATTTAAAGGTATGCCTTTTAAAACAATAACGTGTGTGTGTGTGTATATATATATTTGAAATTTCTATCCAAGAAATAAATAGGGATCGAAATACTTATCCATTTAATTACTAAATGAACGTATAAATAAGAAAAATAAGGTAGAGATAGATATTATGAAGAAAAAATAAATATTTTTAGGAAAAGTAGGAAATAAAAAAGAAAATGCTTTATTTAATGGAACTAGAATTAAAAATTGAAAACAATATACAATCAAAATTTGAAAAATATAACTGTACTTTAAAAATGTTTGAAAAATAAAATATATGTATAAGATATCATGTTACAAAAATCAGGACATGATTTTACAAACAAAAATATTATTTATATAGATTTAAAATAAACAAATTTGTTAAATAAAACAATTTACAAACAATACTGTAAAAAGCATAATTTTCACAATATTTATCCGAGTTCAACGAAACAAAAAATAGTATTCTTGAAATTAAATCTATTTTTATAATAAAAGACAAAATTTAAAAATTCAAATATTTAAATTTTAAAATTAAAAGTCAAAGTTTGACCATTTGACCAAAAATCCACCTTTTTGGAAATATTCCATTTATTCAGGTTTGGAATTATAATTCACACAAAAATCGAATTTTATATTTAAAATAACAAAATTTATCCATTCAATAAATAAAATAATGTTTTTAATCAAGAATTTAAATAAAAAAAATTAAAATATACAATTAAAGTAATTACAAAATACAGGGTTGTTACATTCTCTCCACACTCTTCTGTAGATGATTTTTCAAATCCAAGCTTGCGTCAATTTGGAAGATTATAACCAAGTTGATCGTCTCTTAATAAATATCAATGGATTCCACTGATCTTTCTAATTTCATATACTTGTTTCTCATTAGAATCAATAAGGGTTGTATGTATTCGAATCTGAAATATATTGATTTCATTAATCTGCAGCAAGTGGTATCAAAGCCATCCATTATTGATTTTACTGAGGAAAGTTTGGTCTTGTAATTTGAGGAAAATATGAAACTAGGGTACTGAAGTTTAAAAAATTTGTTGATTATCTGATACGGTACCTTCAGCTATTGGTTATTCTTCCAATAATTTTTTAAAATAAAAAAACAATTGTTTTAATTGGTTTTGGTATTAATTGATATTTAAAATATGGATTTAAACTTAGGATCATATACTTTTAACCTAATATGATATGCATAATTCGGGTATTGATCCTGATTGAATAAAGAAATATCTCTTTCAGGTAGATAATGTCATAATCGAATTAGAAAATCCAAGGTAGACTCATTGATATTGGAACCTTAATGCTAGTGCACTGATTTGATGGATTCAAATTTCTAACTGCCCTACTACATATGCTTGCATCATTTTATCAGACTTGGTATATAATTATGTGCATTCATGTTAATTTATTCATATTATCTTTCTTTATCCATTTTTTCCTGGAAAGGAAAAAAATTGAAAACGTTTATTATTAATATTTTAACTAGTGGGGCCATCATTCATCCATTTTTTGTGGTTGTAATTATTTTGTGCTATCAGGTGGATTGTTTATCCTACTATGACTATTGATTTTTCACATAGAATTTTTTTTTTCGTGTTCCATATGTACTGAATGAATTATGATTATGTTGCATGATATGTTTACTCAACCGTCTATCTGATATATAGAAACAAAATACTATGGACTCTTCATCTTCATTACTCCCTTTAGTGTTTAAATTCGACGATTCTTATTTATTGCAGCCATCGTTGGGCTTTTCGACAGTTCATTTTCTTATAGTATTACATGTATGGACCATGCTATATGTTTTATCTTCCATCTTGAATTCTAGTCATTAAATAAAGTAAATAATATTTTTAATATCAATTGTTATTGCAAATATTATTCATTTATGTATTATTACGGTTTCAGTTCATATTATTTTTGTATTACAGTATTATAGTATGTGGAGATTTGATATTGATATTTGTGTTATATATATATATATATATATATATATATATATATATATATATAAATGAATGAGTTAAGATAATGAACAAATAAATTCAAATATTATTTGGGGCCTCTTTTGCAAACTAATTGTAAATATCCTACATTACAAGTGAACCAATTGAAATAACATGTCACCAAAGTAACCACTCTTATTTTAGTTACTCATGAAAAATGTTTGATATTTGTATGTATTTATTCATGCGGATACCAGCTGTCCCAAAGGAAGACTAATATTTGGCCAGATCATTTACACAGTGTGATGATAAATATGTGACAATTATGCAGTTTACAAGTGAATATCTAATTGACCTAAAGGAAGACTATTATTTTACTTGAACATATTATCAGTATTTGATCATTACAAAAATAGTACCACTTACAATCGGTATTATTGTCTAAGGACTTGATATTAAGGTTGTGCTAGGTATATTGAGAAGAGACTTACCAATTATTTGAAATTTTGATTTATAATGTGAGCATATCTGATTGATTGTTATGTTAAACTTACAGCTGATTTAACTATGGCACCTGCTAATCTAAACAAGATTCCTATTTTGACTAGAACAAACTTTAAGGATTAGAAAGAGAGCATATTGCTTGTTCTTGGCTGCATAGATCTTGACCTTGCACTTAGGATGGATGAACCCACCCTTCTTATAAATGTAAGTTCTTTTAATGTTTTAAAGAACTTTGAGAGGTGGGATCGTTCAAATCACATGAATCTAAAGATCATTAAAAGGGCAGTATGAAAGAATTTAGGGGTGGTATCGAAAAAATAACCAATGCTAAAGAGTTTCTTGCTTAGATTGAAAAATGTTTTGCTAAAAACGATATGGCAGAAACAAGCATGTTTTTGCAAATTAAGCTTGATTTCCACGAAGTATCAAAGCAAAGGGAACATAAGGGAATACGTTATTGAAATGTCTAATATTGCTTCAAAACTTAAGGCCCTTAAACTTAAGCTTTTAAACGATTTGCGCATGCATTTGGTATTAATATCTCTTCCTTCACAATATAACCAGTTTAAGATCAGTTATAACTATCAAAAGGAGAAATGGACTCTTAACAAGCTCATTCGTATTTTGTACAAGAAGAAGAGAGATTAAAGCATGACAAGAATGAAAGCTCATTTTGCATACACCTCCAAGGGCAAAGACAAAAAGAGAAAGAAGGATAAAGTGACTGCTAAGGGTCTGATGGAAATTAAACAACATAAGAAGGTTTGTAAGAAGACTGGAAATTTAAAGAAAGATTGCACCAAATATCATGCTTGTCGTGTTAAGAAAGGTACATCTTTTGCTTTGTTCTATTCTGGAGTAAATTTAGCTACAATGCCTAGAAAAACTTGGTGGTAGATTCCGGTGCATTTACTCACGTAAATGTTTCATTGCAGAGTTTCCTGAGCTACCAAAATCCAACTGATGCTGAAAGATTCATCTATGTGGGTGATGGAAAATCGGTTAAAGTAGAGGCTATTGGCATTTTAAGTTCTTACGAAGAACTCGGTTTTATTTGGATTTATTTGATACTTTTGTTATACCGTCATTTAGACGGAATTTGGTTTCTATTTCTAAGTTAGACAAATTTGGTTATTCTTGTTCAGTTAGGAATGGTAGTTTTAGTTTATCAATAAATTCAACTCTTGTTGGAACTGATTCTCTTAATATTTATGATAACTTATATATGCTTGAGCTAAGACCTCTTGTTATGAAGCCTTGCATGTGGAATCATGTTGTACTAAAAGGAAAGCTTATAAGGAAAATTTAACCACATTGTGGTACAAATGCTTAGGTCGTATATCTAAACCTAGAATTTAAAGGCTTGTGTCAAATGGAATTTTAGAATCCATTGATTTTTCAGACCTCGATGTCTTTGTAGAGTGCATCAAGAGAAAACAGACCAAACAAAAGAAATAGGTGCCAATAGAGCAAATGATGTGGTAGAATTGATACATACAGACATTTGTGGGTTGTTCCCTATGGCATCATGGAATGGTCAACAATATTATTATCACATTCACGGACGACTACTCAAGATAAGTCTACCTATAACTTTACATGACAAATTATAATTCCTAGACATGTTCAAGAAATTTAAAGTAGAAGTTGAGAACCAACTCAACAAGAGAATCAAAACTGTCAGATTTGACCATGGAGGTGAATGTTATGGTAAATTTGATGGATCGGATGAACAATGTCAAGGACCATTTGCCCAATTCCTATAGGAATGTGGAATAGTCCTATAGTACACCCTGTGTAGTTAATGCCCCGCTATTACCCCACTATAACACCGCAATACCTCATAACGGATTTCTACGGCTACGATTTTTCCATATAGCCCAAAATATAGCATTTCCGCTTTAATCCCTGATTTTCGCTATATCCCGTTATTCCCGCTATATTTTGCTATTTCCGCTATATCTTCTCTAATAAAATAAATTAAAAAATTGCATTTACACAATATAAAAATTATGAAACTAATTTATTTGATTTAATTTTCAATATATTTTCAGAAATGAAAATACTCTAATATTCTATTAAATTCAATTATGTTATATAACAGTTTTACGTTTATTTAAAGTATATTCGCACATGTTTTTTGTTTAAAATCATTTTTGTATTAATTATAATTCAATTGAATGATAATTTTTAATTTAATTACCATTTATATATTCGTAAAAACATTAAGTACGAGTTTTATATGCTATTTTAGAGCTATCCGCTATAACCCGCTATATCCTCGTAGTATCTCCGATATGACTTTTTGCACCTCCACCGCTTTGAATGGGCCGAGCGCTTTAACTGTACAGAGTAAACCATGCTAGGTTCCTAGCATGAATGGTGTTGTTGAGAGACAAAACAGAACTCTTAAAGATATGGTGAGGAGTATGATTAGTCATTCTACTTTACCCAAAAAACTATGGGGGGAGGCATTAAAGACTGCATTTTATATTCTTAGTAGGGTACCCACTAAAGCCACTGTAAAAACACTTTATGAGCTTTGGATGGGAAAACATCCCACTCTAAAGCATTTTCATATTTCTGAATTTCAAACTGAGGCAAGGCCTTATAGGCCGAACGAAACAAAATTGGACTCTAAAATACTGAGCATCTACTTTATGGGTTATTCTGAGCGATCCATGGGCTATAAACTTTATGATGCAAGGGCCAGATGAAAGAAAATTTATATTTACTTTATTTTTAAATCCTATTTTTCAATCAATATTTATAAAATGTCTACGCCTAACAAACAATATATTACATCCAACAATATCATTTATAAATTTATTATTTTATATTAAAAATATGTATAATAGGGAAAATTATTTCATTTACCTATATTCAAAACAATATTATGTAGGTCTGTCCTATTAAGTGTTTATAAATTCCTATTGATGCCATAGCTTCCTACGTACGGACAAAATTTTTAAATACTAAATAGAACAAATTTACACAACACAAAACCTTTTATAACACTAACAAATACGCTCTCTCATATATATACACTCAACAACTCATTCTAGGATATTACTATCCTATTATATACGAGTCAGACCCTACAAAGCTAAGGTTATGGCTAAACCTGGATCTTATACCAAATATAATGACCCACCTTTTTGGATGGTTTAAGTCGACGATAAACCACACACTCGGACACAAACCATTAAAAGGGAGGATTATTATGGGGTAAATAAGATAAAGCAGAGAAAGAAAGGAAATAAACATGGAATCTCACAGCGGAATGACAAAATATAATGATCACATAAACAGTTCACGAAGTTGTTTACAAAATAACATTTGATTATACTTTTACAATATAAAATCAGAGTTACATACAACAGGAATAAATAAATAATAACAGGAATCACCTCGTTCCTCTTTCATGGGTCAACCTACAAGCCAAAAACACTCGAATGCCGAACCCTAGTTCGACAAGACACGATCGGAGCTGCCACCACTAGTTTTTCCACGCTTCCCACATCCACGTCAGGCCACGGCCTGCCAATACTACGCCCACGCAATCGCCAGCGAACAGCTCCTCATCGTCGACTACGAACAGAGGAAGGCAGTTGCAGCTCAACATACGTAACCCTAGTTGAATTATTCGAGCCAAACCATCCATCAATTCGCCAAATGAACCATGCTAATGTGATCCACTTGCAAATCTCCATGCAACTATATCATGTATTCGACAATCCGTCGAAGTTGATCACGAAACAATGAACGGTCGAGATTTAATCACCAATTTCTAGCCACATAGAGATCCAAATCGAAAAACAAACTACATATCTAGCTTGTGATCGTTGAGAGCTTCAAACCGGTATATAATATGGTATTGTTTGAGGAGTTTTAATTTTCCGATTTGATTTTGATTTGCGATTGAATCTAGAATTTTGGGTTTCTGCCATTTGAGAAGGAGGAACAGACAAATGGAGTTGTACGTACTGGAATGAAAAAATGGCTGCTAGGGTTTTAGGAACAAGACTATTTATATGAACAGGGTCCAATAAGAAAAATAAACACATACTGAATTTGTGTGAACGACGAATAGCGACCCAAAAAGCATGTTCTGCCTCCAAAATGAAAGTGGGTCATCCCATATATCAAAATAGATGTTTTTGATATTTCTAAATTTAATGGAACAGGTTTCAAGTCCTAATTCTATCGTATAAAGAAGTCAGCTTCAAAATCATCTTATTTCAAATTGAATTGAATTAAATTTATTTCTATGCGTTTCGAGTCCGTACGATCAAACGACAAGCCCGATCACTATGAAACTTTAAATCCTACAATAATTCACTTTTACGGATCGGATGAAACTAGTTTCGTCGAAATCCTAGACAGTGGCAAAAATGGATATTTTCCCGTTAATTAAATATATTATTATCAAATTCATTAAATCACTTTTTTAAAATTTAACGAATAACAATTTTTATCTTATTTTTTTACTTAGTCATTTACAATCATTTTAAAACACATTTATATATCAATCCGCTATGGAATATTACATTAATTACAGTTTTCAATTTCAACCATAATTAAATCCAATTAATTATATTTTAATTCCAATAAATTGATTAAATTTGATTTCAATCGACTATTCAATCATTTATTGTCAAATGGGAAAAAATAACACTAATTTATATTTTATTACCTTAATATTCTATAGTTATTGCCTTAATTCACATTAATGTAACGTTTAATTACATTTAATGCAATTTATTTCTATTTTGGTTTCAACAAGTTAAATAAATAGGTAACAAATAACCATTGTCACCTTTAGCTTACTTTAATCACACTTATAAGTTGATTGTCTACACAAATGTTATAATTATTTGCACAACACTAATTTTTATCCAATTACAATTTTTGCAAACTATTTCATTAATTAATACAACATTTAAATTATCAATTACTCTTTTAATCCAATTCTCAGTTAATACACACATTATTTCATCAGCTAATATAACATTTAAATTTATCCCTATTTTAAATTTATAATCAATTATAACTTACAATTATTACAATTACTTGATATTACATTCAAATAGTCATTTATTACATTAATTTACATTGTTAAACTTCATTCTAGTTAGTTTTCCCAGTTTATATCATAAATTTTATTTCTTCCAACGTTAAATTACATAATCTTATTAAATTAACTATTTTTAATTATCGAAAATTATGGGTTGATAAACTCTCCCTCACTCAAAAATTTTCGTCCTCGAAAAGGGAAAGAAGCAATCAAGAAATTAATATATCTTATTTAAAATACTAAATTTATGAACAATTAATTTACGTAATTAAATAATTTAAATAAAATATATCAATTTATAAACACTGAAATCCTTTTAAATTTAAGTTAATAAAAGTTTGAAAAACATCTCATAAAAGTTTTCTAAGTCCAAAACTCACAGAAAATTTCTACAGAATCTACTTTGGATGGAATGGTCAGGGAGAAACAATAATATCAATAATAACAATATATATCACATATTTGAAAATAATATAACCCAAACAAAAGGAAAAACAATAAAATATCGCTATAAACCATAATCTGAAAACGTACCTATTTGCCGGGCGAACAACGCTTTAATTATGAAACCAAAAGCAGTAGCAATTGCTCGCATAACCTGTATTTCACTTGTATAATCCAAAGAGGTTAGTAATAAAGTAAAAGAGAATAATTATGTTGTTTCAACATATAACAACAAATCGACAGAATATAACAATAACATTTGCAAACAAAACCATACAATCATCACATGCAAATCAAAGAAATCAACCATCCATCCATAGCAACCAAAACTAATATTTTATTCAGGTTTAGAAACATTTAATCGTATAGAATGATAAATAAACTACTAAGTATACCATACAATCAACAATCTTAGATAACTTAATAGATTATTTATACATTTTAAACAATTTAAATTATTACTTCCCAATGCCCATTAGCCAAAACAAACAATGAATTTAACACATATTTTAAGTTTATTCTATTAATATTTTTTTCATATCATTTATTGTTCGTTTTTTTTCTTTTTTTCGTACATTGATTTTTCTTTAATTCACGTTCATTACTTACAAAATTTTGATTCGCATTCATTCATACAAGGCTTATTTCATTAATTTACGTTCTTTACTTACATAAGTTATATCGATTTCAATTATTAGATCATAAATGAATTCATTATTGTAGTGTTGTATACATTTTATTTCAGTTTCCTTCACATTTACTATTTAGTTTGATTTCCCTCTTTATATAAATATTCATTTGTGAAACAACTCATACATATAAAAGAATTTCACCTTTCACTTTTATTTCTTTCACATATAGTATCTACTTTTATTACTTACTCTAATTATAATTAGTTTCTAGCATTACATAAGTTTATAATCATTTACTTACAGTATTTCTCCTTTTTATTAAATTATAACTACTAGAATTTTCAAATTATTAACTTAGGTTCATAATATTTTTATACACCTTAATTCTTAGCTAACAAGCATTGTTTCCCAGGGAATTGATCGGGCAACTTAGTACTCAGGCTCTCCATCGTTCGGCATCAATGAGCACTCGGCATGTTAAGACCGTTCGGTATGAACGCATCGTTCGGCATCAATGGGCATTCGACGTGGGATAGCGTCCGGCATCTAGGAGCGTTCGGCATCGAGAAACGCTCGGTATTGAATACCGTTCGGCCAGAGAAGGACGCTCGGCATAAGATCGTTCTATGACCAAAGAATTGTTCGGCCTCATATCGTTCGGCCTAGCCATCGTTCGGCCTAGCCATAGTTCGGCATAGCCATCGTTCGGCCAAGACATTGGTCCGGCTTCTAGTTTCGTTCGGCACAAGTGCTCCCTACGGTAGTCTGTACGTTCGGCTAAAGGAGATCATTCGGCTAAAGGAGAACGTTCGGCTAAAGGAGATTATTCGGCTAAAGGAGAACGTTCGGCTAAAGGAGAACGTTCGGCTAAAGGAGATTATTCGGCTTAAGGAGAACGTTCATCTAAAGGAGATCGTTCAGCTTAAGGAGAACGTTCGGCTAAAGGAGATCTTTCGGCTAAAGGAGATCGTTCAGCCTCTCTGGTTCGGCGAATAGAGACCACTCCATTTGGGCCAAGTTATTCAGCTGCCAGGCCCGCTAGGGAAGTCCAACCCACCTTCGTCTATAAACAGAGGGGCAGGGGCACAATAAAAAAGGAGGAGATTTTAGAGAAAACTGGGGAGATTCTGCCATTTTCAAGACTCATTCCAAACTTATTTCTTTTACTTTGCAATTGTATTCTAGTAACTAAAAACAGATTGTATTTGTAATACCCATCAAGGAAATCAATGGAAATCAACTTCAAAGTGGATGTAGGCAGTTACGCCGAACCACTATAAATTTGGTGTTCTTGTTCTCTACATTTAAATTTACACTCTATTCTCTGTTTTAATTTACTTTCTTCATTAATCTCTCTACACAATCTTTCTAAGAGTGTTAGTGACCAATTTTGGTGCTTTCACTGAGAATTTGAATTCTTAGGCTATTAGGATCTACTTTGCAGCTACTGGGTTGCATAAATCCCCCGAAGGAGATCCATAATCATTTATAAGGCATCTGTTGATTCTACTCAGAGTTACAACCAACAACTCTACCATGGAAAGACCACGAACTAGATCAGCCTCTAAAAATGCAGATGCCCACGAAACCGCTGGTGTGCAACAACTGGGAACTAGCAATCAGCACGCGATTCGAGGTGCAGGGCCCTCCAACCAAAACCAAGCAGAAGTTGTTTCCCGAGCAGAATTCAATGAGTTGATAAGAGAACTTAAGGAAAGTAGAAGGCAACTTGTTGAGCAAATGCAAGCCAACGCTGACCTCATGACTCAGCTTACTCAGCAGCAGCATCAGAATGCTGGAGGTAGCCCTATCCCTTACTCTGAAGATGATAGTTCGACCTCTTTTGATGAACCTCCTAGGCGTAGACGCCGTAAGGATGAAGATGCACATGCATGTGCTACTGATGGATCTACTAGAAACCAAGACCCAAATCTGACGGGACATCAACCTACACGATCCCGCGGAATGGAACCCAACCTCCCATCTTCCATACAAACCCCGGATTTGACGGCTATGGTCAGGCAGTTGATGAAAGAAAACCAAGGTCTAACTAATGAAGACTGGGGAGTGTCTAAGAGTCATACCCCCTTCACGGATACCATTCTACAGGCCGAATACCCAAGAAAGTTCAGCATGCCCGCCATTCCAGCCTACAAAGGGAAGACTGACCCCAGGCAGCATATGATGAGGTACAGATGGATGATGTATTCTGCAAGAGCTAATGACGCAACCAAGTGTAGGTGTTTCCCAATCACCTTGTCCAGGATTTCCACCATGTGGTTCACTCGACTCCCACCACGATCTATATCCAGCTTCTACGAATTAGCCATGAAATTCGTAGAACAATTCAGGATACACACCATTCGTCCAAAGGACGTGATGTCCTTATCAAGTGTAACTCAAACTCCAAGAGAGTCATTGAAAGAATACTTGCAAAGATTTCATGTTGCTACTACCGAGGTGAGCATTCCTACCGACCATACGATTTTGATGGTAGTAATGCGTGGAGTGGATCCGGATTCTGAATTTGGAGATTGGTTGGCAGGGAAGCCCCCAGCTACGATGGAACGTTTTTATTCGAAAGCTCATCAGTTCATAAGAAGGGAGGAAGCTCGGAGGACAAGGCGAGACAAGGCATCAGGGCCCGTTCAAGAGTCTGTGAAAAGTAACGTCGTCGTGAAACAGACCGGAGGTAATCCTGGAAAAACTCAAGTTAACATCCAGAACAAGCCTGGGAAGTCTAAAGGATCCGGAGGTGGAAATCCCGGAAAGAAAAAAGAAACAGGGAAATGGAAATCAAGGATCCCAACATACAGTGAATACACCCTGTTGAACGCATCTCTTGAAAATATCTATCCATCAACTTGCAACACTTTCCAATATAGAAAGCCGCATCCGAGGGAATCGACGGAAGAACAGAAGCGGACCGGGAAGTATTTCCATTTCCATGAGTCTTATGGGTACGCACGGAGGAGTGCAGACACCTCCATGATGCTATAGAAAAGCTGATAAGACAGAAAAAGCTGTAGGAATTTGTCAAAGACCCATAGGATGGGAGGCAAGAAACATCGGACCCTGGACGCGGGCCAACCCCACACCAACCGAAACAACCTACTCGGATTGTGGGTAGATTGGTTATTAACACGATTGCTGGCAGACCTCATCCTACAGGTAAGAATTGGCAGGAGATGGAGCGATATGCTAACTCCTTAAGACATTCAGAGTACGAGTGTTGTTCGAACGTGGAGGATGGGACTCCTACAAAGCAGCAGCGCACAGTGAATGATGATATTGTATTCAGGAGCAGGGATGCGGATAAGGTAGAGGCTCCTACCATTGACCCAATGGTCATATCTACGACCATCGGGCCAACATTCGTAAAGAGAATTCTAATTGATTGTGGACGTTCCGTTAACATCATCTTCCGGAAGGCATACGACCAAATGAAGCTAGAGACCAAGGATTTGAAGCCATCCAAAGCCAGAATCCATGGCTTTAATGGCGCAGCGACTGATGCAGTGGGATATGTGGAATTACCAGTTGAACTGGGACAAGTTGAACGCAGAAGGGTGCGAATCTTACCATTCATAGTACTGGACGTTGATTCCCCGTACAATGTATTTCTGGGTCGTCCAGCCCTGACGGAATTTAGGGAAGCTTTGGCCCCTTGGTGTTTGACGTTAAAATTTCCAACAGACAAAGGGGTTGGAGTGGTACACGGCGACCAGGCAACCGGCTGTGCATGCTATGTAGCTGAACTTAGGGAGGCACGGCGTAGAGAGAAAGGAAAGGTTTCGGACCGCTCTGTCCGCACCCGAAATGCTGATGATTGACAAGTAGCGCCCGAGCCCTGGCTCGGGCAACATTCTCGGATCTATAGGGACATATATCCGAGAGACGATGATGGGGAACCCAGGGAAACAATGCAGCACTGGCTGAACTCATAATTGACATCACAGTTAGCCGAAGAGACCCATCATGAGTCCTTAAAGTTGGTTCGCAACTCGACCCTTTGGCCGCTGATAACGTTACTAATTTCCTCCGAGCGAATCTTGATGTTTTCGCCTGGACACATTCTGATATGTGCAGGATTTCTCCTGCGATCGCAAGTCATATGTTGAACATAGACCCGAAATATGTACCTGTGAAACAAAAAAGGAGAAGCATGGACCAGGAGAGGTCTGCGGCTCTCAATGAGGTGGTGGACAAGCTCAAAGCCAACGGGTTCGTCCGCGACGCCCTCTACCCTGAATGGGTATCTAATCCGGTGCTAGTGAAGAAAGTGAATGGAAAATGGAGGACCTGTGTTGATTATTCTGATTTAAACAAAGCATTCCCTAAGGATAGTTTCCCGTTGCCTAGGATTGACCAGCTGGTCGACTCAACTGCCGGACATGAGTTATTATCATTTATGGATGCGTATTCAGGATATAATCAAATCCCAATGCACCTCCCAGACCAAGAACACACCAGTTTTGTCACGAACATGGGATTGTTTTGCTATGTAGCAATGCCATATGGATTGAAGAACGCAGAAGTGACTTATCAACGCCTAGTGAATCGAATGTTCAAAGATCAGATTGGTAAAACAATAGAAGTCTATGTGGATGACATGCTAGTGAAGTCACGGCAGTCAAACGACCACATCCGAGACCTAGCAGAGATGTTTGACATACTCAGGCATTATGGTATGAAGATTGATCCGTTGAAGTGTTCATTTGGCGTAGCATCAGGAAAGTTTCTGGGATTCATTGTGAATGCCCGAGGAATCGAGGCTAACACAGAGAAGATCCAGGCTATACGAGATATACAAGTACCCAGAACCATAAAGCAGGTGCAAAGCCTGAATGTAAAAGTGGCTACGCTAAGTCGATTCATATCCAGAGCTACAGACAAGTGTATTCCCTTTTTCAATATTATAAAGAAAGGAAAGAGAAACTTCGAATGGACATCCGACTGTGAGGAAGCATTCTGGGCTCTGGTAAGGCACTTGGAAAGTCCCCATGTATTGTCCATGCCGATAGACCACGAAATGTTGTATGTATACTTGGTGGTATCCCAGCACGCTATTAGTAAAGCCTTGGTCCACGAGGAAGACTGGATTCAAAAGCTGGTTTACTATGTCAGTAAACGCTTGACAGTGGCAGAAAGAAATTATCCAAAGATTGAAAAACTAGCCTATTGCTTGGTGATCGCATAACGCAAGCTTCGCCTCTACTTTCAGGCACACTCAATCAGTGTCTACACTGACCAACCCCTACGGTAGGTACTCCAACGACCAGAAACTTCCGGAAGGATGTTAAAATGGAATATTTAGTTGAGTCAGTTCGATATCGCCTATCTACCGCGAAGGGCCATACAAGGACAAGCACTAGCCGACTTCATTGCTGAATTCACTGTGCTAGATGAACCGAGCAGTCACATAATCATACCCTCCGTTTGATGGAAGATGTACACCGATGGGGCATCTAACGACTGTTGCTCGGGGGCAGGTATAATCCTCGTAACTCCTGAAGACCGATCAATCTGCTACGCTTTGAAGCTCGAGTTTGCAGCAACAAATAACGAAGCCGAATATGAAGCATTGATTGCTGGCTTGAGACTTGTTATCGAACTGGGAATGAAGTCAATCGAAATCTTATGTGACTCGCAGCTGGTAGTATATCAGGTGCGGGGAGACTATCAAGCGAAGGGACAGAGACTTGGTCCTTACCTTGCTCGGGTTCAAGAGCTGTTGGCGAATCTGGAATACTACGAGATCTCGCATATCCCACGCGAACAAAACAGAGAATCCGATTCGTTGGCAAAATTTGCAAGCACTGGTGATGCACAACGAATAGGATTGTTCCTTGTTGAGACCCTCTATGCTCCAAGTATAGACGTAATGGAGACAGATTTCATGTTAGAGATCAAATTTGAGAAGGAATCGTGGTTGACCCCAATCAAGCAGTACCTGCTATAAGGGGAATTGCCTGAGAAGAGGAGCGAAAGGCGCCATGTCCTTTGTAAGGCTTCACGTTATGTAATACATGACGGGGTAATGTATCGAAGGGGATTCTCGACCCCCTTATTCCCGTGCATGGCCTATGATGAGATAAAACAGGTATTAAAGGAAGTCCATGAGGGAGAGTGCGGTGATCATACCGGAGGGCAAACATTGGAAAAGAAAATCCTCCGCTATGGATACTATTGGCCAATCGTGAATCATGACGCTGCAGACTATGTGAGAAAATGTGACAAATGCCAGATATACGCAAAAATTCCGAGAGCACCGCCGACGGAACTCACACAAATTGTTAGTCCCTGGCCATTTGCGCTGTGGGCGATTGACCTGATCGGCTCTTTACCCATAACCAAAGGAGGCGCGAATTATGCAATAGATGCGGTCGATTACTTTACCAAATGGGCAGAGGCAGAGCCTATGGTCACGATCACCACCAAGAAAGTCATTAACTTCGTTGTACGAAATATCATATGCCGTTTTGGCCTTCCCTGGACCATCATAACAGATAATGGAACTCAATTCGAAAGCAAGGAGTTCAAAGAATTTTGTCTGAAATATGGCATTGAGAAAAGGTTTGCAGCAGTTGCTCACCCGAAGGCAAATGGACAGGTAGAAGCCGTAAACAAAATAATCAAGTCCATATTGAAAAAGCTTTTGGAAAAGGCTAGAGGCAAGTGGGTGGATGAACTCCCGACGGCGCTTTGGGCCTATAGAACCACCCACAAGACCGCGACTGGCCACACTCCATTCGCATTGGCATATGGCACGGAAGGTGTCATACCCGTGGAACTTGAAGTTCCATCTCATCGGGTAACTCACTACGACCCTGCGTCGAACCGGGATCTCTTATTGGAATCATTAGATTTTATTGATGAAAAGCGCGAAGAAGACGATTTGAGAGCAGCCTCATACAGACATCGGGTCGCCAGATATTATAACAAAAAAGTCCAACCGAGAATCTTTGACGTAGTAGATCTCGTTTTGAAACGAGGTGTTCCAGCCCCATCTCATATGAACCCTGCATGGGAAGGTCCGTACGTCATCGAACGGAGGCTTCGAGAAGGAACTTTCAAGCTAGCGACCGTCGATGGTGCGACACTCCCCCGAGCATGGAACAGCGAGCACTTACGACGTTATTACACTTAGTCTATTTCCTTCATGCAGTAGTTGCATTTATTTCCAGTACATTTTCATTTCTAGTTCTTGGCAAGTAATAAGACAATTTAGCTTGCTTTCATTAATAAAGGATTGAAGCCATCTTTTTCATGAATGATTAATGTTTCTGCGTAAGATAGTCCCGTGGCAAGCGATTAAAATTATATTATTCTGGCTGGCGTATGAACGCTATAAACAATTCAAAATCTCCAAGTCCCAAGAGTACGGACTGCAGTACTCTAAGTCCCTGGAGTGCGGACTCGAGTATAAACAAGTCCAAATCTCCAAGTCCCCGGAGTGCGAACTGGAATGCTCTAAGTCCCCGGAGTGCGGACTCGGGTGCAAACGACTCAAAACCTCCAAGTCCCCGGAGTGCGGACTGGAGTACTCTAAGTCCCCGAAGTGCGGACTCGAGTATAAACGAATAAAAACCTCCAAGTCCCCGGAGTGCGGACTGGAGTACTCAAAGTCCCCGGAGTGCGGACTGGAGTATTCTAAGTCCCCGGAGTGCGGACTCGAGTATAAATGAATAAAAACCTCCAAGTCCCCGGAGTGCGGACTGGAGTACTCTAAGTCCCCGGAGTGCGGACTCGAGTATAAATGAATAAAACCTCCAAGTCCCCGGAGTGCGGACTGGAGTATTCTAAGTCCCCGTAGTGCGGACTCGAGTATAAACGACTCAAAATCTCCAAGTCCCCGGATTGCAGACTAGAGTGCTCTAAGTCCCCGGAGTGCGAACTCGAGTATAAACGACTCAAAATCTCCATGTCCCCGGAGTGCGGACTGGAGTGCTCTAAGTCCCCAGAGTGCGGACTCGAGTACAAACGACTCAAAATCTCCAAGTCCCTGGAGTGTGGACTAGAGTACTCATAGTCCTCGGAGCGTGATCTCGAGTATAAACGATAAAAATTCTCCAAGTCCCCAGAATGCGGACTGGAATATTCTAAGTTCCCGTTGTATAGATTAAAAAATGTTCTAAGTGCTTGAAGCATGGGAGGAAAACAAATAACTCTCAGAGAATCAACGGGCTATGTGTAGACAAAACAAGAAGTTTGTGTTACGCACAACAGCATGGATTCGAATCACAATCACAAAGAAAACTGAATAATAAGAGTCTTTTGAAAAGATAGAAAAAGAAACTAAACTTTATTCAGGAAAAGTTTTCTGCTACAAGCACTCCAAAATTCGGAGTCAATAGTCGATCTACAAAATTACAAAAAATTATTACACGACTTAGATTGACTCTCGTTGAACGAGGACAGTAGTCACTTCTTGCGCTTCTTCAACTTCTTCCCGGACGGCTCTTCCTCAGAGTGTTTACCCTTGTAACCTTTCCTTGATGGAGGAGTAACAACTGAAGAAGTAGGGTGAACATCCAAGGGCTTGGACCTGCCAGGAAGGATGACCTTCAATGGCTTGTTGAAGGGATCGTCCAGGTCAACTTCACGTGGCTCAACCTTGACCTTGACTGTATCTCTTTTCTCTTTCTCGAGCCGCTCCTTCATGCTCAATTCAGATGTATGCTCAGAGGCGCCTGTGACTTCTACTTCATAACTCCCAAAGGAGGAATCAGACTTACCTTCGTCAAGAACCTCGATCACCTGAGCATCAAGACCGAGAGCCTCACCTGCGTGAGGAGCCTCACTTGTTTCCTTCTCCGCCTCCTTGGCGACATCGCTCCTCGGAGTGGGTTCAAGATCAGAACGACCTGCATAAAGTCACGAAAAGCAAGTATTAGAATACCACAGCTTCTAGGGAAACACTTGGGATGTTAATGCAAAAGAATTGCCTACTTGGTTCCAGCTGTATTTCAGCCATTAGGGGCGTCTCACCCTCCGGGATAGGAGACAATACATGAACGCCCAGGCCGGGGGCTTCCGGATCATAGCCAATGTGCCATTCAAAAGTATCAAGTATCGGCCGACTGGCTGGCTGGAAAGGCACATGAACAAGAGGCTCGACCCCGGATGGACCGACGACAACTTCTTTTCCTTTTCTAGAGGGGGATCCTTTGCAATAAAGGGCTTAGGCCGCTGATAGGTCCGAAGGCTCATTTCCCTTCATAAATTATTTTATCAAAGCCCCCTCGTCAACCTCCTCGACACCGCGCTCGGCCTTCCTGATCTGAATTAAGGTTTCCCACGCCTCGAGCAATGATTCAAGATAGCCATCGCCCAAAAAAGTTAAGTCACGGTGCATGAGCGCGCGGGCGTTGAATTCGGCAATGAGTGGGTCGAAAGCGGTATTGATCTCTTCTCTACCTTCTTCCCTGGCTGCCTCAAGAAGGGAATCGATGTCCGTCAACGCCATCTTCTTGCCCTCTTCACGGGCCTCGCCCTTTAACATCTCAACCCTGGAAAGATCGCCCTCGAGTTGTTCTTTTAAAAGTCGGGTGGCGACAATCTCGTCATAGTATCGCTGTGACTCTTCTTGGGCAGCCGTTTTCTCCTCTTTCTCTCCGTGGAGAAGCTCCTCAAGTTCCTTGACCCAGGTGCTGAACACATCCCTCTCCTTTTGAACGGAGTCCTTCTATAAGGCAAAAGCCCCACATCGTTGAACCACCTCGTCAAGCTCCTTCTTATGAGTTGATTCCAAGCAAGTAACGGCCTCAGCAGTATCCCTGGCACTCCGATGGGAGACCTCGAGTTTAGACTTATAAGTGGCGATTTCTTCGTCTTGGGCCTTAATGATGTTTCTATCGTGGATAGCCTCAAGCTTCAAACGGTCTATCTCATGCTGGCGCTCCACAGAGACTTCGGAAAGATTCTCAGCTAGGTGAACAAATGCGTCATGTTGAACATAGACGTCATTCGTACAGGCAAGAGCGCTTTGTTTAACATGACCGGGAATAGGATGAATCACCAGAAGATATATCAAGCCATTGAAGCAGATTCTCGGAAATTTGTGTTTAAGCTCAACCAGCTTCTCTGACACTGTTGGGTCTTCCGCGGGAGCAGGGGGTGACGGCTTTGAAAGTTCGCCCCTCTGGTGAGAACCTCGGGACTATCAAGTAGAAGAGTAGTCAGAGTGTTGGTCCCGGGGAGCGTCGGGTTGCTACCTCTTATGGCCGTGCTTGTCTTTGTTGTGCTTTGCGTGAGACGAAGTATCCTGGTGGTGCTTTGGCTGATAGTAAGTTTTCCTCCGGGATAAGGAGTCCCGGGAATGATAGTCTTTATCGCCATCTCCATCTCGACGTCTTCAGGAACCCGAATCCCGCCCTGGTTGATGAAAAATGGACGAACCGCGAAGACGATCGAATCCATGTGAGCGCCCCATGTCACCTGCATAGAATTCAAATAACAGCGAATTAGCAAAGAGATAGTGTAACAACGAAAACTAAGTGCAAATGGAAGTGCGAATGCTTTGTGTATGTCCTAGTGTGTTTCCCCCTGACGGACCGGTCACTTTGCTAATAGGGGTTTTCTCTCCTTGGCTGTGGGATAAGATGCCTGCATCGCCTCTAACGGGCGAGTGAAGCTTGAATGCCTCCAGATCATTGAAGTCATAGTTGAGCAGATCTTTCGGAATGGAGAGGTTCGAGAGGCCCTTTAGCGAACTTTCAACGTGTTGTAAAGAAGCCTCCTTCTATGTCGGGATGAGCGTAACTTTGGAAGATCCGCCAACCTTCTCCTTCCTAATCTTACATGTCACTTTCTTTTTCCCCTTCGAAGGGGAAGATGACGTTTCAATATCGTGCACTTCGACCAGCGGATCATGAGTAGGACCCGCATTCTCACCTTGTGTTTCGGGTGCTTCACTCTCTTTGATTTTCCCCTCCTCCTGTGCACCGGGGGTGTGGCGTGACGACGATTCAGCCAACTTCTTCCCTTTACCGGATGCGGGCTTGGGGATGGAGACGCCCTCAGGAAGGCTCACCCGACCACCTTCTGCTAATAGCCCGAACCGTGGCAGTGACTCATTTGAAATGAGGGTTCGGATGTCTCGTTCCTCGACGGGAAGAGCTCTAATAGGCTCAACAGCCTCAGAATAGCCGTGGCCCTCATGACATGTATTGATATTTGAAAAAATGAAACAAGAGTTAGAAAAAGCATCGCCTCGACCGAAACATGAGCATCGCTCCAAGAAGAAGACTTACTTCCTTCAACCCATTTCCTCGCGAACCAGGAGGGCAGTGCACGTACAACCATTCCTGTTTGTACAGGGAAAACTTGTTCCACGCTCCGGTTAGAATTTGGCACTTGTGGTGCAGCTCGAGGAACACGAAGGAGGGGATATCTCTCCGCGTCTTGATCATATAAATATATCTGATGTCGTCGGGAGTTGGAGGCCTGGAGAAGACAGCCATGAAAAGGAGGTAGGTCCCATAAATGAACGCATGACCGTTTGGGTGCAGCTGCGACGGGGCGACGTCTATGTATTGCAACACGTTCCGAAGAAATAAATTGAATGGAGGCACGCTGCCCACCCAGCACATAAACTTATTGTAGGCGGTATATCCGACTGGGGGCAGGTGTGGACGATCATGCCTCGACAGAACCAACACATCGGCAAAAGGGGTGCCGTGGATAGAGCATATTCGTCGAAGGGCGACTTCGTTAACCTTCGAAGCCTATGAATCGATCGGATTATCTAAGAGAATAGATGACTCCAGGGCATCAGGAGCTAAATTATGAGCGGGGGAGGTCGACGGGTTAGAAGTGTCTACGTCCCCTTGTTTGGAAGACGACCCGGGTCTGTCCGAGATTGTGGCAAAACTGGATTTTTTAGACATTTTTTGATGGGAATCGAATCCTGCAGAGCACTTGTATGAACTATACTCAAAAAATGATCAGCGTTAGACTTAACAACATAAATTTCCCCCCTGTGTGGTGTGTGAGCTAGTGCAATCAATCATGTATGAGCATTGGAAATTCGAGAGTCGCAAGGTTACTGATATAAAACTAAGCTTAAAAATCATCGCCTTCGAAGACCGTCATCGCTGACCGTCTCCAAAAGCCTTCCTTATGGAGATTATAGTTTCAGATTCAGAAAACGTTAGAAGAAGGTCAATCCAGGTTCGGGTTTATGTCTACTGAAGCTAGGGAGTCAATAGTCCGGATAAGTTCGATATGCTAGCATGTTAGAGTCCTTGTCATTGTTCCGCATGATTAGTTGGGCATTAATGTATTGTTCATCTAAGTACCGTTCGACATGTTTTGTTCGGTGTTTATGTGTTGTTCGGCTAAGAATTGTTCGGCATGATTGGTTCGGCGTTAATGTGTTGTTCAACTAAGTACCATTTGGCATGTTTTGTTCGGCTAAGTATTGTTCGGCGTGATTGGTTCGACATCTATGTTTGGTCGGCCTAAGTATCGTTCGACATGTTTTGGTCGGCATTTATGAGTTGTTCGACAAGGCATCGTTCGACCGAGGTTCTGATCAGTCGAAACAACACACAGCATCCCCACTAATTCATGCTTCCTTACTAACCTTCCATCCCATCGACCGGCATATGGTGTGCCATGCCGAACCTGGATTAGGCCGAGCTTCAACGCTCGGCACTACCTTCAAATTTTCCCTTCTTCCACCAGCTACACCGAACGACAAGGACGATACCATTCGGCATTCTAACCATCTCCTACTCTTCCACCATTCTTTTTTCCCCAAATCTTGTTCGGCACAGAGGAACCGTGCCGAACCACAGTATCTCTCCCAAACAACCCCTACTTTGATCATCCCTTATCACTCCTCCTTGCCTCATGTCATTTGACCTTAGAAATATCCTAAACCCTTTCGGCTATAGTTCTAATCTATGGACTTGGGCCTCTCGTCGAAAACTTTTTAATCAGGGAAAGGAGTTGGGTAAAGGAATTGGTACCTAGTTTGTAGATCGAGCCTTGGAAAGGATTGAGAAGTCTTTAGAGTCTGATAACAGGAGTGGTTCGCAAGTTCGAGATTGCAGAAGTGAAAGTGAAAAAAGAAGGGGAACGAAGAGGATACCGGGTTTTATAAGGCAAGAAGGAGAAGTTGAAGGGACTATGACCGGTAGTACCGGTCAAGGCCATAGCGTTCAGCTATCTCAAATTGTTCGGCCTGGGCTAGCATGGATCGTTCGGCATCCCGGGTACTCGTCTTCAAATGGGTTGTACCACGTACGAAGTCGCTCAGCGTAACATGGATTGTTCGGCCTTGGCTACACTGTTCGGCACACACACCTCTATAGCTGATATTCTCAAGAAGGCACCTCCAAGGAGATTCAACCAAGGCTCGAAGCAAAGCATGGAAGATACATAATTCAAAGCGTATCATGTTTAGTCATGTAATATGCTTTGGGGGCAAGTGTTTCCCAGGGAATTGACCGGGCAATTTTGTACTCAGGATCTCCATCGTTCGGCATCAATGAGCGCTTAAAACCGTTCGGTACGAATACATCATTCGCATCGATGGGCGTTCGGCGTGGGATAGCGTCCGGCATCTAGGAGAGTTCGGCATCGAGAAACGCTCGGTATTGAATACCGTTCGCCAAGAGAAGGTCGCTCGGCATAAGATCATTCTACAACAAAATAATTGTTCGGCCTCATATCATTCGGCCTAGCCATCGTTCGGCCTAGCCATAGTTCGGCCTAGCCACCGTTCAACCAAGACATTGGTCGGCTTCTAGTTTCGTTCGGCACAAGTGCTCCCTACGGTAGTCAGTACGTTCGGCTAAAGGAGATCGTTCGACTAAAGGAGAACGTTTGGCTAAAGGAGATAATTCGGCTAAAGGAGAACGTTCGGCTAAAGGAGATCGTTCGGCTAAAGGAGAACGTTTGGCTAAAGGAGATCGTTCGGCCAAAGGAGAACGTTCGGCTAAAGGAGATCGTTCGTCTAAAGGAGATCGTTCGACCTTTCTGGTTCGGCGCACAGAGAACACTTCGTTTGGGCCGAGTTATTCAGCTGCCAGGCCCGCCAGGGAAGTCCAAACCCACCTTCGTCTATAAATAGAGGGGCAGGGGCACAGTAAAAAGGGAGGAGATTTAGAGAACACTGGGGAGACTCTACCATTTTCAAGACTCATTCCAGACTTGTTTCTTTTACTTTGCATTTGTATTCTAGTAACTAAAAACGGATTGTATCTGTAATCACCCATCAAGGAAATCAATGGAAATAAATTTCAAAGTGGATGTAGGCAGTTACGCCGAACCACTATAAATTTGGTGTTCTTGTTTTCTGCATTTAAATTTACACTCTATTCTCTGTTTTAATTTACTTTCTTCATTAATCTCTCTACACAATCTTTCTAAGGGTGTTAGTGACCAATTTTGGTGCTAACAAGCATAATTCCATTGAACACTTTATTTCCTAAGTTTTCTGGTATAATATTCTGTTACATATTCTTATTAAACATTTCAACTTTCAATATTTGGTAAGTTATATATTATGTCTTTTAGAATTTAATTGAATGTTACACAAGTTTCTTTTATTTATTTATGCTAACAAAATGCTTAATAGTTACATTTCTTAGTTTCCCTTTCCTTTGAATTACATATCACAATTTCCTATCTCATATATACTTCAGTAATTATTTAGCTTCCAATTTCTTATTTTCCTCATTTTAGAAGTTTCCAATTATTAACATATTCAGGATTACATTCATTCCAATAACGGAAAGCAATTAACTGCCAAAAAGTTTTAAGAACTAAATCTCGGATTCATTTCAGCCATTTAGAAAATAATATATATATATATATATATATATATATATATCCTTTATAGATCAAATCATATTTAGGGATTCAAAATCAAGATTTATTTGTCAAAACAAATGCGCAATAAAACTACTACAACGGTCTTCCTACTTTGAAACTCGAATATGAACGTCCATGATGCGTGCACTCATCTTCGAAATTATTTTCCAGCGGCAGAGAGTGGAGTATAGACCCTGTTTCCTTTAAAAAAATTCTTTTAAAACATTTTTTTCAAATCATCTTGAAATATTTATATCAGAAAATACTTCTAAATACTACTAATACTATTGTGACGAACCGAACTCGATGTCCGACAACCAACATCAAATTCGTATCGCCGGAGCTTGCAACAAGATTAGATGATAAATAACACAGTGGAAACAAAAGATGATATCATTGATACAACATGAATACAATATCTGATACATCAATTTGATACAATGATAATCATCAACATCAGAGAATATACAACACAAAATACAGCGGAACAGGACACAATATGAGATGAGTCTTCAACAAAATCAAATACTGCAACTCCAATCCAAAACTCCAAAGCTAGAGCTCCAACGACTTCAAGCTCGATCCACAACCAACGTTGCACAAAGCTAAGCAAGTGCAGTCGTGGACTCCAAAATGTATCAAACAGAAGGCTGAAGGCTACCAAAACGATATCTACTACCTGACTATCTGAAAAACCAAACTCTAGACTGCTTGTGTGGAAAATTGTGGGCACCCATAGTTTAGGAACGGAACAATAAACTCCGAGTCAGTCATGGGACTGGTGTGAGCAAAAAAAAAAGTTTTATCTTTTAAAACAACAAAAGAATTAAAATTTGAAATCCGCAATGCTTTTGGAAAATGAAACTACCATAAGGCCTCCCGGCACACACACCATGCAATCACACACTTGGGGGAGAATTCTCCTTATGATAGTCAAACATGCTTACTATGCAAAAATCCTTTTTGATATTATTATTAGTGCATAGTGGAAAGCATTTCAAAAGTATAATATTAATTTTAGCCAGCATAGGTACCATTATACTATGCCTACTATATCTACCACCTGAGGTGGCAGGTAATACAACTGCAATCGTAAAGGGCTCGTATTGGATGATTGGATTTCCAACAGATGGTCAGGCAAAGGAACTTCCTATTGCCACATGGGAACGCCTCTGGAGGGACGTCTCGAGAACCTACACGTCTCTCTGACAACACAAGGCCGGTTACCCCCTTCCCGAGAAGTAGAACCTAAGATATGCCACCGCCGGTCGTTTGCGACCGTTATCCGAGGATCCTCTACACCAACAACATCCTACAATAACAAATGTACTACAGTGCCCACATGAGTAAGTATCTGGTCTCCATACCATGATACCACCCTTTTCCAGAAGGAATGGAAATACCCTAGGGGAGCTACCTGTGACATCCTGCAAATCCATACCCCTTGAATCAACACTATTCTACCTCTATTAACTCAAGTGGCACAGAATTACGAACCATTAGGGTAAAAGAAGAAGAGATAGAAGAAGAAGAAACTAAACTATATCAGAATCTCACAGTCGCAGCGGAATAAAATATAACAGTAAATATAGAACTTTACACAAAATGAAATCTATTACCGTTTTATATATCATATCATCAGAGTATCTCATACATCAACAATCACAAATCAGACCTACCATACAATCATAGCAGCGGATATATATATAGGTACATATAATACGTCCCGGACTTCAGCTCCTCTCCTACTCCATAGCATCCTGACCTGAACATATAATACTCGGTCTGACCCGAGCATTATAATGGAATATTACCCGAGTCAGTCTGGAATTCCAGCTGATAATAATGCATCCAAATTGATTATTAAAGTTTCAAAAATCCATTGAAAACAAAAGCATCTCGTAAGACCACGCCACAAATAAACATGCCGGATTTTTACCTTACGATAGCTAAATCACTTTTTATAAAAATCCTCTGATATTATAATAGGGTCTATTTACAAATACTTATAAAATAGCCGAAATTGTTACATCTATTAAATTCCAGCTACTAGCCACAAAAGTGGGTAATACAAACAAAACTCGTACAAGGCTCGTAGGGAGAATGGATTTCCAACAATGACTAGGCACTGGGGCACCACCTGACACAGTACGGGGCCTAGATCACCGTACCGAGGATTACTCCCTTCATCCCCTGCAACACAAGGCCGGAACCATTCCTTACTGAATAGTCCCGAACAAGATAAACCCCGTGGTTGGCACGACCAACCACCCACTAAGCCGAATAAAAAGGGACATCTAGACAGGGGAAATATCTTGTCCTGCTTGGGCATGACCCACCTCACCTTGCTGCATATCCCCTGATTTTCAGTCATTCTCGGTTGATGAGGCTTGAGGCTAAGCGTTACCTTTAGAACGTTTTCACTTAGAATGCCCATCGTCCACCTGACGATGTTTCGCAAGCATTCATCCATACAAGTCCGTCCCGGGTTCGAACGGAACCGAAGGCACTACTCCTACTACATCCATTTTGGAAATATCCTCAGGATTAGTAGCGACTAGCCCTTGCACTTCACTGCTCCATCTTCGACTCCGAACACGTTTTTCGCACGAAACGTACAAATCGGATCGAAGTGGTTTTCGAGAAATATATCTCGATCCCGCTCTCTTCGAAACGATCAACGCAGTTGTCCAATATTGATAGTCGGTGATTTAACTGTCAATTTATATTCATAAACATCCATAAGCATCCATCACACAATAAATAATTCCCATATTATTTATTTGCCCCAATATCTTTATAAGATATATTTTCAAATTTTCAAAGCTCATTTGAAACAATTTCCCAAAGTTCTTCCATTACAAGGTAAATCCTTTATCATATATTCCCATTGGAAATAACCAAGTTCAAAACATTTAGATTTAAAAGCAATTTAAAACACTTTATTTTGCAATATACTTTAAAATATACAAATGTACTATTAGTTATTACTCAAAAATATAATTTCAAATATTTTATAAGATATAACTTGATTTAAAATAAGGTTTTAGTTAAACTAAATTTAAAAATAGAGTTGTAATAGGCTTAATACAAATTTCAAATAATTTAGGTCAAAACTACCCCTTTTAAACAATCCATTTATAAAAATAATTACTAATGTAATCAAAAATAACCACTATTGCTACTTTATTAATTAGCTTTCAAAACAATAATTTTCCAAACACTCATTTATAACAAGTTTTAAACTTAAATTCACTTTTAATAAAATCTGTTTAAAACTCAAACTTGGTGTTTCCCAGGGAAACTCATTCCTACTCAAATATCCAAAAAATCCTTCTTATAAATTCTGTCAATTTATTTAGATTCAGGTTTAAGTTTAATAACATAAATTTACTTTCACATTTATCAACTGCTAACGTTTCTCTTTGTTTATCATTCCAGATTTACCAAATTTCAATTTTCATTCCAAATAGATTTCAAATTTTAATTCCTTTAAATTCATTATTTAACAATATCTTTTATTTCTCTAAAATTCAATTTATCCATTTATAATTAATTATGGATTTATAATTTACCCAGCAATATTCCAATACAATTTTATTTCAGTTTTCCATCCAAGCAAATTCTACTTTTCATATTCCTTATTTATTAATTTCTTAATTCCTTTTTAAAACCCAATTTAATTTCTTTATAATTTAAAACTCCAAATTTCTTTATAATTAACATTTTGGGTTTGTAGTTTACACCACAATATCACAATACAATTTAATTCCAAATTTATAAATCACAACATATAACAGGTATCATCACCAATTATAAAAATAATTACAACATTGTGAGGAATCCAGTTGGATCCCTCCAACCTGTTTTCCCTGCATCCACAAATATTAGCACAACACTATAAATATATATCAATCCAGGCTGATATAAATAAACATTTCAACCAATCACACAGATATTTAAATATTAACTATTCAAATCGGCTAACATTCCAGATGTGAGTGAGATTAACTCACCTTGAGTTTTAGCTAGCGTTCGAAATTTAAATTAAACCGAACGACGTTCGATTTAACCTAAATTTCTACTTGCCCGGAATGGATCCGGATCTACACCACTGCGTAATTCGCGCTTCTGCGATTCCGGCGCCGCAAACTTCGTCGAAAACTGATCACGTACGAGCGAGATATTAAATTTTAAAGTTTGATTAAATTTTAAAACAATTTCTTTTTAAACAAAATAAAAAATACCATCCAATCACTGCCGTTCAATCCACAAACGCATCAGAGCCGCTCCCCTTTTCTTCTACATCGCGCGTCTACAGGGTTCAATGAACCCACATGCCGCCGCCTAGGGCTTCGCCTCCCTCCTCCCACAATCACCTGCGCGTCGATCGCCAACCACCATCGAGTCGCCCTTGCCACCACGCACCCCCACCAAGTCTCGCGTCGAGCTTGGTGCCCTCCTCCACCGTGAAAACGTGCCCGAGCCTATGGTGAACGCAGCCTCCATGTGGCCTCTCTGGTCGACTAACCCATAGCTCAGCCGTACGGATGTGAAGCTCACATCACGATCTTCGAGCTTCCAATTGGGAGTTCTCGACATTAATGCGTGGATAAGGAGAGATCAAGAGGAGAAGACGGACGCGTTTCGTCCATTAAACAAAATAAATGGCGACCACGTTAATAACTAGGGATTGAGAGATTAATATGAATATATATTATAGTTTTAATATAATTTAATTAATATAATTTCTCAAATCACCGTTTATGCAAACGACCACCAATTCTCGCGTACCAACAGGCGTTCCTAGGGTTTTTCCCCGTTCCGGACACAATGGAACAGGTTTCGTAAGCTAATTCGGTCATATGTGCGAGTTACGGAATTAAACGATCAATTTCAAATTAAATCAATTAAAACGATTTCGATGCGTTTCGAGCTGCCGGGGTCAAACGACAACTCCGATTACTACGAAAATTGAAATCCGATAATAACTAAATATTACGGATCCAATGAAACTGGTTTCGTCGAATTCCGAGACTGTGCCCCAGAAGGCTATTTTAACTCGTCTATTAAATCGAGCAAATTTCCGAAATTGTCGAAATCAATTGAAACTTCACTTTTAAAATTTTATTAACTTCATTATAAATCATATGAAATTTATAAGCACATTAAAAATCATTCTGGCTCATTCCGGACTAAAATCGGATTAATTGCAATATTTTATAATATTAAATTCTCTTATTAAATTAATACAAAATTCCAAATTTAACCTATCGACTTCTAATTTCATTTCAACTATCCCACATTATAATTCCAGTCCAATTAGACCTAAAATAAATTTTAGAATCTAAGTTTATCCCTATTAACACTCAAAATTACTAATTACCCCAATTCTAATATTAAATTAGTATTATTTAGTTTCCAATTAAATTCACGTATTAGAAATTTGACTAATTTTACTAATTCAACCAAAGTCTTTTATTTTCAAGATTCAAATTATAATCCATATTCAACATTTAAAATGAATTAAATGTTCAAATTTGGTGACCCAAAATTCCGGGTCGTTACATTCCTCCCCCCTTAAAAAAATTTCGTCCCCGAAATTTGCTAAGGTAGAAGAATGCTCCTACACTCATTAACTTAACCTAAACCTCTTTAGTTCAAACTTATATATACTTTCCAAAACCCTTTAGCTCCAATTCAAACTCATTTGCTTTATTTATACTCAAAAGCTTTTGTTTCAACATTTTCTTAAAAAGAACTTTCCTAGTTGATTACACATTTTCAAACTTTCAAAAAATTTCTAACTCCCAAAATTTCCGAAATATTTTGGCAGAATCTCCCCTGCACAAAAGGGGCTTTCGCGATATCGCGATACACACAAATATATATACATCGACCCACACGGTCGGAAACCAAAATATTTCACAATATATATATATCATTTCCTAAATTAATTTGCGTAGGCGTACCTGTTTAGCAAATTTTAATAGCGAGCGGCTAATATTTTAGCATATACGCGCTCCAACTCTCTCGAACGCCTACCGTACCTGTACTTACTCAACAAACTCATTAGTTTTCAAAGATATGCACGCTTTAACAACATTTCCAATATAAGTATAAGCCAAAACATATCCATTTCATATCCTAACAACACTTTGCAAAAGTTCATAAGTAAACCATACCTTATAACATGCACAAAGTTCCCTTTCTAATGCCAAATTTTATTTTATTTCACACAAAAGATCTACAAACCAGTTTCGCCATTCCAATTCATACTTTATACAATTTTTTTTTTGAATTGATTCACCAACCAAGTTTTATTTTCAATTTGCTACATTTGCATTTCTATCATGACTCACTTACATTTATACTCAAATCCATTTATTAAGATTTTAGCCCATTCTACTTTCATCCAACTAAACTTCATTTTACTTCACTTAAATGATTAACGTTCAAGTTTACCATATGCCTTACTTACATTTCTTTATTTTAACTTACATTCCCAATTTGATTTACAATCAAATTTTATTTTAAACTTGAAACATATGCATTTCTTTCATGATCCATTTCCATTCATATGCAAAATCACTTAATAACATTTCAATCCATTCCAATTTATTCAAAAACCAATTGTTTGTTTACTTTAAATTATTTACCTTCATTTACCTCAATTCGACAAATTTACAATGCAAATTTGCATGTTATTCATGGAATAATCCATTACTTAAGCTTACAATAGTTTTAAAATTAATTCCCACTTAGATTTATATTAATTTATCAAATTCTGCATGGTACACAATCCAAGCATTCTTATTCCATTTCAATTATTAAATCAATCCTTATTCTCACTTTTCAAATTTATTAATCATTTTAAGTTTATGTTTATTATTATATTATTATTATTATTACTATTATTATATTATTTTTTATAGTTATATAAGTCATTTGCTTGCATTTAAAATTTTATTGTCCAAACAAATTTCATTTAAAGCTATTTCATAAGCTTAAAAATAACCACCTCATCATCTTCCTTAAATGATTTCAATTCCATAATATCTCAATTTGTTTCCATTTTAATTGATTCTTACCAAATCAAACCATTTACAAATTTCAATCCCACTAGCTTAAACATTCAGCTTAACCACAATTATTTAATTTGCTTAAGCTTTCTTTACAATATCTCCATTATCTTCTTATAAATCAAATTTTTATTTTCATTTGATTCTCATCCAAATCAAATTCCAATTCATTGACAAACTTTAATGCACTTTGCCTATTTATTAAATCCATTTTAGACTTATTTTATTAGCAAAGAATCCACTTTAAATTAGTTCACTCATTTGAATTTATTTACAATTCAAACCATCATTATTATAATTTAATTCCATTTTTCATTCACACTTCATTATTTGTTACCACCAATTTAAATCCCATGCTACAGTTGGATTTCTATTTACTTTCCAAATTGTGATCAATTATCAAAATTCTATTCATTACAATAAACAAATTCCATTTAATTGTAATTCAATTAGTCTCTAACCTAATCCATATTAGGTTCTAATTCACTTCCTCAATTCATACTGAACTTATTTACAATACGACCATTTTCAAATGTTCTAAACAAGAACTAGGTTCCATTTACCCTTCAATTATTAACAAGCTTCCAAAACTATACCCGTTCCCGTACTATTTTCATTTAATTTAGCTTATACTAAATTCACCTTCAAGCTTCTCTTTATTTAATTCAGCTTATGCTAAATTCATTCTCAAATAATCCCTTTGAATTTAACGGAGTCAAACTTTTATTCACATAATATCCTTTCAGCACAATTAGATTTCTTCCTATTCAAGTCTTTCCAAAATTAGGTTCAAGTTTTAACTAAATTTACTTAGCCATCTTGAATTCATTTTATTTTCCCTTACTATCCTAAATAAGGATTTAATTCTATTCACTTTTATTATAACACCATTGAACCTTGTTTTTAATTAATCCAAATTCAACTCAATTCCATTTAGTCAAAGTTAAATCCAATCAAATCCAAATTTTAATTCTCTATATACAAGTTCAAAACTTGTTTACTAACTTAAGTTCATTCATTTCCTTTATATCACACTTTACCTTATTTCAATTTACATTTCATTTGAGATTAAGTTTGGACTCACCATACCATTCAACTATTTCCCAATTGTGATTATAATTTCTTCCTTATTTATATAAGTTCACCAACTTATTTATTTTAAAGCTCATATTGCTCATTTAAATCCATTTACAGCATATAATCACAATTTCAAAGTTATAATTTTTTTCAATCTTAATCCTTCGCAAATTTTAAATCCACACTTTCAGATTATAAGTATAACACTTAATAGCTCATGGGTATAACTTATTTCTCAATGACTCACAATTTCAAGTCATCTTACATTTCAATTTAACCCAAGTCAAATTTAATTCTAAACCCATTTTATTTAACTTATCCAAGTTAAATTCAACTTTCCATTTATTTCAATAATTTCATTTACTTCCATTCACTTACGTTAAATTTAATTTCAAGATTAAATTTTTCATTCTTTCCTTCTATTTATTATCAACTTCACTTAATTAATTCAATAGTTAATTTATTTCAACTTTACACATTATTTAATTAGAATTTTCCCAGAATTCAGTTTACCCGGTTTTTATTTCAAAACCATTTTGAAATATATCAAATATATACCTATTGGATATGTCAATCAAATCTCCAGATTTTTCCAAAACAATTTGTTTATACCAAAACAAATTTCCCCATTTTTGTAATGTCCAAAACAACTGTTATATCCAACTAGTCCAAACAATACCATAACCAAATATTAGGGAAGCAATACATCACTTTAGAAACTCGAAAATGAATTCTAATGATGTGGCTAGCATCATCAGGATTATTTTCCAGCGACTGAAGTGAGTTCAATGCTTCTTACTTTTTCTAAATTCATTTCAAAACAGTTTCCATTTAAAAATATTTCCCAAAACAATATTCCAATCATTGCCTTCAAACACCTTCAAATCTCAACAAACATTTCAAACTTTCCCAGGATTTTAAAATTCCAGACTTTTATTTTGATTTTATTTAAAATCCTTTCCAAAACTTCCGGGATTTAAATTCTGGCTGGATTTAAATTAGTTATTCTCTTTTATATACTTTATACTCATGGAATTTATTTGGCTATATCCATTTAACATTTTAGATTAACTTTTAGATTCTTATTTACTTATTGTATTAACATCCAATCAACTAAAAATATATATATAATAATTTCAGAAAATTATTTCTTTTATATCAAAATATAATTTTGGGTAAAATTATTTCATTTACCCCCTTTAAACACAATATTATGTCGGTTTATCTTGTTCAAGAGTTTAAAAACCCCTATCGATACGGTTGCACTTCCCGTACCGACCAGAATTCATAAACACTCAACCGATAAATCAACACAGTATAAAAACAATTTTATATTCACTAACAAGTACGCTCTCATATCTATTAATACACTCAACTCATTATAGAGTGCCGTCGACTCTGTTTAATGAGTAATTTCCCCACCAAAGCCTAGGTTGTCGCCAACCTAAGCTCTGATACCAAGTGTGACATCCCGCAAATCCGTACCCCTTGAATCAACACTATTCTACCTCTATTAACTCAAGTGGCACAGAATTACGAACCATTAGGGTTAAAGAAGAAGAGATAGAAGAAGAAGAAACTAAACTATATCAGAATCTCACAGTCGCAGCGGAATAAAATATAATAATAAATATAGAACTTTAAACAAAATGAAATCTATTACCGTTTTATACATCATATCATCAGAGTATCTCATACATCAACAATCACAAATCAGACCTACCATACAATCACAACAGCGGATATATATATATAGGTACATATAATACGTCCCGGACTCCAACTCCTCTCCTGCTCCATAGCATCCTGACCTGAACATATAATACTCGGTCTGACCCGAGCATTATAATGAAATAATACCCGAGTCAGTCTGGAATACCAGCTGATAATAATGCATCCAAATTGATTATTAAAGTTTCAAAAATCCTTTGAAAACAAAAGCATCTCGTAAGACCACGCCACAAATAAACATGCCGGGTTTTTACCTTACGATAGCTAAATCACTTTTTATAGAAATCCTCTGATATTATAATAGGGTCTATTTACAAATACTTATAAAATAGCCGAAATTGTTACATCTATTAAATTCCAGCTACTAGCCACAAAAGTGGGTAATACAAACAAAACTCGTACAAGGCTCGTAGGGAGAAAGGATTTCCAACAATGACTAGGCACTGGGGTACCACCTGACACAGTACGGGGCCTAGATCACCGTACCGAGGATTACTCCCTTCATCCCCTGCAACACAAGGCCGGAACCATTCCTTACTGAACAGTCCCGAACAAGATAAACCCCGTGGTTGGCGCGACCAACCATCCACTAAGCCGAATAAAAAGGGACATCTAGACAGGGGAAATATCTTGTCCTGCTTGGGCATGACCCACCTAACCTTGCTGCATATCCCCTGATTTTCAGTCATTCCCGGTTGATGAGGCTTGAGGCTAAGCGTTACCTTTAGAATGTTTTCACTTAGAATGTCTATCGTCCACCTGACGATGTTTCGCAAGCATTCATCCATACAAGTCCGTCCCGGGTTCGAACGGAACCGAAGGCACTACTCCTACTACATCCATTTTGGAAATATCCTCAGGATTAGTAGCGACTAGCCCTTGCACTTCACTGCTCCATCTTCGACTCCGAACACGTTTTTCGCACGAAACGTACAAATCGGATCGAAGTGGTTTTCGAGAAATATATCTCGATCCCGCTCTCTTCGAAAAGATCAGCGCAGTTGTCCAATATTGATAGTCGGTGATTTAACTATCAATTTATATTCATAAACATCCATAAGCATCCATCACACAATAAATAATTCCCATATTATTTGTTTGCCCCAATATCTTTACAAGATATATTTTCAAATTTTCAAAGCTCATTGGAAACAATTTCCCAAAGTTCTTCCATTACAAGGTAAATCCTTTATCATATATTCCCATTGGAAATAACCAAGTTCAAAACATTTAGATTTAAAAGCAATTTAAAACACTTTATTTTGCAATATACTTTAAAATATAGAAATGTACTATTAGTTATTACTCAAAAATATAAGTTCAAATATTTTATAAGATATAACTTGATTTAAAATAAGGGTTTAGTTAAACTAAATTTAAAAATAGAGGTGTAATAGGCTTAATACAAATTTCAAATAATTTAGGTCAAAACTACCCCTTTTAAACAATCCATTTATAAAAATAATTACTAACGTAATCAAAAATAACCACTATTGCTACTTTATTAATTAGCTTTCAAAACAATAATTTTCCAAACACTCATTTATAACAAGTTTTAAACTTAAATTCACTTTTAATAAAATCTGTTTAAAACTCAAACTTGGTGTTTCCCAGGGAAACTCATTCCTACTCAAATATCCCAAAAATCCTTCTTATAAATTCTGTCAATTTATGTAGATTCAGGTTTAAGTTTAATAACATAAATTTACTTTCACATTTATCAACTGCTAACGTTTCTCTTTGTTTATCATTCCAGATTTACCAAATTTCAATTTTCATTCCAAATAGATTTCAAATTTTAATTCCTTTAAATTCATTATTTAACAATATCTTTTATTTCTCTAAAATTCAATTTATCCATTTATAATTAATTATGGATTTATAATTTACCTAGCAATATTCCAATACAATTTTATTTCAGTTTTCCATCCAAGCAGATTCTACTTTTCATATTCCTTATGTGTTAATTTCTTAATTCCTTTTTAAAACCCAATTTAATTTCTTTATAATTTAAAACTCCAAATTTTTTTATAATTAACATTTTGGGTTTGTAGTTTACACCACAATATCACAATACAATTTAATTCCAAATTTATAAATCACAACATATAATAGGTATCATCACCAATTATAAAAATAATTACTACATTGTGAGGAATCCAGTTGGATCCCTCCAACCTGTTTTCCCTGCATCCACAAATATTAGCCCAACACTATAAATATATATCAATCCAGGCTGATATAAATAAACATTTCAACCAATTACACAGATATTTAAATATTAACTATTCAAATCGGCTAACATTCCAGATGTGAGTGAGATTAACTCACCTTGAGTTTCGGAGAGCGTTTGAAATTTAAATTAAACCGAACGACGTTCGATTTAACCCAAATTTCTACTTGCCCGGAATGGATCCGGATCTACACCACTGCGTAATTCGCGCTTCTGCGATTCCGGCGCCGTAAATTTCGTCGAAAACTGATCACGTATGAGCGAGATATTAAATTTTAAAGTTTGATTAAATTTTAAAACAATTTCTTTTTAAACAAAATAAAAAAAATACCATCCAATCACTGTCGTTCAATCCACAAACGCATCAGAGCCGCTTCCATTTTCTTCTACATCGTGCGTCTACAGGGTTCAATTAACCCACATGCCGCCGCCAAGGGCTTCGCCTCCCTCCTCCCACGATCACCTGCGCGTCGATCGCCAGCCACCATCGAGTCGCCCTTGCCACCACGCACCCCCACCAAGCCTCGTGTCGAGCTCGATGCCCTCCTCCACCGTGAAAACGTGCCCGAGCCTATGATGAACGCGGCCTCCATGTGGCCTCTCTGGTCGACTAACCCATAGCTCAGCCGTACGGATGTGAAGCTCACATCACGATCTTCGAGCTTCCAGTTGGGAGTTCTCGACATTAATGCGTGGATAAGGAGAGATCGAGAGGAGAAGACGGACGCGTTTCGGCCATTAAACAAAATAAACGGCGGCCACGTTAATAACTAGGGTTTGAGAGATTAATATGAATATATATTATAGTTTTAATATAATTTAATTAATAAAATTTCTCAAATCAACCGTTTATGCAAACGACCACCAATTCTCGTGTACCAACAGGCGTTCCTAGGGTTTTTCCGCGTTCCGAACACAATGGAACAGGTTTCGTAAGCTAATTCAGTCATATGTGCGAGTTACGGAATTAAACGATCAATTTCAAATTAAATCGATTAAAACGATTTCGATGCGTTTCGAGCTGCCGGGGTCAAACAACAACTCCGATTGCTACGAAAATTGAAATCCGACAATAACTAACTATTACGGATCCAATGAAACTGGTTTCGTCGAATTCCGAGACTGTGCACCGGAAGGCTATTTTAACTCGTCTATTAAATCGAGCAAATTTCCGAAATTGTCGAAATCAATTGAAACTTCACTTTTAAAATTTTATTAACTTCATAATAAATCATATGAAATTTATAAGCACATTAAAAATCATTCTGGCTCATTCCGGACTAAAATCGGATTAATTGCAATATTTTATAATATTAAATTCTCTTATTAAATTAATATAAAATTCCAAATTTAACCTATCGACTTCTAATTTCATTTCAACTATCCCACATTATAATTCCAATCCAATTAGACCTAAAATAAATTTTAGAATCTAAGTTTATCCCTATTAACACTCAAAATTACTAATTACCCCAATTCTAATATTAAATTAGTATTATTTAGTTTCCAATTAAATTCACGTATTAGAAATTTGACTAATTTTACTAACTCAACCAAAGTCTTTTATTTTCAAGATTCAAATTATAATCCATATTCAACATTTAAAATGAATTAAATGTTCAAATTTGGCGACCCAAAATTCCGGGTCGTTACACTACCCCTGAAACCTTGCCGCATCTTTCCTGTTTCGACCATTACCGGTTTGTGAGGCTCGATGAGGTCTCGTCCACAAAGCTACGCTTTTTCACAAATCCACGGTTTGATCAACAAACGATCAGCAGCACTTCGTATGCCACATTACCAAATTGGGAATGTATCACTAGTAACCATCAACTACATAACTTCTGAGCTCGTACATCTCAGAGAAGGGTGTTAAGCTAAGAGAATAAATCTCCGCCACCAAACATAAATGTATTTGATATAAACCAGCTTTACATCTCAAAGTGTAACGTCAGACACAATCCATACAAGTCTGTTCCGGGTTCGAACAGAACCAAAGGCACTTCCGAAGAAGCCCTTGCAATCCGGGTATTTACAATCTCGATCGGACTTCACATCACTTAGGAAATCTCTATACCGTTGCTACTCAGTGCAGAGACAATAGATAGGTTATCCTATCGTTCTCGCAAATACCCGGTCTTCACCACCAATCTTCAAATGCTATCCATAACGTCGTAACATTATTCGAAATGGGTTATATGACACAAAGGTCCTCTCCCAGCTAAACCGAATAATGAGCGCAAAATTTAAAAACATATGGATATGGGATTTTAGTTAAGTCACAACTTTAAAATTCAAATCTTTCTTTCAAATGGTTTAAACCAATTACCATTTTAAATCTTTAAACAAAAAGATTCATTCCACAAAGTTCACCAGTTTCACCAAGATCCATTCACGGATTTCAAAACAATTTCCATTTTAATTGGATTAACTCATTTAATCTTTAAATCAAAGATTTAATTTATAGCTTCCAAAACCGTTTCCAAAGATTCATTCATAACTTGGAAAACCGTTTTCAATTCAAACTTAAAATTCCTATAATACAAATTGGAAATTCATTCCTTATATGAAACGTTTTATCATTTGAAAACAAACAGTTTTCATTCTGGAAAAAAAATCTGATTTCAATTATACAAGTTAATGTTTTTCAAACTTGGGTTAAATTCAAATTCCCAAAACAACACTTTAAAAATGGTTTCAAAACCCATATAAACTTGTATGACCTTTTACATCATAAATTCTCAAAATAGAATTCGATTTCAAATATTGAATTCAAATTTAAATCAAATTTCAAAACTAAATTAAGTTATTCAAAAATAACTTTTATCTGTGAAATCCCTTTTCAAAAGTTTTTTCCACTATAAATCCAATCCATTTCCAAAACCATTTAGATTCAAAAATTCAATTTTTTTAAAATTATTTTAAAAATCTGTGACTTAACCAATTTCCACATGCGATCCATATTTGTGTGTGTATAGTGTAGTCTAGGGGGTTTTACACAATAGTGCACAACATCAATCATCACAGATTCAAACATATCAATATCGATAAGCGGTATAACCCATAACGCTTGTCTTCATTCACAGATTCACAGATAAAGTAAATTTATCAGTCACAAAGATTCATCATTATGATTCGATGTGGGTTTCGGATAACCAACTGGAATCCGACTCCCTGTCGCATCGAAATTCAAACGCCGTTTTACGGGCCAAGGGGTTTTCATATTCATACAACAGTATGTTCATCACAGATATCAGCTTAGCACAAAGCATCACATCACATATCAAATATATCAATCCATCACATAACATTCAATAACAATCAAGATCTTCAATTAAGATGAATAAATTGTGTGGTTTTTAATTTATCAACCATATAATTACTTCCATCCGAAATCTTTAATCAATGATTAATTATCATTAACTACAATTGATTAAGTCTTAATCACCTTCATTAATTAATCATTTCTTAATTAATTATCTAAATTAATTTATCCTTAATTGTTAATTAATTAAATCTTAATAAATTATTCCTTAATTAATTACTTTAATAGATAAATCCTTAATTGCTAATTAATTAAATCTTAATTATAATTAATTATCCATTAATTAATTATTCTTAATTATTAATAAATTAATCTTAAATATAAATTATTAATTACTTGATTATCATTAACAATATAAATTAACTTACTTTTAAGTTAAAAATTTAAAACTTTTGATTTATTCCTAAATCACTTTATTAAGTTTTATTTAAAATAACTTGCTAAAAATATAAGTTTAAAACTTAATTGTTTTAAAGATCTTTTATTTCAAAACCTTTAACTTATACCTTCTAATTTAATAATGAAATCATCATTTTATAAAAAGAAATAATTTCAGAAATTTATTTAAATAATTTGTTAATGTTTTTAAAACTGGAAACATAGAACCCAGTCAAACCCGAGCTAAACACTGAAGAACTCAAGCCTTACTTCGAGTTTTTCCACCAATAACCCGAGTGCCTCCCCGAAAACCTCATTTTAAATCTTAAAATTTTGTTTAAGTCCCTACCCAGTAAAATGCATAGAACGCTCGAACAATAACTCGAGTTAGCATGGAAATCTCCCAAGACATGCTTCGAGTTTCACCTTTCTTCCCAAAACACGCAATCCACCTGATACATTGATATGCTCGTGCACATCTACAAGTCATCTGAGCAACGGTGATCGACGCCGTCACCTTCCATATGCCAACAACCATCCCTCGATTACCACAATCGCCCAGAACGTTGAATTGAACTCGAAATCAAAGTCGAGTTACATGATCGAATTTGGAGCATCAAAGCCCGACCAATATCCTTCTTGCCATGACGAATCCAACCACCAGAGATCATGGATTTCTGACCTCAACTTCGCCAAAACCCAGCCTTTCCATTCCCCTACCTGCGATGGAACCCGATACCCCATAGATGCCGCAACAGCTAAGATTACAATCTCATACAAAGTGCTCACTAAACCCTATAACCTCGCCGTTCCTCCACCATGATTATTGATAAATTCAATTAGTATTTTTCCCACCATCCTCGATCTATGAGCTTCCTTTGAAATAATTCCCAAACCCCAGTTTGACCTCGATCGACGACAATTGACAGAAAAGCATTTTCCATTCATCTCGCGATTTCACTATACCTACTTGCTTAGAAATCACGAGACTCGTATCAAAAATTATCGTTTCGTGATACAAACTTGGTGTTATAATCCGATCCTAAAATTAAGATATTCAAATTTTTGATATTCTTAAAAACCCACTGTATTTTCTAAATTGCAGAAAATAATTTAACTTATTTTACTTACAAATATTTTTCCTACTTGAATCTTGATTTTACAAGTATATTTTGTTTAGATCCCTAGACCTAACAAGAATCGGAGGAATGAGAATTTATTTTTTTGAAGTTATTTTAGAGCCTGTAGGTTTTAACAAAGGTATATACGTACCCACTTACAGTTATGCTTCATCAAATCTGTACACATATGTACACATACAAACAAGTTAGAAAATTATTCATCTCATTCATCATCACTGAGCACAATTAAGATAGAAGATTGGGTTTTTTAAAGAGAGTTTCTCACCTAAAACTTTGAACAGAGAACTGTAAGTGCTTTGAAAACCTGTTTTTTTCCTGAACCTGCTTGGTTTTGTTGAAGTTAGACTTGCTCCTTGCTTTGATATTTTGAGTTGAATCCTTCCTTTGATTTGAATCAAACTTGTTTTGGCTTCACAATTTGTTTTCCAACTTTTTTTTTATGTTCTCCTGATTTTTGTGATGTTCAAGATCACTTTATTTTCCTTTCAGAAATCTACGAGGCTTATAGGAGAAGCTTCTATGATTTTTCTTTTGTTTATTATTTTTTTTTTGTTTACCCTTGCTACATGAAGTGAAAATTGTGTTTATACCCTTAATTCAAATTGTTTCGTAAATTTTTGTTTTAAACCTTTATGTAAATGTAATTCCATATGTATCATATGCCTCCATTTCAAAATTGTTTATATCTTATTTTATATTCATCTTTACACAAATAATCTTTTTATCTCCATTTTTTTTTTCACATTCAATTTTTAATTAGTTCAACATGTTTATATACATATATTTTATACATTTTACATTCATAAATCCTTTATTATTTATTTTTGTACAACTTTATAAAAAGAAAAGAATGATTTAAATATTTTGGTTTCATATTAACAAATGATCACTTTTATTTATATAAGTATATATATATAAGAAGATTAAATCTTAAAAATAATGTTTTGAAAATTAGTACATTAATTCCTTGAAAATCAATACACCGTCCAAATATATATAATATAGTTAAAAATATTTAGAAACAAACTATCATTAACGTTTTAAAGATTTTAAATTCTACTTATTTCCAATACATTTATTTTTAAATTTAATATTTGTTTATAAAATACTCATTCTTATTATTTTAAATCAAATTGCTACTTGTAATCAAAATTTCATTTATTTATTCTAGAAATTTTCTAATTAATTCATAAATAAATTCATAATTTAATTCCAAAATTAAATTAATTATCAAATTAAACATGATTAATTTTTAGGAATGTTACAACTATATTCCACAATCTTTCGAATGAAATTTTCAAAAACCCCAAAACTTCGGTTCTAAACTTCCAATTTATACTTACTTTACTTGTAAATCCTATTTTTCAATCAATATTTATAAAATGTCTCTACCTAACAAACAACGTATTACATCCAACTATATCATTTATAAAATTGATTATTTTATATACAAAATACATAATAGGAAAATTATTTCATTTACCTATATTTCAAAATAATATTGTTTCGGTCTGTCCTATTAAGTGTTTAGAAATTCCTATCGATGCCACATCGTCCTATGTACCGACCAGAATTTATAAATACTAAACAGAAAATATTAACATGAAACAAAACCTTTTATAATACTAACAAATACCTTTCTCATATATAACACTCAGCGCCTAATTCTAGGGTATCACTATCCTATTCTATATGAATTGGATTCCATAAAGCTAAGTTACCGCTAAACCTGACTATGATACAAAATGTAATGACCCACCTTTTTGAGCATTTTAAATCGACTATAAACCACACAAGTCAGACTCAAACAATTCAAAAGAAAGGATTGTTATGGGGTAAATGAGGAAAAGCAGAGAAAGATAGGAAATAAACATAAAATCTCACAGTGGAATGAAAAAATATAATGATCACATAAATAGTTTATGAAGCTATTTACAAAATAACATTTGATTATACTTTTACAATACAGAATCAGATTTACATACAACGGAAATAAATAAATAATATAAGAAATCACCCCATTCCCCTTTCACACCTCGACCTACAGGCCGAAAACACTCGAACGTCGAACCTTAGTTCGACAAGACACGATCGAAGCCGCCGCCACTCATTTGTCCATGCCTGCCACGTCCACGTCAGGCCGTGGCCTACCAATACTTCGCCCATGCGATCGCCAGTGAACAGCTCCTCATCGTCGACCACGGACAGAGGAAGGCAGCCGCCGCTCAACATACGTGACCCGATGTAATGACCCGATATTTTCAGCCATTCGCATCTGCACATGTTGGACTTGAATTGCTCAAAACACCGCATTGTAAATAAAGTTTGGCAAATCTCAAAATATACAGTAAATAAATAATCACAGATCACAGACATAGAGTAATAATAATACAACGGAAGTAAAAGAAATAGTAGTTCATGAAGCTACTATATAAATATATCAGAGTTAAATAAGATACAAAAGAAGTCTTAATATGATAACCAAGTACAAGCTGAATACAACACTGGGATCAATATGATAACTCGAAGTGAAATAGATAAAACTAGACAAGCAGATAATTTCCAACGATTCCAATCTGTAGAAAGTGGAATCCAAATCTATGAATACTCAGGCTGACCTTAGCATAGATAAAAATACAAACACTCGAGTCAGGAGATACATACTTATAAAATGTAAACCAATTCATGTGAACTGTAGTAAAGGTACAAGTAACTTAAAGGATGCTTGGGACCATCCATCCTCTAAGGATCCGTTAAACTATTTATTATGTAGTAATAATGCGCTATTATAATAGTGTTTAACAGTAAAATAAATTTACTTTAAAATAGCATCCTGGGGCTACCCATATAGCCCCAGACACGTAATAGTCCCAGTAGTCCATCCAATATCTGCATATCTCCTAATCGAGAGACTACGAGAAGATACGCATGGGCTACGAGAGAAAACCAAACTCGTAGTAAAGGCTCGATATGGTAGGTGACACGGTACAACAAGGCAATGCCAGGGTAGATATACCAATTACGCACACGGGCTGGTGGTAACATAGCAGCCACCTACGCCCACCTCGGAACACATTCCCAAATCCGCAGGGGTGCACCCAATCAGTCATAAAAGTAACAGAATGGTATCGAAGAAATGCGTCCGACCAGAGTAGCTACCCCTTTAGGCCCGAGATCGCTCCTGTTTTAGCCACCATAAGCTAACTCACGGGAGTCGGGTCCACGTAATATACCTTAAGAACATCGCCACCGTCCAACTTCATTTTGGAATCTACGCTGTGTACACGGTTGTCAAAGTGGTTTTCAGTATCGACAGAGAGTATGCCCATATCCGATCCCGGTCTCTTTGCCAACCAATCGTTATTATAACCCATGGTTATAATTTTTAAAATAATGTTTTATACTTCAAAATAAAATATCATTTCAATTCTAAATATTTATCAAAATAAAGATCAAATCATTTCCAAAACATTTCAATATCAAAAGAACATATCCTTTCAAAGCTTCCTTTTTAAATCATTTCAATATATCAAAATATCATATCCTTTCAAAACTTCATTATCAAATCATTACTTGAATTTAAATCCAAATATCAAATTTAAAACGCCTTTTTAAATTCCAAGATATCATTTATTTATTCCCATTTCAAATCATCTTTTAAATCATTTATATTCCATCAAATTAATTCATTTAAACCATTTAAAAGTGAAGTTATTATACTTTCAAATCAACTATTCAATTTTCAAAGTTTCAAACCGTTTTGAGCTCGTTTACTAAGTCAAATACCATAATCATTTAAAATTTCAACCTTTCACACCATTGAGAAAAGAGATGTTATAAGTTATGCTTGAAAACATTTTAATTCAGCGAAGACAATATTTAAAAACTGCTGTTAAAACTCAGTTTTAGTTTAAATTTAGTTTAAAACGGCAAAGACAGCATTTGCAGAAATGTCGTAATAGCTCAGGTTTCAAGTTTAAGGTTTTTATTAATTTCAGAAAAGACAGCAGACCACTGCAGCATTTATAGAACTGCTGTAATAGGCCTTTATTAAGTTTTAGCCTTTTAAACTTACTACAGCAACTACAGCATTTCAGAACTGCTGCAATACCCCTTTTATTAGGTTTTTAGTTCATTTACAGAAAACATAGCATTTCTGAATGCTATAAAAAGTATTTTCCAGAATTTAGTGTATTTCCAGCAAATAATAAACTTCAATTTAAACCCTTTAAACATTATAAAATCACATTTTTTTAACATTCAAAAATGTTCATTAAATATACTCTTTTAACTTATGATTTTTATAAAGTAAGGTTTCACAGAAAAAATCCAAATTTTCAACAATTTCACTTGAGAAATTCAAGTGTACAATTTTCGCGTTTTTACATTTGACAATTTGTTAACACTTACATTTTTGAATTACCATTTCACACTTTAAACTAAATTTCCAATTTATTTAATTAACTTAAACTTTTAATTAAAACCAGACTCACATTTCCAAGCAAATTATATTTTAAAACCACACTATTAAGCATTCATTTATTTAACCATTTTAATTCATAGAAAAATCAATAATACTTTATTAAATCATTTAAACTCAAATTTAAATCAAATTATCATATTTACCAATTTCCAATTAAATTAAATTTCCATATTACCTATATAACTTAAATACCATTTTAAAACCAAAATTTTCCAAATTTCCAAACTTAAGTTATATTTCCAAAATTCTGTTTAACCATTTATTTATTTAACATTTCCACCTATAGAAAAATCATAAATCCTTTATTTAAAACACTTTAAATTCTATTTAAATCAAATTATCATAAATTTACATTTTAAACCACTTAAATTTTTATTTATATAACTTAAATGTCATTTTAAAAGCCAAAGTCCAAATTTTCAGATTTAAGTTATATTTCAAAAATTCAATTTAATCATTTAATTATTCAACATTTTTAACTTACAGAAAAATAAAAATTTCTTTATCAAAATGTTTAAAATCCAATTTAAATCAAATTTTAATAAATTTACACTTTTAAGAATACTTAAAAATATTCAAAATACTTTATAAAATAACCATGGGCCTGTATATAGTTTTCTAACCTAGGTCAAGTGATACAGATATATATCATTTCAATCCGCAATTTACAAAAAAAAATCCGGGTTCTATCATTTCAAACCCGCAGTCCCAAGTAAAACTAAAATAAATAAAAACCATTCAGGCCTATCATTTCGGCCCATAACGATTTTTCCCTATTCTAAAGTCCGTTCGGGTATGTATTATTTCAGCCCATAGTGATTTCTATACTAACAGGGAGCTGGCAGTGATGAACAAATATAAATGAACAGTTTAACAACAAATATTAGTAACAGATGGCATGACAGATAAATAAACAAGTTTAACATCATATAATTTATAATCATAGGCAAGTATACCATAATATAAAATTCTACACATTCAATTGTTGTCAATTCACATTTGCGTAGGTATAAATGTCAGGTGAGATTACTCACATTCTTGTGCTGGAGTCGGCAATTCAAATGACAGAAACGGATTCCAGAAAGCACGATGACACAACGATAGACTCAAGTGGGAAGAGAACCAAGCTAATGATATTGTCACAACCCATAAACAAAACCAAATATTAATATAAATTCAATACAACATATAACTGAATAACTTTGAAATGAAAAACAATATGAACACAATAGCTTTTGCCCTGCTTTCTACCATCACATGCTTGGCCTAGAGGTTCAAGAGGCTTGGTTTTGGTGTGCCTTTGGCTCGGGTTTGGACATGCTTTGGCTCAGTTTTGGATTCCTAGAGGCACAGCTACAAGGCTAGAACATGGTGGAGGTTACAACGCATGAGAAGGTCAAAAGGCAAGGCTTTAAAGTGGATTTTTGGTCAATGTATTGGCTCGACCAAGGGAGTTTGGGCTTGATCCTGACATGTTCAGGTCTGGTCAGTATAGGAGGTGATGTGTAGGGGTCATGGAAAGGTGGTGGTGGCGGCTATGGTGGTGGCCAAGGTGATGGATGGAGGTGATAAAGCATGGAGTGGCTTGGCTTGCATAGTTTTTAGGAGATGTTTCATTTTTGTGGAGTTTTGCTTCATGGGATGGTGCGGCCTGGTCACATCAGAGGGGTAGATGGTTGATGGTAAAGTGGAGGAGGTGGTGAAGGTGATGGCCAAGGCTAGCTAGGTGGTGGCTGAGAAAAATGGCAAGAGAAATCAAGGCAAAACATTTAAAAACAATAGAAAAAGAAGAGAAAAAGAGATAAAAGAGGAGGCCATTACCCATATATTTCTTAGCCACGAAAGAGACGAGGAAGAATAAATTTATTTCACGTGAAAGTAAGATAAAACTCACGCCTAAACAATGTAGTGTACGGCCAAAAAGCAAGCAAATGAAAAGACAAAAGGGAAAATGAAAAGTCTAGCAAATGAAAGGTCATCAGTTAAAAGCTTTAGTCTCTTCATATTTCCATTTATTTAAATCAAATGAAAACAATTAAAATTAATAAATGAATTTCATAACAGAAAAACAATAAAAATAAAAATAAAATAAACAAATTTTGGAAAATAGAAAAAAGAATTAAAGAAATATTTTAATAATCTAAAACAAGACTTAAAATTACAAACAAAATATCATTAGCTTTAGAAAATTTCTATTTCACTTTAAAACAAATAAAAAGTCAAATAAACAAAATAAATGATTAACAAAATAAAGTAGAAATGAAATAAAATAAGGTCTCGAGAAAATAGAAAAATAAATAAATAATTTCTTTAATTAATTGAAACTAGAAATTAGAAATTGTAAACAAAAGACAACTGACATTAGAAAATTTCAATAACACTTTGAAAAATGTTTTAAACCTAAAATATATACATAAAATCATGTTACACATGTAATATAAATTAGAACATGACATAACAAACAAAATATAATTTATATAATTTAAAGTAACAATTTTGTTAAATAAAACAAATTACGTCCAATAGTTAAAAAGGCATAACTTTCACAATATAAATCGGATTTCAACGAAAAGAAAAGCAGTATTCTTCAAATTTTATTTACTTTCATAATAAAAGATCAAATTCAAATTTTCAAAAATTTCAAATTTTCAAACTTAAAAGCCAAAGTTTGACCATATTAACCAAAATTCACTTTTCTGGAAAATAATCTATTTATTCATGTTTGGAATTCTAATTCATATCAAAATCAAAAATTATATTTTAAAATAAAAAATTATCCATTTTAAATAAATAAAATAAAGTTTTTAAATCAAGAAATTCAATTAAAATAATTGAAATATACAATTAAAAAAATCACAAAATACAGGGTTGTTACACTCTCCCCCACTCAAAACTTTTCGTCCCCAAAAAGGAATGAGGTACAGGAAAGCACAGAAAAGAAAAAACGAAATAAAATTAAGACAAAATGACCAAAAGATTGAAATTATACCTGATAATTATTGTTATAAGTAAGTTTAACAAGGTTGAGATGATCTTCCCAAGATCCTCCAGAATCAAGAATACAAGCACGAAAAAGATCCCCTAGAATCTGATTCACCCTTTCCGCTTGACCGACGGTCTGTGGATGGCAAGCAGTGTTCAGATTCAAAATGAGTACTAAAGATTATCAAAGATTATAGAAACATTTCTAAATAGAAAGATTATAGAAAAATGCTTACACCAGTCTATAGCAAGATAAGGAAAATAAGGACAACCAAAAGATAGTTTGAAAAACAAAATAAGATAACAAGTTTGAAACCATGGAAATTTCAACTTAAATTGATAATTAATTTTACACAGGTTAAATAAATCTTAACTATCTCTAATTTCATTATCTTATCATCTAATTTTCTTAATTTAACAATCTCTAAAATCATGGATTTGAAAAAAAAATCATGTATTATACTCATAATGTATTCAATAAATTTAGTTCTTCAAATTAAATTTTATTCCTCTCAATATATTTTATCCTCTATGTTAAATATACTTACACTTATTACAACTGCTTTAATTTATTCTTAGTTCCTTTAACATCATTTATATTGTAAATTATTCAATTTACCTTTTATTCTATTTACCTCTGTTAATCTTTTTATAACTAAAATTTAAGCGTATAACATTTATTATAATCACTCAAATTTTATTTATAAAATCTTTTATATTGTATTATCCAATTACATATTCAACTTCTAAAATTGAGGTAAGTTATCTTGAAATGAAATGGTGTATTATACAAACAAAACTTTCCAATTCAATCATTTCAAGCTTGAATATTTATCCAAATCTTGAAATTATAATTGAAATTAACTTTCAAAATAAAATTTAGGAATTTAAATTTCCGATAAATTCCAAACTATTTAAAGATAAATAAATGCACATATACTATACATATCCATTCAAATTTAAATCATATATCAACAAAAGTTATAAATCCAGACTTATTTTAGAAATTCAAATCAATTAAATTACCCAAACAAAGCTATAACAAGATTACAGAATGGTCTCTTCACTTCGAAACTCGAAAAAAAATGTCGATGATGCTGCGGTCATCACCGAAGTTATTTTCTAGCGACAAAGAAAAGAGCACAATTTTTTAAACTTTAAAATTCTTTGGAAACAAATTTCTATTCGAAAATACTTTAAATAATATATCCTTTTAGAACTTTAAACACAAAGTTTGAAATCATCGGAAATTAAATTCTTAAATTCTTATTTTAAATTCATTTTAAATTTCCAAATAAACTTATCAACATGTTTTATAGTTCAATTATTTATATATGAAACAAGAGAAATGATATATAAAATCAAAATCAAATATTATTTCTTAACAACCAATTCAATAAAGATCCAGAAAAGTGTATAATATAGTTACAAAATTTGTTTCATTACTAAATTTGAAAAAAAAAACTATCGTGTCAGTTTGTTAGTTTAAGTGTTTTGGAAATCCTATTAATACCGTGGTCAGACGAATCGATCAGAAACCCAAATCAACATCAACAACTCAAACAACACAATATTTATAGATTTACAAGTACAATTCAAAATGTTTTGAAGATGGTTTGGAAACAAAAGACAAGATGATTAATTAACAAAATAGGGAGATGGATAAGCTTAAATAAATCACGGGCAACCTTAACCGGGTCAACCGTGACTTAAAGAATAAGATCGATGTGGATTTTCTGGGGTAAATCTACATTCGATCTCAAGAGACAGAGTGTGGAATAAAAAAAGATATTAACATCTAAACCAAGGAAAGATATAAATCTCTGGTGAATTGATGCTAATTGTAAAGGAGTTTCACCCCTTTACAAGCATATTAGAGATAGGCGAGACTGCTGACTCACTATAAAGATCTTTCGAAGTGGAGTTATAGGATAGTCCAAAATCAAAAGAAGATGAATAGTGAGGGACATGAATGGATTTTGGAACCGCAGGGAACGTTCCAAAATTCAAAGGAAATTCGAATCAAAGAGGAAAAGATCCAGACTCAAACGAAAGTGATTCTGTAAATTAATTTATCTTATATTCTAAGTTTTGCCTCAAAGCCAAAGCTCTGATACCAAATGTAACGACCCGATATTTTCAACCATTCGCATCTGCACATGTCGAACATGAATTTCTGAAAATACCGCATTGCAAATAAAATTTGGCAAATCTCAAAATATACAGTAAATAAATAATCATAGATCACAAACACAGAGTAATAATAATGCAGCGGAAGTAAAAAAAATAGTAGTTCATGAAGCTACTATATGAATATATCAAAGTTAAATAAGATACAACAGAAGTCTCAATATGATAACCAAGTACAAGCTGAATACAACACTGGGATCAACAGGATAACTGGAAGTGAAATAGATAAAACTAGACAAGTAGATAATCTCCAACGATTGCAATCTCTAAAAAGTGGTATCCAAATCTATGAATACTCAGGCTGACCCGAGCGTAAATAAAAATACAAACACTCGAGTCAGGACATACATACTTATACAATGTAAACCAACTTAAGTGAACTGGAGTAAAGGTACAAGTAACTTAAAGGATGCTTGGTACATCCCATCCTCTAAGGATCCGTTAAACTATTTATTATGTAGTAATATCGCTTTATTACAATAGTGTCTAACAGTAAAATAAACTTACTTTAAAATAGCATCACGGGGTTACCCATATAGCCGTAGACACGTAATAGTCCCAGTAGTCCATCTAATATCTGCATATCTCCTGATCAGGAGACAACGAGAAAATACGCATGGGGTACGGGAGAAAACCAAACTCATAGTAAAGGCTCGATATGGTAGGTGACACAACACAACGAGGCAATGCCAGGGTAGATATACCATTATGCACACGGGCTAGTGGTAACGTAGCAGCCACATACAGCCACGTTGGAACACATTCCCAAATCCGAAGGGGTGCACCCAATCAATCACAAAAGTAATAGAATGGTATCGAAGAAATGCATCTGACCAGAGGAGCTATCCCTTTTGGCCCGAGATCCCTCCTATTTTAGCCACCTTAAGCCAACTCACGGGAGTCGGGTCCACGGAATATACCTCAAGAACGTCGCCACCATCCTACTTCATTTTGGAATCTCCACCGCGTACACGGTTGTCAAAGTGGTTTTCGGGATCGACAGAGTGTATGTCCATATCCGATCCCAGTCTCTTTGCCAACCAATCGTTATTATAATCCATGGTTATAATTTTTAAAATAATATTTTATACTTCAAAATAAAATATCATTTCAAATCCAAATCTTTATCAAAATAAAGATCAAATCATTTCCAAAACATTTCAATATCAAAATATCATATTCTTTCAAAGCTTCCTTTCTAAACCATTTCAATGTATCATAATATCATATCCTTTCAAAACTTCATTATCAAATCATTACTTGAATTCAAATCCAAATATCAAATTTAAAATGCCTTTTTAAATTCCAAGATATCATTTATTTATTACCATTTAAATCACCTTTTAAATAATTTATATTCCATCAAATTAATTCATCTAAACCATTTAAAAGTGAAGTTATTATACTTTCAACTCAAGTATTCAATTTTCAATGTTTCAAACCGTTCTGAGCTCGTTTACTAAGTCAAGAACCATAATCATTTAAAATTTCAGCATTTCACAGCATTTAGAAAAAGCTGTTATAAGTTATACTTGAAAACATTTTAATTCAGCAAAGACAGTATTTTAAAACTGCTGCTAAAACTCAGTTTTAGTTGATATTTAGTTTAAAGCAGCAAAGACAGCATTTCCAGAAATGCTGTAATAGCTCAGGTTTCAGTTTAAGGTTTTTATTAATTTCAGTAAAGACAGTAGACTACTACAGCATTTACAGAACTGCTGTAATAGGCATTTATTAAGTTTTAGCATTTTAAATTTACTATAGCAACTATAACATTTTAGAACTGCTGTAATACCCTTTTTAATAGGTTTTTAGTTCATTTACAGAAACCATGGCATTTTTGAATGCTATAAAAAATATTTTCCAGATTTTAGTGTATTTCCAGCAAATAATAAACTTCAATTTAAACCCTTTAAACATTATAAAATCACTATTTTTTAACATTCAAAAATGTTCATTAAAAATACTCTTTTACTTATGATTTTTATAAAGTAACATTTCACAGAAAAAATCCAAATTTTTAATAATTTCACTTAACAAATTCAAGTGTACAATTTTCCCTTTTTTACATTTGACAATTTATTAACACTTACATTTTTGAATTACCATTTCACACATTAAACTAAGTTTCCAATTTATTTAATTAACTTAAACTTTTAATTAAATCAGGCTCACATTTCCAAGCCAAATTATATTTTAAAACTACACTTTTAAGCATTCATTTATTTAACCATTTTAATTTATAGAAAAATCAATAATACTTTATTAAATCATTTAAACTTAAATTTGAATCAAATTATCATATTTACCAACTTCCAATCAAAATTAAATTTCCATATTATCTATATAACTTAAATACCTTTTTAAAACCAAAATTTTCCAAATTTCCAAACTTAAGTTATATTTCCAAAATTCAATTTAACCATTTATTTATTTAACTTTTCCACCTATAGAAAAATCATAAATCATTTATTTAAAACGCTTTAAAATCTATTTAAATCAAATTATCATAAATTTACATTTTAAACCACTTAAAATTTTATTTATATAACTTAAATGTCATTTTAAAAGCCAAAGTCCAAATTTCCAGATTTAAGTTATATTTCAAAAATTCAATTTAATCATTTAATGATTCAACATTACTAACTTATAGAAAAATCAAAATTTCTTTATTAAAACATTTAAAATCCAATTTAAATCAAATTTTCATAAATTTACACTTTTAAGAATACTTAAAAATATTCAAAATACTTCATAAAATAACCACGGGCCTGTATATAGTTTTCTAACCTGTATCAAGTGATACAGATATACATCATTTCAATTCACAATCTACAAAGAAAAATCTGGGTTCTATCATTTCAAACCCGCAGTCCCAAGCAAAAATAAAATAAATAAAAACCACTCGGGCCTATCATTTCAGCCCATAACGATTTTTACCTATTCTAAAGTCCATTCGGGTATGTATCATTTCAACCCATAGTGATTTCTAGACTAATAAGGAATTGGCAGTGATGAACATATATAAATGAACAGTTTAACAACAAATATCAGTGACAAATGACATGATAGATAAATAAACAAGTTTAACATCATTTAATTTATAACCACATGCAAGTATAACATAATATAACATTCTACACATTCAATTGTTGTCAGTTCACATTTGCATAAGTATAAATGTCAGGTGAGATTACTCACATTCTTGTGCTGGAGTTGGCAATTCAAACGACACAAACGGATTCCAAAAAGCACAATGACACAACGATAGACTCAAGTGGGAAGAGAACTAAGCTAATGATCTTGTCACAACCCATAAACAAAACCAAATATTAATATAAATTCAATACAATATTGAATTGAATAACTTGGCAATTAAAAACAATATGAACACAATAGCTTTTTCCATGCTTTCTACCATCACATGCTCGGCCTAGAGGGTCAAGAAGCTCAGGTTTGGTGTGGCTTTGGCTCGGGTTTGGACATGCTTTGGCTCGGGTTTGGGTTCAAAGAGGCACGGCTAAAAGGCTAGAACATGGTGGTGGTTACAAGGCATGAGAAGGTCAAAAGGCAAGGCTTTAAAGTGGATTTTTGGTCAATGTATTGGCTCGGCCAAAGGAGCTTGGGATAGGTAATGGCAGGTCTTATCAGCATAGGAGGTGATGTGTAGGGGTCATGTCAAGGTGGTGATGGCGGCTATGGTGGTGGACAAAGTGATGGATGGAGGTGATAAAGCATGGAGTGGCTTGGCTTGCATAGTTTCTAGGAGATGTTGCATTTTTGTGGAGTTTTGTTTCATGGGGTGGTGCGACCTGGTCACATCAGAGGGGTAGGTCATTGATGGTGAAGAGGAGGAGGTGGTCGAGGTGATGGCCAAGGCCAGCTAGGTGGTTGCCGAGCAAAATGACAAGAGAAATCAAGGCAAAACATTTAAAAACAATAGAAAAAGAAGAGAAAACGAGAGAAAAGAGGAGGCCATTACCCATATATTTTCTTAGCCGTCAAAAAGAGATGAGGAAGAATAATTTTTTTTCATGTGAAAGTGAGATAAAACTCATGGCTAAACAATGTAGTGTACGGCCAAAAAGCAAGCAAATGAAAAGACAAAAGGGAAAATGAAAAGACTAGCAAATGAAAGGTCATCAGTTAAAAGCTTTAGTCTCTTCATATTTCCATTTCTTTAAATCAAATAAAAACAATTAAAATTAATTAAATGAATTTCAAAACTGATAAAAAAATAAAATAAAAATAAAATAAATAAATAAATTTAGGAAAATAGAAAAAAGAATTAAAGAAATAGTTTAATAATTAAAACAAGACTTAAAATTACAAACAAAATATCACTAGCTTTAGAAAAGTTCTATTTCACTTTAAAAAAAATAAAAAGTCAAATAAATCAAATAAATGATGAACAAAATAAATTAGAAATGAAATAAAATAAGGTCTTGAGAAAATAGAAAAATAAATAAAGAATTTCTTTAATTAATTGAAACTAGAAATTAGAAATTGTAAACAAAAGACAACTTACATTAGAAAATTTCAATAACACTTTGAAAAATGTTTTAAAACAAAAATATATACATAACAACATGTTACACGTGTAAATATAAATTAGAACATGACATAACAAACAAAATATTATTTATATAAAATTAAAATAACAATTTTGTTAAATACAGCAAATTACATCCAATAGTTAAAAGGCATAACTTTCACAATATAAATCGGATTTCAATGAAACGAAAAACAGTATTCTTAAAATTTTATTTAATTTCATAATAAAGTATAAAAATCAAATTTTCAAATTTTTAAGTTTTTAAATTTAAAAGTCAAAATTTGACATATTGACCAAAATTCACTTTTTTTGGAAAATATTCTATTTATTCATGTTTGAAATTCTAATTCTTACCAAAATCAAATTTTATATTTTAAAATAACAAATTTTTTTTATCCATTTTAAATAAATAAAATAAAGTTTTTAAAACAGGAACTTCAATTAAAATAATTAAAATGTACAATTAAAAAAATTACAAAATACAGGGTTGTTACACCCGAATTCAATTATTCGAGGCAAATCGCCAAACGAAACATGCTGATGCGATCCACATGCAAATCTCCATGCAACCATAGCATCGATTCGACGATTTGCCAAAGTTGATCAAGACACAGTGAATGGCTAAGATTAAATCACCAATTTCTGTTAACACAAAGAAGCAAATAAAAAAAGCTGCAGATCTAGCTTGCGCTCGTCGTAAGCTTCGAATCGGTATATAATATGATATTGTTTATTGAGATGTAATTTTTCGATTGGGTTTTGATTTGCAGTTGAAACTATAAATTTGGGTTTCTGTCGTTTGAGAAGGAGGAACAAATAGATGAAGTTCTACTTATTGGAATAAAAAATGACTGCTAGGGTTTTGAGGATAAGACTATTTATATGAACATGGCCCAACAAGAAAAATAAACACATATCGAATTTGTACTAACGACGAATAGCGACTCAAAAAGCCTGTTCTACTTCCAAAACGAAAGTGGATCATCCCATAAATCAAAATAGACGTTCTCAATATTTCTAAATTCAATGGAAAAGGTTTCATGTCCAAATTCCGTCATGTAAAGAAGTTAGCTTTAAAATTAGATTAATTCAAATTGAATTCAATTAAATTGATTTCCATGCATTTCGAGTCCGTACGATCAAATGACAAGCCCGATCGTTATGAAACTTGAAATCCTATAATAATTCACTGTTACAGATATGATGAAACTAGTTTTATCGAAATCCGAGATAGTGGCCAAAATGGCTATTTTCCCATTAATTAATATATTATTATTAAATTCATTAAATCACATTTTTAAAATTTAAATAACATTTTTTATCGTTTTTGATTACTTAGTCATTTACAATCATTTTAAAACACATTTGTACATCAATTCAGTGTTGAATATTACACTAATTACAGTGTTCAATTTAAACTGTAATTAGATTCAATTAATTATATTTTAATTCTAATAAATTGATTAAATTTGATATTAATATTTTATTCAGTCATTTATTATCAAATGGGTAAAACTAAAACTAATTTACATTTTATTACCTCAATCTTCTACAGTTGATTCACATTAACGTAACATTTAATTACATTTAATGCAAAAAAATTCTAATTTGATTTCAACAAGTTAAACAAACAGGTAACAAATAACCATTGTCACCTTTAGCTTAATTTAATCACATTTATAAGTTGATTGTCTACATAAATGTTATAATTATTTGCATAACACTAATTTTTATTCAATTACAATTTATAACATACTATTTCATTAATTAATAAAAAATTTAAATTACCAATTATTCTTTCAATTCAATTGTCAATTAATACACACATTATTTCGTTAGTTAATATTACATTTAAATTTATTCGTTATTTTAAATTTATAATCAATTATAGCTTACAATTATTACAATTACTTGAGATTACATTCAAATAGTCATCTATTACATTAATTTATATTATTAAACTTCATTTTAGCTAGTTTTCCCATTCCTATATCATAAAAAAAATTCTTCCAAAAATAAATTACATAATCTTGTTAAATTAACTATTTTTAATTATCGAAAATTATGGGTCGTTACACACTCCCTCACTCAAAACTTTTCATCCTCGAAAAAGGAAAGAAGCAATCAAGAAATTAATATATCTTATTCAAAATGTTAAATTTATAAACAATTAATTTACATAATTAAATAATTTAAATGAAATATATCAATTTATAAACAGTTGAATCCTTTTACATTTACGATAATAAATGTTTGAAAAACATTTTATAGAATTTTTTATGTCCAAAATTCATAGAAAATTTCGATAGTCTCCTTTGTACGGAGAGGTCTGGGAGAATAATAATATCAATAAAAACAATATATATCACATATTTTAAAATTATATATCCCAAACAACGGAAAAAACAATATAATATTGCTATAAACCATAATTCGGAAATGTACCTATTTGTCGGGAAACTACGCTTTAATTATGAAACTAAAAGCAGTAGCAATTGCTTCCATAACCTGTATTTCACTTATATAATCCAAAGAGGTTAATAATTAAGTAAAGGAGAATATTTATGTTATTTCAAATTATAACAACAAATCAACATAATATAATAATAGCACTTGCAAACAAAACCATACAGTCATCACATGCAAATCGAAGAAATCAACCATCCATCCATAGCAACCAAAACTAATTGTTTGTTCGGGCTTAGAAACTTTTAATCATATATAATGATAAATAAACTACTAAGTATACCGTGCACTCAACAGTCCTAGATAACTTAATAGATTATTTATACATTTTGAACAATTTAAAGTATTACCTCCCAACGTCCCATAAGCCAAAACAAACAAAGAATTCAACACAAATTTTAAGTTTATTCTATTAATCTTCTTTTTTCACATCATTTGTTGTTCATTTTTTTCTTTTCCCTTTTTTCATATAATGATTTTTCTTTAATTCACATTCATTACTTATAAAATTTTAATTCTCGTTCATTCATACAAGGCTTATTTCATTAATTTACATTCTTTACTTACATAAGTTGTATCCATTTCAATTATTTGGATCATAAATGAATTCATTATTGAATTGTTGTATACAATTTATTTCAGTTTCCTTCACATTTAATATTTAGTTTGATTTCTCGTTTTACATAAATATTCATTTGTGAAACAACTTTATAAAAAATATTCACCTTTCACTTTTATTTCTTCCACATATAGTATCCACTTTTACTAATTACTCTAATTATAATTGGCTTCAAACATTACCTAAGGTTTTAATCATTTACTTACAATATTCCTCCTTTTAATTAAATTATAACTACTAGCATTTTCAAATTATTAACTTAGGTTCGTAACATTTTTATGCACCTTGATTCTTCACTTATAAGCATAATTCCATTGAACGCTTCATTTCTTATGTTTACTTGTACAATATTCCGTTACATATTCTTATTAAACATTTCAACTTTCAATATTTGGTAAGTTATACATTATGGCTTTTAGAAAGTAATTGAATGTTACACAGGTTTCTTTTATTTATTTAAGCAAACAAAATGTTCAATAGTTACATTTCTTAATTTCCCTATCCTTTGATTTACATATCATAATTTCTCATCTCATATATATTTTATTAATTATTTAGCTTCCAATTTCTTATTTTTCTCGTTTCAGAAATTTCCAATTATTAATATAGTCAAGATTTCATTCATTGCAATAATTTAAAGTTAATAATTATCAAAAAAAAATTAAGAACTAAATCTCGGATTCATTTCAGTCATTTAGAAAATAATACACACACACACACACACACATATATATCATTTATAGATGAAATCATATTATGGTTTCAAAATCAAGATTTATTTATCAAATCAAATATGCTGTAAAACTACTACAACGGTCTTCCCACTTCGAAACTCGGAAATGAATGTGGATGATGCGTGCACTCATCACGAAATTATTTTCCAGCGACAGAGAGGGGGAGTACAGAACTTTATTTAAAAAATTTCTCTTTGAACATTTCTTTTAAATCATCTTGAAATAGTTATATCGGAAAATACTTCTAAATACTACTAATATTACATTCTAAAATCTTACGAATGAAATTTTCAAAAATCCCTGAACTTTAGTTCTAAACTTCTAATTTATATTTACTTTATTTGTAAATCCTATTTTTCATTCAATACTTATAAAATTTCTCTACCTAAAAACAAGATATTACATCCAACCATATCATTTATAAAATTTATTATTTTATATACAAAATGTATAATAGGAAGAATTATTTCATTTACCTATATTTCAAAACAATATTATGTCGGTCTGTCCTATTAAGTGTTTAGAAATTCCTGTCGATGCCATAGCATCCTATGTACCGACCTGAATTTATAAATACTAAACAGAAAAAATTAACACAATACAAAACCTTTTATAACACTAACAAACTCTCATATGTGTGTGTATATATATATATATATATATATATATATATATATATATATACACACACTCAGCAACTAATTCTAGGGTATCACTACCCTTTCTATATGAGTCAAACTCCACAAAGCTAAGGTTACTGTTAATCCTGGATCTAATACCAAATGTAACGACCCACCTTTTTGGATGGTTTAAATCGACGACAAACCACACACGTCTGACTGAAACCTTTCAAAAGGAAGGATTGTTATCGGGTAAATAAGAAAAAACAGAGAAAGAAAGGAAACAAACAAAGAATCTCACAATGGAATGACAAAAATATTATAATCACTTAAACAGTTCATGAAGTCGTTCACAAAATAACATTTGATTGTACATTTACAATACAGAATCAGAGTTACATACAACTTGAATAAATAAATAATAAAAGAAATCACCTCGTTCCTCTTTCATGCGTCAATCTATTGGCCGAAAACGCCAGAACGCCAAACCCTAGCTCAACAAGACACGATCGGAGCCATCGCCATTCGTTCTTCCATGCCTGCCACGTTCACGTCAGGCCTGTCAATACTTTACCAATGCGATCGCCAGCGAACAGCTCCACATCTTCGACCACGAATAGAGGAAGGCTGCCACCGCTCAACATACCTAACCCAAGTTAATTATTCGAGCCAATTCACCCATCAATTCGCCAAACGAATCATGCTGATGTGATCCATTTGCAAATCTCCATGCAACCATATCATCGATTCGATGATCCGTCGAAGTTGATCACGACACAATAAACATCCGAGATTTAATCACCAATTTTTGGCCACACAGAGACCCATATCGAAAAACAAACTGCATATCTAGCTTGCATTCGTCGAGAGCTTCGAATCGGTATATAATATGATATTGTTTAAGGAGTTTTAATTTTTCGATTTGATTTTGATTTGCAATTGAATCTAGAAATTTGGGTTTCTGCCATTTGCGAAGGAGGAACAGACGGATGGAGTTGTACGTACTGGAATGAGTCAATTAATGCTAGCATTTTGGGAACAAGACTATTTATATGAACATGGCCCAATAATAAAAATAAACACATCTAATTTGTACGAATGATGAATAGCGACCCAAAAAGCCCGCTCTGCCTCCAAAACGAAAGTGGGCCATCTCATACATCAAAATAAATATTTTGACATTTCTATATTTAATAGAATAGGTTTCAAGTCCTAATTCCATCGTATAAAGAAGCTAGCATTAAAATCGTCTTATTTCGAATTAAATTCAATTAAATTGATTTCTATGCGTTTCGAGTCTGTACGATCAAAAGACAAGCCCGATCGCTATGAAACTCGAAATCCTACCATAATTCACTATTATGAATCCGATGAAACTAGTTTCCTCGAAATTCGAGACAGTAGCCAAAATGGATATTTTCCCGTTAATTAAATATAATATTATTAAATTCATTAAATCACTTTTTTCAAATTTAAAAAATAACAATTTTTATCATTTTTTATTACTTGATCATTTACAGTCATTTTAAAACACATTTATATATCAATTCAGTGTTGAATATTACACTAATTATAGTGTTCAATTTCAAATGTAATTAAATCTAGTTAATTATATTTTAATTCCAATAAATTGATTAAATCTGATTTCCACCATTTATCCGATCATTTATTGTCAAATGGGTAAAACTAACACTAACTTACATTTTAATACCTTAATATTATACAATTATTGCCCTAATTCGTATTAACGTAACCTTTAATTACATTTAATGTAATTTATTTGTAATTTGATTTCAACAAGTTAAACAAATAGGTAAGAAATAACCATTGTCATCTTTAGCTTAATTTAATCACATTTATAAGTTGATTGTCTACACAAATGTTATAATTATTTGCACAACACAAATTTTTATTCAATTACAACTTATTACATACTATCTCACTAATTAATACAACATTTAAATTATCAGTTACTCTTTTAATCCAGTTATAGATTAATATACATATTATTTCATCAATTAATATTACATTTAAATTTATTCGTTATTTTAAATTTGTAATCAATTATAATTTTCAATTATTACAATTACTCGAGATTACATTTAAATAGTCATCTATTACATTTATTTACATTATTAAACTTCATTCTAATTAGTTTTCCCATTCCTATATCATAAATTTTATTTCTTCCAATATATAGTTACATAATCTTAATAAATTAACTATTTTTAATTATCAAAAAAAAAATTACGGGTCGTTACACTCTCCCCACTCAAAACTTTTTATCCTTGAAAAGGGAAAGAAGCAATCAAGAAATTAATATACTTATTCAAAATATTAAATTTATAAATAATTAATTTACATAATTAAATAATTTAAATAAAATATATCAATTTATAAATAATTAAATACTTTTACATTTAAGTTAATAAAAGTTTGAAAAACATCTCATAAAAATTTTCTAAGTCCAAAATTCACAGAAAATTTCGGCAGAGTCTACTTTGTGTGGAAAGGTCTGGGAGAAATAATAATATCAATAATAACAGTATATATCACATATTCAAAAATAATATATCCCAAACAATGGGAAAAACAATATAATATCGCTATGAAGCCGTAATTCGGAAATGTACCGATTTGTCAGGCAATCAAAGCTTTAATTATGAAACAAAAAGCAGTAGCAATTGCTTGCATAACCTGTATTTCACTTATATAATCCAAAGAGGTTAATAATTACGTAAAAAAGAATATTTATGTTGTTTCAACATATAACAACAAATCAACAGAATATAACAATATCACTTGCAAACAAAACCATATAATCATCACAAGCAAATCAAAGAAATCAACCATCCATTCATAACAACCAAAACTAATGGTCTGTTCGAGTTTAGAAACATTCAATCGTATAGAATGATAAATAAACTACTAAGTATACCGTACATTCAACAATCTTTGATAACTTAATAGATTATTTGTACATTTTAAACAATTTAAAGTATTACTTCCTAACGTCCCATGAGCCAAAAAAACAAAGAATTCATCACATATTTTAAGTTTATTCTATTAGTCATTTTTTTCACACCATTTATTGTTCAATTTTTTTCTTTTCCTTTTTTTCATACAATGGTTTTTCTTTAATTCACGTTCATTACTTGCAAAATTTTAATTCTCGTTCATTCATATAAGGCTTATTTCGTTAATTTACATTCTACATAATTTATATCCATTTCATTTATTTGGATCATAAATGAATTCATTATTAATGTGTTGTATACATTTTATTTCAGTTTCCTTCACAATTACTATTTAATTTGATTTCTCTTTTTATATAAATATTCATTTATGAAACAACTCATACTTATGAAAGATTTTCACCTTTCACTTTTATTTCTTTCACATGGAGTATCCACTCACTATTTACTCTAATTATAATTGGCTTCAAACATTACCTAAGATTATAATCATTTACTTAAAGTATTCCTCCTTTTTATTAAATTATTACTAATAGAATTTTCAAATTATTAACTTAGGTTCATAACATTTTTATACACCTTAATTCTTTGCTTATAAGCATAATTCCATTGAACACTTCATTTTCTAACTTTACTTGTATAATATTCTGTTACATATTCTTATTAAACATTTCAATTTTAATATTTGGTAAGTTATACATTATTTCTTTTAGAATGTAATTGAATGTCACACAAGTTTCTCTTATTTGTTTAAGCTAATAAATTGTTCAATAGTTACATTTCTTAATTCCTCTATCCTTTGATTTACATATCACAATTTCCCATCTCATATGTATTTCATTAATTATTTAGCTTCCAATTTCTTATTTTCCTCATTTCAGAAGTTTCCAATTACTAAAATAGTCAAAATTTCATTCATTTCAATAATTGAAAGCTATTAATTATCAAAAGGTTTTAAGAACTAAATCTCGGATTCATTTTAGTCATTTAGAAAATTATATATGTGTGTGTATCATTATAAATAAAATCATATTTAGGGAATCAAAATAAAGATCTATTTATCAAAACAAATGTGCAGTAAAACTACTACAAAGGTCTTAGCATTTTGAAACTCGAAAATGAAAGTCGATGGTGCATGCACTCATCACCGAAATTATTTTCCAGTAACAGTGAGAGGAGTACCTAGTTATTTCCTTTAAAATCTTCTTTTAAGATGATTTCTTTCAAATCATCTTGAAATATTTATATCAGAAAGCTTCTAAATACTAATAATATTACATTCTAAAATCTTTGGAATGAATTTTTCAAAAATCCCTGAACTTTAGTTCTAAACTTCCAATTTATATTTACTTTATTTGTAAATCCTACTTTTCAATCAATATTTATAAAATTTCTCTACCTAACAGACAACATATTACATCCAACTATATCATTTATAAATTTATTATTTTATATATAAAATATATAATAGGAAAAATTGTTTCATTTACTTATATTTCAAAACAATATTATGTCGGTCTGTCCTATTAAGTGTTTAGAAATTCCTATTGATGCCATAGCGTCCTATGTACTGACCAGAATTTATAAATACTTTACATAAAAAATTAACATAATAAAAAATCTTTTATAACAGTAACAAATACGCTCTCATATATATATATATATATATATATATATATTCAACGACTCAATCTAGGGTATCACTCCCCTATTCTGTATGAGTCAGACTCTACAAAGCTAAGGTTACCGTTAATCCTGGCTCTGTTACCAAATGTAACGACCCAGCTTTTTGGATGATTTAAATCGATGATAAACCATACACATCACACTCAAACCATTCAAAAGGGAGGATTGTTATGTGGTAAATAAGAAAAAACAGAGAAAGAAAGGAAACAAACACCGAATCTCATAGCGGAATAACAAAATATAATAATCACATAAACAGTTCATGAAGCTGTTTATAGAGTAACATTTGATTTTACTTCTTTAATACAGAATAAGAGTTATAAACAACAAGAATAAATAAATAATAAATGAAATCACCTCATTCCTCTTTCATGCGTCAACTAACGGGCCGAAAACGCCCGAACGCCAAACCCTAGGTCGACAAGACGCAATCGGAGCGTCTGCCACTCGTTCATTAACGCCTGCCAAGTCCACGTCAGGTGGCGGCCTGCATATACTTCGCCCACGTGATCGCTAGCGAACAGCTCCTCATCGTCGACCACAAACAGAGGAAGGCAGTCGCCGCTCGACATATATAACCCTAGTTGAGTTATTCAATCCAGACCGCCCATCAATTCGTCAAACGAACCATGCTAATGCGATGCACTCACAAATCTCCACGCAACCATATCATCGATTGGACGATCCGTCGAAGTTGATCATGACATAATGAACGACCGAGATTTAATCATCAATTTCTGGCCACACAGAGACCCAAATCCAAAAACAAACTGCATATCTTGCTTGTTGAGGGCTTCGAATTGGTATATAATATGATATTGTTTGAGGAGTTTTTAATTTTTTGATTTGATTTTGATTTGTAATTGAATCTAAAAATTTTGCTTTCTGCCATTTAAGAAGGTGGAATAGATAGGTGGAGTTTTACGTACTGGAATGAAAAATTGGCTGCAATGCTTTTGAGAACAAGACTATTTACATGAACAGGGCCCAATAAGAAAAATATACACATATTGAATTTGTACAAACAATGAATAGCAACGCAAAAAGCCGTTCTGCCTCCAAAACGAAAGTGGGTCATCCCATATATCAAAATAGATGTTTTTTATATTTCCAAATTCAAATGCAATAGGTTTCAAGTCTAATTCCATCGTATAAAGAAGTTAGCTTTAAAATCAGCTTATTTCAAATTAAATTCAATTATAGTGATTTACATGCGTTTTGAGTCCATACGATCAAATGACATGCCCGATCGCTATAAAACTTGAAATCCTACAATAATTCAGTATTACGGATCTGATGAATCTAGTTTTATCGAAATCTAAGAGAGTGGCCAAAATGGCTGTTTTGCCGTTATTTAAATATATTATTATTAAATTCATTAAATCCCTTTTCTAAAGTTTAATAAACAACAATTTTTATCATTTTTGATTACTTCGTCATTTACAATCATTTTAAAACACATTTATATATCAATTCAGTGTTGAATATTAAACTAATTACAGTGTTCAATTTCAATTGTAATTAAATCCAATTAATTATTTTTAATTCTTCTAAATTGATTAAATTTTATTTCAATGTTTTATTAAAACATTTATTAACACTAATTTACATTTTATTACCTCAATCTACAGTTACTGCCTTAATTCGTATTAACATAACATTTAATTACTGTTAATGCAATATATTTCTAATTTGGTTTCAACAAGTTAAACAAATAGGTAACAAATAACCATTGTCTCCTTTAGCTTAATTTAATCACATTTACAAGTTGATTTTCTACACAAACGTTATAATTATTTGCACAACACTAATTTTTATTCAATTACAATTTATTACATACTATTTTAATAATTAATACAACATTTAAATTATTAATTACTCTTTTAATCCAATTATCAATTAACACACACATTATTTCATCAATTAATATAACATTTAAATTTATTCCTTGTTTTAAATTTATAATCAATTATAACTTATAATTATTATAATTACTTGAGATTACATTCAAATAGTCATATATTACATTACTTCACATTATTAAATTTCATTCTAGTTAGTTTTCCCATTCCTATATCATAAATTTTATTTCTTCCAACATTAAATTACATAATCTTATTAAATTAACCATTTTTAATTATCTAAATTTACGAGTAGTTGCAATTCATATTTTTGATTTTATACATTCACGATATATTGTTTGCCAATAATAATTTACATATTTTGCATGAAATAAAATGATTTCATTCAAATAATTTTAAAATGAAAGATCTTGTTGATGCTTCTTTTTTATTAGAAATCCAAATATACCGTGATCATGTATGAGATATTCTTGGATTGTCAAAAAAGAACTATATTAAAAGTTGCTTATATGGATTGGCATGCGCGACTGTAAAGAGGGTGACACCCCTGTCGCTAAGTGTAACATCTCCCTACTTGGTGGCCAAAACTAACGGCTATGGATGCTGCAGTCATCCATATTTATTATTCCTCGATGACCAAATACACGAAGTTAGATTCATTGAAGTACAAAAACACATGAATATAGAAAAAAAATTATACTTCGAACAAAATCACATTTCATTTTAAATATTTCCATTTCATTACAAAGTCCCATATTCACAAATCACGTTCAAAGAAAATATATTTATTACAACATTTGTCCAAGAGCGACATATGAAGCTACCCCTTGAATGATCAAAGTATATACAGGCTTGATAGTTTTACCCTCAATAATGGAGCGTTCGTATGTATCATTACCATTCTCGTCCAAGAATGGTGCTTGTTTAGAGCTATGATATCCAGCATGTGGATCTGGCATGTACTACATTGCATACCTAACAGATTTTGAAACAAGATATGCTTCGGCAATTGACCCTTCCATATATTGTTTATTGCTTGGTATGTTTCTACACTCCTTCATAGCTCTAAGAAAAACATAAAATAATGCACGTTTTATATTATCATTGGATAATAATTTAGGTTATAATTATTAAAAAGAATATCTCACCTTTCAAATGGATACATCCATGTATAATTAACTAGTCCGCAAAAGTAGTGCTTGGTCAGCTATATGCACCATACTTTTATTAAAAACTGAGTGGGAATATAAAGGACCAACACACATAACGCCTCCGCAATCATAACTTTGGCAGCGTGGACATGCTCTCGAATCAAAACATTTGAACAAATAATTAAAGTACAAGCATACTTGCAAAATCGCATGCCTCAAGTCATGAAACTTTGGAAATGCATGTTGAACCATGACAGGCAAAAAATGTTAGATAAGAATATGATAGTCATTGTAACAACCCGCATATTTATCGGTTTTATATTTAAATATTTTATTGAAATATTTTATCGTTCGTCGGATTTTGGTCCGAAAAGCTACTTTTTGCAAACAGTCGAATTGGGACTCGAGACCACCCCCATTGAGTTCAAAATGACGTTTGCGGCCTTTTTGGGTATAAACTTCGATATGTTTGGAGATAGTAGAATTTTGCTACTTTTCACTTAGGGCTTTGGGTTTAGGTTGGGTTCAGCCCAATGTTCTAACTTAATACCCCAAACTGAAACCCCCTCTTCATCCACTCCAACTCTTTATTACTTCATTTCATATTCCTAACACTCAAGCTTAAGCAAAAATGGTGGAAGACAATGGGAATTAGAAACTCCAAGCCCTAGTTCCTCTTGCTAGCTAAAGTTCTTGCTCCAAAATCAAAGAGAACCCATTAGTAAGCATCTCCTTCTTCTTCTCCAACTCATTCTCTCTTTGATTTCAGAAAATTCCTAAACCAAACTTTGGGAATGTTCTTCTTTTTGAGCATAGATTCAAGCTCGTTTGGGTTGTGTTGAAGAGTGGTTAATTCTCCCTTTGCTTTCAAGCTTATTCTTCATTTGTTTGGGTTCAAAGGTGAGATTTTTATCCCACATCTATGTCTATAACTATCTTTGATTGTTGGGTATGAATTCCTAACACTTATTTATGTTCATTTGCTTTTGATTTGGGAATTGGTGAATATTCCAATTTTTGGTGTTTTGTAGTCAAATCTTTAAAAATCCAATCTTTGATGTTTGAACATGTTTTTGGTGACGCATCGAACAGCCTATAGTGCTGGGTTGTCGATTGGCATAAATCCTTAGCATCCATCGCTCGTGTTTGGATTTGCCATTTTTGGTCTAGGCTGTTTTTTTTGCCTAGCAGAAGATTTCAGACATTTGAAATTAATTTCAGACGTCTGAAACCAAATCCAGACGTCTGGTTGAATAATCCAAACGTCTGGAAAGGGGTCTGGAAAAGGCAGAGACTAAATCCAGACGTCTGAAACAAAATCCAGACGTCTGAAATCAAATTCAGACGTCTGGTTGAAAATTTCAGACGTCTGAAATGGCCCAGGAATTAAAAATAGAAGGCAGAAAACACATATACTTCCAAATACTAGGGCCAGACGTTTGGTAACACCTACCAGACGTCTGAAACTGTTTAATTTGCCTATTTTGGCTATTTTTGAGTATATTTCCAACTTTAATCGATTCATGTTGATTCCCTTTTTGTTGTTATCATTTATTATGGACTTTGATGACATTTTCATCGTGATTTTTGGGAATATCCATTTTGATGGATTCTGTATCGATTTCTTTGGATTTTATTCACGTCTTCGAATGTGAATTTTTACGATTGATTGTTTCTACAATCAATTCTATGATTTGCCACTTTAAAATATAAAGGTTTTCTGTACTAGTAGTAAATATCAAAACTCTTTCTTCAAATGATTTCAACACTATTTTATTACAAAGCTCGTTTTCTCAAACCGATTTCCAATCTATTAGTATATACAAACCTTTACCTCACTCGTATGAGAAATTGAACTAAACGGCTTAGTAAAACAAATGGTATGAAACGCTTGCATTTGCTTCGTTGGTTAATTCTTGGACTTGTTCGATTGAACCTCTCGTGACAATTTTCTAGTGAAGATCTACAATTTGTTCGCAAATATTTAAGTTAAGCTAGTGGTTGTGGGACATGATGCTAAACTCGTATATTTACTAGCTTGTTGTAATTGACACTTCTTGATGATCGATGATGATCATTTTATGGTTTAGACTAGCAATGCGCGATGTCTCTTTGTCCATGCGGAGGACTATACCTCATTTTATTGAGCTTCGTCTCATTCCTTCGTGAGCTGGCAACCCATGTACTTTTAATATGTTTCGATTCATTGGACGTACCGTGTGTACTACGTCGATGTTCCGAATTGTTTTGTGTTTCGATTCATTGGATGTACCGTTTGTACTACATCGATGTCTCGGCTTTTTGATTCATTGGATGTACCGTTTGTACTACATCGATGTCTTTGCTTTTTGATTCATTGGATGTACCGTTTGTACTACATCGATGCCTCGGCTTTTTGATTCATTGGATGTACCATTTGTACTACATCCATATCTTCGCTTTTTGATTCATTGGATGTACCGTTTGTACTACATCAATGTCTTCGCTTTTTGATTCATTGGATGACCGTTTGTACTACATCGATGCCTCGGCTTTTTGATTCATTAGATGTACCGTTTGTACTACATCAATGTCTTCACTTTTAGGTTCATTGGATGTACCGTTTGTTCTACATCAATGTCTCTGCTTTTAGATTCATTGGATGTACCGTTTGTACTACATCAATGTCTTTGCTTTTAGATTCATTGGATGTACCATTTGCACTACGTCAATGTCTTGGCCAATCCTTTTTTTGTGATTTCTAGATTTCTGTTTGATGATTTCTGGAATTTATGTTTCACCGCCTTTTTCAGTTGGCATTGATATGTGTGTCATTTATTGTGGCTTGGTGAATTAAATAAAGAATATGACATTCTTTTGATGCTATGAGATTCTTGAGATATTGTATGACTTTGGTGGATTTTCTAATGTATACTTATCGTAGTATGACATCTTTGGTTATCATACGTCCTTCTATTATATCTCTTCTTATATATCATTTTTATCTGATAATTATAGCTAGACTGATCCGTTTATTATTTTCTTATTAAATAATACTCGGGTCAGACTAAGATTCTGCAGGTGCTTCCTCTTGACTTCCTATCTGGAACTATCATCTGATTTTGGCTTACTACTTTAGTGTGGTAGTTTTTGTTGTATACATTTAAGATATAGACTCCTTGATGTATACATATTCTTTTGTCTTGTACTTGTATCTATTCTTTTGTGTTATTGTGGATCTTGTTTGACCACTACTCTGATGGACACTTTCATGTGTTATATTCATATCTATTTCCGCCTTTGTGATATGAATTATCTGTGGCTGATTTGTGTTATGTTTATTTCTATATTTGTTTCTGAAGACCTTTATAGCCACTATGTAGTAGTTTTGAGTTTGTGTCGGTATGTCAATTCCCCTCTTGATAAAGAAATGCATGTTATATTTTTATCTGGCATATCGGTACTCGCACAAAGTAATTATACAGATGGCCGCTCCTCAACAGCCTTATCCTCCGCGCTAGTTGACGGCTTTACCCCGTAGTGTTCTTGGCTAGCGTGGGTATAGAGGTGGGGCGTCACAGATTGGTATCAGAGCCAAACTTCGGAACAATGTAGAATAATCTAGCAAGGATCATGTCCTAAGTCTTTCTTAGGAGTTGTGCCTTAGGATTTATTCGAGTCTTCGTACCGTTCTATCCTACTTTCTTTTATGATTCCTTGTTTTATCTATCAAGATTGCTTGATATTTATTTTGAGAATAACTTTTTCCTCTTCTTTCTTTCTTTATTAAAGAAGAGAAATGGTTAGACCAGGCCGTCCCAGCGCCGGTCAATCTAGTGCTACTCCCCAAGATGGAGTATTTATGTCTGCCCAGCAGCTTTTAGATCTTGTTAAGAACGCTCAAGCATCCGGACCCAATCCAGAGCCTACTCATCCTAGATCCGGTTTTGCAGGCTTGTGCAGAGACTACACCGATTTGGGTGGAAGGCCATTCAGGGGATCCGAGAGTGTTATTGAAATTCAAGCTTGGCTCAAATCATGCGATCGCATCTTTTCTCGCATGAACCTTATTGATATACATGAGTCCAAGTGGCTTCTAGCATGCTCCAAGAAAGAGCATTAGATTGGTATGAGCTTTTAATTTCTGAAATCATTGAAGCGGATCTCACTTGGGAGCAATTCCGGGAAAGGTTCGAATTGAAATTTGTGCCAGAGGCCGAAAAGGTAACTTTGGCCCGGCGTTTTATTGACCTTGTTCAAGGTGAATCTTCTGTGACAGACTATGTCACATCTTTCGAATCTCTTTCCAAATACGGGGTTGAATACATTAATACCCCATTGAAGAAAAATCAGAGATTTGTCTATGGCTTGAATAAGAATCTTAAGAAGCCATTACTTCTGAAACTTGAGGTTTCATTTGATCAGCTTATTGATATCGCTCTTCGTCTTGAAGAGGCCGATAATGAAGGTGATGTTGAAGTTGTGCGTGCCCAACAGAACTTCGACAATAACTTGAAGAGGCCAATCAAATTCAAAGGCCCCAATTCTAATAAGAAAGGGAAGCAACAAATTCCGGTAGCAAAGACTCCTACCTCTAGTCGTGGTCAGTGCTACAATTGTTGTTCCACAGGCATTATGCAAGGGAGTGTCCGAAACCCCTCTTTTGTCGTTATTGCAAAGGTTCGGGTCATCTTTTATCTTCGTGTCCTAGGCTTCCTAACAGGAGAGAGGGAAAGCTGCAAGCCCCTAACAACTCTTCTCTTGGTCAAGGTATTTTTCACTCAATCCTTGATGGCATTGTTTTATTTCGTGATCTTCTTATTTGAGTTCTTGTTGATACGGGTTTCATCTCATTATTTTTATATCAAAAGAACTTTTGATTCTTCTTCTTTAAACATTTCTGGGCCTGATGACTTCTTTGAGGATTGTGAATCCGGATGGTAGATCCGCAACACTCAATTTGTCTTTATTGATGTCGAAATTATTTTATGTGATTTTTCTGTCTGAGCTGATTTTTACTTAGGCTTCGGAATTTACTTTTGTAAGGATTGGCTTAATTATTATGAGGCCATATCCTTTGTCCTGTGTGGACTATTCATCTTTGACATTTTCAATCTGTTAAGCAGATTTCTATTTTTCCTTTATGATTTTGATTTCAACTTGATGGCATCATTTTATTCCTTAAGCCCACTTATAAGGAAAGTGTTATTTCTCTCATTCATGTAGTTTGAGAAATTTTCCGGTATTTTTGAGCTTGTCTTAGGATTATCACCTAAGTAATCTTTTGTGTGGTGCTAAGGTCTTTTCAATTTGACCTTACCACCGGTTTTCATTTGCTAAGAGCTGCGGAAGTTAGCATTCCACTTACCGCATTCCACACTTGTTATGATTCCTATGAATGAATTATTATGTCATTCAGTTTGTCCAGCTTATTTCATCCATTTTAGGTATCGAGCATTCTATCGAATATCTCAATGATTCCATTTTTTGCATTTATTGATTTTGGATGAAAATAGCAATTTAAAATTTTGCAAAATCTTTTTCATAAGATTTATTTAAAAGTATAACTAGATTTTTGTTCTTAAAACGAACAAAGAATATTCTTAGAAGTTTTTGAGAAACTTACTTATCCTATATAATATGATTTTGTGATTGTATTTCCCATTTAGTGTTTTGAGAATTCTGGTTGATGCGCTTGATCAACGTTATCGATAAGAATCTCCTAAACGCTTTGATGAGACAGTCAGACACGATATATTGACTTGTAAAAATGTAAATTTTTGTAGAAAGATTATTACATAAAAATAAAAATGTAATTTTGAAAGTTTTAACTTTTCGGGAAAGAGGATTATTTAAAAGAACTCTTCCTTTCGATACTCTTATTCTTGTGATTCCTGAAGAGGAACCAAGACTTTGCTATTTGTACCGATACTAGTCGTATTGGTTTGGATGCCATTCTCTTGCAAAGGAGAACGTGCTATCTCTTATGCTTCTAAATCATTATAGCCTATCGAGACTAGATATACCACTCATGATCTAGTGCCCGCGGTTATTGTTTCTACTTTTAGAGTTTTGCATCATCAATTTTAGAGGAGGAATTTTTTCTCCATCTCGATCATAAATCCTTGGAATATTTATTTTCTCATAAGGAACTTCATGTTGACTCGAGTTCCTAGCATCTTATGATCTTGATATTCTTTTATTCCCGAAAGGGAAATCGTGTTGCCAATGCGTTTAGTCGTAAGCAACGAGTGGTTGATTCTTTGGTGATGTCTGAATGGAATTATCTTTTAATTAAGTTCATTAGACGTTTTGATATACTTCGTTTTATTGAGCTTTATCTCTTTTTTTTATGGACTAGCGTCCGATGTTCTTTTATGGTGTTCGGTTCATCGGATGTATTGTTATTATACTACATCGATGTTCTGTCTTATCTGGATCAATGGATGTACCATTATTATACTACATCGTTGTTCTGGTTTATCGGTTCATTGGACGTACCATTTTTGTACTACGTCGGTGTTCCGAAATTATTCGGGCTTTGGTTCATTGGGCGTACCGTTTTTGTACTACGCTGATGTCCCAAATTATGAGTTTCTAGTTTCTCGGGCGTACTGTTATTATACTACGTCGTTACACCAACTCAATTTTATGCTATTCTTGACGTTCTCCACGTCTTTTATCAACGGAAATGCCTTAGGGATTCCGGTTTTTATTCTTGTGCCCGGTGATATTATGGAAATTGAAGTTTCACCAGATTTGATTTATGAGCAACATTCCATTCGCATCATTGCTTCGGAGGTTGAGCGCCTTCGGAATAAAGATATTCTTCTTGTGAGAGTTCAATGGTTCTCAAATCTTAGGGATTACTCTTGGGAATATAGAGAATTCATCGAGCGATCCCATTCGTGCAAACTCTTTCGTTCTCTTTATGGTGAACTTCTTATTTCAATTTTCTTTTGTGTTGATATGCTTTTATGGTTGTTACTCTTTATTTTCTTCTTAAGTATTGTGAGGACGCAATTTCTTTAAGGAGGGGAGTCTGTAACAACCCGCATATTTATCGATTTTATATTTAAATATTTTATCGTTCGTCGGATTTTGGTCCGAAAAGCTACTTTTTGCAAATAGTCGAATTGGGACTCAAGACCACTGCCATTGAGTTCAAAATGACGTTTGCGACCTTTTTGAGTATAAATTTCGATATGTTTGGAGATAGTAGAATTTTGCTACTTTTCACTTAGGGCTTTGGGTTTAGGTTGGGTTCAGCCCAATGTTCTAACTTAATACCCCAAACTGAAACCCCCTCTTCATCCACTCCAAATCTTCATTACTTAATTTCATATTCCTAACACTCAAGCTTAAGCAAAAATGGTGGAAGACAATGGGAATTAGAAACTCCAAGCCCTAGTTCCTCTTGCTAGCTTAAGTTCTTGCTCCAAAATCAAAGAGAACCCATTAGTAAGCATCTTCTTCTTCTTCTCCAACTCATTCTCTCTTTGATTTCAGAAAATTCCTAAACCTAACTTTGGGAATGTTCTTCGTTTTGAGCATAGATTCAAGCTCGTTTGGGTTGTGTTGAAAAGTGGTTGATTCTCCCTTTGCTTTCAAGCTTCTTCTTCATTTGTTTGGGTTCAAAGGTGAGATTTTTATCTCACATCTATGTCTATAACTATCTTTGATTGTTGGGTATGAATTCCTAAAACTTATTTATGCTCATTTGCTTTTGATTGGGATTGAATTGGTGAATATTCCAATTTTTGGTGTTTTGTAATCCAATCTTTGATGTTTGAACATGTTTTTGGTGATGCATCGAAGAGCCTATAGTGCTGGGTTGTCGATTGGCATAAATCCTTAGCATCCATCGCTCGTGTTTGGATTTGCCATTTTTGGTCTAGGCTGTTTTTTTGCCTAGCAGAAGATTTCAGACGTCTGAAATTAATTTCAGACGTCTGAAACCAAATCCAGACATCTAGTTGAATAATCCAGACGTCTGGAAAGGGGTCTGAAAAAGGCAGAGAATAAATACAGATGTCTTAAACAAAATCCAGACGTATGAAATCAAATTCAGACGTCTGGTTGAAAATTTCAGACGTCTGAAATGGCCCAGGAATTAAAAATAGAAGGGAGAAAACACATATACTTCCATATACTAGGGCCAGACGTCTGGGAATACCTACCAGACGTCTGAAACTGTTTAATTTGCCTATTTTGGCTATTTTTGATTATATTTCCAATTTTAATTGATTCATGTTGATTCCCTTTTTGTTGTTATCATTTATTATGGACTTTGATGACATTTTCATCGTGATTTTTGGGAATATCCATTTTGATGGATTCGGTATCGATTTCTTTGGATTTTATTTATGTCTTCGAATGTGAATTTTTATGATTGATTGTTTCTACAATCAATTCTATGATTTGTCACTTTAAAATATAAAGGTTTTCTATACTAGTAGTAAATATCAAAACTCTTTCTTCAAATGATTTCAACACTATTTTATTACAAAGCTCGTTTTCTCAAACCAATTTCCAATCTATTAGTATATACAAACCTTTACCTCACTCGTATGAGAAATTGAATTAAACGGCTTAGTAAAACAAGTGGTATGAAACGCTTGCGTTTGCTTCATTGGTTAATTCTTGGACTTGTTCGATTGAACCTTTCGTGACAATTTTCTAGTGAAGATTTATAATTTGTTCGCAAATATTTAAGTTAAGCTAGTGGTCATGGGACATGATGCTAAACTCATATATTTACTGGCTTATTGTAATTGACACTTCTTGATGATCGATGATGATCATTTTATGGTTTAGACTAGCAATGCGCGATGTCTCTTTGTCCACGTGGAGGATTGTACCTCATTTTATTGAGCTTTGTTTCATTTCTTCGTAGGCTGGCAACCCATGTACTTTTAATATGTTTCGATTCATTGGACGTACCGTGTGTACTGGTCTATGTTCCGAATTGTTTTGTGTTTCGATTCATTGGATGTACCGTTTGTACTACATCGATGTCTCGGCTTTTTGATTCATTGGATGTACCGTTTGTACTACATCAATCTCTTTGCTTTTTGATTCATTGGATGTACCGTTTGTACTACATCGATGCCTCAGCTTTTTGATTCATTGGATGTACCGTTTGTACTACATCAATGTCTTCGCTTTTAGATTCATTGGATGTACCGTTTGTTCTACATCAATGTCTCTGCTTTTAGATTCATTGGATGTACCGTTTGTACTACATCAATGTCTTTGCTTTTTGTAACGACCCTGAAATTCAGACCCAATTAAAAATTTTAAAAATTGATTATTTAGTGTAGTATTTCGAATTTTCACAAACAAATTCCGATGCTACTCAAACTTCATATTTGGAATGCGTCTAATTAGACATAGAAACTGGTAAATTTTCGTCCGAAAATATGGAAGTTCATTTCGTGCGTAAATTTACATCAATCTAAATCAGTTAGTAATCGATGAAAATAAACCATTTTCGAAACCTAAATATTTTTAAATAGAAAAATTCTAAATCATTTTCTGAGCAAGACGTCATTTTTCGCTTTCCAAATTCGGACTTCTTTAGCTCCGTCGTTCTTATTTTTCGACGTTTTACTGCGTTTCCTTTGGTAGAAAATTTCGAAATTTTATAATTCAATCGAATCACTGATATCTGTATATCGTTTTGATCGTCTCGTTGCGCTGACCAAAACGGTATATTTATTTGTGTCAATCGAATTTCGGCAGTGCAAACTATAATTGTTAACGGAGCGCAAACCGGTCCGTTACACAGCACAAATCGGTACCCAACTTTCCAACGTTCAAAATTCTAGAGTCTATTCAGCTGTGTTGGGAACCCAAATAGCCATCACTTTGCAAAAATATCATTGCATTTCGCGGTGCACACTGCTTTCATTTCACTGTGCACACTGCTTTCATTTCACTGTGCGCACTGCTTTCATTAATGCTTCTGCAGCTCACTTCATTATTGCACTGTTTCCTGGTTTCATACGTTATAAAAATAATAACAGATTGTACCAAAGATATTAACCATCTCATTTGCTTTGCAACTTTACCCTTATATATTTATTATTTAAATTTTCTTTCTTTCTGAAACCATTCCTTCTCCATCTTCTCTGCCCCTTCTTCCCAATTCATTTTCTCACGTTCAAAAAAAAAAAAAATTTATAAATCCAAGCTATATTTTGTATCACATATAAGTCTGAAGTCATATTCATTAGCACTTCCTCTGTGCTCTTCATATAGCCTTCAGCACATCTCCCCACCCACTCCCTCTTCATCTTCATGACTTCGGCCTCCCACCACCACACTCCGCCCACTGAGATGACAACCACTCCAGACCCGCGATGCCTCCAACCTCGCCAACTTCCATGCAAGCCAACCCCTTCATCTTCTCAACCAAGTGCTCCATCTCCTCCGCTGCGAAGCCACCATCGGCCTTAACCACTTTGCCTACTTCCCTCACTCGCTCAACCCTCGAAACTGCCTAGCGATCGCCATCTCACATCCCCGGCCTCAACAACCGCTCCACCACACACACTACCTCGGCCACTCCCAAGCGCAGCAACCCAGACGCCATTCCCCGCCATCAACCCAGGCGAGCCGATCGGCCACGCATCCTCTGCTCCGTCCACCTCATCTCCTCAACAACCTTCCACCGAGCCGAGGCAGCACCCATCATCGCCTCGCTAACGCAATCCACTACTTGACGCGCCCACTGTTGCAGCCGCTCCTAGCCATCTCCTCCCGCCTTCGACTCCTAGGGCTCCTCCTTTGGCCCGCTGCTCTCCACACAGCCGAAGCCGCTGTATCCGTGGGCTTCCTTCTCGCATGTGCTTCATGTTGATCTCTTTTCTTAGTCGAGCTTGTGCTTCTCTATGATGTTTTAAGGTATAGGTATATTAGTATGGATATTTTGTTTGTTTTTAAAACCATTGTCTTATTTGGAAGTACAAATATGTTAGAATTTATAGATTATATATATATTAGTTGTACAGGTTCAAAACTATCAGTATGAATTTTATTTTGCCTCTGCCATACCATTTATATACAAGTTATATTTTGGAAGTATAGTGTGTATATTATTGAAGTGGTTTTGGTCATTTACATGCTACTGCATCCCTAGGTAGCTTTTGTAATATGTATATTGCACGCATAAAGTCTGTGTGTTGCATTGTATATTTTGGCATGTATAATCTATGCATATAGTCTGCATATGTTCATTTAGTATGATATAAAAGTTATATAACAGTATTATATGATAAAGTATGTTCATATATATGATAAAGTTTCGTATCTCACTCGTGTTTTATCGGAATGGGTTGATTCTACTTTTAAAAAGGAGCTTAAGTTACGTAGTTTATACATGTCAAATTCCAGCAAAATCCGACATCGTTTGATTTGTGGTCGAGGATCTGGAAGTTAGACCCAGGCAGATATTCTTTTGTACTTAAAATTATTTTACACTGCTGCAAACACGACCTGAGTTCATATTTGACGCATCGTATCTCACTCATGTTTTATCGGAATGGGTTTATTCTATTTTTAAAAAGGAATTTAAGTTACATAGTTTATACATGTCAAATTCCAGCAAAATCCGACATCGTTTGATTTGTGGTCGAGGATCTGGAAGTTAGACCCAAGCAGATATTCTTTTGTACTTAAAATTATTTTACACTGCTGTAAATACGACCTGAGTTCATGTTTGACGCATCGTATCTCACTCATGTTTTATCGGAATGGGTTGATTCTATTTTTAAAAAAGAGTTGAAGTTACCTAATTTATAAACGTCAAATTCCAGCAAAATCCGACATCGTTTGATTAGTGGTCGAGGATCTGGAAGTTAGACCCATGCAGATGTTCTTTTATACTTAAAATTATTTTACTCTGCTGCAAACACGACCTGATTTCATGTTTGACGCATCGTATCTCCTCCGTCTTACGTCGGAATCAAGTGATTCTTTGCAGTTTTGAAATACAAGTTTTGATCTGTATTCATACCAAATTTCAGACCATTTCAATCTCGGTAGCACATAGAATTATATTGTTAAACTTTGACGTAGGACATGTTTTGTAATTGTTGCTATGTTGAATATTTTGATTGATTTCGGCAATTCCTATTTAACAGTTTTGCTCGTCGATTCGTGCCAATCTTACTTTGCTCTGAGAATCATGCTTGGATTTGTAACTCCATTTCAGTGTCCATATCAGTGTGCGTATCCGTGTCATCTCCTATTTTCTCTAGCCTCGAAAGGTGAGCAATCACTCACGATTAATATTCTTTTATTTATTAAATTTGATTTCAATTGAAACGACAATTGAAATACATTGCTGTTATTTATTGCACTGTTATTTATGTATCAGTTCACCTTTGACATATGACACCGTTTTCTGCTATGTATGCAATAATAATCCTGTTTGGTTGATAATTGATTGTTTGTTTGTTGTTGACATTGGACGTTAAAATTGTAATTTATAAAATAATAAATATTATGAAATTGAATTCGGCGTAGGATAGGTAAAATTTTGAATCGACGTATGTGTCGAAATTGATTAGTTTAAGTTGGATAATATGACCCCCCCCCCCCCCCCCCCGTAAACGTTTAATAAATTGACAAGTAGAATTTGATTACGTACACCTTGAAACGTTGAATGTATATTGTATAAATTGATGAAGTATGAAATTTAAATTTAATGACAAGTGAAAAACCGTATAAAATAATAGTATAAAATCTTTAATCTACATGAAATGATAGTGTAGATTCTAGAAATGATTATATTGATTTGCACAAATAACAATGTGAATTAATACGATTATTTCGGGATTATTTGAATTGATTATTGAATTGTTATTGATTGATGTTATTTCTTGTTTATTTACTTTGACACTATCCCAGTTATCACACTACAAGTTCCCTTTGTTATGCTTTGATTTTTAAATTGAAATGGAATCTGGTTGAAATGATAAATACCCAAATGAACTTGACTTAGGATTGAAAATTTAATAAAACCCGATTGGTCAATAATTTGATTTAAAATAAAATAATGATTTTATTTGAGTAAAGAACAAGGTTTGAAATGAAATTGGAATTTGAATTTAATGAATGGAAAATTGTTAATATTTAAAATCTGAAACAAATATTAACATAGTAGTTGTTGAAAGAACGATGTTTTAAAATTAATTATTGACAATAAAAATTTAGAATTATTCATTGAATTAAGTTTGAAATGATTTAATAATTGAGTTTGAATTTATAATTAAGTTGAAATTATTTAGTTTTGAAATTTTTAATAATTAAGTCGAAATTAATTAATAATTGAATAAGATTGAATTATTTGACAATTGAATAAAAATTGAATTCTTTGATAAGAGAAATTGAACTTTTTGAATATGTGAAATTTAGTTTCTTTGTCATTTGAGTTGAAAGTTGTAACTAAGAAAGTAAATAAATAATTGAAGGTGAATTTCTTTAACAAGAAATAAAATGCGATTTATTAAAATTAATGTAGGACTTGGAATTTAAGAATTTGATTTGACAAATTTAATTTAATTAAATTTGAAAGTTTTGATATAATGAAGTTACCTTAAGGGATTGAGCTAATGCCTTGGAAATTAAAAAGAATTGTTTTGGATGTTAAATTAACTTAACGAATATTGAATAAAATTGATAAATAAATTTAAATTGATTTGAATGTTAAATTTAATCAATTTAAATAATTTCGGAATGAACTTTTGTACGAACTTGAATCAATATTTGAATTGTTTAAATATAATTTAAATTGAATTATACGATTTTGAAACGGAAAGTTAGAAGTTTGAAACATAGATTTTGGAAATTGATTTTTGAAAGACAAATGGAATGTTTTACGAATTCTAATTGAAATTGAAATTGATTGTTCTGAAATATATTAAACGACCAATCGGTGTAATAATACGTAGTTATTAAAGAGACCGGGATCGGATATGGACATACTCTCTGTCGATACCGAATACCACTTTAATAACTATTATACGTGGAGTGTTGATCCAGAATGAAGTGGATGGTTTGGTGAACGCGTTGACTGAAGAAAGAGAACGATATTGGATGACCCCTGACATGACTAAAACAGGAGCCGCACCGGGCCATTGAGGTTCGCCACCTCTAGCGGACACACTTCTTCGATACCATATCTATTACTTTTGTGATTCGATTTGGGTGCACCCCTCGATTTGGGAGTGTTGTTTCGCGGTGTTGAGATAGCTGTTGGCTATGCTCAACATCAGTCCGGATCACGCAACTACTAGTATCCTAGTTGGTATGGCCTCATGTTCCTTGTCATACTGATTATCCTATTCGCGACCACTACGTTTTGATTTGTACCTTGAGTATATGGATTGCCCTCTGGTGAATTCCGGTTTTGGGGAAACTACGGTCTTGTATATGCTTTTGGGAATATAAAATGTGTTAAGGGGGATTATGGTAACGCCTTAACGCTATTTTGATATTTTATATTACTGATAGACATTATCTACTTAGTGTACATTACTACCTAGTAGATAGTTTAGCGGATCCTTAGAGGATGGTTATTCCAAACATCCTTTGAGTTACTTGTATTTCGATTGCTATTTCACTTGAGTTGGATTTATTGATATAAGAATATTAATCCTGACTCGAGTGTCTTGTGTTTTGCTTTACGCTCGGGTCAGACTGAGTGTACCAGTATTCGAGACTCACCTTTGGAGTTGGAGCTTTGCTTGAAGATCCAGCCACCTATTCTGCTTTCAGTATTCGATGATTCTAGTGATGTATTCTGATTTATATCTGATGTATCGTATTACTCTTTTGTTGTAAACTCTGATGTATCTTATATATTTACATAGTAGCTTCATGAACTACTATCTCTTTATTTCCGCTGCATATTATTACTCTGTGTCTGCGATGCTGTGACTATTTATTTACTGTATATCTCAGTTTTGCCAAATTTAAATTAGCAATTCGATATTTTGAATTATTCAAGCCCGACATGTGCGGATGCGAATAGTCCAAAATATCGGGTCGGTACAGTTGGTATCAGAGCTTTTGGTAGCTCTAGGCAGAACTTAGCATATAGGGTAAATGTATTTATAGAATTACTCCCACTCGAGTTTCAATCTCTTCTTCTTGACTCAATTCCTTTGAACTTTGGAACGTTCCCTTGGTTCCAAAAATTCATTCTCGTCCCTCACTATTCGTCTTCTTTCAATTCTGGAGTATTCCATAACTCCACTTAGAATGACTTATAATGAATCGGCGGTCTTCCCAAATGCCGAATGATGTGTAAATGGGTGAAACTCCTTTACAATAAGCATTGATTTACCGGAGATTTCTGTATCCTCGGTTTACGATGCTATCTATCTCCTGCTATACTTGAAATTCTATTTCTTGAGATCGAATGTAGATTTGTCTCGGAATTCTGCATCGATCTTATTCTTGAAGTTACGGTTGATCCGGTTAAGGTTGCCCGTGAATTAAATAAGCTTATCTATCTCCCGATTCTGTTAATTGAATCATCTTATCTTTTCTTTCGAACTTGTATTCGAATTAGAATTCTCTTTAATTTGAGTCCATCAAATTTGAAACCCTATCCTAATTTTGAAATTCATTCCTGTATCGTCGAGCAAAGAAATGTATTTGTAAACTAATATTTAAAATGTTTTATGTATATATATTTATTGTGATTTGTTAATGTTGATTTGGATTTTCGATCGATTCGTCTGATCAACGCTATCGATAGGATTTCAAAACACTTAAACAGAGCAAACTGGCACAATATTGTTTCAAGTTTAGTAAATAAAATAATATTGAATGATTTTATTATATATAAGTATAAATTTTTCTCAAATTAAAATGTTTATGAATCTATTGTCCGAAAGGATAATATTGGATTTTCATTTATGTTTTGTAAACCATTGTCTATTGCATAATATAAATAAATGAATTTATAAAATTTAGTTATAATTAATTTGGGAATTGAAATGAATTTAAATTAGAATTTGAAGATTTAATTTCCGGTGATTTCAAACTTTGGTTTTAAAGTTTTAAGATTTATATTATTTAAAATATTTTCAAATAGAAACCGTTTCAAAGAATTTTAGATGTTTAAATTTGAGCTCTTCTCTTTTGTCGCTGGAAAATAATTTCGGTGATGACGGCCGCATCATCGACATTCATTTTCGAGTTTCGAAGTAGAGAGATATTCTGTAGCTTTGCTACGGTTTGTTTTGAAAAATAAATTGATTTGAATTTCTAAACATGACTTGATTTATAATATATATTGAAGATTTTAAATTTGATTTGATATATTATGAATATATATATATATATATATATATATATATATATATATATTATCTCTAAGATTGTTTGAAGCTAATCGGAAATTAATTCCTAAAACTTTTCAAAGGATGATGTTCAATTATGAATGAAACCAAATTCTTTTATATAAATCCTTAACTTGAAGTAACTGAAGTGAAAAAAATTTATTTGGATAATACTCAATTGCATTATATCTAACTTACCCAAAATTTTCCAAAGTTAATTATGTAATTGAATATTATACAATATAAATGTTATCAAAGGAATTTTAAATAAAAATTTGAGTAGTTATAATAAATGTAAATATACTTAATATATATGTAATAGGATATTAAGTAGAATAAATTTAATAATAATTTGGAATAAGGAAGAATTAAATTTGTCGAATGAAATATGATTATAAAAAAAAATGACTATTCAATTATGATCTTTGAAATTGTTAAACGTAGATAATTGGGTTGTATACAATACTAATATCTTTAAAAATAAAAGGTGAGTGCATATAATAAATGTTATTCACTTAAATTTTTAAAATTTTAAAATGTTTATGGAGATAAATAGAATAATAAGTTGAATAAATAATAGGTCTGATTAATAGAAGAAAATTTTGTTTTGAAAATTAATAAAGTGAATTAAATCAACTTAAGAAAATATCTTGAATAAATTAAATTTAAACTGAATTTCATTTGAAATGAATCTTTTGTACCTAACATTAATATATGTGAAACCAAATCAATTTTATGAAAGTCTTGAATTTAAAGTCAAATTGTAAAATATAAATTAATTTAAATTGAAATTCCTATTGTTTAAATCAATTGTTTATTTTGTAATTCAAGTCTATTTCTTCTGGTTGTTTCTATTCTCCTACCTCCTTCCTTTTCGGGGACGAAAAGTTTTGAGTGGGGAAGAATGTAACGACCCTGAAATTCAGACCCAGTTAAAAATTTTAAAAATTGATTATTTAGTGTAGTATTTCGAATTTTCACAAACAAATTCCGATGCTACTCAAACTTCATATTTGAAATGCGTCTAATTAGACATAGCAACTGGTAAATTTTCGTCCGAAAATATGGAAGTTCATTTCGTGCGTAAATTTACATCAATCTAAATCAGTTAGTAATCGATGAAAATAAACAATTTTCGAAACCTAAATATTTTTACATAGAAAAATTCTAAATCATCTTCTGAGCAAGACGTCATTTTTCGTTTTCAAAATTCGGACTTCTTTAGCTCCGTCGCTCTTATTTTTCGACGTTTTACTGCGTTTCCTTCGGTAGAAAATTTTGAAATTTTATAATTCAATCGAATCACTGATATCTGTATATCGTTTTGATCGTCTCGTTGCGCTGACCAAAACGATATATTTATTTGTGTCAATCGGATTTCGGCAGTGCAAACTATAATTGTTAACGGAGCGCAAACCGGTCCGTTACGCAGCACAAATCGGTACCCAACTTTCCAACGTTCAAAATTCTAGAGTCTATTCAACTGTGTTGGGAACCCAAATAGCCATCACTTTGCAAAAACATCATTGCATTTCACTGTGCACACTGCTTTCATTTCACTGTGCACACTGCTTTCATTTCACTGTGCGCACTGCTTTCATTAATGCTTCTGCAGCTCACTTCATTATTGCACTGTTTCCTGGTTTCATACATTATAAAAATTAATAACAGATTGTACCAAAGATATTAACCATCTCATTTGCTTTGCAACTTTACCCTTATATAATTATTATTTAAATTTTCTTTCTTTCTGAAACCATTCCTTCTCCATCTTCTCTGCCCCTTCTTCCCAATTCATTTTCTCACGTTCAAAAAAAAAAAAAATTTATAAATCCAAGCTATATTTTGTATCACATATAAGTCTGAAGTCATATTCATTAGCACTTCCTCTGTGCTCTTCATATAGCCTTCAGCACATCTCCCCACCCACTCCCTCTTCATCTTCATGACTTCGGCCTCCCACCACCACACTCCGCCCACTGAGATGACAACCACTCCAGACCCGCGATGCCTCCAACCTCGCCAACTTCCATGCAAGCCAACCCCTTCATCTTCTCGACCAAGTGCTCCATCTCCTCCGCTGCGAAGTCACCATCGGCCTTAACCACTTTGCCTACTTCCCTCACTCGCTCAACCCTCGAAACTGCCTAGCGATCGCCATCTCACATCCCCGGCCTCAACAACCGCTCCACCACACACACTACCTCGGCCACTCCCAAGCGCAGCAACCCAGACGCCATTCCCCGCCATCAACCCAGGCGAGCCGATCGGCCACGCATCCTCTGCTCCGTCCACCTCATCTCCTCAGCAACCTTCCACCGAGCCGAGGCAGCACCCATCATCGCCTCGCTAACGCAATCCACTACTTGACGCGCCCACTGTTGCAGCCGCTCCTAGCCATCTCCTCCCGCCTTTGACTCCCAGGGCTCCTCCTTTGGCCCGCTGCTCTCCACACAGCCGAAGCCGCTGTATCCGCAGGCTTCCTTCTCGCATGTGCTTCATGTTGATCTCTTTTCTTAGTCGAGCTTGTGCTTCTCTTTGGTGTTTTAAGGTATAGGTATATAAGTATGGATATTTTGTTTGTTTTTAAAACCATTGTCTTATTTGGAAGTACAAATATGTTAGAATTTATAGATTATATATATATTAGTTGTACAAGTTCAAAACTATCAGTATGAATTTTATTTTGCCTCTGCCATACCATTTATATACAAGTTATATTTTGGAAGTATAGTGTGTATATTATTGAAGTGGTTTTGGTCATTTACATGCTGCTGCATTCCTAGGTAGCTTTTGTAATGTGTATATTGCACGCATAAAGTCTGTGTGTTGCATTGTATATTTTGGCATGTATAATCTATGCATATAGTCTCCATATGTTCATTTAATATGATATATAAGTTATATAACAGTATTATATGATAAAATATGTTCATATATATGATAAAGTTTCGTATCTCACTCATGTTTTATCGGAATGGGTTGATTCTATTTTTAAAAAGGAGTTTAAGTTACGTAGTTTATACATGTCAAATTCCAGCAAAATCCGACATCGTTTGATTTGTGGTCGAGGATCTGGAAGTTAGACCCAGGCAGATATTCTTTTGTACTTAAAATTATTTTACACTGCTGCAAACACGACCTGAGTTCATATTTGACGCATCGTATCTCACTCATGTTTTATCGGAATGGGTTTATTCTATTTTTAAAAAGGAGTTTAAGTTACGTAGTTTATACATGTCAAATTCCAGCAAAATCCGACATCGTTTGATTTGTGGTCGAGGATCTGGAAGTTAGGCCCAGGCAGATATTCTTTTGTACTTAAAATTATTTTACACTGCTGCAAACACGACCTGAGTTCATGTTTGACGCATCGTATCTCACTCATGTTTTATCGGAATGGGTTGAATCTATTTTTAAAAAAGAGTTGAAGTTACCTAATTTATAAATGTCAAATTCCAGCAAAATCCGACATCGTTTGATTAGTGGTCGAGGATCTGGAAGTTAGACCCATGCAGATGTTCTTTTGTACTTAAAATTATTTTACTCTGCTGCACACACGACCTGAGTTCATGTTTGACGCATTGTATCTCCTCCGTCTTACGTCGGAATCAAGTGATTCTTTGCAGTTTTGAAATACAAGTTTTGATCTGTATTCATACCAAATTTCAGACCATTTCGATCTCGGTAGCACATAGAATTATATTGTTAAACTTTGATGTAGGACATGTTTTGTAATTGTTGCTATGTTGAATATTTTGATTGATTTCGGCAATTCCTATTTAACAGTTTTGCTCGTCGATTCGTGCCAATCTTACTTTGCTCTGAGAATCATGCCTGGATTTGTAACTCCATTTCAGTGTCCGTATCAGTGTGCGTATCCATGCCATCTCCTATTTTCTCTAGTCTCGAAAGGTGAGCAATCACTCACGATTAATATTCTTTTATTTATTAAATTTGATTTCAATTGAAACGACAATTGAAATACATTGCTGTTATTTATTGCACTGTTATTTATGTATCAGTTCACCTTTGACATATGATACCGTTTTCTGCTATGTATGCAATAATAATCCTGTTTGGTTGATAATTGATTGTTTGTTTGTTGTTGACATTGGACGTTAAAATTGTAATTTATAAAATAATAAATATTATGAAATTGAATTCGGCGTAGGATAGTTAAAATTTTGAATCGACGTATGTGTTGAAATTGATTAGTTTAAGTTGGATAATATGACCCCCCCGTAAACGTTTAATAAATTGACACGTAGAATTTGATTACGTACACCTTGAAACGTTGAATGTATATTGTATAAATTGATGAAGTATGAAATTTAAATTTAATGACAAGTGAAAAACCGTATAAAATAATAGTATAAAATCTTTAATCTACATGAAATGATAGTGTAGATTCTAGAATGATTATATTGATTTGCACAAATAACAATGTGAATTAATACGATTATTTTGGGATTATTTGAATTGATTATTGAATTGTTATTGATTGATGTTATTGCTTGTTTATTTACTTTGACACTATCTCAGTTATCACACTGCAAGTTCCCTTTGTTATGCTTTGATTTTTAAATTGAAATGGAATCGGGTTGAAATGATAAATACCCAAATGAACTTGACTCAGGATAGAAAATTTAATAAAACCCGATTGGTCAATAATTTGATTTAAAATAAAATAATGATTTTATTTGAGTAAAGAATAAGGTTTGAAATGAAATTGGAATTTGAATTTAATGAATGGAAAATTGTTAATATTTAAAATCTGAAACAAATATTAACATAGTAGTTGTTGAAAGAACGATGTTTTAAAATTAATTATTGACAATAAAAATTTAGAATTATTCATTGAATTAAGTTTGAAATGATTTAATAATTGAGTTTGAATTTATAATTAAGTTGAAATTATTTAGTTTTGAAATTTTTAATAATTAAGTCGAAATCAATTAATAATTGAATAAGATTGAATTATTTGATAATTGAATAAAAATTGAATTCTTTGATAAGAGAAATTGAACTTTTTGAATATGTGAAATTTAGTTTCTTTGTCATTTGAGTTGAAAGTTGTAACTAAGAAAGTAAATAAATAATTGAAGGTGAATTTCTTTAACAAGAAATAAAATGCGATTTATTGAAATTAATGTAGGACTTGGAATTTAAGAATTTGATTTGACAAATTTAATTTAATTAAATTTGAAAGTTTTGATATAATGAAGTTAACTTAAGGGATTGAGTTAATGTCTTGGAAATTAAAAAGAATTGTTTTGGATGTTAAATTAACTTAACGAATATTGAATAAAATTGATAAATAAATTTAAATTGATTTGAATGTCAAATTTAATCAATTTAAATAATTTCGGAATGAACTTTTGTACGAACTTGAATCAATATTTGAATTGTTTAAATATAATTTAAATTGAATTATAAGATTTTGAAACGGAAAGTTAGAAGTTTGAAACATAGATTTGGGAAATTGATTTTTGAAAGACAAATGGAATGTTTTATGAATTCTAATTGAAATTGAAATTGATTTTTCTGAAATATATTAAACGACCAATCGGTGTAATAATACGTAGTTATTAAAGAGACCGGGATCAGATATGGACATACTCTCTGTCGATACCGAATACCACTTTAATAACTATTATACGTGGAGTGTTGATCCAGAATGAAGTGGATGGTTTGGTGAACGCGTTGACTGAAGAAAGAGAACGATATTGGATGACCCCTGACATGACTAAAACAGGAGCCGCGCCGGGCCATTGAGGTTCGCCACCTCTAGCGGACACACTTCTTCGATACCATATCTATTACTTTTGTGATTCGATTTGGGTGCACCCCTCGATTTGGGAGTGTTGTTTCGCGGTGTTGAGATAGCTGTTGGCTATGCTCAACATCAGTCCGGATCACGCAACTACTACTATCCTAGTTGGTATCGCCTCATGTACCTTGTCATACTGATTATCCTATTCGCGACCACGACGTTTTGATTTGTACCTTGAGTATATGGATTGCCCTCTGGTGACTTCCGGTTTTGGGGAAACTACGGTCTTGTATATGCTTTTGGGAATATAAAATGTGTTAAGGGGGATTATGGTAACGCCTTAACGCTATTTTGATATTTTATATTACTTATAGACATTATCTACTCAGCGTACATTACTACCTAGTAGATAGTTTAGCGGATCCTTAGAGGATGGTTATTCCAAACATCCTTTGAGTTACTTGTATTTCGATTGCTATTTCACTTGAGTTGGATTTATTGATATAAGAATATTAATCCTGACTCGAGTGTCTTGTGTTTTGCTTTATGCTCAGGTCAGACTGAGTGTACCAGTATTCGAGACTCACCTTTGGAGTTGGAGCTTTGCTTGAAGATCCAGCCATCTATTCTGCTTTCAGTATTCGATGATTCTAGTGATGTATTCTGATTTATATCTGATGTATCGTATTACTCTTTTGTTGTAAACTCTGATGTATCTTATATATTTACGTAGTAGCTTCATGAACTACTATCTCTTTATTTCCGCTGCATATTATTACTCTGTGTCTGCGATGCTGTGACTATTTATTTACTGTATATCTCAGTTTTGCCAAATTTAAATTAGCAATTCGATATTTTGAATTATTCAAGCCCGACATGTGCGGATGCGAATAGTCCAAAATATCGGGTCGTTACACTTTTAGATTCATTGGATGTACCATTTGCACTACGTCAATGTCTTGGCCAATCCCTTTTTTGTGATTTATGGATTTCTATTTGATGATTTCTGGAATTTATGTTTCACCACCTTTTTCAGTTGGCATTGATATATATGTCATTTAATGTGGCTTGGTGAATTAAATAAAGAATATGACATTCTTTTGATGCTATGAGATTCTTGAGATATTGTATGACTTTTGTGGATTTTCTAATGTATACTTATCGTAGTATGACATCTTTGGTTATCATACGTCCTTCTATTATATCTCTTCTTATATCTCATTTTTATCTGATAATTATAGCTAGACTGATCTGTTTATTATTTTCTTATTAAATAATACTCGGGTCAGACTAAGATTCTACAGGTGCTTCCTCTTGACTTCCTATATGGAACTATCATCTGATTTTGGCTTACTACTTTAGTTTGGTAGTTTTTGTTGTATACATTTAAGATATAGACTCCTTGATGTATACATATTCTTTTGTCTTGTACTTGTATCTATTCTTTTGTGTTATTGTGGATCTTGTTTGACCACTACTCTGATGAACACTTTCATGTGTTATATTCATATCTATTTCCGCCTTTGTGATATGAATTACCTGTGGCTGATTTGTGTTATATTTATTTCTATATTTGTTTCCGAAGACCTTTATAGCCACTGTGTAGTAGTTTTGACTTTGTGTCGGTATGTCAATTCCCCTCTTGATAAAGAAATGCATGTTATATTTTTATCTGGCATATCGGTACTCGCACAAAGTAATTATACAGATGGTCGCTCCTCAACAGCCTTATCCTCCGCGCTAGTTGACGACATTACCCCCTAGTGTTCTTGTCTAGCGTGGGTATAGAGGTGGGATGACACAGTCATATGACTTTTTAATATTCAAACTAGGTGGTTGAATTCTTACTAAGTTTCCTAATTTAGTTCCAAAGCATGATGGCAGTTTTATGCCTTTTAGAACTTGACAACATTGGATCTTGTAAGCTTTATCAAATGCAAATTTAGAGGATTGTTTGGTTCTATCGAATAATAAATTAATAAAATGCTTTGCCACATTCTTCTCAGTATGCATTACATCTATTGTGTGTCGCCCATTATGGCCACACCAATACTCTAAGGCAAAAAGAATTGACTTTTTATACCATGCTGATATTACTCAATCGTCATTCTCATTTCCAAAGTGTTCATCATGATCAAAATCATCTCCTATACGCATCTTTTTTTCTATTCAATTTACCGGGTATGTATTTGATATGAGCAATTTTCTCTAAAAGAGCTAATCATGTCAGTCGTATTGGAGGTTCCTTATACTCTATATCTTTATACCATCCATGTTTTGGTGCTCGATATGGATGGCCGTTCCTCAGAAATTTTCTGTACATTGTATAAACAATCTTATTACCAACGTGTTCCGCCTCGGTCTCTGTAGCACAAATAGGGCATGCTTTATAACCATCGGTCAAACAGCCCGATAGATTGCTAAATGTAGGTAGATCATGAATTCCCCACAATATCATTGCTTTCAAGAAAAATACTCGTCCTTGTCCATGTCAAATGTTGGCACTCCTATTGTCCAAAGTTGTTTCAACTCAACCACAAGGGGTTCTAAATATACATCAGTATCTTGACTTAGTGCTTTAGGTCTAGGAATTAATAAATGCAACATTTAAAATTCTGATTTCATGCAAAATGAAGGAGGTAAATTATAAGGAAGCATATACATAGGCCAACAACTATAACTGTTAGATTGGATTGTATTAGGATTGGACCCATCGGTAGCAATTCCAAGCCAAACATTCCGAGCATTGCTAGCAAACTCTGATCACTTGTTCTTAAGCGATCTCCATTCAGCTGAGTCAATAGGATGACGCATGAAATTCCAGTAAGTTTTTTCTTCACTATGCCATAACATTTTTTGACTATCCATGGTATAGTGTACAATTTAGTTAATGTAGGAATTAATGGAAAATATTTTATAAATTTTCTTGGTTGCTTTGTGATTTTTAAAATTTCACCTTCTTCTTTAACTTTAAATCTCCAAGTATGGCAACGAGGACATTCAACGGCATCTTTATTCTCCTTCCAAGATAATAAGCAATCATTTTTGCAAGAATGTATGCACTCTACATTCATTCCCAAATCCTTTAATATTTGTGTCATTTTGGGTATTTATCCAGTAGTGTATTTCATTTGGAAGCCACTTTTTCAATCTCTTCAACAACTCGGTTACACTGTTTCCTGACCAATTGAATTCTTTTTTCAAATTATATAGCTTTATAAGGACGCTTAACATTCTAAGACCATCTTCACAAGTAGAATAAAGTTTTTCATTTGCTTTTCTTTTGTACTCATTGTACTTTCTTCCTAAATAACCATCATTGATACCGTGAATGCTATCATACACACCATATGCATTATCCACAAGGTTTCCAACAGCACCTTCTACAGGGTTTTCAACTCGAATTTGATGAGAGATGCAAGCTTCATTGGCGGTAACATTTGGTGTTGAATTGATTACTACATCTGTTTCGTTCCTCTCACCATGAAAAAAACCACTCATCATATGTTGGATCCATACCGTAAATGATTAAGAATTTCTCGACTATTTTGATAGACAGTTTTTATGAGTTTCTACACTTTTTTCAAGGACAAAGTCAGACAGTGCATGATGCTTTGCGAAATTTATAAAATGTCGGACCCCATGTATGTACTCCTCGGTTGTAACATCCTGCTTTTCCGCACGCTTTAAATCGACGATAAACCACACACGACAAACTTAAACCATACAAAAGGACGGATTGTTATGGCGTAAATAAGAAAATCAGAGAAAGGAAAAAAAAATAGAATCTTGCAGCGGAACGATAAAATATAATAATCAAATATACAGCTCATGAAACTATTTACAAAACATTTGATTTACTTATACATAATACATATCAGAGTTACACATACCGAAGAATAATAATAATGCGGCGGAATACAATAGTTCAGTGGAATGATATAATAGATAATAGTAATACAAATCTTCGTCTTCTTCCTCCAGAATAAAATCTTCAAATCCTGAGATGCTCGAACTGAGCCGAGCGAATTGAAAAGACAAAACACTCGAGTCAGAACTAAAAGATCTTATGTAAGTCAAATCAACAGAAATAAATTTGAGTGCAGTAACTTAAGAGATGCTCGGGATTCCCATCTCCTAAGGATTCGTTAAACTATCTACTATGTAGTAATATACGCTATTATAATAATGTCTACAGTAAAGTATAATGTACCGAAAATAGCGTTAAGGCTTTACATTTTCCACCTTAACACACTTTTATATTCTCATAGTCTATACAGTACCGTAATCTCCCCCGTACTGGGCGTCGTCAGAGGGTACTCCATAGGTATGGTACAAAACAAAATCGTATAAGGCGTGCTAGGGTAGGTGACACGGCACAACTAGTCAATCCCAGGATAGATATACCAATTACGCTTTCGGGTCGGTGGTAACGCATAGCCGCAGCTACCGCCCACCTCGAGCCACACCCCCAAATCAAAGAAATCAAAAGTGGCCACCGAATAAATCCAAAAGTAAGAGTATAATATCGAAGGGATGTGTCCGATCAAAGGTGCTACCTCATTAACCCGTCGATCGCTCCTGTTTTAGCCACCTTATGCTAACTCACGGGAGTTGGGTCCACGTATTTACCTCAAGGAAAACGCCGCCACCATCCTACTTCATTCTGGAATCTCCACCGCGTACACGGTTATTAAAGTGGTTTTCGGAGTTGGCAAAGAGTATGACAACTTCCGATCCCGGTCTCTTTAACAACCAAACGTTATTATAACCCCGCGGTTATTTCAAAATAATTTATACTTTAAAACCAGAATATAATATCCATTTCAAACCATATAAATACGATATCATTTCCATTTTTAAAACCAAACAAATATGATATCATTTTCAAAGATATCCTTTTCTAAAATCATAACATTTTCAAAGTTATAATATTTCGAAACCAAACGCTTGAAATATAGCCTTCCAAATTATAAAACTTTGGATTTCATAACTTTGAAATATAACTAGACCACTTAAATGGTTTAAATATTAAATTACTTTATATAATAAATTAGCTTCTTTAATTTCGCAGTCAATTCCAATACAGATTTAAATCCTCAAATAAACCATTTCAAATTTCATATATTTCAAAGCTTTAATATTCAATGTTTCAAAACTAAATTTTATAATTCATATATGTATACCAAATTTACTTTACTATTATTTAGTTTTGAAATATTGAATTTAATTATCCTGTATCCTTTAAATAAACTTCAAATTTCAACAAATTTAATATTCCTCAATTTATTCGCTTAAATTACCTTAAACTCGAATTTAAGTTATAAACCATATTCTTTTAAAATCTCAATTCTAATAAGTTCCAAATGGATTCTTATTAAATATAATTCTTAATTAAACAAATCTCAAACTAATTTCAAACTATCTTCCCAACTTTGATTTATAAAAATCAATATAAACTCTATATTAAATATAATTTAAGTAAATACTTATCCATATTATATTTAATAACATCAAACTTTATTTTATACTTTAAACCAATTTTATACATAGCTTAAAACCGAAAATTTAACTATATATAAAATAACCTTTATCAAATATCCAAATCAATATCTTACAAAATCATATATATATTCTTTACAAAACCGCAGAAATCATTCCAAAATATTTTAATATATAGACCGCGGTGTCTGTATAAAATTTTCTACCCTATGGTCAATTGATAAGGATATTTATCATTTCAATCCGTAAATTAAAATAAAAAATTACAGTTATATATCATTTCAAACGGCAATCCCGAATGAAATAAAATGCATAACAACTTGCAGTTTAAAATAATACATAATACACATCCATTCATCCATCATAAAATCATACATCCATCACAATCATCATACAAAACCGTCAATCAATATCAATATATAACTGATAATATAAAACAGGTAATTAACTGGGAGATATATTCAATAATAAATTAAATAATGATTTAATTGAAATAAATGCAATTAACTGATATGATGATTAAAATATACAACCGGTCATAAATAAATTCATAATCACAACATAAATAAATTTAACGAACATAAGAAATTTTAGAAGTTGTGAGAGGTTAAAACACTCACCTTTTGAATTTAAATCGAATTTAAACCCAAAATTTGCACAGTCTTCAAATTCGTCCAAACCAACATCAAAATGTTCGGAATTTCAATGCGATCCTAACAAAAAAAACCACGCGTGAATTGGTGTTCGTATGTGAAAGTTACTCAAGTTATAATGATTATACGATTTGAGAATAGAAATTAAATAAAATAAACAAATAAAAAAAAAACGTTTACCACTTCAGCATCTCCTATCTCAGATGCACAAACCCTGTTATCGCATACGAACCTACAACCGCCCCCAATACCTTCGCTCATTGCCGTAAAACCTACGCCGCCGTTCAAATCGAAGGACGCCACCATGCCCCACACCCAGCGCCGCACCCCCATGGCCAGGTGCGCACGACTCCGACCCCCAAACGCCACGGCAGCCGCCACTTTTTAAACCCTGATTCGCGATTTCCCAAAGATCCGAACATACAACCAACGAACGACTCACACCGATGACATGTAATATCCCGGAATTTTTAATAATATCAATTTAATAATCTGTAGTTAAAATTAAATTTATATTGATATTCTGTTAATAATTATTCAAATAGATTTAATAATCTTCTTCAATAAATATTTAAATTGGTTATTTTATCTTTTTAAAATAATAAATTGATTTCTATTTACAATATAAATATATGGTTTATATTTTAAATAGATTGGTATTGTTTTAATTTTAATAAGTAAAACATATTTTCTAGTTTTAATATTTGTAGTAATTTGGAAAAAAAAATTATTTAATATTTAAGTTTTTCAAAATTAAATAAATGATTTTTGTTTAAATTTAATAAATGAACCATGTTTTAAAATTCTAATATATACGTTATAAATTGGAAATTTTGATTTTAATTAGTATTGAGTTTTCAAAAACTATTTCATAAATAAATATATGATTTTAAAATTGATAATAAAAATATTTAAATGTTTAAAATTAAATTGGATTGAGTTTTAAATTTAGAATAAATTAACAAATGGTTTTATGGCTTAATAAAATGAATATTTTATTGATAAAAATATAATTTCTTGTAAAAGGATTAAATTTAATAATAAGATATTTAATAAACAATATTGATTGTGTATTGTCTTTATAAATAAGTTTTGAATAGGATTTGTAATTTTTATTTCAAATTGAATTTATATTTATAACTTGATTTGAAAATATTTGATTTTGAATTTAATTTGAATTAGGAATTTCAAAGTATAAAATCTTAATTGTTTTAATCTTTAATATGTATAAGTCTATTTATAAACATGATTTGTTTTTATTTCATTTATAAATTCATACACATATTTCATATAAACTAACAAATTGAAATTAAGCTAACACACATGCATTACTTTGTAAATTTAAATACTAATTACCTTTAAAAGAAAACAAGTGTTGCATTCATAAGCATTGATTAACAAGTGTTAAAAGACTAATTTAATAAATTTACAAGTGTTGTAAAGTTTGTACAAGTGTAAAATTAGTTTTAATTTTTCTTTTATTTCCTTAAATCTAGAAATACATATAGTTAGTTTGCATCTTCATTCATATTGCATTTTCATTTTCCTTAATCAAAAGAGAAATTATAAACTCATCTTCAAAATTTATAAAATCAGTAACACTCTTCAAAACCTGCATACTAAATTCCTGTTCAAGTTTGAAATTAGTTTGAAAATTGCAAGTTAAAACCCCTCATCAAGAATCAAATCTGGACATCCTCAAATCCACAAATCTGCATATTCTAAACCATGTTCAAATCTGTTTATTTCACTTCCTAAAAATCAAACCCACCTTCATCTCAAAATTCAAATGAAGCCTGCATTGTTTTTCTGCACTCTGTTTTAAACTTGGGAATGGTAGCATCTGCATGTATTTGAGGAATTAGCTACTGCATCTTCTACCTGCATGCAAGCATTTTTGTCAGGGAAAACATATGCACCTGTATATCAATTCAACATGAAGTATAAAGGGTCTAGCATAATCACCTGCAACATTTTCCTGCAATCCAAAAGGAAGTCAGAACAGGAGCTCTGCATTTTTATGTCTTCTGTAAAATTCAAATGATCAACAGAGCACTGCATTCTAAGGTGAGTAACATTTAAAATCTTAAACAGTAATTAGGTTGCTTGAGATAAAACATGTTTGTGTGTCTGATGTAAATGGGATTTTGTATGCATGTTGATTATACTTTGCTGTGTTCCCGGATTTATCATTCTATTTAAAAGAATTCCCTACCATTGATCTAAATTGAGATAACATTTGGGTTTTAAAATAATAAAAAGGGTTTGCTTATTATAGATTAGTATTCAAACTTAGGTGTTTATTTCCTTAAGATAAGGTTTAAAAAAAATTAGAAGAATTATAATACAGGGTGTTATCTCTGTAAATATAGGTAATACCATTATATGTTAATCTTGATCAAATCCAATCATATTAATATTGAAATCCAGTTTCTTAAACTTAATGCATTAACAAAAACTTGATTTTTAAATCAAGTATTAGTATTTTTAGGTGTTTGATAAAGTAACAGTTTATTCTTGAACAAAAATATGAATTTGAGCAAATTCTTGTAATCTGTGATTTGAGGAACTTAGAATTCATCAGAGTTATATAGTAAAGATCACAAATCCTTATAAAAATCAGAGAAGTGGATATAAATTGTTAGATTGGTTGCAGTTTGTAAATCTTTGTTTAAAACCCTAGTTTTGAATGGGTTTATGCATTGAGACAGTGTGAGGTGTAGGATGGATCGAGTGATTTGATGTTTGGGGATTTTGTAGTTGAAGGGTGAAGGAGTTCGAGGCCGGAGGGGTTGTACGTTAAGTGATCGGAGTGGCGAACAGTCACCGTTGACAGGTTGGGTTAAAAACCTGGAAAATGTTTTCAGGTTTGGGGTTTCAGAGTTAAATTTTGAATTTTTGTTAATTTGTTCGATCTGGTGATGAAGTTAGGCCATTGATGGGTTGCTGGTTGTAGTTTGATCGTCTATGATGATGAGAAGAGGCGGTGGTCGCCGTGCATATGCACGGCGATGAGATTCTGGTGATGTATATTGGGGTTTTGATGTTGCAGGGGAAATCTTTGAGATGGCTCGAAGTAAATAGAAAGAGAACTCGAAGCGGGTTGGTATGGAACTCGAAGTGTTTAACTTAAGGCTCGGGTTGACTGTAAATTTCCAGGTTTCAGAAAACCGATTTTCTTTAAAATCTGGTTTTAAAAATTTAAAATCAAAAGTTTATGTTTAAAGCAATGTTTAAGTTCAAATTCAATTCAAGTTTCCATTTCTGATTTGAATTCAAATTCCAGTTTTTAAATAAAATTAAAGTTTCTAAAATTTAACTTAATTAACTATTTCATTTTCGTAAATAGTTGAAACTTTTTAATAATGAGGTTTTAAAAATATGAGTAAGATTTGAAAATTTATTTGAAATCTGGAAATCTAAATTTAAAAAAATGAACTTCGGTTTTGAATTTAAAAGAAGATCTAAATTTGAAAGTTTTAAACTAAAATGAATTGAATTTTCCAAAATTTTGAAATGAATATTACTTCAAATTTTATGATTTCATTTTAAGACAAACTTTTGTTTTGTCCTGGAATTTTAATAAAAAAAAATTATTTAAACTTTAATAAGTGTTAAATTGTTCTATTTTAAACCTTGTATTTTAAATGAAAATTTAAAAATAGATTAAAAAGTACTTTGTTTCAATTAAATTGTTTTAAACATAATTAAGTTATGCTTTACCTTGAAAATTAAATTAAGATTAATAGTTTAGAATTAATTTAATTAATAAGGTAATTAAGATTAATTAATTAATTTAATTAATTAATTGAATTTGGAATTAATAATTGATTAATTATTAATCAATCTATAATTAAGATCATTAATTAGATTATTAATTAATGATGAATGTATATTATTAATTATGTAATTAAGTTTTAAATCAAGGTTAATTAATTTAATAATTAACTTTAATTAATAAATGATTAAAGATAATTTAAATGGTAATTAATTTAAGTTAATTACTTTATAAAATAATTGGAGGATGGTTAATGAAGGTCATTAACCATGATTATTTAACAATTAATTAATATGGTTAATTTTTATAATTAATTAGATTAATTAATTTAATAATAATCAATTGTAAATGGTTTGAGTGTAATTACTTGATAAAGTAATTAAGAAATTAATTACTGAATGTAATTATTTTAGTTTAATATGATTATTTATTTTAATTAAGTAAGTTTAATTAATTTTAAACACTTGAGATTTATAAATAATTACTTTATGTAATTAATGATTTGGAAATTTACTTAGTTAAGTAATTGATTAATAATTACATGATTGTAATTAAGTGGAGATGTTTAAGAATGAAGTAATTGGGATTTAAATTACTTAATAATTAATCAAGGGATTAATTAAGTAATAAATTAAAGGATAATTAATTTGTTTAACATAGTAATCAAGCAAGTTAATTACTAAATGTAATTAATCTGTGATGATGATTAAAAATTATAAGTTAATTACTTAAGGTAATTAATAAAAGGGGATCATTAATTATTTAATTAATGATGTAATTAAAGTTGATTAATTATGATTAATTAATCAATAATATGTAATTAAAGGTAATTAATTAATTTATTAATTAAGAATTAATGTAATTAATTATGATTAATTAATTAATTGAAGTAATTAAAGGTTAATTACTGTTTGGATGAGAATAATTAATTTTTCAAATTAATTAAGGATAATTACATGAATGTAAGTAAGGGTAATTAATCAAGAGTGATTAATTAAGGTAATTAATAATGAAGGATTAATAAATTAATTGTAATCAATTAAATGTTTAAGTAAGCAAGATTTATACTGGTGAAGTAATTAATTTAATTTATTTAAATTAATTAAAGATGGGGTAATTAATTTAATTCATTTTAAATAAATTAGTGATAGAGATAGTTAATCTAATTCATTTTAAATTAATTATATTGTGATGAATAAATCATCAATTATGTATGAATGGATGTCATTGATTGTCTTGGATGCTTGTGATCTCAGTAATGAGATAAATGAAATTGTGTGGCATGGATGTTTGATTGTATTGTGATGATAACATAGGTTATCTATTATGATGGTGATATATGGTATATCTATTTGATATTGATAATGTGGATGACCTGTTATTTGATAATGTTAATTATCAATTGTGATTGTGAGTTATCTATCTGTGTGTATATAGATACTGTAATTGAATTGTTTTAAAACTTTAAAACAACTTGGACCTAAAAGACATGCTTTGGATTTCGATGAGACCGGGATCGGGATTCCATATTTGGGATATTCGAAAACCACATCGATTCCAATTAACGTTAGGTCGTGAATCAAAGTGGAGCTTTGTGAAGACTCGAGGTGTATGGACTATACGTCGGTATAACTCTGCGGGTGATTCCGTAATGAGTTGACGGACTAGTTCTTATAGATTCGAAATGGTGGTTTAGAGTGCAAGGGTTATTGTCGTTAACTCTGAGGGTGATTCCAAAACGAGCAAACGAGATAATGCCTTCGGTTTCGTTCGAACCCGGAACGAACTTGTATGGATTGAATGCTTTCAGAACATCGTCAGGTGGATGATAAGCAATCTAAGTGATGTGTCCTATAAAGTAATCGTAGCCTCAAGCCTCATCAACCGGGAATGGTTAAAATAAGGGAGGCGCAGCAAGGCTTCGTGGGTCGCACCCACTGGAGAGCAAGATTTATCCCTATCTAGAAGTCCCTTTATATTCGGCTATGTGGGTGGTTGCTAGCTACAACCACGGGGTTGGCTTGTTCGGAACTGTTCAGTAAGGAATGGGTTCGGCTTTGTGTTGCAGGGGAGCGGGCGTACTCCTCGTTACATTGATCTAGGCCACGTACTGTGACGGGCGGTACCCCAGTAGCCCTGCCATTGTATGAAATCCAAAATCCAATAAGTGCCAACGGTTTTGATTGTATTACCCACTTTTGTGGCTAGTGGCTGGAATTTAATCATGTAACAATTTCGGCTATTTCTTATTTATTTGAAAACTCTAGACCCTATTATAATATCATCAAATTTCCTATCAAATGATTTGGTTAGCGTAAGGTAAAAGCTTTTCCATGTTTATGTGTGGAAGTCTTACGTGATACCTTTCTTTTCAAAAGGTTTTTAAAAGTTAAGCAACTTTAACCTTTTACTCACACCAGACCCATGTCTGACCCGGAGTTTATTTTTGTTTTTGATAAACTCTTGGGTACTCAAATTTTTATGAGTAGCCAAGGGAATTCAGGTTAGGATTCAGGCTAGCTTTGACGAAATTGTGGAGGAGCAATGGAGCAGGAGGCTTCTGCGTGTAGATATATATAGTTTCCCGCTGTGTAGTTTTCTCTGAGTTGTTTCTTGTACTGATTTGAGTTCTATAACTAGACAGGTGTTTATAACTGTCTAGTATGAGTTGATTATGCTGTGTAACTCTGATGTATATGATACTATGTAAAGTATTATTTTATTAATATAATTTATTTGTTCCGCTGTTTGATTCTGATGTGTTGTTTTCTTCTTCTTCTCTATCTTTTCTCTTTTCTATCACTTTCTTTCTTAAAGATGATGCGATTTTCTGGGGTAAGAAAGTTGGGTCTTCACACTTGGTATCAGAGCAGTAGGTTGATAGAATACCTAGGCTCTTTAGTGGTGTCTTTCTTGAGAGAGCGTATTTGTAATTTTTAATATATATAAATATATATATATATATATTTATTTCTACCTATCTGTTGGTTACCTATTCCGGTTTTCCAAAATAAGTTATAAAGGTAGATGAGGTTGTAGTGTGTGTAACACGACTACAATTGGTTGGAGTTTGAATGTTTGAGGTTGGAAGTGTTTTGTCGAGACTGTAGACCTAATACTGTCTCGAGTGAGTTCTGTAGTGATGAAGGACTTCATTAATCTATGAAGGAAACCTTTTAAGGTTCGGAGTTCATTTCTGAAGTTGATGAGTAGAGTTTGGATCTGTCGGTTGGGCAGAAGTGAGTAATGATATTTTGATACCTCAGGAAGTAGTAGCTGCGTGATGAGATGCAGTGACTATGGATGTTCCCAAAGATGTTTTCTTTGGAACAAGTTAAAGAAGTTGGTCTGCTTCAGTGTTGTGGCTGTGTTCGCTTGGAGTTTCTGTTTGCTTTGAAGTCCGAGTTTCTCGAAGAGCTTTGTTTTGGGAATCTTTGGCATCTATGGAACCAGTGCAGCTTGGAATGTTCTCGGTGTTGGGAAGAGATCTTCTGGCTTAGCATTTTTTATGGAGTGGAGTTCAGAAGCAGTTTAGTGGACCCGTTTCTTCAATGGGTTGGCCAGTCAAGTGTAGGCTGTTCTGTTTGGTAAAGGAAGAACAGTTTTTCTTTGGATTTGGTTTGGGTGATTCGCAAAAGTGACTTGCGATTGTTTTAGTGTTCTCTTGGGTTATCTGGGTTTTTCTGGATGTCTTCAGGAAGTCAGAGTTGGTTCGCATCTGGAGATTGAGTTTCCTTATCGACTGGAATTCCAGGAGTGGTACCGGTGGTTCAGCTTTATAGAAGAATGGTTCCAAGGGTTGAGTTGGTGTAGCAGCTCAGAGTTTTGGGGAAATTTCTGAGTTTCTTATGGATTTGTTGAATCGTATCTCGGGGGTGTGTTGTCCTGTCTGTGCTTGCGTTCTTATTCAAGCTTTCTCTTCTACTTCGGATCAGAGTTGAGCAGCGGAAGCAGTTTGGAAGTGTATCTGCTTTTCTTTTCCTGGACAGGAGAAGTGAGTTGTTGTCTTCTGATGTTGAGGAGTTGAGTTTGAGATCTTGATCTTGGTTGATCTGAGGAGATCATTTTGTTGTGTTGATTGGTCTAGTTTGTTGCTAGAGACATCAGCGAAGGTTGAGCGGATCAGATAGGCTGTAGACAGCCCAGGATCGTCTGAAGAGTTTTATGGATAAGAATCGGAGGAATTTGAATTCTGAGATCGGAGATTTAATTTTGGATAAGTTTTCTCTGATCGTAAAGTGAGCTATAAGTTTGGGTAAGTCTGAGAAGCTAGCTCTGAAGTGTTTTGGATCTTTTCTGTATCTAGGGGATTAAGTGATTGATCTATAGGATTGAATTGCCAGTTTGGATAACTGGGATTCGATGAGTTTCACGTATCTCTGAGGCAGTACGTGTATGATATATCTCGGGTTGTGGAACCAGCAGTTCTGGAGTTTTGGTTGTTGAGTCAGACTCGTTTATAATCTGGTATTTTTTCTAGTGTTATAGATATAGTTGTATAGGAGCTTTGTAGCTTCATAGTATTGATTCTTTGGATTCTCTAGAGCGAGTATCCCGGTATATACACCTGGGGAAACTCGATAAAATTTTATCCAGAATTTGTCTGGATAATTAGATTTGTTTGATTGGTTGAATTGGTTGCTATGGTTGTTAGCATATATTTGATATATGCTTGTGTTTTTAAATTAAAATTTAATAAGATTATTAAATTACCTTTGTTTTAAATTCCGAGGACGAAATTCTTTTAAGGGGGAAGGATTGTAATATCCCGGAATTTTAAACAATATCAATTTAATAATCTGTAGTTAAAATTAAATTGATATTGATATTCTGTTAATAATTATTCAAATAGATTTAATAATCTTCTTCAATAAATATTTAAATTGGTTATTTTATCTTTTTAAAATAATAGATTGATTTCTATTTACAATATAAATATGTGGTTTATATTTTAAATAGATTGGTATTGTTTTAATTTTAATAAGTAAAACATATTTTCTAGTTTAATATTTGTAGTAATTTGGAAAAAAAATTTTATTTAATATTTAAGTTTTTCAAAATTAAATAAATGATTTTTGTTTAAATTTAATAAATGAACCATGTTTTAAAATTCTAATATATACGTTATAAATTGGAAATTTTGATTTTAATTAGTATTGAGCTTTCAAAAACTATTTCATAAATAAATATACGATTTTAAAATTGATAATAAAAATATTTAAATGTTTAAAATTAAATTGGATTGAATTTTAAATTTAGAATAAATTAACAAATGGTTTTATGGCTTAATAAAATGAATATTTTATTGATAAAAATATAATTTCTTGTAAAATTATTTAATTTAATAATAAGAGATTTATTAAAACAATATTGATTGTGTATTGTCTTTATAAATAAGTTTTGAATAGGATTTGTAATTTTTATTTCAAATTGAATTTATATTTATAACTTGATTTGAAAATATTTGATTTTGAATTCAATTTGAATTTGGAATTTCAAAGTATAAAATCTTAATTGTTTTAAACTTTAATATGTATAAGTCTATTTATAAACATGATTTGTTTTTATTTCAGTTATAAATTCATACACATATTTAATATAAACTAACAAATTGAAATTAAGCTAACACACATGCATTACTTTGTAAATTTAAATACTAATTACCTTTAAAAGAAAACAAGTGTTGCATTCATAAGCATTGATTAACAAGTGTTAAAAGACTAATTTAATAAATTGACAAGTGTTGTAAAGTTTGTACAAGTGTAAAATTAGTTTTAATTTTTCTTTTATTTCCTTAAATCTGAAAATACATCTAGTTAGTTTGCATCTTCATTCATATTGCATTTTCATTTTCCTTAATCAAAAGAGAAATTATAAACTCATCTTCAAAATTTATAAAATCAGTAACACTCTTCAAAACCTGCATACTAAATTCTTGTTCAAGTTTGAAATTAGTTTGAAAATTGCAAGTTAAAACCCCTCATCAAAAATCAAATCTGAGCATCCTCAAATCCACAAATCTGCATATTCTGAACCATGTTCAAACCTGTTTATTTCACTTCCTAAAAATCAAACCCACCTTCATCTCAAATTTCAAATGAAGCCTGCACTGTTTTTCTGCACTCTGTTTAAAACTTGGGAATGATATCATCTGCATGTATTTGAGGAATTAGCTACTGCATCTTCTACCTGCATGTAAGCATTTTAGTTAGGGAAAACATATGCACCTGTATATCAATTCAACATGAAGTATAAAGGGTATAGCATAATCACCTGCAACATTTTCCTGCAAATCCAAAAGGAAGTCAAAACAGGAGCTCTGCATTTTTATGTCTTCTGTAAAATTCAAATGATCAACAGAGCTCTGCATTCTAAGGTGAGTAACATTTAAAATCTTAAACTGTAATTAGGTTGCTTGAGATAAAACATATTTGTGTGTCTGATGTAAATGGGATTGTGTATGCATGTTGATTATGCTTTGCCGTGTTCCCAGATTTATCATTCTATTTAAAAGAATTCCCTACCATTTATCTAAATTGAGAAAACATCTGGGTTTTAAAATAATAAAAAGGGTTTGCTTATTATAGATTAGTATTCAAACTTAGGTGTTTATTTCCTTAAGATAAGGTTTAAAAAAAAATTCGAAGAATTAAAATACAGGGTGTTATCTCTGTAAATATAGATAATACCATTATATGTTAATCTTGATCAAATCCAATCATATTAATATTGAAATCTAGTTTCTTAAACTTAATGCATTAACAAAAACTTGATTTTTAAATCAAGTATTAGTATTTTTAGGTGTTCGATAAAGTAACAGTTTGTTCTTGAACAAAAATATGAATTTGAGCAAATTCTTGTAATCTGTGATTTGAGGAACTTAGAATTATTCTGAGTTATAGAGTAAGGATCACAGATCCTTATAAAAATCAGAGAAGTGGATATAAATTGTTAGATTGGTTGCAATTTGTAAATCTTTGTTCAAAACCCTAGTTTTGAATGGGTCTATGCATTGAGACAGTGTGAGGTGTAGGATGGATCGAGTGATTCGATGTTTGGGGATTTTGTAGTTGAAGGGTGAAGGAGTTCGAGGCCGGAGGGGTTTGACGTCAAGTGATCGGAGTGGCGAACAGTCACCGTTGACAGGTTGGGTTAAAAACTTGGAAAATGTTTTCAGGTTTGGGGTTTCAGAGCTAAATTTTGAATTTTTGTTAATTTTTTCGATCTGGTGATGAAGTTAGGGCATTTATGGGTTGCTGGTTGTAGTTTGATCGTCTTTGATGATGAGAAGAGGCGGTGGTCGCGATGCATGTGCACGGCGATGAGATTCTGGTGATGTATATTGGGGTTTTGGATGTTGCAGGGGAAATCTTTGAGATGGCTCGAAGTAAATAGAAAGAGAACTCGAAGCGGGTTGGTATGGAACTCGAAGTGTTTAACTTAAGGCTCGGGTTGACTGTAAATATCCAGGTTTCGGAAAAACCTATTTTCTTTAAAATCTGGTTTTAAAAATTTAAAATCTGAAGTTTATGTTTAAAGCAAAGTTTAAGTTCAAATTCAATTCAAGTTTGCATTTTTGATTTGAATTCAAATTCCAGTTTTTAAATAAAATTAAAGTTTCTAAAATTTAACTTAATTAGCTATTTCATTTTGGTAAATAGTTGAAACTTTTTAATAATGAGGTTTTAAAAATATGAGTAAGATTTGAAAATTTATTTGAAATCTGGAAATCTAAATTTAAAAATGAACTTCAGTTTTGAATTTAAAAGAAGATTTAAATTTAAAAGTTTTAAACTAAGAATGAATTGAAATTTCCAAACTTTTGAAATGAATTTTACTTCAAATTTTATGATTTAATTTTAAGACAAACTTTTGTTTTGTCCTGGAATTTTAAAAAAAAAATAAATTATTTAAACTTTAATAAGTGTTAAATTGTTCTCTTTTAAACCTTGTATTTTAAATGAAAATTTAAAAATAGTTTAAAAAGTACTTTGTTTCAATTAAATTGTTTTAAACATAATTAAGTTATGCTTTACCGTGAAAATTAAATTAAGATTAATATTTCAGAATTAATTAAATTAATAAGGTAATTAAGATTAATTAATTAATTTAATTAATTAATTGAATTTGGAATTAATAATTGATTAATGATTAATCAATCTATATATAAGATCATTAATTAGATTATTAATTAATGATGAATGTATATAATTAATTATTTAATTAAGTTTTAAATCATGGTTAATTAATTTAATAATTAACTTTAATTAATGAATGATTAAAGATAATTTAAATGGTAATTAATTTAAGTAAATTACTTTATAAAAATAATTAGAGGATGGCTAATGAAGGTCATTAACCATGATTATTTAACAATTAATTAATATGGTTAATTTTTATAATTAATTAGATTAATTAATTTAATAATAATCAATTGTAAATGGTTTGAGTGTAATTACTTAATAAAGTAATTAAGAAATTAATTACTGAATGTAATTAATTTAGTTTAATATGATTATTTATTTTAACTAAGTAAGTTTAATTAATTTTAAACACTTGAGATTTATAAATAATTACTTTATGTAATTAATGATTTGGAAATTTACTTAGTTAAGTAATTGATTAATAATTACATGATTGTAATTAAGTGGGGATGTTTAAGAATGAAGTAATTGGGATTTAAATTACTTAATAATTAATCAAGGGATTAATTAAGTAATAAATTAAAGGATAATTAATTTGTTTAATATAGTAATTAAGCTAGTTAATTACTAAATGTAATTAATCTGTGATGATGATTAAAAATTATAAGTTAATTACTTAAGGTAATTAATAAAAGGGGATCATTAATTATTTAATTAATGATGTAATTAAAGTTGATTAATTATGATTAATTAATCAATAATAGGTAATTAAAGGTAATTAATTAATTTATTAATTAAGAATTAATGTAATTAATTATGATTAATTAATTAATTGAAGTAATTAAAGGTTAATTACTGTTTGGATGAGAATAATTAATTTGTGAAATTAATTAAGGATAATTACATGAATGTAATTAAGGGTAATTAATCAAGAGTGATTAATTAAGGTAATTAATAATGAAGGATTAAGAAATTAATTGTAATCAATTAAATGGTTAAGTAAGCAAGATTTATATTGGTGAAGTAATTAATTTAATTTATTTAAATTAATTAAAGATGGGGTAATTAATTTAATTCATTTTAAATATATTAGTGATAGAGATAATTAATTTAATTCATTTTAAATTAATTATATTGTGATGAATAAATCATCGCTTATGTATGAATGGATGTCATTGATTGTCTTGGATGCTTGTGATATCAGCAATGAGATAAATGATATTCTGTGGTATGGATGTTTGATTGTATTGTGATGATTACATAGGTTATCTATTGTGATGGTGATATATGGTATATCTATTTGATATTGATAATGTGGATTACCTGTTATTTGATAATGTTAATTATCAATTGTAATTGTGAGTTATCTATCTGTGTGTATATAGATACTGTAATTGAATTGTTTTAAAACTTTGAAACAACTTGGACCTAAAAGACACGCTTTGGATTTCGATGAGACCGGGATCAGGATTCCATATTTGGGATATCCGAAACCACATCAATTCCAATTAACGTTAGGTCGTGAATCAAAGTGGAGCTTTGTGAAGACTCGAGGTGTAAGGACTATACGTCGGTATAACTCGGTGGGTGATTCCGTAATGAGTTGATGGACTAGTTCTTATAGATTCGAAATGGTGGTTTAGAGTGCAAGGGTTATTGTCGTTAACTCTAAGGTTGATTCCAAAACGAGTGTAACGAGATAATGCCATCGGTTTCGTTCGAACCCGGAACGAACTTGTATGGATTGAATGCTTTCAGAACATCGTCAAGTGGACGATGAGCATTCTAAGTGATGTGTCCTATAAAGGTAATCGTAGCCTCAAGCCTCATCAACCGGGAATGGCTAAAACAGGGGAGGTGCAGCAAGGCTTCGTGGGTCGCACCCACTGGAGAGCAAGATTTACCCCTATCTAGAAGTCCCTTTATATTCGGCTGTGTGGGTGGTTGCTAGCTACAACCACGGGTTGGCTTGTTCGGAACTGTTCAGTGAGGAATGGGTCCGGCTTTGTGTTGCAGGGGAGCGGGCGTACTCCTCGGTACGTTGATCTAGGCCACGTACTGTGACGGGCGGTACCCCAGTAGCCCTGCCATTGTATGGAATCCAAAATCCAATAAGTGCCAACGGTTTTGATTGTATTACCCACTTTTATGGCTAGTAGCTGGAATTTAATCATGTAACAATTTCGTCTATTTCTTATTTATTTGAAAACCCTAGACCCTATTATAATATCATCAAATTTCCTATCAAATGATTTGGTTAGCGTAAGGTAAAAACTTTTCCATGTTTATGTGTGGAAGTCTTACGTGATACCTTTCTTTTCAAAAGGTTTTTAAAAGTTAAGCAACTTTAACCTGTTACTCACACCAGACCCATGTCTGACCCGGAGTTTATTTTGTTTTTCATAAACTCTTGGTTACTCAAATTTTTACGAGTAGCCAAGGGAATTCAGGTTTGGATTCAGGTTAGCTTTGACGAAATTATGGAGGACCAATGGAGCAGGAGGCTTCTGCGTGTAGATATATATAGTTTTCCGCTGTGTAGTTTACTCTGAGTTGTTTCTTGTACTGATTTGAGTTGTATAACTAGACAGGTGTTTATAACTGTCTAGTATGAGTTGATTATACTGTGTAACTCTGATGTATATGATACTATGTAATGTATTATGTTATTATTATAATTTATTCGTTCCGCTGTTAGATTCTGATGTGTTGTTTTCTTCTTCTTCTCTATCTTTTCTCTTTTCTATCCCTTTCTTTCTTAAAGATGATGCGATTTTCTGGGGTAAGAAAGTCGGGTCGTCACATGACATCTCCTCAGTCTCCTCTACAAAACCCAGGAATGATTCGTCGATCCGTCGATGTTCATCGACGCGCGATGAATGGCCGAAAATTGTTCCTTGATTTCTGGAAAAATAATGCGTCGAATCGAGAAACGAGTTGCAGATCTGAGTTACACTCTTCGAGAGCTTCGAATCCATATAAAAATTTGCTATATTTTGTGGAGTTTGAAATTTCAGCTTTGGATTTGATATTTGATTTGTGTTTGGATCTAGAATTTGTTTGTATGCCATTAAGGAGGAGAGATAGTTGAAATATATGTACAGACAAATGAGAAATAGAAGTAGGCTAGGGTTTATAACCGGGTATTTATAGGTAGGGTTGAAATAGAATAGGTGGGTCGGGTTGAATATACGCGCTAGCGCCAAAGTGGACCAAAAAGCCCGTTTTGACTCCAGAACAAAATTGGCTCAACCCATATATCAAAATAGGTGTTTTTAATTATTTTAAACGCGATGGAACAAGTTTCAAGTCCAAATTCCATCGTATGAAGAATTATGCTAAAACCAGTGTTTTTTAAATTGATTTCAATTTCATTAATTTCAAGGGTTTCGAGTCCATACGATCAAACGACAAGGCCGGTCACTACGAAATTTGAAATCCTATAATAATTCACCGTTACGGATCCGATGAAACTGCTTTCGTCGAATCCGAGTCAGTGGCCAAAATGACTATTTTCCAGCTAATTAAATAAATTAAAAATTAATTAGTTCAATCCAACCTTTCAAATTTCAATTCTTAAATTGACAAATTTCTTCATTTTTAATTTCTCAATCACTCACAATGATTTAAACAAATTTAGTTGTCAATTTAGAGTTGATTACTTTAACAATTTCAGTGTTTACCTCAGTTTCAATATTTCATTTTGATTTTATTAAATTTAAATTATAAAATAAAACTCCAAAAATCCATTTTCGTTTAAATAAAATTAAAATTTCAAATAACTAAATATTTTCTTCAATTCATTTGTACTTGAAATAATCATTTAATTCACCTAGACCTAAAATCAAGATATAATAATTATATGCTTTTAAAATTTTCAATTTAATGAATTTCACATCAACCTTTTAGAGTTTAATTCTTAAATAACTTCAATTTCAAATAAATCTCCAATTTATCTCCCATTTATAGTTCCAATTAGCGTACAAATTAAATTAACTTTAATTGCAATTAATCCTATTATTACAATTTAAATTCCAAATAAATTGTTTTTATTTGATTTCAATCTTTATAACCCATCTACTGATTTCAAATAACATAGCTAATGCTGGTTTTTACATTACATTACTCTATATACCCCTAATAATTTTTATTTGTATTAATGGCTATGTTTCAAATGTGAAATCTTGTTAATTACACACATTAATTAAGGTTTTGTAACCAAACCTTAGTTCCATTCCCTTTTCCCAATTTATTACATTTGAGAATTTCACGTTTCTATTTATTTTACATACCTACCTTTAGTCCTTGCATTAATCCTCATAAACATTACATTATTGATTATTATTTCATACATATATCACAAGTTTACATTCCTTTATACTATCTTATGAAAACAATATACATTCCTAATACTTTATTACATTTATTGGAATTAAATTTCCACATTTACTAAATACACAAGTTATGACCTTACAGTTATTTCAATTAATTGGGAATGCATTAAATTACTTACTTATTGACTTACATTAACATAATTGCATTAATTTACATTCAGTAACAAATAAATCAATATATTATTTTACACATTAATCCACTGATTGCATTTGTTTATACTATATTCCATTTAAAACTAAGTCATAACATTTGAATCATTATATTAAATTGGAATGTTCATTCACATTCATAAATTATTAACTTGCAATAACGTATTTCCTTAATTTACATCCAATTACTGTTAACCATGTTTTATTACATTAATAAATACAATACTTACCTCTAATTTCTCATATTCAATTTATATCTAGGTATAAACCTTTCGCTACTCCATTTATCTGAGTTTTATTCAAATTACTATTAAATAGGTTTTAATTACGATTGCTATATTTTATTTTACCATTCATTTACAACAAATTTATACTTTCACACTTTCTGTTATTATATTAATTACCATTTAAGTAACCTTTAATCACTTTTATTTTTAAATCTTACTCAAGTGCAACAATTACACTTTCCATTATTATATTAATCTGAATTCCATTCTAGTTAATTTTTATTAATAATTCACAAATTCAACATTCCCATTTGTTTCTTATATTAAACTAATAACCCAGTATGAAAATTAACATTATTTCCAATTAATTGCAATATAAATTTTAAATTGTTAATTTTATTTTCAATTGCTACATCTAATTTCTAATATTCGTTCCAATATAAATTATAAGATATTTATTTCTTTCTAAATTTAATTAAAAATCTTATTAATTTAACTCATTTTAATCATCGAATTTTACGGGTCGTTACACTCTCCCCCACTCAAAACTTTTCGTCCCCGAAAAGGAAAAGAAAGGAAAAGAAGAATTAAGAAATCAATATATCTTATTTAAAATATTAAATTTATAAACAAATAAATTTACAAAATAAAATAATTTGAAATAAAATATACCAACTTATATAACCATTAAATTTTTATACTTAAATTAATAAAGTTTGGAAATCATTTTCAAAAAATTTCTAAGTCCAAAATTTACGGAAAATTTTGGCAGGGTCTCCTTTGTACGGGGAGGCTCGCGAGAAAATATAATATCAAATATAACGATATACAACACATATTATCCAAAATAATAAATATACCAACATGGGAAAAATAATATAATAACGCTATAAAACCGTAATCCGAAAAACGTCCCTATTCGTCGGGCAATAACTCTTAATTATGAAACCAAAAGCTGTAGCAATTGCTTCCATAACCTGTATTTCACTTATATAATCCAAAACGGTTAACAATTATATAAAATGAAATATTTAAAGCTGTTTCACCCACAAACAACAATCAATACAACAACAATCAATTTCAACAAGGCATACAAAATCAACACAATACAATCATTCATTCATATCAACAAAACAAATAATTGTTCGGATTTTAAAACTTTAAACTGTACAGAATGAAAATAAACCACTAAGTGCATTAATTACTCAACAGTCTTAGATGAAATTAAATAGATTATTCATCTAAACAATTTTAAAGTATTCTTGCCCCAACAACCATAAACCAAACAAACAACAAATCCAAACAAACAACAAATCCAAACAAACAACAAATCCAAACAATAAACTAAGTTTATTCTTGTTAATTTCATTTCATACTATTGTTGTTTGATTTCCTTTTTATCCATATACTGATTTGTCATTTTACTTTTACATTATTTCTTGCAAATTTTCGTCTTCAATTCGATTTCTTTGCATATTAATTCGTTTATTTACTGCTTAATTTCATTTATTTACAGTATTCATCTTTCTGCATATTTTCAAAATAAATAACTTCAATGTTTACTTAAGTCTATAATTACTTACTTACAACATTTCTCTTCTATCATATTTTATTATAGTACGATTTCCATTATAACTTAAGTTTATAACTCTATAACATCAATTCTTATAAATAAATGCAATTTATTAAACACTTTCATTACATACTTTTACTTGTACAATTTCCATTACATTTCTTATTAAACATTTCAACTTTTAATATTTGGTAAGTTATATATATGCTTTTAAAGAATGTAATTGAAAGTTATACAAGTTTTCTCATTTCCTTTAATTTAATTAAATGTTCCATAATTATATCTTTTGTTTAATCAGTTATAAATTCAACTTTCATTTAATCCTATCAATAACTTATCATTAAATCTCTTATTTTAATTAAAGGTTCCAATTTATAAATTAGTTACAACCCATTTTCTATAATAATTGAAACTATTGATTAACGGAAACTTAAGAACTAAATAGCGGGTTAAATTTCAAATCATTTTAAAATAACAGATAAATATATACTTATAGTTTATATATCCAATTATAATCAAAATAATTTAAATTTTTACATTTGCTTAACGAAAAAAATGAATCTGCAGAAAAACTACAACAGTGGCCCTTCCCCTTCGAAACTCGAAAATGAATGTCGATGATGCGGCCACCATCACCGAAATTATTTTCCAACCACAAAGAGGAAAGTACAGAACTCATATCTTTTCCAAAAATTCTTTAAAACAGTCCTTTCAATTTATATTGAAATATTTATATCAGAAAATACTTCTAAATAATATTATTATATTTCAAAATCCTTTGAAAGCATTTTTTCGAAATCCCGGACTTAAGTTCTAAAATTTCCAATTTTTACTCATTTTTTTTTACTTTTTTTTCTTATTTCAACTATTATTTATAATTTCATTACCTAACAACCATTATAATACAACCAAATATATATCTTAAAAAACTTTATTTTATAAATAGAAAATATAATAGGCAAAGTTATTTCATTCACCTATATTCAAAACAAATATTGTGTCGGTCTGTCCTATTAAGTGTTTAGAAGTCCCTATTGATGTCATAGCATCCCATGCATCAACCATAATTTATAAATACAAAACAGAACAAATTAACACAATATTAAAACCTTTTTATAACACTAACAAATACGCTATCTCATATATATACACTCACCGACTCCCATAGGGTAGTACTACCCTATTAGTAAGGAGTCAGTCCCCACAAAGCTAAGGTTTATCGCTAACCAAAGCACTGATACCAGATGTAACATCCCGCCTTTCCGCACATTTTTAATCGATGATAAACCACACACGACAAACTTAAACCATACAAAAGGGTGGATTGTTATGTGGTAAATAGGAAAATAAGAGAAAGGAAAAAAATAGAATCTTGCAGTGGAACGATAAAATATAATAATCAAATATACAGCTCATGAAACTGTTTACAAAACATTTGATTTACTTATACATAATACATATCAGAGTTACACATACCAGAGAATATTAATAATGCAGCGGAATACAATAGTGTGGTGGAATGATATAATAGATAATAGTAATACAAATCTTCGTCTTCTTCCTCTAGAATAAAATCTTCAAATCCTGAAATGCTCGGATTGACCCGAGCGAATTGAAAAGACAAAACACTCGAGTCAGAACTAAAAGATCTTATGTAAGTCAAATCAACAGAAATAAATATGAGTGCAGTAACTTAAGAGATGCTCGGGATTCCCATCTCCTAAGGATCCGTTAAACTATCTACCATGTAGTAATATACGCTATTATAATAATGTCTACAGTAAAGTATAATATACCGAAAATAGCGTTATGGCTTTACATTTTCCACCTTAACACACTTTTATATTCCCATAGTCCATAAAGTACCGTAATCTTCCCAGTACTGGACGTCGTCAGAGAGCACTCCATACGTATGGTACAAAACAAAATCGTGTAAGGCGCGTTAGGGTAGGCGACAAGCACAACTAGGCAATGTCAGGGTAGATATACCAATTACGCTTCCCGGTCAGTGGTAACACATAGCCGCAGCTACCGCCCACCTCGAGCCACACCCCCAAATCAAAGAAATCAATAGTGGCAACCGAATAAATCCAAAAGTCAAAGTATATATCGAAGGGATGTGTCCGATCAAAGGTGCTACCTCATTAACCCGTCGATCGCTCCTGTTTTAGCCACCCTGTGCCAACTCACGTGAGTCGGGTCCACGTATTTACCTCAAGGGAAACGCCGCCACCATCCAACTTCATTCCGGAATTTCCACTGTAACAACCAGGTATTTTCAACCATTCGCATCCATTATAAGTGTATAGGTAGACACTCATGCCGGAATTGAATTGCTCAAAATACCGCGTTGTAAATAAAAATTTGGCAAATCTCAGGGTATACAGTAAATAAAAATCACAGATCACAGACACAGAGTAATAATAATGCAGCGGAAGTAAAAGAGGAGATAGTAGTTCATGAAGCTACTATATAAAATATAAGATACATCAGAGTTAAATAAGATACAACAGAAGAGTAACAGGATACATTAGGTACAAATCAGATACATCACTTAACCACTGGATACTGAAACAAAATAGATGGCTGAATCTTCAAGGAAAGCTCCAATGCCGAAGGTGAATCTTGAATGCTAACTCAATCAATCTGACCCGAGCGTAAAGCAAAACACAAAACCCTCGAGTCAGGACATAAATACTTGTAAACTGTAAATCAACTCAAGTGAACAGTAACAAAATGCATCAGTAACTTAAAGGATGCTTGAGACCGCCCATCCTCTAAGGATCCGTTAAACTATTTACTATGTAGTAATATACGCTATATATGGTAGTGTCTAATCAGTAAAGTATAATCATATAGAAAATAGCGTTAAGGGGATGGTGAACCTTAACGCGGTCGGATCTTTAAAACCAAAATCGTAGTGGGCTCGATATAAGGATATGACACGGCACGCAAGGAAATGCCAGGGTGGATACACCGTTTGCACTCCCGGACCGATGGTGACGGCAAGCCAGCAGCTTCCGCCCACCTCGAACAATACCCCCGAATCAAAGTGGCGCCACCGAATCGAATCACAACAGTAATAGAATAGTTTCCGATGGAGCATGCTCGATGAAAGGGTGCGACCCTTTGTGTAGCCCGGTATAGCTCCTGTTTTAGTCATATATGCCAACTCACGGGAGTTGGGTCCACGTAACATACCTCGAGAACGTCGCCACCATCCTACTTCATTCTGGAATCTCCACCGCGTACACAGTTGTTAAAGTGGTTTTCGGTATTGTCCGGCTATAAGACAATATCCGATCCTGGTCTCTTTAACAACCAATCATTATTATAACCCATGGATATTTATTTCAAATAATTTATACTTTCAAGACCAAAATATCATACTCATTTCAAAACAATATCACAATTGTATCATTTCCATTTCAAAAATAATTCAATATTATATCATTCAAATAAAACCCAAATTTTCAAATCATTGAATATTTCTTTAAATTTATTAAACTTGAAATATTCCTTTAAATTATCATAGCATTTTGGAAATGTTACCTTAAGGAATCATAGTATTTTTGGAATGTACTACTTTCCACTTTACATTGTATATAATTCAAAGTACTGATAAGCTTAAAATTTTAAAATGTCAATTTATCATAGCCTTATAGTTAAATAAACTTTCTTACTGTAATATACAATTTAAACCGAAATTCTTATGTTAAGTTAAAAGCACCTTATTAACTTACATTATTATTACAATAAAGAAACTTTATTATTTTAATCATTTAAAGTATGCCATTCACATAAATTAAAACTTGCTTATCAAATGTACGTTATTAACTTACATTTTATTATTACAGTAAGTAACATTTATCATTTTAATCAATTTAAAATACACCATTACATTGATTAAAATCTACGTGTCAAATGTACGTTTTAAATTTTATATTCCTATTACAATAATGAACATTTATTAATTAAATCAATACCACACTACTTAAAACTTTACATGTTTCTTTCTTAATTAAAACTTTACATGTTCTTGCATTAATTAAAACTTTCATGTTCTCTCATTAATTAGGACTTTACACGTTTCTTTCATTAATTAAAAACTTATACGTTTCTTTCATTAATTAAAACTTATACCTTTCTTTCATTAATTAGGAATTTACATGTTCCTATCATTAATTAGAACACCATACGTTCTTTCATTAATTAAAACCTATATGTTTCTTTCATAAATTAAAACCTATACTTTCTTTCATAAATTAAAACCTATACGCTTCTTTCATAAATTAAAACCTATACGTTTCTTTCATAAATTAAAACCTATACGTTTCAACCTATACGTTTCTTTCATTATTTAAAACTTAACATTTCAGATTTATATTACCATTTCACAAATTTAACTAAACTTCCAGTTTATTTAATTAATTTAACATCTTTAGTTAAAACTCAAATTTCACATTTTCAAGTAAAGTTATATTTTAAAATTTCATTTTCAACAGTCATTTATTCAACCACTTAAATTTATAGAAAATCAATAATTCTTTAATAAATCACTTAAATTCAAATATAAATCAATTTATCATATTTACCATTTTCCAAATAAAATTAAAGTCTATTTTATTCATGTAACTTAAATATCATTTTTAGTCAAAATTCCAAATTTCAAACATAAGTTATATTTCAAAATCCAGTTAATCCATTCGTAAATTACATTTTTAACACATAGAAAAATCATAATTTATTTATTTTAAAACCTTTCAAAATCTATTTAAATCAAATTTCATAATTTTATATTTTTAAAATACTTAAAATATTCAAAGCACTTTATAGAATAACTACGGGTCTGTATATAGTTTCCTAACCTAGGTCAAGTGATACGGATATGTATCATTTCAATCCGCAGTTTAAAAGGTAAAAATCCGGGTTCTATCATTTCAAACCCGCAATCCCAAGTTTAAATAAATAAATAAAATAACTCAGGCCTATCATTTCAGCCCATAATGATTTTTATCCTAACAGGGAACTTGCAGTGTGATCATATACAGAAATAATATAAACAAGTCAATATCACAATATACAGTCATGTATCAGATGTCAGGTGAAAATTAACAGTTTTAACATGGTAATAACATGGTAATAACACGGCATAGCATATCATATGATCATCATTAACTTGCATAAACATTTTACATTACTAAACACTTGTCATCAATCCACTTTTCATAAGTATATATGTCAGAGTGAGAAAGACTCACCTTTTTCAAAGCTAGAGACCAAAACAACATACAAGCACGACTCCAAAGGCACGACAAGCATAATTTCACGACTTTTGATTTGAGTTGAAAGATAGCCAAGATATGATTTTGTATCAACAACCCAAAACAAAACAAACCAGACACTATATAAACATTCAACATAAAATAACATTGAAACAATTTTGAAATACAAAGCGAAATGAACAAGATAGATTGGACCTTGCTTCAACCACTTCAATGCTTGGCCTAAGGGACACTTATGCTTGGCTATGATGATGCTTTGGCTCTGGTATGACATCATATATGTCAGGTTTAACATCATATAGGCATGGCAACAAGTGGAGAGGAAGGGAATGAGGCAACAATGTTCAAAAACATTGTTTTTAGGCATCTAGGTTGCAATTTGAAGGGTTTGGCCACCATAGATGGCTCGGCCATGGTCATGGTTGGTGGAGTAGATGGTGTTGGAGGCATGGAAGAGATGTAGGAGTTTGTGGCTGCGGCTATGGAGAAGAGGCCGATCCAAACTTAGAAGAGAAACAAGGCAAAATTGCATAGAAAAGTAAGAAAAGTAGAAAGAAGAGAGGGATTTACCTAATTTTTTTTTCTTCAAGGTGGAGGCCACGATTTTTAGGATTTTGGGGCTTCAAAAATTCGTGAATGAAAAGAGGAAGTCGGCTGCAAAGGATCGGGAAAGGAATGGCTAGGATGAATTGATGTATTAATGACAGAAGAAACTGCAAAAGAAACGGATAAAACGTTTTTCCGTTTCTTAGCTCTTAACCCTTTCAAATTTCTTATATATATTTATATACATCCAAATAACTGAAAATAATTAAAATCTCAGTTAAAATTCGAAAATATAACAGATAAACAAAATATTAAAAATTAAATATTAATTAGATAAGATTAAATAAGAAAAATAGTATAGAAAAATGAAAACTAGACTTAAGAATTAGAAATAACTTCAATACACTTTGGAAAAATTTACTTTAATTTAAATACATGTAAAATTAATAAAATAAAGTAAAACACAGCAAATAAAAGTGAGTGCATAAAATAAATAAATAAATTTTAATTATATATAATTAAAATAAGAAAATGGCTTAAAATTGTAGACTAGGCTTTAAAATTAGAAATAAATCCAAATGAACTTTAGAAAATCTTCATGGACTTGTAAAATATTTATAACAAATAAAATAACAAAAAAATAAAAGTGCATTCACCAAAAAAAAATTTTATTAAATATAATTTATACGAAGAAAATGGCAGAAAATTAGAAAACAGCCTTTAAAAATAGGAAATAAATACAGTAAATTTTGGAAAAATTCTATTATCATTTAAAAATATTTAAAAGTCAAAATATACATAATAAAACATATTATCACATAATAAAATAAAATATAACCAAGAATAAGTAATTTATACAATTTAAAATAGTCATTGTTAAATAACCCTATATACGCACAATATTGTAAAGGGTATAACTTTCACGATTTACATCCAATTTCAACGAAACGTAAAGTGGTGTTCTTAGAATTTTATGTACTTTCATAATAAAAGAAAAAAAAAATTTAAAATTTTAAAATTTTAAGTTGAAAGTCACAGTTTGACTATTTTGACCAAAATCAGCATTTCAGGCAAATATTTCAACTTACACAAGTTTGGGATTATAACTCATAAAAAAATCAAGATTATATTTAAATAATAAATTTAATCATTTCAAAAAAGTAAAATAAGTTTTTCAATCAAAATCTTACATTAAAAATAATTAAAATATACAATAAAATAATTACAAAATATAGGGTTGTTACACTCTCCCCACTCAAAACTTTTCATCCCCGAAAAGGAATGAGGTATGAGGAAGCACAGAAAAAGATAGAGTGAAATAAGGTTAGGACAAGATGACAAGGAGAATGAAATTATACATGCTGGCTATTATTATAGGTAAGTTTTACAAGGTGGAGCTGATCTTTCCAAGATTCTCCAAAATTAAGAACACAAGCACGAAAAAGGTGGATTCAAAATGATTACCAAAGATCTATCAAAGATTATAGAAAGATTCCTATACCAATCTATAGCAAGATAAGGAGGAGGAGGATAATAAAAAAATAGTTTGGAAAACAAAATAAGGAAATAGATTTGAAAGCTTGGAAATTTCAACTTAAATAGAGAATAAATCTTTACACAAGTTAAATAAATCTTAACTATCTCAAATTTCATTATCTTATTATCCAATCATCATAAATTAACAAATTTCAAAACCATGGGTTTGAAAAATAATCATTTATTACACTCACAATGTATTTAATAAATTTAATTCTTCTTTATTCCTAAATAAAACTAAATTTATTCCTCTCACTATATTTATCACTTATGTTAAACATACTTACACTTAATATAACTGCTTTCTTTTATTCTTAGTTCTTTTAATATTATTTTGTTATAAGTTATTCAATTACCCTTTATTATATTTACCTCTGTTAATCGTTTTATAATTAAAATTTAAGTGTATAACATTTATTATAACCACTCAAATTTTATTTATAAAATCTTTTTATATTGTATATTACCCAATTACATTGTTAACTTCTGAAATTAAGGTAAGCTATATTGGAATGAAATTGTGTCATACAAATAAAACTTTCCAATTCAATTATCTCAAGTTTAATCATTTATCCAAATTTTTTGATTTTCTTTTTATAATTGAAATTATTGTTAAAAATAAAATTTAAGAATTAAATTTCCGATTTCTTCAAACCATTTAGAGATAAGTAATAATATATATATAATATGTCAAATCAAATTTCAATCATATATCTATATATTATAAATTAAGTCATATTTTAGAAATTCAAATCAATTTAATTTCCCAAAACAAAGCTGTAGCAAGACTACAGAACAGTCTCTTCACTTCGAAACTCGAAAATGAACGTCGATGATGCTGCAGTCATCACCGAAGTTATTTTCCAGCGACAAAGAGAAGAGTACTAATTTTAAACTTAAAATTCTTTGGAAACAAATTTCTATTTGAAAATATTTTAAATATTATATCCCTTTAAACTTTTAAACAAAAGGTTTGGAACCATCGGAAATTAAATTCTCAAATTTCTTTTTCTAAATTCATTTAATTAAGTTCCCATATAAATTTATAAACAATTATTTATAAATTCATTTATAGAACAATAAATGATAAATCAAGTGTTATCATTTCAAATTATCAATTTGAATCATTTTATTAAGTTCCATAAATATATATATCAAAATTTTATTTCATTAACCAAAAAAAAAATTAAAATAATATCGTGTCAGTTTGTTCTGTCAAAGTGTTTTAGAAATCCTATCGATAACGTTGATCAGACGAATCGATCGGAAACCCAAATCAACATCAACAACTCCAACAACACAATAAAAAAAATATAGATTGACAAATACAATTCAAAATGTTTGAAAATATGTTGGAAACAAAAGACAAGATGATTAAATACAGAGTAGGGAGGTGAATAAGCTAAAATAAATCACGGGCAACCTTAATCGGGTCAACCGTGACTTAAAGTATAAGATCGAAGTGGATTTTCTGGGGTAAATCTACGTTTGATCTCAAGAGTTAGAGTTTGGGATAATAGGAGATACTAGCATCTAAACCGAGGATATAAAATCTTTGGTGAATCGATGCTGTTGTAATGGAGTTTCACCCCTCTTACAAGAAATTTTTTGAGATTGGCGGGACCGCCAATTCACTATAAAGATCATTCAAAGTGGAGTTGTGGGATACTCCAGAATCAAATGAAGATGAATAGCGGGGAATAAGAATGGACTTTGGAACCGCAGGGAACATTCCAAAATTCAAAGGAATCGAGCCAAAAGGGAAGAGATTCAAACTCGAATGAAAGTGATTCTGTAAATACATTCACTCTATATGCCGAGTTTTGCCTAGAGCTACCAAAGCTCTGATACCAACTGTAACAACCAGGTATTTTCAACCATTCGCATCCATTACAAGTGTATAGGTAGACACTCATGCCGAAATTGAATTGCTCAAAATACCGCGTTGTAAATAAAAATTTGGAAAATCTCAGGGTATACAGTAAATAAAAATCACAGATCACAGACACAGAGTAATAATAATGCACGGAAGTAAAAGAGGAGATAGTAGTTCATGAAGCTGCTATATAAAATATAAGATACATCAGAGTTAAATAAGATACAACAGAAGAGTAACAGGATACATCAGGTACAAATCAGATACATCACTTAACCACTGGATACTGAAACAAAATAGATGGCTGAATCTTCAAGGAAAGCTCCAATGCCGAAGGTGAATCTTGAATGATAACTCAATCAATCTGACCCGAGCGTAAAGCAAAACACAAAACCCTCGAGTCAGGACATAAATACTTATAAACTGTAAATCAACTCAAGTGAACAGTAACAAAATGCATCAGTAACTTAAAGGATGCTTGGGACCGCCCATCCTCTAAGGATCCGTTAAACTATTTACTATGTAGTAATATACGCTATATACGGTAGTGTCTAATCAATAAAGTATAATCATATAGAAAATAGCGTTAAGGGGATGGTGAACCTTAACGCGGTCGGATCTTTAAAACCAAAATCATAGTGGGCTCGATATAAGGATATGACACGGCACGCAAGGAAATGCCAGGGTGGATACACCGTTTGCACTCCCGGACCGGTGGTGACGGCAAGCCAGCAGCTTCCGCCCACCTCGAACAATACCCCCGAATCAAAGTGGCGCCACCGAATCGAATCACAACAGTAATAGAATAGTTTCCGATGGAGCATGCTCGATGAAAGGGTGCGACCCTTTGTGTAGTCCGGTATAGCTCCTGTTTTAGTCATATATGCCAACTCACGGGAGTTGGATCCACGTAACATACCTCGAGAACGTCGCCACCATCCTACTTCATTCTGGAATCTCCACCGCGTACACAGTTGTTAAAGTGGTTTTCGGTATTGTCCGGCTATAAGACAATATCCGATCCCGGTCTCTTTAACAACCAATCGTTATTATAACCCATGGATTTTTATTTCAAATAATTTATTCTTTCAAGACCAAAATATCATACTCATTTCAAAACAATATCACAATTGTATCATTTCCATTTCAAAAATAATTCAATATTATATCATTCAAATAAAATCCAAATTTTCAAATCATTGAATATTTCTTTAAATTTATTAAACTTGAAATATTCCTTTAAATTATCATAGCATTTTGCAAATGTTACCTTAAGGAATCATAGCATTTTTGGAATGTACTACTTTCCACTTTACATTGTATATAATTCAAAGTATTGATAAGCTTAAAATTTTAAAATGTCAATTTATCATAGCCTTATAGTTAAATAAACTTTCTTACCGTAATATACAATTTACGAAATTCTTATATTAAGTTAAAAGCACCTTATTAACTTACATTATTATTACAATAAAGAAACTTTATTATTTTAATCATTTAAAGTATGCCATTCACATAAATTAAAACTTGCTTATCAAATGTACGTTATCAACTTACATTTTATTATTACAGTAAGTAACATTTATCATTTTAATCAATTTAAAATACACCATTACATTGATTAAAATCTACGTGTCAAATGTACGTTTTAAATTTTATATTCCTATTACAATAATGAACATTTATTAATTAAATCAATACCACACTACTTAAAACTTTACATGTTTCTTTCTTAATTAAAACTTTACATGTTCTTGCATTAATTAAAACTTTCATATTCTCTCATTAATTAGGACTCTACACATTTCTTTCATTAATTAAAAACTTATATGTTTCTTTCATTAATTAAAACTTATACCTTTCTTTCATTAATTAGGAATTTACATGTTCCTATCATTAATTAGAACACCATACGTTCTTTCATTAATTAAAACCTATACGTTTCTTTCATAAATTAAAACTTATACGTTTCTTTCATAAATTAAAACCTATACGTTTCTTTCATAAATTAAAACCTATACGTTTCTTTCATTAATTAAAACTTAACATTTCAGATTTATATTACCATTTCACAAATTTAACTAAACTTCCAGTTTATTTAATTAATTTAACATCTTTAGTTAAAACTCAAATTTCACATTTTCAAGTCAAGTTATATTTTAAAATTTCAATTTCAACAGTCATTTATTCAACCACTTAAATTTATAGAAAATCAATAATTCTTTAATAAATCACTTAAATTCAAATATAAATCAATTTATCATATTTACCATTTTCCAAATAAAATTAAAGTCCATTTTATTCATGTAACTTAAATATCATTTTTAGTCAAAATTCCAAATTTCAAACATAAGTTATATTTCAAAATCCAGTTAATCCATTCATAAATTACATTTTTAACACATAGAAAAATCATAATTTATTTATTTTAAAACCTTTCAAAATCTATTTAAATCAAATTTCATAATTTTATACTTTTAAAATACTTAAAATATTCAAAGCACTTTATAGAATAACCACGGGTCTGTATATAGTTTTCTAACCTAGGTCAAGTGATACGGATATGTATCATTTCAATCCGCAGTTTAAAAGGTAAAAATCTGGGTTCTATCATTTCAAACCCGCAATCCCAAGTTTAAATAAATAAATAAAATAACTCAGGCCTATCATTTCAGCCCATAATGATTTTTATCCTAACAGGGAACTTGCAGTGTAATCATATACAGAAATAATATAAACAATGTCAATATCACAATATACAGTCATGTATCAGATGTCAGGTGAAAATTAACAGTTTTAACATGGTAATAACATGGTAATAACACGGCATAGCATATCATATGATCATCATTAACTTGCATAAACATTTTACATTACTAAACACTTGTCATCAATCCACTTTTCATAAGTATATATGTAAGAGTGAGAAAGACTCACCTTTTTCAAAGCTAGAGACCAAAACAACATACAAGCACGACTCCAAAGGCACGACAAGCACAATTTCACGACTTTTGATTTGAGTTGAAAGATAGCCAAGATATGATTTTGTATCAAAAACCCAAACCAGACACTATATAAACATTCAACATAAAATAACATTGAAACAATTTTGAAATACAAAGCGAAATGAACAAGATAGATTGGACCTTGCTTCAACCACTTCAATGCTTGGCCTAAGGGACACTTATGCTTGGCTATGATGATGCTTTGGCTCAGGTATGACATCATATAGGTCAGGTTTAACATCATATAGGCAAGGCAACAAGTGGAGATGAAGGGAATGAGGCAACAATGGTCAAAAACATTGTTTTTAGGCATGTAGGTTGCAATTTGAAGGGTTTGGCCACCATAGATTGCTCGACCATGGTCATGGTTGGTGGAGTAGATGGTGTTGGAGGCATGGAAGAGATGTAGGAGTTTGTGGCTGGGGCTATGGAGAAGAGGCCGATCCAAACTTAGAAGAGAAACAAGGCAAAATTGCATAGAAAAGTTAGAAAAGTAGAAAGAAGAGAGGGATTTACCTAATTTTTTTTCTTCAAGGTGGAGGCCATGATTTTTAGGATTTTGGGGCTTCAAAAATTCGTGAATGACAAGAGGAAGTCGGCTGCAAAGGATGGGGAAAGGAATGGATAAGATGAATTGATGTATTAATGACAGAAGAAACTGCAAAAGAAACGGATAAAACGTTTTTCCGTTTCTTAGCTCTTAACCCTTTCAAATTTCTCATATATATTTATATACATCCAAATAACTGAAAATAATTAAAATCTTAGTTAAAATTTGAAAATATTACAGATAAAAAAAATATTAAAAATTAAATATTAATTAGATATGATTAAATAAGAAAAATAGCACAGAAAAATGAAAACTAGACTTAAGAATTAGAAATAACTTCAATACACTTTGGAAAAATTTACTTTAATTTAAATACATGTAAAATGAATAAAATAAAGTAAAACACAGAAAATAAAAGTGAGTGCATAAAATAAATAAATAAATTTTAATTATATATAATTAAAATAAGAAAATGGCTTAAAATTGTAGACTGGGTTTTAAAATTAGAAATAAATCCAAATGAACTTTAGAAAATCTTCATGGACTTGTAAAATATTTATAACAAATAAAATAACAAAAAAATAAAGGTGCATTCACAAAAAAAAAAATTATTAAATATAATGTATATGAAGAAAATGGCAGAAAATTAGAAAACAGCCTTTAAAAATAGGAAATAAATACAGTAAATTTTGGAAAAATTCTATTATCATTTAAAAATATTTAAAAGTCAAAATATACATAATAAAACATATTATCACATAATAAAATAAAATATAACCAAGAAGAAGTAACTTATACAATTTAAAATAGTCATTGTTAAATAACCCTATATACGCACAATATTGTAAAGGGTATAACTTTCACAATTTACGTCCAATTTCAACGAAACGAAAAGTGGTGTTCTTAGAATTTTATGTACTTTCATAATAAAATAAAAAAAATTAAAATTTTAAACTTTTAAAATTTTAAGTTGAAAGTCACAGTTTGACTATTTTGACCAAAATCAGCATTTCAGGCAAATATTTCAACTTACACAAGTTTGAGATTATAACTCATAAAAAAATCAAGATTATATTTAAATAATAAATTTAATCATTTCAAATAAGTAAAATAAGTTTTTCAATCAAAATCTTACATTAAAAATAATTAAAATATACAATAAAATAATTACAAAATATAGGGTTGTTACATCCACCGCATGCACGGTTGTTAAAGTGGTTTTCGTAGTTGGCAAAGAGTATGACAACATCCGATCCCGGTCTCTTCAACAACCAAACGTTATTATAACTCCGCGGTTATTTCAAAATAATTTATACTTTAAAACCAGAATATAATATCCATTTCAAAACCATATAAATACGATATCATTTCCATTTTTAAAACCAAATCAATATGATATCATTTTCAAATATATCCTTTTCTAAAATCATAACATTTTCAAAGTTATAATATTTCGAAACCAAACGCTTGAAATATTGCCTTGCAAAACATAAAACTTTGGATTTCATAACTTTGAAATATAACCACACCACTTAAATGGTTTAAATATTAAATTACTTTATATAATAAATTAGCTTCTTTAATTTCGCAATCAATTCCAATACAGATTTAAATCCTCAAATAAACCATTTCTAATTTCATATATTTCAAAGCTTTAATATTCAATGTTTCAAAACTAAATTTTATAATTCATATATGTATACCAAATTTACTTTACTATTATTTAGTTTTGAAATATTGAATTTAATAAATCCAGTATCCTTTAAATAAACTTCAAATTTCAACAAATTTAATATTCCTCAATTTATTCACTTAAATCACCTTAAACCCAAATTTAAGTTATAAACCATATTCTTTTAAAATCACAATTCTAATAAGTTCCAAATGGATTCTTATTAAATATAATTCTTAATTAAACAAATCTCAAACCAATTTCAAACTATCTTTCCAACTTTGATTTATAAAAATCAATATAAACTCTATATTAAATATAATTTAAGTAAATACTTATCCATATTATATTTAATAAAATCAAACTTTATTTTGTACTTTAAACCAATTTTGTACATAGCTTAAAACAAAAATTTAACTATATATAAAATAACCTTTATCAAATATCCAAATCAATATCTCATAAAATCATATATATATTCTTTACAAAACCATAGAAATCATTCCAAAATATTTTCATATATAGACCGCGGTGTCTGTATAAAATTTTCTACCCTATGGTCAAGTGATACGGATATTTATCATTTCAATCCGTAATTTAAAATAAAAATTTACAGTTATATATCATTCAAACCGCAATCTCGAATGAAATAAAATGCATAACAACTTGCAGTTTAAAATAATATATAATACACATCCATTCATCCATCATAAAATCATACATCCATCACAATCATCATACAAAACCCTCAATCAATATCAATATATAAGAGATAATATAAAACAGGTAATTAACTGGCAGTTATATTCAATAATAAATTAAATAACGATTTAACTGAAATAAATGCAATTAACTGATATGATGATTAAATTATACAAACAGTCATAAATAAATTCATAATCACAACATAAATAAATTTAACGAACATAAGAAATTTTAGAAGTTGTGAGTGGGTTAAAACACTCACCTTTTGAATTTAAATTGAATTTAAATCCAATTTAAACCCAAAATTTGCACAGTCTCCAAATTCATCCAAACCAACGTCAAAATGTTCGAAATTTTAATACGACCCAAACAAAAAACCGCCCGTGAGTTGGTGTTCGTATGTGAAAGTTACTCAAGTTATAGTGATTATACGATTTGAGAATAAAAATTAAATAGAATAAACGAATAAAAAAAGTTTACCATGTCAGCATCTCCTATCTCAGATGCGCAAACCCTATTATCGCATACGAACCTGCAACCGCCCCCAATACCTTCGCTCGTCGCCGTAAAACCTACACCGCCATTCAAATCGAAGGACGCCACCACGCCCCACACCCAGCGCCGCACCCCCATGGCCAGGTGCGCACGACTCTGGCCCCCAAACGCCACGCGGCACCGCAACTTTTTAAACCCTAATTCGCGATTTCCCAATGATCTGACCATCCAATCAACGAATGAATCACGCCGATGACATCTCCTTAGTCTCCTCTACAAAACCCAGGAATGGTTCGTCGATCCATCGATGTTCATCGACGCGCGATGAACGATCGAAAATTGTTCTTTGATTTCAGGAAAACAATGCGTCGAATCGAGAAACGAGTTGCAGATCTGAGTTACGCTTTTCGAGAGCTTCGAATCCATATAAAATTTGCTATATTTTGTGGAGTTTGAAATTTCAGCTTTGGATTTGATATTTGATTTGTGTTTGGATGTAGAATTTGTTTGTCTTCCATTGAGGAGGAGAGATACTTGAAATATACGTACAGACAAATGAGAAATAGGAGTAGGCTAGGGTTTAGAATCGGGTATTTATAGGTAGGGTTGAAATAGAATAGATGGATCGGGTTGAATATATGCGCTAACGCCAAAGTGACCCAAAAAACCCGTTTTGACTCCAAAACAAAATTGGCTTAACCCATATATCAAAATAGGTATTTTTAAACGCGATGGAACAAGTTTCAAGTCCAAATTCCATCGTATGAAGAAGTTATGCTAAAATCAATATTTTTCAAATTGATTTCAATTTGATTAATTTCAAGGCGTTTCGAGTCCGTACGATCAAACAACAAGTTCGATTGCTATGAAACTTCAAATCCCATAATAATTCACCATTACGGATCCGATGAAATTGGTTTCGTCGAAATCCGAGTCAGTGGCCAAAATGGCCATTTTCCAGTTAATTAAATAAATTAAAAATTAATTAGTTAAATCCAATCTTTCAAATTTCAATTCTTAAATTGACAAATTTCATCATTTTTAATTTCTCAATCACTCACAATGATTTAAAAAAATTAATTGTCAATTTAGAGTTGATTACTTTAACAATTTCAGTGTTTACCTCAATTTCAATATTTAATTTCGATTTTATTAAATTTAGAAGTTATAAAATAAAACTCCAAAAATCCATTTTCATTTAAATAAAACTTAAATTTCAAATAACTAAATATTTTCTTCAATTCATTTATACTTCAAAATAATCATTTAATTCACCTAGACCCAAAATCAAGATATAATAATTATACCCTTTTAAAATTTTCAATTTAATAAATTTCACATCAACCTTTTAGAATTTAATTCTTAAATAACTTTAATTTCAAATAAATCTCAAATTTATCTCCCGTTTATAATTCCAATTAGTGTACAAATTAAATTACCTTTAATTGCAATTAATCTTATTATTACAATTTAAATTCCAAATAAATTGTTTTTATTTGATTTCATTCATTATAACCCATCTACTGATTTCAAATGACATAGTTAATGCTGGTTTTTACATTACATTACTCTATATACCCCTAATTATTTTTATTTGTATTAATGGCTATGTTTCAAATGTGAAATCTTCTTAATTACAAACATTAATTAAGGTTTTAAAACCAAACCTTAGTTCCATTCCCTTTTCCCAATTTATTACTTATGAGAATTTCATGTTTATATTTATTTTACATACCTACCTTCAGTCCTTGCATTAATCCTCGTAAACATTACATTATTGATTATTATTTCATACATAGATCATAAGTTTACATTCCTTTATACTATCTTATGAAAACAATATACATTTCTAATACTTTATTACATTTATTGGAATTAAATTTCCACATTTACTAGATACACAAATTATGACCTTACAGTTATTTCAGTTAATTGGGATTGCATTAAATTAATTACTTATTAACTTACATTAACATAATTGCATTAATTTACATTCAGTAACAAATAAATCAATATATTATTTCACACATTAATACACTGATTGCATTTGTTTATACTATATTCCATTTAAAACTAAGTCATAACATTTGAGTCATTATATTAAATTGGAATGTTCATTCACGTTCATAAATTATTAACTTGCAATAATGTATTTCCTTAATTTACATCCAATTACTTTTAACCATGTTTTATTACATTAATCAATACAATACTTACCTCTAATTTCTCATATTCAATTTATATCTAGGTATAAACCTTTCACTACTCGATTTATCAGAGTTTTATTCGAATTACTAATAAATAGGTTTTAATTACCATTGCTATATTTTATTTTAGCGTTCATTTACAACAAATTTATACTTTCACACTTTCTGTTATCATATTAATTACCATTTAAGTAACCTTTAATCACTTTTATTTTTAAATTTTACTCAGGTGCAACAATTACACTTTCCATTATTATATTAATTTGAATTCCATTCTAGCTAATAATTTTTATTAATAATTCACAAATTCAACATTCCCATTTGTTTCTTATATTAAACTAATAACCCAATATGACAATTTACATTATTTCCAAAAAATTGCAATATAAAATTTAAATTGTTAATTTTAATTTCAATTGCTACATCTAATTTCTAACATTCATTCCAATATAAATTATAAGATTTTTATTTCTTTCTAAATTTAATTAAAAATCTTATTAATTAAACTCATTTTAATCATCAAATTTTACGGGTCGTTACATCGATGTTCCTACATCGACATCTAATCCACTCTCTCGAAGTAAATAACGACATTAGCATGAACTTTTATCTCTTCCTATCATTTCATATAAACACAAAAAAAATTAATAAACAATTTAACCGACACTAAAGCCTTGTAGGAATAATTTTCAATACTTCATCATCGTAAACACTTCACTATCGCAGTAAATTCAAATAAGCACTTCACTTTATTTTTTTACTTTTAGTTTATTTGTTTTCACTTTGAATGCCAGTCATCCTATTTTCCATTAAAAACACAATAATGTAATTACATTTTATAAATCATTTTACATTAAACGATTTAACAAAATTTCGATAGCACTTCCCCTTTGTTCTCTGTATCGTACACAAATGCGTGCACACAGAAAACGAGAAGGAAGTGCTGTTGAAATTTTGTAAACTGTTTAGAATGAAATGATTTATAAAATGTAATTACTTTAATGTGTTTGTAACTTGTCCAATACAGAGACAAATCCGACAAATATTGTATCAGATGAATATAGATGTCCGTTCTGTTAAAAATGAATATCCATATAACGATCATATACAATACTTGTCAGATGGGGCCAAAAACTTTCTAAGGGACTAAAAAAATAAAACACATTTTACAATTACTATTTTAATAACCACAAATACTATTTTATAATATTATTGATTCATATAGTTCTTCTTAATTTTTACCTTGCATTACATTGATTCAAAATAATAATCATCGTGCATCTTAGGTAATAAGAAGTCTTCAAATTTCTTTTCTTGTTTAAGTTGTAAGAAGCTTTACCTTACAGAAAGCTTGCATAATGAATACATTAAATGGCATTCATAAAATAAACCATGATCTTTAGAATTAATTGGTTTAGTACCAACTAAAATGCATTGCAACGGAATTAAAAATACCTTTGGTTACCTTCGTGATAAAACTAATGTGAAATTATTCTACTCGAAAGATTTATCATGGTAATTAAGTGTCTACAAGATGCCGAATGCACTTTTGATCAATATGAGGCTTGAAAGATTGTCAAACTCTAGGAAATAACATGTCCACGTATTATTTTCTAGAGACTAACAATACATTAGTTGCTACATCATCCAACCATACAAAGATATTTGCACTTCATGAAGTAGGTCATGCATGCGTTGTTAAGACAAATTATCAATCATATAGAAGGAGTTGTGAGTAGCCTATTACCGCTAAATGTCCAACTACATATATGAAGACAATGCTGCATGTATTACTCAAATCAAAGTTAGAGTATAACAAAGCATACATTATCATTGTTCCCTTAAACACATGGACTATAGTATAATAAGACTATTAAATTTATGCAAATACGATCAGACAATAATCTTTCTGAAATATTCGTAAATGTATTACAAATGTCAATCATCAAGAGATTTGTTTACGACACTAGCATATGAAGACTCAGTGATCAACCATTGTTACGAACTAGCGCTTAATCAAGGAAGCAATGATTATTGTGAAAAAACTGTACTCTTTTCTTCATACAAGTTTGATCCCACTAGGCATTTCTAGTAAGGTTCAAACAAGACAACTATAATAAACTGTCCATCAAGAGGAAGTGTTACAGAGACGGACGAGCATACGTTTACATGCATGTTGTACTATCAACAATCTAACTTACAACTCATGCATAGATTAGCCAATATATAAGTGTATACTTCAAGCTGTAAAAAATAAGAAGATAGTAAAAACTAAAAACGCGTTATTTCTGAACTTTGCTTTCCTACTTCTCATATAATTTTGTAATGTACTTGGTTTACATATTAGTATAACATAGCTCATATTTGTGTTATGCAAGATAAAATCAGTTTAGTTTATGAAAGAATTATATTGTTCTATCTAATATCTGAATTAATCAACTATTAACATATAAACAACAATTCAGTCTGCGTTCCATAACCACGGATATTCGGTACCAAAAAAATGATGTGTACACATTAGTACATTGGTTTAGATATTAGTATAAATGTTGCAGCATTTTCCATGACATGGTTGCACTATACCAACAAAATTAACTGACAATTCTAGAGATTAATTTCAATTAAGGTTATACGATGATAAACCAGTTATTATAGTCATGGTTTATCTATAAAACAAAATCCAAATGATGATACAATTTCAATATATCATACATGCAATTGAAAATAGATCAAACATAACAACTACATACAACTGAAGAATGTTGTCATAAAATAATGAATACATTACCGTGCCTTACGATGCAGTATCTAATAGAAGTAATAGTGATCTGACATTGCAGGTAATAGTATTACTCTACCATTTCTTGAAGTAATTGTAAGAAGTAAAAGCAATCAAAGGAGTAGCTATAAATTCTGTCAGTTACCATAATTCATAAGCTATAATCCAAAAATAAAAGCATACTATAACTACAGTCGAGAACTTCTGCAATAGACATTCTTTAAATGATATTAAATTGCACGGTAAGGAAGAAACAATATTGGAACTGTAGATATGCATAAACAACAAGATGGATTCAAATTAACAAGTAACGATAATATTATGTATGAAAAGCAATAATAAAACATGGTTTGTCCACTTTATCACCATGGTGGCATGCAAGGTCTGAACTCCAATTTAGTAATATTTCCTAATATTTTTTTTACTTTTTCTATAAAAAACAAAAATGGGATAGACTCAACATCGAATGTTTCTTAACTCATTAGTGGGTGAAAATTTCTTTATTCGTTGCAAAATTGACCGAACTTTCATCAACATCGAATGTTTCACAATTTTTCCTAATATTCATTCTAATATTATGAACCACTTTATAGGTGACCACATACTAGTTTTAATAAAATTGATTTATGGTACTAAATGTGATAAGCATGCTCTATTTAGATTCAATAACACTTGGATTGGCTATAATTAATATAATAACGTGATTTGGTTTGCTTGGAAAAATAAGGCATTGGGAAATCATCTTTTAATATTTCTCAATAAATTGAAAAATGTCAAAAGGAGTTTTAAAGGAAATAAATAAGGGACGAACTAGCCTAAAATAATTACTGGATAGCATGAGAAATCAAAACAACATGAGAAAAAGTGAAAATTATTACTGGACATTATGAGAAAAAATGAAAATTATTACCTGACTTTGAAGAAGGGTGGATTTGGCAAAAGAGATGGGCGGATTTGGCAAAAGAATTGGAAGGAGGCTTTAAAATTAGGGTGATAGGCGGGCGACTCGCAACGAAGGAAGGCTGAAGCGATGGCTTTAACCTAATAAGATTTAAGGAAGAAAGATAGAAGCCAAAAGCATGACAAACAACTGAAGCAAGGATTGAAACATAAATGATGACTCTATCCAATGCCTTTTAGTTATTTATGAAAAGCCCAAATTTTGTCATGGAAATAACCGTGATAATACAATGTAACAATAATAACCATTACAAATTTCCAACAATAATAGCCATGACAAAATGAAACGAAAAAAGTGACAAAATGGCCTATTTGGTGTAGTGAATTGGTGTAAACAAATGTCACAGCCGGATAACGCTTATTAAACTAAAATTGGATTTTTACCGAAAAAGAGTGTAACTACCCGGAATTCTCGATCCCGAGAATTCCAGATAGTTAGGGAAAAGAAGAAAGGGATAGAAGAAAAAGAAGAATAGAAATACCAACATCTCACATTCGCAGCGGATAAAATATAATAACAAATAATAACAGTTATGCAAAGGATAACTATACTTGTCAAATCTCACTTTAATACATCAGAGTTACAACATATATACAAACATTGGATAGACACAATCAACATGTCTCAGATATATGCAACAATATAATACAGCGAAAACACTCCATATGTTCCTGTCATCCAGCCCGTCTCCTGAGCTCCAGAACGTCCTTACCTGAAAATCTGTAATACTCGGTCTGACCCGAGCATTACATTAAAGTAACACACGGGTCATGCTGGAAACCAGCGTGAGTAAACCCATCTAACATGGAATACAAAAGCATATAACTTATATAAACTCGGGGTAACTTGAATCAATTTACAACTTCACAAGTTGTTATAGACATCACTTATTTCAAACATCAATTTCTGAGTACCAAAACTTAGATTAAATGGTCCAATTCACTTAAATCATTCCATTTCAGCCTATTGATTCCACATATCAGTTTATAAAGAATCGAAGTGGTTTCGGGTATCATTCAATAGATATCATTCAATTTAGACATTCAACAAACAATCATCCATAAGCAAGCATTATCAATTCATTTCATAATTAATCATCTAATCCTACTTAATCAACCATTAATTATTTACAATCATTTAATTAATTCATCACTCCTTGATTACCTTATCAATCAATCAATTAATCTCTAATCACAGATTAATTATCCTTTAATTATCAATTAATAAAACTCAATTATTAATTAATCTCCTTTAATATAAAGTAATCAATCCTTAATTACTTTATAATCCATTAATTAACCTCTAATTAACTGATTAATTAACCATCATCTATTGATTAATAATCTTAATTATTAATCAATATCTCTTAATACAAATTAATTAATCCATAATTATTCTTATAATTAATTAATTAATCATTAATTAACTAATTAATTATCTATTAATTATTAATTAACAACTTAATTTAAGATTAATTATTCCTTAATTAACAGTTGATTAACCATTTGATTAATCCGTAATTAAAAGTTAACCCATCCTTAATTAACAGTTAATCAATCCTTAATTACCATTTGATTAGTCCTTAATAACCATTGATTAATCAATTAATTACCATTAAACAACTTCTTAATTACTTTTATAAATCCTTTGATTAATTATACCAAATAATTAATCCTTAATTACTTTTACCAAGTAATTATTCCTTTAAATTGCTTCCCATTAAGTAATTTCCCTTATATCAATTACATCCAGTAATTCATTTATCAATCACTTACACTAAGTAATTACAGTATCAAATCTCATTAAGTAATTATACTTAATCAATTACCAAGTGACTATCTTTAATTAATTAACAAATTAATTAACTTAAATAAATCACATTCATCTCACTAATCATAAATGAGTAATTCATCCCTTAATTACTCTTTGAACAAATCAATTAATCTTTCATTACAGATTAATTATCCTTAAGATAAATCATTATCTTTAAAACATTTGATCTTAGTAATTAAATTTACTTAATTAAATCATCAATTAAATTTAAAATAAAATAATCATTAATTATTTATCTCTAATTATTAATTAACAATCCTTAATTACAATTTAATAAATCACTTGAAACCCTTAACAGTTAATTAATAAATCACTAATCATCAACTAATTTAATTAACTAATCACTCTTTAGTTATTTCATTAATTATTAAACTTTAATTAAGTTTTTAAGATAGAAAAACATTTCCTTATTAATTCCTTTTTACATTTCAAATTAAGTTTGAAAATAACTTAAGTATTTAACTTAAAACATTTAAGTTAACAAATCATACGAATTAATTTATACAAACTATTCATTACAAGGAAATGAATTTTCAAGAGAATTGGTTAAACTTGATTATTTAAAATTTTAGAGACTTACTTTTATTTAAATTTAAAAAATGGTTAAACGTTTTCTTTGGTTTAACCCATAAGTACTTGAACCAAACCAAGTACATCTCTTCATCTTTTCTTCTTTTTAAAACTGTTTAACTTAAATTTTTAAAATTGCTTGGTTTAAAATCTTAAACTATTAAAACCTTAACAGTTCATACAAGCTTTGCAAATGACCCCAGAGACAACCCGAGCCAAAACTAAATCCATACGAGTTCCTCCCCGAGACAACTGCCATCCCAAAACCAACAGATACGACCATGCCACCTGCAACCTGCACTACCCACGGTGATCTTCTGACCATTGCCAGAACCACCTACACATCCACGGTCGCTCCAGAAACCTATCTTGATCATCAAAACATCATCACACTCCATAATTCCAAATCGAGTTATCCAACAGGAACTGGAACCCAACCCACTTGCCTTAAAAAGCATCACCTCATAGATTCTGACCACCGGAGGATGAATAACCTCGTCAACACCTTGTCGAACTCCTATTCAACCAATCCCCTCAATCTCGACCCACTCGATCAACCGTCGATGCACCAGTGTCCACCAATTCTACCCTCAACCAAACTAGGTTAAAAACTTAGTTCTCCCTATCGCCGCCGCCATGGCGAACTACCACTACTTCTACCATTTTTGCCCACATCTCTGATCATCCATCTAGCTCCAGCAAGAATCATGTCCACCAGAAACACTCCAGTCACCAGAAAATCCATAGTCTTCAAACTCTGGTCAACTAAAGACTGAACCCTTATTCCAATTCTAAAAATTATGATTTTTGTTTTAAAAATCTTATTTTCCATAAGTGACTCAACAATTAAATTTGAATCAGTAAAATACAACACTTGATTTTTGCAAGTTTTAAAGATTTCTACTGTTATTTCCCATATACAAGCATAATTTAAAACTTACAAACTTGTTTATATTTTTAATACCTAGATTATGCTAAAACTAATTTATTTTGTTTTTAACCCAAGTGTTAACAATGATTAAATAAAAAGATATTAATTTTGTTCTGATGGGTAACACTGAAATCTGGAACGGTGCCATATATATCAACATGCACAGTCCTATTCTCACATACATACGGTGTACATATATATAAATAAACATGCAAAGATAATTCATTCAGAAATCATATGAAAGAAAATTTAAATCCATTCAAGCTTTTGAAAAAGGATGTTTACTCACCTTTGAAAGAAATGCAGAGAACTAAAGCAGTTTTTGACAGAGCTTAAAAAATTAGAAACTTTGGAATTGAATACCTTGATTTCCTTTAAAAATTGACAAGCTTTGAATAATTTGAGATGCTTTGAAAACTTTTGGTTTGGCTTACTTCAGATTTACTTGCATGCATTCTTGAAATTGATTACAGGCTTTGGTCTAGCACTTTGCAAAAGGGTTACAGATTTGATTTTGAAACATAAAGACGGTTGCAGGCTTTGGTTATTTACAGAGCATGATGGATGTTTAAAGGCCCGAGGAATAAATGTTTATAGGTTTGAAGAATCATTTCAGATTAGTTTTGAGGAGTGTTTTTGCAAGCTGAAGATTAAAAGGATTCACAAGTTTTGAACTTGAATTTGAGAAGGGTTACAGGTTTTAATTCTTGGATTTGAGAATTTTGTTTACAAGATTTTTTTGGTCTTGAATTTTTTTCTAGTTTTGTTTTGGCAAATGTGAAATGAATCAAAGAAAATGGAACAAGAAAAGGATATATGCTTATATAGATTTGATTTAAAAATTATTTAGATTAAAGAAACATGGAAAATAAATTATGCTACTTGTTATCATACTTACACTTGTCATCTATAATAATTAATTACCTAACACATGTATTTAACAAGCTTAAAAATTCAACACATGTCATTATTAAATTTTAATTTTAATTTTAATTTTTTTATAAATGATTTAAAAGCTTTTTAAATTAAATTTCCTAATTAACAAATATTATTTTAAATGCCCCTTCTAATTTATATAAATGAAATTTTTTACAGAAATAAAATAAAAACCAATTATAATTTAAAATAAAATCATATATAATATACATTTAATCCATTTTAAAATGCTAATATAAATTTTGTATTTATTATAGTTCAAATTCATCTATACATAAATCCAGATATAAATATTTATTATCAGATTTATTTGTTAAATATATAAATCAGTATTTCAATTAATTAAACCAATTATTTTATCAATTACAGATGCCCAGAAATCCAGGTTATCACATTCTTCCCCCCTTTGAATCTTTTCGTCCTCGAAAAGGAACGAAACCGGAATTTATAAAAATACTTAATATTAGTTAAATCACTTTTGATCATTTTTAAAATACTTTAAAATATATATAATATTTCCAAAATAGCTTTTATAAAAATATAATTTTATAACTCGATGTTTCAACAAGTCCGTCCTCGTTCTCATAGAAATTCGGTCATACGTTGATCAGGCGTAGGGCTGAAAATCTATAAGTACTTAGTAGACCCATCTTCAACATCCAGTGAAAATACTTTTGGAAAATAATTTTATTGGAAATATAGAAAATCATTTATTTTGAAAATAGAGGAAATACCTTGGTGAGAATGCTCTGGAAATCATCACCCCCATCCATGGTCGTAGTTAACCCGATGGTTACGTTGCTGTCCCGGCAAAATCCATAGATAACTGTAGGCCTCTGCGCCCCTCGATTACGCCATGGAACCCACTACAGATCATAGTCCGGGGTTACGTTGCTGTCACAGCAAAAACCCATATAACTGTAAGCCTCAACGCCCTCGAATTTCGCTGCCAAAAGAATGATACTTCTCCACTCCTACATAGGTCGCAGTCTACCGATATAAAATCAAATGTAGACTGTTGGCTCTCAGCAGCACACACGACTTTCGCTATGTTACCATAGGTCGCAGTCTACCGATATAAAATCAAACGTAGACTGTTGGCTCTCAACGGCACACACGACTTCCGCTATGGTCTATAGTAGATCGCAGTGACATCAGTTAAACTGTCGTCATAGCATAACCCAAATGCCCCTGTAGGCATCAGTGCCCTCAACTTTCTCTACACACTACACAAAATCCTCAGGAACTAGTTTTGTCTGGACTCCTCACATGAGCAAATTTAGAACCTCCCCCTTAGAGGCTCAAGGCAGTACCAACCTATGGTACTCTTGAGAAGTTCATCCCAAGGGAGCTCCTTTTTCTCCAGAGCCATTTTCAAAACACTTTATACTATACACATATAGTATCTTCCAATATCATACACCTAGTATGACCTCATATAAAGCTCCTTTACACAAAATCGATTATACCAAAATCGATAAATCTCAAACTAGGCTTTCCAAATCCAATGTTGATTTTACCCAAAAATCAAAAGCCTTTCCAAATTCAAAGGTTACAAAAACCTTTCTCAAAATCATTCTCATAAGATCCTTTATATATATATATATATATATATATATATATATATATATATATATATAAAATCGTGAAAATCTTTCGATCATTTCAAATTTGTATAAAACCCCTTTTATACTTTAAATCTTTTCAAAATCTTTTCTTCTGGCTATAGATTCACAAAGGAAGATTTATCTTATATATAACAAAGATATAACTTTGTTTAATCCAAATCAAATATTCAAATTTGATCACTCCTTACCAAAACACTTACCAAATTACTTACTTCCATAAAGTAAAAATTTACCATAGAAATATCCAATTTCCACTTTACTTCGTCATATATTTTAACAAAATATACCTTTCATTTCAAAAACCATTTCACATTTCTTATTCACAAATTCCCAGTATCAATTTCATTCAAATCCATATGATGTATACATATCATCTGTATGCTATATCAATCTGATCGCCCACTTGATCACACAATTTCACTTCCGAACTAGTATCGTCCATCCGACTTCCTAGTGCGGACTCAGATCTGGTTTCTTGATCAGAAACCGTCATTCTTCTTGCATAGTCATAACTATTATAGAGAATATCTAGAATCAATCAATAATCCATATCCAGGTTCGCCGTCGAAAATCGAGTGAAAAAAATCCCAACTCGAATCGATAAACAATCTCGAAATTCTGTGCTCGAATTCGGATCAAATCGCTATGCGAATAGAATAATATACGTACATCTTACATATTTATCTTCATTGATTATTAACTAAATCAATCTCCTTTTATGTTGACATTCCCATAGGTTCTTATTCATTTATTCACCATTGCTTCAATCTCATTTGGAGTATCAACTCAATTCTTATCTCAAATTGATATTTGATCATAAACAGTTTACACTTTGTCCAGCTTATATTTATAAAATAGTTTGAAAAGTTTAAAATAGATAAATAGTAGAAAATACTTATTAGTTTGTAAAATAGCTGTAAAATAGTTAAGTAATTGTAAAATAGCTAAGTAATTATAGAAATTTTAAATAATTGCAAAATAGTTGTAAAATAGTAATTAATTTGTAAAATAGTTGAAAAATAGTAATTAGTTTATAAAACAGTTAAAAATTTGTTAAATAGTTCCAAAAATAATTGTAAAATAAGTATAAGATAATTTAGCTTTTAAAAAGAAAAGTTATATAGTAAATAGTTTGAAAAAAATAGATTTGTGCTAAAACAATTTATTTTGAAAATAGTCCAAAGTCAAACTATTCAATTCCCAACCTCCATTTCCAATCAATTCAATTTAAATTTCCACTTCCATTTTAAATTGACTCAATTCCAATTTAAATAACTTCAATTTCCATTGAAATTGGTTTAACCCCAATACAAGTTGAATTAACCTCAATTTCTTTCCAAATTCAAATCAAATTCCATTTGGATTTTTAAACCTATTCAACCCTAATCACAATTCCAAATTATTCAAATCAATTTGGATTTGAACAAAATTCAAATTCAATCTCACTTTAAATCATCTCGAATTTTATAAATTCGAGTTAAACTTTCAAATGTTGATTTAATTACGTGAAATCAATTTAACCTATATCTATAAACCATTTAATTCTGGATCCAAATTCCATTTTATCTTAATAATGGATATATTACCATAACCCATTTCTTCATTCATTTAAACAAATCTAATTTTAGATTATTAATAACAACAGGATGGTGTCATTCAAATTATTTTAAAACATCCATACATTTCCAATTTCTAGATCTCAAACCCAATTTGAGATTATCCATAACTCCCATTTTAAATCAACCATTTAACTTCCTAAGTTAAATCCCAATTTCATCTTGAAATTTCCAATTCAGGTTGCTTGTTAAATTACATAACCTTCCCAAAGTTAAATTCAATTCATTCATTCAGTAACCTTACTCAAATTTGAATTCCCACTTCAAATTTTCAAATTTCTAATAATATTCTTTCTTACTTATAAGTTCAAAACTTATATCACTTTGGGTTTTCACATCACATTTCAAGGAAAATTCAAAACTCAACCTTAGAGTTTATTTCAAATATACATATTTATTTCCTTTGCACAACAAGTTACTTTAAATTTAAACCACCTTTGGTTTTAAATTCAAAAAAAAATCCTATAAATTTTCAAACAACTCTTGTTTGAATCAAGCTCTTTTATTCAAATAATACTTATTTATTATTTCTTTTAGCACTTTGAAACAATTTTCAAATTCTAGACCCAGATTTAAAACTTCACGATTTAGATCATATTTAATTCCTATTTATAAGTCATACTTCCCTAATGTTTTACATCCTTGAAACATTTCATCACTTTAGCGTAATAACCAAGGTTATTACAACTGGAAATCAATTCACTATTATCTTATTCTGAAAATTATTTTCCAAATTTAATTTCAGTTCGAATCTATTTCAAAATTAGCTTTATTAAATTCAAATTTGGTTGTATTTCTATTACCACTTAATTCTTATTATTACTTTAACAACCAATTACCTTAATATTTAGTAGAAAGAAATATTGCTTTATATATCAAAATATATTCTTATATAAAATCATTTAAAATCTTTATATAAGAAAATAACAAGTACGCTCTCATATATATATACACACACACACATACACACTCAACTCTTTCTAGGGTACCATTGACCCTATCCTAAATGAGTATCCCACCAGAGCCAAGGTTCTCGCTTAACCTTCAGCTCTGATACCAAATGTAAAAACCCGGAATTCTCGATCCCGAGAATTCCAGATATTTAAGGAAAAGAATAAAGGGATAGAAGAAAAAGAAGATCAGAAACACCAACATCTCACATTCACAACGAATAAAATATAATAACAAATAATAACAGTTATACAAAGGAAAACTGTACTTGTCCAATTTCACTTTAATACATCAGAGTTACAACATATATACAAACACTGGACAAATACAATCAACATGTCCCAGATATATACAACAATATAATACAACGGAAATACTCCATACATTCTTGTCATCCGGCTCGTCTCTTGAGCTCCAGAACGTCCTTACCATAAAATCTGTAATACTCGGTCTGACCCGAGCATTACATTAAAGTAAAACCCGGGTCAGGCTGGAAACCAGCAAGAGTAAACCCATCAAACATGGAATACAAAAGCATGTAACTTATATAAACCCGGGGTAACTTGTATCAATTTTCAACTTCCCAAGTTGTTGTAGACATCACTTATTTCACACATCAATTTCTAAGTACCAAAACTTAGATTAAATGGTCCAATTCACTTAAATCATTCCATTTCAGCCTATTGATTCCACATACCAGTTTATAAAGAATCGAAGTGGTTTCAGGTATTTACTAATACCCGACGTATCTTCGAATCCAATGTCATCTTAACCCAAGTTATTCAAGTGATTAAATTCAAATACTGGATGTCACTTTTACACAGCAATAACACAGATAAACATCACTCATTTATCATTGATATAACCAATATCATATCAACAAAATGTCATAGCATATCATTCAATAGATATCATTCAGTAGATATCATTCAATTCAGACATTCAACAAACAATCATCCATAAGCAAGCATTATCAATTCATATCATAATTAATCACCTAATACAGCTTAATCAACCATTAATTATTACGATCATTTTATTAATTCATCACTCCTTGATTACCTAATCAGTCAATCAACTAATCTCTAATCACATATCAATTATCCTTTAATTATCAATTAATAAACCTCAATTATTAATTAATCTCCTTTAATACAAAGTAATCAATCCTTAATTACTTTATAATCAATTAATTAACCTTTAATTAACTGATTAATTAACCATCATCTATTGATTAATAACCTTAATTATTAATCAATATCTCTTAATACAAATTAATTAATCCATAATTATTCTTATAATTAATTAACCATTATTAATTAATTAATTATCTCTTAATTATTAATTATTAAAACCTAATTATTAATTATTAATTAACAACTTAATTAAAGATTAATTATTCCTTAATTACCAGTTGATTAACCATTTGATTAATCCTTAATTAACAGTTAATCAAAACTTAATTACCATTTGATTAATCCTTAATCACCATTGATTAATCAGTTAATTACCATTTAACAACTTCTTAATTACTTTTATAAATCCTTAGATTAATTATACCAAATAATTAATCCTTAATTACTTTTATCAAGTAATTATTCCTTTAAATTACTTCCCATTAAGTAATTTCCCTCATCAATTACATCCAGTAATTCATTTACCAATCACTTACACTAAGTAATTACACTATCAAATTTTATTAAGTAATTGTACTTAATCAATTACCAAGTGACTATCTTTAATTAATTAACAAATTAATTAACTTAAATAAATCACATTTGTCTCACTAATCATAAATGAGTAATTCATCCCTTAATTACTCTTTAAACAAATCAATTAATCTTTCATTACAGATTAATTATCCTTAAGATAAATCATTATCCTTAAAACATTTGATCTTAGTAATTAACTTTACTTAATTAAATCATTAATTAAGTTTAAAATAAAATAATCATTAATTATTTATCTCTGATTATTAATTAACAATCCTTAATTACAATTTAATAAATCACTTGAGACCCTTAACTGTTAATTAATAAATCACTAATCATCAACTAATTTAATGAACTAATCACTCTTTAGTTATTTCATTAATTATCAAACTTTAATTAAGTTTTTAAGATAAAAAACATTTCCTTATTAATTCCTTTTTACATTTCAAATTAAGTTTGAAAATAACTTAAGTAATCCTTAAAACATTTCAGTTAACAAATCATACAAATTAATTTATACAAACTATTCATTACAAGGAAATGAATTTTCAAGAGAATTGTTTAAACTTGATTATTTAAAATTTTAAAGACTTACTTTTATTTAAATTTAAAAACTGGTTAAATATTTGCTTTGGTTTAACCCATATGTACTTGAACCAAAACCAAGTACGTCTCTTCATCTTTTCTTCTTTTTAAAAACCATTTAACTTAAATTTTTAAAACTGTTTGGCTTAAAATCTTAAACTGTTAAAACCTTAACAGTTCATACAAGCTTTGCAAATGACCCCAGAGACAACTTGAGCCAAAACTAAATCCACACGAGTTCCTCCCCGAGGCAACTGCCATCCCAAAACCAACAGACACGACCATGCCACCGTACAACCTGCACCACCCACGGTGATCTTCGACCATCGCCAGAACCTCCCACACATCCACGGTTGCTCCAGCAACCTATCTCGATCATCAAAACACCATCACACTCCATAATTCCAAATCGAGTTATCCAGCTGGAACTGGAACCCAACGCACTTGCCAGAAAAAGCATCGCCTCATCAATTCTGACCACCGGAGGATGAACAACCTTGTCCACAACTTTCCGAACTCCTACGCAACCAATCCCCTAAATCTCGACCCACTCGATCAACCATTGATGCGTCAGTGTCCACCAATTCGACCCTCAACCAAACTAGGTTAAAAACTTAGTTCTCTCTATCGCCGCCACCACGGAAAACTACCACCACTTCTACCATTTTTGCCCACATCGCTGATCATCCATCTAGCTCCAGCAAGAATCACGTCCACCAGAAACACTCCAGTCACCAGAAAATCCCTAATCTTCAAACTCTAGTCAACTAAAGACTGAACCCTTATTCCAATTCTAAAAATTATGATTTTTGTTTTAAAAAACTTATTTTCCCTAAGTGACTCAAGAATTAAATTTGAATCAGTAAAATACAACACTTGATTTTTACAAGTTTTAAAGATTTCTACTGTTATTTCCCAAATACAAGCATAGTTTAAAACTTACAAACTTGTTTATATTTTTAATACCTAGATTATGCTAAAAATAAGTTATTTTGTTTTTAATCCAAGTGTTAACAATGATTAAATAAAAAGATATGAATTTTTTTCTGATGGGTAACACTGAAATCTAGAACAGAGCCATATATATCAACAGGCACAGTCCCATTCTGACATACATACAGAGTACATACATATAAATAACATGCAAAGATAATTCATTCAGAAATCATATGAAAGCAAATTTATATCCATTTAAGCTTTTGAAAAAGGTTGTTTACTCACCATTGAAAGAAATGCAGAGAACTAAAGCAGTTTTTGATAGAGCTTGAAAAACAGGAAACTTTGGAATTGAATACCATGATTTCCTTTAAAAGTTGACAAGATTTGAATAATTTGAGAGGCTTTGAAAACTTTTGCTTTGGCTTACTTCAGATTTACTTGCATGCATTTGACTTCAGATTTACTTGCATGCATTCTTGAAATTGATTACAGGCTTTGGTCTAGCACTTGCAAAAGGTTTACTATAACAGCCCGCAAACCCGTACCCCTTGAGTCGACACTATTCTCCATCACTCAACTCAAGATGAACGGAAATACGAACCATTTGGGTTAAAGAAGAAGAGGTAGAAGAAGAAAATAGAAAACAACATCAGAATTTAACCATCGCAGCGAAATAAAATATAATAGATAGTAACAGATCTTTACACAAAAGAAAACTATATCTGTTTTATACATAGATCGTCATAATGCATCATCAGAGTTGAACAACATCAATAACATATAACTGGACAGTCATATTAACTTGACCTTAAAACTGAATACATAGCGGAAAAATAATCAAGTACGGAAGTACATATCGCTATCTAGCTCGTCTCCTGAGCTCCAAAGCATCGTATCCTGTATTCTATAATACACGGTCTGACCCGAGCTTAGTTAAATAACACCCGAGTCAGTCTGGAATACCAGAGTGAGAAAACCACATTCAAATTGATTATTAAAGTTGCAAAATCCTTTGAAAACAAAAGCATCTCGTAAGACCATGCCACAAATAAACATGTCGGGTTTTTACCTTACGATAGCCAAAACACATTTTATCAAAATTCTTTGATATTATAACATTGTCCATAGAAAGTAAAATAGAATCTAGCTGAAATGCTTGCATCTCACGTTTCAGCAATAGTTGGGCACAATCAAAACTGTACAGGCGTGTAGGGAGAATGGATTTCCAACTAATGACTAGGCATTGGGTTACCACCTGTCACAGTACGTGGCCTAGATCACCGTATCGAGGATTACTCTCAATCCCCTGCAACACAAGACCAGGACTGTCCCTTACTGGGTAATCCCGAGTAAGATCACCCCACGGTTGGGATCAGTAACCGCACCACTAAGCCGAAAAAAGGGACATCTAGACAGGGATGACCTCATTCTAATGGGCGCTACCCACCTAGCTTTGCTGCATAACCCCTGATTTTCAGTCATTCCCAATTGATGAGGCTCGAGGCTAAGCGTTACCTTTTTAGCACATATCCCTTGGAATGTTCATCGCCTACCTGACGATGTTCTGAAAGCATTCATCCATACAAGTCCGTCCCGGGTTCAAAAGGAACCGAAGGCACTACCCCTACTACATCCATTTTGGAATCATCCTCGGGATTAGTAGCGACTAGCCCTTGCGCTTCACTACCCCGTCTTCGAATCCAACCTCATCTTCCTCACGAAAACGTACAAACCGGATCGAAGTGGTTTTTGAGAAATAAATCCTGATCCCGGTCTCTTCGAAACGATCAGCGCATTGGCCAATATTGATAGTCGGTTATTTAACTATCAATTATCATTCACAAACAACCATCCAATATAAATAATTTCACCAAATTATTTATTAATCTCAAAATATCTTTGCAAGATATATTTCCAATTTTCAATCCCATTTGAAAACAATTTCAAACCATTTTCTCTCACAGAATAAATTCCCAAAATATTTTCGATTCCTACTGAAATCACCAAGTACAAACACTTTAGATTATAAAATAATTTAAATCAATATATTATAAAATATACTTTAACATTTAAATTTAGAAAAACTACTTTAATACTTTATTAAAAATATATAATTTAAGAATATTTAAAATAAAGCCGCTTTATAAAATGTAAAACTAAATTTTTATCTCTTTTAAACATAATACCAAGTCACCTTTAAATAATTTCTACTAAAATAAATTTCAAAAATACTTACCTTAAAATTTAAACATTTAAAAATAATAAATTTTCTAAAACATACATTTAAATCAACTTTAAAACTTTTACGTATACTTAAAATTTGCTTTGAAAACGTACTTGGCTATCCAAGGAAATACGCTTCTCTTTCTCATTTTTTAAAAATAAACCACTATTTATTTTTAAACAAATTTACCCATTCCTTTAATAAATTCTCACCGTGAATTTACTCTTCTAAATATCCACTGATATATTGCTTCACTTTTATAAACCCGGTTTATAAATTTCATAGCCACGTTCTCCTTCAAATTTCCAATTTCAAACACTTAAATCAATTTCCAAATTTATTTCCAATTTACTCCATTTTGAAATAAATTCTTTTACCTACTCATTTTTTTCAAAATCCATTAACTATAGATTTTATTTCTTCGTTTTGATTTTAAATGTTTTAATTGAAACATACCAATTTCAGATTTTCCAAATTTCTTCTTTATTCTTTTGAATAAATTTTAAACCTTGAATTTTAAAGTAAATTCTTTCATTCCTTTGAATAACATCACTTAAGTTGTAAAATTCATTATTTTTCGTTTTTATTCAAATCCCCTTTCCCATAATTGGAATTTATTTATTAGAATTTTAAAATCACCTTTTATTCTTTTCCAATTAATTCTTCAATTTATTCAATTCTCTATCATTATTTGACTTGAAAATTCCCTTTTTTATTTCCTTTTCAAAAATCCAATTCTATATATTTTGATAACTCGGTGTACCGAAATATATATTCAAGCAAACCATAGTATTCAATATTCCAATTATTAATATAATTCATCAAAGAATATCAAATATTCATAACAGAGAATATTAAATAATCTAAATAAATTTTTGAGGAATCCAGTTGGATCCTTCCAACCTGTTTCCCTGCATCCACAGACGTTAGAACAATACCGATTCCACTTCGAGGTGGAATATCGCGGTATATGGGATTAATATAATATCATCCACTATTATGCAGCGCATAGGGTCTCATCTGCTATATAATGCGGGAAATCAATCACTCCAATATATATTTTATATACTACTATATATAATATAGCACAACCAATCAATTCAATCATTTAACCAATTATTTAAATTTAACCATTTAAATTTAAATGACCAAAATGAGTGAGATTAACTCACTTTTGATTTTGCATGCAATCCATTTCCAATCCGGCTATTTCTTTCTCTATTTTGGACCTTGCATAAATATTATACGGCTTATTAATATTTGAAAAAAATCAAACAATCTATTAGCATTTAACACTTTAATTTAAACTAAAATTTTTTCCTTTAACAATTTCTAAAATAATTAAATAAGTAAATTAAACAAATTAATCTCCATATTTTAAAATTAAACCAGTAGATTTGAAAATGCGTATGTATATTTATTTATCTAATTATACACATTAATTTCTAATAAAATTCCTTCCAAACCTGTACACATATTAACAGAATTTGTTCTACTGTAAAATATTCTTTTTCTTCGAACAAGATCATAAATAAGTTTTGAAAAACAATTGCATTATATATATATATATATATATATATATATATATATATATATATTAATTTTTAGAAAAATATCTGGCTTACTGTAAAAATAAAATTTTTAAACAGTTTATAAATCGAAATATCACTCTCTATAAGAATAAACATATTTATTAATCTTAATAAATAAATAAGAAGCACATATACCTAGCTGCTCACCAAGTTCCCCCTGCCGCCATCACGGCCAAATCGCGAGCCTCCACAAAATCGATCGCAAACTCCCAAGCCTTCAACCACGTACCCGAACCTTGCTGGCAACGTCGCAAGTTCCAGTTTCGCTCATGACTTCATCTCGAGTTCCCACTTAATTGATTGACAAACCATCGATCGCGCCTGCCTTCACCATCCCAAATAACTCCTCCAGCATCACCACGTCGCGCCCCCATAGATCTCGTTCTACCCTCCAGGTTGCACTCACGACCCCAAACGAACCCCTCCCCCTTATCGAGTGAACCCAATTTGGTAGAGAGACGAATGTGGGTTCGAATTGATTTTAAATTTTGAAGGCGCGATTCATTTCGAACAAAGAAGATTGGAAGAGGAAGACAGGGTTTGATTTTTTTTCGTTCACAATTATTATTGTTTTTTGTTGATTTGAATTTTAGAGGAAAGATGCTCGACCATTAAAGGAAGATAGGCTCGAGATATTTTTTTCGTGAAATGTTCGGCTATTTGAAATGAAAGGAACGTGATGTTTTAAAAAGAGGGAAGCACGCAAAAGAAGGTTACAGTGATTTGAGGTGAAACAAAAAAAGCTCTGATGTGAACAAATTTCAACTGTAGTTGACTAATATAAATATTCAATTTAGATTCAAATTCAAACCGTTCCGATAAATGCGACTTAAAAGCTTAACCTCCTATTGAGGCATGCCGCTAGGCGTTTATAATGTTAAACCCTTATTCTGAATGCAATGGAAAAAGTTTCGAGTCCTAATTCGATCGTATGGAGAAGATAGCTTTTTGAACCCAGTTATTATATTAAATTTCGATTTAATTTTCAGCGCTTTTACTTATCGTACTGCCAAATGATCACTCCAAACACTACGAAAATTAAAATCCGATAATAATACAATATTACGGATCCAATGGAACTGGTTTCGTCGAATTCCAAGACTGTGCCTCGGAAGGCTATTTTTCAATTCAATTTAAACGATATAATTTCAAAACTTAACAAAAAAACTTCCAAATTATATTTCAACACTTTTAATATCTTCAGTTCTATCAATATAAATTTTACAAGCCTTCAAATTATTTTTAACAGGCTTAAAAATCCAAATTCAACATTTTAGCCAACTTCAAATTATTTAATTCATTAATTTAATTATAAAATAAATAATGATATTTGAATTCAAGTTAAAAATTAACCTTTAAATATTTAAAATCAATTAAATATTTCGATTTCAAACATCCAAAAATTCCAGGTCGTCACAGTTGCAGATATAATTTTGAAACAGAAAGATGGTTCCAGGCTTTGGTTGTTTATGGAGCTTGCTGGACGTTTATAGGCTTGAGGAATAAATGTTTACAAGTTTGAAGAATCATTTCAGATTAGTTTTGAGGAGTGTTTTGCAAGCTGAAGATTAAAAGGATTCACAAGTTTTGAACTGTAAGTTGAGAAGGGTTAGAGGTTTTAATTCTTGGATCTGAGAATTTTGTTTATAATATTTTTTTGGTCTTAGACTTTTTTTCTAATTTTGTTTTGGCAAATGTGAAAATGAATCAAAGAAAATGGGAGGGGAAAAGGATATAGGCTTATATAGATTTGATTTAAAAATTATTTATATTAAAGAAAAATGGAAAATAAATTATGCCACTTGTTATCATACTTACACTTGTCATCTATAGTAATTAATTACCTAACACATGTATTTAACAAGCTTAAAAATTCAACACGTGTCATTATTAAATTTTTATTTTTTTATTTTTTATAAATGATTTAAAAGATTTTTAAATTAAATTTCTTAATTAATAAATATTTTTTTAAATGCCCCTTCTTATTTATATAAATGAAACTTTTTAAAGAAATAAAATAAAAACCAATTATAAATAAAAATAAAATCATATATTATATACATTTAATCCATTTTAAAATGCTAATATAACTTTTGTATTTATTATAGTTCAAATTCATCAATTCATAAATCCAGATATAAATATTTATTATAAGATTTATTTGTTAAATCTATAAATCAGTATCTCAATTAATTAAACCAATTATTTTATCAATTACGGATGCCCAGAAATACGGGTTATCATAAAGAGTAAGCAATAAATTTTCCCATGATGTCACATCACCTGCTAAATAACGTGTGAACGTGAACATTATAATAGTTCGATGTTAATCGCTGACCAAAGTTACACCCAAGAATTACACAACCGAAATGATGAATTTTCTTAAGACCGAATGATGTTTATAATTGTTATAAATTAATTAAATTAGTTAATATTTGTGAAATATTAATTATAAAATTTGAATATGATTTGAGAAAAAAATAATGTTATATATATTTATAAAATTTATAAATATATCAATCGATATACAATATCGACAAGCGACTAAATTCGATTTAATTTCATAGTAATTTGGCTTGGGCATAGATGGGTTTAATGCCCATCATTAGGGCTTAAAAACTTTGGTTTTGGGAAGGTTTAGGAGTGACTAAAACATAGGGAATTGGCTTGGAGATAATGGGTTGAGATCAAGTGAGAATGGGTTAAAAAAGTTTTCCTCGTTTCTCTCTAATACAACCCTACATATATATATGTATGTATGTATGTTTATATGTATGTATGTATGTATGTTTATGCATCTCTAAAAATAAAAATAAAAATAAATTTTTTTGGCTACCATTACCTTCTACATTTCTGATTAGAACATAGCTCTCAATTCACTTCAAAATTTTCAAATATAATTCAAATTAAAATAACACATTTCGATAGTTAGAGGTCGGTCATTCCGGACTTGCAATTTGACGAATCAAGAACAATAGAAGGAAACAAAGTCATTGCTTCAACGTGGATTCAAAGGCATCATTAAATTGGTAATTTTAATTCATATTAAAGTAAGTATGAGCAATTTCATATCTGTTAATATATATTGCTACTATATGTTTAGTTAGGTGAGATTTTGTAAGTAGATGTGGTTGTCACAAATCAGTTTGGTTATGTGCATAATTTGTTTACTATGCTATTTGATATATGTATAGACAAATGTTATTTACTGTAAAAAATCAATTTTGGTCATTAATAATTGTTTTATATACATTTATTAATAAATTCATATATATATATATATATATATATTAGTGTACTCGTAATAGCATATATTCATATATAAGATATATATATGATTTAAAAAAATTTGTACACTTATTTATATATAATATGAATTTACAAATTAGATTATCGATTATCATAAATATATTCCAATATTCATTGAATTTTTGAATTGGTTATTATGTAGGAAACAATTATTACATTAAAAATTCATTTTTATATTTTAAAAATTATTATTTCTTTTCAAAACATATAGAAAAAAATTACAATTTGTCAATAAATTTATTATTTTTAATAGTTATTATTTTGGAAAAACTGTTTACGATTTTTTGAAAATAATAATTTAATTGAAAAATTCGTCAAAATTTTTCATAACCTTTTCATGTTACTAGAATTTATGAAATTTCAAAATTTGAATTTTTAATAATATATTATTTTGTATTAAATAATTATTGTCGAAATCAATGTATTTTTTAAATAATATTTCAACTTTGAAATGTAACGACCCACCTTTTTGGATAGTTTAAATTGACGATAAAACACACACGTCAGACTCAAATCATTCAAGAGGGAGGATTGTTATGGGGTACAAGAAAAAGAAGAGAATGAAATAAAACAAACACAAAATTTTATAGCGGAATGACAAAATATAATAATCAAATAACAGTTCATAAAGCTATTTTACAAATACATTTGATTATTCTTTTACAATACAGAATCAGAGTTACATATAATAGCAATTACTAAATAAATACAGCGGAACAACATGATGTAGTGAAATAAATATAATTAAATAATATTGGTGTTAAATCTTCGTCTTAGTCCTCCAAAAAAGTAGTCTTCAATACATTGAAAAGCTCAGACTAACCCGAGCGAATTGAAAATATAAAACACTCGAGTCAGAACTAAAAGATCTTATGTAAGTTAAATCAATAGTAAATAAATATGGGTGTAACGGCGTCAGAGATGTTTACGGGGTTTGACATCTTCTATCTAGTATCCAACGTGAGTGCAATAACATAAGAGATGTTCGAGATTACATCTCCTATGTATCCGTTAAACTATCTATATACATAGTACAATATGTTATTATAATAGTGTCTACAGTAACGTAAAGTATTAAAATAGCATTAAGGTATTACACATATCCTCCTTAAAACATTTTATATAATGTCGTAGTCTAAAAGTACTATAAACTCCACCGTAAACTGATGGGATATCAGGGAGCACTCCATCGGTATGATACAAACCAAACTCGTAGAAGGCGCGGCTTGTGAATATGGCACTCGAGGCAATGCCAGGGTAGGACTCTACCATTTTGTATAACCGGGCTGGTGGTAACGCATAGCAGCTACTATCGCCCACCTCGGAACACACTCCCTTAAACAAATCGACGATGGCCATTAAATCAATCATAAAGTCATAATATGGTATCGAAGAAGCATGTCCGATCGGAGGAATGACCTCACTTGGCCCAGGTATAGCTAATGTTTTAGTCACATCTAAGTGACTCGTAGGAGTCAGGGCAACGTAAATACCTTATACAGAATCGTTTGCTAAACCATCATACTTCATTCTAGAATCTCCACCACGTACACAGTTGTTAGGGTATTGGCAAAGAGTATGACAATATCCGATCCAGGTCTCTTTAATAACCAACCGCTTATTTCACACTAGATAGTTCTTATAAATTTCCAAAACCAATTCATAATTAATATCAAAATGTCATATTCAACTCAAACCATATCACTTTCGAAATCATGATTTCAAAATAGGTTAAGCCCTCATTTCAAAATCATCATATTTACTCAAAATATGTTATTTAAATCCCAACTTTGGTTATTACATCATTTAATCATATTTTCTTTTAAATCAAGGATTTAAATATAACCACTTCCATTTTACAATTTATAATTTAGAAAATAGTATAAATAGTGACAAATAGTTTAGTATAGTTCGAAAATATAATTTAAATGGTTTGAAATGCTTTAAAATAATTTAAAAAGAGAATTAAAATAGTTTAAATAGAATTAAAATAGCTTTAGTTGAAATAAAATATATTAGATATATTTAATAAAGATTAATTAGATTTAAAATAGTTTAATAGATTTAAATAGATTAAATAGATTTAAAATAGATTAAATTGATTTATATAGATTTAGTAGATTTAAAATAGATTAAATAGATTTAAAATAGATTAAACTGATTTAAATAGATTTAATATATTCAATATATTAAATAAATTTAAAATTGAATAAAACGGGTTAATTAGTTTAAATATGATAAAATAGATTAAATTGGATTAAATAGATTAAGTTTGATTAAAATAAATTAAAATGGTTTAAATTGATTAAATGGTTTAAAATATTTTGAAATAGATTACCTTTGTTTAATAGTTTGAAAATCTTACTAAATAGAATTTAAAATAACATTTTTAATAGTTTATACTAAAATAATAAATGTGAAATTAACACCAAATTTAACTATTTCTTCCATTTCAAAAAAATCTGGATTATATCCAAATTTCAAATCAAAACCCAGTTTCAAAACTTGAAGTGTCAATTTTTGCTATTCGAATTTCTATAGATATCAAAGTTAAAATTTCATACGTCTTCAATAACTCAATTTCAATAAATTTTGTTTATACTTCAAATTGAACTTTAAAATTCCAATTTGAACCCTCTAAGCAATTTACTTAATAGAATTCCAAAATTTCAAATTTATTCTTTTAAACAATTCAGTTTATATAAATCAAATTCTATTTCAAAATATCATTTAGCTGGATTCAAAATTTAAAGATTTAAAATCATTTAATTTAACCAATCTGGAGTCCGTATAAAATTTTCTATCCTATGGTCAAGTGATACGAATATTTATCATTTCAATCTGCAAATGTTTTAAATTTTAAGGGTATGTATTGCTTTAACTCGCAATCTAAAAATTTATTTCAATGAAAATCGCTTGGGTTTGTCATTTCAACCCATAACGATTTTCCCTTATTCTATATGATTATCAATAAAAGGTATTCAATTGACAATTAAATTCAATATTAAATTAAACGACGATTAAATGCAATAACACTCGTATTTGAATGGAATGACAATTTAAATATATCAAACATTAACTAATTATCATAAATTTAATTTAACTAGCATAAGACAATTTAGTAGTTGTGAGTGGGTTAAAACACTCACCTTTGATTTCAAATCGATCTGAAATCCAAAATAAGACCGAAAACTGAACCGTCTCAGAATTTGATCAAACTAATACCGCGTCGTTCGAAATTTTGATACAACCTCAACGGAGAAAAGCACACGTGAATCCAAGCTAATATGCAAAATTTATTAAGTTTTAAAGTTATATGATTGAAAATAAAAAATAAAATAAAATAAAATAATCTTACCACGTCAGCACCACTCACCCTAAACACGCAATGCCTTCATTCATAAACCCTAACACATGCTATATTATCACGCCCGATCCCTAGAAGCCGCCTCCTTCCATCACAATTCACCATCGCCGCGTCCATCTGTACCTAGATCAGACACCACCTTTGGCCTCCCCATCGAAGGTTGCACCCACGCCTATAGCGCGATCGCCTTCGCCTCAGCCTGGTAATGGCCGCCACCGCCGTCTTCATGTGGTTATCAAGCAAGCTTTGGCCAACTATGCAACAAAGGAAGACCATTGATGTGCTTAGCTCGATGACCACTACAAGCTCATACCACTTGATCGTTGCCACGACGTAGATCCACCGTTGAAAAATCAAAATCGTGATGTTTACGGCTACAGTTCATCATAATTTTTTTGACAAACGATGCTTCAATTGAAAAAATGAATTATAGATCTAGGTCACGCTCGTTGAGAGCTTCGAAACGGTATATAATTTGATATGGTTTGGAGGAGTTTGATTTTGAAATTGGTTTGGATATTGAATTGTAGCATTTGTAATTTATTCATTTACTGCCATTGGAAAGAGGAGATGGGAAGGAAATGTACGTCTAGAATAATGGAATAAGAAACAGCTAGGGTTTATAACAGAACTATTTATATTAACTAATTGCGATAAGAAAATAAATACATATCGAATTTGTACGAACCACGAATAGCTACCCAAAAAGCACATTGTGACGCCGAAATGAAAATAGGACATCCCATACGTAAAAATAGATGTTTTCGATATTTCTAAACTCAATGGAACATGTGACGCCCCACCTCTATACCCACGCTAGGCAAGGACATTACGGGGCAATGCCGTCAACTAGCACGGAGAATAAGGCTGTTGAGGAGCGACCATCCATGCAATGGCTTTGGGCGAGCACTGCTATGTCGGATAGTATAACGCATTTGATTTCAAGAGGAAATCCGACACACCGACACAAACTCAAAGCTACTACACAGTGGCTATAATAATCTTCAGAAACAAACATAGAAATAAGCATAACACAAATCAGACACAGACATCCATATCATAAAGGCGGAAGAAGATATGAATATATAACTAACACATGAAAGTGTACATCAGAGTAGTGGTCAAAAAGATCCACAATAATACAAAAGAATAGCAACACGTGCTATACAAAAGAATACAACTATGAGTCTATATCTCAAGTGTATACAACAAAAACTGCTAATCTAAATAGTTAGCCAAAAGTCAGAGTAATGAATCCCTGGGGACAAGTCAAGCAGAAGCACCTGTAACATCTCGGTCTGACCCGAGTATTATTTATAAGAAAATAATAAACAGATCAGTCTAGCTATAAATATCAGATGACATGATATAATGTAAAAGATATGTCATAAACATAAAATATCCATAATGGCATACTACTATAAGCATGCAAATGATGATCAACAAAAGATCGTTCAATACCACAAGAATCTTCACAAAGATCCAAAAAGGGTTTCATACCCAAAACTTGCATTCACAGCAAGTCAATGACACACGAATTCGCTAATGCACAAAAATTGATAAATCATATCAATGAAAATCACTAAAATTGGTGAAGCATAAATTCCAGAATTCAACACACGAAATCCAGAAATCATAAAAAGGGGGAGGCCTATCACACGAACGGGAGCATGAAAACTCACCAACATATGTATCACATGAACGAGACGCTATCTCATGGTAGCTAGCCATTAATTTTTGACACACGAACGGCCCGAAGACCATGGTGCGCTACCCCACATGTGTGAGTCGAAATCACACAGAAACGGGGTCTAGTCTCCCTCGCAGACAAAGAGACATCGCACAATTGCTAGTCTAAATCATAAAAATGACCGTCAAGGATCATCAAGAAGTGTCAATTAAACTAAGTTAGTAAATATAAAAGTTTAGCTTCATGTCCCATAACCACTTGCTTAACTTAAATATTTACGAACAAACTGTAAATCTTCACTAGAAAATTGTCACAAAAGATTCAATCGAACAAGTCCAAGAATTAAGTGACGAAGCAAACGCAAGCGTTTCATACCACTTGTTTTACTAAGTCGTTTCATTAGATTTCTCATCCGAGTGAGGTAAAGGTTTGTATATACTAGTAGATTGGAAAATGGTTTAAGAAACGGGCTTTGTAATAAAATAGTGTTGAAATCATTTTTATGAAAGAGTTTTGATATTTCTACTAGTATTGAAACCTTTGTATTTTTAAAGTGACAAATCATAGAAATGATTGTAGAAACATGTGACGACCCGTCTTTCAATAACCAGAAAGATGTATCATCAATAAGAAAAGAAAGAGATAGAAATAGAAAGATAGAAAGAAAAGAAACAACACTAATCAGAATCTCACAGCGGAAACGAACAAAATATAATATTACATATATCCCTTACATAGTTTTACATATCAGAGTACACAAAATAATATTACTCCATTACATCTGACACTCAGAAGAGTTTCCCCAACCCATACAACTCAAAAAATAACACCAAAATGCCACTACAGCGAATATAGATAGATAGTACGTCTGGACTCCAGCTCCAGCTTCCAAAACATTTGCTAATCCAAACCTAATCACTTGGCTACTCATAAAAATTTGAGTAGCCAAGAGTTTATGAAAAACAAAATAAACTCCGGGTCAGACATGGGTCTGGTGTGAGTAAATCAGTTAAAGTTGCTTAACTTTAAAAAATCATTTTGAAACAAAAGGTATCACGTAAGACTTCCCACAAATAAATACGGGTAAGTTTTTACCTTACGCTAACCAAAACCTTTGATAGGAAATTCAGTGATATTATAATAAGGTCTAGGGTTTTCAAATAAATAGAAAATAGCCGAAATTGTTACATTCATTAAATTCCAGCTACTAGCCACAAAAGTGGGTAATACAATCAAAACCGTATAGTCTCGTAGGGAAAATGGGTTTCCATCAATGGCAGGGCTACTAGGGTACCGCCCGTCACAGTACGGGGCCTATATCACCATACCGAAGATCACTCTCGATCCCCTGCAACACAAGGCCGGACTCATCCCTTACTGGATAGTTTCGAACAAGACAACCCCGCAGTTGTGGCCAACAACTGCCCACACAGCCGAATATATAAGGGACTTCTAGACAGGGGTAAATCTCACTCTCAAGTGGGGGCTACCCACGAAGCCTTGCTGCACCTCCCCTGTTTTAGCCATTCCTGGTTGATGAGGCTTGAGGCTACGATTACCTTTATAAAGAACACATCTCTTAGAATGCTCATCGTCCTCCTGACAATGATCTGAAAGCATTCAATCCATACAAGTTCGTTCCGGGTTCGAACGAAACCAAAGGCATTATTTCGTTACATCATTTTGGAATCACCCTCAGAGTTAACGACAAAAACCCTTGCATTCTAAAACTACATCTCGATCCTTACTTGAGATGTCACGACCTAACATTTAACTTGGATCGATGTGGTTTTCGAAAAATCAAATTTGACTCCCGATCCCGGTCTCATCGAAATCCAAACGTATCTTAAAGGCCAAGTTGTTTAAAGATTTAAACAGTTCAATTCAGATTTAAACATAGCATCACACAACATTATCAACAGATAATAACCAATATTTATCACAGAAATTGAACATCTTATCACAGAGTATATCAACTATCATTCAACAGATATCAACCATATTCAGATATCAATTCAAACAATCATTTACAATCAAGCACTACTTAAATTCATATTATAATTAATTTAATTAATTTAAATTAAATTAATTACTTAAGAATTATCACTTAATCTTGCTTAACCAAACATTAATTAATTAATCACAATCATTTAATTAATTAATCACCTCTTAATTATCTCATTATTAATTAATTACTACTTAATTAATTAATAATCTTTATTTAATTATCAATTAATTACTATAATTATTTGTTAATTAAACTTTGATTAAAAATTAATCATTCCTTAATTGGTTATTAATTAACCCTTAATTTATAATTAATTAACCTTAATTAATTCTTAATTACCTTAATTAATTCTTAATTACCTTAATTAATTCTTAATTAATCATAAATTAATTTATCTTAATTACCTAATTAATTATTCATTAATTAACCTTAATTAATTAATTAATTAAATCTTAACCCTTAATTAATTTACAATTAATTATAAATTAATTAATGTTTAATTACTTAATTAATTAACTCTTAATCAATTAATTAATTAACTTCTTAATCATTAATTTATTAATCATTAATCATTTAATTAATCAATTATTAATCACTTATGAATTAACCTTAAATTAATTAATAAATTAATTAATAACCTATTAATTGTTATTTAATTTAATCCTTAATTACCTATTAAATAATTTACAAGTAATTAACTAAATCTTAAAATTAATTAACCTAAATTAAATAATTCCAACTCTAATTCTTAATTAATTAAAATAACTTTAATTTCAAATTTAATTAACTTTCAAAACAAACAATTTTCATTCATTACTTAAAAACTTTTACATGTTTAAATATTCAATTCATTAAACTAATTACCTTTGAAAAAGTTAGATTTAAAAAAAATGTAAAATCATTTCAAACTTCAAGAAATAAAATGTGAAGTACTTTTGAACAAAATATTTGACATTTAAAAAGTGGTGAAAATATAAAGTTTAAATTTAAACTTAAAACTAATTTTAGATTTAAAACAAGTTTAAAGCTTGATTCACTTACTTGGTTAAACTCGACCAAAACTTTAACTAATATTAACTCCATACTCCATCTCATCTCTTCCCTACTCTCCTCATTCTGCCTGAACCCAAACAACACACAACAGCATACACAACCCCGAGCGCACTCACGAAATCACGGCCTAAAACACGAGCGTTGCTTCGAGGAAAACCTACGCGTACGCAAACAACTCCACTGACACAACCGCTACCTCGTGCTCATGCACGGAGCGCCGACACCTCCATCACCGCCGCCGACCATTCGCGCAAACTCCAAATCCATCCTCGATCCATAATCCAACTCCAGAATTCGACAATTCGAATTCGAAAAAATTTGAGTGTTCGAACCCAAAATTTCAAACTGCGGACGCCTGGAAAAACCCATCACCCACGGCAATGCCGACCACCATTCGCCTCCCCACTTCGACCATGCACTCGCAACATCCAAACACAACTCCACCTCAAACCCCATAAAGCTCGATCATCTCTACGCTTCACAATATCAAAGATCTCAAACTCGGAAAACACAGAACCCAAACCCTACAAATTCAAATTCCCTATTCTATGTTGCATAATAAATTCAAACAGTATTGTTCTAGTGTTATGCATCATTAAACAAAGCTTCAATTCAAATTTCAAAACCTAAAATCAATCCAGTCACGAGAATTTGAAGAAAGCCCCAAATTCAGTAAATTTCAAAATTCAATTTCAATTTTAAGTTAAAAAGTCTGATTTCAATTTTAAAATTCATGATATGCATTATAGATTCAGGATATGTATTTGATTTATTAAAATTCAACAAAATTTACATGCTATAATTTTATTTTACTCCATCTACTTTCTGCAGTTTTTTCCTAAACTGTTTCATATACATATTTAATTTAACACTTAAATCATGTTGAGTTTAAACTCCACACTTGATGATATCAACTCACTATCACCTTGCTGAATTTAAATTTAAAGATTTGTTTCAGAAATCTACTCTGTACTTGAATTTACAGAGGAGTACAATGCACAGCAAAAATTTAAAACTTGAAAACAAATACTTCACAAAATAATTGACATACAAGCATTACATCACTAACATTCAACATACAACATTTCTATACTTTAAGTTTGATTTAAGAATTTACTCACTTGTTTGTGTTGTGAAGATTCAAACTGTTGGAAAAATATATGAATTGCAGACCTTAAAAACTGAAATCACTTGATGTTGTTGCTTTGAAGATGCCTCAAACATGAATTAATAGATGATAAAACTTGAGATTGTATGAGAATTTGGTTGAAGATGTAAAGATTGAAGAAGTTCAGATTTTGAAAAGGATGAATGTAAAATTTCTTTTAATAAAATGAGAAAATATGAAATAATGTCTTTTAAAAATTTGTTTTATAAAATTTAAACAAAAGAAAACCTAAATTATGACACTTGTCACAAAAATGCTTAATTTTCTAACACATGTTTATTAATATGGTCTAAATGTTTAACATGTGTAAATTCATGCAAAAAGAATTTTAAATGTTTTTCTTAATTGGTTTTTCTTATATAAGTTTATATTTTAAATTCCTATAAAATCAATTTCGTTTAAAGAATGAAGATAAAACAAATGTTAGAATTTAAATAAAATCATGAGAATATTACTTAATACTCAAAGTAAAATTAAGAATAAAAATTGACATATTTTAAATCTTTTAATTTATCAATTCAAACACAAATTAAATTTTAAAATCCAATTCAAAAATCAAATTTGATATGAATAGAATTTTAACACATTCTTTCCTTATATATGTATTGGTTTTAAATTAGAATAAATGTATATTTACAATTCATTTATTTGCTGTTGAATAAAATAACAAATTTATCAAATTAAATTGGTTTATTATATAGATTATCATATTTAAATTGGGTGTGAAATTCCGGGATATCATAATCCTCCCCCCTTAAAAGAATTTAGTCCCCGAAATTTAAACAAAAGATAATGCAAAATTTCATTTTATTCAACACTTCAAACATACATAACATCCATACATAAGCAACCATCAAACAAAATATCCAAACAATCATACATCCAATACAACCACTAGCTATCCGGACACATATCCGGATAAGCCTTCCTAAAGCTATCCAGAGTCTCCCAGGTACAATCGCTGGGATCCTCACTCCACTGAACTTTAACGAGCTTCACTATCCTGTTCCAGAGTTGCCTCTCATTTTGATCAACAATTCGAACAGGATGTCGGACAATTGATAAGTCTGGCTCAACCTCCAATTCTTCCTGCACAGCTGGCTCCACAATAAGAGATGGATCATGCACATATTTCCGTAGATGAGATACGTGGAAAACATTGTGAATTCCAGCCATCCAGACTGGCAATTCAATCCTGTATGCTACAGCACCAATCCTCTCGAGAACTCTGAACGGACCAATGTATCTCGGAGCGAGTTTCCCTGTCTTCCCGAATCTTACAGCTCCTTTAATAGGGGAAACTTTAACAAAGACTAAATCACCAATCTCGAACTCCAATTGTCTTCGTCTCTTATCAGCATATTTCTTTTGTCGATCCTGAGCAACTCTCATCCTTTTCTTGATAAGCTCGACTTTAGCAGATGCTTCACGGATCAGATCTGGTCCAAGCACAATACAGTCCTTCGACTCTATCCAACAAGATGGAGATCTACACGGTCTTCCATACAATGCTTCATAAGGAGCCATCTTGATAATTTCTTGGTAACTGTTATTATAAGAGAAATCCACCAGATGTAGATGATCCTCCCACGATCCTCCAAAATCTAATACACATGCTCTCAGCATATCTTCTAGAATTCGGTTTAGCCTTTCCGTTTGTCCATCTGTTTGTGGATGATATGCTGTACTCAATCTCAAATTAGTCCCCAAAGCTGATTGTAATGCCTCCCAGAATTTGCTGGTGAAGATTTGATCTCGATCACTTACAATGCTGACTGGAACGCCATCCAATCTCACAATCTCCTTCAAGAAAATTTCAGCCAAAGAAATTGCAGTACGGTTTGCCTTAACTGGTATAAAATGGGCGCTCTTGGTTAGACGATCGACGATCACCCATATTCCTTCATTCCCTTTCTTAGTCTAGGCAATCCGTCGATGAAGTCCATCGAAATCATTTCCCATTTCAATATCGGGACCTCCAAAGGTTGTAACAAACGGGCTGGCTTCTGTTGATCTCCTTTCACTTGCTGGCAGATAACACATCTATTAACGAATCTGGCTATATCTTCCTTCATGCCCTTCCACCAAAAGACTCTCTTTCATGTCCTTGTACATCTTCGAGATTCCTGGATGGATATTCAATCTGGACTGATGACTTTCTGACAATACTTCCTGACGCAGATCCCTATCATACGGAACACAGATCCTTCCATTAATCCTTAGTGTTCCTTGATCATCAATCTCAAAACTAGAACACTGCCCCTTCCTAACTCTTCTGATAATTCCTCTTAACTTACTATCAGATTCCTGCTTGCTCGAAATCCTTTCCAGAAGAGATAGAACCACTTCCAAAAGAGAAAGAACTGCATTTCTGCTAAGAGCGTCTGCCACAACATTTCCCTTCCCTGGAGTATACAGAATATCCAAATCGTATGATGCCAAGAACTCAACCCATCGCTGTTGTCTTAGATTAAGATCATTCTGAGAGAAAAGATATTTCAACGGTTTGTGATCCGTGAATAACTCAAACTTTTCTCCTAAAAGATAATGCCTCCATATCTTTAGAGCAAAAACAATAGCCAACAGCTCTAGATCATGCGTAGCGTAGTTCCTCTCATGTGGCTTCAATTGCCGACTCGCATACGCAATAACTCTACCATTCTGCATAAGCACAGCTCCCAATCCAACAATACAGGCATCAGTATACACTTCAAACTTGGTCTTACCATCAGGAATAGCCAATACAGGAGCGCTTGTCTATTTTGACTTCAGTTTCTGGAAAGCTTCCTCACATTCCGGTGTCCACTTGAATTTATCTCCCTTCCTTGTCAGTTTTGTTAGGTGAGAAGAGATCTTAGAATAATCCTTAATAAACTTCCTGTAGTAACCGGCCAATCCCAGAAAACTGCGAACTTCTGTCGGAGTTCGAGGCTGCTTCCATTCCAGAATAGTCTCAACTTTAGCTGGATCTGCAGAGATTCCCTCACCAGAAACAATGTGGCCCAAAAATTTTACTTCAGATTTCCAAAAATGACACTTAGAGAACTTCGCCTTCAGCACATGCCTTCTCAGAGTTTCCAAAACTATTCTCAAGTGCTTCTTGTGCTCTTCTTCCGATTTAGAATAAACCAAAATATCATCGATGAATACCAAAACAAACTTATTTAGAACATCTCTAAAGACTCGTTTCATCATATCAACAAAATAAGCAGGAGCGTTGATTAACCCGAAAGGCATAACCAACCACTCATAGAAACAATTAGGTCCCCTAAATGCGGTTAAGGGAATACTGTCTTCAGCTACCCTTAACTGATGGAAACCTGATGCTAGATCTAACTGAGAAAAGACAGATGCACCATGAAGCTGGTCGAAGAGATCATCAATGCGAGGAAGAGGATACTTATTCTGAATGGTCACCTTGTTCGATTCATGGTAGTCTACAAAGAACCTTAGCGACCCATCCGACTTGGTGACAAAAACTGCAGCAGAACCCCAACAGGAAAAACTTGGTCTAATCAAACCCTTCTCCAATAAATCTTGAGTTTGCTTCACCAATTCCTCCCTCTCTCTTGGAGCCATTCTTCTATTAGGTTGAATTACAGGAACTGCTCCAGGAACCAAATCTATACGAAACTCTATTTCCCGGTGCGGCGGCAAACATTTAACTTCCTCAAATACGTCTGAGAAATCTCGGACTACTTCAATATCTACAACCTCCTCTTGAGAAGTCTCTATTCCATGTAAAAGACTACTCAAGTGGATTCCAGAGTTATCACACATTACTCTGGCAACCCTACCCAGATCAGTTTCCAACGAAACTGTTCTTTCATCACAATGTAAGATAGCCTTATATTTGTCAAGCCAATCCATTCCCAATATGTAACGACCCTGAAATTTTGAACGATTTAAATTGAAAATATTTAATTAATTTTAAATATATGAATGATGGTTGGGATTGAATTTTCAATATAACTATGAAAATGGCGATTAAATTATAAAGTTTAATCTATTGAAAGTTGGATAAAAATTTAAATCTTCAATTTTAAGCCGATTAAAAATATTTCAAAGGCTTGTAAAATTTCATATTGATAATACTGAAGATAATAGAAGCTTCAGAATTGAATTTGAAAGTGAATTGTTCAGTTTTGAAATTAAATCGTTTGAATCAATATTTAAAAATAGCCGTCCGAGGCACAGTCTCGGAATTCGACGAAACCAGTTCCATTGGATCCGTAATATTGAATTATTGTCGGATTTCAAATTTCGTATTTTTCGGAGTTGTTGTGTGAGCATACGACATATAAACGCGCCAAGATCAAATTGAATTCAAATTAAATTTAAATTTAAAATTAGTCAAACAGCAGCACGTTCTTCCTTCGATTATGCCTTAAGTCACGTAGAAAATCACGATAGAAATCGTGCAACCCATGTTCCCTCTGTTTTAAATATTCCTCTCCCCTCATTCAAAAACAAAATCACGCAGAACAAAAAATGGCCGAGCTTTGCAATCTTCTGCCTCGTTCAAAATCGAAAGAAAGTAATTTAACAAAGCCGAGTTATCCTCCTCTCCCATTTCCTTCTTCCCCTTTCTTTCAAACAAACCCAAAATCACTGCGTTCGAATTCAAAATCATGGCCGAAGCCTCTTTAGTTCGGCTGATATATATAAAAAAGAAAATCGCGAGTGATTTAAGGTCGCGCTCGCGTTTGGATACACGCGACATCGATGTCGGCAGGTGATTTGGGGATAGCGGCGCGCACTCGAGGCTGTGGCAAGGCTTCCAAGCAAGGCGCGCGATTCGAGGAGGGGGGACGATGGAGTTAGGGTTCGTGCGAGGCCATGTCGCGAGGGGATGTGATGGTGGCGACGACAAGGCGCGCGTGCAATGGTGGGGCGTGGTCGCGACAGTGCAACAGCGGCGGCGTTAGGGTTCCTGGAGGGGTCTAGGGCATCGCGAGGTCAAGCACGCTGATGTCGAGCTCGCGTTGATGTCGCGTGGGGCTTCAGTGAAGATCGATGTGAAGGTATTCGGTTTAATTTAATTTAATTTAATTTAATATATATTTTTATACGCAGTTAGGAAAAATAATAATAGAATACAAGAAGAACATTTAGTTTAAAATTTAAATTTTTAGTTAAACAATCTTTTTAAAAGAAATTGATTTAAAGATATTAATTTAAAGTAAAATGATTAGTTAAGTTGTTATAAAATAAATAGTTTACGATAATAAATTTGTTTTATCTATTATAGTTACTAAAAAGAAATTTTTAGTTAAAATTGAAATATAATTGATAAAGTTATTAAAAGAGAGTTTGGTTAATTAAATTTAATTTTTAGTTAAAATTAATTTATTAAAAGAAGAAAATTTGTTTAAAAGAAAATCATTGGTTAATTTAGATTAATTTATGAAAAAGGAAGAATGCTTCGAATTAAATAGTTAGTTAATAAAATTTTAAAATGACAACTTGAATTGTCCAATTTACTTCGAATGTTAATAAATTATTTAAATGTTATATAAGGTTTAAAAAAAAAATTGGGAACAATTTTTAATTGATTGAAATCAAATTATTCATTTAAAACCAAATGGTTAATTTAAATCAAATGAAAATTTACTATTCGATCTGTTCGAATATTAATAAATTGTGTAAATATTTATACAAGGTCTAAAATGGTGAAATCGAGTCAAGAAGGAAAAATGGATTGCAAGTAAAGCAAAGGTGAGAACTTCTCACTCTAAAGGGTTTATTTCAATTTTAAATAGTTAGATTTAAAATTGTTGGACTGTGTTGATTGAGTGCTTGAATGATGATTGTTATATATATATATATATATATATATATATATATATATATATATATATATATATATTGGATGTGAATAGACCCTATAGCCGTTAGTAAGCGGAGGTTATTTATTACACACATATACTGCGATAATTCCACTTTGAAGTGGAATTGGTATTATATTAGTATATAGCAATATATATATATATATATATATATATATATATATATATTGGCATATGTATATATTGCAGTTGATTGATTTCCCGCATTGTATAGCGGATGAGACCCTATTGCGCCGTTATTAAGCGGATAATATTTTATAAATCCCATATACCGCGATATTCCGTCTTGAAACGGAATGGGTATTGTGCTAATGTCTGTGGATGCAGGGAAACAGGTTGGAGGGATCCAACTGGATTCCTCACAAATATTTATTTGATTCAGATATAGTGATATTTGATTGTTTATCATATCGATATATGATATTGGAAAGTCGTGATTGACTATTTGATGTGTTGCATCATCGGATCCAATTTTGAAGTTTAAAAATAACGATTTTGATTTTAAGGAATTTCTAAAGTAATTTTTGAAGAGTATACGTTTATAAAATATTTTTAGAATTGATCCATTTTAAATAAATAAACGTTATAATTTTAATGTTATAAAAATTATGATTTTTGAGAAATGTAGTTAAAAGTTAATTTTTGAAAATATGGGATTAATGATATTATAAAATAGTTTAAACTGGGATTTTTGAATTTATTATAAAAAGTTTAAGAATAGGATTTATAAAATTTGATTATTTTATAAATCAAAATGATGAAGTTTTTAAAGGAGTTTAAAGGCGTTTTAAAATATTAATATGAATTGATTTATATAAGAGATTTATAAATTGAAAATTTATAAATTAAAATATTGGAATTATAAAACGTGTTTTTATAAGTGTTAGAATGAATTGTAAATGAATTTCATAAATGAATGAAATTTATAGAATTATAAACAGTGAAGTTATAAATGGAATTTTATAAGCAGTAGGTTTATAAAATTTGTAAAGTTATTTGAAGAATAGATTTGGATAAATAAATGAATCTTATAAGTTATAATATTTATAATTTAGGAAGTCTAAAAGAACGATTCTTGTAAACAAATAAATTTTAAGTATTTGACTTATAATATGAATTTTTAGTATATCATTGAGATATGAATTGAGATAGGTTAACAAAGAAAATTTATAAAGGAAGTTGTTATAAGATAAATAGAAATGGAATTTATAAACATTGTTTTATAAATTCGCAAACGACTTATTTTGATAAGTAAATTGTTATAACTTATTAATGGAGTTATATTCACGTTTTTGACTGTGAATAATCCTTAGAAATAAAATGAATAGAAGTGATGAAATTTGTTAACAAAGTATATTCACGTTTTTGAATAGTGAATAATATGTTAAAGAAAATGTTTAGAATGTGATATTTTAAATAGAATTAAAACAAGCTAACGATGTTTTAAAATGTGTTGAGATTCGAAACCATAGATTTCAACATTTATTGTTGAAATAGACGTTTTCGAGAAATGGAAGGAAATGGTGGACTATAACACTGTTGTTATAGTAAATGATTTTCGAAAGGAAATGTTTTGTATAGTAGTGGGATTTATATATCTATTTTAATTTCGAATCCCTATACTAGTGATTTTGGGTTGTCGTAACGATGTTTTACGCAACATTCGTTTTGGCCCAAATAAATATGTTTAAGAGAATGATTTCCTTAAAGAATGAAATATATGCTTAATTTCAATTTAAGTATGTTGAATATTTTCCAAGAGTTGAATAAAAAGATTTGTGAATTACTTATTAAATAAGTATGGAAATGTTTTCCAATATGAAGTGAATATTTTGAGAATTTATCTTTTTGAAGATAAATTGAAATGAATAATTGAAATCGTTTATTCATAAATATTTTGAAATATAAATTCACTATGGAATTTATAAATGAAAGGGAGAATTTTTTTTAAAAATAAATATTGATTTATTTTTGAAGTGTGAAATTATATATCTAGTAAAGATATTTTTGGAAAATAAATAATTTGGAAAATTATTTGGAATCTGGTGATGTTGTGCATATCCATTGATAGTTCAATAACCGACTATCAATATTTACCTTTGAAAGGTATTTGTTGTGATTTGCTGAATTTGAATGCTACACTTATTTTTAAATTTATTACGCTCGTTATTCGGATTACCCATTCCGAATAGTGATACGACGTAATGGATAGCATTGATGACCGGTGTTGAAGACCGGGTATTTCGTGAGCGATAGGATGACCTGTCGATTGACTCTGCACCGAGTTGCTCCGGTATAGAGTTCTCCCTAAGTGATGGGAAATTTGATCAGGATTGTGGATATCCGGATTGCAAGGACTTCTTTGTAAGTGCCTTCGGTTCTGTTCGAGCCCGGACCAGTCTTGTATGGATTGTATGTCTGACATTACAAATTGAGATATAAAGCCGATTTCTTTCAAATATATTTCTGTTGGTGGCGGAGAATTTACTCTTTTAGCTTAACACCCTTCTCTGAGACGTACGAGCTCAGCGATATATTCCCAATTTGGTAATGTGACATGCTGAGTGTTGCTGTGAAATGATCATTGTGTTGATCATTTGTGATAGGATCATTTATTTGATCGTCTATCTGGGTGATCATTTCTATGATCATTTGTTGACCCAAGCACGACTTTTGTATAAAGCGTGGCTTTGTGGACGTGACTTCGTCGAGCCTCACACCCCAGAATGGTCAAAACAGGAAAGATGCGGCAAGGTTATGAGGGGTAGCTCCCTTAAGGGTATGTGCATTTCCTTCTGGAAAAGGGTGGTATCATGGTATGGAGCCCAGATACTTACTCATGTTGAAAACACTTTATTTATGATTGTGTGATGATGGTGACGAGCGCTCGGTTAAAGGTCCCAAAGGACCGGGGGATGGCATACTCGGTCAGTTGTTACTCAGTTAGGGGTAACCCGGCCTTGTGTTGGCAGAGATCCGGTTTGGTTCTCGGGGACGTCCATCCAGAGGCGTTCTCATGTGGCAATGGGAAGTTCCTTGGCCTGATCATTCGTTGGAAATCCAAAGAAACATTACGAGACTTGTACGGTTTTAGTTGTATAACCTGCTATGGAATGTGGCGGTAACCTGCTATTGAACATAGTTAGCTATAGTAGGCATACGATAATGGTCGTATGTTGGCTAAGATTTATATTCTATTTTCGAAATGAATTTTTCCTACACTATACACTAGTAATAATATCAAATGTTCTTTTTAATGCGTATCAAGCATCTTTGACTATCATAAGGAGAAATCTCCTCCGATTCTGCGTTTGCATTGTGTGTGTGTGCGGGAGGCCTTATGGTAGTCTCATTTTTAAAAAAAAAAGCATTGCGAATTGACTTTAAAAATATTCCTCTATTTTGTTTAAAAGATAAATAAACTGTTTTGAGTTCTCACACCAGTCACATGACTGACTCGGAGTTTATTGTTTTCCTTCCTAAACTCTGGGTGCCCACCAATTTCCACACGGGCAGTCAAGAGTTAAGGTTTATCAGGATATTCTGGAGTTGCTGGAGGCAAGATGGATGGCATGGCGTATTACTAGTATATAGTATTTCTTTTCCTCTGTTTGTTGTTGTTTGTTGTTGTACACTTTGATGTGATGTAATGAAATGTGAAGTAATGTAATAACTGATATAGTTCTTTGTTTAAAGATTATTCATTTATTTATTATATGTTGTTCCGCTGCGAATTGTGAGATTCTGTAATTGTTCTGTTGTTTTCTTTCCGTTCTATTTTCTTTTCTCTCTATTTTCTATCTTTCCCTCTTCTTCTCTCTCTTTCTTTTTCTTAAAAATTGATAATTCGTATTTCTGTTCATCTTGAGTTAATCTATGGAGATTAGTGTATATTCAAGGAGTACGGATTTACGGGTCATCACAGGTGGTATCAGAGCATATGGTTAAGCGACAACCATGGTTCTGTTGGGTATTACTCATTAGAGATAAAGTCAGTAGTACTCTAGAATGAGTTTGTGTGTAATAATAGCTATGAGAGCGTATTTTTTAGTGAATATAAAATTGTTTTTGAATCGGGTGAATAAGATAATTTTGCCCAAAACTATTTTTGTATAGAAAAGAAACGATTTTCTATGAATTATTATAATATATGGTTGCAGGATTGTTAGGAAGTAATAATATTAAATTATTATCATTATTATATGGAATTAAATAAGAAATAAAATGAATTGAATTCAAATAAAATTGAAATGTAAAATTGAATGAAAATGAATATGTAACTTCAATAGTGAAGTAAAAGTGTATAAGAAGCATATATTGGAAATTTTGTAATGGAATTGGCAAAATGGTTTGAATGTTGGAATTGGATATTATGATACTACTGTTAGCAGGATATACAGGCGTATTAAAAGGAAATGGAATTGAGATTTTGATTTCAAAGACAAAATTGAATTGCTCAACAAAAAGGTACGTATTTCAATTTCAGTATGAAATTTGATGATTTTCTTCTCCAGCCCTTGGCTTTCTCTTTTCTTTTTGATTTGAGGGGCCGTGGTGCCATTTTGTAGTCGTACCGAGCTAGCCGCGCAAAGGAGACGCTGGCGAAATTTTTCGAAAATTTAGGGTGTTAAGAAAATTTTTGAGAAAAATTTGAAAGTTTGAAATTTGAATTTAAATTTAAATTTGAATTGGAAGTAAACAATGTTGTTTGGAACCTATAAGTGAAGTTGGAAAGCTAGTTGAAATAATAATGAATCTCTAATAAAAAGATTTGTTTTAGAAAGTTGATAAAACTATTTAGATTGTGAAAAATAATAGACGGGATAAGGGCATTCTTCTTAACTTGTAATTTCGGGACGAAATTCTTTTAAGGGGGGAAGATTGTAACGACCCTGAAATTTTGAACGATTTAAATTGAAAATATTCAATTAATTTTAAATATCTGAATGATGGTTTGGATTGAATTTTCAATATAACTATGAAAATGGCGATTAAATTATAAAGTTTAATCTATTGAAAGTTGGATAAAAATTTAAATCTTCAATCTTAAGCCGATTAAAAATATTTCAAAGGCTTGTAAAATTTCATATTGATAATACTGAAGATAATAGAAGCTTCAGAATTGAATTTGAAAGTGAATTGTTCAGTTTTGAAATTAAATCGTTTGAATCGATATTTAAAAATAGCCGTCCGAGGCACAGTCTCGGGATTCGACGAAACCAGTTCCATTGGGTCCGTAATATTGAATTATTGCCGGATTTCAAATTTCGTATTTTTCGAAGTTGTTGTGTGAGCATATGACATATAAACGCGCCAAGATCAAATTGAATTCAAATTAAATTTAAATTTAAAATTAGTCAAACAGCAGCACGTTCTTCCTTCGATTATGCCTTAAGTCATGAGGAAAATCACGATAGAAATCGTGCAACCCATGTTCCCTCTGTTTTAAATATTCCTCTCCCCTCGTTCAAAAACAAAATCACGCAGAACAAAAAATGGCCGAGCTTTGCAATCTTCTGCCTCGTTCAAAATCGAAAGAAAATAATTTAACAAAGCCGAGTTATCCTCCTCTCCCATTTCCTTCTTCCCCCTTTCTTTCAAACAAACCCAAAATCACTGCGTTCGAATTCAAAATCATGGCCGAAGCCTCTTTAGTTCGGCTGATATAAAAAAAAACAAAAAGAAAAAAAAATCACTAGTGATTTAAGGTCGCGCTCGCGTTTGGGTACACGCGACATCGATGTCGGCAGGTGATTAGGGGATAGCGGCGCGCACTCGAGGCTGTGGCAAGGCTTCCAAGCAAGGCGCGTGATTCGAGGAGGGGGGACGATGGAGTTAGGGTTCGCGCGAGGCCATGTCGCTAGGGGATGTGATGGCGGCGACGACAAGGCGCGCGTGCAATGGCGGGGCGTGGTCGCGACAGTGCGACAGCGGCGGCGTTAGGGTTCCTGGAGGGGTCTAGGGCATCGTGTGGTCAAGCACGCTGATGTCGAGCTCGCGTTGATGTCGCATGGGGCTTCAGTGAAGATCGATGTGAAGGTATTCGGTTTAATTTAATTTAATTTAATTTAATATATATTTGTATATGCAGTTAGGAAAAATAATAATAGAATACAAGAAGAACATTTGGTTTAAAATTTAAATTTTTAGTTAAACAAATTTTTTAAAAGAAATTGATTTAAAGATATTAATTTAAAGTAAAATGATTAGTTAAGTTGTTATAAAATAAATAGTTTACGATAATAAATTTGTTTTATCTATTATAGTTACTAAAATGAAATTTTTAGTTAAAATTGAATTTATAATTGATAAAGTTATTAAAAGAGAGTTTGGTTAATTAAATTTAATTTTTAGTTAAAATTAATTTATTAAAAGAAGAAAATTTGATTAAAAGAAAATCATTGGTTAATTTAGATTAATTTATGAAAAAGGAAGAATGCATCGAATTAAATAGTTAGTTAATAAAATTTTAAAATGACAACTTGAATTGTCCAATTTACTTCGAATGTTAATAAATTATTTAAATGTTATATAAGATTTAAAAAAAAAATTGGGAACAATTTTTAATTGATTGATATCAAATTATTCATTTAAAACCAAATGGTTAATTTAAAATTATCAAATGAAAATTTACTATTCGATCTGTTCGAATTTTAATAAATTGTGTAAATATTTATACAAGGTCTAAAATGGTGAAATCGAGTCAAGAAGGAAAAATGGATTGCAAGTAAAGCAAAGGTGAGAACTTCTCACTCTAAAGGGTTTATTTCAATTTTAAATAGTCAGATTTAAAATTGTTGGACTGTGTTGATTGAATGCTTGAATGATGATTGTTATATATATATATATATATATTGGATGTGAATAGACCCTATACGCCGTTAGTAAGCGGAGGTTATTTATTACACACATATACTGCGATAATTCCACTTTGAAGTGGAATTGGTATTATATTAGTATATAGAAATATATATATATTGGCATATGTATATATTGCAGTTGATTGATTTCCCGCATTGTATAGCGGATGAGACCCTATTGCGCCGTTATTAAGCGGATAATATTTTATAAATCCCATATACCGCGATATTCCGTCTTGAAATTGAATGGGTATTGTGCTAATGTCCGTGGATGTAGGGAAACAGGTTGGAGGGATCCAACTGGATTCCTCACAAATATTTATTTGATTCAGATATAGTGATATTTGATTGTTTATCATATCGATATATATGATATTGGAAAGTCGTGATTGACTATTTGATGTGTTGCATCATCGGATCCAATTTTGAAGTTTAAAAATAACGATTTTGATTTTAAGGAATTTCTAAAGTAATTTTTGAAGAGTATACGTTTATAAAATATTTTTAGAATTGATCCATTTTAAATAAATAAACGTTATAATTTTAATGTTATAAAAATTATGATTTTTGAGAAATGTAGTTAAAAGTTAATTTTTGAAAATATGGGATTAATGATATTATAAAATAGTTTAAACTGGGATTTTTGAATTTATTATAAAAAGTTTAAGAATAGGATTTATAAAATTTGATTATTTTATAAATCAAATGATGAAGTTTTTAAAGGAGTTTAAAGGCGTTTTAAAATATTAATATGAATTGATTTATATAAGAGATTTATAAATTGAAAATTTATAAATTAAAATATTGGAATTATAAAACGAGTTTTTATAAGTGTTAGAATGAATTGTAAATGAATTTCATAAATGAATGAAATTTATAGAATTATAAACAGTGAAGTTATAAATGGAATTTTATTAGCAGTAGGTTTATAAAATTTGTAAAGTTATTTGAAGAATAGATTTGGATAAATAAATGAATCTTATAAGTTATAAGATTTATAATTTAGGAAGTCTAAAAGAACGATTCTTGTAAACAAATAAATTTTAAGTATTTGACTTATAATATGAATTTTTAGTATATCATTGAGATATGAATTGAGATAGGTTAATAAAGAAAATTTATAAAGGAAGTTGTTGTAAGATAAATAGAAATGGAATTTATAAACATTGTTTTATAAATTCGCAAACGACTTATTTTGATAAGTAAATTGTTATAACTTATTAATGGAGTTATATTCACGTTTTTGACTGTGAATAATCCTTAGAAATAAAATGAATAGAAGTGATGAAATTTGTTAACAAAGTATATTCATGTTTTTGAATAGTGAATAATATGTTAAAGAAAATGTTTAGAATGTGATATTTTAAATAGAATTAAAACAAGCTAACGATGTTTTAAAATGTGTTGAGATTCGAAACCATAGGTTTCAACATTTATTGTTGAAATAGACGTTTTCGAGAAATGGAAGGAAATGGTGGACTATAACACTGTTGTTATAGTAAATGATTTTCGAAAGGAAATGTTTTGTATAGTAGTGGGATTTATATATCTATTTTAATTTCGAATCCCTATACTAGTGATTTTGGGTTGTCGTAACGATGTTTTACGCAACATTCGTTTTGGCCCAAATAAATATGTTTAAGAGAATGATTTCCGTAAAGAATGAAATATATGCTTAATTTCGATTTAAGTATGTTGAATATTTTCCAAGAGTTGAATAAAAAGATTTGTGAATTACTTATTAAATAAGTATGGAAATGTTTTCCAATATGAAGTGAATATTTTGAGAATTTATCTTTTTGAAGATAAATTGAAATGAATATTGAAATCGTTTATTCATAAATATTTTGAAATATAAATTCATTATGGAATTTATAAATGAAAGGGAGAATTTGTTTAAAAATAAATATTGATTTATTTTTGAAGTGTGAAATTATATATCTAGTAAAGATATTTTTGGAAAATAAATAATTTTGAAAATTATTTGGAATCTGGTGATGTTGTGCATATCCATTGATAGTTCAATAACCGACTATCAATATTTACCTTTGAAAGATATTTGTTGTGATTTGCTGAATTTGAATGCTACACTTATTTTTAAATTTATTGCGCTCGTTATTCGGATTACCCATTCCGAATAGTGATATGACGTAATGGATAGCATTGATGACTGGTGTTGAAGACCGGGTATTTGCGAGAGCGATAGGATGACCTGTCGATTGACTCTGCACCGAGTTGCTCCGGTATAGAGTTCTCCCTAAGTGATGGAAAATCCGATCAGGATTGTGGATATCCGGATTGCAAGGACTTCTTTGTAAGTGCCTTCGGTTCTGTTCGAGCCCGGACCAGTCTTGTATGGATTGTATGTCTGACATTACAAATTGAGATATAAAGCCGATTTCTTTCAAATATATTTCTGTTGGTGGTGGAGAATTTATTCTTTTAGCTTAACACCCTTCTCTGAGACGTACGAGCTCAGAGGTTATGTAGTTGATGGTTATCAGCGATATATTCCCAATTTGGTAATGTGACATGCCGAGTATTGCTGTGAAATGATCATTGTGTTGATCATTTGTGATAGGATCATTTATTTGATCGTCTATCTGGGTGATCATTTCTACGATCATTTGTTGACCCAAGCACGACTTTTGTATAAAGCGTGGCTTTGTGGACGTGACTTCGTCGAGCCTCACACTCCGGAATGGTCAAAACAGGAAAGATGCGGCAAGGTTATGAGGGGTAGCTCCCTTAAGGGTATGTGCATTTCCTTCTGGAAAAGGGTGGTATCATGGTATGGAGCCCAGATACTTACTCATGTTGAAAACACTTTATTTATGATTGTGTGATGATGGTGACGAGCGCTCGGTTAAAGGTCCCAAAGGACCGGGGGATGGCATACTCGGTCAGTTGTTACTCAATTAGGGGTAACCCTGCCTTGTGTTGGCAGAGATCCGGTTTGGTTCTCGGGGACGTCCATCCAGAGGCGTTCTCATGTGGCAATGGGAAGTTCCTTGGCCTGATCATTCGTTGGAAATCCAAAGAAACAATACGAGACTTGTACGGTTTTAGTTGTATAACCTGCTATGGAATGTGGCGGTAACCTGCTATTGAACATAGTTAGCTATAGTAGGCATACGATAATGGTTGTATGTTGGCTAAGATTTATATTCTATTTTCGAAATGAATTTTTCCTACACTATACACTAGTAATAATATCAAATGTTCTTTTCAATGCGTATCAAGCATCTATGACTATCATAAGGAGAAATCTCCTCCGATTCTGCGTTTGCATTGTGTGTGTGTGCGGGAGGCCTTATGGTAGTCTCATTTTTTTTTTAAAAAAAAGCATTGCGAATTGACTTTAAAAATATTCCTCTATTTTGTTTTAAATATAAATAATCTGTTTTGAGTTCTCACACCAGTCACATGACTGACTTGGAGGTTATTGTTTTCCTTCCTAAACTCTGGGTGCCCACCAATTTCCACACGGGCAGTCAAGAGTTAAGGTTTATCAGGATACTCTGGAGTTGCTGGAGGCAAGATGGATGGCATGGCGTATTACTAGTATATAGTATTTATTTTCCTCTGTTTGTTGTTGTTTGTTGTTGTACACTCTGATGTGATGTAATGAAATGTGAAGTAATGTAATAACTGATATAGTTCTTTGTTTAAAGATTATTCATTTATTTATTATATGTTGTTCCGCTGCGAATTGTGAGATTCTGTAATTGTTTTGTTGTTTTCTTTCCGTTCTATTTTCTTTTCTCTCTATTTTCTATCTTTTCCCTCTTCTTCTCTCTCTTTCTTTTTCTTAAAAATTGATAATTCGTATTTCTGTTCATCTTGAGTTAATCTATGGAGATTAGTGTATATTCAAGGAGTACGGATTTATGGGTCATCACACAATATAAGGTCGAAACCTTGAAAATCCAATACATAAAGATCATAGGAAAAGCTATGGGATAGATAAGAGGTTCTCAAATCTTTACAAATCCTATCCAATTTGGTTACCCCTCCTATAGGATTTGATACACAAATGGGATTGTCTACGATACTAGGGGTAAGTAAGAAATTCTCTACAGTCCCTGGGAAATAAAACTTAAAGAAGCACCAGAATCAACTAAGATTTTAATATACTTTCCATTTAAGTACCTTCTAAAACTCCCTTGCCCTTCGATGAGTTTGATGGGGCGCCTTCTAAAGCAAATACTTTATTTTGTTGAACCTTATGAAGGAGCGGACAGTCTCTAATCATGTGTCCCGGTTGGTGACAGTTAAAGCAAAGAGACTTCTGAACTAAGGCTGACATTGGTCCACTATACTGCTGCCGCTGCTGTTGAGATCCTTTGTTGGGACACTTGTTTGCCAGATGGTCTTCTTGTTGACAAATATAACACTTTCGGGGTCCATTATTGTTCCCAGACTTCTTCTTGTTTTGCTTCTTCCAGTTAGGATTCAATTTTCTCTTATTCTGGTTAGAAGAATTCCCTCCTGATGCAGCAACTTGTGCCACTGACCTCTTCTTCATCAAATCTTCATACCTTAATGCCATATCAATAAGCTCCACAAAAGACCCTTTCAAATGTGCAGTCATTCTCTCATGATACTCAGGCCTCAACCCTTGGACAAACATCTCGTTCTTCTTAAGAGGAGTGTCAATAAGTCCTGGACCGTAGCAAGATAACTCGTTGAATTTGGTCTCATATTCAGCTATGGACATATTTCCTTGTTTAAAATTCAGAAAATCTTGATAAAGCCGAGTTCTTCCTGCAGCAGGCATAAACTTTTCCTCAAACATCTCCTTAAATTCTTCCCAAGACATACCATCCTCCGAGATATTAGCAGTCACTGAATTCCACCATACCGTGGCACCACCTTGTAATTGCCACGCGGCCATTATTCTCTTCTGCTCATCTGATAACCTCATGCTCTAAAAAATCTTCTCATACGAGCGAATCCATGCTTGAACTTCTATTATAGTTTCTGATCCCTAAAATGGTTTCCCTCTAAGATGAACAAAGTCCTTGCATAATGCGGCAAAACTGACTGGAGACGTAACTGGATTAACAGTCTCATTATTAGTCTGCTCTCTTCTGTTACTAGTTGATGCACTTCCAACAACTCTTCCCCTTCGACCTCTTGAACTCATATTGGCTACCTGAACAGGTAATCCAACCAATTTATATAGGGATATAGTTATATAAGAAAATTACAAATACGCACTCTCAAGATAGATACTACTCCAGAGCCTAGGTGTTTCTCAACCATTGCTCTGATACCAACTGTGACGACCCGTCTTTCAATACCCAGAAAGACGTATCATTAATAAGAAAAGAAAGAGATAGAAATAGAAAGATAGAAAGAAAAGAAACAACACTAATCAGAATCTCACAGCGGAAACGAACAAAATATAATATTACATATATTCCTTACATAGTTTTACATATCAGAGTACACAAAATAATATTACTCCATTACATCTGACACTCATAAGAGTTTCCCCAACCCATACAACTCAAAACATAACACCAAAATGCCACTACAGCGAATATAGATAGATAGTACGTCTGGACTCCAACTCCAACTTCCAAAACATTTGCTAATCCAAACCTAATCACTTGGCTACTCATAAAAATTTGAGTAGCCAAGAGTTTATGAAAAACAAAATAAACTCCGGGACAGACATGGGTCTGGTGTGAGTAAATCAGTTAAAGTTGCTTAACTTTAAAAAATCATTTTGAAACAAAAGGTATCACGTAAGACTTCCCACAAATAAATACGGGTAAGTTTTTACCTTATGCTAACCAAAACCTTTGATAGGAAATTCAGTGATATTATAATAGGGTCTAGGGTTTTCAAATAAATAGAAAATAGCCGAAATTGTTACATTCATTAAATTCCAGCTACTAGCCACAAAAGTGGGTAATACAATCAAAACCATATAGTCTCGTAGGGAAAATGGGTTTCCATCAATGGCAGGGCTACTGGGGTACCGCCAGTCACAGTACGGGGCCTAGATCACCGTACCGAGGATCACTCCCGATCCCCTGCAACACAAGGCCGGACCCATCCGGACCCATCCCTTACTGGATAGGTCCGAACAAGACAACCCCGCAGTTGTGGCCAACAACTTCCCACACAGCCGAATATATAAGGGACTTCTAGACAGGGGTAAATCTCACTCTCAAGTGGGGGCTACCCACGAAGCCTTGCTGCACCTCCCCTGTTTTAGCCATTCCCGGTTGATGAGGCTTGAGGCTACGATTACCTTTATAAAGAACACATCTCTTAGAATGCTCATCGTCCTCTTGACGATGATCTGAAAGCATTCAATCCATACAAGTTCGTTTCGGGTTCGAACGAAACCGAAGGCATTATTTCGTTACACTCATTTTGGAATCACCCTCAGAGTTAACGACAACAACCCTTGCATTCTAAAACTCCATCTCGATCCTTACTTGAGATGTCACGAACCAAAGTTTAACTTGGATCGATGTGGTTTTCGGAAAATCAAATTTGATTCCCGATTCCGGTCTCATCGAAATCCAAACGTGTCTTAAAGGCCAAGTTGTTTAAAGATTTAAACAATTCAATTCAGATTTAAACATAGCATCACACAGCATTATCAACAGATAATAACCAAAATTTATCACAGATATTCAATATCTTATCACAGAGTATATCAACTATCATTCAACAGATATCAACCATATTCAGATATTAATTCAAACAATCATTTACAAGCAAGCACTACTTAAATTCATATTATAATTAATTTAATTAATTTAAATTAAATTAATTACTTAAGAATTATCACTTAATCTTGCTTAACCAAACATTAATTAATTAATCACAATCATTTAATTAATTAACCACCTCTTAATTATCTCATTATTAATTAAATACTACTTAATTAATTAATTACTATAATTATTTGTTAATTAAACTTTGATTAAAAATTAATCATTCCTTAATTGGTTATTAATTAACCCTTAATTTATAATTAATTAACCTTAATTAATTCTTAATTACCTTAATTAATTCCTAATTAATCACAAATTAATTTATCTTAATTACCTAATTAATTATTCATTAATTAACCTTAATTATTTAATTAATTAAATATTAACCCATAATTAATTTACAATTAATTATAAATTAATTAATGTTTAATTACTTAATTAATTAACTCTTAATCAATTAATTAATTAACTTCTTAATCACTAATTTATTAATCATTAATCATTTAATTAATCAATTATTAATTACTTATGAATTAACCTTAAATTAATTAATTAATTAATTAGTAACCTATTAATTGTTATTTAATTTAATCCTTAATTACCTATTAAATAATTCATAAGTAATTAATTAAATCTTAAAATTAATTAACCTAAATTAATTAATTCCAACTCTAATTCTTAATTAATTAAAATAACTTTAATTTCAAATCTAATTAACTTTCAAAACAAACAATTTTCATTCATCACTTAAAAACTTTTACATGTTTAAATATTCAATTCATTAAAACTAATTACCTTTGAAAAAGTTAGATTTAAAAAAAATGTAAAATCATTTCAAACTTCAACAAATAAAATGTGAAGTACTTTTGAAACAAAATATTTGACATTTAAAAAGTGGTGAAAATATAAAGTTTAAATTTAAACTTAAAACTAATTTTAGATTTAAAACAAGTTTAAAGCTCGATTCACTTACTTAGTTAAACTCGACAAAAACTTCAACTAATATTAACTCCATACTCCACCTCATCTCTTCCCTACTCTCCTCATTCTGCCTGAACCCAAACAACACACAACAGCATACACAACCCCGAGCGCACTCACGAAATTACGGCCTAAAACACGAGCGTTGCTTCGAGGAAAACCCACGCGCACGCAAACAACTCCACTGACACAACCGCTACCTCGTGCACATGCACGGAGCTCTGACACCTCCATCACCGCCGCCGACCATTCGCGCAAACCCCAAATCCATCCTCGACCCACAATCCAACTCCAGAATTCGACAATTCGAATTCGAACAAAATTTGGGTGTTCGAACCCAAAATTTCAAACTGCAGACGCCTGGAAAACCCCATCACCCACGGCAATGCCGACCACCATTCGCCTCCCCACTTCGACCATGCACTTGCAACATCCAAACACAACTCCACTTCAAACCCCATGAAGCTCGATCATCTCTACGCTTCACGCGATCAAAAATCTCAAACTCGGAAAACACAGAACCCAAACCATACATATTCAAATTCCCCATTCTATGTTGCATAATAAATTCAAACAGTATTTTTCTAGTGTTATGCATCATTAAACAAAGCTTCAATTCAAATTTCAAAACCTATAATCAATCCAGTCACGAGAATTTGAAGAAAGCCCCAAATTCAGTAAATTTCAAAATTCAATTTCAATTGTAAGTTAAAAATTCTTATTTCAATTTTAAAATTCATGATATGCATTATAGATTCAGGATATGTATTTGATTCATTAAAATTCAACAAAATTTACATGCTATAATTTTTTTTTTACTGCATCTACTTTCTGCAGTTTTTTCCTAAACTGTTTCATATACATATTTAATTTAACACTTAAATCATGTTGAGTTTAAACTCCACACTTGATGATATCAACTCACTATCACCTTGCTAAATTTAAATTTGAAGATTTGTTTTAGAAATCTACTCTGTACTTGAATTTACAGAGGAGTACAATTTACTTTTTAAACATGCACAACAAAAATTTAAAACTTGAAAACAAATACTTCACAAAATAATTGACATACAAGCATTACATCACTAACATTCAACATACAACATTTCTATACTTTAGGTTTGATTTAAGAATTTACTCACCTGTTTGTGTTATGAAGATTCAAACTGCTGGAAAAATATATGAACTGCAGATCTTAAAAACTGAAGTCACTTGATGTTGTTGCTTTGAAGATGCCTCAAACTTGAATTAATAGATGATAAAAACTTGAGATTGTATGAGAATTTGGTTGAAGATGTAAAGATTAAAGAAGTTCAGATTTTGAAAAGGATGAATGTAAAATTTCTTTTAATAAAATGAGAAAATATGAAAGAATGTCTTTTAAAAAATTGTTTTATAAAATTTAAAGAAAAGAAAACCTAAATTATGACACTTGTCACAAAAATGCTTAATTTTCTAACACATGTTTATTAATATGGTTTAAATGTTTAACATGTGTAAATTCATGCAAAAAGAATTTTAAATGTTTTTCTTAATTGGTTTTTCTTATATAAGTTTATATTTTAAATTCCTATAAAATCAATTTCCTTTAAAGAATGAAGAATATTACTTAATACTCAAAGTAAAATTAAGAATAAAAATTGACATATTTTAAATCTTTTAATTTATCAATTCAAACACAAATTAAATTTTAAAATACAATTCAAAAATCAAATTTGATATGAATAGAATTTTAACACGTTCATTTCCTTATATATGTATTGGTTTTAAATTAGAATAGATGTATATTTACAATTCATTTATTTGCTGTTGAATAAAATAACAAATTTATCAAATTAAATTGGTTTATTATATAGATTATCATATTTAAATTGGGTGTGAAATTCCGAGATATCACAAAACAATCAATCATCAAAATTCACATTCGAAGACGTGAATAAAATCCGAAGAAATCGATTACGGAATCCATCGAAATGGATATTCCCAAAAATGACGAAGAAAATGTCATCAAAGTCAATAATAAATGATAACAACAAAAAGGGAATCAACACGAATCGATTAAAGTTGGAAATTCAAGCTAAATAGGCAAAAGACTGCAGAATAAGACGTCTGAAATCAAGGATTCAGACGTCTGAATCTGGAAAATAAAATATTTTCCAAAACAGAATTCAGACGTCTAAATCCTTGATTTCAGACGTCTGAAATAGGCACTTTTTAGCCTATTTCCTTTCTTGTTCCAAACGAACCAATTCAGACGTCTGAATCTGGAAATAGAAATCTTCCCAGAATAATATTCAGGCGTCTGAATACTATGTTTCAGACGTCTGAAACTGGGCTTCAGGGCATTCCCTGAACCTAGGCCAAAAATGGCCAAATGGATACCGGAAGCGATCGATCGAGCGACAACGACTGAGGATTTATGCCAAGCGACAACCCAGCCTTAACGGCTCTTCGATATGCCTCAAATATCAATGTCCAAATATCCATAAAAGGATTTTCATAGATTTTGATTTCAAAACACCAAAAATTGGAATATACACCAAATCAATCCAAACTAAAACCAATTGCACAAGAATAAGTGTTAGGAATTCATACCTAACAATCGAAGATAATTATAGACAAAGATGTGAGATAAAAATCTCACCTTTGAACCCAAACAAATGAAGAAGAAGCTTGAAAGCAAAGGGAGAATCAACCACTCTTCAACACAACTCAAACGAGCTTGAATCTATGCTCAAAAAGAAGAACATTCCCAAAGTTAGGTTTAGGAATTTCTCAAATTCAAGAGAGAAGGAGTTGTAGAAGATGAAGAGAAGGCTTACCAATGGGTTCTTCTATTAGTTTGGAGCTAGAGCTTGATTTGCAAAAGAATACTAGGGCTTGATTTTCAATTTCCCATTCCACTCTCCATTGTTAAAAAAGCTTGAGTATTAGGAAAATTGAAAGGAAGTAAATGAAGAGGAGAGGTTTGGGACTGAATACATAAGTGGAGTTATTGGGCTCAGCCCAAACCAAAGCCCTAAGTAAAAAGTGGCAAAATTACTCTAACTCCAAACATATCAAAGTTTATACTCAAAAAGATCGCAAACGGCGTTTTGAACTCAATGGAAGTGGACCCGAGTCCTAATTCGACCGTATGCAAAAAGTAGCTTTTCGAACTAAATTCCGAGTATCGACAAAATATTTAAATAAAATATTTAAATATAAAAATCGACAAGTATGCGGGTTGTTACAGACTCCCCTCCTTAAAGAAATTGCGTCCTCGCAATATTTAAGAAGAAGATATATAGTAACAACCACGAGAGCGTATTCAACACAAAAGAAATCTGAAATAAAAGGTTCACCTTAAAGAGCGCGGGAAAGTAAGTCCAGATGTGTTCGCTCGATGAACTCTCTAGATTCCCAAGAACAATCCTTAGGATTTGAAGACCATTGAACTTTCACAAGCGGGACATCTTTATTTCGAAGGCGTTTGACCTCCGAAGCAATAATTCAAATAGGATGCTGCTCATAAGTTAAATTAGGCGGAACTTCAATCTCTTCCACAACACCGGGCTCAAGAATAGAATCGGAATCTCGAAGACATTTTCGTAATTGAGAAACGTGAAACACATCATGCATGGCAAACTGAGCCGGTAATGAAAGGCGATAAGCCATGGAACCAATACGTTCAGTGATAGGAAATGGCCCAATATATCGAGGTGCTAACTTTCCCGACCGACTAAAACGTTCAACACCTTTCATAGGTGAAACACGAATAAAAACAAGATCTCCAACAGAAAATTCTAATCTCTTTCTTCGATTATCGGCATAGGATTTTTGTCTACTCTGGGTTTCTTTAATCTTATGTCGAATAAGTTCAATCTTTTCTGTGGAATCACGAATAAAGTCTGGACCTAAAACCAGCTTCTCACCGGCCTCAAGCCAACAAGAAGGAGATCGGCATGGCCTTCCATAGAGTGCCTCGAAAGGTTCCATACCAACACTAGATTGGAAGCTATTATTATAGGAAAATTCAATAAGAGGAATATGATCTTCCCAGCTTCCACCGAAATCAAGCACACAAGCACGAAGAAGATCTTCAAGAGTTTGATTCACACGCTTGGTTTGTCCATCGGATTGGGGGTGATAAGCGGTGCTAAAATTAAGCTTCGTTCCTAAAGCTTTTTGAAGACTCTTCCAGAATCCACTAGTAAACAATGGATCACGATCGCTGACAATAGAAGTAGGAACTCCATGCAATTTAACAATTTCTTTGATAAAAAGTTTGGCCAAAAGAGGAACTTTCGGTTAGACCGAACGGGAATAAAATGGGAAGATTTAGTAAGTCTATCAACAATCACTCATAAGCTATCATGACCCGAACGAGAACGGGGAAGGCCATCAATAAAATCCATGGTAATTTGGTCCCACTTCCAAATTGGAATTTCTAAAGGTTGCAATAACCCACCGGACCTTTGATGTTCGGCCTTAACGAGTTGGCAAGTCATGCAACATTTAACGAAGTTAGCGATGTCAAGTTTCATTCCCTCCCAATAATAAAGTCGCTTCATATCCGCATACATTTTACTACCACCGGGATGAATGGTAAATTTAGAACGATGGGAATCTTCTAAAATATCTTTTCGAAGATCACTAATATTTGGCACGATAAGACGACCAAATTTCCGAATGCCCCTACGAGAATCAATATCAAAGTCTTTCAAACGTTCAATATCAATTATATCCTTAAAATTTTGGCCAAGAAGAACCAAGTCGGGATCTAGCCTTTGAGCTTCAAGAATGCGGTCTAAAAGAGAAGGATGAGCCTCAAGGCTACATAAAACAAATGATGAGCATAAATCAGATACGCGGTCTCGAATCTCACAAGTGGATAAGATCTCGAGATCGTTCCATTCAGATATCATCATAGAAACAACTTCTTGTTGCTTACGGCTAAGAGCATCGGCGACACGATTACCCTTACCGGGGGTATAAAGAATATCAAGATCATAAGGAGCAAGGAACTCGAGCCAACGTTGTTGACGCAAATTAAGTTCCTTTTGAGAAAATAAATACCTCAAAGACTTATGATCGGTATAAAGAACAAATTTCTCTCCTAAAATATAATGACGCCAAATCCGAAGAGCGAAAACAATAGTCGCGAGTTCTAAATCATGTGTGGCATATCTAGTCTCGGCCGGCTTTAATTGCCTACAAGCATAAGCAATAACACGTTCTTTTTGCATAAGAACGGCACCCAAACCAATGCGACTAGTATCGGTATAAACAATAAAACCTTGGTTTCCATCGGGAATCACAAGAATAGGAGCATCGGAAAGGAGTTCCTTTAATTTCTGGAAAGAAGCTTCACATTTGTCCGACCAAACGTATTTAACACCTTTCTTTGTTAAGCTAGTGAGAGGCACGGCAATTTTAGAAAAGTCTTTAATAAAACGATGGTAATATCCCGCCAATCCGAGAAAGCTACGGATTTCAGTCACACTCTCAGGTATTTTCCGATCTTGAATCGCTTCAATCTTTGAAGGATCCACGGAAATTCCGGATTCGGAAATAATATGACCGAGAAACTTTACACGAGATTGCCAAAAATGGCATTTAGAAAATTTTGCTTTTAAATGATTACTCCTAAGAGTTTCAACACAATCCGAAGATGCTTTTCATGTTCCTTCTCGGTTTTTGAATACATAAGAATGCCATCAATGAAGATGAGAACAAATCGATCGAGAAAATCTTTGAAAACTCGATTCATAAGGTCAATGAAATAAGCTGGAGCATTCGTTAAACCAAATGGCATAACAAGCCATTCATAAGATCCATAACGGGTACAGAACAATGTCAAAGGAATGTTATCCTCAGCAATACGAAGCTGATGAAAACCGGTAGCCAAGTCCAATTGTGAAAAGACTCTAGCACCGCTAAGTTGGTCAAATGGATCATCAATCCGAGGTAAATGATATTTATTTTTGGTAGTAAGATCATTGAGTTTGCGGTAGTCAACGCAAAGTCTAAGTGTACCATCGGATTTCTTCACGAAAATAGCCGAAGCTCCCCAAGGCGAGGAACTAGAGCGAATAAATTGCTTCGTCACCAATTCGGATAATTGTTTGCGCATCTCTTCATTCTCCTTATTAGACATGCGATAAGAAGGACGAGTAATAGGTTAAGCTCCAAGGATAAGATTAATTTTGAACTCAATTGCTCGCTTAGGTGGCAATCCTAAAACGGGCTCACATACGTCGGAAAATTCACGAACAACGTGAATAAGAGCGATGACATCCTCCTCATCATCATTATCGTCATCATGAGGATTTAAAGAATATAAAGATGCAATCAAAGAAGAATCCGAATCTTTAAGAATAATAGAAATCTTCTTTACAGATTGCGGGTGTCAGAGATAAATAGTCCACTCGGGACATAGGATGTGAGCTTCATAACGGTTAAGCCAATCCATTCCCAAAATCATTCCAAAGCCTAAATAACGCATGACATGCAAATCGGCTAGGAAGGAAAAATTGCATAAAATAATCTCCACATCTTTACAAAGCAAACTAAGAGTTGCGGATCCACCAACCGGATTCACAATTCTTAAAGAAGTCATTAAAACAACAACACTTAAAGAAAAGTTATCGACATGTTCCTTTGATATAAAAGAGTGGGATGCACCCGTATCAAAGAGAACTCGAATAGGTTGATCACGAAATATAATAATACCATCAAGTATAGAATGAGATATATCTTGATCACGAGATGTGTTGCCAGGGGCTTGAGCAACATTTAACTTTCCCTCCTTCCTATTTTGAAGTTTGGGACATACATGCATAAAATGGTCCGGGCTTTTATAATAGCGACAACGATGGGGCTTTGAACACTTGTTCGCAAAATGGTCTCTGGAACCACAGTTAAAGCATTTCCCTTCAGTAGAGGAAAAAGTCTTCGCAGCAGGAGTTGCTTGCTTACCCTTTTGTTGGGATAAGGGCCTTTGAATTTACTGGGCCTCTTTTTGTTATTGAAGTTGGGTTTGGAAGCTACTACTTCAACATCACTTTCTTTATCAGCCTCTTCCAAACGAAGAGCAATATCTATAAGTTGGTCGAAAGGAACTTCTAACTTTAGAAGTAAAGGCTTCTTGATGCTTTTGTTTAAGCCATAAACGAACCTCTGGTTCTTCTTCAATGGGGTGTTGATGTATTCAACCCCATATTTGGAAAGCGACTCAAAGGCTGCGACATAATCAGTCACAGAGGACTCACCTTGAACAAGGTCTATAAAGCGTCGAGCCAGAGTTACCTTCTCTGCGTCTGGTACAAATTTTAACTCGAAGCGTGTCCGGAATTGGTCCCAGGTGAGATCCTCTTCATTAACCTCAGAAACAAGAAGTTCGTACCAGTCCAATGCTCTCTCTTGGAGCATACTGGAAGCCACCTGAACGCGGTGAAGATCGACGAGATTCATGCGAATGAAGATTCGATCGAAGGTCCTCAACCAAGCCTGGACCTCGATGATAGTTTTAGAACCTTTAAATGGCTTCCCACCCAGGTTGGTGTAATCATTGCACAAACGTGCAAACCCAGATTTAGGTTGAGTAGGTTCCGGATTAGAACCAGCTGCTTAAGCATTCGTGACAAGGTCAAGATGTTGGTGGGTAGCCATAAAAACTCCATCTTGGGGTGGAGCACTAGATGGTCCAGCTCTGGGACGACCTGGTCTAACCATTTCTCTTTCTTAAGAAAGAAAGAAGAGAAAGAAGAAGATTATTCACTAATGAATATCAAGCAATCTTGCTAGATAAAAAAAGGAATCATAAAGGATATAGGATGAATCGGTACGACGACTCAAATTAATCCTAAGACATAACTCCTAAGGTGGACTTAGGACGATGATCCTTGTTAAGTTATTCTACATTGTTCCGAAGTTTGGCTTTGATACCAAGCTGTGACGCCCCTTCTCTATACCCACGCTAGCCAAGGACACTATGGGGCAATGCCGTCAACTAGCGCGGAGAATAAGGCTGTTGAGGAGCGACCATCCATGCAATGGCTTTGGGCGAGCACCGCTATGTCGGATAGTATAACGCATTTGATTTCAAGAGGAAATCCGACACACCGACACAAACTCAAAGCTACTACACAGTGGCTATAATAATCTTTGGAAACAAACATAGAAATAAGCATAACACAAATCAGACACAGACATCCATATCACAAAGGCGGAAGAAGATATAAATATATAACTAACACATGAAAGTGTACTTCAGAGTAGTGGTCAAAAAGATCCACAATAATACAAAAGAATAGCAACACATGCTATACAAAAGAATACAACTACGAATCTATATCTCAAGTGTATACAACAAAAACTGCTAATCTAAATAGTTAGCCAAAAGTCAGAGTAATGAATCCCTGGGGAGAAGTCAAGCAGAAGCACCTGTAACATCTCGGTCTGACCCGAGTATTATTTATAAGATAATAATAAACGGATCAGTCTAGCTATAAATATCAGATGACATGATATAAAGTAAAAGGTATGTCATAAACATAAAATATCCATAATGGCATACTACTATAAGCATGCAAATGATGATCAACAAAAGATCGTTCAATACCACAAGAATCTTCACAAAGATCCAAAAAGGGTTTCATACCCAAAACTTGTATTCACAACAAGTCAATGACACACGAATTCACCAATGCACAAAAATTGATAAATCATATCATTGAAAATCACTAAAATTGGTGAAGCATAAATTCCAAAATTCAACACACGAAATCCAGAAATCATAAAAAGGGGGAGGCCTATCACACGAACGGGAGCATGAAAACTCACCAACATATGTATCACACAAACGGGACGCTATCTCATGGTAGCTAGCCATTAATTTTTGACACACGAACGGCCCGACGACCATGGGGCACTACCTCACATGTGTGAGTCGAAATCACACAGAAACGGGGTTTAGTCTCCCTCGCAGACAAAGAGACATCGCACAATTGCTAGTCTAAATCACAAAAATGACCGTCAAGGATCATCAAGAAGTGTTAATTACACTAAGTTAGTAAATATAAAAGTTTAGCTTCATGTCCCATAACCACTTGCTTAACTTAAATATTTACGAACAAACTGTAAATCTTCACTAGAAAATTATCACAAAAGATTCAATCGAACAAGTCCAAGAATTAAGCGACGAAGCAAACGCAAGCATTTCATACCACTTGTTTTACTAAGTCGTTTAACTAGATTTCTCACCCGAGTGAAGTAAAGGTTTGTATATACTAGTAGATTGGAAAACGGTTTAAGAAACGAGCTTTGTAATAAAATAGTGTTGAAATCATTTTGATGAAAGAGTTTTGATATTTACTAGTAGTATTGAAACCTTTATATTTTTAAAGTGACAAATCATAGAAATGATTGTAGAAACAATCAATCATCAAAATTCACATTCAAAGACGTGAATAAAATCCAAAGAAATCGATTACGGAATCCATCGAAATGGATATTCCCAAAAATGACGAAGAAAATGTCATCAAAGTCAATAATAAATGATAACAACAAAAAGGGAATCAACACGAATCGATTAAAGTTGGAAATTCAAGCTAAATAGGCAAATAGGCAAAAGACTGCAGATTCAGACGTCTGAAAGCAAGGATTCAGACGTCTGAATCTTGAAAATAAAATATTTTCCAAAACAGAATTCAGACGTCTGAATCCTTGATTTCAGACGTCTGAAATAGGCACTTTTTAGCCTATTTCCTTTCCGGTTCCAAACGAACCAATTCAGACGTCTGAAATGATATATTTAGACGTCTGAATCTGGAAATAGAAATCTTCCCAGAATAATATTCAGACGTCTGAAACTGGGGTTCATGGCATTCCCTGAACCTAGGCCAAAAATGGCCAAATGGATACCAGAAGCGATCGATCGAGCAACAACGACTAAGGATTTACGCCAAGCGACAACCCAGCCTTAACGGCTCTTCGATACGCCTCAAATATCAATGTCCAAATATCCATAAAAGGATTTTCATAGATTTTGATTTCAAAACACCAAAAATTGGAATATACACCAAATCAATCCAAACCAAAATCAATTGCACAAGAATAAGTGTTAGGAATTCATACCTAACAATCGAAGATAATTATAGACAAAGATGTGAGATAAAAATCTCACCTTTGAACCCAAACAAATGAAGAAGAAGCTTGAAAGCAAAGGGAGAATCAACCACTCTTCAACACAACTCAAACGAGCTTGAATCTATGCTCAAAAAGAAGAACATTCCCAAAGTTAGGTTTAGGAATTTCTGAAATTCAAGAGAGAAGCAGTTGGAGAAGATGAAGAGAAGGCTTACCAATGGGTTCTTCTATTAGTTTGGAGCTAGTGCTTGATTTGAAAAAGAATACTTGGGCTTGAGTTTCAATTTCCCATTCCACTCTCTATTGTTATAAAAGCTTGAGTATTAGGAAAATAGAAAGGAAGTAAATGAAGAGGAGAGGGTTGGGACTGAATGCATAAGTGGAGTTATTGGGCTCAGCCCAAACCAAAGCCCTAAGTAAAAAGTGGCAAAATTCCTCTAACTCCAAACATATCAAAGTTTATACTCAAAAAGATCGCAAACGGCGTTTTGAACTCAATGGAAGTGGACCCGAGTTCTAATTCGACCGTATGCAAAAAGTAGCTTTTCGGACTAAATTTCGAGTATCGATAAAATATTTAAATAAAATATTTAAATATAAAAATCGACAAATATGCGGGTTGTTACAGAACATGTTTCACGTAGTAATTTCATCATATGGAGAAGTTAGCTTTTAAAATCACCTTATTTCAAATTGAATTTAATTAAATTGGTTTCAACGCGTTACGAGCCGATACGATCAAACAATAAGTCCGATTGCAACAAAACTTGAAATCCTATAATAATTTACTACTACGAATCCAATGAACTGGTTTCGTTGAAATCCGAGATAGTGGCCAAAATGGCCAATTTCATGTTAATTAACTAAATTATTATTTAATTGATTAAATCATTTTTAATTTCATATTTAATAACTAACAATTTTCATCATTTTTGATTACTGGGACATTTGAAATAATTTAAAACAAATTTACACATCCATCCAGTGTCAAATATTACACTAATTATAGTGTTCAACTTCAACTATAATTAGATCCAGTTAGTTATATTTTAATTCCAACAAATTGACTAAATTTGGTTTCAATCTTTTATTTAATCATTTATTGTCAAATGGGTAAAACAAACACTAGTTTACATTTTATTACCTCAATAGTCTACAGTTATTGCCTTAATTCACATTAACAGAACATTTAATTACATTTAATGTAATTTATTTCAAATTTGATTTCAACAAGTTAAAGAAATAGGTAACAGATAACAATTGTCACCTTTAGATTAATTTAATCTCATTTGTTAGTTGATTGTCTACATAAATGTCATAGTTATTTGCATAACACAAACTTTTATTCAGTTACAATTTATTACACACTATTTCATTAATTAATACAACATTTAAATTATCAATTACTCCTCTAATCCAATTATCAATTAATATACACATTATTATAATTAATTTTCAATCTATAACCAATTATAACACTTTTAATCATTTCAATTAATTGGACATACATTAAAGTAGTTACCAATTACTTTAAATTAATACTACTATATTTCATTCTAGTTAAATTATTATTATTAAATCACAAATTTTATTTCTTTGAATATTAAATCATAAAACCTTATTATATTAACTATTTTTAATTATTGAAAATTACGGGTTGTTACACTCTCCCTCACTCAAAACTTTTCGTCCTCGAAAAGGGAAAAGGAGGGATAAAGATTTAATATATATCTCATTTAAAATATTGAATTTATAAACAATCAATTTTAATAATTAAATAATTCAAATACAATATCAGCTTATAAACAATTAAATCCTTTATATTTAAGTTAATAAAAGTTTGAAAAACATTTCACGAATTTTTTCTAAGTTCAAAATTCATGGAAAATTTTGGCAAAGTCTCCTTTTTACGGAGAGGTCTGGGAGAAATAATAATATCAATAATAAAAATATATATCACATATTTCAAAAAAAGATATCCCAAATCATGTGAAAATAATATTATATCGCTATAAAACTATAATCCAGAAATGTACCTATTTGTCGGGCAAACAACGGCTATTTATGAAATCAAAAGCAATAGTTATTGCTTCCGTAAACCTGTATTTCACTTATACAATCCAAAGAGGTTAATAATTAAGTAAAAGAGAATTATTTAATTTGTTTCAACTAATAAAAACAAAAGAATCACAACATAACAATAATTATTCGTAAACAAACAATACGAACATCATTTTCAACAAAGAAGACAATCATCCCTCCATAACAATCAAAACAAAGGGTTTGTTCAGGTTAAGAAACTTTTAGTCATATAGAATGATAAATAAAATACTATGTATAACATACATCTAACAGTCTTAGATAAAACTTAACAGATTATTTATACATCCTAAATAATTTAAACTATCACTTCTCGAACATCCATAAGCCAGACAAATAATAATTTAAAATAATATTTAAGTTTTATTCTTATTACTTTTTTTGCACATTATTTAATATTCATTTTCATTTGATTCTACAATGTTTATTTAATTACTTTACATTTATCACTTACAAAACTCATTTTCCATTCATTTATACAGTACCATTTTTCTTCTTTCACTACATTACATCCAATCTCTTACATGAGTTATTTTCATTTCAATTATTTAGATTATCCATTATTATGTAAGTCTCTTTACATTTAATTCACCCTTAATAGATTATTTCTTTTCCAGATTCATTCTTCCATATATATATATATATATATATAGTATTAACAAATATTAAATCCATTTCTAAATCATTTTAATGTTTTCTAAAGTTATAATCATTCAATTAATATAGTACTAGCTTTAATTACAAACGGCTTCATTAACTTAAGTCTATAATTATTTACTTACATTATTCACCTTTTATTATTCAATCTGATCATAAATAGCTTAAAATGTTAACTTAAATTTATAATTATTTAATTATAGTGTCCACTTTTCTATAAAAATTTATTACTAGCTATTCCAAATTATTAACTTATGTTTATAACAATTTAAAACATCAGAATTCTTATTTATAGAAGTAATTCCATTAAACAATTTCATTGCTTAAGTTTTATTTGTATAATATTCTATTACATATTCTTATTAAAATTTCAAATTTATATTTGGTAAGTTATAAGTGTGTGTGTGTGTGTATATCCTTTTAGAGTGTAATTGAATGTTACACAAGTTCATCTTATTCATTTAGTAAATAAAATGTTCAATAGTTATCATTTCTCATTTTCACATTCATTTGATTTCCAGTTTACAAAATTTCAATTTCTTATAATTTCATTAATCACTTAGCCTCTTGTTTCTAATTACACATATTAAAAGTTTCCAATTATTAAAATAGCCAAGATTTTATTTCATTATAATAATTGAAATCTCCAATTTTCAAAAACTTAATAACTAAATACCGGGTTCCTTTTCAATGATTTTAAAATAATGATATATATGTAATCATATCTTTTATATATATCAAATCATATTTGGAAATTAAAATTAAGATTTATTTATCAAAACAATTGTGTAGTAAACTGCTATAGCCCATTTTGAAACTCGAAAATGAACGTCGATGATGCGTGCACTCATCACCAAAATTATTTTCCAATGACAGAGAGGGGAGTATAGAACTTATTTCCTTCTAAAATACCTTTGAACTTTTCTTTCATACCATCTTTAAATATTTATATCAGAAAATACTCCTAAATAATACTGATATTATATTTCGAAATCTTTTGAAAGAAATTTCAAAAATCTCGAAACTTAAGTTCTAAAATTTCAATTTATATTCATTTTATTTGTAAATTTTATTTCACAACCAACTATTCATGGAATTTCACATCCTAACAAACAATTATATCACATCCAATTATATTGCTTTGAAAATTATTCTTTTATATACAAAGTATAAAACTAGGCAAAATAATTTCATTTACCATATTTCAAAGCAATATTGTGTTAGTCTGCCCTATTAAGTGTTTAGAAATCCTTATCGTTGCCATAACATCCTATGTACCGACCGGAATATGTAAATACCCAACAGAACAAATTAACACAATACAAAACCTTTTATAATACTGACAAATACGCTCTCTCATATATACACTCAATGACCCATTCTAGGGTATTACTACCCCATCTTTAATGGGTCCCCCACAAAGCTAAGATTACCACTAAACCAAAGCTCTAATACCAAATGTAATAACCCAACTTAGTGCCAAAGAAGACACACGTGTCAGACTCAAACCATCCAAAAGAGAAGATTGTTATGGGGTAAATAAGAAAAAGAAAAGAAAGAAATAAAACAAATACAGAATCTCACAGCGGAATAACAAAATACAATAATCAAATAATAGTTCGTGAAGTTGTAAACTTGTTTTACAAATACACTTGATTATTCTTTTATAATACAGAACCAGAGTTACATATAATAGTAATAACTAAATAAATGTAGTGGAACAACATGATGCAATGGAATAAACACAATTAAATAATTATAGTGTTAAATCTTCATCTTCATCCTCCAGAAAAGCAGTCTTCAATACACCAAAAAGCTTAGACTAAGCCGAATGAATTAAAAAGACAAAACACTCAAGTCAGAACTAAAAAATCTTATGTAAGTTAAATCAATAATAAAAACATGAGTGTAACGGCATCAGATATGTTTACGGGGTTTGACATCTCCTATCCAGTGTCTAACGTGAGTGCAATAGCTTAAGATATGTTCGAGATTACATCTCCTAAGGATCTGTTAAACTATCTACATACATAGTACAATACGATATTATAATAGTGTGTACAGTAAAGTAAAATATTAAAATAGCGTTAAGGCTCTACCCATATCCCTCTTAACATATTTTATATAATGTCGTAGTCTATACAGTACTGTAACTCCACCGTTACTAGTAGGCTATCAGGGAGCAATCCATAGGTGCGACACAAACCAAACTCGTAGAAGACATGATAGGGCATGTGAACACGGCACTCGAGGCAATGCCAGGGTAGGACTCTACCGTTTTGCAGAATCGAGCTGGTGGTAACGCATAACAGCTACTACCGCCCACCTCGGAACACACTCCCGTTATCAAATCGAGGGTGGTCACCAAATCAATCACAAAGTCATAATATGGTATCGAAGAAGCATGTCTGATCGGAGGAATGACCTCACTTGGCCTAGGTATAGCTCTTGTTTTAGTCACATCTAAGCTGACTCACAGGAGTCAGGGCTACGTACATACCTTGTACAGAATCGTTCACTAAACCATCCTACTTCATTCTGGAATCTCCAACACGTACATAGTTGTTAAAGTGGTTTTCGGTATTGGCTAAGAGTATGACAATATTCGATCCCGATCTTTTTAACAACCAACCGGTTATTTCACACCCGATGGTTCTTTTAAATTTCCAAAACCGTTTCATAATTGATATCAAAATATCATATTCAGTTCAAATCATATCACTTTCGAAATCATAATTTCAACATAGGTTAAACCCTCATTCTGAAACCAACTTATTTACTCAAAATATGTTATTTAAATCCCAACTTAGGTTATTACATCATTTAACCATACTTTCTTTTAAATCAAGGATTTCAATATGACCACTTCCACTTTACAATTTATAATTTAGAAAATCGTATAGTTTAAATAGTTTAGTATAGTTTGAAAATATAATTTAAATGGTTTGAAACACTTTAAAATAATTTAAAAACTTAGTTAAAATAGTTTAAATAGATTTGAAATAGTTTTTGTAGAAATAAAATAGATTAGATAAATTTAAAATAGGTTAATTAGATTTAAAATAGATTAAATATATTTAAAAAGATTAAATAGATTTAAAATATTAAATAGATTTGAATAGATTAAATACATTTAAAACAAATTAAATAGATTTAAAATAGATTAAATAGATTTAAATAGATTAATAGATTTAAAATAGATTAAATAAATTTAAAATAGATTAAAATAGGTTAATTAGTTTAAAATAGGATAAAATAGTTTAAATTGGATTAAATAGATTAAATTTGATTAAAATAAATTAAAATGGTTTAAATTGATTAAATATTTTAAAATATTTTAAAATAGATTAACTTAGTTTAATAGTTTGAATAATTAGAATTTATATAACATTTTTAAAGTTAATATTAAAATAATAAATTTGAAACTAACATCAAATTTAGCTATTTCTTTCATTTCAACAAATCTGGACCATATCCAGATTTCAAATCAAAACCCAATTTCAAATCTTGACGTACCAATTTAAGCTATTCCAATTTCAATAGATTTCAATGTTGCAATTCCAAACATCTTCAATAACTCAATTTCGATAAATTTCTTTTATACTATAAATTCAACTTTAGATTTCCAATTTAAACCCTCTAAGCAATTTACTTCATACAATTCCAAATTCCAAATTTAATCTTTTAAACAATTCATTTAACAATTCAGTTCATATAAATCAAATTTATTTCAAAATATCAGTTAACTGAATTCAAAATTTAAAGATTTAAAATCATTTAATTTAACCAATCCAGTGTTCATATAGAATTTTCTACCCTATAATCAAGTGATACATATATTTATCATTTCAATCCGCAAATATTTAAAATTTTAAGGATATTTATTGTTTTAACCCACAATCCCAAAATTTATTTCAATGAAATCGCTTGGGTTTATCGTTCAATCCATATTGATTTTCTTTTATTCTATATGACCGCTCAGGTATGTATCATTTCAACCCATAGGGAACCTGTAGTGTTATAACAATATAAAATATAACATGCAGTCATCCAACATCAACAATCAAATATCCATCACAATCATCATCCAAATCAATCAATAAACATCAATAGATAACTGATTATCAATAATAGATACTAAATTGACAATTTAATTTAATATTAAATTAAACGATGATTAAATGCAATAAAGGTCATATTTAACTGGAATGACAATTTAAATATGTCAAACATTAACTAATCAATTTCTAACCACATCAGAAATTTAATTTAACTAACATTAGAAAATTTTAGTAGTTGTGAGTGGGTTAAAACACTCACCTTTGATTTCAAAATCGATTTGAAATCCAAAATAAGGTCCAAAATTGAACAGTATTAGAATTGAACTAAACTAGAGTCGTGTCGTACGAAATTCTGATACGACCGCAATGGAGAAAACCACGCATGAATCCGAGCTCGTATGCAAAAGTTATTAAGTTTTGAAGCTATACGACTGAAAATAAAAAAATAAAATAAAAAAATCTTACCACATCAGCACCTCTCATCCCAAACACGCAACGTCTTCGTTCGTAAACCCTAACACATGCTACAGTATCGTGCCTGAACCTTAGAAGCTGCTTCCTTCAATCATAATTCGTCACAGCCACGATCTTCTATACCAAGATCAAACACCACCTTTGGCCTCCCCATCGAAGGCCGCACCCACGCCTATAGCGTGATCGCCTCCGCCTGGTGATGGTCGCCGCCGCCGTCTTCATGTGGTTCTTAGGTGAGCTCTGGCCAACTATGCGACAAAGGAAGATATTGATGCGCTCAGCTCGACGACCACTACAAGCTCGTACCCCCTGATCGTTGCTACGACGCAGATCCACCATTGAAAAATCGAAACCCTAATATGAATGGCTACGGTTCGTCCTAAATTTCTGGACAAACAGTTTCGATTTCTAAAAACGAATTTCAATTCTGGGTTACGCTAGTCGAGAGCTTCGAAATGGTGTATAATTTGATATGGTTTGGAAGAGTCTGAATTTGAAATTGGTTTGGATATTGAATTGTAGAATTTGTAATTTATATGTTTACGGCCATTGGAAAGAGGAGATCAGAAGAAAATGTATGTACAGAATAATGGAATAAGAAACAGCTAGGGTTTATAATAGAACTATTTATATTAACAAAGCACGATAAAAAAATAAACACATATCGAATTTGTAGGAACAACGACTAGCGACCTAAAATGCCCGTTCTGACCCCGAACAAAATGGAACATCCCGTGTATCAAAATAGATTTGATATTTTTAAACTCAATGGAATAGGTTTCAAGTCCTAATTCCATCGCATGAAGAAGTTAGCTTTTAAAATCAGCTTATTCCAAATTGATTTCAACTGAATTTAATTAAATTGATTTCAACGCGTTTCGAACCCATACGATCAAAAAACTAGTTCGACCGTTATGAAACTTAAAATCCTATAATAATTCACTACTATGGATCCGATGAACTGGTTTCGTCAAAATACAAGACAGTGGTCAAAATGCTTATTTTCACATTAATTAACTAAATTGTTATTAAATTGATTTAATCGCTTTTTAATTTCAAATTTAACAGCTAACAATTTTCATCATTTTTGATCACTTGGACATTTACAATAATTTAAAACAAATTTACACATCCATTCAGTGTTAAATATTACACTAATTATAGTTTTCAATTTCAACTGTAATTAGATCTAACTAATTATATATATATTTTTGGAAACCAGGGAAACCTGTTCTATCACCACCGACATTGCAGCTCCTGAACAGTAAACCTGGGGGAACACACAATTGGCCTGCAACAACGTGCTCCCAGTTAGACCAGACCTTTCGGTGGCTTGAGCAGTTGCCAGGAATCGAACTCCACACCTCATAGGAGGGAGGCCGTTGCTCTTGCCGACTGCGCTAAATGCGCGGACGCATAACTAATTATATTTTAATTCCAATAAATTGATTAAATATGATTTCAATCTTTTATTCAATCATTTATTGTCAAATAAGGTAAAACTAACACTAATTTACGTTTTATTACCTCAATAGTCTACAGTTTTTGCCTTAATTCACATTAACGTAACATTTAATTACATTTAATGCAATTTATTTCAAATTTGATTTCAACAAGTTAAATAAATGGGTAACAAATAATAATTATCACCTTTAGCTTCAGTTAATCAAATCTGTAAGTTGATTATTTATTCTAATGTTATAATTATTTGCACAACACTAATTTTTATTCAATTACAATTTATTCCATACTATTTCATTAATTAATACAACATTTAAATTATCAATTACTCCTTTAATCCAATTATCAATGAATACACACATTATTATAATTAATTTTAAATATATAACCAACTATAACTTTTTAATCATTTATGTTAATTGGACATACATTAAAGTAGTTATCGATTACCTTAAATTAATACTATTACATTTCATTCCAGTTATATTCTTATTATTAAATCACAAATTTTTATTACTTCCAGTATTAAATCACAAAACTTTATTAAATTAACTATTTTTAATTATCGAAAAATATGGGTCATTGCATGAAAAATCTCCACATTTTTCCTAAGCTATATTTTATGATCCTAGATTTTCGAAAATTGTAAAATTTGAATTTTCATCAATAGATTATTTTATGTTAATTATTTATGGATGAAAACGTTATTTTATTCATAATATATACAAATTAAAATACTAAAATTATTTTGTTTGCAAAACTAAGTTAATTTTGCATTATAAATAATTTTTAATAATTGTTCTCTCTCTTTCTATATATATATTAATCTATATATAAATGTTTTTATGTTCATATGTTATATATAATATTTTTGTACATATATGTGTGTGTGTGTGTGTGTATTGTAACACATATACATGCATATATTTGGACAACATACCTGACATACAAAATGAGCTAATATGTCTGTTGTGATGTAAATCCCAACATCTACATATGGGCATATTATAACTTTCAAGGATTATTATGTTATACATGCACTCAGACACATATATATATGATAAATTTATGCATAAATTAAATCAAATAAAATTAATTTCATATCTTAATATATTTAAAATTTAAATAAAATAAATGATTTTATTTAAATGAAATTTAGAAATGTTCTAATTCAGTTGGACTTCATAGGCCCAATAAAAGATCCAATGGGATAAAATTTGAAAATTCACCCATAACTTCCGCTGCAGGCTAGTCCAGTTTCAACAAATCTAACCAAACCTATAAAAGTTATAATTCATGATAGCCATATTTATTTCATAATTGTATATTAAAAAATATACCAAGGGCGTCGCTAACGTTCCAATCAATCGATGTGCCCTCGTCGATTTCTGTTCTTGTAAACACCAAAGATCATTTACAGTCATAATAGCAACTAGAATGGTATGAACTACATTAATAGCATAGGCATCGAGGGTCATGGTGGCAATCCAACGTATTGTTGAACAAAAAGTAGAAAAGTCAAAATGAGGGAAGTTGAAAAATAAGTGCACAATGTTGTAACAACCCGGGATTTGCATTACCAATTAATAAATAAAAGTTAGGATTCTTTATTTATTTTAATGAAGACTAACAAAATTTATTTGAAAAAGGCTATTTTAATTAAATGGGAAATATGGGATTTTAAAATGAGGATAAAATGTTATTTTTGGAAAGTTAAATATTTTAGGAGAGATTTTAAAATGGGTTCGGATAAGAAAATGAGTTTTATAAACATATATGAACACTTAAACTAATTTTTGGAAACATGTAAATAACTCTCTTCTTATTGGGTTACTAAACCTAGCCCAACCCACCCTAAACCTCCTCTATAAATTATCTCAAACTCTCCTAACCTCATTCGTTCATCCCTAATCAAAACCCTAATCATTTCCTAAAGCTTTCTTAACTAAAATGGCCTCTATCTTCATCTCCTTCTAGTTTTAGCTTATGCAAGTCATTCTACGCAAAGGTAATGCAAATACCCACCTCAAATCCGTTTTTATATCTTTCTAATTTCTGAAATTTATTTGGTAACACATGTTTTATGTGTTTTTTTATCTTATAGCCTCCTAATCATCTTTTGCTAACTTGGGTTGATGCTATAATGGTCTTTGTTGCTTTCTAGAGAGGTATATTGCTAAAAACCTCTTCTAATATGTGTTTAATCATCTTTTGATTTCAGTAATCATTTAGTAACACATGTTTTATTATGTAACATGTGAATCATAGCTCTTTGATCATCTTTGCTTTCATTTTGGGGTGTGCACATAAGGTGCTTGTGATATTGCTTCCTAAGGTAATGCTAAGCTTTGGCCCTTTGTTTCCTTTAATATAGTGTAGTAATCATTGTATAGTAGTTTGTGATTGATATTGGTGAAATTTGATGCCAAAAACCTGGAAAAAACACCCCAAAATCACCAATATCAGCATTTCCAGCTGGCTGGAATGCTTCGGCTTGAAAACAGGCTGAAACAATGGTCTAGGTGCACCAGGGCAGGCCTGGGTTGCACCCAGGCTGCAGCCCGGGCGCAGCAGGCTAGCCCGGTTGGGCTAGCCGGTAGCAGGCCAGCCCTTAGTGGGCTGGCGCGAAAATCCAGCGCGCGGGCACATGGCCCGCGCGACGTGGTGGCAGACGCGGGCCGAAGCCCGCGTCCCCACTCCCCATCCCATGCGGGCTGGGGGCTTGCCGGCCCGTTGGTAGGCGCGGGCCGAAGCCCGCGTCCCCACTCCCCAGCCCAAGCGGGCTGGGGGCGGGTGGCTTGCCCACTCCCCAGCCCAAGCGGGCTGGGGGGGCTTGCCCACTCCCCAGCCCAAGCGGGCTGGGGCTTGCCCACTCCCCAGCCCAAGCGGGCTGGGGGCTTGAGGTTCCTCCCCAGCCCATGCGGGCTGGGGGACTTGCTGGTTCTCCCCAGCCCATGCGGGCTGGGACTTGACCGAACCAGCTGCACCGCATGGTGCAGCCTAGTTCACAGAAACGGGCTGCACCATGCGGTGCAGCCGGTTTCTATGCAATGGGTTGCACCCATTGGGTGCAGCCGGGTTCCGACCCACCGGTTGCACCATTTTGGTGCAACCGAGTCCGGGTTGCACCATTTTGGTGCAATCACTTTAAATTGATTGTTTCTGCAATGAACCTTTAGGCTTCAATTGCTAATCAGAAATTGTCGAATTTTGGTTCACAACTATTCAGAATATTTTCCAACACGAATATTGGTTTTCAGTGATTTTATGATTTATCGATTTCTCTGAGATTTGGCACTAGATTTAGTACACGAGTTTTGTGAACTATTTTAAAAGGATTTTTCACTCCTAAATGGCTTTCGAAATTATTATATAATGTTATTTCTAATTATTAAACTATTTACTCCATAATAGAAAAGTTTTCAAAAGCCGTTTTAAAGTGATTTCAAAATCAATTATAAATCCGTTTCGCACCATTATTTTCTATAATAAAAATCTCACACTCACTTTTTAGCACGTCGAGCGAAGTGGAAAGGTGCTTAAACGGTTTGGAAATCTCCGGCCTATGGAACCGTGTGTATTTTCTTCCCGGTTAATCCCCGACCTATTCGATTGATCGTTTTGACCTTTGGGTCTAGTTTACCGATGATACGAGGTGGACTTTTTATTGTTTGGAGTGTGAGCTTGCTATTGGTTAGTAAACCGTTTAGTGTGAACGTAGGGTATAGGACTCATTGTTAACACTTTATGGGTTCCTCTCCAAGAAGTTTGTGACACATTAGCCTCTGGGCGGCCAGTACTGGACCTCTGGGTCACCACGCCTCGGGGCAACCGTCTCTGGAAACCTGCTCTATGGAGCAGCTTTTCGGCATGTGCCTCTGGGCCTTTATCCTTCTGGGAAGGATCTTGCCGTCTCGCGCGTTCCGCATCTGTGCGAATGATCGATCACAACTCTACAGTACTTGGCAATAACGACTCTGGTCGGTGCACGTGCTATACTTGTATTATCTGACGATTTTTATATCCATTCGAGTACCGACCTTCGGTATTGGTTCTATGGAACCATACGATGTAAGTGCGATTACCTTGTGGATTCAAAGTGTCTCTGGACACTGCTTTTCAGTATTCTATTTCATTGACTTTTCAGTATGTTCCTATTTCTCTTTGGAGCATCGATCTTTGCTTGGGCATTGATTACAGACTCTGGTCACTCTTGGGATTATTGCCTATGGGCAACTTTATATCGCTTTATCTACGCCGATGATATGAGGCGATTTTATTTATTCAACACTTTGGTGTTGATATTCTTTTTAGAGATTGTTACGGTTTATAGATGATCGGGGATCATCATTTTATTCATGTGGTCCATAATACTCTCCTCTTCGGAGAAGTACTGTTTTATTTATGTACTGCATTCTTATATATCTTAGTTATTACCGATTGTTTAGCTAGCCTGACCCGAGTGTTTTCGCTCGGGTCAGACCAAGTTGTTTCAGGTTAGGTCTCTGGACTTTGCTCATGTGCTTCCGCTTGGACATTATCTGCTATGCTGATAGATAGCTCTTTACATTTGTCCACTATTTTGATACTCTGATTATTCAGTCTCTTATGTATATATTTTTGACTCACATGTGTGAGCGGTGGGTTTGTATCCACTTTCTTTACATTTGGACTTGTATTGACGATATGATGTACTTATGCTCTGTGACTGTTCTGTGATGGATATATTATCGTTGTTATTATGTTTGTTATGAATCTATTTTTTTTAGCCATTGTAGTTTCGTTATAAATATCTATTGGATATGTCTAACCACATGAGAAAAGAAAACCACCTATTCGACGTATTCAGTAGTTAGTTATAGCTTGATTACATATAGTCGCTTCCATTATACTCTATTCTCCGTTCTAGTAGACGGTATTACTCCGTAATACTCTTTACTAGATTGGGTCTCGGAGTGGGGCGTTACACTTTGGTATCGGAGCTTGGTTCAGAGCTAAGTATAATAAACACAGAACAGTAACACTTAGTACAATACATCCTAGTATGATTCAAATATTACAATGCCCTTTCCTCATGACATTGGATAGATAAGTTAGGAATATGTTTAGGGATACATTTATATTCCGTAGTATTCCATTTGAATTATCTATCTTTGAATCATGCTTAACTCGTATCTTATCTTATCTTTCAGTATGGTTGGGAGAGGTAGGAACCTCCGTTCTACCGATGCTGGACAGTCCAGCAACCCTCACCCAGAGGGTGTATACATGACCACGGACCAGATCATGGATCTGGTTCGTAACTATCAGTCGCACTCTCAGTCTCCTGCACCAGTTTTTGATGCACCACGCAAGTCTTCTTTTGCTCGTCTATGCAGCGACTTTATTCATCTTGGAGGGAAGCGGTTCAATGGCTCCGAAACTGTTCTTGAGGTCTAGGCATGGATCAGAGTTTGCGAGCGTAATTTCACTCGCATGACCCTTCCTGACCATGACAGAGTTCTTGTTGCTTCTAGCCATCTTGAGGGCCGTGCCTTGGATTGGTACGAGCTCTTTATTTCTGAGACCGCTGAGGCCACTCTCACTTAGGATCAGTTCCGAGAGCGCTTCTTGCTCAAGTTTGTCCCCGAGTCCGAGAAGATACCCTTGCACGCCGCTTTATTGACCTTAAGAAGGGAAGACATCTGTTGCTGACTATTCATCTTCTTTCGAGGCCCTGTCCATGTATGGCCTCGAGTTCATTAGCTCTCCTTATAAGAAGAATCTCAAGTTTGTAGAAGGCCTGAAGAAATATTTGAGGAAACAGCTTATGCTCCAGCTTAAGCTCCCTTTTGATGAGCTAGTTGACGCAGCACTTCACCTTGAAGCGGTGGAGCGTGAGAGAGACAGCGATGGGGATGGTGAGGGTTCCAAAAAACCCCAATCAGAAGTGGGTTCCATTTCAGAAGACTAAGCCTTGGAACAAGAAGAAGAAGACTGGCAGTTCTACTTTTCAGACTCAGCCTCAGACTCGTCCTCAGTCCCAGACTCCTGCTCAGCCTAGTGGGACACGTCCCCCGAAGAAATGCTTCAACTACGGTTCTACAGATCACTTTATTCGAGAGTGTCCCAAACCTCTCTATTGCACCTTCTGCAAGAAGGAGGGACACAGGATCTCCACTTGTCCTACTGCACCTCCTAGATCTGGCAAGCTTAATGCTGCCAAGGTTCCTACATCTTCAGCTCAGCCTCGAGGTACGCATCCTTCCGTTCTCGAAGGTTCTATTTTTTTTCATGGTAGATCTTGTAGAGTTCTCTTTGATACGGGTGCCTCTCACTCATTCGTATCAAAGGAACTAGTTGATACTTTATCTTTGGATGTTACTTGTTTGGTTTCTTCACTAAGGATTGTGAATCCCATTGGCGGATCCACGACCCTTAGCCTGCTTTATGAGGATATCGATATTGATCTTTGTGGATTTTCTTTCCATGCGAATCTGCACGTTATGGAGTATTTGGCCTTTGACATGATTCTTGGCATGGTTTGGCTCGCTCAGTACGACGCCAAAATCATTTGTTCGGAGTGGATATTATTTCTTCGTCATCCTGACTCGTTTGCTCCATTAGCTATTGCTCTTCAGGATATTGGGATTTCTGATATTACTTTATTTGCACTTGATTCACGAGGTGAGGATGTGGACATATCTCGTATTCCTGTTGTTCGAGATTTTCCCGATATATACGAGCCAGTATCAGGCCTGCCGCCAAAGCGGGCCATTGAGTTCCGCATCGATCTCATTCCAGGCTCCCACCCAGTTGGGCGTCCTCCCACGAGGATGTCTACTAAAGAGAATGAGGAACTAAGGAAGCAGTTAGTAGAGCTTGAGGCGAAGTAGCTCATTCGGTCCATTTCTTCGACATGGGGTGTTGCTGTGGTCTTCGTTAAGAAGCCCGATGGCTCTCTTAGGCTTTGCATTGACTATCTCAAGCTTAATGAGTTGACTATCAGAAATCGTTATCCATTGCCACGGATAGACGATATGTTTGATCAGTTGAGTGGTGCGAAGGTCTTTTCCCAGCTCGACCATGCCACCGGATTTCATCAGCTCCGAGTTGCGGAAGATAGCGTTCCTCTTACCGCTTTCCGCACTCGTTATGGTTCTTTTGAGTGGTTGGTCATGCCATTCGGCTTGACGAACGCACCGGCTTTCTTCATCGATCTTATGAATCGAGTATTCCGGGAATACGTCGATAGATTCGTTCTGGTTTTCATCGACGATATTCTTATTTATTCTAGATCCGAGGCAGAGCATGCTCATCATTTGCGGATCGTCTTGGATACTCTTCGTCAGCATCAGCTTAGGGCCAAGCTCTTCAAGTGCCATTTTTGGGAGAGCAAGGTCAAGTTCTTGGGCCATATTGTATCATCTGAGGGTATTTCTGTCGATCCTGCCAAGATCGAAGCTATTCAGAATTGGAAGCAGCCCGAGAACGTTCATGATATTCGCAGCTTCCTTGGTCTGGCGGGTTATTACCGTCGGTTTGTCAAGGATTTCTCTCGATTTGCACTTCCCCTTACGACGCTGATTCGTAAGGGTGTTCGCTTTATTTGGTCTGATAAGTGTGAAGCTTCTTTTCAGCGATTGAAGGAACTTCTCACTCATGCTCCTATCCTTGTGGTTCCGGAGAGTAACCAGGATCTTGTTGTTTACACCGACGCTTGTGGTAGCGGCCTCGGTGCTGTGCTTATGCAGAAGGATCGGGTAGTTGCTTATGCTTCTAGGCAGCTACGTCCGAATGAGGTTCGCTATCCAACTCATGATCTTGAGTTGGCAGCTATCATCTTCGCCTTGAAGACGTGGCGTCACTTTCTACTAGGCGAACGCTTCACTCTTTACACCGATCATAAGTCTCTGAAGTATCTTTTCAGCCAGAGAGATCTCAACATGAGGCAGCAGCGATGGCTTGAGTTTCTCGCCTCATATGATTTAGATATTCAGTATACCCCTGGCAAGGGAAATCGTGTCGCAGATGCGCTCAGTCGCAAGCACTCGGCGGTTGTTTCCATGATGATAGCCGAGTGGGATATTCTTGAGACCCTATCTTTGGGTGATATTAGAGATCGAGCTCCATCTTCTGATGCTCATGTCTTGTTATCCAGCTTGGAAGCTCGTCCCATCTTGTTGGATCGCATTGCCCATGCTCAGTGGCAGGATCCAGACCTATTGCATTTCATTCATCTTCTCGAGTCAGGATCCAGTGATGAGACATTGCTGGATTATTCTATTGATTATCATCGGTGTCTTCGGAGGAAGAACCGTATTGTTGTGCCATCTGATGCATCTCTTAGGCATGACATTCTAGACGAGTGTCATCGCACTAAGTACACTATTCATCCCGGGTCGAGTAAGATATATGCCGACATGTGTCGCCTATTTTATTGGGAGGGCATGAAGAGTGATGTTGCAAGTTATGTAAGCCGTTGCATGACTTGTCAACAGATCAAAGCCGAGCATCAGCGTCCATCTGGTCTTCTTCAGCCGCTAGAGATTCCATTGTGGAAATGGGATCAGATATCCATGGATTTTATTGACGGTCTTCCTCGATCGGGGTCAGGCGATACTTCTATTTGGGTCATCGTCGATCGCTTGACCAAATCAGCTCATTTCACTCCTATTAAGTCCACTCGGACTGCTCCTCAGCTTGCCAAGCTATATGTGAAGGAAGTCGTTCGACTTCATGGCATTCCTAGCTCTATCGTTTGTGATCGAGACACTATCTTTACTAGTCACTTCTGGAAGTGCCTACAGTCAGCTTTGGGATCAAAGCTGAATCTCTCGACTGCTTATCATCCTCAGACCGACGGTCAGACGGAGAGGGTGAATCGTGTTTTAGAGGATCTTTTGCGCTGTTATATTCTGGATTTCGGAGGTAGTTGGGAGGATCATTTACAGCTTGTAGAGTTCTCCTACAACAACAGCTTTCAGTCTAGTATCGGCATGGCGCCTTTCGAGGCTCTATACGGAAGGCCATGTCGCTCTCCTGCTTGTTGGTTAGAATCTGGCGAGAAACTCATTCTTGGTCCAGATTCAGTTCGAGAATCTTCTGAAAAGATTGTTCTTATCCGTCAGAGAATGAGGGAGGCACAGGACCGCCAGAAATCCAACGCGGACAACCGTAGGAAGCCTCTTGAGTTCTCCATTGGTGATTTTGTCTTCATTCGTATTTCCCCTATGAAGGGGGATGTGCGTTTCAGCTCTATAGGGAAATTGGCTCCTCGCTATGTTGGACCATTTCCTATCACGGAACGCATCGGCCCCGTTGCTTATCGTGTGGCTCTACTTGCTCATTTTTCCGGAATGCATGACGTGTTCCATGTTTCTCAGCTTCGCAACTGTGTTCGCGATCCTGGTTCTATCATTGAGCCGCATGTCGTGCCTGATTTAGAGATCTTACCTGATTTACCTTTGGACCAGCAACCTCTTCGTGTGCTTGATTCGGAGGTCAAACGCCTTCGCAACAAAGAGGTTCCACTCGTGAAGATTCAATGGTCACCAAATCCTAAGGACTGCACTTGGGAGACCAGAGAATCTATCGAGCGCTCTTATCCTGGCTTTCTCCCATCTTTTTCTGCGGGTGAGAATTCTCTGTTTTTTCTCTATCACTTCTTTTGTGGAATTGACGTTATAGACGACATCTATCTTAAGGAATTGCGGGGACGCAATTTTCTTAAGGCGGGAGTCTGTAACAACCCGGGATTTGCATTACCAATTAATAAATAAAAGTTAGGATTCTTTATTTATTTTAATGAAGCATAAAAGGTTTTGGAATAACAAAATTTATTTGAAAAATGCTATTTTAATTAAATGGGAAATATGGGATTTTAAAATGAGGATAAAATGTTATGTTTGGAAAGTTAAATATTTTAGGAGGGATTTTATAATGGGTTTGGATAAGAAAATGAGTTTTATAAACATATATGAACACTTAAACTAATTTTTGGAAACATGTAAATAACTCTCTTCTTATTGGGTTACTAAACCTAGCCCAATAACCTACCCTAAACCTCCTCTATAAATTATCTCAAACTCTCCTAACCTCATTCATTCATCCCTAATCAAAACCCTAATCATTTCCTAAAGCTTTCTTAACTAAAATGGCCTCTATCTTCATCTTCTTCTAGTTTTAGCTTATGCAAGTCATTCTATGCAAAGGTAATGCAAATACCCACCTCAAATCCTTTTTTATATCTTTCTAATTTCTGAAATTTATTTGGTAACACATGTTTTATGTGTTTTTTTGATCTTATAGCCTCCTAATCATCTTTTGCTAACTTGGGTTGATGCTATAATGGTCTTTGTTGCTTTCTAGAGAGGTATATTGCTAAAAACCTCTTCTAATATGTGTTTAATCATCTTTTGATTTCAGTAATCATTTAGTAACACATGTTTTATTATGAAACATGTGAATCATAGCTCTTTGATCATCTTTGCTTTCATTTTGCGGTGTGCACATAAGGTGCTTGTGATATTGCTTCCTAAGGTAATGCTAAGCTTTGGCCCTTTGTTTCCTTTAATATAGCGTAGTAATCATTGTATAGTAGTTTGTGATTGATATTGGTGAAATTTGATGCCAAAAACCTGAAAAAAAACACCCCAAAATCACTAAAATCAGCATTTTCAGCTGGCTGGAATGCTTCAGCCTAAAAACAGGCTGAAACAGTGGTCTGGGTGCACCAGGGGCAGGCCTGGGTTGCACCCAGGCTGCAGCCCGGGCGCAGCAGGCTAGCTCGGTTGGGCTAGCCGGTAGCAGGCCAGCCCTTAGTGGGCTGGCGCGAAACTCCGCGCGCGGGCACATGGCCCGCGCGACGCGGTGGCAGACGCGGGCCGAAGCCCTCATCCCCACTCCCCAGCCCATGCGGGCTGGGGGCTTGCCGGCCCGGTGGCAGGCGCGGTCCGAAGCCCGCGTCCCCACTCCCCAGCCCAAGCGGGCTGGGGGGAGGGGGGGAGGGGGGCTTGCCCACTCCCCAGCCCAAGCGGGCTGGGGCTTGCCTTGGGCTGGGAGCTTGCGGTTCCTCCCCAGCCCATGCGGGCAGGGGGACTTGCTGGTTCTCCCCAACCCATGCAGGCTGGGGCATGACCGAACCAGCTGCACCGCATGGTGCAGCCTGGTTCACTGAAACGGGCTGCACCATGCGGTGCAGCCGGTTTCTATGCAATGGGCTGCACCCATTGGGTGCAGCAGGGTTCCGACCCACCGGTTGCACCATTTTGGTGCAACCGAGTCCGGGTTGCACCATTTTGGTGTAATCACTTTAAATTGATTGTTTCTGCAATGAACCTTTGGGCTTCAATTGCTAACTAGAAATTGTCGAATTTTGGTTCACAGCTATTCGGAATATTTTCCAACACGAGTATTGGTTTTCAGTGATTTTCCGATTTATCGATTTCTCTGAGATTTGGCACTAGATTTAGTACACGAGTTTTATGAACTATTTTAAAAGGATTTTTCACTCCTAAATGGCTTTCGAAATTATTATATAATGTTATTTTTAATTATTAAACTATTTACTCCATAATAGGAAAGTTTTTAAAAGCCGTTTTAAAGTGATTTCAAAATCAATTACAAATCCGTTTCGCACCATTATTTTCTATAATAAAAATCTCACACTCACTTTTTAGCACTTCGAGCGAAGTGGAAAGGTTCTTAAACGGTTTGGAAATCTCCGGCCTATGGAACCGTGTGTATTTTCTTTCCGGTTAATCCCCGACCTATTCGATTGATCGTTTTGACCTTTGGGTCTAGTTTACCGATGATACGAGGTGGAATTTTTATTGTTTGGAGTGTGAGCTTGCTATTGGTTAGTAAACCGTTTAGTGCGATCGTGGGGTATGGGACTCATTGTTAACACTTTACGGGTTCCTCTCCAAGAAGTTTGTGACACATTAGCCTCTGGGCGGCCAGTACTGGACCTCTGGGTCACCACGCCTCGGGGCAACCGTCTCTGGACACCTGCTCTATGGAGCAGCTTTTCGTCATGTGCCTCTGGGCCTTTATCCTTCTGGGAAGGATCTCGCCGTCTCGCGCGTTCCGCATCTGTGCGAGTGATCGATCACAACTCTACAGCACTTGGCAATAACGACTCTGGTCGGTGCACGTGCTATACTTGTATTATCTGATGATTTTTATATCGATTCGAGTACCGCCCTTCGGTGTTGGTTTTATGGAACCATACGATGTAAGTGTGATTACCTTGTGGATCCACAGTGTCTCTCGACACTGCTTTTCAGTATTCGATTTCATTGACTTTTCAGTATGTTCCTATTGCTCTTTGGAGCATCGATCTTTGCTTGGGCATTGATTACAGACTCTGGTCACTCTTGGGATTATTGCCTATGGGCAACTTTATATCGCTTTATCTACGTCGATGATATGAGGCGATTTTATTTATTCAACACTTTGGTGTTGATATTCTTTTTGGAGATTTTTACGGTTTATAGATGATCGTGGATCGTCATTTTATTCATGTGGTCCATAGTACTCTCCTCTTCGGAGAAGTACTGTTTTATTTATGTACTTCATTCTTATATATCTTAGTTATTACTGATTGTTTAGCTAGCCTGACCCGAATGTTTTCGCTCGAGTCAGACCGAGTTGTTTCAGGTTAGGTCTCTGGACTTAGCTTCTGTGCTTCCGCTTGGACATTATCTGCTATGCTGATAGATAGTTCTTTACATTTGTCCACTATTTTGATACTCTGATTATTCAGTCTCTTATGTATATATTTTTGACTCACATGTGTGAGCGGTGGGTTTGTATCCACTTTCTTTACATTTGGACTTGTATTGACGATATGATGTACTTATGCTCTGTGACTGTTCTGTGATGGATATATTATCGTTGTTATTATGTTTGTTATGAATCTATTTTTTTTAGCCATTGTAGTTTCGTTATAAATATCTATTGGATATGTCTAACCACTTGAGAAAAGAAAACCACCTATTCGACGTATTCAGTAGTTAGTTATAGCTTGATTACATATGGTCGCTTCCATTATACTCTATTCTCCGTTCTAATAGACGGTATTACTCCGTAATACTCTTTATTAGATTGGGTCTCGGAGTGGGGCGTTATAGTTTGGTATCGGAGCTTGGTTCAGAGCTAAGTATGATAAACACAGAACAGTAACTCTTAGTACAATACATCCTAGTATGATTCAAATATTACAATGCCCTTTCCTCATGACATTGGATAGATAAGTTAGGAATATGTTTAGGGATACATTTATATTCCGTAGTATTCCATTTGAATTATCTATCTTTGAATCATGCTTAACTCATATCTTATATTATCTTTCAGTATGGTTGGGAGAGGTAGGAACCTCCGTTCTGCCGATGCTGGACAGTCCAGCAACCCTCACCCAGAGGGTGTATACATGACCACGGACCAGATCATGGATCTGGTTCGTAACTCTCAGTCGCACTCTCAGTCTCCTGCACCAGTTTCTGATGCACCACGCAAGTCTTCTTTTGCTCGTCTATGCAGCGACTTTATTCATCTTGGAGGGAAGCCGTTCAATGGCTCCAAAACTGTTCTTGAGGTCTAGGCTTGGATCAGAGTTTGCGAGCGTAATTTCACTCGCATGACCCTTCCTGACCATGACAGAGTTCTTGTTGCTTCTAGCCATCTTGAGGGCTGTGCCTTGGATTGGTACGAGCTCTTTATTTCTGAGACCGCTGAGGCCACTCTCACTTAGGATCAGTTCCGAGAGCGCTTCTTGCTCAAGTTTGTCCCCGAGTCCGAGAAGATACCCTTGCACGCCGCTTTATTGAACTTAAGAAGGGAAGACCTCTGTTGCTGACTATTCATCTTCTTTCGAGGCCCTGTCCAAGTATGGCCTCGAGTTTATTAGCTCTCCTTATAAGAAGAATATCAAGTTTGTAGAAGGCCTGAAGAAATATTTGAAGAAACAGCTTATGCTCCAGCTTAAGCTCCCTTTTGATGAGCTAGTTGACGCAGCACTTCACCTTGAAGCGGTGGAGCGTGAGAGAGACAGCGATGGGGATGGTGAGGGTTCCAAAAAACCCCAATCAGAAGTGGGTTCCATTTCAGAAGACTAAGCCTTGGAACAAGAAGAAGAAGACTGGCAGTTCTACTTTTCAGACTCAGCCTCAGACTCGTCCTCAGTCCCAGACTCCTGCTCAGCCTAGTGGGACACGTCCCCCGAAGAAATGCTTCAACTGCGGTTCTATAGATCACTTTATTCGAGAGTGTCCCAAACCTCTCTATTGCACCTTCTGCAAGAAGGAGGGACACAGGATCTCCACTTGTCCTACTGCACCTCCTAGATCTGGCAAGCTTAATGCTGCCAAGGCTCCTACATCTTCAGCTCAGCCTCGAGGTCCGTCGTACTGAGCAAGCTTAATTCTGAACTAATTTTTTTCTTTCTTTATTTCAATTTACTTAAACTCGCTAGGGAAGTTTTATCAACCCGTGACACTTGCCTTGGTCCGTCGTACAAGAGGTAGCATCATTGCTCCTTTCGGACATCTTCGAGCTTTAGCAAGCTATATGAGCTAAACTAGTTAGTAGTGTATACTTCGTTTCTTTTTTCCTTTCCTTTTTTATTTTTTTATTTTTTATTTTTTGTTAAAGAAAGAAAGCCATAATTTTCATCGAATATAATCTGAATTATAAACTGAAACATCATAATTTAGAATATAACAATCATCACCATATAGTACGTACACCACTACTCAGTTTCTGCTTTAATAGATCGGTCTTGTTGCATACAATTGTGACCAAGTTCATTATATTCTCTTTACAGCTAAATGCAGAACATACAAGGACTAGGAACCATCACGTCCTTCTCAGGATAGTTAAAACATTCTTAATAAGCTATATCATATGGCTGCCATGAAAAGCTTTATGGAAGAAAAGACGTATTCTTGGGTATAATATATCCCACCCTCAGTGCATATGCAAAACTTTTTCACAAAGATATGATACCTAAGTTAATGATAACAGTATGCGTTTGTGTGGCGTAACAGTGCAAGACGGTGGTGGGGTTGGCCGCATCCAATATTCACGATTCTTCTCGAGCCTCTAAATCGCATAACTTGGACCCATTTTATGACGGTTGGTGAAGGCTCATATTATGTGAAGCTTGGTTATCGAATTTTTTTAATATAAAAAAGAGGTTCTTCTATCAATTTCCTTCGATTTTCCACTACCTGTGATTTACCGTCCACTACCTCATATTCATTTTTTATGCATTATTTCTAGCTAGTGGATTGTTTGTTAACATACTTGGTAAGCTTCATTCATCTTGGACAATCAAACTTACTGTAAAAAGAAAATTCAAAGGTGGCTACAAAATTTGTGCACATAAAGTTTTCATGCAGGATATACTTGGCTTCAACAGAGTATTAAGGAACGACTTATGCTTCAAAATATTATTTATTGTTAATGGATTTTTAGTTTGTACACTATGTTTCATGTCCATCTAAGTTTAAAACAAACTTATTGTGAAAGGATGGAAAAAAAATATCATTCGTGCGTGGAGACCAGAAATATATTGAATGATGTTTCTCCACATTTTATGCTAGATATCTATCAAAATTTTAGATAAATCTTTACCATACGGAGAAAAAGGTGCGGAGTCCATAAATGAAATCCATGCATGCCTCGCATCATTTTCTTTATGGAGTAAATTACTAGTCCAAATTTTTGTTTAACTATATTGTCATTCATTAAGGTCATAATTTTACTGTTATGGTCGTCCTATGATGTAAAGTAGTATATCAAATTTCATAACAGCGTTGACATATTTCTCAATAATGTACTCGATACAAAAACCTCTGCACATAATAATGAAAATATATAATTTTCAGCTCGTAGAAGCAGTACTCACGAAATTGGTGCGTCACATTTCATTGTTCATAGTTTAATATCTTTTCATATTTTACATAAAATATGTTCAATAATTAGTTTTTTTTCCCCTTTAAAAAAAAGAGCCCTCATTCAATTTGGACACTCTCCCTTGGCTATTCCTAGAATGTGGTCAAGAGTGGCAAGATCATCTAATTATATGTGAGCCCACTATAGTAGCTATTTTGTTCTTTAAACTTTTATGATGATTGATTTCATGGTCTCCATTTCTTCTGCCACATACATGCCATTCGTCTCTCTTTCTCTTTAAAACACAAATGAACGACGTCTGTCTAGTTTATGCGTGCATTAGACATTTGTCTAGTGTCTATATGCATTATTAGAGTTGACCTATTATAAAAGTATATTTGCTTTTTTTTATCCTACAATTTATGTTGGAGAATATTTCCTTCATCGATTTTCTTTTTTCAGACAGACCACATGAATCTCACAGCACTGAATCGAGCAAATTAAAATATAATTCCCCTCCACTACTCTGAAAAGATTAGTATCACTATTTAATTATAAAGCTTAGATTGGATTATAGCGCCCTTTTCAAATTCTACCATTCTTGACACATTAACAACCTTTCAGATCAAATATCATTGACACAAAAAAGTAATTAGTAATGACAAGGATGTATTAGCATGGCAAAAAATTTGGACTTAGATTCTAACGTGGAAATGGATAAAATTGTCACTGTTTTAGTAACAATGTACAGACGTTAAGTTGTAGTTCAGTTGCAGGAAAGAATGTTTTAGTGAGAACTTTGTTAGTGGGTCATGTTTTTTGCTTGTCTTTTAATTCGTTAGCGAATTCAAATGGTTCATGGAACTCACAATGGATCGCTAACGGGATTTCATAATCAATGACGTTGCTTTTATGTTTTCATTCGGATGATATACACGTCGCAGTTAAACGTTATTAAGATAATACTGCTTATTATTATTGTGGGATTATAAGCGCATTATAACCTTCAACATTTAAAGTTGAAGTACAAAGGGAAAGGGATATATATATATATATATATATATATATATATATATATACAGGATGGATTTGTAAGAAATAAAAAAATTAAAAAGGCAGATCAAAATTGTGATTCAAACTTCAAATACATATAAGAAGCGGCTGAGAAGGTGTAGGAAAGAAGTCACAAGGTATATCAAAATTGGAGTTGAACTTGAACCATGCAAGAACCATTAGAAACTGATCGGCCACTGTCAAAGCTTACTAATCAACCAATTGTGCCAGATGAGTAGTTAGAGCCACAAAATTGATTTACCACGTTCTTTAACATGTCGATGGCTAGATCCTGCAACTGAAGTCAATCGAGTTTTCTATTTTAACTGTTGATCGGTAGCAGTGAGTGACATAGGTTTGTTTGAACCAATTTTTGGTCCACTCTTCCAGTGCAATCACTATTAATTAGAAAATTGTTTGATTTCCATTGAACAACGCCTACATTTCGTTCATGCATCATCGATCGGGCATCTGCTCGCAGACATGTCAGCAATTCGTAGTTAATTGTTTGCGTTTTTGCAACAGTCCATGTTATACTTGGCATCAACATACAGACCATCTTTTGACTAAAATTTCTTAATACCTTTGCTGCCAGACGCAACAAACGCACAGAGAATTTTATTTTCTTTCTTGAATTATTTTTAATACTACTTTTTGCTGTAAATAAATATATTTAAGTTTGATACTTAATTAAAATTCTGTTTAACATCATTTTCATTTATCAACGGCGTTTAAAATTTAAGTGATATTAATTTATTGCAACAATGGAATAATTCCATGAATTGTGATAATTGATCATCTATCTTTGTCCAACAGTCAGCTACATGTCTACCATTTTTAGCTTCGATTGTTACATCAACAAGAACACTCACCATGGAGGAAGGCAAATCAACTTAGTGTGTATGCATCTGTGCATAAGTACTCATGCACGTGCAATGTAAATGAGCAGAAAAGAGAACAAAAAAATTCATTAAATTATTTTGTTTTTGGTTCAAAAATCTTTTTTAATAAAAGATAATGAAATTAATAACAACATAATTTTGGCGTCTTTGGGGTCCGAACCCAAAATCTCTAGCACTTAGTCTAGAGCAATCATTCAACATGAATATTTTTTAATTTCAAAAGCATTAAATGGAGGTATTCTTATTATATATAATCTAGTACTTACCGCATGCAAAGAGAAACATGAGTTTATTTCTTTGTAATACAAAATAGCATGTACATAGGGCTGTAAGTTTTGTACGATTGTTTGACGTCCGACTCATTCTGATGATGTAAGACGTCTTGTCTGTGTTCGTAAGATTCTCGTTTAGGATATGAATTAGCATAAGAAAAAAAGCAGAAAAATTTGCCTGTCCAAAAAAAGTCCAATATTTTTCTATTGTACGACCATTGTCTGTCTCTTGTCCACTCGTGCGAACAATAATTGGGCTTAATACTTTTTCGATCTGTGTCCGTCCGAATCTTTTATAGAACAGGACTAGGACATGCATTCGTCTAGTCTGATCCAACCCATTTATATTTATACGTACAACATACATAAAAACTCAATATATTCATTGTATGTGTAAATTTGGTTATTGTATAAATACTGAAGGGAAAAAATGTATTTGTGCGCAAAATTCATTAATTTGAATATTTGTCAAAATAGTCATGAGAAACACTAACGTCTCATGATCTAACATGGAGGTGTAAATGGTAATCATTGTACCATTTGTTTATCGATTGTTTCCTCTTTACTTTTTGGGGCTTATGACAGACATCAATAACAAAACGGATATAGATGATGGAGTAAAAAAATGTTGTTCAAGGATATTTTGACATAACGCGCGGTGCTAATGTGGCTATTAAACTCCTACGAATCAATTGTTCATCTAACATAATTTTTTTGTTTCAAATCTGAACATTGGTTTTATATATATATATATATATATATATATATATATATATATATATATATATATATATGAAGAAATTAAAATAAACTATAAGCAATGCTAATGTTTAAGTTACGCCGTAAAGTCCTAGAGGTAAATGTAAAATTGTAGTACTATCTAAGAACTGTTGAAGACAATGCATGGACTAAAACAAAATTTATAATGAATAAATGAAATTGATAGAAAGAGATCATTGACTCTAATTAATTTGAGCCTTGATTACATTATAAAATAATATCTTTGTACATTACATTTCCTGTGTGACTACCATTTTTCATCGAAATTTTCCATTTTCTATAAATCCTTTGGTAAATTTCATGCAACATCTTGAGATAATAATACATACAGTTGACCATGATTAAAACCGTGCTCCAGAAAATAAAGACCTATACGAGAAATGGTTTTCCCTTATCATTTGATAATCTTTGAGGCAAAATCAAATTAATTTGAATTTGTTTACGGATTAGATTGAAAGTCCCAATACTGTAAGTAAAATATGGATTGCAAAGTTGAGCGCAAGGCAGAAACGTGCATCACTTGCTACTACTTACTGCTTAGAACTAAACAAATGTAAAAGAAATAAAATAGTATTAAAAATTAAGCACAACTTATAATGCAATCAATAAAGTAAACGTAAAAGCATGCATACAAACATAATCAAGCATATATTTACATCAAACAAACAAGAAGTATAATTTTCTTTCTTTACACTCTTTTTTTTGAAAAATGTACTTTATTAACAAGATAGCATATACTTCTATGATATGCCTCATTAAAACCTTTCAATCTCCCTAACCTAAATGGGTGCATTGGAGAAGGAAAAAGAGTACATATCATTTCCGTATATTAACAATACAACAGACCGAATTCTGTGCCAAGCTGTCAAACAGATGGAGGAGTAAAAACGAGTTAAAGGACACTTAAAACCATCCGTACGATCAGCTTGCACTAGAAAAACCAAAACAAAATACAAATACAACGACTTGTTACTAAAACAATAATACAGCATACCAAAAGAAAATTAAAAGACTTCTATTTTCCTCATCTCAACCGAAATGAGGAGAGAAAGGAAATGTCCCAATAGCTCCGCATTTAGATCTAAATCGAACAAACTAATGACAAAAACGGAGGAAGAGATCTATTCGCATCTAAAAGAACTAGCTGCAGATGTTTAGCCAACATCAGAACGGGATCAGGGAGGGCGAAAACAATCTTGGAGCCCAAATTCTGGATCGAGCTTCGTAATGATTAATTTTTCCTCTTCATTTAATTTATGAGCTTGAAATCTTAGATGGAAGAGTTGCTCGCTTTCAATAATTATTTGTTTGGTTCTTAACCTGAATAGTTGTTTAAGTCCTTTAAATACACGGTTATTACGTTCACACCAAATATTCCATATGATAGTAGTAAAGAAGATACTGAGAATGCTTTTAATCGGCGATTTAATTTTTTCCTGAGCTTGTAAAATCAAATTCAGTAAGAAATTGATGTCGTAGTTCATATCAAGCTTTATGTTAAGCTTGGGCATAAGAGCATCCAGAACATGCCTCGAGTATGTGCATTGAAAAAACAGATGATTTTTATCTTTATTTTGATTAGCACAAAGCACACATTTTTGATCTATATTAGGGGACCACTTTTTGATTCTGAACTTTGTTTGCAACTTGTCTCTTATGGCCATCATAGCACATGTAGACATTTTAGGGGCACAACTCTTGTCTCATACAACTGTGGACCAGTCGAACTCGTTATGTTTGGTTCTAAATATGTTCCATGCAGATTTTAAAGAAAATTGGCCTTGATTGGTAGGCAGCCACCACCAAAAATCATGTTTCATGTTTTGATGTATGAAAATTTTTCTAACCTCTGCATGTGAGTTCATAGGAATGAAATTGAGTCTTTATTTCCATCTGTAATTAGCTATTAGCCTTGAAACAGTTTTGTAGCAACCATCCAAAGTGCTTATGGTGTTCCACCAATATGTGTCAATTAGGTTGGAACCCTGAATCCAAGGGTCAAACCATATGTCAGTGTTAGCACCATTAACAATTTTTCTGTTTATATGACCCTTGCACCATTGTCTAGCACGCATTATAGTCTTCCAGGTGTGTGATGCATTGTTATCCATTCTGGCTACCCAGAAATTTCCTTTTTTGCCATATTTGTTATGCATCCATTTTGCCCATAAAGATTCTCCATTTATATAATTCCATAACAACTTTGCAGCAATAGATTTTGCTATATCTTCAATTTTCCTGATTCCCAGACCCCCTTCACTTTTGGTTTTGCATACCTCTTCCCAGCACATTTTGTGAGATTTTGATTTCCACAAGAAATTTGCACACAAGGAATTGTTTTTTTGGATAATAGATGCAGGGAGTTGAGCAATTTGTAACCGAAATGTAACATAGGGTGAATAACAGTTTTTATGAGTTCTACCCTGCCACTAATATTGAGAAACTTGTTATGCCAGTTGCTGAATTTTTTATTGATTTTGTCTATGTGCAAACCAAAGTCTCTAGTTTTCAAAGAATTATTTGAAAGAGGAATTCCTAGATATTTGATTGGCAGGTTTTCTAGCTTGATTTTAATTATGTCCACTATTTGTTGCTTAAACTTTGCCCCTTTACTGAAAAATAAGCTGCTTTTTTCTGAGTTTAATTCAAGGCCTGTAAGATTTTTCATGCTTTGAAATACATGGTGGATGGTTTCTGCATTATTAGTAGTAGCTTTTGCCAGAACAAGAATATCATCAACATATAATAAATGAGTAATAATGGGCTCTACTTGATAAACAGGGCTGAGATTTCCTTTAAGGAATTCAAGCTCCAAATTCAAAGACAGGAATTCCATAGCAATAGCAAATAAATATGGGGATAGAGGGTCCCCTTGTCTGAGTCCTCTCGAGCTATTTATAAGACCATAAAGGGAACCTTCTATTAAAATAGAAAACGATGGAGTGGATATACACTCATATATGAGGTTGGCAAAGGAAAGTGGGAATCCCATGGAAATCAACATATGATGAATAAATTCTCTATTGATTTTGTCATAAGCCTTATGTAAATCAATTTTCATACAAACATTATTTGAATTTTTCCTGTTAAAACTTATGACCATCTCATAAGCAAGAAGAGAATTTTCTGAGATTGATCTATTTGGGATGAAAGCATTTTGATTATATGATATTAAATCATTCATGTATACTTTCATTCGATTGCAAATAAGATTGGCTAGAATTTTGTAAGTAACATTACATAAAGAGATTGGTCGAAAATCTGACATGGTAGTAGCATCTGGGTTTTTAGGAATTAGACATATGAAAGTATGATTAATTTCTTTGATGGTTTTACCAGATTGTAGAATACCATTCATAGCTTCCCAGATATCCATTTTAATGCTATCCCAATGAACTTTATAAAATTTAGAGTTGAAACCATCTGGACCAGGAGAGCTATTTTCATTAATCTGAAAAACTGCCTCTTTGATTTCTTCCATCTGAAAAGGTCTACATAAACTGACTCTAGCATTATCTGTTAAGATTTTCTTACAAGTAATGTTAGGAAATTGATTTAAGGCTTTTGGAAAATGAAATAAATCTGAGAAATAGCAAATTGCTTCTTTAGCTATAGTTTCTGATGTTGAGACCCACTTTCCTTCACTATTAACAGTGAAGTTGATTCTTCTACTAGGCTTACTATCAGAGATTTTACTGTAGAAGAACTCCGTAGGTCTATCCCATTTGGTGAGCCAATTAAATTTCATTTTTTGTTCATTATCTATAGCAACTTTCCTCGTCATCTTGTGTAGACAAGCACAATTATTAGAATAAGATTCCAAGAGACTTTCATCAAGAGGATTGTTGACTAATTGATTGTAGATGTTGTTGTTTTGATCTTTCAATCTACTAATCATTACTGTCACATTTCTTATATTGCTAGACCATTTCTTCAAATTATTTTTCACTGTTTTCAGTTTGCAGATCAGCTTGTAAAGAGGACTTCCAGTGTTATAAGTTACTAGAGACTCATGGATTGCTTGGTGGTAATCATCATAGACATGCCAAGAATTATTATATTTGAAAGGTATCTTTCTCTCTCTCATGTTTTGCATTTGGAGATTAATTAAAATTGGGGTATGATCACTCAGGGAATGATTACCAAAACAAATGCCAAGTTTATCAAATTTATCAAGCCAAATAGAATTTACAAACACACGATCTATCTTACTATGAACAGAAAATGAGTTACCTCCTCGCCAAGTAAAAAAATTACCTGAGAAGTCAGGTTCCACTAGCTTTGATAGGGTGATGCAATCAATGAAATTATGTTCTCCAACAGAATTATAAAAGCCATTGTTCATTCTATCACTGCTGTAAAGAATAGAGTTGAAATCTCCTGCGACTAGCCACGGTAGATTGACATTTTTGGATTGGGCCATTATATAATCCCATAGTGTTTTACGCTTCTCCTCCTCATTGAAAGCATAGGCAACTGTGCACATTATATTGACGTTACTAGCACTATAAAGCATACTAGTTATGAATTGCTCACTGGTATGTAATATAATATTGGTCCAAAGCAGCGAGTCCCAAATGATAAGGATGCGACTTCTTTGTTCTTCGGAAATGTTGTGGGAGAATTTCCATTTTTTATCAATTTTGTTTATAAAACTTTCTATAGACTGATTAGAAATCTTATTCTCAAGAATCCCAATAAGGGAATACTTATTCGAGTTAAGAATATTTAGTACTTCCACTTGTTTGTAGGGGGCATTCATCCCTCTAATGTTCCAGAATAGAAACTCCATTAACTATTATTTTTCGGGTTGCTACTTTCTTCCGGGGAAGTAGCTTTTCCCAAAGTCTTAGCTTTCTTGGACTTTTTCTGTTTACCTTTCAGTTGATTAACCATATTTACCCATGCAGGGTTATCCATTACTTCAGAGGTCGAAGAGGCTTTGAATTCGAAAGGGGCTTCCTCTGGTCTAGTTTTGCGGGATGCTTTTGATTTGACTAAAGATAGGGGCTCTGGGCTGGGAAAATATTCCTGTTGGTACGAAGAAGGGTCAGTTGTCATTTGAGCTGCATCTTCTATTAAAGAAGTATCATTTGAATCTATGGACTGAATCTCAATATGAACATTTGTATTGTTAGTATCATTTAGAGATTGCAGATTATCAATCTTGTTTTTATCTGCTGATGTAATAAAAGTCAAATTAGATTTAGTTTGCTGGACTGTTTGTACATTGAGCATAGCACTTTGATTAGGTTCTGATATTATGATTTTTGCTTGAGGATTATTATGGTAATTTTGATCTGTAACTGTTGGCTGATATTGTACTTTAGTACTTTCGTTAATCAAGATGGCCTTCTGCTTAACTGTTTCTACACTTGTTACATTATCATTTGGGAGAGGATCGTTTGTGTCTATATTCATGGCTGAAGTGTCATCTGTTGTGTCTTGTTTTGCTTTCTATACCCATACTTTATTAAATTGACATTGAGTTTCCGCATGTCCAAAACTCGAACAATTAGAACACGTACTAGGCTTCCATTCGTAGACAATTTCTTGCCATATAATCTCATCTTTCTCATTTACTATAAGAATTTTAGCAGGGAATTTAAAAGAGTTTTCAATTTCTATTAAAACTCTAGCATATGTAATCTTAACACCTTCAGTGAATTTGTCAAGTTTGATAGGAGAACCAATTACGGAAGCAATACGACTTATCCCCTCTTCCGTCCAAAAATCAAGTGGCAAGTTGGGTAGACGAATCCAGATCGGGATAGTATGAAGTAGCTCTTTGTTGAGTTGCATTCCTGGATGCCATCTTTTGATCATCATAAGTTTCTTATTATAGTAGTAGGGTCCGCTTTCTAGAACATTCACACAATCTTGTTCTTTATTGAATTTAATCACATAGAATCCATTTTCCATCGAAAAGATCGAGAAATCCTCTGCTGGGTTCCAAACTCTCATTCTGTAGTCCTTAAAATTTAGATAATACGGTTTAGGACCAACTACATAAATCACTATGGCGTTACTCTATTGCTTTCTGGCATCCAAAATCACTTCAGTAGACATTTTTGCACATTTCAAAGAATTAATTTCCCGGGGATGGTAAAATTTCAATGGAACAGAAATAGGAATATTATTGCCTTTGACTACCTCGTTCCACGCTTTACTTGAAGTGGACGAAAAATTCCATTTAACAGATCCAGTTTTTTTATTCTGAGAGGGAACATGAACATATGTAACCAATGGGTTAGATGTTCTAAACTGGTTTGATGTTAAATTAGATTTTGTAGATTCTCTAGAATTCGGATAGGTACTTCTCTCGGTTTGATTACTATTATTATTAGCAGCGCTTTTGATTTGTCTTTTCCACTTGCGGGACAAAACTGGTGTGAAGCCATCGTCAGCATGGATCCAATTGGCATTAGATCGTTGAGGTTCAAAACCCGAAGGATGTTCAGGGGAGGTTGGAGATGGAATGGGATGTGGGGATCCCTGATCTGTAGGAGGAATAGAGGACATCAAGGAGGATTGACGCGAAAGAATACATGAACCTAGGGTTTGCCAGAGGGAAAAACCCTAGGGCGGGTTGATGGAGATGTGATAGGTCAGAAGGAGGATTTTATAGATGCCGTGAATCGGGTAAAGCGCGATTACATGAAAAAAGAAGTATTGAACGACAAGCCTACTTATCCAATCAGAAAGTCTAACTTATTTAAATTAAATGCTTCTAACCTAGGGTTTGCCGGCACTACATACAAGGGAGCTTGAATTAAATTCTCAATTTCAAACCATGCCAAAATGATCTTGCTTTGGAGCAAACGCAGATTACAATCGAACTTAAAAGATTAAAACGAGCAAGAAACGACTTGGAATCTTGGCAGCACATTTAGATGGAGCAAAGGAATAGCAAATAGAAGTTTCATCCCAAAATTCACTAACTATGCAAGTCGATGCCAACTTGCTTATGTCGACAATGACATATTTTGCCCCGTATTCCTCCACTCCAAATCCATAAGATTTATGATCCATCTCTCCTGTACGTTCCCAAGTGATTTCCAAGGATTTTTTACAGCCTATTTCAATGGTTGAAGAGTTAACATCTAGAATGGCAGAATAAATCAAGTAATGAAGGAACGATCATCAAAATCAACCAACAATCAATGGAAACAACATGGGATGCCGCAAAATGAACTTAGAAAAAGAATGCAAAAGGTTTGAAAAGATTCTAACTAAGGGAACATTTCAATACCGATATGTTTAAGTCTGCACAGACATGTTTGGTTAACTCGTGGTGCTCTGCAATTTTACAAGTGACTTCGAACCGATCTTTGGACTCTGCTCCAAGTGGACTTCTGATCCAACACGACCGTTTCTATATAAATACTAGCCTACTTGCTACCAAAACGGGATCTCTTCCCTGATCATCAGCTCTTCACTCTAGAGCTGATCTCTCTGTCATTGGAGATTTCTCTTACTTCTTCACTCATATCCTCCACTTCTCAAACTATTTAGAAACTTCATTGTAAATTTTGGATTCATTAAATTATTGTCATATCTGAGATAACACATTGTAATCATGAGAGAAGACAACAAATAACAAACTATACAGTGGATGTAGGCTGGACATTGCTAAAACACTATAAAATCTTTGTTTGTTCTGTGATTTTCAGCTATTTTTACTTGCTTAATGTGAGATTTCTACTGCTTTTACATTTATTTTAAAAGAACTAGTGCTTCCAACTAATTTATGGGTGTTGATCCATTATTTGGATTAATATTTTAGTGCTTTCACTTAAAACAATAGCTAGATTTGAAGACTTGAAGCTTGAATATGAGATTTAGAGAAGATGAAGAGACATAACATCGGATCTAAGGCTGGAGCAAGCCAATTAGAGCATGAGGGCAGCCATGAGATGTACTCAAATTCTCATCAAACCATTTACGTAACCAGAAAAGAGATAGAGAAAATGATGAAAGAGATGCATGATTGGTTAATGATTTGATAACTGGAAATGCTTAAAGGATTTTTCTAAAGAATGAAACAATAAGGAATAGCTAGAACTGTAGGAATTCAAAACCAAGGACAAGGAGCCAATGCATAGGCATCTGGAGTTAAAGCGGAGAAAACTGGAACAATGCCCCCTCAAATAGAACAACTGGGTACCGATCCAAATCTACTTGGTATCGAGAGAATAGTACTCTAGGGCAACGCCGGGGTGAACTTGGAACGTGCTAGAATAGTAGGAGCGAATAATGCTGGAGTTAGAAACGCAAATTAGAATGTGAATGGGCAACAATCAGAAGAGTATGCGCTGCAACCTCTCCATAGGAACAGAGGATAGAATGTAATCTGAAGAGCAGGTCAGAACGCTAACACACTACAAAAGGAGTACGTGCCAGAGTTTCCCATAGGAGCAGGGGGTAGAGCATCGCTTTTGGTCGAAGATCTTTATTGGAAGGTGAAAACCGAATTGTTGAATTGACAAGGCGAATAGTTAGAGATGGACCACAGACTAGAGTTTGGAGGATGTAAAAAGGAATATATTCAGTTCTAATATCCAAAACACGAGAAATCCTCTTAATTTCAAGCTTCCAACGCTAGAAATGTATGACAGAAAGTCATATTGAATGTTTCATTTAACGAGATATATGTAGTTAAAGCCCCGTAATATCTTTGCAATAGCGCGTAGCACTCTTTAATCGCTAGGGTATTTTAGACTAGCACCATCAAACAATATATCAACTTTAAGCCTCGCTAGTTTCCGCTACCTATGCTAATAATGGCGTTTTAGCACCCACTTTAGCAACTTTAATATACATAAGTTGATTTAACTAGTTCTCTTTTAAACAAACCAACAAAATTAGGGTAAAGACCTAAATTTAGGGCGTGTGTATTCAATATAAGTTAAAAATCTTTTATGGTTACCAATTCTAGTCCGCATAAATCATGGTATTCTTTGGTTTTATTATATAAGATTAAAAAGTATTTCTTTTTCCAATACAAATTATATGGAATGAGAATAAATTAACTTCAAATATTTTTTATATATAGAGAAAGAAGCTTTTTGCACCTCCGCTATTTCCGCTATATCCCCGCTTCATTAACTTTTACCATCTTCGTCGTTATAGGACCACTATACACTTTAACTGCATATTATGAGATACATCTGACATATGGAGGTGTTTTGTGATTATGAGGGATTAATGCGGCGCTGCTTCCCATTACATTTAATGAACTTAGGGGCGATGAGGTCAGATAGTTTGAGAATGGGTCCATAAGCATGTGGACCGATTTGGTAAATAAATTCTTAAGACAGATCAGAGTTCTTGTCTCACGACTGAAGAATGTGACGACTCTATCATGCATAAAACAAAGGCCCGAAGAGACCTTGAGAAGCTATTTGATAAGCTTCGATGCAGCAGCTGCAATGTTCGATAAGTTGGATCCATTAATTATCGTAATGGCGGTAGTACCTGGAGTTATGAGCAAGACTGACTTCAAAGTTGCACTAAAAAGAAATCCATTGATGGATCCTACAGAATTATACCACGAAGCTAAGAGATATTTACATCAAGAAGGTGCCAAAGCTGAGGATACTGAAATTAATGCTTTGGATGACAATGGACAGCCCGAAGCAGGAAACAGAAAGGACAAAGGAAAAAAGAAGAACTGATGATGACTTAGGGGAACTGAAATGACAAAGGAGGTAGTTGAAATTCTCCTCCTACACTAATTTAAAAAAGACTAGGAAGATAATATACCAAGACACTATGGGTAGATCCCTTATGGAATTCCTACTAGAAGAAAGCCCATTGATCGAGAGAAAAGGTCTGGAAAGTGTTGCATCTTCCATGAGCTAGAGGGAAATGAAACGAACGAGTGTCGACACCTTTGTGATCTGAAAGAAGAACTGGTTCGTAGCAATATGTCACAGCAGTGCATAAGGAATCGAATAAAAAATGGTGCGGTCGGAGGAATCACTATCTGCAGCGAACGCATCAAGGAACAACTAGGGATGTGGTCCGAGACTTAAAATCCTATGATGGGGATCGTGGAGAGACAAGAATGACTCCCAAGCTTCACTTTTTCTTACTTTAAATGATTAGAACATAATAACCTCAGACTCGTTACATGTGTATGAGGCCCAGATTGGTCTCTAGGCATACTTTGAGTTGAATTTATGGGAAAACTATTTGGAATAATAATAACTCGAACCGCTTACACATGTATGGAACCTAGATTGGTACCTAGGCATGCATTGAGTTAGATGTATAGGATGGATAATTAAGGCTTTTTCTTTTTTGCTTTAGCTTGAACATTTGACTTTTGAAAAATCTACATTTAATGCGATGATCGATATTGATCGCTTTAAGTCCCGTCCGGGGAATGAGACTGGAGTGCAGAGTGCAAGTTCCCTCATTGGAGAGCGAGTGGATGGACTTGTATGATATTGTTTGTTTTGAGTCCCGTCTGGACAGACGGGACCAGAGTATAGAGTGCAAGCTCTTTTGCCAAAGAGCGAGTTGATGGGTTTTTACGAAAAGTAAGTTCCCTCATCGAAGAATGAGTAGATGAGCTTGCTTTATCGTTAAGTCCCTTTTGTCGAAGAGCAAGCGGTTTAAGAAAGGATCCACATAGATCAAAACCCTAGATTGGATGACAAATGATTGGAAGAGATCGAAATCTAGATTTGAAGTTAAAAGGTCTAGAGAGATCAAATCCTTGCTTGGATCATGAATGATTCAGACAGATCGCAAGTCAAATTGAATGTAAAATGATCTAGAGAGATCGAACCTTTGAATGGAAATAGATTTGATAAAACGATTTGAACGCCTTGTATATGGAGTAAAACGGAAAAATCCCAAATAAATACGGGACCATTTCAATATGTGATGTAATAACTCCGAATGAAATTAGAATGATTATGATTTATAAACAACACTTAAGCAAAGACTAGAGTCTGTAGCTACAACATGTTCATGATGGCCTATGATTTGCAAGAGAATCCAAAGGAACTGGATGATTAACCATGATTAAGATTAGCAGATAGTTGGAGAACTCGACTGTTGAAGATTAATTGCTCCTGGAATTTGTTCTTGAGCAAAACACACCTTACATTTGAAAGGCGTACTTTTAGGGAAAACGTTAACCCGCTTTTAAGCAAAATCATATTACAACTGAACTTAGAAGATCAAAACAAGGACGAAATGATTTGAAATCTTAGAGGAATGCTTAGTTGGAGCAAAGGAAAAGCTCAGAGAAGTTTCATCCCAAAATACACTAACTACACAAATTGGTGCCGACTTGTTCATGTCAGTGACGACATATTTTTTCCCCATATTCCTCCATTCCAACTCCACATGACTTATGATCTATCTCTCCATATATGTCCAAGTGATTTCCAATGGTTTTTGACGACCTATTTCAAGAGTTAACATTTAGAATGGAAGAACGAACCAAACAATAAAGGAACAATCATCAAAATCAACCAACAGGCAATGGAAACAATATGGGACGCCACAAATGAAGTTAGAAAAGGATGCAAAATTTTTGAAGTGATTCGAACTATTGATAAATGTCGGCACTGACATGTTTGGTTAACTCGTGGTGCTCTGCAATTTTACAAGTACCTTCGGGCCGATCACTGGACTCTACTCCAAGTGAACTTCCGACCCAGCACAACTATTTATCTATAAGTACTAACCTACCTACAACCATAAAGGGATCTCCTTCTTGATCTCTAACTCTTCACTCTGGATTTGATATCTTTGCAATTGGAGACTTCTTTCTTTTCTTCACTCATATCCTCTCAAATTATTAGAAATTTCATTATAAATTTGAGATCCACTAGATTGTGGTTAAATCCGATATATTTCATTCTAATCAAGAGAGAAGACAACGAATAACAAACTATAAAGTGGACGTATGCTGGAGATTGTCGAACCACTATAAAATCCTTGTATGTTCATTATGTTTCTATTATGTTTTACCTACTTCATCTGGTATTTCTACTGCTTTTACATTTATTTTAAAAGAACTGGTGCTTTCAACTTAAATCTAGG